>HG992178.1:569421-5495334 GCA_905220545.2 Melitaea athalia | reverse complement strand
GAGTGGTACCAGAGGGTAAATTCCCCCCCCCCCAACCCCAAAAATCTATTACCAGTTCTAGGGTTGGGAGTGGTATCAGAACGTAAGAGTGGTCTTCATGCAGCCCGTAGTCGCCATGCAAGCCAGCCTTTGAAGTCGTTACAGCTTTGCCTTGACGGTGATTAGTTTGGTTCTCGGCCACCACACCAATGCACCGTAGCTGATAAAGGGCCTGATGACGGACTGGTACAGCCAAAGAGTGATTTTTGGGGATAGGCCCCATCTTTTACCTATCATTCTGCGGTGCCAGAAGGCTATTGTAGCCTTGTCGATCTTGCTGTTGAGATGGTTGCTCCAGTTCAGTTTACTAGCCAGAATGATTCCTACATATTTTACCTCCGAGCTGAACTGTAGCTCCGTACCAAACAGTCTAGTGGGGTTGTAGTTCCTCAGTAGTCGTTTGTTAGTAAACATTACCTGTACAGTCTTTGTAGGATTGACAGTCAGTTCGTTGTTTATGCACCGTCTCTCCACAATTCGTAGCGCCTGCTGCGTGACGCTGCACATGGTACTGCTGATTCTGCCGCTGATTAAAATGGCGATATCATCAGCATACCAGATCGTGAAGTAGTTGTGCTGGCTCAGTCTGGTTATAAGGTCATTCACTACTACGTTCCACAGTAGTGGGGAAAGCACCCCTCTTTGTGGACAACCTCTACCTACCAGTGCATGTTGTGTCTCAGATGATGTGACTCTTTTGCTGAGCATGTTACCTATCCAGTCAACCATTACTGGATGCACTCCATGCTTAACTAGGGCCGACGTGATGCTGGTAAAGTTGGTCTTGTCAAAAGCTCCTTCGATGTCAATGAAGGTGCCGAGACACATTGATTTATTTTCAATGGCCTCTTCTATTTTGCAGACCACTGCGTGTAGCGCTGACTCTGTTGATTTACCTTGGCTGTACGCGTGTTGATGTGAGTGCAGGCGTACTGTAGCTAGGGCGTTTTCTCTCAGATCCCGATCGCACAACGTTTCGAGGGTTTTCAGTGAGGCTGATAGGTCTGTGAGATCTGGGATCGGAGTACTACACTACACTTTTTCCTGGTTTGGGAATGAAAATTACCTTTACCTCCCTCTACTGCCTTGGCACGTACCTATGAGCCAGACAGGCTACCAGAACAGCGGTAAGCCTTTGGATCAGTCGGTTACTTCCCCACTTTAAAAGTGCTGGGAAGACTCCGTCCAACCCAGGGGATTTGAAGGAGTTAAAGCTGTTGATAGCCCATATGACTTTTGATGAACTTATTACCTTGAGTGCATAATCCCATTGCTCCTCTGTTGCGATTACGTCCTCCTTGAGAGAATCAACCGACTGCATGATATGACAGCCTGGGAAATGCGTCTCTACCAGGGTGCACTCTGCTTCTTCCGGCGTGCTCGTGAAGGTGTTGTCTGGCTTTTTCAGGGAGCACCCCATCTGGCTAGATTGGTGTGCTAGGACTTTTCTAACCCTGTTGGCCTGTGCGCAGGTCTCTATACCCCTGCTGAATTTGCGCCACGACTCGGTGCTTCTGTACCTTAACCGTTTCTTGTATCTGGACTTGGCTTCCTTGTACTTGTCCCAGTCCAAATCGGCGCATGTATTCATTGCTCTGTTTAGGAGTCTTCTTACCTTTTTCCTGAGTCTTGCCAATTCAGGTCCTCACCAGTGTACTTTACCTGTGTCCTCTGGTGGAGTTGATAAGGGGCATGCAGTTTGGTAGGCGTCTATAATATTGTTAGTTAGCGCGTCTACCTGCTCTTCTATCTGTCCTGTTCCCTCGAGTCTGTCTGGACATGTCTGCTCGCTGAGCAGCTGCTCCAGTCTTTCAGCGTATTGCACGCGGTTAGTTCTGCGTGGGTTACGCTTAGGGGTTACCGGACTGTATTTACCTGCACGGCGAAGCGTATCCATCTGTGATCTGAGCATGATGCCTCATTGGATACATGCCAGTTGGAGATGGTCCCGGAGGCCGCTTCTGTGGCTAGAGTTAGGTCGATGATTGTTCTACTACGTCTGTTCACGAAAGTCGGTTCAGAACCCATGTTCATGATCTGTAGGTTTGTGGTCATCAGATATTCAACTAAGAGCTTACCTCTTTCGTTTGTTGTCGTCATTCCCCAGAGGATGTGGTGTGCGTTAGAGTCCGTGCCAATGATGAGTTGGAGTCTGGCCTCTTCGCAGTATGTTATCAGCCTCGTCATGTCGTGCGGCGGTGGCGCGTCGGCTTCTGGCATGTAGGCCGACGCGATTACCATCTCCGGCAGGCTGTGGTCTTGCGCTCTGTGCAGCTTTATGGCGCACAGGTTTCTAGAACAGAAGCTTGTTAGAGTTTGCGCAATTTTTTATTTATAAAAAACCAATTTATTCTCTTGTGTGTGAATCGATTTGTTCGGCTAGCGCTGTCTATTTGTCGCTATTAATTTCCCCTAACACGAAAACTATTTAAAAACCCCGCCCGGAAGCTCAACAAATATACAATAAATATAAATAACAATAATATAATAACAATAAGTAAAGGTGAACTATGTTGATCTGATTTCTTTTATACATATTAGGTACATATTGTTTTTTAATTTTTATTGAATCACTAGTGTGGTATCAGCTTGACTTAAAAACTAATGTTTGCAACTGAAGTCCAGTTCATCCACTCTATAGCTGGCCATTGACGATCAGTTTTTCGCATCATTTTAACTGATCAGTTTTTCGCGTCATTTGAATTATTTCCCCACTCACTGGCGTCACTCCGGCTCTTCAGTTTTCGACCGACCGGGCTGTTTGAAGGATGTGTAGGTACTCGTACTACTTATTTTTGTTGAGAAATCAGTTTTTATGAAAGAATGCCTTTGACTTAAAGTTTAGTGTATATATATAATAATAAAAAAATAATAAAAATATTATCCACCTATGGGCCTGTTTCACTAGTTGTGGAGAACGCTATTTGATGGATCATGATATCCGACAGAAGTTTTTGATATATTATTCTTTTTCGCCATTGAATGAATTCCACTGTATTTATGAGAGATTTCTATTTGCAAAAATGAATCTAAAAGCTGTAGTTTATTAATTGACGTGAAACAGGTCCCAATGGCTTATTCTACCTCATACTGTTAAAATCTAAATTAAACCATTCGATTCTAATAGTAACAGGATAGTTGCAGGATAAAATTTATACAGAACAGATGAAACGGGCCCTAAATCTAACGAAAATAATAATTATTGTAATTTATATTCTTAGAAACACATTAATTAAAATGTTTATTTTAAATCTGCAGTGAATGTTTTATAACACAATGTTCATTTTTAAAAAGTTTACTTCCAAGAATAAATCTTGACTTTATAGTTGGCTTTGTTCAGCGGTTTTACCCGTGCACAGACCCGTATACAGAGGTTTTTAAAAATAAATTATCAATAAAAATTTTAATTTGTTAAATTGATTATTTGAAAAGGCTTTTGAAGACTATTTGAATAAAGTCGTTTTTATTTTAATTTTTTAAGCTATTTTTAGGTAATTACCAAATTGCTTCTGCGTTCACCTCTAATCTACAAACTTAGTAACCTTCATTGAATTTCTTTTTCTTTCGAGAGTCTTGTGTGATGTCTGACAGCCAAGCAAACAACAATTTTTATTTTTATTTTGTCTATGGTTTATAATTTTATATTTACACCAAGTAAAAAGTTATGAGATAACTCGCATAAAAAATTCAGTCGAATTTGATAACCTCCTCCCTTTTCTTGAAGTGGGTTAAAAATACACGGTACAATGACCACGTGACATTCGGTTTTGGCTGAAAAACCAGATTCCATTGGATACTTCATACTACTATTATTATAAAGCAAAAATTTAAGGAAATGTAGCTTGTTATGATTGTTTATGATGTTGGTACAGTTTTGTATATAAGGATATCCTGTAAAAGTGTAATTAACTATTTGCATTGTTTTAGTTAGAATTTTATTATAATTATTTATAAGTGTCCTAATTATCAAAATATACATCTCGTTGATGGTTTGTGCTATAAAATTATTAATGCTAAAATAATCACAAAACTGTTCAATCACGTATCAATCTTTCGCCGTGAAATTGATTATTTATTTGTGCTAAAATAAGTATGAGTTCACATTTTAATCAGTTGTGTTGACGTCAAACTTGAAGCGTAATAAACAATACGCATTTCTTGAATTAAACTGCATTAAATGCATAGAACGGGCATTTGTGACGTCATTCTTTCAGTCATTGGAAATACGTGATATTGTGACTTATAGAATTGTAATTCTCTAGTTATTGTGCGCGGCTTTTTCAGCCTAAAAATAAGTACATTTCTTCCGTAATAAAAAACTACCACACCTAACCTACTAACCTAACCACACATAAAAACTATATCAAAATAATCAAACCTCATTTTATGTTCTTATATATTATTATTTTTTAATATTTTTGGGTATATGCGAAGAATTTGTAAATTAAATTCTTCTTAATAATTTATATTTTACATTGTATTCATTCTATTATATATTTTTGCTACGTGAACATTGTTTTTAGGGTTCCGTACCCAAAGGGTAAAAACGGAACCCTATTACTAAGACTTCGCTGTCCGTCCGTCCGTCTGTCTGTCACCAGGCTGTATTTCAAGAACGGCGATAGCTAGACAGTTGAAATTTTCATAAATTATGTATTTCTGTTGCCGCTATAACAACAAATACTAAAAAACAAAATAAAATAAATATTTATGGGGGGCTCCCATACAACAAACGCGATTTTTTGCCTATTTTTGCTCGATATCAATAAATGGTAACAGGTAGGCACTTGAAATATTCACGAAATACTTAATTATATATTTACTTTAATAATAAATAATAAAAATTAAAATAAAAAAATATATTTTGGGGCGCATACAACAAAAGTGACTTATTGTGCCGCTTTTTGCCCGATATTAAAATCAATGTACCCACTATTGTTTACCTGGACAATTGTACGGTACCCTACGTGCGCGAGTCTGACTCGCACTTGGCCGATTTTTGATTTTACTATTCTTTAAAAAAAGTCGGTGGAGATATCGAAGATTTTAGCATTACTTCATTCGATAGCTTATTCGCTAAATAGTCTCTTTCTGTTCCAGACTATCCAACCCCTGTGTCAAATTGTATCAAAATTAGTTCGTTTTAGCGTAATTGACTAGCAAACATCTATCAACACAAAAAAAATAAACTAAATTTTTTTTAACATAAAAAAAATTTAGTTTATTTTATTTTCAAGTTTTTAGTTTCGTTGAGTAGTTTTTAGATTAGTAATAATTATACCTACACAGTCTAATACAGTGTTCCGCAAACTTTTTGTGTTCAAGGTACACCTAGGAATAGGAAAATATTTTGGAGGTACACCACAAATAAAAAATCATTTTTTAAGTAACATTAACCAACATTTATTTATTAATCACCGAAACAATATTTATGATTAATCAATAAACGTAAACTTTATTTTTCCGAGGCATACCAATAAACGACCACGGCACACCAGTGTGCCGCGGCACACCCTTTGCGGAACACTAGTCTAATACACTGTATTCTACCAATCAAGCCCTTTCATTTGATTCCCATATTGAGGTATTTGTGGAAAATATGTAATCCACCATTTTGTGGCGGCAGCCATCTTGGATTTTTCATAGTCAGCCCTATTCTACCAATCGAGCCCTTTCATTCGATACCCATATTGAGGAATTTGTGGAAAATATGTAATCCGCCATTTTTAGCGGCGGCCATCTTGGATTTTTCATAGTGATTTCTATTCTACCAATCAAGCCCTTTCATTTGATACCCATTTTGAGGTATTTGTGGAAAATATGTAATCCGCCATTTTATGGCGGCGGCCATCTTGGATTTTTCATAGTGAGCTGTATTCTACCGACCAAGCCCTTTCATTTGATACCAATATTGAGGCTGTTGTGAAGATATATGTGATCCGCTATTTTGTATTGGCGGCGATATTGGATTTACAACCATAAGAAATATATTGTGTTGTATTGTCATCAAGATTAAGAGTGTGTAGTGTGTACCAAAGATCAGATCAATCTGTCATCAGGAAGGGGGTAAAATTCCAATTACTAAATTTGACCCAAACACACAAATAAATAACACTCAAGTCAAGCTAAATAAAACCGTTTAAAAAATGGTTATGATTTGTGTAATGTCCCAAAAAAATGTGTTTCTTTCTTTCTTTCTATGTATTCAATTTTTTGCATTTTAAGTAGTAAATAGTTGTCTAAACGTAGCCTTATTTTCCAGCTTCCAAAAATACAAGTTATGCTTTTCTTTGTTTTAGGTTTCTTCTTAACGCTTGTTCTAAAGTAGCGTTAGATTGTAAAAATATTTCAATGTTTATTTTACTACTGAACATTATATTTTTCATGGATAGTCTTAACAACATGTGATCTAAAACCGTAAATAAGTCAACAATAAAACCAGACATTCTGTTTACTGTACGAGTATACGAATAATGGAAACGTAATAAATATGCGTAATAGGTACATTAATAATTATTTATTCATGGTTAAACACTTCACTTAAAGTATTTGTTTGTGTTTTTAGATCAATGAAGAAGATCTTAGTTTTAAATTTAAACAAATTATATACGGTATATAGATTTATAATTTCAATAGAATTCTGGATCGTTGATAGGGGTACAGGACATCGACCCGACCTTGGCAAGCATGTTGACCCGGCGCAGACGTTGATGTTAGGCCGTTAGTTTGATCTCACACTATTTTTGCGATTATTCATCATGGATAGCGATCATTGACACAAAGTTACAAAAATAATATGACAGCGATTATCTAGTAACAACTTAACAAGTTAACTGGGTTGGATAAATTCGATGGCGTCATCCGTCTAAATAGCATTGTAGTAATAGATACAACAATTTTAATTTGTTAGCTGGTGAAACAGCTTTTTTAAATTTGTTATAATTTGTTTGCTTTTTAAATGGGCCGGCTTTAACTATTGACGACAATTTGTCTTGTCTGGGTGTTTTTGTTTGTGTATTGGGTGTGTTTCCGGACCCTCAATACAAGAGAAAATTCTACTGGGGGCCGTTGAGTGTGAAGCGTATATTTGTTTAAAAAAATTATATTTTAGTATGACTTGCTGTTATTGCGATGAAATCTTTTGAATCCAACGGAATACATAAATAATGTATAATCAGAATATAGGATAAATTGTAAGTGGTATTTTAATTATATTAAACTGACTCATATAGGTAAAACAAAAACGAACGTGGAAAATTCTGTTTAGAATTAGAGTTACGGAGACACTAAAAGTATTAAAAAAAAGGTTTTAAAGCAACTGACTTAAATTATGAATTTACGTCAAAAACACGTCAGTAAAAAAATATTTTTCTATTATCTTACTTTTTGTGTGGCTGAACAAAACAGCATAGGTTTGTTTTCAACTTTTATTAAGATAAATAATACCTACGTTAGTGCAGTAAATAACTGTTCGTCATAACCGTAACAGATGTTGCTTAATAAACAATTCGCATAGGATGCATGACATGACACAATTAATTATTTGCTTTTTATATAACAATACAATGCAATGTACACCGTGGAAGATATTTTCGTCACCATATTCTTACAGTATTTGATTACTAAGACGCTAGCAAGTGCCTCGTAATATCATCTGTGTGTAACGGACGTTGAGCTTTTTATAGCATTTGATCTACTTATATGATTCGAAGCTGTTATTTCTTAACACACTATCTACAAGGAAAAATAAACACACTATCTATAGGGAAAAGATTTTAATTTAATCTGACTACTACTTCCTGCGATAAACACAAGCTATTTTTTTGTAACATCGTAAATAAATAAAACGTTAAGATTTATAATATTTAATGACTCACTTAAGCCTGTCGCAGTCCACTGCTGGACAAAGGCCTCCCCCAGTTTGCGTCAGTTTTATATCTTAACAAAAAATACAGACAATTTATGGGTTTTTGCTTTGTTTGTCAGAGCAGTTTGCCAAAACTCCCACTTAGTGAAATTCGAACCCTCCAACATAGCTAAATCGACGATTAGGTAGACAGAGGGAGGGCCGGTCGGCTGGCTATATATAAAAGCACCGGTTTGCATCGCAGCCCGTAAGGGCTCTAGGGTCGTTGCACGGAGTCCCTGAATGCTTTCGAACTCAAAGGGCGTCGCTCTCACCACGTCCTTTCTTCATCACTGTTCTAAGAAATTAGTGTTGAATTGAAATTTGACGAACTTAGTGTATTGTCATACTATACTTTCTAGTATGAGTGTAACATGTCACAAAAAGAATTGCTTATATAAACTGTTACAATTTGGTTGCTTTCCTTGCACAGCCATTTCTGAAATATTGATAGTCGATATAGGTAAAATCGTGGTTTCAATTTGTTTTTTGTCGTCTTTTGAATTATAGTAAACTGTGTTATTAGTAATATTTTAAAACATAAAGACTAATCGGTTAATAAAATAGAAATTTATTTTAGTTGCAAAGAAAGATGACTCAAGATTTATTAAAGCATACTCTTTATCAACGAAAACAGTTTATTTTTAAACATAAAATACGCAAAACGAGTAGGTATATTTCAGATAAAGTTCAAGTGTGAATTTAGTAGATTGTGATAATAGCCCAGTCAAATTAGTATTTTAGATTTACAAAAATTGGAAGCAGCAATTTTCCTTCGGAATTCGTCGGATTATTAATAAGATAAGATTATTAAAAACCGAATGAAATCATATAAAAAATTTCGATTCGGCTGGACATCGTTCCATAGCTTAATTGGCTAGAGCACCGACACGGTAGGTGCGGGTTCGAATCCAGCTGGATCGAAATTTTGATATGATAATAAATAACATTTTTGAAAAATTATATCTTGAATATAAATTGCGTCAGGTCCCATTGATACGTCCCGGCTTCCCGAGTGTATGGTTGCTTGGCCTGCACACCCCGCATAATTGCCTTGCCTTGTTAGGCAACTGTATGAACGATTTTTTTATATTGTAAAGTTAATACAATCATTATTAAAGTTACGCAGACCAATATAAACTAATTTATCAGGTCAGTTCAGAAACGATATAAACTAATTTATAGATTTGCTTATTTGTCGACACGTCTGTTGAAGTACCATTTTTCGATTAAGTTATAACAAACTATAAATTAGACAGACGTAATTTTTAGGTCTTGGATTTAGTTTCTATACTTCGGGGGCCCTTGTAACCGCATTTTTATTGGTACAACATAGATTCACAGAATCGATGGAATATCAAATAAGAAAATTCAAAAGTACTACTTTTAAACTCTATATTTACTAAAAAAAATGAGAGGTAGGTATCTTCAAACTTTTCATCCATTATCGCAGACATAATCGCTCTTCCAAAAAAGTTCTAGAGAATAAATTTACATACGAGTACATTCATATTTATTAAATGGGCGAATATAATTTTGATGAGGCGGTTTAAAGCTCTCGTGTCTGCGATCCGGGTCACTGAGCTAGGTCACGTCTCGCGCCACGGTCAGGATATGTTAAAGATTTTTCATATCAAAAATAATAACTGTACAATAGACATTTGATAAAAAGTTAGTTTGCCCGAGACTTATTAACGTATTGTAAATATTTGTAATAAATTTAATACACACACACATCAGCCTATCGCAGTCCACTGCTGGACATAGGCCTTCACAAGTTGGCGCCAAAAATGGCGTGAACTCGTGTGTTTTGTCTACTACCACCTTGGAACTTAAAAATCCGACCGATGGCGGGATAACCATCCAAATGCTGGCTTTGAAATACACAGGCCGAAGAAGGGCAGCAGCGTCATCGGCGCGACAAAGTCAGCCCTGCGGTCACCAACCCGCCTGCCCAGCGTGGTGACTATGGGCAAAACACACGAGTTCTAATAATTGTTCATTAATAGCTGACTCAGATGGAGGTAGAATTCAATCAATGAAATTATAACTGTACGATCGTAAACGTAAACTTTAGTGCGTACTTTAGTCCAATTTTTCCGTCCACCTCGACGTCGCATATGATTTATATTTTATTTTATATTTGACGTCACAGTTCACCGTTCCGTCTCAACATAACAAAGTTATCTCTGTCATTTACGTCTTTCATTTTTAAAGTGGGCGTTTGGCTAACAATTTTTAAATACGTTTTTGCCGGTAAATAAAAATCAACCTATTATCTTAAAAACGTAAATATCTTTATTATCAATATTCCAATCCCAATATCGTTATATTTCTATCCTTTTCTATCTAATCGGTACATAAAATCGTATATATTTTTAATTATATATTATAGGTATGTCTTCTTTGAAGATAATATTGTTTTTTCCACATAGAACGTACGTTGAGGATTAATTAAAAAAGGTATTCTGTACGTCGTAATTTAAGTATTTTAAATTGAAAGTGTATCCATCTATTGTATTATGGATTCAACACAAAATTGTATCGTACACGCACTTTAGTGTGTTGTAAATGTACACCGATGTTGTAAAAGGAATTATAAAATAATTCTAGAAAACGTCTGAAAGTTTTAACACGACCCAATTTAGGAAGACGTTCCAAAGCAAAAGGTCACTGTTTATTCATTCTGACATTGAGCTAGCTGTA
Source organism: Melitaea athalia (assembly GCA_905220545.2). Lineage (NCBI taxonomy): Eukaryota > Metazoa > Arthropoda > Insecta > Lepidoptera > Nymphalidae > Melitaea > Melitaea athalia. Next base: position 5,484,683 of record HG992178.1, on the reverse strand, counting down.
CGTTATTTTTAGCATCCTATCTAGAAGGTCGTGAATCCTACCTTATATATGATATTGTAGGAGCAGGCGAGTGTACGAGGCGCAGGCGGAGTCGATGACCGAGTATTGATCCGACGAAGTGGGTCGCGACCCGTTTCCCATTGCAATACAAACGGGTAGGGCTGCACCGTTTGTCTCGTCAGACGAGATTATCCCACATGAACACCCACAACCATAACTGTCAGTTCAGTGCTTCAAAACTTCGATACTAAATTACATTGTAAGCTTTGATCGCGGTCCAACAAGAAGGTTCTAGGTTCATACTTTAAACAAGCTGATTCATATTAATTAACCAAATGATAGCGGATAATAAACTGGTTATTTGATCTACATTACTGAACGTAACTGTCCTCTGGAACGAACAAACAAGTCAAGTCACGTAAATCCGCGATAACCCGTAACCGGTACGAATTTATTGCCTGATATCGAATGTTTGTCTGTAATCTTTATATAGGGACTTCATCAAATAGAAATTTACGTCAAATTCTCATAAACTTTGTATAGTTTAAAAGCTATATATATGCCAGTCCGTAAATACCAAATTACATTCTATTGTAATCCGTTATTAGTCGACAATGATTGTCAGACATTTTACAAACTTTCGAAATATATAAAGCTCAGGAGCTTCATTTATGCATCGTTGCAGTTTGTGTTTATTGTCAATATATTTGCATCGGTTTTATGAAAGTTGATTTGCACTTATCCCCTCTCAATATGAAGTACAACGTTCGTTACATTCACTTTCCATTGTCTGTATATTAATCCCAACGGAGGAGGCAGTCTAGGATTTTCATTGTCTATTTAAATAGCCTTGATGAGTGCATTTAGTATAAATACAAATAAAAGTACATTACTTTGTAATAATCAATATATTTACGAACCGTAATCAGAGGACGTTCTCGATATCGAATCCACATTTTAAATAAGATAATAACTTTTATCTTTCGGTGATTTTTTTAGTATCAGCTATGATATAAAATTTTGATAAAAGGACCTTTTGGAATCGGTTTTAATTTTTTACGTTGCTGCTAAGAAGTTTTAATTGAAAAGCTAACCTTCGGGGCTCTGTTATTAGCGCAACGTGATTGCGGTGGTGCCCGTCCTATTTATATTTTGTTACGAATCAATAACTCACTTAATTTTCTCAGCATTGCTTGTTTCTCTTCTTTGAATAATAGTGGGAAGCCAAAACCTTTCTTCTAAGTTACAGTTTCTAATACAAAAAGTTCTAGAATAAACACACTAAGCGTTTCAACTTTATTTTATTGTCAGTTATATATTATTTGATATAGAAACAATAAAAATTCAAGTGAAAGGTATATTCTACAATATTTAAAATTGTTTAAATTTTTAATTAAAAGTAAGTGTTGTTATTATTTAAAAAATAAGACGATTTAGAATCACAGAGGTTGAAATGTTCTTTTTCAATCTTTAATGCTTAACAGCAGATAGCACACTGTGATCGACCTCTTGTTCTATTCTTCTTGTATCTATGTGTTTAAGTAAATGTCAAATATATAAACGTTATTATCGAAAGTTCGCTTCGACTTGCTATTTGGAGTAGGTACCTACAGCGGCACGTTGACGTAGGAGTTGGAAACAATACTTAGTTATTGTTTGTGTAGGAAAAGCACGTTGCAGTAGGTTGCCTCGTGTTTCGGTCACGTGGCATATTAAGTGAAAGATGGTTTGGACCGACTGCCAAGAACATAAAGCACCTTTGGCAGATGTCGTTCTCTAGATTTGGGTTTTTCTCAAATAATACTATAGTATTCCTGCTTAAAAGTTTACAACACGGGTTTACAACGTTTACAAAGGTAAAACACACAACTACAATCAATTAACCAAATTGAATGTTATTAGTTTCGGAAATTACAAACAAATGAACACTAGCAGTCGTTATTTACGTCGTCGTTTAGTCGTTTTTACTAGTTTTGAGAATATTTAATCTGTATTCATAAAATTTAGAATAAACTGTAAACTTGAAAAAAGTTAAAACTATTTCAAACACCTTGTTTCAAACTGAGGTAGGGCATGTAGAAAATTTCCTGCTCAAAATATGGAGCAGCCCGACTGGGGTAGTACTACCTCGACCTTACAGACGATCACAGCTAAATAATACAGCTTTCAAGCAGTGTTGTGTTCCTGTTGGCGAAAAAGGTGACCAGAGCTCCTGGGGGGAATTGGGGATAATGTCGGTAACGCGCTTGCGATGCTTCTGGTGTTCCAGACTATAAGCTACGGTAATCGCTTACAATCAGGTGAGCCGTACACTTGTTTGCCGACCTAGTTGCATAAAAAAAAAATGTTTTGATACATGTTTGCTAGTCAATTAGGCTAAAACGAACTAATTTGGATAAAATTTGACACAGGGGTTGGATAGTCTGGAACAGCAAGAGATTATTTAGCAAATAAGGTATTTAACTACAATTTAAATTTTTACGATTACAATTTTAATTTTTTAAATTTTCATTTCGAAGATTCCGCAATCCTTGAAAACAAGTCTTTGAACAATGCGTCCTGCCTTTTTTTTTTACGTGGGAAAAATCCATCATGGATCCGGCCCACCGCACATCCGGCGTGGGAGGGACCAGAGGGTTATGTCAGACTCCTACTGACCAAAAACCATCCACGTGTGAGCAGACCTCCGGCCTGAGTGGGGCGAGATGGGGTTGCGTTAGCAGTCTCCACCCCGCCCCGGCGGCTGGGCCGAATGTAAACGTCCGGGCCCCGGCACCTAGAGGGGTGGCACCCACAAGACCACCCCTCCCGACGACGCGTGGGATCTCAAGCCAGCCGAGGATCCCCCGACCCCCAGCCGGCCACCCCACGTAGTGTTAACATACGGAGCCGAGACGTGGACACTGACGAAGGGACTGGTCCACAAGTTTAAAGTCGCTCAACGTGGAATGGAACGGGCTATGCTTGGGGTTTCTCTCAAAGATAGAAGTAGAACTGAGGCTATCCGCAAGAGAATGAAAGTAACCGACATAACCCGCAGAATTAGCAAGTTTAAGTGGCAGTGGGCTGGTCACTTGTGTCGCAGGACCGATGGCCGCTGGAGCAGACGTGTCCTGGAGTGGAGACCGCGTCTTGGCAAACGCAGTGTGGGACGTTCTCCGGCCCGTTGGACCGACGATCTACGTAAGATTGCCGGCGTAGGCTGGATGAGGATTGCGGAAAACCGGGATGTCTGGCGCGAACTTAGGGAGGCCTATGCCCAGCAGTGGACTGCGATAGGCTGATGTGATGTGAAAATTTTCCGACTATATTATATTTAAAAAAAAAAACCTAAAGTAATGCTAACAATGTTGTATTCGTTATAGATATGTTTTATTGACCATGTTTATTTCACTTCTAAACTTTAATACTAATATTTTATATTACTACTAGCGACCTGCTCCGGTTTCGCACGGGTGCAATACTGATACTAAATATAAAATATAAAATAAATTTTTGCAATCTAAGCGCAAAAAATGTGTTTATTTACGACATCACATTAGAAAACTTTAAAACTGTCAGTGTTCCTCTACTATGTTATGCATGTATTATACTGTTATACATCATCCTCACCTTCCTCTGGAATCACTCTATTTACTAAAGAAAACCGCATCAAAATCCGTTGCGTAGTTTTAAAGATCATTGTATACAGACAGATAGACAGCGGGAAGAGACTTTGTTTTATAATATGTGGTGATACTGTATACTTTATGTCTAAAACTAGTTATACAGAATATTCTATAGAAGTACATGTATACCAACTACGGATAATTTTCAATGACAACGGCTTGTGATCATGCGCTGATAAAACGTACGAGATTTATTCATGTGTTAAGCAGATAATGATAGAATAGGTCAGGTTTCATGTTTGTTATGTAACAAGGAACATTTGTAAATATAGATATAATAATATAAATAAAGCAGTAATAATTATTTGTTGATCTTCGTTTGATTGCGCTGATTAAATGATCTACCATTTCGATTTAAAAAATATTTTTGATTTAAGGATAGCCTCTTTTGAGTATATTGTGTGAAGTGCTATTATGTACTGTGAAGTAGATATAGTTAGAAAGAAAGTCAACGATGATTAAAATGATTATCAGATTGGTACATTTTGGGCACGCAAACAAAAGTCAAATTGGAACAAATGTTTTTTCAAGTGTTGCATTTAACAACAATTGATTTAATGTAGTCTATATTTTAGTTTACTAACCTTCGATTAGTAATTGATGAGTAATGAAAAGCGTCTGCTGACCGTGACCTTTTCAATGATAATGTTTACAAGCATATTGTAAAGGACATAGTCAAAATATATCTCCCTCCGCGCCTCATGTTTAATTTTATAGAAAAGACGCACGTTGTACGTATACGTATAAACGTGCATTTTAAAAGTGAAAAATTTGATAAAGAATAAGATAAAGTAGCTATAATATTTAGATAAGCCACATAAATAAAATGTAGTCATGTATCGTAGTTAAAATTAGAAGATAGACCGAACGGGAACGGACGTCAGAATAAAATTTAAAAAGGGGAATTGCAAAATTTTCGCCATTCGAGTTTGGAGCGAAATTACCCGCTATATTTAGTTCGGTCGCGTGAACCCAAACCACAGAGCTTCAGGTCATATTTATCATAAATTCATGTTGCGAAAAGTTTTCAACGTAAACTGAAATATGTTTTAAATTCTTGCGCAATTCGGAATTTATCATCGTAATTACCCGATTGATTCAAATGAGTCATTGTTATTGTCTGCGTAAACATTTTTAATACTAGGATCGTACTACAATCTCGTTGTGAAGGTTAAATTTAACATAATCTCTTTAGATAATTGAATAGTCTACAGCAGAAAATTGTTGTGGGTGTATCTAAATTTATTACAGACTTGAATGGGTAGGCGGACACTAGTAAAACCTCTGCTATTAATTTATATTACAGAACAACAGAAATTTCATACCTAACCAAGATAGATGTACAGGATAATGGTGTGCGATTAAAAGTACCTACTACATATCTAAGTTCTTAAAAAACTATTACGTCTATAATATGTTATCAAAATAAATATAAATGAACTTTAGTCTTGTTAAATGCCATTTACAATAGTATTTTTTTATTTGTAAATCTGCGACGGACGATTGTACGTTGCAACTGCGTAGGAAGTTAAGTCAGTTTGTTTCTCGAATTTCTAATATTAGAAAACGAGTACAGATGTCGACTACTAAATGAAAATTCTGAAATAAAATTGTCCGAACGATCAATTCAAGGCACAGCAACGCGCAATTCAATGATGTGATTTGTAATGACGAATATGATTACGCATTGTTCTCTGATTTTAGTCTAAACTTCGTAACAAAACTGCTTCGCTCGATCATTTTCATCAGATCGTTTCATTCATATCTTCGTAATGACAGCATCGATGGTTTGTTATGTCTTGCCAATCTCGTCTGAGACATTGAATATTTGTAATCTTTAGTAATAAATTCGAATTTTACAAGCAATATTGAACGTGATACCTACGTAGGGGACATATTGTGTGCGTGTGTCAGTCTGGTGACGTCGCGTCCGCGGTCGCCGGCGGTGGCCCGCACCCGCCAGCGACAGTCTCTGCTCGAACGCGGCACGGACCGTGTCTATCCGCTGCGATGTGAACTTCTAAACCTTACCACTGTCTACGACGACAGCCCCCGTTGTGTGTGCATCAACTATAACTTTATTACTTTACTTTTGTGATATTTATTAACTTTTTTGATATTTCGCAATCATATTTTCTTCCGTTGCGTGGAAATATGTAAGTGAAGTTTTGTGTCATCATTAACCTCGGTGTTCTGTATTACTGACACGTTTTAGGACCGTAGTTTCGAGTGCCTTGTGACGAAAGTAGCGTACCGGGACTAAAAACGCATAATCCCACTTCGTTTTTTTTTGGATATGGTCAAAATAGACGGTCAGGTAATAATGCACCCGGTAAAGATTTCGAATCATTCTAATAGCTTCCTGCTTTGGATTAATTTTTTTTTGCCTTGTTATTCGACATTCAACAGGTGGCATGATTTTTTTTAGTTTTGTTTTATTTTAAGTTTTTTTATTTTTATTTTTTAGATCCTCAACAATAGATTTCATATCTTGTTCAGCGTTGCATAGATTGTTGTTTTCTATAATTTCTCTTCATGCTTAAAATAGAAAGTGGCTTGTTGTTTATAGTCTTCGCATTTATTTATATCGACACAATTTCTATAATAGGTACTTAATTTGCAAATTTTTTAAAAACACAGCGCTCAACAGTGAAACCTTTTTATTTTTTCATAAACTTGTTAACAGTTCGTGGCTTAGACTTAAAAGAAAAATATTCACGCTGTAGTTACCCTTGTGTTTGTGCACTTATTTTATTAATGTTACCAACCTTGTGGCTCTTGGCTGTGTCTTGAACGCCATTCTCGATAAAATGCTTACTACTATTATAATATTTTTTTTGTAAACAATCCCACTTGGTTATCAAATGATGAAATGACATTCTGAATTACTGTTGCTCATTTCTGTAATTTTTATTTATGCGATTATATTGTAATTATAATTTTGACTTAACTTTTAAATCTTTCTCCGCATATCCTGTATCCACCAAAATGCACTGGAACAGCTTGACGAACTAATCTCCAAATAGTCATTCGTAGGAAAAACCTATGCCTAGTTATAGGACGCTTTCACGCTAAGTACATACTGTACTAAGCAACCGGTTTTTACGTACCGATATAATCGCTTTTTTTTGATATCATTATAATAACATTTTGTCGACCGCTTGTTATACATTAACGTACGCTTATCTTATAAAACTTTTATACAATGTTATAACTACAGTTTTGTTCAACACACGTAGTGCATTTAACTGTAATATTACATATACCATTCTCACAGCCTCAATATTAAGGATATAACTACTTTGTCCATGCGGCATATTGGTGATATTGCCAATATAGGGTGCCTCCGGCTAATGGCTCACATTCCTCCTCTAGTCCTCACTTTTATACTAGTAATTATGCCGGTTGCTGGGTTGCTGGTCTGTCTCTTTTAGAACATCCAGAAAATAACTGTATTTTGGGCCTATTTGTGGATTCTGTAGGATCTAGAAAACTAAATAAATAATATCACCATCCTTTTTTGTACAAGGTTACCTATTTTTATAGTGAAAAGTGATAACAGATGCTAACCATTTTCATCTAACCAAGTCACGATTTTTTTTTCATGTAATGTAAGGTAACTATAAAGGATCGTGATGAATAGTTTTAACTGTATAAATATAGAATGACATGTTTAGTACTTTGCGTCGTATAGAGGATTATGTTTATGCTAACACGGTCTCGCTTGGAGAGTTGCTGTGACATTCATTTGTATGGATTACTAGCTGACCCCGCAAACGTTGTTTTGCCATATATACGTTATTAACCCCCGCAACCCCTTATTGTGGGTGGAATTTCGTAAAATCCGTTCTTAGCTGACCTCTACTCGGGGAAAGGAATATTCCTACCAAATTTCAAGTCTCTACGCCTTATGGTTCCAGAGATATCGTGATGAGTCAATATATGGGTGGAAATCTCTTTTATATTTACAATGTCGTTGATAATGTGTAAAGTCGAGCGAAACTATATAACTAATGCTTAATTTATCTTGTATTCCCAAAAAGAATATATTAATACTTTACCAAATGTTCACCTTAATGTACTTATCTTTTAATTAATACATTTAAGCCTTTTACTACATCCATATTCTTACTTCTGACTGAACATAAACCGCCTTGGGTGGCTACGTGACTTAGTCACGAGACTCTTTGGTCACGAGTGATCACAATACTCACAATATTGTCGTTCCGTTCTTTCTCGTAAGATAAGCCACGATTTTATTATAATGTTTTGTAAGCAGGATATAAAATGACTGTTCAGCTAGTCGAGTCTTTAAACGTTGATTATTTACCATTGCGATACACCGAGCAATGTTTTTTTTTTTACGTGTATAAAACAATGTGTCCAGGTTATCAATTTATCATGTCGTTTCTAACAATTTCAAAAATTTTCTAGACAAAGGACATTGTTACAGCAAATTAGTATTAGTTAAAATTTTGAAGTAGGTATAACGTGTTTATTGCAGTTATTACTTCTGAGAGAAACTAACGCATTACAATTTTGTGATAATGAATGGCAAGGCTGGGTTGATTTCCTAGAATTACGGGTAATAAAACCGAAGCAACTAGCGAGAGTTAAGTGCATAGCATAGTACCTAGTTGTGGTCGGATGACCTCGATGAAAATAATGTTTCCGCTATCGACCATGCTTTACTTATTTTCCAATAACATTTTAAATGTCGTTAAAAATTATATTTTCGTCGAATGGATTTTACGGGTATAAAAGAAATCGTGCGTTCGTTGTGTTAATAATTTAACAGTTTCTTATATTCTTGTTCACCTTCATTACGTATAGTAGCAATTAGATGCAAATGTTCAGTGCAAACATAGCGCTCTTGTTGTGGTTGAGTTTGTCCTTTGTGGTGTTCTTGTCCCCCACGTGTTTGCACTCGGACTGTAAACAAGGCGATGTGTGGTCGCTGAACGTCATGAGAAGTTGTAAATTGTATCTATTAGACATAATAATATATTCTTCATCAAGTTATAAAGTGATAATTTTCAGTACAAATATATGTAACATTTGTGAATATTATTGTGTAAGCAAATTGCACGTCGATCGTATTGAATATATATCAAACAAAATTGGTTTTTCTGTTAAATCCTCGACGGTTACTTTTTATATAATTCGTATTGAATTCGAGACAGTCTCGAAGGGGCGGACGTTAAAATGCTAAAATAAGTCTGCATTATTGCATATGGGTGTAGGTGGTCTGGAGGTTATCGACCGTCGCGTCTAGTCGGCATTTTGGACAATCTTCCACCCTCTGCGCGAGCTAATGAACTACTATTGGTGCTAATTTTAATAGCTATTTGTCGGAGGTGTTCCATATTTTTATATACTTCTATCAAATCCGTCATTTCAACATTGCACATTAAACAATGCTATAGAATATTGACAAATTATAGTAATTACGTTACGTTATTACTATAAATCTTCTTCTACACTAATAAATGGAGAGCCGCTTTTTTGTTTGGTTATGCCTACTGCGAAAACTACTGAACCGATCGGAATAATACTTAATACCATAAAATGCAGCGTGTTTCGAAGAAGGTTTTAGTATAATTATGATAAGTTGGTGATTACTTATCGTGGAAAAAAAAATATGGCCGGATAGAGTTCACTAGTTATTTATAAATGAGTTTAAATATTTCTTTTAGTTATCATAATGACTATCGTATCGATATTTTATGATCTCGCGTTAATGAGAGTGGTTACTGCTTATGGGTTATGTTTGTTTATATATTTTTATTCGAAGATGACACTTATATTACGATTCGTTATTTTTGATTAAGATATCACCTCGCTCAAATAAACTTTCAGTTATAAAAATTCATTACAATTTTCAAAGTTATAATTGGCTTTAGTACAATTTGATGTGTATAGTACCTATACATCTTAATGTTCTTAATAGCTCGGGTAAATAATTTATGTAACGTTATTATATTATGCTTTAAAACGGACGATGAATATGTCGAGATACACAGAGCTGTCTAAATTCCCCAAATGAAATACGCTTGTCGGCTATCACCTCCTGCGTTCTGTTTGGCTTCGTCCCAAGTCTGGCCGGTTCCCCTTGAATGAGTCTTTAGAAAAATTTATCATACTTAAATATTTTGTGATTTCGTCGGTCATGTAGAGGCCTGTCCACGGCGTATTTTTAAACGTTTAGTTTTATATCAAATGAATGTTAAATTTTCTAAGTTCGACATGTTGTGAATTAGTCGCCTCAATCTTTTGCCAAAAAACACATGCGACGTATATGTTAATTAGTTGCGTAGAAGTCCAGGAAGCGCTATTTTTATCTGTACGATTAAAACAACAAACAAATATTTCATTTTGTGGATTGCCAGTAAGATTGTTGGCAAAAGTACACCATTTATAGCCTCTTTCACTTTGTTTATGTTTCAAGCAACATCGCCAATTATTTGCAAGAAAAACTGTTTTTTTTTTTCAGTTTATTTATTCATAAATGTAGGTTAGTTTTAAATAACGCGCGTTCCGTTCTTATAATCAACATCAGAATTTATTACTTTCGATTTGTGACCTTACTGTTCAATAAATACTAAAGGAATCTTTAGTGATAATAATATGCAATCAAAGTTTTTCTCTATTTACTAAGTACCATTATTAACTAAATACAACATAATTAGGAATCATATATAATTGTTTTCTTAGGTTTACGTGAATTTCACTCATAATAAAGAAACAAATTTCGGATTTTATCGCGGTTTATTAAGTTTTTAGATTATTTTACAGCAACCATGGTCATCAGTCCTCCCGTGGTTGCGTTGTTTCATTATAATCATATTATATAAGTAAAGCGTTCTAACATCGTTTGTAATTTCACTTTCAGCTGGGCAACTGTTCTGTGGCGACATTGATGGAGTTCCGCTTGGACAGCGCGGAGTACTGCCAGGCCCAACACAAATAAATTCGCGGGCGTCCCGTGAAGGCGAGGTAGCGGGCGAGCGATATAGGACCCATGCTGCCGGGAGCGCGCGTCTCTTACACCCCAAGCACTTTGCGATATACACCCATCCATTTGTAAGTTTTCATCTCTACTATATATACTCGAATATCTTGATATCATATGATCGTACAGATTTATATGTTAACTACCCCGTTTTTTTACCTGGGTTAATTTGAGGAAAAAACGTACTAAAATATATCTTATAGTCTTCCTCGGTAAATGAACTATCCAAAACAAAAGAATTTTTCAATTCGAAACAGTAGATCCTAAGATTATTGTGTTCAAACAAACAAACAAACTTTTCAGCTTTATAATATTAGTATAGATATTGGAGACGTGTTATCGGTCTACTCACTACTGCAACGTAATGTATCTACGTTGCTAACGTGAGCTAAAGGTAGTCATCAAAACATGCACAACGAGAATACTGTTGCCTAGTGTTTACAATAATGTTATCACCTACATACACACTCGAGATGCGATGTACGCACACTAACAAGTGATGCGCTATTGGCACCGGATCAGCAGTTCGCGAATACCGACGGACGAATTCACTCACATGACCCAAACTTTACTCTGAAATCTGTGCTCGATTTAAAAAAAAAAAAAAAAAACTAATTTGCCATTTGAAAATTGACGCAAACACAGCGTAGTGATAAGTTATAATTCACGCTTTAAAGCAGTTATGTTAAAAAATATTTCTGTTTTTGTTTCAGTTAACATAAAATCGGATCCCACTGTTAATCGGAGCATATCATTTGCCGAAATAAACGACTTATGTTTTGTCGAATAATTTCATATTAGTTTCGCTCCCCAATTCGTAATTTTTGTTTGATAGTCTTCGAATGTGCTCAAGTGGTTGAAAGCGACATCCATGTGGGTGGTTCTAATTATATAATTGGACCCTTTTTTAAAAAAAGTCACGAAACTGAAGTGTGTTGTGTGGAAATAGAGTGACAATTTGTCTATTAGACTGACGGATCGCTACAACTTGACGCGTGTGAATAAATCAGCCACCGGTGCGAGAGTGGTCGTAATCTTCTCTGACTGTCGGAACGTAAAGTAGTCATCATGAAGCAGAAGGACATCAGGCCGGCGCCGTCTCTCATCGAGTACAAGACCATGCGCTTCCTCATCACCGACCGACCATCGGATGTCACCATCCAAAGCTACCTACAGGTAAGCCTTTACTGTATTACATGAAAACAACTCAATTCAATCGATTTCTCATAAAGTAACTAATTAATCACGAAAACCAAAATCATGTTAGGATTATGGATCATATTGCTATACTTATACTCGTGCTAATTGTAGTGCTAATGTAAACCACATGCTCCAAACTTCAAGATACTTTTCATATCGATACGGTATTGGTACGTCTCTAGACTACTTTCGTTAAATGTCGAGAAAACCGTCATCTCAGTGAATAGTTTATGGTCTTGTTTGCTCGTCTCTCGTTTCTGACATAATAGATCCTTTGAATCTCCTCCAACTGACATCGCCGTCGTCGAGCGTAAGGAAAAATGTTTATTGAATTTATCTTTTCAAGTGTTGTTATTATACATCGTGCGCTGTAGCATGGTGCGGGTGACAGTTTCAGTAACGTTTCGTTTCACTCTTGAAAGTTGCCGCGATTTACAAATTATGACTTAGTATTTCAGCTGTACCACATTCGTAATATACTAAATCATTAATTACTGTAGTAAATTATATTAAACCCAACCAGAATGTTCTAGTCTACAAATAAAATCCAATGGAAAGAAAAATTAAGAAAAGTGTTATGCGTATAACGTAACGCCATAGACGTCTTTAGTGATGGGATGTACTGCTACGATAGATAGTCGATGTTTTTTATAATAAAAAACGTATATTGAGCGTAGTTCAATTATTATTGTAAAAAGTATTATATTATTACTAGCAACGAAGCCCGGCGTTGCTCGGGTTGAAATACATCGCATGTTTAATGGTATAAAAATATATAAGGATATATTTTTTAACAGATATAGATTTCTATTTTCGATATTGAGTTATTGAGAGACTTATTCGGTCATTAAACTTGCGGTATATATAAAGTATATCTAATAAACTAACTACCGAATTAAAATAATTTTAAGAAAAAGTTTAGTAATAAATTACACTCATTTTAGAATTTTCTGGTACTTTTGAACATTTTGAATCGATTACAATAGTTTTACAATTTTCGAAAGTTTCTACATTATTCCAGAATTTTTTAGAACTTTCTAGAACATTCCAGGTCAATTATAACCGTTTTACACATTTTGAAACTTAAGAGATCTTTTCAGAAGTCCTAATGCGTTAGAAATGGACAGAAATATATGTTTTAACATTTTTGCCACCCACAACCACCCCCTTCCACCCACCTCGACCAAACTCCCTTATGCACACCAATAGACCAAGGGATATTTACCACCCCAATGGGGTTCGGGTTCGGATTCGGGTTGAACACTGTTGATGGTCTCTTGCAATAGGGCCAACGTCTTATTTGCCGTAAATGGAATAGCAATAAATACGTGTCACATACAAGGCATAAACCCGATTTTGATTATTTCAAAGATATTATTATGTAGCCATGAAATATATATTGACCAAGTTTATACACGTTGTTACATTGCACAGCTGAATAACACACAAATTTTCATAACACTATTAATTTGAACTAGAATTATGCTGCGAGTATCGTTAGTGATAAAAATGAATTACATAACGTCACATCCCTAGTCATGTGTACTGACAGTTGTCAACGTCATATAGGGAAGTGTCACCCGCACCATGCTACAGCGCACGAAGTATAGTTGTTGAATGAAACTGATAATTCTATTTTCAAATAAATACTTTCAGTTTATTATTTATACTTTTTTATTGACTTATTTTTATTTTGATCGGGTTAAGAAACTGCCTTGGAGGCAACCTAATGGTCCATAATTCATTTTATTTAATAAAACTTTTATATTGTTTTTAATTTTTTTTCTTTATACATCTGTAACAATTCTAGATCAGTGGACGAGTAATAACTTTATGAAAACGAAATAAGAAAATCGGTGATGACCTGGACTCACATTCTTACTGTTAATATTATCTAGGAAAATAAAAAATGAATGATAGAACTTTATCTAAAAGAAAATCAAGCCCTCATTGCAAATAAAAATATTTGATAAGACTTGTCGATTGGGCTAGGGAAGTTGTCCTATTGTCTGAGCTACGACCGACGCAATTTAAAAAAAAAATTCTTCCCCCATTGTTAGAATACCTCGCGCTGATATATACATAATTATCTTATGTCAAATAAGATTCGGGTTATTTTAATTAGTCCACTTTAAATCTTTTAAATAACCTTTCCAGTTTTCACGATAATATAATTTATAATTGAAACGAATGCGATCTCATTAAAAATAATAAGAGTGTTATGAATAACATAAAAAGTATCTAAAATAATATAAACAAGATTCAGAATAAACCTCACTTTGCTTTATATGTAGTATTTTAATAAACCTACGCTAGGTACCTATGTAAGACAAAGTAATAAATTCATTTCAGATTTAAAAAAAAGTTTCATTGTATTGTACAATCGTTAGCCTGCAATGACGTCCGTGTGTCATGAAACATAAAGGAATTTTGATTGATTCGAAGATAATCACAACCAGATAAGTTATGACGTCAATACAGTCGATATCAAATAGACCAACATGATTTGGACGAATCGTGAAATGAATGTATTATTTATATTAAAAACTAGCTGCTGTGCCTGCGACTTCGTGTGGAATTTAACAAAAGTATTGTTCAGTTCGCAGTTATAAAAAAAATCTAAAATAAAAGTAGCCTAAGTTACTCTTATTACATCAGCTATCTGCCAGTGAAAGTCCCGTCAAATTCGGTCAAGCCGTTTCAGAGATTAGGCGGAACAAACAGACAGACAAAAATTATAAAAAATGTTTATTTGGTATAATATGTACCGTGTATAGATCCATAATATCGACCGTAAGCTGCCAATAGCCCAATACCTTCTAACTAACATTTTTAATGAAATTGTTTTTTTTGCGCCATCTGTTAGCTTTATATCGTATTGATAGAAGTGGCTATTCATTTTAACTGACAAAATGCACTAAACATCCAAAAAGTCGTTACACAAATACCTACTATCTACAGTGAAATAGTGTTTGGGCGGCAATACCTCCTATCTATATATATAATACCTTCTAACTTACTTACAGCCCTAAAGGACTACTAAATAAAACTACTGTAAAAATAATAAACTTGGATCTTGGGTTCATAAATACCATCCGTAATTTTGTTAATATAGGGTGATTTTTTAAGCGTTGTTTTTTTAAAAATCAAATAAAACACTCAAATTTGCATTATATAATCAAAATTTTTATTGGAATAGATAAATTGGCCTCTGCCATTTACGTTTTTAAGATAACTTCATGTAAATGTCGTCCGCGGCTCCGTTTCAAATGGTCCATTCGGAAGGTCCAATTTTGCGTCACTTTTTCGAGCATTTCGGCCTGTATTCCACGAATTACGCGTGTTATGTTATGTTGTAAGGCTTCAATAGTGTTCGGCTTATCTACATAAACTTACTACTTTACATAACCTCACAAGAAATAATCAAGAGGCGTTAAATCGCATGATCTTGGTGGCCAACTCACAGGGCCATTTCGAGAGATAAGCTGCTTGCCAAATTCATCCTTCAACATGTCCATTGTTTCACGAGCTGTGTGGCATGTGGCACCGTCTTGATGAAACCACATGTCAACCAAGTTCAACTCGGCCAACTGGTGTAAAAAAGTCGCGTATCATGGCTCGATATCGTTCGCCGTTGACGGTAACGTTTCTTCCACGGTCGTCTTTGAAGAAAAATGGACCGATGATGCCACCAGCCCATAAAGCACACCAAACTGTCGTTTTTTCGGGATGCATCGGTAATTCTTATATGGCACGTGGCTATTCATCGCTCCAGATGCGACAGTTTTGCTTATTTACGTATCCGTTGAGACAGAAATGAGCCTCATCGCTGAACACATTTTTTCGATAAAACAGCGGATTTTCATGGAGTTGTTCTAAGGCCCATTAACCAAAAATTAGACGTTGCGGTAGGTCATACGGCTTCAATTCTTGTAGAAGTTGAATTTTATTGGCTTTCAAACCAAAATCGACACGTAAAATTTTCCATGCGGTTGAGTAACACATGCTCTATCGCTGAGAATGGCGAAGAATCGACATTTCACGATCCTCATTAACATTGGACGCTACGACTGCAATGTTCTCTTCGGTAAGCACTATACGCATGCGACTCGATAGTTTAATGTCCAACAACGTAAATTTGGTGCGAAATTTGGTGATAACAGCACCAATTGTTGATTCACCAGGTCGATTATGACGACCATAATAAGGTCGTAACAAACAATGTACATTTTTCACAGAGCACGAATTTTGATAATAACTTTCAACAATTTGCAATCGATGCTCGTTTGTAAGTTTTTCCATGATGAAATGGCAGAGTATACTGAAAACTTTTCACTTTGAAAGATGATGTTTGGACGCAATTACCAACCATTGCGGCCAACCTGAAAAACTTAACTCTTAAAAAATCACCCCTTATTTAGTTTTTATAGTCTCCTATAAAGTTGACCTCAAAGCATTTAGGAGGTATTGGCAGCTTACGGTCGATATGCATTTAGTAAAAAGCGGTTATTTTAATATTGCAAACAGACACTCCAATTTTATTTATTTGTATAGATTATAATTATAATCTGTTGTTAACTTTAGACAATTATACGCAACCCGTTAAAAA
This sequence comes from Melitaea athalia, assembly GCA_905220545.2. Taxonomy (NCBI): domain Eukaryota; kingdom Metazoa; phylum Arthropoda; class Insecta; order Lepidoptera; family Nymphalidae; genus Melitaea; species Melitaea athalia. The sequence goes on along the minus strand of HG992178.1, from coordinate 5,468,194 downwards.
CTACCGACTTTAATATTATTTAGTTCAAATTATGCCTGGCTTTTCCGGATTCAAATTATTATGATATTCATGATACAGAACCAGACAACCATAATAAAACAATTGACAACTTTAAGAAAAATAATTATATGTGAACTTTTTAATACTACATATTTATATGAGCAATTGCATTGGTCAATATTTGATCGGGTCTAATTTTATTAAACCAATTTGCTTATTTAATTTTTTAAGTGAGATTGTTTTTAAATTGTTTAATGTACGTTTGGCTATAGCTATCAGTTGCTATGCGCCCGACATGACAGTCACATATTGTTGTAAGTGCTGTTTCAAGGACTGTATGTATGTGTTGTATTTCTTACTCACTTAAACATCGATATCAAAATATTGTGTAAATATTGAAAGCAATGTTATTTTTCTTAACTCATCGAGTGTCTGATAACAGCCCATTGTTTCATTCAACCGTTGATAATGACTAATGTTTTAGTTAACTTAGATATTTATAATCTTTATTACTTTGTTTTGAATTAGCGTAGTATCAAGAGTATGTTAATTTATCATGAGGATATAATTTCAGTAATATAAAATACACGTGTTTAAGCCAAAAACACTATCCCTAAATATGTATATAAATTTATTTCTCTTGTCAGAACTTAAGCTATTAATTATATTCTATTTCTAATGCCCTCTATAATAATAATTAAAGTGGTAAAAGTTTATAAAAACGCTACTATAGAACATACTAAAAAAAGAATCATTTTTCGACACGAACTCATGAAATTCTTTATTAAATCCTTCTCCTACACGGGGAAAGAGGCCTATGCCCAACAGTGGGATATTACAGGCTGATTGTAAGCATAACTCATGAAAGTATATGGCCCATGAATGTCGATAGCTAGATTAAATGCAAAAATTTCTTTCCAAATCAGTTACATCTTGAGAGCAATGCCAAACAAATTTGCGTTTATACCCTATTATTAGTACCCGGCAGACGTTGTCTGCCAGGAGTAGCGGCTATCAAAATTTGATTGCCGATAAACTGACAGCAGAGCCACCTACCTAGTCTAATTGTGTTTTCAAAACATTTATAAATCCATTAAAATGTACACACGAAATTTCTACCAATACGGTCCAGCCACTAAATAGTGACTCGGTGACTAAAACATGTACAGAAGAATTATATTAGGGTGATGAATAATGACGTCTGCCTGCAGGAGCTGAGGAAGCACAACGTTTGCACCGTGGTCCGCGTGTGCGAGCCGAGCTACGACACGGCGCCGCTGAAGGCGGAGGGCATCGAGGTGCGCGACCTCGCCTACGACGACGGCACCTTCCCGCCCGCCAACGTCGTCGACGACTGGTTCGAGATCCTGCGCGATAAGTGAGTACTACTCCTTATCTATACTAATATATAAAGCTGAAGAGTTTGTTTGTTTGTTTGTTTGAACGCGGTAATCTCTGGAACTACTGGGCCGATTTGAAAAATTCTTTCAGTGTTAGATATAGTGAAGTGGGGCAATTGGGATCAGGAAATCATATAATTTGACTTATGAGGTGTATAATTTCTTTATGAAATATTCTATGAATTTGAAACTTTGTTAGAATTTTATTGGTATGTTTTTCTATGTATAGTATTTTTTACAACTTTTTATTAACAATGTAAGTATTTTTTTTTATATGTACAATAAATGTTAACACGTGATCCCAATTGCCCCAGCACACTGGGGTAAATGGAATCAAGGCCTCTTCAACCCATATAATCCAATGGTTTGAGTTGATGGGGCAATTGGAAATAGCTGTGAATTTCTGTTTTCAAGGGCTTATGTATTCGCTGTCTACACAATCATGAGTCAATTTGAAAAAAAAAGAGAAAACGTTGGAATGAATTTGGTGTAAAAGTTAAAATGTCAAGATTTTTTAGAAAAATCATTAAAAAAAAATTGATTATGCATTTAGATTACAATTATACCAGAAGATAGAACAAGAGTTGGGCTACAAGGAACCCGTGAATTTGGATTTATATCTTTTTGTATAAACTCAGTAGCCTCCATGATTTCAATAGCCCCACTTCACCCTAGCCCATTTATCGAGGAAGGCTATAGGCTATGTGTCATCGCGTTAAGACCAATAGGAGCGGAGTCCACGCCGACGAAGTCGCGCGCAGAAGCTAGTGACAACTGATGTGTCAACTCGATTTACTAAGCCGAGTTGACTCGAATCAGAATTGTGACGGATTAGTTCCTTCAGAGCCGAGGTGTAATGATAGACGAAACCTTCTAGCACCAAAGAAAGCAATTTGATATGTATTTTAATTTATTATTGGATTTACATTTTATCGCGGTAGGGCACAGCAGGATATATCCTGCTCAAAATCTAAAGCAGCCTGTCTGGGAAAGTACCTTGAACTTAGGAGAAGATCACGGCTAAATAATACTGGTGTCGTATTTGTCAGTAAGTGACCAGAACTCCTGAGTAGGGTTGGGGGTATGGTCGACATTGCGCTTGCGATGCTTCTGATGTTGCAGGCGTCTATAAGCTACGGTAAACTTGTAGGGTAACTTAGTCGAGTAAAAAAAGGTAAAGCTTCGGCTAATGCGCTAGCTAGCGATCTTTGGTTTGGTTCCTCCCATATGTCATAAGTATGCCATACAAATGTTTGACGCAGTTGAGCGTTTGTGATTGTGTTGTTTTTTTTCGGACCGACACAGGATTCACATCCAACTGAATTGAAAACAATTGAGTTCGTAACGTTTATTTATTGTACGCCTCCAGCTGTGCTTTACTCTCACTAAATGAAAAATACGGGAAGCGCTTACTCTTAGATCTCTATATTTTTATAACAATGCATTTATGCTATAATATACACACTTATACAGAATACACATCAAACTATAAACAAAATATCATTTGAAGTCTTTTTTTAATACTAATATATTAAAAAGAATCGATTGAATAAACATCATGTTGGGCGTCAACATATTGGATGTACGGATGATAGGAAAATAACGCGAGAACCACTTGACGAAATAAGCTTTTTTTATTATATTAGGTAATTCTGCATAACTATAATCTATACATATAATAAAATGGTAGAAAAGTCAAAACTGTACATTGAATATTTTTTTTAAATAATACTTGGGGTGTGATCTACAATCGATACCGAAGCCAAAAATATAGTTTTTAGAATTTTTGTCTGTTTGTCTGTTTGTCTGTTTGTCTGTATGTATGTCCGGGATAAACTCAAAAAGTACTGCATGGATTTACTTCAAATTTGGCATGAATACTATTAAGAAGTCGGGTCAGAACATATAGGCTATATATTATCACGCTATCACCTACGGGGAACGAGCAGTGAACCTTTATTTCTTCAAATGTATGTCCGGGATAAACTCAAAAAGTACTGCATGGATTTACTTCAAATTTGGCACGAATATTATTAAGAAGTCGGGTCAACATATAGGCTACATATTATCACGCTATCACCTACGGGGAACGAGCAGTGAACGCACGCAGACGACGTTGCGGGCAGCAGCTAGTTTACAATAAATAACATTCGAGGAAAATAATTCGTTGCAATACGCAGTTATTTACTTATTTAGTTGTTTTCGTCGGTTGGTAATAATTTTCCTTTTAACGAAGTGTTTACGTGCTCGCGAAAGGTATCATGCAGAGCGAGTCTATCAAAGTAGCTCGTTTATTTACAGTCACAGTCAGATTTAAAAATAGGCTAGGAATTATATTCCACGCAGAGAACATGACCTATTACACCTACAGAACCCCACATTTGAAGGAACGTAGTTATATTAGTATTTGGGTTGAGTAGCTTTTTAGTTCTAAGAAATAGGTATATCATTTTCAAAGTTTCGCATTAAATCATTGTTCGACTTTTTGTCAGCTATAAATAAAACTGGTTTCAATATTGAGATACTTGAGATATTGAGTTCAATATTGAAATGCTGACGAAGTGTTATCGAAAACAAAATCGGCACATAACGGCTAACGATAAAATAGTGAAAAACAGAAAGTGCAAACGATCGGAAATTAAATTTTTAATCACATCTTAGACAACGCAGAATAAAAACAACATGCGATGACACACAATAGCATATTTTGAGCGACAAAATGTCGACGCGGTGTAATTGATTCAAATATGTCGACTTCAAAAATTGCATGACTAGTGTGTACATAATAGTAGAAAAAAAAAAACAAGCATTCAGAGGCAGAATGCATCGTTTGAGTGAATCGTAAACGTTATCATAAACTTGCCAACCAATTAATGTTTAAAGACTCATTAAAAAATTCCAGTAAAATCTTTAATTACCTCAGTAACTATTTACCCAACGGCACACATATTTGTAGTGTTTTCAGATTAAACATAATCATTTATTACGTTGTTTACGTAACATTTGTTGTAACTTGTGATTGTAAGCTTAGTTTGTTTGTTTTCTCAAGTTGATTGATAGATATTGCTTTCTTAGCAATAAAATTGCCTCTTGTACATTTTTATTCTGCACTAGGCGACCCGTGCCCACTTCGTTGGGCGTTAATTATTTTTGTGATACAAATATATTATAGTAAAGTTTTCATCTCGCTCGCATTTCTCCGACTTGATTTACATATACTACACAGGTCATCAAAAAAATCGACCCACCCACTTTTTGTTTAATATTTATCGATTGTTTCACAGATACGCTGTTTCACACATTTGTTTTTTATTTTGAGGGTCGGTTACGATGTTTGACATCTTATTTGTCGTAAATCTTATTGCACTTGAAGGTACTTAACCATTTCTTATACAGAAACACTGTTGAGTACTGATTTGATGGTTTTACATCGTAACAAATTCGAATCGTTCTTTGAGTCCGGAAGAGCCCTTTGTAGGGATTACTTGTTAAAAACGTTAAGTTTATTTACTGTGGCTGTATTTTGATTAATTTTGACTAAAAATAATGGACACTACAGAAGCTGAGGCGGCCCAAGTTGTGGCTTTGCTGCAACAAGGCATAAGTCAACGTATCGTGGCCATGAGGTTAAATCTGAGCCGTTCTGCAGTTCGGCGAGTTTATCAAAGGTTTCTGGAGACTGGGCAGTATCGAAGAAGGTCTGAATCTGGAAGACATAGAGTGACAACTCAAAGAGATGACCGCTTTATAGTGTTATCAGCTCTACGAAATCGACACCTATCTGGTGTTGATGTCCAGCGACGCTTACGCGAAGATCGGGGGGTGGCTATAAGTGACAGTACTGTAAGAAGGAGACTTCGTGAGCAGAATTTAAGACCACATAAGCCAGCAACAGGACCACAATTGACCACAGCTCATCGACAAGCCAGACTTCAATTCGCACGTAATCATATCAACTGGACCATAGGCCAATGGGAGTCAGTTCTTTTTAGTGATGAGAGTCGAATGACTTTACACGGTTCTGATGGACGCCGTAATGTCATGCGACGGCCAGGTGAACGTTATACCCAGTGTTGCATAAGGGAAACTCAGTTATGGTGGGGGCTCTGTAATGTTTTGGGGTCGAATATCTTTGACTGGACGGACGGCGCTGGTTTTCATACGAAGATGTGCTTTAACTGCTGCACGCTATATCACAGAGATCTTAGAAGACCATGTGATGTCTTATGCCGGCTATATTGGAGAAAACTTTGAATTAATGCATGATAATGCACGACCACACGTAGCGCGCATCACCATCGATTACCTTCAAGAGGTTGGCATTCGGGTAATGTCCTGGCCAGCAAGAAGCCCCGATCACAATCATAAAGAGCATATGTGGGACACCCTAAAACAAAAGGTTAGAGCCCGTAATCCAGTCCCTACAACATTAGGAGACCTGGAAACCGCCATTAGGGAAGAATGGAACCGAATCCCTCAAGAGACCATTAAAATCTTGATAAGGTCATTAAAACGGCGGATGCAGGCCGTCATTCGAGCAAGAGGAGGGAATACGCAATATTAAATTGCAACAATTGTATGCATACCATTTAAGACTAAAAAACTAGAGCGTATTAAAAATTAATCAAAAAATCGTGTAAAATTAAAGATTCTGATTTTTAAATAAAAATCTTAAAAATAAAACATTTTGATGTTTTAATTGTGATTAAATTGTTGTAAATAAACAAGTTCAACAAAACATTATTCAGTACTAAACCATTTTGTTGTGTTTTGTTTAAAAAAAACGTGATTATCGGTAAAAACGCAGGTGGGCCGATTTTTTTGATGACCAGTGTATTATTTTTCACTGAATTTTATGTTCAATAACAATAAAATGTAGCCTATGTCACTCCTGAATAGTGTAGCTTTCTGTTAGTGAAAGAATTTTCATGATCGGATCAGTATTTGCGAAGATTACCCCCTACAAACAAACAAAGTCAGAAACTTTACCTCTTTATAATATTAGTATAGATTGGTAAATTTTGATGGTGGTTTGAACTGTACTATATTTTATTGTACATTAAAAAAATCTGCAGTTTACCTGCGTAGGTACTAAACGTGTCCACCCACGTAACCTCTCATTGTTCTCCTTTCACGTACTAGCTTACAGTTCGTCGATTGATGGGTCAACACATAATTAAGTATAGTCGACGTTGAGTAACTTTTGAAATTAATTGATAGTCCGCCATCGTACAAAGAAACTCCGCTTTATATAGATAACTAAAAAACTTGCCTCGTGGTATCATCTGCGAAAAATCGTACGATAACCTTTACTGCTCCATTTTTATGAATCATACCAGTGTTTATTCGTAGCTTTAGTCAACACATGAGTTACGCAGCGGAAAAATAATTTTATAAATGGGATTAATTTAGCAGTTTCGAGAACTGAGTGCTTTATAATACCTATTTTAGCACCTTAGTAGTTAGAAAAACAAAGTTTGCAGTTTGCACCAGTGTTGGGCTTAGCAACTTTTATTTGTATAGATAAGTCAGTAACTTCTATATTCTCATAGCTGCGGTTTTCGCCTAGCTACGTATAATAGAAAAAACCCGCGATATACAACGGCAAAGTCGTAGGGTTCTCAGAGAACCCTCAAGTAGATCTCATATTATCGTGTTTAGCCATCAGCCACCCCCGCATACAACGTCAATAGTGCCGCGCGGTTCTAAGAATCAATTAAATACACTATAATAATTAGTAATTCACTAACTTTGCTAGACGTAAAGGTTATAATGAAATTTATAAAATTATATATTGACACGCGAATACTGAACTTGAGTTATTTACGAAATTAAAAACAATGTCATCAACCTCCAGTTAGTTCTTTCATTATAATAGAAATTAAATTAACATTAAATTTATTTTGAAATTAGTGTTACAATAAAAATATTTATTTTATTTCCATTAATTTATACATGTCGTTAAATATGACAGCGGGTAGTTTTAGTATTTAAAGAATTAACCAATTCGGGCATTACTTTAAAGCTTGTGTGAAATTTTACGAAAGAATAAAACAAATTGATATATCGATTTTATTTTATTTAAGTGTATAATATCAATGACTTTTAAGATAAGTTAATTCTAGCCTTTTGTCCATATTACTCCAAAGAGTATGTGGACAAAAAGTAGAGTAAAAAATATGTAAATATTTTGATAATCACCGGTAAGAAATATTGTAAAATCTATACAAATAAATAAAATTGGTGTGTATGTCTGTAATATTAAAATAACCGCTTTTGACTAAATGCACGTAGATCTATACACGGTGACGGTACATATTAACTTAGACCAAAACAATATTTTTTACAATCTGTTTGTTCCGGCTAATTTCTGAAACGGCTGGACCGATTTTGGCGAGATTTTCACTAGCAGATAGCTGATGTAATAAGGTGTAACTTAAGCTACTTTTATTTTAGAAAATTATTTATTTTTATATCTCTGCAAACTAAACAATAACTTTTTGTTAAATTCTACGCGGACGAAGTCGCGGGCACAACAGCTAGTTGATTTATATAATGTAATTTGACTTAATAAACGCGAATATTAAAATTGTAGAGCGGCGAATAAGCCCGAGGCGGCCGTGGCGGTTCACTGCGTGGCGGGTCTGGGCCGCGCGCCCGTCATGGTGGCCATCGCGCTCATCGAACTGGGCATGAAGTACGAGGAGGCCGTCGAGACCATTCGCGAGTGAGTACAAACTTGTTATACTAAGTTCAACTCATCTTTGCGCGCGGGTATATGTGTGGGTGCGACGGTCGCCGTAGTGACGCGACCGTCGCACTGTCCCTGACCGTCTGCTACACAAATTAAAGTTGTATAATTACAAGCGCACGCACAAATAGAGCCGCACGCAAAGATGACTTGAACTAACTATACTAACCACTGCCTTTAAAGATAAGAAGTAGCCATGAAATTGCCGTGTATTAAGATACATGTCTATTTCGGCATTCCAAATGTTACCTGTTTTCAAATCATAGTCGCACACCTCATTTATATTTTTTGAGCAGTGACAACAAGTTGACATGTCTAGTAAATTTTTTTTTTAGATTCAAATTCATAACTAAACTTCTTGTTAGCTGCATCATAGTTTAAATAACCGTTCCAAGTATAATCTTGATGTATTTGATCGACAGTAGCAAATGAAAATTGTGTACATTTTAAAGCTTATATTTTATGAATGCTCAGAAAGATGCGGCAAGTTAAAAACTGCATAATTACATATTGATCATTAAATTCCCATAAGTCACATCCACAAGCAAGCTAGTTCACGACTATGCAACCGAGACACACATTTAAGAAACAGTTAATGCCACACTTCTACTGTCCTATATTGGTCTTATTATTCCTCTTTATTTGAACTATGAGAAAGCATATTGTCACTAATGATGCAAATTTGAATTACTTCTTTTAAATTTGTATTTATAGATATAGCGTAAAACTATGATTTATAATTAAATGTATTGATAGAAATATGTACTAAAACAGCAAAAATCTCACAATAATACTATCCTTTAAAACAAATGCAATTCGAGAAAAATTAGTGCAAATTCAAATTGAATACACTGCCTATAGCTTATATATTATATTTAATATACATATATACATTTGCCACATATGTGACATAAATCGTGGCGTAGCCTTTCGGTCCAATACAATAAATTGTTATAGAGAGCAACGTAACTTGGTTATTACGCTTTCTATTCTTGTTGTACTAAGTGTGAATATAATACACTAAGGGGTTAGTCAAAACAATAAAATTGTTCACCTGGCCCTTATGTATTGTTTTACTTCCATTCATTACGTTCATTTTTATTAATTGAACAAATAAAGTTCTCGTTAATAGCAGCGCTAGGATTTTCTTTGAAATTAATTGTTAATGGAAAATTGGAAACGCTAGACGCAGGGCCGGATTTAGCAAACGGGGCTATACTGCCGTGCTTAGGGTAAAAGGCAGTAATCGTTTATTACGGTTTTTCTAAGCATGATTTGATGCAGTTACATTTCTTTTATAATACAATATTGTAGAATAATTAGCCTTGTGGCCTTTATTAATTTCATAATACAATTTATTAAGTTCAAAACAATCCAAAACACATTAAATGTATATTAGACAAAATAATTTAAGGAACAAAATTCACAGTGGATTCAGAATGTCACATATTGAAATTATCTCGTGACTCATTGATGATCGCCTGTTCGTGCTATTTCTAGTCCATAACAAACAATTTAGATAACGTTCGTTACCATAGGTATCCACTATAGGTACTAATATTTTTTTGGGTGTCCGATATAACATTAATTTGTAATTACTCCGATTTACAGCCAGCGACGTGGTGCAATCAACGCGAAGCAGCTCTCGTACTTGGAGAAGTACCGGCCAAAGTCGCGTCTCAAGAAGAACGGGCACAAGAACTCGTGTTGCGTGCAGTAGCGCGCGGCGAATGTAGCTCTGCTTTCACACATACACACACTGACACACGGAAACCTAGACAACTAGATGTAACTTTAACTCCCCACCCGTCGCCTCTTTTGACCCCTTTTTAATTTTCTCAGAAGTTGCGACTCAATTCTCAGACACCTGAGCTTGATCTTAATACTTAAATATATTGAGCCAGAATTGGGTCTCAACCTCGTATATTTAAACTCGGCATAGTTTTTGGAGTCATTTTAGTTAAATTGATTTGTATGCTGATGTTCGTATGTCCAAAGTAAAGGTGTGTACCCCACGTGCTGTACCTGTCCTAGCGAAACGTTAATAGACGCGAGCCACGACTTGTGTTCATAGTTGAAACAGTTACTTGGGTATTTACATACTAAATCATAATAAAATTCAATATCCATAATAACTATCGAGTCAGAGTCGCGCTTACTCTTTGGATATTTAATTTACGTTTCATTTATTTCTTTGTGTGTTGAAATCATGATATGTTTTCCTAAATATTATTTTCCTTACTAGACTTATTATTGTCGATAAGAAAATTTTCGGCATAATAGGAAAGAAAAATCTTGGTTTTTGTGTTTCTAAGATAATAATTGTTCTTATTTTAATTTAATACGCAAATATAATTTATATAAAGACAGTTTTTATGAATTTCACAAATATTTTACAACCTTGACTTAAGTAAATAAATTTTGTTATAAATTGTAATCTGACAGAAAAGATTAATACTTGACTCACTGAATGTTCCAATGAAAAAATAGCTCTTTGATATTATTTTTCTATTTCTAATTTTATGAAAATACTAATCAAAATATATGATTGTGTAACCACGGAACAGTCACACTCATAAATAAAAATATTTATAAGCAAATAAATCGATGTTTACTTGTACAACTTCCCCTACCAAAAGTTATTCACATTTATTTAATAAAGTTAATTAGTTGAACATTAATAACATTGTTTACTCGCAGACTAAAAAAAAACCGACTTCAATTACATCGACAAGTAACAACGTAGGTAGAAGAAAAATTTGTCAAGTAAATACGCGTTATTAGATAAATTAAAATGGGACCGCATGACACTCAACACCTTCAACAAAATTTATCTTAGTCGGTCCACCCAATCAAAAGTTCTGATCTAACATAAAAAAAGCAATCGAATTGAGAACCTCCTTTTTTTTGAAGTTGGTTAAACAAATGTGTTACGAAGATTTTTCACCATAAGATGTGAAATAGGTTTCTAGTTTATGAGAAAATATCTATTAACTAACATGATTGTATTATTAATCTGGATTAACTTTTTTATCCCGCCATCGGTCGGCTGTTTAAGTTCCAAGGTGGTAGTGAAACTATGTTATCCCTTAGTCGCCTCTTACGACACCCACGGGAAGAGAGGGGGAGGCTAAATTCTATGCCGTAGCCACACAGCAAAAAAAACACTTAAACAGCCGACCGATGGCGGGATATCCATCCAACTGCTGGCTTTGAAGTACACAGGCCGAAGACGGGCAGCAGCGTCTTCGGTGCGACGGCGCCAGCCCTGCGGTCACCAACCCGCCTGCCCAGCGTGGTGACTATGGGTAAAACACATGAGTTCACGCCATTATTGGCGCAAACTTGTGGAGGCCTATGTCCAGCAGTGGACTGCAATAGGCTGAAATGATGATGATGATGATGAACTTTTTTAACATCCTTTTCCTCACATAGATGAGAATTAAAAATACTGTTAATGTTACAGAATTAAAAAAAGGATCTACTAGCTGAAGATGTCTGTGTTTTAAAATTTTAAATAATTAAATATTATTCTTTTTGATGTTAAATTTTACCAACTCCGCTTCATCTATACTAATATTTTAAAGATTACTTTTGTGTTGGATAGTTCATTTACGAGGAAGACTGTAGGCTATATATATTTTAGTAATTTTTTTCTTAAAATTATCGCGGGTGAAACCGCAGGGCACAGGTAGTTTATAATATTAAGACGTGTTGAGATAACTTTATGCAAGGTATGAGTCGGTCCGCTCAGGCGTGTCGAAGGAACACCCCAGAGGTTTTAGTCCGTGCGAATTGGACATACCCTCCAGCTCCCCCGGGCTGGAGGCATCCATTAGTTAGGGATTTCTTCTGGGTAAAAAAAAGCATGAGTCTGTAACAGTCCAAGTTACTTGCTAAAATTATGTATAAAACAGTAAAGTCAAAATTCAAACGTAAAAACCCAATTGATAGGAGAATGTAATCTTTATTGCCCTTCTTCGAGGTTTAAAGTTATCCAAATAACTGAAGTACAAATAACAATAGTACATGGTAAAATTACAGAAATCATAATTCCAAAACTAATCTCCATTTTAAATGTTTTTGACAACGTAAAATCGTAAACTCTGATTAAATGTACAATAACTATATTTCTGCTATATCCTGCCGGGCTAGCATGCGTACAACGAGATAATCTCTTGACGAGAGAGATAGATAATGTCTACATCGAGTATTTTCTCGATTACCTTAGCATGCGCAATACGAGAGACATAATTCTCTTCCGAAGACAAAACGGAACGGAAACGCCATGGTATACAAAAGATATTATAATAATATTTATAATTTTAATATATTTCGTTTATCGTAGTCTTTCTAATATTGACAACGAGTAGTTTATCTTCTTAAAACGTCAAAATCACGTCAAAATTCGACAAAACTACGATAACTAAATTGTCTTGTTATCTCTTCAATTGTCGTGACGAGAAGAGTATCACGTGCACGCATGTTAGCTACTGTAGACATAAAGAGATAATACGAGAAAAGGGGTAGACAAACTTTTGTCGTGGCGCGCATGCTAGCCCGGCTGAGCTCTGGATTACACATTCACATCGAAAAAATTTAGAGCAAACGAAAACAATCGAATGAAAAAATTCTTTACACAGTTATAATATGTATACAGACTACACTATTTTTTTTAAAGAGAAAGTTCACTTTAAAATAAATGTGAAAATTGACAATTGCCTCATCGTATGACATATTTTCTTACTAAACCTAAAAAAAAATCAGTACCTGATATGTTGAGGTATTAAAAATACTAATTTGAGGCAGAATATATTGGAGTTGCATTTTAGCATTGAGGTAAAACTTAGATAAAAAACTATCACTTTCGTGCATGCATACTCTTTATCAGTGTTGCATGTTAGGCTCATATTGGCAAATGGAACTTCCTAAGGCAATATAAAAATGATATTGACAAAATGGTAAAATATACTTTCTAAAATAATTTTGTGCCTCTGTGATAATTAAGTGATATAACTCCAATTATACTGTTTTTGTAATTTTAACGTGGGTATTAACAGAAAAAAAGAACGATTTTTAGAAGTCTAATTCACGTTCTTCTATCTGCTATAGTTACGGAAATAATATTTTTGCAGTGACATAACTCAATTAAACATTTATGAAAATTTTTCGATCTGTATCACTGGTCACAGGAAGCAAATAATTATATTTAGTAAACAAAATAAAAGCGAAACTTTTTTAATTTCAGAATAAAAAATTCTTTAAACGGACTTTCATGAGATTCTTTTCCTTCAAAAACTATTTACTCTATTTAGAAGTAGCCTTACGGGTTCGTCCACTAATCACATGATGTTTTTAGTAACTTTTTGACCCTTGGTGATGTTCGGTCAGGTTTTAGACTAATCCCCCAAAAATCACGTGCATTTTTTCTGCTAAGTAAATTGAAAAGTTACAGAATATTATCTTTAAAGACAGATATACATAATATGATTACAATTTGAAAAATTAAGCATTGTGAAAAAAAAAATTCTAGACCGCATCAACGGTTTTATTGGTTTAGAAATCGCGAAAAAATAAATACAGGTGATATCTTAATAAAGCCTCCTCTCCTCCTTGTGATACTTCGTGATGTTCACCCCTCCATTGAGCCTCAGGTGATTTATTGATTTTGAGTATATTTGAATAAAACTCACATAACATTCATAAAAAATATACAAATAATTTGTAAGAGTAATAGACTTAAAATTAAGGCACAATTAAAAGCGAAATACTGTACGTTAAAGTGGTTTCACTTGGAGAGTATTGTATAAAAATATAAAAAATCAATTGAGGCAATAATATTTTTTGTACTTGTCGTTTTATAAAACATTATAGACTAAGTAAAATAAAAAAATAAACAGAGGTAGGTTAACAGATCTAACAGTAGAATGCGTGGAATAACGTTTAGACGTAATTGGAATTTACAAAAACTTACCATAATAAATGTTATTTTGTATAAAAATCTTACACAAGTTACATTAACAATTTAAAATGTTAAAACACTTTAAAGCTTAAATATTCGATTTTAACTCGAATATTAAATTTAAAAAAGAAATTTCTAAGTAAGTTGTGTTAATTTCATCTTCACTGTGGACGGTCTGGTTGCTTACTTACTCTTTTTCGCTAAATTGAACAAAGAGTTGACCTTTCCAGCTGAAAAGTGAAATGTGTTTTATTATAACATAAATAACATTTATTTTGTATTCTTTAATAAAATACATGTTACTATTGTCTGGCGTTTTTCAAGTTACGCTAACTCACATTGATGTAGAGTCACCATACTGATACAGAAAATTTAATAAATTCTTAAGGTTCATTATAACCTTTCAGTATCCACATATAAATTATCCATAATATTAAAACGCAAATTGCTGCGTTTTTACTTTTGGTTTTCACAACAAAATGCAGTTCAATATACAAATTTTAATTATAGGTTGCGATGCTTTCTTTTGATCTACGAGTCTACGCCAATGTAAAAACTAGGTATGGCTTAGACATTAATACTACATATTACAAATAGGATTTATGGTTACTTACACGGCATAAGTAGAAGCGTTTTCTTTTATATTATTCACCCTAATAAACAGCTATATAATGCTACATTACAAAAATATTTTTCAAATAACTTTAGTACTTCCTACATATAGCGCGATTTGTTTTTAATGGCGAATTTTTTTTTTAATTTCTGTGAAGTAAAACCTATTCAGTTCTTATTTAAAATCCTTCAGGGCCACCTCTTAATAACAAGATGTTGCGATTCATTCGCCTCCAAATTCGAAAAGACGAAATAAAAATAACAAAAAGAATGACGTAGCAAAACACAGCTGACTGTTTAAACCTAAGAAAAACTGTTTTACTTTTAAGAAGTCAAATCATAAATACGCACTATTTCTATCTTCATACTAGCTCCACGTTGACGATTGCTCTGGTGCGTGCGCCGTGTTGGCGGCGCCTAACACCGACGGTCGCGGGTTCGATTCCCGCTCGGAGTTGACATTTGTGTTTAGACAAATATTGATTTCAGGTCTGGTTGTTAGTCTTTGTGGTTCTCGTCACCGTACCTCGGAGAGCACGTTAAGCCGTTGGTCCCGGTTGTTATCATATACCCCTGATAGCGATCGTTACTCATAGGAATATATCCACCAACCCACATTGAAGCAGCGTAGTGGATTAAGCTCTATCCTTCTCCTACATGGGAAAAAATCCTACACACCTGGCCTATGCCCAGCAGTGGGATATTGCAGGCTGAAGCGTACTTTCACCAGATACTACAACGTAGATACTCACAGCGGCCGTAGCGCGCCACGAAGGCGGGAACATCGAACTTGCGCTTGCAGCCCTCGTAGTTCATGTAGCGCACCTTGCCGAAGACGGCTCGCTCCGCCCAGCCCTGGTCGTGGATACCGCATATCGACCACATACAACCTGAAAATATAAACGGTTTAAGACTTATTTAAGATTACGTGGGTTGGGCTCGGCAAATTTAGAAAGGAACAAAACTTCAAATTTCAAACATAGTGGTAAAATATTACAGTAATATTTCTGCGAGTACATAGCAAAAAAATGTTTTACAGCACCAATGAAAATCTTAAATAAACCATTAATCTTAATAAGCCAGTTTGAACCAGTACCAACGTAAAAAGAAGTAAACGTAATTAATAATATCCTTCCCACTATAAATGGTAGTATGGCACATGGCACAGTAAGCTTTAATATTTTAAGCTTTATCTTGCTCAAAGTCTGGAGCAGCCGGACTGGGGAAGTAAGTACCTTGACCTTACAGAAGTTGTGTTCCTGGTAGTAAGGTGACCAGAGCTTCTGGGCGGGGGGGAGGGGGGGGGGTTGGGGGATAGTGTCGGCGACGCGTTTGGCTTCTGGTGTTGCATGCGTCTATGGTCTGCGGTAATCGCTTACCGCACTTATCAGGTAAGCCTTATGCTTGTTTGCCAATCTAGTTGTATAAAAAAAAAATATGGAAAACTCAGAAACAGAACAACTTAAATATTTGTTACCAATGTTTGAAGGTATTTTTAATGTTACATATAAATATTGAATTAAACGAGCAATTCTTGTGTATATATATATATATATATTTTTTCTGAATCTCGGAATCGGCTCCAACGATTTTCGTGAAATTTAGTATGCAGGGGATTTCGGGGGCGAAAAATTGATCTAGCTAGGATTCATTTAAAAAAAATTTCGTTTTATCCCTGTTTTTAGGCAATGAAAAAATATCATTAGAATACGAAGCTTAATTTCACCGTTGTCATTATAGCTGGAATGGCGTAATTAGGAAATCGGCGGGTGTCAAATCGTGTTGACCCGGGTTCCAATCTCAGTCTCCAGATCCATTTTTTTCTTTTTTTTTTTTAATATTTCACTCGTGATTTATTATTTAAATAACATTAAAATATAAAAATACCGAGCAAAAAAAAAAAAAAACAAAAAAAAAAGAAAATACCGAGCTAGGCTCGGTCACCCAGGTACTTGAATATAAATCTAAATGACAATGTATACCCTACACACTAATTATTATTATTGTGCTATAGTAAAATTAAATACACACCAACATAGCCATTAGGATCTCTTCCGTCAACACTATAATGATCATTTAAGTATATAGCATATTTTAGTGCCTCTTCAGGGGATGGCGTCCATTCAAGAATTTTCTTACACCAGTACATCCGCAAGAATCCGTGCATTTTCCCTTCCTGTACTAATTGTAATTGAGCCGCGTTCCATAAGTCGTCATGGGTCTTGGCATTTGATAGCTGTTCTAAACTGTATATATGTGTCCTTTTGTCCTTTCTATGAAAACAAATATAGCGTAATTTTATATACTTGCCATAAATAATGCACATCAACCTTTGAAAAGAGACAATCATTAAATTTAAAAAAGACAAAAAATATTTTATATAAAAGATACATCTATACTATCTATACTAATATTATAAAGAGGTAAAGTTTATAACTTTGTTTGTATATACGGGGTAATCTTCGCAAATACTGATCCGATCATGAAAATTCTTTCGCTAACAGAAAGCTACACTATTCAGGAGTGACAAGATAAAAGGAAAAAGATAAAAATATATAAAGATTTTAAATCAGCAGGATTTGAACCTGCGCCCTCTGACGTGCCGTGTCAACAATTCAATCTAATCAAGCATTATTATTTGACTTAGAAATTAATTGGTGATTTTAAAACATTTATATTTATCTGATTTGCTGAAAATAGTGAAAGTGTATTGGAACATATCAAATTTCACCGTACCCTTCTTATGTGAAATGGATTATAACGCCCAACGAAGTGGGCACGGGTCGGCTAGTATTACATAATACGAATATTGTTCTAATATACGGATTATATATGTAGCTATAACGTCAACAAAATTCATCTTAATATGTAGGTATTTAGATTAAATGTAAGAATAACAGCTTTAAAATAAAAAATTTTTATACAACAGATGCATATCCAATAGTATTGTTTTAATTTTAATATATAAGTTATATAAAGTGGGTATAGTGTAAACAATATTGTCCTCACAATAATTATTTACGTTAAACGTTACAATAACTCTAAGAATAAAAGTATTATCATATACCTTAATTGTAACAACATGTTATAATTATAGCGAATAAAACAACGCGCCAGCAAAATATAGTTCATAGTCTATAACACGTCTTTAGTTTATAGTGGATTTGAACAGCTGTGAGAGACTAGTGAGACTATCAGACTATAAAAGTTATAAAACTGTAATGCTATCCCGCTATCCGCGTTTAGAATTATTTGAGACCCCTAGTTTGTTGAGACGTTATATTTCTAGGGCGAAGTCAAAGTCTAAAAACTAATACATATAACTAACTACTGTACTTGTGTATATGTAACGCTTATAACGATTATCGGATATAACGTCGGCAACTATACGGTCCCTTCAATGTCGCTATATCCGGTTTTGACTAGAATACTGTAAAAAATCTCTTGGACTTGATCTTGGGCTATAACGCGTTTCAATTTCGAAATTAGCCGATTGTCTATTTCTAAAGGTTGATGTGCATTATTTATGGCAAGGTACTGTACAAAGAGTAATATTAAAATCGACCAACTATTTAGGATTTTAATGATACGCATACAGAATACATATATGGAAGATAATAGTAACCTATGATCGTCTAGTGTTTTCTGTGCCCATGCACTGGCTCCCTTGATACTGTCGTAGTGTTCACAGTAGAAACAATAGTTATCAGCCAGTTCACGACGTACAATTGCCTCTTCTAAAAATGAATTCACACTTTCGGTGTATTTTGACTTGTATGCCTGTATGCAGAGCGCCACTCGCTGTACCGATATTTGACCTGAAGTTGAGTAAGCAAATTATTTAAAAACATGATTTTGAATACTAAAATAATATTTAGCTCCTAAATCCTATTTAATAAAAAATTATTTATTAATAAGATGATTTATATTTTTACTATTTATAATAGAACACTTTTCTGTTAGGAAACTATTGTCGAATTACATACATTATACTCACTTATTATTTGAAACCAAAAATACTTGAATGAATACTTACCAAAATGAAACCACGGCGATAGATTACTGAGCGCATCAACTGTTGGATCATTCCTTTTAGTAGCAAATATTTTGAGACGTTTATCAATGAAACTCTTTAGAATCTCCAGTGCACTGTCATAGCCAGGCGAGGCCCATTCTATAGGCTTAACAGATTCATCCGCCTCCCTAGTTGTTATAGCTTCATCCCAATCTATTGGCTAAGACAAAAGAATAAAATTACCTATGTTTTGTATAAAAGAATAATTTACTTTTAAAAAATGAAATTGTTTCTATTCTAATGTCTCTGAAAAATGTTACACTATTACTAACAATGTGTTTAGTTCTTTAAGAATTAACTACCATTCAAAAGACTCTGTTAACAAACATTTGACATAATAACAAACATCATACGATACCTCTGGTTCAAATTTGCTCGTATAAGGATGTTTGATAACCGGTGGGAATTCAGTCAGGTATTCATCAAGCTTTGAATTAATTTTGTTCCTTATAGTCCTTGCAGAGTACTCCTGTTTATCTGATGCCACCCAGCACGGAACTATATTGTGCGCATCCACCTTAAAAATAATTTATAGAATTTTTATTGCCTTAAATTACCTGCCATTTTGAATAATAAGTTATAATAACTTACTTTTTAAATAGAAATCCTGTTAATAATTGAGTTTAAGACTATTTATGCATATATATTTGTATGTGTGGTAATCATTATAAACGTTTAAAAAAAAATCTTTTCAATTTCAAACAAAATTCAAACCTACAATTACGCATTATTTTCAGTAAATTATTGGTAGTTTCCTTTACTGGTCCATAAGTTCAATTTTAACCTTATTTACTTAAAAAAACATCAAGTATCTGTGTACACAAAAAAGGAATATAAACATGAAAATATTATTTAGGTACTTAACTAAAAAAAAAAACATGAACAGTCAACAAATTACAAGCTAACTTTTACAGCTATCTTATCTTTATGTAAAGAAGTTCATTGCATCTTTATATGTTTAATGCGGGCTTTACATGCTACAATAAATTGTAACAATTTATCGTAACGATCCAGAATGTTACAATTTATCGTTGCGTGTAGACGGGAGATTGTAACGATTTATTGGGATTGGAGTTGGAGTGACTCTTTCGATTTGTTAGAGCAATAAATCGTTCAATAAATTGTTATAATTTATCGTAGCGTATAAAGCCCGCATAAATAATAATATTTAAATATTTAATACCTGAGAAATAAAAATTATTTCTGTAAATATTTTCTTATACCTGTATTAATGGTACATCTTTTTTCAATTTCTTTTTGGCCACCTCGAGCCAGCCCAAGGGCACCCTGAGTGGGTTGAAATCGCACACAACAGCTCCAATTTTATGATCTATCACCCACTGAGGTAACACATCACCACCATGGCCTTCTAGCAAGTGGAATGATATGTTTAGTTTCTTACACTCTTCTGCCACTTTT
Organism: Melitaea athalia; assembly: GCA_905220545.2. NCBI lineage: Eukaryota > Metazoa > Arthropoda > Insecta > Lepidoptera > Nymphalidae > Melitaea > Melitaea athalia. The sequence continues at coordinate 5,447,975 of HG992178.1, read as the reverse complement.
TCAAGTCCTAAAATTTTAAAGACAATAATCAAAACTTAAAAAGCTAAAGAGGAAGATTTTTATTTATTAGTTTTGAAATGTTTTTGAGTTAAATTTCTTTTTAATTTAAGATCTCTTTAATGATAATATTCTAATGTTTTACCTTTTATTAAAAAATGAAACTGCCTCACTGATGCATCCAAATATTTGGCTATCAAACAAAAGCAAACATGAAGTGGGACTTCATTTTTAAGGGCTAAATGTTGTGCGTACAAAAAGGCCCAATTGTCCTGTACTCTGCTGTCACGCGACATCCAATACACGATACCTTCGCAATCTTCTAGAACCATCTGCTCTTGTGAAATTATTCGCAATCTCTTCTTATTAAACTTATAATCTGAAATTGAATCGGCGGTATCTTCCCTCTTCTTTTGTATTTCCTTTGCAAAATCATTTGTCGAGGTACTTGCATCAACATTTTTTGATTTTTTCGCCGGCGTTGATAATTTTGTAGCGCTACTCGCTGCTCTTTTGCTACCCGAAAGCATTTTTCCCTTATTAACACTAAGACAAATAATTGGGAATTTACCTAATCGTGCACAATTTAATGTTTTATAGTTGAATGTGCGTTGAAACATACAAGTTTTATTTTTAAATCACAGGGTCAAATAGTTTTAGTTATCCTCTATCCACTTGACAAGTGTCAACTGTTGAACTGTCAACTCAACATTCAGTCGAGTTTGACTTTTGAGTTTGAGGCTGCGTTCCGAAATGCGATGAAATCGATTACAGCGATTTCGTCGAAATCGCCCGTTCCGAATTGAAATTAGTGTTTTGACACTAATAATCACTGTTCAAATCGGAATGCACTTTGAGCGCTTTGAGCATTGTTTTGTTTGTCAGTGTCAAATATCCCGATATCAGTTAATTTTTACCTCTTTGCGCTTGTTCAACATCTTGTTCATTTAAACATTATTGAATTATTCTCCCTGTACCCTCATCGTGAACTGAAATAATATGTGTTGTTTCCATTTTTTTGTTGTTGTTCAATTAAACAGTCCAGACAATCCCACAAAAATGTCAAAAATGACAGAAGACTGACAACGCCGCCCGAGGCATAATCGTTGTAAGCGCAATATGGCGGATGTAATGACGTCATCTGTGACGTCACGAGAGCATTCGATGACACGCTCACGACAAAACGGAACGGTACTGTGATCGCTGTAATCGATTTCATCGCATTTCGGAACGCAGGGTGAGTGTTCGACAAAAAAAATATAAATAGACCAATAGATAAAAGCATTGAGGCATGGATATAATAAGGGGTGCATGTCGGTCACCTCCTCGTGGTGCACCCTGGGCAACGGGACGGGCAGCACTCAGCAGTATCGCAGTCGCGGTACTGCTGCTCGTCGCGGCTAACGACCAGTGTTGCCGGTAGGTTAGGACAATCTAGTTTGTGGCAGACGTAATGTGTGAGGGCCGGGCTGTGCTGGCTCCCTGGAGTTTTTAGCTCGGTTGTTAGTGCAGTCCGGCGGATCCGTGGGGTAGTTGCCGGGTCATGCTGGGCTCCCTGGAGCTTTGCTCGGTTGCTCGGTGCGATCCGGCGTTGGAGGTCGGGCGGGCCTGACCCCCCACGCCGTGATGCCAGGCGTTGGGGGTCAGGCCTGCCTGACTTGGAGGGGGGACGCTCCTGGACATGTGTCCCCATTCTGCAGACGGTAGACTGGTCCGGTTGAGCGTCCCTTAAGTGGGGTGGCCGGCTGGGGGTCGGGGGATCTTCGGCTGGCTTGAGACCCCACGCGTCGTTGGGAGGGGTGGTCTTGTGGGTGCCGCCCCTCTTGGTGCCGGGGCCCGGATGTTTACATTCGGGCGTGATTCGGGCCAACCGCCGGGGCGGGGTGGAGACTGCTAACGCGACCCCATCTCGCCCCACTCAGACGGAGGTCTGCTCACACGTGGATGGTTTTTAGTCAGTAGGAGTCTGACATAACCCTCTGGTGCCCCCGCGCCGGAGGGTAGGTATCCATGATGGATTTTCCGCCATTAAAAAAAGGGTCTTCTCCTTAAATTATTCAGTAATTATTATTAATTATGAATAATTTTGACTGTCTTTTTACTATTCTTTAATGTGTATTTCAAAAGGTACATACGTAATACGTAGCTAATTTTTAGTTTTTTGACTAATACACTTCGAAACTATAAATAACTAACAAAGCAATACAAGAAGTATCTATAACCAAGAGGCTATAAATATTACACTTGAAGATTGAAGTTTTTGCAGTGAAATTAGTAAAAAACCTAATATCTATTAATATGTCTTACACAAAGATTTAAATAATCTTTGGTCTTACATCGGTATAGTACAAGATACTTAAACGAAGAAGAGAGGTTTAATTTTTTGCTAACCCTAGGCGTTTTTTTCTTTTTTGCGTTTTCTGGTTCCATTTCACTCCGCCAGTATGAATGAGGAGAACCTATAAATATTTGGTTAAAAATCTTTTTGTACAACAATAAAAATTTTATGATTTTTGGGCCTATGCAAACCACGTTTTTTAAACGCGCCGTCGACGCGTATTTGTAGCGATACAGACGCGATACACACGCGAGTCAGACGCAGCCTGTAGACCTTTGCACACCTGAATACGCGTTTGAATCGATGCAAACGCGCGTGTCACGCGATACAGACGCGCTTCAAACGCGGGTGTGTCGCGATACACACGCGATGTAAACGCTCGTGTGTAGCGATACAAACGCGCTGGCATTTTGGACCTATGCACACCACGATTTTTAACCGCGCCGTTGACGTGCGTTTGTAGCGATACAGACGCGATGCAAACGCGCGTGGGTAGCGATACAGACGCGATGCAAACGCGCGTGTGTATCAATACAAACGCGCCGGTACCGCACGTTAGAATCGATACAAACGCCAACAAACTGCTCTGTAGGATAAAAACGCGCCGTCGACGCGCGTTTCTAGAACGCGTTTCTAGTTTCTAGACGGCGCGTTTAAAAAACGTAGTTTGCACAGGCCCTTAATTTTATTTTAAAATTTTATAATCTTTATTATAATAGTAAAATATAAGCAGGCGAAAAAAGGAAGTACTAAATTATTGCTACACTTTTAACTATCTCTATATGTATATAAAAATGAATCGCTAAATGTGTTGCTAAGCGCAAATCTTGAGACCGGCTGAGCCGATTTCGCTAATTCTTTATTTATAATATTGCTTGAAGTACGAGGATGGTTTTTACGGAGAGAAAAATTTTAAAAATTGCCTGAAAAGTCTAAAAACAACACTTTTCTATATTCCCATACAAAAGATTCGTATTATACTTAAAAGTCAATTTGAACTTTAATACCATACCATAAAGTTTAAGTGTTAGTGGAGGGGTTCCGGGAAGGATAAATATTAAAAAAAAAATTAAAGAATCAAATGTAAGGCGGTACGAAGTTCGCCGGGACAGCTAGTAATAAATAATTATAGATAAAGATAATATATCGTGTGAACTTCGAAATCGTGCCTTTTAATCCCGTTTTACGGTATTTATATAATTAAAATTACTTTAATTACGTTATTGATTTCAATGTTGCTATTAAAAATAAAATAAAACTATCTTTAAAAGATTTTTAAAACAATTTACATTACAAAAAATATGTGTAGACAAGTAAGTATAATTTGACATAAGCTGTGTAATTTTGAAATAATGAATCAATGTAAAAAATTAATTTCATATTTTCACTTCATAATCAGAGCAATATCTTCAGGTTTAAATGGATCCCTTTTAACGTCATCTTCGGAACTTGAAAAATATATTGATCTTAAAAAGTCACTACAGGGGTGACAGTCTCCTCTGTTTATGTTAATTTTTATACATTCAAGAGAACAGAATGAAATTAGCCCACACCAGTTACATACAGTCTTGTTTTCACTTAATGGTTGGATACACTCAAAACAAACATTAAATTTTTTACCCTAGAATAAAAAAACAAATATTAAATTGTTAATTTGAACTTCAAATTTTGAACACGTTTATAAAATATACAACAAAACAATTATATTCTATGACTTATAGTATTTAAGCCATGAGAGGAGCGGAGATCAACAAAAATATTTTATTTCAGATGACTGTTAGAAAGATAAACAGATAATCCAAAATTAAATTCAATATAATTAACTTACACACTTTACTCGTTAAAATATTTACTATCCAAAAAATTATAAGATTATATTCAACTTTTGTTTTAGGCAATATAGTTGTACTCTTGTGTCAAAAGTATCGGTTACCTATATTTATATATTACGAGTTACGACCAAAAAGGCAAAAAAGAAAAGTATACACTAGCTTGTCCTTACGAGTAACAGATACTTATCTAAGTAAACATAAAAAAAACGCATTATAAATGCTTTATACTCAAACAACACACACAATTAATACACAAGCACAAACGCCCAGACCATGACAAACCTGTATAGTCAATACAATTAAAATTTGTCATGAGTGTGATCGAACTCACGACAGCAAGCACAACAGGCAGTGCTGTGACCGATGCTTCAACGCGTCGTCAATATCAAAATTAAAAATATAAACTTACATCAATAACTAGCTCTGGTTTTATGTAAGAAAAATTAAATGACTCCATATCAAATTCAGACGTCTGTTTTCTTCTTAAATTATGTCTTAAAAGACGAGTTACATCATTTTCTATCATATTTTTTAAAGAACTCGTAAGAATTTGAGCGGGCTGTTTACTTATATTCTTCTGTCCATAATTCTTCCAGGACGTAAATATGACTATACAGAGTAAATGTCTTAATACTCGTTTGTCATTGTACAATTTCTTTTTAGACTTGGATAAGACGTCCCATATTTCAAGGCATCGCAAAGGAGTTAGCCACATACCATAGACGTCGCTATGCAAATCTTTTATTATAATATTCCAATTCCGATGTCTATATCTTAAATAAAATATAAAGGTAATTTAGATGAAAGTAATAAACAAACAAAGTTTCCAGCTCTATTGTTGATTACAAGAAAAATATCGACTGAAAGTAAAGTACCGAATTATCGAGTCAATATTAATCTTAGAATTTATGTAGAAGAAATTATCCAAGTACATAAATATGCTTTATAAAAGCTGTGGTATGCCATAAGTTTTATATGGAAGTTCCGATGAAATCTATAAAATTACAATAAAATTGTACGTTACACGTGTCCGATATGATCTATGAAAATGGCACCGATGGTGATCTCTAGATTGCAGTTGATTAGGCCTTCAATCACACACAACTAGATACACTAATGTGTAACGAAAACGGAATAAAAAAAACGGAACGGAAATAAAATTTATGTGCAGGCCGAATAGCGTGAACACTGCACAGCTAATCCAATAGAATAATAAATAAAGTATTAGCTAGTACTCTACTGGTGTTGAAACTAAACCGTTGTTTCTAAATCACTTTTTATCGATGTCAAAGTATCGATGTCGGCCCACTAAAAAATCGTGCATTCTGGTATCCCTATCAGTGGTTCACGATATACTCGTAGTGTTTTGAAATGGAACATCTAGTTAGGATTGTCTAGAGCCTATGTAATATTACGATGTATAAACCAAGTTAAGCATTTCTATTTCTTTAAGCAAGAAAAAAGTTTAAGTTTAGTTAAAACTTACTACTAATTAGTTAGAGACTTTGTAAACTGTGTCAGTGTGTTAATACATATGATATAGTAATAAATTTTTTTATAAACCTACTTATAAATAACTTCCACCAACTCTTTTAGTAATTTTGTTTGCAGCCATCTTATATAAATAAGTCTCGCGCAGTCAGTCATTAGATCTATCGCTTGCTTGTAATCTTCTACTTCATCAGCTGTCATTTTTCCCATTGACTTATTTAATAATTTCTCGTCTTTCTTTGGTTTATCTGACTTCTTACCTTTTAAATCTGGTTTTCCAGCTGAACATTTACAAGTTCAAATTATTATGTGGAAGTCAATAATTTAATTAATTTTGCTTCAGCATGCGCTATCCCACTGCTGGGCATAGGTTTCTTTCCCCATGTAGGAAAAGGATCAGAGCTTAATCCACCATGCTGCTCCACTGCGGGTCGGTGGATATATTCCTACTATGAGTAACGATCGCTACCAGGTGTAGATGATAACGGACTGGCAGCTTATCGTGCTCTCCGAGGCACGGGGAGAGAGACACACAAGGACTTACAACCAGACCTGAAATAAATATTTGTCTAAACACAAATTTCCACTCCGAGCGGGGATTGAACCCGCGACCGTCGGTTTTTAGGCGCCGCCGACACCATTACACCAGAGTGGTATACCGCTCCAATAATATATTATTGTACAGAGAATAAATTAATTTCACGATTCAGCCCGTAATATCCCACTGTTGGGCATAGGCCTCTTCCTTATGTAGGAGAAGGATCGGAGCTTAATCCACCACGCTGCTCCAATGCGGGTTGGCGGATATTTCCTACTATGAGTAACGATCACTATCAGATGTACACGATAACAATCGGGACCGACGGCTTAACGTGCTCTCCGAGGCACGGTGGGGAGACCCACAAGGACTGCACAAACACCCAGACCACGGCAAACATCTGTATGGCCAATACAAATGTTGTCGTGTGCGGGGATCGAACCCGCAACCGCCCGCGCAACAGTCAATCGCAATCCAGTGCTGTAACCGCTGCGCCAACGCGGCGTCTTTAATTTAGTAGGTTATAATAGAAATTAAGTTCATAGGTGTGCTTACTTGGTTGATTTGTCGGTTTATAATTAGTATTATCCATTTCATTTAATGTTTTTTTCGTAAAGACGAATATATTCTGGTACGAGTCTTCACCGTTTTGACATTTAATTAACGGATCAGCGCCAAAAAGTAGCAAATTTGTTAACTACGGAAAGTTATAGCAACGATTATTTAGATATTTATTAAAATATTTTGAAGTAGGTATATTTGAGCTTTAATTTTAAATGTTACGCTGCTACATAAAAATGTGTAAAAAGGTGTTTGCTAATCCAAAAATTTAAACCTATTTACAACAATTTTCATATAATTAGAGTACTGTTTGTGGATGATTTTTTTTCGTTTTTGAATAAAAAAGTCTTTATCGCCAATTTAGACTCGTGTAGGCTTTTTGAAAAAAAAATACATAAAAACTGTACAGATCTAACCCTAGTTACATTACATAAATCCACTACCACTACAGCCTATCACAGTCCACTGTTGGACATAGGCCTCCACAAGTTCGCCCCCGTTTTGCCCATAGTCACCACGCTGGGCAGGCGGGTTGGTGACCGCAGGGCTGGCTTTGTCGCACCGAAGACGCTGCTGCCCGTCTTTGGCCTGTGTATTTCAAAGCCAGCATGGATGGTTATCCCGCCATCCGTCGGTTTTTTAAGTTCCAAGGTGGTAGTGGAACTGTGTTATCCCTTAGTCGCCTCTTACGACACCCACGGGAAGAGAGGGGGCGGCTACATTCTTTAGTGCCGTAACCACACAGAAAAAATATTTACTTAAGAGCGCGCATAATGCAAAATTACCAATCTTCTATTTGTTTTGACATGAAAAATTCCAGACCAAATCTTAGAATAAAAATATATGACAAACTACGTGATATTTGCAAGGGTTAACCCATATCAAAAACATAAAATAAGGAAATTTCCTCGACAAAATATAATCACGAAGTAACCTCTAATTTTTATATTTTTTCTTTTTATATTCTTTTTCTTATTATATATAAACTTAGTACAATAACTATTACGTTACCGTTGATAATCGCTCCGCGACTGCATAGCTTCTGAAGTAAGAAATACTAAAAAACTTGACTAAAATACTTTGATTCGAGTCATTTATAATGGCGTTGAGATCCGTTTTTTGATGTTCGATAAAAATATTAAAGAGTTCCATACTTTTGTTCATTGCTATATCAATTGCCGATCGACCTTTGAATAGTGCAGCTGGATTGCAATTATGTTCGAGTAACAATCCTACCAATTGACGGCGAATCTAATTGTTGGTAAAAAGCACATTACATTCATCATCATCATATTTTAAGTCAAGAACTCACGTGAAAACTGGTTTATTCTAGTTTAAAACTCATACACTTACATTTTCTTCATCACTATTCTCAATTTTTTTTCCTAAGACAACATGTAACAGAGTAGGACCTGGTATCATTATGTTAGGATTTGTTGCATCCTTCGTTTCTTGTTTGTAAACTAGTCTATGACTTCCGTCGGCATCATTTTCTAATAGAGCTTTAACGATTTCAAGATTAGCTTGGGTAAAAGGACGAGACACGACCATGTCTAAACAGGAGTAATCGAAAAACTAAAAAATATATTTGTTATAAAATTTTTGTCAAGAGTTTTTGTAAGAGTTGACTGAATAAAATTTACTTGTGGGTAAGTTTCGTGGACATTTGCACCACTATATACTAAATGTCGTACTATAGTAGGACAATTTGAGGTTACTGCTATAAATAATGCTGAGTGGGGACAACGAACAGACTTCGGATCAGCACCATCTGACAGTAATTGTAAAATGGTTGACATTATTTTCGACAGCCTGTAAAAAATAATCAACTATAGCTCCTTTCGTACTAGTATATAAAACACTGATATACCTCCATACATACAGAGTTACTTTTGGTTTGTCTTCACTATCGATAGATTGTTTTTCTTTCTCATTATTGTCGTAAAGAATTTCCTTGCTTGTATTAATTGTTTCTTTAATTACTTTAGATAATACTTTTTTCGGATTCTTTTCAGATTGTTTCTTTTGATCTTCTTCATTTGCTTCAATTTCTTTAATCATATCAACGACATCAAATAAATAGGGGGTAGTACTAGTATTAACATTTGGAAGTGTAAAATAATCTATTACTCTTATACAATATTCGCGTATTATATCATTGTATAATTCCTGTTCTTCTGAAAATGTTTCATGATCTGGTTCTGATATTTGAAATAAGGATTCAGCTTTTCTTTTTGATGACGACTGATCTTTCAACGACACTAACGACTTTATTTTCTTTGAACTCATATTCCGGGCTGTTTTGCTTGGAGTTCTCATCACAGTACCACCTGTACTCGCAGATAATTGATTGCGTACGAAATTCCATTCAAGAACGTTATGCTCACTTAGTGCTGCAAAATATTGGAAACTTATAACTAAAACATTTAAAAAATTAAAGAGTTTTGATTGTCATATACGATTTTTATTATGCACATAGTACAATATTACTGTGTATAATTTTTATAGGCTTTATTGAATGCAAACATTTTTAATGTAAGTAATTTTTTTAATGTTACGTGGAACAGACGTTACGGGCGGTGGGAGCATAGCGTACAGCATCTCGTTAGGAGCGATGTCATTTTGTGCACAAGTGTATCGCATTAAAGCAACAGCAAGCGGTGTGCAGCAACTGTCGTTGCAAAAGTTAATATTTGCACCAGCTTCCACTAGAAAATGAATTATTTCAGGCTGATCTCCACACTAAAAAACACAACATTTATAAAATCATTCTATTTGTCAATTAAGTTAATCCCTAATACTTTAAACTGTACATCTTACATAAATTAATCAAAATGATTTTTATACCAACAATCAAACACAATTTTAAATCCAATATATTAAAAAGAAAATATTGGACTTCAGGTACTTGATAATTTATATAATTAACTTACTACTGCGTACGTTATAGCAGAATTTCCTTTACCGTCACATATATCAGGGTGTACGTTGTTATCATTAATATCATTAATGAGTTTAGTAACTTCTGTGATATAACCCAAGTAACAAGCCATCAGCAGTGTCCTAAAGTAACAATGAAATTTGACACTTTATTTTTCTTTTAACAATGGCGAATCAAAGTACTGTAAGAATAAAATTTAAAAATAAAATTCTATTTTTGAGTTACATTCTACCTGCATTGCAATTCATGCGGTCCAGCTGATTTAAATTGCGTCCTGGGTCCTGATAATATCGATTTAAGGTCTAATATTAATGTATTTCTTTGTTTCTCATGCTTGTAGCAATGTTTCATCATATCAATTATTACGCTGTTGTTATTCCAAGCATAATAAGTACCAATCTCATCGTTGTTAATCTGTTAAAGAATGTTATTAAGATTAATCCTATTAAATTTTGAATGATGAAGAATCTTGGATGTATTTAAATTAAATTTTAATCAAGCTTCCGTCTAAATATCAATTTATCTCATCTGAGCGGTATAATTTGAGACTGCTTTGTAAGATTTATTTAAAATTTCTGGCTGTATTTGAACGGTTTGATAATGTTATTACATATAAGAACGCCTATGTTACAGTAGGTATTAAAATCAAACGGTAGGAAATCTGTGAAGACCAAACTTCCCACGCTTGATCGACATAAACAGATAAAAACAATTTAACACCTCCTGTGAAATATTATCAGTTTCATGAAGCATGTAAATTTTTCCTTCATAATATTTCTGATTGAAAAAATCAACATGACAAAGCGGACTGTGGACATCAGTGCAGTACTTGGGGTATATTTTACTCCATCTGTTAACGGCTACTACGGGGTCCGCACCACATTGCTTAAGCAGTTCCAACGCGTTGTTTACTTCACCTATCTGCAAATTGTTAGTAATAAGTTCAATACATTAAGATACATGTTCATCCCAGAACAACAAAATAATTTTAAAGTACGAAAAAAATCACTAATACTTTATCAAAAATATGAAATCTCAAGGAATCTATATAAATAAAAATGAATCGCTGAATGTGTTGCTAAGCGCAAATCTCGAGAGCGGCTGAACCGATTTCGCTAATTCTTTTTTTATAATATTTCTTGAAGTACGAAGATGGTTCTTACGGAGAGAAAAATTTAAAAAAACCCTGAAAAAGTCTAAAAACAATAATTTTCTATATTCCCATACAAAAGATTCGTAATAATACTTAAAAGTCAATTTGAACTGTAATACCATGCCATAAAGTTTAAGTGTTAGTGGAGGGGCTCCGGGAAGGATAAGTATTAAAAAAATAAATAAAGAATCGACTGTTAGGCGGTACGAAGTTCGCCGGGTCAGCTAGTATAAAATAAATATTTGCAATGTAAGCGCAAAAATGTGTCTATTTACGACATCACATTAGAAAATTCTAAAACTGTCAGTGTTCCTCTACTATATTATGCATGTATTATACCTACATATAAACCTTCCTCAGGCTTCCTCTGAAATCACTCTATTTACTAAAGAAAACCGTATCAAAATCTGTTACGTAGTTTTAAAGATCTAAGCATACAGACAGCGGGAAGCGAATTTGTTTAATTCTATGTGGTGAAAACTCCGAAAAAAAACCCGGTTTTTTTTGTAAATATTATTTTGATTGTAATAACCTGTTGACTAAGCATATATACTTACAATTTCGACTTTTTCAGTCAATATAATTCTATGCGACTCTACTATACTTCGACCACTGTTGATGGATGTTAAATCTGGTACAACATTGGGAGCTGAAGGTTGCCAAACTAGCCTCACCAGTTGATGCCCTCGCCACAGACCTACATTATCACGCAGGTTAGCGTGGCACTCAACGCCAGGGCCCCATCGAACGTTATTGAAGAACAAACCCTGTAGATAAAGTAAAGTGTCTTTCTTTTTCATAAAACCCAATCATTCTAACCTAATCATGGCCTAAATAAATATTCGATAAAATATATTCTTTTATTTATATAATTAATTTGCCAAGGTTAACTAAGTAGATGTTTACAAATGTATTTCACTAGAATTCACAACATAAGTGGAAAGCAATTAGGAATCCAGACATTTATCGTGCTTCTGTTTTCTCTGTCATTAAAATCAATGATGGTTATTTGATTTTGAGTCGCGTATTTTTCTATCTTTTACTAGCTTTCCTCCGCGACTCACCGCGTTGACTACAAGATTTTGACTATTCCCTTTTCTATCGTTAAAATAAAGCATGTGATTCATGGATATATACATACTCGTATATTACGAGTTAAACAAAAAAAAAAAACAAAAAAAAAAAACAAACGAAAATACTTAATTTTTACTCTTTATATCACGGTAAATACAAATTTATTTACGTACATTAAAAGTTTTTCCATTCGGATAGGACATGGTTCCATAACCATGGATTTGATTGGAGTAAAAGTGTCCTTCATAGGTTACAATCGCGTTTTCAGGTCCTCGAAACCTCCAAAAATAATCACCAAGGCCGTGCATAGTGTTTCGTAAAAAACGCCCTTCATACGATTCTAACGACTACAAAAATATAAGAGAAAATATATGTCTAGCGTATTATGAAAATATAGGTAGGTACTGTTTGAAACATTCAATTACATAGATAAAAGAGCCAGTACTTGTATCTTCTTTAAATGTTGTAATGAGACACACACCTTACTTCGTGTTTTTCAAAATTTTATTTAAAAATCAAACCAAAAGTCTTGTTTTTACGTCACAGATCAGGGGTGATCTGTGTTTTAGTTTTACTACCATAATTTAAAAGAATGTGGTTTTAATTTAATAAGAACAATAACCAAACATTTAACATATAATTTTTTTTAAGTTAAAAAATTAAAATATTTAATTGTTAGAGATTTTTAGCAGTTTGATTTACCTTTACTCAAAGTAACGTCAACTTACTTTAGCACCAGTCCAATGATTGCTTCCACTACCACTTTTTCTCTTTTCTTCGTCTTTATCCCCTATATAATATTGTTCATAATCTCGACTGAGTTTTCTCAGATTAATTAGATGTTGACACGAGGTACTTGTATTAAACATTTTTAAGGCCCAAAAAATATACCCAAGTGTTGTAAGTTTTACTTTTAGTATATGCAAATATACTTATATGGAATTGTTTCAATTATTCATTAAGAGTAAAATAAAAACAATGTTTCAATTGTAAAGTGTTGAAATAGAATTTTACTGTAAAGTCACTAATGTCAACGTAAGGAAAGTAAATGGAACCAAAAAGGTTCTATGTCTGTAACTATAATATTTTCTTCGTAAAGATACCAATAGTTTGCTAATAAATGGAGTTCCTAGGTCAGATGAAAATAAAAAACAAATTTAAATAACAATATGAAATTTATTTTAAACGAACCTGTAAAAATTCAGACCCAAATGATTATAATTAAATAGTTTAAACATTTATTTATCATTATTTTAATAGTTATAACCAACTTAACAGCAATTAAATCGCCAACAGCTAGTCTTTGCTCTTTCGAAATACGTATATTCCTGAAACAGAAATTGATTAATTAAAAAAAAAAAAGATATATATTCAAATGATGCAAGGCGAAGCAGGAAATGTCTTGTTCAAAATATGGAGCGGACTGACTGGGGGACTCGACCTGACAGAAGATCACAGCGCACAGCTTTATGTGTTGTGATTGTTATGATCCTGTGAATTTAGGGCTAAAGTTGGCAACGCGCTTGCAATGTTTCTGGCGTTGCTGGCGTCTATAGGCTATGGTAATCGCTTACCATCAGGTGAGCCGTACGCTGACATTGTTGTATAAAAAAATAGTTAAATATATTCAATCACTTCTCTAAAATAAACCTGCTTCAAAAAGTTTTAGGACAGAGTATTTTAACGGCTTTTAGAAAATTAAATTTGAGCGTAGGATCGGATTATCGAGTATCTAACACATGGTTCAATAAGTCCCGAGACTAAGTAATAAAAAAGGTCTTTTTTATAAAATTAATTTTTATTCATCAACATAGTCTCCTCCAAGAGCGACACAGTCCCTCCAACGCTTTTCTAACTTTTCTATCCCATGTGTGTAGAACGATTTGTCTTTGGATTCAAAATAAGCCTCCGTTGCTGCGATAACTTCACTATTTGAGTCAAATTTCTTACCCTGAAGCATTTTTTTGAGGTCTGCAAACAGCCAGTAATCGCTGGGGGCCAAGTCTGGCGAATAAGGGGGATAAGGAAGCAATTCGAAGCCCAATTCGTTAATTTTGGCCATCGTTCTCACGGACTTGTGACAAGGCGCGTTGTCCTGGTGAAACACCACTTTCTTTTTGTTCATGTGAGGCCGTTTATCCGCAATTTCGTACTTCAATCGCTCCAATAAGCACATGTAATAGTCACTATTTATATTTTGCCCCTTTTCAAGGTAGTCGATGAAAAGTATTCCATGCGCATCCAAAAATATAGACGCCATAACCTTACCGGCCGAATTCTGAGTCTTTGGACGCTTCGGGCGGCTTTCACCAACCGCTCTCCACTCCGCTGCCTGCCGATTGGATTCCGGAGTGAAATGGTATATTCAGGTTTCATCCATTGTTACAAACCGACGTAAAAAATCCTTTTTATTATGATTCATCAGCGCCAAACATCGCTCTGAATCATTGATACGTTGTTCCTTTTGATCAGTTGTAAGCGAACGCGGCACCCACTTAGAAAAAAGCTTTTTCATGGCCAAATTTTTATGTAAAATAGTGAAAACACTACCAGCTGAAATCTTCACTATCTCGGCTATCTCTCGCACTTTTACCTTCCGATCTTCCAATACGATTTTGAGGACTTGGTTAATATTTTGTTGAGTCACTGCTTCATTTGGACGACCTGAGCGTTCCCCATCATTGGTGTCCATGCGACCGCGTTTGAAGTCGGCATACCACCGACAAATGGTTGCTTTAGAGGGAGCTGATCCTGCATAATATTTTATAAGCCATTGCTGTGCTTCAACGGTATTTTTTCCCATTAAAAAACAATGTTTTATCAACACGCGAAACTCGTTTTTTTCCATTGTATCGAAATTACAACCGTAGCGTCACTTAAATGTTTCAAAATCAATAATTTTATTGTTCCATTTTTAAAAATTTGACACATATTCTTGTATTGATAGCCAGTACTTTTTAAAAATCAAAAGAGTTTTTAATATATGCGCCATTTCCAGGTTAGTCTCGGGACTTATTGAACGATCTAGTATTATAAGCAAGACGAGAAAACTTTTAGAGTCCTTTTATCTGAATAAATCTATAATAGTATAAAGCTAAAGAATACATTAGTTTATTTTAAGACTTGGAAAAATTATTTTAGCCATAGGTAAGTTTTAAAAAAATGAATTAACCATAGACGATATACGAGCAAAATGATATCACAATTGTAGAAGAAAATATCAAGCAGCTCCCAACATATCAAACTAGCTTTTGCCAGTGACTTCGTCCGCGTGGAATAGTTATTTTGGGCTAACTGCGGAAGCTCTCAAAACGAAAAAAAATCGCGATTTTGAAACAATCTTCATTGGTGCTCCACTCCTATTGGTCTTAGCGTGATGACATATAGTCTACAGCCTTCCTCGATAAATGGGTTATCTAACGCTGAAAGAATTTTTCAAATCGGACCAGTAGTTCTTGAGATTAGCGCGTTCAAACAAACAAACAAACAAACTCTTCAGCTTTATAATATTTTTATATTAAATTACCAATTATTATTACATCAATTGTGTGAAACCACGATTGACGCCTAATATTTTATCAATATTTATCGAACGCACTTCTTAAAGGCTGTTAGTAAAATAATATACTATACCAGTAAAAACGCCGCCGCCAATAAAAGAGCTTTGTGTTTAGGTTGCACCGTTATATTTGGAAACACGATGTTTGTGGTAAAACTGACGAGTTCACGATCCCAGCCGTGAGTTATTTTTCCGACTTCTCGCAGAGAGTCACCAGTCAAAATCTGAAAATATAAAATTTGATGCCGTTTAACTTGAAGTATTCATTAAACAGCGGTGAGGACTCTTATTATAACGCTAATGATTCATTTTCTCAAAGAAAGATTAGATTACTTAGGTTAAGTTGCTATTTTTTTTCAACGAATGAAATGAACGCGTAAAAAAGGCGTGCCAAAAATGGTCAGCTAACGCCAGAATAAAATAAAGCACAATTCATGTCAGATTTGTTTAGCTTTTCTTTCAAATATGTTGTGGTTTCGACCACAACATATTCGAAAGAAAAGATTTTCGAAGCAGAACTCACAACACAGATTTCAGAGAGCTTTGTCACACCACAGAGCTTTGTCAGCAGTTTCGTTTTACATGACACCATTTTATACCACCATACATTTTTATATGACACCAATTTTGTTCCATATTGCAGTAAAAACACATTATCAGATGCTTTACGTTACAATAATTCTTGCCTAATTTTGTAATATACAAATGATGAAACATGCAAAAAACACCAAGAATATCAGATAATTTACCTTAAATTCAGACAGTTGTAAGGCGCTACGTCTAACACTTGCAGGTCCCTCAACTACGTACACCACGTCATCAGTTGCGTTTCTCACAAGATAGAATGGCACCATCCAGGTCCACTGCTGCTGTATTCGACCGACATAGTCTCCTGGAGGTGTTATAACTGTCATCTCCTAGTTTATGAAAACAATTTCTTTAAGAACAACAAAAAAAGACAGATATTAAAATATTATAATGATACTCGTATTGTCGAGGTTACAAAGTTTCTTGAAATTAAACTCCGATTGTTTCCTCGTTTCTATACTCTTTATTTTTTCCTTGGTTTCTTGTTTCTTGTTGTAAGTACGGCGAATGTTTGTTAGAGAGTGACTGACCGTTTTTTTTCTTTAGGAGTATTACTGTTGGCCTTGTCGGCCTTGACAGCATCACCGGGTGGGGTGGCTGGGTCCTGAGACCCAACCGTGGAAGAAGAAGAGAAGCTCTTTAGGAGGGCTCGGGATGTCTGTTCGTCCTTAGGTTGTCTCCTAGCGAGATCGCACCTCGGCTTTAGAACGAAGTCGGTATGGAGGAACGCGCTGTGCGGAGCGCTGTATCGAGCTACTGGCGGCCGGCTATAGTTCGCGTCACGTAAAAAGAACGCTATCCTTCAAGCTGCGCAAAGGCGATTTATCGGTCTATATGGTGGTATGAGGTCTATCTATATTTTAATGTACCTCCCAATAACCATTATACGAAGTCGCGAGCGAAAGGTTAATTCAAAAATAAAACAATACGCCTAGTACTTTAGTGTGCGAGATTACATATAGGCCAGTCAAATCGTACACAAAAAAGGGCTAAAATCGCAAATGGTCTGCTAGTTCTGCTTTTTTGATATATTGTTAGGATACATTTTTAAAGTAGTTTATATTAGCTACAATTTGATCTTAAAATCAGCTCTGTAAGTCAAATAGAAGCCGAGATACAGCTCTTCAAAAGTTGATCGTTTTTTCCAAAAAAGTGAAGTTTACAGTTTTGACCAACTTTGGACCCAAATTTCGGTGGGAAATACTCATCCTACGACGAACGTCGAATCAAGAGAGGTTGTAGTAAATTTAATTACCTTTAATTTAAGCACAAAACGGCGTCTATAGGCCGAATAGTTTTGTACAATGTTCAAAAAAACCAAAAGTCGGGAAAATAGGTCAGTCAAATTGTACATTAAAATCGCAAATGGTCTGCTAGTTCTGCTTTTTTTATATGTTGTTAGGATCAGTACCAGTAGTGTAAATCCAGTTTTGCAACTTCGAAAGACCTGTGCTAACTTTGGGGCGCTCGAAAAACCACGAAATTTTGGCACTTGTTTCGGTTTTTTCACTATATCTTCCAAAGTATGCATTTTTAGAGAATACATGTAGGATACATTTTTAAAATAGTTTAAATTAGCTACAATTTGAGCCCAAAACCAGCTCTGTAGGTCAAATAGAAGCCGAGATACAGCTCTTCAAAAGTTGATCGTTTTTTCCAAAAAAGTGAAGTTTACAGTTTTGACCAACTTTGGACCCAAATTTCGGTGGGAAATACTCATCCTACGACGAACGTCGAATCAAGAGAGGTTGTAGTAAATTTAATTACCTTTAATTTAAGCACAAAACGGCGTCTATAGGCCCAATAGTTTTGTACAATGTTCAAAAAAACCAAAAGTCGGGAAAATAGGCCAGTCAAATTGTACATTAAAATCGCAAATGGTCTGCTAGTTCTGCTTTTTTTTATATGTTGTTAGGATCAGTACCAGTAGTGTAAATCCAGTTTTGCAACTTCGAAAGACCTGTGCTAACTTTGGGGCGCTCGAAAAACCACGAAATTTTGGCACTTGTTTCGGTTTTTTCACTATATCTTCCAAAGTATGCATTTTTAGAGAATATATGTAGGATACATTTTTAAAATAGTTTAAATTAGCTACAATTTTTGCCAAAAACCAGCTCTGTGGGTCAAATAGAAGCCGAGATACAGCTCTTCAAAAGTTGATCGTTTTTTCCAAAAAAGTGAAGTTTACAGTTTTGACCAACTTTGGACCCAAATTTCGGTAGGAAATATAGGGCCTATAAAAGGCCTAGGAAATATAGGGAAATATATGAGTATTTCCCACCGAAATTTGGGTCCAAAGTTGGTCAAAACTGTAAACTTCACTTTTTTGGAAAAAACGATCAACTTTTGAAGAGCTGTATCTCGGCTTCTATTTAACCTACAGAGCTGGTTTTTGGCAAAAATTGTAGCTAATTTAAACTACTTTAAAAATGTATTCTACATGTATTCTCTAAAAATGCATATTTTGGAAGATATAGTGAAAAAACCGAAACAAGTGCCAAAATTTCGTGGTTTTTCGAGCGCCCCAAAGTTAGCACAGGTCTTTCGAAGTTGCAAAACTGGATTTACACTACTGGTACTGATCCTAACAACATATGAAAAAAGCAGAACTAGCAGACCATTTGCGATTTTAATGTACAATTTGACTGGCCTAATATGCGTAAACAGTTTATTTCAGCGTTCTTTTTACATGACGCGAGGTATACGTGCCTAGGCGCGTGGGAGTCGTCGGAACGCAGGGCCTCGTTTGTGTTGGTGTAAGTGTTAAGTTCGTAGGCGGAGGTATCGTCGGGGTCGGTTAGGGCGTGCATGGGACATCTAAGTCGAGTGACGAGTCTATAGTTTTCCTCTACCTACGTATTGGCAAACCTATGCTACAAGAGGAATAGGGTGAATGCGCGCTTTCTCAAACTACACCGTAGCGAGTATTTTCCTGAACGACGCGTTATATAGCGGTCCCCGGACCCGTGTGTACAGGAGAGGTGGCAAGTTTAGTTGCCGCATTTTGGACCAATCCGTAAGCGTTTGTAAATTGTGAAGCATATAGGTATGGATCTATGTATCTAATATTTTTTATTTTACTTTAAAATGTATGTAACTAAAAAGTCTTTGTCTTCAAAATAAGTATATAAAGTAATATTTTCTAGAATGACTGACCTGTAATCTACACGGGAACAAGCAAGAAGCTGCTGCCAGTCGTCTCTTTAGCACTAAAGCTTCCTGTCGCGTGCTATCGTGCAGGTGCATTACGAAAGATCGTCCCATGCCGCATAAACTTCTCTGTGTCTTAGAAGACACTTCACTTGCAATGTACAATGATTCACCGTGAGGAACCTTCACTATATATCTATTTTCAGAATCTATCCTTGATGTCACTACAAAAGAGAATTGTAAGTAGTAATATTTTTATGCTATAAATTACTTTAAGAATAACTTTCGTAGTTTAAAGACAGTCGTTTTGTTTTGAGCTATAGAGAAAATGCAATTAATCAATAGGGGGATCCTACGCTTGTTTGCCAACATAGGAGTTGTATAAAAAACTTATCGTCACCTTCATTCTAATAAGACTTAAGTCAAATTTGACCATTTTTCATGAGAAGATTCTTAGTTAAGCTTTGACGGCATGTAAGAAAAGTAATATTAAAAAACTTATGGGATATGTATTTATTAATTTTTTTAAAGTTACTTTATTCTAATTTATTTTTTTAGTTGTATCTAGTTGCATTTGTTCTACCAACGTCAGCAATAAAAAAATAAACGACAAAATTGACTTAGTCTCATTCGAATGAAGGCGTAGCTATAGCTTTTAACTCCATATATGACCGTATAAAAGTAGATATGTACGGTTATATGTTTTTCTTATATTATCTCATAAATTCAAAACGGATACGCAATTATAGTATCTGATTTCAAGTAACCGCCAAACTTAGTCAAAAAGTTATTATTATCAAGGCTTGAATAAACTTAATTCACAAACTATAAAGCTAAAATATAATTTAAAATAACTAACAGTCATTAAGTTCTACGGTTTGTTGTATTAGGAGGCTAGAAGCACCGATGAGAAAGTCTAAGCCATGTATCGGGATAAACTGCCCTCGACCGCCTCGGCTTGACCGCCAATCTGTCGTTGATACAGGAAGCTCGGCTCGGTTACCCTCTGCACAGAGACAAGTAAATTAAATAACCGATATGATGGGTTCGGTAGCTGGTATTAATAACTAGTAGTGGAATGCATATCCTACTAGTATTATAGAAGTGGAAGTTTGTGAGGATGGATATATGTTTGTTACTCTTTCATCCAAAGACTATTGAACTGGAAGCTTGGTAAATAGATAGCTTGAGATCCACAATAACCCTTGTCCTACTTTTTACGCTTACGCTATGCTTCAGTCTGTAATATCCCACTGTTGGGCGTAGGCCTCTTTCCCCATGTAGGAAAAAGATGAGAGTTTAATCCACCACGCTGCTCCAATGCGGGTTGGCGGATATATTCCCTACTATGAGTAACGATCGCTATCAGGTGTACATGATAACAACCGGGACCGACGGCTTAACGTGCTCCTCGAGGCACGGAGGGGTGTCCCACATGGACTGCACAAACACCCAGACCATGGCAAACATCTGTATGGCCAATACAAATGTTTGTCATGAGCGGGGATCGAACCCGCAACCGCCAGCGCAACAGGCACAATCCATTGCTGTGACCGTTGCGCCAACGCGGCGTCTCTACTTTTTATCGTAGACATTTCCGTGGGAACGGAAATTACGCGGGTGAAATATCGCAGGTCGTTCAATATACCTACTTGACTAAATCGCGAACAAAGGATCGTCACTATCGGAGTGCTGATGAATATAATGCGTAATGAATGTATATCATGCATAAAATAAATGTATTTCAAGCATAATTTTTGTTTCTAAAAAAATTCTTACCTTGAGCCGGCGGTTGGACGCTTATAACCAAATCTGATTTCAACGTTCTTCCATCATCTTTAAAATATAGTATATTGTGTTAATATAGTATTTCAAAAATCCTCAATTTTGTACATCTACACATAATATTATATTACCTACTTTTAAAAATGTATTCAAAATTAATTTATCATAATCAAATAATAAACACGATCATGATTTTTATAATCCCAAGAATATCATCAACTGATGAAGACAATTATATTATTTTTGTATATTTAAAGTCGGTAGTAGTTTTACATTGTTAAAAATTTTCATTTTATATAAAACCTTTTTTGTTTTTTTTTTAAATCCCAAAAGAATGTAGAAGTTTATGAACAATGATGTACTATAAATTATCAGTACATATAAATCTAATCAGTGCTGTAATACATGAGTCTAAAAAAAAGTAATTGTGTTTTAATTCGTAACAAACGTGATCTGCACGGGTAATGTATGTAGTTTTACCTTCAGTTGCTGCCGGGTTATCCACACCCCTGTCATTCCCACTGTCACTTGCCATGTTGCAACCACTTTATGTACGATCAAGTATACAGTAACAAACTAATGATGATGCTGTTTATTATTAGTACTCAAATGCACTGAGGTATCGACACAATTCAATCTTTCGTTCGGCTCGTTATCAATAGATAAATCTCTATCATTATCAACAACGTACATAGCTTGTCGAACATCGCTTTTGTAAACTATTTATTTAGGTATTTTATTAAGTATTTCTGTTCTAATGTTTTAATTAAAAACCTATATTTTTTCTGACAAAATGATAAGGTACATTATTAGGATACTATTCAATACGAAATAAAACAACGATTGAAAACCATTTATATTAATGTGTTATCATGAACTCGAACATATTTAATATAGAGTAAGATTCGAATAACATTCTAGTTTTTGTTTTGGCAATATTCAGATCTTCGTTTGATTAAAATAAATTTTCAAAGTCACTACTCACAACATAATACAGGGATGACATTAGAGATATGAGCTGATATTTTAAGTCCATTGCTATGTTAAAGTTACATCAATGATGCCAAAATTTATCTCGGAAGACGTAGAAAATGAGACAGTACAGAATTTATAGGTCAATAATGTAGGACCTTATGCTGTTTTGTAGAATTACGTGCTTTATAAATTTTCATTTAAAAATGTAGACCTCTTGATCCATTTTTAAGGTAGCTTAGAGGGTATTTTTCTGTCTATGTTGATAATAATACTTTTAGACAGACAAATAGTCTTGACTAAACAACAATTACTTTATTGTCCTAGTATAGTCTAGATTGGTGCACTAGTGCTAATTGTGCAGTACATAGTCTTCGTTCCACAGCAATGGCAATAAACACGACACAGTTGTACCATAACTTTGTTTCTGTTTTTTTTTTTATATATATAATTAATATGTCGTTCTCTTTGAATACATGTCTATTGTCTATAGACATTTAGAAGACTTCTAAAAGCAGGTTTTGTTTTCTTTTAGTAGCAGTATTTAATTATTTCTATACTTCTATGAAATAAAAGACATTTATAATTTAAATAACAATGCATACATGTATAAATATATTATGTAAATTTAGTCGAAATATTCATTGTTTAGTATGATTATTTTAAAATTTTCTGTTTATAATTATTATTTATATATGTTTTTTCTAGTTTACTTCTATATATAGTTCTGATTAGATATTAATTTAAAATTTAATTCAATATTATATATTAATTAATCATTAACTAACGTAATACTTAGTTAACGTTGACACATTTAAACAAATAGTGTACATGTAAGTAAATATTTAACAACGATAGACATACTTTTTTCAAAATATCCATAATATTAACGTCACCTACATAATCTTGAAAACTTCCCATACCCATATACATAGATCTAACGTGGATCTAACCGTCTTGACCACTGAACACTGACGTTAAACAATCAGAAATGGAATATAAAATATTATTAGCAAAATTCTTACAACTTTCAACATTCAAATGAAAGATATTTAACAGTAAAAGCTTACGATTTTCGCATGACTTATTCCTTATATTTTAGCGAATAGTCAAATATAACGACGGATATTAATTATCATTGGAACATTTCTGTTCATACGAGCCTACGGCTGGTTAAGCCCGTATGATTAAATTCAAAATGATAATTCATCTAAGTATAATCTATAGTGATTATCCGTGGACACTAAGATTAGGTGACATTTAGAAAAAATACGTTTATTTAAATGTTTATAAATTATTTACGACAATAATATTTTAATGAATACAATCGTAAAATAGAAGCACGATAGAGTTTCACTACTCATATTCGTTGAGCTTCGTTACAAGTTGATGCGATATCTGCACATAGCGGCTCATTTTCAAGGTCGGTTTCAAATTTTTTATCGGTGAAGGGCTCTTTGCCATCCGAGGTTGAGTTTCAAAGTAGCTGGAAGGCAAGGGCTTGCTTCACATTCGCCATCTAATTCATCGACTAAATTTTCATGTAATTCTCTCAAAGCCATGAGAGCAGAACGTGCAGCTCGCTGGCAACTCATATCGCCGTCACACGCAGAGTCCGCTTCGGAGAGAAATACTAAGTCGCACGTTGTTGGAGGTGCTTCACCCTACAGCAAAGAAAAAACCAGTTTATTAATCATTTTCAGTTATTCAACACCTTCCAGAATCAATAGATATAACTTACGCAAAGGTAACAAATTTGGTGTAGGCTACACAGAGGCAGAAATAGTTGACCTCGATCTCCAGCCAATAAATCCACCCCTCGGCATCTTTGTACAATCTTTGCTAAAACTGGACAGGAACCCATAGAGCTAACTGTAAAAATAGGTAAATTAATGTAAATAATTCATGCCTTAACAAAAATTAATGTGACTTCACTTATGTAAGGTTCTTTACCGGTTGACATTACAGGGCTATGGTGACTTCCACTACCACCCATGTATCCTTCAGAGAGCTGTTCCTCCATTTTTCCATTTAAGTAATGGCCAGCCCCTTGCTCGTCTTCAAAGTCTTCAATCTTTTCAGATTGTGTCGGGATGTCATTAGTCATCAGTGCCTTTTCCTTCTTAATAACAACTCTTTTGTCAGGAGAAGAACGCGCAGAAGATGCTTTTTGCATTTGCAAACTTTGTTTAAATTCTTTTAATGCTTTTCGCATTTTTTCTAAACTGTAAGCCGCAGCCAATTCGGTTAGCAATTTTTCTTTCATTTCCTGTTCTTCTTTAGAGTCAATCTCTTCGATATTCGAGTAGCGTAATGCTTCATCAACTATCAAACCTTCCATATTTTTTAATTTTTTATCAATATTATCCAATTTTGATTCATTATCAGTCTCAGAATTTCTTTTTTCCGCTTGAGCGTGCGATTGATCATTTACCTGAATGTCTGTTTCCATATTAGGTTTAGGCTGAACATAACTTCTTTTTGCATAATTATTTTTCCTAAAGGAGTTTAAGGGATAAATGACCTCCTTGTTGAAAGTGTCAAAGTATTGTTTCTTCAAACGATCCTCATTCAAGTTATTGACGAAAGAAACTGACTTTTTAAACCTTTTGTCAATGCCAAAATAATCCGACCAATCGATAGATTTCTTTTTTATTTTAATTGGTTTTTCATTTTGTTTATCGTCATTATGTGGGTGTTGATCTTGATCATGATTATGTTTATGGTCTGGGTTATGGTCTAATCCATGGTCGTTATGGGCGTGATCCTCTTTCCCGAAAACACCTGGAGGATGAATATTGCTTGCATGATCATCAGTGCTGTGATCATCATGTAAAGTCGTATTTTGATTATTTTCTGTATAGTTTTGATGTGTAATCAAGGTCGGTGGTTTTGTATCATGCATGCCTTCAACACTGTCCGTATTACGTTTTACCGGGGATTTAATAAAGTCACTTTCAGAATTTCCAAATATTTTAGACAAGTCTCCTATTATTTTTGGATCCGTTCCTGCACTATTCCTTAATGTCTTGGTATTGTGTTTATTTTGATTTGGGGCAAACCTTTTCCTTTGGCTGTTATAATTATTATAAGATCCACTGCTTCGTTTAGTTACAGGAAATCGTTTTTCAATATTTTCATATGTATATTGATCCTCATCTGCTAAATCAGAAAGACTGTCATCATCAAGAGGTTGGAAGGCAATAGCGTATTCTTCTCGCATATCATCTTTGTTATTGTCGTCATCATTATTGGAAACGTCATATGAATTATAGTTCGCATTAAAAAGTCCTTGATCCTCTCTCATGTTCTCGTTACCATTGTTGTTAGGTAATACTGATCGATCCATATTGGATGCTGGACTTCGCTTCCTTTTAAAAGCTACAGGTCCCCAATTATTAGGATATCGCTTTTTCACAATTTTATCTTTATACAATTTGATTACTCCTTCAGAATTTTTGTCATCACTTTTGAGGCGACCTTGGTTATTTTTATATTTTGACCAAAGTTGATCTAAAAGGACAGCATATTCGATGTCATTTTCTCCGTCATTTTCTAAAATATGCCTATTCTCTTCTTCTTCCTCCTCCCTCTCTCTGTCCGTAAATAAGTCTCTTAGTCTATCGTTATCTGAATGTTGAGTTCTTTCACGAAACGGAGATAGCTGTCTTGTATTAGGTCTACTGTATGCGGAATTTTTCTTGATTATTTTGTATTCATAAGCTTCGGAGGGTCTTTCATTACCCAGCAATCGAACAATATACTTCGGAGTCGTTTCATCGTCAACATTTTCAGCGTCTACTGTGTAATCAGGCTCTGTAAATAATAATTCATAAATGTGACAAAAAAATTCTACAGGCATATAAATATCAGATTTACTCATGTTTCGGGGATCTAGAAACACACACAACACAAAAACACGATCGCCCAGACCACGGCAAACATCTGTATGGCCATAAAAATGTATCGCATGTGCGGAGATTGAACCCGCGACCACCAACGCAACCACAAGCCAGCGCTGTGACCGCTGCAGTAAAGCATCGTCAAATAATGACAATAATTTAATAAATGTTAAAAAGCGTAAAAAGGCCATTGTTTTTTATATATAGTTTTAATTTAGTTAGGATAAAACAATTTAGTAGGCCACACCCATATATTTAAAAAATGCGATAAACATAGCTCTAGACGTCCCATCAGCTATTTACAAAGACGTGGGCTTACAATCCAATTCGAGCCCAAAAAAGCCGAGTGATGTCATACACAAAGTTATTTTAAGCTTAATTTATATCTAAAAATTACAGTCTAACTAAACCGTCACTTTAAGTACAATTTTTCTGAACAAATTTATTTGTACCGGGTGTCTTGGCTCGATTGTGTCAGATTTAGTTAGGCCGCAATGTTTTTTTTTTATAACTAGGTTGACAAAGAAGCGTACGGCTCACTTGATGGTAAGCGATTACCGTAGCTTATAGACGCCTGCAACACTAGAAAGTAGAAACATCGAAAGCGCTTTGCCGACCCTATCCCTATGAGCAGGAGTTATGGTCACCTTTCTCACCATAAGAAACACAAAACAGTATCATTTAGCTGTGATGATCTAAATCTTATATTAGTACAGTATGAATTCTAGGAGCATAATACCAGGATAGGCTTGTGGTGGAACAAAATCGTAGAGTGTGTCATAGTCCGGTTGTTCAATTGGTACATGTGTTCGGCCACGTTGTCGCCGCTGCAACGCCTCCAGTGCGCCGCGCAACGAACCACCGCGCTCCGCCATGCATACTACCATGTATGCGGCTGCCACACACAGCCATAATACCCTCATACCGCCGTTCCTGTATTGATGGTTTGTATTTTATTAAAGTCACACTACTCACCAATTTAAACAAATGCTTAGAACTCATATGTACGTACATAATATGTAAATAAATAAAAATCGGTCAAGTGCGAGTCGGACTCGTGCACGAAGGGTTCCGTACCATTGACTAGGTAAACAACAGTTTAGGTACATTGATTTTAATATCGGGCAAAAAGCGGCAAAAAAGTCACTTTTGTTGTATGAGCCCCCTAAATATTTTTTTTATTTTAATTTTATTATTTATTATTAAATTAAATATACAATTAAGTATTTTGTGAATATTTCAACTGCCTACCTGTTACTATTTATTGATATCGAGCAAAAATAGGTAATAAATCGCGTTTGTTGTATGGGAGCCCCCCCTTAAATATTTATTTTATTTTGTTTTTAGTATTTGTTGTTATAGCGGCAACAGAACTACATAATCTGTGAAAATTTCAACTGTCTAGCTATCGCCGTTCTTGAGATACAGCCTGGTGACAGACGGACGGACGGACGGACGGACGGACGGACGGACGGTCAGCGAAGTCTTAGTAATGAACCCTATTACTACGTTTTTACCCTTTGGGTACGGAACCCTAAAAAACAGACATAATAAAAACAAAAGTCGAGTAGGAAAGTTCTTTCCAATTTTCTCAATGCCTAATTTTTTTTTCGTTTCTCAAAGCACCTACTTGGAAACGGTAATATTTAGAGCTCAAGCGTACTTTGTCTTACAAAATGAGGTTTTTATAGCTAATAAAAACGAGCTTGGTCTAGACTTTTACATTAAAGTCGTAATTGGTGATAACAGCATTTTTATTGTTCCATTACAGGGTTAGTCCATGTATACATATATCCGTTACTTGGTATCTTTTGTTACAAAATTTATGTAAATAATTTTATAGATATCGCTTCAGTCTGTAACATCCCACTGCTGGGCATAGGAATCTTTCCCTATGTAGGAGAAGGATCAGAGCTTAATCCACCACGCTCCTCCAATGCGGATTGGTGGATCTATTCCCTACTATGAGTAACGATCGCTATCAGATTTACATGATAACAACCGGGACCGACGGCTTAACGTGCTCTCTGAGGCACAGAGGGGAGACCCACAAGAACTCCACAAACACCCAGACCACGGGAAACATCTGTATGGCCAATACAAATGTTTGTAATGTGCGTGGATCGAACCCGCAACCGCCAGCGCAAACCAGTGCTGTGACCGTTGCGCCAACACATTATCAGATAGATAATATTATTATATATCATTGACTATACTTAATTTTAATATCAATATCAAGACGCCGCGTTGGCGCAAGGGTTACAGCATTGGTTTGTGGCCGTTGCGTTGGCGGTTGCGGGTTCGATCCCCGCACATGACAAACATTTTCATTGGCCATACAGATGTTTGCCGTGATCTGGATGTTTGTGCAGTCCTTGTGGGTCTCCGCACCGTGCCTCAAAGAACACGTTAAGCCGTCGGTCGGTCGGTCGGTATCGGAAATATATTTATTAAGTGACTGTTATTAAACCACTTTATATTCAATTCTTTATTGTATGGTCTATTTCATTATACTTCTTTTATCTGATGTTTTGCCAATGTCAGGTGTCATACTAATACTTGGCTATCGGAAACCTTTACAATGTCAAGTTCACACAAATTTCACAGCTTCGATGTACATACATGCAATATTGCTAGACATTAATAATTACTTTTACGCATTTTTGGCTTTTTTTAGGGTTCCGTACCCAAAGGGTAAAAACGGAACCCTATTACTAAGACTTATTCGCTGTCCGTCCGTCTGTCACCAGGCTGTATCTCAAGAACTGCCATAGCTAGACACTTGAAATTTTCACAAATTATGTATTTCTGTTGCCGTTATAACAACAAATACTAAAAGAAAAATAAAATAAATATTTAAGGGGGCTCCCATATAACAAACGCGATTTTTTTTCCGTTCTTGCTCGATATCAATAATGGCAACAGGTAGGCACTTGAAATATT
The DNA here is from genome assembly GCA_905220545.2 of Melitaea athalia. Classification (NCBI taxonomy): domain Eukaryota; kingdom Metazoa; phylum Arthropoda; class Insecta; order Lepidoptera; family Nymphalidae; genus Melitaea; species Melitaea athalia. Next base: position 5,419,151 of record HG992178.1, on the reverse strand, counting down.
CACAAAATACTCAGTAGTAGTTTTACTTTAATAATAAATAATTAAATTTAAATAAAATAAATATTTAAGGGGGGCTCCCATACAAAAAACGCTATTTATTGCCTATTTTTGCTCGATATCAATAAATGGTAACAGGTATGCGCTTGAAATATTCACAAAATACGCAATTGTATATTTACTTTAATAATTAATAATAAAATTAAAATAACAAAATATTTAGAGGGCTTTTCAATTAAAAATATTTTTTTTAAATAATTTAAAATAGTCAGTCCAGAATTTTTTTTAGGCAACCCATTTTTAGGGTTCCGTACCCAAAGGGTAAAAACGGGACCCTATTACTAAGACTTCGCTGTCCGTCCGTCCGTCCGTCTGTCACCAGGCTGTATCTCAAGAACGGCTATAGCTAGAGAGTTGAAATTTTCACAAATTATGTATTTCTGTTGCCGCTATAACAACAAATACTAAAAACAAAATAAAATAAATATGTAAGGGGGCTCCCATACAACAAACGCGATTTTCTTGCCCTTTTTTGCTCGATATTAATAATGGCAACGGGTAGGCACTTGAAATATTCACAAAATACTCAGTTGTATTTTTACTTTAATAATAAAGAATAAAATTAAAATAAAATTAATATTTAAGGGGGGCTCCCATACAAAAAACGTCATTTTTGCCTATTTTTGCTCTCATACAATAAAAGTGATTTTTAGCCGCTTTTTGCCCGTTATTACAATCAATGTACCTAGTCAATGGTACGGAACCCTTCGTGCGCGAGTCCGACTCGCACTTGGCCGATTTATTAATATATTATCTAGTATACTAAATTTATTATAAAGTATGTTTCATTCTATTATCAGCTCGGTGAAGACCGATTTAGGTTCGAATCTTAGGCCATATCTAATTTCAACGGCTCAACTGCGCCGTAACATGACAAATTGGTGTTGTTGCTTTGCGATAGAATGTCAGCTGATGAGAGATTGTGGGAAAATCAGTCCTGTCCATTAATGTTTTTTACCAAAAACAATATAAGATAGAATTTAATTAAAGTTTAATTCTTGTTAGAATTGTAGTTTATGTAAAATTTGGTTTTGATTTCAAGCAATGCTATCTATATTGATTGCTTCGAGAAACTTATTCAATTTCAACACGTATTTAAAAATTAAAAGGGCAAACATAAAAAAGTGATATCGGGTCAGTGATATAGGTCACCATTTTCCTTCATAGATACACAATTTAATTGCTCATCAAACATAGAATCTCCTAACGAAGCAAACATCAGTTTTACAGTCGGTCTGCTCGCTAAAACTTTATTGATTTAAAGATAAAGAGCTAATGATCGTGTTCGCAGGCATATAAGTACTTACCTTAAAGCATTTATAACGACACAACAAAACACCGGGAAGATTTTTCAGCGTGTACGAACACAAGGGCGGCTGAAAAACAACTGGGATACTGAAAGTTGGCACCGTGCGCCCTACCTTCTGCGCAGTGGACACGTCGGGGTTCCGCAGGCTTCAGGGGCCACGGAACCTACCATGAATGATATAGCTGAAAAGATATCAGCGGGGCGGCGCCAGGAGGGGAGGAGTTATATAATGCGATCGATAGAGGGAGCGAAGCCGGGCTTAGGCACAGTACACAGTGTTGCAAAATGTTTATTTATTTTTATTGGAATCAAGTCCACTTTAGTTTATTGCTTGCAGTATTAGCCGTGTGACCTGCATTTGTTTCGTTCTGTTTATTCCCTACAGTTACAGTGTATTGCGGTCAGTTGTGTAAAATTATCTTTTATGGGGGCCAATAGGGATATAAATATTATGAGACTTGCATTTTATAAACTATTTTTCTTACTTGTGAAATTTTTGCAAAAAATGTATGGCTATTTCTACAAAAATTTTAGGAATTTAAAAATTAAATGCAATAAAATATTTTACTACACAACATAAAACAAAAGTTAAATTGAAGTATCTTAATCTTTAATACTTTTTAGTGTTAGATTTGTACATGTAGCCGCTTTAGAAACAAACAAAAAAGACTTAAAAAATTTCGTTAGCTAAAAAGTAAGTTAAGTACCTACCTAGTTACTTATTTCTATTTGAATAAAATTCATTGAAATTTGAAAGATTTAAAGCAAATTTTATAACTATGTTTTGAAACAAATTTTCACTTTATTTCTACAAATTTATAAAATTGTTTTTTTTTTGTATCAATTTTAAGTAAGAATTTCTGAAGCTGTTGTGCGTTGTTATCGTTAAACGTGAAACTTGCTCTTTTAATAAATAATTAACTTTAAGAAAACTTAAGGCAACACTAAAGAATAATTGAAAATAATGTTGTAAAAAGTGTGTGTGTCAGCTCCGACGCAAGACTGTAGTTTACTTCTTCAGATCGGCTGTCTAAAAATGCACAAAAGTCTTTATAGTCTAAGATAACCCTTCCTTGGCAGTCGGGTAAAAAGATTAATAATACCTATCAAATGGTAAGTAAAGTAAATGAATCATTTATTAGAAAACGTCGTAACCGATACCGTCGTAGCCGGTACCGTCGTAAACGCCGTAGCAGATAGATAGATATAGCACAAAAACGTAACGAGGTCATTCGTTCAGTAGATTTTACTCCTATATTTTTTTCATACCGGGGGCCTTATATGAAAATCGATTCTTAAGGAGTAAACTCCAATAAACTCCAAAAAGAAATATATAGTAATTTCTTTCATTAACATACGTGTATCGTACAGAGTAGGTACACACCAAAATAAGCGTCACAAAATTATTTTTGTCTTGATATTCTAGAATCTTACTTGCTCAATTATGATTTAAAATAAGCTATGAAAATATGAATAAAGCTTTTGGGGCACAACATATTTAATTACTTGTTCGATATAATCAGGCTCGTTACTGATATGTCCTGAAAGCAATAAAGTAAAGTGGGCTCCGGTTGGACGACTCAACTTCGCTAAAACTAATTTAACTGCAACATTCAAAGAGGTACTCGTATGTCATGTACGGTAATATCGATACTTCAAAGTGTTCCATTATTAGTACCTATTTATTCCCATAAGCATTAACCCAATGAAATATTTATTTCATGCAATTTGAAATGCATAGATTAATATGTTTCAACTATAAAAGCAATTACCGATTTAAATAAAAATTGTCTATATATCTATACTAATATATAAAGCTGAAGAGTTTGTTTGTTTGGTTGTTTGTTTGTTTGTTTGTTTGTTTGTTTGAACGTGGTAATCTCTGGAACTACCAGGCCGATTTGAAAAATTCTTTCACTGTTAGATAGCCTATTTATCGAGGAAGGCTATAGGCTATGTATCGTCACGCTAAGACCAATAGGAGCGGAGTCCACGCCGACGAAGTCACGCGCAGAAGCTAGTATACATATATAAATCAATTGCTGTTCGTTAGTCTCGCTAAAACTCGAGAATGTCTGGGCCAATTTGGCTAAATTTTGATCTTGAAATGTTTGTGGAAGTTCAAGGAAGGTTTAAACGGTGAGAATGTAATGTAACGGAAAATACTAAAAACGACGATTTAATTTTTCAATACAAAATGTTCTAGCGGGGAAATTTAATGTCTTTTGTCAAAAACGTTGTCAATTGGTTGTCAAATATTTATAGGTGCATTCAGAAAGTGTTTTGTGTATACCTATTTTTCACAAATATACGTAGGTGATACGAAGTTCACCGGGCCATCTAGTTGATCTAGTAGTCAAGAAATATTACTTTACAACTTAAAGTCAAATATTCTTTCAATTACCGAAAAGCAAAAAAAAAAAAAAAAACGAACAGGCATATCTAGCTTAGTTTAGACTGAAATAAGGATAAAAGACCTATCAAAGATTTAATCTTCTTAAGAACCGCAATGTGGACAAACTCGCATTAATGATTGCCAAACTTTTTACGATATCTACCTACTCTATGTTTTGTGCAGAACTTTTAAAAAGTAATCTACAAGTTTACATTTTTCATGTTTCATGATTCTACTCTGCTTCTATTATATGTAGAGTAATATTTAAAGCATAATATAAACTTCTTTAAAAACTGCTTTTAAACGCGAAAGTGTTTTATGTTAATAAGCACCTAACTAAAACTGCGTTATATTAAAAAAAATGTTTTGTTTTTGGTTACAAAGAAATAGGTATAATTAACATTTTTTAAATTAAGGTGGTACAAAGAAATATATTTCAAATGGAAGTCCACCTGTTATCTGAAGTAATCAGATAACTGTATCGCAGAAAACACACAAAAAGTTTGGCAGTGGGAGAGGAACAAGGTGTGAAGTTCCTCATCCAGCACCACAAAGGGAGGATCCTCCAACCAGACGGGTGTTGTGTCTGGTAGGGCTACTGCCCCCACGGTTGTTGTCAGGTTCTTGTATACATAGTTCATTCGCTTTGGAAACTTTGATAGCGTGATCTAGAACCGTCAGTTCGTTTGTGGCTCGATAGATGTCGCCACAAGGGGAAACAGGGATTACATATTAGTATCGACTAAAGATGCCCCGAGTACTCGGTTTGTACTCGGTACTCGGCATAATTGGCCTTTTTTCAGTAGTCGGTACTCGGCCGAATAACTCGGTTCCAGTGACCGAGTATTTTGTACCTTTTCTCCTAATAGACATTACCTACTTACTTCTGAAAATAAACGCTGGCTATACACAGTGCTTGCAGGAGTTGCAGGTGCACGTAAGAACACACGTGCTAAATGTGCCAAGAGTGTATATTATCTTGTTTTATGTCCAGCCCACCACTCGAATGGACTCTTGGTCTCGCGGCAACAAACTCTCGCTTACATAGAGATCTAACTTTTGAGCGATGGGACTTTTAGGAACTAGAAACTAGCAATCCACGTAAAAACTGAGTGAAACCGAGTTACTCGGCAGAGTAACCCTGTTTGCCAAAAGCAAAACCGAGTGGTTGTGGACTTCAATAAAAGATGTAGACTTCTTCTTATAATGTTTTAATTTACTTTCTAATGAATTTACAAATATAAACTTTGGCTTGATGAATGAATATAATGAAAATTAACGATCTTCGCTTAATGTGACTAATGCGTGAGCGCGTCCGATCTGAAGGTGTCTCAAAAATCAGCTGTTCGCCGGTTCGCCGAACGGCGCTGTCGCCGGCGCGGTGGGGGGAGGTGCCGTCGAATTCTTAACATGCCCCCCGGCGTTGAAAGGCTTGTCTTTCAACCCTTCGTCGTTGATAATACTCGGTACTCGGTTACTCGGTAAATCTTGTACTCGGCGCATCTCTAGTATCGACTATACTATAATGCTACGAATTAAGCTCGTTTAGTCAATTCATACAACACCATCGCAACCACATTACAAGAGAATTATTACACCACTTTGGTTAATACTACAGAGGTCTTAGTAAAAGTAACATTTTTGCTGCTGCCCGGACAGACTTCGTTCTGTCTGTTATGTTTTTTTTTTTTAAATATAAAAAAAACATTTTTTAAGTACTTTAATTTTTAAAAATAAACTGGTCGGTTAGGTAAGGAATTCAGGTAGTTATTTATGTGTTTTGTGCGTATTTTTTATTAACAATATTTTATTCTACGATTAAATAAAAATGAAATTATGACGCCTTATTTTTTCCTGTCACGACTTTCAAAGACCCTAATTTAAAAGTTTTAGCCTCTAAGTGATGATTATTAATTTAATTCAATAAAACAATGATTATACAATAATTATCACATTAAAATTTGTGTAGAAATAAGTAAGAAATAAAATCATCGAATTTTTTCCTAGAAAATCGTGAATTTTTTGAAAAATATTAAAAAAATTAATAACTCCAGAACCATTGTTTTTGGATGGGCTATTCCATACATAGAAAGATAGGATACGAGCTATACTTTAACCCCTCCAGAGCTTTTACACCTATTACGTTCATCCTGTATATACGAGTAACTTTAGAGCAATTAGTCAAATATTTTATTCTTTTGTTTCTGCTGGTAAAGTCCTAGCATCATCAGTACGTTCAACAAAACAGTACTATTGTAGATAAATAATATTTATGTGCCAAATTTTTAAAATATATTTCAACGAAACATGCAAATCTTGTGTCACTTTAAAATATTTATTCATAAATTGGATTATGCTACGCAACGCCGCCAAGATCAGGTTAATAATTTTCGATAATGTTGTAAAGAATATCGTATGTGAACGCGGTTTAACGATCAGCATTCTGAGGCTTCTCATTCTTCTAAAACGGCATTTAATTGAAGACGAAAGCAGCCTTTGTCGCCTCAATTATTTTTATTTGTTCTCTGTAACCCACTATGATGCATTGTTTCTTACTTTGATTGAGACGAGCGTATTTTAATTGCACAAAATTGGTTTAACTATAGAAAAAATATAATATGATTTATGTTAATTGTTATTTTAAGAACTTAATATTGTAATTGAAATCATACAAGGATAACAATCATTGAAGCCTACGGTTTGACACTTTGGTCACTTCAACTGATCTTTAAAATACTCACGATCACGATTCAGCCTGTAACATCCCACTGCTGGGCATGGGCCTCTTTCTCCATATTTAGTAATAAAGTCCTGCAAATATTTATCTTGCTCAGGAAGTGTTTCCCGACCTAATCACAACAAGATCTTATAGTACAAGAGACCGTTGTTTGTGACGGGTTATTATATTAAAGTTATCCTTTACTTTGCCCTAAAAAGCCTTTTTTAATATACAACTATAATATAGGTCGGCAAACAAGCCTACGGTCCTCATGGTGGTAAGTGGTTATCGTTGCCTATAGGTGCCTGAAACACTATAAGCATTGTAAACGCGTTGCCGATCATACCCTCCGCAGGAGCTCTGGGCCACCTTCCTCACCACAAGATCACGACATCACTTAAGAACAGTGCTATTTCGCTGTGATCTTCTGTAAGGTTGAGATACTTCCTCGGAAGGGCTGCTCCAGATTTGGAGCAGGATATATCCTGGCCGTGCCCCACCTCAATAAACTGAAGGGAATTGACTCTATCGGACAATAACATCGAAAAAGATATACTAATTAACTTTCTTCCAAACTATTTTTATTTATTTTATACTAGTTTCTGCCGCGACTTCGTCTGCGTGTAATAGTTACTTTGGGCTGACGCTAACTTTAACCCGCGACATTGTTTACATAGAACTTGTAGCGCACGCAGCGGAAGCTCTCAAAAGGTTAAAAAACCCCGATTTTGAAAAATTCTTCATTGGAGCTTTGCTCCTAATTGGTCTTAGTGTGATCATATATAGCTTATAGCCTTCCTCGATAAATAGGCTATGTAACACTGAAAGAATTTTTCAAATCGGAGCGGTAGTTCCTGAGATTAGCGCGTTCAAACAAACAAACAAACTCTTAACCTTTATTATATTACTATAGATGTCTTGACTTGCTATTTCACTTATATTTATTTTTCTATAGACAAATTAGTGTAGTGTAAAGTACAACAGTTTTTTATGAAGAATAAATATATTTAGCAACTCAAGACAACTCATCTCAGCACAACTTGTATTCGCAACACATCTCAGCTCAACATCCCAATAGCATTGCTAATTGACAGCGACCCGCAACTTCGGTGTGTCCCTATTTATATTACCTACCCTCCACTTCGCCAGATGTCAGTTACACAACTATAATATTTTGTCTTCTATTATATGTAGAATTACTATTTCTATGGAAATACTAATGTAGTAACATTTTTTGGTTTTCCATCTTCCTTGAATATATAAGATGGTTACTGTCGTAAAATTTTGTGTACTTTAACAAATGTCAGATACATTAATATTAGAGTTTTTAATTAGGTTTTAATAATCCAACGACAATCCAACGAACGTAGCTCTTAACATTATCCCTGCCATGACGTGCAAAGAAACTGTCGATTTTTGTGTCGTGATTACTATAACTTCTATCAAAGCCCTTCATAATTGAGTATTTCTCACGAAAGATGTACATGTAACGAAAAAGTTGTTATGAAATATCATAACGAAATAGTTTACAAAGTAACGAAATAGTAAACTAAAGCTAAGTGTGCATGAGTGCTTTAATAAAAGTGCAGGGAATAAGGGAATTAATTAAAAACATGTTTTTCATTATAGGTGCACTTATTATTAGCTGAAATCAAAATGAAATCTTCAAATTAAAAGACAGGAAAAAGAAAAAGTTTTAACCGAAAAAAACTGAATTAAAAATAAACTGCGTCTTCTATATTCATCAGGGAAAGACTGCCCTCTTTTTCAACCAATTCAATTTTTAAAAATTACGTAAAATCAAACCAATATCCTTTAAATAAATACACCCTTACTGGCGGCGGAGCACATACATCTCTCCAAAGTTGAGCGGCTTAGGAGTACATAAAAGACGAACAAACGAAGCAACACACTTGTTTCTCCATAGACACATTTTTGCCTATTTTTGGTGAGATTAAAAGCAATAATAGACTTTTATTCTACGAGTTTTGCAACTTGTCAGAAAAAACATCAACTACCCGTGCTTTTTGGACTGATCAGCTGATTATCTTGTCGTTAAATAAAAGTTATTGCTTTTTACCTTACTAAATAAGAAGGCAAACAGATGTCAGTTTAGAACTCCGGTAAATAAATAAAAAACTACGCAGTAATATATATGTCAATGGTCTACACCCAGCTTTATAGCATACTATTTCGTTACGTGACGAAAAACAACGAAACAGTAAAAGGAAATAAAACTCAATAACCTCTAAAAGAAGTAGATTTTTATCCATAATGAATTTGAAGAATGTAATTTACTTTAACAATTATCCTAACATACATTTTTATTAACTTGATATACAATTAAGAAGTATTTACCCCGAAAAAAGTATTTTTTTTCTCTCGTATCGAAATAGTAAAACAGCCGGCGCACTAAGAGAATCTAGTTTTTGACAGAGAAAAAATATGGCGTTGACATTTACCATCGTCCAATAGGGACGCTTTTAGAGTTGTCAGTACAAAATACTACAGATTCGTTCAGAAATTAAAGAAATTACTGAGAAATGGCGTGACTAAAGAGTACGTGACTAAAAAGTAAAAAAGGTGAGACATTTTGTTTATCGCGTAAAACGCAATTATTTTAAAGAAAGCAGGATACAAGCATCTCTGAACCTTAAACCAGATTATACGAAGGTGCTAATTACAGAAAATTTGAACGTTAGACATACGTCATGTAGTATTTTTTGAAGCGGAAAAGTCGTTGGTACCCATTGAGACAAAAAGATTTTGTATGGAAGAGTAAATCATGATAGTGACAACTTGAAGCGTTACACAATTTTATGAAGTATTTTAGGTCCCTGCAATATCTAATCCTAATCAGGAGTATATTTTCTTCATCCCTTCGGAAATATTTTACAAGAAGTTTCATCGTTTTATTTTAATATTTTGACTCAAACTTTTGAGACATGATTTTTTCACAAATGTACATCTTTCGTGAGAAATACTCAATTATTAATTAAGTACATACATTAATTAAATTTACTTTATACTTATTACAGTATAGTACTATATATTGCAATAGAAAACGTCGTAACCACTTAATAATTAGTAGATATTTACGCAAAAAAGCCCTAGTTAGTCTTAAAAATAGAAACAAACAAAAACGATATTGGGTTGACATAATTGGTGAAAAGGTCAAAAATATTATTTTACGTTATCCCAAGTTAAACTATTATATAAAATAGGTACTTATCTATATTATTTTGCCTTCATTCCATGTAATTACTTAGCAACATCCTCACGACAAAATGAGCTTAATTTTGATCGTCTACTTTAATGGATGGACGTGTCTTAGGCTTTTATTATAATTGATTCCGTTTAAATTTGTTATAAAACAATTTGCTTTATCTTATTAATGGATATAAAATATATAGTTAAAACAAAAGCTTGAGCGTATAATTTGAACAATTCTCAGTATTTCAAGTATTCGTTTCGTGTTTATAATTCGTTTCGTGCGGCGGAGGAAAACATTCTGACGTATTTTGTTATTTGTTAAGAAGTTCGGAGACAATCTATTCGCAGAGGCAACGTGACTGTAGGGTCGAACACACATTGTAAGACTATAAAGTGCAATTAGATATACATAAGATTACTAATTATTGTGAAATTTATTATATGTATATTAATACGCGAATCTTCTTCTGCTTGGCGTAATCCTGGCTTTTTTTGCCAGGGTCTGTCTACCTTAATACCCGAATTTTGGAAATTATACTGCCAGCCCTATAATAAAAATTCTCAATTCACCTGCACTAACCCACCAGAAAACTACCTAGCTGTATAGATTCTCCATTAACGGCCACGTCAGAGAGGACATCATTCGGCATCTAAATTTTTTAATAGACGAAACGCCTAGGCATAGTAACAAAATATGTTACAAACTTGCGTCATAACATGTTTGTGGAGCAAAAATTTTAATCTTATCTTGAGAGAGCTAATCGCCTACTATTACAATATGCGGTCGAGCTAAAGCTTTGAATCAAAATAAGTATCGATTACTGTAGACGACAATTTGCCTACACACTTGACTTCAATTTCTAAAAATATGTACGTCCTTCGCCTGCTATTTGTATAACTGTATTTTTACTACGAGTGTATAAATATTTATTTTTAAATTATTCGTAACATAATCTATAGGTATAAGTCTCGTGTCACGAATCACGATGTTTGTCCGGGCTAATGTGCGAAGCTACTAGACCGATTTTATTGAAATTTTGAACAGTTATGTTACTTTATCCAACTTAAAATAAAGGCTGTATATTACTTCAATAACTGACTGTATTGTATTTATATTTACGGATTTATGATTACAGGAAATACTGAAAGTTAATTCGGGTAAATCCGAAAGTAACTTTTTGTTTAAATTAATAAGAGATAAGACCACGTGCTGTTCAGACGTCTACCGCGTCACTTGCACACAAAACAATATTTAAATTTACACAAAAATATTTCGAAAAATTAGCTTTCTAAACCAGTGGTTATATACTCTTTGTTCTAAACTAAAACTGGACATCTGTGTATAAAATGTCATATTTTTTAATTTTTCTAAATTGTTTCTAATAAAAAAAATTTGAATAGCAGACACACGATTACTTTTTACTAATAATGTTTTATTGTATTTGGTAATGGAATTCAATAAAAAAGCTCTTCAGTTTTGTACTAGTTTAATCTTACCATTTTAACATCAGTATTCACAACGAGATATTGCGTTAAATTTTCAGAAAATAAAATAATTATTCAATAAAAAAAAGTAAATATATAATTGTACGAATAAATTATGTACCTTAAAATATCAATGGCATAACAGATCTTTCGTAAACATTTCGTTAGCGTTTATATACTAACTTATTATCTATAAATACTACGTACTTATTACGTTAACATTAAAGTACAAAATAGTTCACAATCTTAACATCAAAAGAAACAATAAAAGTATGTAGTCAGCCCAACGGTAACACAATTGTTTCAAAATAATAATCGACATTTTTGAAATTTTTTCTTGAATTAAAGGCGGCTTACTTTTTATACCAAGAATATTTCAAATAAATTATTAATTTTAATATGAGTAATTTTACTTTTACAAAAAGTACGCACGAATATAAATTCAATACGCAATAATAATTATGTTACTACTCGTACTATAACATGAATTGATTCAAAATAATTAGGAAAGCTTAAATTAAAATAAAACTTAATTATAATTATCAATTTCCCATGGCACTTGTTTGACTACTAAACATCAATATACATAATATATATTAAAGCTGGGCAAGAATAAGCTTCCGTTTGAAATGATACGGGTTTAACAATTTCCATGCCAAATAAATCCACTGAAGGCAACGTTCGCCTTTAACCAATAAGAATAGATACATACTTGTATATTGTAACGGATACCCAATTATCCTGAATTTATTTGAATAGAATTATCGAATAACGATTTACACAACATCGATAACACAATATTTTAACTAGAATTCCTCGGTCGGATCTTCGGCATCGGCCAGTTTAACGAGACCTATGAAACTCTTCTCGGGTTGCATGAGGGAGTGTCTATCTCCACCGGTGTTCCTCACGGCGAGTCTGTCGCCCGCTTTCAGGAAGAGAGCGGAAGCAGAAAAGCAGGAGTTTGGTTTGTCTTGTGGTTCAACAGAGTGAGAGGATTGCGCGCATTGGAGGAGTGTCTCCCTTTCGTCCATGTACGCGTTCGTGCGGTGTAACACCCAAGATATTATGTCGTGGCTGTCCAAATAGTAAATCTGAAAATAATAATGGAGTTTATTAAAGATAAACAGTTATAATACTAAGTAATCTATTACTATAGAAGTTATTTAGTTTGCAAGACGTAATAATCCAAACTTCATTGTAGTTCTTTGCGTTTATTAGTACGACATTTAGTTAACATAGGCCAAAAGGTTTTGTTGTGATTTTGACTTTACTTATACGTTGCGTTGGCGCAGCGGTCACAGCACTGGATTGCGATTGGCTGTTGCGCGGGCGGTTGCGGGTTCGATCCCCGCACACGACAACATTTGTATTGGCCATACAGATGTTTGTCGAGGTCTGGGTGTTTGTGCAGTCCTTGTGGGTCTCCCCAACGTGGCTCGGAGAGTACCTACGTTAAGCCGTCAGTACCGGTTGTTATCATGTACATCTGATAGCGATCGTTACTCATAGTAGGGAAAATATCCGCCAACCCGCATTGGAGCAGCGTGGTAGATTAAGATCCGATCCTTCTCATACATGAGGAAGAGGCCTAAGCCCAACAGTGGAATAATACAGGCTGAATCGTGATCGTGATGATATATTACGTGATGATTTATTGTAAAAGGATTACTGTACCTGAACATATACGAGGTATATTCCAGTGTGGTGCACGTGAATGTGTCCGTTGCGCGTGAGAGTGGGTCGAGGGTGCGGTGACGCAATCGTCCACGGGGCGGGGTACCACACGTCGTGCGGAGCGCCGTGAGCTACGCGGACTAGACCGTTTCCTACACGAATAATTTTAATGTTATCTATATATTATGTATTTTTTCGAGATATTCAAAACGGGATGAGTCAGGAAGTAGTCATTATGTAGGTTTAATTCAATCACAATAATAATCTTGATCAATTAATACGGAAAACTATTGGATATACCGAACTTTGAACTTTTATTTTAATCTATTTTTATGATTATGTTATCTATAAGGAAATCACCCCTCTTAGAGCAAAAACACTAGAAATTCCGTTACTGAATAGTAAGGACAATTCTGTAACTCAACTCACTCCTTAACTTTACGCTTCAAGGCGTTTTAGTACTGTAATAATTAATCTAAGTAATTAATATTCGCATTAAAATAATATTATCTTAATAAATACTAAGGCGCTTTGTTCTATTTCGTGTAAATTAAAGCGATAAGACGATGATTATGTTTGAGAATTGAAAGAGCCAATAAATAATTAAATATCCCTTTAAACACGGTAATCTGTGGTTTTCATGGGAAGTTTAAGACAATACAATTAATATTGTTTATTGTACACAATAAATTATACAATCAAGACACATTAGAAGAAACAAGTTGTTCCTAAGTTGTTATACGAGGTTTTTTTATATATAAAATTATTTTAAAGTTTGATTTCGTAAATTTCTACGCCATAAAGAATAGCAACAATACATCGTGTTCAAATCTAGGCTAACACCGCTCGTTTTCAAGTGTACATTTTGTCCTTAGACTTTCTGCTGAAATCCTTCTCCTCGCCAAAAGTAAAGATTGATTGTGGGCCAGAACAGGAGCCGTTAGAAGCTGTAACAGGAGCTTACATACTACATTAGTTAGAAGTATTTTCATTCAAAATTCGACAAGAATTTATAATTACATCTGTTTGTCTATTTTTTTTAAATACTTATTTCAAAATTAACTTTTTTACTTTAGAAATAGTAGACTAATAAGTATTATTTACCTTTAAAGTTTTCATGAATCTCGGGGTTCAGATGTGACGTGTTGCCGTGGAAGTGAGCTGCTATAAAGGGTCTCCTTTGACCGTCCTGTAAATAAAGGGCCTTAAATAAATTCAACATTTTATAATAATCAAGGATTTATTACTGGGAGCCCTAGCCTTTACATTAACACGGCCCGTAGCAGCTGTGTAATTACGACTTTTAAGCAAGGTATTTTAGTTCAGTGTTAAGACTACATTGTATACAACAGTCTTACGCCGAGTTGACAAAAAAAAAATTAAAATTTAAGTAGTGTAATCGTAAGAATTGTATGAAAGAATCGCAAGAATTGTATGAAATCTTGTGATTAGATTAGTTTAATCTCTACTTAAATTTTTATTTTGTTTCGTGCAACTCGGCGTTAATCTCTATTACAGTAATTTAAGAAACACGTTTTTTATTAGACGACCTGTTTTATTTTTAAGTAAATAAAATATGTCTTGTTTCCTACGATTCTTAATAACATAATTGACAAATGATAAAATTGATTGGAAAACAAAATTTTCACTGTCAAAATTTTAACATAATTTACAAGAAATATTGAAAAAAGGAATTAAGGATACCCTCCTTAATTTCCTTTTTAAGTGATATTTAAATAGTCTATTTGGCTAGTCTTTAGATTAGGGTACGTCGATTTATGGGGTTGGGGGGGGGGGGCACTACCTCCCGTAACACTCCCACCCTGCGGAACCCCATGGTTGTGGAGGTATTATGGAGATATCCATATTTAAAGTTTTGAGGATAGAATAAAAATTTAGAGCTATTATAGTCCCTTCGAGCTCCGCGTCTGACTCCACCTTAGCTCCGGCGCTGCGGGAAGTGCACGCATCCGTTCCACAGCTTTCACACGTTATTTTCTAACAGGAGTACGTAAAAACCAGGAGTACGTAAAACGATCTCGACTCCAAGAGCAACAAACGATAATATCTCCATAACCATGGTTCCGCAGGGTGGGAGTGGTACCGGTTGTAGCGCCTTCCCCCCCTCCCCCAAAATCCCATAAATCGACGGGCCCTAATATAAAGACACCGTCGATTTTGTTCTACCAATCGGCTAATCGATCTTTAGGACTCTAGTTAAATCGCATTGTTCAATAAAAGGGCTAGGTATTAGTCAATGGTATTGCGATCGCTGAGCTGGTACATAGATATGTAATAACTTATTACGGGTAAAAAATTGAAAAAAGTTATATACCTACTGCGTTACTCTTACCTCAGAATCACTGTTCCTGGCGGTTCTTGTTACTTTGTGAAGGGGTAGAGGGTTGCTTGGGTTAAACTTTTTCGTCTTGCGTCTGGTGAATATAAATATTACATACATAAGTCATTCTATTTTCTTTGTCACAACAGAAATACAAATAGAAAGAAACTTGTAGTATCGAGTTTGTTTTGTATAATTTTTGGGATGACGTTAGCCGGATTTATTTTGCATATTATAATCCGTCATATTATAATCCGTATAATTATACCGGCAAATTATAAATAACTATGTCTCTTTGATATTTTAAAACAAAAAAAAACATATAAATAAACACATAATAAAAGATTAAGGTTATACCCTTTTTTACTGTAGTCTGTGGGTTATACCTATATAATGGAACTTTGATAGTTTAAAATATATAAGCATATATAGATCAAAATATATAAATTATTCAAACATATCAGCTATAATAATTATAATAAAAAACCTAAAGTTTCATTCTAAAACTCTATTTGTACGAGATTCTTAACATAGTAAAACTTGGAATGCTAAATACTTTTTAATGACCTTTTGGTAAGTGTCGCTTTAAGGTTTTTTCCGTTTCAGTTAAGCTGAAAATTTTGTGTAAGAAGAAAAATTTAAATTCTGTGGCCAGGAGATCAACATATTAAGTAACAGCATGCCACTGCAAATGACAATACGAATGAGTTATCTGTGTAATTTTTATGCGAAATGTCCACAAACAGAAGCGTCAGAGGTTTTTTTTATATACCATTAGGGTACCACCAAACAAGATAGATTAAAAGTTGAATACCTGAGCTTATACGAGATCGATAGGCTCGATGTGGTTCTCTCTGATTTGGTATTTTTTTACTACAAAATTTCAGCGGATTAATAAATCCGCTGTATAAGTAATAACTTATCCATCCATTGTTGTTTATTATAATAAAATAATTAAAATGTATTCTGTGAGATATCTTCTATATATATATAAAAGAGATTTCCACCCATTGACTCATCACGATATCTCTGGAACCATAAGGCGTAGAGACTTGAAATTTGGTAGGAATATCCCTTTCGCCAAGTAAAGGTCAGCTAAGAACGGATTTTACGAAATTCCACCGACAAGAGGGGGTTGCGGGGGTTAATAACATAAATGGCAAAATAACGTTTGCGGGGTCAGCTAGTATCTTATATAGGAGTGAAATCAGCGGTTTATAATAATAAAAACATATGTATTGTTAAAAGCAAAGTTCTTCTAGGTTCAATAAATCTTTTTTTTTCTAACATCATTAGGCTTTTAATTCATTAAACTTTAGATACATTAAGCGTGAAAAACTTAATGGCGATAAATCTTCTAGAGAGAGATTTTTCTAACTTAATTAAGTATTGTCGTTCGTCTTTAAATAATTATTCACGCAAAGATTGAACAATAATCTCTTTGAATTAAGCCAGACATTGTTGTTTAGACTTGAAAAGGAAATTATTACAACAATGCTACAACAATTTAATGATAATATTCTAAATACGACGACGACCGAATTTTTGTTAATAAATCCTTTTTCTTAAAACGAAATAATTCCAACAGTGGGAGATTGACAGATTTATACAGCACAGTATAAAAAATATTACAGGTATTTTTTTTCCACATATCAAATTATAATAACTTTCTAAAGTTCACTGTAGCATATTCATATTGAAGCCATAAAATTTCACATTTTCTCCTCATATTACATGTATTCTATAATTTAACACCCAAACCGCATGATGTTTTGTAAAGCTAATGGTTTTACTACGATACTGCTCTCATATAAGATGCATATGAAATTTAATACATGTGTTATGATTAAAAACAAAAGAGTAAAGCCAGTGTTACATAACAGGAGTGTTATATTAGTGCTTGGAGACTCTCGTATTGATTTCGTCGCGACTCGTCGCATTATATTACGGGTCCTGTGCTCATGATATTAAATTCACCATCGAGCTCAGTCACGTTGAAAAGAATTTATATTATCATTGCTAGCGTTATACTTGGCTAATGCTCCTTGTAATTATACCTAGTAAATGAAATTGCTTTTATCTATACTTTAGGTTCTATGATGTTATTATTAATGTTTAGTAATAAACTGTTCGCTATTTTATATGAACACTTTTTGTTTCTTTCATACATTTGTAATATTATAATAGAAAAACGTTAATTTTTACAACAGCCTAAATTGCATTTTACATAATTATGTAAATGTAATTATTTTAATCAACATCTGTTTTAACTTTTTTATCAAGGTAAAAATGAACAATACGTAATAGAAGAATTTTTCGCATTTCTATTAATTACTGTACCTGTGTGTATTAAATAAATAATATATTTCATAACAATTCTTATCCTTTACAAAACGCTTTGAAGTAATTATTTTTGATAATTTTCATGCATAAAAGTTTAAACTTTTTATCACAATATTAATGTAATTATAACTATACTTCAAACATTAATTAACGAGAAAATATATTTTAAATAAAAAATTAGCACAAAAATTTACGTTTTTATCTTTAAAAGCCAACCTTTTCGTTACACATATTTAAGTTTACCAAGCTTCTTCCGCCTCATACTTTAGCTACAACCAACGCTAATTGGAAAGCAAAAAACCTGTTTAGAGCAGGCAACTTACAATATATTTTAAAAATAAATATACTCTGTATATGTATTTTATATTATTTTTTATGTACCTATAATTAAAATAGCTGCTGCAAGGGAAATTTTAAAACCTTTATATAGCTTCAATATAATTAGATTTGGCTATAATTAATCAGTCTGCAACACAGAGTACATTGTAATAGGTCTGCAAAGATAGAACTTTTCGCCATATTAAAGAAGGTAGCTGAATCTCCTAGAGTAGAGCTTCTGCAGGTTGGCTGTTACTGGTTAGTCACACAAAAAGCAATATCAGTTGTCTAAACATCACGTGTCCTACGAGTAAAAATTATTTAAATTCTACAATCACTACATATTATAAAACAAAGTCTCTTCCCGCTGTCTGTCTGTCTGTCTGTCTGTATATTATATGCTTAGATCTTTAAAACTACGCAACTAATTTTGATACGGTTTTCTTTAGTAAATAGAGTGATTCCAGGGGAAGGTTTATATGTATAATACATGCATAATATAGTAGAGGAACACTGATAGTTTTAAAGTTTTCTAATGTGATGTCGTAAATAAACACATTTTTTGCGCTTAGATTGCAAATATTTATTTTATATATATTTAGTACCAGCATTGCACCCGTGCGAAGCCGGAGCGGGTCGATAATTTTAATATATTTTATAATCAAGCAGGAATAATTTTTAAACATTAGAAACAAATTAACGAAATGTAGGTAAATAGTTTATTTCAAGAAGTGAACCTAAAAACATGTCATACGTGTTTTCATAGTGAAACTCGATAGCTAGTGCATTCCTTCTCCGCGGCGTAATCGCAAACCTTAAACAAGTTTATACAACGTGACAATTTTTATAAATTGTTTTGTTATTATAAGCACATAATTTGTAGACGTTGGTCTCAACTAATTTAAAAAAAACTCAAAGGCATTTGTTCTTTTTTTGTTTTTAAGGGAAAATTGCCCATAGCTATCTCATTACGCTATGCTCCCAAAACTGCATTAAAAATTTAAAGTGTTCTTCAGCAAATTGTAAGAAGTTTGTGAAGCCAGCTAAGCTTACTCCTCTAAACATTAGATTATCGAGTGAGCGTAATATTCCTTGACAAGGTCAAAGTAGTAGGTAAGTTCGTAAGTTATTCCTTTATTCACATCGGCATTTCCATAATAAGGGATAAAGGCTGTTTATATGATATGCTATATTACTAGCCACCTTCTTTGTATTAGCATCCGCCAACCCGCAGTGGAGCAGCGTGGTGGATTAAGCTCTGATCCTTCTCCTACATGAAGAAAGAGGCACAGGCCTCTTCGGCCCAGCAGTAGGATGTTACAGACTGAATCGCATTATTATCCCATTGTCAACTAAAAATGAATGCATTAAAACGCATCATGACGGCAGGTTAGTGTTCACAGCAACTAACGATTACGGTAAGGTTCGTGAGTTTAATTCCCGCTTATTACAAGTAATGATAATTATAGGACTATAGGTCTTACAAATGGTTGTCATGATCTGTGCGTTTGTAGTAGTGGTGTGTGTTTAAGGACACCGAACACAATATTTTATTCCACGGAACGTGCGCGATGAATGTGATGCGTATATTTATTTTACTGTAAAGTAGAGTGATAATGAGGCAGAGCATTTATTTATATATATTATAATCATTCTTTCAGCATTGTTTTGTACCAGTCGAAAAAATAAATTAATAAAAATAGCTACTCTTTTATACCAGAAAAACTGGTTTAAATGTGCTAGGATATTATAATGAGTCTGAAGTTTTCCGAAGTAAACTTAGAACAATTTTATGACAATGTCATCTATAGCTTTTACGCTCACTACCCAGTGGGTGATGGGAAATTTTTTCACTTTATTATTTTTATACAGTTTATTTTATTTTTTGAAACAAAAATTTCCTTTACAAGTCTCCTTATAACTGTTACAGTTTTAACTCTTGGTAGTAACAAGAAAGCGTTAATGTATTTTATTTTACTTACTTTTTATAAACTGACCTAATAAAATTTCTTTTAAAGTTTATTGGGCGTCTTGAAATATTGGCCATATAGTTTTAACGAGCATGGCTTTTACTTGAAAGAGTATGTGGATTATAAGAGTATGTGGATTATAAGAGTATGTGGATTATATAAGAACAACTGGTTTCTCGTGTACCAAGTTTCATTAAAGAAAAATACATAAAGTTCTTTGTGGTCAGGCAACTAAAAGAATTACTCATTGTTCGGTCTGGATATAATTTAAAACTTAAAGATTATAGGTAAATAATGTACATTTTTTGTATTAATACAATCGTTAATCATAGCTGACTAACATTAAATTCGGTAATAATTGTATTATTTTTATATTACTTCTAAATATACCTATACAAATTATTATATAGGTAGGTACAAGATATCGCACCATTGAACGCCTACATTTATTCCTTTGTTGGCAAGGTTTTGTAAAATGTAAGAACAACCCACTAACAAATTATCTGCAGGAAATCCTACCTTTCTTCCATTTTGGACATAACTTTAGGTACTCCAAAATCGGATATGGCTTCAGCACTGCTATCTGGGAACACACTGCGTTTGTCACGTGAGGTCTTCTCGGCACTAGCATCTGTCGTCGGCACTAAGGAAGGCAAAGCTGTGAAAATATTATAAATTACTTTTCTTTAATACTTTGAAATAAATTAGTCAGAAATAGTTTTTTAAATTTTTCTATATCGGACAAAATGTTGATAATAAAGTTAAGAGTAATTTGGGCATTAAAGTCTCATGAGGTTAAAATATCTGACTAAAATAGAAAATAACAAAAGTAATTTCAATTTATACTTAAGATTATAAATTAAAAATAAAAAAAGCTATAAAAACCAAGTAACAAACAATCATTAGCGTTCTCGGTAGCCTTCATTTTCATTAATTGAATGTAATCGTATACAATTACTGGTGAATGAGGAATCCACAATCAATGAAGTGGTAAAAACCCGTACCGCTTTCCGGTATCTCCGGGTTCCCGTTCAGTAGTCGTTTGATTTCTTTGATGTTAGACGCCAGCTCCGACTTGACTACCGCGACTGAATCCGTAAAGTCCTCGGGCTTCAGACGCACCATATTCGTCGTGCCAATCTGAGGAAACGTCATAAACATTAATAAAAATAATTTAAGTCGTTTTCAGTATTTAGGTTCATTTCCTTGGAATTTTTGCGGAAATTTAGTTAATTATGAATACTAGGTTTTATGTTATGAGTAATATAGAGCCCAAAATGCCAAATTCTATTTCGTGTTTTCACAAACCTTTCCCTAATTCTCAAAAACAAAATAATAATTATTATTATTATTATATTAGCGTAACGAACGAAACGTCCAGTTTATCAACATTTCAAGAAAATCAACATCAAATTTCAAGGAAATATTAAAATCAACGATGCAAGAATTATAGTTATATTATTATACTAGCCGACCCGTGCCCACTTCGTTGGGCGTTAATTATTTTTGTAATGCAAATATATAGTTAAGTTTTCGTCTCGCTCGCACATCTCCGGCTTAATTTACATATACTATTATTTTTCACTGAATTTTTTGTTCAATAACAATAAAATATATCAGTCCTGAATAGTGTAGCTTTCTGTTAGTGAAAGAATTTTTATGATCGGATCAGTATTTACGAAGATTACTCCCTACAAACTAACAAAGTTAAAAACTTTACTTCTTTATAATATTATAGATTATAAGCAAAATATTTTCACTTGAACGGTTTACAGTATATAAATTATCAATTTATTTACTCGTAGGAATATAAAAAGGTTTAAAGAAATACGATAACTGGGTTTTCATTTTTTACACAGGTTAAACAAAGGGCACACTTACGTTGTTTAAAGAAAAAAAATAGTCTTGAAATGTTAAGAAATTTTATTTAATGATTTAATTGTATTTGATCTGAAGGGAAGTTGAATTCTCTTGAGGCAAAATAATGTAATCTGATCTAACTAAGATTTTGTAGGATTCAGTCAGATTAATTAAAAGGAGACTTTAAGAGTAAATACATAAACTGATTGAAATAACTGCGCTCCTTTCTTATGTAGAGCAGATTGGAATGGAACTTCACGCAACGCCTTCCACTGTGTGTATATCAATGTACATAAACTTTATATGTATTACTGTGATTTTTATTTATATGCAATGTTGTGTTAAGAAAGAAAAAAAAAACCTTAATTTGTATTAACTTTTAGAATTTTAATGTTTACCCAAATGATATTTGTTTTGATGTAAAATTAGTGAAAACTTAATTGGCTTGTGTATTACCTAGTTGCAAAAATCATATGTGTTATTATAAGCTGTATGTTTTCTTTATAAATAAAAAATAAAAAAAAAATAAAAATAAACTATCGTTGTAAATAAAAACACTATACCTCAAGAATAGCTAATTTTTCTGGAAAAAAAATATGTAGGAGCATAAACGACTCACGAGTTGTAACTCGTAACATAGAGTCCTGATTTCCTTAGATCCTTCTCGAACATTATGTTTTATATAGAGTTATGAATATAACTATAAAATAAAACAAAACATGATAAACGTGAACTTAAAACTTACCCTGATAAAACAAGGCAGTATCGCTTTAGCCGCTTCACAAAAATCTTTTATCAAGCATAAATTGAATTCCTTATTAAATATACTAAGGTAAGATTAGCTATTACCTCAATTTTTTTTAATGTAAAACATTAAAGACATTCTTTTTGTGCTTAATAAGGTTGATACCGAAACTTTATAACAAAGGTTTTATTAGAGACTGGTACTTTATGGCACGGTATCTATCTGTTATACCTATTATAAAATCTTCATCAGAAGTTAAATAATTGCAGTAGAGATATTGAAGTTATAACTTTGAACAAGTTTGCAGAATGGCTGCAATCTTCAGCTGTAATAGGTACCTACTAATCATAAAATAAGAGCTAGATATCTTTTTCGTCAACATTTGGCACACGTCTTACGTATAGATAGTAACTTAATAGTACCTACCTACCTAGCTCAAAGTGACGTTATCTTAATGGGACACTAATAGGTACTATTAATGCCTATAATGGTTCGCGATAAAAATATTTTTACGATAGAATAATAGCAACGTATATCATCGTATAAAATGTCTGTATTTTATACCGCAATGGTATAAATACAGACATTTTGCTTTATTTTATACCGCAATGGTATAGAATACCTAGTGACATTTTGCCTTTTATTTACGTTTTATATAGTAATACCTAATATTTTCTATTTAAAATTTTTTGAAATCAAAATATTATAATATTTATGTTGTGTATAATAAGATACATTTAAAAAAATAATAATACATAACTAATAGGAATTATTAACATTACATGTACTTACAATATTATTACAACTCAATTAAGAAATTGCTTTAAATTTTAATATTTTAATTTTTTTTACAAATGAATGTAATAAAACTTTTATTTCATTTAATATTATAATTTAGCTTCCAATATCCATTTTGATTTTTCGACAAATCTTGTTCGAAAGATAACCTTTAATCGATACATTTTAGTGATTTGAGGAACATTTTTCGAAAACACATTTGACTATCAGAAAATAGTATCAGTTAATCTTTAAAAAAAGCAGTTAATTTTTAACAATAAATATATCTAAATACGTTCAAAAAATTCAACGTTTATTCAACTGCATTTAATTCCAAAAAATGTATTCGTGTCAAACTTATTCGGTATTGTATCAGATATCGTCGAATTGCTTCCGTGAAATTTAAAAAGTTTTTTTTTTGCTGACAGCCAAACAACCTCATTAATTAAGAAAAAAATACTGCGAAGCGGCTTTGTTTCGGTTTTAGAGAAATCGTGTCTTACAAGATTTAGGTCAGTAGGCTTGAATAGGTTCAGATATTAAGTTATATGTTCTCGAGTTTTACACCCAGCTGAGTGTGTGACATTCTCTATCTACACATACTCATATCTTTTTTACAGTAGTCTATTCACTGTTGCAGAAAAAATTATTTTACACAGCATCAAAATAGGCATCGACAAATACTTTTGCTTGTATATTTCCCAGAAGTTTAAATGCGTGAAATAATCTCTATATTCTTAAGTTGATGATAGTTTTCCTAGTAGTACGATTTGAAATCTTTTAAAATGTTTATCATTTACCAATTTATTTTTACGTTGATTTTCAATTATAACACTTATAATTATTTTGTTTTTAAAAAATATAAATTTTGTTTAAAAAAAATTAAAATCTCATATTTTGTTTTTGTTTGTCCATTATCAGTTATAGCTAACCTTCTCTCTTCGACGATCATAGTCCGGATACCAATCACCACTTTCCGCGTCTTCGTCACCGTCGTACATGTCTTCATCATCAGCGAGTTGGGTGTCATCTTCTAGTACTGTGAGTCCGTGTAATTTCTCCAAAGGTCCAGAGCTCTGTTTATTTTTTTTCGTGTCCTTCGGTTCTTCTACTAAATTTTCTTGATCATCATCAGCGTATATCTAAACAAAAAAAAAATGTTTTTATAATTAAAAATAAATATCTTATACTATCAATTTTATCAACATGTGTAGTAAGTATATATAATTATTTTTAGGCATTTTTTGATTACTAAAAAGTAAAAACCTTTTTTTGTTATTACAACTAATTTTATTTATTTTTTCTTGTTGTCGCGAAGCGGATTTTTTTGTAAAAAGAATTAGTCCATTGAAATGTTACATTTTTTTGGGCTTACCTTGCGTTTGTCAGAGGACGCAATTTTATTTTTTGAAGAATAGTATTCATTTCGCAGCGCTGTAAAACCTTAAATAATAAATAAATTTAAAAATGTTTCTGATAAAAATTGTTCCTTAAAATATTATCTATAAAAATGGTCTTATATGATTTTTTTGTAAAATGATTTAAAAAAAAGTTTTATCAACAAATAGATTTTTTTCTCTCAAATTTTTATGGATTTTCGCTTATAACTTTTTTATTTATGATTCTACGACTAAAAGTTACTGAACAAAAGTTGTAGATAATTTTATTTTCAACAAAAAATGTTAAATAACTTTTTTTGTGTGACTTATAGTTTGGCAGATAAACCATAAAAACCATTTGAACCTCTTTTTCCAAGAGGGCAGCCGTTGCACAAGGACTACAAACCCACAAACTTGGATTTAACATCAGACTAGTCCCCCCTTCATATCTAAAAAATAAAATTGCGTCCTCTGGCAAACGCAACCCCAAATGTAACTTTTCAATGGACTAAATAATAAAACCATTATCTGTATAACCCTTTTGTTGGAGAGTTACGAGACGAAATCAATTTCGTGACGGGTATTAACGAACCTGGATTATTTTCGGTAACCCTTTCACATGGCAACGTTCATTTCACCTTGGCGTCACTTTCCTTTGATGGATTACTGGGTAAGCCAAGCCTCGTATGTGTATATGTGCAGGGCTTCATTAATATGTAAATTATGTAAACAAAAAGCTTGATAAAGTATATCAAATATTTCGAAAACATTTAAATTTCAAATTAAATAAAGTTATACGCAGAATACGTTTTATAGAAATTATGTAGTAATGATTAAAAAAAGTATTTAATTAGCGACCTGGAAAAAGAGGCGTAGGAGTATTTTTTATGAATAAAAATTGCCTGAATGCGAGGGTGTTTGCGATTTCAAGGTATTTTATCTTTTTCATACAAATCTGATTGGTTTCATGTCCAACTCTCAATCTAAAAAACTAGTGGGCGCAGCAGTCATATGGTATCGCAAGCAAGAAGTATAAATTTTTTGATGTTTTATTTCCACTTAACTTATATAACAACGCTATAATAGGGCTATAAGGCTTTTATTTCGTGATTTGCTTGGTATACCCGATACACACTATCGTTACTGAGACATAAATTTACAAGTGTGTATTTGTATGTTTTTTTTTTCGATACATTAAACATGAAAACATGTTATTTATAACATCT
This sequence comes from Melitaea athalia, assembly GCA_905220545.2. Lineage (NCBI taxonomy): Eukaryota > Metazoa > Arthropoda > Insecta > Lepidoptera > Nymphalidae > Melitaea > Melitaea athalia. Next base: position 5,393,337 of record HG992178.1, on the reverse strand, counting down.
AAACGAAACACGAAGCATTAAACGCTTAGCTGCAATAATAAAATAATCGCTTCATTTGATCGCCATTACAAGCAAGGGCGGTATTTGATGAGATCGTAAGCGTATTTTATTAGTTTTATGATTGAAGAGAACATTTATAACTAACAGCTGCGTTATTCGAGGATTGATAACTTTAAAAATAGGTACTCGAGGCCGTAATCTTTTAGATAAACGTTCGTATTTATCTTTGGTATTTAATAAATCTTTAGGGATTTGTTGATTTATATGGTTGTATCCTGTCACAATTAAAAGAGAAGAAATATTAATTTAAGGAACTGTATTAAGAAAGTTAACGTGTAGCACATAAAGTTAACTCTACCAGAGTAAAAGCACACTCATTCATGTCAAGTTGCAACTTTAAGTATAGCTGTAATGTGGCACTACGAGTAAGAGATGAAGAAAGCAAATTTCTTATATATTCTATTTGATTATCTTGATTATCTCAAAAATTGTTTCCCATTAAAATGAATTTAGTATCCACTATACCACTATACAGCCTGTAATATCCCACTGTTGGGCATAGGCCTCTTCCCCATGTAGGAGAAGGATCGGAGCTTAATCCACCACGCTGCTCCAATGCGGGTTGGCAGATATATTCCCTACTATGAGTAACGATCGCTATCAGGTGTACATGATAACAACCGGGACCGACGGCTCAACGTGCTCTCCGAGGCACGGTGGGGAGACCCACAAGGACTACACAAACACCCAGACCACGACAAACATCTGTATGGCCAATACAAATGTTGTCATGTGCGGGAATCGAACCCGCAACCGCCCGCGCAACAGCCAATCGCAATCCAGTGCTGTGACCGCTGCACCAACGCGGCGAATTTAGTATACATATACAATACGAGTAGCTTAATGATTAAACAATAAACTCTAGTCTAATTTAATCTCTAGTCTAAACTATTTACTAAAGTATTTGTGTCAATTTAAATATCCATTGTTACCTTAAGCTTTTAAAAAGCCGTAACGTAATAAACTTTCTTTTTGACAATATTTCATTTCAAATAATGTTTTTTTTTTGATAACATTATAATTTGAAATAACGGGCATTCATAATATTGCGTCGACGAGTCAGCTCACCAACTTCGTAATTCAATTTACAATCGTATGAAGCCGGGTGCAAAACTAAACATATAACTAGTTTATCTGAAAATGCTTTAAACTAGGGACTAAATCCATTCGGCTTTCGGATACGTGCTGCGAATAATTAAATAAATAATAAATAAATATATACAACACACACACACGGTCGTCTGTCCCTAAAGTAAGCAACTTAATGCTTGTGTTATAGGTAACAGCCGACTGGTATAGTTACTTTTTTTTTCTCGATAAACATACATATAAATGCTACATATATAAATAAATATATATTACACCCAGACTCGGGGTGGGAATCGAACCCACAAGTACCCACTGTGCCAACGGGCTAGTCAAATTTTTTCAAATTGTGATAGAGTTCAAAGAGTTTTTACATAAATATAAAACAAATTCAATACAAGCCCTCATTTAGTTTCTGTTGTCTATTACAACTACTACTTTTATTTTATTTTCATAGTATGACTGATCTATAACATACTTTTGAAATTAATGTTTATAATAAGGTAGGTAATACATTTTATTAAATATCAAACTTTGGTCATGAGGTTTCTTAATACAATATTTGTTTAATTCGTTGAAAATTCTATATGGAACATATTCTTCTGTCTTACACCTACGTAAAACGATAAACAATATCTCAAACTTCACATTAGCATATAAACTACCGAACTTATATGAAAACATATTATATAATAACTCATGATAAATATTACAAACTAATAGAAATCGTGTATTATTCTTAAGTACGAAGGAATTAATAGTAAGAAAACTTGAGTTTAAATTAACAACAGTAACATATAAAATAAATTTGTCGTCGATCATATTATAAATACACTCAAAGTTGAATAAAAATGTACGTCTTTTGGTTAATCACAAAACACATTTATAATAAAATTGTGTAATAAATAACGAACTATAAATCTTAATTAGCAGTAAAATTCGAATGGCTCGATCGATGTGCGGTTAAAAAGTTTGACCTTCAGTGGCACAATCATTGTCACGATCCCTCTCTAGCAGTGATATCGATCGTCTGCTCCTTCAAACTTATCGCAAACCTTCTCCGTCATGATTGAACTTTATAAAGCCCAATGTATACGTAACGTGGACGGGACGGGCACGTGATGGGCACGTGAAGTTTTGTAATATCGTTTCATACAAAATGTATAGCAACGAGCAAGAGATGTATAGGACAATGCATACGCAACGCCAACGGAATCACGTACGGGGCGGGCACGGGGATTTTGTATGAAAAACTACACGTGCCCGTCCCGTCCCCGTCCCGTGCACGTTAGGTTTAGACCAAACGAACAAAGAGCTAGAGCTAGAACAAGAGTATTCTTTCTTGATCTTCGAACACTCGTATTCATATATATAACAATTAACAACGAAATAATGCTCTACGCCTGTTTACACTAAAAGAATTTGATATAGTAGGGATGAGCATTCGCTCGTCTGATGTAAATCGACCATTACGTATGCTTATCCTTAAAGCATAATAAACAATAACTAGCATTTATCAAGATATTTGTCGATTTATTAAAATCTAGTTTTTCACTTGCAGAAGCTGTTTCTTATAGTTATTGACATTTTTTATTTATTTACTTTAGTGTTAGACTAACATTGGTAAAATTATACGATGTTAACGACTTTAGCGGTTACACCCACGATATGTAAGCAAACTAGAAACATTGGTTGCCATTTTCGTTAGTTGCTATGAGTAGCAGGGAAATGTTTAATGGAAGTAAGTATATCTTAAGTAATTTAAATATTAAATGCTGATTTTTTCAAAGAAAACCTATTTATAGTGTAACGGTTCCGGTTACATTTTTACAATTATGAAGTTACCCTCAAAATAGAAGTTTATTAGACCGGGAGATAGTGACACAAAATATTTGGTCATTTGTACCAGTATGGCGGTTCGTCAGGGGTCTAATTACGTAAAGGCAAAAGGGAAAATGATGGTCATAGCGCTCGCACCGGCGGCCCAATCGCGTGGGCGTTAATCGAACGCGTCGGATAAATAACGAGTGTCGAACGATTTGTTCCACAAAAATGCTTGTATTTTCAGATAGTCGGAAAAAAAAGAAGTAGGCGGTAGCGGAATGCCATACTTCTCGGGTGTGACTTACAGCCCGCCATACCGACGCGAATACATTAATTTAAATAAAACAATTTAACCATTTGTACCAGGCTAATTTTTACAAAGCTAATCATTGTCGAGTAGCCATTCACGAAAATCACCTTGCCATACTTTTCCGACAGTTCCTAATGGCCGCCATACCACTGCAAAGGAGTAATTTTTTTATATTTCGCCAAACGATTTGTACCACCCTGAAACTTTTTTTATCAGTTCCCTGTATGATCATAAATAGAAGTCTGATAATGCCATACCTGTGGGAGGTGGCGAATGTGAACAATATTTTTTCAAAATCCTAAGATTTTATTCGTAATTCAAGTTTTTTTTCAAGTATGGCGCCACTTTTTCCCTCTACTACAAGTATGGCAAATATAATAATGGTCACATTGTATCGTATAATTTCCAAAAATCGAAATGCCATACTGGTACAAATCGTCAAATATTTTTCTTTTTTTCACCTTTTAGCTCAAGTCATCCGCCCGATGGTTACAATCTGTAATAATTTTTTTTAGGTGCAATTGCATCCAAATGACGAGAATACAATGATGCCATGATGTAAAAAATGATTTTACGTATTTTACAGTCGTATTTTAAAAACGTGTCAAATAAATAAGTATTTCAAGTATGGCAGCACTTTTCCCCCTACTAGAAGTATGGGATAAATAATAACGGTCACATTTTGTCAAATACTTTCCAATAATTCAAATGCAATACTGGTACAAATCGTTTGGCGAAATATAAAAAAAATTACTCCTTTGCAGTGGTATGGCGGCCATTGGGAACTGTCGGAAAAGTATGGCAAGGTGATTTTCGTGAATGGCTACTCGACGATGATTAGCTATGCAAAAATTAGCCTGGTACAAATGGTTGAATTGTTTTATTTAAATTAATGTATTCGCATTGGTATGGCGGGCTGTAAGTCACACCCGAGAAGTATGGCATTCCGCTACCGCCTACTTCTTTTTTTTCCGACTATCTGAAAATACAAGCATTTTTGTGGAACAAATCGTTCGACACTCGTTATTTATCCGACGCGTTCGATTAACGCCCACGCGATTGGGCCGCCGGTGCGAGCGCTATGACCATCATTTTCCTTTTTGCCTTTACGTAATTAGACCCCTGACGAACCGCCATACTGGTACAAATGACCAAATATTTTGTGTCACTATCTCCCGGTCTATATTAGATAATTATGACAAATTTGAACGTCAGTTTTACAAATGTTAATACCATTCTTACCGCGCGACTTACTGCTTCTTTCATTTTGAGAGTCCCGATACTACGGCGACCGTACTACGTTCTTTGTTCCAGAAAAATCATTATTTTTGGAAAAATCACCAGTTTTAGTTCAAGTACAAAAATTATTTTAAACAAAGTATGAATATTTTTTAACTTTAATAATGTGATCTTGTTAATTATGTACATCATAAGAAAGGCTCTACGAAGCGAAAAAATTTTACGACAATTACTTAAACATTTTTTTTTTCATTTACAATTGAGACGGAATTTCGAGAAAATTTTGTTAGTTAACAATCGCTTAACTTGTTGAAAAAGTAACTTTAATTAAAATTTCCAACGCGAATTAAGTATGTATTTATAGTCTTCAAAATAAGTACATCATAATTTTTTCAAAGTTTAAAAAATATATACAATGCCTTAAATAAATTAACCAATGTGTCGTACAGTCGTACTCGCTCTTGAGGCCCCGCGCGCGCAACCTAAAAATGTCACGCGGAGACGCATTTTCAGCATTAAATTAAAATTATAAATAATGGAACTAGAGTTCCGGGAGCTGAGAGTTTTATATTGGAAGAAGGCCATTTTTTCTTTTTCTTATTCTTTACCTATAGCTTATACAATTTTTATGTGCTATAATACACGCTTTTAGAACATTTTTCTAGGCGTCATTCCGGATCCAACGAGCTATCACACATATGTAATTTTAAGAGCAGTAAGTCTCTATTTTCAACCATTTTCAACTTGTCGACTAGACCATGGCCACGGGACTACTCGTAATATTGGAAATCTTAAAATGAACCCCACGATGTCTCATTTAAATGATGTGATGTCATGTAAAGGGTGAGGAAAAAGTATGGAAACCCCGGAAAATTCGGAAAACCACATGAACGGCTTAAAAACCTACGTTATTTTTAATAGGTAAAGGAATAGAACTATACGATGAAAATATATGATAGCTTTTAAAGTATTTTAGAATATTATTTTTCTTCGTGTGAAGTATTTGCAAGATGTACATAAAGATTTAGTCGGTGGTATCAGATAGAAATCCAACAATCTCATCTCTCGCAATGCCTTTGTTCCGACACGCGACGTCTCAAGAATCCAATAAACTGGAGACCGGGGCATAAGTATTTCTTATTTAAATGTAGACTAGATATTTAATATATTACTTTATTACCAAGTGCTAGTTCTTCTATTACGTTATGCATATAACGTGACTTTAATGTTTTAGTACATTGTTTAATTATGTAAAATTATAATTATAATTCCAACAATATTTGTGGTAGGTACATACTCGTAAATCAAGAATCAATAGAAAAAAATGATGGAATCACTTCCCACGTATTTATAATCTCATCTTAGAAAATCTAATATATATATGTATATGTATATATCATGATTTGCGTAATATTTTCTTTTTCTTACTTTAAAAAAAATGAAAAATGTTTATTACTCGGATAAAAAAAGATCCATAATTGTTAGTAAAAAATAAAAAAGTTAAAAATAAAAGCGTGACCTTGAATGTCACATATTAAGCTCGACTCTTACTTAGTACTAGCTGTGCCTGCAGCCACGTCCGCGTGGAATTTAACAAAAAAGTTATTGTTCAGTTCGCAGAGTTATCAAATAAATAAATTTCTAAAATAAAAGTAGTCTAAGTTGCATACTCCTCTTGCTATTACACTAGCCATCTGCCAGTGAAAGTTCGGAGAGAAGAGATTAGCCGGAACAAACGGACAGACAGACAGACAAAAATTTAAAAAAATGTTATTTTGGTATATGTACCGTATATACATTCATATGCATTTAGTAAAAAGCGGTTATGTTAATACTACAGACACTCCAATTTTATTTATTTGTATAGATGAGTATATGCACGTTACTTTGCTAATTACTTACTTACTTGAAATCGAAGAACATTAAAATAACTAATAAACTTGCGTCAACATAAAATTCTTAAGAGCGCGCATAATGCAAAATTACCAATCTTCTATTTGTTTTGACATGAAAAATTCCAGACCAAATCTTAAAATAAAAATATATGACAAACTACGTGATATTTGCAAGGGTTAACCCATATCAAAAACATAAAATAAGGAAATTTCCTCGATAAAATATAATCACGAAGTAACCTCTATTTTTTATATTTTTTCTATTTATACTCGATATGGTTATGACCATTAAGACAAAAATTTGATAATTAATTACATTTGAATATGAGTAAAGACTATGCCTAGGCATTTAATGTAATTACTTTTAGTTTCGGAATTATATATAAAATAAGATATTTGTTGTTTTTTACATTCGTAATGCGCTCAAAACTATATCGTCTATCGCACTCTGACACGAGGCTTTGTGTATATTTTGTTTCATCAATTACTCACGGGCGCGCGGTTGAAATCTGATTTTTTGCTCGCGTTATGCGCCCTCTTAATTCAAAATCTACTGAAATTGTAATTACAAATTATGAAGTCACAGCTCGGGGGATTTAGGGCGATTAAGTTAATGCCCGTCATCAATTGCTTGCTCAAATTCGTTATGACTCGTCGCGTGCCTCTCTACCCTATTTGAACGTTAAGTTTATTCTGGCTATGTTATTATTATTCGTTTAGCTTGTAGTTATAAATAAATGGAATTAAAAGAATCATAATTGAACAAGTATAGCAAACATTTGATTCGTTGCTAATAAATGACTTTACCGGACAATAAATACACAATTTGGTCAATTTATTCACTAGTACTGCGTTGTGTAGCTTTTGTAAGAAATTTAAAAAATGGGATATATATTAATTTAACTAGCTTCTGCGCGCGACTTCGTCGGCGTGGACTCCGCACCTATTGGTCTTAGCGTGATGATACATAGCCTATAGCCTTCCTCGATAAATGGGCTATCTAACACTGAAATAATTTTTCAAATCGGCCCAGTAGTTCCAGAGATTACCGCGTTCAAACAAACAAACAAACAAACAACCAAACAAACAAACTCTTCAGCTTTATATCTATACTAATATATAAAGCTGAAGAGTTTGTTTGTTTGTTTGTTTGTTTGAACGCGGTAAACTCTGGAACTACTGGGCCGATTTGAAAAGTTTTTTCAGTGTTAGATAGCCCATTTATCGAGGAAGGCTATAGGCTATGTGTTATCACGATAAGAACAATAGGAGCGGAGTCCACGCCGACGAAGTCGCGCGCAGAAGCTAGTATTAGTATATAGATTAATAGAAAAAACCTTTATTTTATTAAAGATGTACGTAATAAATTGTCTACGATCGTGTTAAATTATTATATTTAAGCTGTGCTTAGTCTATAATAAATATTTATCAATTTAGTTAATACATTATTATTTTAAAGGCCATGATTGATTGATATTTTTACACTCAGGAGTTACGTGCCAGTGATGGAATGCGTTTTTAAACGTTTTAACATGCGCGTATATCTTATCGAAACGTATTGAACACATACACTTTCGAGAGCTTGCAGTCCAATATTAAAACTGTAATATTTAGGGATTAACATTCAACAGATATTTTCAAGTATCATAAGCTGATCACTTTATTTTCAATTTCAAAGTGCGAAATTAATGGAACATCCATAAAATAAACAAATAAAATAGCAATTCTTATGTGAGGAGTGAATTGAAGACAAATAACACATGTGGCAGTAAAATTGGAACAGTAGGTAAATGAGATTAGATTCGAAGTGTTCAATGATAGAATTAGGATATCTAAATTTTCGATAGAAGTACTGATAATAATCATGGCATCTCATCATCATTGGTACATCTAAATGCAACCAGAGCGTGAATTTTCCTGGCTGGCATCGCGTCAACGGTTAATAAGAACGGGCGTTGGTTCTTTGTTTTTCGAGATCATTGAACTTGAATCAAAACAATTCTTTGATACAAAAACATATCGCGGGCGTGACCTGCTTATTATTACTCATAAACGTTTTGAAATTTGGTGTCGTGTTCCCGTTGGCGAAAATAAAACGACTTTTAGGCACGATGAAGAGTAGCGGTAATGGAACGTGTAAGTGGATCAAGATTCATTTCCTCGGTGTCCGGCTGACCTGCTAGCAAAATGGCGGACTGAAACGCATCATTCAATTGTAGCTGCATCTCTTTCGAATTGGATGTCAATTGGGAAATAGCTTTAATATCTGTCATCGATTTACGCTTAATTTACATTGCTTCCGAGCTTCGCGTCGTCACTGCGTGGGGTCTCATTCACGATGTGGCGTTGTCATAGTATTTCGGTATAATATATCACCTTGTGGTACCGAGACAGACGCTACTTGTATCACGGGAATTTTTAGATTCTATTTAATATCAGCATCATACAATTCTTAACATAAACTGCATGAAATAATAAGAAGCACTTAAGAACATTGGTATCGTTGGCGTTGCAATAACAAAAAAAAAAATAAAAAAATATATGAGATATTAAAAAAAAAACAGTCAAGACCCGTACAATTTGTAAAATTTCGGGTTTGTAATTTGTCCCTATGAAGCCGTCTAATAATAAAATCGAGATTTGCGTTGTATTGGATAAGTTCGAAAACATATTATACAAATCAATAAATATTTCAGAAATAGATATGTAGGTATCATTTTCATCCCCGTACGTGACCTTGGACTCTCGCCCACACCTGTGACTGTGACGCATGCTCACAAAACTCTATACCACCTAGGTAGCCTATATTATATCCTACAGTTCTACTTCTACATAATACCTGTACCTCGGTAGAATACTTGGAATCGCCTCCGGACCATTTAAAATAGATGCACGTAGAATTTCTATATTTATTGTATATACATTGGTTGATTATGTTTATGGATATAATGTTTATTATCATGTCTACAAAAATTAATAAGTAAAGCTATTGCTAACGCTTGATTAATTCGACTTTTTTTTGAAGTTTTGTAATCTATCTATACTAATATATAAAGCTGAAGAGTTTGTTTGTTTGGTTGTTTGTTTGTTTGTTTGTTTGTTTGAACGCGGTAATCTCTGGAACTACTGGGCCGATTTGAAAAATTCTTTCATTGTTAGATAGCCCATTTATCGAGGAAGGCTATAGGCTATGTATCATCACGCTAAGACCAATAGGAGCGGAGTCCACGCCGACGAAGTCGCGCGCAAAAGCAGAATATGTAAAAGATAATTAAGGAATGGACAATTATTGAAATTTCGCAGAAAATTTGAAAATGGCAGAAAAATGACGATTTTTTAAAAATAATTGTGTTTGCTCGCAAACGAAAAAAACCGACTTCAATTACATCGACAAGTAATACAACGTAATAAGACGAAAAAATAGTCAAGTAAATACGTGCTATTAAAGATTACTCAAAAAGTTGTAATCAGATTTCGATCTAATTTAAACAAGACTACAAGACAAGTATTAGCTTTCGATTAAAGTAAGAATCATCGAAATCGGTACACCGAGTAAAAAGTTATGCGGTATAATATAACGTAGGTCGACGAAAAAGTAGTCACGTAAATACGCATTATTAGATATAACTCTAAAAGTACTTGTCAGATCTCAATTAAATTAAAATGGGACCACATGACACGCAACACCTTTCAATTAAAACAAAATTGATCGAAATCGGTCCACCCAGTCAAAAGTTCTGAGCTAACATACATAAAAAAAAACATACGTGTCGAATTAAGAACCTCCTCCTTTTTTGGAAGTCTGTTAATAATGCCATTATCAGTTCATAAAATAGACAACGTCTGTAGGGTCAACTTTAAAAAGGGCTAGGATTTTTTTTCACGTGTGACGTGATTTATAACACCTACAGAACCCTCTATTTGAAGTAACACAGTTAGGAATCGAACACCTATATGTATATTGTATAATGTAAATTTAAAATAGGTTACATCTATCTCATTCTTCTCATTTTATGTGTCCCGAAATATAAAGTAGTGGCGAGTTTCTAGAAACGTTTGTCAACTATTTTGAATTTATAACGATGTTGTTACTATTTGGCTTTTATTCTTGTTTTCGTTATCATAATGCTGTTATAGTGAAGAATACACTTTTTAAATTGCCGTAAAATTTTAGCAATACCTTATACAGTATACTAGATTACTTGTTTGTTTTCACACGTTTTATCGTTTTTGTGTATGACTTGGCTTAGGTAAATTATATAATTAAATTTGTAAATAATTAAATTTGTAATACGACCATATTTTTGCCTATGAAAAACAAATAAACAGACATCTTTATCAACATTAAGAATATGGCAGAAACGATTAAAATACATAATTATGTATGTACTGTACACTTACCATGAAAAATCATGGAATTAATATTCAGACATAAAACACAATTGAAGATAATTAAGTAGTTGAAAATGTTATTTAATTTTATTTTAAGTCATTAAAATAATGTGAATGACAAACATGTTTTTATTGAACAATATTATATACTTCTATACTTTATATCTTTTATTAAATCTGGACCAGAGCCAATTCGATACGAAATTTTATAAAAACATTCGAAAGAAAATGTGGCAGTTTGCCAGTAAACAGATTTATTTACCTTCGTATAATATCATTACAATCACCGACGTAGCTAATTATTTTCAATACACTTAATCTGCTTCTGGTATATGAAAACGCTCATCTTATTTTGTCAAAAATAAATTTATGCACCTCTTTATTTCATAGATATAATAAACTTCCCTCAAACTTTATTTTTATTCACTCTCATGTCATCCAACAAGAACAACAGCCCTTATACTTTCAAGAAAATAGTAAGAAAAGAGTATCTAATACCGAATAATAAGGCAGCAAACGATTATTTATCTATACCGATATATTTATCCGGGCAAATTATTTGCTTATGACCCGCATTAAGTATTTCATTTTCATCGAGGAATTTATTTCAGAAATTTCAGTCTTCATGTAACGAAATCAGCTCAAGATTATTTTTCCGAAAATATGAAAGTTACGTTAGAATGTCTGCACCCAGGACACGTAGTGGAAGGTGATTCGCAAATATGCATCTTTTATTAATTTTCACCCCCGAGCTTGTCTCCTGAATAATAATAATTAACTTTTGAGATACGCCTTTTGACTTGATTCAGCTTTTCAAACTAGTTCATAAAACGTACGTATCTTATCACTAGCCGAGCCTGCGAATTTCGTTGTGACTAATTTTTTTTTCTTTGTCGTGAATATATCGATTAGTTTTAGTTTTTTTACACAAACTTCATCCTACCAAAACGAACTCAGAAATAACAAAAATGAATTATCCAATTTGTTAAAGTCGATCGGAAATTAAGACGTGTACATACTCGGCGATTAAGTTTTATTTATATTGATAGATCCTTTCTAAAGTGGATTGAAGTTTTATCATATAATAGTTATATATAATAGCTTTACTGCAGATTGGAGATATACATATACGAAATATTCAATTTAATTTTTTTTCCTGTGGTTTTCTTTCGCCGTAATTTAAAAATAAGTTATCACTTAAGAATTAAACCATGCTTGGATTTAAGCGCACAACATTTCATTTAAGATCAATGTGTTTGATCCTCTGGAGTTCTGGATTACATCAGTACGTTAGTATGTCAGTTGCAACAAATAAAAGCAAACAATAAATTGTTTTCATTAATATATTTCGCCATCACCGTTTTGAGGTTTTGCTGCCGGTTCTTTATTTATTTATTATTTATTTATACTTCATGTATACCGATTCTTTCTGTATTCTGTTAGAATAAAAAGTACAGTCGTTGAACAATCTATATAATATGTGCATAATATATCAATTACTAAACAAAACTCAATGACAGTTAGTGATTTTTAGTAATTACTTGCTGACCCGGCGAACTTCGTACCGCCTAACAGTCGATTCTTTAATTTATTATTATTATTAATACTTATCCTTCCCGGAACCCCTCCACTAACACTTAAACTTTATGATATGGTATTAAAGATCAAATTGACTTTTAACTTTTAAGTGTTGTTTTTAAATGTTTTCAGGGATTTTTTTTTAAATTTTTCTGTCCGTAACAACCATCCTCGTACTTCAAGGAATATTATAAAAAAAGAATTAGCGAAATCGGTTCAGCTGCTCTCGAGATTTGCGCTTAGCAACACATTCAGCGTTTCATTTTTATATAATTATATAGAGATATTGCTATTATTATATTGCTAATTCTTCTCGATTGCAATCTTTATAGATGACATTACTTTAAATTAAATGTGTGATAAATATGTATTATTTTTCTGTATATTTGTATATACGTAGTCAATATAAACGAAAATCTATTAGATGGATATAAAAAATAAATCTCATCTACGAGTATTCAGTCTACAATGCGGGAACATTATAATTATAGTCATCGCAAAATAATAGGCCCGTTTGGACATATGTCATCGAGACGTAAATAGGGAAGTAACCATACGACTCGGTATTCGATACTCACGATAAATCGATTCAAGTTTGTATGACTATTTGATCGATTTAATTATCTAGTGTAAAGTATATTGAATTACATTTCTGATTAGAATATTTAACTTAAACTTTAATATTGTAGGTAAATTGAAATGATACAATGGTACAAAAGATCAATTTGTCTTTACTTAATCTATTTTTTTATTGTTTTCTAATTTTTACGCCAATTTCTCAAAAAACAACTTTTTCAGGTTTTCTCGCGTTTTATTAGATTCTCTACATGAGGACATTGTTCTCCCGTGACCATGGTAGCTATAAAGACTGTAATCTTTGATAACGCGTATTTAGTTGATTATTTTTTCGTCTATCTACGTTGTGTTACTTGTCGATGTAATTGAAGTCGTTTTTTTTTTCGTTTGCGAGCAAATACAATAAAAATATTTTCAGTAGAGATCACTACACAATATCGATTTACTATTAAAATCGAATGATGCTGGTGAAATTCAGTAATTAACTAGTTACAACACTAGTATTTGAAAACAAAAAGACTTAGAACGTAACTGTTTTTGAGACGTGTCGTAATAATTAGAAATTGCATGCTACTATAAAGTAAGCGCGAAAAGAACACTTCCAATATATTCTATCATATTATTTAACGCGCCAAAAAATTTACGTATGTTCTAAAAACACTTTATGTCATTAATAATTCCTTTATTGTTTCTTACAGTTTCGTACCAAGTTACGTTCTAGGGTATTTGTTAAACGTCCAAACGGGCCTCTTATTTTGTGACAACTATAATAGTCTAACTCTAGTGGTTCTCAATCACGAAAAGACTTAAAGATGTGACTTCAGATACGGGCTAGCACAGGTCAGTTTTTAAGAGTATTTTTTTTTAATCAAGTGGTTAGGTGAAGAAAGCTCCTATGAGAACACCTGCATGCATAAAAATAAGTCTATTATGAGTTTATGACAAATTTTAAAACATTTTTCTGTAATATCTGTAAAGCATCGCGATGGATTTAGCTTCAGTACATTACCCTTGACGCCGCGTTGGCGCAGCGGTTACAGCACTGGATTGCGATTGGCGGAGGGTAATGTCACGATTCAGCCTGTAATATCCCACTGTTGGGCATAGGCCTCTTCTCCATGTAGGATAAGGATCGGAGCTTAATCCACCACGCTGCTCCAATGCAGGTTGGCGGATATATTCCCTACTATGAGTAACGATCGCTATCAGGTGTATATGATAACAACCGGGACCGACGCACAGTGGGAGGAAACGATCAAAACTACGTGCAAGGCAGTAAATGTAATCCAAATGAAATCATTTTTGTTTTAAAATACTCGTAATTATGTTTGCTTTCTTGTACCAGTACTGCGGAAATTCACTTTTTAGGGGTAAAAACCACCCCTATCAACCCCTAAGCAGGCTAAACCACCGGATTCTGGGTAAAAGCGCTGCATAAACCAGGCGCTGCATCAACTACATATTTATACACCTTATTCCCACATACCCTTACAACCTCATAAACTACCCCTAGCAACCCCCAAGCAGGCTAACACACCTAGCTCGCGAATTTAATCAACTACTTTTCTAAATAAATTGAGATTTCAACTACAGATAGGCTCCTTAACCCTCACATACTTCGTTTCCACTTATCCTTACAACCTCATAAACCACCCCTAACAACCCCCAAGCAGGCTAACACACCTAGCTCTAGATAGAGCGAGTTTAATCAACTCTTTACTTAGGCTAATACAAACAAAATTAAATATCAAACAGTTTATGTGCTGAAGTCAGAATAAATAAATGGAATCATTATAAATTCACACAGTTTGAATAAAAATATTTTTAATTACGCCTTGTAATTAATTATACAACTACATTTTTATCGTTTTACTGTGTTTACATTGACCTAAATTACATTAATTATTATTCAACTACATATATATTAATAAAAACTATTCGCCGAAATGCATGTACGCGCATAACTTCCTAATCACTTACTCACTCACTTCAGCCTATTGCAGTCCACTGCTGGACACAGGCCTCCCCAAGTTTGCGCCAGACATCCACAATCCGCGATTTCCGCAATCCTGATCCAGCCTACACCGGCAATCTTACGTAGATCGTCGGTCCAGCGGGCCGGAGGACGTCCTACACTGCGTTTGCCAAGACGCGGTCTCCACTCCAGGACACGTCTGCCTCAACGGCCATCGGTCCTGCGACACAGGTCACACAGGTGACCAGCCCACTGCCATTTCAACTTGCTTATTCTGTGGTGTGTCATAACTTCCTAATGACTGCACTAAATGGGATATTTTTGTTTTGTTTTTTGACAATGTTTATGTAGTATACAATTTTATAAAACTGATACTTCCATAAAAAATATTGTAGTGCTAAGTTTTCGGATCGGCTAGGTATATAAATAGCATAATTATAATTATGTTTAATATGATTCAACACATGAGCAATGAATTTATCAATTTCCTAAAGCTATGACGTTTCTAATGAACTCATAAACCGCAAAATTGCAAAACTTTGCTCTAATAATTATAGTAAATAATACTTGTTTATAACAAAAACCATTTGAACAGTTTTTCAAATGGCTATAAAATGTGAGTCAATTCTTGATTCTACATAATTATTTACCTAAAATATACACGCGACTGGTTCCAAGTCTATTTACTTTTAAAACATATATTGACAAGAATGACGTCAGATGAATACAAAAAAAAAATGTTGTTTCCTTTTTACAGCACTGAAACAAGTAAATCGGAATGGTTATTTTTGTATGTTGGACAGATAATAAGAATTGAGTTATTACGGCAGAACCTGGAAGTGCTTCCTTTATAGGTAGCTACTAATAAACGACGTTTTATTTTTACTCAAACTGAGAAATATAAACAATTAGACAATATGTTACAATATTTTATTTACATATCCTATTTGACAACTTTATCGTAATACACAGTTTTCTCTATCACCACCAAACCCAATCAACTTCCCGTTAGTGTGGTAAATATCCCTTGGTCTCCAGGTGTTGTGTACGGGAGTTTGGTCGCGGTTGGTGAAAGTGGGTGGTGAAAATGTTAAATGTATACTCTAAGGTTAAAACATATATTTCTGTCCTTTTCTAACGCATTAGGACATCTGAAAAGATCTCAAAATTTCTGTAATGGTCTAGAAAGTTTCTGCGATGATATTTTAACCCGAGCAACGCCGGGTTTCGCTGCTAGTACCTATATAAATGTATGTTATGCATAACTAAGTGTATAAAATTAATTAGGGGAGAGCGTTCTATAAGCGCTTCCATTGGGTACGAATGTTTATCAAAGTACCGTGTGCTCAAAGAGCAGATAAAAGATTTTTCTTTACTTTTCATTTCATACGTTAGACGGAAGGTGGAAGGTGCATAGAGTGTATAAATACATTACCTGTATGCATTTTATATGAAGCCTGGTTTATGCAGCGCTTTTAAAAATTTTACTTTATTGCATTACCCAGCAAATATCTCGCATCAAATTTTCATTTAACTTGCTGCTGTTATTAAATACTTATTAAATAATATATTATATACTAACTTCTGCGCGCGACTTCGTCGACGTGGACTCCGCTCCTATTGGTCTTAGTGAGATGACACATAGCCTATAGCCTTTCTCGATAAATGGGCTATCTAACACTGAAAGAATTTTTCAAATCGGCCCAGTTGTTCCAGAGATTACCGCGTTCAAATAAACAAACAAACAAACTCTTCAGCTTTATATATTAGTATAGATTAAACTTAAAAATTATTATATTAAGTATCAGCCGAATTAAATTCAAATCTTGTAAAAATAAGTAAAACAAAAAGTTTTATACCTAGAATATTCAAATAAAAAAATTGCGTGCGTACAAAGTACACATGTCAGAAGTGAAACTTCTTTAGCAAACTAATTGAAAAACAAAACAAAAAGCCAACGTCACGCGGTGTTCCCAGGCGATCACCCATCCAAGTACAGACCGCGCCCGACGTTCAAACGTCACCGTCGCGCGCGTTTCATCCGTAAAAATACCCTCATGCGCATAAAGAAGTTTCACTTCAATAAAACCTGTCTGTTGTTCAATAATCTTCAATAACAACGAATTAAGATCTAGAAGATCTAAGAGGGAATACACACACACATAAAAGGCGAGATAGATAATGTTTTAATAAACGTTCAACCAAATATAAACTTAATGTAGTTTTAATTGTTCGTATTATTAAGCGTATCCTGCAAGAGATGGTCGCTCTGCTGTATTTATGATTTTATGACGCAAGCGACGCGAGTACGCAAAATCGTGTTAACCCACATATTCGACTGAAATAGAACTGCCTGCGAAATATTTCCCGTCGAAAATTCGTGTTTGGCATCCGAGTCGACAGCTATGCAATTTGCAAGGATTCTATTTTTGGTAATGCCTCAAAGCGTAAACACCTATATGGGAAACTTGTTGCAAAGTTATTACGTACATACCTACATATTATTAACCTTGTATAATTGTGTTTGCCCGCAAATGAAAAAAAACACCGACTTCATTTATATCGACAAGTAATACGACGTAGGTAGACGAAAAAATAATGAAGTAAATGCACGCTAAAAAAATTACTTAAAAGTCCTAATCGGATCTCGTGCAAATTTAAGTGAGACAACATGACAAGCACCACCTTTGGATTAAAACAAAATTCATCGAAATCCCCATCGAGTCCCCAATCAAAAGTTACTTGAGAGCTATATCTAATAATGCGAGCAAACATAATTATTCTTAAGACGGTTATTGATCATATCTCTATTTCAGTTCCATACAGTATTCTGTTAGTATAACGTAAAATTTCCAATAGAATTATAAGTACTTATGATCAATAAATACTGTTTTATAAAATTGCAATCGTTTATCAAAACATCTAAAAATATAAAGCATTTAGTTAACTCGTACACACACGTATGAGTATAATAAGTAGAAAATATAGCATTAGTAGAACTATAAATAAATGCTAGAAGCTATTGACAATTAGTGAAGAGCGTCTGTAATAGAAATCAATCAATCCATAATTTATGGCTTCCATCAATTAAAGACTGATTGATTAACTCCGTCTTAAGTACTTCACGCTATAAACTTTTGGTTTATTATTTCAAAGGTCGACCTGAATTGTTTTGAAACAGTCATCCATTATGTTATTCTTTATATTTAACTAGCTCCTGCGCGCGACTTCGTCGGCGTGGACTCCGCTCCTATTGGTCTTAGCGTGATGAGACATAGCCTATAGCCTTCCTCGATAAATGGGCTATCTAACACTGAAAGAATTTTTCAAATCGGCCCAGTAGTTCCAGAGATTACCGCGTTCAAACAAACAACCAAACAAACAAACTCTTCAGCTTTATATATTAGTATAGATAAAGCGATACAATAATAATCTAAGAAAGAATGAAATATTATTATTTCGTGAATACATTATTATTTCGTAGGTACTTTCCTGGCTTAGAAAATAAAAGCTGACTATATACTGCTATTGCAAACAGAAATTTTCGTAAATATATAAATACATGTCTTACCTATAAAATTCTTAACTAAAGAATCTTAACAGATAGGCTTCGGACTAAAGTTCTAATTAAAGATAATTAAGATTATTTAAAACGCAAACATCGGATAAACAGCTTTATGTATTTTAATACGTGTACGTCAATATACGTAAATATAGTAAAAATTTGTAGTTTCTGATTCTGAATTACACATCATACGCGCTTACGCTTCAGCCTGTAATATCCCACTGCTGGGCATAGGCCTCATTCCCCATGTAGGAGAAGGATCAGAGCCTCATCCACCACGCTGCTCCAATGCAGGTTGGCGGATGTATATCCCACTATTCCCACTATGAGAAACGATTGCTATCAGATGTACCTACATGATAACTACTGGGACCGACGGCTTAACGTGCTCTCCGAGGCACGGTTGGGAGACCCACAAGAACTGCACAAACACCCAGACCACAGCAAATATCTGTATGGCCAATACAAATGTTTTTCATGTGTGGGGATCGAACCCGCAACCGTCAGCGCAACAGCCACAAACCAGTGCTGTGACCGTTGCACCAACGCGGCGTTCTGAATTACGAGATTTAAATAGTTTCTATTTATATAATATTAATAGTGCCGGGAACGGATGCTAAATGTCGTAAAACGTTCGCAATTATATGAATCGTCACCTTGAACTACCAACGTTTAATATTTTTGTAAAGGAAATCCGTTAACTAATTTATTTTATTACATAAACTTGAGAAAAATTGCGTGCAAAATGTTTCCAATAAAAAAAAAATTAACTTGCAAATGGTAAGGAAAATTGAGTTTTGTATTATTTTAATTATTTCTTTTAATTCTAAAGTTGATGCAAATCTACATATATTAATACATACTAGCTTTTTTAAAGCTACGTAACGCCATATATATTTTTTTTAATTTCGAAATAAAATAACGCGGTTATTAATCGAAATTATAATAAAGCCTATATTTTAAGTTGAACAAAGATACATATCGGTACTCATTAAAATCGGTCTTGTAATTTCAGAGATTAGCGCAGACAAACATGTGACACGAGATTTTTATATAGGTATATATGCATATGCATATTGTAAATGTTTTTTCATTGTTTTGAATTACAATGTCAAATTTACCATTACACATTTTATGATCGCAATACATTTTACAATACCACATAAACGTTCCATGAAAAAGCAATGATATACAGATGTTTATAGACCTCATAAAAGTTTAGATCGAAACAATAAAGAAACTACAAAACACTAAAACGGCGCAGAGAAATCCATTTGAAAAATTGATCTTCATTCCGAACTTTACAACCTAAGCGCTCTTACACACGAACGGCACGTTGCCAACGGCAGAGGTCAACGGCAGCCGTCGACTGCCGTCGAGCGCCGTCAGCGGCAGTCGACTGCAGCCGTTGACTGCCGTCGAGCGCCGTCAGCGGCAGCCGTCGACTGCCGTCGAGCGCCGTCCGTGGCGCGCCGTCGGCTGCAGTCCGCTGCCGTTGGGTACATGCCGCTCACACGTCGGCTCTCTTAGTAAAGGAGCCAGTTGCAAAATGAATTCCGAAGAAGAAATACTGTTATTGTTTTTAAACGTTTTTATTTAGCTTGACCAGCTTGGTATTTATTTATTTTTTTGTTTATTTGTGTGTTTGGGTCAAATTTAGTAATTGGAATTTTACCCCCTTCCTGATGACAGATTGATCTGATATTTGGTACACATTCTTAATCTTGATGAAAATACAACATAGTATGTTTCTTATGGTTCTTAATCCAATATGGCCGCCAATACAAAATGGCGGATCACATAACTTCACAACAACCTCAATATTGGTATCAAATAAAAAGGCTTGGTTGGTAGAATACAGCTCACTATGAAAAATCCAAGATGGCCAACGCCACAAAATGGTGGATTACACATTTTCAACAAATACCTCAATATTGGTATCAAATGAAAGGGCTTGATTGGTAGAATAGAGCCCACTATGAAAAATCCAAGATGGCCGCCGCTACAAAATGGCGTATTACATATTTTCCACAAATTCCTCAATATGGGTATCGAATGAAAGGGCTCGATTGGTAGAATAGAGCTCACTATGAAAAATCCAAGATGGCCGCCGCTACAAAATGGCGGATTACATATTTTCCACAAATTCCTCAATATGGGTATCGACTATCGAATGAAAAGGCTCGATTGGTAGAATAGGGCTGACTATGAAAAATCCAAGATGGCTGCCGCCTCAAAATGGTGGATTACATATTTTCTACTAATACCTCAATATGGAAATCAAATGAAAGGGCTTGATTTGTAGAATACAGTTTATTAGACTGTGTAGGTATATTTATTACTAATCTAAAAACTACTCGACGAAACTAAAAACTTGAAACGTTGGGCACGTGAAATTTCTATCATAATGTTTACTCTGTAATATACGCGCTCTGGATACGCCCAACGATTTTATATTTGTCTGATCAATACCCCAGATTGATGAGAAGATTGGTGCGATCTGGTAGCTAGGACTTACCGAATTATTTTTTAGTTTTTAGTCCATAACCTAAATACATCATTTTTATTGCAATAAAACCGAATAACATAAAACATTTTTTAGTTTATTTTGTTACTTCGTCGCCGCCGAGAAAAACGAAAAATAAAAAAAACAGTGTGGGTTCAAGAAATACTAATCAATAGAGATCAAGATGGGAATTTTTTTACACTCTATCCACTTTTACGAAGAAACGAGCAAAAGTTTTTTAATTATTTTCGGATGTGCTTCTTTTGATGAGCTGACGGCTATTTTAAAAAGTTCAATATCTCGCCAAGATTGAATTAATAGTTATAAAAATTAAAATACTGAGCTATTAAAAAAACATGTTTTAAAAAAATGGTCGGTTTATTAAAAGTTGATTTTGATTTTTTTAACCATTGTTATTAAAATAGAAGTAACTAATAATTATTATGTATTATTGTTCCTATAGGTAGTAATTGTATTTTGTTTCAACTTAAAATGGTGATAAATGATGTTGATCTCATTCAAAAAATTATCTAAATTACTTATATCTTTTTATTATTTATATTTCACTACATTACATACATACATAGATTGCGATTGGCTGTTGCTCGGGCGGTTGCGGGTTCGATCCCCGCACACGACAACATTTGTATTGGCCATACAGATGTTTGCCGTGGTCTGGGTGTTTGTGCAGTCCTTGTGGGTCTCCCCACCGTGCCTCGGAGAGCACGTTAAGCCGTCGGTCCCGGTTGTTATCATGTACACCTGATAGCGATCGTTACTCATAGTAGGGAATATATCCGCCAACCCGCATTGGAGCAGCGTGGTGGATTAAGCTCCAATCCTTCTCCTACATGGGGAAGAGGCCGATGCCCAACAGTGGGATATTACAGGCTGAATCGTAATCGTGATTTCAATACAAAACAAAGTCTCTTCCCGCTGTCCGTCTGTCTGTATAAATATGCTTAGATCTTTAAAACTACGCAACGGATTTTGATGCGGTTTTCTTTAATAAATAGAGTGATTCTAGAGGAAGGTTTATATGTATAATACATGCATAATACAGTAGAGGAACACTGATAGTTTTAAAGTTTTCTAATGTGATATCGTAAATAAACACATTTTTTGCGCTTATATTGCAAATATTTATTTTATACTAGCTGACCCGGCGAACTTCGTACCGCCTAACAGTCGATTCTTTAATTTTTAATTTTTTTTAATACTTAGGTATCCTTCTCGGAACCCCTCTACTAAAACTTAAACCTTATGATGTGGTATTAAAGTTCAAATTGACTTATAAGTATTATTACGAATTTTTTGTATAGGAATATAGAAAAGTGTTGTTTTTAGACTTTTTCAAGCAATTTTTTAAATTTTTCTCTCCGTAAGAACCATCCTCGTACTTCAAGGAATATTATAAAAAAAGAATTAGCGAAATCGGTTCAGCCGATCTCGAGATTTGCGCTTAGCAATATATTCAGCTATTCATTTTTATATATATAGAGATTTTGTATTTAGTATCAGCATTGCACCCGTGCGAAGCCGGAGCGAGTCGCTAGTATGCTAATATTATAAAGAGGAAATAAATTAAAAGTAAAAAACCTTTTTAAAAAACAAGCTTTTATTTGAATGCACTAAAACGAAAAAAATAAATTTTTACTTTAAAACTTTTACTATCTACTTATAAAGTCATTACACATAATCTATATGATAGAAAAGCTTGTCGCGAGATAGTACTCGTATTTCCTTAGTTTGAAAATTTTAATAGTTAAAATCAATCACATCAATTTATTTAATTTACTTGTTTACAAGCAAATCTTGCGACAAGCTTTTATATCATAATTATAGATTATGTGTAATGACTTTATAAGTAGATAGTAAAAGTTTTAAAGTAAAAATTTATTTTTTTCGTTTTAGTGCATTCAAATAAAAGCTTGTTTTTTAAAAAGGTTTTTTACTTTTAATTTATTTTTTACTTTTTAGTCGGTTATCACGTCACTTTATTCGAATTATTCTTAGCAAGCCCTTTCATTTGATACCCATATTGTAGAAGTGCACTAAAAATAACTAGTCCGCACTCTTGGATATGCCGCCATATTGGATTTAGAATGACGCCACAAAGGTAACCATGCATTGGCATCCAAATTGAACCTATATACAAAATTTCAGCTCAATTGGTTGAAGATGTCTGCTTCAAAATTGAGTTGCAAGATTTCACCTGAACAAACATACATACATACAAACCATGCATTGTCATCCAAATTGAACCTGTATACAAAGTTTCAGCTCAATTGCTTGAAGATATTTGCTTCAAAATTGAGTTGCAAGATTTCACCAGAACAAACATACATACATACAAACCATGCATTGTTATCCAAATTGAACCTGTATACAAAGTTTCAGCTCAATTGCTTGAAGATATTTGCTTCAAAATTGAGTTGCAAGATTTCACCCGAACAAACATACATACATACATAAATACATACAAATCATGCATTGTCATCTAAATTGAACCTGTATACAATATTTCAGCTTAATCGGTTGAAGATATCTGCTTCAAAATTGAGTTGCAAGATTTCACCCGAACAAACATTCATTAAATTTACATACATACATACATACATTGCAAGTTAAATAAAAGCTTGTAATATAATAGCCGTCAGCTCATCAAAAGAAGCAATGGACCATTGAAAATAATTAAAAAATGCTCGTTTCTTCGTAAAAGTGGATAGAGTGTTAAATGCCCATCTTGATTGATTAGTATTTCTTGAACCCACACCGAACGTGTTTTTATTTTTCGTTTTTCTCGGCGGCGACGAAGTAAAAACAACAACAGTGTTTCTTCCTCGGAATTCATTTTACAACTGGCTCCTGTACTAAGATAGCGTCGACGTGTGAGCGGCATGGTCTCAACGGCAGAGGACTGCAACCGACGGCGCGCCGCCAACGGCGCTCGACGGCAGTCGACGGCTGCCGCTGACGGCGCTCGACGGCAGTCAACGGCTGCAGTCGTCTGCCGCTGACGGCGCTCGACGGCAGTCGACGGCTGCCGTCGACCTCTGCCGTTGGCAACGTGCCGTTCGTGTGTGGGAGCGCTTACAAAGCTACTTCTGGATTCTGGACGTGACATCAATTTTGTATTCAGTTAGTCAATTGTTCATATTACTTCAAATTTATTTGGGATATTATAGAATTCTGATGTTCCAATAAATATACATTTCACAGATCGGTTACACCGAAATGAAAATAGTTGTGGAAATTCTAAAACTGCGCAATCACAAAACTAAGTCCTAGTGGTCCTTGTTTTATTGATCGTCCAGTCTTAATATTAAAATAAGACAACTGTATATTAAGTAAATAATTACTGAACTATATACCTATCTAGTCTAGTTATTACGCTGTTTTTCTATAAGTATTTTATTAAACGTGTTTCTCTTGTGCTATCAAGAACATGTTTTATTCTACTTCTTTGTAATGTCTTGAATACAACTAGTTCTTTTGCATTTTAAATTGTACAGTTATATTAAAGATACCATATAATTGCTTTAAAATTTAGAAATGTAGTAGCAGTGCAAGAAATCTCTGTAATAAATAGCAAAACATTAACATAGATAACGTAACCCGTCTAGACGTAACCGACGACCTAGACGACCAGGCGACCCGACCTCACTGGTATGATGGTAACACAATACACCACTCTAACAAGACATCACGTGGATTATAATGGGTTTTTATTCGGGAGCGACAGGGCGATAAGGCTTTTAAGATTAAACACGATCTGTTAAATGATAGACATGTTCATTCAAGGAAAGGATAAAAAGACTTTGTATTTTTAAAACGAAGACATGTTTTGTTGTGCTATTCACATTGATTTTTGTATCATTTTATACAAGATAGATTTCTTAAGCAACCTCTGACACTAATATAGCTCATAAATCATCCATAATCCCTTGGAAGATTAAGCGCACCCTTGAATGAGTTTATGTTTAATATATGTATATAAATATTGAATATGTTTACATAATATCGCTTCGTCTGAGACATATTTTACTTAAGTGACAGAGAAAAACCACTAAATATTTGAATAAGTGTTAGGTGAGACGTTTTTATCGCGAACGATCTGAAACGACAGCCACGTGTTTATTTTATGACTGCATATTTGGGATTAAAATACCAAGGCTACTTTTTTTAAGATGGAGACGATTCAAAGAAGTAAAATTAAACATTTTTAATTTTTAATACTATGTATAGTTTCATATTCGTAGGTATAGTGAGAAGACATACTCTAGCATACAACAAAATATATTTATAGAATAGTGTAGGATATTTGTCGATCGTTGTAGTGTAGTGATTCGAAAGCTTCATTTCTACTGACAGTTAAAGTTAGAGTCAGAAAGTGCGAAAAGCCATCAGGCCCATCAGTCATTAATATAAATGATGATTGATAAAATGGAGATAAAGTGTTTGATCAGATTGATTGCGAAATGATGATATTATATTATTACCTGGTAACAATCGTTATTTATTGTTAATGAAGAAACTTGGCGGATTAAGCGCAGCAATTCCCCCATACTTAGATGTGAAAAGAAATCTCCTTGAGGTATATTATACGAGTACTAGCCCCTGCGCGCGACTTCGTCGGTGTGGACTCCGCTCCTGTTGGTCTTAGCGTGATGATATATAGCCTATAGCCTTCCTCGATAAATGGGCTATCTAACACTGAAAGAATTTTTCAAATCGGACCAGTAGATCCTGAGATTAGCGCGTTCAAACAAACAAACAAACAATCAAACAAACAAACTCTTCAGCTTTATTATACTAGTATAGATAAAAGAAAGTCTTTCATTAATATCCTTGACTCTTAATTTCCACACTTAGAACACGTCTTAGAAAATACTGTAATGTTCGGGTGGTCGGAAGGGGTTTTTAAATGACAACCAGCAGCGTGACGTCTTGTATCCAAGTATATCCAAGTATGTATACCTATATATATTTATAATATAGACTTTAGACAGCTTAGGGCTCACTAATATTAGCTACGTTCTGTAGCAATCGACTCTTGCGACGGAATGCTTGTTACCGACCAACTTTACATTGGGGTGGGGGATTATTATAATTTTTAAAACAAAGAACAAGGATCATTAATTATAAATTAGAACAATGAACAATAGAAACAATGGACGATAGTATAAGAAAAGTAGCAATCAACACTTTACTGGTAATTTGATAGCTACTAAGTTTCGTTTATTTCAATCTTAACATTAAAGTACAATCGGTAACAAAATACTATGTATTAAAAAAAATGTACATTCAGCTACAAAATTATCTAGATATTACAATCCTCCCCCTTTTAGAAAATAAGCACAGTTTAAACTCAACAATGTATAACTCATAATATAATAATATGCTAAACACAATAAAATCAATTTATCGAAATTCAAAACAATCATTATAATCAAAATAATAATTATCTTATTTAATTGAAAATCATGATAGGTGAGGCCTTTGCATAGGAGTGTGACAATACAGTATTTTTTTTTAAATTTGAATCTACATTTATCAAAATCGAAATAACTTCAAATATGCTTCAAAAGCAGCTTCGAATCGCCATCTTTCAAATTAAAATTAAAATTATCGTTAAAAGCTATCATCATATACCATAATGTTGATTATGCAGAGAAGAATCGGTAAGAAACTCTGCAGTTACTCTAAATGAACTGTGTTATAAATTTATAATTTATAATACACTTCTAATAGATATTTTTAGACTAAACAATTTTGAAGTTTTGTGTACTATAATTCATACAATGTTACGAGTATATATATATATATATATATATATATATATATATATATAGTTGTACTTCTAACGAATAACAACCTCAGTGAAATATAGAGAAATGTAAGTACATAAGAAGCTTTCCACCAACGCAAGTCTTCATTCCTCGTAATTCTTTGAAAATAGAAATGTTTCTATTCAAGGAAAAATTTTAAAAAGAAATTCTACAATCTAACATATTGCAACATTTTTCTTTTATCAAATAATAGATATCTTATAATTTATAATGTACTAGCTGTGCCATGCGATTTCACCCGCGTAATTTCCGATCAAGTAGGAAGTCGGAATAAAAAGTAGCATTTATGTTATTTCCAACTGTCTACGTACCAAGTTTCATCAAAATCGGTCCAGTAGTTTTTGCGTGAAAGAGCAACAAACATACATACATACATACAACTCCTCAGCATTCATCTAAAATTTCGCATTTATAATATTAGTATGAGTACGCTTTGTAGATATGAGTAGGTACAAACTACAAATACATAATTATATAGTAGGTACACGTGCGACATGTACAGCAAGTGGTCAAACAGTCACATTAATTACTGAGAATATAACATACATTTTGTAGTTAATTTAATGAACTCATACCGCTATATTTAGATCAAACAGTTACATAATGCTAGTGTATATTTATTTCTTTTTTACTTCGAATCAAATTTCTATGCTAATCGGATTAACAGTTTTGTGTTCCTAAACTGCCTTAAATTAGAACGTTACGTTTTGTAAATGAATATTTTATTATTCCATTGTATTTTTTTTATCGTTGCTAGGTATTATAGAAAGTTGTTATTTTAACTTTTGGTGACTATTATTACTGACAGTACGCAGAATACATAGTCTCTAGTATTCTTAATATCGCTAAAATTTAAAATAACAAAAAATTAATAATTATTCTGTACTTATACTACTAACGAAAAACTATTCTACGAAAATTATATATATAAAATCTACAACCAAGGGACAATTAATAACGTGTAATAAATATTAATATTAATATCCGTTGTCGCGCACACGGCATATAAATTATTACGAACGATATTATAGCTCTACCTGTACCCGAGCTCTGAACAAACCCTTTGGAAGTTCATCATTAGACAAATTAAATCTTTATAAATTAAATTAAATTCTTTTAAAACGTCATTATAACAAATAAATTATAACAAAAATTGTAACGCTGTCTAAATAAATAAATAAATAAATGAACCGCAGATATTTACGCGAAGAACTTTCAAACGTCTGCACAAATAAATCGTTTTGATTTTGTTATTTTCGGGAAAAGTTTTTATTCACAAAAAAATGAGATAGCAACACGAAATTTGACAGGTTAGTTTAATTTAAAAAAAAACATAAGCCTTAATAAATCATAAAGTGGCTCTAATGTTCCTATTGTCGTACAATTTATGTCTCAAATATAAATACTCTGAAATGCTTTTATAGATTTAAAAAGGAAATGTGGGAGTGAGGAGGTGTTTAACGTAGGAGGGTCGAGAGATCGATACAACTAGGGAAGCTTAAATGAAAATTCATTATTACGGTGTAGTGAGAAATTTTACTGAACTATATTATTTAAAGCTACATAATTAATAATACGGGGTATATTAAATTTTAGCAATATATATCAACTATAAGTAAAATTGTTATCAAAAAAACTGAGCTCTCTCGAATTTATTTTGAATACTTACTTTTAGCATAATATTCCTTAATCCCTTTAATTTCGTGATAAGCACTAACTTGTAGGTTTATAATTATTATAGTTCCAATAATTAAATGATTCTGAATTATACAAACATTCATTAAGCATGCATGTAAGTAAAAATACCAATCTATAGAAATACAGAATAGGTATATTTTTATTAAAAAATTGCGAATTTATTTAATACTCGCACAATAAGTCAAGCAACTTTAGTGTTGTTTCAGCTGTAAGTAGAGTTGAATACCTTTACCATAACGCATCTATAGCTAATTTAAATGGCAAAAATCTATTAATCATATATTTTTTCTTAGGACTTGTCAAAGGACTCTTATATTTAAGAACCACGCTCTATCTTTTAAAAAGAGTATATTTTCTCAAAAAACGCCAACACCATTTGTCAGGCATTTGTCACTGGGTTTGGTAACTGTAAACTGTAATCCGCCGGATTACCGGATCCGGTTCCGGTTTACCGAATAGCAATCCCTAGTAGAGTAGGTGTAAAAAATTGTCTTAGGGCTGGTTAGACCAGTTGTAGACAAAGTTTATCCTGCAAATAAGTTACGAATAGACTTTAACAGTAGGATGTAGAATAGGTCATTAGGACCAGTTGCAACTTAATTAAGAAACTGCAACTTAGGATTCACAATTGCGAATAGAAATATGCCATAAATGTAGTGGAATTCGATGATGAAAGAGAATAATAATACATAAAAAACTTTTATGCGTTTGATACAGTCATCTGTTAAATAGCGTTAACGGCAACCAGTGATACACGCCCTTAGGATGACAAATAGTTCGGACGTCCTATGTGAATTCAGCGTTGTGGTGGCAATAAAACAAAGATGGCCGCTGCTCCGTCTGCGATGGCCTTCGGGCGTCATGCGATTTTATCAATGGACACTTACGTGCAGCTACGTCGCACGTTTAACAAGAATCTCCTAGCGATTAAGATTGTCAATTTTATCTATACATGTATACAATATAATTAAAATTAAAGTTTTAGCGAGTGAGCTATTTAACGAATGAGTTAATTATAAAATCTTCGCTATCTCCACCGACTTTTAAGCAAAAAAATATAATAGAATAGAATTAATAGATTGTAAATATTATAAAGAAGAAGAATTTAAAATATAAATTCTTGACATAATTACATCACACAAAAGTTTTTATTAAAATATAAAAACATGTTTCAGGTTTGATTTTATTATTCTGAATTCTAATATTTATATCAGTTTAACTTTTTAAAGTTTGTATATGTGTAGATACGCCACAAAATGTCTGTTTTTGATTTCAAAGTAACTATGTTTTATCAAGTGCATTTAATTATTTCATTTTCACGATACTGAAAAACACACAAATGATTTTAAAATTTTTGTCTGTCTTTCTGTTCCGGGCTAATTTTCGTAACAGTTAAACTGATTTTTATGGGACTTTCACTACAAGATAGAGGAGATTGGGGAGCAACATTTAGGTTACTCATTATCACGGAATTCCCGCGAAAAACCCGTGTTTACCGCGCGAGTACCAACCACCCAAATAGATAATTATGGAATAACCAAATAGTTTCTATTATTCAAATATTTTCTACATTTTTTCATACAGATATGATAAAGCTGAAAAGTTTGTTTGTCTGTTTGTTTGTTTAAACGCGCTAATCTCAGGAACTACTAGTTCGAATTGAAAAAATATTTTTGTTGGATAGCCCATTTACCGAGAAATGCCACTTTTCGCACGTGTTTCTGTCATAATGTTTACTCTGCTGGATACGCTTCGCCCAACGATTTTATATTTGTCTGATCAATACCCCAGATTGATGAGAAGATTGGTGCGATCTGGTAGCTAGGGCTTATCGAATTATTTTTTAGCTTTTACTACGTAACCTAACTACTTCATTTTTATTGTAATAAAACCGTTTAACATTTAAAAAAATAGTTTATTTTTTGTTAGTTAAAAAAGTAGTCTGGCCTATATTTTAAATGAAGCAGTATTTTTATGATATTATAAAACTCTCGGTAATACATAACAGAATCAATAACCCTCAGCTCTCAGAGTTTTCTAGACCGTAAAATTCCATTCAAACTTATTAGCAAGAATATTTATTAAAGCTTTGTGATTCATTGAATCTAATAAGGTACAAAATCGAGTAGAAATAATATTTATTAAATATATTGTTTGATCGGCACAGAAGTAAATTAACTATAAATTTATTTTTACCATTCCTAGTATAATTATAAACAAGATAAGGTTAGTTGAAAATCTCTTACTCGTTTACTTGATAAGGATCGTCGGAGACAGTGAAATAGAGGTGTTGTCTGGTCATTGAAAAAAAAAACGTTTGTGCTTTAGACCACACGATACGACCGAAGTAAAACTTACGTAACGCATCCCTCTCTCTTTCTAACTTCACTAACTTATATCTCCCTCTCAACTTCCGTTCGCCTCGCCTGATCACACTTTTCGTAACGCTCTCATCAAACATTCGCGAGTCTAATCCCCAAGTCAAGCGTACAATAAAATGCTACGTGTACGGTGTAATATTCTACATTCTAAAATGGCGCCGGGAGAACAGTTGAATATTGTATTTTACTATTTTACTCTATTATTACTCGTTACAAATATTTCCATTAACGTACATATTTGCTCTAGTTTGAATATCATAATTGTATTGTGAGTGGCACATCAAACATCTGATCAAACACATAATTATATCGGTGTGAAAGAGATTCATTATTTGTTGTTTGTTATTACTAAATGTGTACAAACATTTAATGAATAATTTTAGGAATTAGATAAGAGTTGGATAAAATGAGAACTAAGCGACTTCAGTAACGATGTTTTCGACTTTTATTTATTTAACAACATCTCAATTTTCCTTTCGTCGTAGTATTACAAATAAGTACTTATGAAGAATATTTAAATAATTATAATTCAATTTAAATGCATTCATAACAGTATGAATCATTGATTCAAAACTAACACTGGATCGGTAGGCATATGTGGGTGTTAGGTTAATAATTTAATATTCGTCATGCGGGCGGTCAGTGGCCACTTTAATTAGATTTATATGGGTAATCCTATCTGCTAACTCGATTGTCGCCTGCACGGGACCAACAATGCCTCCTGTGATCGCAATCATAGGTCATGAACTCTTTAATTCAGTGTGACAAATATTACTGCAAGATGATGGTCTAAGATCCGGAATATAACAAAATCTTCCCTCATCTGTTAATTAGATGGAACAATTTTTTATAGGCTGATTTCAATATTGTGAATTTATAAAAACAACCTCTGCCACCATAAGCCTGCTGCAAATAATAATACTTAAAAAAAAAATTTTTTTCTTCTAAAAAATCTTTTCCCTCTCGTGTTAATTACATGTAGTAAGCTAAAACCGTCAATATTTTACATTATCTACCTGACTATAGTAGGCACCCATCTCTATGATTGCTATACTTACCTGCAGCCAGGTTACTCTGACTGAGGTTACTGACCTGGCTGCAGGTAAGTGTAGCAATCATAGAGATGGCTGCCTACTACAGTCAGGTATATAATGTAAAATATTAACGGTTTTAGCTTACTACATGTAATTAACATGAGAGGGAAAAGATAAAAAAAAAAAAAAATTGCAGCAGGCTTATGGTGGCAGAGGTTGTTTTTATAAATTCACAATATTGAAATAAGCCTATAAAAAATTGTTTCATCTAATTAACACATGAGGGAAGATATACCTTCTCGGATCTTAGACCATGACAGATGACGTTTCGTGTCGTAACAAAGAATGCAACGAGATACTTACACTACATAAACTACGAAATACTAACATAGCTATGAGAAGTTTTGTAGGTACCATTGTTTACTTTCAGACTCGCAAAACTTTCACATGATATTAGTTATGTTCAAAAGGTACCTATATATTTACACTAGCTTCTGCGCGCGACTTCGTCGGTGTGGACTCCACTTCTATTGGTCTTAGCGTGATGACACATAGCCTATAGCCTTCCTTGATAAATGGGCTATCTAACACTGAAAATTTTTTTCAAATCGGCCCAGTAGTTCCAGAGATTACCGCGTTCAAACAAACAAACAAACAAACAAACAACCAAACAAACAAACTCTTCAGCTTTATATATATTACCTAGTATAGATTTAACGGGAATTCGTTGATCTTGTCCTAATTCTTCATTTCAATTCTACATAGTAAATAAAGTACTTATAAGTAATTCTTTGTCTTGAATCCTTCAGTCATATAGGAATTATTGATGCTGAAATTGGTAAGAAAGTCATAATATTGAAATAACTTAAACGGTGGAAAAGATAATAGATCACAATATATAAGAGATCACCGCCTTGTTCAAACAAGAAGGTAACTAACTCCTCATTTTAAAACCCTTTATTTATACAGTGTTAGGTACTCTCGAAGTCTAATCACACAAAGTGCACACCTCTTCTAGAATGTATAGAAACAAATATTTTCAAATTCTTCATTAAATAATGACTTAATATACATATTTAATACCATTAGCTCCTTATTTTACTGAGGCCCTTTCATACACGTGTTTGAGTACCGTCGAATTTATAAAATCACTCGCAAACATTGGCGTTTTTCCAACAAACATTTGTTCACGCGTAATCTATATTTATTTCTGTTCAAGAAATTATGTATGCTACCTTTATATCTCAAATATTCGTACGAGGTGGTAAAAGAAAATAATTTTTTATGTATACTGGATGTGTCTGCGATTTCATTAAAGTGAATCATTACCTCATGCTGGATATATAAATTGAGCAGTGCGTTCAAAGGTTTCTATAAATCTGGATGTCAAGTTCTTTTGGATTATAACGTTACCTATAATGACCGTAAAATGTCTATAGTAACAAAAGAAAAACCTTACAATGTTTGCGAGATTACTTTTAAAATGTATACTTTCTAAGAAAAAATAGTGAATGAAATCTGACTAGACTCTGATGAGTTAAAGGTAAGACATACACGTACATTTTTAATTTAAGCTCTTCTCCCAAGAAACTGCGCTGAATTTCGAACTAAATACTGTGCAGTGATGTGCCAAGTTTTATTTAAATTCATTCTCTAATTTTAGCGCAACCATAATAACTATAGACGTACTAAGATTTTTAAAATATCTTTTAACAATCTGTTACAGTAACTATACAGTATTATTATAACTAAAAGTAACCAATAACATCAACCAGTAGACTACCGTGTTTGTAACTATTTGATTCAAACTACGTATGATTACTGTAGTGGAAAAGGGTTTTCAAAAGTTCCAAGCCACATTGTTGTTTATCTAATGTACCTACCAACATCAGAACTAAATAATTTCCAAGTGAATCTGTGCGAACATAATTCTAAAGTTTGGAATAGTTTTGAAATGATCTCATGTCAGAACATTTCACTCTAAATAGAACATTTGTTTTAGTTAGAAATTTATCCTTAGAATGTGATTTTCAGGAGTTAGTTTCCTGTTAATAAAACGTTTATATTGTAGTACTCTAGCTAGTAGAGAGCGGACTTATTTCGACACCTGAAATGAAGAACATTGTATCTGATTTTGTTAAGTTTTCAGGAGTGATTTAAAAAGTGGCTAAGTGATATTAAATAAATTTGTTAATAATAAAACAATTTACTTCATTACGGTACGGCTTTATTTAATATCACTTGGCCACTTTTTAAATACACAAAAAATTGTAAAATGCTCTCCTGAAAACTTAACAAAATCAGATACAATGTTCTTCATTTCAGGTGTCGATTTAGAAAGGTGCACCACAACACCTCGGTACAATTCATAATATGAGCTAAGACACAAACCGTAATTTAATATCCATATATTATACGCGCTGGCCCGGCGTCCTTTGTATCATCTTTACATTGTATATACTCGTATATATTTGTAAATATGTCTATTTATTCAAAGAAAACTTTGTCCTGACAAGAAATAACAAGGAATATAAGCAAAATAAGGAATTATCCAATTTTATTTATGGACGTTCGCAAATTATGTTCGTAGATATACATTTCTGCGATTTGTTTTTAACCGACTTCAAGAAAGGAGGAGGTTACTCAATTCGACGAAGAGTTTGGTACTATGATAAGGAAACCAGGATTTGATGGAACCTTCGAAAATCGTAGTGATAACTAGTGCGTTCGTAAACTTTTTTCGTCTAATTACGTTGTATTACTTGTAGATGTAATTGAAGTCTTTTTTTTTTTCGTTTGCTAGCAAACACAATTATTATGTTTATTATACATGAAACCGCTGCTCCTTGGCTAGTATTTAATAAACCAAATTCAAGTAGCAGACACGTGAAGCCGTAATAATTTAATGATCCGAGCAAGCGTTTCATTGCCGCTTAATTTCTCACGACGTTTTGACAGATTTGTGATTACAAATTAATATCTTGTTTAGATTAAATATAAATTGTTTATCAAATATAATAACAAATACTTTTGTTTAAATTCATATAAAATAAATGTAACAATAAAGATGGCCGAGATATAAATAATTTTCGTTACTTCTTTTGTGATTAAAACGGGGTTACGGTTATAAAAATGTGTGAAAAATATCTGCATTGGTATTAATAATAATTTCGCTTTTAAATACAATATGTATATGATACACATGTTGTATATGGTATCGGGTTAAAAAAAACTGTAGTTTGTCTGTCTTGTGGTGCAGTTTTCAGTATTTTAGGTTTTATTGGTTTAATCTACTTAATTCCAACACGAATATAAAATCCGTCTTTAAAAATGTACTGATACGACAAGTACAAACTAATACCCACCTAATCTAATCTATATACTAAAAAACAGATCAAATTTGAATGAATGAACAGGTTATTTTGGCAATAACAAGTGGATATAAAAACAAAAAGTATGGCTACAAATACAAACACCTGATACGAAAACTACCGATACTCGTACTTATCGGTTATAAGACATAAATATGTGTTATATACATACACATAATATGTGTCTCAATACGAAAACGTATAATATCTATTAATTTTTGAAAATTTCGTCAAGTTTGAGAGGTGTCACCGTCAGGTACTTAATCACTTTTCAATATTGGTTCATAAGTAATGAAAATGTCGGGGCACTGGCACATATAAAAATACACCTCAAAGTACACCCTCTCTGGTAAATATCTCCTCTTCAGTTTTATCGACCTATGGAAACATTTCTACAGACTGTTCTTTTACGTTCTTTCTAATTTATAAATGTGTAAAAAGGGGTAGTATTATTTTATTTATTTACAAATACGTGTACATAATTATGTTCATATATTTATGTCACAAAAGAGTTAACTAAGTTTTTATTTAATACATTAAACAACTCCCTGACCAAGTATCTATAAATTGCAGCACTGCACAGTGTTCAGGACTTTTAATTAATTTAGAGTTGTTTGGCATTTAGAAATGTTTTAGAGAGAAACTATTATTACTTACTAGGCTATCGTTTTGTTTATGCTTTATTCAACTAAGTATACTACGTAAATTATAACAACTATCAAATGAGTACCTACATATACGATGACCCGAGTGGTTTTAACTTTTACCTGCTTTTGTAGTCGACCTCTTACGAATTATATCAGTCACAACTTCTCCGGTGTAGTGGTGTGTGTAAACACAGACGGTTTGCTTGTATTTGTATTTGTACAAATATTTATTTTCGGTTTCAATGTTGGTCCTTGTGGGTCTCGACCCCACCGTGCCTCGTAGAGCACGTTAAGCTGTCGGCCACGGTTGTTATCATAGACACCTGATAGCCGTCGTTGATCATAGTAGGGGTAAAATCTAAGTCTATACATATCGTCGTAATGTCATTTATAACGTCTTATTTATAAAAGCAGCCTGCACCCCGACTAGAAGCCCGACTGGGTTAGTACCTCGACCTTACAGAAGACCACAGCTAAATAATACTGTTTTCAAGCAGTATTGTGTTCCTGTTGGTGAGTAAGGTGACCAGAGCTCCTGGGGGAATGGGGGATAGGGTCGGCAACGCGCTTGCGATGCTTCTGGTGTTGCAGGCGTCTATAGGCTACGGTCTTACCATTAGGTGAGCCGTACGCTTGTTTGTCGACTTACTAGCATAAAAAAAAAAAAATTTAATGTTTAAATTAGTTGACGTTTGTAGCTGCAGGGTAACTAACGGGAAGTCATTCACTTTTGATAAATTCGCTATTAGTAAATTTAATAAGTCGATAATGAAAACGCGTTTTTACATCATAGGTACAGTGGAAGGTGTCTGTCTGTATTGTATAATAACTAACATAATGATATCTAATAATGGTTATTACGCAATAATGGCTCCACGCAGGTCCAACGCATCTTTTTTTTGTTTACAAACCTAACTGGTTTGTGCGAATCAAAGTATCAAACCAGTTCCAAACATTGTAGCACGCACATCCGCTGGGGATTTTGATCAAGCTTTTTTTCTGCCAAATTGTAGAAAATTTAATACATACCAATGAGCAATCTAAAGCCACTCCTAGTGGTTAATTGACAACAGTTTTTTTCTTTAATTTATTAACAAATAAGGTTATGGACCAATCAATTTTGTAATGACTAACCGATTTCTAAGATCTTACAAAGGTAAAAATATGATTCTTAATTTACGACTTATGGACTCTCTCAGTAAGAATGTATTTTGTTTTGACTTTCATATTTTATTAATTATTATTATTTTTATTATTTGTATAATCTCGGCTAATAACCACTAAGCCGGGTAGTCGATGACACGGGTCTATTAGCCAAATGTACATCAACGGGTTACCGAACAAAGGATTTTTAATTTTTTGTACAGAGTATTCTACACTGTATTTTCAAAGCGTTAGTATGACAGTTTGTATGGGTACTAGCAAAGATTTAAATCGTTTTAAATCTTTGGGTACTAGTCGACCTGTGCCTACTTCGTTGGGCGTTAATTATTATTTTTGTGATGCAAATGTAAAGTTTTCATCTCGCTCGCATTTCTACGACTTGATTTACATATACTGTTATTTTTCACTGATTTTTTTGTTTAATAACAATACAATATAGCCTATATCACTCCTGAATAGTGTAGCTTTCTGTTAGTGTAAGAATTTTCATGATCAGATCAGTATTTGCGCAGATTACCCCCTACAAACAAACAAAGTTAAAAACTTTACCTCTTTATAATATTGGTGATTGATTGGCAGATTGATTCACTTTGCAGAAATTTTCTTACCAATCTGCATCTGTTTAGAACTGCTGCTTTTTGTAATAATTGGTAAGTGCTCGCTGGTAGTTTTAGTGTATGTAGAGACGTTTGTATTATTATTGTATTAAACATATAAATGCACTACTTCTATATACTTTATATATAAAATTCCCGTGTCACAAACACAATGTTAATTACAATACTCCTCTGAAAAGGCTGGGCCGATTTTTATGAAACTTTGTGTGCATATCGGGTAGGTCTGACAATCGGACCAACATCTATTTTTATACCCCTAAGTTACAAGAGGCGGGATTAAGGGGGTTAATAATATACATGGTAAAACAACGTTTGCCGGGTCAGTTACTATTTAAATAAATTGAATAGAACATTCTGAATAGTCACTACATACTCGTATTATAAAACAAAGTCGCTTCCCGCTGTCTGTCTGTAATCTGTATGTATGCTTAGATCTTAAAAACTACGCAACGGATTTTGATGCGTTTTTTTTAATAGATAGAGTGATTCAAGGGGAAGGTTTATATGTATAATACATGCATAATATAGTAGAGGAACACTGATCATTTTTGCAACCGTGCGAAGCCGGGGCGGGTCGCTAGTTAATTATAAGTCATAATAATCATACTCTCTACAGGAATTTGATCATGAGAGCTTGAATGTATAAATCAGGTTTATTTTTAAGGTAAAACGTTTAAAAAGACATAAATAAGAATTCACAACACATTTAACGTGCATAACATCGTCATAGTTGGCACACCTCCGCAAACATTTTAGCTTTTGTTGTGATCAGAAATAACCGACGAGATGTAACAAACTTTACGACCAATCCCGAAGAATTCTAAACGAATCAAAGTACTTTTTATTGTGGTTGAGCTGTCATTCATATTTTAATAATGTCTGTTGAATTTTCCGATAATATTTCGTGTTCTTAGAATATCAGACAATTGTAAACAAACAGCTTTAACATTTTGTTAGTTTTTAAAACATTTATTTATTTATTTATTCTTAACTAGCCGACCCGTGCCCACTTCGTTGGGCGTTATAATCCATTTCACATAAGAAGGGTACGGTGAAATTTGATATGTTCCAATACACTCTCACTATTTTCAGCAAATCAGATAAATATAAATGTTTTAAAATCACCAATTAATTTCTAAGGCAAATAATAATGCTTGATTAGATTGAATTGTTGACACGGCACGTCAGAGGGCGCAGGTTCAAATCCTGCTGATTTAAAATCTTTATATATTTTTATCTTTTTCCATTTATCTTGTCACTTCTGAATAGTGTAGCTTTCTGTTAGCGAAAGAATTTTCATGATCGGATCAGTATTTGCGAAGATTACCCCGTATATACAAACAAAGTTATAAACTTTACCTCTTTATAATATTAGTATAGATGTATACCGAAATACAGACACATATAAAGAAAGATACAATACAAGATGTACAAAGGCGATCTTATCGCTATAAAGAGCGATTTCTTCCTGATAACCTTTGGGCACAGGACACGATACAGTAGCAGCGGTTAGAACTTAGAAGTGTACACATATTAAGGAGGAGACATTGTGCCTATTACAACAAGCATTAGCTTGGCATTAGCGGTATAGTAGTTTATGAGACCGAATTGAATTATTTTATCTTCTGTCATCACATCATCAAGTCAATTGAATGTAATGATCGTCGTGTAAATGTATAAAACCTTGGACCAGGACTTACAAGTATAATCTATTATCAAGTTCCTAGCTGTTACTATACTTCAATTACACTAGTTATGTAAATAAAGGTAATAGATAGTTTGAATTCTTGTAGAAATACATCATAATTTAAGATTAAAGCAAAGTTTATTTAATTTTGAGAACAATTATTCTCAGTTAAACCAGAGGATACGGTGCTAATTAAATTAAAATCACGCTTTTAATAAAGTTGAATAAAAATATACGCTAATAGCGGTATCAACGTTTTAGCAACATCTCATCAGCAATTAACACATGCGAATTTGATTTTTTTTTTCCCCGTTGTGTACAAAAGTAAACATTGTATCCAGAACCATAAATCAACATTAGGGTAATAAACTTATAGATATTTGGGTCGTTTTAACTGTTACGTCTTGACTTATCGGTGACATATTTAATCATGTCCATGTGTGTATTCTATTTTTAATGCATTACATACATGTAGGATGTAAGTAAACAAGAAATAAGGACTCACCGTGTCTTCTAGAGCTTTGAATTCGTTAAAAAGCCTGTTGTTTTCAAGTTTCTGGTTTAAGGACACAACGTTAGCCGAGATTGCAATCATGTTCGCAGATAGATCATCAAGTTCTTGCCTTAGACGAGATATTTGCATTTCCCGGACAACTGTGAGGACTAGCAACCACACAGCCAAAGCGCTCACAGTTACTCCAAATATGACACAACCTTTGCGTCTCCGGTTATTCCTGTCTCGTCCTGCATATTGACGCTCGTAATCTTCACTCATTAAGTTCTTCGATAAGTCCTTCACATCTTTCAAGGCTTCCGTCTGAGTATACATTGTAACAGGCTCGGTTATAAGAGCACAGTTTTCTGCCATCACACCCCTAGGGGACACTACACTCGCGATCTATCACACGATAGCGAACTAGTAGCAATTAGCCGTTATCGTCCCATTATCGAGTTCTCGGAAGTTCGGGACGAGCGATTGATAGTGGACCACGTGCAAAGAAATCTCCGAAAGTCAGGAATACACGCGTGAGCGGCGAGGCGGACTAGAACCGAGTGATGACCGAGTGGAACAAAACGAAGCGAGTCGTGGCACGCGGCGCCCGCGCATCGCTGCATGCGTCTCCACAACATTCAACTATCCGAATGTGGTAATGGGAAGATTAGCCTTCATAAACATTCGAGGAATAAACAATTGAATACCCAACGATAAAGACTCATTAGCATTATAAGCATTGGTTATACGCTTTGTCCTAGTGTGTTTTTTAGACGCATCAGCATTTATCAGCTGGTATTGTTATGCAATAAATAATTACTACACGTTCTTCCCTCATGCAATACCACTATTACTATTTCTGTGTGCAATACAAATTTATATGGCTTGCCTATGCAAGTAATAAATTCTAATAGTTCTTACGACGTGCAGAGGTATGTTAAAATCGTTACCGATAAGATAAGCATATATTGCAATGATGATGATATGATTGTGAAGATCACGTCTAGTTCGGATTTTAGACTAAATGTTTAAAATTATCAAAGAGATAGAAAATTATATTTTTTACAAACTATACGCATTGCTTACTAGATAACGAGATTCAACTACTAGCTTTAGAAGATATTTTATCTCTGAACCCAACCCTAAGCCTAAGTATAACAATCAGCATCTGCTTTGAACACCTTACACCACATACTCTGATATTATATGATATTATAGTATTACGTGTATGTATAAGAGTAAATTTATATCAAAAGGGTACGCTGAAGTAGTAATAAGAACTTACTAGTATCAATGAACAACATAATATTGTGTACTTAGGTACGAAAGTTATATTTTTTATTTTTGCTCAATGACGAACGGAATACGGAATTGGCTCTAACAAATATCATTATTTTGAGAGAAGGCGTCGAAGCAGAAAATGTCACAAGTAGAAAATAAAACTATGAAAAGGTAACATGATTCGTGATATAAACGCTTCAAACGACCCCCAGTAGGATTTTTCCTGTGTCGGGGATCCGGAAAAACACAATACACAAGTACAAACGCCCTGACCACCACAAACATCTATATGGCCAATACAAATGTCTGTCGATAGCTGGGATCGAACCCGCGACCGCCAGCACAACGGCCAGTGCTTGTGACCGCTGCGCCAACGGGTCGTCAATATAGTTTTTAGTTAGTAATAATTTCAATCATTGATTAGAAGGATCACAAGTTAATCCAAAAAAGTGTTCACCGGCCTATAGCAATCCACTGCTGGACATAGGCCTCCACTAGTTCACCACGCTGGGCTGGCTTTGTCGCACCGAAGACGCTGCTGCCCGTCTTCAGCCTGTGTATTTCAAAGCCAGCAGTTGGGTGGCTATCCCGCCATCGTTCGGCTTTTTCAGTTCCAAGGTTGTAGTGGAACTATGTTATTCCTTACGTAGCCTCTTACAACACCCACGGGAGTCGGAATCTTTTACAGAGTGGCTATTTTCTTTACTGCCGTAACTACACAGCAGTTAAGAACATGTAAAAAAAATTGTGAAAATTGTAATAAAAATAGAAATTCACTCAGATAAAGAAATTTAAAGAAAATATTACATTTTCAAAAAATTTCCAAATTCGTCTAGCCGAGCAACATGTTAAGCGATTCATTTTTATTTACATATATGTATATAGTTAAATTTATTTCTTTAAGAATTCATATTTTTGGTCAAGTAATTTCGTTTACGTTTTTACATTGTTTTATATTACCAAAGACGTCCTTCGTACAACTTGGCAAAGAAAACAAAAATGTTTCTTTCAAAAGAAGGTTACTTCGATGTTTGACAAGAAGTTGATATAACAGGTCTTCAAAAATATTTAATTGAATCATACCTATTATGTTTATTTTATTTTAACTCTTTTGATGTATGAGGTGACGTCAATGTAATACAATAACAATGAGAACAATTTCTCCGTAAACCATTGTTAATTTGAAACCATCCAATTTATATTTGATACAGATTATGAAATAATAAATAATTAAAATTAAATAAATAACTAACAATATGCGCAATCATGTTGCTGAGATTTGTACTATTCATAATCATATTCATATTCACTTACAAACATAAAAATTCCGCAAATAAAATCGCTAGAGACACGTAGGTAGGTAGAAATATAATAATTATATAATAATAATATAAGAAATAACTTATATATATGCAAAAAAGGCAAGTAATGTAGTGTAAGCAAAATATAACAGTGTGACTTGTTCGATAACAAAGTCAAAATATTTTAGAGATAAATTCGGAAAGTTTACAGAAAGGATTTTCTTTTGAACCCTATGAAATATGATTCGAAAGTTAATATCTGAAGTTGAAGAACTAGAGGTAATAATAAAGGTCCTTGAAACGGCTTATTTATTGTAATGTCTAGGGACACGGTATCGAATACAAAGTATCGATACTGTACTCATGAGTAGTATCGAAAAAAAAGTATCGTACTCATAAAAGTATCGAAACAAAAGTATCGATACTTCTAGGTATCGAGTACAAAAGTACTCAATAGAAGGAATTGATACTTCAACTTCCAAAAAAAAAGGTCGCTTCAAATTTCGCACAAATACTGAACGACTGTTTACCAAATATGTCAGTCGACCAAAAAAAAATTAATTGTGTTTGCTCGCAAATGAAAAAAAAACCGACTTCAATTACATTGACAAGTAATACAACGTAATAAGACGAAAAAATAGTCAAGTAAATACGCACTATTAAAGATTACTCAAAAATTTTCATTATTTAACGTTGTGTCCAGGTGTCCATTTTTAAGCGACTTCCAAAAAAGGAGGAGGTTCTCAATTCGACACGTATGTTTTTTTTTTATGTATGTTAGCTCAGAACTTTTGACTGGGTGGACCGATTTCGATGAATTTTGTTTTAATTGAAAGGTGTTGCGTGTCATGTGGTCCCATTTTAATTTAATTGAGATCTGGCAAGTACTTTTAGAGTTATATCTAATAATGCGTATTTACGTGACTACTTTTTCGTCGACCTACGTTATATTATACCGCATAACTTTTTACTCGGTGTACCGATTTCGATGATTCTTACTTTAGTCGAAAGCTAATACTTGTCTTGTAGTCTTGTTTAAATTAGATCGAAAACTGATTACAACTTTTTAAGTAATCTTTAATAGCGCGTATTTACTTGACTATTTTTTCGTCTTATTACGTTGTATTACTTGTCGATGTAATTGAAGTCGCTTTTTTTTCGTTTGCGAGCAAACACAATTATTTATAAGTATTTTTTAACGGTTCACAGGAAAGTGGACTTATGGCGCCAATCAAACTACCAATTGTAAATTCATGCATCACTTCTTCAGGCATCTAAAATTTATAAATATGTGTTGTACAGCTTTCTCACATATTTATAAATTTTATATGCCTGATGATGGTCCAATAAAAGATTGAAACGTCGCATGAATTTACACTTGGTGGTTTGATTGGCACCTTATGTCCACTTTCCTGTGAACCGTTAAAAAATTACTCAAAAAGTTGTAATCAGATCTCGATCTAATTTAAACAAGACTACATGACAAGTATTAGGGCCTATGCAAACCACTAGATATATCTTTAAAAGTTCTTGTCAGATCTCATTTAAATTTTAAATTGGACCACATGACACACAACACCTTTCAATTAAAACAAAATTCATCGAAATCGGTCTACCCAGTTAAAAGTTCTGAACTAACATACATTAAAAAAATACAGTCTAATTATTGAGAACCTCCTCTTTTTTTTTGAAGTCGGTTAAAAAGGTCGTCGCTTTAAATTATCGTACAAATAATGCATAAATGTTTTCAAAATTTCAGGAAAAAGTGTAATAGTACTCATGTAAATCTTTCGATACGATACCTGCCAAAAAGTACTCATTGAGTAAAAGTATCGAATGCAAAGTATCGAGTACTAAAGTATCGGTATCGAAAGGAAATGTACTCGATACCACAAAGTATCGATACTTTTTTCGTGTCCCTAGTAATGTCAAAGGTGATAACCTATTTTCGTTTTGTCCTTAAAATATTTAAAGAAAAATTGGAAAATATTTATAAGTAGTCTGCTCATACATATACATATAAGTTTATAAAAATATTTTAGGGCTCGTTTTGCTAAGTAAGCTTTTTTTTCTCAATTCTTTTCGCTATTTTTGGCGATAAAATGTAGGAACACCACTTACTTTTATATTTTTAGATTTTTTTTTTGTTATTCTTTGTCTGTGGTAAGTTATTAAAAACATATCGAATAAAAGTTTAAGGAGATTTTTTCTCTTAAAATTAAGGTACATTATACGAGT
Source organism: Melitaea athalia (assembly GCA_905220545.2). Lineage (NCBI taxonomy): Eukaryota > Metazoa > Arthropoda > Insecta > Lepidoptera > Nymphalidae > Melitaea > Melitaea athalia. The sequence continues at coordinate 5,348,567 of HG992178.1, read as the reverse complement.
ATATCCGATGCGGAATACAAAACAATAATGAAACGTTAGCAATATCATCATAATTTTTTTACATAATATACCTATATAATATCTGTATACAAAGGCTAAAAATAAAATGGAAATTAATTTTTAATAAAAAATTTATAATAATACTAGCTGACCCGGCGAACTTCGTACCGCCTCCACTAACACTTAAACTCTATGGCATGGTATTAAAGTTCTAATTGACTTTTAAGTATTATTACGAATCTTTTGTATGGGAATATAGAAAAGTTTTGTTTTTAGACTTTTTCAGGCAATTTTCTTAATTTTTCTCTCCGTAAGAACCATCTTCGTACCCAATTCGTACCTCAAGGAATATTATAAAAAATAATTAGCGAAATCGGTTCAGCCACTCTCGAGATTTTTCGCTTAGCAACACATTCAGCGATTCATTTTTATATATATAGAGATAATTATTTTACTGTACTGTGTTTCATTATCGGATTTACTGTTGTTTTTGTGTGTGATTACGTATTACTATCAAGGCCTTAGATTTCATTACAGATATTTGTTCATTTTATGGTTTGATTTTACGACATTGTTATTTGTATTTAACTAAATCAGCAAAATTTGTTAACTCTTTTTCCCCCAAGCTAATATTTTTTTTATATCGTAATATCGTTATTATTCGATTATTTGTTATCGCACTTTAATCTTGCAAAGCAAATTCACGTTTTAATCACGTCAGATTAAGGTTACTAATTTGTTTTTTCCTCATAACTAATAACATAAATATTATCATTTAAACGCCGTTTTAAATGTGCAAAAACAATCCTAATTTAATTCGTTCTTTGTAATAAAATAACACATCAAAACAGTTAAGTAAATAAATCGCACCGCATTAAATATGCAGGTCAAATATTAATCTCGGGCTGTTTGAAGCGAGTTTAAATTTATCTCGAAGCAATTCAGTATTATCTTAATACTAGCTGCTGTGCCCGCGACTTCGTCCGCGTGGACTTGAACAAAAAAGTTATTGTTCAGTTCGCAGTTATAAAAAAAAAATCGAAATTAAAAGTAGCCTAAGTTACTCCTTATTACATCAGCTATCTGCCAGTGAAAGTCCCGTCAAAATCGGTCCAGCCGTTTCAGAGATTAGCCGGAACAAACAGACAGACAGACAAAAATTGTAAAAAATGTTATTTTGGTATAATGTTCCGTGTATAGATCCATATTACGCATTTATTTAAAAGTGGTTATTTTTATATTAAAAACATACACCCCAATTTTATTTATTAGTATAGATATAGATAATTGATGACGCGGGCGTCAAACAGTTCAAAGATCGCTCCAGTAAATTTCTAGTGCAACATTTTTACAATAAATGATATTTAACAATTACACTTATATAGGAATACTAGCTGCTGCCCGCGACGTCGTCTGCGTGCGTTCACTGCTCGTCCCCCGTAGGTGATAGCGTGATAATATGTAGCCTATGTTCTGACCCGACTTCTTAATAATATTCGTGCCAAATTTGAAGTAAATCCATGCAGTACTTTTTGAGTTTATCCCGGACATACATTTGAAGAAATAAAGGTTCACTGCTCGTTCCCCGTAAGTCATAGCGTGATAATATATAGCCTATGTTCTGACCCGACTTCTTAATAATATTCGTGCCAAATTTGAAGTAAATCCATGCAGTACTTTTTGAGTTTATCCCGGACATACATTTGAAGAAATAAAGGTTCACTGCTCGTTCCCCGTAAGTCATAGCGTGATAATATATAGCCTATGTTCTGACCCGACTTCTTAAAAATATTCGTGCCAAATTTGAAGTAAATCCATGCAGTACTTTTTGAGTTTATCCCGGACATACATACAGACAAACAGACAAACAGACAAACAGACAAACAGACAAACAGACAAAAATTCTAAAAACTATATTTTTGGCTTCGGTATCGATTGTAGATCACACCCCAAGTATTCTTTTAAAAAAATATTCAATGTACAGTTTTGACTTTTCTACCATTTTATTATATGTATAGATGAGAATATAATAAAATGGTAGAAAAGTCAAAACTGTACATTGAATATTTTTTTAAAAGAATACTTGGGGTGTGATCTACAATCGATACCGAAGCCAAAAATATAGTTTTTAGAATTTTTGTCTGTTTGTCTGTTTGTCTGTTTGTCTGTATGTATGTCTGGGATAAACTCAAAAAGTACTGCATGGATTTACTTCAAATTTGGCACGAATATTGTTAAGAAGTCGGGTCAGAACATAGGCTATATATTATCACGCTATCACCTACGGGGAAAGAGCAGTGAACCTTTATTTCTTCAAATGTATGTCCGGGATAAACTCAAAAAGTACTGCATGGATTTACTTCAAATTTGGCACGAATATTGTTAAGAAGTCGGGTCAGAACATAGGCTATATATTATCACGCTATCACCTACGGGGAAAGAGCAGTGAACCTTTATTTCTTCAAATGTATGTCCGGGATAAACTCAAAAAGTACTGCATGGATTTACTTCAAATTTGGCACGAATATTATTAAGAAGTCGGGTCAGAACATAGGCTACATATTATCACGCTATCACCTACGGGGAACGAGCAGTGAACGCACGCAGACGACGTCGCGGGCAGCAGCTAGTATGAGAATAAAAACATATAATGAAATATAATCCTTATTCGTGATTTCGACACCTTTTTATACTGAATACTTATAATAAATTAATACACAAATAGCTTGTCCCCACGATTTCGGGTTGCCTACATTATTATGTGTTTCAGCAAATGGCCGAAAAAATTGATGCCACCTTAAAAAATCATTGGAAAAAATTCTAAATTTACCTTTTGATGAAAATTCGTAGACCCAGGCTACTTTACCAATTCGAGACGGTGGCATCGGCGTGAATATTTTTGCTAGTGTTGCTCTTCTTGTCTTTCTTGCTTCTGTGCATAGTATCAATAGTCTATGTTCCGACATCTTAAAATCAAATTCAGTCCAAATTACAGATGCTACAGATGCAATAGAAACCTGGAAGTTACGGTTGTGTAATGGCGATATTCCAAGGATGTTATAAAACAGAAACTTTGGGATATGCCTTTAGTTCATAATACTCATATAAATTTAATGCTAAATCTTACAAGTGACGAAAACCGTGCCAGGCTTCTAGCTGTGTCAAATAAAGAGTCAGGTCATTGGTTACACTCTATGCCGTTAAAAACCTTGGGACACTTTTAGATAATGAAAGTTTTAGAATTGCGGTCGGTCTCCGGTTGGGAGCTCCGCCAGGCTTTAAACACAGATGTCCGTGCGGAAAGGAGGTTGATTCTTTCGAACTACACGCCTTTCCTGCAACAAGAGTTCAGGTAGGTTTCTCCGCCACAGTTCCCTAAATGAAAAAGAGCTTTTGCCACCATCGACGTTCCTGCTCTTATTGAATCTGCTGGAATTAGTTGCGATGATGGCAGGAGACCTGATTGATTGACGTTGGTTCACTGGGAAAGGCGACCCTCGCTTTTATGGGATGCAACTTGCACCGACACACTTGTTCCGACCCATGTCAGGAAAACAGCCTTAAAACCGGGAGCTGCTGAGGATAAAACTAGAACGATTAAACGGCACATATATTCGTCACTAATTCCAAATTACACCTTTGTGTCTTTTGCAGACAAAGTACTTGAACCTTGGCGTAGCAGTGCTAAATATTTTTTTTTAAAGGTTATTGCCTCGCCTTATTGCCTCCACTGGTGACAAGAGGGCTAGTGCATTTTTTTCCCAGAAAATCAGCATAGCTATTTGACGGGAAATTGCCCCCGGTATTCTTGGCACCATTCCACGCGTTATCTAATTCAAAAATATATATTCAGGGAATTTCTAATGACGACGCATTGGCGCAGTAGTCCACAGAAATTGGTTAATGGTTTGGAAAATGGTCTTGACGTTTGTGTGTGACGTTTCTGATCCCAAAGCACTGAATTCTCATCCTACTGAAGCACACAAAAGTGTAAAGTGTTTATTATTTTAATAAAGATATATTTTATTGATGACAAATGTGTTAAATTGAATAGAACCTTAACAGAATATTTAATAAAAACTTTCATGTAGATATCAAATCCCACGAAAAACATAAATGTGAAAAATGACAGCCAAGTTCAATAATAAGAATATGTTGTTTGTGGACTTCGCCGAAAAAAGTATTGAGATCTAAACTAGATCTAAATGTGCGCCAAGTTCTACAGAAAATCCCGAAAAATATTTAAGCTAAAGATTTCACTTTGCCAGTTTTCACTAATAATTCATCTTTTATTTGGCTAATAGCTTTTTAATGTTGTTTTTAAGTAAAAACTAGCCAAGTGAAATCTTTAGCTTAAATATTTTTCGGGATTTTCTGTAGAACTTGGCGCACATTTAGATCTCAATACTTTTTTCGGCGAAGTCCACAAACAACATATTCTTATTATTGAACTTGGCTGTCATTTTTCACATTTATGTTTTTCGTGGGATATCATTAGATACTTTTTGTAGAACTTTAGATTGACTTCTGTACTACCTATATCTGTGTATTGTGGCGCCACGCGCGCCAGCCGCCGCGCCGACACACTCCGTTGGCCGTTTGTTTAGCGCGTATTTCAAGTTTTTTGTATGGAGACAACCTTTATTTTTTGACTTAATTTTATTTTTATACTTGTTTTATATAGCAAATGTAACAATACATATTTTGTGCAAGTTTTAAATATCCACTTATAACGGTTCAGACGCTACAATTAAAAAACGTTTTTTTTTTTTTTGTATGTGGACCCCCTCTATTGTTTAACTTTCTTTTGTTTTCAGATTTTTTCCTGCGCTTACACGTAATTACCTAGCTAGATGCCAAATTTCGACTTCCTAGGTCATCTGGAAGTGGGTTAGGTTTTTGATCAGTCAGTCAGTCAGTGGAAAATTCGCGACTTTTGAACCTTCATATTTTTGTAACCGTTTCAACTAGGTTAATGAAATTTGGGGTCCTAGTTGTCCTTATGGATATAAATATATATACGTAATTTGATCTGTTTCTATTGAATTGGTTTTGAGTTATGGAGGGGTCAAAAGTCGCTCGAAATGGTTCGTGTAAATATACACACGGCGCTGAGTCGCCAGTTCTTTTGCTTGAACTTGGCTTGACACGCTGCCGTGTGTCTTGATTTATTTTTTCGCTATAAAATAAAGGAAGATTTAAAATCATAGAGAACAGTATTTGACTAAAATGACCTAATATATAAGTGGACAAAAAGTCAAAAACTATCGTTCTAACGCTAATCAGGTTAAAGTTTTAGAAAGCGAAATATATGTAGATATATTATGGTAGGGGTAGCCTTGCACCTAGAGCCTTTATATAGTGTCTAACATCTAGGGCTTTATATAATAACATTTTTCCGTTATCAGAAACACATAGGGTTGTCCCCCTATACTATTAATATCTGATGCGCTCGAGTACCTATTTCTTTGTGACTGACTTAAAGCTCTCCCCACCGCTGAAATGGTATTTACGTCATATAACTTTTTTCTTTTTAGCATCTAATCTTCACAATCTAATAGGTCACCACGACGCTCAAGTGAATCCCACATTTAGCAATCTGGTCTCCACTACCGTTAGTAAATACAATACCTACTAACAAAATATGTTGCGCCCAAATAATTATATTGAGTTAAAATCATTTTTAAATCTCATGATTTTGACATCCACATTTTTAGAAGTTAATAATTCATTACCCAGCGCTATAATGATTTCGTCTAAGAATATTTATGAACATTGGAATAATTTGTAATTCCGTATGTACTCGACTTCAAAGAGACTTTCATATCCGCCTTAAATAAATGAAAATAATATCACAAGCTTTGTTGTTTGACATTTACTGTTAGGTACATTCAGATAAGTAAGAAGTGTTTAATAACATTTAACCCTTTTGTACATGATTTTCATTAATCTATATTAAATATAATTATTATATAAGAGGTTTTCACCTACATATATATTGACTCATCACGATATCTCTGGAACCATAAGGCGTAGAGCCGTAGAGACTTGAAATTTGGTAGGAATATTCCTTTCGCCGAGTAGAGGTCAGCGAAAAACGGATTATACGAAATTCCACCCACAAGAGGGGGTTGCGAGGGTTAATATCACATATGACAAAACAACGTTATACATAATTAATTATAATAATTGTTAAATTTTACTCCTGTGCAAGCAAAGCCGCAGGCAGTGGGTACTCATATTATACGGTTATAATATATTTCACGTCTTCAATTTGCATGCCATAAAGGATACAAATTGTTTTGTACTCAAAACAAAATAAGGTTAATTGCTTATTTAGGCTGTCATTGTGATGAAAATAAACAGGTTACAAAATATGTGAACTAATTGCGTGATGTATAAGTTACGCGAACTGAAGCAAGCGTATTAACCATCGTTTATGGATTGATTGATTGATTCGGCCTGTAATGTCCCACTACTTGTCTAAGGCCTCGTTCTTCATGTATGAAAAGTGTTGGAGCTTAATTCACAACTCTGCTATGCTTTGAGTTGGCGGATAATTTCCTTAAAATTCGTAACGATTCACAGTCAACAACACTTATCAGATATGTCTAAGACAAACAAGACGTTCCTCTTCCTACACCAAAACGGTTGTTACGTGTATAATATTACCTGATTAATATTTATTTATAATTTCTATACCTATTATGAGTTAACGGCATGATATTAGCTCCACGAATTAAAGTAAAGTGTACTTATATATTTATAGAATTTATCATTTATTTATAAATTCTGTAACTACTTACATCACGTACACCAAGTAGGTAGCTATACCTGTAATTCCCCCAGTGACAATGAAGTGGGTATTGGTGAATAGTTTGACAATGTAATGTAGCTACACATTTACTATTAACGAAAATACCTGTATTTCGGTAATAAACTTAAGTTTAAGGAAGATTAAAACTATTTTTCTAATATGTTTTCAATGAGAGCGGCAAAACGGCTGCAGGTGTCATGGCGTCGGCTCTGACGTCACAAAATAATCTGGGCCTTACTTTTTACTTTACTCTTTGGAGCGCGCCTGACGTATTATGTTATGTTGTGAGGTTGTGACGTCTGAGCTGCGCTGTAATTTGTGTTTCATTCAAAATGGCCGATTGCAGTATTTTCATGTTTTATTTTATTGAAAATCACAATAATCTTATTATTTTACATAAAACTAAACCAGTATTTTGAATTTTTTTAATATGAGTGTTCCCTGAAATCATTAAATTGACGATTTTTTGATACTGTCGTCATGCCCATTCATCATATCTCATAGTAGGGACGCCTAAGTGGTGATTTTAAGATTTACATAGATCGATATACGGGATAAAATCTAATACGCACTTTCCATATAAAATTAAACTTAATTGATCGTTTTTTGTTTTGATATTTTAGACCAATTACGTGGACTTTAGCGACGACAAGGACGGTGTAAATTGTACCTAATGGAAATAAATAAAGTTAATTTCTGAAATGTATGTACGTGTATACCTATAACTTCTGAACAACTGCACACAATGTAATGTTTTGTATTCGTTATTGTCAGGACATAGTCGATTCACGAAAAAAAGTATGGCGGTACGAAGTTCGCCGGGTCGGCTACTAAAACATAAATTTTCTTTTTCATTGAAAAGCAATTGAACAATTAAAAGTGGGACCATGACGCAGTTAAACACATATAAACACAAAAGAAAATATGTCGGTATATTATATCACACGAGTGCGTAATAAACCTACGTTAATAAACGTTTGCGGTTTGAGTTCCTCAAAATGACGAATGGACAGATCATTAAAAATAAATAAAAATGATATTATGTACTTACGCAAAACTTAATAGCTGGAAATCAAAGTCGTTTTCAATGAAATTGAGTTGTTTATATTTTATACTAGCCGACCCGTGCTCACTTCGTTGCACGGTAATTTTATTTTCAATAATTACTTCTAACGACGATATCTCAAAAACTATTCATCTGATTGATATAGTGTAAATAGGGCAATTTCAATCTGCATTTAATGCCTAAGCTAACTAACATGTTCATTTGGATAAGGATTAATACTGAACTAAAGAAAATAGCTTTGAAAATAACGTAAAATTTTTAATTAAAAATTTGAACATAAAAGTGGTTATTGTAAGTCAACCATAAGAGATAGAGATATGCTGATATGCTATCGCGGACTTTTTTGTAGAATTTTTATAGGTTTTTTAATTCGCTAGTACATTACTCAACTATAATATCTTTGCTAGTTTACGCGGCGTTCGCGTGGAAAGCTCCTAGTTGGCAAGATTTTTTGCGACCTCTTCAACATTTATCGCCGTATTTCTGCTAATTTACATAAAAACATAATACATTATATACCTAAACCTTCCTTAAGAATCACTCTTTCTATTGTTGAAAACTGTATAAAAATCCATTCGGTAGTTTTCGAGTTTATCGCGTTCAGACAGACAGGAGGACAGAAAGACGCGGCCGGGGGACTTCTTTTTATAATATTTATAGATCTATACTAATATATAAAGCTGAAGAGTTTGTTTGTTTGGTTGTTTGTTTGTTTGTTTGAACGCGGTAATCTCTGGAACTACTGTGCCGATTTGAAAAATTCTTTCACTGTTAGATAGCCCATTTATCGAAGAGGGCTATAGGCATAGGTATATGTATCATCACGCTAAGACTAATAGGAGCGGAGTCCACACCGACGAAGACGCGCGCAGAAGCTAGTATAAATATAAAAAGACCAACGAGTATGGAGTACCTATGTGTTTGTTTAAATGCCTCAGTAAGATGCCTCAGTAGTTAACACTAAGATTAGAAAAATTCTTACGGTATTAATCAGCTTGTTTACTGAGAAAACTCATAGACAATCACGATACGACTTATTTAAGAAGAATAATGATAAAGCCTATCAAATAGACAAGTATCTAATCTGAAATTGTTTTTCAAAGTATCCCTTATTTGTTTCAGCCCCGAAAAAAATATTTGCCAAATATATTTAACTGCCAAATGTTTTAACCCCTGTTAAAGAAAGCCTACCTACCCTGTTAAGAAAATGAATTCATCTGTTACGTTCACGTCGGGTAACTAAGTGGAACTTTACCGGTAACAGGTGAAAGAGTTACAAACTATCGTTAACAGGAAAACCTATAAACAGAATGTTATATACAGATAGTCTCTACGTGTTCTTTGGTTTTGGTCTCTATGGTTAGTCTTATTTAAGGTATACAATATAGGTAGGTACATACAATCATTGAAGACGGCTTCAATTCTTTGTTATAAAACTTTTGACTGTGTCAATTTAATACTAATTATTTCGCTAATGTCATGTGCAGTGATGAAGACACAGTGGAGATATGGGTAACTCTTACCGTTTTGTCTGTGTTGATTTTGATTGGTTGAAATCATCTACCTTGTGGCTTGGTGTTTTACAGCCTACAAACTTTCTCAATACATTGTTCATCTCAATGACATTCCTTATAACCAATCCTAAATAATAATAACGCCATTAAAGAACGTTTGGTATTACACTCGTTCAGTACTGATCGCTTAACTCTCTGTTTTAAAATAATTAAAATAATTTCCTGAAATAAAACAATAGCAAAATATTACGAACTACAAATGTTAACAAAAGCAGCTACGTCTATGTTGTGGTACTTTCACATGAAATACCTTTTATCTTTATCTTTGTTTTAACTTTAAGTTTTCCTTTAACCTACTTTTAAAAATACTACTTCTGCCTCTTAGTGCAATGAACTACAATTAATTAATTCTCTGAATTCGCTCGTGGGAGTAACTACGACGATATTGTAAAATTAACTGTTCATTGTTTTCAGTAGCGCTAAAGATCAAGGAAAAAATATTTAAGTTTACGATTAATCCTTATATTTAAGATATAATTTATAACAGCTAAGCTATTAATAAATATTATGAATATTATAAATAAATATAACTTATATTAATATAATGAAAAAATATTTAGTTGGTAATTGAAATTGTTATTTAAACACTGCAGCCTTGATTTCTGTCTGAAAATTTGTATCACGATGCTTAATTTTCCTTTATTTAAAAATAACATTCAGAAAATTTAAATACTCTTTGCACAAAAATACAACATATTATAGTAAGTTCAACTCATCTTTGCGCGCGGCGCTATGTGTAAGTAAACCTTGTATATATACAGTGACTTTGTTGCATGACAAGGGGTACAGTGAAGTGAAAAATATAAATAAAATTATTTAAAAAAAATTAAAATAAAAAATTATATCTCGGTGACAAATAGTATACATACACACATAAACTCACGCATGTATCCCGGAGGGGTAGGCAGAGACAAGAAAATGACACTTGCCACGATCCTGACAAACCTAAGCGAAAACGCTTCATCAACATTCATTAGTCGTTGCATATTATTTAATACTTGGAATAGTAACTATAATTATGGATTTAAAAAATAATAATAATAATTTGTTAATACATGTTTATTGAACATATTAATCTGTATCGCTACTAGAAGAATAAAATGATGAATTTTCGGATTCGCTGCTTTCACCAAGTTTAATTATTATTTCAGATTCCATATCAAAAATTCTTCTTCTTTATTTACGTGTTGACAAGTATTACGCCATATCTCTTTATTAATTTGACTAAAACGATCATTTATTAATTTCGTTATTCCAGTCACACTTTGTTCGATATTATGCGGAGCAATATAATTTTTTAAAATTCCCCATACATTTTGTATCGGGTTTAGTTCAGGATAATACGGCGGTAGTCGAAGAACTTTATGTCATATGTCATCAATCTTATGACAAATATGGTCTTCTTTATTATTTTTTTATCAAGTCATACAGTTTAATTTTTTTATATGTGCATTATAAGTAATGTTTTTTCTGTCAACCATCTATGCATTTCTGTTTTGCGGTCTTTATACGGAGATTTAAATTTGAAGTCAGTTTTTTTTCCTTCAGCCAATATATTTGTTATTGTTCTCTCTGATATGACTGCCATTGCTGTTCTCTTTCGCACACTGTTTAAATATTCATTCAATTTTGATATTAATTTGGATCTGCACTGCAAATTGGATCACTTATACTAGCTGCAATATAACTATGTTTTCCTTTTTTACAAATTTGAACACCTTGGCAATAGTTTCACGAGTCTAAAACAATAATAATACGTTCACTTTAAAAATAAAATAGTTTTTAAAGTAAGTTAGTAATGTAGGTATACATTATTTAATAATAGTAAATATTAATAATATCGAAATTAGCACATTGAAAATATTTACCTGCCTCCTTAAAAAAAATCAGTGAAGAACTAGACATTTTCTTTAACGACTGTACCGGTGGAAAAATGACCAATAAGAAGACGTGTTTTTTGAAATTTCGAATGACGGCGGTCGCGTCACTGCTACACAAATTAAGGCTAAGCGCGCACTAGTGACTTTTGTCACCGTAACAATAAATTCTTTAAACAAAAGTCACTAGTGTGCGCAAAGTGTTACAATTACAAGCGCACGCACACATAGAGCCCCGCGCAAAGATGACTTGAACTAACTATATGCTATTTTTCTTGGCTAGCTTAAAATCTCACCACATCACCCAGTGGCGGTAGGGGTAAATCTATATATATAAGAGACCCCGCAGACATACAATTGTGAATTGGCCAACTATCGAACAACTAAATTGGGTACTTTTACAATTTAGTTGTACAACTTTGAAATTGTGCGTAATCGGAAGGGAATTTCGATTCTGATGCGATCGGTATCCAATTAGTTAGTTGTACAATTTAGTTGGAGAAGATGTGCGGGCTAGCATATGTCACCATACCTATTAGTATACACTTCGATTTAGTTGGCCAACTTGAAATTGTATATCTGCGGGTGCACTAAAAGAGATTTCCACCCATTGACTCATCACGATATCTCTGGAACGATAAGGCGTAAAGACTTGAAATTTGGTAGGAATATTCCTTTCGCCAAGTAGAGGTCAGTTGAGAACGGATTTTACAAAATTCCCCCCACAAGAGGGGGTTGCGGGGGTTAATAACATAAATGGCAAAACTACGTTTGCGGGATCAGCTAGTAAATTACTAAAAAATATCAAGTGATTAATGGACATATAAATATAATCACGCCTCTTTCCCGTAGGGGTAGGCAGAGACCACTTCTTTCCACTTGCTACGATCCTTACATACTTGTTTCGCTTCGTCCACTTTCATTATTCCTTTCATACATGCTCTCCGTTTTAGGGTACTCTTGACTTGGCCTTTTTTCAAGACGTCACTGATTTGGTCTTGAAATGTCCGCCTCCACGTGTGAGCAGACATCCGCCTGAGTGGGGCGAGATGGGGTCGCGTTAGCAGTCTCCACCCCGCCCCGGCGGTTGGCCCGAATGCAAACATCCGGGCCCCGGCACCTAGAGGGGCGACACCCACAAGACCACCCCTCCCGACGACGTGGGATCTCAAGCCAGCCGAGGATCCCCCGACCCCCAGCCGGTCACCCCACTTAGGGGACGCTCAACCGGACCAGTCTACCGTCTGCAGAATGGGGACATATGTCCAGGAGCGTCCCCCCTCCAAGTCAGGCAGGCCTGACCTCCAACGCCCGGCATCATGGCGTTGGGGGTCAGGCCCACCCGACCTCCAACGCCGGATCGCACCGAGCAACCGAGCAAAGCGCCAGGGAGCCGAGCACGACCCGGCAACTACCCCATGGGTCCACCGGACTGCACCAACAACCGAGCTTAAAGCTCCAGGGAGCCAGCACAGCCCGGCCCTCACACATCACGTCTGCCGGATTGCACCAGCAACCGAGCAAAGCTCCAGGAAGCCAGCACAACCCGGCCGGCAAACCATTCGCGCATTCGCGCTACAAGGCGGGCAAGTGAACCCACCCACCCTGTCCCTCTAGTGCGCTCACGGGTCGAGCAGTACCCGGAGCGCACCCCACGAGTCAATCGTTAGCCGCGACGAGCAGCAGTACCGCGACTGCGATACTGCTGCCCGTCCCGTTGCCCAAGGTGCACCACGAGGAGGTGACCGACATGCACCCCTTGAAATGTCCACCTAGGTCTACCCCTTCCAACACTCCCATTCACACACGCCTTATACACTTTTTTCGTCAATCGCTCTTCATTCATTTCTTTCTTCATCCATAATTCTTCATTCATTCTTCATTCATTCATGGACGACCCTTATCCTATTTACTGCCTTAGTGAAAGAGAAAGTTTTTGAGTAACACGATCTCGAAAATAATAAAATGGAAAATTAATGGAAATAAGTATAAAGAAAGACTTTATAGGTACATAAAACGATTGAGACACAATATTGTCATGCCCCTCACAAACTTGCCACCTATGTTACTAGGCGTGTTAATCAAATAATCGAATATCATCTCATCTCATCTCATTCGTTACGCTCTTGTCAGAGCGGTCGTGGTCATCACTTCCCAGTCACACTCTTGACGATCCGTCTCCATTCTTCCCGGACAGCTGCTTTTCGGGAGCACACATGCAACGGAACGTCGACTGCAGTCCTTACTTGGTCCGTCCATCTCATAGGCGATCTGCCGCGAGGTCTGGTTCCCTCTACTTTTCCCTGGACGGCTAGACGTTCGATGGAGACATTGTCACGTCTAATCACGTGACCAAAGAAAGTGAGAATTCGAGCCTGTACGATGGAAGATAGACGGTGCCTGATGCCGAGTTCTTCCAGAATGGACTTGTTGATCCGGAATTGATTCCAGGACACTCTCAACATTCTTCTCCAGCACCACATCTCGAGAACGTCTATTTTCTCCATATTTTTTGCAGCTTATCCATAGCTGATCTGGATATCGCCATGCGCCGTTTAATTTCATCCATACAGCCTCCGTTGTTCGAGATTAACGCTCCTAAATAGACATATGATTGCACGACCTCGCAGTTCGCTATTTGTGTCACTTCTGGCGAGTTGTTGTTAATTCGATTGACAATCATGACTTTAGTCTTGCTGCGGTTGATCTTGAGGCCGAATTCTAGACTTATGGTTTCCATCTTTTGGAGAAGTTCTTCCATATGGCAGATACTAGTCGCGAATAGGGTGGTATCATCCGCGTAACGTAAGTTGGAGATTTTCAAACCTCCAATTGATGCTCCATCTGTCCAGTTCTCAAGACTTCGTCTCATTATCATTTCTGTGTAGATGTTAAACAGAGTCGGTGAAATAATGCACCCTTGCCGAACACTAAATAATCAAATATAAGTATAGTACCCGGCCATAAATATTGCACATCGACCTTTGGAAAGAGACAATCGGCTAATTTCGACTTCGTAGAGCGTTATAGTCCAAGATCCCAGACCCCAGACTTCCTTGTTTCTGATTGACAAAACATTACAGTATACATCGTAGTATAAAGAGTTGCTAAAATATTTTCTACATGTTTTAAAATATAGTAATATAATTAGTGTCTGGCGATAAATACGAAAATAGCTGGTTAATAACATTTTTACGTATATAAAGCAGCCAAATTTAAAAAAATTGTGAAAGAACGTTTGTGTACTAAAGGATATTATTCGATTAACGATTTTATAGAAGACAGTACGCCTTGGGAATGATGTGATCGCCGCCAGGCTATTTCAACCTATAAAATTATTGTAAATTTCAATCTGCTTTGGAAAAAAAACATGATTAAAAAAATGATATTAGTCCCGCTGAGTTTCTTTCGCCAGTTCTTCTCAGGTCAGAGGCTTTTTCTTTCCGAACTGGTAGTAGACTCATGACGTTCAGTAAGAAATTGTAATAATTTTATGCTGAATAAAATATTTTGAATTTGAATTTAATATATTTTGTCCTTCAAAAAAATATGACAGGTGATCTGGGAACTGGGTTCTTACACTATTAGATCTGTCATATGAAATACTGACAGTCCGATTCGTCTCATAGGTAATGTGCGTCAGAGATAACGCTCTACAAAGTTCAAATTAGCTGATTGTCTCTTTCTAAAAGTCGATGTGCATTATTTACGGCCGTGTACTATACATATTATAAATCTGTAAAGGTCAACACGGGTTTATATTTGTTAAAATTGAATCAGGACAAAGCTTACCCTGAATTAATTAAGGTTTTAAGGTATTTTTCTTTATAATGAAACAACTTTTTCGGATTTTATCGAGGTTTATTAGTTTTTTTACATGCCCGACGTTTCGGATACTTAACTTTACAGTAACCATGGTCACGGGAGAACTGATTTATTTTTCTTCTTCCTTCTGCCTTCGAAATCATTCCATCTTAAATGTCGTTTCTGTTGTATTGATTATTTGAAAACAAAGTCTTTATAATGATAAATTGAGAGCTTCTATGTTTTGTAAAATATATTAGAAACACAACATGTTTTTACATTAAAAAATGTTTAATGTTAAACGGTTTTATTACAATAAAAATGATGTAGTTAGGCTATGCACTATAAGCTAAAAAATAATTCGGTAACTCCTAGCTAACAGATCGCACCGCTAGTTAGTTAGACCATAAACAGATCTATTGTATCTAAAAAAAGGGAATTAATTTAGTTTAGTATATTTCCACTACCTTATTTAATTGGATTATTTGCACAGTTGAAATTACTTTCAATTAATTACTTTTCCTTGTTTATAAACAAATTTAACTAAAGCTTATTTTATTTCATTCCTACGATGGAAAGGTTTACTTGTTTTAATTGAATTCAAAGAAAACTAAAGCGTTTTAATTAAAATTACAACATTTGTTAGTAACCAAGAAATATTTATGATCAATTTAATATCTATTATGAATGTAAAATAAATGAAGCGAAGCTGATGGAATACTTTCCTATAACGTGCCTTTCATTTAGATATAGGTAATATGTGCATTTTCACAATTAGAAAATATGATACAACATCTACAGTCGGAAAGCGCCAGCGTGGGACTAGAAATGAACCTGCAAAAAACTAAATTAATGACCAATTCTTTAAAATCACCAATAAATATTATAAAGAGGTAAAGTTTATAACTTTGTATATACGGGGTAATCTTCGCAAATACTGATCCGATCATGAAAATTCTTTCGCTAACAGAAAGCTACACTATTCAGGAGTGACAAGATAAAAGGAAAAAGATAAAAATATATAAAGATTTTAAATCAGCAGGATTTGAACCTGCGCCCTCTGACGTGCCGTGTCAACAATTCATTCTAATCAAGCATTATTATTAGCCTTAGAAATTAATTGGTGATTTCAAAACATTTATATTTATCTGATTTGCTGAAAATAGTGAGAGTGTATTGGAATATATCAAATTTCACCGTACCCTTCTTATGTGAAATGGATTATAACGCCCAACGAAGTGGGCACGGGTCGGCTAGTCACCAATAAAGATAAGAAACGAAAACCTAGAATATGTAGATACTTATATATACCTAGGTAAACAAGTCTCTTTTCACCGTAACAACAACTTAGAAGAAATAACCAGACGGATAAACATGACATGGCAAAAATACTGGGCCCACAAAGAGATAATGAAAGGAGACATGGCGCTTTCAGTAAAAAAGAAAATAATAGATAGTGGCATTCTTCCCTGTCTAACATATGGCTCACAAACCTGGACATACACGAAACAGGCAAAAGAAAAAATTAGAATATGTCAAGCTGCAATGGAACGATCCATATTAGGGATACGAAAGATAGATAGAGTACGCCACACAAAGATAAGAGAAAGAACAAGACAAATAAATTTCTTACTTCACTCTATGAAACAAAAATGGAAATGGGCAGGTCATATAGCCAGAACAACGGACTCTCGATGGACGAAGCGTACCGTCGTCCTATGGAAAGGACCTAAAGGAAAAAGGAAAAGAGGCAGGCCTTTTAGAAGATGGATCGACGACATCAAAGATACAGCAGGAGACGAGTGGCAATCGAAGGCGAAAGACAGAAAACAATGGACGAAGTTGGAGGAGGCCTTTACCCACAGAGGGGTTCTCATTTAAAAACATGAAAAAAAAGAGATAAAAATTTAGAAATGTATTCATAAGCAAATAAAAAATTAAAATTTAACTCAATAAAATAAATTATGTAATTAGAAATGTAACGATGAAAATGTAATTAATACATATATACTTACAAATATTGCAAATAATAAATCTATAAAAACTAATAATACCTAATTATTAAATCGCTTTAAAAATTTAACTATTGTAATTGCATGAAAAAATGAGAAAGAAATAAAGGCTTATTTATTATTATTATTATTAATATGTGCATTTATTCTCAATATGTTGTCTACACAAAATTTTCTAATTAATAAACTACAATAAAAAATATTAATTAAATAAAATTATCTAACAGTAGACGAAATATAAATATTGCTATTCCATCATCCTATCATTCCTATCATTCGTCTAGCTAACAGTATTAACTTTAAGCGCCTGATATAAAATTGTAGCAATTAATGTGTTTTATATAATTTTGCTGCTACGTTTATGAAGATAGTAAATTGAGAAAATTTTTGTTTGACTTATTATTATATTATTATTACATTATACTAAAGTTCGTTCGCAAACGAAACAATAAAATCGGCCAAGTGCGAGTCGGACTAGCGCACGAAGGGTTCCGTACCATTGGCTAGTTAAACACCAGGTACATTGATTTTAATATCGGGCAAAAATCGGCAAAAAAGTCATTTTCGTTGTATGAGCCCCCAAATTTTTTTTTATTTTAATTTTTTATTTATTATTAAAGTAAATATACAATTAAGTATTTTGTGAATATTTCAAGTGCCTACCTCTTACCGTTTATTTATATCGAGCAAAAATAGGCAATAAATCGCGTTTGTTGTATGGGAGCCCCCCTTAAATATTTATTTTATTTTGTTTTTAGTATTTGTTGTTATAGCGGCAACAGAAATACATAATTTGTGAAAATTTCAACTCTCTAGCTATCGCCGTTCTTGAGATACCTACAGCCTGGTGACAGATGGACGGACGGACAGCGAAGTCTTAGTAATAGGGTTCCGTTTTTATCCTTTGGGTACGGAACCCTAAAAACCGACTTCAATTACATCCACAAGTAATACAACGTAGGTAGACGAAAAAATAGTCAAGTAAAGTAAATACGCGTTATCAAGATTATTCAAAAAGTTGTTATTAGATCTTGATGAAATTTAAATGTCACCACATGATAAACATCAGCTTTCGAATAAATCGAAAATCACCAAAATCAGTAAACCTAGTAAAAAGTTATGCGGTATTTTTTTCGTCGTACGTTGTATTAATCGATGAATTTTCTGGAGGGCCAATATGAATGTATTAGGAAAGATTTAGCAGAAAAGAATGACTCCATTAAAATATTACTTTCGGAAAATAAGGCTCTCCGCAGCACGGTGAGCGACCTACAGGATAGGCTGTCCTTAGTTGAACAACAGTCTCGAGCGAGTAATCTAGAAATTCAGTGTATTCCGGAACACCGTTCCGAAAATATTGTTTCTACAATAAAGCAGCTTGCTAATGTTGTTAAATACAATTTATCTGACACCGATATCCAAAGTTGTATCAGAATTAGGAAAATCAACAAAGACAGTCCGCGACCGAGATCTGTTTTGGTAAAATTTAGCAGCCCGCGAATCCGTGATGCTTTTTTTTGCAGCGGCTATAAGTTTCAATAAGCACGCTAAATCCAATGATGACAAATTAAATTCCAGTCATCTTGGAATCGGAGGAAAAAAGACTCCAATATACGTCGCTGAGCACCTACCACCGGCAACAAAAGCTCTTCATGCCGAAGCTCGCATCAAAGCAAAAGAGCTAAAATACGAATTTGTGTGGATAAAAAATGGCAGAGTTTATATGCGAAAATGTAAAACATCAGAGTGCAAGTTAATAAAAAATTCGGAATCACTTGTCAATCTTTCCTAGACCTATAATTAAGTTGTTCATGGACGATTTGGGTAGTTTATTGTATAAAATTCGATTCAATCAATTTTTACTATCAAAATGTCAGAGGTCTTCGTTTGAGTCTAACTGATGTAAGAAATCAGGTTCTTAATTGTAATTATGATATAATTGCCTTAACCGAGACTTGGCTTAACAGCAGTATATTCGACACGGAGATTTTCGATGACAGATATTATATTTATCGGCGAGATCGTGAAACTAGTTCTATTTCCAATCACAAAAATAGGGGTGGAGGTGTATTAATAGCGATTAAGAAGGAATTAATATCACGTAGACAAAGTGTCTGGGAAAGTCCTAGCGAGGATTTATGGGTTACGGTAGAGTTAGGTTCGAAAAACGCCGTTGAACATCTACATATATGTGTTGTATACATCCCTCCACCTGTGACTCGTGACTTACTACATGCTTTTATCGATAAGGCTACCGATGTTATAAGCCTAAACAATTTAATCACACCAAACAGCACGGTTTTAATGTTGGGCGATTTCAACATGAGCTCTTTTAGTTGGTCGACTCCAACAAACAATTTGCATGCTTCTCCCGGTAATTATTCTAACTGCTTACTTAAAAGTAGTCTAGTTGATTTTTTTACGTTGCATGATTTGGGACAATACAATGCAGTGTGTAATGCAAACGGAAAGATTCTTGACCTAGTATTGTGCAATCGAAGCATCACCGTCACGGAGTGTCGGTTCCCTATACGTCAGGTTGATGTCTTGCACCCACCTCTCGATGTCATTTTCCAATTTTCTTTGAGTACAGTACAGTCTAAACCTCAAAAAGCAAATAATCGTGAAAATCTATTTAATTTTTATAAAGCTGATTACGAATCTATTATAGCCTTTCTGGATGGCATTGATTGGATATCATTGCTGGGTTCATTGTTTGACGTTGATAAAATGATTGAAATATTTTATGGGGTCCTCCAAGAAGCTATCGACAAATACGTTCCTTTATCGTGTAAATCTGCTAGGTCTTATCCGAAATGGTTCACTCCACGGTTAATTAAACTGATTAAGCAAAAGTTAAAATGTCGTAAAAGATTTAAAATTTTTAATAATCCTCTAGATGCCATTGAATTTGCTCAATTGAGACGAGACTGCGATAATCTTATAAAACTGTGCTACGGCCAGTACATCTCGGAGATCGAGAAGGCTATAGGTGAAAATCCGAAATATTTTTGGACTCATATGAAAAATATGCGGCGCAAGAGCTCCAACTATCCAGCCAAAATGTTTCTAAATGACCGTGAAGCAAACACTAGGCAGGGTATCTGTGATTTATTTGCAACACACTTTTCATCTGTGTATGTTAAAAGCAGCAATGGTAGCTTGCGCAGTCATCAGCCTTACGAGCCAAAAAACTATATTGGT
Organism: Melitaea athalia; assembly: GCA_905220545.2. Classification (NCBI taxonomy): domain Eukaryota; kingdom Metazoa; phylum Arthropoda; class Insecta; order Lepidoptera; family Nymphalidae; genus Melitaea; species Melitaea athalia. Next base: position 5,328,213 of record HG992178.1, on the reverse strand, counting down.
CCTATCCACTGGTGACATCGAAAAAAAACTAAAAAGAATTGATAAGTCTAAAAGCACTGGTCCCGATAATATACCCCCAATATTTTTATTTCACTGCGCAAATTCCTTGGCATTACCACTATCTATTATCTTCAACACTTCGCTCAATACGGGCATTTTCCCTAAAAAGTGGAAAGAGGCACGAATCGTTCCTGTATTTAAAAATGACAGTCCTAATCTTATTGAAAACTATAGACCGATTTCGATTATTTCTACCATGTCGAAGGTCTTTGAGAGTTTGGTTTATGAAACTATATTCAAAAGGTTAATAACTGTAAAAGTTAGCTGTCGCCAGCATGGCTTCTTGTCGGGTAGGTCAACAACAACAAATTTATTCGAATATGTAACTAAATTAATAAATAACGTCGACAATAGGATGCAGGTTGATGCTATATACACCGATTTCTCTAAGGCCTTTGATAGGGTTAGTTTCAAATTGCTTATTGACAAATTGAGGGATTTTGGTCTAAGTGATGTGTTGCTTGGTTGGTGTGCATCTTACCTAGAAGAAAGATTATCCACGGTGGTCATTGATGGGTATAAATCTAAACCTTTTATCGCTTACTCTGGTGTTCCACAAGGCTCCATTTTGGGACCTGCATTTTTTAATATTTTTGTTAATGATATCGTCACAATATTCAAACATTCTGAGTGTTTTCTGTTTGCGGACGATCTTAAGATAATTAAAAGTATTAAGGATGAATCTGACGTTGAACTGCTTCAACAGGATCTTAATCGTCTAATTGAATGGTGTAAGGTGAACTGTATGTACCTCTGTGCCAAGAAGTGCCATTTGGTTAGATTCACCAGGAAAAAACATTTTGTGCAGAGCCAATATTTTATGGCTTCTGATAAGTTGAGTGTAGTTGGTTCGATACGTGATCTGGGAGTTATTCTTGATAATCAATTAAAGTTTACAGCACATATTGACAGCATGATTACATCAGCAACAAAATTGCTGGGTTTTGTACTAAGGAACTCCAAGGAGTTCAGGCATTCCTCTACGACAATCAAATTATATAACAGTCTTGTGCGAAGCAAGTTGGAATATTGCAGCCAAATTTGGAGTCCCCACTACAAAATCCATTGTAAAAGAATAGAAAATGTTCAAAAACGCCTACTCCGCCACCTCGCGTATCGAGCAAACTCTCACCAACACGATAAATCTTATGAGCAGAGGCTTAAAGTATTTAATGTGATGTCACTGGAGTCCCGTAGAACTGTTTCAGACATGATGTTTCTTTACAAATCATTGAATAATGCAGTTGATAGTCCGGCTATCGTAGAATTATTTAATTTCAACATACCTAAAAGACTGCCTAGGCGGTCGTGTCCGCTTTTCAAAGTATCGTGTTATAAAAGCAACTTGGGAAAGTACTCACCACTGGCTAGACTGCAAAGAACTTATAATGATCTGTCCTCGAAGGTCTCTGACTTGGACTTAAATGGTAATGATTTGGGTGTTTTTAAATCGAAATTAATATGCTTTTACAAAGACAATTTTAACTAAATTTATTTTAACTAAATTTATTATAATTCAATGTTTCAAGGATCAATTATTATATTCATGTTAATATTTTGGTATTTTTTCTTCTTATTTTATTTAATGATCTCCTGTGTAATATATATATATTTTATTATTATTATTGTTAATGTATTTTTTTTTTGAACTGATGTATTTTTTTTTTGTTTTTGTCATTTAAAATTTAAAATTTGAAATGTAAATCTATTGCTTTTGTTACATATGGTTTTGGATAGACTAGCTGCGCTGTTTAATATTTTTTAGTGTCTTAATGTTTTTCTAATATTATTTTTGTTTTCCTTATAAATGCATTTTGTTGTAATTTTTCACTACATGCAGTATAGCATGTAGTGACTGCCTATAAAAAGAAGTGCAATGATCATTGTTAGCCTACTATGTACTAAAACATTTATATTGTATCTTCTGTTGGTTGTCCTTAATAAATAAATAAATAAATAAATAAATAAATAAATAATACAACGTAGGTTGACGAAAAAAATAGTCAAGTAAAAACGCATTATTAAATATAAGTCGAAAAGTACTTATTAGATCTCAAATAAATTTAAATAGGACTAAATGACACGCACCACCTTTTGATCAAAATTTTTTTTTATCAAAATCGGTCCACCCAGTCAAAAGTTCTGAAGTAAAATATACTTTTAAAAAAAATTAATTGAGAACCTTCTCCTTTTTTGGAAGTCGGTTAAAAATTTCAAATATTTTATAAATTTAAAGTTTTAGGCATAACCAGCTAAAAACCATAAATAATAATCTAGCAAACCTTAAATATTTAGGCTTATTAAATAGGTAATTGTTAAGTATATATGAGGCTATGGTCACGGTGGGGCAGAGGGTGCTAAGAATCTCCGGCAGAGATTCAGCTGTCATAAGTCTTAAATCACCGTTGATCTTTGCACTTGGCAACATACTACACGAGGACACAGAACCGACGAGACCATACATGAGCTGGAAGAAAAGATATGCAAGTTAAAGTGGAGCATTTTATTATTATCCGAAGTCCAACGACAGAGGAGGACACGGTAATCCTAAATCCGGTAACTTGCCCTATTACCGAGAGGTCGCACATCTGTCCCAAGGTGGTGTCGGAGTGTCGGGTTATTTGTTTACAAGTCCCTCGTCAACAACGTGACGCAAGTCAAAAGTGTGTCAATAAGGGTAGCGTGCCTTATACTCAGAATATCGAAACGGTATTCGTTGAAGGGCATACATAATGCGCCAAACTCCACACACCTAGATAATGAGGTTGAGGCTATGAATGAGGACGTAAGTAGAGCCATACATGCTCCAAAGACTCATATCACGGTGGTGATGGGGGATTTCAATGCAAGACTACAGTCCAGATCTGTCTCTGAGTGATATTACCATCTTTCCAAAAATGAAAAAAGAACTGCCAGGCAGTTTGGCGGGTTAAGCAAACGTAAAAGTATTTTATTTCAAATAAAGAATTATATGTAAAAAAAAAATAATGCTTGAGTGATCAAAACTAAATGAAATAAAGAATCTCGTATTACACCCTGTGAAAATATTTAGTAGGTTAAATGTATCACATTCCGCCATATTAGAGGCTAGACTAGATCTGAAACAGGCCAAACAATGGAACTGATCGAGTGACACAGAAATTGGAGACTATGTTGCCTTGGACCACTTAAGATAGCCTTGGACTATGCACAACTCCAAAAGCGCCCGTGCTGGCTCATCTTCATCCCATGTAGAATTGAAAACACAATTTTATGTTTTATAATCCAAAGACTGGTTTACATTAGATTTCCGTACACGCTGGATTTCTGTAACTTTTGAGATGTTATTCAGGTATACCCAATAAATGAAGTTCGACTTTGAAGTAATGTATTAGGTACCTACATACAGGTAGGTACTATATTCAATTTTAAACATTTACTTTAATATCTATTTGATTTAAATTACACTATTTTGAAACCAAATATGAACAAAACTTATTTTATTATACTTATAATGATTACGCATATCTCTACAATTACGCAGGCAGACGAGAGAAGCTCTTCCGAGAATCAACCCCGGATGTCCCGCAAACTTCGCGGAGGACTCAGCTCCGACTACTCGTTGGAGCTCTTACGCAAACACTTACACAATTTAGGTGTTACAAACAGCCCCCTATGCAGAGCGTGCATGGAGGCAGAAGAAACGGCCTCGAACATCCTGCTGGAATGCACTAGTGTGGCGAACTACAGGGCACGACACCTCGGGACACCGAGGTCGCTCCAGGAAGTCGTCGGCAACGTGAAGGGTCTGCTAGGATTCCTCAAGGAGCTGGGCTGGCACGAGTAGTGTCCACAGCCAGCCAGTCATGCAAAATAGACGCACAAAGACGTCGAGTTGCGGAAAATGGCCCGTTTCTTCAGTCATCTCTACAATTAAGCAAAATTTCTTCGATTTTTCAATTTCTAAGAAACCCAGACAGTATGGCACCGTAGGTAACATAATAACCTCGATTTGGCGATCACACAATCTACTTACAAAAATATTATATATATGCAACGTCATCCGATGAAAAAAAAATAGTAAACTAATTAATGACTTATGTAAAATAAAGTTCTATCATAATATGAAGATTAAATCTAAAATTGTTTGGCTATTCGAGAGAATTTCCGATTTGCTTAACATACGCTGACTTGTTTAATGTAAAACTCAGCAGAACGCTCTTAGGCTTGAAGATCGCATTTTATAAAATAAAGTAACGTTGTAAATAAATTTCGGTAAAACCGAAGAAAAGGTGAAAGTCATAAATCAACTTCAGAAAGTATTTTTCGAGTTATGAATTTCAATAAGAGTAAGTAACGATATATACTTTTAGGCACACGCTTCATTAAACTTTTTCAGCGTAGGATTTTTTTTTTCAATTTATTATATAATAAAATAAATATAACACATATTTTCAATTTATTACATCATTTAACACGTAGGTATGTATAATAAACCATTTCTTCTAATGTAACTAAGCCAAAATAAGGCGTAGGGGAATTACCTATATCAATTCCAGGTATATTTATAGTGGAATTCAAGAACTAAAGAGTATAAAATGTGAATAAAAAATAGTATTCTTTTATATTAAAAACTAGCTGCTGTGCCCGCGACTTCGTCCGCGTGGAATTTAACGAAAAAGTTATTTTTCAGTGCGCAGTTATTTAAAAAAATCTAAAATAAAAGTAGCCTTAGTTACACCTTATTACATCAGCTATCTACCAGTGAAAGTCCCGTCAAAATCGGTCCAGCCGTTTCAGAGATTAGCCGGAACAAACAGACAGAGAGACAGACAAAAATTGTAAAAAATGTTATTTTGGTATATGTTCCGTGTACCTACCTATAGATCCATGTGCATTTAGTAAAAAGCGGTTATTTTAATATTAAAAACAGACACTCCAATTTTATTTATTTGTATAGATTTAAAAAAAAAAACTAGTCATGAAATAGAAAATATTTACCTGTGTAAGTATGGCGGTCAATTCGGTATTTCAGATTGATTATCAATTTTTTTAAACTTTTTGAAAGTGTTTAATTATTGTTTTTATTTCTAACAAGCTCTGCCCCGCGGTTTCGAGCACAATTTTTTTACAGTACCTACATAGTAGTGATTGTTTAGAAATTCAAATTATTAATAAATTATGTGTGTTTACCACTGTCATTATCAGACAACAAAAAAACAAACAAATCCCATACCTAAACTTTAAACTACCTTTTTTTATGTTACTAAGTCGACAAACAAGCGCACGGCTCACCTGGCGGTAAGTGACTACCCCTACTATTACAATGTACTCTGTGGTGACTACCGTAGTCTATAGACGCCTGCAGGCTGCAACACCAGAAGCTTCGCAAGCGCCTTGCCGACCCTATCCCCAATCCCCCCAGGAGCTCTGGTCACCTTACTCACCAACAGGAACACAATACTGCTTGAAAACAGTATTATTTAGCTGTGGTCTTCTGTAAGGTCGAGGTACTACCCCAGTCGGGCTGCTCCATATTTTGAGCAGGAAATTTCCTGCTGTGCCCTACCTCAGTTAAACTACCTATATTTTATGGAACCTTTATTCCCATTTTAACTTCCACCAAAGAATGTAATTCCAAACATGTTGAAAGACTTGAAACTGATCATTATTAGTTATCAACAAAAAAAAAATGCCAATTTTCACACTGAACACTTTTAGTTACACCGATTCGACCGATCGAGGGGATTCACCGCCATTGTAATTTTGAACTAGGTACCTACTGATAACTATTTCGGCGACGTTGCAGACGTGACGGTCACGTGTGATAACTTGATAAGTGGTAAGTAGTTTCAAAATGACAATTTATTATTATATGTAAGCTTAAAAACATATAATTTTCACACTTTTACGTTTAGACTTAACAACACATACAAGCTCTAACCATCAAGCTACTCCTATACGGACTACGCGAGGGAATATCTTGAACTCAACCTTAACCGAAGTCTACTCCCAATCTTTTTAGGGTTCCGTACCCAAAGGGTAAAAACGGGACCCTATTACTAAGACTTCGCTGTCCGTCCGTCCGTCCGTCCGTCCGTCCGTCCGTCCGTCCGTCCGTCCGTCCGTGTGTCTGTCACCAGGCTGTATCTCAAGAACGGCTATAGCTAGAGAGTTGAAATTTTCACAAATTATGTATTTCTGTTGCCGCTATAACAACAAATACTAAAAACAAAATAAAATAAATATTTAAGGGGGGCTCCCATACAACAAACGCGATTTTCTTGCCTTTTTTTGCTCGATATCAATAATGGCAACAGGTAGGCACTTGAAATATTCACAAAATACTCAGTTCTATTTTTACTTTAATAATAAATAATAAAATTAAAATAAAATTAATATTTAAGGGGGGCTCCCATACAAAAAACGTCATTTTTGCCTATTTTTGCTCTCATACAACAAAAGTGATTTTTTTAGCCGCTTTTTGCCCGATATTAAAATCAATGTACCTAGTCAATGGTACGGAACCCTTCGTGCGCGAGTCCGACTCGCACTTGGCCGATTTATTTATTGTTGTTCTTATTTCTCAGGTTTGCGCAAAGATTATTATAGTCCTAGTGTAGTGTGTAGTGTAGTACACACGGCGAACTACATACCGCCTCTTTTGTGAATATATTGCTATACTTTTAAATTTTCGTATATACTCGTACAAACCTTATCCTGACCAAAGATTTAAATCTTTGATCCTTACAATAACAGACAAAAAAGAATTTGGTGCAATCGTTCGAAATAGCTATGAGCGTAGGTACATTTCATTAATTTTAAAGGATACCGAATTCTCTGTTTGATTTCGAACTTAAATTTTGAAGTAAAACTTTGATATAATTTTATTTCAGTAGTGGAGCGTAAAAATATTGTTACGAAATTTTCGCCTCTACAGATCGAGTTATGTCAGTCACTAAGCGCTCTTACACACGAACGGCACGTTGCCAACGGCAGAGGTCGACGGCAGCCGTCGACTGCCGTCGAGCGCCGTCAGCGGCAGACGACTGCAGCCGTCAACTGCCGTCGAGTGCCGTCAGCGGCAGCCGTCGACTGCCGTCGAGCGCCGTCGGCGGCGCGCCGTTGGCTGCAGTCCGCTGCCGTTGAGAACATGCCGCTCACACGTCGGCTCTCTTAGTAAAGGAGCCAGTTGCAAAATGAATTCCGAAGAAGAAACACTGTTATTGTTTTTACTTCGTCGCCGCCGAGAAAAACGAAAAATAAAAACACGTTCAGTGTATTCGTAAAAGAATTTTTAAAATCGGTCCAGTAGTTTTTGAATTTGTTCATTACAAACGAAAATCCAAAAATAAAAATCTTTCCTCTTTATACATAATATTAGCATAAATATAAATAATAAAAAGATATAAGTTATTTAGATTATTTGTTTAATGAGATCAACATCATTTATCACCATTTTAAGTTGAAACAAAATACAAGTACTACCTATAGGAACAATAATACATAATAATTATTAGTTACTTCTATTTTAATAACAATGATTTTAAAAAAATCAAAATCAACTTATAATAAACCGACCATTTTTTTTAAAACATGTTTTTTTACTAACTCATTATTTTAATTTTTTTTTTAATTTTTATAATTTTAATTCAATCTTGCCGAGATATTGAACTTTTTAAAATAGCCGTCAGCTCATCAAAAGAAGCAATGGACATCCGAAAATAATTAAAAAACTTTTGCTCGTTTCTTCGTAAAAGTGGATAGAGTGTAAAAAAAATGCCCATCTTGATCTCTATTGATTAGTATTTCTTGAACCCACACTGAACGTGTTTTTATTTTTCGTTTTTCTCGGCGGTGACGAAGTAAAAACAATAACAGTGTTTCTTCCTCGGAATTCATTTTACAACTGGCTCCTGTACTAATAGAGCGGCTTGTGAGCGGCATGTTCTCAACGGCAGCGGACTGCAGCCGACGGCGCGCCGCCAACGGCGCTCGACGGCAGTCGACGGCTGCCGCTGACGGCGCTCGACGGCAGTCGACGGCTGCAGTCGTCTGCCGCTGACGGCGCTCGACGGCAGTCGACTGCAGCCGTCGACCTCTGCCGTTGGCAACGTGCCGTTCGTGTGTGGGAGCGCTAATTTTACGTGTGTGACGAACGCGAGCTTACAGCAGCTGGACTACAGAAAGTTTATTAAAAAATGTGCTACTCAAATCGAATCGCTATCGTGCCAGCTAAATATTTCAGACCACCCAACTAATATAACTACAAAATATAAGGGTCACTTTACTAAGTACTATCTTACATACACATGTACAGACTCTATATCAATATAACGTAGTCGACCTTGAGTAAGTAACTAATACCTACAAATCTTGTTATGAAAAAAGTACGTCTAATAAAAGTTAATAAAGCCTAAGTGCTACGTAACCTTAAAATGTAATGTTACTTAAAAGCCTCGAAAATTCACTTTTAGCTACAAATTGTTATACCAACACTAAGAATATTGCCGCCAACTAAGTTCATTACAAATAATTTTCTCAAGGTTATTCTTAAACAAGTAAACATAAATCACGTTACAATTTTGCGTAGTAAATTATACGTCGTAAATATTGACGCAGAACCTAAACAGTCTGTTATGACCTAGCTCTCCTGAAAAAAACTACTGACTTTAATTTGAAGTAAGCCATTCACAGTTATGTAAACAAAGTATCGATATTACAGTGTCTAATTACATAGATATTCAACTATTTTCCAATAACTGACAATAAATACAAACAATTAAGCCGATTCGATATTCTTATGTCATACATTAGAAAATGAATTAACGTATTTAGAATATTTTTAGACAAAAGTCAACTGTAATTATTATGAAATAAATTATGTTATTCTGAACGACACAGCTTCGTTAAAAGAGGTGGAATATTATTGATATTATTAATAATTAATGCGTAAGTATTTAAATTGAAATAGTAAATATTGTGCAATCTTAACATCGGTCAGCATCCACAGTCTACGTTTGCTACGCTATCATTATTCAATAATAAATCTATTATAATGTATTGGACCTTTTTTATTCTAAAAATCTTAGCCTAACATTTTTTTACTTTTTAAATTTCAGTTATCTTATCAAAGTATTATTGGCTACTAAAAACAGATTAACCATCGTTTAATAAGTTTTAATTTGATTAAAGTAGGTAAATTAATTAAAAATAATAACAATGTAAATACAGAAAAATTAACAAATGTCTAATACCTAACCCTAACCTAAGCTAAACATTAAAAAACAACTATGTCCTTAGATAAAATAAATTAAATAAATAATCTATACTAATATAATAAAGCTGAAGAGTTTGTGTGTTGTTTTGTTTGTTTGTTTGTTTGTTTGTTTGTTTGTTTGTTTGAACGCGCTAATCTCAGGATCTACTGGTCCGATTTGAAAAATTCTTTCAGTGTTAGATAGCTCATTTATCGAGGGAGGCTATAGGCTATACATCATCACGCTAAGTCCAATAGGAGCGGAGTCCACGCCGACGAAGTCGCGCGCAGAAGCTAGTTATCATTATTTAGGAAAAATATAATACATAATATTAATAAAATTACGAAACCTAAACATATATATAAACAGATAGTCTTATACAAAAAAGTTCTAGAAAATGATCAGGTCATTTAACTGTGTTTTAATCCTTAAATTACATCTCTAAAATTATCGAATAATGAGCTGGCGCCGCATCACATATTATATAAGTACCTATATTTTTTGTATTCTTATGAATAACGGAAACAATTTTTAATTCATGTCAATGAATCCTTTTTAACAGCGTTAATATAAAAGGATAAATTTAAATTATTGTTTTAAATATTTAACTTAAACAAATTTGTTCAACATGTTATTGTTCTAATTAACATTTCCTGCATTAAATTTATTTTAATATTACAAGTAAGTATGTATTTCTGAGGATGATTATAATGTAAGGTGTAGACACTAGACACACACATTTGTAGTGCAGATATTATCTACAAAAATGTTTAAAAAAACAATACAGCAAAGCTTTAAAAAAGCTGCAGCGAGCGATATGAAATGCTATGTTTTGATGGAATCTAAACAACCTTGATACAGTTAATATTTACATTTATTTGTTTCGTGTGGTAAAACATGCGAATTTTGCAAGAACTACTATGTAATCCTTATAAATTTACTACGTAATTCAAAACTTCATTATATCGCGTGATTGGTTCCGATCACGATTCAGCCTCTCTTGGGCATAGGCCTCTTCTCCATGTAGGAGAAGGATCGGAGCTTAATCCACCACGTTGCTCCAATGCGGGTTGACGGATATATTCCCTACTATGAGTTACGATCGTTATCAGGTGTACATGATAACAACCGGGACCGACGGCTTAACGTGCTCTCCGAGGCACGGTGGGGAGACCCACAAGGACTGCACAAACACCCAGACCACGTCAAACATATGTATGGCCAATACAAATGTTGTCGTGTGCGGGGATCGAACCCGCAACCGCCCGCGCAACAGCCAATCGCAATCCAGTGCTGTGACCGCTGCGCCAACGCGGCGTCATATCGCGTGATTGTTTCCGATTAATAATTAATAGATCAAATCCAATTTTAATAGTTTCTTGAACTTAAAACAGATTTATTGTATTATAATGGGTGTATAGAAAAATAAAAACCATTAAAAAGCGTAAGCTTTCGGAAGGAATCTGCACGTTGGAACCATAAGGCGTAGAGACTTGAAATTTGGTAGGAACATTCCTTTCGCCGAGTAGAGGTCAGCTAAGAGCGGATTTTACGAAATTCCACCCACAAGAGGGGGTTGCGGGGGTTAATAACATATATGGCAAAACAACGTTTGCGGGGACAGCTAGTATTTGACAGTATTTGTATAAATCAAAATGTCTGCTCAGAGTGGGAATCGGCTGCACCACTCACCAGAAAGTAAAACAAATTTATTATTTTTAATGAATACGTGTTTTTATAATTTTATTAAATTCAGAGACTTTTGTTTTACATAGTAGTTAATACGTACCTATACAAAAAATAATAATTAACGAAATACATAGATATTACTTAACTGTACCTTGCGAATATTCCTACATGTATTATACGAGTATATACACAAGTATATATGTAAATATAACTTTTTTATTTCTTTTTTACCAAGATTATTTTCACTTTTCACAAGTACATCGATACAACGCATTAAATCAAATACAAAAAATCAACACTATACTTATAAATATAATTATGTATACTTACCAGATTGAATTTATTAGCACACAAGTAAGCTATAGACGGCACCACGGTTGCTTAAAAACCGAATAAAATCATATCAAAATTTTCGATCCAGCCGGACCGATACATCGCATCGTTTCATAGCTTTTAATTGGCTAGAGCACCGACACGGTATGTCGGGGGTTCGAAATCGCTGGATCGAAATTTTGATATTATACATAATAATAAATATTTTACAAGTTATTCTATTCAGTTTATTATAATAGTATAGGTATTAAATATTTTAACATGCCAAATCTAACAAAGTAATATACCTACCATGGCACTGTTATAGTTTTAAACTTCTATACATATGAGTTCATGTATTTTTCGTGGAACACTTTCACCGTCCCAGTCTGACAAAGGACTATGACACTTAACGGTTTGAGACACGACATACATGTCAGTATAACTGTTGTTAGTCGAAAATAGAGATACCTACTCAATTTCTTTAATGTGGTTATTTAAGAAAAATTTATTTAATGTATGTATTTAACACACACACTGCTTAATACCTCGAGGCATTACCCACGCATATTTTTGAAGTAAAACTTCTTTATGCACGCTTGACTTAGGGAGTAAGCTGGTGAATGCGTGACGAGAGCGTTGTGAAAAGTGTGATCGGGCGAAGCGAACGGAAGTTGAGAGGGAGATATAAGTTCATCACATCATCATCATCACATCAGCCTATCGCAGTCCACTACTGGACCTAGGCCTCCCCAAGTTCAGGGGGAGAACTTGGGGAGATATAAGTTAGTGAAGATAAAAAGAAAGAGGGTTACGTTTCGTAAGTTTTACCGCCTGGCCACGGGGAACGGCGGTGCGAACGGCGGCGCGGCGGGCGAGGCGACCATTCGCGCGGCAAGATTTGCAGGCCACGCGGGTAGTCAAATTCGCCGCCGCGACTAGTAAGGAAGTGCGTCACTCAGCGACACTTTCGCCGCGAATATCGCTCGACTCCGTGGCGTGCGCCGTACTGATTCATGCCTTTGTTTTGTTCGCCCGTCGCGCCGCAAGTCGCCCGCGCGATTCGCCCGGTACATTTCGCCGGTCGCTTCGCCGGTCGCCGTTGCGCGTGGCTTGCTACGTACATTACTATGCGTTTGTTTCAGTCGCTAGACGCTTCGCCATTCGCACCGCGCGGATATTCGCCTCGGCGAATGTCCCGTGGCCAGATACTAAACTTCTGTCGTGTGGCCTAAAGCACACACGTTTTTTTATACCTCAACTATGTAGTCTGTGCCTACTGCAATTTAAAATAACTTTTTTAAAAGTAATAAAACAATACGTCAGATAGTTCAGACTTGTGTTAAAATTACGTCAAAGTCATCCACCAAAATCCATCATTTAAAACAAACAAGAGTAGAAACAGTGTTTTTGTAAAAGACGGGGAGCCGGTGACATTAAACTTTGTCGTCGCAATGTTCTTTTTTTTGTGGTAATCGAGTCAAAGTTTTATTTGCTGAAAATAATTTTTTTTATATAGATATATAGATAAAAAAAGTATCGCATATAAATGACTGCCTTACAGGACTATTTCGATACTTTTAAGTGTAATATGAAATGATCAAATATTGATATTCTTTTTAACCGACTTCCAAAAAGGAGGAGGTTCTCAATTCGACACGTATGTTTTTTTTTATGTATGTTAGCTCAGAACTTTTGACTGGGTGGACCGATTTCGATCAATTTTGTTTTAATTGAAAGGTGTTGCGTGTCATGTGGTCCCATTTTAATTTAATTGAGATCTGACAAGTACTTTTAGAGTTATATCTAATAATGCGTATTTACGTGACTACTTTTTCGTCGACCTGCGTTCTATTATACCGCATAACTTTTTACTCGGTGTACCGATTGCGATGATTCTTACTTTATTCGAAAGCTAATACTTGTCATGTAGTCTTGTTTAAATTAGATCGAAAACTGATAACAACTTTTTGAGTAATCTTTAATAGCGCGTATTTACTTGACTATTTTTTCGTCTTATTACGTTGTATTACTTGTCGATGTAATTGAAGTCGGTTTTTTTTCGTTTGCGAGCAAACACAATTATTCTAGAAACCCTTTCAAGACACTTCGTCCTCGAAAAAAACAGACAATAAGAATCCGAATCCTTTTAACCCTTTTCCTTTTAACATAAATTATTTCGTCATTAGAATGCAAAGCTTCACAAAGTACAGTAATATTTTTCTCACGAACAAATATCTCAACGAACGACGAACCAATGTCTTCAATACTAAGAGTCGTTTGAATGTAAAAATAAATGGAACTAGAGTTCGCTAGAAAGTAGAGACATTTTATGAGTCCGCTTCAAGGTCGCTTCAGTATTGAATCCAGAGAATCTCACTAGACTTTCATCTGTAGACTGGCGAAGTGCCAATATAGGGAAACTAAATAAATAGGTAAGGGAGAATTTGTTTGGCAGACGTCCAGCGCATTTTAGGTTGTAATGTAGCTGACCAGCGTACGACGACCAGAGTCGGGGGATCTATCGCCCACATTGCACGGTCCCGAGAAGGAAGGTGACCTCAGTTAATTATTAACATAATATATAATCTATACTTATTATAAAAAGAAGTCCCCCGGCCGCGTCTTTCTGTCCTCCTGTCTGTCTGTCTGAACGCGATAAACTCGAAAACTACCAAATGGATTTTTATACGGTTTTCAACAATAGAAAGAGGTATTCTTGAGAAAGGTTTAGGTATATAATTTATTATGCTTTTATGTAAATTAGCTGAAATACGGCGACAAATGTTGAAGAGGTCGCAAAAAATCTCGCCAACTGGGAGCTTTCCACGCGAACGCCGCGTAAACTAGCAAAGATATAGTTGAGTAATGTACTAGCAAATTGAAAACCTATAAAAATGCTACAAAAAAGTCCGCGATAGCATATCTCTATCTCTTATGGTTGACTTACAATAACCACTTTTATGTTCATATTTTTAATTAAAAACATTACGTTATTTTCAAAGCAATTTTCTTTAGTTCAGTATTAATCCTTATCCAAATGAATATGTTAGTTAGCTTAGGCATTTAATGCAGATTAAAATTGCCCTTTATACTATATCAATTAGATGAATAGTTTTTGAGATATCGTCGTTAGAAGTAAATATTAAAAATAAAATTAACGCGCAACGAAGTGGGCACGGGTCGGCTAGTATATAATATGTTGGAGGTTCGGGAGAGCTCGGAGTTGCTAATCGCGTCGGTCCTCAGGGCAAATGCCGCGCCGGCGGGACCACAGAAGTGCAATAGCGTCCCCGTGATTCCGCCGAAGCGTAACGAAGGAACACCCCAAGGGTTTTAGTCGTTGCGAATCCGACATACCCTCCAGCTCACCCGGGCTGCGAGGCATCCATAACGGATTTCCCCTGAGTAAAAAAAAGGTTGTTATGTAGCTCTATAAATAATACCTACGTCATTATGGGTACTAGACGTAAAAGTTTTTAAATAATTCAACAAAATGTTTTCCATACTTACACACGTATTTGTCATATTTTTTTCGTTGATTTTACTATAATCAAAGCCCAGTAGTTCGCCGAGTAGAGGTCAGCTAAGAACGGATTTTACGAAATTCCACCCACAAGAGGGGATTGCCTGGGTTATTAACATATATATGGAAAAACAACGTTGGCAGGGTCAACTAGTATATCTATAATTATATCTATAGAAATAAAATGAATCGCCAAAATGTATGTACGCACATGACTTCCGAACGACTGCACCAAATTGGATAAATCTTTTTTTTTTGCGTTCGTTATTGTCAGGATAAGGTTTGTCTTTATAATAACATGGCGGTACGAATTATAATGAAACAACTTTACGGAAGACGCGTTGGCGCAACGGTCACAGCACTAGTTTATGGCTGTTGTGCTGGCGATTGCGGTTTCGATCCCCGCACATGACGTGGTCTGGGTGTTTGTGCAGTCCTTGTGGGTCTCCCCACCTTGCCTAGGAGAGCACGATAAGCCGTCGGTCCTGGTTGTTATCATGTACCTACACCTAATAGCGATCGCTATTCATAGTAGGGAATATATCCACCAACCCTCGATGGAACAGCGTGGTGGATTAAGCTCTGATCATTCTCCTACATGGGGAAAGATGCCTATGCCCAGTAATGAGATATTACAGGCTGAAGTGAATGAGTGAAATTCGCGTAAATATTACAAAATAACATATGGATGGCGGTACGAAGTTCGCCGGCTCAACTATACAAAAATTAAATAATTTTATAAATTTTATTTTCCATTATATCTTCGCGAAACGTAAGACAATAATTTATCAAATGTAAATAAGTGTATAACGGTACGGCTCACTTGACGCTTTTCACGTCTTAAGAGAAAAAAAATGTGTAGTACAAGTTCATTCACCTATTTTAGAATGTGACTCATAAAATAATTGACGCAATTTTAAAATATTCACAATTCTACCTACCTACCTCGCATTCTAATTCAAGTATAAATTATAAGTTTAATTATTTTCGATATTAAAACTTTAATTTATTTTATTTTAAAATGCAATTTTTATCTTTATACTTTTTATTTTAACTGTCTCTACTTCTTATTACTCTGTTTTTTCTTGTATTAAAATTATTATTTAAATGTTATTAGCCTACATAACAAATAAAAAACAAAAAGATGATCCCTCTTTCAATTAGTAATTAATAAATTAAAAACAAATATTTTTTTAAAGAGAATGACAAACAAAAAATATAATTAAGCTGTATGTAAATACCTAGATGGTTCATATTTCGTAACAATTTTAAGCTATTACGCTAATTGTTATAACTGGTCTTCAAATGATTCAATCAGGAATGTAATGATTTTGCTTTCTTCGAAATCCGTGCGTGAGTACCGTCACACATAACGGAAATGAAAAACAAGAACAAAACATAAGTAACTGATACTTTATTCAAACTGATAGAGTATCTATTTTTAACTGAAATGACAATGGAAATTAATAACAAACCTTAATTTAATGCAATAACAGGAGATAATTAAAGATAAGCAAAGGAATTTAGTATTATCTTACATACTATACAGAAAACACATCGCTGAAACATATTTTTCTTCTAAAAATCGTTTAATAACAAAATACTCTAATTTATGTTTTATGAAGGAAAAGATAATGTTATGATATGATCTTTTCCCTTTTTGTGGATTTTTTTTAATCACACATGCATATATTTCTAATTGTACTAACCTCTTTTCGCCTGATAATACTAACCCATAATCCTAAATACACTAACATAGGAACCACACCTCAACCTCAACTAAACTTTTTTTTAATAATAACTCAACCAATTACGCAAGGCGAGAGGTAGAGTTCCGTTGCGATATTATTTTTAAAAAAATCATTGTACCTACGCTACTAACATTGTATTTGATTTTAAGAATTTGTAGTATCAATCTTTTAAATTAAGTACAATTAGAAAAAAATGTGCAGATTAAAACACTTACAAGAACTTCTAAAACTCTACATTATGAGCTCAGCTATCTTCAATAACAATACGTAATGGGGCATCAAAACAAATTTTTTAACATACATATTTTACAGTACATAGTATATAGTTATATTTTAGCAAGATTATAAAACGACAAATTTAAACACATATTTAATAACAGCTAAGAAATTAAAGCTGGCAATCTTTTTTTTAAATATACGACTGTGGAACCCAAAAAGGATCACATATCGACGCCGAGAACGGTAGTATGATTAATGGATCTAATTGTACTGTATGTTACGGTGTCAGTATGAATGACCCAAAAGCAAACATCTTTAAAACGGTAAAGTGGAGCAGGGGGCATTGACAGCGTTACTCATCCCAGAACACAACGTGCGTGCAAGTACAAAAATAAATTATGCGCTTAGAACTTATCCACTCCGACGACGTTCTAAACCGAGGTGCGATCTCGTAAGGAGACACCCTTAGGACGAACGTCACCCCCGTGCCCTCTAAGAAGCCCACATCTTCCTTCGCGGCCGGAGTCTATGCACCCGGCCACTCTCACCGGTGACGCCGTGAACTCGCCGTGAACTGGCCAGTAGGGCCAACAGTAACATTCACAATTCAGCCTGTAATATCCCACTGTTGGGCACAGGCCTCTTCCCCATGTATGAGAAGGATCGGAGCTTAATCCACCACGCTGATCCAATGCGGGTTGGCGGATATATTCCCTACTATGAGTAACGATCGCTATCAGGTGTACATGATAACAACCGGGACCGACGGCCTAACGTGCTCTCCCAGGCACGGTGGGGAGACCCACAAGGACAATCATTTCGAAAAAAAATAATTGGAACTTTATTCAGACCACCGATAAAAGTTTAAGGGCCGGTTTCACCAGCTTTAGATATATTTTATCATGCACATAAGCTACGAATAGACTTTAACAGCACGAGGCAGAATAGGACGGTAGGACCTGTATCTCCACAATTAATTAAATAAAAACTTTATATTCAAATTTGTGATTAGAAATATCTCATAAAAATGAAATTACAACCGATAAAATAGGCCTTAATAATAATTTAAGTCTGAATATGATCAAAGCAAAAGTGAAATTGAAAGGACTTTCTTTTTAAAGCTAAAAATGTGACACAATTTATTCAATCTATACTAATATATAAAGCTGAAGAGTTTGTTTGTTTGTTTGTTTGAACGCGGTAATCTCTGGAACTACTGGGCCGATTTGAAAAATTCTTTCAGTGTTAGATAGCCCATTTATCGAGGAAGGCTATAGGCTATGTGTCATCACGCTAAGACCAATAGGAGCGGAGTCCACGCCGACGAAGTCGCGCGCAGAAGCTAGTTAAATAATAAATTGGATTCTTGGTTCAAATAATATTAAACGTTTAGTAGTTGTCTTTCAGCTTTCACCAGAAATTACTTCGCTAAGTGGTTTTGGGCTCCGAATAACTTGTGGCACATTTTTTATTCATTCGTTGATAAAAGAAAAGATACACAATTGGGTTGACAATTGTCATGTTGTTTCTTTTCGTTAATTTTACTTATTTGAACGTATTTTTATATTGTATTTTATATCTTGTATCTTTACATTATTTTAAACACGTCATACCACCTTACAAAAAGTTTTTGTTCGTCGTAAGTCGTTTTCCACTCCTCATATCAATAACCTACACATATGAAATACGCTAGACACGCGACTGAAGTTGAATGATTACCATGATATTGAAAAATCAGCATCACTTCAGCCTTTCGCAGTCCACTGCTGGCCGCACAATGATAGGCCTCCCCTAGTTCGCGCCAGACGTTATGGCGCAAACTCATGTGTTTTGCCCAAATTCATGTGTTTTAAAAATAGATGAATTAAATTATAATTAATGAAAACAATAAACTCTACAATCGCAACAAATTGACGCTTGCTGTTCGTATCGTACATGTATAATAATATAAGTACGTATATTTGAAGACACGTTGGCGCAATGGTCACAGCTCTGGCTATAGTGGCTGTTGCCCTGGCGGTTGCTGGTTCGATCCCCAGACATGGCCAACATTGGTATTGGCCATACAGATATTTTTCGTAGTCTGGGCATTTGTGCTTGTGTACTATGTGTGTTTCCGGACCCCCAAGATCGTTGAGTGTAAGGCCTTTATTATTATCACTATTATTTTATCTGTATCTTACATAAACCACTAAAAGGGCTGTAAAGCAATACCCTCAACGTCCATAATATGAGTCTGAGTCAGCATCTGTTGTTTCACACAAGTTAAATCCCCATATATTTTTTACAACGAGCCTTATATCGTTATTCATAAGAAGTGAACTACAATAGAACATTATCTTGCTAGCCACAGCAACCATAATGAAAAGTATTGAACATTAATGCAAGTAGAAGCAAGAGACACATCTAGTATATGTTTCAGGTAGGTAATTTAATAACAATTGACGAAGTATATTCTAAATATTTTTATTAAACAATAAGGTTTAGTAAAATTATTTGGAATACATTTTGTACGTGACTAATGTCACTAATTTCAGGAAACGAGTGATTCAGGTACAAATGAAGCCTATTTACCTTTGCTCCATAAACCCTAATATACGCATTCGTGTATTATGATTAATCCTAACAAAGAATTCATCTGTTTGAGTAATATCGCGAACCGGCGCGCGGTGCGAACTCGACAATTTTTTTATAACACTGAACCGGGAAAATTTTTATAGGGTTGAAACTTGAAACCGAATAGCCTTAAAAAATCAAAAATTATTATTATAAGAAAAAATTACATCAAAGTATTGTTTTATTATATGAGGTAAAATAAATTACAACATTAACATTAAATCAACAAATAACTTAAAACAGAATAAAAAACTTTAAAAAATTATTATTAATAAAACTTTTATGTTAATGGTCAGCTAGAATTTGTCCCTTCTTTTTATCGTAATTACAACTCTTCTATTAGTCTAGTCAACAAGTTCGAAAACGTGTTAAATAGAAATAAAGCTCCTAAAAATATTTTTCTTTTTTTGTTAATAACAATCACAATTTTTTATGTGTTAATAAACCCTTAAAAAACATTTTTCTAGACATCATTCCGAATCGAATGAGCTATCGCCCATATTTTTAGGAGCTTTATTTCTATTTGACACGTTTTTGAACTTTTAACAGTCTCGCTGTTCAAAAATAATGTAGAGAACTATTTTTAACACCTTAATTGCTGCTGCATGCATTTTTTATATAATAAATCCATGATACATATAAAATGTGATTAATGTTTTTCCACATAGGAAATAAATAATATTTTGTGTATTACTTTTAGAGCGTATTTAAACATGTTTTTTTCCTTTTTCCCAAACAACCATTCTATTTCTACCGTGCACATATTATATACAAAGTTGTGGTTACTTGTAAATATATATTAAATTTTTTATTGTTTGGGATTTACCACGGATTTACCGTGCAACTTTGAAAGCACTTGACAAATAACAATGGCATCAAATCAAAGTTAGTCTCATCATCTCATGTCATTGTGTGTTAAATGTTCATGAAATTGAATCCTTTAAAGTTTAAAACGTTATTTTTTATGAATAGGTATTCGCTTCGGCCTGTAATATCCCACTGTTGAGCATAGGCCTCTTTCCCCATGTAGGAGAAGGAACAGAGCTTAATCCACCACGCTGCTCCAATACGGGTTGGCGGATATATTGCTTACTATGAGTAACGATCGCTATCAGGTGTACGTGATAACAACCGGGACCGACGTCTTAAGGTACTCTCCGAGGCACGGTGGGGAGTCCCACAAGGACTTACACAAACACCCAGACCGCGGCAAACAACTGTAAATACAAATATTTGTCATGTGCGGGGATCGAACCCGCAACCACCAGCGCAACAGCCACAAACCAGTGCTGTGACCGTTGCGTCGTCATTTTGTTACAAAGTTTTGAATTTTATTTAAAATAACTCTTTGTTTTTACTCTAAAAACATTTAGAGATAAATAACGGCACACAGAAATAGGGCTAAAGCGAGGTATAACTCCGATCCGAGTTTACCTAATTTAGAAATGTATAAGAAGGTTCGTAATTGCTGCAACATGACTTGTAGAGACGCACAACGATACCATATCCATAAATCTGTCCTCGAGGAAGCTGACTCCGCCAAGGTATAGAAATTCCTCAAGTCAAAAAGTTAGCAAATTTAAACAATGTATTCCTACAAATTCTATCGAAAATAATGGTCTTAACAGATACTTCACTAACTCTTGTACTATCGATAGTACCACTAAATCTAACACTATTAATAATCTTTCAGCCTTACGTACTCCTTTTGAGTTTCATCTTTTATTTTAGTCAGTTATCGGAGTGTAGTGTTAAAGAGAATGTTCTTGCTGTTATTTCCAATGCAGTAGGCTGTAACTCCATTAGAACATTAGCCTAAAAATCTTTAAACATTCCTTCGTTTCTAGTACCTTTCCCTCCTGTTGGAAAGACGCTCATATTATTTCTTTACCTAAGAAATCCAACCCATCTGACTTCTCCGATTTCCGCCCAATATCTATCCTACCTTTCTTGTCCAAGGTTTTAGTGCTTCTTGTACATCAACAGCTAATATCATTCCTTTCCTTAAACAATCTTTTAAATCCTTTTCAATCCGACTTCCGGAAGATTCATAGCACGGTATAATAACAGCACTTGTCAAAATCTCTAAAGGGCCCTGTAAACGATCAAATAATTGGTCAAATTAGTTTGTCAAACTTCATGTTTTTATATAACAAACACATCAAACAACCTCGCACACGTTTGTCAAACATAAAGAGTTAAAGACAAATAATTATTTGATCGTTTACGGGGCCCTTAACAACATCAGACTCAGGCAGATTATTTTTTCAATTGTAGTTAAGAAATGACCAGCGCGTCTCTATAGGCTACAAGTCCTACATCATCTTTTAAAATACGCTACATGGTTCTAGGTGCTATCTTCATCTCCCGAGATAAAACCTTTTGCCTTCGGACAAGATTTCTTCGAATTCTTTCTCTTACTGCTTTGATCGCCATATCGTACGAACACAACGTAGACGGCCAGATCTTTTTTGTCACAAACAAAGGAGGTTTCATTGTACCAATTCATAGCCCGGTACACAATCATTTGACTAATACAAGTACATATTACTTCAATGGACTAATACCAAGCGTATGGAGAGTTTTAAAAATTGTATTTGGCTCCATACCTACTTTGTGTAATGCAATCACACCGATTCGGTTCTCTTTTATCCACGCCATTTTAATATTTACCTAAATATGAAAATAACAGATTCCAAATTCAAATGTAATATTTTGTTTATTTTTAATTGTAACATTATTTATCTCCAGACTTTGTACTTATTAAAATATTTATTTATTGACATAATTTTTCCAGGCAGAATAGGCGCGCAGTCGTCGAGCTGCTGAAAATAGCCCGTGCAAGAAGTAAGTAATCTGCACGGACCCCCGGACTATTGACATAATTATAAGTACCTACTAGTGGTCGCCCAGAGGTCGAAATTCGACCATAATTAAAAATTTAAATTCAAGAAAACCAAATAATTATGAAAATAAAGAACCTTTTTTTAAAATTTCAACTTGACTACAGACTTTGACAATCAACAAATAGTAACAAACAGTCACCCCAATTTTATTTATTTGTATAGATATGTACCCAATTCGTTTTACGTTATTTATTATTGACTTTTTTTCTTTCCTCCTTAATATACCTACATATATTATGGGCACACTTCTGCTACTGTATCGTGTCCTGTGCCCAAAGGTTATCTGGAAGAAATCGCTCTTTAGCGATAAGTCATGAGATCGCCTTTGTACATATTATATTGTATCTTTTTCATATATGACTATATTTCGGTGTGCAATGTACATTAAGAATAAGTATAATAAATAAATAATGGCAAAGTCGATTTTTCGTTTTGTTTCTGTCTTGAATTTTAACGCATGTGAATTCAACTTTCGACTCGGACTAAGACATCGGGACAAAATAATATTTAAAAAAAATATATTACAGCAAGTAATCTTTGCTATGTTTATTGTCCAAGGATAACACATTCCTTTACTATGTAGCCGAGATGTAAATGTCGTTGTAGTGTCCTGCAGTCTGAGCAGGTAATGTCTCTTAATTGTTTTCGGTTTTTTTTTTAATATGTATGGAACTTTGGAATTTACTCACACAACTAGGGAAACCCGTCACAAATAACAATACTAGGAAAGAATTTCACAATAGGTAAGTTTAGTTTAAGTCGGTATTGGCTGGTACTACTTATTTTGGTAAGTAGGTATTATAATGTATATTATAGAGCCAAGATTAACAAACTTTTTTAGATTAAAAATAAATAATTACTTTATTTTAGCATGTAATACATTTAAATGTAATTATTTATTAAAATGTATTAAGTACATGTTATTTATTAAAATGTTCGAAGTACATGTTTTAACATATAGAATGGAAGTATCTACATATACTAATAAGAGAAAGAAGTAAAGAGAAGTAAAGAGAAATTTATAACAATAAAAATTATGCAGCCAAAATCCTGCAACCATGAGCGCAAGGCAGCGGGCGGAAATCTAGTCAGTGTATTCTTAAATGCATTATTGTTAAATAAGTAAACGAATCTATTATAATACCTTTACCTTCATATCTTCAATATTTAAACGGTTACATTTAACTCGATAACATTCTTACTAATATATTTTAAATTATACATCTCAGCTTGAAGAGCCGTTGTATTGTACTTTGTCGTTCCAAAGAGTTTACAGTTTTATACGGTACTAGCTGCTTCTGCGCGCGACTTCGTCGGCATGGAATCCGCTCCTACTAGTCTTAGCGTGACGATACATAGCCTATAGCCTTCCTCGATAAATGGGCTATCTAACAGTGAAAGAATTTTTCAAATCGGTCTAGTAGATCCTGAGATTAGCGTGTTCAAACAAACAAACAAACAAACAAACAACCAAACAAACAAACTCTTCAGCTTTATATATTAGTATAGATGTCAGTCTTATAACTAATTTATTACATTTTCATTGTTTTGAAACTTATTACATAGAATCATCATTGCATAGAATGAACAGACTTATCAATTCGAGTAACCTAAAACAACGCAAATATCGCTCTATTTACAGTGACATGAGTATAAATACTTATGTAATAAGTATTATTGTGTTTGATAAGAACATCCTACTATGGATTTGCAAATTGCAGCAATGTATTAAAAAAACGGACATTTATTTATATGATAACTTAAGTTATCATATAAATAAATGACAACAAACGCTATTTACCATAATATATTACAAATTATTTAAAAATCTTACCAGCTCTACCTGACTTAAAACAAAAATATATATTTCTAAAATCCTTCCCAAGATACGAGCTAACGTAAAGTTACCTGGACTTTAGGATCAAGGTTTCTCTGGCGCCTATTTTTTGTCCCTACTGAATCAAGTTTTATTTATAATACTTAGGTGAGATGAAACAGAGAGAGACGATATAAATAGTAACGGAAATATAAAATGGAAAATTGTTAACAGGAGCACAGCCAAACGTTTACAGAGGATGCAGATTTAATATTAGTATCTATAAGGTTTTTGCACATGTCCAGCATTGAAATTCTTGCATCTTAGCGACTAGCCCACTGCAAATGCAAAAACATTCCGCGTGGAACGCGCTCACGAATAGCCCAGCTATATTTGTCCACATGGGCTTAGAATTCAGATAAGGCTTTGTTTACAGTAACCAAATTCATTATATTGACATTTCCTTTAACAAACGCTATAACCTACTTTGAGTTAAATTACAAAATGTAAATTGACCTTTTGACTTTTTTAATTAAAAGGTTAACATTAAGAACAATATCATTAGATAAAAAAAAACAATTAAAAATAGTTGAAAAACAATCATAATAAATTTTTAAAACCCACGTTATATTGCCTAATGGTTTAAACAAATTAAGTTTCTAATCGAAACAAAGATACGTGCCATATCAATATAAGACTAGATAAATAAGATCTCTTTTACATCATATTTTAATTTTGAAATTTAATTAGAAACATTACATAACAAGTGATCAATCTTAATATTCCTAAAAAGATTAACGTTTATTATGTTAGTACTTAGTAGTATCCCCGAAACAGGTTTATGAGCATAGGGAATAAAAATTGACTTTGTAAAAGTGTCTTTACCAGACATGCTATGGTGGCAGCTGGCGCATACCACACAAATATACAGCTTTATAAATCTTAACGATTATTATTATTATTATTATTATACTAACAATAAATTAAATTAACAATAAATTTAAAAAATACGTAACGTTTCTTTTATTTTTATCGCAAATATATTCTTCCTATTAACATTTAAAGTTCTCAAAAATATTTTTACACTTCACGATCACGCCCATGTGGTAGATATTGCTATGAATCAAACTATAGTTATAAATATTTGAATATAAGTATTTCCTATTGTTTAACTTTTTTTATCAGTAGTAACTAGTAATACTTTTAATCTCAAGTCATTCTAAAATTTATAATATTATGTAGGCACTAGGTAGGTAGGTATCGTATAACGTATTGTGTTTGTGCCACATGTTCCCACGCAGATATTTTGTTATTTTTTAAGCTGGGTAGTTTAAAATATTTTGGTTAGCAGTTTTTGTTATTTTAATTTGTACAGGACAAAAATAAGCAAACCTTTCGTTACACGATAAGTTTGAGTAGAAATGTAAGAATTAATAATTTAATTGCAAATCCAACATATATACCTATACATTTATAAATAAATACAAATTTATCTCAATATAATTAATTGCTTGTAATTACAATTAATTAATGAGTAATATCTACAACGGACAATCAAACTGTACGTCAATTACAAAATATTTGCTGAAAGAGCAATTTCATTGGTTTCAAAAAAGAGGAACGATTATAAGTACGATACGGCGAACCTTCGTCGTAAAACCTTCAAGTACCCAGCGCAAAACAGTCGCGAACGCGCCTCTCTTGTCGGTCGGCCAGCGGCCTACATTCCGTTCTCATCGCGCTTGTCTCATTCACAGCAGTTTGAATTTGGCGCGTCGACAGTAGCGGTCAAGCCGCGCTCGCGCTCCAATGCCAGCTGACGCCCGAACGGACGTATTAAAAGTTTTGCTCGTGTTATTTACTTTTCTGTTTGTTTTGGTGCGGTAAATGGACTTGTTTTTAGTGGATAAAGAAAAAATCTTTAAATGTAGACGTTTTAAGTGAAATGATACTATGTTTATGAATTAAAGGTAACGTTATTTTAATATTAGTGTGTAAGTGTTGAATTTTTTTGTTATCAACTCGCGGTTATCGTGCAGACCGTGCGAACTTTTAATAAGCTCTTCCTTTGTTTAGGGACGGTGACGCCTACGCTGATGATTGTGTGAATGGTAGTGTAGTGTACTAGAGTACTACGTTTAATCAAAATATTTACTATGGATGTCGAAAGAAAAATAAATCTCGGTGAAGGAGTCCCTTTAAACTCGCCAGGAGCTAATATTTTTTTGAATACGGGTAAAAAAAATAAAGTGAACGACGGGACTGTTATTCATCTGAACACAGGTGATTTTCAGTTCCAAAAATTTCCCCTACACATAAAATAGAAACTTAAAACTGAACAAACATCATTTTTTTTTTATTATTTCAGAAAAGCCGTCGGACGTAGGTGTTCACATCAACACGACCTTCTCGATCGCGTCTTCCAAGAAAATAAAGTTTATATTTGTTCTAAACTTTATACTTAGTGTCATATGTATAATATTATGCTGCTCGATTGCGTTTTACTACTGGAACGAAATTATATCGATGAGAAGACAGTTAGACAGCTTAAAAGAACAGTTTGTCATTCAAAATCTAAAAGAAGGAGATCAGCTCAAAGCTGTTCAGAGCCCATTGATATCAAAGTTAAGACCAAGTCAGATGAAGGGACACGAGGCTCGTGAGGGTCGTATGGACTTCGAGAGTAGCGAACTGTCGTCAAACGCAAGGAGGTACTATGTTGAAAACCTTGGTGAAGATATGTTACTTATAGACTCCAGTAAAAAGAACCCTAGTCATGATAAACTTCCTACATATGATTTAGCAATGTTTAAAAAAGGTAGGAAAACTCTGTCTAAATTAATGTCCCTTTATTATTGCAGTGTTTTTAAACATAATTTAATTATATTATCCTTTAATTTTTCAGAACCTTTAATCGCACATTTTAATGGAGCTATGAGGGAGTTATACATGGGTACTCAATGTAAGTAAAAATGTACTATATTTCTTTTTAACCAATTTCAAAAAAAAAAAGGAGGAGACCTTTTACTGGGTTACCTCAGAACTTTTTACTGGGTGTACCGATTTTGATGATTCTGGTTTTAATCGAAAGCTGATGCTTGTCTTATGGTCCCATTTAAATTTGATCAAGATGTGATAAGTACTTTTTGAGTAGATCTTTAATAACGCGTATTTACTTTTTTCGTCCACCTATGTTGTATTACTTGTCGATGTAATAGAAGTCGGTTTTTTTTTGTTTGCGAGAAAAAAATTAGGTTTAAAGAATATTTATTTCTCATTAAAAACATATCGTCACTTACATGAGAAATGATCAAATAATTAATTATAAATTTAAATTAATTATAAACACAATAAACACCTGTTATATCCATTATCAGAAACAACTATGTTATATAATATCCTTTGTTTAGAAAAAAACTTAAGTTCTAATACAAACGAATCAGTACAACAGACCAAGAATGTCGATTAAAATGTTAATTTATACCACAGGATGAGTGTATGCTGCCTTTACAATATTTGCAATGTGTGTTTATTACACATGAATCAACTGTTATTATGTTCAACTACTGTATTACAATGACATAGAGTATATTATTGTGACAAATTATGAGCTATCAAGTACAGTCACATAGTAAAGTACCTAGCATATGTTTATGCATGTTATGATTAACAGTTAATCTCTAGCAGCAATTAAACAACCAGACGTAGCTATGTGATTCCTTTTTTACATTCCATTCCATTTAATGGAAAGTGTAGTCATACCAATAAAAATATGCATAGAAGATCCTTAATGGATGAAATGATCAAATAGGCAATTAGCTTCATTATGTCATTCATGGCGTAAATTTAATGGAAGTTAATTAGTTAACTGGAAGTAGCAATTACAAAATTTTTTTTTATTAATTATAAGAGTTTTAAGTAAAGCAATTATTTTAGAAAAATGGTTTAAAAAATTGAAAACCTAAATTCTAAATGTATTAAATAAAATAAAATAAAATAAAACAATTACATTTTTTATCTATAATATACATTTAATTCTCTACTCTGAAAGAATAAAGTTTTATATTTGACAAATTTTGATAAATGACGACTAATCCTATTTAAAAACAGGTCACATAAAAATATATTTTGTTATGTCAACATCTAAATTTTGATGCGATTATATTCGGAGGTCACAGAATCATGATAAGAGCTTATTTTAATTTAGGCATATCTGTACGCTTAATATGTTTGTACATTAATATATTATGTCTCTAAATTGCACAATAACAAAGCACTTACTGGAAAATAATCACTTGTAAAATAATCACCACTTGTAAAATAATCACCACTTGTAAAATAATCACCACTTGTAAAATAATCACCACTTGTAAAATAACAAAAGCACTTTAAAATTATTGCATAAACCCTTAGAGTATACATTAAGCATAAACCCTTCAATTATAATTATACTTACCTAGTTTATTACGGATCAAATGTTGACGAAAACAAAATAAAAAATACGCAACTGACGACAATATTAATCTAAGTCTACTGCACTGCCTACTGTAACGAAAATAGACTAATTACAAATTCTTTCGAAATCATAATCGAAGTTATTTCCGATTCATAGGTGTAGGTACCTACCTAATAGTAATTTATTTGGTGAAAAAGATCAGATTTAAAGTTTAGTTACATTTGGCACAATTTCAAATTATTTTAAAAATACAATAATAAAATACAAACATTTTGCTTTATTTGCTGTAACGTAGGTAACTGTAATGTACATATTATGTAACGTGCTGTAATGTAACTGTCCATTAACTGTCGATGTATCCGATTATTATTATTTTTTTTTATTATTTAGAATGAACTTCCACGGGCTCAAAATGCCCATGCCTTTTGTTAAACATGCATTATAATTATAATATTACAGGCATTAAGGCTACAAATCGACAGTCCTGTGACTGCCATGTATCCGAATTTACTTATTTTCGACTATGTTATACCTATAAGCTATATAAGATTTTAGATTAACATGGTTACTTCTATTACGAAAATTATTAGAAAACGGGATATTTACCATGTTTATTATTTTTTTATTTTTTCTTCGCGGAGCTCGATATTTCGACAATAACTGCGAATGTCTTGTTCACGAGACTGACTGTCTCGTATAATTATATCCCGTATGTATGTATGGTAAATATCCCGTTTTCTAATAATTTTCGTAATGTTATACCTACGCTTCAGCCTGTAATATCCTACTATTGGGCATAGGCCTCTTTCCCCATGTACCACGGCAAACATCTGTATGGCCAATATAAATGTTTGTCATGTGCGGGGATCGAACCCGTAACCGCCAGCGCAACAGCCACAAACCGGTGCTGTGACCGTTGCGCCAACATGGTCGCAATCCGTATGTGTAATAATTTTATTATTATAATACGAGTAGTATATTGTTTAATTAAAGAGTTATTAGTCATTAAAGTGTCGAGTAACTAGCAGGAAGGCCCCTAATGTTATATGGCTCAAGTATGCCTCAAATAAATTGTTATACATAGCTACTTGAACTTATCCTCCTCCAAATTAGTATATAATGCACGCTAGTAACTTTTTACTACAGTTTACGAAGAGATTTAAGCGATATTATTTTTTAAAAAAATATTTAATATGATAATGGAAATTATAATATTAAATTATCAATTTTATTTATTTTACTAAAATAATAATTACTTAGTAAAAACAAAACCATTTAAATTTCAATAATACTATTAATAATAACAAACTTTTTTTCAATATAAATTTTGACAAGTGATATTATAAACACAACTAACTTTTGCAAAAAAAGCCTAGTTATATTATTATTATTATTATAATCAATTTACAAAATTAATATAAAAATTGATTTTCTCTTGTATTTTTATACCCGCTTTTTATTTTTTAACTTGATACGTTCTCATACTCAGATCGACATTCTTGATTAGACGATGTTATCACGCCAATATTTTTTACATCAACAGTCCACTGTCCAATATATATTTAAAAGAAGTTGTTTGACCAACTCAACAGCGTACATCCGAAACTACCCGATGTACACAAATGAAATTCGAACCATTATTTCTTTGTATGACTACCACAGTAGTCGGGTAACGAGGATGACTAAGGTTATATGAGGGAAAAACGTTATACTTATGTATTTAAATACATTGACACATGTGTTCATAGAGAAACCGAATAGACCTACAAGAGCCGTATAGTTCACTAGCTTCTGCGCGCGACTTCGTCCACGTGGAATAGGACCAATTCTCTAGGAAGCTCTCAAATGGAAAAAAACCCCGATTTTGAAACATTCTTCATCGGTGCTACGCTCCTATTGGTCTTAGCGTTATGATATATGGCCTATAGCCTTCCTCGATAAATGGGCTATCTAACACTGAAAGAATTTTTCAAATCGGACCAGTACATCCTGAGATTAGCGCGTTCAAACAAACAAACAAACAATCAAACAAACAAACTCTTCAGCTTTATTATATTAGTATAGATTAATACAGAATAACTAAATGTACATAAATGTCGTTCTAACTGCTATACTACTTGCTAACTATGACGTTAATATTTGTATTATCCTATTTAAAGTTTTCCCTAAGAAAATATAAATTTATATCTTTATATACTAATTAATGAATAATCTTTTCAGCATTAATTGGGCCGTGGGTCCGGGACGTTGAAGTCTCTTCGAAGAGCAGCGAGTTACAGATCGAACTGAACACTAATTATTTTACTATCAAAGAAAGTGGTGTATATTTAGTTTATGCTCAGGTATGTATCATTACTTCTATCTTAGCTTATAAACTTCCAATACTAACACTGTAACAAATAAATAATTGTACTTGGTCTGGTAAACTCAATATAAGCGAATTAAGATAAACAAACACAGTATTTGGTTGCATACGATTATAAATAAAGTTGTTTTTAAAATCAAATTGATATAAAAATTTTTGCTTATCACTTAACATAGCTATCAGTTTATCTTATCATGTGTAACACTTTTTAAGTACCAAGTCACCCTAAAGGTATATGTTGTCTTTTAATACAGAGATACCCCTTCACAGTGTTGCCAACGCTTGAAAAAATTTTTTCCTAAATCTTTTAACAAAAGTTCCTAAATTAAAAACAAAACCTCCTAAACCTAAAATTGAAATTATTTAAAAATCAGTCAGAAAGTTTTTTTATTAGTTTTTATTTTGCGAAGGGTTTTAAAAAGAAAATTAATTATTTGAGTTTTAGTATAATTATTCATTGAACATGTTCTTTTAAAAATTGATAATTTAGGAATTGTTATTTTTAATATATTTTTTATATTAAAATATATTACGTTCTGACTTCTGACAAATTAAAAATTCCCAAAAAATACCCTAAAAAAATTAACCCCTAAAACTTTCCCGCTATTGGCAAAATATCCCTAAATATAGGGGAAAATCCCCAAAGTTGGCAACACTGCCCATACAGTATAAATGTGTTGCTAGATTATAAAAACAAGCAAATATTTTTCATAAAACATATCGTTTTAAGTGTGTTATTATATTATGATAAAATAACTTAATATTAAATAAAATTACATTTTTATTCCAGGTAGTGTATTTAACGCATACACCAAATTGTTATTTTATATGGGCGCGACAGCCATCACGTGAACCTCGTTTGGTCACAACATGTGCAACTGGGGATGACTCCAGCACTCGGCCTCTAGACAAGTCTCAAATCTCTTGCTCAGTCCAAACTGTTACCCGACTACACAAAGGAGACACGGTAAACATTGCTCAAAGAGAACAAAACCGAACGCTGTGGCTTCGACCAGGTTATACTTACTTTGGCTTTATTAAACTTAGTTCCTAATATGGCTGTGATAGTAGTAATGAAATTTAAGATAGGCCCCACTTACCAAGGGATATGCAATGGACTTTTAAGTATAAGTGGGTTTATATGAACAAAAAGTTGGTAAATGTGGGGCATTCGGCTAAAAAAAAACTGCCACTGTGCCTTAATTACCATTCCGGTGATATGAATGGTAATATGAGATAAATATTTTAAGAGTGTTGTACAGTAAGTGATTTAGGTGTGCCATATGTTGTACATAGCTGTTGATTATACATCACACTTAGTAATAGGATCAAGAGTCAGTCGCTAATATTATGATTACACTTGAGATGATATAAAAATTTCTTTAACAAAATAAAACTGACACACTTTCTAAAGTAATTATTGTATTACTCATTCAATTTATTTGCTTAGTGTTTACAATAATATAATGATGTGTTATCGATTTAAGCTGCCATAGAGATAATGTCAATTCAAGGATACTGAATAATACTGAGAATAATAATGACAATACAAACCAGTTACACAGCAGCTCCTATGAATATTATGGTTTGTTTTATTGGCTCTATTGACCTTTTATTAGTGAAAAAATCCCACATTGTATACCAAAATTGTTAAGTTTGACTAAAATTTATATTGTACTCATCTTTTTTGGTATTAGGATATTATAAAAATTTGTGCTTTTAAATAAATGTACTGAATTATTCTTATTTCTACTTAATTTTGCTCAAAAAAGCATTTTTGTACTTTAAGTACCTAATTAGGTATTATCAGTAATGAATACTTAATGTTCATTTTTTTTTCTATGCAGATATAATGCATATAATGTTTTTATAATTTTGTGTATTTTTTATATTAAATGTATCACATAAGGTGTAGCAAATAAACGAGTCATGGTTAATTTAAGTTTGTTGTTAAATAAGTTTTTAAATGGTGCTAATTTGTTATAGTATGAGTGTGTTTATATATCTGTGAAAATAGTTGATATTAGGAGTACAGTTAACATGCTACTTTTATATAGCTTTTCTTTCATTTTTTCTGTATCTTAGATAATTCATAATTATAATTCAAAAAGACTTAGGGTTCCATATACACTTATTTGTTATCATATTTAGTAACTGCTAGATTATTTCCTCTAGCCTCTCTAGTAATATGGCACACATATTGTATAAACTTAAAAAACAACTTAAATAGTGTTAAGTTAAAAAAAATATTTAATAGCCGTAAAATTCTCTTATATTTGAATCACATTAGAGTAACATGAATCTAGTGTGAAAATGATGTCTAAGTAGTTAGCCTGATGTGATATGTATGTCTAAATGTAATGATATAATAGTTTATTTGCATTAAAAAAATAGTCACTCATCATTTTGAGCTTAACAATGCTTCTGTCCAATTATATCAAAGTTAATTAGAATGCCTTGCTGGACACTGGTGTATGTTCATACAGACATTCTAATTTACTAGGATTTAATTAGTCAAGTGGTGCGGCTGAGTCACAGTGTTGTAATACTATTTTCGAAAAGCAAATAGACTAGTGAAAGTTAGTTTGTTATACTTAAGTTACGGTATTTTTGTTATTTAAAATATCAATGTAAAAATATGAAAAGTTCGGGTCAAATATGACGTAATTTTAATGTCATTTTTGTACATGTTTTATGTTTATTCAAAATATTTCGATACTCCCGTCCATTAAAATGTGTCTAAATCAAATATATATGTATATTATTTTTACCTTAGCCTTACCTATTTAATATAAAAATAATATTAATACAGAGTGTAATAATATTAGTGCCCCTGGAGCATGGAGAAAGGAACCAATCACTGTTTTGGCTCGAAGTACGATTAGCCAATCATTGTACGACATTAACATTGAATGCCATGGGGGACACCAGTTGGGCCAGATTTGCTTAGTCCACAGGGCCAGTTTAAAAGTCCTTATTTACAAAAAATTTATGATAAGTTTTTATTGCACTACCATACCCATTCTTAAAGATCTTACTTATTTTTCCTTACACTATATGACATATTTTTCTAAGCCACATTTTTAAGTTGCTTCTGGCTCGCGGTCATGTGGTGACCCCCGCGACACCAACAGGTATACATGATAACAACCGGGACCGACGACTTGCTCTCCTAGGCACGGTGGGGAGACCCACAAGGACTGCACAAACATCCAGACCATGACAAACACCTGCATGGCCAATACAAATGTTTGAGCAGTGCAAACTTAGCACCTCATCGATGGAATTTTGGGTTGAAAATGACCTTAATCGATAGGTCTACGTTAGGTCCGTATAGGTCTACTAAATTTTTCGTTAGGTCCGCTATAGTTTTTTTAATAAATAATTTATTAAATTTAGGTTAAAAAAATGAAATTTTAGCACCCCATCCAAGGATTTTTAAAATCAAAATGACCTTAATCGATAGGTCGACGTTAGGTCTGTATAGGTCCACAATAATTTTTGTTAGGTCCCCTATAGTTTTTTAATAAATAATTTTTTTTTAATTTTGGTAAAATAAATATGCAATTTTAACACCCCATCTAAGGATTTTTGAAATCAAAATGACTTAATCGATAGGTCTACGTTAGGTCCGTATAGGTCCAGTAAATTTTTCGTTAGATCCGCTATATTTTTTTAATAAATATTTTTTTAAATTTAGGTAAAGAAAATGCAGTTTCAGCACCCCATCCAAGGATTTTTAAAATCAAAATGACCTTAATCGATAGGTCTACGTTAGGTCCGTATAGGTCCACAATAATTTTTGTTAGGTCCCCTATAGTTATTTAATAAATATTTTTTTTTAATTTTGTTAAATAAAATATGCAATTTTAGCACCCCATCTAAGGATTTTTGAAATCAAAATTACCTTAATCGATAGGTCTACGTTAGGTCCGTATAGGTCCACTAAATTTTTCGTTAGGTCCTCTTTAGTTTTTTTATAAATAATTTTTAAAATTTTGAAAAAAAAATTCGTATTTTAGCAGCTAAAAAACTATAGGGGTAGGTCAACTATGAATTTATGATGGATAGATATCAATCACCTTGTGATCCTTGTAGCGTTATCTATAGAAAACAGGCTAAGATAACAAACCAAAAGAATTATATTGGGACACTATCACCGGTTCGGAGTGCTTCGCCTCCTTGGTCCTTCTGGAAAAAATCAGCAAAAAATTCAGTAGGTACTATGTCTTTTAAGATTTTTAAAGTAAAACTTCTTTACGCACGCTTGACTTAAGGAGTAAGCTGGTGAATGCGTGACAAGAGCGTTACGAAAAGTGTGATCGCTGTTAGAGCTAGATAGATACTATTGGGATGGGAAATAGATTAAGTAGAATCAACGACAAATATGTATCATAATACTATATTTTTTCGACATATGTTTTTGCACCAAGACCACTTTTTCTCCCTCCCTCTGAAACAAGCGCGATTTTATAAATTATGATTGATATACGCACACGTAAACCCCTTTTTATAAAGTAAATTAAAGCTTAGGTCGAATGCTCTTCAAAATAATATAAGCGTTTTTGTTTCTAAGTGTAGAAACTTGTGAGTTATGAACAAAAAACTACGTTCAACTATCGCGCTCTTATCGATAATCGAATCATAATACGCGGGAGATGCGAGGCCAGCGCCGTGCGGGCAGTGCGATAGACTGAGTGCTCGGGTTGAATTCAACCCCGCGGTAGACTACGGGAGCTCGCGCTCGGAGGAGCCCGGTCTACCCAAATAATGTGTATTGTACTACCGCTATACCATAGCTGTCGCTGTCATTTGAAGTCGGTTTTTTTTTTCGGCAAACACAATAATGTACGAAATCATATGTTTTAGTTATTAAGGACTTTTTTATGTTATATACACAATGTAATAGTTTTAATTTAGTTTTATATTTTATTTAAAATTATCAAATCGGTTTCTGGGTTCGATGGTAACACTCAATAAAATTGACAGTGAGGTAGTGATATTTTGATTCAGTGTTGCCAACGTAGCTGATTCTTCGCCATTTAGGCTACTTGATATGGAAATCGGCGACAAAAATATCCAAAAGGCGACTGGTTGCCTTTTAAGCTATACTTAGTTGAATGAACAAATCACAACACTAATGAGCATAAATATAACCAAAAAAAAAAGTTATATCCCACGCATAATCTAAATCTAAATAGTGTGAGAAAATCAAGAGAAAACGATGGACACACCCTTCGTTAGCTTTGGCCCTCGGAGAAGACCCCGTATTTTTATATATTTATTGTTTTTATGTCCCATACTAAAAGAAGTATAGCTTGTCTAAGCTGAAATGACGCGCCTACTACCGCATTTACGCAACAAGCAAAAATATGAACGCAATACACACAAAAATGCGATTGTTATTGGTCATTCAGTTGCCACTTTGCCAGTTAGACACAAATGTAATAGCATCGTTTGAATTTTTGTCCAACTAGTCATAAATTTTACTGTCTGAACATGCGAGAGAGCCGACGTCTTGTTTCATAGATACATACGTTGAATGATTTACTTGCAAAAAAGTTTATTTCTGCCAATAAAGCCCAAGAAGTCAAACAGCGATGCACAAATTTTTACGTGCAAGCGCACTAAGCACGAAGCAATTAGTTGACAGGCTACCATTCAATGTGTTGGTGGTGGATAATTGAAGTTTCGTCAGAAATGTTGACGGCAAAAGTATTGTGTATTCTTTGATGTTGCTGACGACGCAGTATCAAAGTACTCGTATAAAAATAAAATTGTTAAAAAAAAACTATGTTTTATTTTAGTTTTGGCGTTTGGGCTACTTTTTTAGGCTACCTCAGCTCCATTTCGGCTACTTTAGGCTACTCAAGCCCAAAAAAAATAAATATCTACACAATAAATGGCGATATTAGGTACCGAGTTGTTGGCAGCACTGTTTTGATTTAATTTTGACATTAGAGCGAAGGACTCGAATCTAGCTCTCAATAAATTAAAAAAAAAAATTAATTTTGACAGTTTTAACTTAAATAAATAA
The DNA here is from genome assembly GCA_905220545.2 of Melitaea athalia. Classification (NCBI taxonomy): domain Eukaryota; kingdom Metazoa; phylum Arthropoda; class Insecta; order Lepidoptera; family Nymphalidae; genus Melitaea; species Melitaea athalia. The sequence goes on along the minus strand of HG992178.1, from coordinate 5,291,221 downwards.
AAACAAGATTTTTTAATAATAAAATAAAATAAATATAACTGTAGTAGGTTAAAAACATGCTTTCCAGGTATAATACTTTATATACAAACATTTGATTTATAAATTTATCTTGTTATTAAAATTGAGGAATATTTTTAGGTTAAGAATAAAACGAGATCTAAAATATTTCGTGCGTTGTTTATCTGAAAAACCTCCTCCAGATCAAGATGCTAAGACACCAGAAGTTAAAGCTAGAGAGATCAAAGAAAAAAAAGCCTTCGAATCGGGTACTGAGAAAATTCAAGCCCTGCTGAAGATGATGATGACAGAACCAAAAATATCTGATAGCGAATACAGAGAGAAGTTCACTACAGCACCGGAAAGGCAAAAGAAACGCAAACCTGATGTGTTAGAAGTAAAAATGGAAAAAATAGGTACTTAAATCATTTTTTTTTTAAACTAAGCAAATAAGCATCACTGGACTATACAGTCCAGTGATGTGGCTACTATAGCCTATCGACACTACCCTGTCCAACATCAAAAGCATCATAAGTGCATTTTAGAACTTAAACCCTGCTGTTGATACCATAAAACTAAATACTTTACTCGTCGTTAAAACACAACACAATATGTGGATGAAGCAAAATTGATGTACCTACTTCTTCAGTCTGGCTGCTCCAGATTTTGAACTGAATATTTTCTGCTATGGCTTATTTCAACCATTAAAACAACATAGCTTAACATGTTTTTCAAATATAAATTAAATACATAATGTCATATTTTTAACTAAATTCCAAAAGAGGAGAGGGTTCTCAATTTTATTGTATTTTTTTTATGTAATTTCCCTCAGAACTTTTGACTGGATGGGCCGATGTTGACGTTTTTTTTTTTAATCGTAAAGTGGTGCATGTCATGTGGTCCCATTTCAATTTTATATAGATCTATAATACATATTAGGTATATCAATAATGCTAATATCTAATAATGCGTAAATACGCACTACTTGACTACTTTTTTGTCGACTTATGTTGTGTTATACGGCATAACTTTTCACTGGGTATACCGATTTTGATGATTCTTTTTTCAATGGAGAGCTGATACTTGTAGTCTTATTTAAATTTGATAGAGATCTGATAAGTACTTTTTGCGTAATCTTTATTACGCGTAATTACTTGACTATTTTTTCTATTCACATTATATTACTTGTTGATGGAATTGAAGTTGGTTTTTTTCGTTTGTAAGCAAACACAATTATTTACATCCTTAATTATAACATTTTAGAGGAAAACATCACCAAAGCAGCAAGCGATGTTGCCCAAGCTATCGGAGGTGATGTCAAACAGACAGAAGCAGAACTGCTTTCCAAAGTCCTCGGCAAAATAAATCAAACTTCTACGTCTCTGAGGTATGTTAAATGAATTTAATTGGTTATTAACATAACAATAAGTTATAATTATATAGGTAATAATTATCATAAAATTTGTAAACATAAATACTGAAATTGTAGAACCACTCATGACTCAGTACACCACGTTCCTTTACTTCCAGTTATATAAATAATGTGGCTTATATTATTTAAAAGAAGTAAAGACAAAGAAGTTTATGTATCAAAACTTTGATATTCTGCAGCCTGTAACAATATAATGAAACATACTATTACTACTCATAGGAGAGGATACATAGCTATAGTAAATATGTGTAGTGTTTATGATTTTTTGACGTGACACGGTGACAATATCTAATCGATGAACGTCGGCGGTATGCACGAAAAAGGATATCTCATTGTAGAGTTACTCTTCCACTCGATTGTCCTATGCGTCCGAGGAGATGTTTTGTTTTGATGTTGTCACGTTAAACTATCGTCCGTAAACCAACTTTACAGACAATCAATTTTTTTTTAGTGATTTAATAGTTGGAATGAAAGTAGACAGATCCAAGGAAAGAGATGAATCAGTACCGATGGAGACAAGAGGTCAACAGGTCAAACGTATCATAGAAAAGAGAAAATCGGAAACACATAATACTAGGTACTCTCAGAGGAAACAGACATCATTTCAAAATGCTAGAAGGTAAAATTTTATGTATCAATTTATTGTATTTTATAAATATACTAAACGTGATGTGAAATATAAGTCCTGGTAACATTAAAAAAAACTGAATCATTTCTTTAGTCAAGAAGGCTTCAAAAGTGCTTTTGAGTCGTTATTGTACAAACACAATATAGCTTTTGTTATAAACATAATTATGTGTATGTACATACCAGTACATAACACTTTAATAAATTAATTACAGCTGTTTTGAAGCTAAAACCTATTTGGAATATAGATTCTGCTTAGAATTGGTTAAAACTAGTAATATAATAACATAACATAACAATACACTTTATTGTACACCAAAACAGAAATATTACATATCAGATTTATTTTAACAAAGTATAATACATAAGGTACAAAGGACGGCCTTATCGCTGAAAAGCGATCTCTTCAAGGCAACCTAGGGGCGGGTCCTTTTTAAAAGTCCCTAAAAAAAATAAAGAATAAAAAAAAAACCTAGGGGCAGAGGAGATGGTATTGTCGGTGTAGGTGTACAGTTCTGCTTATATGAATGACCACATCCACATCCTACTAATATTATAAATGTGATACTTTGTGAGGTTTGATGTATGATTTTAAGCTTATTACTCTTTCAAGAAAAATCTACTGGACCAATTTTAATTTTAGTGTCCCACTGAACAGGCCTAACTTTCAACGTTTTTGTTAAAATAGACAGACAGTAATCAAATATGGATATAGAAATATCTGAATTCTAAACTAACCTTCTCAATCTTGACTGACTTGACAATTTCAATTTACACACCAAACTGATTTTTATATCCATTCCAGATTTTTTATTTATGTATATTATTTTTTCTAGTGTTTCAAAAGCCATGTCAATTGACGTATTCAGCGGTGAACCTCTTGGCATATTTACAACTAAACAGGAGAACTATGGAACTAAGTTAGATGTCTGGGATCAGCTGAGTGAGAGGGAACTTGTACTAGCTACTTCCCAACCACCCGCTAATTACTTTCAGAAAATGATACAGTGGACGGAACAGGGGAAGGTTTGGAAGTTTCCAATTAATAATGAACAAGGTATATATAATATTTTTATCTTGATAATTTGACCCTACTTTAATTGTGTTACCTATACAGTTTTGCGTTTAAGTGAATATAGGTGTAACTTATTTATATTTTTTTTATTTCAAACTTTGTTAAAACAAAAATGTAAATAGAAAAAACTTACATAAACGTTATATACAGTAAAAGCAGGATTAGAATTCTGTGACAAAAATGGATTTTTTTTTAATTTTTAATAACTGATACATATTTCTTTTTGAATTTCCAGGTATCGAGGAAGAACAAAATGTGCACTTTTCCGAACACATATTCCTTGATGCACATTTGGAAGGTTGGTGCCCAACAAAGGGTCCAATCCGTCACTTTATGGAACTTGTATGTGTTGGTCTATCAAAGAACGCTTTCTACACAGTAAAAGAAAAACAGGACCATATCATGTGGTACAAAGAATACTTTGAATCGAAGAAAGATATCCTCACAGAAATTGGTGTATGGGAAACTCAACCAGCCAGTGAAGCTTCTACATAAATATTTTATTAGATTATAGATTAGAAATAAAATAACATGAAACAATAATAAGCCTTTCTTTATTATATTTTAACTTTACTTCGGATTTATAACAAAAGTGATTGAGTCTGCATAAAGAAATAATAATAATAAATAAATATCTACAACACACACACACCGTCGTCTGTTCCTAAACTAAGCAACTTAATGCTTGTGTTATAGGTAACAGCTGACTGGTATAGCTACAATTTTTTTTTCTATAGACATACGTACATAATTATAAATACTACATATATAAATAAATATATATTACACGTAGACTCGGGGTGGGAATCGAACCCACAGCCCCCGGGGCAGAAAGCAGAGTCACTACAAACTGCGCCAATGGGCTAGTGAGCTAGTCAATAGAACATAGAACTCCCAGAGGTTCAGTTGTGTTGTACCACAGCCCAATATACCAGAAGGTTATTCTCAAAACTTGTCAACTTCACTATTCCTTCCACCTATAACATACTTTATGTTGAAGTAATTGCTTTTGTATTTTTTTAAATAGGGACAATTTTTTTTTTGTTGCAATTTTCTAGTATAAAAACAATAAATACTCGCCCGGCAGTCAACGGCCTTCGAGTCAAATCGTGTCGGGAATACTTAAACACAAAGATACAAAATAATTTCCAGGTATTGATGTATAATGCATACACACACAAACATCAACGTAACGCTAAAATCACGCTGACCTAATCTAATAATTATGTTCCACTGTGTTATGTGTATGAACATTTTAAAAATATTGCTTGCCATATAATCATACTTTTCTATATTTACGACATAAATCTTTATAAAATAACCGTATAAGGCCTTTTGCTCAGAATTTTAACTCACCATGTATGTGTATTTGTGTAACAGAGTGTTAGACAGTAGATTACGGTTAAGTATTCCAATACATAATTTTTAATGCCAAGATAAATAGTAATTTACTGGGCAGATTAGGATATAATAGGTAGACATAAAAACACCAGATTTTCTTATTTATTTTATTGCACCTATGGAAGTACACTTTGTTGCTAAACTTCGATGTTTAAAAATCACCATTATTATTATTACCTATATTGAATATGGTCTAATTTTACGAGAAGAATAAAAAATTCAATGTACCTAAAGTATTTCTTCGATTATTTATCGATTACATGATGTCACTTATTACAAATTATAATACATTTTCGAACCACCAAAAGACCAGTTTTGAAGAAAGCATCGAAACAATACATACTTAACAAGTATAAAACAAAGGAATGGTAATAATTAACGTCATACTTTGTAATAGGTACCAAACTAATTGAATATTAGTCTTTAAAAAAAAAACAAGGAACTCGTTACATCTAAGTACATATCCTTATAATATTTGTCGTATACTTTAAAAGCCTCCAAAACATCAAAAAAAAAGTACAAAATAATGTAATCAAAAAGAATCACTATTTGTACAAATTATGTGGCTGTATGTACATTAACAATTTATCAATTTTCCTTAAAAAGAAACTTGGCAAGGTTTATCTTCAATAGCGTTACAAAAATATATAAAGCAGAATATTTTGAAAATTGTTCTATTAGGCTAAGATCCCACTGCAAACTTGTGCAGTAGGTAGTGTACAAATTTGCGGTGGGATCTTAGTCTATATTACGTAACTACCATTTATAAATTATAAAAGCATCGCATTAACAGCTAACATTTATAAAAATAAGCTACTAAACAAAAAGATGTCATGAGTATTTTTCGCTCTGAGTAAATTGGACATTATTATGCGTATACAATACTTTGCAGTGGTAGTAAAGAGTATGATTTTAACCAGTGCACATATTTTATAGATACATAGAGCAAGAAAATTAACAAAGAATCATTTATACTAACAAATATAAACTACAAAAGCGACAGGAAGACAGAGAAGGAAGTAAGTCTTAGTAGGTATTCAAGTAAACAATAATCTTATTTACTTAAAATATAGATGCATTACAATACAACATCGTTTGTTTATTATTGTGTCATTGATTATGTTGTTGTATCATTTACAATTATTTTTTTCTTCTATTAATATTAGCGATTAAGAATAATTATCAACAACACTAATTATTTCTGTAATTGATTTGATGTACTTAACAAAAAAAGAATAAAGTAGTGTTGTATTTATAGCCTGACTCAAAAACCGGATAAACGCGGAAAAAAAATGCACGATTTCTTTTATTCACGGCTATAACTAGAATCAACACAGTTTGATACTTGAAAAACAGTAACATATATTTTACATAAACTTAACCTTGGATTTTTTTTGTTGTTTGCTAAAATGTTAGTTTATTTGACGACTTGTATTGTCGCCTTATTAACCAAATTACTTCACTATTTCGTAATTGCCGAATTCAATCCACGCGCTAATATATAGTTCAACGAAGTGCATCAGACTATAATTAAAACAGATTAATTGATAATTAGATTATAAATTTTCACAAAACTCTATTATACTAACATCTAATCCAATTAAAATTATTTTAACCCTCTTACCCTCGTAAGGCCCAAAGACCTAATTTAAGAACCAATCCATTTAGATGTTGTGGCCCAACAAAGTTCCCAAAATCATTAAATGACGGCCCAGTGCCCTAAAATTTTGATATCCTATGTTAACTATTTTTTGTTATAAACGTCTGATCAAATATTCTCAACATTTATCACATTTAATTTCAAAAAAGTCAACTTGTCATCAAAAATCGTTGAGTTCACTGTGGCAGGCGATTGTGGATAAAACTAATTTTAGCAGGTTGGGCCTTACGAGGTTAGAAACATAATTATGGAATGTTACCTTAGAATGCTGAAGAGGTATCATGTCGTAGCATGAATAAAATTAAGAAGTAAAAGAACAGAGCAAGCGTAAAAAAAAGAAAATTAAACAGAAGTACTAAACGTGGCTCAGTAGGAGCTCAAGCATTTTGTTATTTAGTTATTCAGGGCCGGTTGCACCGGTTGAGGATTAAGCTTAGACTTTAACAGCAGAATGTAGAATTGGTCATTAAGACCTGTTTCTCCAAAATTAAAAAACCGACTTTCAGATTCTTATTTGCGAATAGAAATCTATATACAGGGTGGGGATTATAATACAACGATAACTTGGACAGCGTATATGTAATGACATTCCAAGCCCACATACAAAAAATCAATAAAATACATCCAGTAGTTTAGTCACAAATTATGATTTTTCATTTTTTAAAATTTCTACGTATGTATTATAATAAAGACCTGACCTACCCTAAAACCGGCGGTTAACGACTCAAGGACAGCTATTATTATTTTTAAAAAGATTGAGCATAAAAATAATGGATATGGGATCGACTGCCACAAAAAAAGGCAAAATTTTTAATCATTGCCATTTAGTGACAGTTCGCAGACCAAATAATATTATAATAACTCATGTTTAAAAAAAAATAACTTATTCAGTATCGGCTACTGATCAGTTCTGCATATTTAAAAAAAAATTGATGGTTTGAGAAAATTTAACTCAAATAGTTTTTTATTCAATTTAATTTTAAATGCGTAACAATTTATTTTAATTTACTTTTCTAACTTACTATTTTTTATTCAATCAAAATAATGAAGTTTTGTAGGTACAAGCACATACCACTTCTACGTGACTTTGCCGCGTAGAAAGAAGGTCACGACCGATCACCGCGCGATGACGCGTGTAACAGGTCAGTGATCCTGTAGTTACAAAAATGATGTTATAAAATTTTATTAAATTAAACTGAATTAGTTTGTATGAAAAAATCTTTTTTTATTTTTTTATTTTGATGTTAGGGCTTATCTGATGGTTTTGAAATACTTCTTTATACTAGTACTAACGGTGTTTTCAATTATCGTTCTATTGTCATCCCCACGTTGTATATAAAAGAGATTTCCACCCATCTATTGACTCAGCACGATATCTCTGGAACCATAAGGAGTAGAGACTTGAAATTTGGTAGGAATATTCCTTTCGCCGAGTAGAGGTCAGCTAAGAACGGATTTTACAAAATTCCACCCACAAGAGGGGGGGCGGGGGTTAATATCATATATGGCAAAACAACGTTTGCGGGGTCAGCTAGTAGGTATATATATATAAAAGAGATTTCCACCCATATATTGACTCATCACGATATCTCTCGAACCAAAAGGTTAGAGACTTGAAATTTGGTAGGAATATTCCTTTCGCCGAGTAGAGGTCAGCTAAATATGGAAAAACAACGTTTGAGGGGTCAGCTAGTCATATAAATATAGTGGAATTTGATGACTGTAGATATCAAAAACTTTTATCTAGTGAATACCGTCATGTGTAGCATTATGATGAAACAGGCCCTTGATCTAAAACATGAAGGACGGTAAATTAATAATACAGATAAAATTCATAATGAAACTTGAGAGATGTTCAACTTATTTAGTTTTATCGAATTTCCTTTTATCGTTTTGATAATAATTAGAGTTAAGTTAGTGGAACTTAAACTTATGGTACTAAAAAAAATAATAATAATTGACAGAAAAATATTCCAAATACCTTTATAAATACTTAGTGCAGGCCTTAACTACTAAAGGTTTTACCCAATTTTTTTTATAATAGCTTCAACAGAAGCTTAGGTTCTAGCTTAGGAGCGAATAATAATATTTAGAAATACTACAAATAATTGACTTTATTTTCAAATCAGAAATTAATAGAACTAAAGTTTCATAGGTTAATAAGAGATTATTAGAGAAGATACACTGATATCTAAGAATCATTCTCTTGCATTTTTAATAATTATAAGTTTAGGTCCTAAACGATACTTTAGGCTGATTTTCAAATCGCACAACGACTTTCGGAATAGAGGATCAGTGCGAGACATACAAATACGAGAAATACAAAAAGAATAATACAGTCGAATTGAGAACCTCCTACTGTTTTTGAAGTCGGTTAAAAATTATATTATTTTGAGATTAATGGCGTCTACTTGGCGTGATACTAAAACGCTCCCTGAAGAATAAAAGAAGAAAGAAAGAAGAATGTTGATAGCTACGCGATAACGTACCCATACTATGAGACCCATTTTTACCCCTCTTATGACCATCCGTAGTATTGAATAAGACCACTCTCCCTCGAGTTTTCACGTAGTAATTCAGAATGTTTTTAATCATTTTTTGCAAACAGAAATATTGAAAAAAAATTCTTCTCTTGAGTTTTAAAAGCATTAAAAACGCTGCGCGTCATATTTGAATTTAGGTCGAAAAAACGTGAGATTATTCTAGACTTCTAGAGGACATTGACAACGCGACAAAAACCTAGAACCAACCTCCCTACTCCGCCACACTGTGGTCGCTGGGCCAAGCGTAGTATTTTTGAAGGCCCCCTCGTACCTACACTACCCATACAGTATGTAGATTGTAGCATACTATGGCCCATAGGCCATACTACGTGATCCGTTCAAGGGGGAATATGTGAATAAGTTCATACATTCGGCCCTCAGACCCAACAGATAGGGCAACTTTAAAATCAGCCTTAAGCATTAATTTGATCTCCTGAATTTTGTCTTTTTAAACGTAAACCATTACGTAACCAAATAAACAATAATACCCGTATAGGGGTAGGTGAATTTTAAAATCATTATCGAAATTAATAATATTTCTTTGTAAAATGTAAGATTTCATAAACGAAGCTAACACTTAGAAAAATCTATTAGCAGTTTTCGAAAACATTTAAAAGATATTTCATAGTTGTTATTATTTAAAAAGGTAATAAAATTTAGAACTGTCTTAAATCAAATGAAATTTTTTTTGTAATTAAAATAGTATTTTACATATTTATCGTGTAAGGAACGCTTCCTGGAACCAACAATATTGTCATTATATTAGAATATTCACGCAAATTGACCTCGCTCACTGGACGGCTGGATAGCTTACGGCGTGTCACCCTTACATCACCTAAAAACGAAATTATTTATTATTTTTTAACCGTTTGAGCAATGTAGTACAGAGTTTAATACTTATGTATATGAATAAAAAAGAATCGAAAAGTATGCTCATAACTTCTCAACGACTGCAGCTATTTTTTTTTTAAATTTTTTTTGTTCGTTATTGTCAGGTATGTATTCAGAAATTATGAAAATAAATCGATACATTCACGAAAAAAAATGGCGCTACAAGATACACCGAATCAGTTAGTAGAAATTTTTTGTGGAAATAGTTATAATTCAGTAGTGCGGTAGTATGACAATGCAGTATTGTGACAGTGCAGTAGTGTGACAGTGCAGTAGTGTGACAGTACGGTAGTGTGACAGTACGGTAGTGTGACAGTACGGTAGTGTGACAGTACGGTAGTGTGACAGTACGGTAGTGTGACAGTGCGGTAGTCCAGTGTTGTAGTGTGACAGTGCAGTATTGTGACAGTGCAGTATTGTGACAGTGCAGTAGTGTGACAGTACGATAGTGTGACAGTGCGGTAGTCCAGTGTTGTAGTGTGACAGTGCAGTAGTGTGACAGTGCAGTAGTGCAATAATGTGGTAGTGCTATAGTGCGGTAGTATGACAGTGCAGTCGTGACACAGTGCGGTAGTGTGACAGTGCGGTAGTGTGCCAGTGCGGTAGTGTGTGGCAGTGGGGTAGCACTACCGTGCGGTAGTGTGAGTGCGGTGGCCGGCGGTACCTGCAGTATCTGGCTGGCCTCGAAGGCGGTCCCGGGCAGCAGCACGATGGGCGCGGCGACGCGGCCCGCCTCCACGCACACCATGTTCGGGAACTCGTCGTCGCTGAAGTCGGGTATCTCCTTCGCGAACTCCGCCCAAGGATTCCAGATCACTGCAAACGAATCATAGCTTACAATATTATATAGTCTGTTTAGAAATAACTTTCAATATCTATAAAATATCATCCGAAGTAGTTAGATTTAAAAATATAAATGTAGTAGTAAAGGTACCCTTGCAAGATAGCTAAACCTAAAGAGACATACTGCATAAGTATTAACAGATAGAGCACAGCCGGAAATATCCTGCACAAAATATGAAGCAGCCTGACTGGGGAAGTACCTCGACCTTACAGGAGATCACTAGTTGTATCAAAAAACTCACCAGTGTCGGGGAAGTTATACTTCTGTATCCTCATCTTGCGGCCACTGACCACGTTGGTGATGATGTGCTCCTGCATGGTGTTCTGGTAGATGCGGTCGGTCCACTCGTTGATGGTCACCACCTCGCGCGTCTCCTGGTACACCGCGCCTTCCCTGGTCTGCGCAGATATAGAATACATGGATATTAACACACGAATTGATAACTCATACATCGCTCTCTTCTGTTATATCTCAGAGGAATTGTCGAAGAGCGTTTTCGATGATAGTTTCTAGCCAGCTTGACTTATGCTGAATGAATATGAATGAATGAATGACTGTCTAGTAATGAAAAATTGCATGGAAATAATGATAACTTAGTTTGGTTTAATTAATATAATTTTATTTTAAATTTACAATTTCAGAGTATTCTCCCACCATCTTTATGACAGATAAGTCGAAATCTATGAAACAATATACAAACTTTCAGAAGGTAAGTAAAATGTAGCACAAACACTTCCATAAATAACAAAATCCTTTTTCATATTTTGTATCTGATAAAAGCATAAACAACGATCAAATATACCCATTATTAAGGTATCATCTTTCGCAAACATTGTCTAATCGTAAAAGGTAGTATCGCGACATCACAATAGTATCTAATGGACATAGTTACATAGTTATTTTCCTTGTGTATTTAGATGCTTATTTTTTATACACGTGCTATTAATTGTAAATAGATCACAGAAGATACAGTTAAAGCTTTTTTATTTACTGAGGATAATTTTCGTTTTTTTTTTTTTTTTTTTTAATGTAACTAGGTCGGCAAACAAGCGTACGGCTCACCTGATGGTAAGACCGATTAACGTTTTGTTTGTATGTAGTTTTTATTTTTAAATAAAATAAGAGATGTTAATGTAAACTTGCGAAAAACTAGCTTGTATTTTAAATAATTGTATCTGAATATTTTAAGAAAAAAAATGTTTCGAGTTGAGTCCACCGTTTTAATATGGCTTAACCAATTGAGACTATTTTTAATCGTTTCAAGTTCTAAATACAGAATTTTGACCCATTTTCAAATTTAAAAGGATGGATTAAATATTGTTTTCAAGTAACTTTTTAAAGATAATGTTTATTAAGTATTTTTATTTTTATTATTAAGTATTTTTTATACCACTGGGCAAACAATCGTGGACGGTCCGGATGGTCAGCGGTTGTCCTGTAGATGGCTCATGGCTGCAGTACCAAGAGCGTCACAAACAAGTTATCGATCCTTTTTTTTATGTTACTAAGTCGACAAACAAGCGTACGGCTCACCTGATGGTAAGTGACTATCGTAGCCTATAGACGCCTGCAACACCAGAAGCATCGCAAGCGCGTTGCCGACCCTATCCCCAATCACCAACAGGAACACAATACTGCTTGAAAACAGTATTATTGAGCTGTGGTCTTCTGTAAGGTCGAGGTACTACCCCAGTCGGGCTGCTCCATATTTTGAGCAGGAAATTTCCTGCTGTGCCCTACCTCAGTTAAATATATTCTGAATTGAAGAAAACTATATGAAAAAACATACATGTGAAAGTCACAAACACGTTTGATGACAAGTTTCAACAGTATGAATATATTGTCAAACTTAGCAGAACAGTCATTTTGTCGTGTTTATAGTATATCTTCTAAAATATCTAGATAATTATATTCAACCCTGAAATTGACAGCATAATATTCGTCAATTAAAATTTTATCACTTTAAAATACGACTCATTATGAAATCAGCGACACCATATTTTTATACGACCAGGGCGGCGTACGACCCACTTGATAATAAGTAGTTACCGTAGCTTATAAATGCTTGCAACACCTTACTCACCACAGCAACACAACACAACTTGAAAGCAGTATTGTAGGCTAGCTTGGTTTCGAGTAGAATATTTCCTGCTGTGCCCTACCTACATGAAGAATTCAGATCTCCATCAGATTCTCTTGTATAGATTTTAACTGAGGAAGGGCACAGCAGGAAATTACCTGCTCAAAATATGGAGTAGTACCTCGACCTTACAGAAGATCACAGCTAAATAACACTGGTGACCAGAGCTCCTGGGGAGAACTGGCGATGGGGTCGGCAACGCGTTTGCAATGCTTCTGGTGTTGCAGACGTCTATAAGCTACGGTAATCGCTTACCATTAGATGAGCCGTACGCTTGTTTGCCGATCTAGTTATATAAAAAAAATGTTACTGCACCCGAGTAGCAGAGCATCCTTACCTACTGAAGACTTGAAGAGCTATAGAGAATTTTGGTCTGAATATCATAAACGCACCTTAGGCTATTTTGGCCTAATTAACTATCTGTATTTATATAAGTACCTTATCAATAAACATGCACCCGTGCATGCCGGTGATCTGGCAGCGGCGCACGTCCGGCACCTTGAAGTACGTGTGCAGGAGCAGCTGGCAGCTGAACGTCAGCTCCTTGCTCGGGTTGTACACGCCGATGTTGAAGTGCAGCTCCTTCTCCCGGAGGATCAGTCTGTACGTCAGTCTGAACCTGTGACGAAATTTTGTATCTAGGTACATACATAATTTTCTGCTAAACTTAGAATAAAAAAGCCTGTTTGGTTTTATGAAACCACGGTAAAAGTGAAACTTTTTTTCACATTATAGACATTTAACTAAAAATTTTTGGAATAACATTCCATTAAGGGTATAAAAATCGCTTTATTATTTTTACCGCGCGGCCGACCGTCACGCGACATGCAAGACACAGGCGAAAAAGTTTGAGACGATGTAATAAAAGTTTCACTTTAAAAACATATTGTAATTAATATTTAATTATATGATTATTATTTTTAAAAAATCTTTTACGTATTCTGAAACTTTATTTTTTCACACTAAATAAAAAACACTTGTACCTACTGGATCATCTCATGTCTGTTATGGGAATCAAAAACCCAATAACCTTTAAAGGGTCTATACAAATATTCCCGGAAATTGAAACCGTAGCCATCAGCGCAATAGTAAATTATTGTGAAAGTTGCGATGAGTCACTATAACGTGTCTCGTTGATAAAAACGCAAGATTCTTACTGAAAGTGCCACATAGACCGCGTAAAGTCGTCGTCCATGAGACTGAAGACAGCCTCGACGTCGCCGCTGGGCAGACGCTCGGGCATTTTTTCGACATGCCAGCGAGCCACCCGCGCGAACCCGTGCTGTGGACCGAACGCCCATTGTCCGAACTGAGCTGTGGATAACACGACGTGACAATATTAACACACTTATTTAGAAATACATATTTTTAAAAAGAGTAACTTGCGGTGTTTCTTGCTGATTCTTCTCTGTAGAATCTACATTCCGAATCAGTGGTAGCTTCACTTTTTTAAAATTTCACTGATTTTTCAATTTTAATTTGCAAGATGCAGTTCAAGTTTCAAGTTCTTTTTGAAGCATATAAGTTATATTTGATTTTATCTATGTATGTATGTACTATGTATATAAAACGAATCGCCGAAATGTACGTATATATACATGCATAACGAAATTACAATTCGAATGTTTTTCCGAAAAAAAATTGTGTGAACGAAAATTTAAAATTAATAGAATTATTCACGAAAAAAGACAAGGTTGGTCAAAATTTTTCCGACTGAGGAAATATCTCAAGTTTGAACGAAAATCTCAGCCAAATAGTGTTCTCAAGTATTGTTGTGTTCATGTGGCGAATAAGGTAGCCAGAGCTGATATGGCTGGCAGCTGGCAGGTATAGGTGTAGGTATAACTGAGGTAGAGCTCAGCAGGAAATTTCCTGCTCAAAATATGGAGCAGCCCGACTGGGGTAGTACCTCGACCTTACAGAAGACCACAGCTAAATAATACTGTTTTCAAGCAGTATTGTGTTCCTGTTGGTGAGTAAGGTGACCAGAGCTCCTGGGAGGATTGGGGATAGGGTCGGCAACGCGCTTGCGACGCTTCTGGTGTTGCAGGCGTCTATAGGCTACGATAGTCACTTACCATCAGGTGAGCCGTACGCTTGTTTGTCGACTTACTAACATAACAAAAAAAGGATCGATAACTTGTTTGTGACGCTCTTGGTACTGCAGCCATCTACAGGACAACCGCTTACCATCCGGACCGTCCACGATTGTTTGCCCAGTGGTATAAAAAATACTTAATAATAAAAATAAAAATACTAAAATTATCTTTAAAAAGTTACTTGAAAACAATATTTAATCCATCCTTTTAAATTTGAAAATGGGTCAAAATTCTGTATTTAGAACTTGAAACGATTAAAAATAGTCTCAATTGGTTAAGCCATATTTAAACGGTGGACTCAACTCAAAACATTTTTTTTTTTTTTCTTAAAATATTCAGATACAATTATTTAAAATACAAGACTAGTTTTTCGCAAGTTTACATTAACAGCTCTTATTTTATTTAAAAATAAAAAGTACATACAAACAAAACGTTATTGATTGAAACATTTAAAACTTATTATGTACGAAAATGTTTGGTCATAATTTATTACAAATTCGCTTAAATATGTCAAAATCATTACCACGTTAGAGAAAAAGTTGTATGTGGATCGAACCATCTCTTAGTAAAATTCGCTCGTATAACCAGCTTCATGACCATAACGAGCATGTTGCTTTAACACTGTATTATGCTAATATTCGCTCTCAGAATTTCAAGTTACAACTACAAGGAACTGGCTTTAAACAATAAACGTACCACATTAATAAACGTTCAGAATAATTATTATGTATTTAACTGAGATAGGGCACAACAGAAAATTTCCTGTTCAAAATATGGAGCAGCCCGACTGGGGTAGTACCTCGTCCTTACAGAAGACCACAGCTAAATAATACTGCTTTCAAGCAGAGTTGTGTTCCTGTTGGTGACCAGAGCTCCTGGGGGGAATTGGGGATAGGGTCGGCAACGCGCTTGCGATACTTCTGGTGTTGCAGACGTCTAGGTATAGGCTACGGTATTTGCTTACCTTCAGGTGAGCCGTACGCTTGTTTGCCGACTAAGTTATATTTTTTTTTAAAATGGCATCCTTTCCAACGGAAGTTCAATAATAGATTTTCTTTTTTTCTATGAATTATTTCTATGCATAAAGAACACCTTGTAAGAAATATTCAATTAGTGTTTCATATTTTATTTATTATTTCTTTTGTACGAGTATCGTATTATTTATCGATAAGTGTAATTAAGTAACATGTAACGAGTGAGTTTTTATTTTTAATAGTAGAAATATAAAATGTCAGTCATTGTTTGTAAATTATATAAACATTCCAGAATCCATATGAATAATAGAAAACAACGCAACCATAATACCTATAGGTACGAATTCCAATTTAATTGATCTGTTTTCAATACTAAAATGAATAAAAATAATACTTACGAAATACAAACGGTATTCCTCCTCGTATCGCCCTCTTGCCGTCAAACACTGCCTGTTTACTGAAACAAGAAAAAAAATAACATTTTTTTATTTAATAAATAAAACTTCGATTCCCAAACAGGAAAACTTTACAGAATCGGTCGCTTGTACTCGCGCAGTTCATAAGGTTCAAAGGAGATGGCTGGAATACCAGCATTAAGTTTCATCTAAGAAAAACTTGGAAATTTTCTTCATGTACAAAGTTTTATTATCGGTACGAAGACTGCAAAAGTTTTAACTTTCCCGCAAGGCTAAATATTTATTTCTTCTTAAAAATATTTCCCAATCCCAATTGTTAATGTAAAAAACAACTTTGTCTGAATATACTTTATGAAGTTATTAAAACGTTAACCCATAATTTTTTGATAAAAAAAAATAATTCAAATCATGCAAACCCGATTCATCAAACAATGGACGAAATTAAAAAAAAAGCGAATTGATTCGATTCTTCCGCTTAGTTGATTGTTGATTCTGTATAAGTTATTACAGTTAATTACGAAGAGTGAAAAATTCATACAGATATTTCGAGTGTCGCCGTGTAAGATGAAGATAATGCGATGAGAACGGCGACTGTTGACTTAAACTTGACGTGCGGAGGACAGCTCCAGCATTACCTTCCAACTCACGTTTTGAACAAGATCAATTTTAGCGGTTGCATTCCAACGCGGCCGGGGGACATTGCAAAAAGCACCCTTATATTATAAATGCATCAGTGGTCAGGTCGGCATCGCGACAAAAACGGAGTCGAGCAAGCCGCGTATAAATTATTTATGCCATTTTTAGCATTTCAGAGTTTGGACGGATGCTACGATTCTCGGCAGATGTCGCAGTCGACAAAAGTAACTTATTCTTATTGCTGGATAATCTTATAAAATTTTACACCAGTACGCGACACATGCCTTTTAATTAAGGGACGAATGCATTTGCAACTAAACGATGATGTAATTTTTTTGTCTGTTGTAAACTATGGGAACATGATTTTTAGGAGTGAAAATACCAATAGAACAAATAGTAAAATAGTAAGTTTTAATTTTTTTTTTATTTGTATCTTTTAGCTTTCTCGAATATAATTTGTGTAGATAATAGTGATGACAATATTGTGAAATGCATTGCAAACCTAAGATAAATAAATCAATAACGCCCACCTCTCCAAAACATGTTCTAATATCCATTGCATTTAAATTTTCAACATTAGGAGAATATTATCGTATAACTTTATATATAACTTTTATTCATATTTGTCAGAAATTTACACAAAAAAGTCGAAGAAACGTTAGCAGCTGCTACGGTAAAATAACAGTAAAGTTAATAATTTTTGCGGATGAACAATTAATTTTATTATCAACGATAACGCTTAAGCAGCTAATTAGTATTCTATCTGTCTCCACTCGTTAACCCTTTCACCGCCATGTCATAGTTCGCGTGAAGTGCCTGTAGCGCCAGCAACCTTTAGATACGATTTTGCATAGTGTTGTAAAGTATAGTTATCGATAAACAGTAATGAAATAAATAAAACTTAAATTTTTTTAATCAAAGGTTAATTTATTTACCCTTTAACACGTTCGCTGCCGGTTAACCCTTTAACCGCCATCGCCGTAATATTACGTGTTCTAAGAGAAGTACCTCAGCCGCCACGTCGGAATATTACGTAAATATTACGTAAAGGTCCTGTCATTTAAAAAATGTGCAATATATTATGTTGACTGCTTACTAAATATTAATATATTTTGTATTAATACTTTATTTTAACAGTATTTGATACATATTTTAGCTAATGAAATGAAATAATTAAAAATTGAAGATCACCCCAGGGGCCGAATACATTTTTTGATCAATTTGGCTTAAAAACTAGTCAAATAAGCTAATTTAGTCCTTTAAAATATCAAAATAAATAGCTAGCTACATATTTGATACATTACTAGTTTTTTTGACTATAGGGTAAATAAACAGACATGAAAAAAAATTAACCTACCGATTCATTATCACTCTCCGTTGAATTGCCACTACTACAAATATCATTGTTTGAGTTTGATTGAAATATATTTATTAGTTCTTCGTCGTTGTATAACATCATCGACAACTACTCGACACTAGCAAATTTTAATCATAAAATGAGTACGTGTTATCACGGTGACGGCGCTAGCGCAAATGCCGTTTATTAAAAATATGACTTTAGTTGATTTTGAGCCGCACGTAAAATTACGGTGACGGCGTTCTAGGATCGTCTGCACTAGTGACGTTCTGTGATATGTCGGTAATTTATATTTCTTTGTTGATTTCTGTATATTATTTCACTTTAGCTTATTGGCATTTGAATAAAAAATTTAGTCGTTAAAAACTATTAAATTTTAATGAGTATTTAGTTGACGGTTTGATAAAAAACAGGATATTTTTTACAAATTTAGCATCAAGAGTTCCCTATGTGGCACAACACTAGTCTTCGTAAAATCACGGGTTCGGCGAAGTAGGTATATATTTAGAGGTATCACGAATTAAGAATCATTAATTATTTCATTTCATTAGCTAAAATATGTATCAAATACTGTTAAAAATTAAGTAATAATACGAAATATATTAATATTTAGTAAGCAGTCAACATAATATATTGCACATTTTTAAATGACAGGACCTTTACGTAATATTCCGACGTGGCGGCTGAGGTACTACTCTTACAATACGTAATATTACGGCGATGGCGGTGAAAGGGTTAACTATGGACGACTAAGGGCCGGTTTTTTGATCCGTAGTAAAAGTAGAGTTAACTATTTGTCAAATTGACTATAGTTAAGACGCTAACTAATGGTTAAGCCGAGGTTTCGTTTTTTGATCGCTATTTTAACTTTAGTAAGTATTAACTAATGGTTAAAATATTGCCATTGCAATGAACCTAGGGTAAGGTCATTTTTCGTAGGGAGTCGTTATTTTCATGTGGTAACATTTGTAGATCCGAATGCATTTTGACGTTAGTCGTGACGTGCTTTGTCAAATTCGTGTGAATTCACTGAATTTTCAAAATTTAAATCAATTGTGCAATTCGAAGATTTCGAAGATTGTAATAAAAAATAATTATAATTGTACTTTTAGGTACCTAGAAGGTTATTAGCTTAAAAACTACCTTAAAATAAACTTTTTGGTTACCTAGTTGGTTATTAGATTAAAGACTAGCTTAAAATGAACTAAAATAATGACGTCAAGCAACAAGTGCAAGAGTTGTTTTTTGAAATGAAACTTCTTTAGGCACATGAGGGGTAAAATTTTTACGGATCAAACGCGTCCGGCGTTAAGAATAATTTAAAAGTCCATAGCACGTCGAATCACAACGTTGAATAGGTACACCGGTTCTCGTCCGGTCACCGAAGTTAAGCAACGTCGGGCGCGGTCAGTACTTGGATGGGTGACCGCCTGGGAACACCGCGTGACGTTGGCTTTTTTTTTTTAAACTAGTTTGCCAAAGACGTTTTTTTTAAACTTTTTATCATAATGTAAGCGGTTCTTGAAGATCATATTATGTGGTACCTACAAAATCTGCGTAAATATTGAACTCGATACTCAATATCAACGAATTATGAAATGATATAATAGATACCTAATACCTTGCGTTGAGGACAGAATTATCAATGGACACTAATGGTCTTTGAAAAAAAGGTCTTTTTGTTCTAAGATCATTGATGGACACATGGACACAGTATAAAACAAAAGAACAGATGTTCTCACAAAAGTTAACTATTGGTCATATTGCTAAACCCTCGACGTTGCTGTGGTTAAATATTTTAACTATTTGTAACTTTTACAACCATTAGTTAAGCTAACTATGGGTCAAAAAACGTATTTTATAGAAATTTAACTATTTGTTGCAATTTTTAACTAATGGTCGACTTAACTAGCGATCAAAAAACCGGCCCTAAGTCATTAGCGAAGACTGTTGATAAAAAAAAATAATCAAATACCCACCATAATGATACAAATTATCCTAAGGAGCAATTATTGTATAAACAGCTACCTACGTCATATAAAAGCTCCCACTTTGAATATGTGTCGCACACAGATCAAATGAATTTTATTTTGATCATTTAAAGATACTTTCTTTCCTGGTCTGATTTCGAATTGTCATTTTTCCTTTTCAACCCAATAACAAATCAATTATAACATGCCCACATTATATTGATCGACAGCTACGTAACGTATTAATTTTTTCATTACTCTTGAAATTCCAGAAAGTAGGCGGGACTAGATAAAGTTTTAATTAGAGATTCCGATGGAATTCCTTCATGAGCGGCGGTCGGCTGATACATTCCCGCTTTGGCAGCGACCAAGTTTTTACCATCGCACAAACTCGTTCCGTCCTCCACTCGTCTCCCTTAGAAACAATGGATATAGAAGATGTAGCTATGCCGATCGATTTCTTACTACAATTATCGCTATAAAGTGTTAAAAGTATTAATTATGTCTCTAATTTTTCGAATTACGTCAAGAAAATTAATATTCCGTTACATACGAGTACGGATGAATAATTAACTTTATTTACCATCGTCATAATTACGCTCCAAACATAATTAAAAATTACGATTCAGCCTGTAATATCCCACAGTTGGGCATATGCCTCTTCCCCATGTAGGAGAAGGATCGGAGCTTAATCCACCACGCTGCTCCAATGCAGGTTGGCGGATATATTCCCTACTATGAGTAACGATCGTTATCAGGTGTACATGATAAACAACCGGGACCCACGGCTTAACGTGCTGTCCGAGGCACGGTAAGGAGGCCCACAAGGACTGCACAAACACCCAGACCACGGCAAACGTCTGTATGGCCAATACAAATGTTGTCGTGTGCGGGGATCGAACCCGCAACCGCCCGCGCAACAGCCAATCGCAATCCAGTGCTGTGACCGCTGCGCCAACGCGGTGTCTATAGTTGAATAAAATCTTAAATAGTTGATAAAATATGAGATATATATACATGAAACTGATACATAATAATACAATAATATAAATTGTCATTGCATCAAAAAGTGTAAGTCAATGTTATAATCTGTGCACATTAACAACACTTTTACCATTTATAAATCCAGATATCGCTTATCAGTACTCAGATCGCGGGCTAATCAGGCCCTGCCTTTTAAATATGACACAAAAAGCGTTCAAAGCGAACAATGTCAGCGCTTTCATCCCATTGTTGCACGCTTTCGTGAACTAATCTAATATGAGTATATCATTGCTTCTCAACATTGTTGTTGAGTACGTTCTCATGAGACGTTCAGACTCAGAGGCAGGAGGCGGTTACTCGGTACCTCTAATTTAAAGTAGCTGGCCGTGATATTATGTAGCACAAAATATAAAAAATGATCGATTATGTCAAATGCTATCAAATATATTTGACAGATATTTTCCATCACTGTTTACGCCTCAAGCAAGATTCCTTCAAAATTGAAGCTGAGATCTCAAATTTTGTATCCCGTCTTATTACAGACTAGCCGACCCGTGCCCACTTCGTTGGGCGTTAATTGTTTTTGTGATGCAATTATACAGTAAACTTTTCATCTCGCTCGTATTTCTCTGACTTGATTTACATATATGGACTATTATTTTTCACTGAATTTTTTGTTCAATTACAATAAAATATAGCCTATGTCACTCCTGAATAATAGCTTTCTGTTAGTGAAAGAACTTACATAATCGGATCAGTATTTGCGAAGATTACCCTCTACCAACAAACAAAGTTAGAAACTTTACCTATTTACAATATTATATAGACAACAAAGAGACTTCAAAATAAATCAACAATAATTGTTTGTCATTATCGATTATTTTAATTATTATATTACTAGCCTACCTGGCGAACTTCGTACCAGTTTATTTTTTGTTTTACATGCCCCGGGCAAGTGCAAAGTAAATACATATTTTTAAGGTGTATTACATTTAAAACGCTTCTTAATCCTATAAAGATCTAAACTAATTTACGTGTGCGAGTAGTAAGATCGGAGATTTTTACATTTCAAGATAAGGAATAATCAAGATGAATAACCTGTGTAATGTAATGCTTGTTGTTTAATTACATAGGTATATACATGTATATAAAATAGTACCTACTCTAGATTCTAGTCTGTTTACGTGCTTAAATAATTCAAATCAAACGGAGTCCTGTTTTAACATTACATTAATAAAGTTAATAAACACATCGACAAAAAGAATTGGTCATATAGTATTTACGAAGCTTTATAAGTTTTAAATTTAGATTTTTTTTTGTTATTGTATTTTGTTTGCTTACTGTTATATTCTAGCAAAATAATTTTATTTTTCCTCTCACTTTGTACATTAATAAACGTCATATTTTAATTGAACAGGTATAACGAAAATGACGTATGTACATGTGTAATGTCAGCGACTGAGGCTGTGTCCAAGCCAAGAAATTTCCTACTCAAAATCTGGAGCAGCCCGTCTGGGGTAGTACCTCGACCTTAGAGAAGATCACAGCTAAATAATACTGTTTTCAAGCATTAACAACAATAATACTGTTTTCAAGCAGTGTTGTGTTCCTGTTGGTGAGTAAGGTGACCAGAGCTCCTGGGGGGGATTGGGGATAGCTTACTATCAGGAGTATCAGATGAGCCGTACGCTTATTTGACGACCTAGTTAAAAAAAATATCAAATACCTAAAATGTTTTTGTTTAATGGTATGTCGATGGCATATCTATAAAATAAACAAACAAATACAAAAGCTTATTATTACTTACATAATATGGCTTTCAATAGTGCAGTGATTACAAAGACGATTTCGCCAATCTCAAACTTTGACATATTTTAATTTGTTATGCTAGCCTAAGTTAATAACCAAACCCCAATAACAGAATTATTGCAAAATAAGTTTTTAGTGTAGAGTTGATTTAACGAAGAAACCCCTTTTACAAAACCTTAAGAGTGACATTTAAAATATCGACCCTTATGTATCAAGTCTATTCGCGTCGGAGCGGGCGGGAAGCTATAAAATTAATTTAAAAAAATGCAAACTTCAATAAAATTACAGAGTCAATTACTTACTAGTTTTATTAAGTGGTTTCGAATATAAATACTAGAATTAAGTTATCGCAGTAATTACGAAAAACAAGCACACATTTAACTGTTAATGAGATCGAAATTTGCACCTTTTAGGGTGTATAATTGAAACGAAATTTTGCAATATGTTATTTACTTTATATACTCGTACATTTTGAAATATTGACTAATGTTAAGGTTGCTTAAAACACTTTTATTGTTTATTATTTTGCTACCTTAACTTTATTTTATTTCTTTTATTACTGTGTAGTTTTTTTTTGTGAATGTTTTTTTTTTTGACTTTCTTTAAGTGTGTGTATCACCTTATGGCGAAATAAATGTTTTCATTTTCATATTAATATGCGATATAATTATATACATATCTACTATATAGCTGACCTGGCAAACGTTATTTTGCCATATATCATTTGTAGACAATTTAAAAAAAATATGTTTTTAAAAATAGTTTATGACCGATTCTCAGATCTACCAAATATCCGTATAAGTTCACAAAAATTTTCATAAGAATCGGTCAAGTCGTTTCGGAGTTTGGCCCCTAACACTCTGACACGAGAATAAAATTATATAGTACTTCATTTAACACACTTCACTAGCTGTGCCCGCGACTTCATCCGCGTGGAATTTGAAAAATATTATTATTCAGATCGCAGAGATCCAAAATAAATTTTCTAAAATAAAAGTAGCCTAAGTTACTCCTCATAATATCAGCTATCTGCCAGTGAAAGTCCTGTCAAAATCAGTCCAGCCGTTTCAGAGATTAGCAGGAACAAACAAACAGACAGACAGACAAAAATTGTAAAAAATGTTATTTCGGTATAAAATTATAAATACCGTGTACATCCATATGCATTTAGTAAAAAAATCAGTTATTTTAATATTACAAACAGACACTTCAATTTTATTTGTCTGTATAGATTTTAATCGGAGGAACTTACAACTTCCACCTTTACAAATTTAATAAGCCTGAAATAATCGCGTTTTCTTCACATCTAGTTGTAATGTAATTAATCCTACGGGTGACAAAACCATGCACTTACTTTTATCAGAGAGTACGAAGAAAAAGACTTTTCAAACGTATCTTTATTGTTAATTTAAAACGCATTAAGAATGAAAAAAAAAACATTAATTTATACGCAAATATTACGCTCCGAGAAAATGTTAATTTTATCTTTTTTAAATAACACTGTCCGCATGGAAATTATTCGTCCGATTTCTATCTTATAAAACTGCAAATAACATAGTTTAGAACATAGGGAAATAGTTTATAAATATAGATTGATATTATGCGCTTTTTGCTTAATCGTGCTCACGCCATATTTAAAAAGATCTATAAAAATCTTAATGAATTAAATACTTTGTTGATAAATAGGTTACACAGAACAACACATTTTTAACCATGGTCATGGCAATTAAAGGGGTAATACTCAATATACAAGGGTCTTTAGTGACGCAAATGATATTTTTTACAAATTCCGTTTAGGTACCAGGTATTAGTAACATCAACAAAAAATACGTATATGTAGCCCAGTCAAATTAGCTCAAAAACGAGCTGAGTTTTACAAAAATTGGAAGCAACAATTTTCCTTCGGAATTCGTTGGGGGAGGTCACAGGTAGTCTAAATTCAAAAAGTAGGGGTACCAGACTTGTTGCTTCAACCGCTCTCTCACACTCGTTTATTTTCAATTTTACAAGAAAAATAGTTATTATAAATTAGACATAGATTACAACACGAAATACTTAATTATGTAAAATAATTTTACATTAAATCAGCGTCTGGAACGATCTCAAAGAATCAATGATTCCAATTAGTCTCAAATTTACCGTCCAGGTAATGAGGTGTAGGTGAATTGTTTCAAGTAAAAGCGTTCGAGTACCTACGTATCACGTTCGTACACCTCCCACCATCAGTTATAAAAAACTATAAATACTTGATAGTCTATTTTAAAACGTACAAAAAAGGTTATTCAAAAACGGGATATTTATCATTTTTTTTTGTTTTCATCTATACTAATATATAAAGCTGAAGAGTTTGTTTGTTTGGTTGTTTGTTTGTTTGTTTGTTTGTTTGTTTGTTTGTTTGTTTGTTTGAACGCGGTAATCTCTGGTTCTACTGGCCCGATTTGAAAAATTCTTTCAGTGTTAGATAGCCCATTTATCGAGGAAGGCTATAGGTTATGTATCATCTCGCTAAGACCAATAGGAGCGGAGTCCACGCCGACGAAGTCGCGCGCAGAAGCTAGTTTTGGGATATTCATATTCGATATTTCGACATTATCTACGAATGTCTTGTTCACGAGACTATATATTATATAAAAAAACATGGTAAATATCCAGTTTTTGGATAATTTTCACTAACAAAAATAACCATGTTTATTTTAAATCATGTACAAAAAAGGGTTAAACAAGATTTTCTGAAAATCATAGAAAATCATTTAATACAGTAGTAGGGTGTAAATTCTGTATGTAGGTAGGTAGGTAGGTAGTTAGGTAACTACCTAATGTAAAAAAAATATCATCAACTTCTATTATCTTCATTCTGTTTTCCAATTCAATTGGTTCATATCTTAAAAATATAACCTTACTTATATATATATAAACTTTAAAATATCTTTTAAAGTTTGGTATTCATTAATATATTCCTTAAAACATTTATATTATTTATTGCCTTTTATTGGTTGAAAAAGATCACAGTTGATTTCGCCGATGTCACATAAAATGATGGAAGGAAGAAGGAGGATGCAACCTCATAATCTTTAGTCAGACATTTCAGATTTTTGTATCTCGCTTAGTTTATTCAAGTTGGTCTATGAGAGCTTATTTTAATCATTAACTTACGTGCAAGATCTACACGGGTAATAGCGAAAGTTAGATAGTGATAAAAAATGCCAAGAAATTCTAAGTATCTTTTTTTTTTCAAGGAATTAAAACAACGTTTATTAAAAATGTTAGAGCAATATTAATAGGTAGCAATAAGAGTATAAGTTCTACAGAATTTAATAATACCTATAAAAATTAATAAGGTATGATAGAGAAACATTTTCCAATTACGAAACGATTTTTCAAAGGTATTTCTTTAATACTACACCCACTGAACAATCTTATTATTTGAACCTTATTATTACCGCGTAAGTCGTAACTATAAAAAAAAATATAGTAAAACCTACTTCAAGAATTCCCGAGTTAATGACTTGAAACGTGTTACTTTGACATATTAAGAGGAGGCCATAAACTGGTTTATGAAAAAAAAAAAAAACTAGTTGATAAAGGTTTGTGCTACTGTGCAGAAAGAAACAAAAAAGGTCGCATTAGTGATGCGACACTCGATACTACAGGATGGAGCGAGTAAGGTACAATTAAATTACAATTTCAGTCTTTGTATAAAATTACTATAACGACTACAAACCTTACAATTACCTAAGAAAACATCATTAAAGCGAATATAATTTATCTTGTTAATATCGTACTTCATATATAATTACATGTGATACTTGATATAAATGGTAATTTTTTAGAAATTTTTTGTAAAAGTCAGTTGTTCGATAAAAATATAAATTTGTATACATTCGTAATAAATATCACATTTAAACTAACAACTACTCGAACTAAGTAGTTTAAAACATATGATATATACGTAGGAAATGATACATAGAGTATTATAATTATCATAGTGCTGGTAACCTTCGTAGTACCACGGCCGTTGAAAGTATGAGTTCAACAGGAACGGGCGTAGGCGCCGCCGCCGGTCGTACGTGCTCGAGCAACGACGTAAACGGATTTTGTAATACTTGTCCCTAATCAAACATCTACAATTCTACATCTTATTTATTATGTACATAATTATCTACAAATACAAACACGTCATATTGTACGCATGTAAGCTTTTTACATGGTATACAGCTTTGGGGCTGTACTAAACATAGCAATGTACAAATCATCCAACGTTTCCAAAACAAGGTACTCAGGAATATTGTAAATGCGCCCTGGTACGTAAGAAATGATGACATCCATCGGGACCTCAATATAGATGTCGTTAACAAAGTTATACAAAAATACGCAGAAGCACACCAACATCGTCTTCATCATCATGTGAATGTCGAGGCCATCCAGCTCCTCGATACCACAGACATAGTGAGAAGACTAAAAAGGACTAAACCTTTTGAGTTAGTGTAGTGTAAGTTTAATGTGACTTTATCGCGCGAGTGTAATATAGTGATGTAGTGCTATAAAAATGATCACAAGAACAAAGTGACTTCCCCTTAAGAGACACTAAGAAACTGCAAAGGACAGAATCTTAGACATAATTACTATTAGCAATTTAAGTTAGTTTTGAATTACTTATTAGCCTGTATAAAGACAAGGCTAGATTGTAATAAACATGTGAAAAAAAAAAAAAAAAAAAAAAATGTAAGCTTTTTGAATGTGATCAAAGTTATCTGTACTCAATAAGTTAATTACCAAGTAGATAAAAATTACTGCATCGAAAAAGTGTAGTCCGTGTAACTGAAGACTGTTAATATCAATGAAACTGTTAAAACTGTTCTCAGATCTCACAATCTTACATACATATTAGTATAGTCCTACACCTAAAAACCTACGTTCTAGAGCAGCAAACTACATGAACAAACTACAAAGTTATCACAATAATAAAAATAATAAAACCTTATTATGAAAAAATGATGATGTTTACCATTTAAACTAAGATGTTATTCTTAAAACGATTATAGGAACCAACGCCAACATATTATTAGCATTCTTATAATTTTAATGATGTACACAATTCAACGTAAACACACCTGAATTTCAAACAATCAGGTACACAAGAAGGCAGAGAACAACTAAATAAACAGCAGTGATAACAAATAGAGGAAAGATAGAAGCGGACAGAGACAAACATGTAGGTAGTCGCCGACAGGGGTCAGCGGCGGACCACAAGCCCGCAGATGCTCCGGACAGGCGATTAATTTTCACCCCGGCCGATTTAACACCGCCTGATAAGCCGATTACCAACCTTGGGGACTTGTTTTAGAGAATTTCGCTATGATATCTATGTTATTTACTAAATATATTCACGAAGGAGAAAACGTTTAAATTAAACCAGTTATAATTAGATCTAAAATAAAATCAGAACACGTTCAATAATATTTAGAACAAATACCCAACATTTTCTTTGTTATATTTCGCATCGTGTTATTATTCTAAAACATATTATAAATCTATTTTCGTATCATTACTTGTATCGTACATCTCCAGTACCATTTATAGTGAAGATTCGTATTGAACGCGTCATATTCGTCGTCAGCTGTTCTCGAGTAAAATATCAATAGATCATACAAGATGCAACCATGTAAGGCCGGACGAAACAAATTCTGGTGATGTCATACAAAACATAGAATTCAATCGAGTGTTCCTTGCTTAACTATGATCAAATATAATTTCCTGCGATTAAACTAAGTATCTCGAGAACAACAGAGTCGACTATCGTATGATCAGATCGACAGCATCGTCAGACGTACCGTACCTACATAATTACACGCCCAAACAAAATGAGCTAGCTATCACGAACTGACGAAAATTATAATCAACACGCAATCTAAGCGTAGGAAGATAATAAGGCAAGAAAATTTAAACTAACGCATTACCAGATGTAGGAATAATATAGACGTTCAACATGCAATTGTCAATATTTTTTGTAAGTTCTATAAAGAAAACGAACGTCTATGGAGGAAAACCTAATAATTCATTACCTTCATTAATCTTTAACATTGTTATTCACTTTGAAGGAGTCAAAGGTCGAAAAAGTTCTTCAACACAGCGTGCGTCAAGTTATAAATCATATTCATAGACGGTAATTAACTAGTACCGACCGGTAAATTCCATAACGTTATAAGAAGTAACCAAATAAGATTTGACAGTAAATCAAGAACTAAGCAATCAAAGAATGATTTTGTGAGTGGGAGGAATACTAAAACACAAAATTGCTTGTTAAATCTTAGTGGCATCGCCGCGTGTAATATTTCATAGCAGCTGTCTTCTGTCTAATGTGTGGAACAATCGATGCCTTGGGTGTCATTCTAGGGAACAAAAAGAGCAACATGTGTTGGACATTGTCGGCGAGCACGTGTATGGGACAGCAACGCTTTCTGCTTACTATAACAGTAGGAACTCATTACAGAGTAGACAAAAACGTTCATTAGAGTGTAACACGTTACATGTGCCCGAATAACTTATTTTAAGATCAAGGTTGTGCCGTTTCCGAATCTATTTACCGTAACGCTCTAATGTATAACGATATAGCCATTTGCATGAAATGTAATATAGCGTAATTTAATCAATTTCATAACAATTATGATATACGATTAAATGGTAATTTATTATATTTTACTTTGTAGGGAGAGAGGCCACGGCTTGTTTCATCTACAATACTTATATTATTCATCTTACGAAAAAGTATTTCATATACTCGTATTATAGTCGAGTTAAAATTATGAGCAATTATCAAATTACAATCTTGTGCATTCTTATACAAAACTTAAAAAGTTAACGTTACAAAATATGTTGAATATACTCGTATATCATCAGTCCGTACCATTATTTGAACAAGTCATGACAAATTAAAATTATTTCCATCGATATACCTCTGCCTTCTGGAAAAAAAATAACGTAATGCCTACGTGATAAACACAAGGATACAAATAAATAATGGTAGCTTCGTTACAAATTAGGTAATTTAACTGGAATTTCCAATATGAATTAGGAACTTTTAACTCAGGTATAAAGAAAATAAGGAAGTTCACGATAATTCACATCGTTTCACGCACTGAGTTGATTTGAAGTCAAGTGGAAGGAGATATGAGGTCTATTCAAGAGCAGTGGCGTGTGACGCAGAGGTCGCCGTGATGCTGGCATTCCTTATGCTTATACTTTTTTAACACCAGAAGTGAAAAAAAAACGAATATTTTCGACATCTTAACTTATTAATCATCGTCATAGATACAAATCTATCAAAAATACTTTAAATATTACCGCGATAATAATTGCTCAATTTGTAATTTAAATATGCTCTCAGTAAGATATAATTAATTACAGCAAGAAACGTTGGTCTATTTCTAAGAAACTTATATTAGTCGTTAGGGGACTGAGAACCTACATAATATGTAGATATACTAATTGTTGCAATCCACGGTTTAAAATACATAAATTAGGTCCGAAAACGTATATTGCTTTTCTTTATACTGAATACGAGAACCAATGATAGCTTATCCCCTCTTGAGTAAAATCAAGATCACGTGGAAGGAAATACGACGGGTGGCTATTCAGAAGCATTGATGCGTGACCGAGGTCGGCTCAAATATTGTTGCTCTTATTTGTATAATATTGACCACCTAGGAATCCTACAGCTACATTTTGTAGTTCTAATTATGTAACTTGATTATTTTGCGAACTATCTTTTAAAGTTATTGAAATATTTTTTATTTTTCGATTGTACTTGCAAGTTGCATTGTATTGTGAATTTTAAATGAAGTTTATAACATTATGATGTTAGCACAAGATAAGAATCAAGGAACGATAACATAAAACCGTAACGGTAATTAAAATAGATTAAACTGATATTATAACCAAATAGGGAGTTAAGATGAAATGGTTTCCCATCTAATGACTCGATAAACCCTTTTCAGCGACCACTGATCCATGAAGTGGCGCATAATGTGAAGCTTGGACCCATTGACGCGCGTCGATCGACGGTAATCACACGGTCATCTCGGCTTGCATCGCCGCATAAAATTATCTGGGCATTAGCGGGGTGGACCATTTGTCATCAGAGCGGGCGGGGCAAGCGGGGGGCGGAGGGAGGGTGGCTAGAAAGTGCCGGCGACTCGGGGCTGCAGACGCGGCCACAAAAACAAGATGTGGTTGGGGCGAAGCTATAGCAACACTTTAGTAATAAATTGTTTGTTTGCACTGGATTAGCGAACTCTGGTTTTAACGTGACTCATTAGAATGCCGAATGTACATAGTATTTGTAGTACTTGTAGATTATTGCTGTAGTAATTATACAAAGCTTTAATAAATTGTTTTAGAACTATTACGCACATTATCGATATACATACGACACATAGCAAGTGAATTATTTTTCAATTATTATCTATATTCTAATCATACAATTAAATGTACTTTATTTAATAAATTGCATTTAATTGTAACTAAATGTTATCAATGCTATTCGCATGTATAGGTACATCGTGGGGCGAAGTGTTCCAAAATTAACAATTCCTAAGCATATCGAATTTATCCATTAGAATCCTCCGAGTCATTTCACGCTGCCGAAATCCCGGCCATAAAAGGGTCAAGCGGTGCGTCACGTCCCTCGACACAAAAAGTTCAGAAACTATGTTTAATATTAAAACGGAAAGCGGCTCAGTTTTTGCCAATGATACGAGTTCTCGACAACGACGTACACTAGCTTCTAGGTAATTTAATTCAGACCGAAACAAGAACTGCCGGATCGAGTGCGCTTATAAAATGAATTATCCTACTAGTTGATCTTCACATTTGTCGCCACTTTGCTGAATACTTGCTCAACACTTTTTAATCGCAGAACAAGCATAACTATTCAATGATTTTAAAATGTAGAGATACATGATTGTTAATATTTTAAAACGT
The DNA here is from genome assembly GCA_905220545.2 of Melitaea athalia. NCBI lineage: Eukaryota > Metazoa > Arthropoda > Insecta > Lepidoptera > Nymphalidae > Melitaea > Melitaea athalia. The sequence continues at coordinate 5,259,387 of HG992178.1, read as the reverse complement.
GAAGGTTTGAAATGGATATCAAACCAAATACGTAATACGTTGACATGCATAAAAGCAATAACATCTGGGTTAACTTTTGAAAACAAGACAATCATTATTCTTTACAACCAAACGAAAACGTTATTCATATATGTATAGCCATTTTACACTGTCATAATATAAAACAAATATAATATATAATTTACTATTTACCTAATAAGTATTACCTGCTTAAACTATTTTACCTATCAGGTTTAATGATTGTATCGACTTTTGTTCACGATTTCAGTTACTTTTATAATGATTACCCATAAATATATCACAAGCATAATTGAATGCACCCTCTTATCTTACACGTCATAAAGTCATGTGCATAGTAAAACACGATAAAGACGGATAGTCGTCTGTGAGTGTAAAGGAGTAAAAAATAAACAGTACAAACTGTTTGATATGTTATTGTTTAATTACTATTTGCAACAGGTAGGTACTTTTACTTTTTCGACTACCAAAGTCGACGTTACGAAAAACCTTAAAGTATTTTTGAAGTAAAACTTATTAAACGGCCCGGGTCTCAAGTTAATTCGTACGGACTATATAATTATAGTTTCGATAAGAAATTGTTATTACTTTGCGGGTAATTATGGCGTCAATCAAGTCCTCTACAATCAAAAGTACCTAAGTACTAGGGCTACATGTATATCAAGGAATTTTAGTTACAGAATTAATATCACAAAGCAACTGATAGCACGGTAACTTTAGGTTTCAAGCACAAATTGTCGTTTAAAACGTGATTCCATATCAAGAAACATGTTAATAAAATAACCGCAATAAACTTAAGTTATATAACATGTCCATTTTATTTAAATCTGTATATATAAAAGTTTATTGAGACACATAACAACAATGTACACGACAAGGTATGTATCTAGTTCTATGAAGCAATTTTTCGTGAGATCTGAGTGACAGCAAATTAGATCCTATACCTATACGACAAAATTGCCTCAAAGAGAGAGAGAGACTATATAATTACGAGTAGGTACACCTCTCCGACGTACCTCCAGGCTATGTTTCCTTAGTATTTAATTCACTTTTGATTGAATTGATTAAATAATTTCTATATATTTTTGAGGTAAGTTTCACTACCAGACGTTTTTTATAGGTACTATAAAGGTGGCAAGCAAGCGTACGGTCCGCCGTCCGCCTCAGGACAAGAGTATACCGTAGCTTATGAACGCCTGCAATACCAGCTTTGATTACGTGTATATAATCAAAGAATACCAGTACGTCTACCATGAGTTTCCAGAGACGCTACACGTTAGCGAGTGTAGTTTTCTATACGGAAGAAAGATAAAGATATTAGTAACTAATAAGCAATATAACGCATTTAAACTCATAATAGGTATGGTATAGTTAAATATTCCAGTTGCGTTTCTACGTTTATCTACTACTGTAGTTACGTCGTGTGCGCTTGTAACAAAAACTCATGGTAGACCTACAGAAGCATTGCAAGCGCGTTACCGACCCTGGTCGTCACTCTCACCAGGAGCTCTGGCTACCTCACTCGCTACAGGAATACAACATTATTTGAGAGCAGCTTCTCATTGTTTAGCTGTGATCTTCTGTAAGGTGTGTAGATATTTGCCTAGTCGGTTTGCTCCAAAATTTGAGCAAGTTGTGCTGTGCCCTACCTTAACTAATTTTGCATAGCTTTTTAACCGCCTTCATAAAAAGAGGAGATTCTCAATTCGAATGAATTTTTTGACGTATGTCACCTCAAAACTTTTTAATCGAAAGGTGGTGCTTGTCATGTGGTCCCATTTAAATTTGATCGAAATCTATAGAGTACTATAGTGTACTGATGATCTATGGAGTACGTTCGGAGTTTTTTTTTAAGTTATGGTAACTTAATGCGTATTTACTTGGCTATTTTTTCGTCTAACCACATTGTATTAGGACTGTTAGGTACTTGTCGATGTAATTGAAGTCGTTTTTTTTTGCGTTTGCGAGCAAACACAATTATTTTAACTTTATCATACTTTTAATCATTTTTTTTTTTATGTTTGTAAGTCGACAAACAAGCGTACGGGTCACCTGATGGTAAGTGACTACCGTAGCCTATAGACGCCTGCAACACCAGAAGCGTCGCAAGCGCGTTGCCGACCCTATCCCCAATCCCCCCAGGAGCTCTGGTCACCTTACTCACCAACAGGAACACAATACTGCTTGAATACAGTATTATTTGGCTGTGGTCTTCTGTAAGGTCGAGGTACTACCCCAGTCGGGCTGCTCCATATTTTGAGCAGGAAATTTCCTGCTGTGCCCTACCTCATTTATTTGAAATGATTGATTGATTTGATGATGATTAATTTGATATATCACTAATAGGTACCTATCTTACTTTTGAAATTTTTACACAGTTTATCTATATATATAAAAGAGTAACCCACCCATTGACTCATCACGATATCTCTGGAACCATAAGGCGTAGAGACTTGAATTTTGGTAGGAATATCCCTTTCGCCGAGTAGAGGTCAGCTAAGAACGGGTTTTACGATATTCCACCCCTAAGGGGGTTAAACGGGGGTTGGAAGTTTGTATGAAAGTCCCATGTTTTTGAAGTAAAAGACTTGAAATTCAAAATGTATGCTCTATAGATGGTGTTGAGGTGTACTAATAATGTTTTTTGAGAAATCAACCCCATTTTGGGGTTAAAACAGGGGATGATAGTTTGTATGAAAGTCCAATGAAAAATACACCTACAAACGTGAAATTAGGAAAGGCTATAGCTATGATTTTCCTCAAATTAACGCGGGGGTAACCGCGGGGCACAACTAGTTTATAATAATTTAATGTAATGTTAACAGTACAGAAGTTTCATACTAAGTTTACTGCGTATGTAATTGTAGTGGGAGCGGATTTTTGTAATAATTATGTGCATAATTAACGACTTCAATTACGTAAACAGTTTAATCATAATAAAGTTATAAACTTCATATCTGAATTACATCTCAGGTATTGTGTAATTAAAAATCCCAAAATGTCAATACTCAAGTCTAAAATTTATTTTTAAGTTTATAAAAGCTACAAAAAATATAACAAACTTATTTTTTTTAATTTGATATGAACTTGCGAGTTGTTTGATGGTATTTTGACAAAACATACGCATATTTATGACGCATACGTGTATAATACGCAAGTTTTGCAAATGACGCTATCTACCAGTGCCACCGTTACTGAAATACATACAGAAAGAATAATCCGAATTAATAAATTACTAACCCCACTACCTGCTGTGAGCCTAAAAACCGCTTTAAGGTCACCAAGGGGGTTTAGTGCGGTAGTGGCACGCCAAATGCTGAGTCCGATATACGGTCTAGGACTGCCTACCCGGGCGTCCTGGATATCACCCGTAAACGGGTTACCCTGCGATATCAAAAAAAAAAAAAAAAACAATCCTTATAGTAGCATGAAAAATGGGCAATTTTGGGGTTATTTGTTTTCGGGCTGTCCAAGCTTCTTTCGTCTCAAAAAGACTAAGCCTGTTTTGTCTTTTGATGCGCGATTCGTTAGAGTTTTCTCCAACAAGCAACTGATATTTGCTGTTGGCGACGATAATACGTCCAATGAATTCATAATCTTCAATATAGAATATGCCAGCAGCTATGTTGGACGAAATTTCAATAATTTTATGAACAGAATGGAGATTTTTAGGGGCCAATCACCAGATCGTCGAATCAAAGCTTTCATGGGCATTTTGGGTATGGCGTTCCAAACACCTTTTTAGCAAATTATCTCTCGAGATGTGATAGATTGGCAGGAGATGTTGTATGATTTTTTGCACTTACCCGAGTCATCACTAGTACTCGCCACGAACCTCTCCTCGCTCACTGCAGTGAATTAATTTCCGTAAAAAAAAAAATATTATCGTAGATCTCCGACCTATAATTACCTCGATCTTCATTGGGATAGTTCGGTATTTAACTTTTCAAAACTCAACCGTTCACGACAAAATCCAACGATACTGAATATGATATCTTATAAAAGATGGACTCACAATGTAGTTAAAGAAATTACAACCAATGACTCTAATAACCTATGAAAATGAACTTGCTTTTATGTACCAATATTATAACCATACCATAGATTCAATTCTACAGAAAATAACTTGTCTTTATCTTCTATACGATTCATAATTCAGCCTTCAACATCCCACTGGGCAAAGGCCACTTTCTCCATGTAGGAGAAGGATCGAGCTTATTCCACCACGCTTCCCCACTGCGGGTTGGCGGATATATAAATATCTACGGAATAGAGCTGGAAGTATCCACCAAGAACCCATAATTTTTGATTTCGGTAAGAACTAAAGAGTATTTCAGTGTGTTTCTTTCTCTCGAGGAAGTAAGATAGAAGAGTGCTTCTAAAGAAATAAACAAATTAAACCAAAAAAAATAACTACTGCCTAGGATTCTTTGGATAACCTAAATATTTATAACGACCATTTTAAACAGTGCGATATTTCTAAACAGATACAATAAAATAACTAAGATGAAAATTTTCATAATTTTTATTACTATTTATATCTCAGTTGAGACTTTTTATAAATGTATATGTACTATAAAGTATGTAGATAATTAAATTAAACCTTTTGATTTCCTTAATCTTTCCGACAATATAAACACACGATCCACAAAAAAATATAAGCTTATATAATTTGATAATAAGTATAATAATTATTTAAATGTACAACTTAAATCGGCACTTTGAGATGTTTAACCCTTAAACCCTACCCATCCTAGGAGAAACATTATTCCTACCCAGGGGTTTCATAGACCCCAATATATAAATCATTAATACTAAATAAATTAAACACAACTTTAATGAAAATATTATTTATATAAAAAGAAAGCTTAACTAGCATTATAATACAATATTTATTTTCTTGGGTCGCACATTCCTCACATTTTGGTGCTGTATGTTCACCGCAGTGTGGTTTTCGGCACATGCCACAAAAAACCTTTGTTTTACGGTCCTTCCCCCTTGGGCAGACAGCACATCTATTTTTTTGCCATGGGAGAAGGATATGCGTCGACTAAAGGACGCTTTTTTTGTGAAATTCCTCTTAGGACGACTTGGAGATTTGTGGGCAAAGAAGGCCATGGTAATTTTTCCCTCCATGTGAAGGGTGATCAAGTCCAAGGCAAGTTGTTTTGGAAAAAGACGTCTTTTTAGTGGCCATCACATCATTAGCAGCTCACATATGAGTTAACACGTACTATATTCATAAGGCCAAAAAAGTGCCATTGGCCATCTCTATGTCCTCCTAGATACACTATATTTGTGGCATAACTGGTCTGGAATAAAATCGACGCCAATTTTTGTCTTATTACCTATAGAAATCGACTATCTCCGGTTTTCCATTTTTTGCATCATAACCTGCTGTTGCGTGCATAGTTGACAACATAAGGACTTTTTTTTTTCCAACAATTCTTATGCAACTGGAATCGAGTGAACCAATTATCACAAGTGAGGTTACGGTTTATGTCATGACTTGTCTCGGTCAATTTCAAAGTAAAGAAATGAGCAAAGGGTACATTCGTAGGACATGAACCTTTGCCCAAATATATATAAGCATCTAACATATAGGCTGTTTTGGCATGGCAGGCCATCAAAATTTTAAGCCATACTTGCCTGGTTTGCTAGGAATGTACATTTTAAACATACATCTGCCTCTAAAACCCAATAACTTTTCGTCTAATGTACAGCAATCTGAATGTCAGTATAATTTACTCGACACATTGACAACGTGATCAAAAATATCTCTTATTGGTGCTAATCTGTCATTTTGTCGTCGAGAAAAAATAGTACTTTATTCCTACCCTGGGGTCTGATAAACCCCAAAACAGCAATTATTACGTATACAGTGCACCAATGCTAACGCACTACTGATGAAAAGATGGCCGCTGACGTCATCGAGGATTAGCTTGAGTCACGTGTTCATGCGTTTCATTTTCGCAAAAATATTTTCAGAAAATGAAACACTTGGGTTTACTGGACCCCCGGGTAGGGTTTAAGGGTTAATGAAATCGCCCGCGAGTTGATATTAATAATTAAATATTACGTGGAACTCGGAAAGTAACGAATATAATATTAATTAGGTATTTACGACAGAAATAAAATAATAGTTAAGTAGAACACAACCACAACCCTAGGCTCCGCATAGAATCATTAGCGTAGTCGTTTCATCGTTTGTTTGAGCCAGTCGCGACCGAGACGCGTTTTTGCTGACGCGCCAAATTGCACCGCACACCCGCGCAATACATGACTGCAAATTGATTCTGAATTAATTGCAATCGAATAACGCTAGGTGACATTTTATTTTAAACTTGATGACCCGGTGAACTTCGTATCACCTAAGTATATTTGTGAAAAATATAGACAAAACACTTTTTGAACGCAACTATAAATATTTGACAAACAATTGACAACGTTTTTGACAAAGGACATTAAATTTCCCCGCTAGGAACATTTTGTATTGGAAAATTAAATCGTCGTTTTTAGTATTTTCCGTTACATATTATTTATGTTTCTCACCGTTTAAACCTTCCCTGAACTTCAGCAAACATTTCAAGATCACAATTAGGAAAATTGGCCCAGCCATTCTCGAGTTTTAGCGAGACTAACGTACAGCAATTGATTTTTATATAAATAAATAGATAGATGGATTTCTATGTAGTATTAACGTCGAATAGATAATCTGACAAATACTCGTATAATAAATTACTTTCCATTTACGAAATGTCTTAATTTGAATAAGAATGTATTATAATTTATATTACATACACACTTAGTAGGTACATGTTATTACCATATTTTAATTTAATATTAGTTCAAGAATAATAAAATTCATTAGTCTTTTCACGGATATTATGCCTTAGATTATTTAATTATTACAATACAAGTTTGCTAGGTTTCCCTATTATCATTTATTTTTTACTACAAGGAAATATGAAAACCTTCTTTTATTCGACTATAGGTCGCAAACAAATGTATGATCCACTACGGTTACCGTACGGTTACCGTAGCTTATATACACCAGCAACACCAGAAGCATCGCAAGCGCGTTGCCGACCCTACCCCCGATTCTGTCCAAGAGCTCTGGCCACCTTACTTGCCACAGGAACACAACTAGTTGGGAACAGTATTACTTAGCTGTGATTTTCTGTAGGGTTGAGGTACCTCCACAGAAGGGTTCCTAAAGATTTTGAGCAGGATATTTCCTGCTATGCCCTACCTCAATGAAACGCTACTAAAGTATAGATGAAGATACAATGCGGCACAAAGAATTCCACATGGTCCACACATTTGCAGTATAGAATAAGAATTATATGTATAGTTCCATAAATAATGATCAAGAATGATCGTTCATCCATTGTATTCAATATCTAGCTTATCGGTACATTTTATCGATTTTATAGTTACCTAACATAAACACGTGTTGTGTTTTTGAGAATAGTGTGTTCTTATTTATCAATGCTTTATAATCTTGAAGTATAGTGTTCATAAATGTTTTCTAATTTGAATTTGATTGTTTAACGAATCTTACCCACCCCTTCGCTCCCCTTATATTCACGCCGGATAAACAGTTTCAGCCCTTTTAACGATCAACAAAATTTGTAAACAACAAGTTTTGACTTTGACAAATTCTAAAATAGAATTTAATGCCTAATCCATACTAATATTATAAATGTGAAAGTATCTCTGTCTGTCTGTCTGTCTGTCTGTCGCGCAATCACGCCATAACTACTGAACAGATTTAAATAAAATTTGGTATACAGATAGTCTAGAGTCTGAGAAAGGACATAGGCTACTTTTTAATGCGAATAAAAGGGTGTAAGGGGTTGAAAGGTGGGAATCAAAATTTGTATGGAAGTAATGTTCGTGTTTCGTAACTGTCAAGCATTTAATGTTCATCCCGTCGATATGATAAACTCTCCGATAACATTAAAGAACGTATTTAAATAAAGGTTTCGAATCGACAACATATATCCACAATATACGGATATTGGCGTATTTTACATTTTAAAAATGTATAATAATGTCAGTAATGAAAACGGATTGACATAATATACATTGGTTGTCAAATATAAAACGTAGTGGTTAATATACTCTTTGGTCAAATATTTATGCGTGCGTTCAGAAATTTATTTAGTGTAAACTAAGGAAAATATATCAAGCTAATTAAATCTTATACTATTAAAAAAAAGGAAAGCATTTTTTCCCTCAAATCAACGCAGGTGAAACCGCGGGGCACAGCTAGTTTGTCTATAAGTACTAATAATATAAAGAGGAAGAATTTGTATTTTGAATGTTCATCAAACTCAACGAATGGAATGTTACGACTGAGTGACAGGCCATATTTTATTGGGGGAAAACGGAACAAGAAAAATCGTGTGATAGTCTATTAGCAATAAACCAACATTAGTGTTGAAGAACAAACGTAACTTGTACCAAGCATAATTACTATATACATTTTTAACCTTATGCTCTGTGATGTCTTTCGAGAATCTTTAAGAATTTAAGCACGGTTTCGGTAAACCACTTTGTACTAAGCCTTGATATTTTTAGCTCGGTACCTAATACCTATATTCAAATAGTCTTACAAACGTTCGTGTGGAAAACTAACCGTTTCTTAAATATATAGAAACCAGACTAAGATCAACAAAAACTTTTCGTAGCTATCGCTTAGACGTTAAAATTGATTATTTAGTTAAGTTTAATCCTATTATAGTACAAAAAATGACTAGTCCACTAAAGACTATGCCAATAAAACCATTTCATAAATTCAGAAGACTAAATAATTACTTTGACCTTCGCGATGATGCTATAAGCGACTTCTAGTTTACGCGAACACGCGGCTTATTTGCAAATTAGGTGATTAATATTTGCTCATGCATTATAAATAATACAGCGAGGCTTAACGAGCTAGGGTTTTCTATATATATAAAAAAAAGATGATAATGGAAAGAAATTATAGTCTTTGTGCAAAATACGAAAATGTAACCTAAATTGTAATATTATCATAGAACTAGCTTCTGCGCGCGACTTCGTCGGCGTGGACTCCGCTCCTATTGGTCTTAGCGTGATGATACATAGCCTATAGCCTTCCTCGATAAATGGGCTATCTAACACTGAAAGAATTTTTCAAATCGGCCCAGTAGTTCCAGAGATTACCGCGTTCAAACAAACAAACAAACAAACAAACAAACAAACAAACAAACAAACAAACAACCAACCAACCAAACAAACAAACTCTTCAGCTTTATATATTAGTATAGATTAAAATTTGATAAAATTTTAATAATTTCATACAAAACTCTTGAGAGGTTTCCACCTTCACCATATTAAAAAATGCCTTAATTAATATCAATTGGTTTTTAGGGTTCCGTACCCAAAGGGTAAAAACGGGACCCTATTACTAAGACTTCGCTGTCCGTCCGTCCGTCCGTCCGTCCGTCCGTCCGTCCGTCCGTCCGTCCGTCCGTCCGTCCGTGTGTCTGTCACCAGGCTGTATCTCAAGAACGGCTATAGCTAGAGAGTTGAAATTTTCACAAATTATGTATTTCTGTTGCCGCTATAACAACAAATACTAAAAACAAAATAAAATAAATATTTAAGGGGGGCTCCCATACAACAAACGCGATTTTCTTGCGCTTTTTTGCTCGATATCAATAATGGCAACAGGTAGGCACTTGAAATATTCACAAAATACGCAGTTGTATTTTTACTTTAATAATAAATAATAAAATTAAAATAAAATTAATATTTAAGGGGGGCTCCCATACAAAAAACGTCATTTTTGCCTATTTTTGCTCTCATACAATAAAAGTGATTTTTAGCCGCTTTTTGCCCGTTATTACAATCAATGTACCTAGTCAATGGTACGGAACCCTTCGTGCGTGAGTCCGACTCGCACTTGGCCGATTTTTTGTTGTCTTGTAAATGTTTTCAACTTATGTTTATTAAAAATATTGCGCCTACTCTTAAAATTTTGTATACTAATGAGTTTTTCTAAGTTGAATTATTAAAATATATTTACGTGTTCGAAAAGATATTTACACTATTGACTAAACTGAAAGTCCTTTGATATCACAATTCACTAGGGAATGCAATCCCGCGGATCCGCAATCCCGCAAATGCGGGATCCCGCATAAAATTAGCGGGATTACAAATGCGGGATTACACCTGCGGGATCCGCAAGATTTGCAAGATTTTATTTTTTCCAGCCTGAATTCGCATAACAATGTGTACGGCACGAAAAGTGTTGGATTTCGTAGTATAATTATGCTATTTGTACCATTATTTCATGACTTGTAGTATGTAGTTTCGTAAAGCAAGGATACTACGCGCGAAAATACCATAATTATACCTTCAGGTCGATTGACTTCATTTATTGGTCGAATCATTTTGTTTTTATTGTTTACCCTTCAATATAAAGAAATTATTTATCAGGCAAAAACCAAACAGTCGTCAAGAAGCTTCGGTGAATCTCTATGTAATGAATTATACCAAGTAATTTGTATACTGGTGTACGTAGTATACAAATTACTTGGTTTTTTACTATCTATCGGTCCTTTGACAAAGTAGGATGGATGTATTTTATGTATGAGTGTGAGTGAAACAATGATATGATAGGGCACAGCAGGAAATTGACTGCTCAAATATGGAGCAGCCCGACTGGTACCTCGACCTTACAGAAGATCACAGCTAAATAATACTGCTTTCAAACAGTGTTGTGTTCGTGTTGGTGAGTAAGGCGACCAGAGCTCCTGGAGGGAATTGGGTATAAGGTCGACGACGCGCTTGTGATGCTTCTGTTGTTGCAGACGTCTATAAGCTACGGTAATTGCTTACCATCAGGTGAGCAGTACGCTTGTTTGTCTACCTAGTTATATATTTAAAAAAAGTACCTACAAATCAATCAATTTTAGATTAGCGCAAGTCGGCAGTCGGTACTCGAAAGGACAGTTTTCGCTTTTTTTATCAAAAAATCGACGAAAAACGAAACGTAGTATAATTTTTTTTTTCACACTTTAATTCACATAAAATAATTTAGTTTTTGTCATTATTTCTGATCTAAATATAATTATACTATTTGTTTCTTCTAAGTAAATTATATTGATTCATTTAATGACTTCGAAAATAATTTTGTGGACTAATAATTCTAAAATATTGTACAATCCTGCAAATCTTGCGGATCCGCGGGATTAATGGTCTCAATCTTGCGGATTTGCGGATTGTCTTTTGGGTGCTGGATTGCATTCCCTACAATTCACACTTCTGGCACACGACACTGTAGAAGGGATACACTAGGAAGTGTTGTAGGTTGTAGCTAACTCGCTAGAATATAGTATACTAATATATCTTGTGTATTTCTCAACCCTACATTGAACATATAAATATTCTCTGTATAATTAATATTTACTAGTTCATAGATAGACAACAAAAAATATAGTATGTCAATTAACATGTATAAAAAATATTTAATTACACGTAAAATCTCAAAAAAACTATCATCATCATCGCTCCGAATTGTTAAAACTCATACCTATACAGGGTGGGGATTACAATACAACGATAACTTGGACAGCGTATATGTAATGACATTCCAAGCCCACATACAAAAAATCAATAAAATACATCCAGTAGTTTAGTCACAAATTATGATTTTTCATTTTTTAAAATTTCTACGTATGTATCATACTAAAGACCTGACCTACCCTAAAACCGGCGGTTAACGACTCAAGGACAGCTATTATTATTTTTAAAAAGATAGAGCATAAAAATAATGGATATGGGATCGACTGCCACAAAAAAAGACAAAATTTTTAATCATTTCCATTTAGTGACAGTTCGCAGACCAAATAATATTATAATAACTAATGTTTAAAAAAAAAATAACTTATTCAGTATCGGCTACTGATCAGTTCTGCATATTTAAAAAAAATATTGATGGTTTGAGAAAATTTAAATCAAATAGTTTTTTATTCAATTTAATTTTAAATGCGTAACAATTTATTTTAATTTACTTTTCTAACTTACTATTTTTTATTCAATCAAAATAATGAAGTTTTGTAGGTACAAGCATGACATACCACTTCTAAGGACTTTGCCGCGTAGAAACAAGGCCACGACCTGTTACACGCGTCATCGCGCGTGTAACAGGTCAGTGATCCTGTAGTTACAAAAATGATGTTATAAAATTTTATTAAATTATATTGAATTAGTTTGTATGAAAAAATCTTTTTTTTTGATTTTGATGTTAGGACTTATCTGATGGTTTTGAAATACTTCTTTATACTAGTACTAACGGTGTTTTCAATTATCGTTCTATTGTCATCCACACCTTGTATAATTATCCTTTCATAGAATATACTACACAATTAAATTATTTATAATGGCGACAACTCTAATATATAAAACATATGACTAGTACATTTCTTACAGAAAAGCAATCTAAAAGTAATTATTTTTCTTACTTGAAAAAACCATTAAATATCCTACCCCTCATCTACTTGGCGTCAGTTGCCTCAGTCCGAGCACGTCAAAGGAATAACAGATGAACAGTAAGTAGTTCATTATTCAAATGGCTAAGCTCTGCTACGCTGGCCCGAGGAGGCCCGAATCCACTAATCGCTGCCTCATTAGCGGAAGCGCTCGTTCCTACGCGGATATACGATTATTCACGGACGGGCTTTTTTTTTATACAACTAGGTCGGCAAACAAGCGTAAGCCTCACCTGATAGTAAGCGATTGCCGTAGCATATATAACCGTAGACACTTGCAACACCAGAAGCATCGCAGGCGCATTGCCGTCCCTACTCCCAATCCCCCCAGGAGCTCTAGTCACCTTACTCACCACAGGAACACAACACTGCTTGAGAGCAGCATTATTTAGCTGTGATCTTATGTAAGGTCGAGGTCCTTCCCCAGTCGGGCTGCTCCAGATTTTGCGCAGGATATTTCCTTCTGTTCCCTAACTCAGTTATTTTTTTTTTTCATCTCATTTATTCAACTCGAGCTCAGTGTATTGAAGAATATTCTTAATTTAATTTTTTATTAAGGCTTTTGCACATTTATTTATACTTTATTGCACACCACAAAAACATTATCAAAAATAGTTTTAAGATAGTTTCACATTGTGTAGAACTTGGGCGAATCATATCAAGAATTTCGATTTGGCTGGACATAGATCCATAGCTCAACGGCTAGAGCACCGCACACGGTATGTCAGGGGGTGCGGATTCGAATCCCGCTGGATCGAAAATTTTGATATGATAATAAAAAACATTTTCGAATTTCCTCATGTGTGGGAAACACAAAAATAAAAATAATACGCACTATTATAATATTTTTTTTTTTTTTGTAATTTAAAACACACTAAACAATGTTCTATTTTTGAAAAAAAAATTAAAAATAAATGTATACAAGTTACATTTGATTTGACTTTAGCTTAGGCCATTTACAAGTTAATATTATGCACTGTAATTACTTCTGAGACAATAACCAAACATATTTTTTGGGTTTTCGTGTCAGACCACCAATGCCGAAATGTATAAAGTTTAACTTATAAATAATAGTTTTTAAGATCTACCGTAATATAGTATAGCATTTTATAAATGAACGCTATTTATTATAATCCATTCATCACATTTATAATTAAAATAGCTGACCCGGCGTACTTCGTACCGCCTAACAGTCGATTCTTTAATTTTAATTTTAATACCTATTCTTCCCGAAACCCCTCCACTAACATTTAAACTTTATGGTATGGTATTAAAGTTCAAATTGACTTTTAAGTATTATTACGAATCTTTTGTATGGGAATATAGATAATCATTGTTGTTTTTAGACTTTTTCAGGAAAATTTTTAAATTTTTCTCTCCGTAAGAACCATCCTCGTACTTCAAGGAAGTAGATATTCATTAATTTCTCTCACTCTAAAGTCTAAACAATGTATTGTACTAATTAAATTTTAACTTTGTGTACATGATGAATATCTGCATATGAGAAAATATGTCCATTGCATAGAAGGAAAAGTCAGCTAACGACGATCCGTGGGTGATTAAGTGATTAGAGTGTAGAATAGGATTTTAATTTATACTACGAAAAGGTCATGTTGTCTACTCTGAGATTACACTTTGGTCTTTAGAATTACGTTTTCTTTTGATCTTACGATCAGATGTTTAGAAATGCAAATATTGATTCTATGATAAATACATTATAATATGGGATAATATGGGAGAACACGTTTTATTATGAGATCCTGAATAAGAATCCATATAAGATCTCTTATCATCTATATTAATACGCTAAGGTTAAGATGTTTGCCTCCCTTTTTAGAAAAAACCTCACAATTACTCCACATAAATTAAATATCATTTTATAGGTAATTGCTTGCTCTACCGCAATCAACAACACAAAAAAAAATATTGCTTTTGTTTTTGTAAATTAATTAGATAATTATTAAAATGATGTATGTGACGGCTTGAAATCTTGAATTTTGAAACAATGTCAACATTGTTGATTGACGGTCGGTAAATTTTTTGTGCAATTTCAAATCAACTCACGTATCACTTTTTTGTAATTTTGTAAAGTGATAATTATTTATTATACTCATTTAGTGCGAATTATTCGCACGGGTATAGCTAGTTAGGTATATATTAACACAAAAACTTATTGAACCGTTTTTATCCTAAGACTGACGAAATTGGAACCAAATTGGAACCAAATTGGGACCAAATTAAGGAAGCAGCTAGTAAGTACCTACTACAATTGATTCACGTATCTCGTATGATTGTTTATTACTGATTTATGTGGGGTTTTTGGGGTTTTTGTTAAAATAATGAAAAATAATTTTCTAAGTTCAAACTCTCCTTTGCCAAAATTAAGGTGGTTTGTCAAGGCTAATTTTGAAAGTATACATGTAATGTAAGCAGATGTTAAATAATTGTGTTTGCTAGCAAACGAAAAAAAAACCGTCTTCAATTACATCGACAAGTAAATAAGTAATACAACGTAAGCAGACGAATAAAATTAATTAACACACTAGTAGTCACTACGATTTTCGAGGGTTTCTCTCGATTTCTCTGGGATTCCATCATCAGATCCTGATTTCTTTATCATGGTTCCAACAAAAAAAGAATTATCAAAATCGGTTCATAAACGACGAAATTATCCCCGATCATACATAAAAAAAAAACATAAGGTCGAATTGAGTAACCTCCTCCTTTTTTGAAGTCGGTTAAAAAAAAAGTTAGAGCGAAAAGAACTCCCTAATAAAGGGATCTAAACCACTGTTAGTTACAGTTTGCAGTATTATGAAAACCTATCGATAAATATTGGTTAAGATTGAGCTAAAAACGTCCGAAAATGTTTCTGTAATTCTCTACTAGTAGCGTTTTATAGCTGTACCTACAATTTTATCTATACGTAGGTATTTACTTTTTGTTTATAACGGTCTGATCCCCTCATCTACTTAATCGATTGGAAATATTCTTTACGTGACACTAGCTTTCCGCCCGCGACTTCGCCCGCGTGGTTTGCACGATTCACGATCAATCCTCATCCAGCCTACACCGGCAATCTTACGTAGATCGTCGGTCCAGCGGGCCGGAGGACGTCCTACACTGCGTTTGCCAATACGCGGTCTCCACTCCAGGACACGTCTGCTCCAACGGCCATCGGTCCTGCGACACAGATGACCAGCCCACTGCCACTTCAACTTGCTAATTCTGTGGGCTATGTCGGTTACTTTCGTTCTTTCACGGATATCCTCATTTCTAATTCTATCTTCGAGAGAAACCCCAAGCATAGCCCGTTCCATTGTATAAATTTATATATGTATACTATTTTTTTCTAGCAATTTTTGTACTTTAAAATTACACCTGACATGTGAGAAATAACATAGGAATTAGATAATTTGTTCAATTACATATGTTAATTAAAATTATGCAAAGTGTATGTAATTATATTGTGTTAAGAGATCTCTTTTATAAAATCTATAATTTGAAACGCTTCATTGGACTTTGATTGTTATAACATGTGTTTAGTATTACCATAATATTATGGAGGCCCGGTAATTTCTTTTTTATTATATACCTAACTCTACTAGCTGACCCCGCAAACGTTGTTTTGCAATATATGTTATTAACCCCCGCAACCCCCTCTTGTGGGTGGAATTTCGTAAAATTCGTTCTTAGCTGACCTCTACTTGACGAAAAGAATATTCCTACCAAATTTCAAGTCTCTACGCCTTATGGTTCCAGAGATATCGTTATGAGTCAATATATGAGTGGAAATCTCTTTTATATATATATATATATATATATATATACATGCCTCATTTGAAGCATTTAAATGTTGTGTTATTTTTTTATGCTTAATTTTATTTACTACATATTAGACAATTTAGAAATGGATTTAATTTTTTAATTCAACTAACTAGTGTTTTTTTTTTTAATTATAATATATAAATGTAAATTATATTTATAGTTAATTATTTTTACTATTAAACTGTTTAGAAATGGATTTATTTTATTGTTTGTAATTATTTTATACCTTATTGTACACCACAAAAACATTACAAACAGATCTTAAAGATGGTTACAGATTATGACGTACAATGGGTGAACTTATGACTAATTAGTCATTTCATCCCAACTACCGAAATTATTTTTTTAATTCTTATTATTTTATATTATATTAAAAATAATTTACCTACCTTACAAATAATTGTTCCTGATTATTAACTCGCCATGATACTACTGTTGCACCTGTAATAAAACATGTATATCAATTCTCATCATCACTAATATTTTTTAAGATATAAATTTTTTATAGACTTGTGCATTTATACGATGCTGAATTTTCGTACCTTTTGTTTTATACAAATTTCTCAAGAAATTTAAATGTTAATCATTAACATAACAATAATTATAAATTAAAGGTACAAAACTCATACATATTATGTATATACAGACTACTAGATACATATTGATTTAACGACGCGTTGGCGCAGCGGTCATTGCATTGGCTGTTGCGCTGACAGTCGCGGGTTCGATCCCCTCTCACGACAGACATTTGTATTGGCTATATAACTGTACGTCGTGGTCTGGGCGTTTGTGCTTGTGTATTGTGTGTGTTTCTGGACTCCCGACACAGCAGAAAATCCTACTGGGGCCGTTGAGTGAGAAGCGTTTGTTTATTTATTTATTTATACATAATATCATTTATGTATAGTCCTATATGTGTCATATGAGTTTGTTAAAATACATTTTAATAAGCCAAATTTGATTCTTAATGACAATTTTGTAAAGAAAATTGATACTGCTGATTTTAACATATGAACTTACAATAAAAAGTTAAATCATTATAAAATTAGATAATTTTCGATGGAGTGGTAGTACAAATAACTTCCTAATTATTTATTAATGTTGCTAGACAGCTTATGAACATTTTTTGTGAGCACATCAAATAACCACTTACAATTTAGAAGCAAGTATACAGTTTACTTCCTACAATCCAATAGCCAAGGTCATATCGCCGCAGACAACTTCTTAGTCTATTCATTAAAAAAAAAAACTTGTTACCTCCTACTGTACCTAACACGGATTCAAAAACTACACAAATATATCATACACTTGTAATTTATCGCCATGTAATAATATTTTACCACCATAATGCTTTTATATCAGTTTTTTTTTTTATACGAATTTAAAAGTTCCGCGCATTACTTTGAAAATAATAACAAAAAAAACTTTTACAGGTTATGCGGCTTTTCTTAAAACATCACAAGTACCAGATAAAATTTAATTACTACCCGAGATGCTAATTTAGAAAATACATTTAATTAGACTTACCGAAAAGATTTACGGTACAAGTTGTATTGTTGCCTCTGTCGAGAACGACAACACTCGTCGCTGCCATTTTCCGTTTGACAGCAAAGACATCTGCCAAACAAAGCTATGCTGCTATGTTGAATACAAGGTAGGTACGCTCTGCAATGTTCAAGTACCGGTTAAAGTAATTCCGGTTTTGTTCCTACAGTAACGAATTTTATTATTTTATTGAAGCAAGTAATCTTTTATAATTTAAGCTATATGTAAATAAAAAAAATTATGCAATTCTAATGTTAAATTTAAAAAATCTTTAAAAAAAAATTGTAAATTAAATTTTCCCCTTATGAACGCATTCATAATAAACCAATAAGAAACGGACAACGCTGTGCCGGCTAATGTCATCTTCTGCATTATACGTGTATTTTTCCGGTCCTTGGTCTCTTCCTTCGTTGTGGTTGTGACTAGCGAATTGATTCATCTAGTTGGCGAGAACTTGCGCACGAATAATCTAGGATTTCACTGAAAGCCTTAAGATGTTAGGATCAATAAAATTAGCTTTATTTTTAGGAGTAATTTATTTATGTAAAGCCGCCGAAGAAGACGTGCTCGAACTCACAGACGCCGATTTTTCTAGTTTATCTGAATATGATACCGCTCTCGTCATGTTTTACGCACCATGGTAAGTAATTTACAAATAAAATAACCTGTCACAATCTCTTAAATTAATTCTGTAAACTAATTCAAATGTATTCTATGTAAGGTGCGGTCACTGTAAGCGATTAAAACCCGAATATGCGGACGCGGCCGGCGTGCTGAAGAACGATGACCCTCCGGTGACTCTCGCCAAAGTTGACTGTACAGAGGGAGGAAAGAGTAGCTGTGAAAAGTTCTCCGTATCTGGATATCCAACACTCAAAATATTCAGAAAGGGTGAACTTTCACAAGACTACAATGGCCCTAGAGAGTCTAGTAAGTGAATGAACCTATTTTCTTATTTGCTAGTTCAATGAACTGTTGATTAAATTTAATATAATCCTTTTATGTTTTTGGTTGTTGCTTTAATATTATTGATAAAATTTTTAGTTATCATGAAATCACTGTCAATAATTTATTGTTTTATCAGTAAATATAAAAAATTGATTTTAAAACATCATTAATCTTGAGTATGTGACAAAACAGAACTTTGTTTTTTTCATTTTGCTGTAGCTTAACTAAAAAGTTAAACTTCAACATTTTTTTATTTATATTTTCCTTATAATTAACAAAAAGGAAATTAATAAGGTTTCCTCTTACAGATGGCATTGTCAAATATATGCGTGCTCAAGTGGGACCAAGTTCAAAGGATTTACTTACCGTTCAGAACTTTGAAAATCTCATCGCTAAGGATGAAGTGGTTGTCGTTGGTTTCTTTGAAAAGGAGACAGATCTGAAGGGAGAATTCCTGAAAACAGCTGACAAGATGCGTGAAGAGGTTGTCTTTGGACACTCTTCTGCACAGGCGGTTCTTGAGAAGACTGGTTACAAGTAAGTGTACCTATATTAAAATATCTTTCATTTTTATCCACAGGTTTTAAGTTACTTGTGCATGTTTCCAAACATCATACGCTTGTTCTAGAGGTGAATAATTAGATTTTTTGGTAGATTGATTTAGTCTGAAAGATCCCATGCTGCTGGAGATAGGCAGGCTTCTTTCTCTATGTACGAGAGAGATATAATTAGATAACATAAATCAACAGTCTTTTGAGCTCCTAGCAAAGCTTGAATGGGGAAGTGTATATCTTTGTTCTTGTTTTCATTTTCTAATATTTTTAAATAGTTATACTAATAAAGTATACAAAATATATAATTTTTAAATTAATATAAAATAATTTAATCGTAGCTTCAGCCTCTAATATCCCACTGCTGGGCATAGGTCTCTTTCCCCATGTAGTAGAAGGATCAGAGCTTAATCTACAACAACTACAAAAAAATAAATATAAATATATTAATTACTTATGTTGATAAGAATAAAAAGTACTAAATGTAGTATTCAAGGATTAAAATGTATTGTACAATAAAGAAGCTACAAATTGTAATAAAACAGGTTTATAACATAGAGTATTATAGACATCTGCATACAATAAGAGGTTTACAATACAGAGTATTGTATACAAGTGTGTGTATGTTAATCCTTACATTTGTACCAATTATATAATAATATGGTACAGGGTAAAGTTTTAATATGAACTTATGTTGTAACTTAAAATTATGTATAATAAGATAATAATAATAATAATAAGATTTATTTATTTTCTCACCACAATAGTGCATACATGACATTTGATAGGTACATACAAATATTAGCACTAATATTGTGGGAGACTGGTGCCTAAGCTAGGCTCGAGGCCTGTGTTTCAGGACACCAGGTCTCCACCCCTTAATAAAGTACATTTCAATTATCATCATCATACGGGCATTAACAATTTTGTTGCAAACAATATAATATGAGATAGTAAATTTATATATTTATATCTAAGGTTAGTATATTTTATTATTGTATGTACCAATATTGTAATTGTTCAATAAATAAGTATTTTCTAACTGAGGTCAAAACCCTCATAGTACATTAAACATTCAATTATTTTTAATCGCACTTAAAATGTTTCATATATTAAAAATATCAATTAACTTTGCAAAATTTAAATATTAAAAATAGATACATACAGTTTCCATTAGAGATTACAAAAATAATAATTATGTTACATAAAGATATCTCCAGCATAAACATTGTGAGCAAGAGATATGCTATCACTACATGTAAGATAAAATTAGGCAATTCACCTAACACTCAATTATATCAAATCTAAAAATGACTACAAATATTTCAGTTAAATGAAAAGTAGTTTTTTTTTTCACATCTATACTAATATATAAAGCTGAAGAGTTTGTTTGTTTGTTTGTTTGTTTGTTTGTTTGTTTGAACGCGGTAATCTCTGGATCTACTGGGCCGATTTGAAAAATTCTTTCAGTGTTAGATAGCCCATTTATCGAGGAAGGCTATAGGCTATGTGTCATCACGCTAAAACCAATAGGAGAGGAGTCCACGCCGACGAAGTCGCGCGCAGAAGCTAGTTTTAAATATAAGTGAAAAACATAAATATTAATTTATGATAATAGTGTAAACAACAAAAATCTATCTATATAATATTAATGTAATCTATATATTTTAGTGCTAGGCAACTAATTAATTAAATTAAAAAAAATCTACATTTATACTATACTACACATACAAACATGAATTTGATTATCACTCACAAGTCAATTTCAATGTAAATAAATATTTAAGAGTTTATTTCTGTGGGTATATCTGTATTGATATTTTATCTTTGGTTCTACTTAGTATATCTCGAAAAGGACATAAAGCTGTAGGTCCCTGTTGATATCATTATTATGTGACAAGAAATACAACTCGGTAGAGTAATTCTAAGCAAAAGAAATTCTAGTTTTCGGTCTATAACTCAATACTTATGTTTGTTATATTCTAAATTTCTTAAGTCTTGATCTATCTTGGTTTTAATTATTTTAGCCAAAACAGTAGCTTTCCTATTCAAACAACAAGAAAAAGGCGATAGCTCAACACAGAGTACAGACCTATGTAAATATTTGTCAAGATCAATATAAAACCCAGAGTTGCGATAAACAACTCTTCAAAAACAAAGAACTAGAAGAACATATTTTGTTATATTTGTTGGTCCTTTTAAAATAATGAACGAAAGTAATATCATATTTTCTACAAGGTAATTAAACTTAAAAAATATGTTCAGAAAACTAACAGTTATTGCAATTCATCTTTAAAAAAAACATTAGTTACACCATTCATGGATACGCATAGTAATCATCACGCTTATTATGTATAATTGCTTCGATTTCATAGTACAGTTAGGGCCTATGCAAACCGCGTTTTTTAAACGCGATACAGACGCGATGCAAACGCGCGTGTGACGCGATACAAACGCGATGCAAACGCGCGTATGTCGCGATACAAACGCGCCGTCGATGCACGTTTGAATCGATACAAACGCCAACAAACTGCTCTGTAGGATAAAAACGCCCCGTTGACGCGCGTGTCACGCGATACAGACGCGATGCAAACGCGCGTATGTCGCGATACAAACGCGCTGTCGACGCGCGTTTTAGAAACGCGCGTCGACGGCGCGTTTAAAAAACGTGGTTTGCATAGGCCCTTACTTGCAAGGATATTGAGTGCTAAGGACCTATGCAAACCACGTTTTTTAAGCGCGCCGTCGACGTGCGTTTCTAAAACGCGCGTCGACGGCGCGTTTGTATCGTGACACACGCGCGTTTGCATCGCGTCTGTATCGCGTGACACGCGCGTCGACGGCGCGTTTTTGTCCTACAGAGCAGTTTGTTGGCGTTTGTATCGATTCAAACGCGCGTCGACGGCGCGTTTGTATCGCGACATACGCGCGTTTGCATCGCGTTTGTATCGCGTCACACGCGCGTTTGCATCGCGTTTGTATCGCGTTTAAAAAACGCGGTTTGCATAGGCCCTAACCATATAAATTATATATAGGATATAGTAATTGAATGAATACTAAAAACGTTTAAATTAAATTTATTTTTATTTTTGTAGTAAACAAAACTATTTTCTGTCTGTTTTCTGTTACCCCTGCACTATGCCCAAAACTATTCCCACTGACACCTAGCTCTTAATAAGCCCCGTCTATACCTATAATATGCTATACCTATGCATACATTTCATATACGAAACTACCTTAATTAATTAGTTAATTACTGTATCAAGGCGTCTAGGGAGTATAATGGCGTCCATTTATGAATCTAGTTCGACATTTAATTATCGCTAATTAAGAAAGTAAACTGTTATATGTTCTGGTGTAGTGCGAGAAATGAATGCAGCATTTTAAAACTCTAGCAGTTGTGGTTGTAATTCCTGCTCGGGCAGATAATTATATTAATCTTTATTAATATCTGGACTATTGTTGTTGTGAGTTTCGTGAGTTATTCAAAAGCTCACACTGGAGAAGGGGTCGTGGATTTAACTCCAAACCTTCTAATTTCTATAAGGCCAGAAGTGGGACGTTTAGGTACAGACTGTTTTATTTCAGTTCAGTTTAAAATAAGAATTAATTTAAGTAATGAGTTACACGTGATAATAAAAATTATGAAATATATTTAAACATATTATTATAAAAATTAATGTAATAACTTATTTTCCGTATCATATTTTAAACTGTATACCTACTTTAAAACCACACTACAAATACCTCAAATAACTTGTTTTATCTGTATGAAAATTATTGTTCAAGTTTCGTGACATGAGTTCGTGCCTTCAATACTTTTACACAATGTACTACGTATGTGTTTACGACCTATAAAGAATGTACTGTTACTATTTACTACTATAAAACAATGTTAGATGCTATTGTCTTGCTATACAAGTTTACTATAAGTAAACTTGTAAGACCTGTTTCACCGCTTGCCGTTAACATTATCAAACGAATGACGGTATACAAATACAATACAACAGAAATAAAAGCTTATGTTGTATTTTTTTATTGCTTTATATTCCCAACTTATTAATGGAATACTTCTATTCCCAATTGTAAATCTAAAAGTTGTAGTATAACTGAGATGGATCCGGTCCTAATAAGCTCTTTTACCTTCAGCGGTGGAAACCAATAAGTATAGCTTATGTGTAGGATAAATCTTATCAACCACCAGTGAAACAGGCCCTTAAGGGTCATCGCTCATTAGACCCACCCGGCACCCGACCAGCACCGCCTCGCCTCGAGCGGTTAGTATTCTTTCTATAGACATTGTATGGATATGCGCTCACTACATCAACTCCGTATCGTCACCGGATCGCCTCGCACGCAAGCTTGCGATTGGTCGCCGAGCGACGAGGCGTTCCGGTGAGGGTGTAGTGAGCTATGACCTTAATACTTTTGCGGGATTCGTCTTGATAGTCATATTAAAGCTCTCAATAATTCGGGGACATTACAGACCCCATGATCACGGGTGACTGACGATCTGCGAGTTTGATGTTATTGTGCGGGTAGGCTGTAACGCTCTGCTCAATTTTTTTTTTCTTATTTGGCGAAGTATGTACGCTTATACATCTTTTGCATAACTCAATCACTAAATTCTACGGTTCCGACAACTTGAAGTCATCTTCCCAATGATTCTTCTAGACCTACTGTGATCTTGATACCCAAAAATAGCAAGTTCCAATCCTTCTCCATCTGTGGA
This sequence comes from Melitaea athalia, assembly GCA_905220545.2. Lineage (NCBI taxonomy): Eukaryota > Metazoa > Arthropoda > Insecta > Lepidoptera > Nymphalidae > Melitaea > Melitaea athalia. Next base: position 5,235,241 of record HG992178.1, on the reverse strand, counting down.
GTGAATTTAAATTTGTTGTGGATGTTGTTCAGACATCAATGTACTTTCAATCAAGGAACTTTCGAGGTCCATTGTTACTAACCGGATGTATATGGAATACGTCATCGACATAACTTTTCCAAATTTTGTACGTGATCCATACATTGGTTGGCCACAGCTTGAAGAACAGGACTGCCCATAATTACCTACCTATTTGTAGGTAGTGTTAATCGCTATACAAGAAGTAGTTATGTAAATATTTTTATTATCATATCAAAATTTCAATGTTAATTATCGTATGAAACTTTGAATACCTAGTTGAATGCTGTAATGCTGTAAAGGACTCGCTATAGACGATGCCACGGTTGCTTAAAACCGAACAAAATCATCATAATTATCATAAATTTCGATCTAGCGGGTACATCGTTCCATAGCTTGATTGGCTAGAGCACCGACACGGTCTGTCGGGGTTGCGGGTTCGAACCACGCTGGATCGAAATTTAGATATGATAAAAAAATTATTTAGAATTTCCTCATGTGTGAGTTACACAAAGATAAAAATAATACGAAGTAGTTATGTAATTATTTTATGACAATCAACTGCTATAAAACAGTGGCCTCGTTTAAATATGAATAATAAAACTAAAAACTAAACCGGTATTCTAAATAAGACTTTAAACAGCTAGTAGAAAGCAGGGACCGGCCGGGTACTCGTTGAAAGGGTTTTTGAAGGGGTATTTTGAAGCGCTAAAAAAATAAAGCCTTTGATGCATGTAACACCTGCGAACGGCTTAAACCAACCCTTTTCCGATAAGGGATACCCTTTCAAAACCCTGTAACACTGTAACATGGTAAGCTAATCCAACAAAGTACATTAAATATGTACTCTTCGTAGTCGACATTAGATTGAGAATCGCTTAACCACTACCACACGTGGCATTTTCCCGCCGCGCCGACGCTCGCGCCGGTTATTTCGTGTCTGAACTTGTCCATTCTCAGAGTTATTATTATAATATGTATTATCATTTCAATTAGAAAATTGGAAGTCGTAACTCGGACGAAACTACGGAAGGAATTAAAAACTATTTAGCAGTGATTTTGTTTAAGTGTGTTTTGTAGTGCCTACTTCATTTTTTTATTAGTTAATTCAGGGTAACCCGAATAAAACCTTTTCGTGTAGGTAACCTCCTCATAGGCTTAAGCCACTGAAGGGGTTAACCCCTTCACGTGGTTACTATATTAAAGGAGTTACCCGTTTCGCTGGGTTTTGAGGTGTAACTCGAATAAAAGGATACTCTGCGATAAGGGCTACACCATGTAGGGGTTACCCTGCGAAAAGGCTTAACTCTTAAGCGGTGTTGTCCGGTCCCTGGTAGAAAGATAGAAATAGTTATTATAGCTATTGTCGATCTCGAGAAATGATGATTTTTTTATTGCTTTTTACTAGTGACCCGCCGCGGCTTCGCACGTTTTCAAAAATGATCAGTGTTTCTCTACTATATTGTGCATGTATTATACATATAAACCTTCCCCTTGAATCACTATCTATTAAAAAAAACTGCATCAAAATCCGTTGCGTAGTTTTTAAGATCTAAGCATACATACTGACAGAAAGACAGCGGGAAGCGACTTCTTGGGTAGGTAAAAAAAAAAAACTAGTATTATACTCGTACATACGAAACAAGACTCTTTTACGCTAAGACTAATGTACCGGTGGCATTGAAAATTAATACGTAGATAGCTGGAACTCTAGAATGACACATAGCCTATACTGCGAGACGCAACTAACTGAGGTAGGCACAGCAGGAAATATCCTGATCGAAATCTGGAGCAGCCCTACTTTGGAAGTACCGCGACCTTACACAAAATCACAGCTAAATAATATTGCTGGGGGCTGGGGGATTGCGAGTAGGGTCGGCAACACGCTTGCGATGCTTCTGGTGTTGCAGGCGTCTCTTGGCTACGGTAATTGCTTACCATTAGGTGAGCCGTACGCTTGTTGCCGACCTAATAGTATATAAAAAACGCAAATAATTTGCTATAAATTTAACAAAATATTTTATTTGTTAACAGGAATAATGTCGTTCTCTACCGTCCTAAACGCCTGCACAACAAATTCGAGAGTGACTTTGTCGAATACGAGGGCAAGCCATCTCTGAAGGGTTTCATCAAAGCCAATTAGTAAGTAACAATTTACTATCACAACATTAGCATATTATGTGGATATTATTAAATACAAAATCTACCTATCTATAAAATTTTATATAATTAATTTTTGAATAATTATAATGTAACGATTAAGTATAACATTGCTTTTTCCTATAAGAAAAAACTAAATAGTATGGAATAATTTTAATCTTCATAACATTCGTAAAAATATATACTTATGTATTTTTAAATCAGTTTATTTAAAATGTAGGATATTTTCAATTCCATTAATGAATTATTACCGACAATTATGCTGGAAAAGTTATATTAAAATTATCTTCATATGATAACATTACCTTAAATACATATGAACCATAAGAATACAATGAAAACTTAATGATAATATATGTTTTTATTCCAGCCATGGTTTAGTGGGCATCCGTCAAAAGGAAAACGTCCATGATTTTACCAACCCGCTCGTTGTGGCCTACTACGACGTTGACTATGTCAAGAACGCTAAGGGCACCAACTACTGGAGGAACCGTGTACTTAAGGTGAGAGTTAAAAATATATATGATTTGTCACAATCATTTTTTGATTTTCTCCTCTGTCGGAGCTCTGGAAACACACACAAACAAAAAGGCTGAGGCCACGACAAACATCTATATGGCCAATACAAATGTTTGTCATGTGCGGGAATCGAACCCGCGACCGCCATCACAACAGCCAGTGCTGTGACCGCTGCGCCAACGTGGTTTAGTTGACTATTGATTGACTATGATGTTTTGATTGTTTAACTGTAACTACCAATGCAAACCTTTTAAACTAACTATTTTATTTTGTTTTGTTTAATTTGACTGTGAGTGGTTTCAATAACTTCACAATTACTTAATCAACTAAATTTCGTTGTTAGATTGTGGAGTGACAGTTAATATAGTGATTAGATGTTATACTTGATTCTAACAATAAAGATACAAAATATAGCCAAGCATAAAATCAAAGGCATTTTGACATAACACTAAGTACATTATCAAGTTGACTATAAAACAATAAAATAATATTAGAATAATCTGAAGTTAATTCAACATTTCCTCTGCTGTGTGTTATGTACTTTAGGGTTTAAATTGCAATGTTATGTTTATTATGTACTAGCTGCCCGGACAGACTTCGTTCTGTCAATAGTTAATAGTAAAAATAATTAGTTTTTAGTATTAAAACCTTCCGTGGGCCTTAAGGAACATACAAATTAGCCTAATTGGTCGAGCCATTCTCGAGTTATGCACTTAGCAACATTCATTTTTATTTATAATATAGAAGATATAAGTAGCTTGGGATTACACTTGTGTTAAATTTATTATTAAAATAGGCCTTAATAAATAAGGGACAGCAAGGTGTTTCCAGGTCCAATTATTTCTTAAATTAGCAGTTTGCAAATGTCAAAGTCAAAGTCAAAGTCAAAGTCAAAGAATGTTTATTCAATATAGGTAGGTAAACTACACTTATTGACGTCCTGTTATTTGTACAATAAAACATATAATGGTGATAATTGGTGACGGTATATTAAAACTAAAGCTGCGAGGGTTCCAAACGAGCCCTGGTCTGAGAAGAGCCCACAACAAACTCAGCCGGGTGTTTTTTTTTTTTATTATCACCATTTTACAAATTATCTTATCTAAGGAACTATCAGAGCCATTAGATCAAATCATTGCCAAGCTTCCTTGTCATTTAAGTAATCCTTTACATGATAGTAGGATTTTTTAATGAGTTTTCGTTTTACATTAACTTTGAACTTATTCAGAGACATCTTTGACATGTCTTCTGGGAGCTTATTGTAGAAGCGGACACTGTTTCCAACAAATGAATTGCTCGTTTTACTAAGCCTAGAAGCAGGCATTACAAGTTTATTTTTATTTCTAGTGTTGATATTATGACAATCACTTTTTTTCTTGAATTTATCAATGTGTTTATGCACGTATACTAAATTTTCAAATATATATTGGTTGTGCACTGTCATTATATTAATTTCTCTAAATTTATCTCTTAGTGACTCTCTTGGTCGCAAATTATAAATAGCTCGAACAGCCCTCTTCTGCAGCACAAAAACAGAATTTATATCCGCAGCATTACCCCATAATAATATACCATATGACATAATGCTGTGAAAGTAAGAAAAATAAACTAATCTCGCCGTTTCTATATCTGTCAACTGGCGAATCTTTTTAACTGCGTATGCAGCAGAACTAAGCCTGTTCGATAAGTCGCTTATGTGATTGCCCCATTGGAGTTTAGCATCTAACGTTATTCCGAGAAAAACAGCGGTATCAGCCAAGTCCAATTCCTCATGATCAAGTTGTACAGTGGTTTTAACCTGTTTGACATTAGGTAACGTAAATTTGATACACTTTGTTTTTTTCCCATTGAGGAGTAGATTATTAGCCTCAAACCACTGTACCACTTTGGTGAGAGAATTGTTTACTGTGTCCAGAGCCGCCTCGCAACGATTTATTTTAAACAATAGCGACGTATCATCTGCAAACAATACTATCGTATGATTATCCTTGGCAAGATAAGGAAGATCGTTAATGTAAATGAGGAAAAGAAAAGGCCCTAAAATTGAACCTTGTGGAACCCCCATTTTTACAATCGATCCTGAAGACCGCTTTCCATTGACGTCCACCTTTTGTATCCTATTTTTTAAGTAGGAATTCATCATATCCAGTGCTACACCCCTAATTCCATAATGGTGCAGTTTCCTGACCAATGTTTCATGATCAACACAATCAAAAGCCTTGGATAAATCACAGAAAACGCCAAGTGCATCTCGTGACTCCTCCCAGGCTTCGAATATATTTTGAATTAACTCAACACCAGCATCGATTGTTGAGCGACGCCGTGTAAATCCAAACTGTTTACTGTTACTAAATTGAATTAATATTAACTTTTCAAATATTTTACTGAAAGTAGGTAGTACAGATATAGGTCTAAAGTTAGTGGGGTCACTGGTACTACCTGATTTGAAAAGAGGTATTATTTTGCTATGCTTCATTAAGTCAGGGAACTCACCACAATCAATACAATTATTAAATATTAATGCTAACTCGGGTGCAACCATATCAATCAATGATTTTACAACGTCAACGGAAATGCCCCACAAATCATTTGTCTTCTTATTGTTAATTAATTTGAATGCTTTAATAACGTCAGAGCAGTTAACGTGACAGAATTCAAAAACTTTATTACATTCAGGCACATTATCCTCCAGTAAATTAAGAGCGTCATTTGGTGAAGAGTTCAACGATTTTGTGGTAGAAACAGGAATGTCCGTAAAGAAGCCCTCAAAAACAGAAGCAACTTCGGGGTCCGAAGTCACAGATGTATTACCAACATTAAGTTTAAATTCAACATTTTTCCGTCTTACTCTTCCTGTTTCCTCATTTACTATGTTCCAAGTAGTTTTGATTACGTTGGAGCTATTTTTTATCTTATTTTGAATATGTTTTGATTTAGCCACAATACAATCTCTTTTAAATTTCTTGGAAAATAGTTGAACATGCTGCTTGAACTCATCACTAGTATCATACTGTCGCTTTGCATACAATTCATATAATTTTTGCCTATTTCTGTGCAATTCACTTGTTGCCCATTCACTAAAAACCCTTGCATCAGCAGCTAAGACCGTTCTACTGGTGAATATTGATTTGAATATTTCACTGAAAGTATTAAAGAATATGTTATACATTTCATTAGGACTCAACCCATTTGGTAAAAAAGTGAGTTCCTTTGTAAGACGTGTTCTAATTTTTTCAATACGGTCCAACGTTACTGGTACAAAAGTTATTCTACGCTTTGAAACATTTTTGTTTAAATTCTCAAACTGAATTAGTTGTCCACAATGATCTGAATCTAATTTACTAATAATGTTTTTATTTACAGGTGTAAAATTTGTAAAAATATTGTCTATACATGTGGCACTAGTTGCAGTTATTCTAGTAGGCTCCATAAACACATTGGATAAGTTAAAAGATTTGAATAGATTTAATAACTTGCCACTTACAGGGTTACTTTCCAAAATATTAACATTAAAGTCTCCGCACACAATAAGCTTTTTATTTGATTTTGAGAGTTTAAATAGCACTTCATCCATTACCTTTTCAAAAAGTTCAAAGTTAGACAAGGGTGGTCTGTAAACAGACACAACAATGAATTGCTCCAATTCAACTGAGGATAGTTCAATTGCTCGCTCAACAGATAGGCTCACAATATCATTTCGGTTTTTAATTTTAAATTTTTTATTCAACAAAATTAACGAGCCCCCATGGATAGCATTAGATCTGGTGAACGAACTACCAACCTGGTGATTACTAAAATTGAACATGTACTCATGGTTTTTTAACCAATGTTCAGTTATACATAAAATATCAATATTGAAATTATTTAAAAACAATTCAATCTCTAAATCCTTTCCTTTAATACATTGAATGTTTTGGTGAACCAGGTTGATGATATTGGATTTTATATTTGAATGAATATTTATGTTTGAAGTTGCAAGTAATATCTAAGCAATTCTTTACTGAATGCAAGAATGCATACTATTAAAGTTTTAACGATACTTATTCTAAAAATCTCATTTTTCTATATCTGTTTGTTTGTGCTAATGTCGAAAATGCCTGACCTATTTGGATTATATTTCAATGACAGTTAGTGTTAGAAAAAATAATTTAGCTAACTTTTATTTTCTACTTATACAAATTCTGGTTTAATAGCCTGTGGTACTAAAAAATTTGACATGAAATAAATGTTTCCAATCTATAACCATAGATAATTAATTACTTCTCAAATAATTTTTCACGCCAGGTCGCCAAGGACGTGTCAGACGTGTCATTCGCAATCAGCGATAAGGATGATTTCATGCACGAGCTCAATGACTACGGCATCGACTTCGCCAAGGGTGACAAGCCAGTTGTAGCCGGCAAGGACATCGATGGAAACAAATACGTTATGAGCAGCGAGTTTAGGTAAACTCATTCTGCAGTTTTTTAAAATATATATAATAATAATTATTCTTTTTATAATTAGTTTCTTGAAATAAAGACGATTGCGTTTCTCTATATCTATAACAACAAAAGAAACAACATTTAAAGCCTTTACTTCATATGGAGTATATATAGAAAATAAAATAGAATATTTTACAATGAGAATATATGAAAATATTTTTTAATGTCATCACGACAGACTAATTTTTATACGTTGACAATATATTTACAAAAATGGTTTTAACTTAAGAAAACTATGAAACAGTTTAGAGTTTTCTTTACATATATATACAAGTAGGCTGGTAAACAAGCGTACGGCTGACCCGATGGTAAGCGATTACGGTAGCTTATAGACGTCAGCAACACCAGAAGCATTGCAAACGAGTTGCCGACCCTCTCCAGAAGCTCTGGCTACCTTACTCACCACAGGTTCACGACACTGCTTGAAAACAGTTTATTAAGCTGTGATGCTCTGTAAGGTTGAGGTACTTGCCCAGGGCTGCTTCAGATTTTGAGCAGGATATTCACGGATGGATCTGTGCCCTACCTCAATAATTTAAAAGCGAGATAGGTACATTAAATTTAATTTAATTCTCCGACACTACTGGACCGATTTTAATAAAATTTTGCACAGATATGTAACATGACAACTTAAAATATAGGTTCTATTTTATTTCGATTAATGACCACGATATTTTTTAAATAATGTCATATTATTAAAGGAATTTTTAAATGTAATATTTTAATGTGTAAATTATACTATTTCCTGTTTTATGATATAAAATAATAAAAGTAATAGTTACATTTTAAATATTATGTTATCAGCAAAGTAATGCTCGTTAAATTTATATTACTAAAAGTCTAAAAATATTTTACTGCATTGATAAACTTAGTATGATAATTACAAATAAATATTTTTACTTACCTACATAATTTTATACATGTTAAATAATGAAAGGTTTACTGGAAGAATTGCTCTTTCAGCGATAAGATCGCCTTTATACTTTTATTGCAAAATTCTAGGTCTTAGAGAAAAACGAGAAGTACATAATTATATTTTAACTTTTCACAATGGGCAATTAATAAGAAAGAAACTCGTGTGATTTGTTAGAAAACTGTAATTTATTTAAGTAATTAACAATATATTAGTGGCTTAACTATTTTTTCCCATGAGACATCAATATTTTGAAACAATAGGTGCAAAGATCTTATTTTTCAAAATTTTATTTACTGACAACTATAAATTTACTTCTCTTTTTTCTTCGACATCACAGAATTACTGTCTGTTATTGTTTACAAAATAAAGAATATCTTATACTATTAAACGAGCAATTCTTGTATATATATATATATATTTTTTCTGAATCTCGGAATCGGCTCCAACGATTTTCGTGAAATTTAGTATGCAGGGGATTTCGGAGGCGAAAAATTGATCTAGCTAGGATTCATTTAAAAAAAAATGTCGTTTTATCCCTGTTTTTAAGCAATGAAAAAATATCATTAGAATACGAAGCTTAATTTCACTACGCGTCAACATAGCTTTAATGGCGTAATTAGGAAATCGGCGGGTGCCAAATCGTGTTGACCCGGGTTCGAATCTCAGTCTCCGGATTAATTTTTTTTCTTTTTTTTTTAATTTCACTCGTGATTTATTATTTAAATAAAATTAAAATATAAAAATACCGAGAAAAAAAAACAAAAAATAAAATGGAAATACCGAGCTAGGCTCGGTCACCCAGGTACTTATTATTAATATTAGTAATTTAAATGTTTTTATTTTAACTGTTACAGCGTCGAAAACCTTTTGACCTTCGCTAAAGACCTCTTAGATGGAAAACTAGAGCCTTTCATCAAATCTGAACCCGTACCAGCATCCAACGATGGTCCAGTCAAAGTAGCGGTCGGCAAGAATTTCAAGGAACTCGTCACCGATAGTGACAGAGACGCTCTAATTGAGTTCTACGCTCCCTGGTGTGGACATTGTCAGAAACTTGCTCCAATCTGGGATGAGCTCGGTGAAAAGGTAATTATTATTTTAATCAATACATATAATAAAAATGTAACAGATCACTGTCTGTACATGGAAGATATAATTATATATTATTGGGACCTTTATCAACGCAAATAGCAACCAAAACAGTTATTGTTAGAATTTTTGTCTGTGTGTCTGTGCATTTGTGCACGCTAATCTCAGAAACGACATCCAATTTAGATGTTTCACTAATATATTATGGTAAGCTACACTTAACATTTAGTGCTTGTTTTATGTCAATCAGTTCATAAATAAAAAAGTTATGCCAATTTAAGAGGGCGCATAAAGCAAAATTATCAATCTGCTATTTGATTTTACATGAAAAATTCCGGACCAAATATTAAAATAAAAATATATGACAAACTACGTGATATTTTCAAGACTACAGCCTAATCAAAAACATATATATAATAAATAATGAAATTTCCTCGATAATATATAATCACGAAGTAACCTCTAATTTTTATATTTTTTCTTTTTATACTCGATATGGTTATGACCATTAAGAAAAAAATTTGATAATTAATTACATTTAAATATGAGTAAAGGCTATGCCTAGGCATTTAATGTAATTACTTTTAGTTTCGGAATTATGTATAAAATAAGATATTTGTCGTTTTTTACATTCGTAATGCGCTCAAAACTATATCGTCTATCGCACTCTGACACTTGTCGTTTTTTACATTCGTAATGCGCTCAAAACTATATCGTCTATCGCACTCTGACTGACACGAGGCTTTGTGTATATTTTGTTTCATCAATTACTCACGGGCGCGCGGTTGAAATCTGATTTTTTGCTCGCGTTATGCGCCCTCTTAAAGAATCGCGTTGAACATGTAAAGTCACTCTTCCACGCGTACGAAGTCGCGAGCACAGCTAGTTTTAAATACGTATATTCTTATTAACTGATTTATTCATACTATTTATTCATTTTCACCTGTTTTATAATGTTATTTTATAGCTCAAAATGAGTCTCAAGGGGTACACTATTTATATGCCATCCACCTAGTTTTTTTTACATGTCAAGCATCATTAAGCAAATTAACTAATCATTCTATATTAATATTTTTAACCCTTGTGCTGCCTTTTTTAGGGTATGGCCTTAGCCATTTTTGCTAAATTTATAGACTGGCTACCAAAGAAAGAATCTTTAAAAGAAGAGACTTAATATTACTTATTAGTTTAACTTAAACTCTTTTAATAACTTTATAGATTGAATTATCTTTATATCAGTATGTATTTAACCGAGTTCATAAGTTTTATATACAATTTGTATTGTAATAATTATTTTTTTTTCAGTTGAAGGATGAAGCCGTTGATATTATCAAGATTGATGCAACCGCTAATGACTGGCCCAAGTCCCTGTATGATGTGTCCGGCTTCCCCACAATCTACTGGAAACCCAAGGATAAATCTGAGAAACCTGTCAGATATAATGTAAGTGCTATTCAAATTTTTTATTATAATACAAATGATTTACGAGATTAATGAGACATTGCTTGCAGTTTTACTCAAATTGAGTTTCTCTGTGTCATTACTTATTTTTTGCAAATTTTGTACACTAATTAATTCTTTTAAGTAATTCATTGATATAATATTTCCTCAAATTTTATTAACTTTTTGGCTTTGTTTTTATTTGCTTGAAACAAAAGTGTTAACTCAAAAATTTCTTCACAGGGTGGACGTGCCATCGAAGATTTCCTTAAATATGTATCAGAGAACGCTTCCAACGAACTCAAAGGCTGGGACAGGAAAGGAAACGTCAAGAAAGACGAATTGTAAACATGTTGTGATGTAAACTTTCCATGAAAGATCTGTGAGTGTGTGGGTCGCGTGAGCGTTGAGTGCAAGATAACTTTCATGCATACAAACAAGTTTGATTTACAATATAAGACTATTATAAGATTAATATATAAAAAATAAACACTTTAAATTCTTAAAAGTCAAGTTTACTTGTCATTCCATCGTTTTTATACAAGTAACAACCATTTATTCGGGGTTTATCAATGAAATTTGTATGGTCACACTTTTGTATGGAATGGATGAAGAGAATATTTTATGTACTTTGTATGTCAACTTTATATTATACCGAACTTTTTCATAGATAAAGCCCCAATAAATTTAAATACAGTAATTTTGAATGCATTTCTTTGTCAGTGAAAATAAATAAAATTAGGTAATATTTATAGAATTTGTTGTTTTATTGTCCTCAATCAAGTTCTGATAATTATTATCATCTTATTACACCAGCCTTTTCTTCTTACCTTGATATAAACTGAGTACATAAAAGAAATATTTGGTAATAAATACTACTTTATACCAAACAAACTAGAATATGTAACACATAAGGAATGCAGGCCACCCGCCACACTGTAGGAAATTAATAACATACACAAAATATCATACACAAATATCATACTTCTGTCTAAGTTGTTCAAGTACATACTAGTATGTACTTGAACAACTTAGACAGAATTTTAACTGATAAAGAGTGAAGAGATAAGTTTAAGGTAATTTTTAACTGTATTTATAAAAAAAGTGGGGAGGCTCAATTCGACTGTAGTCTATTTATTATGTGTGCACCTCATTACTTTTTACTGGGTGTACTGATTTTAACAATTCTTTTATATTTGAAAGTTCACGTGTGGTCCGATTTAAATTTGATTTGAGATACTTTTTTTATTTATCCCTAATAAAATAATGAGTATTTAATTGATTTTTTTTTTCGATGATCTACATTTTATTACTCGTTTGTGACCAAACACAGATTCTTATACTATTAAACGAGTAATTCTTGTATATATATATATAGAATCTGAATCTCGGAATCGGCTCCAACAATTTTCATGAAATTTAGTATGTAGGGGATTTCTGGGGCGACAAATTGATCTAGATAGGATTCATTTTCAGAAAATGTCCTTTTATCCTTATTTTTAGACAATGAAAAAATGGCTACAATATCATTGGAATACGTAAGAAGGTAAATTTCGCAATTGTTAATAAAGTTGTAATAGCTCAGGTGGGAAATCGATCGCTCGGGATCAACCGATATATAGACCATGGTTCAAATCTGACTACAAACTATTATTTTTTTCCTTTTTTTTCTAATTTCACTCTTGTGATTTTATATTTAAATAAAAATAAAATATAAAAATACCGAGAAAAAAAACAAAAAAAAAATACTAAAAATACTGAGTTAGGCTCGGTCACCCAGGTACTATGATATTATACTACAGTCTACAAACATTTTTTGAAATCAGATATGAAATAAAACACGTAAAAGTAAATTAACATCATATATTCTCTTCCTTCCACCTCTCAATCCATTCAACAATTGTATTAACATTTGAATGCAGCTGATCTTCTGTGTTGTTTTGAAGTTCTTGCACAATCTCTGGTTTGTACGAGGACTGAGCCTCTTCCAGCAGTGTCTCAAATATTTCACACTGTATATTATCTTCTAATTTTTTCCCCGTATAACCCCTGGATATAAAATTTTAATTTATTTACTTATAATTTTAAGAAGTTTGATATGATTACAACAATTTGGAAATGTATAGTTAAAAGTTTGATGTCACACTTTAAATATCCTATATTATGCATATTGCTGTTGCAAATTAAAAAAACAACATTTAAAAAACTATAAATTAGAGTAATGTATATTATACACATTTTTTTAAAAAATTAGTTAAACTAAAATGTCAATGGATGTATATTTGCTACTCTCACGCAAAAACTACTGGACCGATTTTAATAAAACTTGGTATATAGATAGCTGGAGATGTTGAATAACAGATAGGCTCTTTTTATCCCGAAATTCCCACTGGATCGAAAATTACGCTAGTGAAAACGCGTGACGCAGCTAATAATAATAATAATTTTTATGTAAGGCACGATTTACCATGGATGGCACTCACTGTACACGTGATAATAGCAATAAAGCCGAATTATTGTGAACATGAAATAAAAGAACCATGGTAAATAATCTCATTTTACATACAATTCACAGAGTAAGTCTTACCTGGCAGATAATCTATCATACAGAGCAGTGTTATTAGTTCTTATAACGAAGACAGCGTCAAACCACCTCTCCGGGAAGAATTCGCAACCATGATAGTCCACTATGTTTCCTCCACTCGCCATCATTCCCTCCATGATATCTAATAACTGATAGAAAAATACCTCCATTGTACAATAAAAGAAGAAAAATATAAACTAAAGTTTTATTATCTATACTAATATTATAGAGGTAAAGTTTTTAACTTTGTTTGTTTGTAAGGGGTAGAGATGGGCGTAACGGCTACATTTTGATATTACGTTATAACGTTACGCTACTTTTAAATCACTTATTATTTTTTACGTGATAATATTTTTTTTTTTTTTACCAACTGTAAATCCTTGTGAGATCAATTTTTTTTGGGATTTTTTGACCTGGTAATTACAACCTTTAGGTCAACTCTTATTATTTGTGAGATCAAATGCATATTAGATATAGGATACTTAAAATCAAAGACTATCTGTATACAAAATTTCATCAAAACGGTTACAGCCGTTTCTGAGATGTCCAAAGTATAACAAAAAAAGGTGTGTGTGCGATTCACACACGATAGAAGTGAAACTTCTATGGCAAACTAATAAAAAAAAAACTAATTTAAAATTAGCGGCTTGCAGCGCGGCTCGTCCTTCCTTGTCTTTTTGCCGTTGCATCCGGTTTGAAATCACAATGATTCTAAAGAAGTTTCACTTCAATAAATACAAGACTTACTCGTTTACAGATACAAGATAAAATAAAATTACCGCTATTTTCATTCCTGTTATTTTCTCTACTTATTTCTTCATATATAATTAAATGCTTTTGTTTCATGTTTTTTTAAATTTGTTATAGTAGTTTTAAATGAAAGTATATTTTTACAATATTTACATTGCGCTTTTTTTGCAACTTCATCCACCACAGTAAAATAATTCCACATTTGTCCTTTTCGTGGCATTTTACTCTACTCACTAAACAACTATACTTAATTATATAAACAACTATTCTTAATTATATAAACAACTTAATTATAATTATTAATTATATTTACAGTTTCTCAAAACGCTACACCGCAATCGTAAAATTCGTAAATAAACTCACGAAAATGACGAACATCATACGAGAACAAACGCGTTGTCCATACTGACAATTTAACCGTTAAACAAAACGAAATCATATGAAAAAAATAAGTCTAACGTGTAGTATAGTATGATAAAAATAATAATACGAACTAAAATATTTTTAAAATTTATTTCAAAAGAAATTGAATGGAAAATAGTTCTTATTCAGTTACAATAGAATACAATTTGACATGGGACTAAGCTAAGATATTATACGCAATGTGAATGTTCTGGACATTTAAAGGAAAATAGTTCTTAGTCCGTTACAATAGAATACGATTTGACATGGGACTAACATATTATACGATGTTCTGGACATTAAAAGGAATTTTGTGACCATAGAGTACAATTTGGCTCTGTGTACATTTGAGGTAAAGTAGTAAAAATAAAAAAATTCTTTCATACCTTACCTGGGAAGCGTGATATTATATCACGCTTCCCAGGTAAAAAAAATAATAGGTGATAAAATGATTTAAAAATAATAGGTGATTTTATCCGCTACCTAATATAACGAACACCTCTAGTAAGGGGTAATCTTTGCAAATACTGATCCGATCATGAAAATTCTTTCACTAACAGAAAGCTACACTATTCAGGAGTGATATAGGCTATATTTTATTGTTATTGAACAAAAAATTCAGTGAAAAATGTTAGTATATGTAAATAATGTTGAAAAAATGCGAATGAGATGAAAACTTCACTTTAGCATCACAAAAATAATTAACTCCCAATGAAGTGGGCACAGGTCAGCTAGTATTAAGGAAATAAATATCTCAATTTGTCATCGAATTTGGATTGAAAATTATGATATGAGACTGATTATGATATTTCACCATTAGAAAATAAAGTAATAATAATAGTAGTAGTGTCAGAAGAATAGTAGCTGTAAATATTGAAAATGAAATCAGAAACAATGTCTAGAAATATATATTTATGCAGCTCACAGAAGCAGCAATTTAAGATGTATAATAACATTTGAGAATATAACCATGTTGAAACACTATGATAGTTTACATACATAGGTATATTCACACCTTCATCATATACATTTTAAGTCAGCGTACGTTCACAGATTTTTAACTTACCTTATCTTCGTTCAGATATGGACATTGATATTCTGGATCATATTCATCTAAGCAATTGTGCTCCTCAGCAAGTTTAGACACTTCTCGCCAAACAAACTTTGTTCTCTCAGATAATAAACGGGAAATTGTTGATTTACCAACCCCTGGAGTGCCTGTATTTAAATAAAGTAATTCTAATTTAACAGTTAAATAATATACAAGGGTAAATATTATGTCGCTGATTTATTGCCTTACCGGTGATCAAAATATTGGGTCGAGTTCTTGGTATTGATACCATTATGTCAATTAAATGTTATTCGAAAATAGTTTAAATTCCAATCCCTTACTAAGTCACTGATATTCGATATTCGATTCCTTATTGTAGTTTTTAAAGATTACATTAAGTAAATAAAACACACATGGTCTAATTCTAACGTGAGCAACAGCAACTATCATGACAAAATATGAATAGAAAATAATAGGTTAGGTAGGCTCATGGTATGGTAGGCTCGTTCGTTTTGACTTTTGACCATTTCTGACTTTTGGTTTTGACATTTGTCATCGGGAGCGGGTCGCGGGACGTAAATATAGAGAAGTAGAAGTAACCATACGACTCGGTATTCGAAACTGACGATAAATCGATTTAAGTTTGTATGAGTATTTAACCTCTGGTATACCGGACTCGCCCAGCGCCAACTCCCGTTGTCTCCCGCAAGGTTAGATCTAACCTCAGCACTGAGTCTACCGCACCGCCCGCACGGTGCTGACCTCGCATTTCCCGCGGTAATATGATTCGATAAGCGCGCGTTACTTGAGTCGTAGTTTTTTCCTCATAACTCACAAGTTTCTACACTTAGAACAAAAACGCTTATATTATTTTGAAGAGTATGAACCAGGGGGGGTACACTCACTATTCTCTATGGTACACTCTAAGTAATCGATCAATGCGGCATCTGGTGATTGTTTGGTGTCGATTTGTGGTAAAGCAGTTCTGTAATTAAGCATTATTTTTATAGATGTCGCTTCTACTCGTATCAAATTGTTGATAAATATGGATGTTGCCACTTGTTATAGTATATTGCGCTTAAGGGTGTTTATAAAACTACCTTTACTGGGCCTACAGATACAAATTAAAAATTTAATCACTTTTAAATACATTTGAAATGAATTGAAGTTCAAAAAATCAATTATATACCCTATATAAATGTAATTGGCGGTTCTTTCAACTAAATAAATACAAAATATGTGGGAAATGAAAATAATAATCTAGCAACATTATAAAACTAAAACGAACACGAAGTTTTTGAATTTTGACATTTAATATGTGAAAATTGAATAAGATAGGTTATTTTTGTACCAAAACTATTTGTAATTATATTTTATTGTAAATAACTATGTAGAATGTTTATTAATAAAGTATTGTACTTTTAAGTGATTTGATGACTGCAAATTTTCAAAAGTGAAAACGATTTTCAAGTGTCTTGTGTGTTTTGAATTTAAATTCATATAAGTTTTTGTTTGATATTGTTGAGTTTTAGGTTGTTTTTGTGTTTTTGGTGCGTTTGTGTTTTATATGAACTATAAAAATAAATGATATTAAGTTTTAATCAATTGTTTTATTTTAAACTGTTCTTACTTTTTCTTTATTATGTAAATATCATATCTATCATCAGGTTTGCTAAACATAAAATCCATTACATAAATCACTCCTTTTGCGGGACTGATTTGTAATAGATTTTATTACTTTAACAAACCTGATTTGATACAGGAAAACTAATTAAATAAAATAACTAAGGTACGTATAATAGGTAGGTACTTATATATACCTATATATAGGTTATGGCATCGTAGTTTGCACCAAACATCCACCAGAGGCGCTACTTTCCATACTTGCAAAAAAAATAGCGGAGTTGGCTCTCTTTTCCCGTATAGTTATTGTACTCTGTGGTATGAACTAAGCTTTAATTTACTGTATAAAAAGTGTTGTACATGTGCGTATATCAATTATAAAATCGCGCTTGTTTCAGAGGGAGAGAGAAAAAGTGGTCTTGGTGCAAAAACATGTCGAAAAAATAAAGTATTATGATACATTTGTCGTTGATTCTACTTATTCTGTTTCCCAATAGTATCTATCTAGCTCTAACAGCAAAAAAAATAAATTGTGATACAGTTCAAAGTTTCTTTTTTATACTTGAAAATAGGTGGTCTAGATTGAGAGCGCTTGAATCACGATCGACATTTCAATTACACCTTGTAAAGCAATTACCTTAGGTACGGGGTTTCTACTTCATAGTTAATTTAGAAAAACTAATCAAAATTAGTATTGAAGATGAAGAACGCAACGATAAAACTGAAAACAATATTTTTTGGACAATAATATCAAAAGAGGGCGAGAAATTAGGATATTTTTTTGAAAGCAAACTATACATATTTTACCTATTCTCGACAAATATCATTATAAATATTCATAAAGTACACAAAATTCACTTTGCATCGGTGTATAATATGTATACAATTTTCTTATTAAGAAAATAAGAAATCTCGATCCAAACATAGAGCATAACGGTGCAGAAATTGATAGGCATGGGGTGACGTTACTGACCTTGGTTAATGTATGACACAAAATCTACAGCATGTTCTTTTTCCTTCAATGCATTTTATGCTCGTTTTCAATATAAACGTAGTTTTTGTCCAATAAATGAATTTTTAGTTAATGGGTTCGGGTTGTTTATGTAATAAATACGTTATGTAATAATAATATATAATATATTATGTACATATACAAATAAATAAAATTGGAGTGTCTGTTTGTAATAATAAAATAACCACTTTGACTAAATTTTTATGGATGTATACCCGGTACATATACCAAAATAACATTTTTTACGTCTATAAGCTACGGTAATCGCTTACCATCAGGTGAGCCGTACGCTTGTTTGCTGATCTAGTTACATAAAAAAAATTGCGTGCGTACAAAGTACACTTTACAGAAGTGAAACTTCTTTGGCAAACTAATTGAAACAAAGACAACATCACGCGGTGTTCCCAGGCGGTCACCCATCCAAGTACTGACCGCGCCCGATGTTGCTTAAATTCGGTGATCGGATGAGAACTCGTGTATTCAATGTGGTATAAAATCATTTACGATGCGTTGCCTTTGTCTCAAATTTTACCCTCATGCGCCTAAAGAAGTTTCACTTAAAACAAAAAGTTTTTTTTTTTTTCGATTAAGTAAAATTAAAATTTTATGGCTCAGTATGAGATTGATCTTTACAACATACAGATATCTATTTATTTTCAGTTTTTCAGATGAAATGATGCAGTAATCCTGTGAACGACATGTACAAATAAAAAGGCAGCATTTTTTTTAATATCATTTATTAACGAACACAACTTATAAAAAACGTTTTCCTGTTTGTTGGCCGTCCAGGCCAATGTACTTCGATTACTGCTTTTATAAAACCTATCAGGAACATGTATCTCTTTGCCAGTACAAGAAAACTAAACAAATAAATATTATAGACGAAACATTCACATTTCTGTTTTTCCCAGTGCTAGAAAACTAAACTAATCATTATTACAGAGGAAAATCATATTTTCCATGTATGCGCATCGCGTATATATGTATACATGTCGCGAGAAACCCATTACAATTTGCCCGTTCCTTTTAAACCAACGTGAGAAGAGAAGAGATGTCGCAACAAACTCATTAGACAGCATTTTTTTCTAATAATCTTAATAATAAAAACATTTTTTTATTTCAGGTAACAAACGACCTATTAAGTCAAACAATTCGTCTTAAAATGGATAAAACAAATAAAAGTAAAAATTACGACAGTTTGCAAATACAATAATAAAATTATAATAATAATAAATAATACCAAATTCAAATAAATAATTTTAACAATAATGTCTTTACAAACTAAAACAACTATTTATTACAATAACACGAACAAAAATCAAAAATGAAAACTTTTATTTCGCCATACTTAACGAAAGACAAAAAAAAAACAGTCGAATTGAGAACCTCCTCCTTTTTAGGAAGTCGGTTAATAAACAGTGAGGGAGTGGTACCAGAGGATAAGCCACCCCACTCCCTCTCCCCTCTTTCCCCAAAACCTCATAAATCCAGTGGTACCAGAGAGTAGCCCTCCCCTCCCCCCCGCTCTTCCCCAGAAACCCCATAAATCGATTCCGCACATGGTGGGAGTGGTACCAGACGGTTACCCACCCCCCCTCCCCCACTCTCCCCACAAAACCCCATAAATCGATGTCCGTCTTTCTAAAGCTTAGCCCCATGAAATATCTCCTTTCCAACAAAAAAAGAATTATCACTTGACGAATTTAAAAACGATGAAGTTATCCGCGAATACCTTAAAATATAAATATACGGTCGAATTAAGAAACCTCCTTTTTTTTAAGTCGCTTAAAAGTATAATGTCGCAAACTTTACTTGTTCGGGTTGAAAACGCAAACACAGGGTTTGAAAAACGTTAACCGGCCATTTTGAAGCTCACGCACACATAAACAAATTTGAATATGTGTATGTAGTAAAACAGCCATTTCACATTTACCTATGAAAAACAAAATATTTACGGAATATATTACCAAAACAGTAACTAATGCGTAATCTGCAATAACTTTACTTTACAATAATTACATTTTTTACTAAGGTCTCAAGGAAAAAAATAAAATATCGCACGTTGAAAATGTTGTAAAGGTCATCTACTTGTCTAAGTACATTTTCTATTTGAGTTTTTTTTGTAGGTACGGACATTAGAACAGCCAATGATTGTGTTTGCTGTCATCTTTATGATATAAATACTGTAAAAAATAACAGTAACTTACCTTTTCGTAATAAAGTTTAAGAAAAACACTATAATAAAATACTATAATAAAAAATGGAACGTCTACACGAAAGTGAAGACTTTGACTGGTTGAATCTTGGAAAACTTATATGAAAACTAAATTAATGTTTGGTCTAATTGGTATCTAATTTCGTACTGAATATACTAAAATACGCCTGTAAACTATTTTAAGCTCTATTTTTGTTAAATAAGGTTTCAAAACGAGTTAATTACCTGAGGTTAGATATAAACGCGCGGGAAACAACGGAGAAAAAATTTGTCGTGTAGATATAACCGCGCGGGAGACAACAGACTACAAAACGGATGAGATCGTGACATATGCGTAGATAAATACTTTGAGGTTAGATCTAACCTCACGGGAGACAACCTATTAATCGATTTGGTTATGTAATGTAAAGTGCATTTAACTAAAATTTTGATCAGAAATTTAACTTAAACTTTAATATTGTAGGTAGTTTGAAATAAGACAATGGTACAAAAGGTCGATTTATCTTTATTTTATATTTTTATATTGTTTTCACATGTTTGTACATGAATTTTGATCATTATAATGAAACACTTTTTTCGGATTTTATCGCAGTTTATTAGCCATTTAGCCAAATCAAAATTATATTTATGGCTTTGAGTGCCAAGCTCTTTTTTTCAGTAATGATCATTACACAATATTTAATTACGGTTAAAATCAAATGAAGCTGGTGAAATCCAGTAATTAATTAGTTACAGCACTAGCATTAAAAAAATACTTCGAACTTAGCGTTTTAAAAAAAATTGTAATAATTAGCATTTGCATGCTACTATTAAGCGCGAAAAGATTACTCCCAAGTCCCAATATATTCTATCATAATATCATTTAACGCGCCAAAAAATGTACGAAGGTTTCTTACAGTTACTTACGTTCTAGTCTAGTAGTCCACTGAAAAGTTATATTTGGGGATGCGTTTGTCAGAGGACGCAATTTTATTTTTTAGATATAAAGGGGGGGTTAGTCCAAAATTAAATCCAAGTTTGTGGGGTTGCAACCCTTGTGCAACGGCCGCCATCTTGGAAAAAGAGGTTCAAATGGTTTTTATGGTTTACCTGCCAAACTATAAGTCTCATAAAAAAATTATTTAACATTTTTTGTTGCATATAAAATTATCTACAACTTTTGTTCAGTTACTTTTTTGACTAGCCCGTTGGCGCAGTTTGTAGTGACCCTGCTTTCTGTTCCGGGGGTTGTGGGTTCGATTCCCAACTCGAGTCTGGGTGTTATATACATATTTATTTATATATTCATATATGTATTATTTATAAGTAGGTATGTTTATAGAAAAAAAAAGAAAATGTAGCTAGACCAGTCGGCAGTTACTTATAACACAAGCATTAAGTTGCTTACTTTAGGAACAGACGACTGTGTGTGTATTGTGTACATATGTATTTATATTTATTTTATTTACTTTTAGTTGTAAAAAGTTATAAGCGAAAATTCATAAAAATTTGAGAGAAAAAAAACTATTTGTTGATAAAACAGTTTTTTTAATCATATTACAAAAAAATAATTTCAGAACATTTTTATAGACGACGTTTTAGCGAACAATTTTTATTAAAAACATTTTTGAATTTATTTATTATTTAAGGTTTTACAGCGCTGCGAAACAAATACTATTCCTCAGTAATCAGTATTCATAACAATACGTGATTATAAATATAAATGATTATGATTTGCCCTAATTTTTATCATATTGTAATTTTTTTTATGATGTTGATAATAAAATATTGTTAATGTATAAATAATTCTTGATTTGACACTCCACCTACGAGGTAGAGTCTGGAGACGCGTTTTTTTTACGTGGTATCAGCAGTAGGCATAATCCACGGTGCTTTTCTAAATCACAACTATTGTCCTCGCTCTTGCGGTGAGTGGTTGGTTGGCTTTCTATATTAAATAATTGAGGGAGAACCGGAGAAGAAAGTGGCGTCAATGTCAGTGGTTCATCTTCCAAATCATTTTCTTTAATTAATTTCGAGAGTTCCATTATTTTACTGCAAGTCTCCCCATAAATAATGATAAAAAACGTTCACCAATGAAGTGAGCAGTGCAGGGTCAACTCTCTTGTTGAGGAACAGCACCATTCCACTTGCTAACTCTACATGTTTCTCCATGGTTTTCAGAAATTTGAGTTTACCCATATTGTAAGCACCTGAAGTTGTGTCACATCCTGAAGATGTATGGAGAAACAGCAAGTCAGGGGCCATCCATAAATTACGTCACACGTTAAGAGGGGGGTAGGGGGTCGACGAAGTGTGACAATGTGTGACAAGGGGGAGGGAGGGGTCAACATTTTGTGACGTCACATTTCCAAGTATAATAATATCAAAACGTAACTAAAAAAACATGCTATTTCAACTACCTATTAATAACTAACTACAAAATTTAAAGTTTTATTTGATTTATAGGCGAATTGACTTTACTTAAAATGAAAATAAAAATAATGTCGAAACTGTCATCAGTTTGCTATGCCAAATTGCAAAATATGTGACGTCACACTAGGTAGGGGGGGAGTCTCATAAATGTGACCATCTGTGACAAGGACGGGGGAGGGGTCGAAAAATCGAGAAATTCGTGTGACGTAATTTATGGATGGCCCCTTATACGTAATAACGTCTACTGAGACGTTATCTATACTAATATAATAAAGCTGAATAGTTTGTTTGTTTGATTGATTGTTTGTTTGTTTGAACGCGCTAATCTCAGGATCTACTGGTCCGATTTGAAAAATTCTTTCAGGGTTAGATAGCCCATTTATCGAGGAAGGCTATAGACTATGTATCATCACGCTAAGACTAATAGGAGCGGAGTCCACGCCGACGAAGTCGCGCGCAGTAGCTAGTTACGTATAAGGGGGAAGTGAGAAAGAAGTGTGAAGTGGTTTTATGTACTGACATAAAACCACTTCACACTTCTTTGACATAAAACCACTTCACACTTCTTTCTCACTTCCTTCTCCGGTTCTCCCTCAAGTATTTAATATAGTAAGCCAACCAGCCGCTGAGCCACAGCTTGGTCCTTGATGGAACACGATTATTTTATAGCATTATCTTGAAATTTCTGTTACATTATTTTTCCCGAACCGGTTTATACCAAAAAAAGTTATGAAGAGAGGCAAGAAAAAAAATTTTTCGCGTCTTTTTCACTTGTATATCAGGTCATGCCAAGACTATCATACCTCTTCGTTTTTCAAGCGTTTCAAATACATCCGGTATAAGATATGGACATTTTTTTAAAGTGAAACTTTTATTACATCGTCTCAAACTTTTTCGCTTGTATGTTGCATGTCGCGTAACGGTCGGCAGCGCGGTAAGATTAATAAAGCGATTTTTATAACCTTAATGGAATATTATTCCAATTTTTTTTAGTTAAATGTCTATAATGTGATAAAAAGTTTCACTTTTACCGTGGTTTCATAAAACCACACAGGTTTTCTTTTTGATCGACAGGCGTTTGAAAGTAAAATTAAACATTAACATCAAAAGTATGTAACTTGATAAATACACTCGAAGTTTGGACAATTGTAAAAATATTAAGCTCTAATATAACAATTAAATATATACGATTTACACAGCTAAATATTATACAAAATATTTATTTAAAGAATTTACAGAAAGTAAACATTTACTTCGATTAAAATTGTCAATAGGCTAGGGAAACATTAATCACATTTTGTATGAAAGTGTGAAACAATTAATATTGTATAGGTACAGTTTCGATTAAATAATTTTGTGATAAGAAATTAAACTTCTTTAGAAAAAAAAAAGCTTAGAATCGTGTGATTTCAAACTAGATGAAACGAAAATGCGTCATGATAAAGAAATAAACACATAAATGTACAGGAGAGAATGAGATAGAATTCTTTACTGCTAAACAAATAAGTGGCATAAGCGACGCGTCTTGTATGGCGCTTACGACCTTTTTACGAGACCGTGATCATTGTCAATAGAACAAATGGCCATAACCTTTTTTTTACCCAGAGGAAACCCCTTATGGGTTCCTGCAGCCCGGGGGAGCCGCAGGATATGTCCGACTCGCACGGACTAAAAACTCTGGGGTGTTCCACTGACGCGCCTAAGGCGGAATCGCGGGGACGCTATAGCGCTTCCGCAACCCCGCCAGCACTTGCCCTCGCGGGCCCTCCGTGGTGCACAGCACCTGTGATTTGCGAAGGCGCACTTGAAGACCTAAAGTACGCCTTCCTCCTCGGGGCCGATTAGCGCGGACGACGGGTCCCCCGACCCAGCGCCCGCCGGCCCCGTGGGCCGGAAGTAAACCCCCCACCCGCAAGACCACGCCAATACGACCTGTGTGCGCTCACAGGTCCACTCCGAGAGCCAGAGCAGTACCCGCAGCGCACCATCATCTACTGGTTTTGGTCCGCGGGGGTCCGAAGACCCCTACCACCCGCAAGCGGGCGGCGTTCCCCCAGCCGCCACCTGGGGACGCACCCAGTAGAAGGTCTAGACTAGCAACTTTCTTGGGAAATGGCCATAACCCACCTACGAATTTTAGAAGAAGACTTTTTTGCCGAGAGTGATTTGCGTACACATTTCTTTTTTACAAACTTTGATTTATTC
Organism: Melitaea athalia; assembly: GCA_905220545.2. Lineage (NCBI taxonomy): Eukaryota > Metazoa > Arthropoda > Insecta > Lepidoptera > Nymphalidae > Melitaea > Melitaea athalia. The sequence continues at coordinate 5,210,358 of HG992178.1, read as the reverse complement.
CTTACATAAAAAACCCTTTTTTAAGTGTTTTTATTCATTCAACTGTTACCTATTAACACAACTTGCAAGCATTAATTTGCTTACATTAGGAATGGAAGGACCAAGTTGGAGTTCGGACCAACCGTGTGTAATTTAATTTTCGCTTAGCAGAATCAGTATTATTATAACCGTAACTGAAAAAATAAAAATTCTATTTATTGTTTTAACACTAAATTAATTATTACATTTAGTTTTCTATATAGTTAATACTTAATAAAAATAAAAATTCAACCTTTAAGATAGTCAAATATAAACTAAAATTTAATTTTACATCGAGTTATCGATTCAATAAAATCGGTTTAATGACAACCCTTTTTTGAGGTTAGAAAATGAGAAATATAATAAAATAAAAAAATAAAATGTAAAGTATATTGTTAGTAGTATTCTCTTTAATAAGCAAATTCAGCTAAATATGAAAATATACAAACCCCGCGGTGTAACCAATAGTCAATTAGTGTTAATAACTGTTTTAGGAGTTTTTAGTGGAATTTACATTTGGAGACCTCTATTTGATGAGCTTTTTCCCAGGAAGAAAAAGCAAATTCTAACTGATACTGAGAAGCCTCTGAACGAATAAAATGGGTATTTTTAAGACGTGGGTCGCTTCATCCAGTCCGGTTGTGAAAATGTTTATGGCCATTTCAGTAACCTCAATGTTAGCTGTAGGACATAAAATGTTTTTAGCGCCATATCTCAACAGACAGAGGCATCTTCAAGCAGAAGAATGGGCAAATATGATATTAGAACAAGAAGAAACTTTAAATAACTCTTCTAAATAATTGCTTTATTCGATATTTGTTATGAAATGTAAAATAATCTTATGTAATTAGTTTTTATGACTGTCTGTTATTATGGTTAAATACATGTCTTTGTAGTTAAATAAAGTATTTAATTGTCAAATTAGTTTTTTTCATTACTTATTCATATCAATCTTACATATGAAACATTGTCATCTACTAGTAATAACAACAAATATCATTTGTTGCACCAATTTATTTTATTGCGGACAATGGAATGAAATTGATAAAAATATGCTATAAATTTGTTGCTAGAGTTCTGTGGGCAAATGGCAATGTTCAATGAATAGGTATTATCTAGAATTTATTTATTATCCTTCTATTACTAACTGCCTTTTTTATACTCTTAAGCCGCCTTTGTACATCTTCCTCCATTTGTACTATTTTTGTTTTTATCATTTGGTGTACAAGAATATTAATTTAGAAAATTACTCAATAAAATCACTTAATAAAAATTACTTTCAATTTCATAATATTATGTATTTTATTATATCTATGGATTAATTAGTGTTCAATAAAATGTCAACTAATTAAAAGCAGTCTAGTATTTACACTCAATGAAACATTAATTAAGGGAGTAATAATAAAAAAATAGCAAATATAAAATGAAATTTATTACATAATAAAACACTTTAAATATGGTATCAAAATTTTCAATGTTTTTAACAAAATCTGCTATTACTTATATGAACTATTTTATGTTTTACAAACAATCTAAATAAAAATTACTAGTTTTAAAGTAAGAAATAAGGGTTTCTAGAATGAAACAAATTTATTACTGGAGGCTACCTTTATTCTATGAATTTACATTTTAGTTGTTGTAACAAAATAGTTCAGATATTATATGTATAAACCTTATAAATTATAAAATAATGTTACAGTATAAGCCATGTAAAAAATATAGAAAAGGAATGAGTTTGTAGCCCTTTTTTCCTTCTGAACACCTTCCGATGAATGAAGTATCGCAGTTGAATGAAGAATTGAGCTGTTGACAGCGCTAGCTACTTCTTGCCCTTGGTGGCCTTCTCGGCAGCCTTGGTGACTTTGCCGCCACCAGCTTCCTTGAAGTTGACTGACTTAATGACACCAACAGCGACCGTCTGCCTCATGTCACGCACGGCGAAACGACCGAGAGGTGGGAATTCTTGGAAAGCCTCAACACAGAGGGGCTTGGAAGGTACAAGATTGACGATGGCAGCGTCACCAGATTTGATGGATTTGGGATTTTCCTCAGTCGATTTACCAGAACGACGGTCAACCTTTTCTTTGATTTCAGCGAACTTGCAAGCAATATGGGCTGTGTGGCAATCGAGTACTGGTGTGTAGCCATTGGAGATTTGACCGGGGTGGTTGAGCACAATGACTTGAGCGGTGAAGTCAGCGGCTCCCTTGGGTGGATTGTTCTTTGAGTCGCCAGCGACATAACCACGACGCAATTCCTTGACGGATACGTTCTTTACGTTGAAACCAACGTTGTCTCCGGGCACGGCCTCTTGGAGAGCTTCGTGGTGCATCTCCACAGACTTGACTTCAGTGGTGATGTTGGCGGGAGCGAAGACGACAATGGTACCGGGCTTGAGGACACCAGTCTCAACTCTGCCTACTGGCACTGTACCAATACCACCGATTTTGTAGACGTCCTGCAGGGGAAGACGCAGGGCCTTGTCTGTGGGACGCGCTGGAGGAAGGATGGCATCCAGAGCCTCAATAAGGCACTTACCTTCAGCCTTGCCTTCTTTACGCTCCACTTGCCATCCCTTGAACCAGGGCATTTTGGTGGATGGCTCCAGCATGTTGTCTCCGTGCCAGCCAGAAATGGGTACGAAAGCGACGGCAGCTGGGTTGTAACCGATCTTCTTGATGTAGGAAGAAACTTCTTTCTTGATTTCCTCGAAACGGGGCTCGCTGTATGGGGGTTCAGTGGAGTCCATTTTGTTGACACCGACTATCAGTTGCTTGACACCAAGGGTGAAAGCGAGCAGAGCGTGCTCACGGGTCTGGCCGTTCTTTGAGATACCGGCTTCGAATTCACCAGTACCGGCGGCGACAATGAGCACGGCGCAATCGGCCTGTGAGGTTCCGGTGATCATGTTCTTGATGAAATCTCTGTGGCCAGGAGCATCGATGATGGTGACGTAGTATTTGGCGGTTTCGAACTTCCATAGAGCGATATCGATGGTGATACCACGTTCACGCTCAGCCTTCAGTTTGTCCAATACCCAGGCATATTTGAAGGACCCCTTGCCCATTTCCTGGGCCTCCTTCTCGAACTTCTCGATGGTACGCTTGTCGATACCACCGCATTTGTAGATCAAGTGACCGGTGGTCGTGGACTTGCCAGAGTCGACGTGTCCGATGACGACAATGTTAATGTGAGTCTTTTCCTTGCCCATTTTTGGTTAGTCTAAAAAGAAAAAAAAAAGTTTCGATTAGACAATGATATGACAACGAAAACACGGCTTCGAGATGCACTAACACAAGGTCATAGCCTCATGCACGGATAAATGCGACCGGCAATATGGCGGCCGCATGGCCGCCTCGCCCTATCTTGACACTTCACAATGGATGTCGGCCATTACGGATAAAATAATAAATCAATGGTAACGCGAATATTATTCGTTTTAAAATTTATACTATTTAACTGGTTTGCTACATCATATGTTAACATGAAATATTACGAGTTAATTAACAACCACGTGGTAAGTGGTAACATGTGCCGGTCGGTAACAATGTATGACGCGTAAGCAAGTACTATTTTGAAGAACGAATAAAATCTTATAGGACAATGTGCATTATTAAAACAAATGAAAATTAATTTAAACTTGTAACAATGTGAAATTAAGACAAAGAAAAGTATAGTTTTAAATTACACTGTAATTAGATTACGATATGAACTTTGAAAACGTTGTTCGAAATATAATTAAATATAAACAGTGCTTTATACTAACACAATTTCTTATAAGCGAGAGACAATACTATAGTCACTTAAGGAATATTTCACTTCACTTAAATTCTTCTGACACTCACCACGGATAGCGTGTATTATCCGAGAAAGACTCCAACAGAATGGACGAGAAATGATTTTTCTTTCGGCTGGAAGGAAAGGATCACTGTCACTTCCGGTATTTAATGTGGCTATATTTAAAAAAACTTAATTCCCTATTTTTTAAAAGTTACAAAACATACAGATATTTAATAACGAAATGTTCGTTTTGACTTTTTGAGAACTAGAGTAAATTAATTTTAATATTAATTCTTTATAATGCAAATACGTTCTTGTCTATATGAGTGATTCTTTTTGTTATTATATTCTTTTAAAATTTTATGTAGGTACACTATATTGTTGTTAATTGAAGCAAAATAAATTTAATGTTATAAGAAGGTTACAATGGAAATAACATATTAATATCTGTCTGTGTAACGATGTCGAGTGAGAGAGATTAGTCGTACCCTTGTAGTTCAACATATATGTACTGATTGATGTACTAACAGTCTACTTGCTTCACAATATTAACTATAAATCAGATTCAATGCTATATTCGAATACCATATTTTTATTAAGATGTAATAGCTATAAAAACAGGCCCTTTTTTAGTTTAGTTTTTTTTGGCACTTTTTATTGTTCTTGGAGTATTTTCACATAAATGTTTTGCAAAGTTATTATACAAAATACAAGTTACATCAATGTTCTAAAATTTGCTTCGTTCATTTATAAATGAGAGTTAATATGTGATAAATTTTCGTTATACTATAGTAATAAAATGTAACATTTACGTTTCTATTTTTGCAATTAAAAAAAACATTTTTTTTTGTTCTAAGCAGTTTTTTTCTAATATCATACATATTGTAGTCATACAAAGGAGTAGTACAAAACAAGATTACTAATTTTAGAATATTTTCTAAGTACAAATTATTTAAATTTTATTTAATCTTGTCCTTAAAAAACATATTATAAACTTTTAATAGACCTTATTAATTTAAACGTTTAAAATAACCTAAATATAATAAATCTCATAGTATCTATATTTTGAAATAAGAATTAAAAAAGTCAATTTTTAACTTTTATTAGGTACTTTAGTAACCTTTAAAAAATAAAGGTCCAATAAAAAATTCGTACCGTTGCTTTATTTCATACATGTGAGTATAAAATTTCTGAAAATGCATAAATAATTATTTATTTACTTGCTTTAAATTTGAATGGTCTTAGTGAGCATTTAACTAAAATTAATTCTAACATAAGAAATTTCTTTATTATCTTTTCTTTTTGATTTTGACATTAATATAAGTTATCATCTCCAATTTTGAAATTGCAGTCCATAAAAGGATTTTTTTTAAAGTTATGCAATTTTATTTATTTCTTATAAAATAATTTCCAAAAGGAAGTCTTAAAGTTCTTATTTCTAACCTAAAAAATAAATAGGTACAATGACTCATGCCATTTTTACTTGGGGTAAAATTAACAGTTTTATATTTCATTTTTAATTTGTAGCTTCAGACATGGTTTGTCTCTATATTTGTTATTTAGACAAATTATTAAAAAAAAGGACATACGGTCGAAAGATCCTATTTTGATTTTATTTTTCATAAAATATTATAGTGTATACGTATATTCTCCCTTAAAAGCTAAAAATTTTTGATTACTGGTAACATTAGAGGTAGTTACGTCATAACCTGTATAACGTTTAAAAACATAACTAATGAATAATGATTAAATTTAAGCAATCTTATGCACTAGTTTGTATCACTAAATTTAAAAACACAAAAAAATGATAAAAAAAAAAATATTTTTTTTATAAACTTACAATGCTCATAAGTCATAACATTTTATTTTTACTATTTAGGCTTAATACAAATCTAAAACATAATACTTGGGTTTATTTTACCACGTGTATAGGGTATTCCACTACGCTTGAAAAAGTACTTCAAAATGTTGATTTTCTAATAAAAAGCCACAAAAAATATATTTCGGCAAAATAAACACTCTTTCATGCCATAAAATTGATTTAAATTTTAAACCTTTTTTATTACCGCGAAAACGCTACAGCCATTTTGGTGACGTAATATGTGCAATAACAAAACTGTATGACGTATGTAAGAGAGTAACATAACCTACCAGCCATCAACAAATTAGTAATGAATGCATATTATTTCAGTTGGAACAAGATATGAAGAGTTATTATACGAAAAAACACAACTATTACTCCTTGAAGTTAAAATTGATAGATATTACAGATATTAGATATGTACCCTAGCTGTTGACAGCACTGACAAAACTTTGTTATTGCCCGTATGACGTCACACCGTGGCGGCTCGTGTTTTAGGTCACGTGATATACAGATTAAAATATACGACTTTTAATTTCAATATAATAAATCAATAATGTGCTTTTATGATTCCAAATCAGAATATTTAGGTGTATTTCTCTATACATTTTAGTTTTTATCAAATTTTATAATTTATTTTTCACTACGGAAAGTACCTTTATGTACGATAAGACTACATAATTATTGTGTTCATTTCTTTCTTCAATTGTTATCTTACTTGTTAGATTATTGCTGAAAATATGATTGAACACCTCACTTTTTAGTAAGATATATAAATATATTTAGCTTTGTACTGTTGTTAATATTATATTTATATGTATAATTGTAACAATATCAATTATCAGTACAAAAGCCGCTTTTATAAATAAGCCTTTTAAAAAGAATTAGATTTTAAAATTTTATATTTGAGTTATATTTTAAATCGATAAGTAGTTGTTTGATAAATTTACATTTATATATTAATTAAATAATTAAGTAATAATTATTATAAACCCATTCTAATGACATTTATCTTTTTTAATTTTGAGTTAATTACTTAATTAAAAGTGTTTTCTTATTAAACCTATGATGAATATTTAAAAAAAAAATATATAATAAATACAGCATTTTTAGGCCTAACTTTTCATTATGTTTGTGGTTGGTTTGTAGCTCATAAATATTAAAGACGAACCTTATCGTTAAAATCTAAGGAATTTTATTATTATTTTAATATAAATTCGCTTAAACAATAAAGAAAAAAAAACCTGTGTGGTTTTATGACACCACGGTAAAAGTGAAACTTTTTTGCACATTATAGACATTTACTAAAAATTTTTGGAATAATATTCCATTAGGGGGCGTTCAAGTCTTTTTGTCTTTAAACATTGGTTCAAGTACTACGTAACGCAATTTGGGGGGAAGGGGATCTTGTAAAACGTTACGATGCGTTACAGGGGCGGAAGGGAGATCTCGAAGAACGTGTTACGTAACATTGTTTTTTATTGAAATAAACAGAACTAGGGTATTGTTATCTCCCAAGTTGGCAGCCCTTTTCGTTTACACCCCTTTTTGTATATTATATATATTTATACTTACCCCAAACGCGATTTTTTTTGTGACTTTCCGGTAATTTGCGCAACATAGTTGCAACATTTTGATAAAAATGGTTAGTTGGGTGTTACGTAACGTTTATTGGGAAGGGGAGGGGGGTATAGGAAAACATTACGGCGCGTTACATAGGGGGAGGGGTGGGTCAAAAATCTTCAAAATTTGCGTTACGATTACGTACCTTAACCTTACCCTTACCTTAGGGGCCGTTCTAGTTAATACTAGAACGGTCCCTAGGTTATAAAAATCCCTTTATCAATCTTACCGTACCGCGCGGCCGACCGTCACGCGGCATGTAACACACAGACGAAAATGTTTGAGACGATGTAATAAAAGTTTCACTTTAAAAACATTCCAGAGAAAAAGATATCAAAATTCAAATATAATCATATTACACTAAAAATACTAATTATATCCCCTTACGTACGGCCTACACACAAATTTTTACCTATTACTGGCAATTTGTTTACGTTTTATTCGGGCTTTACACGCTACTATAAATTGTAACAATTTATCGTTGCGTGTAAACGGGAGATTGGAGCGATTTATTGGGATGGGAGTTGGAGTGAACAGTGCTCTACTCTTTCGATTTGTTGGACCGATAAATCGTTCAATAAATTGTAACAATTTATCGTAACGATCCAGATTGTTACAATTTATCGTTGCGTGTAAACGGGAGATTGGAGCGATTTATTGGGATTGGAGTTGGAGTGAACAGTGCTCTACTCTTTCGATTTGTTGGAGCGGTAAATCGTTCAATAAATAGGGTATTCCACGATGTTTGAAAAAGTACTTCAAAATGTTGATTTTCTAATAAAAAGCCACAAAAAAAATATATTTCGTCAAAATAAACACGTTTTCATGCCATAAAATTAAATTAAATTTTAAACCTTTTTTATTACCGCGAAAACGCTACAGCCATTTTGGTGACGTAATATGGGCAATAACAAAAGTGTATGACGTATGTAAGAGAGTAACATAACCTACAATTACTATGACAGCCATCAACAAATTAGTAATGAATGCATATTATTTCAGTCGGGACAAGATATGAAGAGTTATTATACGAAAGAACACAACTATTTCTCCTTGAAGTTAAAATTGATAGATATTAGATATGGACCCCAGCTGTTGACAGCACTGACAGAACTTTGTTATTGCCCGTATGACGTCACACCAAGGCGGCTCGTGTTTTAGGTCACGTGATATACAGATTAAAATATACGACTTTTAATTTCAATATAATAAATCAATAATGTGCTTTTATGATTCCAAATCAGAATATTTAGATGTATTTCAATATAAATTTTAATTTTTATCAAAATTTATAATTTATTTTTCACTACGGAAAGTACCCTATTGTTACAATTTATCGTAGCATGTAAAGCCCCATTACGTCTATGAGGATTGACGGATTGAGGGTCTGTCGCGAGTTCGTGAATCTTGTATTCTTGTGTCAAATCTGACGAATTAAGATTTAAGAATTGAACATAATTAATGTAAAGGAAATCGTTTTTCCTTCTTTTTTAATTAGGTATTTTCTAAGTGTGAAAATCAGTTCCATAATTTAAATACGAGCAGGCAATAAATATACAAAATGAGTAGCTAACAAAAAGCAATTTAGTCATTGAATGAAAATATAAAATTTCAGCATGTTTAAAAGTCGTGGTGATAGCAATATTGTTTATAAATGTACTGTACGATTATTAGAAGATACTGAAATATTAGAATGCGAATTTCACGTAAGTTTATATTAGGTACATCTTTGATTCATTCGTATTTGATGAAACAGAAAATAGCTAAGACTATTATTTTTATTACTTATAAATACTGATATGTTATCATTTGCAACATAAAAATAATTTAATAATTTATTTGTGTTTTTCCACAATTTTTATGTTAATATGCAATATTTTCATATTAAACATTTTATATATATATTTGTTTATTATATTTTAGTTAATATAAATATTTATTTACAGCCAAGCTACAAGGGTAAATTTCTCTTAGACCATGTATGTCAACAACTTAATCTCACAGAGACAGATTATTTTGGACTGCGATATGTTGATGCTGGAGGGCAAAGGGTTAGTTAAAAATAAAATGAAAATAGAACATAAGAATTAACCTAACTAAATATACTAATTATAAAAAAATCGCTTTTTCAGCATTGGCTACACTTAGCCAAATTAATATTAAAACAAGTTAAAGGTAAATCAAAATTATTATAAGAAATATAATCTTAATTAGTTAAAAATCGTAATAATGATACATTATATAATTTTCAGATGCTTCACCCATTTTATTTAGTTTTCGTGTGAAATTCTATCCCCCAAATCCGTTGCTACTCAAAGAAGATGTGACAAGATTCCAAATATACCTGCAGTTAAAGAGAGACCTTCTTCACGGTCGACTTTACTGCACATCAAATGAGGCTGCCATGCTTGGTGCACTAATCATACAAAGTAAGTTAAGAAATTTATGCATATTTTTGAAGTGAAACTTCTTTAGCATGAGGGTTAAAATTTGAGCGACCGCTAACATGGCAACGCGGCACGTGGTCAGTACTTGGATGCGTGATGGTCTTTCGTTTTTCGTTTTTTTTCTTTTCGTTTTTGCCAAAGAAGTTTCATTTCTGACATGTGTACTTTGTACGCATACATTTTTTTATTATTAGATATCTATATACCTTTACCTATATACCTTAATATTTGTACCTATTTACATAGGGGATACCTTAATATTTGTACCTATTTACATTTATACTGGCTGTAATACTTAATATAAAAAAATGTGTTTTGTTTTTTGACCTATCCTGTGTGGCCAGTGATAGTTGCGATGTTTTTTATTGATAATGTTGTGTCAAAAGTTCAAGAATAATAATTCTGATGAAAGTAAAATGACTGATTTATTTTGGAATTTACACTCTACAAGTCTACAGTAAATAATAATTTCATTGATTAGTCACGTTGTGAAGTCACTGATAATATGAATTATATTGTGAAATGTTTGCTTGGGCATATTAAAGACCTACAGATATTAATCTGTCTACAGATATTGTCTGTATTAATATTAATTAAGTACAATTTATATGCAACCTTATTTTATGCACATTCTTGCTAGATTTAATGATTAAAGCATTTTTTCAATTATTTTTTCTTTTTGCAATGTTACACAATGAATTCATATATTTGATGTTGTTACACAATTTGTGTAAAGTTTTTAGGAAATATTATGTAATATTAATTCAAATAATTTCACAACTAATTATTAGTCATTGACTAAACTGTTGATGCAATTTGCAGTAACTGCTTTCTGCTCCAGGAGTTGTGAGTTTTGATTACCACCCTGAACCTAGATCTAATATATCCATCCATCAGTCTATAGAAGTCCACTACTGGACGTAGGCCTCCCATAATGTTTGCCAATCCGCCTGGACCTGAATCCAGTGGCTACCCACAGTTTTTTTTTATATATACATATATTATTATTATAATAATATATATAATTTAGGATGAATTTTAAATTATATACAGTACTTTTCAATGAATTGAACTTTTTAAAACGCCAACACAACTGTTATCTCAAACAGTACAGTAATTTAGTAAGATGTTGTTTTTATGTTAAACATATTTTTTTATTTATTTATTCACATATGTAAAAATCTACCTTTATGTTTTTTTTTTAAATTTCAGTCGAGTTAGGTGATTACGATCCTAATATACACGTGGGCAACTATGTCACAGAAATGAGGCTACTCTTAAGACAAACTGAGGCTATAGAAGCTAGGATACAGGTGTGGTAACAATTATAATTTATTTTATATCTTATTGACTATGTTATATGATATTAACTAATGATACTGATCATAAATACACATCTTAGAAATAGTGTCGTGTTGTGTAATATAGTAATACTAGCTGTGCCCCGGAGTTTCAGAAGTGTTAATTTCACAAAAAAAAAAAAAAACTAAAATATTTTCAAACCATTACTGTGCGAACCGGCTTTATTTGATTTTACATTGTCTCATAAATTTTTCGTCCAAATTAAATGCTTTAAAAGACAAAGCTTATCTTTTATCTTGTTTATGAAGTATTTTTCATTCGTAAGGATTCATATGCCTGACTAATATTAATGCAATAAAGTCACCTCATTTTTTGTGACTATTAATTCGTTGCCTTTGCAACGAATTAATAGTCACAAAACTATGATATCATTGATCATTTTAAAACTATGATCAAGGACATTTTTGTTCAAAAAGGAATACTTGTGATGAATAACGTATTTATTTGGATAGGGATTTAATTCATGTCTATAAAACCACCTTCTCAAATAATGCGTTATTTCAGAAAAAAATTGATTATAATAGATCAATTCCGTCATACATAATTTTTGGGTAGCGGTAACCCTTGACGCAGCGCAACCAACGGAAGCTCTCAAAAAAGAGTATTTTTTCCCGTTTTCGTAACATTTCTTATTAATGCTCCCTATATAGTCGTAGCGTGATATTAAATAGCCTATAACCTCACTAAATAGACTAACACAAAAATATTTTTTAATTCGAACCAGTAGTCACTGAGCTAACCTAGATTAGCATGTTTAATATAAACAAATTTTTCCGCTTTATAATATTAGTACCTATAGATAATGGCCTTATCTAGTGCTTACCTACTAAGTGTAATTTTCTTATAATGATGTTTCTTTATGTGTCAATCAATGCTGGTACTATGCTGGTACTTATGTAGATACATATATAATGTAAAAAATATTTGACAACCATTAAGAATAAAACGTCAGCTGAATTTTAGATATTTTTTGTTGTAAAAGAAAATTTATAATTGATCAATAATTATATTATGTTTGTACTGTTAGCATGAGCTTACTAAACTTGTAAATTTTATGAAAATTTCTTTAGTAATGTAGTATTATAATTTTTTCTATATCACTGTAACTAAATCTGTTATATAAGTGTTATTGTTTCTCATGCAAAAGACTGTATCGTTTTAAATGAGAAATAAAGATCTTTATTATAACCTTATATCAGCTCCTCTGTATACCTATAATAAAAGGTGATGTAATATGTATTCCTTGGAGATTTCAATATAGTTACGTAACATGTAATTATATTGACATTCTCAGACATTTCAAGGTTAATTTAAAATACAGTACCGCAAATTTATTACAGTTTAAAAAGCAGAAAATTTTGTTTGAAACTCAGTACGTATCTACTGAAAAATTGTTGTTTTGATAGAAAAATGCATAATTTAAAAGTTGATGAAAATATGTAGGTGATTTGAAACATTTTAGTTATTTTATATCGTAGTAGATATATTTATGATTATTTATAAAGCAAAAGAAATTATTTGCTGCTATGTATGTAGTGGTATGTGTGTGTGTGTTCCGCAAACTTTTTGTGTTCAATGTACACCTAGGTAAAGGTAAATATTTTGGAGGTACGCCACAAATAAATGATAATTTTTTAAGTAACATTAAGCAACATTTATTTATTAATAATCGAAACTATATTAATTATTAATCAACAAACGTAAAGTTTAACTTTCCGAGGCACACCAATTAACGACCACGGTACACCAGTGTGCCGCAGTACACACTTTGCGGAACACTGCTTTAGACCACACGACTGAAGTAAAACTTATTAAACGTAACTCTCTCTCTCTCACTAACTTATATCTCCCTCTCAACTTCCGTTTGTTCCGTTGTTGATCACACATTTCGTAACGCTCTCGTCACGCATTCACCAGCTTACTCCCCAAGTCAAGCGTGCGTAAAGTGCAAAGTTGTGCTATTGAATGTGTAAAGTGAACTTATATATACTTGTAATTACATGTATGCATAATATGAAACCATTTTTGGATATATTAATAATTAAATAATGTTATTTTGAAGGAACTGCACCGAGATCCAATGGAAGGAACGCCTGGGGGTACTGGAGGTGTTAAGGGCATGTCCACTCAGGAGGCGGAGAGGACTTTTGTAAAAATAGCTTGCCAACTTGATACGTATGGAGTCGACCCACACCCCGTTAAAGTGAGCTATAATGTTATATTAATATTTTAAAGCTGGATAGTTTGTTTAACTGAATGTGGTTAAATCAACTATGTTTTTTGTCACATTGTTAAATGCTAATGTATTTAGTTAAGATACTTTTGTATTTTGAATAAATAAATAATAATTGGGGTAAAACTAAAAAAAATTATAACTTTTAATACCATAATGTATGGGAAAGTATGAAAATTTCTGTGTAAAATAATTTGTGGACACATAGTGATTTGGAATATAAAATTCAGCTTATGGCTTTCTTTATGCTGCAAAATTTCTTTGCAAATATTGTAAACATTTTTAGTAGATTGAATGAGGTTGTTATGGACTGTAGACATTGAAATGAAATGAATGAATTTTCACCATAATGCTATATCGATAACTGAAGAAAAGAGTCGCCCTCGGGCTACCCCTGTTTACTTAATTAAAATGACAGAATTTTATTTTTTAAAGTGAAACTTATTCTATCGCCCCAAAGTTTTTCGTTTATCTATCGCATGTCGCATGTCGTAAGTGTTCCGTGATCCGTGAATTTATAGATATTTTGAAGATATAATTTTTTAAAGATTTTAATTTAAGTAAGTTAATAATAAAGTTTCCATATATTAGGATCACAGAGGCAATCAGCTGTATCTGGGAATCAATCACAGTGGTATACTGACGTTTCAAGGCAGTCGGAAGACTCATCACTTCAAGTGGTCCGAAGTGCACAAGATTAATTTCGAAGGGCGAATGTTTATCGTGCATTTGAATTACCCTGAAGTAAGTTTAAGTGTTTTTGTTATATTAATTATTGGAGAGAGATACTCGTAATTTATTGAGAGGTTATAATTTGAAAATCACTACATAGTATAAAACAAATTCGCTTCCCGCTGTCTGTCTGTCCATATATATGCTTAGATCTTGAAAACTACGCAACGGATTTTGATGCGGTTTTCTTTAGTAAATAGAGTGATTCCAGAGGAAGGTTTATATGTTTAATACATGCATAATATAGAGGAACACTGATAGTTTTTGCAACCGTGCGAAACCGGGGCGGGTCGCTAGTAAATTATAAAGTTAAATATTTTTTATTTTAGAAAAAGCACACAGTTGGTTTCAAGTGCCCCAGCGGCGCGGCGTGCCGGCATGTTTGGTGTTGTGCCATTGAACAAATGTTGTTTTTTACGTGAGTATCGAAAATGTTATGAAAAATATATAAGCATATTACACCATTAGGTTTACTGAGAAATAAAATAACAATTTACTGTATTTGTATAAGCATTATAATAAGTTAAATGGTCTTTGGGTAATATAATTGTATATTAATGTGACTAATAAGAACTGGTAAAAAATTCAACACTTATCATAATCCATATTCCTACTATATTACTATAAAACAACGTATTTAAGAAAAAAAAAAAAAACTAGTGTGCTTTAGACCAGTGTTCCGCAAACTTTTTGTGTTCAAGGTACACCTAGGAATAGGAAAATATTTTGGAGGTATACACCACAAATAAAAAATCAATTTTTAAGTAACATTAACCAACATTTATTTATTAATCACCGAAACAATGTTTATGATTAATCAATAAACGTAAACTTTATTTTTCCGAGGCACACCAATAAACGACCACGGTACACCAGTGTGCCGTGGTACACCCTTTGCGGAACACTGCTTTAGACCACACGACTGAAGTAAAACTTACGAAACGTAACTCTCTTTCTTTCTATCTTTACTAACTTATATCTCCCTTTCAACTTTCGTTCGCCTCGCCTGATCATACTTTTAGTAATGCAATACACCAGCTTACTCCCCAAGTCAAGCGTGCGTAAAGAAGTTTTACTTCGATAGTATAATTATAATATAATGGTCGTGTTTCCAGGCTGCCGTCGTCGTCGGACGCGTGCGTGTACTCCGGGGGCGGGCTGTTCTCGTGGGGCACGAAGTTCAAGTACGTGGGCCGCACCGAGCGGGAGATCCTGGAGAGGGACGGGCTGCTGACCCCGAGGGACGCGCAGGTTATTTATTTATTTTACACTTTATTGTACACCAAACAAGAAACAAAATAAATAAGCAACATTAACAGCGATTATTAAAAAAAATGTACAAAAGGCGGCCTTATTGCTTGAAAGCAATCTCTTCCAGGCAACCTTAGGGTAAAGGAGATGATACATTGAAGGTGTAGGTGCACAATTTATACTTTTTTATTATATTCAATAAATAGACATACATACATATATAGATAAATTATTTATATATTTAGGTTACCACGTCTTTATATTATATTATTGATGACGCCTTGGCGCAGCGGCTACAGCACTGGCTGTTGCGCTGGCGGTAGTTAACTATATAATAATAAATAAATGTGTTTAACACACATACATCGCCATCTGTGTCTATAATAAGGCAACTTCGTTTTTGATAAAAGCCGGCTGATATACATATAAACTTGGGAAGTCTAATCCACAACCCTGGAGCAGATAGCAATGTGTAGACTCATAAATTGCTATTTGAAATGATCTTAAATTTTTTTTTTCTTAATGGAATATTTTTTGGAGTAAATCTCTGGTGTAGTGGTTAGTGTTGTCATCTAAAAAACCAACGGTTTTGCGGGCTCAATTCCAGCTTGGGATAGATATTTGTATTTGTACATTTGTATATTACTTTCTGGTTCAGATGTCTGTTGTTATGGGTGTCTCACACGTTAAGTCGTCGGTCCTGGTTGTTATCATATACACCTGATAGCCAAACGTTACTCATATTATGGAACAATCCGCAGTGGAGTAACATAGTGGATTAAGCTCCAATCCTTCTCCTACATAAGGAAAGAGGCCTATGCCCAGCAATGGCATGTTACAGATTGAATTGATCGATGTTTCGATTCCCATACTAATATTATATAATATTATATTAATAGCTTTTAAAATACCTATTTTGAAGTTAATATATCTGTCTGTCTGCTCATTATGTAATTTTTAATTTTTTATTATGTAAATCATGATATTAAGTTTTCCATCTTGTTATTTGATTATCTTTCAATACAGGAGGAAGGTTCGAGTACTGGCGGCAAGAGGAAAGCATCAAGTGTTCCGGCCACACCTTCCACACCTATGACGGGAGACTTTGGTAACTATCTGTTTTAGCTGTAACTTAATTTTATCGGCTAGATTTCTTTTTTTTGAAGTGAAACTTCTTTAGACGCATGATTAAATTTGAGCGACCGGTAATGCGGCAGCGTCAGGGACGGTCAGTACTTGGATGGTTGACCGCCTGGGAACACCGCGTGACGTTGGCCTTTTGTTTTTTTTTTTTCAATTAGTTTTTCTTTATTATTCTAAATTAGTTTGCCAAAGATTTTTCACTTCTGACATGTTTTAATATATCAGTAGGTCGGCAAACAAGCATGTGGCTCACCCGATGGTAGCGATTACTGTAGTTTATAGACGTCTAAAGAAATTAGACGAAAATTTCCTGCTGTGCCCTACCTCAGTTAATGCTATTTACATGTATAATAAAACTACCTGTTTTATGTCTATACATTTCTCAATGTATACTCTTAATAAGTCGCTTGGAGACTGTGATATTTACAATATTTGATGCGAACGGAGGAGCATGTAGCGTATTATATGTGACGGAAATTTCAGTATTACATATGGCCTATGGTTATCTGCCAACCTGTGCCTGTGCCTGTGCCAATCTGTCTCTAATTTATTTAGAGAAAACTTTTGCCAAGGAGTGAGACGTTTACAGGCTTATTCGGTTCAATACCTACAGTACGGTGTTCGGATCTTCAACTAGACATAAGCTTGTACTATAACAATTGGCAATAAGCCTTTAAGACTTTCCTCTGAAGAATTTTAGTCTACCTTAAAAATACTCTTAATTTATAATATAAGAAATTTCAACTTAGGAATGTATATTTATTTATTTATTTATACTTTATTGTACATCACAAGTCACAACTACAAATATCATTTACAGACTGTGAAGTACAATGGGCGGACTTATGGCTATTTAGCCATTTCTTCCAGACAACCCAAATATATATTTCCTACTATGAGTACCGATCGCTATCAGGTGTACATGATAACAACCGGGACCGACGGCTTAACGTGCTCTCCGAGGCACGGTGGGGAGACCCACAAGGACTGCACAAACACCCAGACAACGGCAAACATCTGTATGGCCAATACAAATGTTGTCGTGTGCGGGGATCGAACCCGCAACCGCTCGCGCAACAGCCAATCGCAATCCATTGCTGTGAACGCTGCGCCAACGCAGTATATTAGTTAATCAATAATTTTCAAATAATAAAAACGAGTCTGCCTTAGACCACACGACTGAAGTATAACTTCTTTAGCTCCATCTAACTTATATCTCCCTCTCAACGCCCCGCCCTCGCCCGATCACACTTTTCGTAACGCTCTCGTCACGCATTCACCAGCTTACTCCCCAAGTCAAGCGTGCGTAAAGAAGTTTTACTTCAAAAACGATAATAAACGCCTCAAATTTTACAGTTAGACAACAGTCTATAGTGTATAACTCTATATAGACTGTTGTATACTATAAACTGAGACAATTGTAAATCCTTATAGCTTAATACATTTGTCATGAGCGAAGATCGAACCCCGGCTGCAAGCGTGACAGTTTGTGCTGTGACTACTTTTTTCTTTTTTTTTTTTTCTTTTTTTTTTTCTTTTTTTTTACGTGGGAAAGTCCATCATGGATACCCTCCGGCGGGGGAGCACCAGAGGGTTATGTCAGAGTCCTACTGACTAAAAACCATCCACGTGTGAGCAGACATCCGCCTGAGTGGGGCGAGATGGGGTCGCGTTAGCAGTCTCCACCCCGCCCCGGCGGCTGGCCCGAATGTAAACATTTGGGCCCCGGCACCCAGTGCTGTGACTACTGCATTAACCGTCAATTATGAGATTAAATTTCATTACCAAAGAACATTAAATATTTAATTTGTTAAATGATAAATAAATTATTCCTCATAAATACATACAAAAATGATATTGTTACGAGTACACAAAAAAGGAGCTTGCGCCATCTAGCGGGGAGCGAAGGAACCACGTTGTGTGCTGTACAAACCACTTTGTTACAAAGACAACGTGAAACATCCACTGAATACTAGATGGCGCTAGAGGACATATAGGTGAATGAACTCAGGATCGAGTACACGCACGAAGGTTCTAGAACTGTCTGGGTTTAGGCTCGGCCCGGTATAAAAAGGCCGATTGAGGCCGAGCGGAGTCAGTTCAGTTTGAGCTAACGACGAAGCGACTTCGAAGTGAATACTAGTGATCAAGAAGTGATACCAGCGGAAACCTACGACATTGGCTACGACCTCGGACATTGTTAGTGCTTACTGTGTGTACCTAGTGATTAGTGTTTGTACTTAGTGCGAAGTGTTTGTACCTAGTGCTTGTGTCGGACCTAGTGCTAGTGAATAAAGTCTCTAAAAGAGTCAGAAGGTCTTTCTCTCCAAATCGTTCGAACCCTAACACGTAACAACTGGTGTCGGAAGTGAGATTTGGAGATGCCATTGACTCCGAGAGAGAACCCCAAGGAGGGGGTCAGGACGAGGGCACAACGAACTGCGGATGCCACTGGGGGCCAAGCTCCACCCACTGTGGGCCAAGCCCCGCCCACTGACCCCGCCTACCAGGCCACGCCCACTGGCCACGCCCCTCAGGCCCCGCCCACTGGCCCCGCCCACCAGGCCCCGCCCACTGACCACGCCTCCCAGGCCCCGCCCACTTTGGCTCAGGCCCCGCCCACTGGCTCCACCCACCTTGCCACGCCCACTGGACAGGCCACGGCCACCAGCAGCACCGTACCTTCTACAGACCCTCAAGTGGCACTTCAATTAGGAAGTTTGATTGAATTAATGGAACGCAAGTTCAGCGCTTTGCAAGAATCACAGAAGGCTCCTACGAAGAAACGTTCTGGAGTCATGTGCTACAAGTGCGGCGAGAGGGGTCATCTTCAGCTCAATTGCCCGCAGAAGAAGACCCAGAGGGCAAGGATGAAAAGGATCGAGGAACAAATAGAGGAGCTGAAAAAGCAAAGGGCTTCGTTCCCTGCCCGGGATCAAGGGAAACGAACAAAAGCTAGAACTAAGAGACGAGTTCTGGCTGACGCGGTGGAAACCCTGAAAACTGTTATCCTCCAGGCATGCAGCGGGAATAGTCTTACGACACAGGGGACTATTAACGACCGGAAATCGAACACAAGAGGCTTCGAAGAAGGGTCACTAGTGTGGCTGCATAACCCAACCCGCCGGAAAGGGAAATCTCCAAAGTTGCAGACCAAGTGGGACGGTCCATACAAAGTGGTTACCCGAATGAATGATGTGACTTATAGAATTCAAAAGCAACCAAGAGGGACATTCAAAGTGGTACACATAGACCGTCTGGCGCGTTACCATGGCAGTAACAACGATGCTCGGGACGAGCATCTCTAAGAGGGGAGTAGTGTTACGAGTACACAAAAAAGGAGCTTGCGCCATCTAGCGGGGAGCGAAGGAACCACGTTGTGTGCTGTACAAACCACTTTGTTACAAAGACAACGTGAAACATCCACTGAATACTAGATGGCGCTAGAGGACATATAGGTGAATGAACTCAGGATCGAGTACACGCACGAAGGTTCTAGAACTGTCTGGGTTTAGGCTCGGCCCGGTATAAAAAGGCCGATTGAGGCCGAGCGGAGTCAGTTCAGTTTGAGCTAACGACGAAGCGACTTCGAAGTGAATACTAGTGATCAAGAAGTGATACCAGCGGAAACCTACGACATTGGCTACGACCTCGGACATTGTTAGTGCTTACTGTGTGTACCTAGTGATTAGTGTTTGTACTTAGTGCGAAGTGTTTGTACCTAGTGCTTGTGTCGGACCTAGTGCTAGTGAATAAAGTCTCTAAAAGAGTCAGAAGGTCTTTCTCTCCAAATCGTTCGAACCCTAACACGTAACAATATAATACACTAATGTTTACCAACGTTAAATAACCATTAAATAATTATTCTTCGCTGATAAAATGTATTGAAATATATGTCATTAAGACAGTGTACATAGTGAATGATCTCTGCATTAAATAAAGGTTATTAGGAAATATTATTAAGAATGGACCTAATATCAAATAACATTTGTAGCGTAAATTATTATACTTCAAAGAAATATCTCTAAGGATGTATCAGTAAAATGAAAACATTTATTTCGCTATAAATCGATGATACACCTTTACCGAAAATGGTATCAAAATCAACGTTCAATTTAGAAATTGCGACATTTCAACATTAGATAAATTATAAATTCAGGTATTGCCAATATTATCCAGCAACGTTAAGTTAATTACGATATGTAATAAACTACTCTTAATTTTGAAGTGTCATGGTAAATATCACTTTTCTATTCCATCTTTGGCTAATTAATATTACAAGAAATTACAAATTGTCCCTCGTGTTTTTTTTTTAAATTATATTTCACATCATTCACGTTCTCTTAGTTGCCCATGCCATTTGTACTACACACAATATTTGTTTTATTATATAACAAAATATATAATATAATATTAAATAATAAAAATAAAACAGTAACTGTCCCTCGTGTTAATAGTTCCTACTTTGAAAATTAACACATTACAAAAAAAAAGTGGTGTGACCATAAAAAATCAGGACAAACAAGAGACAGCCTTTCGTGTATGTCGATTATAATACAAGCCACAGAAATCAACTTTCGTTTTTATAATTTAAAAATTTTATGAAACTTGAAGTATTTTAAAAACTATGATCGGAGTAATTCTCTTAATTATTTAGTATAAATAATAGTTATCTTTATATCTATAGTACCTGGGTGACCGAGCCTGGCTCGGTATTTTCATTTTATTTTTTGTTTTTCTTTTTTTTCTCGGTATTTTTATATTTTAATTTTATTTAAATAATAAATCACGAGTAAAATTAAAAAAAAAAAAGAAAAAAAATTAATCTGGAGACTGAGATTCGAACTCGGGTCAACACGATTTGACACCCGCCGATTTCCTGATTACGCTATCACTGCTATGTTATCAGTAGTGAAATTAAGCTTCGTATTCTAATGATATTTTTTCATTGCCTAAAAACAGGGATAAAACGACATTTTTTTAAAATGAATCCTAGCTAGATCAATTTTTTGCCCCCGAAATCTCCTGTATACTGAATTTCACGAAAATCGTTGGAGCCGATTCCGAGATTCAAATTCTATATATATATATACAAGAATTGCTCGTTTAATAGTATAAGATAATAAAAATGGATGTTGCTAAGCGCATAACTCGAGAACGGCTCGACCGATTCGGCTAATTTTTTTTGTATGTTCCTTAAAAATTCCACGGAAGTCTTTTATGCTAAAAAAAAAGAAAAAAATACATAACAGACAGAACGAAGTCTGTCCGGGCAGTTAGTAAATAATAAATATAGTTTTGAAAACAAAATGTACTTACCTTTTATCATTGTTAATTAGGCACACTAAAATATTCAAGTAGGAGGAGCAACGTTGAAAGCACCACATTTTAAAGCACAGAACAGTATAATAATAATAAACGGCAGACAGTATATAGAATAGGATAAGCAACATGATTCACGGTTATTCTTATACTGGTGACGGGACAGCAATAAGCGATTATTGCCAAGTGTAGGTTGTGACTGGTGTACTTTGAACTGTTGGAAGCGCTGCTTTGCTAATGATCCATGAGGTATTCAAGTGTTACCGCCGTCATTCAATTCATAATTAGATACAGATTATAACAAGACATAGATATGCAAGACACAGATAATATACACAAATAATACAGATAATACATAACAACCATAAAACAGTTTTGACCTATTTAAAAAGGCTGGCTAGTACAAAAAAGCTCGATATATGGATGCCACATGAACTTATTGAAAGAAACCTAATGGACCGTGTGACTGAATGATTCATTAGCGATTCTCTCTTAAGACGTAATGATATCAAACCATTTTTGAAGAGATTAGTCACTGGTAAGGAAAAGTGGATCACCTACGAAAATAATTGTAAGAAAGAGATCGTGGTCAAGGTTGGTCAAGCTGCATAGACAATCGCGAAATCGAGGTTGACACGCAATAAGGTGATGTGTAGTGTTTGGTGGGATTCAAAGGGTTTACTATAAGCTTTTATGGCCGGGCAAAACCATTGATTCAGATTTCTACAGCTGAAGAGACTTAAACGAGAAATTGAGAATAAGCGGTCAGAATTGGTCAACAGAAAAGGTGTGGTCTTTCATCATGACAACGCCCGACCACATACCTCTTTAGCCATTCAACAAAAACTCAGAGAGTTTGACTGGGAAGTCTTAATGCATCCACCATATAGCATAACTTGCACCCTCAGATATCTACCTGTTTTACTTGTTTCAGTCTCTTCAGAATTCTTTAGGTAGTTTAAAATGGTAAAATGGAACAAAGTGGTGGTAATAGTTCTTGTTTGCTTGCACGGCCAACTTTCAGCAGAAGCATTTTCGTACCATGATTTGGTTTATTTATCCTATAAGATCCGACCTCGTAAAATGAAGCCCACAGTCATTATGCGCCGCTCTTTCAAAAACTTTAATAACTCAAACTTCACGGCCGATCTGAACACAATTGATTGGGACGCTGTTCTGAGTGCTGAGTCTATTGATGAGAAACTAAACATCTTTAATTCTTACCTTATTAATCTTTTTGACAAGCACGCTCCCTTCCGGCCTATAAAACTCAAACATCTTCCAGCACCCTGGCTCACTGAAAATATCAGAGCGTCAATGACCAAACGTAATGCTGCGAAATGCAAATATAAAACAAAACCAACTGAAGGAAATCTAAATAACTACAGGCGCTTACGTAATAAATGTAATAGGATGTGCAGGGACGCTCAAAGACAATATGTACACTCGTCTGTAGATAATAAGCGCTCATCAGAGGTGTGGCGATTCCTTCAGTCTCTTGGGATCGGACGCTCTAAAACTGAAACTTCTCCAAACATAGATCTGAACGTCCTCAACAACCACTTTTCCAACTCTATTATTCCGAACCCTGATAAAGCACAAACTGTATCTCTCCTCAAAGCTCGTACCAAACCCAATCATGCTTCATTTAAGTTCGAAGAAATAACGTCGTCTGACATTAAAAGACATGCATCAGCCATTTCATCGGATGCCATTGGCTCTGACGGCATAAGTAGAAAAATGGCTATGTTGGTATTGGAAGAGATTATGCCTATAATATGTCATATCCTTAACTTCTCTCTTACTTCAAAGACTTTCCCTGACGTATGGCGTCTTGCTAATGTCATACCAATCCCTAAGCTCTCCAATCCTTCATTACCTTCACACTACCGACCTATTTCTATACTTCCTTTCTTATCTAAAATCCTTGAACGCATCATTCATTTCCAACTTACCTTGTTTTTAACTAAACATAACATCCTGAGCCCGTTCCAGTCCGGTTTCCGACCTGGCCATAGCACTGTGACGGCACTTACAAAGGTTCTTGACGACATTCGGTTTGGAATGGATAACCAGGAAGTAACCATCTTAGCTTTACTGGATTTCAGCAACGCATTTAACACCGTTGATTACGACATACTCCTAGCTATCTTAGAGTCAATTAATGTATCAGCTGAAGTCATAGAGTGGTTCCATTCTTATCTGTCTGGGCGTCGACAGCGTGTATGTGCTGGTGATAGTCATTCCTCGTATTGCCGCCTCAGTGCTGGGGTTCCCCAGGGTAGCGTGCTCTCTCCACTCCTATTCTCTATCTTTATAAATACTGTTACTGAAATTCTTACCATCTCTTTCCATCTTTACGCTGATGACTTGCAAGTTTATTTGACAACACCGGTTGAGAACATTGTAGAAGCTATAAACACCCTAAATTCTAACCTGAGCGCTATCACCAACTGGAGTCGGTCGTTTGGATTATCTGTCAATTCCGGCAAGTCACAATTCTCTATTTTAGGCACCTCTAAGCAACTAGCAAAGTTAGCTTGCTATAACCTTCCTAACGTTATATTCGATGGCTCCGTTATATGTTACTCCAACGTGTTAAAAAATCTAGGGGTTATTGTTGACAGCTCTCTTTCCTGGCGTCCGCAAATCGCTGAAATTAGTCGCAAAATTTTTGCAACTTTTCATTCTCTCAAAAGATGGAAACATTTTCTACCGATTAAGACTAAAATATCGCTAGTCAACAGTCTTATGTTGCCAATCTTGGACTATGCAGATGCATGCTATCCAGACTTATCGGAGGAATTGATTAACAAACTCAACCGTCTGCAAAACCTCGGCATAAGATTTATATTCAATTTGAAGAAGTTTGACCATGTATCACAGTATCGCTCAAGGCTCGGATGGCTTCCAATAAAACATCGACGTAACCTACATATTCTGTCCCTCCTCTACGCAACCCTTTTCTGTCCTACTTCACCGCTATACCTGAAAGAACGTTTCTCTTTCCTTGGCAACCCTTCTCTTCACATGTGCCTTCGCTCTCAAAACGACAACAAATTGAGTGTGCCAATTCGTAACTCGAGTTCGTATGCTAAATCTTTCACGTCAAAGGCTGTTGAATTATGGAATGCACTACCTTTGGTAATTCGTCAATCTCCTTCTATCTTTGTCTTTAAAAACCGCGTAAAGCACTTCTACCTAACTATGACTTAAATAACATATCTTTTGCGTACGTTTATTCATTCGCTTTTGTATGTGTATTTATATGTGTATGTATGTATTTGTGTATATATATATGTATATATATATATTTATATATAATATATTTATTATATATTTGTATGTATGTATGAATTTGAATAATATGCTTATTTTTTTTTTTTTGTGAACTTTATTAACGATGCGCAAGCCCGTTACAATGCTAGCTCCTTTCTGTTGGGTAGTCTGGAAGAGATCGCTATTTAGTGATAAGACCGCCCATTGCACTAAATGTATTATTTTAATATTAAGGTTTGCTATGTAAACTAGTTTTAGTTGCAATAAAGATGTTTATTATTATTATTATTATTATTAATAGTATGTATATAATAATTAATGTAAATAAGTTTTGTAAAATTTTACCTTGGATTTCTATACGAACAGGCTATTTTCCCCGACCTAATTATGTTTTTATATAGGTACGAGCATATTAGATTTAGTTTTTAGTTAAGTGTTTTCGAAATTCCTACTAGATGGGTTGTAATTAGTGATGCAACGGAAGTGTCTTAACGGAACCAGAAACGGAAACAGATGTCAAAAGTAAATTTTAGCAGAAACGGAAACGGAAACGGATGCAGAAACGGAAGTGTAAATAATATGAAAAAAAATTAATAAATTTACAAATATATTTCTTTATTAAGTATTAAATACACATCAAGCCTAGATAAGAAATAGATATATTAGAAATCTACAATAGAAAACAATATTGCAACTTAAAATTATTTTAATATTCAAAATTTAGTAGTGATAATTGAAACTTTCAACTCTCGACCGTCGTAAACTTCCGTTTACATCTCCGTTATAAAAGTTGCGGAAACAGAAGCAGAAACGAATGTTGAAAAGCGTGCGGAGCTTCCGCACTTGCGGAAACAGAAACAGAGATCTGTTGCATCACTAGTTGTAATAGATAAGAAAAAAAGAGTGAAAAAAGTATGCATGGCTTCGACACATGACACGCTCATAAAATCCAGTGAGTTTAGTCAAATGAACGGGTATCCTGATAACTTATACTGTCAGTGGTCAGGGTTGTTTCACACGATTTCTTTCCTGATATTTTTTTTTTATAACACGGGTCTTATATCGCTTATTAAGGAGTATTTTGATTGAATCAGCCTGTAACATCCTACTGCTGGGCATAGACCCTTTCTTCTTGCAGGAGAAGGGTCAAAGCTATCTACATTGCTCCTCTACGGGTTGGGGGGCTTAAGGAGTATACTATCAAAAATACTGCTGGATATAGGCCTTTTTTTCGTGGGAGCGGAGTCTAATCCACCATGCTGTTCCACTGTGGGTTGGTGATTTAAGGGGTATATTACCCAAAATTTCTGCTGAGCATAGGCCTCTTTCCCATAATGGTAGGAGCTAAATCCACCATAATGCTGCTTCACTGCGAGTTAGTGGTTTAAGGGGTGTACCATCCATAAATACTGCTGGGTATGGACTCTTTCTCATGGGAGAAGGGTTGGAGCCCTCCACACTGCTGTTTCACTGCGGATTGGTGGCTTAAGGGATATATGACAAAAAAAACAGTAACGTAAAGATGATGTTTGTTTGTCTGTAGGCTACAGCAGCCTGCCGCGCTCGACGCACAGCGCGCCGCTGGAGGAGAGCATGCCGGAGGGCGAGGCGTGCGACGGCGGCTGCCTGCTGGCCGGGCCCGCCGTCGACATCGCGCTGGCCTGCTGCGACCACCTGCGCGACGACAAGCCCGGTGAGTGACGCGCGGTGACACCAGGGAGTGTGTGTGTGCAGGCTACAGGCTACAGTAGTGTGCCGCTGGAGGAGAGCATGCCGGAGGGCGAGGCGTGCGACGGCGGCTGCCTGCTGGCCGGGCCCGCCGTCGACATCGCGCTGGCCTGCTGCGACCACCTGCGCGACGACAAGCCCGGTGAGTGACGCGCGGTGACACCAGGGAGTGTGTGTGTACACTACAGTAGTGTGCCGCTGGAGGAGAGCATGCCGGAGGGCGAGGCGTGCGACGGCGGCTGCCTGCTGGCCGGGCCCGCCGTCGACATCGCGCTGGCCTGCTGCGACCACCTGCGCGACGACAAGCCCGGTGAGTGACGCGCGGTGACACCAGGGAGTGTGTGTGTACACTACAGTAGTGTGCCGCTGGAGGAGAGCATGCCGGAGGGCGAGGCGTGCGACGGCGGCTGCCTGCTGGCCGGGCCCGCCGTCGACATCGCGCTGGCCTGCTGCGACCACCTGCGCGACGACAAGCCCGGTGAGTGACGCGCGGTGACACCAGGGAGTGTGTGTGTACACTACAGTAGTGTGCCGCTGGAGGAGAGCATGCCGGAGGGCGAGGCGTGCGACGGCGGCTGCCTGCTGGCCGGGCCCGCCGTCGACATCGCGCTGGCCTGCTGCGACCACCTGCGCGACGACAAGCCCGGTGAGTGACGCGCGGTGACACCGGGGAGTGTGTGTGTACACTACAGTAGTGTGCCGCTGGAGGAGAGCATGCCGGAGGGCGAGGCGTGCGACGGCGGCTGCCTGCTGGCCGGGCCCGCCGTCGACATCGCGCTGGCCTGCTGCGACCACCTGCGCGACGACAAGCCCGGTGAGTGACGCGCGGTGACACCAGGGAGTGTGTGTGCAGGCTACAGGCTACAGTAGTGTGCCGCTGGAGGAGAGCCGAGAATCTTTATTTGTGATATACACTATACTGTACTACTACTTACACACTGTTCTATAAACAAAAATAAAAAATAAGAAAAACATACCAACTTAAAAATAAAGTAATAATAATAAAGTAAACAAATTATCTGTTTAGCGATGTACACAAAAAGATAGACCACCCAGCTTTACGACATTATGAAGTATGTAAATAATTGATTATAAACATAATAACATCGAACACATAATTATGATCCACCCACAGCGGCGTGTCCGGAGTACGGCGCGCGCGACCCGTTCGAGCACTCGTCGACCGAGTCGGGCGGCACGACGCACGGCACGTACGCGTCGCACACGTCGCACGCGGCGGCGGACGAGTGGCGGCCCGCGCTGCAGCCGGCGCCGCGCCCCTTCAGCCTGGTGCGCGCCTTCGTGCCGTCCTTCCTGGCCGTGTGGCTGGCGCTGGCGCTGGCCGCGCTGCTGCTGTTCGAGACGGACTGGCCGCCGCTGCGCGCCCTCAAGCGCAAGCCCGAGCTCGTCTCGCTGCGCCACCACTACTACGCGCCGCTCAAGGACTACGTCAAGCGCAAGCTCATCGAGCTTTTCTGATCGCCGCTCGCGCCCGCGTGACGCTCCGGCCGCGCGCTCTGAGCTCTAAGTGCACTGTGTGCGCACTGAGCTAACTACTACCGTTGACAGCTTTAAGTAGTGCACTACACGCGTAGTGAGCTCTGAGTGCTGTTTGTGTTTCGTACTGAGCTCTCCCCGCGCAGTGAGCTCTAAGTGCAATGTCCGCGCAGTGAGCACTACACGCGCCTCGAGCTCTGCGCGCACAACGTATGGTGAGTTCTGACTGCTGTTTATGTTCCATACTCAGCACTGCGCGCGTTGTAAGCTCAATGTGTCTAGTGTACGTGCGATGAGCTCCGTACTGAGCACTGCGCGCGTAGTATGATCTAAGTAGGGTGTGTTTAGTGAGCTGTAGGTGCGCAGTGGGTTCCGTACTGAGCTCTGCTCGCGTATTGTTCAGAGCACGAATGAGCAGTGTGTAAGTAGTGAGCGGTAAGCCGAGCGCGTGTACTGCGCAGTACGCAAATAGTAAGCTGTGTGTAGTCGACGAGTCTTAGGTGTGCGGAGTCTTCTAGCGAGTCAAAAGTCAATGTAGCGGCTTGGAGTGTGCAGACGGCGTCAATTCTGAAGTGTCAAAAGTTTTGGACGCGTTTTTAAATGTTTTCCCCCAATTTGCATTTAATCTGGCATTTACTAATTTATTGGAAGGATTTACATTAATTATACGTAAGGATACTTCTACTGTACGATTTGTTGGTTATGGTTAATTTACATGATTTCCCAGTCGCACACTTTCTTGTGATATTTTAATGTACCTGTAGTTCTATACTTAACCCTATTGATTTATTTTAAACCTTCGCACGCAAACGTGTACCTAATATTTAGTTTTTCAACTTTATTTGAAAGAATAAATTGTGGCTAAAAATTTTTACATAGCAAAAGTATTGACAAATAATTTTGTATTCTTATGCCACATTTTTTTTTTATTTCATTTTATCGGTTGCTAATTTTATACTGAACGGATTAAAATATCTATTTTACAATTTGCATTTATATAGAATTAAGTATTACAATTCTTAATTGTACTTAAAATTTTATTTTACTGCAAAAAGTACAAACTAACTCAATACAAATAGGTTATATTGTAGTTAGATATTTATTATTTACAATTTTATTTGAAAAATGAATCTCAAATTTTATTCCTGACATTCCATTTTCGAATAACAGTTATTTTTGAATCCCCTTTTCATATTTGAAGCTTGTGATGCTAATATTAATTGCATTTAATAATATTTAGATTATTTATAATATACAAGCACAAAACTAATTACAATAGCTATATTGTAGCTAGGAGCTATTTATTTTTGTTTAGTATTAAAAGAAAGTTTTTAATAGTGTAAAAATCACTTCAACTTTAGTATTAGTAAGAGGAGCAATCTCTCAAATTCGAATATACGTTTACTTTTGTACAGTCTATTATAATTTTTGATATTTTCTTTTTAATCTAAAAGTATTATTGTTTTGTTTCTTAGAAAACTAATATTAAGTCAGTGAGTTTATTTCAGAAGGTCTGTTATCGCAAAAAAATATTATTTATATTGTTTAAGTAATTATAAATGTTTGTTATACATTTGTTTTTAAATATAAGTGTAGTATCTTATTCTCTGTAAAATTTATGAAGTTTTACGCACTACTGGTTATGCCTTACTAGAATCTTACTTAAGTGCTAGCCTAAATGCTTCTTTACCTAGTCACATTGTATAAAACTCTTTTAAATATAAAGGCTAGTTTTAAAAATTTAATCTCTTTTAAAACGATCTGATATTATTTTTTTGGGTGCATTTGATTTGAATTAGACAAACACATTTTTTGTAGCTTTAAAGTCCTTTTTGGTAATAAATTTTTAAGATCAAAAAGTGTGTCAGCTCCGACGCACGATTGGAGTTTACTCCTTCAGGTCGACTGTCTAAATAGGCACAAAAAGGCTTACAAGTCTAAGAAAAAGATTAATACCATATCAAATGGTAAATAAATGAATCAAATAACGCCATCTATCTGAGATGGTCATTCGTTCAATACATTTTACTCCTCATATTTTTTTCATACCGGGGGCCTTATATGAAAA
Organism: Melitaea athalia; assembly: GCA_905220545.2. NCBI lineage: Eukaryota > Metazoa > Arthropoda > Insecta > Lepidoptera > Nymphalidae > Melitaea > Melitaea athalia. The sequence goes on along the minus strand of HG992178.1, from coordinate 5,180,014 downwards.
TCGATTCATAAGGAGTAAACTCCAAAAAGTTCAAGCTCTCTATTTCGAAATATAATTTAGTACATTGCTCAAATACAGTGGAAAAATAAATGGATGTTTCATTGTTTTTGCAGCATCAATATAAAACTTGTGCTATCAATAATTATTATTATCATTGCTATCAGTAAATACTTCAAAGTTAACTCATCAACATTTCAAGATAAGCATTATAATTCAGAATAACCCCGTTGTATTTCCTATGCGTTTATTTATATTATATCATATCATCATAATATAACATAAAGCCAGTAAAATGTGAACTTCAATGATACTGTATTAATATAGTTTCAATATTATCAATTTTGTATTGTTGATCTAAAGATCATTTAAGTCAGTTTACCCCTCAATATACAGTATTAAATCTCTACGCTCAAATATATGTACATTTTTACGTCTTAGGGCCGGTGTCACTGGTTGTAGGTTGTTGCATAAGTTACGATTGTACTTTAACGCAGGAATAGGTTATATCATTATAGGGTTCATGTTTCACCTGAATTAATAAACTACATCTTTTAGATTTACATTTGCGAATAGAAATGTCTCATAAATATATAGTGTATTTCGATGGTAAAAAAAGAACTTGGCGGGGGCACTGCCGTGCCCCCCGATCTATAATCTTATCTATATAATAAAAATCGGCCAAGTGCGAGTCGGACTCGCGCACGAAGGGTTCCGTACTATTGACTAAACTAAATATAAGTAAATTTTCTGTAAAATATTTATTTAATTGTAACGCCATCTATTATTAAACATCTATCATAAAATATCATCTATTATAAAACTTATTAGTCTATCGACGAAGTTTTCCTAATTTCTGATAGATCTGGAGATTAATAAATAATTATCGCCCCCCTTAAATATTTATTTTATTTTGTTTTTAGTATTTGTTGTTATAGTGGCAACAGAAATACATAATTTGTGAAAATTTCAGCTGTCTAGCTATCGCTGTTCTTGAGATACAGCCTGGTGACGGACGGACGGACGGACAGCGAAGTCTTAGTAATAGGGTCCCGTTTTTACCCTTTGGGTACGGAACCCTAAAAATGAATGTTGCTAAGCGCATAACTGGAGAAAGGCTCGACCAATTCGGCCAATTTTTTTTGTATGTTCCTTAAATCTCACGGAAGGTTTTTATACTAAAAAAAAAGAAAAATTGCGTGCATAATACCAATTCGAAGTCAATATTCATAGTTAAGACAGGACGTCTGTCGGGTTAGTTAGTCTATATAAAATGTATGTTGCTAAGCGCATAACTGGAGAATGGCTCGACCAATTCGGCAATTTTTTTTTGTATGTTCCATAAATCCCAAGGAAGGTTTTTATACTTAAAAAAAAAAAAAAAAAAAAAAAAATACAGAACGAAGTATGTCCGGGCAGCACAACCGGTGATACAGGCCCCCTGAACTTGATGTTTTCATAGTGGCGAACAATATATCTGTCATCATAGTACTTATTAATTTTAAACTTACTCGTGCCATTATTGATATTGTAACAAATAATACCAAACGAGGTACATTAATATCTATAAATAATTTTTTTTAAAATAATTCGACAATATACAGGTCTTTTAAGTTTTAATTCCGAAGTGTTATATTTTTTGCCCATAACATTTTCATTTTAATATGTCTTAATATAGTGCATAGATACAGTTTAAGATTCTTTTATAAAAATAATTTTTAATAATATTGCACCTGTACTCGTTTTTTATTTAGAATCGTTTGGCATGAATTTTGGCGAGGGGCTGGTGGGGGGTCTCCCTTCCTCCCCCATACCACTCGCAACACAAGGTAATGCACATTCTTTTATTTACATTTTTCGTGAGTGTCAAGTTTGTTTTTTCACGCAAGAGCGAAGGGCTTCCGCAGCGGCGGAGTAGTCACAGAACGACATTATGTCGATAAACGGATGAATTTTGAGGTTAGGTTTATGGATTTTTTTTTCAAGAATGGTGTATTACCATATATTGCAAGTGGTTTAAGGGGGACAATCCCCTCACGCCTTCTGCCCTTCTCGCACTTAAATTCGTGCCAAACGACTCTAAATTTCAACGTAGTATCATGATAAATGTATGTATCTTTTTTCCACTTTTTTAATTACTTCATATTCTAATTATTTGATTTGTTTTTGGTTATAAAATTTGAATATATAATGTTGTTACTGGCTAAACGCGATTTTAGATTCAGTTTTAGTAAAATTACTCTTCAATGGATGTTACTTTCAAACAAATACAAATTTAAAAATCATTAATTGTTATTTTAATATCGGAATTCATTAAATCTCCGAAAATTAAATTAACATTCGACATCGGAAAAATGATTTTGATTTTGCCACAAATAGACATAGACAATAAAAGAAACTTTTTTATCATTTGAAATCCTCTTTAGTCGGTAAAATAATAAATTGTAGCCTTATTTTATTAAAATACCATTTTGAATTCTAGTCTGTTAAATATGTTTTTTTTTTACTTAATTAGAAAAATAGTTGAAATAATAGGAGTAATTATAGAGATGTATAATGTAGACCCTTTAACTTAATATTTGACAGCTTTACAGAAAATTACTCGCAATTTTTTTTTATTTTTAAGATTTAATTGAAAAAGTATACGTGTTTGTCAATCTGTAATAATAATGACCCTAATACTAAAAATAATAATCGGCTACTTACAATTGAAACTTAAAATATGGCCAATAACAAATACGGCTTACCGAACTTCTGTCGGTTTTTCAAGGCACATCAAAGGAAACAAATAAGCAAACACACAAATATATTGGCCGCACATGGTCTGTCAACCAAACTGACAACGAATATTTGGCTCCACGTGTAGACGGTCGTATCGTCTATTTGCCCGTACTTCAAATATTTTGTCAAAAACAACAAATACTGAACAGCAAACACGAATAGCCAAGTCTGGAGCCACCATTAATATAGGTTTTTGAATACGAACAATGTGCACATAGTAGAAAAATATTGTTATATTATTCCTTCAAAGATATCTTTTTTCATTAATTATGTTCCGATTTTATGGTATGATATTAACTTGGTTATTTCTTTATTCTACAATTTTAGAAAATATATTAAACAAAAAGCAACCTACTCAGCCTTTTCAGAAAGAAAACGTAAAAAAAAAAAACTACACACTACAGACAAAAAAATTTTTTTTTTCCTGTTATAAATTTATTTTTGTGTTTGACTGCTTTTTAAACTGTTACAATACTGTTTAGTTATTCAGCGATATTTGGATAATTTTAGTCTAGATTAATTAAAATAAGCTAGCGAAAGATTTTCGTGAAATGTATTTTTGTAAGGACTGGCTACACAGATGCCAAATTGTTTCAGATTTTTTGTCTGATACTTCATCCACCTCGTAAAACAGTCCATAATATAATGCCATCCCGCTTTTGAATTTGTACGTAGATATTCTCACTAAAACATTGCCTGTAACTAACATTGTAATATTAAACTAAGCACAAATGTAATTAATAAAGAAATAACAATAACGTTTTTGTATTCGTTAAATAAAAGACCCTGTTGATGTCATTTACATTTTATTGTTTAAAAAAAATAATTCCAAAATAAGCAACAAACAAATAACAACTTAAAACATTTCATGGTGTATAACATCAGCTTTCTTTACACTTATGATTGTCAGTATGTTGTGCTCACGTAATACAGTATCGAATATATCCCTTTTAAGTTCACTGTCTATCACATACATATTTAGAAAGACTAAATATGGCACTACTTATGAGGAACCAGATATTGCAACGAGCAGAATCAGGCACGCTTGAGTTCCGTCTAGCTCGTGATAGTGAAATATTTTTTGAGACGTATATACGACGTACAGTTTTGTAAATTATATATTTTCTGTCATAAATTACATTTTGTTTTGCAACTATAAGCGATTCTCTTAACTAAGATATACATTCCAATAAAAATATTTGAGCGACATAAATTAAAAGTTAAATCTTTTAGTGTTTCAATTATAGAAAAGCGAAATTAACACGTAAATAATATAAAACTTATATATTCAGATTCATTCTTATAATTATTTTTATCAGTTTGAGCTATAAACAATACGATAATGATTTTCTTATTCACCCATAAAATACGTAGGTAATTAGAACGCAGCGTTATATAATAGGATAGCGTTTTAACATTACGAAACTACGAATCATAAACGTAAGAGCGCTTCGTCCCGCTATAATTATACGAACTCGGACAAAGTATGATCAATGGAATTAAATCATACCAGCAATCGTTTTCTCGTAAAGCTGAAGCTAGTCGCTACGAGGATGAGAGTTCCTCCGTCGATTCGTCGTTCGCAAAATTACGCCACGACCGACCCCAGTAGGCTCACTTAGTCTAAATTCGATTACACAGTATTACAAAAGGGAACGGCTCACGGAGACTACTATATAGTATACGTCCTCGACGGTCCGATCAGTCGACGATGGAGATCTGCGCGAAGCCGACGAGGCCTTTCTCGTTGAGCGGCTCGGAGGGGTCGGCGGAGGCGAGGGGGAAGGTGAGGCTGCGGACGGCGGCCGCGGACGGGAACAGCTGCGCGTCCACCAGGCGCTGGAGCTGCGCCGCGATCTGCGGGGCGTCGGGCGCCGCCACCAGCCCCGCCCCCACCAGCTCGGTCGCGATCCCGTCCGCGGAGTCCTTGCCGGGCGCGAACTCGAAGCGAATGTCGTTGAGCTGCTTGCTCGCGTTGCGCATGCGCAGGACGAGGTCGATCTGCGGCGCCTCCTCGGCCTCCAGCGAGCCGATGGTGAAGCCGGCGCGCGACTCGGGCTCGCCCTCGCTGTCGGAGGAGTCGGCGCGCGGCAGCTGGTTCATGGGCCGCTCGCCCGCCTCGCCGTCCTCGTCGTCGTCCTCCTCGTCGCTCTCCCACACCCACTCGCCGGTCTCCATGCGGTGCAGGCGGCCCGACGTGCCGGGCTGCCGCTTGCTCGCCTTGTGCACTCTGGTCTCCATGCTGGGCCCGATCGACACGAGGGTCTGCACGAGGTATTTCCGGTCTTTCGCTTTTTTAAAGAACGGGTGTTTGAGCAACTCCGGCGCCGACGGCCTCTTCGTCGGATCCTTCTGGAGGCACTCCGATATCATCTTCCTGAACGTTTTTCCGTATGCTTTGTACTGGTCTTTCTCCTCTGCGCCCGTGTCGAGAGTGGGCGGATCGTTCTGAAGAGTCAACATCAGCACCTTCATCGGCGGATACTTGTGGTAGGGCGCGGTGCCCGTCGCCATCTCTATTGCCGTGATTCCGAAGGACCAAATGTCGGCCTTGAAGTCGTAGCCGTGATTCTGTTCCATGACTTCGGGCGCCATCCAGCAGGGCGTGCCCACGAACGTGTGTCGCACCTTTTGTCTCGACAGATCCCTTCCCGTCGCGAGCCAAGCTGAAACACCAAAATCTGCAATTTGAACAATTCCATCGTCTCCGAGAAGAATGTTACCGGCTTTTATGTCTCTGTGAATTTGCCCATTCTGGTGAAAATATTCAAGACCTTTTAGCACCTCCTTTAGAACTGTGGCTATAGTCGCTTCATCGAAGACACCGTGTTTGCAATTGGAGATCCTCATTTTGTGTTTAATTATATCTAATAAGCTGCCACCTTCTAAGAGTCTCAATACGAGCCAAAGTTCTTCCTTAACGACGAAACTAGTATAGTATGTAACTACATTCTCATGATTACAGCTAGACATGGCTTGAATTTCTTTAAGGAGTTCATCCATTGAGGTATTCCATTTTTCTAAATTGATACGTTTTATTGCGCATTTTTCTCCACGTGGACGGCAGAAAGCGGCGTGGACTACTGCTGTGGCTCCCACACCGATAACTTCTAATAGTTCATAGTCGTCTTGACTGTTGGGCCATGTATGACCAGAGCCCGCCATTTTTATTTTTTGTTAAACCTTGTCAAAACAGACTAATCTTGTTTGTATATTTCCACAATTTGTACTACTAGTAAGGCCAATGACTAAGGCAATGATAGAATTTTTTAATTTAACGCATGGAGTTTCATATTAATAGGGGTCACTTGGTTACCCATGTTGATATGATTTTTTGGTTTGTAGTTATGAGTAATGAAAAAACTTTTCTTATTGTCTGTTTCAATGCGATGAAGTGAATGATTATTTCCTCTGAGTTCCAGCAGATTTTTATCTTCTGTATTAATTGTTGTACTTTTAAGGTCTACATTTGATGGATAGAGGTGGTCTCCTGAAATGATTAAACAGAAAGGCTGTATTGAAAATATTGTTGTTTAAGATCCTAAAAGTAAATTGACAAAGATGGTAAAAAATCATCATATTACTGGGTCGTCCGTTAATCACGTGAATGTGATACACAAGTGGCGTTTTTTAAGGAAATTTTTAACCCCTACTCACCCTTGGTGATATGTGGTGAGGTTTTAGACTACTCGACATATCCAAAAATCAAGTTTTTTTTTTTTGTGCAAAGTAAATTGAAATTTTTAGAATATTTATTATCTTTAAATACAGTTAGAATCTGATTTGCTTTTTTTTGGATTAGGAATCGCGCGTTCAAAAAAATAAAAACATGATATCTCAATATAGCCTCGTCCATTCCAGACTCCAGTGATATTTCTTGATGTTTTAGTGAACCACTCCCTTCCTCTTTGAGCCTCACCTGATTAATGGATGACCCCTATATAGTATTTAACATCTCAAATAATAATAATTGTGTTTGCTCGCAAACGAAAAAACCGACTTCAATTACATCGACAAGTAATACAACGTATGTATAGAAGAATAAAAAAAGAATTATCAAAACCGGACTACTCTGTAAAAAGTTATGCGTGGTTATATCTTACAATCAGTGAGTGAACAATCAATCATTCCCTGTTTTCCTACCCTTAGGATTGGATTTTTATTTTCAAATTTATATGGGACTAACTTCAAGGTATATTCTTTCCAATAAAAAAAAAAAAAGAATCATCGAATCGAACTACTCTGTAAAAAGTTATGCGTGGTCACACCTTACAAATAGTGACTGAATAATCAATCAATTCCTGTTTTCCTACCCTTAGGGTTGGATTTTTATTTTCAAATTTATATGGGACCAATTTCGGAGTATACTCTTTCCAATAAAAAAAGAATGATCAAAATCAGACTACTCTGTAAAAAGTTATGCGTAGTCATACATAAAAAAAATATACGCGTCGAATACATAACCTCCTCCGTTTTCTCGTCGGTTGAAAAGCTTTTTTATAAAGGAGAACACAAGTTACTTTAGAAACATTTTAAAGTTGAAAGATTAAGAAAATGTTTAGTTTTCATTTGTCAGCTCACTTAGCGAAATTTAGCACTCATGATATAAATCAATAAATTGTTGAAACACTTAAAATTTACAAGTACTTGTTAAAATGTTTGTAAACAAGACATCTTCGAATTAGTATTTCAATTATAGACACACATCAGAACAAAACATACCTGGCAAGAGTGATACGATGCCGTCTTTAGCTTGTATAATGACAGGGTAAAGTAGTTCATCACCCTGATTGCTCCTTGCTCTTGCAAAATTTTTTAACTCTTCAATATCTTTAAGATAAGTAAAACGATTTAATTCATAAACTTGAGGTGGATACAGAGTTATGTCACCTTTTTTACTTCTATCCAAAACTTCTTTAGGACTTGCCCACTGTAAACAAAGTTATGTATTACAGATAGCATAACAACTAATCTTATATATAAAATTCTCGTGTCACAATGTTAGTTACAATACTCTTCCGAAATGGCTGGACCGATTTTTATGAAATTTTTGTTTGCATATCAGGTAGGTCTTAGAATCTGTTAACATCTATTTTTTATATCCCTAAGTTATAGGGGGGGTTAAGGGATTAATAACATATATAAAAAAAACAGTGCTGTGTGGCTATGGCACTAAAGAATGTAGCCACCCCCTCTCTTCCCGTGGGTGTCGTAAGAGGCGACTAAGGGATAACATAGTTCCACTGCCACCTTGGAACTTAAAAAGCCGACGGATGGCGGGATAACCATCCATGCTGGCTTTGAAATACACAGGCCAAAGACGGGCAGCAGCGTCTTCGGTGAGACGGCGCCAGCCCTGCGGTCGCCAACCCGCCTGCCCAGCGTGGTGACTATGGGCAAAACACATGAGTTCGCGTCATAATGTCGGGCGCGAACTTGTGGAGGCCTATGTCCAACAGTGGACTATGATAGGCTGTAGTGGTGGATAGAAAAACAACGTTTGCAGGGTCAGCTAGTTATACAGGGTGTCCCGCGATAATCTGCAACCCCGAAAGGGGGTGAAACTAGACCATAAATTATCGACAAAAAACATAGAAAAAACTTTTTTAAAAAAATATTTTATTTTTTATTGACGAATTAAGATTTTTATATCTTACCTAGACTCTATGTACAAAAAATGATGATTTCTTCCAAAGTAGTGGGTCGATTACTTTAAAATAAAATAAAATATTACGCGACGTACTTGGCGGTAAGGATAAAATAAAAATTAGCTGGCAAAAAAGTGGCATTATGTCTTTAACTATGCTTCTTGTGAAAAAAAATCCATTTTTTATGACTGTTTTTTTCAATGATCTCTAATTTTCTCAGAATTATGCCCCCAATACCAGGAAATTTTATGATTTATTATTATTTCTTACCATATTGCCATTCAAATAAAATAAAATTTACGCCTGTATCCCAAAAAACACGTACAAAAATCATCATTTTTTGTACAAAGAGGCTACGTAAGCTATATAAAAATCTCAATTCGTCAGTAAAAAAAATAAAAAAATTTTTTTAAATTTTTTTAATTTTTTTCTATGTTTTTTGTCGATAATTTATGGTCTAGTTTCACCCTCTTTCGGGGTTGCAGATTATCGCGGGACACCCTGTATATAAAACTTGAATTTTTTTAAAGCACTCTTCACAAGGAGAAAATTTCTTTTTCCATTAATATAATTATGTAATATAATATATTGCTAAATTTTATTAGGGTGCAACTCAACACAAGCAAAACTGCATCTTAATTTGAATGTGTTAAAAGTTAATAACAATAGTGTTATATAGTTGCAATTTTAAACACATATTTCTTTATATTCTGTACTAGCTGAACCCTGCGCGCGTTGCAAGGTTTTTTTTTGGTCGTACCAACTTAGAAACTTTTGTGGGCTCATGCACAACACTTTGCTGAAGATCATGATTAAATGCATATTATGCAATTTTTACACAATAACAATAATTAAAATTTAAGACGTACATACCTCTACTTTAACGACCTCAGAGTTAGCTTTGATATTTGATGGTTTGTTTTCTATAGCCGCTATGAAAAATGCTGTATCGAAACGCTTCGGCAAATGAGCAGGAGATAGCCAATTACTCCAGTAAAACAAATTCCATATATCTGGGTAACAATTATGCTCTTCACAGAGATTTAGCAGCTCCGAGGGATTGTCACTCACCTAAAGACATTACAATTACATTTTAGTTTTAATGATAATAAAAAAAACACTTATAGATATTTAGTATGATAAAGATGCAGTGTAAATGATTAATAGAAACACACCCAGCTACAGACATCTTATCTTTAATACACACTTTAATATACTGATACATAGATCATTTAAATACTCAAATGTAATTTACAAATTTGAAATACTCATTAAAATAAATAATGCTTCATTTACTAAATACAATCTTTTGATTTATGGAAACAATAACGAAACAGTTAGATTAATGTTGTCACTTTGTTTACTCATTTGTATTGTTAGTACTTACCCGTTTCTGCCACAACTTTAGATCTATATCTGATTTAATATTTGCCCATTTATCACTCGTTGATGCTTTGTGTTTTGTGCTGCAGATAAGCAGACCGAGCTCCTCGAACGTTTCTCTTATTGCAGTTATTCTTAATGCAATGTGTCTGCAAACAAATGTACAAAAAATCTCACACAAGGTCAAGGTCAAACTAAAAAATTAAATAAATTTACTGGATACAAAGTAAATGGTTTTTTTTTATTGCATGTTAAAAAGTAAAGATCAATAGAACTGTAAGTTAAATAATAGTACAAAAAGTTTGTGCATTTAGTATTATAATGTAATGTTTACAGTCTTGTTTATTTTAATTTATATTTGTGGTAGATTATCTTCATAATAAATATTATTTTTATAAGAAGACCTTAAACTTAGTTAGTAATTAACATAAATGTATATCAGTGTACTGTTATTGTGTACCTTTTAATTGGGTTATCTGCAAAGATAGGAGTTATGGGAGCACCAGTTCGATGGAGCTTTTCGAAGTCAGCCTCACCGTACCCGAAGGAGTTGAGGAGGTGAAGCCAACGTTCACTAGCGTCGGCCTCCTCGTTAACACCGCCCGGAAACACAACACTGTTCGAGAAAGATGCGTCAAGCGTCCGAGTCTGCAACAAGATATCGTAGTTAGTATCACCACTGTTCCCACTCGATAGCTTGTCCACATTACGTCTAGCGAGCACTATTAAAGAAGCGGAATCACGCCAACATTTTTTGATTGCTCTTTTCATGATAATACTGATGACACTACGAAATTTTAATGTAAAATAGAAAAAAACTTGCAACGAAAACGACGGGGTTATAATTATTACAAGGCCGACACTTACGGTCTTACGTATGAGTTATTGCGTTTGATTCGTCAATTCCGTACTGCTTTATCTAATGTCTAATATGATATAAGTTTGTTTTTACATGATTTATTATACACATTTAGATTACCTACAGTGGTTTTGGATGAAACTACAGAATATAAAAATAGCTTTAAAATTGACATTTACTCACAGACACAGATTAAGTATTAGGGTGCATTTTCATGTGACGCTTGACCACAGAACATATATACCCTTGGTTTTGGGCGTCAAATTTGGTCACGTGATTACAGCGCCATCTTGAAAAAATTGTAGCGATAAATTTCAGCGTTTAGCGTCAAATTCAAGCGAAAAATAAAGAACGTTAGTATCGATTATCGAAACGACTTTCGATAATCGATACTAACGTTTTTTTAGTTTGATAATTGTTTTATTTTTATTACTTGTGATATTTTTTCACTATAATAAAAAATGTGTTTATTAACTATTGTATTCACTTTGAATGGCAATTAAATTTACTGAAAGATAATTTTTATATTAATAGTATTGAACTAAATAACACTTTACACTGCTGAGAGGGAACTTGTTTATTTGTATGCACCATCGCCATCTTGTATTTTAAGATACGAGGTTGCACTTGACAAATTTTTTTGGACTGAGATACGCGATTGTGTTTTGTTAAATAAAAAAAAAATTGAATGAATAATTTTGTTTATAACTTTACAGATCTATGCGCCTATATTTATTAATTAATTTAATTTCGTAAAATTAATCAAAAAAATTGTATTTACCAATACTTAAAAATAGCACATTTAGAAATAAATAAAAATTTATTTCTACACTCGCTATTTTTATTTATAAAATCACAAAGTAACAGCTAGTTGTTGTTTTATAAGGATCGATTAATTTACTATTGATTATCGATATAACTGTTCGAGTTACGCTGACGCTAACATCACCCGTTAAAAAAGCTAAACTACGTTTAGCTTTTACGCTACAACTTTTTCAAGATGGCGCATAGTTCAAATGTCAAATTTGACGCTCAAAACCAGCGTCAAGCGTCACATGAAAATGCACCTTTAGTTACTACGTAACAGAACTAGGATGAAGGATACTGTGGATACGCTACGCAATTATTATTACCGTGTGTGAACGAAACCACAACATACGAAAACTGTAAGGGGTGAAAAGGACACAAATAACATTTTTTGTCTTTGTCAGAGTTTCTGTTGGTCACAACTGAACTTGCGACCAACAAATCAGTTGAGACCGATATTTACTTCGTGAATTTATGTGATTTAAGTGATTTACAGTAATTTAAGTTGTGAAACTAAGACGTAGTTGAGTGTTGTATAAGAGTTATCATGGTTATATGTTATATAATCGGCTGTAAAAGCCGTACGGAGACGAAATCACAAGACATAATCTTTCATACGTAAGTACAATTTTTTTGATAAAAATATGACTTGTTAGGCAAAAATATTAACAGAATGAGAGTCCTAGTATATTAACAAGTTATTATAAACAGAAATAATTTATGAAAACGGTATTTATCATCATAATAATAAATATATATTAACCGACAAAATTAAGTGGTAAGGTTAATTTGTCATCCTCGAAACAAACGTTAGGCTGGTCCGCCATTTTTAAGTACTTTATAATTTGCTCAGGTTATAGATTTTTTAGGGATACCAGCCGAGGTGACTGATAAATTACCCTAAAAGTGCGGTATTTTTTATTCAATCTTAAATTTCATATTACTTAATGAAACTGATGTTACAGATTTCCAAAGGACTCTGCAATTCGCCAATTATGGATTCGTGCCACTGGGCGACCAAACTGGCAACCAACCAAATATACTCGGATATGCTCTAGACATTTTGAACAAAGTTGTTTTAGAAAAACTGCTCGAAATGTGACATATTTAAAACCATTCTCGATCCCTACACTTCATATCGTCGAACAGGTTAGTTACTTTTATTAGGCTAAAATTTACATCCTGGACCGTCGATATAGATGTTCATATTTTTTCTGTATATAGTAATAGTACTCATATATAGAAAGCTTTTTGTGAATTCTCAGGCTTAGGAAAATTATAATAATAATAATTATTTTTTTTTTACTTAAATATATATATTTTTTTACTTATTTACTGTCACATTATAATTTTTGAAGTTAGATAGGTTAGAGTAATTTTTTTTTAACGAAATTATGCCGATAACCTGTCTAATTTTGAAAAAAAAAATACCCTAACCTATCTAAGGTTAGGGTATTTTATTTTGTAACGAAATTATGCTGATAAACAGTCTAATTATGAAGTTAGATAGGTTATTTATTTCTTTTTTTGTAAAGAAATTATGCCGATAAACGGTCGACGGTCCAGGATCTAAATTTTAACCATGTCTACTGAAATGTGTTAATATTACTTTATCTTTTATAGAAAATTGTACTGATTAAATAAATACATATATACAAAATTAATTGTATGTTGTCCATCTACTGTTTACTTCATCCTGGTTCATTAATAATATAAATTTTTTAAATTTAATATACAGGTACCGATGGAAATCTTGTCCACATCTATCGATCAGTGGTTTTCAGTGGTTTTAATAAAAAGATGCATACATAATTTCCACAAAACCGAAAAAGAAATACCGACCATAAACAAATTACTAGCGAAACTCAAACGGGATATAAATTTTCAAGGTGGTCTAACGAGCTTAAGGACAATAATTAAAAACCTGGGTTTCAAGTGGCGAAAGACTGAAACCAATAGAATGGTTCTTATAGAGAAGACTGACATTCGCCTGAAAATTGTTCATATCCAATCTATATTTAAATGGATTTGATATGTGTAACAAATTCTAAGCCGCCATCAGATATATCACTCGCCATCAGATACGTCGATCCATGGTGTAGGCCTACTGGGGATCTCGCCATGTAAAATAATGAGAACGCATCGACGACACAGTGCCTCCGTGGTGATGTGGAAAGCTGTGTTATTTATTATTTTAACTCATGTAAGTCGATAAGACCCTGAGTAGTTAAGTGTGTGTTAATTTCGTAATATTTTTTTTTTTTTTTTATGTTACTAAGTCGACAAACAAGCGTACGGCTCACCTGATGGTAAGTGACTACCGTAGCCTATAGATGCCTGCAACACCAGAAGCGTCGCAAGCGCGTTGCCGACCCTATCCCCAATCCCCCCCAGGAGCTCTGGTCACCTTACTCACCAACAGGAACACAATACTGCTTGAAAACAGTATTATTTAGCTGTGGTCTTCTGTAAGGTCGAGGTACTACCCCAGTCGGGCTGCTCCATATTTTGAGCAGGAAATTTCCTGCTGTGCCCTACCTCAGTTGAGATCGAGATTGTTGAATATCCATCTATACTAATATTATAAAGAGGTAAAGTTTATAGCTTTGTTTCTATGTAGGGGGTAATCTTCGCAAATACTGATCCGATTATGAAAATTCTTTCTCTAATAGAAAGCTTCATATTCAAGAGTGACTATGCTATATTTTATTGTAATTGAACAAAAAATTCAATAAATAAGAAAAAGACAAATAAAAATAAAAATTGGTAATGACAGTTTTCTTCGTGAGTGTACATGCGCAAAAGTTCGCAGAGCCTATGTTCAGTCTTCTTTATCTTGGTACGTAATTGTTCTAGAGGTCTTACATTTTTACTTTTCGTTTAATTTTGGTATGTTAAATTGTTTTCAAAGTAGATTCGTTTTTGTAAATTGTATTCTTTAGGGTAGAAATAAATTTGTTTAAAAAAAAATAACTTCTGTTCTTATTTGTAAGAATATATAAAGTATATTAATAAAAACTTAAATTTGGAGTAACTTGTTTCATTTTTTTTTTCATGAAATCATGCTAAATATGTTCCGTTCAACTCCCAGGTTCGATTAAGAGTTAAAAAACAGAACATTTTTTCAGACCACATCTTACGAGATATTACTGTCGTATTTCATGCAACTATCAAAACTCAAAAGCAGAATAAAATAAATTCATTAAAAAATCGAAAAAACAAAATACAACATAGACTGAAAAACACATTACCCTCCTTTGCATTGCGCAGTCGGGTAAAAATCAGTGCCCGGTGAAATTTAAAATAAAATAAAAATTTAAAATAAAATAAAATACGGGGAAATTTTGGTAGGGCTGGCAACCCTGACATCTTATATACTTTTATGTTTGTCCCTTTCGGGTGTGGCACGCTTGTCACATCTATAGTATCCTTCATCTATGGTAACAGAACGTTATTAATTTTTATACAGTTATCTAAGTAGCGTTTTGTTCCTACTTTTTTAGTTTTTGATTTTGAGGACATTTCAAATGTTGAAATTGTTAAATTAATAATTACAAGACATATTTAATACCAGCATTTTGTCACGTTACCAATTAATTACATACCATTAAAAAATATCGGTAAATAGTGTAAAATTATTCCGATATCTTTTCACCGTTAAAATTTTTAACGGTAATTAAAAGGAATGGTAAGGGAAACGTTTTTAACATTAAATTTTACCTGTAAAAAGAATTATAACGATACCAAAAACGTTACTTCTGAGTCATTAAATAATGATATAATTATATTTTTACTGATACCTTTTCGACGTTGCCGCTCCGTGCAAATATTGTTCAATTCGATGCGAGGGAATCCCTGCTCTGCGTTTAGCCGGATTGATAAGAGCAGAAGCGAAAAAAGTATGTAAGGATCGTAGCAAGTGGAAAGAAGTTTTCTCTGCCTACCCCTACGGGAGAGAGGCGTGATTTATATGTACCTATGTTTGTATGTATGTATGATAAGAGCAGCAACAAACGTGGCATTAAATGATATTATTTTAGCTCAGATTTTAGCGTTATGCGATCGAATAAAAATAAACAAAAGTAGGTACGACATTTTGATGTACTTAGGCAGTTTACATCTTCTTAATTCAAACATCAACATTATAGGCAACTAGCCTATTATGGCGGGTTCATAAAAAATATTGTCCAAGGGACTCTACTTCAATAGTCATTTTATAATTATTTTTTTTACTAATTGTTGAAAATTTTAAAATATAATATAACATAACATAACAATACACTTTATTGTACACGGTGTAGGTACACCAAAACAAAAATAATACATATCAGATTGATTTTAACAAAGTGTCATAAGGTACAAAGTAATATTTTAGTACCTATGTATTACAAGATATAATAATTGTGTTTGCTAGCAAACGAAAAAAACCCGACTTCAATTGCATCGGCAAGTAATAAATAATAAATACCTAAATTAACAAACGCACTAGTCGTCATTAAGATTTTCGAGGGTTCCCCTCGATTTCACTGGGATCCTATCATCAGATCCTGGTTTCCTTATCATGGCACCTAAGTTGGGATATGCCCTTTCCAACAAAATTTTTTTTATCAAAATCGGTTCATAAACGACGAAGTTATCCCCGAACATACATAAACAAGTAATATAATTAAAAGAAAACAAAAAACCCGCCTGCGTAAAAAACGGAAAGAGCAAAGTCAACATTTTTTAAACTTTCTTATTGTATTTCTTTATTATTATTACAGTAATAATAATCATAATATACATTTTTGAAATCCTTGTATTAAGCCCATTAATTTGATACCCATACTATGGTATTCTAAAAAAAAAATTATTTCTTCATTAACTACAATGGCTTCGCACAGCCGCCATGTTTGTTTTTTTTAATGTCACCTATCTAAGAACACTTGGGCTGCTAAGACAAATCTAACGATATCTCAATTATGCAAATCCGTTCAGCGGTTCTAGAGAAATGAGGTAATTAAGAATATTACATACATACATACATACAAGATACGCGCGAAAAACATAACCCTTCCTTGGCAGTCGGGTAAAAAACATATATACGGTCGAATTGAGTAACCTCTTCCTTTTTTGAAGTCGGTTAAAAAATATGCCTCTATATTATTAAATAAAATTTATGTTTCGTATTGTACTTATGTGTTTTTATATTTTCGTATAGTATTTACTATTTAGATAATGATACATAAATATATATGTATATAATAATAATAATTAGAGATTAATAGGATTTCCAGTAACTATCAGGTATCCGGCAACTGGCAAGAGGTAGCAAGCGGTTTCGTTTGTCTTCGTAAATAAGTCCAGCTTCAGAAAAAAGTCTTGCTGAACGCATTGCTGCAAGGTGCTGAAAGGTAGATTTTGACAAACTTTCTTAGATTTGGATTTTGTTTAGCATTGTGTCTTAATTCTTAAAACTTTCAACTGTCTATGTATTTTTCTAAATATTCTTCAGTCTTCTTGCCGTGCCATAACAATCATTACGTATGCTTCGTTATTCTTAACAAGTTAACACTTACAACTAAATAGATATTCATATAAATAATAAAAATCCACATCGGAAACATTCGTTGCTTTTCTGGAGCTAGGTATTTAAGGTTTTATGGGCGTCTGTGATCACCTCACCTCACCCAGGATTTACGTGACTAAATTACTTGGTGCTTATCGGATATAGCCATAAATAGAAGTATAGATTAAGTTACTCATTAGTAGGAGTAAATAATTGTTTCCCTTTTAATGTTAAGAGTGAAATGTGGCGTGACTTGTGATTTATATAGTTATTTGGGTACTCACTTCGTGCCCGGAGACATTCGTTTTAGTTATTATCATTAACGTCTGGCATTTGATACATGAAAAATATTATAATCAGAGGCGGCCTTACCCATTGCGAGGCTCCGGGCGGCAACTCTTTGTGAGGCCCTTTGTCCTTCTAGTCTAGTCGACAAATTGAAAATATCTACAATCACACATAATTTTAAGAGCAGCATCTCTATTTTCGACCATTTTCAACTTGTCAACTATACTATTCGTGAAAAGTATTTGATGCGAAAGTAGGTCTGCTTGTTTGTTTTAGGTATTTGTCATGTAATCATGTTTGAGGAGAAATGCTAAAGTTATAACAAATAAATAGAATTTGAGTTTTAAAATATTTTCCATTGAAAAATTTACAAAATTAACAAATATAGAGATGATAAATTTTAAAATTGATGTTTTCGGCTTTTCCTAAGACTAAAATCTTTAATTAAAGCACAATAATCCAACAAATGAGCTACGTCATTTTCGATTGAAAGAATAGCAAGGACTGAAAGCCGATCTTGTGTCATCAAATTCCTCAAATATGTTTTAATAATTTTAATTAAAAAAAATACAGTTAAAAATCTATATTATTTATATTTGCTTGGGTTGTTGCGTGAGGCCCCTGCAAGAGCGAGGCCCCGGGCGATTGCCCCGTTCGCCACCCCCTAAGGCCGCCACTGATTATAATATCAACGTTGTTCGATATTTAACATCGAATTTTGTTTTTACACTCATTCTACAAATTAAATATTTATTAATGTATTATTGTCGTTTTATAGAATAATGAATAAATGTAGGTATCTATAAGTTTGGAGTGTTATAATGTTACAATATAATATATTGTATTATTTATTACATTCTTTCATTCTTTAGATACTTTGAAAGAATAATCTTTTTAGTTTTTAATAATAGACACAACTTAGGTATATGTTTAAAATAATTAAAAAGTTAACTACTGAGAAAACTGGCGTTTTAAAGGGCGCAATTTTAGGACCTTCTGTATTAATTTGAAGTTTCCTATTAAGAATTGCTAACGGGCAAACAGTTATCCTTACTATATATATAGATATGTATATTTTACCTATATACTGCATAGACATGGTGATCTGCGCGACACCGTATCGGGAAAACAATCATCACGCTTAAAGAAATCCGAAGGAAATCACTATTTAAATAATAGTAACATATTGGTTCTTGACAAAATTCTAACGTACTGGATACCAAGAAGGTTTTGTTCGATTTACTTTTTTAATAATTGCATAATGCAATATAATTATATACGAGTAGGTATTGTAGGTATAGGTAGGTACCTATAAGTGCTAAGTTATTGAGCAATCGTTTTAACAAGCGTTAAGAAAGTTATTAATAATGTGACGTAAAGTTGATGACATTATCATGAAATCTATGTATATATAACTACTAGCAGCGGAACCCGGCGTTGCTCGGGTTAAAAATTAAAATACATCGCAGAAACTTTCTAGAGCATTACAGAAATTTTGAGATCTTTTCAGATGTCCTAATACGTTAGAAAAGGACAGAAATATATGTTTTAACATTTTCACCACCCACCACCACCACCCACTTTCACCAACCGCTACCAAACTCCCTTACTACCACAGTACCACCTGGAGACCAAGGGGTATTTACCACACCAGCGCGCGGGAAGTTGATTGAGTTTGGTGGTGATAGAGAAAACTGTGTATTTACGTACTAACAAAGCATTAATATATACAGGGTGTCCCGCGATAATCTGCAACCCCGAAAGAGGGTGAAACTAGACCATAAATTATCGACAAAAAACATAGAAAAAACTTTTTTAAAAAAATATTTTATTTTTTATTGACGAATTAAGATTTTTATATCTTACGTAGACTCTATGTACAAAAAATGATGATTTCTTCCAAAGTAGTGGGTCGATTACTTTAAAATAAAATAAAATATTACGCCACGTACTTGGCGGTAAGGATAAAATAAAAATTAGCTGGCAAAAAAGTGGCATTATGTCTTTAATTATGCTTCTTGTGAAAAAAAATCCATTTTTTATGACTGTTTTTTTCAATGATCTCTAATTTTCTCAGAATTATGCCCCCAATACCAGGAAATTTTATGATTTATTATTATTTCTTACCATATTGCCATTCAAATAAAAAAAAATTTACGCCTGTATCCCAAAAAACACGTACAAAAATCATCATTTTTTGTACAAAGAGGCTACGTAAGCTATATAAAAATCTCAATTCGTCAGTAAAAAAAATAATTTTTTTTTTTAATTTTTTTAATTTTTTTCTGTTTTTTGTCGATAATTTATGGTCTAGTTTCACCCTCTTTCGGGGTTGCAGATTATCGCGGGACACCCTGTATATATATATATATATATATAGATTATAAAATAACTAATTTTGTTTAATATAAACTGAAGATTATGCCGATTATCTATAAAAATGCTGTTGCACAATGTTGTTCAATAAGTTTTGTGGTTTATTGTACTTAGGTACCTATAGTTCGAATAAATGATTCTTTCTTCTTCCCATAGTTGACAAATAGCGCGAAGTTCTAGCTTTCTACTCGCAGTTTCGCCCTCGTAAATTACACAATTTTTCCTGTTGCGTTTTTTCTTGTTTAAATATAGCCTACGTAACTACAGAAAACAGTACGCCTTGGAAATGATGTGATCGCCGCCAGGCTATTTCAACCTATAAAATAATTGTTAATTTCAATCTGATTTGAAAAAAAAAAATTACGATAAAAAATGATATTAGTCCCGCTGAGTTTCTTCCGCCATTTCTTCTCAGGTCTGAGGCTTCTTCTTTCCGAACTGGTAGTAGACTCACGACGTTCAGTAAGAAATTGTAATAATTTTATGCTGAGTAAAATATTTTGAATTTGAATTTGACCTCAATAATAACGTAGCATTTTTCTGGTGTAATTTTTTTTAAAATCTATGCAGTAATATTTGAGGATATCTATTACATACAAAAAAAAAGCAAATCAACAAAACAAATCAACAAAAAAAAGGCTGTGTGTCAGCTCCGACGCACGACTGGAGTTTACTTCTTCAGATCGATTGTCTAAATAGGCACAAAAGGCTTACAAGTTTAAGAAAAAGATTAATACCATACAAATGGTAAATAAACGAATCAAGTAACGCCATCTATCGATCGAATGTTGCAGTTATTAGAAAAAAAAACAATCAGGAACAAATAAAGCGTCGTCGACAGACGACGACGTTTTCTTTGTTTCTGATAGATGGCATTGAAGCAACATAAAAAAACGTAACGATGTCATTTGTTCAATAGAATTTACACCTCTAATTCTTTTCATACCGAAGGGCCTTATATGATGAAATTCGATTCTTAAGGAGTAAACTCCAATAAACTCCAAAAACAAAACAACCAAAAAAAAAACAATCTTTACATTAAAATAAACTTCTTTCTGAAGTTTAATTTTGATAATTATACGGTTTTATTGGTGCCTGATAGATAGGTATTATCAAAATTTATCCGTGTTGATTTAGGTAGTGGACTAGTGGTGCTATAGTGTTGGCAAAGGGTCAAAAGTCTCGAGTAATTTAATCACGAAAATGTCTTTATCCACTCAAACCATCACCTATTTTTATAAATATGGTGTGTCATAATTTGCAACGCGTTTGCAATTTTCTTTTAAAAATATATAACTTGATTATCGTTAACTGAGTAAATTAAATAAATATAGATAAGTATTTTCGATAGTTTTATGGTACCTATTCCGATTTTGATATTATTAAATAACTTCGTAGCAAGTTTGGAACACTAATATTTTTAAGTAAAAACCACGATAGAAACGTTGTATTAAAATATTTTTGTGTGTAAACTACTTTACAAGCGTTTCGCAAGCTTTTGAAGCTACGGTCATTGACACAGTGTGTAGGTATGTATATCACACACAAGAGAAGAGTAGTAACAGTAACGATAAGCGTCTGATTTTAGGTGTATCGAAGTTCAAGTAAAATGAAATTACAAAGACCTTAATTCTATAGTGAGAACTCAATACTAACGTTTTAAAAATATTGTTGGATATAGCGCCAGAAAAGCAATGAATGTTAAATTTGTATTTAGTCTGTATTATTGCACATATATTTTTTTTTAATTTTGTTGTGATAACACGAGAAGCAAGTTCAGAAACAACATTAAGGAGTTTAATAGACAAGTAATATATGTATTACCTACAAAGGAACTCTATATCCACTTTATTTTGAGTCATCAATGATCTAGCGAGAGAAAGTAAAAACGTTTTCTTTACTTTACAGCTGGTACCCTTTCATTAAATTCGAGGTAGGTAATCTTGTTTCTTGAACCCGGAATCCCTTTTTGGGTAAGTAAACCCATTTACAACTACCCCAACACACAGACGTCAAAATTTGTCAATCTGAACGCCTAAGAGAGTAGACAAGTTTTCCAACGCGCAAAAGTCGATTTTTATCTTACTTAATTTTCGAAAAAGTAGGTAAATGAAATTAAAACTATTGTTAATTAAACATTGTTTGTGTTCAAAAAGGTCTTCGTACTTATCTCAGTTGCAGAGTGCTCATGGAATCCTGATAGAGCACGGCGTTACGTTAGCTGCATAAAGAGGAGGGCTTATAGAACGGGAAAATCGCACTCAGACGGTAAAACTATGTATATTAATTTACAAATTCACTGGTTCGTATTCATAGGGAGTTAAGGTGTATTATAAGTATAAAGGGTTCGGTGTATGTATGATCGTGCGCGCAACAAGTGCGGCGCAGGTAGTCCGGGGCGCGGGGGTGTCTCATTGATCAGCCGGCGCCTGTTGCTCCGTGTGACCCCGCGCTCCGTACTTCGACAGCTTCGGTACACAGGGCAAGTATCATTAATGTGACGTATGCAAATGACGACCCATTTATGCGTATGGTATAATCGGCTTTT
The DNA here is from genome assembly GCA_905220545.2 of Melitaea athalia. NCBI lineage: Eukaryota > Metazoa > Arthropoda > Insecta > Lepidoptera > Nymphalidae > Melitaea > Melitaea athalia. The sequence continues at coordinate 5,157,779 of HG992178.1, read as the reverse complement.
GTTTACGTTATCTTGATTTAGCACGTGTTATCATGTTGGAAATAATCCAGCTGAAAATGGTCGTTCTATTGTTTAAAATGATCGTAAATTACTTTTCGTACTCGACTTGCGTTGTAGGCGTTGTTTTCTGAAAAAAAAATTTAATATAAAAAGCACAGGGAAAATATGAAATAGTACTGTGCATCCACATTTCACTGTAGCGAGATATCTTTATTACAATTCCACGAAAATGAAATGCCCGCCGCCAGCTGGCGGTAGCTTTAATATTTCTTTGTTTTATTTTTTTGTTTAATTTAAAAAGGCACAAGACAATAAATTATAATTTTATTGTATTAGGTTTGCTTAGTTTACACTTTCAGTGGCGCAGGTTCTATACTATTTTATTATTCTTACTTAATTTTAGTACACATTTTACTAAAATATTAAAAAAATTTAAGTAAAATATTTTCAGAAATTTCATTTAGGTTTCACGAGTCAACCTTTAAAATCCCACTGCTGGGCATAGGCCTCTTTCTCCATGATCTATCTAAGAGTAATGATCGTCATCAGGTACCTATGATAACAACCGGGGCCAAAGGCTTAAGCCTTAACGTGCTCTCCGAGGCACTGTGGGAGGACCCACAAGGAGAGGCACCCAGACCGGTAAGATATATATTTGTACAAATACAAATATCCATCCCTAGCGGAAATCGAACCGACGCGGAATAAGTGTTCGCGCACCATAACACCAGAAGGGTCGTGATTTAGGTTTATTCTATACTAGCGACCCGCCCCTGCTTCGCACGGGTGCAATACTGATACTAAATTAATACTATCTACAAAAAAATATATGTTAGAAACCTCTAAAATTATCAGTGTTTCTCTACCATATTATGCATGTATTATACATATAAACCTTCCTTTTGAATCACTCTATCTATTTAAAAAAACCGCATCAAAATCCGTAGCGTATTTTTAAAGATCTAAGCATACATATAGGGACAGACAGAGATTGAATAAAATATTTAAAAGTATAAAACCAGTCAAATAATAAGCGGATTTGTGCATCAACGGTTTGTGCTGAATTTTATTAATGATTAGGAACGTTATGTTATTTTTGAATTTTTTTAATAGTATTTTTAATTTTTATACATTCTTTTGATATTGATATTTCCAAAACGTCACACTAACTTTAAGTAACTAACTACTATGAAAAATTAGAGTAGGATGACTGGCATGACAGATAAATTCTATGATACTTAGAAAATCAGAACAAATCCATTTAATGAAGTTTAGCCAACTCCCAGAGGATAACACCACTCCAATTTGTAGGTTTGTTCATTAGTTGCCAAAATTTGAGTTAATAAATAATAGAAGCTTAGCTTCTAAAATACTATGTATTATTTTAAATTCAATATAATATATAACTTTGTTTTAATTTCTTATTGTTTTCAATTAAATTATTTATACTTCCACCTCAATTCAGGACATTTCAAAAGTGGTTTTCTCTAAATATAAACTTTTCAAACCTAATTTGCAAAATGCTTCTACCGAGGATTCAAACCAATTTAATTCTTTTTTAAGCTAAGTTTAACATAATGGAAATAAACTTTAAGCTTTTGTTGCTATTAAAAAAAAAAAACTGGCAAAAGTAAACTCCTTTGAATGTTGTCGTAAAAAAAGAATTTTGGAAAATTTATAAAGTCAAGTTGACGTGAATAGTATTGAAAATTCAGCTTTTATTCATAGCTGGAAGAAAATTGAAAGTTATTAGTTTAATAAGGGCACAAACCTCTTATATTAATCTTAATACTCAAGTGATTGATTACCTATGAGCTTGACTCCTAATATAATAGATTTCTATGGTATTAATTGTAATTTGGATAACGAGTTGGATGACGCGGCTATTTATTCTATCTCGTTCAGGGAAACCTTTCTTAATAAAGTAAAAAAATATGATATAAATATAAAACATTCCGTTTTTTTTTCACAGATCTTGTCAAAACCAATGTCGAAAGAAATTTTTGAAATTTTTGATAGTTTTCTAACAATTTTTATTTTTCGTAAAGTTTAAACTTTTAAATACCTACTAAAAAGTAAACTATTAGGGCTTTTTATATGAATAGACCTATGAAGTTTTCTCATTTATATCACCAAAGGAAATTTTAAACTTTCCGAGTAAGTAGGTTTTCCTGATCGCCAGATACCTAACACTTTTCACACTTGTATTTTTCCCTAATTAATGGTAATTTAATTCGTTTTTTTTTTCATTTTTGTGTTTCCCACACATGAGGAAATTATAAAATATTTATTATTATCATATCACGGTTGATTAAAAACCGAATAAAATCATATTAAAAATTTCGATTTCGTTTGTTTGAGCGCGTTAACTATTGGTTCAAAATGAAAAATTATTTTTATATTGGATACCCCATTTATCGAGAAAGGCTAGAGGCTATATATAATACTAGCTTCTGCGCGCGACTTCGTGGGCGTGGACTCTGCTCCTATTGGTCTTAGCGTGATGACACATAGCCTATAGCCTTCCTCGATAAATGGGCTATCTAACAATGAAATAATTTTTCAAATCGGCCCAGTAGTTCCAGAGATTACCGCGTTCAAATAAACAAACAAACAAACAAACAACCAAACAAACAAACTCTTCAGCTTTATATATTAGTATAGATTTTAGTACGCTTTTTCTCACATATTTCCTCAAATAAATTATACAATTTTCACCAATTTTGTCTTACACATGAAAGTTTGTTACACCCAGGGACAATTATTTTGGCTAGTAATTTAAGTGAAATGTATCACATAAATACTTTGTATATAATAAGTTTTTTTTTCAGACGATTTTAATTTTTCAAGATAATACAATAACTTTGAACGATGTTTGATATAGCTCTTAGCCGTTAGCGTAGTTTGTCCGTTGTCACGCCTGGACCAAAAGATAAGAATATTGAAATTTCTAAGGGCCTATGCAAACCACGTTTTTTAAACGCGCCGTCGACGCGCGTTTTAAAAGCGCGCGTCGACGGCGCGTTTTTATCCTACAGAGCAGTTTGTTGGCGTTTGTATCGATACACACGCGCGTTTGCATCGCGTTTGTATCGCGTTTGCATCGCGTGACACGCGCGTTTGCATCGCGTCTGTATCAGTACATACGGCACATACGCGCGTTAACGGCGCGTTTTAAAAACGCGCGTCGACGGCGCGCTTTTATTATACAGGTGTGCAAAGGTCTACAGGCTGCGTCTAACTCGCGTGTGTATCGCGTTTGTATCGCTACAAACGCGCGTCGACGGCGCGTTTAAAAAACGTGGTTTGCATAGGCCCTAAGACTTTCGCGCCAGTTATTTTAAGAGCTTTGAGAACCAGAGCTCCTTATTATCTGTACTCGTATATCTTATGAAGCTATTTTAATTATTTAAGTAATTTTATAATAGTAATATACGCAAATAAAACATAATTAAAAAGAAGAGATTTTAAATTTGCTATTTAAGTATATTTATTACAATTATGGCAGTTGTAAGCCTGTTTTATTATTAAATGTATTAAGTAGGCTTCAGAAGTACTATCGATCGTCGTCGATCGTCTTTCTACAAATTAAAATTAGATTTATTTTAAATTATTATTTATTGTTAAAAGTGAAACTACCAACGGCAAGAAATTTCACAGTTACTCTTTTAAATAAACTGTGTTTAAGTGTAAATTGGTTACATGCTATAATATTTAAAAACTAAGTTTTGATAGAAAAAAATAATAATTGAAGAAGTAAGTATTGTAGAAAGTAAGTCATTAGATCTTTTTAATTAAAATTATCGGAAAAGTTTACAATTCATACAACATTTCATTAGAAATAATGTGATTCCGATGATTCAGCGAATTAGTCACATTATTATAATAAATAATGAAAGCGTAAAATGAGTAAAAGCCAATTTTCTCAGAAAACCGTAATGATGATTACATTACCCTGTTTTCCCTACTTTTTGACGAAATAACCGATTTGAATCTTAATTACGGTTTCAAGGGAATTTTAATTAGTTAAAAAGTAATTTAATGAATGTTAAAATGTCGTTAAGTTTCAGAAACTTAAGTGGTTTTTCTTTAAGTTCAGAACAATGAAAAAAATAGGAGGTTTAAATATTAAATGGAACATCATATAATTTTTATTTTTCTTTTTATATTTAGAAATAGATTAAAAATTGTCAATTTAAATCAATTGTTGAAACATTAAAGCATTTTTATAAATTGTTAATTCAAGATTCAAAATTTATTAAGAAAAAAATTAATTAAAATTTACATCACAGTTCTATATGTAATCATATAATTTTATTAGAATTTAACTGAATAACCTTGAAGTGTTTGTAATAGAAAGTAAAAAATAAAACAAGTATAACAGAATAAATAATAACAAATCAGCCTTTGTTTCGTTTGCGTGCCTGAAAACATTCATTCAACATTTTCTCAATGTTATCTTTAACCATTGTATTTCGAGTTGGTTTTCATTTATTTTTCCATTTCTATGTTTATTTTAAATAGACTAAATAAAAAATATAGAAAGATGTTTGAAAACTGTCTATTTTAATTAATACTGAGAATACCTATACACAAAACAATCTCTTTTTTTGTTTACATTGAGCAGTACTGTTTTAATTAAATTAAATGAATCGATAGGGACTCTATTAAATATTTTGTATTATTTTACATTTAACCTAATTTTATATTTGAAATTCATAATAACATTTATATACTTGTGGTAAAATTTAGTATAGATTAAAATGTATGTTAAAACCGATTTGCTCTCTCAAAAGTTATTATACTTGAGATGAATGTACAATGGTACTATGTTAAATGAACGGATTTTGATGCGGTTTTCTTTAGTAAATAGAGTGATTCCAGAGAAAGGTTTATATGTATAATACATGCATAATATAGTAGAGGAACACTGATAGTTTTTGCAACCGTGCGAAGCCGGGGCGGGTAGCTAGTCTATATAATAAAAATGAATGTTGCTAAGCGCATAATTGGAGAATGGCTCGACCGATTCGGCTAATTTTTTTTTTTTATGTTTTCCTTAAATCCCACGGAAGGTTTTTATATTAAAAAAAAAAATAACAGATAGAATGAAGTCTGTCCGGGCAGCTAGTACCTAATATAATAATAACAAATTGTAATCATTTTTAATATTTTAATACAACATGTTTTTGTCTATATTTTTAAGGCGACGACGGCTTAAAAATAAAAAAGTGTAAAGTTCATTTACCTATATAAACTATGATAACTAACATTATTTTAGTTTGGTTGTACCTACTTTATAAATCGATGATTTATACTTATTTCTCTTTAAAATTATAATATAATTTTTTTATCGTAGACGTTGTTTGTTTGTGATAATCTAGTCCAAAATTTTACTTTCAATATTATAGATAAATATATTTACATAGTATATTATTTCACGTTTAACATGTTTATAAACGTCGCTTAAATAATTTTATATTTCAGCCTTTTTACTTTTATGATTTTAGAATGTTTGTATAATGAATTTTAGTTCTTTCGTTTTCAGTCGCAGGTCGTATAGTAAGATAACAAAAATCATTCAATTAGCCCGACTTTTAGCTTTTAACCATTTTGCAAATAAAAGTTTCATGATTGAGATTAAGCGTTTAGTTTCGCTTCGCTTAGCTTAAGATTATGCTTTGTCTAAAGTGTATTTGCGATATTAATCTCCATCTAATAGATTAAACCATTTGACACTATCATAATTGATATTACTGCTTATTTACATACTGTTGATAAGCACATTTAAAGATAATCTATAGGTATCTATACAAATAAATAAAATTGGAGTGTCTGTTTTTAATATTAAAATAACCGCTTTTTACTAAATGCATATGGGTCTATACACGGTACATATACCAAAATAACATTCTTTACAATTTTTGTCTGTCTGTCTGTCTGTCTGTTTGTTCCGGCTAATCTCTGAAACGCCTGGACACGGATTTTGACGGGACTTTAACAGGCAGATAGCTGATGTAATAAGGCGTAACTTAGGCTACTTTTTTTTTTAACTGCGACCTGAACAATAACTTTTTTGGTAAATTCCACGCGGACGAAGTCGCGGGCACGGCAGCTAGTATAATACAAAATTTTAAATTTTTAATATGTACCTACTTCTTGTAAATGAAATAAATACGTTTGACATATGCACGGTCACAGTTTAATATACACAAGATTTGTTCCTAGGCTAGACAAATCAATGTGTTATTTAGGTAACCACCGAAACCCTTTACGGCGCCTGGTTGCAGTTCTGCAACACACCATTCTAAAATACTTAAAAATATAGTGGAGCCCGATAGAACGACTTTTCTTTGTGTTGTACGTTGGCAACAAAGCATTCTAACGATTTAGTAACAAATTTTGCTAACTAGATGGCGATATTTGTATTTATTTTTGATTGAAGTGATGAACGTGCACAAACCGGTTTCTCTGTCTTTGAGTTCGTTTACAAAAATTTATTTTATGGTGAAATATTGATATTTAGCTATTGGAATTGATCTCCGTAAAAGGTAAGTGGGTGAATTTTGATAATAAATTTTGTTTTTTTTTTAAATCAAGAATTTATGTTATTTTTGGTCCGATTTTGTTTTGTTGCATGACTGCAACATTGCGCGTTAGTGATAGTTTTTTTTTACCGTTTATTTCAATTTGAATATTTGTTTTTCAGTATCAAGATGAGACGTTACTTGCAAAACTTGACTATTGAGGACCTGCAAAATACATCAGGAGAATGGGAAGACAGTGAAGACGGCCTGGATTTTTCCGACGACGATGATGTTACCGATCCAACGTTCACCTTCGAGACGAATGAAGTTGAAAGTTCTAATGAGGACCCAGAGGAACCACCTGACTTAGAAAGTGAAGTTCAGGCTGTCAGCAGCATAGCAACTACATCCATAAATACTGAGCTAAGTAGAAATCAGCAGAGTTAAGGGTTTTGTCTGTACTACCCTTTTCAGCCATTATTCTGCGGTACTGAGGCCGTGACCACAGCCATATCTAAGAAATGATAAAAAATTCGTAGATACCAAAGTTTACTACGGAGTTTGATTTTGTAGTGGCCCATAACACGATCTAATATAGGTCGACACCACCCATATGCCGATTATATTCCGCCACAACAGAAGGGCGATCAACAGAAATGTATTGTTTTCTAGATCTTGAATCTTGTTGTCTCTCCAAGTGAATGCAGCCACGTCAACTACATTATGGGACTGTAGTCGCTTGGAGAGACAATATTTTAAATCTAGCATCCAATTTTGCAGGAAAAAACCCAACACTCGTAGTACACGTAAGAAGGTGGGGTAGATCTAGAAAACAATACATTTCTGTTGATCGTCCTTTTGTTGTGGAGGAATATAATTGACATATGGGTGGTGTCGAGCTATTAGATTGTGTGGGCCACTATAAAATCAAACTACGTACCTAGTAAACGTTGGTATCTACGAATTTTTATCATTTATTAGATATCGCATTGTTTCTGTACCGTAGAATAATGGCTGAAAAGGGTAGTACCAGCAAAACCCTTAACTCTGCTGAGAGACGTTATGCAAATATAAAATAATCAACCCTACAAAGTGCAGGAGTGATGTTGAAGGTCTCATACAAGAGAAAAAGAAGAAAGGTCCAGCTCAACATGTTCCTCCAAAGGATGTGAGGTTACACCAATACGGTCACTGGCTTGCTTGGGTGGATACACGAATGAGGTGCAAATTTCCAGGCTGCATAGGGTATACTCAAACAGTTTGCGAACAATGTAGGGTTAGTTTGTCTCACAATAAGCAAAATAACTGTTTTAAAAATTTCATATTTCTTAACTTTCTCTGGTATTTTTCAGCATTATTGATGCAATGTTGCATTTCTGCAACATATAGTTTTTTCTAAATAATAAATCCTTATAATTATAATATATTTTTTTTATTATTTTTCCCGTTAATAATACCCCATTAGCCATCAAGTATCAGTAAAATAACGAAATTAATGATCTTGCGCCGTAAAGGGTTAAATGTGTATGTAAACGATATACATACAAATAAGTAAACATTACATCCACATTCGGAGAGGACTTTGATCCCACAACACTGGCAAAGCAGTGTCACTGACTCACACTTTCCAACTGCACTAAAACTGTCCGTTGTCTGTGCCCTGTAATTTAAGTACATAAATGTTAAAGAATATCAAGTAGTTAAATGAGTTATTAACTCAAGTTTTTAGTACCTTTCCAACACATAGGTACCATAACTTATTCAGCGATGATGGCGAGAACAGCTGTATAATTTTATGAAAGAAGAACTATATATGTACATTGTTTAAAGTAATTAGTCATAAAAATCACAATCTATACTAATATAATAAAGCTGAAGAGTTTGTTTGTTTGATTGTTTGTTTGTTTGAACGCGCTAATCTCAGGATTTACTGGTCCGATTTGAAAAATTCTTTCAGTGTTAGATAGCCCATTTATCGAGGAAGGCTATAGGCTATGTATCATCACGCTAAGACCAATAGGGGCGGAGTCCACGCCGACGAAGTCGCGCGCAGAAGCTAGTTGTTTAATAACTGAGGTGACCTAACAAAGCTTAATTGCCAAAATTATCTGTTTTCACGATAATTACTAAAGCAGAGTTTCAGAATTACGTATTGTTACCGCTCGTGTGCCCGGTAATTATAAATTGTATCATGTTCCGAGCGACGTACATAATATGATACATGGAATAATCAGGCATATCAATCGGTATTGCGATTGTGTTTTATATTATGACAAGAGTTATATAGGAATGAATGTGTATTTTGTATTTTAAAGAGAGGTAAAAGAGAGATTGCAATGTAAATATGAATTGTACGTGAAACTGTAGTGTCATGTATGTGTCACTTCTGGACAAAAGTCTCCTCCCCTATTGAGAAAAAAAATAGAGCTTTGGCTACACTGCTCTGTAGATTGTTGGATTATATTGAAATTTAATAAGAGTTTCTCCTAAAAATCCTCTTCTCCCAAGAGATATTTTTTTAACATTGTGCATAAGTTAAATTTTAAAAATAAATGTGTCCCTTGAATTTGTGTTGGATCGGAATTTGAATTCGTAATCGTCGTTTTTGATCATCCCATTCTATTAATAGAATCTACGCGGACATTCAAAAGATTACTATGAATTAAAGTAAAATCACACTTCATTTCCGTTTGTTACCAAATTTTTTCTTTTGAATAGTACATTTTTTCTAACATTTGTAACACAAAATGATATATGAAAAGCCCTAAAAGCTTTACTTCATTGTGTGTATGCCCAAACCCAATTGGTCAATAAATTCTTCACAATACGGTTAATTCGGTAGAGATCGCTGCCTAGCGATAAGCTAGCCAATTATATACATTGTAAATAAAGATCAATTTCTTACGTATTTATATTTATTTTCTTACTTATTTATATTATTTGTTTCTATTTTTCTTCAAGGGAATCAAAAATTAAAGAGCGGGATATCAATTATTACATAGTTTTATTATATAGTTTTTTTATAATTATGTTTGTATTTACATATTTTTCTTGTAATGTATAACAAATATATGAATTAATAAAACAAAACCCTTGCCGCTTCAATGAAAAAGTCACTCAAAATTAAGAGAAAGAAGTCACGCAAATAAGATTTAACGGTTCAATTTAACTCCTCCACTCTGAGGAGGATTTCGATTCAACTATTCCCTCCGTTGTGTTTTTTCCGTCCGGTGTTCAGGTCCAATGAAGTTAAGCCAATAAAGAGGGCTAGCTTCGCCCGTGACACGTTTTACGATTATCACCGTACTTTTTTCCATCAGCATTATGTATGAAGCACTTGGAGAAGATATAAAAGAATTCGATTATCCTAATCACGGTTAACTTTTCATGGATCGCGTGAGAGATTTTAAGTTTAACTACTGCAGGTATAATGGTTTTTACGGCCTTTTATTTAAAATAGGCGTAAATCTTAATGTATAATCTATATTATGTATATAAAAGAGATTTCCACCCATTGACTCATCACGATATCTCTGGAACCATAAGGCGTAGAGACTTGAAATTTGGTAGGAATATTCCTTTCGCCGAGTAGAGGTCAGCTAAGAACGGATTTTACAAAATTCCACCAACAAGAGGTAGTTTGCGGTGGTTAATAACATAAGTATATGGCAAAACAACGTTTGCGGGGTCAGCTAGTATCATATAATACAATACGTATGTTCTTAAAAAGAAGCGTTTAATACTGTGGTTTTTTAAATAGCAATACCTGATTGGCAATTGTGGCGTACGAAAAATTGGTGCCCAACAATTTGTTTGCATAAATGGCAACAAATGTTTGCCTTTTTTGTGTCCAATAAATATTTTACGAAGCTGTTGAGATTGATTGTGATCGGCGCGGCATCGATCGCCTTGTTTACAAACTAACGAGCGCAGGTGCTCAACAACGGAAATTGGAGCGTGATCAACACTCAAAATCGACGTATTTTCGGGGAATTTGAAAGGAAATTAAAAAAGTGTAAATACAGTGTACAAAGGGCCGATCGGAACGTATAAGTTTCTAAATACTTCGTGTGTTGGAAGTATTTTTTTGGGATTCGATCGAAGAAAATAGATTACTTTATTATGTTACTAAGCAGTATTTTGAATTTTTTGTCACCTGTAAAATATAGCTAACTATAGTTAAACCTCCTTATCTCTCACTGTTGAGCTAAGGTTTTTTAGCCCGTATAATAGAAGGGTTGAAGCCCAATTCATTATACTGCCCTATTAAGGGTTGGCGAGTAAATTCCCTACCACGATTAACGATTGCTATCAGCGTATGATAATCTCCGGAACCGACGGCTTTATGTGTTCTACGAAGCGCGGAGGGGAGACCCACAAGGACAATAGACCCCCTACCGGAGCAAATATTAGTGAAAATACAAATTATATAGTTTATAGATACCGTGAAAAGCCATCAGGCTTTTAAATGAAAAAAAAATTAAATTATATTATATTAAATTATATTTTTATTATTTTAAAATTTAAAGTAAATTTTATTAGATTTCCTATTAAAATTTATCAAAGTAAAGAAATATTATTTACCGGATCTGACCTACATCACAGATTAGTAAATAGTACTACGTACCTACATGTTGATTAGGGCGATTTACATCGAGTGAAGTATAATTGAAATGATCTCTCAACTTCGACGTTCGCAAGATATTTTTTATTTTGAGTTATTGGTTTTCAAATACTACTTAAGTAATATCAGCGCATAGAGTTTCTTTATATAATTAAATGAAAGTTTAATGTTTAATAAAACAGCAATGTTTTAGATACACATGGTAAAAACCAATTTTATTACATTTATTACCACATTCTCTCATATCTCGTATAAATAATTTCCTTAGTCACAACTCACATGTATGATTCAGCAATTTTAATGTCTCATATTTTTTATAGAGTCCCATCAAGCAGATATTTGATTGCTAATACATACATATATATGCTAGTACATAGATATGTACCTACTATATCATGTATATATGTAAATGTAGTATTTTATATGTAGTATAAGGTTGCTTTTATTCCACAGAAAAACTTAAGTATAATATTATTCTACATAGGAAAGTTACGTTTACTTTATAATACCTATGTAGGTAATTGGTATATTCTCAACTATTCGAAACAATTAAAAGGATGAAATTATGTTAATATGAAGTAGTTTTTATTACGAAACATTCAATTACATATCGTAGCAACGGCAAAGTACTTCGGATATCTATAGTTTTAAATGATTCGAAATTTTTAATTTTACGGCCACAAAATGTATGAAAAGTACATAAATAGAAAACAGATTTTTTAGGAGATTTACTTTTAAAATTATTACGAGGTTATCGTATTTTAATTCTCTGTAATTTATTTGACTTACGACTCAACATCTACGTGGTCTGACACGAAAGCGCCTAAATTAGTTTTAAGTCAAATTTTTCAAGTTAATTTAGTTTGGCCTACTTCGTGTAATTTGTGTTATTAAAAATGTTATGAAACATGATATCAAACAGGATAACATTCATAAAAACTACGTTCCGAAGTACTATTCACTATTTTCGTCGAATTCGTCGTTACCAATTTTTTTTTTTTAATTTTTTACATTCTGAAAGTGATCATTGGCTCGTTTTTATTCGTGCTGCATCCAGGTCCACTTTTCCCGTTTTCCTTCCAATTACGTTTGTCACTGGGGGTTAAAATAGCGACTCGGTGATCACCCGAATCCATTATTTTATTTTTCCCATTTAATCGCTGGCATTTATTTCGGCGGAGGGAAATTGTTGATGACGGAAATTACGCGTTACAAATCGATTTATCTTTTGGTGTGCGTTCTGAAACAGACTATAAATTTTCTGATTAAGCAATTTACCTTTGTGTTGTTGAAGGATTGTTTTAAGTAAGCGATTGCCAAAAGCTTAATTTCGTTATAAAGCTTTCATTACAGATTAAATTTAAATATATTATATTAGTAACTCAATATTTAGGCAGAATCAACATGGAGTTAGTTGATCAAAATATTATGACTTGTACTTTTTACTAGCTTTTTATTATTATAAATATGATCATATGTCATGTTTGGATTGGTTTTGAACGTATATGGATAAACGGTTTTTCCCGCGTCGCGTTGGTATTAATACACTGTGCAGTAACTACTGCTGGCATTAGATAAAGATATGTAAGCTACAAATATACATAGCTTTTTTAATAAACAAAGTAGGTACAATACTTTTTAATATTATGACTTTAGTACAAGAGAAATTCAGCAGCTTATTATTGTTAATAAATAATTTTTATTTCCAAACTTAAACACGAGGAAAATATAGATAATACCGAAAACTGTTGCCGAATATTTACGCGAACATAACCGTAAATGTGACTATTACACTTTATGAACTGAATATGTTAATATATTTTTTTCTTTAACGACAACTTTTATAATATTGAAATATATATTTCGATCGAAACGGACATTTTAATTGACGATGAAAACTTCGAAGACTTAATTTCTTTTAACTTAGAAGTTGTAAAAAGTCATAAAAATAGTACTTTAACTTAATGTCAAAAGTAGAAAGTAGGTTGTTATAACTTCTTCGTAAACCTACAAAACTGAACGTTTCCTCTACAACAATTTGATTAAGTTTAATTATTTTGGCAGGAGATTCAGTAATGTTTGGAATTCGTAATGAGCCCTTACCAACTACCGTACCCCTACCGCCGTTGCCTATCTGTTTAATACAACAATAATTTTAATTGAAGATTTTTTTCTACATAGTACCAAGCGATCTAAGATATGAGACCTCTAAATTTTTAAGTAATAGGTTATACCCATAATATGAATCCTCTATAAAAGATTCCGCGCCTAAAATCTAAAAAAGACGCCGCGTTGGCGCAGCGGTCACAGCAATGGATTGCGATTGGCTGTTGCGCGAGCGGTTGCGGGTTCGATCCCCGCACTCGGCAACATTTGTATTGGCCATACAGATATTTGCCGTGGTCTGGGTGTTTGTGCAGTCCTTGTGGGTCTCCCCACCGTGCCTCGGAGAGCACGTTAAGCCGTCGGTCCCGGTTGTTATCACGTACATCTGATAGCGATCGTTACTCATAGTAGGGAATATATCCGCCAACCCGCATTGGAGCAGCGTGGTGGATTAAGCTCCGATCCTTCTCCTACATGGGGAAGAGGCCTATGCCCAACAGTGGGATATTACAGGCTGAATCGTGATCGTGATCGTGATAAAAGATTCTGAAACAGCTTACTGCTAACATTATGATTGATGAAGATTTAAATTTCTCTGATAGGTCTTGGAAATAAACTAAAAGTAGTTCTTCAGAAAATGATTTACTACCCTTTGATATTTTCCAATTGATAAAATTTGATACGCTTTTTCATAATGCTTTCTTGATTTCCCGGTAGTAGTTTGTTGGAAATGTCTTTCGCAGCGTTTAAATTATCTGACGGTGCGCTTTCAAAACTTGAATCCCTCATTTTTAGGGTTCCATAGCCAAATGGAAAAAAAACGGAACCCTTATAGATTCGTCATGTCTGTCTGTCTGTCCGTCTGTATGTCGCAGCCTATTTTTTCCTAAACTATAAGAACTATACTGTTGAAACTTGGTAAGTAGATGTATTCTGTAAACCACATTAAGATTTTCACACAAAAATAGAAAAAAAAAACAATAAATTTTGGGATTCCCCATAGGTACTTAGAACTTAAACTCAAAATTTTTTTTTTCATCAAACCTGGGGCTCCTGGGGGGATTGGGGATAGGGTTTGCAACGCGCTTGCGATGCTTCTGGTGTTGCAGGCGTCTATAGGCTACGGTCTTACCATCAGGTGAGCCGTACGCTTGTTTGCCAAACTAGTAACATAAAAAAAAAAACCCATATGTGTGGGGTATCTATGAATAGGTCTTAAAAATGATATTGAGGTTTCTGATATCTTTTTTTTCTAAACTGAATAGTTTGCGCGAGAGACACTTCCAAAGTGGTAAAATGTGTGTCCCCCCCCTGTAACTTCTAAAATAAAAGAATGATAAAACTCAAAAAAATATATGATGTACATTACCATGTAAACTTCCACAGAAAATTGGTTTGAACGAGATCTATTAAGTAGTTTTTTTTAATAAGTACGTCATAACTCGTAAACTGAAATTTACTTTATCGACTCGCACTTTTCCCCATACTTATGGTATAGAATAGACTGTTATTAAAACCTCGATCAAAGTTACAACAAACTACAAGAAATTTTATAATATGTTACTTGCTGCTACGGAACCCTTCATGGGCGAGTCCGACTCGCACTTGTTTTTTTTGTAAGGAAAACAATAAAAATATCGAAGAAAAATAGCTGTGATTCGAATAACCGACTTTTTTACGGCGTTCTGGTAGGGTAGTGAGATGAGCATGAATTACGATGTTCTTTTTTTGAAATTCATACAGATACCATGCATCGAGATTCGAGCAGTAAGAATGTGGTTATCTGTTGAGTAAACCCTTTGCGCAGAAGGGATCGAAAAGAAAAAACAAAGGAATGTCATCAGGAAATTCATTGCAACATTATATCATCTGTTGATGAAGTTATAGTTATTAGGACATTGGGTGTTTTAATGTTGGCAATAAGCTGTTTCAGAATCTTTTATAGAGGGATTTAAAGCATGGGAGTAGATAATTTAATATTATCTCTTTCTAGTCGCCGAAGAAAATTCTGGATGACTAAGATTAATTGCTGAGCCAAATACTCGTATATCCGTAAATCTGTAGTCGAGTAGTATGTTGGACTCACATTAATTCGTTCTCCTTAATTGAAGAATAGATTTTTCGAAGTAAAATTAACTAGTGATGTGGATTCATAAAAATAAACTTAAAAAAAGTAAAGAAAGTAAAAACTATGTTACGAAACATCTCGCCTTGACCATTTTTTTAAGAAAAATTTAACATTAATATACTAGTTGTCGCCCAGTGTTCGAAATTCGATCATAATTAATTTAAATTATAAGTTTGAACATCAAACAAAAGTATATAATATGCGTGTGTGTGTCAAATACATGGTAGTCTGTGTAATGTTTGTTTTTATTGATTTAATACATTTTTATGCATAATTTAAAAAAAATATTAGCATTCTGCACTCCTTCTCTATATCTTCTATACAAATAAATAAAATCGGAGTGTCTGTTTGTAATAAAAAAACAAACGCTTTTTACTAAATGCATATGGATGTATACTACACGCTAATTACGTTTACGACAGCCGGAGGACTTAAAAAAACCAAATACTTTTATAATTTTTTATTAATATAGTGAAATTAAAATTAAACATATTCTAAGAAACAATAGTGCTCGATGCTAGGAGGCTCTATTGAATTAATTAATTATTTGTAAAAATGTAAAAAGGTAAAATATGAGAATGCTGATCACTGATCAGGTTTCTTGATTGACGTCAAACGTTGCAGCGACGACTCGTAGCGATGCGCGGTGTCAGCGATTCCTTTGTAGCCATTGCGTACACGCTACATATACCAAAATAACATTGTTTACAATTTTTGTCTGTCTGTTTGTTCCGGCTAATCTCTGAAACAACTCGACTGATTTTGACGGGACTTTCGCTGGCTAATCTAATAAGGAGTAACTTACTAACTTAGGCTACTTTTAGTTTAGAAATTTATTTATTTTATAATTCTGCGAACTGAAAAATAATTTTTTGTTAAATTCCACGCGGAGGAAGTCGCGGGCACAGTTAGTATACTATAAGTGTACGAAATTTTACACTCCTCCGTCCCTGCCATTTTCGTAAAAAGGGGTATTTGCTTCACGTATTAATATATAGATTTCATATGAGCTTATTTTGCGCTTTCGAATATCGAGTGAAGAAATTATTATAATATCGAAGTTCCATTGGTAAAATGTGTCAAATACTTCCGATAGTGGACTCGCTTCGTTCTTTAGATAGACATTGTATGAAATTTTATTGAGGTCTTGATAAGTTATAAATCGATTTAACTTGTTAATTTTATTGTCATTTGCACATAACAACTACAAAGTACAAATTATAATTATTACGAATCATATTATAGGAAAAACAAACTTTCATTATATAATTTAGTATGTACATACCTAAAATACCCAATATATATTTTAGTGTCTAAAAATATTGAATATATAATTTTAACAAAAAAAAAAAATATCAAGTGCTTACTTTCTTTCTGGGTTATTCACCACTATTGTTGGTGAAGGAGTAGGATTAAATCGACTTAGGAACATGCATAAATTCTATTAGTGCGGTGGCTTAAGTGATCTTACGCACAACAATGAAGCAGAGATTACGAAAGCAATTTGTTTTTCTTTCTCGGAAAACGAACACTGGTAATGTCTGACAATACTTGTGATTTATTGAACAAATTTTATTTAATGGATTATTTCCACAAATTATACAATTCAAAAATCATTTACAGAGACACTGACAGACTGTAATTAAATATTTAAGACGGATTATGGTAATGAACACATAATTGCCGATATGGATTTGAGCTCGTTTAGGTTATAATTATAAGAGATAATAATAAATAATAAAGCCTTTTATTTCCGAGAACAAAAAAAGAAAAATAGTAACAAAATAAATGTGTTTATAAAATATCCCTTATCTCGGTGTGCCTCTTGGCATAGGCGTCCTCCAGTGATTTCCATTGAGCTCTGTCCTGTGCAACTCTGGTCCACAGATGGCCAGCTGTCATTTTGATATCGTCCACCCATCTTGTTTTCTGTCTTCCGCGCCTCCTCTTTCCGTCTCTTGGATACCATTCTGTAACCACCTTACTCCATTTTCCTTTCGTGTCACGCATCATATGACCTGTCCATCGCCATTTCTGCTTATCTATTTTGCTCAAGATATCGGTAAGCATGGTTTTACTTCTAAGATCAGAGTTTCTCACTTTATCTTTTCGCTTACAACCTGTTATACTTCGCTCCATCGCTCTTTGGCACTTGGCCAGTTTTTCCCTTAAGGTTTTGGTTAGCGACCATGTTTCACATCCATAGGTTAGGCATGGAAGAATGCACGTGTTGAAGGTTTTTCTTTTCAGAGCCATGTTCAGGTCTGGTGCTTTCATAATTTCCTTAAGGGACCAGTACTTCTTCCATCCGTTGGCAATTCTTATATTTATTTCTTTAGTGGATTGGTCATTAGGGGATATTAGCTGGCCCAGATATGTATATTCCTCAACAAATTCAAGGATTTGTTGGTTCACGATTATGTGTGATTTGGTGGAGTTGGTCATTAATTTAGTCTTACTAGGGTTCATTTTCAGTCCTACTTTTTGGCTTTCTGCGTGTAGTTCCTGAATCATTTTTTCCAGGTTTTCCGAATTTTCTTCAAAAAGTACTAGATCATCAGCAAACCTAAGGTTGTTTAATTTAGACCCGTTTATGTTGAGACCAAAACGTTCCTAGTTTAATTTACGAAAAATGCTCTCAAGAACTGCTGAGAAAAGTTTAGGAGATAGTGGATCGCCTTGTCTGACACCTCTCTTTATGTAGAATTTGCTACCCAGTGTTTCTAATTGGACTCTGGCCTGACTATTTGCGTAGATCGTTTTAATTATATTTGTGTATATAGCTGGTATGCCTTGTTGGTTTAAGGTGCTCCATATATTTCCATGGTTAAGACTGAATTATAAGAGATAATTAACTTTTAACAATAGCCACAAAATTGAAATTAAAGGACCAAAACGTTGGTATACGTTATTATTTTAAAAAAATGTCACAATTACACACGGACATGATTTATACCATAACTATATGTAAATGTTTAGTTCTTAAGTTGTGAATTGTATATATGTATAAAATTTTGTTTAATAAAAAAAATCGTACAAATTTCAAAAATAATTATATTTGATGGTATTATTTTTTTAATTTTTTTTTGGGTATAGGGCAGCTTGTATTTCATAAAAAATACCTTAACTTAAGCTTGTCTAGATGAAAAAAAGCTATTCAGACTGTTTTATAGTACAGTTACGTTTTTTAACGTTTTTTTTTTGATAATGTACGTTGTGATACGTTTGATATCCACTGATACTTAAAAAAATAAATGGTATTACTAATCAACAATCTGCTGTGTGGTTACGGCAGTATTGAATATAGCCACCCCCTCTCTTCCCGTGGGTGTCGTAAGAGGCGACTAAGGGATAACACAGTTCCACTACCACCATGGAACTTAAAAAGCCGATCGATGGCGTGTTAACCATCCAACTGCTGGCTTTGAAATACACAGGCCGAAGACGGACAGCAGAGTCTTCGGTGCGACTAAGCCAGCCCTGCGGTCACCAACCCGCCTGCCCAGCGTGGCGACTATGGGCAACACACATGAGTTCACGCCATATTTGGCGCCAACTTGTGGAGGCCTATTTGTCCAGTAGTGGACTGCGATAGGCTGAAGTGATTGAATGAACAAACTTTACCTATAAAACCTAAAAAGCGGTAAATTGTAAGATACGCGTATGTGGGCTTACAAATGACTGACTTGTTTATTTCATTGTATGTTCTGTGGTAACACGCCTCGATAACTGTGAAAACTTTTCCATTATCCGTGCCCTTCAGTTTATGTTTATCTTTTGTTCAAAGAGAAGTCGGCCATTGCTTATTTTTCTTTCGATTAAGTTCTTCCCAGGGGTTCGAAGGGTAGTTAATGATGTTGCGAGTGTTTTACACTCAATTACGTCTTTGTTTTCTAGAAAACCCAGTTCCTACACGAAGATAGTAGAATATTCCAGTTAATTCATTAATAAGTTATCTGTAACAATTCTTCTTAAAAATATATATACTTAGGTATATATATTTAATATTAGCGCTGTTTCAGAAATCTTTTGCAATTTAATTGTAATATAAAAAAGGTTTAAAGTATTAATAATTAATAGGTACATGAAATGTCAAATAAATAAATATACTTATTTTAATAAATAAATGTATAGTTATAAATAAAAAATAAAACGTGATGATTTACTTATAGTTTTTAACCGACTTCAAAAAGGAGCAGGTTATCAATTACAATTACACCGCTTACGCCGAGATTTCTAATCCGATTTACGTGATCATTTTTTTGTTTGATGCGGAATAGTTGCCATTTCGTCCTATAAAACACTATTATTTGTATGTGCTGTCTACTTATATCCCCCTCTCTTCCCGTGGATGTCGTAAGAGGCGACTGAGGGATAACACAGTTTCACTACCACCTTGGAACTTAAAAAGCCGACTGATGGCGGGATAACCACCAAACTGCTGGCTTTCAAATACACAGGCCGAAGACGGGCAGCAGCGTCTTCGGTGTGACAAAGCCAGCCCTGCGGTCACCAACCCGCTTGCCCAGCGTGGTGACTATGGACAAAACACATGAGTTAGGGAGAAACACTTGGGGAGCCATAGGGCTTAGACATAGGCCCAGAATTGGAATGCGATAGGCTGAAGTGACGATAATGTAGAACGCTCTATCGAATCTATTATAAAATACGTACATCTGTATGTCCTTATTATGTATATTAATATAAACGTACTTAACCATATTTTGAAATAAATACACGTGTATGTATTTATTAATACACTTACATCGCGTTACTCCCTGATACATTCTTTAATATATCAGTACCTGGGTGACCGAGCCTGGCTCGGTATTTTCATTTTATTTTTTGTTTTTCTTTTTTTTTCTCGGTATTTTTATATTTTAATTTTATTTAAATAATAAATCACGAGTGAAATTAAAAAAAAAAAAGAAAAAAAATTAATCTGGAGACTGAGACTCGAACCCGGGTCAACACGATTTGACACTCGCTGATTTCCTAATTACGCTATTAAAGCTATGATGCCAGAAGTGAAATTAAGCTTCGTATTCTAATGATATTTTTTCATTGCCTAAAAACAGGGATAAAACGACATTTTTTTTAAATGAATCCTAGCTAGATCAATTTTTCGCCCCCGAAATCCCCTGCATACTAAATTTCACGAAAATCGTTGGAGCCGATTCCGAGATTCAGATATATATATATATATATATATATATATATATATATATATATATATATATATACAAGAATTGCTCGTTTAATAGTATAAGATATCATACACGAAGGTATGAATCTAATTCAATAAAGGCTTATCAACCTGGTATGTTTCACAATTACTTCAGTAAATAACAGTACAACAGCGGATTATCACGAATAATTATGATGAGCGAGAACTCATAATCACAACTCTGCCGCTCGCTACGAATGTTACTGATTGTGAGATGAATTTGTGTGTGGTACAGATGTGTTTGTCATTCATCACGCAGAGTTCATGCTGTATTAATTTTACAGAATTATGTTTCGTTATGTAAAAAACAAATATTTTTGCACTAATGTACTTTTTAATTAGAGAATCCGTTTTGTGATTTGTCAGCGAAAGGTTGCTATAAAATATTTTCAGTTTTGTACCTACTTCCAATACAAGATTTCTTATTTGACATAAATACACCTCTATATATAATAACCTCTATATTTAAATATAAAATAAAGGCGGTCTATATATAACACCGCCCTACAAAGGTGGTCTTATATATATTATCATCTTTTTTATACAGGGTGGGGATTATAATACAACAATAAATTGGACATCGTATATGTAATGACATTCCAAGCCCACATAGAAAAAATCAATAAAATACATTCAGTAGTTTAGTCACAAATTATGATTTTTCATTTTTTTTAATTTCTCCGTGATGTATTATATTAAAGACCTGACCTACCCTAAAACCGCCGGTTAACGACTCAAGGACAGCAATTTTTTTTAATCATTGTTAAATGCGTAACAATTTATTATTTTTAATTTACTTTTCTAACTTGCTATTTTTTATTCAATCAAAATAATGAAGTTTTGTAGGTACAAGCACAAAGCACTTCTGCGCTACTCATTAATTTCATAGCACTTAAGACGTTTGAGTTTGCAGCGCAGACCGGAGGTCACGCGTGTAACAGGTCAGTGATCCTATAGTTACAAAAATGATGTAATAAAATTTTATTAAATTAGTTTGTATGAAAAAAATCTTTCTTTAGATTTTGATGTTAGGACTTATCCGATGGTTTTGAAATACTTCTATAAACTAGTACTACCGGTGTTATCAATTATCGTTGTATTGTCATCCCCACTCTGTATATATCTACTGTTGTTACGTTTCTTTATGGTGTGCAATAAAGAGTATTCATTCATTCATATCTTCATCATAAATATCATAATAAATATTATAAAGAGGTAAAGTTTATAACTTTGTTTGTAGGGGGTAATCTTCGCAAATACTAAACCGATCATGATAATTCTTTCACTAACAGAAAGCTACACTATTCAGGAGTGATATAAGCTATATTTTATTGCTATTGAACAAAAATCAGTATATCACCCGTGCGAAGCCGGGGCGAGTCGCTAGTATCACAATTTAATATGTTGAATATTAACATAACGAAAAAATACTGTCAAGTTTTGAGAATTAATAATGACAACAAATAAAAATAATTTTAGAGTAGTTTTATATTTGTTCATTTCAATAAGAAAAGTGAAAAAACAAAAACGTACTTTTTTATTTTTGTATGGTGACAATTCTCATCGAATTGTTATTTTTCTTTCCCTCTAACGTTTGTACATGTTGAGGTCAGAAGGGAAATTCCAGCAGCTTAACCGATAATTAAGCGGTGTGTCGAGAAGAAAAATAAGGGCTTAGGTAATGGCCATCTCAATCAGCTTTCTTAATTATTTTTACTGCTTCTGAAAGATATATTTGTCTAAAACAAGTATATTAAGTTCAATAATCTGGTAAAGTTTGAACTGTAAATTTAACAAAAAACTGAAAATGATATTTAAATGTAATTAAATCTAATTTTATTACTCTTTTAACATTTAAAAAACTGACAACACATTCTTTCTATAAATAATGCTCTTCAGTAACTCTGCAGATACTCACGTTAAAATAACTGTGTGAAATATTTGTGAAGACGAGAGTGTTAAATGTGACATGAAATAATTGCCTGGTTAAGTGTTGTAGATTGTTAAGGAACAAAGACTCTGTTATTTATTTACAAAGAGAAATTGTATGTTTTTAGCACGGTGACGTAGAAGGAGCGAGTGCTCTGTACCTAAGAACAGATCCGTAGTTTTTTTGCTTACGAGGTTTATTTTACACAAATAAGTAAGATAAATGAGTTGTCCGTTCCAATAGCTACGTTTTTAAGAATGTTTCTGTTGTCCTAACTTCGTATTATAAGATTAAAAGTCAATACTAAAAATATAAGATGAGATATTAAAAAACAAAACCATAACGTCAGTATTATTCAACATTTCAACAGTCGAATTTTTTTTCTTTTTTTTAATTTAAAAGTCTATTTAAATTTACGCGCAGGTCCGATGTTCTTCTAGTTAAGTCGAGTTTAAGTTCGCTCGAGCAGTTCTTTAGCTACAAAGACATTAAGGAAAGTCAAGTTTTCTCCTGACGTTTATATTACGTTTGTAATTTTGCTAAGCAAGAGGGAGACGTCGGAAGTATTTTTACAAATAAAAAGCAGAGGTAAAGTAAAGCAAAAGGACTGTTCATTGTGATGTAGTAGTTCATTGTGATGTGGTAGTCCATTGTTTATTTATGCTGATTACTTATAAAGCTTGGATAACTTTTCTTTTCTTAGTTTAATAAAAATGGTCTTTGCTATTTTATATAGAGCAACCATTTCAAAAGTTTGGCTATAAAACTACTGTTACAGCAACGCACATTGTTGAGAAAGTATCAATATTATCATTGTAAATATCTTACGTAAATATCTAACGGCATCGAAGTTTTTCTACTGTAACAAATTTTTTCTTTTCTTTTCCGACTATAAGTGTGTGTAGAAGGGAAAGTTGTATTCAAGACACGGCGTAAAGGCTATTGTATAAAAGTTTTAAGAAAGTCGAACAATATTATAAAGTTGTTCGACTTCCTTCTAGCTTCGTTTGAATAAAATCCAAACATTTCTTTATAACATTTTAACATACATTGATATATCTTACAGACAAAGTGCTATATGTGGTTAGTGATGTGTTTCTGTTCTAATGCTGTTTCTATAGGTGGGGAACTATAATTAGCTTTATGTTTCTATGTAAATTGTGTATTTGTAAAAGTATTTTAGCTGTTGTTCCTCCTCAAAATTAAATAAATAAATAAATAAATAAATAAATAAATTTTCTTTTATCTACCATATATGTATGTGTATGAAAGATTTCCTGCAGAGTTGTCTGTAGAAGGAGCGTCTTCAAAATTTTTCATATAAAGTTTCGGTTCAAAAAAGTTTTTTTTTCTTTCAACGAGTTCTTCTCGTTTTACTAAAAATAAACATAAAATCTTACTTAACTTGACATAAGAGTATTTAGTGATGTAGAATCAGTTAACCGACAAGAAGTCTTCTTGTGTTTGGACAATTATTTTTACATCGTAGATGTGCTCTAGCGTTGTCGAAGAAAGTCTATTCTTATTTTTGTTTTCTAATTTACTTCCGCATATGACTTTGTTATTCTTGGTAAGTTTTCTTTTTCTTTAATTGCTGCTAAAATATTTAAGTATTTCGAGTGTTCTTTAAAAAAAACCCTTGTATAAGAAGTACAGATTCGGATTTTAGTATTTTTGTATTGTTTTTCGTTTCTACTTTGTGTTAAGTCAAGTCTCTGAAATTTGGCATGTTTATAATAATAATTGTATTTTATTAATGCAAAATTATAGTAATTATATGTAAAAAGTTTGATTTAAATCACACAATTTAATTTTTAATTTATCCAAGATTTTATGTTAGAAGGTCACGTATTAACTACTAGGAGCGGCTTTTTAATTTCATATAGGTATTGGCTAGTAGCTAATCGCGAATACGTGTACTGATAACAATAGAATGTTCTATAATAACATCATCATCATCATCATATCAGCCTGTTGCAGTCCACTGCTGGACATAGGCCTCCCCAAGCTCGCGCCAGACATCCCGGTTTTCCGCAATCCCCATCCAGCCTACACCAGCAATCTTACGTAGATCGTCGGTCCAGCGGGCCAGAGGGCGTCCTACACTGCGTTTGCCAATACGCGGTCTCCACTCCAGGACACGTCTGCTCCAACGGCCATCGGTCCTGCGACACAGATGACCAGCCCACTGCCACTTCAACTTGCTGATTCTGTGGGCTATGTCGGTTACTTTCGTTCTCTCACGGATAGTCTCATTTCTTATTCTATAATAACGCTTTACGATAATAACATAGCGTGGGATAAGTATAGGTGGCGAGTGTTCAAAATCGTGTCTAACTGCGTTCACTGTACATGTAACAGTACGCTAATTTTATGATTGTTTTATTTTAAAGACACCGTAGCATGCGATGGCTTAATGGATCAATAATATAATGTATCAGTATTAGTAGATTAGTAGCCAAGGGCTGCAGGCAAGCAGGCATCAATTGCAGCCCGAGATATTTAGGCGCACGAGCGCAGCGAGGGCGCCTATAGTTCGAGGGTGCAATTGATGCTTACACCCGAGCTAGCTATTCTGCTTTACATCTCGATTGTGAGGTAAGTAGAAAAAAACCGGCATTACAAGAATAAAACATTTTATTTGTTGAAATTTATAGTGAAATGAGAACAATTTTTTTTTTCAAGATCGAAATTGAGCTTCGCCGTTCGATATTTGAAATTGATGACTATTGTACTCACACGAAGACAAGGCTAAATAGCGACCAAAGCGACCTCTTTGGTCATTGGGCTGAATGCACGATGTCTATTGCCAGTATGATGGTCAGATGCACGCGAACTTTTTGAAAGAAAGAAGTGTTTTTTTCTACGTTTTTTTTTTAATTACTTACCGCCCTAGGGCTTTTCTAGCTACATTATTACCCTAGAGCGCTAATTAGTCCTACAAGCCCCATTTGGAGGTAATAATATTTATTTAGGAAAGTTTTATAATACCATTGAAAAACAAAAATCTGTTATAAATAATAGTTTTTAATTAGTTTTGACATATACGTGTATTGTAATATATAGCACAAAAAGTGACTTAATAAATTAATTAATCTAAAGCAGGATTGGTTTAGGATTGAAAACGTGCATTTTGCTTTGTTTCATAAAATGGCGACCTCACACGAACAAACCAACCGACCGCTAACCAATGTAAGTATCGATCGTTTCAATTCTGATTGCGTGTTTTAATAAAGAGGCCCTACAATGTTGTTACTAAAAGTGGTAACATTAAACCTAACATTGCATGGTTTTCCATTAAAGAAACGATAACAACCTTACACTAATTTAAATAAAGAACACAATAATTAGTGAAGCATGAAAGGAAACGATTCAATTGTCTTGTTTTTTTTTTGTAGTTTTCACAGCTGAATATAATGAAGCATGTTTTTCTTTCGACTGACAAAGGAGGAAAAACAAGTAAATGATACTTCATTTCATTCTAGAAATGCGATCTTCGCAATATTTATAATTAGTGTAAATAAAATAATGGAAAAATGTGCACATTTCTTTTTCGACTGTTTATCTGTTTGTTGACTTATTATGTTACTCACTGTTAGCCTTCGTGGTCAATGTCGCCAGCATGAGTAGGTCAAATACTAAAGACCCAGCCCAGAAGGAAAATTGGGAGCCCTTGATGATGAGAGGTGGGAAGGGCTCAGAATAGACATTCGTTCAAAGGGTATCTCGTAGCGAGATCGCAACCCGACATAAAACGTCGTCGGAATGGAAAAATAGGTAAACTATTTCATTACTTAAAGAAAGCGGTGTCATAATGAATTAGTTGTGGTCGCTGTAGCTCTAAAAGTTTATGTTACCAGGAAGGGAACAAATTTTATTTTTATTAGTAGATAGTTATTAGTAGTTAGTATATACGAGTATATACATTTGACCTAGATATCACAAAAATAGCGTACTGTTTTATTCGTTTTATGTTATCATTAAATATTTTTATTTATAATTATTACTTATCACACATTCTGATCTGTGATTTAGACACAAATCAGGTTCTGATGTTAATCTGTCAATCTGTGTGGTGGGAATTACGTTCCAATGGTCAATTGTTTTAATTAATTAAGAGAATCTTACTCAGTCTTACTCAGTAAGATTATCTTTTAATCTATAAATGGGCACAACCAAATCGAAGGCAGGCAGGCGTATTTGGTTCGCAGTATCTTTTTTCGAAAGAATGATATACGTACCTACTGTGCAAATACGACTACTTTTTTGTCTGAAATTGGAGTTATGATTAATATAATAACAAATTATACAATTGGATTTGAATACTACATTATCTCTTGGATGCTGACTGCTGCTGATTGGGTTGGCGGATAATATAATTATATCAGTAACATGTCACATAAATTCATTCAAGTTTAGCGGATACATAGTAGGTATATTATACGATATATACGGTAGGTATATACATATACATATTAATTTCCAAAATATAAATCCAAGTTAAGGTGAGTATTTTGTATATTTTGAAAAAGGGTCGGCAGCTAACAGTTTGGGTTATATTAGCTAATATAATAATAAATCTAATTTTTTTTGGAAGGTAAATAAAGTAGGAGCTCCAATGCTGTTTCTCCACAGGATCATGCCGTCGTTAAGCCGAGAAGGCGTTGTTTCGGTGTGTAGTCATTTTTACTTGAGTCCATTCATGGAGCGAAAGTTTTAGGCGTGTGTAAATTTTGGTTCAACAGAGGACTATAGCAGACTTTGTATACTTTTAATCAGATTTTTAATGAACAACGTGTTAAATGTGAAAGAAAATTAAATTAAATTAATGAATTATTAAATACTTGGGTTAAAAGTTAGTTTAGCCGGTGTTGGCGTTTACAAAATAATAAAGTAAGGTGAATGACCTTAATGTCTTGAATATTTGCAACTAAAGCAAAGACAGTAAACTTATTAATATACAAACTCATTTTATATTCATTTCACTGGAGATGGAAGTTCTATCTCATTTTTAAATTATTCATTCACTCATTTTAATTTACTTATCTTTTGTTATTTTGGATTGATTTTATTACTTATTTATTTTAAAGTTTCGACTTATAAAAACGAATAGTAAAAAATAAACAAAAAATTAGTGCAGTAGTATGTGTTGCTTGTTTTCTTAACTTGGATTACTTTTTGATAGATTACTCTCATTATTACTTATTCTAAATGCATGACTAAGAGGTACAAAGTAATTCTTATTCGCTAGCAACTTCTTAATTTAGAAAAGTATACATGACTACTAAATCCATACAAATATTATAAATGCGAAAGTAACTCTCTCTGTCTGTCGCGCTTTCACGATTACTGAACCGATTTAAATGAAATTTGGTACATAGATAATCTAGAGCCTCAGAAAGGACAAAGGCTATTTTTTAATGCGAAAAAAGGGGTGTAAGGGGTCGAAAGGTGGGGATGAAAAGTTGTATGGAAGTATCATCATTTTTAGAGCTAGAAGCTTGAAACTTATTTTTGAGGCTGCCTATTCGATATAAATAAATATGACATTCAAAGTTTGTAAAAGTTTTACCCTCAAGGGTGTAAAATAACAACAGGGAATAGACGATGAAAGTTCATATGGAAATATGGAATGTTTATGTGAATATTTTATAAGTTTGCGACAAGAGACAAAATATTAGAGATATTCTGATGTTCAAAATAAACCAAAAGATATGTCCGAAAACTGCTGCCCAAAGTTACTATATCACGCAGAAGAAGTCGCGGTCACAGCTAGTTTACTATACCTACGTATAATCAATTATATTAAAGTATTCATATATAGAAAATCTGGGTGCCAGCGAGATTTAAACGGGTTTTGACAAAACGTTGAATTCATTACATGTCTAATCCTCTTCCATAAAATTTATCTATTGATAATGACACTCTAAATGTGCCATTTATTTGTTAATGTTTTGTAAAAACCGGAGTTCTTGGATCCTTACTATACAGAGTAAAAAAATGCAGCTTTTTTGTAATTGATAAACTGAACTGAAGTCAGCTAACCGATTTTAAAATTTTTAAGTGTTAGGATGTTAACAAAAGTTAAGACCAACCAATAAACCAGATATAAACGAAGAAGTACTCAACGTAGTTTGTTTGTTTTTTTTATTAACATGTTGACAAAGTAACAATTTCATATGATGTTTGCGTGATATTTTATCGTAGATATTGTTGGCCGTTAGCACTAACGGGGTAGTATAAAAGTCTTGAAGAAAATCAATTTGAAGTAGCTAGCTTATATAATATTATATAGTGCTCTCCATCCCCCCAAAAAAAATCAATTTTTGATGACCTTACGAGGTCATCAAGTTGATGACCTCGTAAGGTCATCAAAAATTATTACTAACCAGCTGATTTTTTTTTCTTTTAGTTAGGTAATATTTATATAATTTGATGGTAATATTGTCTTACAAATTGCGTGGTACGTTATCCCGGTCCTACGCTCACTGCTTCTCTATCTCCTGCTAACTCTATTATCTACCACAATCGAGAGTTTTCGAAGAGGAACTTTTTGTTCGTCTTATCAAAATGAAGCTACTCACGGAAAATTAGCTTGATACTGATCAGTTTTAAAAAATGTACTAGGGATCCCTACCTATATGTTTTCTTGAATTTAGAACACATAATATACAAACATTTAAAAACCTAAAATATATTTTAACATCAACACATGTATTAGTATGTATTTAACATGAAAAACTATTTTCAGCAAAACTAAGATCTGTGAACTGATTATTTTTTGCACTAACCGCGCTCTAGGATACTTAAGACGTCTCTAAAGTTTTAAGCTCTCATTAAAAGGAGCTTTACATTGAAACAATCTTGTTTATACACTATTTATTTAATTTTTTCTAACGTTAATGTAGTACCTAATTGCAAATTTTTGTGACTAACCCTTTTAAAGTCTATATTTAACGTAATTTTTGGTAAATTATTATTTATAGTGCAAGTGTTCAAGAACTTGATTTCGTTTAAGATAAAGTTAAAATTAATAATAGAAAAAGGTTAAAATCCTAATCATTACCCTTAAGTAAGGTTATTAGTAGTTTAATGTGCCATTTATTAATATTTTGTGCGATAAAATTGCTGTATTTTAGCGTTCGGTGGTTGATTGCGTTGGTTCGAGCTAATCACGCTATTTGCACGGTAAAAACCGCACCTGCTCAACACGTAATTGTAAACTCGATCATTGAATAGCGTAATCAGCAAGCTGATAGTTTCCGAAAGGGCTCAAATGCCTTTGTTTGAATAAAAGATTTGTGTCACGCACGTTGTTTGTAGAAACAACGGGCTGCATAAAAAACCTAACGGAAACTAAGCGTGCAATGAATTAAGTTACCTTTACGTGGTCGAGTGAAAAATAAGGAAAAAGCATAGATGTGTCCCAAGAAATGGACATACGACGCGAAAGTGATAGTAAAATAATTTAAAATACTCATTTCCATTGAAATAATATTCTTATCCAGTTTATTACAGTTTTGGACTGTATTATCGTATTTTGGCTACGTTAAATGTTTTATCCTGCAAGGGAAATCCTATGAAATATGAACGAAATCTTTACAAAGCTTTTAATCTGCCATACAGATTCAACACGGGCTAATGTATCAAAATCCTTGACAGCGAAGCTAGCTAAAAGGAAATTTTTACAGATATTTAAAAAAAGGATATTTGGTGCAATTAAGGTAACAAATTTGATCAAAGTAATTCCGTTATATTCACGTTTGAACAAGAATTTGTATTTCTATAACTACATTTCATAGTAATAAAGTTTCATCAATGCGTAAGATACACGTAATAGTTTGAAATTCTATACCTGTATTGTGTTTCATGTTGAAATTGATGTAGAAAGCAGGTCAGGAAAGTTATGAAGACAAATTTGTATGTGGCACAGCTGTCTTCATCATTTATCTTGGAATGCTTCTAACTTATATCCGTACTATGTCTTGAGCGTAGGTGTCTACACCGAACTAATTGAATATCATATGTAGGTGTTAGATGTGGAATAATTCACATTTAACTGCTTCTTCTCCTACGTAGCTGCCTAGAATATTTACTATTTGAGTTAAGATATTTGGGTGTAAAAATTAGTATTTATGTGTATTTAATTCTTATCTACAACTGAGAAGAGAATATGAGAATTTCTACGAAAGCGGATTGATGACCATTTGAGCATTTCCTGATATTTATAGGACGTATTTACTAATTACAAATATAAACACTACTTGTAGTATTTGCCAGCTTCACTATGAATCGTTTTTTTAATAAATAGATATATACTACAAATACATTTTCTTTTAAAACCATCATAAAAAATAAATTCCATAAGAAACTCCTTATATAGGCCAATAGGGCCTATATAAGGAGTAAAACAATAGTTTTAGTCGATCGTAGTAGTACGTAGTGATGTGTACCGTGTAAACACCTGAATACCAGCGGTTACAGGTTCGATTCGCGCACGGGATGGTTATTTGTATTTTTACAAATATTTCTCTCCGCTCTGGATGTATATTGTCCTTGTAATCGTTACTCATAGTAGGTAATATATCTGCAAACCCTCAGTGAAGCAGTGTTTCAGCTCCGAACCTTATCCTATATGCAGAAAGAAGCCTATACCTAACAGTGGAAATGGAATGTTTCAGGCTTATTAAAAAAATCACGATTCAGCCTGTAATATCCCACTGTTAGGCATAGGCCTCTTCCCTATGTAGGAGAAGGATCGGAGCTTATTCCACCACGCTGCTCCAATGCGGGTAGGCGGATATTCCCTACTATGAGTAACGATCGCTATCAGATGTACATGATAACAACCGGGACCGACGGCTTAACGTGCTCTCCGAGGCACGGTGGGGAGACCCACAAGGACTGCACAAACACCTAGACCACGGCAAACATCTGTATGGCCAATACAAATGTTATCGTGTGCGGGGATCGAACCCGCAACCGCCCGCGCAACAGTCAATCGCAATCCAGTGCTGTAACCGCTGCGCCAACGCGGCGTCAATCGGCGGCGCGTGATTAAAAAAATCAAATACTAGAAAATTGTCTACTCTACAATCAAATTATATGCGAGTGGATTAATTGTGCTATTTGTGTATATATTTATTTATTTAAGTGTGTGTAATTTCGTGCTTAATATATGATCGGTGCTCCATTATTTATTCTACTAACAATATTTATACTCTTGGAGTAATGTCTGAGACGATTGTTTGGTAATTGCGGTCCTTGTACATATACGAGTAAATATGTAAAACCTTATCTATGGTATTTAATTAACGTAGATCTAATTACGTCCCAATTAAATAATGTAAATGAGAGAAGATATTAATATAATGTACGTTTTAACTGTGTCTGCATGTAAGGTTCCTTTTTAAGCGATATTCTTTTAGAACTGTGTATGTGTGTAACATTTTGATGTAGTTTTTTTTGCGTTTTTTTTTTATTTAACGATGCGTTGATTGATGGCTAAACAGGGGTATGATAAATATGCCATTTTTCTTTTTTTATTTGAAAGGGTGCCATCCAAAAGCCTCTCCAGCCACTACCGCCAATTTTACGTAGATCGTCGGTCCAGCGGGCCGGAGGGCGCCCCACACTGCGTTTGCCAGGACGCGGTCTCCACTCTAGGACACGTCTGCTCCAGCGGCCATCGGTCCTGCGACACAAGTGACCAGCCCACTGTAACTTCAACTTGCTAATTCTGTGAATAAAATGTACGTGTGTGAATATATTTATATAGAATAAGTAATTTATTTTAATATTTATTTTAGAATTAAATATAAAACATTTAATGGCATTCTCGAGTCTGTTTCTTGTGTTATCTTAAGTGAGTATATATATATTATGTATATTTAGTGAGTATATATATATATATATATATATATATATGTATGTTTAGTGACTAATATTTTGAGCAGTAGTAAAGAAGCTCTTAGAATGTTTAAAAGACTGAATGACAAAAGATACGCGCTATATCTAATATAAATCGCAACGTTTTTCTAAAATATGTTAAAGTCTGAGAGTATATGTATTTGTCGAAGTTTACAGGTCTCGCTCATGAATTTTCCTTGAAGACAAATAAAAATTAAGCTCTCAAATATTATGAAAAACCACAGCAGAAACATTTAACTTACGAAGTATTTTTTGCGGTTTTTTAACTACTCTGCATTCAAATAAGTACTCTCCGTCAATCCGTTAAGCTTTAAAGCTCTCAGTACCTGGGTGACCGAGCCTAGCTCGGTATTTCTATTTTTATTTTATTTATTTTTTATTTTGTTTTTTTTTCTCGGTATTTTTATATTTTATTTTTATTTAAATAAAAAATCACGAGTGAAATTTAAAAAAAAAAAGAAAAAAGAATTATTCTCAGACTGAGATTTGAACCATGGTTTTCTCGATCAATATCAACCTTCCGATTTCCCACTAAGCTGTTACAACTTTAATGACACTTGTGAAATTAACCTTCCTATTCTAACGATATTTTAGCCATTTTTTCATTGCCTAAAAACAGGGATAAAACGACATTTTTTTTAAATGAATCCTAGCTAGGTCAATTTTTCGCCCCCGAAATCCCCTGCATACCAAATTTTACGAAAATCGTTGGAGCCGATTCCGAGATTCAGAAAATATATATATATATACAAGAATTGCTCGTTTAATAGTATAAGATTAGGAGAGTCGAGTTTTATTGAAACCGTTTAGCGCTGCTTGACGTATTAATTATGTCAAAATATTACGTCATTTTGCCGTGTTTGCGTGTAAAAATAAATAAAAATTTCGTTTTATTTTTATACTCAACACGAGGCTTGTTTGAAGTGTATTATTAGATTAATTTTGTATATTACTAGCTTCTGCGCGCGACTTCGTCGGCGTGGACTCCGCTCCTATTGCTCTTAGCGTGATGGTATATAGCCTATAGCCTTCCTCGATAAATGGGCTATCTAACGCTGAAAGAATTTTTCAAATCGGACCAGTAGATCCTGAGATTAGCGCGTTCAAACAAACAAACAAACAAACAAACTCTTCAGCTTTATTATATTAGTATAGATTAAAACGTAATATCTATTTGATCAACTTTGATACTTGATTATAAATATAATAAAAAAGAAATAAATATAATAATAATTCACTAACATAATTTTTTATATACATAGGTATCTTACATTTTTAACCGCCTTCCAAAAAAGGAGGAGGTTCTCAATTCGACACGTATGTTTTTTTTTTTTTTTTTTTATGTATGTTAGCTCAGAACTTTTGACTGGGTGGACCGATTTCGATCAATTTTGTTTTAATTGAAAGGTGTTGCGTGTCATGTGGTCCCATTTTAATTTAATTGAGATCTGACAAGTACTTTTAGAGTTATATCTAATAATGCGTATTTACGTGACTACTTTTTCGTCGACTTACGTTATATTATACCGTATAACTTTTTACTCGGTGTACCGATTTCGATGATTCTTACTTTAATCGAAAGCTAATACTTGTCTTGTAGTTTTGTTTAAATTAGATAGAAAACTGATTACAACTTTTTGAGTAATCTTTAATAGCGCGTATTTACTTGAATATTTTTTCGTCTTATTACGTTGTATTACTTGTCGATGTAATAATATTGAAGTCGGTTTTTTTTCGTTTGCGAGCAAACACAATTATATAACCTAGTATAGATGTTATTAATTTAGATCTCCTGCAGCAATCATTTTCTGTTTAGTTTCATTTTCGGTTTTCGCAATCATAGCAATCATTTTCGGTCTAGTTTTTCGTAGATATTAAAAAAAGACTTGCAGTTTACACCAATATTTTCTAGAAGAAGAAGTAGTATTTTTATCAAGGATAAACAGCATCTGTTGAGTATTTTTTGTCATGCCAACTCTGTTCTGAACGCGTTTTGTGTAATTTGCCAATTTTATGTGCAATTTTCTTAATTTTTCATTGCGTAAGAACTTTCTTGCAAAGTATTAAAAATTTCTGATTTATTTATTTCATTTATTCACTAAGGTCAAAGGACCACCAAAAAGGCAGTCACTGCACTATAAAATTTTAACACTCAAAATACTTATAACTACAAGTAGAACAGTGCACGACTTTTTAAGACGGCCACTAATAATCACTTATTCATTTTTTTTAACAAATAAGCCGATTCAATCCACCCGTTATCGAGTTTTGTGCTTGCATTTAGCAATTAATTTTTATTTATATAAAGCCGCGTTGGCGCAGCGGTCACAGCACTGGCGGTTGCGGGTTCGATCCCCGCACACGATAACATTTGTATTGGCCATACAGGTGTTTTACGTGGTCTGGGTGTTTGTGCAGTCCTTGTGGGTCTCCCCACCGTGCCTCGGAGAGCACGTTAAGCCGTCGGTCCCGGTTGTTATCGTGTACACCTGATAGCGATCGTTACTCATATATATTATATATGTATATTATATTATAAGCCTTTATTGCTGATACTAAACAATCACACATAGTAGCAAATTGTTATATCTTAAATCTAATACATCGGATTTCCCGGTTTAGTGGTCAGCGTGTCCAGTGACACATAGGCCTCTATAAGGATATAAGGGTATTATCGTTACTCATAGTAGGGAATATATCCGCCAACCCGCATTGGAGCAGCGTGGCGTATTAAGCTCCGATCGTTCTCCTACATGGGGAAGAGGCCTATGCCCAACAGTGGGATATTACAGGCTGAATCGTGATCGTGATAAAATATTAATACAACAAGACAAAATGTCACGTCCCGAATAAAACTAATAAAATTAATGTTACGTTCCTGCTGGATTGGAAACTCGATCTATTTTAGAACTGTTCTTTATCGCTTTAAAACGGTGATGAACCCCTCGACAATAGAAAGATCTCAATGAAAGATTACGACGCTGAGACTCTGTGCAATTTATTCTAACACTGAACTTCATACATACCTCTATTTACTAGCAATTTGTACCGAACGTGGACTCTATTTTTAGTTTAAGTGCCCTCGTCATGTATCGCTATTTTTAGTTAACTATTTATAGCTCTTTATTCAATTCGCGTAGCACAATAAAGCGAGGGATAACGTAAGACTTAATCAACGCAAAGACTTTATAATGTCAAAATAACGTATGGTCTAAGATCTGAGATAGGTAAATATTCCCTCATCTGTTAATTACGCCACCATAAGCCAAATATTAAAAAAAAACAAAAATATTTGCAGCAGGCTTATGGTGGCAGAGGTTGTTTTTATAAATTCACAATATTGAAATCAGCCTATAAAAAATTGTTCCGTCTAATTAACAGATGAGGGAATATTTTGTTATATCCCGGATCTTAGACCAGTACGTGTAATAAGCATGTTATAAAGAAACAAGTCGATATAAATATCATTCTTAAGCCTTAGGTACGTGTAAATGTGGAAAAAAGGTGTAAAATATTCCTTTTGAGTTATTTTTAACTCATGTGTTCAGTTAATTGATTGTGATGGGCATTTGATCAATCATTTGATGTACAAACGAACGTAGCGAGGCACAGGCGCTGTTATAATGTGTTTGAGTGCTCAATCAAAGTCTGAGCTATAGGTTACTATCGACAATATTAATATTTTTTAAAATTTAGATGACTATTTGAAAATCTCTCACAATAAAACGCTTATTTGACTAGCCCGTTGGCACAGTTTGTAGTGACCCTGCTTTCTGCTCCGGGGGTTGTGGGTTCAATTCCCACTCCGAGTCTGGGTGTAATATACATATTTATTTATATATTTCATCATCATCATCATCATCATATCAGCCTGTTGCAGTCCACTGCTGGACATAGGCCTCCCCAAGCTCGCGCCAGACATCCCGGTTTTCCGCAATCCCCATCCAGCCTACACCAGCAATCTTACGTAGATCGTCGGTCCAGCGGGCCAGAGGGCGTCCTACACTGCGTTTGCCAATACGCGGTCTCCACTCCACTTCGAAAATTCCGCAATGCTTGAAGACAAAAGTCTTCGAGCAATGCGTCCTGCCTGTGTTGACATATGGAGCCGAGACGTGGACACTGACGAAGGGACTGGTCCACAAGTTTAAAGTCGCTCAACGTGCTATGCTACGGGCTATGCTTGGAGTTTCTCTCAAGGACAGAATAAGAAATGAGACTATCCGTGAGAGAACGAAAGTAACCGACATAGCCCACAGAATCAGCAAGTTGAAGTGGCAGTGGGCTGGTCATCTGTGTCGCAGGACCGATGGCCGTTGGAGCAGACGTGTCCTGGAGTGGAGACCGCGTATTGGCAAACGCAGTGTTTATATATTTATATATGTATTATTTATAAGTATGTTTATCAAAAAAAAAAATATGTAGCTAGACCAGTCGGCTGTTACCTATAACACAAACATTAAGTTGCTTACTTTAGAAACAGACGACCGTGTGTATAATGTGTAGATATTTATTTATTATTATTATTATTTAAATGCTAAAAGGATGTTTCAATCAGATTAGTCAATTACGTGTTGCGTTGATCGGATTAATTATTTATTAATACTAAATTACAAGTGTTTGGGTTTGTGCAAAGGTAAAAATTCAAGATTAATTTAGGAACTATTTTCGTATTTTGAAGCGTGGAATGATTCGATTAAGGGTAATCTGCGCTATAAATTTATATTTAACTCACTTTTATTCATTGCCTTCGTTAGCGTTTATACAATCCTTAATTAATTTATTATTGACTTTTAAGCGGAGTTCGGTACTGAATGAATTTCATTTGAAGATTAAAAATATTCAAACGTAAGAAATATGAATGGATAAAATTATAACAAAATTATATAATTTTGGCACGGATTTAACAACATAATATCTATATACCAAATGGAACCTAAACCAACAATGATAAAGTCATAGCATTGAGATTACTTACGTAAAATGGACAAAGTTGGAATAGAATTGTTGTGTTGAATAAACTTGTTACAGCTACAATTGCATTTAATTATTAAGGTACATTCTTATAATTACTTTCTTTCAAAGACAAGGCAAGTACAAAGGAATAATGGAATTCTATTTTCTATTATATCGCGAAACGTTTTTATTTATTTGAGATACCTATCTTGCGTTTTTTATATACTAGTATTATCATTGAATAAGTGTTCTAATTATAATTTGGTAATTCTATCGGTGTTCTTGTTTATACAACTAAAATTTTCTTAAATTTTAAAAAATAAATTGTAACTTTCTTTTCAATTTTTTTTGAATGGAGTTCTTGAAGTTCATTAGAACTTTTTCTCTTCTGAAATAAGGATTTGTAACATTTTTTCTCGGGCTCATGCACTACACTTTGTTGCCTCTTGTAAAATGTTACTTAACATAATTGATTGAAATATACTTTTGCTGTCTAATTGATTTATCACAAAATATTTTAAAGTAATTTTTTTAATAATTTTATTAAACGAATAGCCATATCCTAAAATCTAAATTAACTAGTCACCATACGCTCAGCTTTTGCTACTTAAGAGTGCGCATAATGCAAAATTACCATCTTCTATTTGTTTTGACATGAAAAGTTCCAGACCAAATCTTAAAATAAAAATATATGACAAACTACGTGATATTTGCAAGGGTTGACCCATATCAAAAACATAAAATAAGGAAATTTCCTCGATAAAATATAATCACGAAGTAACCTCTAATTTTTATATTTTTTCTATTTATACTCGATATGGTTATGACCATTAAGACAAAAATTTGATAATTAATTACATTTAAATATGAGTAAAGGCTATGCCAAGGCATTTAATGTAATTACTTTTAGTTTCGGAATTATATACAAAATAACATATTTGTCGTTTTTTTACATTCGTAATGCGCTCAAAACTATATCGTCTATCGCACTCTGACACGAGGCTTTGTGTATATTTTGTTTCATCGGGCGCGCGGGTGAAATTTGATTTTTTACTCGCCTTATGCACGCTCTTAAACAATCAATTCGTAACGTTACATTCTTTGTAATTCTAACTATCATCTATTTTTACCACTTCATTGTATACTAGGTACGTATAATTAGAATTTTTATTAAAAAATGCTGAAGCTTTGGTGGATGACTACTGCATTCGTTTAATGGGAGGTACGATTTTCATTGAAACATTGTTTTGTGGATAAAGACTGGTTTATTGATCCAGGTCAATGAAGAAATGAGATTTTGAAGCTAGTATCTTGAAGCGAAGCCAAGTAAAGTGCAAAACTTTACAGCAGTGAAATACTGTAGCTGTATAATTAGCAATTAAGATAAGGTAGATGACAACAAAGACAAGGTAACGAACAGAAAAAGCGATAGAGTGCAAATTTTCATAATTATTTATAAGCTAATAAGTAATCGATTTGTTACCTAAAATTTATTTTATTCAATAAAGTAACACTATTTTTTTACTTTTCTACTCTGATTGTCATTTAAATGTTTTCAACTACTGTCGACGATAGGAATAATTCAACAACTTATTTCGATCTTTCATCTTCGATCACATTTCTACAAGATCAATTTTATAATTTAAAAAATTAAAAATATAATACAAAAATAGTCTTCGATCTTAAGCCACAAATCACTGTTATATTCTTTAACACTTGAGTACGCGGTAGATTTTTGTGTTGAAAACTAACTAAAAAGGCACAAAAATTCTATGGGATATGAAATAATGGTAAAGAAAACGGGAAACCCAGTGTCATGCTCTCCCTTGAGATAGTTTTTTCGTGTTGTCTCTTAGACTTGGATTTTGGGACCAAGTCTCTCGCCTACAATTAAGGTCGATGAAATTAAGTCTTTTATAAATGAAAAAATCTTAAAGACCAAGCATTCTAAAGTTGTCCGATGGAATGAGTCCGTAAAAGACAAAAAAAAAATGTTTATAAAATATTTCCAGACATTATCTATATGTATACTGTATTTATATTGCAATAGAACATCTTTTACGATGAAACTAAAAATCGTTAAAAATTTATTTTCAGCTGGATTCTCGACTACACCGAACAATATCCATTGTGGCTTTTTCATCCCACATGACATGTTTAAAATTGGCACAGCTAAAAGCTATATAACGTGGAATTGAATCAAAAATCATGCAAAAGTTGACAAACATTTATTCTGTTTCTATTTTCTAAGTTACCTTCACACTACATCATCATCATCATCATCATATTCTACCTGCCCTTATCCTATTTATATAGGGTCGGCACAACATGTTCTCGTCTTCCTCAGACTCATGTTGTAAGTGATTTGGCATGTTATTTTTTACGACCGGCCGCCTACCTGACATCAACCCTCAATATTCATATAACACTACATACAATGTTATTATACTATATACTTCAACACATTATTTGTCAAATACTACTATTGTCCTTTTTATTAAATTGTAATAACAAGCATATAATTATCAAAACAAATTTGCCACCAAACAAGGCAAAAACGTACATATGTAACGTAAAAGTACCACTTATTGTCAACAAGTGTCAACAATAAGTGTATTGTTTGCCTGACCCATCCAACAAGCCCACGCGCTAGTAAATGTACGATGAAACGTGTAAAGTTTGACCTAACTACTCGATCAGTTTTAAAATAATGGCCAGGCGACTAGAAAATAAACGTTACACGGTTACACGAATACACACAAACACACACAGTTATACATAATCACTACATATTATAAAACAAAGTATCTTCCCGCTGTCTGTCTGTCTGTATATATGCTTACGTATTTTGATGCGGTTATATATTTTTTATATAACTAGATCGGCAAACAAGCGTACGGCTCACCTGATGGTAAGCGATTACCGTAGCTTATAGACGCCTGCAACACCAGAAGCATCGCAAGCGCGTTGTCGACCCAATCCCAAATCCCCCCAGGAGCCCTGGTCACCTTACTCACCAACAGGAACACAACACTGCTTGAAAACAGCATTATTTAGCTGCGGGATGCTCCATATTTTTAGCATGAAATTTCGTGCTGTGCCCTACCTCAGTTAAATATTATTTTTATAAATAGCTATTAAACCAAATTTTCAACCTCAACAACTCATCAACCTCAACTTTCCATTTAGCACAAAATTTCAGGTAGTACTTTGTCGTATTTTACCTGTATCACTATAAATTTAACTAGCGTTTAAACTTAAAATTTCCGTAACATACTTTGGCTGTTATCACGGTACGTGATTAAATAATGAAGCGCTTAGACTTTTAGGTTGTGGCCCAACCGTCAGTTTACTGTCTCATTAAACCACAGCTTTCCGGAGCATCGTGATTTGTTTAATTTTAGACAAGATGTGATGCATCAATAAGAATGCTCAAATACGTACGAGTATAATATATTTTTTTATACAACTAGGTCGGCAAACAAGCGTACAGCTCACCTGATGGTAAGCGATTACCGTAACTAATAGACGCCTGTATAACAACAAAAGCATCGCAAGCGCGTTGTTGACCGTAACTCTCCCCAGGAGCTCTGGTAACTTTTCTTGAGTTTTCGCACATCCGTCGATAAAGTGGTATTGTGGGTATAATTGTTTTTTTAATTTTCTTCACAAAAATGAGTCAATCAAAAGTCAAAAAAATGACTGCACTAAATAAGATAATCTTTTTCTTGTGTTCTTTATTGTCAGGACAAGTATTGCATAAAATAAATTTTATAGAAAAATTTATATATTCGCTTAAAAAGTATGACGCTATGAAGTTTGCTCGTCAGCTTGTTTTAATTAAAATATCGTTACAAGGCAACTAGTATTCAATAGGGGTGGAATGTTTCATTACCTTTGTTCTGACTGCGAGAGTTTTGTGTTTTATAAAGTTATAATAAACAAGTGTTTAACAGTAAATATATAACTTTTGGTAAGTCGTAACAACACGAGAACATGATATTCCAAGACGTCAACTGCTCTGCACGTTCAAGTTTCGAGTTATAAAATTTTATCAAACTCACTTCATTCTGCACTTACTCGGGGTGGTACACACTCAAAGTTCGGCTACTAAAATATTTTATATATGTAATTTTAACTTTAAATTTTACCTAAATGTGGGAAAATATCTTTGTTATGAGTGTTAACTGTATTGTTCTGACGGAAAACATTTATAATCGTCTTACATGTGTTTGGGTTTCATAAGATTTTATTTTTTAATTTATGTTGCTTTCTTTTGTGGGTGTTTAATTTAATAAACTATACATGACATTATCATATATATTAATAAATATTAATCTCCCCAACAGCTGACTCTATTACTTTGAGGA
The DNA here is from genome assembly GCA_905220545.2 of Melitaea athalia. Lineage (NCBI taxonomy): Eukaryota > Metazoa > Arthropoda > Insecta > Lepidoptera > Nymphalidae > Melitaea > Melitaea athalia. The sequence goes on along the minus strand of HG992178.1, from coordinate 5,115,981 downwards.
GATAATTGACACATGCTTATTTACAGATTTCTGAGATATCCTTGACCGTTTTTCTTATTTATTAGTGATAATAGCTGGCCATAAAACATTGTACATAACTTAATAACGACAACAATAGTAATCATTATACATAAAGTCTATTAATTTCATGCAAGGAAAATAAATGTAGATATATAAGCTATGAAATACATTAAAATATATTATTTATTTCAGTGAGGATTTTACTCACCTTAATCTAAAATAAGAGTTTTTTAAAGGTAACTTTTGTTTTTACATCAACAGTCTAGACGGTCCTGTAAATATAATACGTGTGATGACACCGCCGATGTCAAAACAGTTCAAATACTGGCAATCGCCTCTTAGGATTAGTTCTTTGATACAAAGTTTCAAGTTTCATTCCGCGCTAGGTAGTAAAAAACCCGTAGTATAATACCTGCATATTTATGGGGAAATTCTGGGACATATTTCTCTGTTTACTACTAGAGCAATGGGTAATCTACCACCCTGCTCTAGTAAGTAACGGCATCGAAATTCCTACCTCCACCTACCATTCACCTAGCGGGATGTATAAGTGTCGGTACCCTGTACAGACATTTGTATTCTGTAGATTTATTGTAATATATTATTCAATGTTCAAAGTCAGTGATTATTGACGTTTCCGTTTATACAAATCCCTCCGTCAACGTATAACCTTCGTCAATCTCACGCCCTGTTAAGATGTTCGAGATTCGCTGTTAACGTTAAGTTATAAATCGACGTGCTTATAATGATTTCTTACTTTGATATTTGACTTTTAGTTATAGGAAGTAATATAAACAAGGTGATATTTTGAATAGGTATTTTATTTCTTTTTTTTTTACCATACTGCAGATTAAGGGCTTATGCAAACCACGTTTTTTAAACGCGCCGTCGACGTGCGTTTGTATCGATACAAACGCGATACACACGCGAGTCAGACGCGATGCAAACGCGCGTGTGTCGCGATACAAACGCGATGCAAACGCGCGTGTGTATCGATACAGACGCGCCGTCGACGCGCGTTTGAATCGATACAAACGCCAACAAACTGCTCTGTAGGATAAAAACGCACCGTCGACGCGCGTGTCACGCTATACAGACGCGATGCAAACGCGCGTGTGTTGCGATACAGACGCGATGCAAACGCGCGTGTGTATCGAACAGACGCGCCGTCGACGCGCGTTTTAGATACGCGCGTCGACGGCGCGCTTAAAAAACGTGGTTTGCACAGGCCCTAATAATTAAGGTAACTTAACAACGGTATGTTAATTGTACGATGATTGTAGATTTTTGATCGCGGTAACCACAGATCGTGTTTATAAACAATAATGTGTTTTTCAACTGTTGGTCACCGGGGTAATAATCTTTCACAATATATTATACAAAAATAAATTTGAACATTTCATTAAAAAGGTCATAAAATAGGCGATATTTTATTAATAAATGACTAAGATTCCGTATTTATTCGTATAGAATAGCGATAATTTATAACAGTCAGTCCGCTGATTTGAGCGCAAATTGGACGATATTGACAAAGTGTTCAAGCACAATTGTTAAAGAATTTGTTGAATTGATCATATTATGATTTATTTTCGATGGTGTGAGGGCTGATACTAGACATTATTATCATATATAATAATAATAATAATAATATTTATTTATTTCAGATTTTAAATCCATTAAATTGTTAGTAACATATGAAAACTTAGAAATTAATGTTAGTACCTACGACACATTTTTTACATTCATTAAATTGTTAGTAACATATGAAAACTTAGAAACTAATGTTAGTACGACACACTGTAACACAATTTGGTTTCTTATGAATCTGCACCCACCGATACATCAGTGGTGAGTCCCACCGATCAACAAACACATTCAGCATTCCGTTGGAAGAGCCGCGTAGGCGGGCTAACATGGAGGCGCACCGTTTTCTCATAACAGCATAAAAGTCATCCGTATGCGCCTCCGCAAACATGCCTGAGGCACTGCACTGCCGCGGCAGCCCCATCAGAACCCTGAATGCGTTGTTGTACTGGACCCGTAGATCGCTGTATGCCCGCTGCGTGTAGTCAGCCCAAAGACTGCAGGTGTAAAATGACTGACAATATGCTTTAAAAAGCGTCAATTTGACGGGCTTAGTACACCTAGCAAATCTCCGAGCTAACATGTTACATCGGACAGACAGCGACCTACGTTCCCTCTCAATATCACATTCATCCTTTAAATTGTCGGTAACCCAGTGGCCCAGGTATTTGAACTTATTTACTCGACACAGCGGTGTGCCACAGAGCGAGACTACCGGTATCTCTGAATAGGTCTTAGAACCAGACTTAAAAACCATAAGCTCACTTTTCACAGCATTATACCTGAGCCCGTGAGCCACCGCATAAGATTCACATATTCGCAAAAGGTCCCGAAGAGCGCCAATGGATGGGCTCAGCAGCACCATGTCATCCGCATAGCTGATATTGTTCATACAAACTCCATCAACATGACATCCGACATTAGAGCTACTGAGCTCACCGATCAGCCGGTTCATGTACAGATTGAAGAGCCGGGGCGAACTCAACCCCCCCTGCCGCACCCCGCACTCCAACCTGTACACGTCCGAGAATGCTCCAGCCCACCTCACACAGTTTGTTTGGTTTTGATACCAATATTCAAAGACAGATATTATTTCAGGCGGCAACGTGGTATCCTTAGACATTTTATCCCACAGCACATCGTACGACACAAGGTCAAATGCCTTTGACAGGTCCAAAAAACAAGCAAATACTGGCGTTTTTCTAGCTGTGTAGTACTGCACAGTTTGCTTGAGACACAGTATGGCACTTTCCGTGGACAGTCCGGGCCTGAACCCAAACTGAGCGTCATGGGGTTCAAAGTGTTCAGCCACCTGTTTGTCAAGCAAACTGTCCAGCACCTTAGCAACAACAGTAGCCAAAGATATGGGCCTATAATTGGACATGTCAGAGGCATCCCCAGTCTTGTTTTTAACAATAGGAACAACTACAGTATGCATCAAATCCTGCGGTAGGTATCCGTGATCAACGCACAGATTAAAAAACAAAGCTAGGACCCGTGGCAAATGCGGGCCAGCGCACCTAAGGTGCTCAACGCTGAGACTATCGTGACCTGGAGACTTTCCTCTTACCATAGTATTAATAACAGAGGCAACTTTCTCCGCCGTGAACATGTTAGAAACCTTCTCAGCACTGGACTCATCGCCGAGCACCCTCTGCACGCTTGGCAAAGGTGACTCGACTTTAAAATGCCGCTGAAATAGGTTGGCAATATCCCTAGGCTCACTGAAACCCCCAACACTCGCAGGTAAGCTCGATTTTATATTAAGTTTACTGGTAGATTTCCAGAACTTACCAAACTGTTTAGCTGCATGACTTTGCGCTAGCATATCCATTTTTATTTGCTGTTCATTATTTAAACAATATTTTAATTTATATTTAAATAATTTTCTAGACTCACACATTTTGTTATAAACATTTCCTTTTGTAGGTTTCCCGTACATAAGCCATTCTTGGTAACATAATCGAGCCTCCCTGTGAGCTGATCCTACATGTCTGTTCCAGCCTACCACACGTTTACGTTTTCCTACTGTATTATTTCCTACATACGTATAATATGAACCCTCCCTCAGTACACACACTATATTTTTATACATATCATCTATTAGTTTATGATGATTAGAGTTTTTACATATTTTAAAGGAACATTCTATACACTCAGGGGGAATGTCAATTAATTTTAATTTTGAATTACAAAATTCTCGATATTCATTTATTTGTATGTTGTCTCTTTCACCCCATTTCACCTTATCACATATAAAATTAGTAGTAAATACTCTAGGGCTAACAATATTAACGTCACATTCAAAAGTAACTGGATAGTGATCAGATGCGTAAATTCCGTATAAAACAGACGCTTTTATAAAGAGGTTTCTCGCTGCACTTGTTACTATACAGTGATCCAACCACCGCTGAGACCCACTAGCCTGACAAACGAAAGTGTGCGTATCACAAGGTAAAAGTTCTGAGTCTATACAATACCACGATTGCTCGGCACATGTACTTAGGAGTTCTCTCGAAAATCTTTCACCAGGATGTGCGTTGAAATCACCGACCATGACAACCGAGTCCACGTTCTCACTGTCAATTATTGCGGAGATTTCACTGAGACATTCACTAAATTCTATTAAATTATCACTCTTGTTATTATCAAATGGCATATACACGGAAAATAACAATAATGTACGGTTTTCATGCACAATTTTTATTGCAACTAGGCGATCACTATTACACGACACCAAAGACACAGACTGGAAAGCTCCTTTTCTCCACAACCAGGCCACTCCTCCGTAAGGCCTCCCCTTGATGACTCCCACCGTCGTGTCCATGGACGACTTGCCCGTGTATGCAAAGTTATCATCCAGGCTTCCCAGATATGGTAATTCATGGGGCCAGAGCCAAGTTTCCTGTAAGGCGATGAGGTCAGATGTTTTACATAGTCTCCGTACACACTCCGTAGATCTTATAACTGATTTACAGTTAAAAGTGGATAAAATAACTTTTCTTTTGTCCAGCTTATCCATTATGGTGGTGTAATATTATTCATAATCTGAGTGTTACCTCTTTCCAGTTTTTTCTTAAAGAAAATAAAACGTCGAAATGTAATACCTTCTGGCCATAAATTATCATTAAGATAAATATGCAACTTATTTTTAGACACAAATAGTTTAAAAGCATTGTAAGGCTTTTCTCTTTTCATAATAATCCTTTCCAGGTGTACAGGTTCTTGTGTTTTACTCTTAATATATTCACAGATATCGTTTTCAGTAGTTTGCTTATTTACATTTGATATTAACACTGGAATCTTCGTCTCCGCCGCTTTAAACTTTCCTGAGGGAGACGACACTGCCTTGCCTGTTTTACCAGTAAAACGATTCTGCGACTTACGTCGCTGTACTAAAGTCCAACCATCATTATGTTTGTTTTCATTAAACAGACTTTTCTTTAATATCGGAGATTCGACATGCGATGCAGCCGGAACAACGGTATTATTATTGTTGTTATTCGCTTGAGAGCGAAAGAGTGAACTATACGCAGGCATATTCATTGAATCATTATTTGCATAGTTAGTGTGAGCACTCGTAACTGCGGCTGAGTCATCGCCCTTAGCAGGCGCTGTGACGTCCGTATCAGCTGTTAACTCCGACGTCACGTGCGGTAGTCCTATCGGTCCGCTGTCTCTGAAGTACCCTCCTCTTCGCGTATTAATATTATCGTCGTTTAAAAACGATAACGGCTGCCCAGGTGTTTGAAAATTTTGTTTCATGTCTTCCAAAAAATCCGTAGTAACATAGTTACTTTTAATCTGCTTAACTTCAGCTTGTAAAATCAACAAATCTTTCAATATCTTTGTAACATCTACATGATCGAAACAAATGGGCGGTAATTTGTGTAGATCATAAGCCACAAACACTGGTATCTGCTCAGGATCGATTGTTTTAAATACGGTGATAATATCGTCAAGATCCTTTTGCCTCTTTTGTTTACGTCTTGACACACATTTTTGTTTTGTCTTAACGGATGTAAATAACAATTTCTTCGCCTCGTCAATCTCCTCTTCAGAAAAAGCAGACTCACAGATCCGAATTAGACTCTCATTGTCCATAACATCATGTTTATTGCGTATAAACGCCAATACCTCCGAAATAACTACATTACAGTTTACACATTTAATAGTATTCACAGACATTCCGACAGACATGACACAACATCGACCGATTCGCTGCGCACGCACGCGTCGACTGCCGCGCTGTCGCGTCGATATATATTGAGGTGTTCTTTTGAAGTATTTCCCTTAACATCCATATGAAGAACGATCGAGTGGGTAAAATTATATTATAAGATCTAAGAATACGATTTAAATATAAAACGAACAGAAAGATAAAATATTATGAATTAGCATCTTTATTTATCGGTTTTGGTTTTAAAATTATTTAAGTGATAAAAGCTTAGACAAAGAAACCTATTATGTATGTTTTACTTCTCTTTTATAAACTTATACATCAACTACACTTACCTATACGTAAAAATAGACATAGTTTTATTTTTTTCTAAAAAAGCATAAATAATAATTATTTTCTATAGTTTAAAAAATCACAAAAGTCACATTAAAACTTTTATTCTCTACTTCTCTTTTTTATTCGTTAATATACTTCTAATTAAAATAATTCGCAAATAAAGTTTTAAAGTTTATGTATAACTTCACCCTTTCTTATTTGGACTTTTTAGTAGAGAAACTCAAAAATCCTTCATTAGGAGTACCTATAGCTTGCAAAGCAGTCCATACATATTTGTTTCGGCGTGACGATGTTACTATAGCGAATCGGTAATTAAGTACGTGTAGGTTATCTGTGTAAACAATAATATAATATGGCTGATGACGTCATTCGATAATAATTCGTTTCAGGTTGTGTACCGCTCGAATTTTACGATTAACTGACAGTATGTTTCCATAGGGACAGTTAACCTTGTGTGAATGTTTTATTTTTATTTAATATTAACACCCACAAGCTCTAAATTCCCATAATTATGCTTATAATAAAGCGATTAACGTTTCATTCAATTGCTGTCACTCTATTTCTCAGTCATGGAAACTGCACCAGCCCTTAGCATCTTGAGCAAAGCCCTTGCCACAGTGTTTTGTGTAAATGTGCCTTTGTGTGAATGTTAAACATATTTATTATATAATACACCTTTCGACATAGATTCAAACAAGATTGAGCTTCTTTATTTATTAAGTCATATTATATATTCTCACGTGATCGCAATGAAGTAAATCTCTCACAGTAATCCAAAGCTGTGTTGCCATCCGAAACACCTCCGTCAGGCTCATTTCGTTACAATACATTATGAATACTAAGCAGGTTATTTGGGTAGTATATTTTTCTTTGCTAAAGTCCTATAATCTAATATATATAATTCTCATGTCTAGGTGTTTGTTGCCAAACTCTTTCGAAACGGCTTGACCGATATTTATGAAATTTTGTGTGCATATCGGGTAGGTCTGAGAATCGGCAAACATCTACTTTTCATAACTCCTAAGTTATAAGGGGGTGGATGAATGGGTGATTAAGGGGTTGAATAACATATATGGCAAAACAACGTTTGCCAGGTCACTTAGTATCATACATATTTGTATACTTAATAATCCATAATAAATACTTGTTACATAGTTTCAGGTATATACATGTAAGCACCTCGGACTTGATAAGTAAAACACACTTGTGTTTCTGCATAACTTTTATAACAGCAAATAGCAAAGAGTATCAATTTCTTTTTCAATTGAACTTGCAAGTTTATCTGAATAGTAATAATTTTACTTTACATAGTTACAAATAAAACAAATGACCAAATATGAATTGAATAGTAATAATACGAAGTTCTTCATCAGACACACAATAAAATGTTAAAAGTAATAATTTTTTTATTTTTTTTTAAATTAGCTGTAAAATTTCAATCAAATCTGCTGTGGCATACGAATAAACAGACACACGACTTAAAGGGCCCCGTAAACGATCAAACTTGTTTGTCAAACTTGTTTGATCAAACTTCATGTATTCATATAACAAACATATAAAAAAAGCTCGCGGCCCCGCACACGATCAAATAATTTGACAAACACGTTTGTCAAACAGAAATTTAATATGAAGTTTGATCAAATATTTGATCGTCTACGGGGCCCTTAAAAAGGCTCTTTTTAAAATAACTTGGATGTAACCCCTCTGGGGTGTTCCTTCACTCGCCCGGGGCGGAATTACGGGGACGCTAGGCGCTTCCGCGAAGGAACCCCTAAGAAACAAAAAATCTTAAACAGAGCCACCTACTTTTCTCTATAAAACGTTATTTTAATTTCATAATTAACATTTACAAATGTATAATTTTATTACTTAAATATACCTGGATGCATACGTAAATAATTATAACAGGAATACGTATAAAAAGAGTATACAGATAACCCAATGTGTGCATATATCACTGATCACGCCCTGAAACGATTGCCGCGCCGGATATGACGACCGTGAGCGATGATGTGACTAGCGGAAGCGACGTCACCCACCCACACTGCTTAGGGGGGGTTCTCATGAAACTATCGAGTGCGTAATGATGATGGTAATCTAGTTACAATTTATTTATTTAGGTCTCAGATAAAATATTGTACAATTATAAAAAAAAATTTCACGCTAATCTTTAAGAACTTTTTAAATTATCGTAATGTACGGAAATTATATTCAATTTTTTCAGGAAGCCGCCGCCGTTGACGCCGCGTTGGCGCAGCGGTTACAGCACTGGTTTGTGGTTGTTGCGCGGTCGGATGCGGGTTTGATCCCCGCACCCGACAACATTTGTATCGGCCATACAGATGTTTGCCGTGGGCTGGGTGTTTGTGCAGTCTTTGTGGGTCTCCCCACCGTGCCTCGGAGAGCACGTTAAGCCGTTGGTCCCGGTTGATATCGTGTACACCTCATAGCGATCTTTACTCATAGTAGGGAATATATCTGCCAACCCGCATTGGAGTAGCGTGGTGGATTAAGCTCTGATCCTTCTCCTGCATGGGGAAACAGGCCTATGCCCAACAGTGGGATATTACAGGCTGAAGCGTTTCAGGAAAAAATAAACTAAATTCTATTATAAAAGGTATCATATCAAAATTTCGATCCAGCGGGATTCGAACCCGCACCCCTGACATACCGTGTCGATGCTCTAGCAAATTAAACTCATCAATCAATCAAAAAATCAAAAATATCAAGTTTTTATTTTTAAACGAAATTGTACACGACGTACGTAGGTAAGTTAAATTACAAGTAATAAAAAGCTTATTTATGATCTCTGAAGTACTTATTCAAATGAATTGTTGTTGTGAATATGGCCTAACATATTTTATATTCACTTCACTCTGAACTTTATTGCAATGAAATACGGCTTCTTCTATATTAAAACTTTGTAGAGAATATATGCAAATGTAGGTTTTATTGTATTGAACATAAAATTCATGTTCCATTAAAATTATTGCACCCTCGTTACGGGAGCTTCATGTCATATCGTTTTAATGAACAATGTTAATTCTACCGGAACGAAGACGTCGATTTGGGAGATTTATGTGGAATATTTATGACACAATTGATATTTTTATTAAATCTTATAGCAGAATGTATAATATACCTATCTATAACATATGAGATAACTCCTTGCCTTATTGCCTCTACTGGTCACCAGAGGGCTGGTGCATTTTTTGCCCAGAGAATCGGCATAGCGATTCAACGGGGAAATGCGGCCAGCGTTCTTAGCACAATATTCCACGCGGACATGATTTGTACCATAACTATCTGTAAATATTTAGTTCGTAAGTTGTAAATTGTAAATATGTATAATATATTTTTGTGTTTCCTACACATGAGGAAATTCGAAAATGTTTTTTTATTATCATATCAAAATTTTCGATCCAGCGGGATTCGACCCCCGGGAACCCGCACCCCCGACATACCGTGTCCGGTGCTCTAGCCATTAATTATTATTTATAATATTATGTATAATATTTTGTAAAATAAAATTAATTTGTTTTACATATGATATTTATAAATTAAATTTAGGATGGTGCTATAACTATTTTTTCACATGAAAAAAAGAGGTTTATTCTCAGCAGTAGGATGTTAGTTGTTACAGACTAAACCAATCAATTATAACGGTATTATAATATTGGTATGAAGAAACGATAAAAACGGGAAACTTTTTCACAATAAAACCGTCGATATGACCTTTCGATTACATATTGGCCATTTGATGCGTCTTGTAGTGGATCGAATTTAATATCGTCATTCTTTGAAATACAATAGTAAGAGGAATATGTGACTCAAGAATAAAATTTATACTGTAATAGATGTCTACGACTATGGGGCAATGAATTACTTGCTACAATAAGAGCTTTCTTCTCCTTTCTTCTTAATCCTGGGTCTGAATCTATTTTGACAACAATATATGACGTTATATTTGAACATCATGAAATTTTCATTGAATATTGTACACGGTTATTTTATTTACACTATTTTTTAAATGTAGGGCTGAAACGTGGCTGAAACTCATTCAGTAGAAGCGATAGAGACTAGAACGGCCGGAATTCATTATGTGTATATCTACATAATCTTATTGTTCCGAATATTAGTATTCTATATAATTATTACTACTACACAGTATTAATAAAATGCGGGTAGCTATGGTATGTGATCTTTCGAAGCAAAATATTTGTGAGAAGTAAGCATTGGGAGTATTTTAATGTGTATTACTGTAAAAGAGCAATTAAACTTATTTTTAACCAGCTGCCCAATACAGTTTTCTTTAAATTCAACGTTATGCAACCATTTTATATTTAACCACTAATTACTTTACAAGCTTTAGCTTTTTATGTAGCAATCATATGCGAAAACTTTTAAATGGTGTATTTTGTTTTTTTTTTCTTTTTTTATGTAATTAGCTTCTCTGTATACTGTCTGTTTTTCTAATAAAATAAAATAAAATACAGACGTTATCATGTCTTAAAAACTATAAAGCGTGTGAAGTTAAAGAAAACTTTACGAAAGTTTTCAGAAAATTTCCAATTTTATTAACTTTTCATTATGTAAGAATCTTCTACAAAGCATTACATTACCGTCACGTGCCTCTCGTAACAATATTTACAAGCCGTTTTTTATTCCCGTCTCAGGCACAAACTATCGACAGAATAGTATAGGTACTTATTAGGTCTTATCGGGAATGTAATAATATTAATGTTGATATTATTTTATGGGAGTGTCAGTACAATATAAATGGCAATTATTATATCTATGATGGAATATGCACAATGGTAAGTCTTGTATAGCTTTATATAGATTACTCTTTCTTGAAACATTCCGCATTGTTGTGTCTTGTTTAGTTTCAATATGTGGTAGCTTGTTAACAACTTTTTTATTTCTATTTTGTATTATTTATGGTTATAATAAGCTGTAAGCTATCCTAACAAAATCAAATACAATTAGAATACTAAAAAAATGCCGAAATAGTCTAATAGTTATCTGGTTTTGCGATTAGCAGCACATTAAGCGAATTACTTTTATTTATGTAGTCTTTACTTCTTTGTCGTCAAGATAATTATTTCATTAAATTGTGTTTTGTAATAAAGTTCCATGATTGCACCTCACGGTTCAATTCAGTTCGAAAAGTTTTATAATATTGAATATAGAACATCCTTTGAGCCTCGGCGTGGAGTTGGCAGGCCTTTATTTGTTCGAGTTTTATGTGGGACGCTGTTCAAAGATTTCTTGGCGCGTCTCAATAATTTTACGAAGTAGGGATTGAGGACATAATTAAATATTTCCTTATTTGTGGTAATTAAAAACGGTATATATGTATATATTCTATTGTGCAATAGATTATTGAATGGAAGATTAAACTAAATTATTTTATGTTACAATAGTTTATTAAACATACATATTTACAAGTCACAACTTAAGAAGTAATATTTACAGATAGTTTTGATACGAATCATGTCTGCGTGGGATTGTGCCAAGAATGCTGGCAGCATTTCCCCGTTGAATCGCTATGCTGATTCTCTGGGCAAATAATGCACCAGCCCTCTTGTCACCAGTGGAGGCAATAAGGCGAGGAGTTATTTCATTTAAGAATTTTTTAGCACTGCTACTCCAAGGTCCAAGTGTTTATGTTGTTAATATGCCTATGATAACTTGCCTATCGAAAAGCGGTCAAGGCTATTTTTTTTTTAATTTTTGCAGGCAAGCCTATATGATTGGTTTTGTAATTACAATATCTTACCTATGATATCAATTTTGATTCGAACAGATCGATGTAGTATCGAATATAGGTATATATATTGACCTACCTGTTCACATCTACTTGCCAGGTAGACATGACCAAAAATAAGTAGGCAAGCCTACCTATTACCTATATTATATTGCCTACAATAGGCATATTCTGTGTGTTAAAAACTATCAGTTGAGATAAAACTCATTCGGTTATCATATGAGTCAAGGTGATGAAAAAGAAAAAAAATATTAAAATTAATTAAATCAAAAGTAGCTATGACCACTTTTCGATAGGCAAGTTATCATAGGCATATTTGTTTATAAATTATATTTGATAAAAAATATGTCTTATCGAGTTATCAGATCGGTGAAGGTCGCTCTTCTACGTCTCTTAGACCAATACGGATATAATTCAAATGCTGATAAATTGTAAAATTTTATCATCGTTTCTTACAGTTAAATTAAAAATGTAACATGTAAATATTAATTAATAAAAAAAAACCCTATTTAATTTTCCGTGTTCCGTTATTTAACTTGCCAAGCTTTCTTAAAAATAAATTACAGACCTCTCTAATAGAACCTTTGTGGAAACCAAATTACGCTTAAATTTTTTGTCTTTGCTGTTGAAAAGTAATACGCTTTTATTAGAAAACTTTAGAACGTAATAAGTTCACGGAAATTTAAAAATGGCATGAAGCTACAAAGTTTGGAAGTGTGTGACTTACATTTAGTACGTTGTGATAGAATTGACTTATTTCTATCTACATATTTTTTCTAATTTTTTAAATTTGAAAATAGTAATATCGAATTATTAATGTAATATATACCTACATATGTTAATTTAATAGATCTTTATAAAGAATGATATTTTATTTTAAGAAAATTTGATCTACGTTTTAAGTTAAAGTAAGCATTATTCAAATCAGTTCATTCGAAATTTCACTCATAACAAATCGAAGGAACTCTGATTTATAATTCTTGTTGCTATGCTCGGGCATGGAATATTATATACAAATTACGGTATTTATTAATGATATTTTAAGTATACTATATTATTATATACATACTTTAGACATATTCTATTCTTTACTCGAAGGAATTAACGTATGTTTACAATAGACTTCCAAAATGAACGAATACAATACTAGAAAGGGGTTTTTTAAAGAGAAATTGCGGAGTTTCTTGCCGATTCTTCTCTACTGAATCTAAATTTCAAATAGGTAATACCTTTACTTTTAACTGTAATTAATTAAAATAATATAATCTATACTTTTAATATATAAAGCTGAAGAGTTTGTTTGTTTGGTTGTTTGTTTGTTTGTTTGTTTGTTTGTTTGTTTGTTTGTATGAACGCGGTAATCTCTGGAACTACCGGGCCGATTTGAAAAATTCTTTCAGTGTTAGATAGCCCATTTATCGAGGAAGGCTATAGGCTATGTGTCATCACGCTAAGACCAATAGGAGCGGAGTCCACGAGAACGAAGTCGCGCGCAGGAGCTAGTTTTAATTTATAAAATGACGATTCAAGTGCTTTTGAATCTTACTTGAAAAAAGTAATTTTTGAGTTTTTATTTTTTTGCGTATGTCTAAGTCAAACGTAAACCAATCTGGATTTTTGTACGCTAAACATGCTCCAATGTTCATGAAATCAATATAGGTATAGTGCATATCGAAAGTCACTGAATCCATTATCCGATTAATAACATTAATAAAATAGCAGTTACAGATTCGTTTAGCAAAAGTATAAATTATTTATAACGATTTGATTTCATTCGGATTATTCCAATAAATCGTGCACATGTTCGATGTGTGCATCGGACATCTCATATCGTAAACATTGGATTTGAATTAATGATCGTTACTCTTGCTGCAATGTCACTTTAGTGACTGCGACCTGTCAACCTTTTTTCATTTTCGTACCACTTAGGTTATAATACCGACCGACATGTACGCGATCGACGGAAGTCTTGAAAAAAAAATTCAATAATTATTTATTAAAAATATAAAATGAAATTACAATATTTAAATAATAAAACTGTCCTATGAGTAGGTTGATACAGAACTGAATTAAAAATATGATCTTATAATTTAATTGAAAAACAATCAAATTCATTAGTACGCATACCAAAGATTAGGAATCGCGAGTCTAGAGCCTAAGGTTTGAAGAGGTTTGATGGTAATCTCTCTTTATATTAGAAAATATAAATCCAGAGCATAAAAATAAGACAATGTACACAATTCACTCAGTGTTAACAATAAATGTACCTATGTCAACAAGTGTCATAAAATTTATTGTGATAGAGATCACTAGCAAAATGTTTAATGAAACCTTATTTCATATATTGAAAATTTCTGTTGTGGCATTCTCAAAGGTTTTAATTTCAATTCGAACTATAACTTGAACTTTTTAATCAATTAAAAACAATAGGTGGTAAAAAAGAATGTACCATACATCAAATGTAATAGCCATCAGTTATATTTGATATTATTTTAATAATAATTATATATAAATACATATGGAAATCGAAAGGACATTAGCGTCAGAGGTTGACGTCAATACGATTAGTGACCATTTTTTGATTAATGTGCCTGTGCAAGCGAACGAAAATGTTTTGTTACACTAAAAATAAAAACGATTCAATATCATCAACTATATATACGACGATTACGTTTAAAACGTTTATTATCTGTGTGTATCTACAATATAGGGGCATAGTTTTGTATTAAAATCTACATATTATCACGCTATTGGCGCATTTACAAAAAAAAAAAAACATGCGTATGATTGCGACGATGCGTAGATTTAAAAATTTTAACTTCTCGGATGATAAGAAACAATACCATAACGCGTTATTAAACAAAATTAATCATTTAATTTGTAATTAACTAATAAGTTAAATATTAATATTTTTTTACTTACTTTTTGATTCCTATTGCGTTTTCATTTGAAACCTACTTACGTACTTACAATATTTATTATTATACTTAGTTACTTTTTCTTTAAATTCAGTACTTTCTGGTCTCTCTGACCCGCTATACGATACTTTTTTTCTAACCAAAGGAAGACTGGAGAAGTTCTCTTGTATATTCTTCAACCTAATATGAAAGGGTTCAAGTGCAACAAAGTATATCTATACTAATATAATAAAGCTGAAGAGTTTGTTTGTTTGGTTGTTTGTTTGTTTGTTTGTTTGAACGCGGTAATCTCTGGAATTACTGGTCCGATTTAAAAAAAAATTTCAGTGTTAGATAGTCCATTTATCGAGGAAGGCTATAGGCTATATATCATCACGCTAAGACCAATAGGAGCGGAGTCCACGCCGACGAAGTCGCGCGCAAAAGCTAGTAACAAAATAATAAGGCAAATAAGTTAATAATCAAGAACTAAGAAAAGTTAAGCTAAAGTGAAAAAAGTAATTTAGATTCTAATAATAATAAAAGGTGTTTTATTTAATAGTTATATGGCTTTGAACTTCATTAACCAAACCTCATTTTCGCCTACGAAGTCGTACAGCGAATATCAAACAGTATTCCAAAAGCATCTGACATGCGAATGCGAGGTACAAGTCTCCAGGATTACATATATTTGATAAAAGTTACGTTGTTGGGAAAACTTATAATTGTGTTATAAAAGCTTTCGTTCTTTTTCTCGTACCTATTACAATTCTTGAAAAAACGGCTGAACAATTCTGACTGATTTTCTTAGGTTTAATACTTTGTAGAATGATTGAAGGAATTTTAGTCATTCTAACGATTTTTTTTAATTTCACGTTATTAGAGTTCGCAAGACAGAACTGTCTGGCAGGTAAGGAAGTTTTATTATATAAAAATGTATATGTTTGACATTATAAATATTTACATAATTATTATGTAGGTATGCTTGTATTTAGTAAACGAATTCCAAGCAGAAACCTCAAAGGAGTTGAAAACCTAATGACGTTTTCTGTTGTAAATTATCAAAATTCAACTCATGTTATTGCTTGTTGGTAATTGTTATAAAAATTATATTGTGTCAAGTCGGTGACATGACGAACATGTTCGTTACCGATAAGTTCAATTGTTAATTGTTACCGTATTTATGAAATAACAAATAAGGCGCATTCTGTGAAAGTATATTATGTAGAACGACTAATATTATTCTTACTTTAACAGGTTGTCATGTGTTTGATTATATAAATGGCAAAGATTAGTTTAGAGGCGCTTTCTTTCATGTAGAATATATTATAACAAATAATAAAGACTGTATGTAATCACGAAATTATTTTAAATAAACTATTAATTTTCTTTTCGACTTTTCTCAGCAGAACCTTCATGCTTAATCATTTACAGTAAAGTACCTAGTTTAAGAATAAATAATCATCAATTACTTCAAAGATGTTGTTTTCTTTGTAAAGTGGGGATTGGAATGTGATTTAAAACTATTTGCATAAAGAAATGTTTTATTTGCTGTAATATATGCAATGTAAAGTAAATTTAATCATGTTAATAAGATCTACACGGTCGAAAGTAGTCAAGAAATGATATATGAGTATGTCCTGTTACATTGAAACGGTTGTCGGCGGACTGACATCCTAATCTCTCTCTAACGGATGAGTTGTTTTAATGTTTGTGTTGTCAACACAATTTGTAGCTTGATGTGTTGGGATTACATTTTAATTATACTACACAAAGTAAAGTGCTTAATTAAATTATTTGTCTTAAAACAAGATGCTTTTCTGAAAGAATCATAAGCACGTATAGTTTCTAAAATTTCCATTATAGACAATTTTAATTTAAAATTTATTTCTACATTAATTTGTTAGAAATAAATAACTATTTTTGTTATTTCTATTTACTTCAGCCTATCACGCTGGACATAGGCTTCCCCAAGTTTGCGCCAAAAAATGTGTGAAACATATTGTTTTGCCCATAGTCACCACGCTGGGCAGGCGGGTTGGTGACCGCAGGGCTGCCTTTGTCGCACCGAAGACGCTGCTGCCCGTCTTCGGCCTGTGTCTTTGGGAGCCATGTAATTTTCAATAAAAACGTTCTTTGTGAAATAATTGTTGGGTGATATAAAATTTGATACCGTTAATATTATTTGTTTTACATAAAATGACAAAAAAAAAACACAGTAATATAATATTATAAGTGTATACTTAATAAACAGTAAAATAGTAATATTCATTACAATATTCATTACAATAACTAGGTTTAATTTAAAACAAAAACGAGTATCGTGAGTCTAGTTTAATTTGAAGAAAGTAAAGTAAGCTTATCGATTCATTTGAAAGTAAGCTAGAGTTTGTTGCTAACATCATGTTCTATCAATTATATTTTAAGTACCTGGGTGACCGAGCCTAGCTCGGTATTTTCATTTTATTTTTTGTTTTTTTTTTCTCGGTATTTTTATATTTTAATTTTATTTAAATAATAAATCACGAGTGAAATTAAAAAAAAAGAAAAAAAAATAATCTGGAGACTGAGATTCGAACCCGGGTCAACATGACTTGACACCCGCCGATTTCCTAATTACGCCATTACAGCTCTGTTATCAGTCGTGAAATTAAGCTTCGTATTCTAATGATTTTTTTTCATTTCCTAAAAACAGGGATAACACGACATTTTTTTTAAATGAATCCTAGCAAGATCAATTTTTCGCCCCCGAAATCCCCTGCATACTAAATTTCACGAAAATCGTTGGAGCCGATTCCGAGATTCAGAATATATATATACAAGAATTGCTCGTTTAATAGTATAAGATATGTGTATGGTAAAGTTATAGTTGAGTGAGAGATGACGTATGTGAGGGAAGGTTATGAGGGAAACCAAACCCAATGAAAGTCGATCCAACACTGAGTTTATTAAGATAAATTTTTAGTATATATAGGCAGAAGTACAGACGTCATATGTTTCATACAAATAACAATTTCATTAGAAATCTACATCAGGCAAATAATAATGTTGTGAGAAATAAGCTAATTTAAGTAGGTGATTACTTTGCATCTATAATAGTCAATAACAATTTCGTAATAAATAAGCTAAATTAAGGAGGTTACAAGACAATCATATTGCTCAATGTGCGTTGACCCGTACAATATGGATTGCGGAAAACTAGGATGTCCAGCGCGAACTCGGGGAGGCCTATGTCCAGCAGTGGAATGCAATAGGCTGAACTAACTGACTAATTGAGATTGATCTTACAATAAATATTATTCGAAGCAATTTATAGTAAAGATATTATAATTTCCATTATTCCCTTCGAACAAGACGCCGCTTGGGATAATGGATTGCTTTGTAATCAGTCTGGTAATTATTTTCACTTCTCCATTATTAATTTGAAATGTTTCAAATTCATACATAAATACGAAGGCTTTACGATTGTTCAAACAGATCACTGTCATTATTTTCTGTTATTAAAATGTTACTACTGATTTGTTATTAAATTGTAGTTAGTGTTTTAACACATAAATTTTAATAAGTAATGTAAATGTGTTGAAGGCAAAGTATACATCTCTGTTAACATCTGTCATCTCCGCCAAGCACTGTACCGTAACATTGTTAAGGGAACTTGGATATACTCTGTGTCAGTCGAGTTTAACCCGGTATGGGGTGTGTAGGTGGTGCAAGCAAGCAATACTATAAAAAATATGGTTAGAAACGACGATATCTACAATTAAAAATAAAAAGAAATATTATACGGGAAACTCGATTTAAAGGCCAATGTCGATACAAATAAATAAAATTGGAGTGTCTGTTTGTAATATTAAAATAACCGCATGTTACTAAATGCATATGGATGTATACACGGAACATATACCAATATAACAATTTTTTTTTACAATTTTTGTCTGTCAGTCTGTTTTTACCGGCTAATCTCTGAAACGGCTGGACCGAATTTGACGGGACTTTCACAGGTAGATAGCTGATGAATTAAGGAGTAACTTAGGCTACTTTTATTTTAGAACTATGCGAACTGAACAATAAACGTTTTGTTAAATTCCACGCGGACAAAGTCGGCACAGCTAGTTTTAAAATAAAATTGCTAACCAGCGTACTTCTTTTCTAGTTAATTATAGTCAAGTAACATTCTATTTACAAATGACGAAATTTTTACATTTTTTGTTTCACTATAAACACTCGTATGTTTAAATGTAAGATTGTTTACCGTTTTTCAAATATCGTATTCCTAGAAAAGTTTTATTTGGCACAACTGCTATAAAATAAGGAAGTTAAACAACGAGTTAACAAACTTTTACTACGTTTGTGCATATTTTTATGTTTTCTTTTAAACTCTTTTAGACAAGCCGTTTTAAAAAGGTTAGTTTTCCTGAATTTCATGTTATTTTTATGTGAAAGGCGTAACTTTAGTTTAACTATTTTTATGAAGGAAATTTTTCTTACTTTTATCTTAATATAAAACATAAAACTCCATTTTTCTTTTGAAAACGCAAAAAAATGTACTTGCATTATGTTTAAATTAATATACAGAAGTAAAACGCAAAGAATATTATAAATAAAGAAACAGTTATCATCTTGTAATTTTGCTAATATTATTTTATACCTAAATATTATGCTGACGAAATGGCATGAAGCAGCAAATGATTGATTTCCCCTTCGCTAAAACTACTCATCTGAAACTGACGTGTCATTTCCACTAGTGTACCGAATGGATTTCAGCCCGTTCCAGCGAGAGGCGCCAATCTATTTGGAATCAATGGAGTAAAATCAGAGGGAGCTTTTAGGAAATTGAACAATATATGAGGTCACAGGTCGAGAATCATAGCGGTCTATTTTATATTAAATAATTGAGGGTAAGATAAAAGTATCACTGATATTTAAAACTGCCGTGACTTTATTTTTATAACATGAATAAAAATTACAATTTATTTTGCCTTACCTGCCGTTAGATCTAGGTACTAAATAAAACATTTCCCAAAAACTGACTGTTTCGTAGACAAACGATTAGCGCGTATTCAAAGAAATAAAAATACTTTAAAACATTCTTAAATTAACAATGACGAAACAATGATACCAAAAGATCAATGTGATTATGCCAACATCAGCTTTATTTTATCCTTCCTAGTTTATTTTAAGAATAACACTAATGGAGCATACACTAACGAAAACAGGGAAAAACAAATATCTTTTTAATGCTAATAAGTCTAAATTTTGTCGTATTACATTTAAGAAATATAAAGAAGATGCATAAACAAATTGTAAACTAATTTATTGATATTGGATATCTAGACAATTTCCGTTTCATTCTTTAATTTGGATTAATGACTTTCAACTGTGTCCAAATTAACACAGACTGATGATTGACGTATTTATTCTCTCAAAGACGTGTGAAAAAGTTAAGCTGTGTGTTAGCTCGTATGCATGATAAAGCCTAGCTTGTATTCATTGTAGATCTAACTGAATTGTATTTATACTGATCTAGTGTTTAATTGAACGTAAACAAGTGTGGTCTGATGTTCGTGTGAATTGAAACTGAGAACTGTAATGTTTGGATACTGAAACTTAACCGGTCTTAAATGCTCTGTTTGTCACCAAAGGTAGTCATGGATGTAGAAATCAGTTTAAGGGAAGTTGGAAATTTACGGTTGGCGTGATTTTTGTTAGAGGAGGGTCATTCTTTAGTGTTATTTATGAGGAAGATAAGAAATAAGTTAAAAAAAATTCTTGATATAATAGATCTTGGAAAGAACACGTATCTGCAACAATCTGAAAAAAGAAATACCTACATAATATTTTACTATTACTACTGATTTTTCTAGTACATCTCATGTTAGCTTAAGTTTAAATAGAATCTGTTTTAGTTAGTTTATCTTACACATTGTATTTGCAAACGCAGATACAAAATTTTGTGGGTTCAAAAATGCTATGAATAGTATACTCGTATACATAATACGTTATACAGTCCGTGAAAATTTATAATTAATTAAACTTGTATTACTAAAACGATATCAGGAAAACCACAATTTATGTAGGTACTCGTGTGTCTATATCAAATTAATTTATGCCACAGAAAACCTTATGGACATAATTGGAAGCATTAATTATGTTTCTCTAATGAGTTGAGTTCGACGATTGTACGGTAGCATACATATATAAAGGTTATTGAAAAAAAGTCATATTATTCTTTTTTAGTTAAAGAAAATGTAACTTTTCTCGCTTAACAAGATTTTATTTTCCAATTCATGACCACTCGACGTCATTATTCGAGTTTTCGTAAAAGTTTGTCAAATAACAATCTTTCCTAACCGCCCTGATTTATGGAATGAAGGGAGGTATACTTGATCGTAACTCACGTATAAGACCTTTTTGACTTTTGATAAATTTGCTGTAACTTATAATTTATTTACATATTTTTGTAAAGGTGAAGTGTCTTTTTCTCTCAAATAATTTCATGTAGATTTTCATAAATTACACTATGAATAATACATCTGAAGTTAATGTAGACATAAAATTATACAATGTCTTCCATCTGAAATTTGATGGGGTTTTTTCAACCCTCCGAATTTTTACACTAAGTGCTCTCTGACCTCCATAACCCTTGAGAGCAATTATTAAGACGTAAAATAGGATATTTACCATGTCTGTTATTACTCGTTATGAGTTTCCGATATTTTGATATTAGAGAGTAAGCATGAGCATAGCCGAAATATTGGGAACTAGTAATGATTAATAAAATAATAAATATAATTATAGGTTTATATATATTTTAACATTCACACGATAAGTTAAGCAATTTAATAGTTTTGTTTTAGGTAACAGTTGGCTGATTAAGACAGTTTTTTTTTGTAATATATGTATGTACCTACATAATACATATAAAAAATTGGTTGTCTGTAAAGTTAGTTTACGGACAATGGTTTAACGTGACAACGTTAGGTATAACAAAACATCTCCTGGGACGCATAGGCCAATCGAGTGGAAAAGAGACTGATGCGGCGCAAGCGTACAATAAGCGTAACGGGACAGTGAGCGTAACGCTACAATGAGTCATCCTTTTTCGTGCATGCAGCCGGCGCTCATAGATTTATTAGACGTCACGTCAAAAAGAAAATCAAGATTTCTATTGGAACGTCATAAAAATAATGTTTGTGTGGATGAAGATTAAAAAGTTATACCTGAAAGTCTTTCTCCTAGTATTATACTAGAACAATTTCCTTACTAAGAGTAATATGATAGCTATCAGGTGTTTACGCTACAATCGGGAACGACATCTTTATGTGACTACGTGCTTACGTGAAGCTCGGTAAACCTCTCCCAGTATTTTATGTATAAAATGTATCATAACATAATAATTAACTGATTTTCAAAAAGTTTAAACAGCTTCTACAAAAATAATGTCTAATCAATAAATAAATTGAAATACGTATAACAGTACTTTCACAGTTAAATACATTTCTCAGAATCAAACTTTTTAGATTAAAAGTAGGTAGTGCTAGAGATTTAGACCCATAATTTTCAAAACCAGGCTAAAGTAAATATGTTCAAGAAACAGACATCTTATGACAAATATAGGTTCAATATTGGACTCGACAGTTTTTAGATTTAAGGTAGACATTTCACATTTTCTAAGGGTGGGTTTAGACCAAACGAACAAAGAGCTAGAGCTAAAACAAGAGCATTCTTTCTTGATCTTTATGTGTAAACGAAAACTCGTATTCATATATATATAGCAACGAAAGAATGCTCTACGCCTGTTTTACACTAAAATAATTTATATAGTGGGGATAGAATGAGCATTCGCTCGTCTTGCAAATCGACCTTTAGACTTCGAAACAAGCGTAACGTGAAGTTGAAGTACATATATAGCGATTTTATCACAAAAAAGGTCGAGTAAATATAAGACAGTGTTAAATTTCTGTCATATAAATATCTTTATAGTACACATAAAATACATTACGCGGTTTCCTGCAAACATCTTATTTGCTCCTGGGAGCGTTTTGTAATGTAAGCCATATTGAATTCGAAAACTTTACTGCATGGTAATATTTTATGTACCCTCTGCGAGAATACTATTTTTATGTTTAGTCGTCTGAAAATTGCAGTAAACTTTTTTTTTTTAAATAACAGCGGAGTTTCTTGCCGATTCTTCTCTGCAGAATCTATATTCCGAATCGGTGGTAGTTTCACATCAATTCAAATTAATTATTTTACGTTATAGGTACATTCAAAACTGTTGTGTATGTAATGTATACAAATAAATAAAATTGAAGTGTCTGTTTGTAATAAAAATAACTGCTTTTTACTAAATGCTTATGGATCTATACACGGTACATAGACCAAAATAATATTCTCTGTCTGTCTGTTTGTTCCAGCTTATCTCTGAAACGGCTGGACCGATTCTGATGGGACTTTCACTGGCAGATAGCTGATGTAATAAGGTGTAACTTAGGCTAGTTTTATTTTAGAAATTTATTTTATAACTCATTTATAACAATAAATTTTTTGTTAAATTCCACGCGGACGAAGTCGCAGGCACAGCAGCTAATTAAATATAGGTAAATATAATTTGTAAAACGACGATTCAAAAGTGCTTATACATCCTATTTGAATAAAATATATAGGCAAGTTTTTTTTTACAAACACTACAGTTTTATAAAAAAGGTATACGATTGAATCGTTTGTTTTTTTCCCTTATAAAGGCAAAAGTAATTTGGCTATACGTTATTGCGGCTTAATGTATTAAATATAATTTATTGCCCAACCTTTCTTACCTTTACTAAACCTTTCTCAAGGAAGTAGGATAATTTTTTTACATTCGCATGTAAACCAAACCAACTTCTAAAAGAAATGAATGATTCTTATAACAAATTTTTAACTTGGTAAATTCGTATCATTTTGAAAGATACATAATATTTTGTAATTGTAATCAAGTGACATTTATTAACACCTTATTACATTAATATGGAGCAGCCCGACTGGGGTAGTACCTCGACCTTACAGAAGACCACAGCTAAATAATACTGTTTTCAAGCAGTAGGTATTGTGTTCCTGTTAGTGAGAGCAGAGCTCCTGGGGGGGATTGTGGATAGGGTCGGCAACGCGCTTGCCATGCTTCTGGTGTTGCAGGTGTCTATAGGCTACGGTCTTACCATCAGGTGAGCCGTACGCTTGTTTGCTAACGTAGTTACATAAAAAAAAATTATGTCTCATAATAATTTCTTAGTATTACATAATACTTAATTAACACAGACACCTTTTTCAATACAGTAGAATATACGTATTTTTATTGCACACAAAAAAAATTAAGTACCTGCAGAGTAAAAATAAATTTAAAAAGATAAATGTACAAAAGGCGGTCTTATTACTAAAGCAGCAATCCCTTGATTGAGAATACCTTTTTTACAAATAGAGCAATTTTTAGATAGATAATAACTGATTTTTAACCAATTTGGTCTGTTTTTGGGAATGATAACTATTGGAACAGATGTGCTAGAATTGTAAGTACTTACTTTTGAATCGATAGCCAGCTTACGTTAACAGTACTTTACTGTTTGCAAACAGCAGCTGATCTCAATGTATTGCCCAGGTTATTCAACTGTAACGCTGAAACACCTGTTTATCGGTATTTTCGTCCAACTGTTCTTATATGTTTACATAGAGATATAGAGAATGCTATTATTATAGTCAAAGAAGTAGTTTGAATGGAAAAATACATTAGGTACATATTTTTATTTACGTCGCACGAATTAAAACTTGTCTAGCGCTAGTTGAAAATGATAAATGCATATTTTTTACACACACACACACACACACACACACACACACACACACACACACACACACAGGCACACACATACACACGCACAACAGACCGACGAACGGACTGTGTAATCGCAATATTAGCCAGATTTGACTGCTAATCTTTGAGTAAGGAGCACTAAAAAAGTTATGAACATTAAAAAACAATGTTAAAATCGCCAAAATTGCCGTCATTCACCTTTAACCAATTCGAGCTTAATTATACTCACAAAACGTTCCCGAAACAATGTAACAGCTAACAAATTACAATATGCTAATTTTAAGATTGGCAAAGGTTACGGATATACATTATACAAGTACCTGTAGGTACGTTAAATCTTTATAAATAAAAATGAATTGTCGAAATGTATGTATGCATATAGCTTCTGGATGATTGCACCGAATTGAATCATTCTTTTTTTTGCGTCCTTTATTGTCAGGACAAAGTTTGTACAGAAAAAAAAATCAATGCATTTACGATAAAATTTTCAGCTCATTTACTCGACACACTTATTCACTTTACTCTATCGCAGTCCACTGCTGGACATAGGCCTCCCCAAGATCAAAAAATTTCAGCTAGTGATATACAAATCAAGCTGCGGATGGAAATAATAAATTGATAGAATAATGTAATAAATTCAAGTTTAACCACGCTGATGGATTAGCGGAATGCACGTTCGCGCGCAACGCTTATTTACATAAATAAAGCTGGTTTTATTTAAGTTTTATAATAGCTTATTTCCTTTTAAAACAATACACCGTAACTTAGATTAAAAACTATTATAAATGTAGTTTCGAAAGCGTTATGCATTATTACGGTAAGCCTTTAGACAATAGTATTTCGATTTATGGGGTTTTTTGAAAAAGTGGGGAGAGGGGGTGTGGTGGATTATCCTCTGGTGCCTCTCCCATCCCTAGAAATCTCATGATTGTAACGATATCACGGCAAAAAAATTTAAGGGAAAAATTATTTAAATAGTTACCGAATACCTAATTTTAATTGTGCGTATTTTAGCTCCGATGCTGCAAGAAGTGCATTCATACTCCGTTCCGTAGCTTTTAAAACACTTACACATTATAATAATACACGTATGTACGTAGAAACTATTTGTAACACTTTTATACATAATATTATTCGTATTTACGTTAAAACTATCTCTTGATTGACAAGAGTAATATACGATACGAAGAACAGATTAATATGAATTATGAAGTTATGAACTGACATATCGATGTAGATGTTTTCGTTCTATCTATCAAACAGGCAAAAGTCTAAGACCATACAGCCTATTCAGTCGGGATTCTTTTCAATACATTTTTTTATATGAAGGCAAAACCTATCTAACTTCAAAATTAGACGGTTTATCCACATAATTACGAGTACGTTACGAAAAAAATTTAACCTACCACCATTGAAATTAGTATAACACGGCTCCGGCGCGAAAGGAGGACAGACCTCTCCCGCTGTGCGAAAGCGCATGAACGAATGCGTAGGGAGCGGATGAGGCTGGTCGCCTTCGGCGACCAGCCTTATACGCTCCGGGCTCTCAACAGAACACTCTAGGGGTAAGACAGACCAAGACCACGTGGATAGTGGGGTGCTCGGATTGGGTTCTGGGTATTTTTCGGATTTCTGTATATATATTCTAACACACAATTTTACTAATTTTATTAGAATATTATGTCGTTCTAATTTGTCCTACAATGCACAAGTATTAATTTATTTTAATATATAAAAACTATGAGTTAGATAGGTTAGGGTTATTTATTTATTTTTTATAACGAAATTATGTAGATAATCTAATTTATCTAAGCTCAAAATTAAAAAGATTTACGATTAAATAGGTTTTGCCTTCATATAAAAAAATGTATTGAAAAGAATCCCTACTGAATAGGCTGTATGGTCTTAGACTTTTGCCTGTTTGATAGATAGAACGAAAACATCTACATCGATATGTCAGTTCATATTAATCTGTTCTTCGTATCGTATATTACTCTTGTCAATCAAGAGATAGTTTTAACGTAAATACGAATAATAGGTATTATGTATAAAAGTGTTACAAATAGTTTCTACGTACATACGTGTATTATTATAATGTGTTTTAAGTGTTTTAAAAGCTACGGAACGGAGTATGAACGCACTTCTTGCAGCATCGGAGCTAAAATACGCACAATTAAAATTAGGTATTCGGTAACTATTTAAATAATTTTTACCTTAAATTTTTTTGCCGTGATATCGTTATAATCATGAGATTTCTAGGGATGGGAGAGGCACCAGAGGATAATCCACCACACACCCCTCCCCCCACTTTTTCAAAAAACCCCATAAATCGAAATACTATTGTCTAAAGACTGGCCATTATTACTTAACTAGCTATACTCGTGCGAATAATTCGCTGTAAATAAGTATAATCCAAATGTATATAATCATTCTCACTTTAAAAAATGACAAAACAGTATGTATACGTGAGTTGATTTAAAATTAAACAAAAAAAATTACCGACCGTCAATCATGTTGAAGTTGTTTCAAAATTAAAGCCGTTATATATAATACAGCTTCTGCGCGCGACTTCGTCGGCGTGGACTCCGCTCCTATTGGTCTTAGCGTGATGACACATAGTCTATAGCCTTCCTCGATAAATGGGCTATCTAACACTGAAAGAATTTTTCAAATCGGCCCAGTAGTTCCAGAGATTACCGCGTTCAAACAAACAAACAAACAAACAAACAAACAAACAAACAAACAAACTCTTCAGCTTTATATATTAGTATATAGATGTGTATTATATAATTTTAATAATTAATTAATTTACAAAAACAAAAGCAATAATAAATTTTTTAGTTGTGTCGATGCCGGTAGACCAAGCAATTAGCTATAAAATCTAGTAATATCAATAGTTTTTTCTAAAAAGGGAGGCAAACATCTTAATCTTAAATGATTATATACGAGTTCAACTTTCTACAAAACATGAGTAGGTATATTTTGTTTAAGTCTTGGGTAATATACCTACTGCATGGTTAACTAAGCTTTATTTTAATTAGAGATAACGATTATTTTATTTATACATTGAGTTTTAATTTCAAAATTAGCTCAGCCCGTGATTTCTTTCACTATAGCCGACCCTAAACCTAACCTATGCACGGATTTCTGTTTATTAGAACATAATAAGGTAGTTTATGGTATCTGTAATTCTTAAACTAATAATTTGAAGACATTAAAATATTTACTTTCTTTAAAATATGTATGTACTTACCAAAGAAAAAGAAGGAATAAATTCGGATTACGATTTACGGATAGTTAATTAAATTACAAATAAATATAACTTTTTATTTTCATCTAGAACTGTGGTGGTATTAACTGAAATCACGTCAAATTTCATTCAAATGCATTAAATAGTTTTGGTATGATGCGCGTCCAGGTTGTACCCTGTGATCTACCTATTTCAACAAAGAAATGCCCTTTTTAAAACATCTTTAATACACGAAATTGGACCAACGCCAGTTTTTTATAAGTACCTAGAGATGTTTCGATTTATTATTTAATTAAAAATAAATTATTAATCCTTCAGAAATGACTTCGAATGTTCGAGGGAAACTTTATCAGACAAGCGAAAGGACATTTGAGACATCTTTAAAACCAATTTGTGCCTGTTTTCGTAAAATTTACGTTTCAGGTAGATAAAATTTCGTTTCCCTATAATGGAATAGAAACAATTTATATTTGATGGGGAAGTTGTAATTATTTTGTGCAAATAGTTACAACATTTACAGTATAGTGTATATTTATTAAAATGTAATAACATACATCTTATAAATGCTTGTATATATTTATGTTATATACCATTGCTTGAGCTAAAAAGGCATATAATTTTAATGAACAAAAGTACATATTGAAGTTTAATTCGAACTAGTTTAATGAATTTCTTGATTGTAAAAAGGTCAAAATAAAAAAAAATACGAATATAAGCTTTTTTTAAATCTTTGATCTTTTTTTAAAGACACGACTCTTATTTATGCTATTGTTATGGCAAGACATGATTATATTTATAATTTTAAATTCAGTGGTTAATTTTATTAAACATATGAGAAAAAAATCACTTTAATGTGTTAAATATGCATCCTACATTTGGCTAGAGACACAGTTTCGGATTACTTAAAGAGACTTGATCCTGTATTCCGTAATACAACTCCTTGAATCAAAAGAGAATGCATTAAGCATCTCCGCAATATAGAGTGGTATGAGTCGGTTGGTGTTAAGTCAACTTCAAGGATAAACACTGAAGTTTCATTTAAATGACTGATTGCTAGATCTGATTGTCGCGAGTTTGAACATCGCTAATGAATCCACATTTACTAGTAGTTACAAATAATATATACTGTTATAAAACGAATACATTAATCATCATCATCACTACATATTATAAAACAAAGTCTCTTCCCACTGTCTGTCTGTCTGTCTGTATATATGCTTAGATCTTTAAAACTACGCAACGGATTTTGATGCGGTTTTCTTTAGTATGTAGAGCGATTCCAGAGGAAGGTTTATATGTATAATACATGCATAATATAGTAGAGGAACACTGATAGTTTTAAAGTTTTCTAATGTGATGTCGTAAATAAACACATTTTTGCGCTTAGATTGCAAATATTTATTTTATATTTAGTATCAGCATTGCACCCGTGCGTAGCCGGAGCGGGTCGCTAGTAATACTATAAACGTACAGGTAAAATTATACTCACATCATCGTCACCACTCTATTAAAATACTAAACAAAAGTAAGTAAAGAATACGTATGTTGAAATATTGTCACAATTATTTAGAACACTAGTGAACGACCTAGATATTTAGATAGGTGCGTTGAGGTTGGACTTGGTACATTGATCACAGCCTGTCTACTAAAGTACCTTACGAGAGTTCGATCTCCACTTGTCACGGATGTTTGTATTGGTCATACAAATGTTTATCGTCGACTGGCTTTTTGTATATGTATTGTGTGTGTTCTAGAAGTTTCACAGGAAGTTGCGAGTTCAAAAATGATTTTAGGATTTAATTCTCGGTCTCATTCCACCCTTTGGTAATAGAAATCGGAATGCGATCCAAGAGCGAAATGCGGCTAGCATTCTTGCTACCATTTCATGCGGTTACGATCCCAGTAATTTTTATTAAGCCTTATTCTCTATACACATATACATATTTACTTTTTTCTGTTTAAAAATAAATATTAATTAGAATTTTCACATACAGATAACTTTATGCTTTGCATGTTGTGTTAGCCTAAATCTTCTAAATCCTAATAATTTATCATAATCATTTTAAATACATAAAGTAAAAATAAAACAGTTGTTATTACATTTCTTTTATAATATGCGCAAAGAGAGCTATGAGTACTAGGTATCCTAGTCTAAGATCCGAACTAGACATGATCTTCACCCATCTGCTTAGTGGATAAAAATTAAATAATTGTCTTCTTTATTAGGTATGTCAAAAATAAATCGCTTAAGGGTCCGCTGGAAAATTCCTGACCAGGCTATATTCGGCAACCGCCATTCGAACCCGACTTTTAGCAGGCAATCTTATGTCATCGTATTCGCAACGAAACGGCGCTTATTTTGATGTAAGATTTGTTTATTAAATATGTGGGTGAATCCAGTCGTTATGCCAGGAAAATAATAGACATCCCAACGTTTGCATTTTCTACAGACTCATACTGTCGGTAGTTATTAAACTTATTCTTTAAACTCGTACCATTTTTAAATAAAATATATATACTTTTTTTAATTTTGAATTAAACATAGCCTGCCAAGAATTTTTCAGCCTTCGCGAATTTTTCATAATACACTAAAATAAGTATAAAATATTTTTCATCCATGAAGCAGATGGGTGAACTTCGTCTCTAGTTCGGATCTCCTACTATAGTAATTACTGTGTGTGTTAGATCCGTAGCAGCTTGAAGCAGTAGTCCAGTAATAAAAGATAGCCCTTAATATTCTTTCAGATAATGTTAGATTACTGTATCAGCTACGACAATTTTGTTAAGTATTCTTGGCTGATTGCAAGCTTTGTAAGATCTGATATAAGTTTCATTTCATTTAAAAGTTGCATCAAGATTCTACTTTATATGACTATTTTTTTTATCAGTTGTTTTATACTTTTAATCAAAAAGAGGTAAATTGAGTAAATTTATTGTTTACTAGCTTCTGTGCCCGCGACTTCGACCGCGTGGAATTTACCAAAAAAGTTATTGTTCAGTTCGCAGTTGTAAAAAAAAGTTAAAATAAAAGTAGCCTAAGATACGCCTTATTACATCAGCTATCTGCCGGTGAAAGTCCCGTCAGAATCGATCCAGCCGTTTCAGAAATTAGCCGGAACAAACAGATAGACAGACAAACAAATATTGTAAAAAAAATTATTTTGGTATATGTACCGTGTATACATCCATATGCATTTAGTAAAAAGCGGTTATTTTAATATTAAAAACAGACACTCCAATTTTATTTATTAGTATAGATATACTATTTCGGAAACTAATCGAAGTTACTAATTTAGTTTATTGTAAGAAAATTTTTATTGATAAAGGCTTCCATTATGAGTGAAAATATATTTTAAGTCACTATGACTTTAATTAAATGCATCCCTAATTATCCCCAACTAACCTGACCGGAAGCTTACACCTCTGACAGGCACGACGGTCAATATGACCGCCTTTGTAGGTATAACAAGATCATTAAATGTATTACCAAGGTCTGTGACGATAACTGGCCTGGAAGTTCTTTCCTTCAGATTCGTTTGTGCTAACTCTTTCATTAATATGCCTTATTACAGTTTATCTTAATTTTTTTCAGTAAGCTGACTAAGATTAAAATCAAGGTACAAAACATTTTGTAGCTTAATTACAAGAAACGATTGTATGTTCTTTCGTTTTCATTTACTCTAACTGACTCTACATACATTGTTTTAAACCTGTCTCCACATGTCTGTCTACGGAACACGCGTAAAAATCATATAATTATAAGATAAGTTACATACGTAAAATATAAATAAGTTTCATATATGTTTTTTAGATTTTTGTGCAAATTTTTTCTTTTAGAAAAAAATCCTCAACAAAATATAAGGAAACTTATAAAAAATTATAGGAGTGAAATCGGTATAGTTGTCCTCAAGTTGTGGCGTGACCAAGGGAAATTAAGATTTATTTTTATACATAAAATATAAGCAATATGACTATAAATGATTATTATTTTAGGATAACTTTTACCTAATCCAAGAAATGGTGTTGTAACAAAATTATATTGTTATCGATTCTAAGATCTAATCAAGAGTAATGTGTATCGAACCACTCTCGCCCACGTAGAGTTATATTAGTTATTCTACCATATTGTTATACGGGGTGTATTTGGAACGCTTTGAAAAACGAAGAGGTATGATAGTGTTGGCATGACCTGACATGATACAAGTGAAAAAAACGCGAAAAGAATTTTTTTTCTTGCCACTTTTCATAACTTTTTTTGGTATAATCCAGTTTGGAAAAAATACTGAAACAGACATTTTAAGATAATGCTTCAAAATAATCGTGTTTTGAAAAAATCGGCAATGTCATTGAATACTACTAGTTCATGTGCGCAATCAGCTGACCGGCACGAGGTCAACGTACTCCTGCACACACAGTCGTGCGTCCCGCGGTCAACGATAGTTCGCAAAATACATAAGTCCTAAGATGTTCTTTAAAAAACGTTTCTGAGATAAATGGTTATATGCATTATATAGTATATAAATAGTATATTACTTGGTTAAAATCTTTCAAAGCGTTCCAAATACACCCGGTATGTATATATATCTGTAATTTTATAGACATGGTTATAATCACAACAAATTTTATAGTATCCATTTTATTTTTTAAGTTTCGTATTTTTATCTCCTAGAAAAAAGAAATAAAAATATATGAAAATGTTGCTTTAAATTACAATAATTGTTTTCCGGAATATAAGGACACACTAATAAATTTCAGTTGTAACTAAAAGTAATTGAATAATCATATTAATATGCTATTTGTCTAATAATACGTACAATGTTTTTATTTAATAATATGCGTAGTATCGAAATTAAGGATGAAAAATATAGTACCTACGCGAAAAAAATATTGTTCTACATAAAAAACACTATTATTATCATTAACTTCTGAAAACTTTGAGAAAAACAAAAAATATAGAAGAAAAAGGATAAGTAAAATATAAGTAATATATTATTTACTTAACATTATCTCAGAAAATGATTTTTAAAGCCGTGATCATTCTTTAGCCGTCAGATTTTTAGAGCTGCATAATAAATAACAACTTTTCCCTTAACTTACTTTTTATTAAGTTAGAAAGAACGGCGATTAAGGATTTACGGAGGAGATAAACTATAAAGGTATTATCACACAGTGTTTTTTTCCACTTTGACGATATTACAAAAAAAGAAAAAACTTTTTGTTCTTTTAGTAATTATCATAATACAAGTTACGATATTGTATATGTTACAAATGAAATTAGAAAAAATAATATTTGTAGAAATATACATATAACATATACTTCAAAGTAGAACTTCTATTGTTTTACTACACCCACGCTAAATACTACAGACTACGTACAAAATTTTATTTTACGGGTGTAAACACATGTTTGTTAGAATTTGACCAGTAGGTACTTTAAAGTAACTTCTTACTTTCAAGTAACGTTAATATACTAAACAAGAATAATTTAATACAAATGTGTCCTAATGATTCAAGAAAAAGGAAGATGAAACATGCAAATGCAAGCATACCTCTATTAGGAATTGCAGAAAAGGTACAAATTTTATGCCCGGACAGCTGTAATTTGAATATTACCGTAGACCTGATAACATCAATATAAGTATTACGCGCGAAAAGTATCCTTCGCAATAAAAAGTTTTATGGAAAAATGCAGTTGCATTTCATAAATGATTTTAAAAGTAATAGAATTTTCAGTAAGGTTCCTACGCCCTGCACAATTTAATACTTGTTTTTTGTTCGACAAAGAAAAAATAAATAAAAAATAATGTGGTCTAATCTGTATGGTTTCTTTTTTCTTCAACTTTTAAAAACTACAGGTATAAAATATGTGTTTGAATAAGTATGTATACATCGTAATTATTACTGGAGCAATTTTGAAAACAGTTGTGTTAAAAATGTATACTTGGTTGGTATAAAATGTGACTTAGTCTCGATCAACGTAACTCTGTTCAATGGGTCAGGAAATTGTCAAAGGGCACTACCATCGATCTTCAGACATTTTAATTGTCAAACACTGATCGGTCGGTCATGAAACTGATTGAGTTCGCTTCCATTCGATTTTTTCTTTTGTAAATGAAAATCAAATAAAAAATCAACGACATAGCGATAGCTTCATTTCCCTTTATCGTCTACAACCTTTGAGGCCTACTTTTTGTAAGTATATTTTCGAGTTGTCTATTTCGAGGAAGTTGAAATCGAACACAGGTATTACATTCGTACGTTTTAGCTTTATTTATATTCCGTTGTAAAAGGGATGCAGGTAGGGAGATCCGGGCGTGTGACTCCGGCCATCCGGCACGGGTAGTATCATCCATACCCCTCCCCCTACTTTCATTATAACTGGCCGGGTCGTAGGGGCGAGGGGCGGGAAACAGGGTTGCCAATTACACGGGCACTTTTCATCCGAGCTGGTAATGAAACATGCCATTAGGACTTTCATAAGGAAATCCGTTATTAGATTCGGTGAAATATGGCTGATTCTAATTTCGAAATTAGACTCGCTGTTATTTGTCCTCCTAATACCCTAATAATTCTGCAGCGAAATATAAAATAAACACGAAGTAAATAATGCGAATTCTTGTATTTTTAATATGAATTTCTGGCAAATCATAATGGAATATTTTGTGCTTAGTGTATAATTTATAAATAGATTATATGTACATTTTTTACTTTAACGAGCTTAAGAGTACAACTATGCCCTAACATAACGTTTGTGATATATAATACTAAAGAAACTTTAACAATAAACTCGACCGGCATTGTCAAAGTTCCCAACTTTCCCGCTACTATTGTTAATAAACGGGGAGCTGGAAGCCAGAGCGCGGCAACACCGCTGCACAGGCTGGGCGCGTCCTGAAAGCGCGCTGCGTTAGTCCGCGCGTAGCGGCGCGGTGGCTTAGCGCTCCGCAGTGTCCCGGCCGGCCGCCCTCAGGTATTCGCTTCCCGCGCCCTCCTGTTGCGCACTGCACAACAATGTTTATGTTGATGCCCTCGCTCTCACTACTTTAAACGACTACTCTATAGTATTTTTTAGTCTGTGCGTAGATTTTTCCCGCGCTTTACGCGTAACGCATAATTTTCTTTGTGATTTTCTTTGTGATTTTCTTTGCTGCATTTAATTTTTGTTTTTTTAAAGAGCAATCACATGGATTGTCAATATTCTTTATTTAAATAATTAAACATTTTTTTGAAATAAAAAAAATATTATAATGCAGTATGATATTTCGAAATGACTATTATATTACTTTTCACGGCTGGCTACTATTTTTTTCTAATTTATGTTTCTTTGTGTGTTCTTTGTAAGTAATACAAATTCTTAATTAACGATAAAGAATAATATAATAAATACTTTTGTTGTAAATAATATTTTTTACAAAACTATTGTAGTAAAAAGATTAAATTTTATAAAAATATAGATGTCGCTGTCATTTGTTCTTCGATCTCTACCATATTTCATCCCGCGTCAACTTTAATGTTTAATGAGACTTGCGACATTTATTATTTATTGATAAAATAAACTTTATTACGAAAGAATTCGAAAACATCAATTAACTTTGAAAATATTTCGTGTTTTGTGTTTCATTAAATATTTATTATAGTTATTTTATATTTGTGTTTATTTTTTTTTCTAATTTATTCGGACAAAGGTTGAATACATTTTATTTTCATTTTTAAAACGAAGTACTTTACGAAATACGGCATAGAAATGTACTGAACAATTTAATACATTTTTAAAAGGTATAATATTTTTTTTGAGTCATCTATGTAATATTATTAATTTTTCGTGCAGTTAGTAGTTTATATTGCAATACTATAAAAAAAATTACCGTTCTGCCTCTGGTTATAGTGGAATAAAGAAATATGCGCAATAAAACAATGCAGTATGTAATACCTAACTGTATTTTATTCAAATTATGTAATTTTTGTGAATCCACATAAAAAAGTATTTATATTTTATTTATGAGTAAACTTCCTGAAACATTGATTTTGTAAACAAGAAATTATTAATTTAATTACTCTGTTTATTTCAGTACTTCGAAGTATTTTAATTTAGTTGTTATTCATTGGAGTGTTTATTTGTGTTATGGAACAACGCTTCATTTATTGGAGTAGATGATTGAAATGAACAATTTATTAATAATTCATAAAGAAACGTAAGCGTCTGACGATAACATATATACATTATACAACTAGATTTCATGAATACGATATAAAATTTAACCTTTATTTAAATTTGTATATATGTACATTGAAAATTTAAGAAATTATATATTTTTAATAAAACCTTTTTCAACAAAGGAATTTTTCACGATATAGAAAAAAAGTTATAAAATATCTATATTTTACGAAATATAAAGAATTTTCTTCTTAAAATAGATTATTCATTTCGCCTATGAACGTCGTAAGAATTTTGCCTGGAGGAATTCGGTTGGAAATATGTATTTATTTATAGCAAATAACTTCTATATCGTAATATTTGTATCAATTTATTAGCAACATTTTACCTGTAAAATAAAATGTATATTAAACATACTTACCTTATTCAAAACCTAATTAAACATGAGAGTAGCAGTCTTGACTTCCTACTAGTTTTAGCCGTGCGGAAGCGGGACAACCACTGTTTCCGTCTCACTCACTCCCCCCGACGACGACCACCACCACCACCACCGAAGGCAGTTATGAGTTTAAGGAACGATTTAGAATCATTGGGCTGCTCATGTTTTGCCACCAGGCAGGGTTTAAGTAATTAGGTTTTGAATAAGGTAAGTATGTTTAATATACATTTTATTTTACAGGTAAAATGTTGCTATTAAACACACTTGACCGTTATTCAAAACCTAATTAAACATGAGAGACGTGTTTGTTATCGCCTGGTGGTGGTGACGCCAATGTGATGATATAAAGTAGGTATCTACTGAAATAATTGTATATTTAATTTAAAGTGAGCATATTTCATATAAAAGTAAATAAAAAAATATATGACAACAGATTTATTTATAGAATCAACTTTACTATAAAGACAATCAAAATTACATTAACAACAAAAATAAGTTTAAATATTCCTGATTAATTTATGGGCTCAAAACTTGTCATAATCAAATTAGATCTCTGAGATTCTGGTACTCTGGTAGTGTGAGAGCTTATTATTTCACGGCAGTAAAACTTTTTGAAAGTGTTTGCAGACTTCCAATTTGCTCTTGCAAGAATTTCATCGAGATTAGAGTGTTCAATCCAATTTTTTGATGCGACTGCTGATCTAAAGCTACCAGGTGTCGCTTTTATGCCAGCTTCATGTAGTAGCTTTTTGAGCCAACCAGCTATTATAGACCGAGTAGCCGGTTTTGGTGTTCCAAACGTATTGATGAATAAGTCTGTTGACGCTATCAAATTCCTTCTTGGTTGCGATAATAGGACTAAGCGTTTTAACCAGTAGACAGGGTCTAGCGCCTTACATTCCTTATTACAAATTAGCTTCCACCCGGACTGACGGTAATTAGCAGTATCAGTTTTGGAACCAAAGACGGGCCAGAGGATTATGCAGTCATTAGATTGTATGAAGTGTTCTGGTGAAATTCGAAGCAGTGTCAGGTCGTGAACGCGTCTTCCAGAGCACAAAAGCAAAATAGCCGCAGTATGCCGAGAAACTTTGTAAAAACTGGATGTGTTAGGATCTTGTTTGTTTAAATATGATATCAGTGTATCTATATCCCAAATTGGGAGTTTTGTAGGTGTAGGATTATCTAAACGAATAGACTTTAAAACTTGCCTCACGAGTGTATGAGTGCTTATCTTCGTCTCACTATTCGGGTCGCAAAAAGTTGAGACAGCAGACTTGTGAACCAGAATCGTGTTGTAAGAGAGCTCTTCTTTTTGATATAAATCTGCTAGGAATCTTGCGAATTGTGAGCCAGTCGGGTTGAGTGAGTCGATTTTATTGATAGCTGTCCACTTCATCCATCTGTTCCAGGCAGGCTTATATGTGTTGAGGGTTGATTTACGCCAACTCGCTAAGAGGAGCGATTTTTGTTCGTCAGACCAGTCCTTCAAGCTTGATTCCCACCCCCACATCTCCAAACCTCCAAAATCATTTCCGAGGCTTTTGTTGGAGGTAGTCCTGTCGAGGTGTCGATCAGTACATTGGATAGACGTCTGATCGTGAAGGGTGGTCCTATTGCTCGGTTCTTCAAGTCTGGTCGCCAGTATACTTTCTCCCATCTTGGGGCTACTATCATGTAAATGCCCTTTGCTTTGTTTAAGTGAGCAAGCACTTTCGGCATCAGGTAAGGTGGCGGAAATACCCATGCAAGACTGAAATCCCAGTCCATCCCTAAAGCGTCGTGAAATTTGGCTCGTGGGTCTGTTCTGTCGAGAGAGCAATAAATCGGTACCACATGCGCTCGATGAGAGGCAAACAGATCTATTTCGGGCGTGCCCCATTTCAAGAAGATGGTTTTTGTTACCCTGGGCAGAAGATGCCACTCCGGAGGAGCTTTGTATCGTGATAAGTGATCTGCATCCGAGTTGTAGTTGCCTGGAAGGTGATGTATGGTCATG
The DNA here is from genome assembly GCA_905220545.2 of Melitaea athalia. Taxonomy (NCBI): domain Eukaryota; kingdom Metazoa; phylum Arthropoda; class Insecta; order Lepidoptera; family Nymphalidae; genus Melitaea; species Melitaea athalia. Next base: position 5,077,506 of record HG992178.1, on the reverse strand, counting down.
TGTATTCTGTAGCGATCCAGGAGCGCTAACGCTTCTCTCGTAAGGTCCCCTAGGGCTCGAGATTTGGTTCCTCCTTCGTTGCGTAGATATGAGACAGTAGTCTTGTTGTCGCATTGAATGAGGAGAGCTTTTGAGCTCAGGTAATGACCATATTCGCGTAAAACCTTTATTATAGCAATAAGTTCTTTTTGATTGCAGTGTAGAGTTTGCTCTGAAGCTGTCCAGGTCCCTTGTAGACTCTTGTTGTCTAACTTCGCTCCCCATCCGATATCGCTTGCATCTGTGGTCAGATAATGCGAAGGGAGAGGGTTGTGGATTACAGATGGTGTCTCGAAATTTGTTTGCCACCATAACAATTCGCTTATCGCTTGTGGACCCAATCGAGTTCTGGTGCGAGGTGGAGCTTTTAATAGAGCATTTGCATGCACTTGAAGGGCTCGATAATTTAACCTTCCTCTTAGCACGACAAAACTTGCAAAATTCAGCGTACCTATTACTTTCTGTAATTGATCTAAACTTAGACTTTGATTTCGGAATGCATCTAGTATTAGATTGTTCAGTTTGAGTTTTAGTCTTTGCGGAAGATATTTGACATTTTTCCATGTGTCCCATACAACACCTAGAAACTCTATGGACTTCTGTGGTGCCAAAATGGATTTTTCTTTGTTTATTTTCCAGCCCAGACTTATCAGCAAGTCCACTGCAATCGTAACATGTGTTTGCAGGGTGTATCGATTCTGGTGAGCTAGGAGGAAGTCGTCCAAATATACTAGTACGCGAATACCTCGCTCTCGCATGAGTTGAGCTATCCAGTTTGTTAGCGTTGCAAATGCTTTGGGCGCAGAGTTCAGTCCGAACGGCAGACAAGTCATTTGATATAGTTTGCCGTTGAACAATAGGCGTAAGTACCTTTGATGGCTGCGTGCAATGGGTAAGTGAAAATATGCCTGATGAAGGTCGATTTTTGCCATCCAGTCCTGTGCCTGAAGAAAATCTGGAACCCTGTGCGTATTTATTAGGCGAAATTTGTCTGCGTGAACATACACATTTAATTTTTTCAAATTGAATATTGGTCTCATCGTGCCGTCGCTCTTTGGCCGGAGGAATATTGATGAAATGAAGCTTGCAGTGCGTTTGGCTTCTATAATCACCCCTTTGGACAACATTTCCGTGATAATTGTCGACATCTCTGGCGAGAAAATCGTTTGGTTTTGTTGATGCGGCTGACACAGTGGGGGTTTCATTTTGAACGGAATACGATAACCACTTATGATTTTGAGAATGTAGGGCGGTGCCCCGAGCATCCTCCAGCGACTGTGATAGTTTTGTAGCTGACCAGCACGAAAACTTGTTCGAGAGTCACAATTTTCGATTGTTATGTCCTCTCCTATCCCGGTGGGATGAGGGAGAGCCAGCTTTTCGTCCTCTATTATCATCATATCGTTTTCCTCCTCGTCCACCCCTATTACCTCGAAAGGGCTGATGGCCCTGGCCATGGTATTGGCTATGATACTTCCTTTGGCAAGGTTTTACATCACGTCTAGACGTGTATGATGGTTTAGGGGTAGGCCCGTAGGCATTTGATAGCTGGGATGGGCCGGATTCATTCTGCGGGGCAGAATGCACACGATCTTTTGTTTTAGGCCAAAAAACTCCTTTTACACCGCCAGCCTTCTCCAGCAGGGACGAAAATTTGTCGGTGTCAAATATGTGTGAGCATGATGGCGGAATTTTCCGTAATAATTGTTTGTGATAAGGATCTTTCACAAAGTTTATAATAGATTCTCTTCTGTACTGAACCAGTTCCGCTCTATGACCACAAACTAGTTGAAAGATATCACTAGTGACCTTCTGATACTCACCTTTCGTGAAGATTTCATTTAATTTTTCCGCAATATAAACACTATTGAGCTGTTCGGGTTGTTGCATTGATGTTAATAATCCTCGTATTTCGTGTTCCAACACGTTCTTTTGTTTCAACAACGCGTAAGTAACACCTGCAAATGCTTTTTCCATATGTGCTGTGAATTTGGTATTGTCATAACGTTTTATTTCATCATTAGGCTCAAGATTTGTGAACCCTGGATTATGCAAGTAATGTTTTTGAACTTCTGCATAACGTACACAGTTCCAATCAGAATTTCCAAAGCGTTGTAACTCTTTTAGTTGTTCTAAAAATGAACTAGAAGTATGCGGTACAGAGGGTTCTCTTAATTTAGTTCCAACATTAAAAGAAAACATCGATTCTTTAGGTAAGTCAGATATGAGATCGGAACCTGAAGCATGGGCTTCCGGTTCTCTTTCGTATAAAATGCCACTAATGTTTGGGTCTACGCAGCAACTACAATTATCATTATGAGATTGAATTGGAGTACTAGTTTGCTTACGAAATAACTCATTTTTGAGGGTAGAAATATCATCGATTAATTTGTTCAACTTACTGTCACGTTTTTTCCTGCGCTTATTTTTCTTCCGCCGTACCATACAACGCTCGTCATTTGAAGATGTGTTCGAACTTGAGTTAGATGAGGTACTAGAACTCGAGTCGGAGCTTGATGATCTTTTTGTTTTACGTTTTCGAGGTTTCCGCTTGTCTCCATCGATAATAATCCTTTGTTCGTCATCGTTGTACTCCCACGTTGCAGTGGATGGACCCGCTTCGTCCATATTCAAAATCTAGAATCACAATTTTATTAATACTTATGATCACATACACTAGACGGTAGCACTAAAATTTAATGAAGGTACTTGAAAAAAAGAAAAATAACAAGGATTTCGAATATGGTTAAACATTTTTAAATCTAATAATTTCGAACGGTAGCACCGTTATTTAATAATAAAATCAAATTTTACCTGGTAACCGCAATCGTTGCCTTAATTACCTTAATAATTGGATATATTACCAGTATCGCACGACTTTGAAGTGATCGCGATTTGCACAAACACTTCTTACTTAGTGACCAGCTCGGTCAGAAATCAAAACGCCAATGATTCTAAATCGTTCCTTAAACTCATAACTGCCTTCGGTGGTGGTGGTGGTGGTCGTCGTCGGGGGGAGTGAGTGAGACGGAAACAGTGGTTGTCCCGCTTCCGCACGGCTAAAACTAGTAGGAAGTCAAGACTGCTACTCTCATGTTTAATTAGGTTTTGAATAACGGTCAAGTGTGTTTAATATCAAATAACACATGAAATAAAATATAGTATTATTAAATTGCTTAATAATAAACAGACCGATAATAAATAAAAATGTTATTTTATATACTAGCAAACCTGCACAGTCATTTATGTAGACGGAAATTATTATCATTTTGGCATAAGGAGTGTACATATTATATAGCCTTTAATGGTCCTTATTAAAAGCTCTCCAATATGAAATTACTTCTAATTACAAAATTCGACACAAAAAGCAATTTAAATGCATATTGTGCTGTAAATTTGTTCACAATATATATTTATAAGTTCAGTTTTTTTTGGTTATCATTAAATATTTATGACCGCGTTGTTACTTCGGTCGCTTTATTCGTATTAGGAGGGCGATGTTAATAATTAGGGTGGAACGCGAACGTTTAATATTATATGTTGTTACCGTTTTTAACCGACTTCAAAAAAGGAGGTTTCTCAATTCGACCGTATATTTTTTTTTTTTTTTTTTTTTATGTATGTTCGGGCATAACTTCGTCGTTTATGAACCGATTTTGATAATTCTTTTTTTGTTGGAAAGGAGATATCCCAACTTAGGTACCGTGATAAGGAAACCAGGATCTGATGATGGGATCCCAGAGAAATCGAGGGGAACCCTCGAAAATTGTAGTGACGACTAGTGCGTTTTATCACTTTTTCCTTAACTACTATAAAGCACTACTATTTAATGAAGGTCTGGAGTCGATCTGATGATGGAGTCGAAAGACAGTTGAGGGAAATCTTCAACTATTTACAGCAATCACCTGCTGTTTGAGCTTCATTCATTTCTATTGATGAGAACTTTGCACCCATATGAGTTAAAAGTGCCATTACAGGTCTGATGATGGACCCCATAAATAGTCGAGGGAAATCTTCAACTATTTACAGCAATCACCTGCTGTTTGAGCTTCATTCATTTCTATTGATGAGAACTTTGCACCCATATGAGTTAAAAGTGCCATTACACGTCTGATGATGGACCCCATAAATAGTCGAGGGAAATCTTCAACTATTTACAGCAATCACCTGCTGTTTGAGCTTCATTCATTTCTATTGATGAGAACTTTGCACCCATATGAGTTAAAAGTGCCATTACACGTCTGATGATGGAGTCCATAAATAGTCGAGGGAAATCTTCAACTATTTACAGCAATCACCTGCTGTTTGAGCTTCATTCATTTCTATTGATGAGAACTTTGCACCCATATGAGTTAAAAGTGCCATTACAGGTCTGATGATGGAGCCCATAAATAGTCGAGGGAATTCCTCAATAATTTACAGCAGTTACTTTTGGTTGTTTGACGACCGCTTTGATATAATGGTGCATGTGCCGTGTCGGCGGCGCCTAAACACCGACGGTCGCGGGTTTGATTCCCGCTCGGAGTATATATTATATTTATGTTTATACAAATATTTATTTTCGGTCTGTAGGTTTCGGTTCGGTCCCGGAGAACACGCTAGGCTGTCAGTCCCGGTTGTATATCACGAACACCTAATAGCGATCTTTACTCATATATAGTAGGCAGGGCCGTCTTAAGCATATTCCGCGCCGGGGTGCGGATAATCAGCCCGCGCCCCTGCTGTTGTAAAAAACGCACTATAATTTTTATCTTTTATTTATTAATTTCTCAAAACTGTAATTTACAAAAAAACACACAAACAAAAATCAATAATTATTTTAATATGTACTCGTATTAATATTACATATTTTTTTTATTATTATTATTTAATAGGTAACTACTATAACTATCTACCAATTTAATATTCAATGACTATAAATCAAACTGAAATATCAACTTTTCGGCCTTTAAGTGTTGGCAAATATTTCAATTATGTCTTTTATTTTGAACTCAATTTTTGATTCTATACTTATATAAAGGTAAAGTTCCACATTGTGAGCGGTATGACACGTGCCGAAAGCGCCATTGTTTATGTTTATTGTTATTGTTTTTTTTAGTGTATATTTAATTTATAGAAAAATTAATTACTAGTACCTTAGCCTATTGAAATGTTTATTTAATTTATAGAAAAATTAATTACTAGTACCTTAGCCTATTGAAATGTTTATTTAATTTATAGAAAAATTAATTACTAGTACCTTAGCCTATTGAAATGTTTATTTAATTTATAGAAAAATTAATTACTAGTACCTTAGCCTATTGAAATGTTTATTTAATTTATAGAAAAATTAATTACTAGTACCTTAGCCTATTGAAATGTTACAATTTAAGGACCTAATATTGCGTTTATTAGAGGACGCAATTTTATTTTTGGGACATATGTGGGGGGACCTGGTGATATACTCGGAGACTGTGAAAACGAGCTGCATCTTGTGTTGGAGGCAGCAACTAATTAAATGAATTATTAGTCACTGTCTTGGCAAATCGTTTGTATCGCATGCCGTCTAGTGAGTCGTCTTTATTACCGCCGTATAAAGCTACGAAAAAACGTTCGCCAAAAAGAGTGAGCAAAGGTGACCACAGTAGAGCAGCGTGGTGGATTAAGCTCTGATCCTTCTCTTACATGAAGAAAGAGGCCTATGCCCAGGAGTAGGATATTACAGGCTGAAGCGTTTTATTTTGTTGGGCTTACTTAATACTGCCGAGAAGCATCCTAATTAGGTCTACACATCACTAAAAATTGTAAAATAAAATAATTTTTAACAAAAAAAAACCGACTTCAAACAGGAAACTAAAAAGTAACAAATAAATTTACTTAGCACAAAGTAATTCTTATTTTAATTTAGTTAATCAGAAATTATAAAATAAATATTTTATAATTTTGAAGTCGGTGCCAAGTAAAACAATAACTAGGTATAGGTATTATCAATTTTTCTCACCCCACAAGCTAATATTGGCAGGTAATTATTACGGAATATCTATCCTGTAGTACCTAATTAATTTATTATCTTCTTATAATACTCGTAGTATTCGGAGACCGCGCACGGCATAAAGTTCACAAATTAGGTGAATATCTGTGGTGGATATAGTACTGAAGGCACCGACTTCAAAGTTATAAAATATTTATTTTATAATTTCTGATTAACTAAATTAAAATAAGAATTACTTTGTGCTAAGTAAATTTATTTGTTACTTTTTAGTTTCCTGTTTGAAGTCGGTTTTTTTTTGTTAAAAATTATTTTATTTCAGGCGTAAGTCAATTTTCGCTTTATAAACGTTTTCGTTGTACAATTGAGCATCGCTAAATCGTAAATATAAATCGTTATAATTGTTTGAATATTTAGTTTTTTTTTTATGACTCTTGTTCCAGTATTTTAATATTTCATTTAAAAATAATAAAGAAAAGTTCTAAAGGAATTATAAAAAGGTAAATCCTAAGAAAGTATTCTTTTCTTATTTTTTCAAATATAAAACTGTTGTTTACTTTTTTGTTGCATTTCATATGAAATATTTTTATTTATTTAGTTTCGCTCTATCGCTATATATATTTTCACAGCACCCAGAATAATACGTATAACGTAACAAAACGTACGTATAAAAACTTTTACCGTCTACCGGAAGAGTAAAATCCACAACCAAATAAATGTTTAAACATAAATGAAACACAAATATTAGCACGGGAGTACTGTGAGAGATGGCTTCGAGTTTAATTGTTCAGTCCATAGTGTAGCTTCAAAATACGGGACAATTAAAGTGGATGATACCAACTTTTTTCTGTGAGTTACTGACTTTCTCGGTAATAATTACAAAGCTGGGGATTTTATTATTTAAAGATACCTACTATTTAAATTAAAGCAAATAAAACTATTTTTAACCGACTTCGAATGGAAGAGATTCTCAATTCTGCTGTATTTTCTATGTGAACTACCTCATAATTTTTTACTGGGTGTACCGATTTTGATGATTCTTTTTTAATCGAAAGTAGGTGCTTGTCGTGTAGTCCATTTTCCAATTTAATTTATTTGCAGAGAATTCTTTAAATATTTAAAATTATAGACACAAATATAATTCTGTTTCTCTTCCAGTTGCTTAATATCAAAGGGTAAACATGACGTGTTGGTAACATTTAAATGTTTCATGCGTACGTTGGCTCAGTTCTAAACGTTGATTGTAAACAAAACATGTCTGTCGCGTGAATATTCGACTTGTTTAATAAATAAGTAAGAAGGCAAACACTGTCATTCGAAATGTTCCTCAATTATTGACGGCATAATTTATTTCGGTAGCAAAGGTTTATGCTTAATAGTTTAAAATAGAGACTTATCAAATATTTCAGTGAATCTAAAGCTTAATATGTAGCGTCTCCGGGGAAATTACTGCTTTGAACTAATCCCCTAATTGCCAATTTATGTTTTATAAAACTAACATTTGTTGCTCTGTCTTTCTATACCTACACTATTTTAGCTTTCATCTTATATCTATAAAATATCTTTAAAATATGTCCCTGTCGTCAAGTGTTTAAGAGTTTTTTTTTTAATTTAAAGTTTAAGATTCAAGACCCAGATAGCGGCCGCCTAGTTTAACAGGTTAGATTTATTTTCATTAATATTTGTAAGTAATAATAATAAATAATAATAAATACTCTTTATTGTACACCAACAAAAAAAATTACAATGCATTAAGATTACTCTTAGTTTTGTACAATAGGCGGCCTTATCGCTGAAAAGCGATCTCTACCAGGCAACCGTGAGTAATTACTTCTTTATATACATATATTATATCTACATTTGTTTTGTATTGCTTCAAATGTGTATATACTTACAATAACGTAATGTTAATTTGCCGACTCGAAATTATTTTATCACTTAACTATGATACAGTAATATAAATTGCGCAATATTTTTGTCGTTTAGAGTTGATAATAGCTTGCTCTTGGGACTAACCTATTGTCGTGTCTAGCGAATATTCTCTAATGCTTAAAATTTCATAAACCCTATCTTCACAATGCGTTCCCGTTAAGCCTTTAGAATCGGAGATGTTGTATAACATAAGCTTATCGAATAAATTTTTTTCTTCACATTCGTTTTGAGACACCTCTTTGAGTATTTATTTGTATTCAGATAATATTTTTCGCACGTATATCACTTTTTAAATCCCATTTCTTTCTTTTGATGTACCGTGAAGGCGGCATTTCTTTATAGAAATAAATGTTTTATTTTCATCATTTTTTTTTTATTTTTCTACCGGTTTCGTAAAATGTAAACTGACAATAGTAAAATATTGCACAACACTTTTCTTTGATTGATTGAACAATATAAAAATATAGTGTGCATTACGAAATGTAATTATTTCAATATTTTACTCAACTAGGAATCAATCTTTATTACTATCTCTTAGTAATTAAAGTTATCGAGTTTATTTAATTGTGCTGAGTTATTATATTCATTTAATATTACTCGCCCACGTTAACACGAATATTTGAAATAACAGAGAAATCGTAGACACTTCGTAGACGTTGCCGTAGCAACCGTAGCTGATGAGTTCGTAAATGAAGTAGGTGTTCAGACAACTTACTTAAATATTTGCTTAAATATTTTATATCTTATTTATTTATTTATTTACAAAACATTACACAAAAAATAACATATAAATTTTAATTTGAATTGAGAACCTCTTCGTTTTTGGAAATTGGTTATAAAAGGGCAAAATAGTTGTTGAATATAGTTTATTTGTTAGATAGTGAAAACTCAAATAATATTCTATTAAAATTAAGTTAATCCTTTACCGTGTATATTTTCTCTTAAATTTCGTTTCAAGACCGTCCCTCGGGTCATGTTTACGTCTCAACAACCGCAAAGAAAGATATTTTTTATTACTCCGAGGACAAGTTCTTGACATTTCAAGACCTAATTTTGACGATTTCAAGACCTAATTTTGTATTAATTCTAATACTTTAAAAATTCATATTCTATGAATCTAATTTAAAATAACATGTTAGACATAGTAGTAAGATATAAGTTTTAAAACTTCTATTTTTTTGGATAAATTTAATATTTAAAAAAAAATCGGTAAAATTAGGTAATATCTTAAGTCGACAAAACTTAACGAAAAAAAAAACGTGTTTCATCTTATCTTTCTCAGAATAAAATTTCCACAAAACGTTTTCAGCAAGAGAAAATTCATTTCCGTAGTTTCGTAAAGAGCAAATCGGATTCTATGAAAGTTATTATGAGCGGAGAGATTCAGAACGAGCATCAAGCAATAAATGTCAGAGCTGTGCTAATTGCCGCTCATGAAGCTCGGAAACCGCTTACATCGTTAACGCAAGAATAGCTTTCACCAGTACATAAAACAACAAGAAAGCTTAAAGTAGCTATTAGTAATGTACTAAAGATTTTCGGACCAGTCAGATAAATATAACAATAGGAATGTTTTGGCCCCGTTACATGACGTGAAAAGAAAGGTATAAAGATTCCTAATGTCATTGTTAAATATGTGTTTTTTGCTACCAAATATCGATTCCAAATATAATCCTACGTGCGCGTTTATTCAATTGTCGGCACAATTTGATTCAAAGAATTGTTTGATCAAGTGTCACCGTAATATGTTCTTCGCGCCATTTGATGGTGGAGTGAATTTCATCGATATTATTTGGATGGTTAGAATCGTGTTAATGAACTTGTTGCGTCGGTGGTATCCTCCGCGTATGTGTAGAATGTGGAATATTATTTTTGTTTTTTCAGTGCCCCATAGTTTGGAAAATTTACAAAAGTCAATTATGTATATACCTGAAAGGCTCGTCACGTATATGGCTTCCTCCATATACTCAGTTGATGTTGCGGTTTTCATAGAAAACATAAAATAGTTTTTTTTTAATTTGCTTAGATTTTTTAATTGAGTTATACATATATATAAATTATGTGTTTTTATATTATTTCAGTCATTAAAAAGCCCGTGTCTTAAGAATAAAACGTTATATTTATTTGTAATAATTATTAAAGATTGTAATTCTCAATGAGCTACAAATATCTTCAGCCAAGCCATTGTAAACTACTGTGAACGTACAAAACACGCTGCGGCTCCTAATTGTGTAACGTTAATTCTGTTATGTCTGATCTCAATGTTATCTCGCTTTCCTGTTTCTTGTGATAAGCTTTAATGACTACATTAATGTCATTCATTCATTAACATTGCTTTGTAAAATAGGTGATGGAAATTTACTATTATTATAGATGCTACTACAATATAAATTTTAAAGGTTTTCTTTTATTTTATGCGAATTATTTATTACGCTGTTGCGCATAGAGGTTTTGCGCTAGTTCTTGTGCTTACTTGTATTGTGATACTTCAAATAATAAATTTTACTAATTATTTGAAGATGTAGCATACATTTGATTATATGAGAGCATCATAGAGGAAATCTTCATTGAGATAGAAGAAGTCTAATCGTATATTTGTCTTCTCCTGCTCTCTTTTTTTTAATTTCTGAGTTTTGAGCTACCTACTTACAATCAAGTAACAAAATTCTTTCTAAAAGTTTCATTAAAATCAAATTAAATCAAAATAACTTTATTTAAATGGGCTTCAAAAGCACTTTAGAATTATCGTTTTGCAAACTAAAATTTTAAAAGTAATTACTATTTTTAAAGTGGTTGAGAACGTAGATTCTGTAGAGAAGAATCGGCAAGAAACTCCGCAATTAGTCTTTTAAAATATTATATAAACTGTGTTTTAGTACAATATTAGTAATATCTTGCATGAAATACAACATCACTTAGTCCATACATCTTTATCATCTATGTAATCCTGCACTGAATAATAATCTTTATATAGGGACTAATTTCTTTCTAATAAACACTTTAAATTTACATTGAGATAATTGCAGTATGTATTATATGTAGTAGGTACTCTTCTATAACAACAAAGAAACGGATATTTTATGCAGATAAAATACCACCGCTCGTATATTTTATTGCTTGCCTAAGGAAGATTAAGTATATGCCACAATGATAGAGCAATTGATATCTATTTGAAATAATTTCAAATATTCTATTGGCATGTTCATGGCACTTAAAGGTTTTCTCTATATATATAAAAATTAATCGCTGAATGTGTTGCTAAGCGCAAATCTCGAGAGCGGCTGAACCGATTTCGCTAATTCTTTTTTTATAATATTCCTTGAAGTACGAGGATGGTTGTTACGGACAGAAAAATTTAAAAAATTGTCTGAAAAACTAAACTAATTAACTTTTCTATATTCCCATACAAAAGTTAAGACAGGACAACGTCTGTCGGGTCAGCTAGTATGTAATAAAAATATTTGATCTGTCACTATCCAGGGAGGATATAGTCGACTACGTTTGTATAAAGAAAGAGCCGGTATAGTATCCTTTTGTCTTAAAAAGTGATATTTTGACGAAATCGAATCCTCAGAGGTTCAATCAGGACACGTCAATACGTATTATTGAAAATGTAATTCGTATGACGACGTGCTTATATTGAAATGGCGTCGTTCGAAACATATTTACTTAATCCACCAATTCGTCTATTTATTGCGGATTGAATTATCAACAAATAAAAATCGTATAAATCGTTGAATTGATATTATAAAGACGTTAACAAAATGGTTGAATTACTTGTATTACTTTGAACAGATCTTTAAGGATTTGTAAAGTAATATTGATATTAAGTGCTAATTTAAGTTATAAAAAGCAATAAAAAGTAAACTAAAAATACTTACCTGTAAAGTTTTATTATCAGCCAATAAAATTATAAAGATATTTAGGAGTTAGATATTATTTATTTTTCTTTAACCGTTGTTATTTAAAACAGAGCTGAGGGTTAATAAACCTAAAGTTAAGAAGCTAAAAATTAAAACTACAGAATATTATTTAAATTGAGCGTGCAGAAGATCATAATTCTCACATTTTTGGCTTTATAATGCTCGACTCCCATCTGTGAGTTAGTACGCTATAAAACAACTAGAATTTAATTTACCGAAATGTTACGTAACTAGTCATAATCTTTTCGGGTGATAAAACGTACTTATCTCGTACCTCATCGGGCTTAAAGGTTTATGAAATGTGTTTCTTCAACTCTTTCAAATATTTGTAGATAAGTTTTAGGAGTTTAATATAAAAGAAGTTAAAGATTTCATTTTTATCAGTACACTGATCGATCGATTGAGTAAAAAAATGCGTTAGAGCCTATTTTTTTAATCTATACTAATATAATAAAGCTGAAGAGTTTGTTTGTTTGTTTGTTTGTTTGAACGCGCTAATCTCAGGATCTACTGGACCGATTTGAAAAATTCTTTCAGTGTTAGACAGCCCATTTATCGAGGAAGGCTATAGGCTATATATCATCACGCTAAGACCAATAGGAGTGGAGTCCACGCCGACGAAGTCGCGCGCAGAAGCTAGTATGTTATATTTAGATTTTAGAACAAGCTACTAGCTGCAGTTTTGTTAATTAATACACATTTTAACTTTTATTCCCGGTCACAAAAGTACGTTATACTGAGATGATTATATTAGAGATGTACTCGTAGTATGGACTTAATTAATTTCACCAAGTTTTATTTGCACTTTTTTGTTGTTTCTGCGTGATGTGCCGTCAGAATACAGACAGGTCAAAGTAAAAAATACAGATTTTATAAGCTACGTATGTTACTTTTTATTTTTTATAAGGGCAAATCAAGGGTTATAAAATATTCATAAATGATAGGTACGTCACTGCCGGTCTTGTGATGACTGCGTGGTTTTTAATCAGTAATCAATCAATCATCAATATTTTAAAAATGCCTGTCTTTATCGTGGTACTCTAAGAGTCCTGTCTAAAATATTTTATCATGAAATTTATGACTGTATTTTGTATTCAAAAAATCAAATAATATACCTATAACAAAAAATATAACATTAAAAATTTAGTTTTTGGTACTTCTAAAATACTACTGTACAATTGAATTCAGTCACTAACTACAATTAATTTTTTTTTATTATGATGACTATTCACTGACGCAATACTAGCTTCTTGTACAATATTATTATTAGGTATTATAGGAATAACAAAAGATTTTTGGAACATTTGGTCAGAATCTAGGATTGCGAGGGTTTTTGTTTTCGCTCTGTTGCATTCCACCTAATAGGGTTACCTTTGACATGGGTCTTCTAAGACATTGAATTTTTATACACTGTTCGAAATAGGATATTTGCAAAATACCATTGAGATAGCTTCATACTTTTTTAACTGTATATCTAGGATTTTTTTCTGTACAGAAATATTTCTATATCATAGTTCTTACTGCTTTTATGATGATGATTTTGATTATGTGAAGCATATGTTAGCAATGTATTTACGGCTTCTGTAGAGCTGTGAATGTTTAGACAAAATAAATATGATTACGCTTCAAAAATAAGTAAATCAATGTACAAAATTTTGCCGCGTTTTGACTTTATGAACAGAAGAAGAAGACGTATAGAAAACAGAATAGATTACCTCCTCGTAACTGAAATACTTTTGTAGAACATATTTGCCCTTATTCTTATACTCTACTTTCGTAATCGTTGCAGGCATGTTAAAACCATTAAAGTAATGCCCTATTATGAGTTTTAATGGTTCTTACTAAGGGTTAATGCACCCTTAAAAAGAAACTTTAATGCCACTTTTATAACACATTACTACGACCAGCCTGATGATAATTAGGTCGATATGGTTGTATTGATCCATTATTTCCTTTGTTTTTTTATTGATACGGTAAAGTATACATACAAAAGGCTGATAGTATTATTATAAAATCAAGTGAACCATTACTTGAAATTGCCTCCCCCTTACCTATACATATAATACGTAGGTATATAATAATAAAGAATCATTTATTTATTTCAGAGTCCTTTTACAATTACCAAACAATTACAATTCTTATAAATTTTACATTTTATTTCATCGTTTGAAAACATTTATATAATATATACTTCTTATTATTACATCATTCGATAGCGAGTTCATTGATGACGTCATGTCCGTAGCTCCCGTTGTTCCCAAATATTGACGACACCGTTATTATATAATTATATTAAAAGCTTATCACAATTTTCAATCTATAATTTAAAGCCTACAAAACATACCGCAAGCAATTCTAAGTTCGAGAAAATTGTTTATGCGAACATTGTGTATTATTTACCTAAAAGGTGTTTACCCACATTCTAAATCTTACTCGTATCTTTAGTATCGCTCATATCTAAAATTAATTAACAAAACAGCTAGACTGAATCTTGAACATCGTCGCATATTTTACATACATAAACATATTTTAATATTGTAACATTTTTGCACTACCGTTGTAACTTTGACACACACTTTACGGTCCCAAGTCAGTTATCAACGTTAGCTTTAAACCTTTTCGAGATCTTACACTTGGTTGGTTTTAAAAGTCTGACGTTGCACAGAGAAAATAGGAAGATGAATTCTTAAATAGCTACCAGTAATACTCTTTAGGGTGTACTTATTTTATAGATTCGATCCGGCTCGTGGTTGATTTGTTTATTTATTCGTAGAACTATTTGTTTTTTGTCATGTATGGCCTTTTGGATCTTTACCATGCCTCGGTGAGTACATAAATCTGTCAGTCCCGACTGTTATCATAAACACCCGATAACGATCGTTACACGTGGTAGATAGATTATCTCCAAGTTTATTACATAATATTATATACCGCCCGATACTTCTCCTATATGAAGAATGAAACCGTAGCCCGGATTGATAAAGTGATTCAGTTTTATATCAGATAAAATAATATAACACAAATGTGTAATTTGCTTTGTTATAGATCAGTTCTTTTGACAATTATCGAAACATCAGTTTACTTTTTACTTTGATATTCTACGTAACTATTGATAACATAATAACATATTAATAACGAATGGCGAATGGCTTCAATCGAGGAATGTTACCAATGTTTTTAATATCGGAGTCTATAAAGAAATCAAGAGCTGTAAGATGTCTTGAAAATTTAAATGATTTTAAAAATGAAGTTAGGGAAAGTATAAATCAAACTTCGATAATCATCGAGTAAAGGCTATTGAAGTGGAAGTAGGAACTGTAAAATGATAAACATTTGACCCTTTTCCACACGTACGCCATATCGAGGTTCATTATTATAGCCTGCAATGCATTGCAAATATTGATCGTGCGGTTCGTTCTTTGTGTATTTTACTCGATGTTAAACTATTTTAAAACAACAAGTTTAATTCCGCACTGTTGTTCAGGTACACTATTAATTTATCAGTTACTAGCGACCCGCCCCGGCTTCGCACGGGTAAAATTCTGATATTAAATATACTACAGAATGTCTTTATATACAAAGTTCACAGCTTTTTTGTCATTAGACAGTACAAACATGTTTTCTTTAGAGGTTACTCTTGACTTGATAAATTATGGTTTTAGCCTAATCCTATCCAACCTAATGTACTTACTATAATTATGCGGTTAAAAACTATTCCTAATACCGACTAAAGTACGAACAAACAATTTCAAAAAAAATGTTGCACGGCCGCGGCTCCAAGCCGGTACCACCGCAACCGTTATGTCCCTACATTTTAAATCTGTAATATCTTCGAAAATATTCATTTAAGTGACATGCTGTAAAGGGCCAAATTGATCAATATTAAATGCATAATGTATTTAAGGTACTAAATTGCATAAGGATTAATGCTGTATTGCTTAAAATCGCTTCGTAAATAATCCATTATTTCTCGTAAAAAGTAAAGGATAAAAAATGGTTATTGTGGGTTATCCCTAAGAGATAGACATATACCACCCTGGACTTTTTTGTAGGCCTTTTAAGTTATATAATACTGTAGTAAATTATTTTGATCTATCTCGTAGGGTTCCGCCAGCGTTTGCAATGAAAGCGCAAAAAATGTGTTTATTTACGACATCAGAAACCTCTAAAATCATCAGTGTTTATCTTTTATATTATGCATGTATAATACATATAAAACTTTCTCTTGAATCACTATATTTATAAAAAAAAACCCGCATCAAAATCCATTGCGTAGTTTCAAAGATCTAAGCATAAAAAGGACAGACAGACAGCGGGAAGCGACTTTGTTTTATACTATGTAGTGATATTTTATAGCTATCAGTGATAACAAAATATTACAACACACATTTGCAAACTTAGTTATTTCATTAAGCGTTATCTTCTATTAACCTCGGAAATTTAAAATTTTCATTGTTAACGCCTACCCCCATAATCCTTATTGGGGGTGAAGTATCATAAAATGCGCTCATTGTTGATTTCTACATCACATATAGGAGATTACTACCAAATTTGGAGTCGGTAGGAGCTATAGTTTAAAAACGGGAATTTTCGATTGTTAACGTCCCCGCAACCTCCTCTTGTGGGTGGAATTTCGTAAAATCCGATTAGCTAACTTCTACTCGGCGAAAGGAATATTCCTAGCAAATTTCAAGTCTCTACGCCTTGTGGTTCGATTTTCCATTGTTAACGCCCCCGCAACCCTCTCTTGTGGGTGGAATTTCGTAAAATCCATTCTTAGCTGACCACTACTCAGCGAAAGGAATATTCCCACCAAATTTCAAGTCTCTACGCCTTATGGTTCAATTTTCCATTGCTAACGCCCTCGCAACCCCCTCTTGTTGGTGGAATTTTATAAAATCCGTTCTTAGCTGACCTCTACTCGGCGTAAGTAATATTGCTACCAAGTTTCAAGTCTCTACGCCTTATGGTTCAATTTTCCATTGTTAACGTCACCGCAACCCCCTTTTGTGGGTGGAATTTCTTGATTCCGTTCTTAGCTGACCTCCACCCGGCGAAAGGAATATTCCTACCAAATTTCAAGTCTCTACGTCTTTATGATTCAATTTTCCATTGTTTACACCCCCGCAACCCCCTCTTGACGGTGGAATTTCGTAATTCCGTTCTTAGCTGACCTCCACTCGGCGAAAGGAATATTTCTAACAAATTTTAAGTCTCTACGCCTTATGGTTCAATTTTCCATTGTTGACACCCCCGCAACCCCCTCTTGTGGGTAAAATTTTGTAGAATCCGTTATTAGCTGATCTCTACTCGGCGCGAGGAATATTTCTACCAAATTTCAAGTCCTTACGCCTTATGGTTCAATTTTCCATTGTTAACCCCCCGTACACCCCTCTTGTGTGTGGAATTTCGTAATTCCTTTGTCAGCTGATCTCTACTTGGCGAAAGGAATATTCCTACCAAATTTCAAGTCTCTACGCCTTATGGTTCAATTTTCCATTGTTCACGCCCCCGCAACCCCGTTTTGTGGGTAAAATTTTATAAAATCCGTTATTAGCTAATCTCTACTCAGCGCAAGGAATATTTCTACCAAATTTCAAGTCTCTACGCCTTATGGTTCAATTTTCCATTGTTGACGCCCCCGCAACCCCCTCTTGTTGATAAAATTTCGTAGAATCTGTTCTTAGCTGACCTCTGCTCGGCGAAAGGAATATTTCTACCGAATTTCAAGTCACTACGCCTTATGGTTCAATTTTCTATGGTTAACGTCCCCGCAACCACCTCTTGTGGGTAAAATTTAGTAGAATCCGTTCTTAGATGACCTCTACTCGGCGAAAGGAATATTTCTACTAAATTTCAAGTCTCTTACTTCAAAAACATAAGACTTTCATATAAACTTCCAACCCCCGTTTAACCCCCTTAGGTATGGAATTTCGTAAAACCCGTTCTTAGCGGATATCTACTCCCTATAAGGGACCTACCTGCCTAATTTCAAGTTTGTAGGTGTATTTTTCATTGGACTTTCGAACGTTTGTACGAAGTTTGTATGATAGTTTTATCATCCCCTGTTTTAACCCCAAAAAGGGGTTGATTTCTCAAAATACATTATTAGTACACCTCAACACCATCTATAGAGCATACATTTTGAATTTCAAGTCTCTTACTTCAAAAACATAGGACTTTCATACAAACTTTCAACCCCCGTTTAACCCCCTTAGGTGTGAAATTTTGTAAAATCCGTTCTTAGCGGATATGTACTCTCTATAAGGAACCTACTTGCCTAATTTCAAGTTTGTAAGTGTAATTTTCATTGGACTTCATACAAACTACCAACCCCTGTTTTAACCCCAAAAGGGGATTGATTTCTAAAAATACAAAATTAGTACACCTCAACACCATCTATAGAGCATAAATTTTGAATTTCAAGTCTGTTACTTTAAAAACATAGGTCTTTCATGCAAACTTCCAACCCCCGTTTAACTCCCTTAGGTGTGGAGATTCATAAAACCCGTTCTTAGCGGATGTCTACTCCCTATAAGGAACCTACTTGCCTAATTTCAAGTTTGTACGTGTATTTTTCATTGGACTTTCATACAAACTATCATCCCCTGTTTTAACGCCAAAAGGGGGTTGATTTCTCAAAATACATTATTAGTACACCTCAACACCATCTATAGAGCATACATTTTGAATTTCAAGTCTCTTACTTCAAAAACATAGGACTTTCATACAAACTTCCAACCCCCGTTTAACCCCCTTAGGGTTGAAATATCGTAAAACCCGTTCTTAGCTGACCTCTACTCGGCGAAAGGAATATTCCTACCAAAATTCAAGTCTCTACGCCTTATGGTTCCAGAGATATCGTGATGAGTCAATGGGTGGGTAACTCTTTTATATATATAGATTATAAAACTTTAATGCCGTAACACGTAACCTTGCAGTGAACACGAACCTTTATGATATTCATTTTTATATTCTACTTTATATTATAACTTTAGCTTAATTATTTTGTAAGAAGTTTCTACAACTTTTTTCTAAATACTAGTAAAGTAACGACCATGGACTAAGAAAATGTAAGTAAACAAATACAAAAAAAAATCATCTTCACCATTTCATAAGGTTTATTCTGTCGTTGTCAAGATTTTATTTTAAAAAAAAGCGCAAATTATATCTATATAATTATATAAAAGAGATTTCCACCCATTGACTCATCACGATATCTCTGGAACCATAAGGCCTAGAGATTTGAAATTTGGTAGGAATATTCCTTTCGCCAAGTAGAGGTCAGCTAAGAACGGATTTTACAAAATTCCACCCACAAGAGGGGGTTGCGGGGGTTAATAACATAAATGGCAAAACAACGTTTGCGGGGTCAGCTAGTAACCTATATACTTAACTATAACATATAGGCTTACTTTTCTTCGTGTAATGTAAAATTCCAAATCGAATTTAAAGTAGTGTCTCATCACAGACCCATCAATGATTTGATTTTAAGTTTCTGGTCACGAACTGACCCGAAGTGCCCTGTTTGTAACATTATGCAAGATAAGAGGTTCTCATACATATCTAAGTTTTACAAGTGCATCAGCTACGAACTTATTTCGTATATTTATTATTTTATTATTTTTTCGTATTTTTAGTACTAATGTTCTCGTATCCCACATATATATAACACTTCAGCCTGTAATATCCCACAGCTGGGCATAGGATTCTTTCCCTATGTAGGAGAAGGATCAGAACCTAATCCACCACGCTACTCCAATGCGGGTTGGCGGATATATTCCCTACTATGAGTAACGATCGCTTTCAGGTGTACGTGATAACAACTGGGAACAACGGTTTAACGTGCTCTCCGATGCAGACCACAAGGACTGCACAAGCACATATATATATTACCTACACACATTTTAACCACTTACTATAGTTTTTTCTTGTTTTATTATGTACTAGTTGAACCTCGCAGTTTTACTCACATAATTAGCAATCCCGTGGGTATTTCGGGACAGCTTATGTGTTATTCTAAATGTCCAACTATCTACGTATCAAGTTTTATTACAATTAGGTCAATAGTTTTTGCGTAAAGAGCAACAAACATACATTAATCCTCACAAACGTTCGCATTTATAATATTAAGTAGCATATAGAATATTGTATGCTATGTATGTATGTATATATCACCTTTATTATGAACGTCACCAGTTTACAATTCATCCCCAACGAGCGATGCATTATCATCAATCAATTGTGAACCATCAATAATTGATGAACAAAGACATAAATTAGGTTAGGCTGATGTTATATACTTTAATAACATACATATTCGTGTACCTTCTACTTCTATTTACTTTCTGGTAATTTGTTTTCATGTAATATAAGAAAAATATAACAAGACTACTGTTTGATTACGGTTACTCGTAGATTCGTAAAGTTATTACTACACGTTAAAGATAACAGTGAAAGCTTAATAAAATATGACTTTTCCTTATACAGTTTACTGCTAACAAAAATATTTTTCTCCAAAATATTTATATTAAAATGTTAAAAAATTTAAAACGAAAGAAAAAGGAGATGTTAACTTTATGTATTCGTTATCTCCTACCGTCCTCGAAAATTCATAATTATTTTGAAGCATGAAATGCAAATTGCGATAGTGTCCGTATTATGACACCCGTTTTATTATCTTCCTAACCATTACGGGCCACATTTATACGTAAATTGAACGCAAGTAGAGCAGAAAAAAACATTCTGTCGCGGCTCTTAATTAATGAGATTAACAATTTAATTAATGTTTTGGTATTTAATTCGACAACGATTCGTAAAGTATTACTCGTTAATTTAATTTGGTATACTTTGCAATTGTTTTAATGGAAATTCCTTCAGAAGTAAATGATTGAATTAAAGATAGTAAAATAAAAATTTCAGATGATAGTAAAGATAAATATAAGTTTTATTCAATCAAAAACTATAAATAACCTTAAACTTTGATTACCATTTAACACAATTCAATCACAAACTAAAATGAATAAATTATTTAAATAAACAGCACACACTCAATGACTCACAATACATAAGCACAAATTAAGAGTTTTCGCCATCTTTTTTTTATTAAATAATTATGTAACGTTTATTACCCTTACATAATTTACTTAAACGCTTTTGATGTTATAATAACGCTTTATAACGATCGTAGACCGAAATATTCTCTATATATTTACGTACTAACCCACAGTCTGGCATCAAATTTCGCTTTGGTTAGGTTCAAAGGGAAACGTTGAATATAATATTTGAATTTGTTTGCTCATTCTGTTTAAATCCGCAGTATTTAATTTTGGATCCGACTAGTAGATTAAAATACTACAATATTTTAAAAAATTAGTATTTCCTCATGTGTGGGGAAACACAAAAATAAAAATAATACGAATTACTACAATATTGTTGAGTATTGGGGTATTGTTCCTCTACTGTATTATGCATGTATTATACATATAAACGTTTCTCTGGAATCACTCTATTTACTAAAGAAAACCGCATCAAAATCCGTTGCGTAGTTTTGAAAATCTGCATATATAGGGACAGACAGACAGCGGGAAGCGACTTTGTTTTACACTATGTAGTGATTTAAAAAAATTTTCATTATTGGTGGTGGTGGGATGGTGTTAAAAAAATTTCATAGAATATGTAAAATGAAAAAGTTTGTTAATCTTTATTTATGTAGAATTTTTTGTCAAACTGATACGAATAAATATTTCTTTAATAACTATCCGATTGAAATATTTAACTGCATGCAAGCTGAAAAATGGAGCAGCGTGGTGGATTAAGCTCCAATCCTTCTCCTACATGGGAAAGAGGCCTATGCCCAACAGTGGGATATTACAGGCAGAATCGTGAAGCTGAAAATGTGTTTGTTTGTTTAAACGCATTATTATTGTTGTGTTTGTGATAGCCCATTTACCGAGAATGGCTATAGGCAATTTTTTTTCAAATTGACGTGTGTGAAACCGCGGGGTAGAGCTAGTTATTATTAAAGGGGGTGGCTCTCTCTATCTGCTGGTTTACATTATTTTTAAGATAACGTATAAAGAACAATAGAAATATGATAAAATATGATAGTAAATGTGGCAAAACCTTAAGTTTCATAGCTAAATTAGCTTGTCGTTACAGGTAATAATTTTTGTTTTTTTACTTCTATTTTGTATTGTAAAAAATAAACTTGTAGGATTACTTTTATAATAACAATTTTATGTTTGTTAAGTACCGAAGTAGCCAGAGAAAGTTCTGGTAGCATGCTGCTAATTACTGTGATGTAACTTTCTTTTAATTATACTTTTTAATGTCGTCATTTTAATTTTAATTCGGCGTACATTCAGAAAATGTTCACTTACTCGTAGTTAGTCCATAAAAGTTTTTTATTAGGCGCTTAACTACGGGTTTACTAATAAATATGACTCAGAAATGCTTCTGAAATATAGTTTTTCGCGTTTTTTTCTTCGCCATCGAACTCGTTATTAATGAAAAGATTAATTCTAATTTAACGAAATAAATTTCAAGACAAGTTTAGTACATCACAAGTTCGAATAAGGCTAACCCGTATTTGAACAATTTTGATCTAATTGTTTATGTTTAGTTATATATTTATATGACACTGTTGTTTACATTTGTATATTTTATGCAATTGTTATATAACTACGAGTATAAGTTTAAGGAAGTTTTGACAAAAGGGCGCACAAATAGCGTTCATTAACCGAAAGGGATTCATTATGACCCCTTCGGTTGATGTTTCCGTTACTCGATACGTACAATTCTACGACTAATTTTGATGTGTATACTGTATACCTCGTCATGGCTTCTGTGATAAGGACAGATTGGCAACCGTGGCGTGGAATAGTAATCAGTGGAACGAATAACCTATGATTAAACGAAACTTCTTTAAAACAAAATTTTTTACTATAAATTTATTCGATTGATAATTAAAACTTCTTTATTATATTATTTATAATAAAATAGAATATTTAAAATGAGTCTCATTATAATGCAAAATGGCTTCAGGCTGAAATATGTAGCAAAGCAAAATGTTAATAGAGTGTAAAGGCTGTCTAAAATTAAATGAAACTTTATAACTAAATTTTAAACAATAAACATTTAGATATTTGTTGAAATTTATATTAGGCTTGTAAGTTATGATAAATTTTATAGAAAAAACATAACAAAAACTAACTAAAGTAAGTACGAAAGACGAGACGATTACTAACTACAGAAAATTAGACATAATACTTGAATAAAGGCTTATTTTGTGCTAGTAAAATTCTTTGTTAACTTGTCTACATTCCCCTTCCGTATTTCTAATCTATTGCCCTAAAAACTGTAGTCGGCTAAAATGTTTAAAATATGTTGAAATACCTAAGAAAAGAGCAAAGCGTGGAATTTCAAGTGGTAGCTCCGTAGAAGTTATTGGGTGGTTCAATTTTGATAGAGAGTCTCTTTTAAACGAAACGCGAATACAGATACGCTATTTGCTTTCACGTAGCTCATATTCATACTTTCAACACGAAATTTAAAAATGAAAATGAGAAAAATATAAGAGTATTTAACGAATACATTTAAATGTTTGTAGTGTTAGCGAGCGAGGCAGGAAATTGAGAGAATGTTACAACTTTAAATTAATTTCGTTTAAAATTACATTACCGCATTGTTTGCTTAAGTAAAATTTATTAATTAAACATTCTTCGGATTGTGTGATATTAAACTGCAATCTGAATGCATTAGTATGTGAAATTAAATGCGGATTTATAGCGTTAAATATTTATAAAGCTACAGTTTTGCAGCGTTTCTCAGCGTTAAAATATGTGCCAAATGATATTCTAATTAAACAGAGCTCGGCTTCGTAAATTATTCCTTTTAAATATTACAGTACCTTGTGGAAAAACGATACGCGAGAGTAGATAGAGGAGATAATTTTCTTCACATTGAAAGTAAGCTTAATTAAATTTTTGAAGTCATGTACAAAACATAATTATGTGGGTATATATTTATATAGAAAAAAATTATAAGGAAAAGTGAGACATTCATCGTTACATTGTATTTTCTGATTAGCGTTTATTTTCCCATAATCTTAAGAAATAGTGATTTTGGTGCCCTAAAATAACATTGTGGGAAAATATTATATCAATTTCCTATTAGGTATAAAATGTTTTCGTACGAAGAAGATATTAAATTTGGTTACGAAAATTTACTCGAGGCGTCAGCTTTGTTGCTACAGGTATTCTGGATCCACATTCCGTGCTTGTGCTGTGAATATGACATCGCATGGTTCAGCGTACGCGTTAGCTTTATCTCATCGTGACTAAGAATTGAAAATTAAAGTTCAATACAAAAGTTTGTTTTATAAAGTAACATAATAAATTTCTTGAGGTACGAAGTATGTGAAAATAGTTGTTAATGATGTAATTTAACATTACATTCGAAATAACGCTCGGAATTATTTATAACATTTGTTTGTGTGTACAATGTGTATTTGTAACTAATGCAAACAGTACCATCCATTACATTTGTCGGGGAATGAATACAGATAGTTATTAATATCGGTACCTGCGATATTCACCTACCCTACATCATTTTATTATTCGAGTCATTCTGTCATGCATAAAACGAACGGTGCAACCGCGGCTCAGGCAGTCTTGGCTCTGGCTTGGCGCGGTGCACTTGTGTATCCTGCTAGTAGCTTAACCTCGACTCTTCTAATAGTTAGTTTGTGTACACGAATTAATTGTTACTGATTGGGCAACTCGACCGGTGGTGGTGAGTGCCAATGCGCATTGTTAGGCGGCGCCGCCGTAAACCAACACTCGGGTCACAAGTCCCGGGCACTGCGTCGAGTTGTCTCTCTGCCACGCGATAGACGGTACCCGCTCGGTGAGTACATTGAATACTAAGTAGTAACTATCGTGTTTTAAATTACATTGTGAATTAACCAGGCCATCCGTCCTACTCCTCACTTCTGATTCCTACATCAGAAGTGGGATACTGTTCTCGTGCCCACTAAGAGTGTTACTAGTGAGTAATTTATTTCATGATGCCACGAGAATCGTGTTCGCGTAGTCCCGTGTAGATCGAAGCGCAAGTCGAGTCGTCATCATTTAAACCGATTTAGTAGTAATAGTAACCTGTCTCTTCATAAACTTTTACTTAGTATGACTGAGGAATAGACTAAGCTCAAAGTTAAAAAAAAATATTTAATATCGCGAGCGTAGTCGTGTACTTAAAGTTAATTCGGAGTTTGGGTTTCTTTGTTTAAGTTCTATTTTTAGCAAGTGTGCAAGGTAGTTGCAACATTTGGTGATGAAAATATCGATGTACTGTATTTTACTGTATTTTAGTTCTTTTCGGTCGTTCTGTTTTATTCTTACCGGTGTACAAGTGGTTTTTGTTCAGTGTTCGATTACGTAATTCGAGTTACCGGTTATTTGTTGAATTTAGTTTTATTGTGATACGTAAGGTAGTTGTGTAGTGATTAATTTTGCTAATAGATTTTGCGATTCAGTTTTTGTTTCGATTCAGTCACAATGTCAGACCGTAAGCGTAATCGTAGTGCGAGCCGTCGCGGTAGTCGCAGCGACAGTCGTTTAAGGAAGATGCCAGAAGGTCATGTACCAATTGAGTTTATAGATGACGATCATAATGGTGAACATTTTAGTGATGTGACAGAAAACTGATGTAAGCGCTCTAAAGACTGTAGTGTGTAGTCATCAAGAGGATGATACACTGTGATGAATGTGTGATCCAGGAGGGATACACTGTGACGTGATCCAAGAGGGATACGCGTGGATTGTGGAGCAATTGTAATTGCTGGTTGGAAGGGTGGCTTACATAGTTGTTAGTGTTGTAGAAAATGAATTGGTTATTGAAAGTTTGATTTACGTTGGTACATGACTCTGCGTAGCTATATTTTCGTTAAGTTTTTGTGGTTACCCACTTGTTTGTGATAAAGTGTTAATATCGTCTTAGCTTGAGTATTTCCGATTACCCTCTGTAACGGATATTTTTGTCTTTACGTCTACTATCTTACACGATACTTTAACTAATATTATTTGTCGAAGTACCGAGAGAGCGTAAAGTTAGAGACACCATCTTCCGAATAGTTAATATTAATTTTCTGATTAGTCAGTCACCATTTTTATCATCTATTGATGGGATTATTGTAATTTGTAATTGTATGAGCAGCTATTGTTTAGTTCCGTAGTTTTAATTACGTGGCGTATAAGTGATTACTGTGATA
Source organism: Melitaea athalia (assembly GCA_905220545.2). NCBI lineage: Eukaryota > Metazoa > Arthropoda > Insecta > Lepidoptera > Nymphalidae > Melitaea > Melitaea athalia. The sequence continues at coordinate 5,051,372 of HG992178.1, read as the reverse complement.
ATAATTAATTCGATATAGTTAAAACACACACGTATCCTGAACTATAGATTAGAAGTGAGAAATGAGTGTTTCATTGAGGGTTTTAGTCTTTTTCTACCTTTGATTGATTTTTTTAAAACTGTTTAAAAGTTGTTTTAGTTGTTCTGTTTAAGAACGTTTAAATTACAGAGAGTTAATTGATAACACCTAATTGGTGCAATCGTAAACTTGTTACAACAATAGTTGTAGGTAGGTAACCTCAGATTAATAATTTTGTTTATGAGTAGGTGACCATTAAAAATTCTTACTATATTCTGTCCATTCGTTTGTTTTCTGTTAACAGTTCAAGAAAGTTTGAAATTAGAGACTCCCTCACACGATACCAATTTGATTTGAAATAATAATCGATTTTGTATATAAGAAGAATTTTCAATCGACTCAATGAAATATTTTCAGTTTAAGAATACTAATTATTCCTTTAGATACTAGTTATTTATGTCATTTTCTAAGTATATTTACTCATACCTCTTGATGTAGAATTGATTTAGACTTTGTTAACCACGCGTTTTAAAGTTAAATGTCACTAACGCGTGAGCAGTTACATTTTAAGGCAGTCGTTGTAGGTAACTGTTAAAAGTCTTGATACGAGTATGTTTCCATCTGTTCTAATAATTATTGTGTAGGTAACTTTGGGAAGCAAGGGTTGTAAATGGAGCTATATGATTTCGCTACTTCCTTCATAGGGACAGTTAGGCTTTTTAATATCCTATTGGCGATTTTGTTCTGTTACAAAATGAGGACCGTCATCAAACGAAACTTGATCCGAAATATTGAGGCCCTTTTCGCGTATTAGAAGTTCTCGAAGGTAATCGGTATACCCTTAAAGCTTAAATTGTCAACGTACCTACAAATTTGCTCACGAAAAGTTAAGAGAAATGCCAGCACGTCATGTACCAGACGATATTGATGTAATTTATGATCTTGTTGATATAGATGATGTTCAAGTTTAAGTAGAGGGAGAGACTCGAGTGAACGACTCTATCGACCGTAATGTGTTCAAACGTACCAGTGTAGTTATTTAGTAGTCGTAGCCCTGTAGAAAGTGTCTCTTGGGGCAACCCAAGAGTTCATGGGTGCGCGGTGTGCGTTTAACTCTTCCGAAGGTCGTGGTGTTTGATACCGTAGCGTGTAGTCACAAGAGGTGACTGACACGGGTGATCCATTCGATGGATATGTGTACTGAGATGTATGTGACTGACACATGTACTGTGATTGCTCTTCGTCTAAAGAGCCGTAGTGTTAGAGGTCTTTACTCGAGGACTTTGCAAGCTTGGTTGTAACTTGTTGTAGAAGTAAACGTGCGTGTATAGTTTTGGTTGTGATGACGTCGATACAGTACATGGCTGTGGTATTTGTGTAAAGTGATTAGTTATAATTGGTTTAACGACATTTATGATTCAGATTAAAGTTCTTGAAACATTTAAAATAGTTGTCTGGTAATAGAACCTATAGGTATGTTCACGTCTTCACGATCAATTACGAAAGATTCCTCTTACTTATGTACGTTGTTAGATTTTTTAAATGTTAATGAGTAAATAGAGCACATACTATGGCTATTTGGTCGTATCACATGAGGTGATGACGATATGTATTGGTCGTATCATAAGAGGTGATGACGATATGTGTTGGTCGTATCACAAGAGGTGATGACGATATAGGTGGTAATAGTAGTTGTCGTTTGTTGAGCGTTGTATGTGATCTTAATGTGTCAATAATAAAACTTTATTTTTTTAATTACGGCTAGAGGAACCTTTCGTATTTGAAGGGATAAGATCGATTGGTAGTTTTTTTTAATTAAAGATTGACTGATGAAGCAAAGAATGTAATTTCGCGTTGAGGACGGGTAGGCCGAGATTCTAAAGATGCTTTAAATTTGATCGTCTTGTTTGCATTCACACGAGGGTGTGTGCTATCAGGATGGTCGTGACTTGCCCTTTATTACTTATATAGTTTATTAATTGAGGTGAAACAGGTTCACACTGACCTATACTGGCCTATTCTGATAATAATTAGTTAATTCTTCGGTCTAATGGCTTTCAGTTGTGCCAACAAAGAGCATTGTCGATTTTGCTAATAAGTAATCACATATGATACTATGACTGTCAACTGATACTATGACTGCCAACTGTGATACTATATACTATGTCTGCCCTCTCATACTGACTCGGAACTAACGACGGTACTTAAGAGATGAATAGTAAATTGAGTGAAAAAAAAAGTGAGGTGGTTAAACATTTGATGGACAAACAATCCGGGCTAAGGTCTCTCCTGCTGTTCTGGGAGACGATCCATGTTACGCTGTAGGGGTCTCGCCTGCTTTAGTGGGCGACGATTCCGACCAGCCTGTTTTACATTAGTATGGTCTCTTCTGCTGTTGTGGGAGACGATCTATGATTCACTGTAGGGGTCTCGCCTGCTTTTAGTGGGCGACGACTCGGACCAGACTTTTTGTAATGATGAGTGTAACGCTGTAGGAGTCTCGCCTGCTTTTAGTGGGCGACGACTCAGACCAGACTGTTTGTAATGATGAGTGATGCGCTGCAGGAATCTCACCTGTTTGAACTATAGGGGTTTTCATATTTTAAACCTAGATCAGTGTTACTTACCATATTGATATGACTGTAATGATAATGATGTTAACCATATTAAATGTGACTGGTGTGACTGATTGACTTACTAACTGAAACCAATTGTTTCTAGTCCAAAGGGTCAGTGTGTACCGGACCAGATATTAAGATGTTGAATAGATTTTTGTCAGGATAGTCGAGCGATATTTTGTTTTTTTGATTAAAAATACCTAAGGTTGTAATAAATAGCGCGCGAGGACGCGCGAACGTCAGAATGGCCGTGTCGGGGAATGAATACAGATAGTTATTAATATCGGTACCTGCGATATTCACCTACCCTACATCATTTTATTATTCGAGTCATTCTGTCATGCATAAAACGAACGGTGCAACCGCGGCTCAGGCAGTCTTGGCTCTGGCTTGGCGCGGTGCACTTGTGTATCCTGCTAGTAGCTTAACCTCGACTCTTCTAATAGTTAGTTTGTGTACACGAATTAATTGTTACTGATTGGGCAACTCGACCGGTGGTGGTGAGTGCCAATGCGCATTGTTAGGCGGCGCCGCCGTAAACCAACACTCGGGTCACAAGTCCCGGGCACTGCGTCGAGTTGTCTCTCTGCCACGCGATAGACGGTACCCGCTCGGTGAGTACATTGAATACTAAGTAGTAACTATCGTGTTTTAAATTACATTGTGAATTAACCAGGCCATCCGTCCTACTCCTCACTTCTGATTCCTACACATTTTACTCAATTCTGTAATAAATTCAATGTATCTACTGTCTAGTTTGAATCAGTTCGAAGTTGGGTTATTGCGTCGTATCTAAAGGTACGCCTAATTGTACCACATGCAACTATTTAAAAAAATAAAGAAAGAAACTGATCTACAATCTACGCGAATGCAAGAACAAAAGTTTTAAAAAGAATATGTTAAAAGGCGCTCTTAATATAATTATACATAAATCAAGAAATAAATTAAGTAGAAAATGAAATGAACGACGATTGACCCACCTACCTGACCCAAATATTATATTTCAATTTTCCTAAAAACTTCCTTCCAATTATTATATGAAGGAAAAGTTCACGTGTTAATCTATTAAAAGAAAGTAGTACATTCTTTGATATTAAGTATTAATATCTGAAATACGATTAAATTTTTACTAACTGACAATCTCTTAAAATGGTCAACCTTTTAAGGCTTAGTATTGAACAGTATAACTTAATTTTGAGGTTCATTTGTTTTATTTTTTTTATTTTATTTTTTATGTAACTAGGTTGGCAAACAAGCGTACGGCTCACCTGATGGTAAGACCGTAGCCTATAGACGCCTGCAACACCAGAAGCATCGCAAGCGCGTTGCCGACCCTATCCCCAATCCCCCCCAGGAGCTCTGGTCACCTTACTCACCAACAGGAACACAACACTGCTTGAAAACAGTATTATTTAGCTGTGGTCTTCTGTGAGGTCGAGGTACTACCCCAGTCGGGCTGCTCCATATTTTGAGCAGGAAATTTCCTGCTGTGCCCTACCTCAGTTAGTTGTACAGTAGTACCTCAGTTGTAATTTACAAAAATAAGTAATTAACTTCTTGCACAGTCTGTTGGCATACGTTTTTTGAACTTTTGTTCAATATCTGTTTCCGAGTGCTAGAAATTTGCTTCATTTTTCGATTGTAGAAGCTAAATTCAGTTGCAATCGGGAAATATTGAGTTTATTTCACATTCTTGGCACCATTCCATGAGTGTAGTAGTTTTTGTCTTTGATTTTGAAATTTTATAATTTTGTGGATTTTTTGACCGACTTTAAAACATGTTCTCAGATCGTCGAAGATTTTATTTTAATCGAAATCTGCTTGTCGTGTTCTCATTTAAACTTGATCAAGACCTGACGAGTACCTTTTGAGTTATCTCTAATACGTATTGAAGTGATTATTATTTCTATAACTACGTTGTATTATTTGACGATGTGATTTAAAGCCGTTTTTTTTTTTGTTTTACGAACAATCACAATTATTGGTTAACGGTACAGTGTTTTATTGTTAACTTAACAAACCAATGAATATTTTAGAGGCTTGAAAATGAAGTGACTATGGGATATGTGGGCGAGCTGTGGAAAATAAAGCACATGACAAACATTTGTATTGGTCATGCAGATGTTTCCCGTGGTCTGCGTGTTTGTGCAGTCCTTGTGTGTCTCCCCACCGTGCCTCGGAGAGAACGTTAAGCCGTCGGTCCCGGTTGTTATCATGTACACCTGATAGCGATCGTTACTCATAGTAGGGAATACCAACCTGCATTGGAGCAGCGAGCTGGATTAAGCTCTGATCCTTCTCCTACATGGGGAAAGAGACCTATGCCCGGCAGTGGGATATTACAGGTTGAAGCGCCTGTGGAAAATAAAGAATAATAAATATCGAGAAACATAGGATAGGATACCTACAGTCTATGTCGGTTATGACATACGGAGCCGAGACGTGAAACTTGACGTTGAAGCTAGCCCACCGACTGCATGTCACTCAGAAAGCTATGGAGAGGTCTTTGCTCGGGATCTCACTAAGAGACAAGGTCCAAATTGGGACTATCTGGCAGAAGACCAAATTAATTAACACAGTTCAAAACAAAAGTGTAGCAAACTGAAGCTGGGCTGGTCACATCTGTCATAGAACCGATGCTCGGATGGAGGATGGTATGGATGGTGTGGAAGAAGGTTCTCGAATGGAGACCTTGGCTCGGCAAACGTAGCTAGATGGACGACTTAAAGAGGGTAGCTGGTAGTGACTGGATGGCAAAAGCGGAAGATTGGGCTTGTGCCGGAACTTTGGCTTACGTCCAGCAGTGGACTGTGATAGGCTAATGATGATGAAATATCCATAACATTTTGAAGTAAAGTTGAAGGTCAGAGCTCACGATCCATGCAGATCATCATCATCATCATCATCATCATATCAGCCTGTTGCAGTCCACTGCTGGACATAGGCCTCCCCAAGCTCGCGCCAGACATCCCGGTTTTCCGCAATCCCCATCCAGCCTACACCAGCAATCTTACGTAGATCGTCGGTCCAACGGGCCAGAGGGCGACCTACACTGCGTTTGCCAATACGCGGTCTCCACTCCAGGACACGTCTGCTCCAACGGCCATCGGTCCTGCGACACAGATGACCAGCCCACTGCCACTTCAACTTGCTGATTCTGTGGGCTATGTCGGTTACTTTCGTTCTCTCACGGATAGTCTCATTTCTTATTCTGTCCTTGAGAGAAACCCCAAGCATAGCCCGTTCCATAGCACGTTGAGCGACTTTAAACTTGTGGACCAGTCCCTTCGTCAGTGTCCACGTCTCGGCTCCATATGTCAACACAGGCAGGACGCATTGCTCGAAGACTTTTGTCTTCAAGCATTGCGGAATTTTCGAAGTGAAGACTCGACGAAGCCTGCCAAATGCCGCCCAGCCCAACCGAATCCTCCTATCAGCTTCCTTCTCGAAGTTGTTTCGGCCCAGCTGAATGGTGTGGCCAAGGTAGACATAATCCTGAACAACTTCAAGAAGGATACCTTCAACCGATACCGGTCTCGGTATGACTTGGTTGTTAAACATAACTTTCGTTTTGTCCAAGTTCATACCGAGACCGACTCGTCGGGAGGACTCGTTTAGGTCGGCCAGCATTTGATCTAGCTCATCCAACGTCTCCGCAAAGATGACGATATCGTCAGCAAAACGAAGGTGAGAGATGTATTCGCCGTTGACGTTGATGCCTCGTTCCTCCCAATCCAAGGTCTTAAAGACATCCTCCAGCGCAGTGGTAAACAGTTTCGGTGATATTACATCTCCCTGTCTTACCCCACGCCGGAGGAAAATAGGTCTCGTTCTCTGGTCTTGGATATGAACGGTCATCGTCGCCGCGTCGTACATACATCTCAGTACCTCGATATATCGCCAGTCGATATGACATCTCTGCAGAGAGTCCAGGACAGCCCAAGTCTCTACAGAGTCAAAGGCTTTCTCGTAGTCCACAAATGCCATACACAGCGGCTGATTATATTCTTCTGTTTTTTGAATAATCTGCCGAACAGTATGGATGTGGTCTACGGTGCTGTAGCCATTTCGAAACCCAGCCTGCTCCGGTGGTTGGAATTCGTCGAGTCTTCTGGTGAGACGATTCGTAACAACCCTCGAAAACAGCTTATAGACGTGGCTCAGAAGTGAGATCGGTCTGTAATTCTTTAACAGAGACTTATCGCCTCTCTTAAAGAACAGCACCACCACACTCCTGGACCACGCCTCCGGTCCATGCAGATAACAATACTTATTAATTATTGTATGAATAAGAGGACAAAACGGATAAATGTAATAATTGGAATTTTATTTCCTAAGAAATCGTTTATAACAACACTTCAGAATTCTTCATAATTAATATAAATTTCTTTTGGATACTTGCAGGAGTTAGTAACTTTGCGAATAAAACGTGGCGTAATTAATCACGTAGTTAAGAAATATTTAGTACTTAAAGCGTGGCTTCATATTTTTAAAGAAATTTATCTAGTTTATATTCACTTAGCGTCCACTATTAACGATCCAGCATTAATAATGATAGTTGCCGTAATGTAGAAGCTCATAAATCTCATATAAACGTAGTTTCCGTTTTTCAGACTTTTTAAAGTGAAACTTTTATTACATCATCTCAAACTTTATCGTCTGTGTGTTGCATGTCGCGTGACGGTCGGCGGCGCGGTAAGATTGATAAAGCGATTTTTATAGCCTTAATGGAATATTATTCCATAATTTTTTAGTTAAATGTCTATAATGTGAAAAAAAGTTTCACTTTTACCGTGGTTTCATTGAACCACACAGATTTTTCAATTATGGTTCCGTAATTAAAGTTATCAACATTAATTCATATGTTCCTCTCGTTATAGTTTTATCTATTAAGGAGCATACAATAAACTTTGAATCGTAATAGATGATAATCGAAGTAGGTATACCTAGACATTTATTTTTAATAGGTAGGCGCTACTACTAAGTTAAAACTAAATTGGGTTCCTCACATACTCGTATTATATCACTTAGTGTAAACATGGTTTATGATGTCTCTGAATTAATCTTAAAAATATGTAGTGGAAAGTAATGTATGGTGAAATGGTGAAATTTCAAACAATAAAAATTACAAAGCAAACTATGACCAAGTTACTTCTATGTAGTTAGGTACCGCAGAGTTAGTACTTTCACTTTAAATAATGTGTCTGGTCTATAAATAACGCTTTACTTCAATGAGCTTTGCATGCTGTTAACAGTCTTAGAAATTAAGAAGATTCTGACTAATTTGAAATGCGTTCGCGGATGTCTTGTGCCTGAAACGCCAAAAAACTAAATATAACATGGTTTTAAAGCATCTACGTCAGCTACAAGCCATTATAGTAACTTATAGTGTAACATAATACTGGCTAGAGGGAAGAATCTTGGTGCATCTGTTCGATCTTATCCAACTAGGATGGGGAGATCTGCGAATTAGATTAGTCGACATATTTCAACATATCTTTGAACTAAAATACCAAAGGACAGTGCAAATGTTACAGAATTGATAAATAATCATTGGAGTTTCATGGTGTTAGAATGGCTGCCCAGCTTCTGAAGTTGTAGCGATGATAGACAACCGCCAGGTAATCAGACGATCCAAGCGTTAGGTTACATCCCTGGATCCAAGAGGCGAAGGGTATAGAAAATTGGGTCTAAGAAATTCGTGGAGTAGACCATCTTCAACTAAATATCCATTAGTTGATGACAACGACTAAGCTGCATATTTTATTTTCTTAACTCAAAACATAGCTCTTAAACCAATACTAAAAAAATATTATTACCACATCCAAAAGCGCTCATAATAATAAAATTCTCATATATCTTAGCTTTATATCTCATTCATACATAATTTTGACGTTTTCTGTGAGACATCTCGAATACAGAAAGAGAAAATCTTCCTTATTGCCAAAGTAATGTACTTTTATATTTATTATCGTGTGTATGTACGGGAAAAAACGATAAGTGTTATTATTTTCATGAAAAAACTTATACATACAATACGAGTAAGAAGCGTTAGTGTCAGCTCTGATTGAGACGTGATTGGAGTTTACTCCTAGTCCTTAATAATGATTACCGTGATATTTCAAAATTAAAATATTCTATTAAATTTACTAAATTGTAATTTATTAAATGTATAAAATTATAAAATCAAAACATAAATTGACACTTGCTATGTGTGTTGGTACAGTAAACACTGATATACTATAATAATATAGGTACTACAACGTCACTCTCTTCGTCGCTTAGCGTTAGCGCGTTTTTTACCACGGGCTATATCGTTTCTTAAAGAGCTAACTCCCAAAAATACCTATCTAAAGAGGAAAATAAATTAAATGACTAAAGAATAGTTAGTTACATAAATAATAGTGTACTTTTATTCTTATCGATAGTGCCGTGTGAATTAAGGCTTCTAAGTAGTTACAACATTATAGATTTTATGTCACATAAAATGTGCTAACCTATATTATCAAATCACCTCGATGGCGTTGCCATGTAAAATTAAATGTCAACATATTTACGACTCAGCATGATTAAATATCAAGCGATTTAGATCCCGTCTGGATATCGTCATTTCAACTAACTCTACGAACGATACTTTGCAAACTGTGACGGATAAACTTAAGTATTTCGTTTATATCACTTGGCCGTTTTGCTTTATATTTCATATCATGTCAGTCAGTCAGTCAGTCAGTTCAGCTTATTGCAGTCCACTGCTGGAGATAATATATCTGTTATTCTTTAATGGCTATTATTTTATGACTTTTTAAGTGTTTTTGAAGTAAAACTTCTTTAGAATCGTTGTGATTTCAAACCGGATGCAACGGAAAAACGACAGGGAAGGACGCGCCGCAGTGCGGTCGGGCCGCGCTGCAAGCCGCTAATTTTAAATTAATTTTTTTTAAATTAGTTTTCCAAAGAAGTTTCACTTCTATCGTGTGTGAATCGCACACACCTTTTTTTTGTTTCTCTGGCAACGCGGGTTCGATCCTCATTCACGGGCGTTTGTGCTTGTGGGTTGTGAGGTTTCAGACCCCCGGACACAGACGTAAGGTCATACAGACACACAGAGAGACACAGAGTCGTTGAGTGAAAGGCGTTTATTTTACAGGCGACCGTGTTTTTGCTTCGAGAAAAATTAAAGTATTTATTTATATTATTATTACACAGAGATTTGAGATATTTTCTTTTAAATTCTGGGTCAGCTTAAAAACATGTAACCAGGTCATAGGAACATAAATCATTATAACACATTTAATTAAAGGCAATGTATTCTTAAACTAAGGTGCTGTAATTTTGCGCTTATTTATTCAATTACCTGAATATGTTTTAAGCACCCGGGCCTGGTAAATTAGTTACATTATTATTTTAATATATTATATTTTAAAATATTTAAAATCTTATGTAAAATTGTTGCACAGTACCTGATTTATCTTCTTCGAATACCAAGATGTCGTCTTCTTGTGTCACCAGTAACGAGTGCCTTTTGAAGATATAAGGTCGGATGTTTATCTGTGAGGGTGAGAATCTGTCGATATTACTTCCCTATACGGCTTAGATATTTAAGTACCTTAAAATTGAAAGATCGGTTATTAAAAATTTATGCCCTACCAACTAAACACTATAAAATTACGATGCATAGAGCTGTATCGATTTGAGCTGATTCGTTTCAAGACTTTAATCCTCAGTCAATGTAAAACCCTTTAAACATTAAAATTTGCATTTACCCCGTAGAGCAGGAAATAAAGTTTTAACGTTTTTGTAAAAAAGAGTTTATTCTAATAGGTGTAGATAGTAGATGTGCCTGTAAAAATTAATGCGTTTTACAAAGCTTTCCGAGATAAAATTTCCCTCGTAAACGCGGTCTAACATATCGATTCCTTAAGCGTTTTTTCATCTTCAGCTATTAGCCGTTTTCCCTCTTCCTCGTTTTTCCAGTTAAACCTGTACTTAATGCCTTAAGGTAACACATTAAGGCCGAAGGGTAGATACGTTTCTCTTTAAAACAAAGTAATGAGGTAGGTTAGAATCGCGATAACGTCTTGAAATTTATCACTATATGAGCTCTCTCTATACAGTCCCTACATCTGACGATAGGTTAGGGTACCTACCCTAATTCCAAGAGCTTAATAGTTGTCCCTTCACTGATATATCGTTTATAAGAACATTGGCTTATAAATTAAAATTAATAAATTCGTAGTGTATTAACTGTTGATTAAATAAAAAAATATATACCTATATCATTAGCAATACAATATTTTATCATATTTTTAAATTTACTCTAAACATGATAAATAGTGAAATCTATACTAATATATAAAGCTGAAGAGTTTGTTTGTTTGATTGTTTGTTTGTTTGTTTGTTTGAACGCGATAATCTCTGGAAGTGCTGGGCCGATTTGAAAAATTCTTTCAGTGTTAGATAGCCCATTTATCGAGGAAGGCTAAAGGGTATGTATCATCACGCTAAGACCAATAGGAGCGGAGTCCACGCCGACGAAGTCGCGCGCAGAAGCTAGTCTTATACTAAAATCGTCAGGCCTTAATCTTGTATATAGTTTGTATTATGAAGTGCGGTCTAGACGGGCATTTTGCTATGAAATGCATAATATTATCTTGATATTGAATTTAATGTTCGACTATTATCATAGTATGGATTTTATGAAATATCAAATGCGTAACATTATTTTTAAATATATGTACATAAAACCATGTCAGAGTACTCTTAGTCCAATTTTAAAGAACTTTAGGTTTATTTTACATTTTCTTAAAACTACACATTTTTTTCAGTCACATATAGAGTTGTGTAATCGTTATCAACTTTATTAATAACTAGCTTCTGCGCGCGACTTCGTCGGCGTGGACTCCGCTCCTATTGGTCTTAGCGTGACGATACATAGCCTATAGCCTTCCTCGATAAATGGGCTATCTAACACTGAAAGAATTTTTCAAATCGGCCCAGTAGTTCCAGAGATTACTGCGTTCAAACAAACAAACAAACAAACAAACAACCAAACAAACAAACTCTTCAGCTTTATATATTGGTATAGATTATCTTGTTTACTATGTATTTAGCTAACTAATCGACATCTGCAACTTCTCGCGTTGATATTTCGATCCTTGACAGATTGATTAACGGTTAAAACTCTCTTGTTTATCGCAAATCGCAAGTTTGGAACAATCTCCCCTCAGCCCTAATGCCCTTTGTTATAGTCATCTTGAGACGTTTAACGATGACACCAAATGATGTCACGCAGATATTGTTGGGCATTAATTTTAGATGTTAAAAGCTAGTATAATTTGAAAACTTTATTTTAACTGAGGTAGGGCACAACAGGAAATTTCCTGCTCAAAATATGGAGCAGCCCGACTGGGGTAGTACCTCGACCTTACAGAAGACCACAGCTAAATAATACTGTTTTCAAGCAGTATTGTGTTCCTGTTGGTGAGTAAGGTGACCAGAGCTCCTGGGGGGTTGGGGATAGGGTCGGCAACGCGCTTGCGACGCTTCTGGTGTTGCAGGCGTCTATAGGCTACGGTAGTCACTTACCATCAGGTGAGCCGTACGCTTGTTTGTCGACTTAGTACCATAAAAAAAAAAATTTTTTTTGAATACTTTATATGCTGGTATTTAAGGTTAAACTTCATTTAGTATGAATAATTGTAATGCCGACAAAGCTTTTGTACGAGTAGATTTCCTTGCGTTTGACAAAGCTGTTTGTAAAATTAAGTCATGAAAATATTGTTAAAAAATATTGTTTACAGAGAACATAAAAACCCCTTTTTAAAAATTCACTTGTTTGATAATGTTACATTGAAATGAGAGTTGAGAAAATATATTGGGTTCAAGTACACGTAACGTTTTTAATTAAAAGTTTAAAGAGTAAACAATGGAAGTTTCGCCGCAAACGATGGGAGACGAATAAAAGCCGGATAAGTAGTAGTCATTGGGGTTTTTATGAACTGATTAGACATCAGAACTTGAACAAAGACGTCTAAAAATTGTCTTTTATTGCGAAACTTGAATATTTTTAATTAGAATTATAATGATAATTAGGCATTTAATTGGCAATTACACTTTAAGTAATGAACCGACGTGCTAATTTTTCTGCTTTGGATTCTTTGTAGCCTTAAGAAGTTGCGAACATATTCGTACACAACCCTTAATTCATTGTGTTAACTGCTAATCTAAGAAATGTTTCTTGGGGAGTTTCGCACTCTAAAATATTTAATTAAAATTTCTTCAAAAGTAAATGACAAATCAATTTCTTGATCAATTGCTAGTACAGTTCGAGAAACCATCACAGCATATACTTGTTATCGTATATATAATTAAAAAACCGACCAAGTGCGAGTTGAACTCGCGCACTGAGGGTTCCGTACAAAAAATATTCTTAAAAATATTTTTACTATATGATGTAACTAAAAATTTATGTTTTTCGCAATTTTTCTTTTATCTGTGCTATAAGACGTCGCTTTGTACCAAATTTCAAGATTCTGAGTTCACGGGAAGTACCCTGTAGGTTTTAATTCCCTTGTGAGTGTCGAAAATTTGCAACATAAACGGCTGTATCTTTTGATTGTGTTGGCTTAGAAGTTTGGTTTTTTCACAGCTCCAAGCGACAGTAGACTTGAGTACCTATTTCATATGAATTTTTACTTGATACCTCCACGTATTCCTGAGAAAAAGAGTCTTGACAGACAGACGAACAACAAAGTGATTCTATAAGGGTTCCGTTTTGTCCTTTTGAGGTAGGTCCCTAAAAAGAGAAAAAAAAACAACAAAACTAAATCAATATACGATTCTAATCACGTCGTTACGGTTACGTGATCTTATAAAGTTTTTGTATTATTTTATAAGACTTAACACGCCTAACACAAGTCTAACATCTCATTTACCGAAACCGATAAATATATTTACATTTTGTAAACACTGTTCAAGTATTTAATGTTGTTAGCTGGGTCGCGCCGAAGTGTAAAAATGATTTGCTTTATTGGTAGAAGTTAAACAGAAATTTAACTTAAACATTGAGTATGTATGACGACAACACAAAATGTACTCGTACATTTATTTTAATTAACTGTAATTGTGATATTCCTATATTAATTTATATCCTATTTGATATTTAAATTTAACATTGTTTTACTAATGTTGATCAATTAATTAAAACGATAATTGATGCAGTATCGAATATCAATGTGATTAATAATGATGGGACGCCGCGTTGGCGCAACGGTCACAGCACTGGTTTGTGGCTGTTGCACTGATGGTGTCGGGTTCGATCCCCGCACATGACAAACATTTGTATTGGCCATACTGATGTTTGCCATCTGGGTGTTTGTGCAGTCCTTGTGGCTCTCCCCACCGTGCCTCGTAGAGCACGTCGGTCCCGGTTGTTATCATGTACACCTGATTGCGATCGTTACTCATGGTAGGGAATATATCCGCCTGCTATAAGCTCTGATCCTTCTCCTACATGGGGAAAAAGGCCTATGCCCAGCAGTGGTATATCACAGGCTGAAGCGAATTATGTTGGTGTCCGAAAATGAATGAAGAATATTTATTTTATTTTATCAAATAGGACATTTTAAATCGATTCAAATTCGTTATATTTTAGTAATTTACAGCGCTTAATTTAAATAGTTACCTATTATTCATAAAGCTAACACAAATGCCTGTTAGACGTATTCCATACAAAAATATTATTGTACGTGAGCATAAAACTGCACTCAACATAAAATAAAACAAAAGAAAAATTACTAACACACGCCTAACTTACAGTTTTTATATACCACCGTCGTACACTGTGGTCGTACAGAATGTACACTTGCGCCGGTACAACTTGCCGCAAACAAGAGACTGTGGCGTTGTGAAGCATTATTTATTCCTTAAATTGCCAATACTTTAGCAACGGGATTTATCCTATAAAGCACATTTCCCTCGTTGAATGTAAATATTATGAGTTATTCACCATTTACTAGAATACAGAATAACGATATATTACTATTTAATAGTAGAGTTCCTTAGAGGACTGTCCTCCAGGACTCCTGTGTTCCTTAGAGGAATGTATGACCATGGTTGCTGTAAAGTATCCGAAACGTCGGGAAATTAGTAATAAACCGCAATAAAATCCGAAAAAGTTTCATTTCAATGAATATCATTTGCGTAAACATTAGTAGAGTTCCTATTAAATAGTAATATAAGGTAATGTAAGGTAAGGCTTTAACCTTCACAAAACCAGGGATAAGATGGAGCTGATTTTATAATAAATCTTTAATACGTTTATTAATGTACGAAATATGTTGAACGTTTCTCTAGATAGAAATTAAGCCGTACCTAATGGGGATTAAATTCAGTCAAAATGTTTACTTGTCCTGTTTAACATGATGATAATTTCGCATTAACGCCGTCTTTCTAATGTCTGTATTAAAATTATAATTACTACTAACTGACCCGGCGAAGTTCGTACCGTCACATTGTTTTTTTCAGATATATCAACTTTTTCATTTTCTTTAAAACGAACCTTATCCTTATAATAACGAATATACCAAAAAGAATTACCAGTTGCTCTTTCAGAAGTTATGCGCGTACATACTTACATTTAGACGATTAATTATTATTAATAAAGATTAAATTTGTTTTACTGTTTAAAACATGTATGTAAAGAAACAAAATAATCACACAAAACTTATAAATTGATCGATTATTTGCAAAAATAACTAGTTGTATAATGAAAGTTTTCATTTTCATAGAACTAGGTATCGCAATTGAACCCCTAACCTTTCAAGTTTCGAAGTTGAAACAATTATACCTTATGTTGACCGTTTTAATTTGAACCTTTGCCGCTTTACAAACTTTCTAAGACGACTGTTAGCTGATAAGCTTTGTTAAGGACTAACAAACTGAAATATTATAGCTCCTGGCGACCTCTTTAGTTATGCCTTCGGGCGAAATAAGCAGGTAGTGAAATAATGATTGTTATTACTTATTCTATATCTACCTACTTGATTGTTATGGTTTAAGTTTACTTATGTAGCGAAGTTTAGGTATACGGTATATAATTAATGATGACTGTATATGAGAAGTGTTTATTTACTATTAATATTAATATAAAGAGTGTCTCATAATTTAATGCGGTATTTTAGTATTTATTCTATGATTATTTTAATATATTTTTACTAGTCATCTGACTATCGACATTACTCGTAACGTCAATCAATATCGATTTTGTAGAATTTAGGTTGACATGTTTAGTACATGAGAATGTACATATTATATTCTTATCTCGGCTTGAGAAAAATAATGCTTAGTAGGTCTAAAAATTGTTAAAATGAACGTTAGTATTGTCTGCGCTCAGGTAATTCGTTTTTAGAGAGTCTGTACGTGCTTGGAGTTCGGTATTAATCTATTTTGCCGGATGAGGCGATTACATTGCAGTGTTGCCCGTTCGTGAGTCGTGACATTCTGATTTTTAATTGATTAGGGCGTCGCTGATGGCAACATTTAACGTATAATATTGTTGTGAATGATCAATGACGACATTTTGCGATAAAATGACATTAGAGTTTCTAATCAATAAATAAATATGGTTGACATACACACACAGTCTGTTCCAAAGGCAGGTAACATTCCTTATCATTCCTGTAGGTAACAGTGGTAATAACAGGTTGATATAGTTACACATATTTTTTGTGATAAATGTATTTATAAATAATACGTATATAGGTACATAAATAATTTGCTTATAAACGAAAAAACCGACTTCAATTACAACAACAAGTAATCATACCACATAACAAGTATTTTCTTTCGATTAGAAAAGAATCGTCAAAATAGACCCACCGACTAAAAATTATGAGGTAACACAAATTAAAAAAAAAAAAAAAAAAACGACCGTGATTTAGATCACACGACTGAAGTAAAACTTCTTTTAGCAATAAGTTTGCACTGTTACTTATATATATACCTATACGAAACGTAACTGGCTATGAGAGAAAGAGAAAGAAATATGTGCTCGCACCTCTCTCTCTCTTGCTCCGTTATCCTCGCCCGGTCACACTTTTCGTAACGCTCTTGTCACGCATACTCCATATTACTCCCTAAGTCAAGCGTGAGTAAAGAAGTTTTACTTAAAAAAACACAGTACCTACAGAGTACAAACAAAATTATTAAAAATATTTTTATTATAATGATGTAACTAAAAATTTATGCTTTTTGCAATTTTTCCATTAACTGTGCTATAAGACGTTGCTTCGTACCAAATCGTCCAATCTAAGGGACAGTAGACTTGAGTATTTGATATAAATTTCAGCTTGATACCTCCACGCGTTCCCGAGAAAAAGGGTCTTGACAGACAGACGAACAACAAAGTGATCCTATATAAGGGTTCCGTTTTTTTCCTTGTGAGGTACGGAACCTAAAAAACAGTCGAACTGAGAACCACATTTTCTGAAGTTGGTTGAAAAAGATCTATACTTACTGATAAGTCTTAAAGCTCAGAATTTAGGGAAATTTTTCCTAATAAAAATTATTTAAGTTAGGACATTATATGTTAGGATAGGACACAAGTAGGAATTTGTATGAAAATGTAAATAAAATTATTATTTCCAGCCGAGATTCAATTACGTTCGCTTCCTGAATGGAATGTAGGCTACAATGTTAGACAGCCGCTTTGATTCCGCGTTTCAATTATAACTGCCATCGTTTATGTCGAGTACTTATATTTAAACATTGAGTCATTTGAAATTTAGAATTCAACCCATTGGAATAAAATTACTATTTATTTTTATTTATTTATTTAATCCACCAGTGGCAACTACATCAATACAATGCAATAAATGTAAATACAAAAATAAACTTAAAACTAAATGTGCTGCCCTTTAAGGTGAATACAGCATGCATAATAATATGGAAGTACAAAATGACAAAATTTCAAATTAACTCAATCCAATCTACAAATTATGTTGTTTACAAAACTAAACAAATGATATTATATATATGATAGAACATAATAATAAAAAAATAAAACATCTTTATTGCAACTAAAACTAGCTTACATAGCAAACCTTAATATTACTTAAATACATTTAGTGCAATGGGCGGCCTTAGCAGTAAGTAGCGATCTCTTCCAGACTACCCAAACACAAAGACCTTACATAAACATAGTACATACATAACATAGAACATAGTACCTACGCATAAAAATGTAAGCTATAAATAGCTATTTTAAGTTAAAATCATATTCTAATCTATATAATAAAAATGAATGTTGCTAAGCGCATAACTGGAGGATGGCTCGACCGATTCGGCTAATTTTTTTTGTATGGTCCTTAAATCCCACGGAAGGTTTTTATACTCAAAAAAAAAAAAACATAACAAACAGAATGAAGTCTGTCCGGGCAGCTAGTAATGAATAACTTACGAGTAAGTTACAAGTGTTAATGTAATTACTTTTAATTAATTTTTGCACATTTTAGAAACATTTAGGTTTAGGTTAGGTTGATTTTAAGCATCAAGATAATAAATGAAAAAGGTAAAAGAAAAACATATGATATAAATAGCTTATATTAACATTATGTGTTCTCAGGAGAAATATAGCATTCCATAAAAGATCTCAATAAAAAGACCCTCAAAACAAACAATTTTCAACGAAATTTATGGCATCCCTTATAGAGGTTCTTTTTCGTATTATGGGGTAATCTATGTGAATATGGAATACGTGTAACATAAAATTTGACCATTCTTTTTTCTAACAGGAGGGATACTGTTTTATGTTTTACATTATAAAATATTTTTTACATTAAATTAAAGACATGTTATTTTTTATTTTTTTTTGCTACAGTTTTTATTTTAAATCACACCCATAATTTAAAATACAGTACAATACCATAGGAAATTAACTTCCAACGTTACTAAGGTTACAATTTAATAAGTAAAAAAGAAATCCTTTTGAATTTTAAATGATGAATGTTTCAAAATGTTAATTTGCTAATACGCAGACGCAGGCGCAGGCGGGGCGGGCGTGCGGCGCGCGAGTGCATGGCGTTGCTGTACCGGGCGACGCGGCTTAAAGACCGCGCGGACACGCACATCTTCACCTTCGTGGTCACACGTTCCGCCACCCGCGAGCCCGATCGCGACGTCACCTCCAAGGATTTCTGCTGCTCGCACCAAAGATGGGCCGTCGCGTTCAGCCGCTCCGAGGCTTCACTGGGTCACTACTTATCAACATAAATACTCACCGTCGATTTTCTTTTCAAATATTTTAATATTTTTTTTTTCCTTTTACAGGTGTGTACCTAGTGTGGCGGGGCGTATGCGAAGGCATGCGAGTTTACGTCGACTTCACTTTTACCCTGCTTAGTCGTGACCACTTTACAGCGAATGAAGGTTTCTCCGGCAAGCAAGTCAGATTCTACGCGGGATGTGCGGCTCAAGGACGAGGACGATGCGTGTCACTTGCAGAACTAAATGCCAAGTTCGCGGACGCACGTGGTGAATTCCAGCTTGAACTGAGTATGTCACGTGTTCGAACTCTCTACTCCTGCGAATTACGAGCTCCTCGTTTGGATACACCTCCGATAGCATTCGCCGGTTTTGATTGGTCAGTAGCTGCAACAGGCGGTGTCGGCAAAGAACCACTTACATTACGTCTAGTGAGACTATCTGGAGAAGGTCAGCGTTGTCGTATACGTTACGCTCTTGCTCTTGGCGAAGGTGAAAGACGGATACACTCTGGCCCTCTCGAGTGCCTGTGTGACACAGACGGTCGCACTCCACCGTGGACACCTCGTCCTCCTTATCGTCTTCTTCATAAAGGTGTTCGATTAATGGTAGAGTTGGTGTCCGCGAGGGCTTTAGCGGAGATATCAGTGCCGGTCGCTGGCCGTGCGGCGACGTGCTATGACAGAGATAAGCAGGCATGGGTGCTGCGTTGTGACACGCATTCAGAAACAGTGCGACTGCACATGTTGTACCGCGATGTTCATCATGTTCCGCGCAATCATCTTCGCTATGTGAGTTGGTCGGCATGGTTGGTGCGCTCAGCACCCGCTCCAGGCGAACCCGAAGCCGAGGAATTGCCCGGAGCACCTTTTGAAAACTATTACGCTCAAGAGAGTGCAGACGAAGGACTTATGATGGAAACTGCATTAAGAGTCGAGGACGTGTCCCGAGCCGGTAGTCCCTTTCTACATTCAGGTGGAGAGCTTCACGTGCGTCTCGAATGGACCGATACATATCTCCTTTTTCAAGCTACTTATCACGTTTATGATGACCTCTGTCGATTACATGCACACCAAATGAGGTAATAACCGACTGCTCTACTTTTTTTCTTTGACAATTTACAAAAGGAAAATATTTAGAAAATATATTTATTTCAGACGCGAGATAGCTGCACTGCAGGCGGAAAACTACTCGCTCGAGCGACAGTTGTTCAGTTACCAAAAGAGCCTCGCGTACGCCCAGGCGCAGGCCGGCGAGCCGGCGGTCGCGGAGACCAGCGGCCGGCGCTCGCCCGCCGAGCGCTCGCTGTCCACCGACACGGAGTATGCGTGAGCTGCGGCCCTTCTACGTCCGCACTCGACTCTTCTATCCTTTCGACTGATTCTGACGTTTTTGAGCGATTTATCTATTTTTCTAAACGTTTTATGGCGAACTGCGCCCTCGTCCGCACCGCTTCTCGCCGGTCGCCTGCACTCTCGCCGCTCGGGTCTATCGATAGCTGATTATTATATTCGACTACTTTTCTATTTATCTGTACATAAAATATATTTAGATATAATATATTATGTATATTTCTTAACTTAAAACTCGAATTCATATACTACGACAGTCGATTTACGAATAAAATAATTTAAAATGTTTTGGCGTATGATTTATTACCTATCTACTATATCATTATCCATAGTTTTTTTTTTATCTTAATTTTATTAGCGTGCTTTAATAGTCTACGTCTTTATGTACAATAAAAAGTTATAAAAAAACAAGTTGCAACATCGACAAAGAAATTTAAAATTATTCTCGTAGGGGTGGGTTAAAAAAAGTCATAAGCAAACTAGCTTTTTTGGTAAATAATAAGACAAGTACCTATGTCAGAATATTCGAAGCAGGAGTGTAGCATACTAAACTTCATAATTATGTTAAATATACTTTGCCGAGCACTTTCAAAATACAGAAAAATGGTGCTGTAATAATCTATACTAATATAATAAAGCTGAATAGTTTGTTTGTTTGATTGTTTGTTTGTTTGTTTGTTTGTTTGATTGTTTGTTTGTTTGTTTGTTTGAACGCGCTAATCTCAGGATCTACTGGTCCGATTTGAAAAATTCTTTCAGTGTTAGATAGCCCATTTATCGAGGAAGGCTATAGGCTATATATCATCACGCTAAGACCAACAGGAGTGGAGTCCACGCCGACGAAGTCGCGCGCAGAAGCTAGTAATATAATAATACGGTAGATACAAACTAACAAGTTCAACTACAAAATCAAACAGTGCACAAAAGTTATAGGTAGGTAATTGATATTTGTAAACTTGTTATTTTACGACAATACAAATTATTTGTAATCACTCTTACTTAACTCAGTAATTGTGTTTGTTCTCAAAGAAAAAAAGCTATATTTCAATTTACATCGACAAATAAAAAAATTAGTCGAATTCAATAAAATACGCACTATAAGGGTCAACTCAAAGACTACTTGTCAGATCTCGCTCAAATCAATAATTATATGAGACCGTATGACATAGGTACACTAGCTTTAGAATATGAAAAGAATTATCAAAATCGGTACATTCAGTAAAAAGTTATAAAACACAAAGAAATTAAAAATACAGTAAGTGCAACAGTAGATATTGTTGTTATTGTTACTATTACAGCATCATAAATAATAAATAAATAATAACTTATAACATACACACACGGTCATATGTCTATGGTAAGCAAGTTAATGCTTGTGTTATAGGTAGCAGGTAGGTAAGAACTGATTCTAATGATTAAAATTAAATATTTTTTGTTAAATACATATTATAGGTACCTACACAAAGAAATAATACACGTATAAAATATAAATATTACACCCAAACTCGAGCGAGAATCGAACCCGCAACCCACGGAGCAGAAAGCACGGCCTATACATAATATTTAATTTCAATATTACAAACCCATTTAGAAAATAAATTATTAATTATTTATAACCAGTACGTAACGGATTTTACGTAGAAGTAATTTTGGAATTTAATACTTTTTCGTTGGTTTTTTAACAATAGTTACAACATCTACAAAAGTTTGAAGACCGTGAAAATTTTAGGTATTTACGTATCACTCTAGTGGTCTAGTCATTATATTAAAATTAATTTTGATTATACTTTAATAATAATTAATAACAAATAAACGCATTTTGATCGTGATAATAATGGCCGCGTTCCTCTCATTCGTAAAAATTCAAAGATAAATTCCCGGAAATACTTGTTGAATTAAGTTTTACTCAAATACATGCGAAATATTCACTAACAATCCCCACATTTTTTGCATGTTCACTATGCGATTCATATTGCGAGTACACAGCTAACAGTGTCCTAATATGCGTTACACTTATAAAATTCGCTTGCAACGCTCACGGTGTTTTTTGCGTTAGTGGAATGGCGATTTCAGTGGTCGTGGTCGATGGCATTGTGGGCCTTTAGTGGAACGCGCCCAATTTCTCTGGCGAGGGCGACTTGTCAACTGGTCAAGTTTAGTGATGGTCAACTCGAGTTACTAACTCGAGTTAACTCGAGTTGAGCTTAACTCGAATCAACTCGAGTTGAATTCTCTTCGACTCGAGTTCGAAAACCGAATGAAACCGACATGGAGCGATGTTTGCCGATCATTTGAGACTACAATATTCATTCATAACAAACAAGTTAAGAGTTATTATAGAATTTTAAATTTTTAGTGTTCTGTTTTTGACAAAATGCCGGATCCTTAAAGGAAATCTTTGGTAATTTGGTTTGGGATACATTTGTACCGCCAGTGAGTGATGATGATTTTATATTTGTCTGATCAATATTTACCCCAGATTGATGAGAAGATCGGTGCGATCTGGTAGCTAGGAGTTACCGAATTATTTTTTAGCTTTTAGTACATAGCCTAACTACATCATTTTTATTGTAATAAAACCGTTTAACATAAAATATTTTTTTGTTTATTTTATTTTCCAGTTTTTAGGTTTTTTGAGTAGTTTTTAGATTAGTAACAAATAAATCTACCACCACCACCACCACCACTACAGCCTATCACAGTCCACTGTTGGACATAGGCCTCCACAAGTTCGCGCCCGACATTATGACGCGAACTCATGTGTTTTGCCCATAGTCACCACGCTGGGCAGGCGGGTTGGTGACCGCAGCTACACTGTCTAATAAACTGTATTCTACCAACCAAGCCCTTTTATTAGATACCCATATTGAGGTTATTGTGAAGTAATATGTGATCAGCCATTTTGTATCGACGGCCATCTTAGATTTGCAATCATAAGGAATATATTATGTTGTATTGTCATCAAGATTAGGAGTGTGTACCTATACCAAATATCAGATCAATCTGTCATCAGGAAGGGGGTAAAATTCCAATTACCAAATTTGACCCAAACAAGACTCAAGTCAAGCTAAAATTTAGCTAAATAACACCGTTTAAAAATGAAAGAATTGAAACAGATAAAAATATCATTTGTCCGTTCCAATTTTTGAACTGAAACTTCTTTAGGCGCATGAGGGGTAAAATTTGAGTTACCGGTAACGTGGCAGCGTCATGACGTTCAGTAGTTGGATGGGTGGACCGCCTGGGAACACCCCGTGACGTTGGCTTTAGTTTTTTTCAATTAGTTTTTTTTTATTTCGTTTTTTTAATTAGTTTTTTTTATTAATTTGCCAAAGAAGTTTCACTTCTGACATTTGTACTTTGTAGGCACGCAATTTTTTTTTAAATTATTATTGCGAAGCTGAGGAATAAGGGTGCATTTTCATGTGACGCTTGACGCTGGTTTTGAGCGTCAAATTTGACATTTGAACTATGCGCCATCTTGAAAAAATTGTAGTGATAAATTTCAGCGTCTAGCGTCAAATTCAAGAGAGAAATAAAAAACGTTAGTATCGATTATCGAAAGTCGTTTCGATAATCGATACTAACGTTTTTTTAGTTTGATAATACATAATTGTTTTGTTTGATATTGCATAATTTTTTATTACTTGTGATATTTTTTTCACTATAATAATGTGTTTATTAACTATTGTTTATTCGCTTTGAATGACAACTAAATTTACTGAAAGATAGTTTTTAAACGACTTCCAAAAAAGGAGGAGGTTCTCAATTCCACTGTATTTTTTTTATGTATGTTCGCTCAGAACTTTTGACTGAGTTGACCGATTTCGATCAATTTTGTTTTATTTGAAAGGTTTTCCGTGTCATGTGGTCCCATTTTAATTTAATTGAAATCTGACAAGTACTTTTAGAGTTATACCTAATAATGCATATTTATTTGACTACTTTTTCGTCGACCTACGTTGTATTATACCGCATAACTTTTTACTCGGTGTACCGATTTTGATGATTCTTACTTTAATCGAAAGCTAATACTTGTCATGTAGTCTTGTTTAAATTAGATCGAGATCTGATTACAACTTTTTGAGTAATCATTAATAGCGCGTATTTACCTGACTATTTTTTCGCCTTATTACGTTGTATTACTTGTCGATGTCATTGAAGTCGGTTTTTTTTTCGTTTGCGAGCAAACACAATTATATATTAATAGTATTGAACTAAATAAAACTTTACACTGCTGAGAGGGAACTTGTTTATTTATATGCGCCATCTTGTATTTTAAGATACGAGGTTGCGCTTGACAAATTTTTTTGAACTGAGATACGGGATTGTGTTTTGTTAAATACAAAAAAAATTTGAATGAATAATTTTGTTTATAAATTTTACAGATCTATGCGCCTATATTTATTGATTAATTTCATTTCGTAAAATTAATCAAAAAATTGTATTCACCAATAGGTACCTACTTAAAAATACCACATTTGGAAATAAATAAAAATTTATTTCTACACTCGCTATTTTTTATTTATAAAATCACAAAGTAACAGCTAATAGTTGTTTTATAAGAATCGATTACTATTTATTATCGATATAACTGTTCGAGTTACGCTGACGCTAACATCACCCGTTAAAAAAGCTAAACTATGTTTAGCTTTTTCGCTACAATTTTTTCAAGATGGCGCATAGTTCAAATGTCACATTTGACGCTCAAAACCAGCGTCTAGCGTCACATGAAAATGCACCTTAAATTGGTAAAAAATTTAAAAAATCATTTACCCTGTTTCATCTAGTTAACTCGAGTTACGTAACTCGAGTTCAACTCGAGTTACGTGAATTTTAACTCGGGTTAACTCGAGTTTTGTTTTACCCGAGTTGGCACATCTATAGTCAAGTTGTCAAAGTCAAAACCATTACATTACATTCTGTTCGAGTGTTTGTTATTATTCCGTGTTTTAATACAATTCACAAAAATGGCTCAAGGCAAAATGAAAGTTAAAAGTAAATTGCCTTCTGGCGCTAAAACTAAAAAGAACAAGGGAAAAGCTGTGACTAAGCGAAGCAATGCTCCCGTAAAAAGTAAGTCGCAGGCTGCTGAAAAAAATAAGATGAAGGCTACTGTTACGAAGATGGTGAATAAAGCTGCTGAACAGCAATTGAGGTCGTTGGCCACGGATACTCCTCAACTGTCTGCAGCGCAACAGAGGGTGGCTTCAGCCCCTACAGCGCCTGCACCTGCTAAGTAACAACATAACCTCAAACATTTTAGGTTATGCGAAATGTCTTGCTTGTAAATTAAATAATTTAAGTGTAAGTTTCAGTAACAGTTTATTTTTCAAACTTTATATAGAAGAAAGGCTGTGTCCCGCACTCTGCTCCACTTCGGGTTAGTGGATGCTCATTGAAATAGTATAATGAAATTGTCTTACAAAGTCATTTTATGATATGATACATAATTATGATACATCATAAGACAAATGTTTGATGATATATGTTTTGAAACCAGTTAAGTCGTCATAAGAAGATAGTTATTGGTTTATCTTATTTTGAAACACTAAAAATAAAATGTAAACATCATACAAAATGCTATTTCATTGCTAATGTCTAATAGCTAAATATAAGTTTTAAATACAAAAAGTGTAATGTAACGTACCAATAACTCTTAATGTAAATATAGATAAGTATTTAATTTGTAAAAATTGACATTTAAATTAAAGTATTAAAATGATTATGATTGTCTTTTTGTTTTTATTATAAATAAAACTGTATTAATATGAAATAATATTACAACTTCAGATTTAGTAAAAACATTTTTGCATTCCACAAAATTATGCAAGAGTGATTTCTATTCTTTGAGTTATAGTCAGACAGTATTGTGAAAAGTAAAATTAATTCAAATATTTTAATTTTTTTATAGTAATGTACCTATTATACTCATATAACTCTCATTAACTAGGTAATTTTGGTAAGCGACTAAAACCATAGATTGGAATAGATTAACAGTTTATAACAAGTATTGCTGACAATTATTCCTGGGGGAATGCGAGATAGGGTTGGCAATGCACTTGCGATGCTTCTGGTGTTGCAAACATCTATAAGCTACAGTAATCGCTTACCATCAAGTGCGCCGTATGCTTGTTTGCCGACCAAGTTATATATATAAAAAAATTCGCGATTCAGCCTGTAATATCCCACTGTTGGGCATAGGCCTGTTTCCCCATGTAGAAGAAGGATCGGAGCTTAATCCACCACGCTGCTCCAATGCGGATTGGCGGATATATTCCCTACTATGAGTAATGATCGCTATCAGGTGTACATGATAACAACTGGGACTGACGGCTTAACGTGCTCTCCGAGGCACGGTGGGGAGACCCACAAGGACTGCACAAACACCCAGACCATGGCAAACATCTGTATGGCCAATACAAATGTTGTCGTGTGCGGGGATCGAACCCGCAACCGCAAAAAAAATATTATTTTAAAAATTCAATAATAATTATTGACTGTAATAGTCATAAGGGCAGTATCATCCTGGCACATATAATATAGTATTATAGTCCTTACAGTATTCTTAGTCGTCCATGGTTCCTAGTAGGTTAAAGACATTCGAGATCATGATAGACTTTATTTTGAAGTAAAAAAAAATTTAGTATAACCCAATCACTATCACATTTGCTCTAACACACACAAGAAAGTATCTTGTTGTAAAAGAAGTTTAAATTAAATGGCCTTATGGCCAACCAACAGGATAGGTTTCCAGCATTTTCTAATCATTAATTAGCCTTAAGAATGATAAATTTTTTTAATCAATTGGCTAATTTTAAGTATTCTCCACCTTGCTGTCTGAAGACCGATTTTAGCCAAATTTTCCATATTAAGTACGGCTTTTCTTTTATTATTATGAAAGCTAAGAGTCTGGCGCATTTTTAAGACTAACTAAGAAATCATGAGGTCATCTGTTTAGATTTTTAATTTAAAGTTGAAAATATAAGTCCTTATTCACGGAACGTAAATTTTTGACTTTAGCTACGAAGCAGATTATTTTATGCATAAAAGCACACCTCATGCGAATTCAGTTGCAAAAAATAAAACTCCAAAAAAAATTTTTCCTTTTTTTTTTAGAAAATTTTTAAGATGGTCAAGTCGAAATTTCTCAAATAATCGAAAAAAATTCATAACTCCTAAACTATAAAAAATCGCTGAACATACATGGGGGTGATTCGGATACCCCACAACATACCAGACCTCAATTTTTTTTATGACGTCAATTGACTGGCCAGTTTATCCACGTACGCATTTTCTTTTAAATTAAAATTGATCAACTTTACTTGGCTTTCCTCTACCAAATTGTTTATAAATATTGTCTTATACACACCCTACGCAACTTTTATAATTACGGCATTCATTTACTTGATCAATCATTTCCACCTACCTCACACTAATACCCGCATAAGATCACAATTTATTTAGGTCTTTTGTCTTTTTGCACAAAATTGGATATCATGAAGCCTATAATATAATTATAAGCAAGAAAATGAGAAAAATGACCAATGAAGCTGGCTCATCTTTTGTCGGTACCAACATTAATAATAATAATCTTTAGTTAACACAATCATAATACAAAACAATAGATAGATTACCCTGACTCCTGCACTAGCAGTGCTGTGTTACATTTTATAAATCAATGTATTTGTTTCATATTCAGTGCACAGTTTGACGACGCGTTGGCGCAGCGGTCATAGTATCTACTGGCTGTTGCTCTGGCGGTCGCGGGTTCGATCCCCGCTCACGACATTTGTATCAGCCAGATAGATGTTTGTCGTGGTCTGGGCGTTTGTGCTTGTATATTGTGTGTGTTTCCGGACCCCCCGACACAGGAGAAAATCCTACAGGGGGCCGTTGAGTGTGAAGCGTTTATTTATTTAAAGTTATTTATAATTAGTTACCTTTTTAACTTGCACGTATCATAATAACAAAATAAGTACTGCTACATACTGTAAGAATTTTTAAGATTCATATTAGTAGTTAA
The DNA here is from genome assembly GCA_905220545.2 of Melitaea athalia. Classification (NCBI taxonomy): domain Eukaryota; kingdom Metazoa; phylum Arthropoda; class Insecta; order Lepidoptera; family Nymphalidae; genus Melitaea; species Melitaea athalia. The sequence continues at coordinate 5,023,098 of HG992178.1, read as the reverse complement.
ATATAAAGCAAAATAGAGTATGTACTTATATCAGTTTAAGTTTCTTTAATTTGTTATACATATATAAAATTTTGTTATATTTAAAAAAGTCGATTTTTTTTTGTATTACAGCAACGTGGTAATCGTCACTCGACTAAAGTGCGATAAGAATAAAACATGCCACTTCGATGTAGATTTTATACCATTTAAAATTTACAAAAGTATTCATCTTTATACAGCTTTCATATCTGGACCTAGGCTAAAATGTTTTTTTTTATATTGTTATTATTTATAGCTTTATAATAACGAAATACAAAAGTGTCGAGAGTAGGGGAGAAAAGGTATTATAAGTCAACTTTCTTTTTTAAATTATCCAATCTTTTTTCAATTACAACGCCTTTATAGGGTATCTTTTCATATAAATAAATGTTGGTAAGGAATAGCTCTTGAAATAATTTATTGTCCTTCAACAGTTGATTACTTTTCATATCTAGAGGATATCTTGGGGCGTTCGTTTTGTTTGATCACAAATGGATTTTAATCATTTGGGAATTTCATTTCTTGTTACATAGATGGTATCTATGTAGATATGGTTATCGATCTATAAAATTGTTTTTTTATAATGAAATGCACTAACATTATTACGGACGAATATCTGGGATGACGTATGACTTTTTTATTAATACCGGACTCGAGTCTCGGATTTTAATCCTGGACTTGAGTCCTGGACTATACTAACTTTTTTACTTTAACTAGCCCGTTGGCGCAGTTTGTAGTGACCCTGCTTTCTGTCCCCCGGACAGAAAGCAGGTTTTGGGTTCGATTCCCACCCCGAGTCTGGGTGTAATATATATAAGTATATATATATAGATATTTATTTATATATGTACTATTTATATGTATGTTTATCGAAAAAAAAAATATTTGGCTATACAAGTCGGCTGTTACCTATAACACAAGCATTAAGTTCCTTTTTTTAGGAACAGCTGATGACCGTGTGTGTGTTGTAGAAAATTATTATTATTATTTATTATTATACTAGGTTCGAATACCGTATAAAACCGACTCGAGTTGACTCGACAAAACAGCGGCTCGGAACATCTCTAATTTATATGACTATACTTTATGCAATAACCGAGAGAGATGGCGCCTTCCATAAATTTAAATAGGATCAAAAACAAAGTTCAAAGGTCAGAGATTTGGATGTGTTAATTGGCAGCGCTCTAAACCTGGTCCGTTCATGTTAGTGAGGTATCGCATTAATTCTATGCCGCTTTACATTTGATCATGAGACTTCAAAAAAATCTGCTCACTTACTGAAAGATTCTTTTGGTTAACTATTTGTTATTACAGATTTTATATTACGGAATTGTACGTATACGGTTTTGTTATCAAAACCTTTAAAAATCGTATGCTAGTGTAAAGTGTGCTATAGGTATTAGTTGTAGTCTATTTCTTATAATTACATATTTTTTTATTATGCTTCGTATAGGTGCGCAATAAAATTTATAAGTGAATAACAAAGAATTTACATATTCAACGTAGGTAAATATTGTATAAAAACGAACTTGACTGTTCCTCTTGAAACGCAAATGTAGTTATTGTACCTATGTAAGCTTAGCACATAAGAGCGCACTCTAAAATGACAATACGAAAAACAAATAAATCTAATATAATATAAAATTCACGTGTCGCGGTGTTTGTTGCCAAACTCCTCCGAAACGCTTATATGCCGATTTTTATGAAATTTTGTGTGCATATCGGTTACGTCTGAGAATCAGCCAACATCTATTTTTCATACCCCTAAGTTACGGGGGGGGGGGTTAAGGGGATTAATAATATGTATGGCAAAACAACGTTTGCTGGGTCAGCTAGTTGTTAATAAGAGTAACGCACTGAATGGCACCTAGTTGTACTCTATGTCAAGGTTCCAGAAACACATAACGTCTACTGGTCTATAAAAATATTTGTCATCAAACGAGGTCCAATTGCTGCGACTACTACCTATAGCAACTCGTCGCTGTGTATAATCATCATAAAAAAAAAAAACAGAAAATTAAAAATGCACATGAGAGAAATTTTTGGTCTAATATCTACTGACTATAAGTCAAAGAGACTTTAATGTGCGAAGCATTAATAATTTTAGGATCGTGTTCGTTGTTCGTGTTACCAGTTAAAATAATGTGTGTTTGTTTTTATATGAAATCACGTTCTTACCAAAATATCTTATAAATATTTATAATTAAATTTAAACGAAAACAAGCCAATCAGTTATCTCACAAGTGAACCAATACGGCAATCTTTATTTTTCGGCCAAGATTAAATTTTTTCCGAAATCGACTTCACTGTAATTCGTTGAAGTTTGTGGTTTTTTATTGGAGCTTATATTGCGTGTTGCGTATGTGGGTAACATATTCAAGGTAATGTCGCACGGTGAGTGAACGAATGTAGGGATGGTTGAGTGCTCTTATCGATATAATCGATCTTCAAAAACTAAAGTGTAAAAACGCTTGTTAAGCGTAATCGTTTTTCTTTTTTTCTTTTTCAGATAATTACGTTGTCTTTATGTAAGTGAACCTAATTGATTTGCCTTCACAAAATTGTTTTCAAGCATTGAAAAGGCTTCTTTTATAATTAAAAATACATAGACATCTCTTGTCAGGCAGTTAATCAGTTCAGCCTATTGCAGTCTACTGCTGGACACAGGCCTGCCCAAGTTCGCGCCAGACTTCCTCATCCAACCTACACTGGCAATATTTCGTAGATCGTCGGTCCAGCGAGCCGGAGGTCGTCCCACACTGCATTTGCCAAGACGCGGTCTCTAAATTAAATGCGGCATAAAGATTAACAGGAGATTTTTCGGAGTTTTCCTTTTAGTACGAAAAGTTTTCATTCTTCTTAAGCTTAACTCTAAAATGGTAAAAAGGGATCGTGTCTTAAATAAAACCTATTAAATCTTAGGTAATAGTTGGTCTTCTCAAATATGGTTAGATAAATTAGGTTGATTTCTTTAATTATTTTTATATTCTAAATTAATAATCAAATCAAGCTACAAAAATGTACCAAGAAGCTGTCATGGAAGTCTCAGATTATTTTTAATAATGTCTTATTACGATTGTTGCTATCGATACTATCGACAATATTTATCGATGGCGATAACGAAATTTATTCAAATCGCTGCACTGGTCAAACGCAGGATGTGGGTATCGAGGCGTCGGGGAGAGAAGGGGTGATGCGCCGATTTCTCCGAATAAGATTAATAAATGCAGGCGGGGCGGGGGACACCGCGGCTAATGACACGACGCTGCAGATATTTTTTATCGCGAATTTAAAACAAACTGGTTGCGGCGGTAGCTGCCCCCTCCCGCGGAACCTGCGCTCCCGTGCGCCCGAGCAACCGTCGCGCCGATTGTCACACCTACTTAGTGCTTTTGTTACGTAAATAGGTTAGCTTGTCACGCTTTACACGGCCGATTTTACTGGTCTATTTTAATTGGAAGCTGTATTGTCAACGCGGGTTTAAAAAATACTAATGATTATATGTTATGCAAGTGATAACTTTAAAGGAATTATTGTTCGTTTTAGATATAGATAGTTAGGTACCTAAATATAGGTACTTATAAAATTTATTAAAAACTAGCTTCTGCGCGCGACTTCGTCGGCGTGGACTCCGCTCCTATTGGTCTTAGCGTGACGATACATAGCCTATAGCCTTCCTCGATAAATGGGCTATCTAACAGTGAAAGAATTTTTCAAATCGGCCCAGTAGTTCCAGAGATTACCGCGTTCAAACAAACAATCAAACAAACAAACTCTTCAGCTTTATATATTAGTAATATAGATAGGTATTTTTACGTAAAACTTAATAAAGAAATATAAAGGCGCTTTACATATAAGTAATTCTATATAGTTTTAAATTTTTCTTTATTTAATAAAAAAAGTGTGTGTGTAGTTATGTACGCACGTAAGAAATGATACTTCATTGGTTAGTTGACTACACGTTGCTAACTTCTTCTTCGTAGACTAGCTAACTTCAGGGTATCGGTTTTTTTCGTGACGGTGTGCGCGCGCATCGTAAAAATTTACTCTTATAATTTTTCCTAACCGCCAAAAGAAGTATAACTTCAAAAAAATAAAATAAAAAAATTAATGTTGTATAAACCCGTTTCAATATAATTTAAAGATATCATTCGAGTCATGCAAATGAGATCAAATCCTTTGCTATCAAAGCTCTAAACGACTAGATGCTAAAAGAGATCAAATGCGTATGCAAGTTGAACTAGTTAGGGTTAACGGTCCTGCCGTGCATCGCAGAGACCGTTTTATAAGATTTTATGAAAAGGCGCGACGAAAGAGTAGCACGGATCAGTTGCTCCGTGCATTTAGGATTCAGGATGTCGCAAAAAACTTGTTATGTTCGTTTTTTTTTTAAATATCACTAAGTCGGCAAACAAGCGTATGGCTCACCTGATGGTAAGCATTTACCGTAGCCTATAGACGCCTGCAACACCAGAAGTATTGCAAGCGCGTTGCCGACCCTACCTCCAATTCCCACCACGAGATCTGGTCACTTTACTCACCAACAGGAACACGACACTGCTTGAAAGTACTATTATTTAGCTGTGATCTTCTGTAAGGTCGAGGTACTAGGTAGGTAGGTAGGTTACGAAAAGTGTGATCCTGCGACACGAACAGAAGTTGAAAGAGAGAGAGAGTAACGTTTCGTAAGTTTTACTTCCGTCGTCTGGTGTAAAGCACACTAGTTTCTTTTCTTGAATTAAAAACTTATTTACGCACGCTTGACTTGGGGAGTAAGCTGGTTAATACGTGACGAGAGTGTTACAAAAAGTGTGATCGGTCGAGGCGAACGGAGCAAGAGAGAGAGGTACGAGCACACATTTTCTTTTTCTCTTTCTCTAATAGCCAGTTACGTTTCGTATATCTAAGACACAGTACAGTTCTATTGTGCAGACCTATTGCTATAGAAGTTTTACTTCATTCGTGTGGTCTAAATTTCTAAAGCACACTCGTTTTTTTACATAAATACTTTGTTTAAACTTGTCAAATTAGTTGTTTTTTTTTTGGTTTACATTCAATTTTCGGTGAAACTTTCATTCGCACACACACATAGTACATACACACATATATAGGTACATACACTTGTTTTTCATGACTTTTTCAGTAATTTTTATGCTACATTCAAGAATAAAATACCACAATATTTGTTGTTTACCTTTCAAAAACAGTATATTAAAACGTAACCGTCGTTTAATATTTAGTTATTCTATTTCGTAAAGCGCGGGTGACGGGTCAAGGGACAGACAAGCGCATCTATGATTTATGAGACGTGCATTGTTTAGAAACACGGATACTGTGGAACAATGAGTGAGCAAGGAGCTTAACGCGTTCTGTGGTGGATTTGTGATTTCCGCGTTGCATCTTTATTTGCTGTTCCGTATGTTCTTGCCAAGGATCACGAAAGAAGATTTGTTATTTTTACACTACAAATGTGGCAAATAAGGCATACTTGCCGCCTGATTATTATTAGCTGATACCGTGGACTATGGACGCCTGCAACACTAGAAGAATCGTAAGGGCATTGCCAACCCTACCCAGGAACTCTGGTCACCCTACTCACCACAGGAACACAGCACTACTTGACATCATTAAGCTGTGATCTTTTAAAAGTTGAAGTTACTTTTATTAATGTGTTGTATCAATAAATCTATTTGTATTTAAAAATTATATATTTTTTCCATTACAATTATCTTCCATTACAAATTTTTACATGCGATTTCGTTCACAATTACACACGATAATAAAAAGGTATAAAGTGTTTTAGATCATAGTATGAACTCAATCAAATCAGCAAGTTTTATTCAAATTCACGCGGACTGTTCGCCTAACAAAAACTAAAAGTTATGTAGTTTTGGTCTCATCAATTAAAGAATATCTTCAATAACTTTTCCCACAAGGATATACATCCAGATCAAACAAATATTTGTACAAATACAAATAAATCTGCCCAGAACAGGAATCGAACTCATGATGATGATCGAGGGTTTTTTAGACAGTTACACGTCTCACAATAATACACCAGAAAGGTTGTATGAGAGCGAACAATAAAAGAAAACTCATATTGGACACTAATTGTTAATACAAATAAAATATTTTCAATATTTTGATATTAAGAGATATTTAGAACACACACACAAACACTAAAACAAACAATAATAATGTTTTTATGATGCAATACTAGACAAAACTGTTTCAACATCTCTATGTTATCTTTAACTCTACATCTCATACTCTATCTGTATCATTTGGTAAATATAAAACATTTTATTATGAACATTTTTAAGTTCAATAAGGTGAAAATCATACCTAAAACTTAAATAAATTTGACGACATAAATAACGTTACAATATTGTCTCTAGCCTCGAGGCTTCATATTGGCAGAAATCGTACGTAGCGAATAACAGCACTTACTGCAAGATTTGATCTGAGGCTTTGTAAAATATTTTTTCTCATTAATTTTATTTTTTAATACACGATACATAAATGAATTAATTTGATAGTTCCATTAATAACGAAACATTAATGTATATATTGTATTTCACCTCATAACTTTTTACTAGGTGTACCGATTTTGATGATTCTTTTTTTAAACGAAAGCTGGTTCTTGTAATGTGGTCTAATTTAAATGTGATAGTGATCTGATGAGTATTTTTGGAGTTATCTCTAATAATGCGTATTTACTTCACTACTTTATCGTCTACCTACGTTGTATTACTTGACGATGACGACGTCATTGAAGTCGGTTTTTTTTTCGTTTGCGACCAAACACAATTACATAGAAGAAGAGAACATCAAAAGTGGAAGGAACATCATATTTTTCACAAGATTACTTGATAACAATTTTTATACACTTAATAAAAATTATAGCAAGTTGTTATTTTACTATTTAGTTTTCACGTTACAAAGGTTATATGAATATTTTAAAAGAAGCTATAAAATACTATACGAGATCGAATTTGAGAGCAATATAAATCAAGAGCTTTAAAAGTCGAGACCATTCAGGCATTCAGTACTTTACTTCTACCAACTCATGTTACTTTCATCTTCAGAGTGCATTTTTAGATTTTAATAATATTTTACGGCAATCGTTATGAAATTAATATTTATCTTATTACAGAAATATTTAAAAAAAAATAACTTTTAACGTTTTGTATGTTATTTAAACTTTTATTAATTTTTTGTAAATTTATATTGATATGAATAATTAATAAACTACACATTAATCAAATAGCTCATCGTTGTAAAAAATAAATTTTATCAGTAGCTATTTCATATATATATATATATGAAAAAAAGCAGTTAAATGGGTTTCATGAATTAAAAAAACGATTATCTTATTACATTTTATAATATCTCTAGAATATTATATTGAAGTTTCAAATCGATCAATCGATCGATCGAAGTTGCGCGCTTAAGGGTAAAAAGCTGACGAAGTCCGTATCAGCTGTCCCGCCGAGAAAAAAATCTGCTAGCAATACTCGTGAAGCTAGGATTCGTTATAGACCAGAACAAAAGGATGCCCTGGACATTGCAGTTGTAGCGGGTTCTTTACTTTATGGTCCAGGAATTGACGATTCAAAGTAAGTTACAAAAAAAATACCTCTTTTATTGTCACTCAAAACTTTAAACGCGTCTCTTTCAAAACATGTTTTCAAAGACGATTATCAAGATTTCTCGATGACTACTCAACCGATCTTAATAAAATTTTACACAGGTCTCCGAAAAATAATTTACAAGGAATTGAAGAATTTAATGAAGAATTTTTTTTTCAATTACAAGGAATTGAATAATTGAATGAAGAATTTTTTTTCAATTACAACTATTTAAAAAAAAATTCGCGAAATTTTTGCCAAATTTTTCATTTCTTCGTAAAAACCTCTGCCAAAAATTCGATTTCAGTTTTTTCTTTTTTTGGTCGTCCAAGTTCTTGTTTAAAGTCATAAGTCATAACTAAAACACGTATTTTTTTTCACTTCAGATGATCTTGCTAGGAGTTCTGCTGAATGCTGTCAACGCGGACGCACATTTATTCCGAGGGCTCGCCGGAAATGACGTCACAATGGCAGTGGTTAATTTTTTTTTTCAAATCTTCAGTAATCCGTTATTAAATGTCTATCTTTAAGACAGTAAAGAGTTTGAATTAAATATTTAATTTTTTATACTAAAAAAATTATTAAAATAGGCCGTTTTTTTTCTCGGAGGAAACACATGTAACCCCTTATCTTATATAAACAATTTTTAAATTTACATATTTAGTTTTGTTTAAAAACTACAAAAATACCTAAAGGCAGGGGTCGACACGAATCGTTTATTAAAAACTAAAAAATTGTGGACTGTCGAATAAAGTTTTATTTTTATTGTTTTTTTTTTTTAATTCAAATCTATTAAATGAGAAAATTATACTGTACTAAACATACTATACACAATACATTCTGAGTACTTAAGAAAAAATAAAGGAAAATTTAATCTACTTTAGTACACAGCTGTATAAGTTCTAATTAGTACGTAGCGCGTTGATGTCTTTTATAAACGTCTTGACTGCATCTACTAATGACAGCAATGTTCTCGAACAAATTAAGCGATATGATTAATATTATTGCGACGCTACCAACTTTTTATTAAAATAATACAAGTTTTGCAAATTACAAAAAGGTTTTTGCGAGCTCGCCGTCAGTCTCAGTCCGAAATTTCAGTTCATTTACACTTAATTTCCGTCCGTCTGCGGCCGAGTTCCATGACAGCGGCGATATCGACGGGAGACAATAAATCCGGTTCTGCAGCCGCTGCAATTAAACTAGTGTCGCGACGGGTTCGCGACCGTGCGAAAGTGAAGCCGGGAGATTGAGGAAGAGGAGAGGCGAGGGAGTGAGCGAGAAGCAGAGTGAGAGGCAGCGAGCCGGAGGTCGGTTGTGCGCCGGAGAGATGTCGGTCCTCAGTGTGCGCGCAGCCGCCAGCGCAGACGCACGCGCTGGCAGACCGTGCGATGTCGTAGGCCCCATGGTGTACCCTGAGGCGTCCCGCTGGGGAGCGCCCGACTCGCTAGCGCCCCTCTACGATGACGTCTACCGAGGTCAGCACTGCAAGTACCGCGAATTGCATCCTTTGTTCTAAGCCTGTATTTATATCTGTCACTGCTGTAGTAACTAATGTCTCTCTTCTGTATGTACATTTGTTGTTTACACAGTATTTATTTTCTAACAAAACATATGTAATAATTTTATTTGTTTACATTTACTAAATACACCTCTTACTCATAACAATAACATGTATTATTTCTTTTGCATGATAATTTTATTAAATTAAAAAAATGTAGAGATTGATGCAATGTAGAGATCTGATTTATATACTAATAATATCTCTCTATTTTTTAGTAATGTTAAAACCCAAAGTTTCATTAAAATATATTTGAAAAATCATTTATTAATAGTGAAGTGTAAAAAATACCAATTAAAATTTTGTGTTCGTCGAAAATTTTGTTGAAATTGAATTCTGATAAGACAACTAATTCGCAACTAGTCGTATTTCCGTGATTACTATAACTGGAGAACTTGTTTCGGATCTATCATTTTAACATGCAAATTTGTAATTGGAAAGAACAGTTGAGCGATTGGCACAAGTTGACCGATTACATAGGTTAAGTGGCGTTAACTGAGGTCAGTTACTCGGTGGGTGACCGTTAATGTTAGATCGCCATTGATCCAATTCTCGCGTCATAAGTTCCGGTTATTATAGAAAGCTCGAATGTGAACTAGATTTAAAACCGTTTTTATATATTATTGATTTCTATAACTTTGATTATTTTATTAATATTACTATGATTGGACGGAGGAAGTAATGAAATGTTATTTATATTGTAGTATTTTATAATAGAATATCTATCAATATTGGAGGTCTATAACGGCGTTATCTTAAGTTCTCAAGGCTCTATTCATATGCAAAAAAGCTTTCGGAATTCTGTTAATGTAATTTTAATTTAGAGATAATCTGCTTGTCATTAGATATAATGTTATATTTAAATAAGATTGATTTAAAATTCCAAAAGTTAAAAAAGTAATCGTTAATTATAATGCTTATAATTGAAATGTTATAGGTACACTTCTAAAGAAATTTTATCTTGATGCCACCTAGATTTTTATTCCTCAAAAACTGTAAAAGCTATAAGAAAAACCAAGTCTTACATATTCTTCAACACGCACAGATATAGCTGAACATATTTTATATAAATATGTATACAAGTGCAGAATTATCAAATTGTATGGGAGATGCATAATCTACATATTATGTAAATAAGGTATGTAATACATGTCCTCCTGTCTCTGCCAAGTAATATTAAAAGATAACATTTTCATTTTATGTTATGTTAATTATTTTATATGCTACTGAACAGACAAGTTTTTTTAATTCATTTCTTTCCATTAAATATATTTTAAAAAAAATTCAGTGCGATTTATGCAAAATAAGAATTTTGCGCGCTGCGCCCAATCGATATTTTAATAAGTTATCGAATCGTTTGAAAGGCCGCCTTTTATGAAATATTGGTCGTGGATGAAAATTTAATAACGTGGCTTAACGCGTCGCAAAACGTTGCTATGAATTTTAAGCAACTGTTCAATTAGATAAGGCCTTTGAATATTAGCGACTATTAACATTTTAGAACACTTTAAAAGGTCCATTAATTACCTCAAATATCTTTTATGCATTCAACATCAGATTAAAAATACGACACATAATGTATTGTTTACTAACTTGACATACGTATTACGTCTTTATTACATACAAGCCGACCCGTGCCCACTTCGTTGGGCGTTATAATCCATTTCACATAAGAAGGGTACGGTGAAATTTGATATGTTCCAATACACTCTCACTATTTTCAGCAAATCAGATAAATATAAATGTTTTAAAATTACCAATTAATTTCTAAGGCAAATAATAATGCTTGATTAGATTGAATTGTTGAAACGGCACGTCAGAGGGCGCAGGTTCAAATCCTGCTGGGTCGAAAATGTTGATAATTTTTATCTTTTTCCTTTTATCTTGTCACTCCTGAATAGTGTAGCTTTCTGTTAGTGAAAGAATTTTCATGATCGGATCAGTATTTGCGAAGATTACCCCGTATATACAAACAAAGTTATAAACTTTACCTCTTTATAATATTAGTATAGATCAAAAACTAATCACTATTAGGACACTACGTATTTATACATACATATTTGATTGATCAAATGAAACTGAAAAGACAAAAAGTAGCTTTTAAAAGTCTGTAATATTTTTTCAGGAATGGAAGGCATGTCTTATATAGCTAGCTTATTATGGTTAGCACTAAGTACAGTTTACTACTACTACATACAGAATACTAGTAGATTAATAAAGATGATGATTTTTTGTTGCTACATCTTTCAACAAGCTGTTCTGATATTAAAAATTATGATTATATTACGCCTGTGTTCTAAAGATAGTTCTAGGCTAATACACAGGATTATAAGACTATAAGAACGAATCAGTAATAAATAATTAGAGTTCTTTATCCAAAATTTAAAGCAGATAAAATTGCGCGAATCGTCTAATTTATTAGTATAATATAACGGTATGTGTGTCTCATTCTGTAAGTCGTCGTCTTCACAACTTGTGTACGTTGAACAAATCCACAGTTAAATCTTAAAACCGTTAAAACAAAGACAGCTCTCTAGCTTAGATATTCTTGGAAATATAATGCTTTTAACTAAGTCGTTTTTCAGTTGTTTCACGAAATAATTAAATAGTTTATAAGCGTTATTAATATTTTTGTTACCCAATTCTATTTCACTTTAAAAATAAGCGTGTGCTACTATAAATATGCTACAATATGATATATCATCAATATCAATACATAATTAAAACAAAGTCGCTTCCCGCTGTCTGTCTATCCCTATGTATGCTTAGATCTTTAAAACTACGCAACGGATTTTGATGCGGTTTTTTTAATAGATGGAGGGACTCCACAAGGAAGGTTTATATGTATAATACATGCATAATATAGTAGAGGAACAGTGATAGGTTTAGCAACCGTGCGAAGTCGGGGCGGGTCGCTAGTATTTTATATAAATTAACACTCTTTACGATTCAGTCTTTTATATCCCACTTCTGGGCATAGACCTCTTTCTCCATGTAGGAGAAGGGTTTCTACAGGATTTTTTTTATAATTTATTTGTAGTAAATTAACGAGTTGCATAAAATGCGTAAACTTTATGGTAAGGTACCAATTATTATCATCTTATATCTTATATTATTATCGGATTTATTATCATCATTCCATTTAATAATGAAACGGTTTACGTTAACCTGAGACGTACATTACGCAGTTTTAAACACCAATTAAAGTTTAAATGTTTCTGTATAACTATTAAGATTGGTCACTAAAATGTTTAATAATAGTCTGAACATGACTATGAAAGACCGTTGCAATTGCTTATTATATCGTTCTATAATAAAATATCACAACACTAAAGGAAATTCATTTATAATTATAATAGAAATATTATTATATTTTTATGGCTTTCAATTATTATAGAGCTTTCTCAAATGTTTTATTTACTACCACTTTTATTTGATGAAAATTTCAGAGCATTTTGTTATTACTAGTAAAATAATAAAATTGACTGTACTTTCGGATACGTGTGTATTTAAGTTTACGAAACAAACGTGCAATTTTCAGCATTACCAATTAATTCGTTTCTCACATGAACTAAAGGATTACTGAGATTAGGTATCTTACATTCGGATCCCTGCGTGTTGTATTACAAGTATCGTGAATTCTACGTTCATGCTCGTTTTGATGCAATGTTATTTGTGATAAATCTCAATTTACTAAAACATAAACAATTGGCACACTTCATTCATTTATTCATTCAGATTAATGGCTAATTGTCAAACTTAACAGTGTCTGTTCAGGTATAAAACAATATAAGTGAATGAATTTGATAAGTATTTTTCTGGGCCAATTTGTGTACATCAGTTTTATTCAAAATTTACATGGTATAGCTAACTTTATAAATAGTATCTAATCTATTTTAAGTTTATAATTTCCTTCACGTATTCTGCATCATAGGCGACAATGTCGAAATCGTCTTTTGCTGTCCCTGAATTATTGAAAACTATCAAACGAAAATGAACAATGAATAAACAATGTGTGCAATATTTCTATTATATATCTTTATTTTTATTATCTATCTTCATTTTTATTATATATCTATATATGTAACATACGTATGAATGCAAAATATACGTTATTAGTTAATTACGCTCTTCTTTAAATCTTAAAAACGTATTTATTTTTACAATTTACAAAAACTATTCTCCATTATTAATATTAACAACGAAGTTACGAAGTAAATATTTAACCTCTTTGCAATGAACGGATTACAGCTGCGTTTAAGTAATTACATTTCCTTTCTGTTATAAATTTCGTTTGTAGAAATGCAAATGAGTAAATATCGGTGGGATCACGTTTTACGTATAAATAAATTAACTATTGGTGATCAGCGGACAGTTTGGCAGGATTTATGTGGTATGTAAACGTAGAGGATTACATTACACGTAAATTTTGCTTTTCAATTATTTCTGCTTCTGAAGGGACACTTTAGGCTATATAACATCACCCTACAGCTTAGAAGAGCGAATGAGTGGTTATAAATGTCAACTAGTATGCATGTCGAAAATCTACATGGATTCTTCTAGTATAAGTATATTGATTGACGTGCAGTGATATTACTGTTTAAAGTATCGAAAATCCTACTAATAAAAATCATTGCGATCATCGCTGATATATCAGCTTCACTTCAAGATTTTCACGTATTTTGTTGCGTTTGAAAATTTTTTTCTTTGTGCAACTAGGTCGGCGAAGAAGCGTACCTTCAGGTCATCTGATGGTAAGCGTTTACCGTAGCTTATAGACGCCTGCAACACCAGAAGCATCGCAAGCGTGTTGCTGACCCTATCCCCGACCCTCTCCAGATGCTCTGGTCACTTTAATCACTACAGGAACACAACACTGCATGAAAGCAGTATTATTTAGCTGTGATCTTCCTTAAGGTAGAGGTACTTCCCCAGTCGGGCTGTTCTAGATTTTGATCAGGATATTAATTTCCTGGTGTGCCCTAACTCAGTTGAAACTTAAGTACCTAAAAGTTTTTCCAATGTTCTAGTTTTAAAGCTTGGTATGTCCAAAAGCTTAAATAGTGTTTCGAAAAAGCAGTAATTCATAAAAATCCTGAGTATTCAAAGCACGGTCTTATTCAACAATCATAGTAACCATAACATGCAATATATCGTAACAAATTTTTCAAATACTTAACCTACGGTCAGTTAGTTGTTTCTAAGTCTTGTAGTCATTAGTTGTTAAGACACCGCTACCCCACAGACGTATAATTAAATTACGTTTAAACGACGTATCTGATGCCTTAGTATTTGTAAACAGTCAACTCAATACGTTCGTATATCTCGAGGCTATTTTTAGAAGCGTCTGACTCACCGTACACTTGTATCTATAATATTTATATGATAGGCAGCAGCCGTGCGTTTATTGTTTGTATGTATGAGTGTAACTGGCTTGGCGGTTTTTAGTTGTGTTATGTTTTGAGATATGTGTGCAGATTGACATAATAATGTTGATATATTCTGTAAAATAAATGGTTTAGCGAAACTTAACAGATTAAGGTCAATACAGCAAGGTCTATTTCTGTTTGCTAGTTGGTTCTTATCCAAATGGATTGCTTGTCACCCTACCGTATTTAGATCAAGCAAAGCCGTCAGTTTATCGTTACTCTTACTATTACTAAGGAAGTTGTCTTCCAACCCCCACTGAAGCAGCGTTTTCCGACACTTCTATAAGGGAAAAGACCCAGCAGGAAAACTTTGAATATTTAATCTGTTTAACTCTGTTATAATAATAAAAAATGATTTTTCTGATAGAGTTTTATTTAATTTTAATATTTGTTATGAGTCCCTCTTAACTTGTATTACCAGCTCCTATAAAGTGCATGTGCTACAAAGTCACTATTAATAAGCCTACAGTTTTTGTCAAATCGACTATTACAAAAACTAATACTTTTGACTCTTTTTATTTCCTTGACGAAGACAAATGTTAAATAAATAATTAAATTCAGATCGCAGCCGCTGATAACTAGTTCACGGAAAAATTATGTGTTATCGGTTACTCACACCGATCTAAAGTTCATTCAATGTATTATATCATTTTATCTTACAAGTTCTCCGAAGATAAATATTCAGTTTTTTATACATTAATTACGTAGAATCTGATTAATATTTCATTTGCTGATTTATATTATTTTGCTATTTATCTGGTAATCTTTGTATAATTATCTATACTAATATAATAAAGCTGAAGAGTTTGTTTGTTTGATTAATTGTTTGTTTGAATGCGCTAATCTCAGGATCTACTGGTCCGATTTGAAAAATTATACATTATTATACTTCATGATATAGAAATGAAAAGTTTGTTTGTTTGTATAAACGCAGTAATATCAGAAACACAGACCACAGAAATACTAATCAGAAACTAATGGTTCTAATCGAATTTCTTTTTTGTGTTGGATAGCTCATTTACCTACCGAGGAAAGCTAAAGGCTATTTTTTTGCTTAAATTAAAGAATTTAAAACCGTAGGGCAAAGCTAGTGGAAAGTAAGTGTTCAAATGATAAGATTATAATTTTTTTTGCTAATCGAAAGCTCCTATAATTCAAAGATTTGCTGAAATGCGAGGGGTCGCTATATAGACTTGCATAAACTTGTCGGGTATCGGCCGCGGCCGACACTGTGTGGGCGACTGGGCGATAATGACTGTTCTTGTTCGGTTTTATTTGCAAGCCATTTATCTACCGGGTGTAGGATTCAAGTATTTTATTATAGAATAGAGACAGAGAATAACCTACGAATGATAAACTAGTTATGATTGGTCTATTTTATTGGAATTTACTCTTTAGTAAAATAATAAATAATAGTTTTAAAAAAAACTAAAATACACGCTGTTATAAATAAACCAAACTAAAAAGGAATCATCATCATCATATCAGCTCGCGGACGCCCACTGCTGGGCATAAATTAAGCCTCCCCTAATGTTTTCCACGACGGTCGGTCCTGCGCAGTACGCATCCAGGGGCTGTCGTAAAAAGGAATAATCTTATCAAATTAGTGAACTGTCATCGGTCTTCGATAAGTCTACTAAGTTTAAATGAAATCTGAACGTTTGAAGTGGATCAAAATGAAGTCCAAAGGAGTCGGTTACAAATATACAAACATACAGGTGAAGATAATAAGAAGCTTGTAAAAACATAAGGCACGCGGTATAAAAAACCATGGAGATGGAAATTGTATGAAACAAGGATCAGCAGTGACGCTGAGAGCTTTGCGGCGCTTTTAGTTATTTATATAAAGATTAAGGGTGAGGCCAAACGAGTGTAATTTTGTGAGTTGTCAGTCGCGTATTTTCGGTCGCGTAATTTCTGCTGCATTCGGTTTGACCATAAAAATTGTTAATAAATTCGCAAATGTTTAACGTAGAACAAGCTACATTGAGGACAAAATACAGTGTTGTATGTCCGTGATGTAATAGATATAATTAATCTTTGACAACGCACCTTCTACTTTAGGCGCAAAACTATATAAAAATGAATCGCTGAATGTGTTGCTAAGTGCAAATCTCGAGAGCGGCTGAACCGATTTCGCTAATTATTTTTTTATTATATTTTTTGAAGTACGGGGATGGTTCTTACGGAGAGAAAAATTTAAAAAATTCCCTGAAAAAGTCTAAAAACAACAATTTTCTATATTCCCATACAAAATACTCGTAATATTACTTAAAAGTCAATTTGAACTTTAAAACCATACCATTAAGTTTAAGTGTTAGTGGAAGGGTTCCGGGAAGGATAAGTATTTAAAAAAAATTAAAAATTAAAGAATCAACTGTTAGGCGGTACGAAGTTCGCCGGGTCAGCTAGTATTCAATAAAAGTCTATACATATGACATTAAATATTAGCAAATCAATTTCAAAGACTTTATCTAAAGAAATTTCAAACAGATAAAACATTTGAACAGAACGGAATATCAAATCGAAAAGGGCTCCAACCACGAGGTTTTCATTTGAATATTTTTAAACTTTTCATGAATGTTTTATTCCAACGGATTCTTTTCAAAAATTTGCTTTATTTATATATATTTTTTGTACAAAAGTGATTTTATGAATACTTTGATGAACTCGTTTTTTTTTTAATTATTTGTATATTCAATGATGTAATATAATATAAACAAAACATATTTTAGTTATAGAGAAATAATGAAAATACATATACAAAGTCGTGAAAATTATATTCTTAAATATATAGTCTTTTGTATGTATTTTCATTATATAGAAAAAATAATATAATTAAAAAGTAAAGAGAGAGTGTAGGTATAAGCTTACGGTTTAGAATTATTGTATTTAGTAAGTATAATTATATTAACGAGTCGAAGTGGCCTAGAGGACCTCAATGAACGACAAATGGATCTTAACCAAAAGATTGAATGATTTTAAAGTAAATACTTTATTTTCTCTAAACCTAAAAAGCTTGACAGACAAACATCGTAAATTAATTTCGAAGAGGTTTTGTGTCTAAACGTGACACAGTTACAGAGAAATATTATTCAACGAAATTTCGTAGACCTAAAACATCCTCCTATCACATTATACACAATACAATAGGATTTTTAACAGAGTAACTTATACGTTTTCTCTTTCATTGTACACATACACGCGTAAAATATCTGTAAGTTACGGAATAGTAATTAAAAATATTTAATTATTTTATATTTATTATTAACAATTGAAATAAACCAATAATTATTCTTTAAAAAGAAATAACGGAAACTCAATTTTTTTTTCATACAAATATAAGAGTTTACTCTCGAACATTGTAACAGGGTCACAAGACAATAATGTCACTGTTCCAGTATAGAATAAGCTTATTTTACTATGTTTTTGTACAGATTAATTGGGTATTGTTTCTGAACGTACTACTGTATAGACTACAATATCAGTTGCACACAAAAATAGACAATAAAGTATTTTGTTTGTTATTTGATTGATTAAAAACGAAAACATGAAACTGTCCCGTAGTAAAGGAAGATGGCTGCGGCCTCATCGACGTTCGGATCCATTGAGAAGTACGTTATTGATGATTCGATACACACAGGCAGACGTGCGGAAAATATAAATTTTCGAGCTTACCGCTCATTCTATAAAATCGGCACGATATTGGCATGACAGGATAGTGTTATCGACAGAATGGCTTATGCGTGTGTATGGGTACTATTCACTTTATCACATTTTTTCTCTTGTTTATTATCGTTGACTATATATTTTATACTAGCTTCTGCGCGCGACTTCGTCGGCGTGGACTCCGCTCCTATTGGACTTAGCGTAATTATATATAGCCTATTGACTTCCTCGATAAATGGGCTATCTAACACTGAAAGAATTTTTCAAATCGGACCAGTAGATCCTGAGATTAGCGCGTTCAAACAAACAAACAAACAAACAAACTCTTCAGCTTTATTATATTAGTATAGATAAATATTACAGGTATATAAAATTCGTATATTAAAGTGTACGACGACGTTTGACGACGGGTTGTCGCAGCGGTCACAGCACTGGCTGTTGCGCTAGCGGTCGCGGGTTCGATCCCCGCACATGACAAACATTTGTGTTAACTTTATATATAAAATTTGTAAATTAAGTTATAATAAAATATTATTAAATAGCATGACAAACATTTGTATTGGCTATATAGATGTTTGTCGTGGCGTTTGTGTTTGTGTGTTGTGTGTGTTTCCGGACCCCCGACACAAATTCCTCTGAGGTGGATATCCTATTTAGAGAGTAAGGTTATGCTTTATGAAGAAGGAAGGGTATTTTTTTCCTCAAAGCAATGCGGGTGAAACCGCGGGGCACAGCTAGTTATAATATAAAAATTACAGTGAAGAAGTAGCAAATCGTTAAAATTACTTTATATTTAGCTAGCGAAATATACAGTAAAGATTTTATAGTTTGCAATTGATATAATTGTGTTTGTTCGTAACCAAAAAAATAGTTAATTTTAGCTTACATCGAAAACATAGGTAGTTGACAGAATAATCAATTAAATACGCCTTATTAGGAATAACTCAAAAATTACTCGTCAGGTCTATTCAAATATAAATGAGTTAACACGGCAAGCAACAGTTTTCGATTAAAAATGAATCATCAAAATCAGGTACACCCAGTAAAAATTTATTAGGTAACACACATTATAAATACAGTGGAATTGAGAACCTTCTCCTTTTTTGAAGTCAGTTAAAACATCTTGAATTTTATTGATTACGTCACCATTTGAACTATTAATCGTCTTGATAGGCTATAAAATAACATGCTCCGATAAATGGCAGCGAAACAGAAGTATAAAATATCCACGTGTAAAATCGCCAGGGACGTCTATCGAGTAATATTATTTAAACATAGGATGTACCTATCTAGGTACATCCTATGGGAACAGGATGATATAAAGGCTTTTATGAACAATGTTCTTGAACAAAATCATAAAGATTTTGCTAAAATATTTATTCTCCGATGAGAGTATATTCAATTTTAAGAGTTTTTAATATTGTATTGTTGTATACAAAATAATTCACATATTAATTTAAAAAATGATTAATAGCAGTATAAGTTATGCACATTATCGTATATCTTATACTATTAAACGAGCAATTCTTGTATATATATATAGAATCTGAATCTCGAAATCGGCTCCAACGATTTTCGTGAAATTTAGTATGCAGGGAATTTCGGGGGCGAAAAATTGATCTAGCTAGGATTCATTTAAAAAAAATGTCGTTTTATCCCTGTTTTTAGGCAATGAAAAAATATCATTAGAATACGAAGCTTAATTTCACCAATGTCAACATAGCTGTAACAGCGTAATTAGGAAATCGGCGGGTGTCACATCGTGTTGATTCGGGTTCGAATCTCAGGCTCCAGATTATTTTTTTTTTCTTTTTTTTTAATTATTTCACTCGTGATTTATTATTTAAATAAAATTAAAATATAAAAATACCGAGAAAAAAAAACAAAAAAAAAATGAAAATACCGAGCTAGGCTCGGTCACCCAGGTACTAATACCTATATAATAAATTTGTATCTAAATTACTAGAATTACATAATACCATTTTAAAGTTATTCTTTTTCTATAATAGAAAGAGTTTCGATTTAAAATGTTATTTTTTATATGAAAGCAATTTTTACTGTGCAATTTGATAGAGCTAATTTTTTTATATTTAATATTTAATATTTTTTAAATATTTTAATATAGTTCTCAATAGTTTATGACATAAAAGTTTATACCAAGACAAATTTCAGTGTTCAATTTTCAACAATCCGATCCGTTAGTCACCGACGCGAAATTGAATTTTTTGAGTGGATATAAAAATGTATTTCTATGTTGCTTTTAATTTTGTTTTATTAATATAAATATAAATAAATAGTCGTGGCTTTCATACAAAACAGTACTAGGTATGTATCACATAGCTATAATTGTATTTGCTCACAAACGAAAAAAAAAAACTGACTATAATTTTCTACAAGTAATACGTAGTCGAAATAATAATCAATTAAATACGCATTATTTGGTATAGCTCAAATAACTCAGTACTCGTCAGATCTTGAATTTTAACGGGGCCACATTACAAGTATCACCTTTAGAATAAAGAAAGAATCATCAAAATCGGTACACCCAGTAAAAAGTTATGAGGTAGTACACATAAAAATTGCAGTCGAGTTGAGAACCTTAGCCTCCTCCTTTTTTTAAAGTCTCTTAATAAAATTGTAGATAAAGAAGTCTTTATATCTTGTAGTCTTTTATAAACAGAAAATAGTACCTACCTACATAGACATACATATATATATCGTTTTAGTCAAATCTTCGCAAATAGTACCTTTCAAATAAGGGAATAAAAAAATTGGCTTCTGTCTGTAAAGTTGGTTTACGGACGATAGTTTAACGTGACAACGTCATAACAAAACATCTCCTCGGACGTATAGGCCAATCGAGTGCAAGCCGCATCTATCTATATTCCATATACTATCAATGAGCGTAACGCTACAATGAGTCATCCTTTTTCGTTCATGCCGCCGGCGTTCATCGATTTATTAGACGTTGTCACGTCAACAAAGTGAATACATGTCACAAAAGGGAATATTTATCCATCAAAGTATGGTAATGGTACACGAATAGCTTTCAATATCTTATTATTTTATTAGATGGCTTTGTAGGCGTTATAGTCTACAATGGAGCGCTATTGTACTCTACTCGAGTTTGAGAAATATGGAAACGATATTATTTCGTTGAAATGTACACACAGCGAACAGCTTGTAATAGGGCTCTGTTTGCGTATGCTTCAAACATCAATGTTATGTATTACTGTGAGATGGGATCACTTTTGTTGTATTCATTTGTTGTCGATATAAATGTTATGTAGATTAGTATTTTTCATATAAAGCTATTACAAGTGAGTTTAAATAATTTATTTTATATGTATAATTGTACAATGAGTACATAAGACAACAAGAAGTTTACACACAGTAAAAGTTATAGTATATCACATTTATTTTTAGAAAAACAAGTAATACGCCATTTTAAATCAATTACAATAAAATAAAATCAACTGAAAGCAAATTAAATTAAAATAAAACCAATGTAAATATAAATATCTTCTATGTGTACATTAAAAATCTAGATTATACAATAAAAATAAGTTTTATGTCTTAGTTTTGTGCCAGGTATTATTTTTTTTTTTATAAAATAATATCTTTGTATTACTTAATAGTTACTCTCACAATTAGAAGAAATATAAAAATTAAGAGTTAAAAGCTCAACGCAGTTAAAAACACCAGGGACGAATAATTACGCGTAGTTAATTGAAAAAACGTAGAAGTAGAGCATGTCCGTTGCAGTTTTATAGCATGAATGTAGAGGTAATTGTAAAATTTTCAGGATGTTGTTGTTCTTCTTCATTATTATTGATCACATGGCATAATTAATAAACAATAATACACGGAAATTTAGCTATGAATAATTAATTAATTTTTAAATAACTATTAAATTGCAAAGTAAAATATTCCTTTCTACATAATGTACGAAATTTATCAAAAAATATATTTATTCATGCACAGTTATTTTAAAGAAGTAGGTAATCAATAAGTAAGCTTTAAAAATCATACATTATATATTTTGTCAATTACACAGAATCGCGTGATAAAATATACTAAACTTTATTCCTGGTGATAGATAATATACGACACGTATAATACAATTAATATCTAGAATGAGGTTTCACTCGACTTGTAGTGAACAGAACTTTCTACTTTGCGAAACTTGAGGGCATTGTCGGTTTCGTGCGAAGTGTCTTGTTATACTACATATTGAACATACGAGTAGTAGCAAAATTGAAGACATCCATAATAATATTAACATCAACAGCGAAAGTTTATTCTCGCTATCTATTCATTAAAATGTGTAAATAAATCGATGAAAACCTATTGTCGAATTTTATTATTTGGAGAGAAACAAGCTTACCAACAATCTTAAAGCTATTTAAGCTTTAAAACGTGATCAATAATTTTAATACTTGAAACTTTAAAGCAATATTTTATTTATAAAATAAAGTTTTATCCTTTATTCTGAGAAGAGGATATCGTATAATTATAGCTTTGCGGTCCATAGAATGGAATCCAAATCCAATGAAATTCAATTTCCTGGAATGAAACCGCAAGACAGGGCTGATATCAAGTTATTATTTCTAACATTTTTCCAATATAATAATAATTTGATATATTGAATTTCAGCAAACATAATAGTAGCTTGATCTTTTTTTATTTATTGCTCCGTTCAGCTAGGTACAAATCCCGCTGGATCGAAAAAAAAAATTTGATACGATTTAAAATCTTTATTGCTCCGTTATTAGAATGAGGATTATATATCCATTTATTTATGTCCGAAAACACTCAAATAAAACTTAATCAATGGTATGTTACACTCGGTATGTATAGCGTATAGTGAGAAATGTTCTGAAAGTAAATGCTTTCAGCCTAAATGTTTATTAAGCGTCATAGTATTTAAAAAAAAACAATAACATATGACCAATGATGTACATAATTATATTCCAAAAGTGTTTATGTTGCAAGTCAAAATGCACAGTTTTATTTTTTTAAAGTAAAAACTGACAAGTTAAGTTGCCAGTCACGTAGACTTGACAGTACAGCCGGTGTACTTTGGGTTCTATTTAAAAGAGATTTAGTGATTGTTGATGAAATAAAACAGGGGGCTTTGGTACTCGTATTTATTGACTTCAGAAGGCACAATCTTAATTACATATATTTATTTTATATTTATTTTATATTAAAGAGATGTTACTACACCAAGATATCAATGAGAAGTCCAAAATTCCAAATCGTAATCACAGTCATTTGTCTTCCAATTGACTGTCATAACTAACATTCAAATTCTTATGGCCAGTGAGTCGATTGCCTCACATATACAACCTTTAACACACCCCCTCAATCGGCTCCACTTGGCACACTAACTTTAAAATTTTACATCACCCCTTCAAAATAAAATCATTCTTTATATCAAAATTACATCATTCTTTATATCAAAATTACAACTTCCTTTATATCAAAACAAATCACCTTCATTTAATTACTCTTGATACATCATTTAATAAAATCTTAAGAACCTTCTTTTTAATTCGACTTTAACAATACATTATATTTTTCCTCTACAAATTATCATAAAATTACAATTACCTCCTTTCTTTTATAGTCTCCTACTCAACTCAACATCATAAATTAACACTAACCAACTTTCCTTGCAAATCTCCTACTCGACTCATCACCATAAATTAAACTCCCTATCTATAAGTTCTGCTATAATCTCCTACTCGACTCATCACCATAAATTAAACTCCTTATCTATAAGTTCTGCTATAATCTCCTACTCGACTCATCATATTATACTAAAAACATCGCCTCATAACATAATACTAAACCTATATTCTTTATTTATTTACCTCCAATCTCCTACTCGAGTTACATCATCATCATCATTTTATAATCATATCATAACTCTAATATTTCATCAACATCAATCCTACTAGAAAAACAATAAATATCTATTAAATTATTAAAGTACCTTTCTAATTAAAACAACCTAAAAGAAATAAAACAAAATGACTAGAAAAAAAATACTTAAGGACATTCTTAAAAATTGGTGTAAACTGTACTTTGTAGAAAAATGTACTTTTGAGATGATGATTCAGTTACCTTTACCTTACTATAACCACACCCCCTTAAGTGAATCATCATTAAATTAATCTTAATATCTTTCTGGTACCTTTCGTTCCCTTGCAGGTTGAATTCTTCTCTCAATATTTCCTCTTTCTTCATTATCTTCTGCATAATTTTCAACTTGTTCACTATCAAAAAATTCTTCATTTCCATCAAAATAAAATTCATTATCAAGATTTAAATCATTTCTAAAATTATTATCATTATTTACATTTTGTCTTTCTTCTCTTACTAGATCTTCGTTTATTTCAGTTTCATATGTTTCAACTTCGTTTGTTACAACTTCATTTGTTTCATCTTCACTTGTTTCACTGCTTAATCTTTTCAAATTTACGCCTTCTCGAACTCTCTCTTCATGACTGCTTCTTATATTTCTTCTCATATTTTCATTTTCACCTTCTCGATTTTCTTCTTTATTTCTTCCTATACTTCTTCTAGTATTTTCATTTTCACCTTCTCGATTTTCCTCTTTATTTCTTCTTACACTTTTCATATCTTCGCCTTCTCGATTCTTATCTCTTCCTCTATTTATTTCTTCTCTGCTATTATTATTTTCTTCATTTTGTGTTGTGCCTTCTAAACCTTCTTCTTGTTCATTTTCATCTATTAGCCAAAGCCCACCTATTATTTTGTTAAAACTGGGCCCATAACCTGAAATAAAACAGGGGGCTTTGGTACTCGTATTTATTGACTTCAGAAGGCACAATCTTAATTACATATATTTATTTTATATTTATTTTATATTAAAGAGATGTTACTACACCAAGATATCAATGAGAAGTCCAAAATTCCAAATCGTAATCACAGTCATTTGTCTTCCAATTGACTGTCATAACTAACATTCAAATTCTTATGGCCAGTGAGTCGATTGCCTCACATATACAACCTTTAACAGTTGAGAATTCTGTTCACTACGATTCAAGTGAAATACTTTCTGAAATTGTAAAATATGATCGGTGTTATTTATTACTGGAAATATATTTTTGCTTCCATAGTGGGTCATGTGAATTTATGAAAGATTCTATATTATTTTAGCAAACAAAGTATGAAGACAATTTTTTCCAGTTTGGTTATTAAAATATAGTTAAATACTTGTTTATATTTACACGATAAATCAACTGCTTAAATAAATAAAAAAAATATTACGAATACTAAAGATTAGGATATGCACTACGCAAAAATGCAAAGGATTTTAAAACAAAAAAATACAGTACCTATTCATGCAAACTTATGTACACTTTTCAAAATTTTAATTAACTTAACTTATATTAATTCAAAGATTGTAACTTTTTTGATCTAGTGACATACATAATTAAAGTCCAAAAAAAAAACAAGCAGAAAAAATTGATAAAGTATTTTTAATAATTTATTACAAATTGTAATATTAGGCGTTTATGATTCTTATAGAAGGCACACTAGCTCGATACATCAATGGTCAAATGTATATGTATAAATATTTGATATATATCTTATAGTTAATATCATACAATTTCCGATACTACGAATACTCGTACGTGTTAACTCAAACCACTACAACAAAGCAAATGGCGTGGTTAACGTTGCAATCAGTTCCATAATGAGAGCATTATAATGAACAATTAAAACAGATAGAATAGTTAACTATGCTGTTTATGAGTTCTATTGATTTTCGATTTGAGAAACTAACATTGCATCGAATTTCATTTATGTCCTTTCTATTAAAGCTGTTCTGCTATAGCTTTTATGAATGCAAATTTTAGAAACAATGAATGGATATCCCTTATTCTTTCTCTCAGAAAGTATTGAGAGAATTGCGATGAAATTTGATCCGTAAATAGGTCATATTTCGGAAAATTAAAATGTCTTTTGTGTTTATACCCCATATTTACCATAGGTTCAGACCAGTCACAGGGAAAACCACAAAGCAAAGCTAGTAAAATAGCATCGTCTGATAGCTATGAACTTTTTAAGGACAACTGTGTACATAGAACAATTTATTTAGTAGAACAATTAATGTAAAAAATTAGTATAATAATTGTGTTTGCTCGCAAACGAAAAAAAACCGACTTCAATTACATCGACAAGTAATACAACGTAATAAGACGAAGAAATAGTCAAGTAAATACACGCTATTAAAGATTACTCAAAAAGGTGTAACCAGATCTCGATCTTATTTATACAAGATTACATGACAAGTATTAGCTTTTGATTAAAGTAAGAATCATCAAAATCGGTTTACCGAGTAAAAAGCTATGCGGTATAATACAACGTAGGTCGACGAAAAAGTAGTCAAGTAAATACGCATTATTAGATATAACTCTAAAAGTACTTGTCAGATCTCAATTAAATTAAAATGGGACAACATGACACGCAACACCTTTCAATTAAAACAAAATTGATCAAAATCGGTCCACCCAGTAAAAAGTTCTGAGCTAAATACATTAAAAAAAACATACAGTCGAATTGAGAACCTCCTCCTTTTTTGGAAGTCGGTTAAAAATAGAAAATACCAATAATATTAAATATATTGAATACAAATAAGAACAAAAGGCACACAGTAATAATATGAATTCGATATTTATTAGTTAATTATTGCCTGAGTGTGTAATAATGAAGAAATATCTTATTTAGATAATAAATAATTAATTGTCTATTAGGCGTTAATAAGATTATGTAGGTCAAACTCGCCAATTGTTTTTCGCCACTGTGGTGTAGAAAATATTTATTGAGGTTATTCTTACTAACTTACTTTTAAAAGATAATTGTGAGAAATTAGTTGTGTTTTGTGTATGTATAATCAATATTCATAAAAAGTCACAAAAATTTGGAACATTATTTTGTTTTATAGTTTGTTCAAATGTTTTGTTTCTGTCACAGCGGACGGGGTTCTCTCTACGGTGAACGTAGTGGAAGCGCTGCAGGAGTTTTGGCAGGTGAAGGCGTCGAGGAACGGAGGCGCGAGGAGCGATGGTGCTGTCGTCATCTACGAGTCCGTTCCCGCCGCGCACCCGCCCTACGTCTGCTATGTAACGCTACCGGGAGGCGCCTGCTTCGGCAGCTATCAGGTACTTATGTTATTATAGAACTATCGAGAAGTGATAAAGATACAAATTGGAGTAGGTAATTCGACTTTTAGATCACTTTTCTACACTGATATTTCTAATCTATACTAATATTATAAAGCTGAAGAGTTTGTTTGTTTGTGTGTTTGTTTGAACGCGGTAATCTCTGGAACTACTGGTCCGATTTTCAAAAATTCTTTCAGTGTTAGATAGCCCTTTTATCGAGGAAGGCTATAGGCTTTATATCATCACGCTAAGACGAATAGCAGCGGAGTCCACGCCGACGTAGTCGCGCGCAGAAGCTAGTAATGAGATAAAGCTTACCTATATTATTTTAATAAAAGTAGCATGTTGTTTGGTTCTATAGTGTGTTTAATATGTTTTCAATTTTATTCAAGCAGAATTGTCCCACAAAAGCTGAGGCGCGGCGGAGCGCGGCAAAGATAGCGCTCATGAACAGCGTGTTCAATGATCACGAGTCGCGCCGCATATCGGAGCACTTCATCGAGAAGGCGGTGGCGGAGGCGAGAGCGTCGTTCGCTGGGGACGCCGCCTCCCCTCACCAGGATCCCAGTGCAGGAATCGCTGCCTTTAGGTACCTAGAATTTCATATGAAATCTGTCACATTGTTTCTATTTACTGTATTTCATTATCATAATTATTAGCTTATTATAGTCCACTGCTTGACGTAAGCCTCCCACAGGGTACGACACAAGACCCAATGACCCGTCTTAGCCATCCAGTCAGTATAAACTACCCTCTTTTTAAAACACATATCATTGTCCGCAGATTTATGCTGGAAGCGAACAAGGGTCGTACGATGCTCGAATTCCAGGAACTGATGACGGTGTTCCAGCTATTGCACTGGAACGGTTCGTTAAGGGCGATGCGCGAGCGGCAGTGCTCGAGGCAGGAGGTGGTCGCGCACTATTCGGCTCGGGCGCTGGACGACGCGATGCGGGAGCAGATGGCGCGCGAGTGGGCAACGAGGGAGCGGGAGGCGGCCGCGACGGGCGGTGGAGTGATCCGGAACGAGCTCGCGCGGGCGGAGCGAGAACTCCGCGCCGCCAGGGTCGCCGCCCGCGAGCTGCGCTTCCCCAAGGAAAAACGAGACATCCTCCTCCTGGCTGCAGGCCACGTGCCCCCGCAGCAACAGTGATCTCACCGCGCGATTATATTTGTTATTTAAGTATAGTTATATAGTGTAAGAATAATTGCCTTTCATTTATCACTTACCCAATCCCGTTTACCCGTTTATTGATTAAATTAATTAAACCACAATCAGAATAAACGAAGTTAAATTTATTTCCGACTATATGGCCCGGTGAACTTCGTATCACCTACATATATTTGTGAAAAATATAGGTACACAAAACACTTTCTGTACGCACCTATAAATATTTGACAACCAATTGACAACGTTTTTGACAAAAGACATTAAATTTCCCCACTAGGAACATTTTGAATTGGAAAATTAAATCGTCATTTTTAGTTATTTCTCTTACTTATTATTTATGTTTCTCACCGTTTAAACCTTCCCTGAACTTCCACAAACATTTCAAAATCAAAATTAGCTAAATCGGTCAAGCCATTCTCGAGTTTTAGCGAGACTAACGAACAGCAATTGATTTATATATATAGATAAAACACAAAATGTTAATCAATTCAAGAAAGAAAAGTTTAAACTGTTGTATACAGAATTATTGATAAGGGTTAACACTTACCAAAGTTTTTCAATGCAGGTATTCATTAAATATTTAAAACGAAAAGTTTGTTTAAACGCAACTCGACAACAAATGAAGTTAAATTGGTAAAGTTTGCTACAAAGGCCGGGGGTTCGATGAGCGCAATGCGGCTATCATTCTGCGAGCGTTATCAGAATGGATCTATTCACTATTCCTAAACACCATCTGCGAATCAATAAATCCTTCGCACGTGAATTTATCTGAGAACCTTCGTGCAACTTTTGGCTTTTGCCTGTAGCTTCTTATCTATTCGAAATAAGGCAAGATTACAATTGTTATTTATATTAAAACTAGCTGACCCGGCGTACTTCGTACCGCCTAACAGTCGATTCTTTAATTATTTTTTTTTAATACTTATCCTTCCTGAAACCCTTCCACTAACACTTAAACTTTATGGTATGGTATTAAAGTTAAAATTGACTTTTAAGTATTATTACGAATCTTTTCTATGGGAATATAGAAAAGTGTTGTTTTTAGACTTTTTCAGGCAAGTTTTTAAATTTTTCTCTCCGTAAGAACCATCCTCGTACTTCAAGGAATATTATAAAAAAAGAATTAGCAAAATCGGTTCAGCCGTTCTCGAGATTTGCGCTTAGCAACACATTCAGCGATTCATTTTTATATATAAAGAGATAGAGATTACGTACCAAAACATGAACTGCATTAAAAACACAAAATAATCAGAAAAATTTATATGTAGTACATTTTTAAAATATAACTCTATCCTTCTATTCTGAAAGTTAAATACTAGAAATTTGGGTTTCGAAAAGAATTTTTTTTAACATATTAAGTAACATATTTTAATACATTTACCAGACACATTTTCAAATGGAACTTGCAAAATTACGTACTATAACAAACTATCCATTAGACATACGTAAGACAATTTGGTCAATTAGATCTCCATAACACTAACTAAGGTCGACTTTACTTAATTGGAAATGGAAATTGAATTTGCCGTTGCTTCGAATCTATTGAAGTATTGAAATCGAATATGGCCTACTATTTATTCATAGGTTTTTGTAAAATTTCTATATATTTTAGTTTATTGATTTTATTTACTTAGTTAAAAACAGTATTTAAAGTTTTATTTAAACAAATGAATATAAAAAATGTAGGTATTTATTATGTTTAATAAAGTTTATATATCTACCTAATAAACCTTATTTTAATAACTGGTTGTCAGCGATTGTTTCGTTCAATAAAATTAACTTTTCTTACAAACTTTAAAACGACCTCTGTCACCTAGAATTTTACAGAATAATTATGTCTTACTATCGCTGTTCATTCGTATAGTTGTTAAAACCATAATTTAAAGGGTATCCTATTACGTAATCGAAAGCTATCAAACAGAAATCAATAAATAAATAAACAAATAAGTATGATTAACACACGCACGATCGACTGCTTCTGATACAAATCTATTAAATATATTTCTTATAAATATATTTAAATGTCGGCTAATATAGCAACAATTTATTTTTGGAATACTTGCACATGTAAATAATACATCTATACTTAATATATAAAGCTGAAGAGTTTGTTTGTTTGGTTGTTTGTTTGTTTGTTTGTTTGTTTGTTTGTTTGAACGCGGTAATCTCTGGAAATACTGGGCCGATTTGAAAAATTATTTCACTGTTAGATAGCCCATTTATCGAGGAAGGCTATAGGCTATGTATCATCACGCTAAGACTAATAGGAGCGGAGTCCACGCCGACGAAGTCGCGCGCAGAAGCTAGTATATATATATGAATAAATAAATATATATCACAACCAGACTGTTGGCGGGAATTGAAAACAGAAGCAGAATATGACGGAGCCACTACAAACTCTGGTAAACAAACTTGTCGAAAATGAATGAAATTAATGAACTAATGTATGAAATAGAATATTAAACCGTAAACATTATATACTATACCTAGTATAAATACTACTATCTGCACGCTACTGGCGGCATACTCGTATTACCAAGTGACGTAAATAGCATAGAATTTCTCGTTCACGACGTCTTCCTTCAGCACCGCGTAAAAGATAATATTTAAAGGAAACGTAACGTTTGAAATATGTACAGTGCTAGGTAAAGTTAATGTTAAAGAGTTATATATTTCAAACGACCTAATACTACTAATAGTATATAGGTAAGTCATTTCTAAGTTATAAAAATCCCCTATAACTTCGAATAATGATATCGTTATAATTAGTCAAAATTACTACATAGTATAAAACAAAGTCGCTTCCCGCTGTCTGTATGCTTAGATCTTTAAAACTACGCAACAGAGAGTAGTAAATAGAGTGATTCCAGAGGAAGGTTTATAAATATAAAACATGCATAATATGGTAGAGGATCACTGATAGTTTTAGAGTTTTCTAATGTGATGTCGTAAATAGACACATTTTTTGCGCATATATTACATTTATTTTATATAATTTTATATATTTGGTATCAGCATTGCACCCGTGCAAAGCTGGGCCGGCTCGCTAGTCTTATATGTAAAATTCTCGTGTCACAATGTTAGTTACAATATTCCTCCGAAACGGCTGGACCGATTTTTATGAAAGTCTGAGAATCGGCCAACATCTGTTTTTCATACCCCTAAGTTATAGGGGGGGGGGGAATTAAGGGGTTTAATAACATATATGGCAAAATAGCGTTTGCGGGGTCAGCTAGTAATATTATAAATTTTTGAAAAACAGCGATGAGCGCTCTTATTATTCACATTAATATTCTAATAATATAAAAGCCTAAAGAATCTTTTGTACTTTTAATTTTTTCTATACAGATTTAATTAATTGCACTGCCTCCGAGTTTTTTGGTTTCGCCTCAACCCGGAAGCAATATATTCTTAATGAATTTTTTATTCTCATATCCTTTTGGTGATGAGAAGAGAGAAAAAAGTGACAAAATATATCTTGATTAAATTATCTAATAGAGGATGATGAAAAGATAGAATTAATTCGTTTATGTTTTATATAATCATTTAGTTTCCGTTGCGAGTTTTTTTTTAAATATTTTTACCATGAATGGATGACCTAGAGAAGTTCGAGTGGCAGGTAGTGTGCGCAAAATGGGCACGTTTTGATCGAATGTTCCTTATCGAGTGACATTAAAGAGACTTCTAACGTAATAGCGGAAAGCACTTCTATATGCGTGTAACTGTACATACATCTTTATACGTTGCTGTAGTGAAACGTGTCTGTTAAGCCTTTATTTATTTAACATTTACTTAACTCTTTTTTTTTTGTATTTATCTACAAATACTTAGGTATAAATGTAAGTAAAATATACTTATAAATTAAATGAAAAGTGTCTTCTTAGCTTTCATTTCTTTGACCACATAAATATGAATATAATATAATAAATTTAATTAAACAAGATATGATCAATTTTGAGAGACAACTATCGATTATTTTTTTAAGTTATGATTTCTGTTTACCTTTTGTCTTCATTTCAAGCAATTATTTATCTAATTCAAAAACTATTTTAGTTTCATAGTGGTTATAATATAATTTATAAAAAAAAAAGTTCAACTTTTTTTTCTCAATCCCTATTTACAAATATAATTTAAAAAAAAAAATATAATTATAGGTATCGAAAAAGACATAGATTATAATAAACTTGTTCAGAAAATAGAAATGTTAAAATGTTTAAGACGCTAATATGACTTCGATAGACATCTCAAACCGGAAACGTGTTTGCGGACTGGGTGAGACTGGGTGAGACTGGGTGTTTTATCGAGGCGACACGAAAGCACACTCGGGCGAGTCTTATTAGCGTCGCCTGAAGATTTCACACAGATGCGGCTTTAACTTGACAACCTGTGTCGTCGACTTATTTCGCAAATGCAACACTGGCTATTGCTACTTAGCGACATCTGATTTTATACGCTATTTATTAATTTAATATTGTTTTTCAGTGGTATTATGATATGTATATGATTTATGAGAACGTCTCTCATAGTTCCCTTTGTTTCTTGTTTAGTCCGGGATCCCTAGTACATTTTTTCACTTGATTACTATCAAGCAAATTTTCCGGGAGTAGCTTCATTTTGATGAGACGAACAAAAATTTCCTCTACGAAAACTCTCGATTTTGGTAGGTAATAGGGCTAGCAGGGGATAGAGCAGCAACTATGCACCTTACATACTTGTAACTTTTAAATAATTTGAAAACAAATTTCGTACAAAAAAAATATTATATGATATTATTGAAATTATAACAATAGAAGTAATTAAGAATTACTTTTATTTGTATCGATTGATTTTAAAAATGTGAAGTCTAGAATTTATTTTAAACTACAATTGAATGAAAACCGCTCTGGTGTAGCGGTGCCAGTAGTCATCTAAAACACCGACGGTTTGCGGGTTCGATTCCCGCACGGGATGGATATTTGTATTTGTATATACAAATATTCCTTTCCGGTTTTGATGTCTGTCCTTGTGCACTTGAGCACGTTAAGCTGTCGGTTCCAGTTGTTCTCATAAATACCTGATAACGATCGTTACTCATATTAGGGAACGCGAACCCGCAGAAGAGCAGCGTGGTGGATTAAGCTCCAAAACCTTCTCTTACATGGAGAAAGAGGGTGGAGAAAGTGACTCCTATGGATAAAGAGGCCTATACCCAACAGTGGGATATTCAGGCTGAATACTTTTTTTTTATATATAACTAAGTCGGCAAACAAGCGTCCGGCTCACCTGATGGTAAGGAAATACCGTAGCCTATAGATGTCTGCAACACCAGAAGCATCGCATTAAGCGCGTTGCCGACCCTATCCCCAATTCCTCTCAGGAGCTCTGGTCACCTTACTTAACAACAGGAACACAACACTGCTTGAAAGCAGTATTATTTAGCTGATGATGACGATGAGGATGATGATGATTTAGCTCTACAACTGAATGGCCTTAAGATGCAATACAAGTTAAATTTGGTTTATTCATATGTTTTACCGTTTACATCTTAGAACATCTAGACTTATTGTATTACTTGGACCTAAGTCGAGATTTAGATTGACAGAAATACTTATTAAAATTGACTGGCTCGATGGCGCAGTTGGCAGTGACCCTCCTTTCAGCTCCAGGGTTGTAGGTTTGACTCTTGTCACGAGTTTGTAATATGTAGTATTTTTTAAAGGACGATATAGTCAATAGACTTCTAACTTTTCTGTCCTACTCTCTTCTACTCCCCAATAAGAAATCATCTGCGCCGTCTCTATGTTAATAACACATGTATGCGAGCAAATGTATGATATTAAAAGTATTTTATGAATAAAGACGATCACTTGACAGCAAATATACCATATACAGACGTGCATCCAAAAAGAACTTAGATTGTCTGGTGAAAACAAAACAAAACCTACTGAATTGTTTTTGTTGCAGAAGATTTTTCTTTTATACTTCTCTATAGGTACAACGTTAGTAAATTGTTAATACTTCTTAAGTCCTTTATACAGTACTTTCAGAAATATATTACTTTACTTGGGACTTAAGACTTTCTCCCTATAGTTTTAGTTTTGAGATATATCTAAGAGGAAGTTTATACCAAAAGTAACAGGAATGATATATGTACATATAGTATTTCTGTGGTCTGTGGTACATATCTTACTTAGATTCCCTCAGCATGTTAAGCGTGTATTTAAAATTTATTTCATTTTCGGAGGTTAAGGAAAGCACCGTGGAATGGAAAACCGCATCTCGAGAAATATTCTTAGTCAAGCGTCAAGTTTTATTCATTCTTATTGCAGAATCTACAATCCAATTTTTCTCTGTAATAGGAGAAGACACCTTTCCTCAGTTATAGGTTTAGCGGGCTTATAAAGTATCGTTTCTCAGTAATGATACTATGCTGTGTATAGCATAGTATATATACATATTTTTTTTATTTAGAATTAATTTGAGTGCAAGTTTCATCATCTCCCTGCCCTTATCCTATTTATATAGGCTCGGCACAACATGTTCTCCTCTTCCTCAGACTCATGTTGTCAGTGATTTGGCATGTTATTTTTTACGACCGGTCGCCTGCCTGACATCAACCCTCCTTGGGAATGCACAGTATAATACAGAAAATCAATAATGAGATATGTTAATAACATTATTATGATAATTCGTCAATTTGCAATGTGTTTCCCATTTCAAATTGATTATCTTCATTTTCTAGTAAATTTTTATCTTCATCCGGATATTTTTATATTTAGATTTTTCTAAGCATGACAATATGTTTGCATTCCTGACTTCTGTTCAATTGCTTTATGGTTCTTTCTTTTGTGTTTACTAATCGCTTCTGGTTCAATTGAACGTGTCTCATTATTTATTATAGTGTTTATTTGTTAATAAAACTGTTGCTGAATTTGATCCAATGTCCAGTAAAATTTCAAATCTGCCATTGTCATTAATAATAACGTACCTAATATACTAACACGTTAACACAATAGCGAACTAAACTAGCTTGGATCGGAAGTCAAAAAGAAAAGATAGTCTTCATTAAGTTTTATGCAGCTCCAGAAATAAGAAGGCGTATAATACCAGTCATAAGCTGATTTCATGACTTCGTTATTATTTTTAGTTAAAGAAAAAATTTGAGTGCTAGTTTTTTTCCCACAATAGTGTCATAAAAAGTCTAAATGTTTCAAGTATCAATCATCATCTGATTCTACTCTAGAACTCAGACGACACCTGTTACCTACATATCTTATTTTTTGTATATAGGTTCTGAACTAACATAGGTAGATTATTAGAACCGGCCTTAAGTTTCTTAGGGTAAAAGTTGAGAAAGCTTCGTCACCACGTGCTCTGTGAGTTCTGTGACTAATGGGAGCAACAATTGAATACAAGCCAGGTCTCGCGGCTTTACATATCAGTAATCTCAAAATTACAAACCTGTCACTGTATACTGTTTCCTATTTATCTAAACCAAAGTTAATATATAAATCCTAATGCAGAGGATAGCAATTATTAAAAAAAAATTATCACGTGATTTGAACGCTAGATGACTTTTAAACTTCAAAGTATCATACTAGCTAAAAAATCGAAACTACAAATATTTTTATTGTCCTATCACATAATTGCTGTGTATATTAGGCGGCATAATTATACTGTTATGTTTTGGTAGTTATTGTCACAACGTGCAGGTGTATTGTTTGGCACCTGCCAAATCGTTCAACGTACACCTGCCCTTATATGTATTTGGTTCATGATGATTCATGATGTAAACAAAATATTTTTTATCATGAGTCATTACCCCACACGTATTAATCTTTAAATAATTACTACTTATGGTATTAAATGAATTAGAGTTATAAATTAAAATAAGTAAACTAGTAAACAATACTTCGCTAGAAGAAACCAATTTTAGAAGATCGCAAGGGATTACATTGGTATAATGTCTATTTTCTTTGTGCTTGGACAATTTACTGGTAATTTCTATAAATAAAGACGAATAAATACTCAAGAGCTACATTCAGAGACATATTACAAGGACAATAAGTGAGTGCACTCACAATCGATGGGTGTTGACACTAGCTATTAACTTAGCTATTTGTATGATACATAAAATTAGCTCAATAAAGAACGAAGAGAATTGCTGTAACCGAGAGTGAGTGCGTTTAAATCTCAGGGTAGTTATTGTTACTGGAAACCCAAAGCGTTGGAAGTCTTGCACTATTAAGTGTCAATATTTGTCATGTTTGGCGATCGAACCGCGATCGGCGTAACAGCCTTATGCTGTTCTCAAAAACCTAACGCATGGGTAAATTGAATGATATTGTAAGATTTTCGACGGGCAACTTATTCTTAATGGCAAATGATCGTCTTTGTTGGATGTTCGCAGGATAAGTTAAGATAAGTAAGAACGCTCATCAATGAATACACATATTCTTGTATATCGTTTCACCTAGAACTTTAATAAATAATACTAAAATACGAAGGAGTGTTAGTCAGTTAAGTGACGTCATCAGAAAAAAAAACTATAATGGACATAGCCGCTGCTACAAAGTATAAAACCTGTTATGAACGTTTTAGAGTTTATTTTGCTTAAAGAAATTTAATTATAATCGTTTCGGAAGTGCCTGCAATGCCATAACAATGTGATAGAAATGTCATCGCTAATATTTATCAGAAATGCCTTTGATATTAAATAACATATATCATTCCGTATAAAAGGATAAATTATTTATACACATTTTCCCACTTTCTTGTTACAACGGGACGACGTGTTTTCTCATCTCCGGTTTCGTCGCTTCTATTGTAATGCAATTCAGAATTTTCTTAACATACTTATTGTTAGAACATTTTTCTGTACATACATGATCATATTACACAGTATTACAGTCATGAAAATTACAATGTATTTAAACGTTTATTACGATCAATCATACTAGTCATGATTCTTCTTTCCTTAAAAAAATATGTTTAAATTTGTCGATCACATCTTATATGTCGATATATCAATTATTTTTCATACAAACCTTGCCCTGAAAGTAAAAAACCTGTGTGGTTTTATGAAACCACAGTAAAAGTGAAACTTTTTTTCACATTATAGACATTTAATTCCATTAAGGGTATAAAAATCGCTTTATCAATCTTACCGCGCGGCCGACCGTCACGCGACATGCAGCACAGAGACGAAAAAGTTTGAGACGATGTAATAAAAGTTTCACTTTAAAAACACAAAAACAAACGTATGCGGAACATTTCGGTTTAAATATACGTAATGAAATAATTGAATAATCCATTTGAAGAATAAATAAAGAAAGATAACTGCTAAATCAGTGTCACGTGCATTTAATGAATAAGCCCTAAACGATATCCCGAACCGTCAGCGTCTTGTTGTGACCGCTTTAAATTGTTCGTAATGCATTGTTGCTGGTACACAGCAACACAGCGCCGCAGATATGAGTGCCCATTCAAACGACAGGCACTTGCAGGCAATGTTCTGTTACAATGCTATGATCATTGTACACAAGATGGTATCTGAGAACGATGAATGTTATGATTTTACTTTGCATGTTGTTTGTGTAAATGGGTACGGATCTTGGTAATGTTTTGCACTGCGAAATCTTTATTTTAATGTGGTGCTATAATCGTTTTCTTAGTAAATAACGGAAAATCTTATAATAAAACAACATTTTTATTTACTTAGATCATAATAATTTACATAATTATAGATACCAAACGATATGCATGAAGGCTAATAGGTCATGTAATGTTATTATTATTATCACATTAAATCTGATAATGAAAACGCCTTTGCCTAACTAGGAAGTCTAAATTAAAACAAATTTATCAAAATTGTAGTGCCTGCAAACTAACCAACCTTCATAGCAGGAAAATAAATTATTAATTTTGTGAGGAGAACTAGTAGGTAAATAATTTTCATTTGATTTCTATTTCTGCGACTAAACGTATTTGAGTAAATAAACCAATTGATACTCGTTAATTTATATTTAGGTATATAATAATATGTATTCATATATGTAGATTTCCTTCTGGTGTGTAAAAATGTATATTTCATTAGGTCATTTATTCATAACGGATAGAACAACTAGTAATACTAAGCCCAGTCTGAATAATAATTAGTCCTTACATCCTTAGTATCAGTATTTACTCATTAAAAGTTTCAATTTTCTATTTCCACGGTTAAGTGTTAAAGCAATCAGTTTTTTAGTCCGAGTATACTTTAGCTTCTTCTGATAAATTGCACTGATAGAAGTGTTTTTACAGCTCGGCGCATTTCACCCGTGCCGGCAGCTTAACAAGATCACTCGCGACCAGTGCCAGTGATCTTGTCCTTGTTTCACTTCGACTCGATTACAGAACGTATTGAAGGCTTAATGGCGGCCATTATTTATTTATTTAGTAGCATGGTTAGATTACGCGGAGCTTTATTACGGGTAGCGAATATTTTGATTTGATAAAATACGTACCTACAATTATTTTGCAGGCAAAATGTTTGATTTGTAGATCTTTATCTTATACTATTAAACGAGCAATTCTTGTATATATATATGTATATAATATATTCTGAATCTCGGAATCGGCTCCAACGATTTTCGTGAAACTTAGTATACAGGGGATTGCGGGGGCGAAAAATTGATCTAGCTAGGATTCATTTTTAGAAAATGTCATTTTATCCCTGTTTTTAGGCAATAAAAAATGGCTAAAATATCGTTTGAATAGGAAGGTTAATTTCACAATTGTCATTAAAGTTATAATGGCTCAGACGGTCGGTCGATGATGGGATGTCGGACGGTCGAGATTGACCGAGAAAACCATGGTTCAAATCTCAGTCGAGATTACTTTTTTTTTTTAAATTTCACTCGTGATTTTTTATTTAAATTAAAATAAAAAATAGAAATAAAGAGAAAAAAGCAAAATACTAAAATAAATGAAATAAAAATAAAAATAACGAGCTAGGCTCGGTCACCCAGGTACTTATAAAATAAGATGTTCTCTTTTATACTTTAAAAAAGTAAGTGACATTCT
Organism: Melitaea athalia; assembly: GCA_905220545.2. Taxonomy (NCBI): domain Eukaryota; kingdom Metazoa; phylum Arthropoda; class Insecta; order Lepidoptera; family Nymphalidae; genus Melitaea; species Melitaea athalia. The sequence continues at coordinate 4,983,373 of HG992178.1, read as the reverse complement.
GTGTTTTTGTTTATATTTACAGATTCATCATCTTTAATGAAATTTGCCCTTCTTTTATGATTAAAACTAGATTCTGCGCGCGACTTCGTCCTCGTGGAATAGGACCAATTCTGTCATACATGATTTGTGCGAAACGTTAACCGTTTACGCAGCGGAAGCTCTCAAAAGGAAAAAAACCCCGATTTTGAAACATTCTTCATTGGTGCTACGCTCCTAATCGGTCTTAGCGTGATGATATGCCTTTAGCCTTCCTCGATAAATGGTCTATCTAACACTGAAAGAATTTTTCAAATCGGTCCAGTAGATCCTGAGATTAGCGCGTTCAAACAAACAAACAAACAATCAAACAAACAAACTCTAGCTTTATTATATTTGATTAAAATTTACGTATTTTTTTAATTTAATGTTTAAGTTAATAGTTTTGTTTTCTGAAGAAAATATATATATTTTTAATCTATATCTATACTAATATATAAAGCTGAAGAGTTTGTTTGTTTGGTTGTTTGTTTGTTTGTTTGAACGCGGTAATCTCTGGAACTACTGGGCCGATTTGAAAAATTCTTTCAGTGTTAGATAGCCCATTTATCGAGGAAGGCTATAGGCTATGTATCATCACGCTAAGATCAATAGGAGCGGAGTCCACGCCGACGAAGTCGCGCGCAGAAGCTAGTATAAATCTAATCCGGTAACTCATAAGGGTTGTAATACAAATATAAATTGATGAGGCCATTGTTTATTGTATTGGGTAATAAACGATCGTGTATCATTCGGAGTTCATGTTCTCATTACTTCGTGTATAAAACTTCAAGTAAAGTCATTAGAAATCTATTGACATTTCACGATCGATCCTCAACTTGTGTATTTGTTTCAGAGAATAGCTACCTGATTTGTATGTGTGTGCATCCATATATTCAAGAAATATCAAGAACTCAATTCCAGTATGCCAAGTTGAGTACGTATGGTCATTGCGACACGGTACTACTGTGTAATCAGGTGTTCTCGCACGCGAGCCAATATTTACTCTGGCTCTGTTCGCCTTTGTAACACAATACTATTTTTATACAGTCAAGTTGAAATTCATTCGAACCGCATTGAATACAACGTATACATCTCTATGTAGCAATGTAATATAAAGTATATTGAGATACTGTGTGGGGACATTACATATTTATATGACCCCTTTGCCCGCGCGAATAATAGATATATGTATCTTACTTCTGTATATGGGAAACATATTTGAGAGATCTTTGTGTTAGAGGTATTCTAAGGAGTGGCAATGAATATCAAATATGGTCAGGTGTTCACGAAATTTGTACAGTTGTTCATGTATAAGAGAGTCAGGCTTGATAGAGTCGCATCAGTTGTTACTACAAAGCAATTCTATATGTGTTATGATAACTTATCTTTAGGCTTCTTGAGATCCTTCGATTCGATTATGTAGATACCAAAATGTAATTTAAAATCAATCACGATCACGATCACGATACAGCCTGTGATATCCCACTGTTGGGCATAGGCCTCTTCCCCATATAGGAGAAGGATCAGAGCTTAATCCACCACGCTGCTCTAATGCGGGTTGGCGGATATATTCCCTACTATGAGTATCGATCGCTATCAGGTGTACATGATAACAACCGAGACCGACGGCTTAACGTGCTCTCCGAGGCACGTGAGGAGACCCACAAGGACTGCACAAACACCCAGACCACGGCAAACATCTGTATGGCCAATACAAATGTTGTCGTGTGCGGGGTTTATAATCAATAATGTATGTTAATTTTATGACTTATTGATGATAAGCTAAAAGTATGCTAAAATTTGTCTTCTTTTCTTTTTTTTCTGTATATAATAGTTGATATTTTAGATGCTGCATGAGGTTGCATTTACGATTTTAAATCCATTAAGAGACAAAATCTTTAGAGAATGCAAACACAAGTATTTTAATTAAACAAGTTGATTGTTATGTTAACTTATTTTGTAAAACTCTAACCACGAACTTTAGTTCGACTTTGCAAAATGTAATCAACAACAAACTAAACGTTACAAATCTTATGGTCTAAGATCCGGAATATAACAAAATCTTCCCTCATCTGTTAATTAGATGAAACAATTTTTTATAGGCAGATTTCAATATTGTGAATTTATAAAAAAAACCTCTGCCACCCTACGCCTGCTACAATTGATAATACTTAATTAGTTAATCAGTATTTTTTTATGATCTTTTCCCTCTCATGTTAATTACATGTAGTAAGCTAAAACCGGCAATATTTTATATTATATACCTTACTGTAGTAGGCACCCATCTCTATGATTGCTATACTTACCTGCAGCCAGGTCAGAAAAGGTAGATAAATGTAGATTATTACCCTCACATGTTAATTAAAAAATCCAAGTACAATAATTAACGGCGGCGAATTCTAAACATAATAATGTTTGGCTGCCGTATTAAAAGCTGATGCAGCCATAGATAAATAGTAAAAAGAAAAAATTTATGATGACTATGGGAGCTCATTGCGAAGAGTAAGACAGAATAATACTAATTCCTGCAACGAAAAGAGGCAGCGTAAAATTCATGCGCGCGCATCACAGGCTCATTTAAACATACTAGAAAATTCGAAATTTTCGAAATCCCTAGTACATTTTTTTCAACTGAGGTAGGGCACAGCAGGAACTGAGGTAGGGCACAGCGGGAACTGAGGTAGGGCACAGCAGGAACTGAGGTAGGGTACAGCAGGAAACTTCCTGCTCAAAATATGGAGCAGCTCGACTGGGGTAGTACCTCGACCTTACAGAAGACCACAGCTAAATAATACTGTTTTCAAGCAGTATTGTGTTCCTGTTGGTGAGTAACGTGACCAGAGCTCCTCCTGGGGGGATTTGGGATAGGGTCAGCAACGCTCTTGTGATGCTTCTGGTGTTGCAGGCGTCTATAGGCTACGGTCTTACCATCAAGTGAGCCGTATGCTTGTTTGCCAACCTAGTTACATAAAAAAAAACCTGATTAGTATGAAGCTAATTTTCCGGGAGTAGATTAATTTTGATCAGACGAAACAAAATTCCTCTACGAAAACTCTCGATTGTGGTAGGTCAAGGCCTCGTAAGGTCATCACAAATTATTACTAACCAGCTGATTTTTTTTCTTTTAGTTAGTTAATATTTATATAATTCAATGGTAATATTGTCCTACAAATTGCGTGGTACGTTATCCCGGTCCTACGGTCACTGCTGCTCTATCTTCTGCTAACTCCATTACCTACCACAATCGAGAGTTTTCGTAGAGGAATTTTTTGTTCGTCTCATCAAAATGAAGCTACTCCAGGAAAATTAGCTTGATTCTAATCAGGTGAAAAAAATGTACTAGGGATACCGGACTAAAATAATTGATTTTCGCCTTACAATTATTTCCAACAAAATTTGATTTCACTAATTTTCTGTTTGTAATATGTTTATAATAATGGTATGTATAATAATAAATAAAACAAATATTTTGTTTGTTTTAAAAAACATAATTAATTTCACCGTATCAGAATTATAATTAAAGAACTATATAAAAAAATTAATAATCGAACCATCAAGAAAATTTCACGGTAAGGGTAACTCAAAAGCATTATATATTTTTTAATATTGCACATTATTCCGTAAATTAAAAAAAAATCTTAAAAATTTGGAGCAATTTTTTTGTCTTTATCTTTCCTATACTTACTCCAATTCTCATCTTCTCTCTTTCTATTCTAGTAAACATTTTTCTTAAATTTTCGAAATTTCGAATTTGCGAATTTTCTAGTATGTTTAAATGAGCCTGTGATTCGCGCGCATGAATTTTACGCTTTCTCTTTTCGTTGAAGGAATTAGTATTATTCGGTCTTATTCTTCGCAATGAGTTCCCATAGTCATCGTAAATTGTATCTTTTTACCATTTATTTTTGGCTGCACCAGCTTTTAATACGGCAGCCAAACATTATTATGTTTAGAATTCGACGCCGTTTATTATTCATCACTCATCATCATCACTACAGCCTATCACAGTCCACTGTTGGACATAGGCCTCCACAAGTTCGCGCCCGACATTACGACGCGAACTCATGTGTTTTGCCCATAGTCACCACGCTGGGCAGGCGGGTTGGTGACCGCAGGGCTGGCTTTGTCGCACCGAAGACGCTGCTGCCCATCTTTGGCCTGTGTATTTCAAAGCCAGCATGGATGGTTATCCCGCCATCTGTCGGCTTTTTAAGTTCCAGGGTGGTAGTGGAGCTGTGTTATCCCTTAGTCGCCTCTTACGACACCCACGGGAAGCGGTTTATTATTGCACTTCGATTTTTTAATTAACATGTGAGGGTAATAATCTACATTTATCTACCTTTTCTGACCTGGCTGCAGGTAAGTATAGCAATCATAGAGATGGGTGCCTACTACAGTCAGGTATATAATGTAAAATATTAACGGTTTTAGCTTACTACATGTAATTAACATGAGAGGGAAAAGATCATTAAAAAAATACTGATTAACTAATTAAGTATTATTAATTGTAGCAGGCTTAGGGTGGCAGAAGTTGTTTTTATAAATTCACAATATTGAAATCAGCCTATAAAAAAATGTTTCATCTAATTAACAGATAAGGGAATATTTAGCTATCTCGGATCTTACACCATATTTATCTTTGGCTGCATCAGCTTTTAATACGGCAGCCAAACATTATTATGTTTAGAATTCGCCGCCGTTTATTATTGTACTTGGATTTTTTAATTAACATGTGAGGGTAATAATCTACATTTATCTACCTTTTCTGACCTGGCTGCAGGTAAGTATAGCAATCATAGAGATGGGTGCCTACTACAGTAAGGTATATAATATAAAATATTGCCGGTTTTAGCTTACTACATGTAATTAACATGAGAGGGAAAAGATCATACAAAAATACTGATTAACTAATTAAGTATTATCAATTGTAGCAGGCGTAGGGTGGCAGAGGTTTTTTTTATAAATTCACAATATTAAAATCTGCCTATAAAAAATTGTTTCATCTAATTAACAGATGAGGGAAGATTTACCTTCTCGGATCTTAGACCATTATGCCCCGTCCATACGCTTGGTGTTCGCCACGAACACGAACAAAGTTCCAAACATCGACCACAATCATCAAACACAAACAGTCGTCCTCACGCTTGACGAACGTGTTAGTATTTTGTGGATCGGCAAACATGGCGGACGAATAACGCGGCGGCATGGCGGACGGATAAAATCTATAATGTACTTAATACTACTGAAAGAGAAAAAATATATTTTATTTAAACATTATACATATTTACAAGTCACAACTTAAGAAATAAATATTTACAGATAGTTTTGATACAAATCATGTCCGCGTGGAATTGTGCCAAGAATGCTGGCAGCATTGAAATAAATATACTGTACTACTACTGCAACTAACTACTACTGTACTAGTAAAATAAATATACTGTCACGTTTTGGGCCTACTGTCTTACGATTATTTATCGAATAATCTATATATATAAAAGAGTTACCCACCCATTGACTCATCACGATATCTCTGGAACCATAAGGCGTAGAGACTTGAATTTTGTTAGGAATATTCCTTTCGCCGAGTAGAGGTCAGCTAAGAACGGGTTTTACGATATTCCACCCCTAAGGGGGTTAAACGGGGGTTGGAAGTTTGTATGAAAGTCCTATGTTTTTGAAGTAAGAGACTTGAAATTCAAAATGTATGCTCTATAGATGGTGTGGAGGTGTACTAATAATGTATTTTTAGAAATCAACCCTTTTTGGGGCTGAAACGGGGGGTGGTAGTTTTATGTGAGCGAGATGAAAACTTCAGTATATGTAAGTTTATTATTTGCATCACAAAAATAATTAACGCCCAACGAAGTGGGCACGGGTCGGCTAGTAATTTAATATAATTCATTTAAATATTTTTAAATGAAGAAATAAAACCTTTACATGACGTCACACAAACAATATTAAAACATGATTTTGAGTTACTAAAAGGCTGTAAATAACGCGCCCAAAACTGCGACAAGTAATGTATGTACTCTAAGCTGCGACTCGTCCACCACCCGTGAAGCTCGCGCGCATACTGATCGCTGGCCAAACGTGTGGATACACCGCGAACTGTTTGCCAAACATCCTTTCTTCGTTCATCTGTGAAGAAAAACCGACACCGATGCCGAACACTGCCGAACACAAACACGAACAGGCGAACAACGACAAACACCCATCCAAACGTCCGTTTTTGCTGTTTGCTGTTCGCTGTTCGCCATTGTTCGTCAAGCGTGTGGATGGGGCTTTAATAAGAGTACGGAAATAAAGTTTATTTTTACGAGACCAAGAACCCAACAGTTTCACAGTTTTCGCAGACATGAATTTCGTCAAAGGGTTGTTTTAACGTATTTCCGCCACAAGTAAAATATAGGCACCTACATATATACTAAAAGTTTCTATATACATATTAAAAATATCTGATAGACATAAATAATTAAAAATAATAATAAGCGGTACTTATACTATAACTGGCTTATAATAAAAATAATAAATATCTCAAGTATAACGACGAAACATAAAATAGATTATTCCGAGAAAAATTGCTTGTTTAACGTATTAAAAGTACCTTTATAACCCTGCATGACGTTCACACAGTTCTAAAAAAAAAGTCGATCGTAAAAGCTTTCGCACGAAGAGTACACTAACTACACATTATGCTACACTATCAAGTCCTACATGTGCCTTCGAGAGGACTAAGAATAGAGTACCTCTAACTAAAGTAGGTACCTCTCCCGTTCGTCGCCTTATATTGACTTTAGTCAAGTCTTTTCCATATAATAGTTTCTCAAAGGGACACTCTCAGGTAAACTCTCACATATTAAATGTTTGGTTTTCTTATTTTAATGAAGATATTACGTTACATTGTACTTAACTAGTTTATTGATATTATTAATTCGCCACGGGAAGTAATTGCAATAAAGGTATAAAGATGTTTTCTTGTTACGTTGTGGTTTATTTTTACTTGGGTCTGTTTTTATAAAGATTATAACATTTTTGTTTTTTTACTAAGAGGAGTTTCTGTTGAACGTTTCATTTTAAGACAGTTTTGACATAAAAAACGATACAATACATAATAGTGTAAACACGTTATCTTCTTGGGAGGCAACATTATGGGTTGTGTAATGTATTTTAAGTTTGAAAAAAATCAGCACTTACAATTTTATAGTTAAATTAATCAAAATAGATATAATTTAATAAGGTCACTTTATAAAAAAAATTAAAATAATTATTATTTTTGGTATAAAAGTATATATAACTTGAAAATAAAACTTATAACTAGACTTTATTAAGAAAATATTAAGCAATTCGTCTTAACAAATTGTTACTCGATTGCAATTCAATCGCTAATCTTCGGAGAATTTTCACAATTTCAATAATTAACAACTATTTTCCGACCACTGAACGATCGCGGGAAGTAAAAATGTTTCTAATCAGACTTTCATTTCCCTTTATAATCCCCTAACGTCCCTTGAAACTTGGTTGAAACTTATATAACACTTTGTTAACTGTTTCAGATGGGAAAGGTATTTAAGTTGACATTTAACATTGCATCAAATGACTTTACAGTTATTATAATATTGTAAAAAATAGAAAAAATCTATTCTCTTTTCAAAGAAAGGTATCTGAAAACTTAAATATAAAAAGACTGTATTATTTTCTGAGATGCTTCCGATGTTAAAACGCCGAAGTCATAAAATCAGTCTAGCAGGCGAGACAAATTCGTAAAGTAACAGTTATGCTTCTGAAGTTGTTCTTATGTATGTATTTCAGTTAAAAATCCAACTTTGAAGCGCTACTTTTTCTGCGTAAAAGAAACAAACTACCCATCATTACAAATTTACACATTTATAAAATTTATACGGTTTTCCGTGTAATTAAAAATCATTAGCCAAACTCATTAGTAAACACTAAACTTCAGACTGATTACTTTTTCTTTTTGTTTATTACTGAAACGAGTTTTATAAGGCAATGTAGTCATTAAAACAGACATACGGGTAGTGGAAATAAAAACAATTACTTTGTAAGATAATAGTAGCATCATCGTACATTAACATCTTAAGCAGTGTTGGAATGTATGAAATCTATACTATAATATAATAAAGCTGAAGAGTTTGTTTGATTGTTTGTTTGTTTGTTTGTTTGTTTGTTTGAACGCGCTAATCTCAGGATCTACTGGTCCGATTTGAAAAATTCTTTCAGTGTTAGATAGCCCATTTATCGAGGAAGGCTATAGGCTATATATCATCACGCTAAGTCCAATAGGAGCGGAGTCCACGCCGACGAAGTCGCGCGCAGAAGCTAGTGTATAATATAAAGTGTTTCTAAAAATCGTCAGCTGCTAGTTTACGTTAACAGCAAAGCCTTAAAGCCCTTTGAAGTCAATTTGTTCTGAAAGTTTTTCTTTCGATTCCGTTATATTAATAATAATATAATAATAAAATTTATTTCGGGACTAGCCCAATTATAGTGTTAGTAACAATGTTTCTTATAACCTAGTGTTAGTACAATATAAAATAACAAGTAACAAATTTTAATAGTAACATTTTTATATATACAAATTTATCATATCACATGGAGTTTTATCCAATGTCGCAGCATTGGACTCTCCCATCTATCTACGAAAACTTCCAGAATACTTCCAGAATAGGAGGGTGTTATTCCATTTTAATTTTTTTATAGATTACATCTATACTAATCTATACTAATATATAAAGCTGAAGAGTTTGTTTGTTTGTTTGTTTGTTTGAACGCGGTAATCTCTGGAACTACTGGGCTGATTTGAAAAATTCTTTCAGTGTTAGATAGCCCATTTATCGAGGAAGGCTATAGGCTATGTATCATCACGCTAAGACCAATAGGAGAGGAGTCCACGCCGACGAAGTCGCGCGCAGAAGCTAGTATATTATAAAGCTGAAGAGTTTGTTTGTTTGTTTGAACACGCTTATCTCATAAACTACTGGTCCGATTTGAAAAATTCTTTCAGTGTTAGATAGCCCATTTATCGAGGAAGGCTATAAGCTATTTTTTTTTCAAATTATTGCGTATGAAACTGCAGGGCACAGCTAGTTAGATATATTTAGCTAGTTAGATACATTTTGATATGCAGGGCACAGCTAGTTAGATCTATTTAGCTAGTTAGATACATTTTGATATCATTATAGGTACCTATATATATGTGTAAATTAAAATATAAATTGTGTTGGCAAGAATTGTAACGCAAGATAAGTTTTTAAAACACAAAACTTCAGGTAAAAATGTTTATAAATGTTATTATAGTGCTTTCATACGGATTAATTAATTTTGATTCAAAACACAGATAAAAACGATTACATTACGATAGGGTATCGAATCCGCTATCAGTAGAGTAGCAGACAATTTATGTGATCATTGCATCTCTCGGTCATCATAAAATTAACGTAATAATTATTCCTAATACGTTTTTTAGAGCGTTCCTTTTCTTTTCAACATTAGTAAACTTCACACAAAATGTAAGGTTAAAAATTATGTGTAGAGGCAACATTTGCAACATATAAATCTCAAACAGCCTTCTAAAGAAACAAAGTGTATTTACAATTTTTATCTCCACTGATATCGCAAGGCAATATCTAAATTTATTTATAACTTAAATTCCGAACTTACCCTCATATCGCGAACTGTCTTTAGCGATCAATTGCGGCTGAAGTTTTTATCTCATGACCCACTTACGGGGACTTGCGATCGTGTGTCGTTTCATCTCGGAAGCCCCGGGGACAAGCTTAATTACAGGAAGGCGTTTGAGTTTAAGCGCTCCGACTTTTGTAGCTGTTCGAATTTACATAAAATCGTAATCTCCTATAAAAATTACGATGGATTTTTTTTGAGTTTTTGCGGAATTATCGTTGACGATTTTTATTTCATAAATTTGCATAGCTAGTTAATATTTTCTACGTTTAGTTATAAAATAATAATAAAAAATCAGTAAAATATAAAGGCAGAGTTGTTTTCAATAAATATAAAAAGACATTGTTATCACAATGTTGTCTTTAGATGCGACGACGATTTGGCGTAATGATGGTGGTAACTGAATAATGCGCTAGCAGTCAAGGGTTCGGTCCTCGCGAATGTAAAGGCTATACGGATATTTGTCGTGATCTAGGCGTGTATGCTTGTATCATTTCATTCCTTAGGCTCGATACAAGATTCCTTTACTTCACTTCAGCCTATAATATCCCACTGAAGGGCATAAGAGACCAGTAGATACTGAGATTTGCGCGTTCAAACAAACAAACAAACTCTTCAGCTTTATTATATTAGTATAGATTTTTAATTTAGTATAAATCCTCTTTAATCTATCCATTGAAGTCACGGAACATAAAATATGACAGATAATTTGTTATTAGCGAAGTGACCGCAAGTCGTTACCTAATAAGTGTGAATATAGCTAAGAAGCTAGTAACCGCATTAAGACCTCAGCTAGATCTATTACACTCTCGGGAAATCACGTGGTTTATCCGCTAATGTGGCCAGGTAGAAAAAAAGAAAAAAATATGACTGGACCATAATATATTGTATTCTAACTTTAACATTCATATTTTTATGCCCCCATTTATAATTTATTTTAGACTAAAACTATATAAGTACCTACATGCAACATAAAAAGAAAATATTGCAAAAAAGTATTATACATATTTAAAACTAGCTTCTGCGCGCGACTTCGTCGGCGTGGACTCCGCTCCTATTGGTCTTAGCGTGACGATACATAGCCTATAGCCTTCCTCGATAAATGGGCTATCTAACAGTGAAAGAATTTTTCAAATCGGCCCAGTAGTCCAGAGATTACCGCGTTCAAACAAACAAACAAACAAACAAACAACCAAACAAACAAACTCTTCAGTTTTATATATTAGTATAGATATAGGTTAATTATTATCAAACTCTTTGTTATGTTGTAAGTGGTCAAAAATTACAAACAGTACGTTACTTTCTTAATGTAAATGATTCAAACTTAAAATATGAATCCAGTTAGAGACTTTGTCTACGAATTACTAAACGTTAAAAAATTATCTTCTTTTTTTAATAACTACTAGTGTTATTTAAACAGAAAATATAGAGCGTCATTTTAGGTCTGTATATCGCATTTTAAAATTAGCACAAACAAAACAAAAATATTTTTATTACATGTTATAATTGTTTATAGCCGGACCGTCGGTCTGTATGTGCGTCCAATTATTACCCGCGCGTTTACCCTCTCCCAAATGACGTGCCACAAAAACGACATCAAGAAGCCTCTGGAAATTGCGACCGTGATTTTTAAGACAATTATTACTTTTTATCCAACTTTGTGATGCGTTTTGATGTTTAAAAAGTACCAGAGAGTTTTTTTTTTTCGTTGCATGCCTCATATTCGGTGTACGAATTTTTTGGTGAATTACTTTTTTGTTTGCATTTTTGAAAATCGAATAAAAAGGGAAACATCAAGTTTTTATCTAGACATGATATCTTGAATCATAGATAATATAATAATTTGGAAAATCCAAAAGTGCACGCCTCACACGTTCATTGTGTTACGAATTGAAATTAATAATAATTGCCTAAAAGAGAAATCAATTGAAAAAAATATTATTATTTTTTGTGTCGATTTTGCAATATAAAATCGTTCTTATATGTTAAGGTAGGCACTAAATTATCGCTGAGCCTGCTTAGCTAACCTATCTTTTTCTCGTTCGCTTTGTCTAAAATCATCGTTTTGACGAACTTGAGACATTCGACATTTTTTTGAGCCAGGTTTACATAATCCTTATTAGGAATTTGAGCAGAATAGATTCCACTATGTTTATTTCCAAGACAGCAGCTTTCAGGTTTATTCAGCTCAATCATAACATCATCTTTAAAATTTTTCGAAAGACTCATAATTTTTACGACGTTCTCTTTTATAATCACGTTGTAATTGATCACGTTTTCTTGCAGAGTTTTTATTTTCTTTTGGCATTTTATATTATCGAAAATCTGTCGACACGTCACTAAACATAGATACAATTTTAACTTCACTGCCAAAAATATCAATAATGTCGCAAGATGCAGCAGAAGTTATTTAAAAAATAAATAGTTCATGAAAAAGGAGAGAGGAAAAAAAATAGACGGTGATAATTTTTATGAAAGAGGATTTTTATAACTGAGGTAGGGCACAACAGGAAATTTCCTGCTCAAAATATGGAGCAGCCCGACTGGGGCAGTACCTCGACCTTACAGAAGACCACAGCTAAATAATACTGTTTTTAAGCAGTATTGTGTTCCTGTTGGTGAGTAAGGTGACCAGAGCTCCTGGGGGGGATTGGGGATAGGGTCGGCAACGCGCTTGCGACGCTTCTGGTGTTGCAGGCGTCTATAGGCTACGGTAGTCACTTACTATCAGGTGAGCCGTACGCTTGTTTGTCGACTTACTAACATAAAAAAAAAAAAAATTTATGAAAGAAACCCAGAAAATCTTTCGAATTTCGTTAATATCTTTAAAACAGTTAAGAGTTCAGTCATAATAAGAAAAAGAGTTCATCCTTAGAGTGACTGGAGTATTCATCATCATCATCTTCCTGTCCTTATCCTATTTATATAGGGTCGGCACAACATGTTCTCCTCTTCCTCAGACTCATGTTGTAAGTGATTTGGCATGTTATTTTTTACGACCGGCCGCCTGCCTGACATCAACCCTCCTTGGGAATAAGTGACTGGAGTATTATTCAAAAGGAATAATTACAATTAATTGGCGTCTCTACATATATAGACTTTTTATATAAATAATAATAAAAACCTCTTTTTATCATTTTAATAAAAATATTTTTTGATAGTTGTCAAAGAATTTGATTTTAAGCTCTTTTTGTTAATATTTTACATTTTGCTATAATTTATTATTTATTTATTTTTATTATTTTTTTTTTATAATTTTTTTTTTTTGCTTTTTTTTTTGCTTTTTTTTTGCTTTTTTTTTTTTTTTATTTTTCATATACTTGATTCATTTTTATATTATAACAAAATAACAAGTCATTAATAAAAAGTCTGCGGAGTTAGCGAATATTTTATCATCCGCTCATCCATTCGCTAAACCGAGCTCATTTGCTAAACTGGTGGTCATTCGCTAAGCTGGTAACCTCGAGCTTGAACGGCAACGCAGGCTTCGCAAGCATCACCGCAGACAGTTCCAACTCACCGAGAGCTATGCAGCATCTGGTTCGGTCTCCGGTCTCGGAGGAGAGTAATGTGGCGTGTTTTTGATAGTCGTCAAAGAATTTGATTTTAAATTTTACTTGATAATTTGTTTTTCAATTTAGTAAGTAAAATTACGTACGTACCTACACGTAGCACGTTATCTTATAATTATATTTTATATTTTGCTACTTGAATATATTGTTTTTCTATTATCTTATAATTATATATTTTGTATTTTGCTACTTGAATATTGTTTTTCTATCATTATTATTCTTCAATAAAGAGTCAGCGAAGATAGATAACATCTTATTATTTATCCGCTCGTTCAATAGCTTATACATTTTGCTAAAATTGTTTATATTTTTCTAAAACGAGAAGACAACTAAAAGTGCACATACCAACGGACAGCTGTAGATATATTATTTGATTACATTTTTTTGTTATATATATTAAAGGGCTTAATCCACCACGCTGCTCCAATGCGGGTTGGCGGATGCCTTACCATACATAATACGATAATACGATACCTTACCATACACTTTCAATATCATTGAAGTAATACGGTACCAAATTTCGAATCGATAGGACATATGGAAGGTAATTAGATTCCCTCATCAACTATTAAATAGCTGATGATCTTCGAACGGCTGATCAGGTCATGGTTACCCTACCATATACTTTCAATATCATTAAAGTAACACGTACCAAATTTCGAATCGATAGGATATAAGGAAGGTAGTCAGATCCCCTCATCAACTAGAAAAAAGTACCACAGACAGTTACACAGATACACAGACACGTTAAACTTATACCACCCCTCGTTTTGCGCCGGGGTTTAAAAAAGAAAAAATATTTATGAAAGAAACCCAGAAAATCTTTCGAATTTCGTTAATATCTTTAAAACGGTTGAGAGTTCAATCATAAAAAGATATACAGTTCATCCTTAGAGTGACTGAAGTATTATTCAAAAGAAATTATTACAATTAATTGTTTATATTTTTCTAAAACGTGAAGACAACAAAAGGGCACAGACCAACGGACAGCTGACATATCACTTTTTAATTACGTTTTTTTTGTTATAAATATTAAACAAAATGAAAAGAAAATACGCTGACTTTATAGATTAACATGTCTAGTTTCCGAAACAACCTTTTTTTTTTAAATTCAGTGCCTAACTTAACGTATAAGAACGATTTTATCTTGGAAAATGGACACAGAGCCGTCTTTCGATAGTAAAGCACACCCACACGCTTAAGCGTGTGACGCGTGCAATAAATAACGTATTTTTTACTGTAATATTTGTAGTTTTAACTATTGCAATACGATAAAATTCTCATTTCGGCCTGACTCTACACGTACGAGTAGTTCCTCGTGTATTTCTATCAAGCAGCTCTGATATTTACATGGATGATGGATATGATTTTTTAACTATCCCCAGGGAACCCAGGTTACATTTGCATGCAATAAAAGCTGATGGTATATGCTTGCTAAATACAAATGTATGATGTTTTTGTATCTATGTAGTATGATTTAATTGTCTTTTTTATTTATATTCGCACCATTACACACCTACTATAAGAATAGAATATAAAAAAACTACAGTACAGGACAGAATTAGTTTAGTCAATAAAATTTTAGCATCTTAAAAAATACCTTTAAAGTAAGTTCATATGCAACACAGATTGAAAATTCAACTTTTTTTTTTTTTCAAATAAATTCTAAGTAGTGGTCGCGAAATTTAAATTATATAAAGAAAACCAAATAATTATTAAAATAAAGAGCCTTTTTTAAAAAATTTCAACTTGACTACAGACTTTGACAATCAACAAATAGTATAATATGCGTGTGTGAGTGCTCTAGTGTGTGTAATGCTTTTTTTTACTAATATAATGTATATTTTATGTATAATTTTGAAAAAATATTATCATTCCGCACTCCTTCTCTATATAAACTTTAAGTGTGCGAAATTTCATACTCCTACGTACGCGCAATTTCCGTAAAAAGGGGTAGGTACAAAGTTTTTGCTTCACGTATTAATATATAGATTTGCAATTTAAGTACCACGAAAACTTCGCGGGTTTATCTGGGTACAGAGATTAAGATACTTAATGCGAGTTAGTGTCTCAAAGTTTCTTTAGAGAGTTTGGCTTTTAATTTAGGACCTTCATTATTCCCTTTGCTGTCATATTTCGTAAAGTAACAAAAATTACTTGTATTACATACAGAAATTATTGGTAACTATAATCCTTGGTTGCTCGGAACGAAATGTGATACCTTTTAAATAATTATACAGTATACTGAAACCGTACAAAATGGCGCTTGCTACATGCTTTAATCTTGCAATTGACGTATCTATGTCAAGTTGTGTCCTGATTTCTTATGTCATACAAAATCAGAGCCTTTGTTTCTTAGTCGGAAATGAAAGTCTAGCCACTAAGTACATAAGTACAGTTAATTAATATTTACGAAATTTGAAGGTGCTAAAAATATATAAATTAATTCAATACGTCACTAACTACCTATACTTGAAAATGTAACAGTATAATATCATTCTTAAACCTTTTAGTTCCGGTTGTTATCATGTACACCTGATAGCGATTGTTACTCATAGGAAATATAGCCGCCAACCCGCATTGGAGCAGCGTGGTGGATTAAGCTCTGATCCTTCTCCTACATGGGGAAAGAGGCCTATGTCCAGCAGGTGGGATATTACAGGCTAAAGCGAGACAATTTATATTCTTATTATATGTTTTTATATACACTGCTCCACATTTGTTACTATGAATTAAAAAAAAATAGAAATAGTAGTTATAAATCGATCTATATTTTTATCCTTAAAAAAATGAATAACTCTATCCATATCCATAGCTATCCCATATTATTACACCAGATATTATCACGAGTTCACTTGCATTGGTTTTATTATTTAAATTAATTCGTACAATAAAAATGTATTAATGTAATAAAATAACATAATAATTAATTTTATGATTTTGTGATATGCGATGTTTTGTAGTCAATAGTTAACTACGAATTAAGTTGTTCTATAAAAATCTAAAAAGTAAACTTACAAAAAAATGTTATCCTGTTTCATGATATTGTTGTAACGAACAACATTGAACAACAAACAACATTTAAATATCAAAGATAGTCGTTTGTTTATTTTATAAATGCCCGGCGCCCACACGAGTCCAATAAAGTTTTTTTTTTATTTTATCCTCTTTATATAAAAAAAAAAAAAAACAAAACCCTTGTTTTTAAACTTTGAATTAATATAGGTCATAATGAAAATATTTATAAGATAAAGTATTTAGTACAGATATTTTATATGTGTATACATATGAGTGATACTTAACATATAAAGTAATATGTTTCAACAATAAATTATTGCATTTGTTGGTACGTAAATACCTATAGTATTCACAAAATAAAATAATTGTGTTTGCTCGCAAACGAAAAAAAACCGACTTCAATTAGGTACATCGACAAGTAATACAACGTAATAAGACGATAATACGTAATAGCCAAGTAAATACGCGCTGTTGAAAAGTTGTAATCAGATCTCGATCTAATTTAAACAAGACTACATGACAAGTATTAGCTTTCGATTAAAGTAAAAATCTTCAAAACCGATAAACCCAGTGAAAAGTTGTGCGTTTTAATACAACGTAGGTCGACGTAAAAGTAGTCAAGAAAATACGCATTATTAGATACAGCTCTAAAAGTGCTTGTCAGATCTCAATGAAATTTAAATGGGACCACATGACACACAACACCTTTCAATTAAAAGAAAATTAATCGAAATCGGTCCAACCAGTCAAAAGTTCTGAGCTAACATACATAAAATAAAAGAAAAAATACAGTCGAATTGAGAACCTCCTCCTTTTTTGGAAGTCGGTTAAAAAAGAAAAACTGTACATTGAGTTTAAATGCTGTTCCGAAAATTTAATTAAGATTTTTCTTACTAACTATACTTACAAAATATAGAGCAACAAAAAAATACGTCTAACATAATTATACACACTGTTGTCCTAAGGTAAGCAACTAATTTTCTATTTTAGGAAACAGGCAGCTGACGTACATATATTTTTTGTACATTTATATATTACATACAAACATAATACTTACATGCATATTATACCAAGAATCGGGATGGAAATCGAACCCACAACACTGGTGTGGAAAGCTGGCTCAACTACGTCAGTGTGTTATAATAATAATAAAACATATAATTACACTGGCCTCCAAAAAAATCGACCCACCCGTTAATTTTTGCTAACTAAGTTGTTATCTTAAGTATGCGACGATATAGTTGAATGGTTTTGCTTGTTCATTATAAATTAAAAATTGGTATCCACTTGACATTAGTTTTAGAGGAATTAAAGTGTTTAAGTGGGGAGTTGTAACATTTTGAAAGCACTGATAAGAAAATGTTTATTTGTGCATAAAGTGCATTGTTAGTTTATGTCGAATTTTTAACGCGTAAACATCTCGGTTTTGTGTATCGTATTGATTAAACCTGTTAAAATTTGTTGGAGTAAACATTTTCTTAACATCAAACCATAAAATATTGATACTACTGAAGCGGAAGCTGCTCAAGTTGTGGCTCTCATTCGTGAGGGGTTAAGTCGGCGAAATGTGGCAAGAAGATTAAACGTGAGTCGATCAGTAGTGCGTAGGGTTTATAAACAATTCTTAGAGACTGGGGGGTATTGCCGGAGACCAGGATCTGGAAGAGGACGTGTCACAAACCCGACAAATCACCATTTTATTGTTTTGAATTCTTTACGAAACCGTCATATTTCTGCTGTTGACCTTCAGGGTAGGCTGAGGGAAAGTCGTGGAGTGTCTGTAAGTGCGAATACTGTAAGAAGAAGGCTTAGAGAGCAAAACTTAAAACCACACAAGCCAGCCACAGGACCAAAACTCACTGTATCTCACCGGCAAGCGAGGTTAGACTTTGCTAGGCAACACCTTCATTGGACCAATGGGAGACAGTACTTTTCAGTGACGAAAGCTGGATGTCTCTTGTAGGCTCTGACGAACGTCGTAATGTTATGCGAAGGCCAGGGGAACGTTATTCTGTGTTGCATTCGAGAAACAGTGCGATTTTGTGGAGGCTCTACGCTGTTCTGGGAAGGCATATCTTTCACGGCACGTACTGAGCTGGTTTCCTTTCGTAATCGTGGTATTAATGCTAAAAGTTACATATCAGATATTCTAGAACCTCTTGTTATGCCTTTTGCTGGAAATATTGGAGACAATTTCCATCTTATGCACGATAACGTAAGACCTCACGTCGCTAGAATTGTGTCAGAATACCTTTGGGAGGTTGGAATTCCAGTTATGCCATGGCCAGCGTATAGTCCGGACTTAAACCCGATAGAGCACCTCTAGGACCAGCTCATACAGAAAGTTAGAGCCCGAAATCCAGTTCCAGACACATTGGATCAACTGGAAGCCGCTTTAACGGAAGAATGGGAGCGGACCTCACAAAATGACATCAAAAACCATGTTCAATCAATTAATAGGCGTATGCGGGCAGTGATTAAAGTAAGAGGAGGAAACACTCCATATTAAAGAAGGGTTTAGATAAGAAAATTAACAAAAAAATAAACAATATCGCTCAAGACAGTTAAATCAAAAATAAGGTAAAATTTTATGTTTTTATGTCTCATTACATTTTTACATAATAACTCCTGTTTTTAGCATTTTTTTCACTTTTTTACAACCCTGTAACTGCATTTAAACATTATCAATATTAAAATTAGCAATAGATTGCGGTAAGATGAATTATCATCATTTTTTTCAAAAAAACGTAGGTGGGTCGATTTTTTTGGAGGCCAGTGTAATATAAGTAGTAACGCAATATGTAAACTATTTCTAAGAAACGAATTATAAAAGTAAGTCAAAATAAAATATTTACTAATCTAAAATGTGCATTTTTGTATGTTACACACTTTTATAATTTACTAGCTGCCCGGACAGACTTCGTTCTGTCTCTTGTGTTTTTTTTTTCATGAAAATCAAATAAAAACTTCCGTGGGATTTTTAAGGAACATACAAAAAAGATTAGCCGAATCAGTCTAGCCATTCTCGAGTTATGCGCTTAGCAACATTCATTTTTATTATAATTATAGAGAATTACGAGGTCCAAATATTCTTATCTAAATGACATTTTTGAATAAAAATTCTTGCTAACACTTGCCTATATTCGTAACTCACAATGACGGTTTTTATCATTTATTTATTTCTCAATATATAATTATATTTAAGTAAAACAGATTTCCTCAATTCGGATCGTAATTTACGACCGCGTTTAAACAAAAACACTTCTCTAAAATATTTATTATGTGTATGAGATGTGCCTTTTGAGAAACAGACTCTTGAGAAAAGAAAATAAATAGTTGACTGAGAAAATTAATAAATTAAGCAAAGAGAAAAGAAACGCAATTGCTTAATAATTTAAGAGACTATTTTTTATATAAAACATATATAAAATTAAAAAATTAATCTATTTGGAGTTAATTTCTTAAACCAATTTTTATATTAATAATTATTAGTTTCATATTAAAATAATACGAAACACGAAACAAAACAATGCTTAAAATAATAAAATAAATGGTGTAGTACAAAAATCAGCGAGCTAAGCCTAGTCAGCCATTTCGTCCAGACGAAAACAACGAGAAACAATATAAATAAAAATATCAGAAAAATAAGACAACAGCTAAAAGCTAAAAACAACAAAGCAATAACATAGTCTGCTGTGTGGTTACGGCAGTAAAGAATATAGCCACCCCCTCTCTTCCCGTGGGTGTCGTAAGAGGCGACTAAGGGATAACACAGTTCCACTACCACCTCGAAGCTTAAAAAGCCGACTGATGGCGCGAAAACCATCCAACAGCTGGCTTTGAAATGCACAGGCCCAAAGCCGGGCAGCAGCGTCTTCGGTGCGACAAAGAAACCCCTGCGATCACCAACCCGCCTGCCCAGCGTGGTGACAATGGCCAAAACACATGAGTTCGCTTGTGGTTCACAACTTGTGGAGGCCTGTGTCCAGCAGTGGACTGCGATAGGCTGAAGTGTGTGTGTGTGTGTGTGCAATAACATAGTAAACGATAGATTATTACATATTACATTTATTATTATATATGTAGGTACTTTTAGTTCGAATAGTAACTTATAATATTTACCTATACTAGATTTCTTTAATAAATAATCGATAGGTAAATACCGAGATTAAAATGTTCAAATAAATTAAAAATATTTGTCTATATAATTAACTATAATTGAGATAATCGCTTTATCACGAACTGATTATAGACAATATCTATTGTCAATATATCTGCCTAGCGTGTATTTGCAGATTACGAGTTTTGTTTAGGTAATCACCGCGGTTACCAATATACCTAACTGTGAAATATTCATTGTTATAAGATTTTTTCGCAAATAGTGTGAAAATGTACTTAATAAATAAAATAAAATGGATAACATAAAAAAATGCACTTATTTATAGCTTAGCCATTATTATTCATTAATAATAAATAATAATTAAACATACAGTTTCAAATAAGTTCGAATCGAACTAGAATAGATTGTAAACGCTTTACATTTGTTACGAATATCGATAGATTTTTGTTTATAAAAAAAACAAGTTCGCGATTTCGGGTTATGTAGACGTTGGCGTCGTTATCACGTCGTCAATATTCGTCAAATTAACATTAATGCAGACGAGGTCGATGACCGCATTTGGCGAGCGAGCGTGGGACCGCGACCGGCGCGAGCGCAGTTTTTGCAAGTACCCGCTACGATGCCGCAGGTAGCTACGCTCCCGAATGTAAGGACGAGTTCATATTCATATTTAACTAAATATCACGAAAACCAGTTCGATTCTAACAAAGATGGACAAGTTTATGTTAAAAAAAAAACTAAGTCATTCAATTTTTGTGTATTTATTTAATATGCTAATACAAGGTCGGTCCTCGACTTTTATATTATTTTATGTAACAAACAGACATTCACAGTTAATGTTATAGAGATATATTACTTGTAATATCCAAACGTTACTAAAACGTGTATTGAATAACGCTAATAGGTGGGTAATAAGATTTTTTGTAACGCCAAATTGTATGGTTATTATTACAATTAAGTTAGCTATTGATGGCTCGTAATTTATACTTCACTGTAACAAGAAATATTAAAAGTTGTAAATATTATTAATGTACAGCAAAAAATGTAATTGTTACAATTTCGTAATACAAACGAAACACTTGTGGATTTGCTTGTATACCTGTCAAAGTATTTGTAATAAACAAACAAACTTTGGATCTAAGTCATGATGTAGTTTATTTATCCCATAATCTTACTCTACAAACAGGTTATGTAAAAATAAAATTCGAACAATAGATCCCGAAACTGAGCGTTCAAAACAAATAAAAATTCTGCAAATTTGCAGAATAGATTGAGTTGAAAATATTTAAAAGATAAAGAAAATTGCCTCTTTTGTATTTTTAAAGGCAAAGTGTAATGTAATATCTTTAAAAAGAGGAAGAAAAAAGTAAAAAAAGGTATAATTAACTACGTTCCAGATTCTATAAAGTATAAATAATAATTATATAATGTTACTGTTATTTTATATAAGGCTTTCATAGTTATATACATTGTACAGTCACTAGACATAATTATCTTGTTCGCTTTTAGACACTCTTGTTATGTATATTTAATACAGTTCTATCCCAATAGAATTATTAATTTCTTCATCGCATCTTCATCGCCTTTTACCCATACCTTTATTATATATTTATGAGAAATTTGCTACATAATAAATTGATTTCGCTTTTGCGGTCAACTAGTATTCTCAGCTTAAATGTGGTCTTACACTTGTTACGTGTCATATTGTATCAAGTTAGAAAGTAAATTTAATAAATCGCTCATAACGTATTTACTTCACATTATTAGTATAATAATAAACTATTGGCCATCGCTCTGGTGTAATGGTGCGTGTGCCGTGTTGGCGACGCCTAAACACCGACGGTCGCGTGTTCGTTTCCCGCTCGGAGTGGATATTTGTATTTATACAAATATTTATTTTCGGTCTGGTTGTTAGTCCTTGTGGGTCTCTCCACCGTGCCTCGGAGTGCAGGTTAACGGTTGTTATCGTGTATAACTGATAGCGATCGTTACTCATAGTAGGGAATATATCCGCCAACCCGCATTGGAGCAGCGTGGTGGATGTTGTTCTGATTCTTCTTCTAAATGGGGAATGAGGCCTATGCTCAGTAGTGGGATATTACAGACTGAAGCGAATAAACTTTAAAAAGTACATTTGAGTTAAATAATAAATAATAGTAAAATTAGTTTTATTTTATAATACATTTAGTCTTGCACGTGTAAGTATCAAAGGATTAGAGAATAACCAAGCATTTAGGCATAACTCATAACCGAGCATTTAACCAGGCATAAAATATAGGTACTCATAATGAAAGACGTAGGGCCAGTTTCTCCGATTGTACGTATACTTACTTTTATCCAGCACATAAGTCACGAATAGACATTAAAATCAGGAGGTAGAATGTCGAATTAGGACCTCTTTCACCTCATAGATTCACATTTGTAAAGAGAAATATCACTTATATTGTGGGATTTTTCACTTTTTTACTATACGCACTAAGCGATTCGCTAGTAGGTACATTCTTGATGCATCCGGCCAAGGAGTGGAACTCTCTGCGCGTGATTGTGAAAAAGAATAATATAACATTAACTGTATCTGTAGGATATTATCATCGATCAGATATTGTTATCCACAATTGGTGAAACTTGTCCATAATAAACGACAAAATTATGTCAACAATAAACCCTCCGCTCAAACATTGTATCTTAATGTAGAGAGGACATTTGAACTAATTACACGACATAATATTTACACTAATTTAGTATGTGTGTTTTTGTTATTTAAAAATCAACAAGTACCAAAATAAAGTTGCAGATCTGCAACTAGATTTCGAAAACGAGTTTTTGATTCCGATAATTTTCGAGTTCAATATACTTTCGTTTTAAAATGCGTATCAAAAGATAATAAAAGAACGTACCTAACATAATTGGAATATGTTTTGAGTTTAAATTGTTTAGCCGTTTCTATGTCTAAAACATTACGATGACTCAGCAAGTTTATCTTTGATCTTTACGTATATGAGGATTTATGTATGTAATCCGTATGTCAGTCGAGCACCTTGCCGGATTAAGATCCAATCTTCCTTCCTAAAATGAGATGTCTGCTCAAAAGTGGGACATTACGAGGTATATAACAAATATATAACTGATTCTTTAACTAGCCCGCTGACATCGTTGGCAATTTTCCGTTCCAGAGTTGTATGTTCGATTCCTTTCTGAGTCTTGGTGTAATATAGTATAAATATATCACATTTTATATTTATATATAAAAAAATAAATTTATATAAAATATGTAACTCAGTTGGTTTTAACTTGACACATAACACGGGTATTAAATTTTGTCCTTTGAAATAGATGACCGTGTATACTATTAGGTAGGGATCCCTAGTACATATTTTTTACCTGATTAGTATCAAGCTAATTTTCCGGGAGTAGCTTCATTTTGATGAGACGAACAAAAAATTCCTATACGAAAACTCTCGATTGTGGTAGATAATAGAGTTAGCAGGAGATAGAGCAGTAGTGAGCGTAGGATCGGGATAACGTACCACGCAATTTGTAGGACAATATTACCATCAAATTATATAAATATTAACTAACTAAAAGAAAAAAAAATCAGAAAAAAAATCAATTTTTGATGACCTTACGAGGTCATCAAGTTGATGATATCAGGAGATAGACCAACAGTGAGCGTAGGATCGGGATAACGTACCACGCAATTTGTAGGACAATATTACCATCAAATTATATAAATATTAACTAACTAAAAGAAAAAAAAATCAGAAAAAAATCAATTTTTGATGACCTTACGAGGTCATCAAGTTGATGACCTCGTAAGGTCATCAAAAATTATTACTAACCAGCTGATTTTTTTTTCTTTTAGTTAATTAATATTTATATAATTTGATGGTACTATTGTCCTCCAAATTGCGTGGTACGTTATCCCGGTCCCACGCTCACTGTTGGTCTATCTCCTGATAATTCTATTATCTACCACAATCGAGAGTTTTCGAAGAGGAACTTTTTGTTCGTTTCATCAAAATGAAGCTACTCCCGGAAAATTAGCTTGATACTAATCAGGTGAAAAATATGTACTAGGGATCCCTACCTATATAATATTTATAAAAAAAAAACAATAGTAGGTACTTTTATTAAAAATGTATCAGTCCGCTATTACTTAAAACACAGTCATCAACTTGTCTACTATAATATACTACATACATGTTGAACACATGTAACGTTTAACTAATAAAAAAAATTGAACAGTTAATCAATAACAAATCTAGACCGTACACTACAAAACCATTTAGGTTGATTTTAGACAGATTTATAATAAAGTGACCTAATGGAAGACTCACTCCACTGGTCCCAATTATTTATAACTGTCTCTATCGCTGCGGATGTTTCGTTAATTATTTTTTTATATAAAAGACGATATACAATATAATTATTGTAAAAAATAACTAGTAAAACATGGGAACTGTTTTTTGTAAAGTTCTTAACACTAACAAAAGTAATTGTCTCAATGTTGTGTGCGTCTCAACTCTCAATGTCTCGTTTCCATAGTTATAATTATATAGTACTAGTTGTGCACCGCATTTTTAAGAGCTTTTGAGGAAATAATAGCCTTCCTCGGTAAATGGGCTATTCAACACAAAAATAATTTTTGGATTCTAACCAGTAGTTCCTGAAATTAGCGCGTTTAAACATCATCAACTAAAATCGGGTAACAAAATGAAGAATAAAGCTGAAAAGACTAAATGGTAAGAAATAAAGAGTTATAGGTACTTTGTATATAATCCATTATTCCTACAAGATTGGAAATTCACAAAATGACTTCATATTTCAGGTGATTACTAACTGGTATGTTACTAGTAGTTGTAGTTATAGTCACTAGTACGAAGAGTTACTCTGTCCATCTTGTCATTCCATCGTCAGATTAAGATTGAATTTTTATTATGATTATGAAAAGGAACTAAATAATATAGGTAGGGATCCCTAGTACAAATTTTTCATCTGATTAGTATCAAGCATTAAATCAGAAAAAAAAAATCAATTTTTACTAACCAGCTGATTTTTTTTCTTTTAGTTAATTAATATTTATATAATTTGATGGCAATATTGTCCTCCAAATTGCGTGGTACGTTATCCCGGTCCTACGCTCACTGCTGCTCTACCTCCTGCTAACTCTATTATCTACCACAATCGAGAGTTTTCGAAGAGGAACTTTTTGTTTGTCTCATCAAAATGAAGCTACTCCCGGAAAATTAGCTTGATGATGAAAAATTTGTACTAGGGATCCCTACCTAATATGGATGGAATGGAAAATATCTAAAAGGCAAAATATGCCTAAAACACTTACTACATTGTATATAACTTAACAGCCTAGATAAGTCCAATTCTACACAATACACTCGAGATTTGCTTAGTTACATATTAATGCAAAACTAGAAAAAAAGCTGAAAATGGTAAGGTTACACATAGGTAACTGTCAAAAACAAAAACAAGTCAGGCAATGTAAGTAAGGCTTCGTTAGACATTTTGTCTGTTAGATTGAACCAAAAGATTAACTTCTAAATTGACAGTGTGTAATGATCTCCTTATTGGATGGATATACATAGATATCCTTATCATCACGGCAGCAATTGTAACTATACCTATGGTGCTCCGATGACTAATCATCATACTTATGATAATCCTGGTCACGTGGACCATTTTGTAACACTATCATGGTAGTGGCGTTACAAGCTAATATTAAGCTTAAGAGGATATCAATTATCTTTGGCCTTATAATTGTGATCGTCTAGTATAAGGAAGGACTCTACGTTGTGTTTGATTTTTGTTTCAGAGTAACTTCAGTTCCTTTTATGGTATGCCGAAGGAAAGACATAGTATATGTTATTAGAAGCCTTGATTTCTATATAAACTCTAACTAACATCCTACCTAGCCATTAATTTAAAATAACATCTCTGCATAATGACATTAAATTCCTGAAATTAATTTATCCTAAAATTTAATTGAAAAGATATTTACACTTACCAGTGATATAAATACTATAGATAACTAACTTCTGGAATACTATTAAAAGGAAAGAAAGATATTAAGCTTTATAACACCTTATTAGTAAATTAATTAGGAATTAATAAAATTTAGTAAATTAGAACCGTTAAGAATAAATAGTAATAGACTTATTTATTTAGAAATAACTATCACCTACTGTTTAACTAAATATCTGACGTCTCCTTAAGAATGTGTAAATTATAATTGCTAATATTTTTAGTGAATCTAGATAGCTAAAATAGAAATAAAGTTAAATAATTATATATAGGATATTCTATAATGACATTGATTAATTGAATAGTGTCTAAGTTTCTTTTACATGTATTTTTAGTTCAAACCTGATATAATAGACAGATTCTAATAACTCTAAACAAATGAAATAAATAAAAATATATAAGTAAATGAAATAATGATTAAATACATATTATATAGTTATTAATTATCTTGAAATAATTTATTCAGTTAATAAATTATCTCAGATAATTGTGAAAAATAATGTGTAGTGTTTGTTTGTATGTGTTAATCTGTTAGGATAGGGATTATAGGTATTAAGGAATTAAAAAGGCCGGGTTCAATTGAACCCGGGGGTCGCAACCACCATAACCCCTCCGACCCTAACCGATCCACACCGTGCTGAAGGCTCTAAATTAAATTAGGCACAACGTTGGTGCTATCAAATCAAAAGAAAGGTAGTAGGTAGGAAATGAGAGTACCCAATTTTCTACAGTAAGTTAGACGGAAATATATCCTGTCTAACAAATGCTTGTTTCATACCGCTGCAGCACAATCATGCAATGACTGTATTTGAGTAATCCCTTGGGACGTCATATAGACATAACCAGTGAATTACTAGAGTTGATGTAATTACCAAGCTGTAATCAGACATGGTATTAAGATGTGTTCCTCGTGAACAAAAGGAGATCGTGTCTACTGATCTTTTCATTGTGTGCTTACTAGCCCATACGGGAACTTCGGTCACACAACTACTTTGAAATTCGATCACGAAACCTACTACTTTTGCCACAATTGGATTGTGTAGTGTAAGTTCCCATAGGAAAGACCTACTGAGTTACGAGTCTATAGTCAGCTATATTGTCAAGCCTAGCCATCACTATGAGATGGGTCAAACAGCGACTGGCGACTGGCGACAACGCAACCTTTCGAGTGTCCTATAAGGAAGTTAAGAATAATTAAAGGTATAAGACCAACATGTAGAGTAGGTGTATTGTGTAGGTTTGTCCTTGCATGACTCACAGCACTCAATGAAACAGCATTCATTAACCAGAATAGGTTGTTCAATTGAAACATTGAACCAGTAATTAAGTTGTTAAACATTTGAATATTTCAGGCTCTCTCAGGAATTGATTGGATTTATTCAGGACATGGAAGTGTCGAGAGATAAATAAAACAACTAAATATAACATATTTCATTTACTCAATCAGAATCTCTGAGAGTATCTCATTTTCACTATGAAAAGAGAATGTATATTTAATAGGTTTTATAATCCATCAATGTTTGTATGTTTGTACAACGCAAGAGGGCTTGATTAAGGCTTGGCTAAATCTCAGTAAATCCGCTTTTAGGACTTAACAGAGACCGTCCACAAAAATTAGCAATAAATTAATTGGAAAAGTGAATATGTATCTCTATTAGTCTAAAATAGAACTTCATACCACTGTCCAAATATAAACTACTAACCTTTGTTGCAGTTCAAACAACGACCATACACTAGGTGTCTGGTGGAGTTTGTCCAATGTCTCTCATCAAAGATGAGGAACTCTTATCAAAGATAAGGAAACGTACGTATAGTATTTACCAAGAACATAGTTCAGTTAGGCAAATACAAACGCAGAGGTTGGTAGGAAGTACACGCAACTTTCTCTACTAGATAGGCCAAGGTTAGGATCTACCTAGCATAGATGACGCGATGAACTGTGGCTTAGACAGGCCAAGCCTTATAGGGGATACCTATAATAAAACACTGGCGAATACAAACATTTATGGATTCACCTTAACATAGTTTATATAGTTCAATGAAAGTCATCGTGAGAAGGAGACACTCCAGTCTACCAGATACCTCGTTTTGACACTCATCTAAGAACATAAATTCTTAGATCAATGTTCAAAACTACAATAGTTTGTGTAATGTCAAGGTTCAGTGTATAATTACCTCATCTTAGAATGTATTCAAGAGCTAAAAGTATCCTTGAACACATTCCAGACTACAAACCACCTGTGTTACCTCGTTCCAACATAATTTAAAAACTACAAGTTCTTAAACTAATGTTTGAACTACAAAAATTTGTGTAATGTCTAAATGAAGCCAAATATACATATATATATATATATATATATACATATACATACATACATATACATTCAATAGAAGCATATTTGTATGTAGAGAATACTCAACAAGATACGACAAATAATCATTAGTTTGTTTATAGGTCATATTTAAACAACATAGTAAAATTTCATTCATTATTTAAATACACCCTAACGAAATTCTATTTAACCCTTAATATCTAATATGATAGTTTTAACCAAAGATTCATTCAATTTTATATGTACTTTAAAGTCAAACGAATGTAATTTCGTTTTATCCTATCAACTTCATATTGTGATTATTTACTTAAGTTAGATTTCATTCTATCAGTTAAATTCAATATAATTATGGTCATAAGGCTTATTTCATAATAATTTCATTCAATAATCAATCATTAATTAATAGTATCAATGTAACCTTTTCATAATGATTTCATTCAATAATCAATCAATAATTAATAGTATCAATGTAAACCTTTTCATAATAATTTCATTCAGTAATTAATAATTAATAGTATCGATGTAAACCTAGCTAATAATTCATTAGATATCTTTTATTAAAAATCTCCGTAAAAGTTACAAAAATCAGTAAAAGAAACACAACATGCAGAAAACCAAACATGCATTCATTTTAAATCTACACTATTTGGAGACCAAAGTGTATCAAAATTGTGAAATTATTTACATGCAAATATATAAAAAAATTAATGCATTCGAACCAATCAGGAGCGCTTCATCACAGGTCTTTCACTGAATTTATTTAGCGGATTACAATTAAAATTTTATAATAAAGAATTGCACTTAATAATAATCAGTAAAAAATAAATTAAAACTAATTCGCGATCTACACTGAAGCGACATTGCCACTCGGCCAGCTTACGCTAATGAGACTTCTGAACCAGACCTAAAATACTTAGGTATTCCATGTTTAATCTAGCTCAGAAGTCCCATAGCTTCGCCAGCCTCAGGCTCTCAATATTATACTTCGAATTCAAAATCGAATCCCGACTGTCGAAACTCACCCCGAAACTGACTGCCCATCGTATATATTCAAATCTCGCGTCTGTTTTTCCCCCACCCTCACACGTCCACCAACGCGCCCTGCAGTGTTCCCATCCACACGGCAACTCCCGTATTACAAGGAAATTTGGATATCTTCGGTTCATTGCCGTGTTCAAAGATACGGCAATCCGATGTGTAATTGTTTTTTTTCTAATAATTTAATCGATAGTTTATAAGTCATTATAGTGCAACACAAAACCAAGGAATAAAATTATTACTTCCTCAATAAATTGAGCTTTACTGGCTGTAAGCACTTTTATCCGATCCAAAGGAAATTGCGTAAATCAATTAAACAAAAAACACAACAAAAGATAAACAATAAAAGGGAAAAACAAATACACATTGAATAAGCCGAAGAAAAAAAAATGTTAGTTACGATAAATTTGTATGACGGTTGTGAAGAATAATGTATTATTCAACCGATTTCAAAAGGGAAATTATTTAACCGATTATTGTCATTTTTAACCTTACGTGTTAATGTAAAGTAAATACACGTCAATTTTGTAGTTTTTATTTCAAAACACGGTAAATTAAAACTTTGTGATGGCAACCCTGGCCGTTTTTTTGTTGTGACTTCCACAAAAAACTGTCCCACGGCTAGTCTCGAACCCTTAGGGCCGGGTTCCACCGTTTAATAAAGCTATGTTTTGCTTAATCGAATTTATAATTCGATTCTAATCTTGGCTTTCGTTCAATTATTATTACGAATCATTTGTACGGGTATATAGCAAAGTGTTGTTTTAAGACCTTTTTTTTCAGGCAATTTTCTTTTAAAATTTCTCCCCGCAACAACCACCCCCAT
The DNA here is from genome assembly GCA_905220545.2 of Melitaea athalia. Taxonomy (NCBI): domain Eukaryota; kingdom Metazoa; phylum Arthropoda; class Insecta; order Lepidoptera; family Nymphalidae; genus Melitaea; species Melitaea athalia. The sequence continues at coordinate 4,952,713 of HG992178.1, read as the reverse complement.
ACTTCAAGGAAACATGAAAAAGAATTAGCGCAATCGGCTCAGCCGCTCCCAAGACCCGCGCCCAGCAACACACTCAGCCATTCATTTATATATATATATAGAGATACACTACTATAAACTCGAGTATCAAAATATATCACATGACAACGTGACAAGACTTGTTTTTAATAGGTTAGACCGTTAGAAGCACTAGACAAAACGTGTTTACACTGTTAAACGCCAAGAATCGGTCGTTTAGAATTTAAACTCAATTATTCTCTAACTGCGTCCAGTTTATGTTGGTGAAATGCAATTTCTAGCTCTAAACTCCGTTAATCGCGATTATCTCTATCAGTGGAATTGGCCCTTAGAACGTTTCACCGAATCTGTCAACACAAAATTTTAAGCTTGTCTCGAATATAATATTTATCGCCTAATATTTTAACACGTTTAGTCAAACTGTTTGAGTTCCCAGCCAATAAATTTCTATTCTTAAGCACAACTTAAAATTTGAGACCCTAATGGATTTTAACAATTTTCGTTCATTGAATTGACTGTTTTATGTTTACGTGTCAACTCACATTTCAATTTATGCGTTTGTTATCTCAAGTATAACTAAAATTTATAGACTAATAATTTAGAACTGAATTGTGTTTACGTGTTACGTTACAATCGCCCCTTAATTATATAATGTAGTTTATCGTAATTATTAATTAATCACAACAACGTAACCAAATAACACAATTCTGTATCATGTTACTTCTCAATTGAAAGGACACTCATGAATCTTTACATTCAGCTTCAATCAACAGCACTTAGAAGCATACTCTTCTCCCAAACATCCAACCTCTCATCAATCATACTACTAGAGTTATATTCAATGGTTAAAATCAAAATAATCAATTCCAACCAACCATTCCAGCTCCTTCACCAACTCTCACACTCACATAGATCCAATCTGATTTGAATTCCTACATCTAGGCTCAATTTTATCTTAACACAATACTCATATTGTTTTAAAATATAAAATCCGACTCTTCGATGTTAAATATACAACTTAACAGAGTGCAGTTCATCTTATTTTAAAGGAGATGGGGACTTTTAGGCTAATTTTTTTTTTTTTTTTTTAAATATATAATATCAGCTCAATTCTGAATCTGGAAGCTGAGAAAAATGAAAAAGATAGTTTTCGTCAAGTTAATTGGGTATCGATTTAACTATAATCGATTATAGAAATAAAAAAAAAGTTTGCACTAGTTAATTAACTCAAAGTATTCAGATACACAATTGAAGTTATAAACAATAAAGTGTATTTAAATAAAGTTACATTAATATCGAAAATAAAAATTAATATCTGATAAACCCAAATTATTATCGATTTCGTATCGATTGAAAATAAATCCTAATTATTTTTAATAACAGCTTTGACAGCCGACTGATATTGAAACTGTGTGCCCTGTCATGGTCCCGTCACTGTCACTCGTTTCATGTAATCATGTTTATAATTGTTTAATGTTTTCAGTGTATTCAGATGCATCCTGAGTCCATTCCTGATATTTATTTATGGTTTCAAGTGATTGATATTTGTAATGATGTAATATGATAAACATTAGTGCTTCAGGAACCCAGTGATTGGGTTTTTCATAGACATTGTAACACAACCTCAATTCCACAAAACGTCCAATAACTCCGCTCTTAGATAGCCAAAATGTACAGAATTTTCAGCGTGGGATCAATAAGCGTAAATACATTAATTGGCACCATCTCCACCACGCTATAATTTACGTTGCATTTCGGCCCAAGAACGTATGGAATCGTATCCGTCTCCTTTCAGAATGAATAAATTAAAATATTTGAATACAGTTGCACAATTCATATCTAACACTAATATGAATTGGCGATATGTTGTTCAGTATATTGCAGCACCTGGATAACTTGTATTGCAAACAGTCAAACTTCAAAGTTTGACCTATATTTTTACAATTTAATTTAGATTGAATATAACTGAAAATGTTCAGTTACTTTTGTGAAGAAATGACCGCCCTACTCCCCACCAACTATTTTTATTAAGCTAGCGCTTAATAAGTTAGGTATTGATGAAAAAAATTATATATGACTTAATAGTCAGTAGAAAATTAAATTGTTATTTCTATTAAGCTAGCGCTTAATAAGTTAAGGATTGATAAAAGAAAAAAATTTATATATGACTTAATAGTCAATTGGAAATTAAATTGTTATATAGTTATGTGAGAACTTTTAAGCGCTCCAATAAAATTAGTTGAGTCATTTCCCTGACCCATCATTTCCCTAATTTTTATTTTTATTCATAACTAAACCTAATTACAAATACACTTATCTAACTTATTACTATCTATTTTATTCATCTAATTACTATCTTAATAACCTAATCTTTTACTTACATATCTAACTTATTTAAGTGCAATTCATTTCCTTATAAAATCATCTATAATTTTGACATTAAATTATTGTGAAAATATAATAAATCTCCAATAAAGTTTATTGATATTTTAATTTAAAATCTATCCTTTTCAATTCCACATTATTAATTCAAATGTTTATATCAACAGTTAAACATTTAAGTGCAATTCATTTCCTTATAAAACCATCTATAGTTTTGACATTAAATTATTGTGAAAATATAATAAATCTTCAATAAAGTTTATTGATATTCTAGTTTAAAATCTATCCTTTTCAATTCCACATTATTAATTCAATTGTTTATATCAACAGTTAAACATTGATAACATCTATAATTGATCGTGATCAATTTATTATTGATAATATCTATTTAGATGTATTGTATTAAAGTTTCCTCTAATTTCTTTAGTTATAGGATCCATTAATGTGTAAACATTTGCAAATGGAATCGCACTAACTACATAAGGTCCTTCATACAGCAATTGAAACTTTTTTATAAGTTTCTTTTGAGCCTCTGACTTATTTACTTTACGAATCTTTACATAATCTCCAATCTGAAATTCAATTAAACGATGGGACCTATTAAAGGGGACTGTCCATTTTCGGCCCAGCGTGAACAGAATTCATACAAAAAAACAAATATACCAAAAACTTTCATAAATTAAGTCATGATTATTCGTGAATTTCAGTTGTATCAATATAAACTGATAAAAAGTTTATTTAATAAGTATTTCATTTTACTTCTGGTTTATTTTTGGTTGGTGATTTGATTACCCCACATTGCCAGTCTTAAATAAACAATAATTATTAACGAACAATTTTAAATCGATTATTTGTTAATATCGATTAAAAATATTGTTAGATCGGATTAATAAGAAAAAAAGCTATCTACAAAATTGCGTTTAGTTAAAAAACATTTAACTTTGGTGAAAATAAAATATTTTAGATATATTATTATTGAATAAATAAAAATCAAATAATTAAATCGATATAGATTAAATCGATAATCGAAGTTAATATAATATTATTATATTAACTTCGATTATCGATTTAGTCAATTTATTTGTTTATTAAAAATGATTATAATTGCAACCCTAAACTACAGCTGACTTTCTTCTCCTTCGTACTCCCGTTGGTATATATTATGTTCTGTTTTCGTAGTTTCGTTGTGAATACGTACTCTTTGGTGTATATTTGCAAATTGCATTTTTCGTTTTTGTTAGTTGTTTGTATTTCTCGACTTTTGCTATTAATAATTTACACCAATGACGCTATTTACGATAACCTTGGCAATCCTACCGGTACTGATCGAAGCCCTAATATTGACCTCGGACTGAACACGGAACCCCCGAATTCCATTGTGGATGTAATTCCAATGGAAGGCACGTTCAATGCGATGGAATTGAGATGTGTCAATTGTGGTGCCAACGTAAATAATAGGAGATGGCATAGCCTTGAACTTGTAGAGGTTATGTCCGTAATACGATACTGGATTGCAATTTGCACCTCAAGTGTTAAGTATTCAATGTCTAGTCTCGGATATATTGCTGCTTGTTCTTATTATAATTGTTTATAGTAATATAAGATTTTCTTTATTAACAGGTGACTGATAGCACTGTAGTATGTCACCCTTGCTAGACACTAGCTCTCAACTGTCCACACCACTCCACTGCGACTAATGATAATAAACCCTCTACTAGTGGCGGTCACCATCGTCGTGTTTGTGTTAGCTGTGGATGCTCTTTGATAAGAACAAGATCTCACAGGCTACACACTGACAGAGAATGTGATGCAAGCATACATAATATAATAACGGAGATGATCATGCCTCGTCAAGTAAGAATATTATGTTTGGTTTTTGTCACTTTTAGCATCTACGTACCTTCTCTATATTGTTAACATAATGTTGATGTTTTCTTATATATTAAATAACTTAAAAAGCATTTGTTATATTTGACCATCTTTGTGTGCTATGGCCAAAAGCTGTCTTGTTCTGAGAAGACATGCTCAGTAGTAAGTGGTGATGATGGTCAGTTAACATTATTAAAAGTCTTTAACTTCATTCTGTTATCATAATGCATAAATAACCTTAATATATTATATGTATTTTAAGCTAATTAAGAACCTGTTCATATAAGTGAACTTTGTTTCAGCTGCACAGATCAGATGAAATCTGCCACCCCTGCTGTTCATATAATATAAATAAGTTTCACCAAAGGATACGGAACAGGGCAGATGCAGAGGCATGATGCAGGCCAAATCTTGGAAATAATAAATGAAAAGCTGCACATCAACCAACCTACCTGATTGACCTAGCTGATTTTATTACAGAAAATAATGTAAATAGAAGGCGAACACAGTTTTTAAACATTAATGTTGACATAAACAATGTACCCTTTCCCAGACTGGTGTTAAGCGAATTAATCCTCATAGCTTGCGGGACCTACCAATTAAAGCAAGCCCAGTCCTACCATGGGGAGCACATAAGAGGTGATGGTTCTTATACCATCGAAGTATGTAGAGACATGGCCAGCAACCTACTGGAAGGTTTTCCGTCAACCGACAATTTATCACTACTGCGAGGTAAAATACACAGCAGGCACATAAGTAGGAAAATATATTTTGTGTATATTTTATAGGAAAACAATTGGTCAGGCAGAGAAGCCATAAAAAAATATTATTGCAACTGCATGGTGGGTTGACGGACGGTAGGTCATGACAATTATTTGGTTTTTGGGCTGGAAAAGGTACCAAGATTTTAAAAATCCACCGGCCTAGTTTTTAGATAACATTCTGTTAACATATGAATCTGATTAATAAAACAAATATAACAAAAACAAAGATTTTTTATTTTAGGAACCTTCATATAATTATCTACAAAATAAAAAAAAATGAAACACCTGGACACAAAACTTTATTGTTTTTCTTATTCCTACTTGTTAGTGCTACTAATTTAATATATAATTATTATTCTCAGTGACTGTCCACTCTGGGCCGAAACCCCCATACAAAGTGGACAGTCCCCTTTAGTTTGTCGTTTAATACTGTTATCTTTTAAATTTTTCCTAACTTGAATTCTAATTTGATTAATATCTTTAGACTTATTTAATTGAGGCAAACAACTATCAAATGACATGTCATTACTCAGCCCATATAATATTTCATTAGGAGTAAATCCCGTACTTTCATGAAATGTGTTGTTATATAATGTTTCGATTTTATTTAATATCGTTGCCCAACTTTTATGATTTTTATGGCAATATGTTCGAAATAAACGTCCTAGTTCTCTGTTAACCCTCTCTGTCGTATTAGGTCGAGGATTTCTTACAGTTGTAAATATAGGTTTTATACCCATATCTTTTAAAGTTTGTTTCCAACTTTCAGATGAAAATTGACTACCATTATCAGTCATAATTACTTTAGGCTTAATTATTTTAACAAATTGTTTTAATTTTGTAATAACTGAACGAGAAGTGGCTTTAGACAAATCATATAATTTAATAAATTTACTAAATGAATCCTGAATTACAAGTATATAAGCAGAACCAAACCGTCCTTTCGGCAATGGTCCATATAAGTCTGCCATGACTAAATCATCTATTTCTTCTGTCACAATAGATTTACATTTGCCTACATATTTTATATTATCACTTTTAGAAACTTGACAGAGATGACAAGTCTTTAATAATACTTTAACTGTTCTATGCATATTAGGAAAATAGAACCTATCTTTAATATATTTGAGTACCTTAAAAACCCCTTGATGTCCCATTTCTTTATGAATTTGAGAAATTACTTCCTCTCGTAACTGAGAGGGTAAATAAATTACATGTTTATCTGAATCAATTTTAAAATATAACACTCCATTCTTGATATAACAGCGCTTAGCAATATTATTTATTCTACCACTATGATTATTACTAATATTATTTATAATATCCATTATCAACTGTACTTCATTATCATTAGATTGAAAACTAGATATATTTTTTAAGTTTGTTATTAATGTTTTATTTTTATTAATTTCCATATAATGTATTTCAGGACAATAGATTCTATCTTCTTGTATCATTGATGAATCAGGTGGGAACCTAGATAACACATCAACAGCGACATTATCTCTACCTTTTATATGTTCGATACTATAATCGAATTGTTCGAGAAACAATATCCACCTAATTATTCGACTATTATACAATTTCCATGTCCTAACAAACGTCAATGCTTTGTGATCAGTTCTAATTATAAGCTTTGCGCCCCTCAAATAGGTTTCAAACTTCCTTAAACAATAGATTATAGCCCAAAACTCTTGTTCAGTAACAGTCCATCTTAATTCGGCGCCCCTAAGAGATCTGCTACAATAGCCTAATATTTTCATTTCCCCTTGTTCATCGTACTGAAATAAAACCCCCGCAAGACCTACTCCCGAACTATCTGTTTGTAAATAAAAAGGTTTAGACATATCCGGATGATGCAACATTATTGTCTTTAAAAAACTATTTTTCAATTTTTCAAAGGCTACTTGTGCTTCTGAAGTCCAAGTCCATCCTTTGCTCTTTTTTAATAATTGGCATAAAGGTTGAATTATACTATTATAATCAGGAATGAACCGCCTATAATAATTACAGAGTCCTAAAAATGCTCTTAAATGTTTTATTTTCTTGGGAACTGGGAAATTCTTAATTGACTCTATTTTTTCTGGATCAGTTTTAATTCCCTCGGTAGAAATAATATGTCCTAACATCTTAACTTCTTTACATATGAATTTACATTTTTCAAGATTACATGTTAACCCCGCTGACTTTAATTTGTTTAGTATTATATCGATATGTTCTAAATGTTCATTTAACGTTCCTTGAGTTAAGATAGCAAGATCATCTAGATAATTCACGCAAAAATGTCTAACTTCAGGCCCTAATATTAAGTCCATAGCTCTACTAAAACTTCCCACTGAAGTCTTAAGTCCTTGTGGTAAAACATTGTACATATAAGATTTTCCATTAAATGTGAACCCGGTATACTTTTTACTATCCTCAGAAATGGCAATTTGAAAATATGCATTATTCAAATCTATTATACTAATATAATTAACCCCATGAAATGAATTTAAAACATCTATTTGCATCGGAGGTGCTTCCGACTCAGCTATCATGTATTTATTGATTTCACGTGCATCTAGTAGAACTCTAATTGAACCATCAGATTTTAAGGTGTAAGTTAATGGACTACAATACGGTGTTGAACCTCTAGATATTATTCCCATATCAACCATTTCGGCTAATTTTTCTTCCATTTTTTGTCTATACGCGTACGGAACGGGATAAGACCGTTTAATTATTGGACTATGGTCCATCATTTTGATAATATGTTGATAACAATTAGCTCTACCTAACCTTTTAACAAATACTTCACTATATTTAATTAGAATCTGTTTTAATTTATTTAATTGAGTTCCTTTAAGAGGTGTACCCGTCTTTATTTCTTGTAAATATTTATTGAAATCAAAGCTATTATCTACCTTTGTAATATCACAAATTCTCTTTTCCTCAAAATTATATTTAATAAACGGAATCAATACTCGTTGATCTCTATGTTCGATAACTAACCCTATGGATGGCTCTTGTAATTTAATATTAACATTATTTGCCATAAGCCAGTCAAATCCTAATATCATTGAATGAACTAATTTTGGTACTATAAAAAATCTAATCTCTAAATCAATTACCCCAAATCTTACAGGCAATAAAACCATTTGTTGTATTTTAGCACTCTTTTGTCCTACTGCTCCACGTATCTGAATCGGCTTAACAGGTAACATGTCTAATTTGTTCCCAGTTAATGATTTTAAAGATTCCCAAAATGATTCTGAAATACAGGTTATGTCACTCCCTGTATCGACTAAACATATGACTCGTTTACCAGATACTATCACTTCAATCTCAGATTTAATTATTTCTAATTTATCCGCGGTAATATTATCTTCCTCGTCAAATAATGAAAAGACTGCTTCGGTTTGCACTAACGACTCATTATCTATTTCCGATTGATTTTTTAATGTTTGTATGATTTTATACTTGAAATCTGTTGAATTATTTTTATTTAATCCTGAGCCTAACCCTGATTTACAATATTGTCCCTTAGCTATGATTGGTTTACGTATACCATTATTATGTCTACCTAATGTCTGTCCAGGTTCCCACCCGAGTTTAAGCATAATTCTTAAAGCTACTGATGTACTGTTCGCCCCTACTAAAGTTGATGCACCGGGGTCTGTCACATCAACACTTATTAGTTTAAATTTTCTGTCGATACAGAATTTTCTATAGAAACATTGTTATCATTAACTACTCTATTCGTACCATTAATGCTATTCTTCTTGTTTGGTATCACCTTACTCATTGATCTAGTGTTCATAATTCGCTTCCGGTTGAGACCGCCTCTGCCATTCTGCTGTTGAGCTGCCATCTCAGGTCTTTGAACGCTGCTAGAATGAGCATTAATGCCACTACTGAAGTTATTTTGCTTATTAATGTTATCTAACTTTCGTAGAAACTCCGTAGCTTGAAGAATCGATGTGTAATTACTTGTTGACCAAGCATACTGAACATCTTTAGGAAAATGATTCATAATGTCATTTATCAATTGTCTCTCTTGAATAGGATACGTCAACATCTTCGCTTGTCCACATAAAGTAATGAAATGGCTTAACATTGACTGGACTCCGTCCCACGAATTCTGACTGATTCGTCTTCTTAATTCATTCTGTTCAGCCTCGCCCCAATATGTGTCTAAAAAAATCCCTTTTGAAGTCTTCAAACACTGTCCATCTATCTCTATAAATACGCGCCCAATTTCGCGATTCATTTTCAAGACAATCTATGACAATGTCTATTATATCTCTCGCCTCTGGTGCAGACCTTCTTAAATAAGCAGTCAGGTCTTCGATGAACGTCACAGGGTGTTTTCCTTTAAATGGAAACTTAGGTCTTTCCGTAGGCATCTGCGCCACTGGATAGTATACCGTTGATGTTCCCGGCTGTATGATAGGTTGAATAAAATTTTCTCTCGGCATAACATTGTCCGATGATCCACTAGGAGTAGACATTCTATTTTCCAACTCCGAGATTTTATTATTGATGTTATTCATTGCCTTTTCCATCATTCGAGATATGTATTGTAAAGAATTAATCTTCCTTACTTTAGTAGCAGGTCTAACTGCAGACACTCGCTTGTTATTAGAGTTGGTTGTCTTGGTTACAACAGGACTAGCTTTAGATTGACGCCTAGGCATTGTTATAGATTTAATTTGCTTCAAATGTAACACTGATAATGTTTATCTAAATTTTAATTAATTTATTCTAACTCAAAAAAAAGATTCACTGCACACTATTTAAACTAACCATCTAATTTGAGTTTAATTTAAATAAACTTTCCAAATGTTCACACAAAAACTATCTCTTTCTAATCACCCTTTAAACTTCTAATATTTTATTGAAATTTTATCAAGTCGACCGGATTCTGCAATATTAAAATTTAGTTTTAATTTTAAAACATTAAATGTTTATAAGTTTAATTAAAATTCAACTATTATACTTTCAAATGAAATATGACAACCAACCACGCCATCTTTGTTTCACAGTAAACATTTCCACCTTTCAATACCACTCACTCTCAACAGATGGCGTTATACTGCGCCCCTTCTATTTCAAAGCCAACCTTTCAATACCACTCACTCTCAACAGATGGCGTTATACTGCGCCCCTTCTACTTCAAAGCCAACCTTTCAATACCACTTACTCTCAACAGATGGCGTTACCGATATGAAACATTTTGGAATTATAGTAAAAATCTTTGTCAGCGCCATCTACGAACACATAGCACAACTAACCATTCCCTTCGTAAGCAGACACGCCGTCTCCTTTTTTTTACATCGATATTAATTCACGTTTGTCCACCAGATGTCGCTACCAATCCTACTACAACTATATATTTGATATTCAATTACTACATTAATATCTATTAGTTTCTATGTAAGAATGAAATACCATAATACTTAATATCATACATCAACTAATGTTTATGCAATAATCAATTCCCAACTATATTTTAAATTTTATATGCAATTTCAAGTCCTTTCCGGTAAATATTATTAAACAATTTTGTCTGACTTAAAACTTGTGCTCGCTGTAAAATTCAGCTACCTGGCAAAAAGGTCATCGCAGATGTTTAAAGCGCTATCGTTTTTTTTTTTTTTTTTTTTTTTTCTACCCAGCAATATTAAAAAAATTTTTTTTCTCCTTTTTTTTTTTTTTTACAGAGAAACATTCCTTAGGCCTGACCCGGCCAGTTTTTATTACGGTTAGCTTAATAAAACAATAGAACATACGTAGCTGTACATTTTTTCAATTTTAGCATTTTAAAATGTTGGTGGTATTTTAGTTATGTTATCTACTGACATTCGACTTTTCGCGATACCTACTATAAATAATTTGAATAAACAACGCTCCAAGACACTCATTCAATCAAAATACTTTTAAACCCACACATCCTCTGATATAAACACTAGTAGTTAACAAGGTTAATATAAAATTCTATTCATTATTCAATTCAAATTTGAAATAAAAGTTTCCTTCACTTTGACAACTGACAGTTCAAAAATACGAAGAAAGCTAACAAATAATAATAAATTAAAATAAATAAAATGTAATAATAATGTTCATAAAAAAAAATGTTCTAAATTTTTTTCCAGTAATGTCTTATTAATATTTAAAAAACAAGAACTTTTTCAAAAGAATTTATTGTAGTTGTCTTTAGAACGCAATTTCTAATGTCACATAAGAAATTATCCTGTTTTTTTTTTTCTATAAGTAACAACTTAAATATTTGAATCGATATAAATTTATATCGAAACAGCACGTAAAATATATATAATTTAATTAAATGTGTGAATTGGATCATTTTTCCGTGGTTGGTATTTTAAACTTGTTTGTTGTCAAGAATTGAAAAAATATACAAATTCAGACTAGGCTGTATGGATTATAGACTTTTGCCTTTTCCTATTGAGGATAAACTTTAAAACAACAACATTGTTTGTTGTCAAATCAAGTCAAAATAAAATAGACATTTTAAAATTTAAACTTGTTTGTATTTTAACTTATGAATGCTAAGTCATTCGGTAAGCTATACTCTTTTTTACAAATAAAATTATCTTAAACAGTTGCAGTCAATTCCTAAAATTCAAGGTCAAAATAACCCTGTTACCTTCATAACCTAATTCAATTTCTATTTAACCAGTACATTCTCGCACACATGACTAAAATGCACTGAATTTCTATACTTTAAAATCTGTTATTTAAACTTAGTATAATTTGCTATGATGGCAATGACTACACTTAATTATTTCTAAAATCTAACATTAAAATGAATAAATATACCAAAATACATAGTTTTTCCTGTACAGTCTTTGCAAATAAATGAATAAAAGTTACTTCCACAGTTAGTTAATATTATAATTAATTTCCTACTACTAACTATAATATTATCCTATCTTCACATTATGTTTGCATATTTTTAATACTATTGAATACTACCATTTCAGCCTAACATCCACGTACATCTAGCCAGCCCTTAAGGATGTTCAACGCATAACTATTGGGACCAATTTCAACAAGGAAGGAAATTACTTCAGCGTCAGTGACTAAATGTGACAAAATAAGTTTAAATTGTACATAACCTAGAATAATTTGTATCTGTAAGTAATATTAAAATTTACTGCAGGCTTTTATTTAAAAATTCCCTAACAATATTTAATTAATACAATCTAAATTTTATTAACTATCCTAGCAATGTCTATTGTTTGACGATAATATAATAATAATCAGATAATAATTAGATGTGCTTAAGACTCACTTCAATATTCTACTAGGCAAATTCAGCAATGTTGTGTAAGTAGATACTTTCATGTAATTTCATAAATAAATAATTATTTAAATATGTAACTATTCATCATTAGTAATAATACATGAGACAGTAGACTGTTATGGTCTGACCATTTAAAACTTATTACTGAGAAACTTAATGCAACTTTTAAGTATTAATACATCTCTTCAATATTACTCTTAAAACAGATTTATTTAGATTTATGTACCTAACTGTAACTCTAACTGCGCCAAGATGCTATATACCTATAGGTCCATCCTTAGATTGTCTAAAACAAGTTAATGTGCTTACATAATATAAATTTAATAGGTTTATCTTATTTTGTGTAAAATGACTTAAAGAATTGTTAAGTAAGGTACCTGCGGCAAATAAGGCCCACCTAACTTTAAAACTAAAAAACTCAGAAATTATTTTAAAATAATTTAAAAAAATGAGTTCAGTAGAAACTTTAGTTATTTAAGACAATAATAAAAGATAAAGAGTAGTATAGAAATCATCATGGAAAGAAATATAACAGTTTTTAAAAACTCTTGCCAGGGGCCTTATTAAACTACCACTGTATATTAAGGCCCAAAAATAGAATTTTCCTTTCTTATGAAAATAAAACATATTCTAAATCAGACTTTCAGTTAGGAACTTCGGAATTAGATTATTATTATTATTATTAGATTTATTTAGAAATATGGTGTGTGGTTACGGCAGTAAAGCATATTATATTCGTCCCCTTTCATCCCGTGGGTGTCGTAAGATATGAAGGGATAACACAGTTCCACTACTACCTTGGAACTTAAGAAGCCGACCGATGGCGGAATAACCATCCAACTGCTGGCTTTGAAATACACAGGCTGAAGACGGGTAAGAGCATCTTCGATGTGACAAAGCCAGCCCTGCGGTTACTAACCCGCCTGCCCAGCGTGGTGACTATGGGTAAAACACATGACTTCACGCCATTTTTGGCGCGAACTTGTGAACTCCTTTTTGTGCCAAAACAGTCTGTTGATTATGAACAGTCAACCAGCATCCCTTTTCGTCTACATTGTAAAGTTTTCCGTATGTGTTACTTATATCCAGTTCGTCATATAATTTTTTAATTTCTTCAAATTTTTGGCTTACAATTCGTCTGTTCAATTTTTCTACACTGGCTGGATTCACGAACTGTGCCTTTTTTGAAATTTCTGGATGCCGCTTCAAAAACATCTTTAGCCAGTCTTTGCCAGCAAGGCCAACATCTTTGTTGAAGTTGTGTTTTAGCTCATATTTTTCGCAAAATAATTGCGAATAAGCTTAGGCGTAAGTGACATCCCAATATTTGCAAATCTTATGATTCTATTGACAATATCGCGTTCTTGAGCTTCATTTATTATTGAACTGCGTCCTAAACGTCTCATTATATTTCCACTTTTCAAGTGGTTCCTAAGCGTACGTCCGGGTATGTTATATCGGTCTGCTGCACCACGCTGCGTCAACTGCCTTCGTTCTACAGCTGCCATAGCAGAACGCAAGTTTTCTTGCGATCACTGAGACCGTCCCGGAGGCATATCCATTCAATTTGTGGGTAGAAAAAATATGTATAGTTGTATAATAAAGGTAGGGTAATAAGGCCCATGGCCTACACCGGTGGGCCTTTTTAGCCGCTTAGCATTATTTTATAAAATCATCAATTTAGGACAAAAATAGCTCTGACTTTCGATTAAAACTATAGAAATTATATACTCTTATGTCTAATGTTTAATAAAATTACGTTAAATTATTGATTTATAGCAATTGAATCAAAATACTAACATTTCTTTATCGCCAATAATTATAAATCCAAGTGATGTAGCGTAGCCTGTCACAAATCGTTCGCTACTGGCAAGATGGCGGCGCATACCGGCTGCAAGCTAACGTCGCGGTATACTTATCGATCTTACGCATGTGTGAGTTAAGTTTGAATTGGAATAGAAGTATTTTAGCGCGAGTTTTCAAATGTGGGCCTTATTAAACCCCGGGCCTTATATGCCGCAGGTACCTTAATATGTTTTGTGTCTTCTGTAAGATGCAATCAATAAGTACATGTATATTCCTGTTATCTATCAGTACGGTTGTGCAACTATTATCATCCTATCACCGGCATTACATTTATTCACTATAAATGCTTTGAAAAGTAACTTTAAGCTTCTAAGATACTCGCTTACTTCAGCATTTGTGCAACCATAAATATCCTGGTCACGGCACCATTTTGTAATGATCTCCTTATTGGATGGATATACATAGATATCCTTATCATCACGGCAGCAATTGTAACTATACCTATGGTGCTCCGATGACTAATCATCATACTTATGATAATCCTGGTCACGTGGACCATTTTGTAACACTATCATGGTAGTGGCGTTACAAGCTAATATTAAGCTTAAGAGGATATCAATTATCTTTGGCCTTATAATTGTGATCGTCTAGTATAAGGAAGGACTCTACGTTGTGTTTGATTTTTGTTTCAGAGTAACTTCAGTTCCTTTTATGGTATGCCGAAGGAAAGACATAGTATATGTTATTAGAAGCCTTGATTTCTATATAAACTCTAACTAACATCCTACCTAGCCATTAATTTAAAATAACATCTCTGCATAATGACATTAAATTCCTGAAATTAATTTATCCTAAAATTTAATTGAAAAGATATTTACACTTACCAGTGATATAAATACTATAGATAACTAACTTCTGGAATACTATTAAAAGGAAAGAAAGATATTAAGCTTTATAACACCTTATTAGTAAATTAATTAGGAATTAATAAAATTTAGTAAATTAGAACCGTTAAGAATAAATAGTAATAGACTTATTTATTTAGAAATAACTATCACCTACTGTTTAACTAAATATCTGACGTCTCCTTAAGAATGTGTAAATTATAATTGCTAATATTTTTAGTGAATCTAGATAGCTAAAATAGAAATAAAGTTAAATAATTATATATAGGATATTCTATAATGACATTGATTAATTGAATAGTGTCTAAGTTTCTTTTACATGTATTTTTAGTTCAAACCTGATATAATAGACAGATTCTAATAACTCTAAACAAATGAAATAAATAAAAATATATAAGTAAATGAAATAATGATTAAATACATATTATATAGTTATTAATTATCTTGAAATAATTTATTCAGTTAATAAATTATCTCAGATAATTGTGAAAAATAATGTGTAGTGTTTGTTTGTATGTGTTAATCTGTTAGGATAGGGATTATAGGTATTAAGGAATTAAAAAGGCCGGGTTCAATTGAACCCGGGGGTCGCAACCACCATAACCCCTCCGACCCTAACCGATCCACACCGTGCTGAAGGCTCTAAATTAAATTAGGCACAACGTTGGTGCTATCAAATCAAAAGAAAGGTAGTAGGTAGGAAATGAGAGTACCCAATTTTCTACAGTAAGTTAGACGGAAATATATCCTGTCTAACAAATGCTTGTTTCATACCGCTGCAGCACAATCATGCAATGACTGTATTTGAGTAATCCCTTGGGACGTCATATAGACATAACCAGTGAATTACTAGAGTTGATGTAATTACCAAGCTGTAATCAGACATGGTATTAAGATGTGTTCCTCGTGAACAAAAGGAGATCGTGTCTACTGATCTTTTCATTGTGTGCTTACTAGCCCATACGGGAACTTCGGTCACACAACTACTTTGAAATTCGATCACGAAACCTACTACTTTTGCCACAATTGGATTGTGTAGTGTAAGTTCCCATAGGAAAGACCTACTGAGTTACGAGTCTATAGTCAGCTATATTGTCAAGCCTAGCCATCACTATGAGATGGGTCAAACAGCGACTGGCGACTGGCGACAACGCAACCTTTCGAGTGTCCTATAAGGAAGTTAAGAATAATTAAAGGTATAAGACCAACATGTAGAGTAGGTGTATTGTGTAGGTTTGTCCTTGCATGACTCACAGCACTCAATGAAACAGCATTCATTAACCAGAATAGGTTGTTCAATTGAAACATTGAACCAGTAATTAAGTTGTTAAACATTTGAATATTTCAGGCTCTCTCAGGAATTGATTGGATTTATTCAGGACATGGAAGTGTCGAGAGATAAATAAAACAACTAAATATAACATATTTCATTTACTCAATCAGAATCTCTGAGAGTATCTCATTTTCACTATGAAAAGAGAATGTATATTTAATAGGTTTTATAATCCATCAATGTTTGTATGTTTGTACAACGCAAGAGGGCTTGATTAAGGCTTGGCTAAATCTCAGTAAATCCGCTTTTAGGACTTAACAGAGACCGTCCACAAAAATTAGCAATAAATTAATTGGAAAAGTGAATATGTATCTCTATTAGTCTAAAATAGAACTTCATACCACTGTCCAAATATAAACTACTAACCTTTGTTGCAGTTCAAACAACGACCATACACTAGGTGTCTGGTGGAGTTTGTCCAATGTCTCTCATCAAAGATGAGGAACTCTTATCAAAGATAAGGAAACGTACGTATAGTATTTACCAAGAACATAGTTCAGTTAGGCAAATACAAACGCAGAGGTTGGTAGGAAGTACACGCAACTTTCTCTACTAGATAGGCCAAGGTTAGGATCTACCTAGCATAGATGACGCGATGAACTGTGGCTTAGACAGGCCAAGCCTTATAGGGGATACCTATAATAAAACACTGGCGAATACAAACATTTATGGATTCACCTTAACATAGTTTATATAGTTCAATGAAAGTCATCGTGAGAAGGAGACACTCCAGTCTACCAGATACCTCGTTTTGACACTCATCTAAGAACATAAATTCTTAGATCAATGTTCAAAACTACAATAGTTTGTGTAATGTCAAGGTTCAGTGTATAATTACCTCATCTTAGAATGTATTCAAGAGCTAAAAGTATCCTTGAACACATTCCAGACTACAAACCACCTGTGTTACCTCGTTCCAACATAATTTAAAAACTACAAGTTCTTAAACTAATGTTTGAACTACAAAAATTTGTGTAATGTCTAAATGAAGCCAAATATACATATATATATATATATATATATATATATACATATACATACATACATATACATTCAATAGAAGCATATTTGTATGTAGAGAATACTCAACAAGATACGACAAATAATCATTAGTTTGTTTATAGGTCATATTTAAACAACATAGTAAAATTTCATTCATTATTTAAATACACCCTAACGAAATTCTATTTAACCCTTAATATCTAATATGATAGTTTTAACCAAAGATTCATTCAATTTTATATGTACTTTAAAGTCAAACGAATGTAATTTCGTTTTATCCTATCAACTTCATATTGTGATTATTTACTTAAGTTAGATTTCATTCTATCAGTTAAATTCAATATAATTATGGTCATAAGGCTTATTTCATAATAATTTCATTCAATAATCAATCATTAATTAATAGTATCAATGTAACCTTTTCATAATGATTTCATTCAATAATCAATCAATAATTAATAGTATCAATGTAAACCTTTTCATAATAATTTCATTCAGTAATTAATAATTAATAGTATCGATGTAAACCTAGCTAATAATTCATTAGATATCTTTTATTAAAAATCTCCGTAAAAGTTACAAAAATCAGTAAAAGAAACACAACATGCAGAAAACCAAACATGCATTCATTTTAAATCTACACTATTTGGAGACCAAAGTGTATCAAAATTGTGAAATTATTTACATGCAAATATATAAAAAAATTAATGCATTCGAACCAATCAGGAGCGCTTCATCACAGGTCTTTCACTGAATTTATTTAGCGGATTACAATTAAAATTTTATAATAAAGAATTGCACTTAATAATAATCAGTAAAAAATAAATTAAAACTAATTCGCGATCTACACTGAAGCGACATTGCCACTCGGCCAGCTTACGCTAATGAGACTTCTGAACCAGACCTAAAATACTTAGGTATTCCATGTTTAATCTAGCTCAGAAGTCCCATAGCTTCGCCAGCCTCAGGCTCTCAATATTATACTTCGAATTCAAAATCGAATCCCGACTGTCGAAACTCACCCCGAAACTGACTGCCCATCGTATATATTCAAATCTCGCGTCTGTTTTTCCCCCACCCTCACACGTCCACCAACGCGCCCTGCAGTGTTCCCATCCACACGGCAACTCCCGTATTACAAGGAAATTTGGATATCTTCGGTTCATTGCCGTGTTCAAAGATACGGCAATCCGATGTGTAATTGTTTTTTTTCTAATAATTTAATCGATAGTTTATAAGTCATTATAGTGCAACACAAAACCAAGGAATAAAATTATTACTTCCTCAATAAATTGAGCTTTACTGGCTGTAAGCACTTTTATCCGATCCAAAGGAAATTGCGTAAATCAATTAAACAAAAAACACAACAAAAGATAAACAATAAAAGGGAAAAACAAATACACATTGAATAAGCCGAAGAAAAAAAAATGTTAGTTACGATAAATTTGTATGACGGTTGTGAAGAATAATGTATTATTCAACCGATTTCAAAAGGGAAATTATTTAACCGATTATTGTCATTTTTAACCTTACGTGTTAATGTAAAGTAAATACACGTCAATTTTGTAGTTTTTATTTCAAAACACGGTAAATTAAAACTTTGTGATGGCAACCCTGGCCGTTTTTTTGTTGTGACTTCCACAAAAAACTGTCCCACGGCTAGTCTCGAACCCTTAGGGCCGGGTTCCACCGTTTAATAAAGCTATGTTTTGCTTAATCGAATTTATAATTCGATTCTAATCTTGGCTTTCGTTCAATTATTATTACGAATCATTTGTACGGGTATATAGCAAAGTGTTGTTTTAAGACCTTTTTTTTCAGGCAATTTTCTTTTAAAATTTCTCCCCGCAACAACCACCCCCATACTTCAAGGAAACATGAAAAAGAATTAGCGCAATCGGCTCAGCCGCTCCCAAGACCCGCGCCCAGCAACACACTCAGCCATTCATTTATATATATATATAGAGATACACTACTATAAACTCGAGTATCAAAATATATCACATGACAACGTGACAAGACTTGTTTTTAATAGGTTAGACCGTTAGAAGCACTAGACAAAACGTGTTTACACTGTTAAACGCCAAGAATCGGTCGTTTAGAATTTAAACTCAATTATTCTCTAACTGCGTCCAGTTTATGTTGGTGAAATGCAATTTCTAGCTCTAAACTCCGTTAATCGCGATTATCTCTATCAGTGGAATTGGCCCTTAGAACGTTTCACCGAATCTGTCAACACAAAATTTTAAGCTTGTCTCGAATATAATATTTATCGCCTAATATTTTAACACGTTTAGTCAAACTGTTTGAGTTCCCAGCCAATAAATTTCTATTCTTAAGCACAACTTAAAATTTGAGACCCTAATGGATTTTAACAATTTTCGTTCATTGAATTGACTGTTTTATGTTTACGTGTCAACTCACATTTCAATTTATGCGTTTGTTATCTCAAGTATAACTAAAATTTATAGACTAATAATTTAGAACTGAATTGTGTTTACGTGTTACGTTACAAGTGCACATCTCAGTTCAATAAATTTTCAAATGGGAACAGACTTAGCACTACCACTAAACCTAAACCTAGACCAAACTTAGTGTTTGGACAAATTGATTGGACAACTTTACAAGTTGGTCCAGGCAGTCTATTAAGTCTTTGGCTGCAACTGCGCTTGTTTGATATTATTGTTCCCATATAATAACGAATAATTTAATAAATCTTAACACTTAATTATATTTTGATTACCTGAAGCTATACCACAGATTATGAAGATCGAATGTAAGCTACACTATACAAAAAACTAAATGGACAAAGTTTGTTTGCTTCAAAAACTATAATCTCGGAATCTAAAAGGTAAAATTTCGTTTAAAAAGACAATTTATACAAAAGTTAAGTAAACCATCACCCCACGATTAATGTGGAGAACTGTAGAAGCCTCTACTGGCTTCTGCCATAAACGGCAACACAGACTCAAACGCCAACGTATCATTTACCTACCACTTTCTCGCATAGTATTAAAATAAGTATTAATATTTTAAACATTCATTTTTTTATTACTAATAAACTTACATCATCATCATCATCATTTCAGCCTATCGCATTCGCAGTCCACTGCTGGACATAGGCCTCCACAAGTTCGCGCCAATAATGGCGTGAACTCGTGTGTTTTACCCATAGTCACCGCTGGGCAGGCGGGTTGGTGACCGCAGGGCTGGCTTTGTCGCGTACCGAAGACGCTGCTGCCCGTCTTCGGCCTGTGTACTTCAAGGCCAGCAGTTGGATGGTTATCCCGCCATCGGTCGGCTTTTTAAGTTCCAAGGTGGTAGTGAAACTATGTTATCCCTTAGTCGCCTCTTACGACACCCACGGGAAGAGAGGGGGAGGCTAAATTCTATGCCGTAGCCACACAGCAAACTTACATCGATATGGTAATAATGTATAATATTGTTATACCTAACTAACGTAACTATTATCAAAAATATATTTGGTAAAAAAATGACGAGAATAATTTTGATAATAACGCAAAAATTATGGTACATTTTTTTTAAAGTAAGGCAAACTTCATTAACATTTACAATAAAAATTGTTACAATTATTTTTTCTCGAAAGTTCCAAACGTTTTCTAGACGCTTTATCAATTTCGCGCCATATTAAAAATCGCATGGATACTCTGCCGGGTTAGTCAAGTGATGATTCATTGCGACACGTACTGGACTGATATTATGCGAGGCATATTACGCGTTTGGTTAAGAATCTGTTTACAATTTTTTATTCCATTTATTGTATTATATTCTTAAGACATGTTTTATATATTAGCTGTGCCCCAACTCCGCCCACGCATTATTTCTCGTCTGTAAATTAAAGTGTAAAAAATTTTGTTCTAGATGTTACTTTTAAGTATTCGTTTCCATTAGTAGTGATGCAATTTCAAACAAAAAAAAAATAATCAAATACGAGTATAAAAATACCCCAATCATCTACTTTATTATTTTCAAACCCTTGTCAAAGGTAGACTTATGTCAAATGGAATTCTGTTTCAGCCAACCTATAGTCATGAAAATGAGTGATGTGTAAAAAGAAAAATTTCGCAAGAAGCAGGAAATTTAAAAAAGAAATACAAAATTAACCTAAATCAATCAATCAACCATAAATTACTTTTTTCAAATAAGCTTCAGAAGCACAAGTGAGTCGTCATTTTACAAATTAAAATTATATTACTTTTATTTAGATAATTAATTATAGTAGGTACTAAATATTGGCTAATAAACCAGAATTCTAATTAATTTTTAATTCATTCTTCTTGTTTGCCGACTTATAGGCTATATCACTACATATTATAAAACAAAGTCTCTTCCAGCTGTCCGTCTGTCCCTATGTATGCTTAGATCTTTAAAACTATGCAACGGATTTTGGTGCGGTTTTGTTTAGTAAATAGAATGATTCCAGAGGAAGGTATATATGTATAATACATGCATAATATAGTAGAGGAACACTGATAGTTTTAGAGTTTTCTAATGTGATGTGATGTCGTAAGGGGTCGTTCAAGTATTACGTAACGCAAATTTTGAAGAGTTTAGACCCCCCCTCCCCCCCATGTAACGCGCCGTAACGTTTTCCTGTACCCCCCCCCCCCAGCCCATAAACGTTACGTAACACCCCAACTGACCATTTTTACCCAAATGTCACAACTTTGTTGCGAAAACTACCGAAAAGTCGCTTAAAAAAAATCGCGTTTGCAGTAAGTATAAATCGAGACACGCGGCAGCGTGTCAAGCCAAGTTCAAGCAAAAGAACTGGCGACTCAGCGCCGCGTGTATATTTACACGAACCATTTCGAGCGACTTTTGACCCCTCCATAACTCAAAAACTATTCAATAGAAACAGATCAAATTACATATATTAATTTATATCCCTAAGGACAACTAGAACCCCAAATTTCATTAACCTAGTTGAAACGGTTACAAAAATATGAAGGTTCAAAAGTCGCGAATTTTCCACTGACTGACTGACTCATCAAAAACCTAACCCACTTCCAGATGACCTAGGAAGTCGAAATTTGGCATCTAGCTAGGTAATTACGTGTAAGCGCAGGAAAAAATCTGAAAACAAAAGAAAGTTAAAAATCAGCCAAGTGCGAGTCGGACTCGCGCACGAAGGGTTCCGTACCATTGGCATTGACTAAGTAAACAACAGTAGGTATTAATTGATTTTAATATCGGGCAAAAAACGGCAAAAAAACACTTTTGTTGTATGAGAGCCTACCCTAATATTTTTATTTTTATTTTATTATTTATTAAGTAGTATACAATTACGTATTTTGTGAATATTTCAAGCGCCTACCTGTTACCATTTATTTATATCGAGCAAAAATAGGCAATAAATAGCGTTTTTTGTATGGGAGCCCCCCTTAAATATTTATTTTATTTAAATTTAATTATTTATTATTAAAGTAAAAATACAAATGAGTATTTTTATGAATATTTCAAGTGCTTACCTGTTGCCATTATTGATATCGAGCAAGAAATGGTAAATAAATCGTGTTTGTTGTATGGGAGCCCCCCTTAATTATTTATATTATTTTGTTTTTAGTATTTGTTGTTATAGCGGCAACAGAAATACACAATTTGTGAAGATTTCAAGTATCTAGCTATCGCCGTTCTTGAGATACAGCCTGGTGACAGACGGACGGACGGACGGACGGACGGACGGACAGTGAAGTCTTAGTAATAGGGTTCTGTTTTTACCCTTTGGGTACGGAACCCTAAAAATAGAGGGGGTCCCCATACAAAAAAAAATGTTTTTAATTGTAGCGTCTGAACCGTTATAAGTGGATATTTGAAACTTGCACAAAATATGAATTGATACATTTGCTATATAAAACAAGTATAAAAATAAAATGAAGTCAAAAAATAAAGAGTGTCCCCATACAAAAAACTTGTAATACGCGATAAACAAACGGCCAACGGCGTGTGTCGGCGCGGCGGCTGGCGCGCGTGGCGCCACAATACACAGATATAGTTCAGAAGTCAATCTAAAGTATAAAAAAATGAAGTCAAAAAATAAAGGATGTCCCCATGCCCCCATACAAAAACTTGTAATTATTCATCCGATTGCCTTCAAAATCGATATCTGGGGACATGGTTGGTCTCAGAAAACGAATCTGATAACAGAATGAGAAAAAGTAGCCGCCATCTTGAACTTTTTACTTATTCGACCGATTGCTTTCAAAATCCATATCTGAGGATCCGGTTGGTCTCCGACATGGAATCCATTAACAGAATGAGAAAAAGTAGCCACCATCATGAACTTCTTAGTTATTTGACCGATTGCTTTCAAAAGTGAGGATCCGGTTGGTCTCCGACATCGAATCCGTTAACAGAATGAGCAAGAAAAATGAATAAATTTCAAATAAATATCTCTACAAAAAGTAATGATATCCCACCAAAAACATAAATGTGAAAAATGACAGCCAAGTTCAATAATAAGAATATGTTGTTTGTGGACTTCGCCGAAAAAAGTATTGAGATCTAAATGAGCGCCAAGTTCTACAGAAAATATTAAATTAAGCTAAAGATTTCACTTGGCTAGTTTTTACTTAAAAACAGCATTAAAAAGCTATTAGCCAAATAAAAGATGAATTGTTAGTCAAAACTGGCAAAGTGAAATCTTTAGCTTAATTTAATATTTTCTGTAGAACTTGGCGCTCATTTAGATCTCAATACTTTTTTCGGCGAAGTCCACAAACAACATATTCTTATTATTGAACTTGGCTGTCATTTTTCACATTTATGTTTTTGGTGGGATATATTATATACAAAAAGGGATATAAACGAAAAGGGTTGCCAATTTGGGAGATTTAGTACACTAGTTTTTTTTATTTAAATAAAAAACAACGTTACGTAACGAGTTGTTCGAGACCCCCCCTCCCCCCCTGTAACGCATCGTAACGTTTTACAAGACCCCCCTCCCCCCCTAATTGCGTTACGTAATACTTGAACGGCCCCTAAATAAACACATTTTTTGCGCTTAGATTGCAAATATTTATTTTATATTTTATATTTAGTATCAGCATTGCAACCGTGGAAAGCCGGAGCGGGTCGCTAGTATGTATATATAGTATAAACACTACTACTACTACTACTGTGCTTTACAATTTATTTTATTAATAAGGTTTTGTAAAGCAAATATATTTATAATTTATATCCTTTTTTTTCTCTTGTCTTCTTGCTCTTCATTTTCATCTCTTCATTATTACGAGAGTACAATTTCTTATTGTGTTGTGGCAAATGAGCCATTCTGAATAACAAGAGAACAACAACAACATAACAAAGATGTCTGTGCATCGAACTCGTTCAAACTGGCTAACTAGAGCTGATAACTCTTAATTAAATTAAATAAAAACCGATCAAGAGGGAGTTGGACGCAGGAGTTTCCCGCTAGTTTCCTGATGAAGTTTTCTTTCAACGCCGTCTCGTACAGTACTCTCAAGAAATTTAAGCTAATTAGCCATTGACGGGTCCATTAGCACAGTTTGCAATGACAGTGAAATCATAAGCATTTATTTATAGAAGGGATTTCAACAAAAACTTTGTTTTATAAATGAAAATAAAACACAATACAATGATTAAAAAATTTATTTTACTAAGAATCATTGTCATCTACATACACTTTTTTTACAAAACCATGTTGAAGTCCCTTTTATATAAGTATGACTAGAAACTAGACTGCTGAGTGTATCCACTACAGCCTATCACAGTCCACTGTTGGACATAGGCCTCCACAAGTTCGCGCCCGACATTATGACGCGAACTCATGTGTTTTGCCCATAGTCACCACGCTGGGCAGGCGGGTTGGTGACCGCAGGGCTGGCTTTGTCGCACCGAAGACGCTGCTGCCCGTCTTTGGCCTGTGTATTTCAAAGCCAGCATGGATGGTTATCCCGCCATCCGTCGGCTTTTTAAGCTCCAAGGTGGTAGTGGAACTGTGTTATCCCTTAGTCGCCTCTTACGACACCCACGGGAAGAGAGGGGGTGGCTACATTCTTTAGTGCCGTAGCCACACAGCACAAGCTGAGTGTATACGCTAAGTCATTTATTTGTATAGACTAGCTAGCCAGACAAATTTGACTTCACCTTAAGTATTTTTTTTTATATTTTACACAATAGGCTTTTAGGGTTGAAGACCGCTTTGGTGCAGTGTGAGCATCTTTATGGCAATAAAGGCATCTAAATACCGGTCACGTGTTCGATTCACGCTCACGGGATGGATATTTGTATTTATACAAATACTAGCTTCTGCGCGCGACTTCGTCGGCGTGGACTCCGCTCCTATTGGTCTTAGCGTGATGATACATAGCCTATAGCCTTCCTCGATAAATGGGCTATCTAACACTGAAAGAATTTTTCAAATCGGCCCAGTAGTTCCAGAGATTACCGCGTTCAAACAAACAAACAAACAACCAAACAAACAACCTCTACAGCTTTATATATTAGTATTGAAGAACGGGTTCACCTATCCAAACCAAATCTTAGGCTGTTGAATGTATATTTAATTTATTAGTTTGTATAATGAAACACAGATGGCGTTGGCTGTAGAATAAATCGCGCTATAGAAAGTTTGTGTCGATTTAGTTAAGTAAAATATTGTATGTTCATATATCATTCGAAATTCGAAATTGGGAATTCATTCGAATCAAAGCGGTTCGGGATCGATACTTATATTAACATTGTTATTTGTGTATCGATCATTAAAGACTATTTCCTCATATTAACACTGGTTGTTTTATTGAGACGCCAGAGGGAGCTGAACGTTCTCAGGGTGAACTAGCGTGGTTGCCTAGTAGTACAGTCTTGTACATGGTCCTTCGAGCCGGATTTTGAGGAATTAGTCTGTCTAGCACACGACAGTGTAGTGTTGTGCCTTTTTGCCACATCGGATGACCGGACAAGTGGGTCGCTTGTGCAACTGGTCATCATCATCAGCAGCAGCGGCGAGTTGCATGGGACTGCAACTGGCTGGCTACAGCGGACGGCGCCGGCGCTTGGAGATCGGGCTGTCAGGAGAGGAGAGGTGAAAAGGAAGGAAGTGGAACGAGGGACGGAACCGCAAGTTGCGTAAAGTATACAAACAGTCCATTGAAGCTATCATAGGAAAAAACTGTGAGTGATTTTAATTATTTAAAACTTTCAAGCTAAATTGAACCTTAAATTCATTAGTGCTACAACTTTGAAGATTTGCATAGACATTCGTCAGTTTAAAATTGTTATGGTGAAATTGAACTTTATTTATAAGAGGAATTTAACTTAGTAAATTTACAGTAGATTAGAACTTAGTGTAATTAGTTTAAGTCAAAAGTGTGGTTGAGACGGGGAACCTATGCCCGATTTTGCTAAATATTTTAATTGTTAAAACACTTGTAAAATTTTGTAGTCTTTTACTTTGTGTGTTTGGACACTTGTAATTTTATTCGCATTTGTTCTGCGCATTTAACTTGAAAGGGTCTTAGTGGAATATTGTTTGTTTAGTTTATAACAGTAAATCAATTTAAAATGGAGAATTTAATTAAACTTCAAATGAATCTTTATGATCGAATGTCGAAGGCTTTAAGTAACTATAAAAGGTCTCCTAAAGACCGTATTAATAAACAATATATTGAAACTAGAATGGAAATTTTGGATGGGTTTTGGTCTAAAATTAATGAGAATCACAGTAATATTATTAATATGTCTAAAGGGTTAACCGAACCATATTTCAGTGACGATGTAATGGGAACTATTGAAAATTTATATGTGGAATACAAAACAATGTTAAAACTCGATTCGGCATCGTTACAAGATACTAGTAAGGAAAATAATTGTAATGTAAATGTGCCTAGTTTCAATATAAAATTGCCGCGCATTGTTATACCAACATTTAGCGGTCAATATTCAGAGTGGACCACTTTTAGAGATCTTTTTGTTTCACTTGTCCATTCCAATAGTCAATTAGATAATGTTCAGAAGATGCACTATCTAAAAGGATATTTGTCCGGTGAAGCCGAACAGCTTCTGAGACAAATACCCATAGCGGACTCTAATTATGAGAGATGTTGGTCTTTACTAAATACTAGATATAATAACAAAAAATACTTGTCGCACTTTATTTTAAAACGTTTGTTAAGCCAAAAAAACATTACATGTGAATCGTCTTATGGTTTAAAAAATTTAATTGATACTACAAACGATTGTTTGAGCTCACTGACTAATTTAGGCATAGACGTAAGTACCTGGGACATAATTATTATTCACATACTTACCTTGAAACTCGATCCAGAGTCCAGGAAGCAGTGGGAATTCTCTGTAACTAGTAACAATACTTCTGATGAATTACCTACATTTAAACAATTTACAGAATTTATAACCAACCGTTATCGTGCTTTAGAGTTTTTAGACTCTAAAACAACACCTGTAAATCGAAATGTAAATGTCCAAAATAACAATAATAATGCTTCTAAAGTAAATACGCTTAAAACTTTTCATGCTTCTTCATCTAAAAATCAGTGTTTATTTTGTAAAGATAATAATCATAGTATTATAAATTGTACTCTTTTTGCTCGAGAAACTGTAGACGCTCGACGCAATTTTGTCCAAAACAATAACTTATGTTTTAATTGTTTAGGAGGGAACCATTCAGCAAAATTTTGTCGAAACTTAAAAACATGTCGCATATGCAAAAGGCAACACCATTCCCTATTGCATCCAAGTAATAAAGGCATTGCTGACACAAACGCCGTTAGTACAAAAAATAGTAATACAGTACCGCCTAGAGAGGTTACTCCATCGTGTTCGAAAATTGAGACACCAGTACACGTAGCGGAAAATTCAACTCCGTTAGCTACACTATTTTCTACAGAACAAGCTCGAGGTCAGGTATTGTTAGCTACTGCGTTGGTCAAGGCCGCGTCGAAGGCTGGAGAACACGTTATTATTAGAGCGCTGTTGGATCAAGGATCACAGGCATCCTTTGTTACGGAAGCAACCGTTCAGTACTTAGGATTAAAGAAAACACCTATAACGGAACATGTGTCGGTGCTAGGAGGTGACAATAAATTGTCCCCAAGAGCAATGGTAGTCATAAATCTCAAATCATTGGTTGACCCATCTTACAACATCACTGTGAAAGCCTATGTTTTAAAAACAATCACTAGTCTTCTACCAAGTAGGAAGCTAGATGTAATGGAATGGCTGGAAACTCTTGAGATAGAGTTGGCAGATCCGAATTATCGCACACCTAATAAAATTGATATTTTATTGGGTGCTGAGGTTTATGGCAAGATAATTCAGGAAGGAATTAAAAGGGGTCCTCAGGGTTCACCGGTAGTGCAATGTACATCTTTTGGATGGATTGTGTCTGGTGAGATAAACGCAGCACCTAGAGATAACAAAATAAATGAATATAAAACTTTTCACTGCCGGACGGACGAGAATGATATGCTCAAGCGTTTTTGGGAACTAGAGTCGGACTTGGAACTAACCAAACACCAAACAATGTCAAACGAGGAACTATTTTGCGAAAAACTATTTAATAGTACTACTAAAAGGAATGAAGAAGGTAGATATATCGTTCATTTACCCTTTAAAACGGATGATCCAGATTGTAAACGTAGTTCTTCTCGGGAAATAGCTGAAAAAAGATGGCAGAAATTAAAATTAAAATTAGATTTAAATTTAGAATTTTGTAATAAATATGAAGCAGTAATGGAAGAGTACTTACATCATGGTCATATGGAACCAGTACCTATATCGGAAGAAAATGTGTCAAATGCAGTTTATTTACCTCATCACGCAGTAGTACGAGATGACAAGGATACCACGAAGCTAAGGGTTGTATTTGATGCATCTGCAAAGGGAAAAAATGGGGTTTCATTAAATGATTGCTTATTGATAGGCCCAAGTCTTCAACCAGACCTTCGGCACATTATGATGCGTTGGAGGGTACATCCTATTTGCCTAGTAGCTGACATTGAGAAGATGTACCGAATGGTCAATGTGGCTAGAGAGCACGTTGATTTCCAGCGTATAATCTGGAAAGATAATAAATCAGGTGAAGATAGAATTTTCAGACTTCTTACTGTTACCTTTGGTACGGCTTCTGCACCGTATCTTGCAATAAAAGCACTTCAGCAAGTTGCAATCGATGAAGGCATCAATTACCCATTGGCAGCAAAGGTGACTTTAAATGATTTTTATGTTGATGATATGTTGACAGGATGCGAATCTGTGGAGCAAGGGCTTAAGTTATACAACGAGATGAATGCTATGTTAAGCAAGGGTGGTTTTAAATTACATAAATGGTCAAGCAATAGCGATACAATGGTAGAAAGCATAAAAGAGCTAAATAGCAATGAAGAAACAATAGAAGGAATACATCTTAAATTAGATAATGTATTAAAAATATTAGGACTTACCTGGGACCGCAGCAGCGACACCTTCATGTACTCGGTGAATCTTCCAGAGATGCAGCAACCTGTAACAAAAAGAAAAATATTAGCTGATGTGGCGCGTCTATACGATCCGTTGGGTTGGATAGCGCCAACCATTGTAATAGCAAAGGCAATGATTCAAAAGCTATGGTTAGCTGGGTTAGCTTGGGATGAGATAGTGCCCAAAAACTTAATGGATGAATGGATCACTTACCGTGGTGAGTTAAAAGGGTTGTCAGAATTTCGCTTACCTAGGTGGTTGGGTACTACTTCCAATAATACCACGGTGGAATTGCATGGATTTTGCGATGCCTCCAAGATGGCCTATGCAGCAGTTATTTACATTCGTGTAATTGATCCAAACGGTTTTATTCACAGTTCACTTATAGCAGCAAAAACAAAGGTAGCACCAGTCAAGCAGGTGTCTATACCAAGGCTGGAATTATGTGGTGCCGTTCTACTTACCAGATTAATTTTAGAAGTAGCTAAGGTCATGAATATTCCGAGGGCAAATCTGCATGCATGGACTGATTCAACAATCGTTCTTGCGTGGCTCAACAGCCATCCAAGTCGATGGAAAGTATTCATAGCTAACCGCGTTTCCGAGATTTTATCTTCGTTAGACTCACATCAATGGGCACATGTAATATCCAAGCAAAATCCCGCAGACTGTGCCTCAAGAGGTTTACAACCTTCTGAATTAACACATAATGAATTGTGGTTAAAGGGACCTGAATTTCTTACTAAAAGTACAATACAATATGCGAAACCTAAGGATATCAGCACTGATTTAGAGGCAGTAAAGACACATTGTGCTGTAGTTAACACTTCTTTCATTGAGAGGTTTTCTTCTCTTACAAGATTAACCCGAGTTATAGCTTATTGCCGTCGTTTCATTTCTAAAGCTAAACGATCTAAAGATATTGCAACAACTTACCTTTCAAGCGAAGAATTAGCCGAAGCGCTAGAGGTTTGCATTCGATTTGTTCAACAGGAACACTTTAAAGAAGAATTGTCTGCAATATATCAAAACAAAACCTTAAGCAAGAAAAGCAAGCTCTTTTCTTTAAATCCGTTTCTCGATGAGAAAAAAATATTACGAGTTGGGGGCAGATTGGAGCAATCCAATTTAAGCAGGGAGAGAAAACACCCAATTCTGTTGCCACGGACATCTAGTTTGTCAAAACTAATTGTTGAACATGCACATAAGTGTACACTACATGGAGGACATCAATTGGTATTGACTTTTTTACAATCCAAATACTGGATTTTAGGGGCGAAACAGCTAGTAAAAGCTACCACAAGAAATTGCATAACCTGTGTAAAAAATGCTGCTATCACCAAAAATCAGATGATGGGACAGCTTCCTACAGCCAGATCCACACCATGTCGTCCGTTCAAACGCAGTGGAGTGGATTACGCGGGTCCCATTCACATAAGAACTTCCAAGGGTCGGGGACATCACTCTTACAAAGGGTACATATGTTTGTTTGTCTGTATGTCCACCAGAGCCATACACTTGGAGGTTGTAAGTGACCTCACCGCTCAAGCTTTCTTACAAGCTTTTAAACGGTTTGTTGCGCGCAGAGGTCATTGCCAAGATATATGGAGCGACAATGGAACTAGTTTCACAGGGGCAGCTGCAGAACTAAAGAAAATGTTCGCTTCTGAAGCTGCAGGGATATTTAAAGAGGTAGCGGAATCATTGGCAATAATTGGAACAAATTGGCATTTTATTCCCCCTCATTCACCTAATTTTGGCGGATTGTGGGAGGCGGGAGTGAAGTCCGTGAAATTTCACTTAAAAAGGGTGATTGGCGATTCTACTCTAACTTTTGAGGAGATGTCGACAGTCTTAGCACAAATTGAGGCGTGTTTAAATTCTAGGCCACTTTGTGGTGTTACCGATGATCCAAATGTTGAAGTCCTGACACCAGCTCATTTTCTTGTGGGTGAATCGTTAGTTACACCACCTGACTATAATTACGAGCACGAGGGGGTAACGTCTCTTCGAAGGTGGCAGTATACACAACGAATGCTTCAATCGTTTTGGCGAAAGTGGTCACAGGAATACCTCACCAAATTCCTCCACCGGTATAAATGGGCGACTCCATCTTCGTCACCTGCCGTTGGTGACATTGTAGTAGTAAAGGAGGATGGTTTGCCTCCTTGCAGGTGGTTATATGGTAGAATTATTGATACTCACCCAGGTTTGGACAAGGTTGTTCGGGTAGTCACGATTAAGACGAATAAAAACACTATGTTAAAAAGACCAACATCAAAACTATGTATTTTGCCAATTGAAAAATAAATTTAAATATATTGTGAATTACAAATTTTAGGTTTAAATAAATATATGTCAATGTTAAGGGGAGCCAACTGTAATTTGTTTTATAAAATTTTGTTTGTTATTTGGTTGTAATATTTTAAGTGCCCATGGTGGGCGGCTCTTTATAAGGACATCACTGTCCTTATGGTGGGCGGTATGTTGAATGTATATTTAATTTATTAGTTTGTATAATGAAACACAGATGGCGTTGGCTGTAGAATAAATCGCGCTATAGAAAGTTTGTGTCGATTTAGTTAAGTAAAATATTGTATGTTCATATATCATTCGAAATTCGAAATTGGGAATTCATTCGAATCAAAGCGGTTCGGGATCGATACTTATATTAACATTGTTATTTGTGTATCGATCATTAAAGACTATTTCCTCATATTAACACTGGTTGTTTTATTGAGACGCCAGAGGGAGCTGAACGTTCTCAGGGTGAACTAGCGTGGTTGCCTAGTAGTACAGTCTTGTACATAGGCTTTGTTCGGACTATTTGGTAGATGGTTGTGAAGTTTGCTCAAAATCGGTGGAGCAGTTCTTCATTTATCAATTTTTTTTTTTGTAATAAATGAATTCAATAAATGGCGGATCATTTTGTTAATGGGGATTGTGCTGTCAATTTGAAACTTTTTTCAGTATTTTTAGTGTACTTTATACGTAGTGAAGCACGTATATAATAGGTACGTGCGTATATAAAAATAATGTTAAGTTAATAAAGTTTTCAATAATCTGTTTACTGTAATAAATAATTTTACTAATATCCTTTAATTAATAATTTATTTCGTTTTATTAAAAAACCATACGAACTTACTCTTTGTGTTTAATTAAAAATGTAACACTTCGTATAAAACTACTCTTATAAATAATATATTTAGACGTCTCCGTTATAAGTAACTTTCCTTTGATGCTGAAGCAGTGACAAGTCTTTAATAGGGTAGAGTGGGGGATAAAACTTTGAGCCATAAACTTGTTCTTTATCACCATTTAATTTGTTTTGCTTGTGTTTCTAACTTGTGATTTAAGTTTAACTACTACCTACTGAAATGACTTAACTTAAATTTACTGATGCTTAGTTGTTTTTACTACACTACCGATAAAAGATAATGTTGACAATATGATCCATATATGTATCGTTTCTGCATGTTTTTGAGGTAGGTTTACTGATATCCTGACTTTTTATATAACTTATTACGTACAACAAATACAATGAAACTCTTGACTGACTCAACCCCGATATGGCTATGACTTGGTCTCATTACAATAATGCAATATTAAAAAACCTATAGGTACTGAAAGTAATTATAATAAATCATTAGTAGAGTACATTTTTAAACGAACTGAGATTACTGTGAGAACTGATCGAAAATGAGACATTTTTAAGTCTTTATTTTTATTCTCTGGCACTCATCTAATTGACCTCACGCACCTTTTCTACGTGTGATTTCAAAATCGAGTACATCTCTAAACTCGAACAGGCAAACCTATCTTCACTGTATTATTAACAAAATTACTAACGCAAAATTATTATATTAGTTAGGAGCGAAGGCTTCTATTAATTGCAATTCCCTGTAGACATTATGCGCCTTTGTATATGAATGGAAGTAAATAACGATCATAAGTGTAACGCGAGAACTCAGAAATAGAAAGTGAACTTCAACTGTATTAGTCTACTACGTCCAGGATTGTCAAATGTAATAAACAAATCTCAAAGAGCCTCTAAAATTCAAAATCACTTCTTCAATAAACTAACGAATAATAAACTAATAACGATGAAAAGATATACCAGTATTAAAATTAATGGAAAAATTAAATAAAGAGTGAATTCCAGAAATCATTAGCCCTGTACACAAATAGAGTGGTCGTAACGAGCTAAATTCTCGGTTCGTTGCGCTGAAAATATAAACTAAATGAAAATATATAACTGTAAGTGGAAAACGAGTAACAATAATTGTGTTTGCTCGCAAATGAAAAAAAAACTGCAACTACACCGACAAGTAACACAACGTAGTAAGACGAAAAAATAATATTATAATAAAGTACGTTAAAACGCATTATCAAAAAGTAGTCGTCAAATCTTGATCTTTAAATTTGACTTCAAGACAAGCATCAGCTTTCCATCAAAACAAAACCAAATCGGTACACCTAATGAAAAGTTATGCGGTATAATACAAGGTAGGCTGACGAAGATGTAGCCGAGTATATGCTCTATTACATTTAACTCAAAAGAACTTCAAATCTCAATTAAATTAAAATGCGACCACATTATACGCACCACCTTTAGATTAAAAACATCAGCCAAATCGGTCCACCCAGTCAAAAGTTTGGGGTAACATACGTAAAAAAATACAATCGAACTGACAGCCTCCTCCATTTTAGAAAGTCGTTTAAAAATACACGTGCTACGAATGACTGCCGTGGATTGAAAACAATACAATTATTTTGTACCTATTTTGTTGTTGTTTTTTTTCTAATTCTTTAGCTAAAAATACATCACGAAAGACGACAACATATTCCGAACTTGGACAAAATTAAGTAACATAAAAGACTCGCAAGTTCATTAAAATTGCAAATCTTTTTCTGCATAAAATCATGGTTTATTTTTGCATATAAGTATAAAAGATACGAATTTCGGTTATCCCGACACTCATTAGCAGGCCGATAACCGAATCGCAAATCAAGTAAACATGACCCGGGCGTGGGCGGCCCTCTGTAACTTAAAAAGGCCAGACTTCAAACAACCTGTTTCTGATCCTAATATTTCTTTTATATCGTAATCAATACTTTAGTTATAAAAATTGCAAATAAGCGGGTTGGTGCAATAGCCACAGCATTGGTTTGTGGCTGTTGCGCTGGCGATTGCGGGTTCGATACAAGCACATGGCAGACATTTGTATTGGTCATACAGATGTTTGCCGTGATCTGGGCGTTTGTGCGTGTGTATTGTGTGTATTTCCGGATCCCTGATACAGGAGCTAATCCTATTTAAAGGGGGCTGTTGAATGTGAGACGTTAATTTAAAAATCTATTTTTAAATTCATAAAAAGCGCAAAAGTTTCTAAGTATCAAAAATAACGTAGTTCAAGTAGGCTTAACACACTTTTGAATTGAATTGTGATTTTACAAACGAAGCTTTTAAAATTAAATTCATCTTTACTTAATTAATTATAGTTAATTATGATGATTAATAATGTATAATGATAAATGGACAGATGATACGAGTAGGTACACCTAAAATTGCCGGTGGAGGCTGGAGGAAGACTGCGAAAAACCGGGATGTCTGGCGTGATTTTGGAGAGGCATATGTCTTACAGTAGACTGCGATATGCTGAACTGAACTGACTGAAATATGAAACTACGCCTCGGAATATAGATTCTGCACAGAAGCATCAACAAGAATCTACGCAAATACTATTTTTTTTTAAACTTTTAATTATTTTTAATGTAGTCACTTTTTTGAAATACACTACAAATCAGTATAATGATATACAGCATATACTAATGACTAGTACCTAAATGCCGTCATTTAGGCATATACTGTGTAGACATTTTGTGTAATTTATATTCGCGTCAGTTACCGTGCCTTGTCAATTCCGCGCTATGTTGCACTACGTCGCAGTGTATATTCAGTCCAAGTACATAATTATAGTTATCTGTCATGTCTTGTCAATTCCGTACAGCGCGCGACATCTAAGCACACGTTAAGCCCAAGACATGTGCATGTAATTGAATATGTACTTAGTTAATTGCTGTATTTGAGATTGGTTCTTAAGTATGTTATTTAGATTGTATCTAGATATTAATATATTATTAAACTAGCTTCTGCGCGCGACTTCGTCGGCGTTTACTCCGCTTCTATTGGTCTTAGCGTGATGATACATAGCCTATAGCCTTCCTCGATAAATGGGCTATCTAACACTGAAAGAATTTTTCAAATCGGCCCAGTAGTTCCAGAGATTACCGCGTTCAAACAAACAAACAAACAAACAATCAAACAAACAAACAAACTCTTCAGCTTTATATATTAGTATAGATTATTTTTAAACTGCTCATACATAAACGATAACCATAACGATTTATCTTGTAACAAGGCGTTGGGCCTATTAGTCCATGCAGAAGGATCGGAGCTTAATCCCCCTTGCTACTCCACCGCGGGTTGGTGCATATATTCTCTAGACACACTGGACATCTGTTTATGATATTTATAACAAACGGGACCGACTGCTTAACGTGCTTTCCGAGGCACAGTGGACCCACAAGGACAAACAACCAGACGGTAAAGAAATATTTGTACAAATACAAATATCCATCCCGAACTACGATATCGATGCGGGATTCGCTTGTGTTTCACCGTCCACACGATACTCCCACATAACCCAGAGCGATGAAAAGAGACATCAATAATGAGAATAAGAATAATAAATTTGAATATCTTTTAGGAAGAAATAAATCAAGAAAACATAAAAAGTAATAACGATTAACATAAAAATTACGAAAACTTAAAACAATAACTGTATTATGTACTTAGTTGGTACATATTTAATTAATAAAAAAAAATACATAACCAAACAATTTGAGAAAACTTTTCTTTTGTTTATATAGAAATGTTACTTCATTTGCCTGTACATTTTAAATGCTGGGTGAATTGTAGGCTCACTGGCGCGAGTCGATTTGAACTTTTAGACACATAATGACAACTGGGCAGACTGCCAATAAAAACTAGCCGCTCAGTGCCAACTGCCAGATGTATGCTAACTCTTGCTCACTTTTTGTACATTTGTACATGTACATGAATTCCGTTTGTTTTTTCTGTGCTATGTTTCAAAAGTTTAGGTTTATATTTCGATCTATTTCTATACGTCGTCGTATTATGCCTTATTTACTCTATTATCTTTCTCATAAAAAAGTGCTATCAAACCAAAGAAAATTCTAAATTATGAAATCTTACGGAATTTTATTGTTACCCTCTAGTATCACTCCCACCCCCAGCACTCCCTCTCATACCCTCTCCCCTAAAAAGGCCTTAAATCGATGCCCCATGTCCTATAGGCTTACCATAAATTGAATCAAGGTTTAAGAAGACGAAAAATCATTGGAGCTTGATTTCCAGGAAAGGATGGAAAAGTACACATTTTATATTCTCATGACACAATACTCCGTTCATTGCGAGAATTTAGTTCGTAGCGCCCAATTTGTGATATACTTTTTTTAGTAATACCGTATTTTTTTCTCCAAGTTTCAAAACTTTGTGATTGCGCATTATTGAGAAAGGACGTGTATAGAATAGAAATGACAGACTGTACAAAAACATTTTTTTTTTTCGTTCTCATCAACGCTATAAAACCTAATATTGCAAAAGTTATGTTATTTCGGATTGTTCGTGTCTAAATTACGTACGAGTATCATTATCTATACTAATAAAACACATCCAAACACAGTCATTCATACACAATATCAGAAATACTACTTGTTTTTTTTTGTGCTATTATTATTAATTTAGGTACATATTGACATTACGCCCTGTTAATATTATTTGTTTACATACTCTTATTAAAGGATTTATCAACCCAATTACTATGCTACTAATTGTGTTTGCAGTCAAACGAAAAAAAACCAACTTCAATTACATCGACAAGTAATGCAACGTAAGTAGACGAAAAAAAATTAACAAACGCACTAGTTGTCACTACGATTTTCGAAGATTCCCCTCGATTTCTCTATGATCCCATCATCAGATCTTGGTTTCCTTCACATGGTATCACTCTTGGGATATCTTTTTTCCAACAAAAATAAAGAATTATCAAAATCAGTTCAAAACGACGAAGTTATCCCCGAACATACATAATAAAAAATATATACAGTCGAATGGGGTAACCTCCTCCTTTTTTGAAGTCGGTTAAAAATAATAAAACACACTTAAGGGCATAAGCAGACTGGAATCTAGAAACATGCAACACAATTACAAACGTACAGGCCATGGCCTACATCTTTATAACCTGTACTGATATTTTTCACTAGTTCCTGCGCACGACTTCGTCCGCGTGGAATAGGGTCAATTCTGTCATACATGATTTGTGTGAAACTTTAACCGTTTACGCAGCGCAAGCTCTCAAAAGGAAAAAAACCGATTTTGAAACATTCTTCATTGGTGCTACGCTCCTATTGGTCTTAGCGTGATGATATATAGCCTATAGCCTTCCTCGATAAATGGGCTGTCTAACACTGAAATAATTTTTCAAATCGGACCAGTAGATCCTGAGATTAGCGCGTTCAAACAAACAAAGAAACAAACTCTTCAGCTTTATAATATTAGTATAGATGTGCCACGATTGAGCAGTATTTAAAACTCTTCATATAATCAAATTCTTTGTAGAAGGAGCAATCACAAACGCGTGGAAATCCACGCGAATTATCTATCGTTACTACGTTAGTAAATATTGTCCAAAATGTCACGCTTTTGCACATCAAATAAACCACTTCTATCATACGTGTAATTAAATTTCACAACTTTGAAACTCAAACTAAAGCCACCGAACCAAATTAAATAGCGACTTCCCTTACGAAACAGTATTTCAGATGTTCATTTGCTATGTTTACATACTACGTGTAGCTTTACGCTTGTCATAAGTCAAACAAAATTGTATTATTCTATTTATCTCTATATATATAAAAATGAATCGCTGAATGTGTTGCTAAGCGCAAATCTCGAGAGCGGCTGAACCGATTTTGCTAATTCTTTTTTTATATTGTTCTTTGAAGTACGAGGATGGTTGTTACGGAGAGAAAATTTTAAAAAATTGCCTGAAAAAGTCTAAAAACAACACTTTTCAACAAAGGACACAACGACCCCGTGTCACGAATAGCAGCATAAGTATTAAAAAAAAGAATTAAAGAATCGACTGTTAGGCGGTACGAAGTTTGCCGGGTTAGCTAGTCTTATATATAAAATTCGCGTGTCACAATGTTAGTAACAATACTTCTCTGAAA
Source organism: Melitaea athalia (assembly GCA_905220545.2). Classification (NCBI taxonomy): domain Eukaryota; kingdom Metazoa; phylum Arthropoda; class Insecta; order Lepidoptera; family Nymphalidae; genus Melitaea; species Melitaea athalia. The sequence goes on along the minus strand of HG992178.1, from coordinate 4,913,551 downwards.
CGGCTGGACCGTTTTTTATGACATTTTGTGTGAATATCGGGTAGGTCTGAGAATCGGCCAACATCTATTTTTCATACCCCTAATTATTATATTTTGTCTACATGAAGGTATTATCGGTGGTTTATGATAAGAACCAGACGTGACAATTTTACACCAGAGGTGCAGCGGTAACTAAAAGAATAAATACCCATACCTGAGGCTAATATTTACTCCAAGTGAAAAGCGGCTCCGAACCAGCTAAAACTTAAGATTATCTAACGTATCTACGTATATACTGGAATATCATCTTGACGATCTTGTTTGTCCATCGGGGCGCAGGACATCTCACACTGCGTTTGCTACTTGGACTCCACTTCAGGATACGTCTACTCCAGCAGCCGTCGGTCTTGCAACACACGTTACCAGCCCACCGCTACTTAAACTTGCTAATTCTGAACTTTTTTAAAATAACTAGGTCGGCAAACAAGCGTTCGGCTCACCTGATGGTAAGCGAATACCGTAGCTTACAGACGCCTGCAACACCAGAGTCATCGCAAGCAGGTTGCCGACCCTATTCCCGAATCCCACATCCTCCATCCATTATCCTATACTTCAGTTTTAAAATGTTGGGCTATGTCTATTACTTGAGAGAGAAAGACTCTCGCGGATAGTCTCATTTCTAATCCTATTTTTGAGAGTGAGTATGTTGCGATCACGATCACGATTCAGCCTGTAATGTTCCACTGTTGGGCATAGGCCCCTTCCCCATGTAGGAGAAGGATCGGAGCTTAATCCACCACGCTGCTCCAATGCGGGTTGGTGGATATATTACCTACTATGAGTAACGATCGCTATCAGGTGTACATGATAACAACCGGGACCGACGGCTTAACGTGCTCTCCGAGGCACGGTGGGGAGACCCACAAGGACTGCACAAACACCCAGACCACGGCAAACATCTGTATGGCCAATACAAATTTTGTCGTGTGCGGGGATCGAACCCGCAACCGTCCGCGCAACAGCCAATCGCAATCCGGTGCTGTGACCGCTGCGCCAACGCGGCGTCAGTATGTTGCATATATTAAAACTTATTACACCAGAACCATCGTCCAACTAATGCATATAACATTATATTGTTTATGTAAATCTATTATTACTTATGTAAATCGAGTTCTTGGTATTAAAACTGAAACCTGTACATCAGTCGAACCGCAGTAAAGCCGCTTGACGGGTAAAGCTCCGCGTTCATCTCTTTAATGTTAGCTGAAAGTTTAGTAATTGAAAAACATTCACAGGCAATTGTTTTAGATGAGTATACCCATTTTACTGTTCGAAAATTTGTAAATATCTCTATATATATAAAATGAATCGCTGAATGTGTTGCTAAGCGCAAATCTCGAGAGCAGCTGAACCGATTTCGCTAATTCTTTTTTTACACTATTCCTTGAAGTACGAGGATGGTTGTTACAGAGAAAATTTTTTTAAAAAAATGCCTGAAAAAGTCGAAAAACAACACTTTTCTATATTCCCATACAAAAGAAGTTTAAGTGTTAGTGGAGGAGTTTCGGGAAGGATAAGTATTAAAGAATCGACTGTTAGGAGGTACGAAGTTCGCCGGGTCAGCTAGTTGTTTATAAATCAGAATGTTTATACTAAGATACTTTATATAGGAAACTACATAATAAGGCCTAACTTTATTTATAATTAGATCTAATAAGATTTATGACAATGTTGTTAAAGCTTTTCCAATAATGTGTAGTATACCTATAAAGTTTAAACTATATCATTCTGTTTCAATGGCACATCGGTCCAGTAAAGAAATGTGTTTTTCAGATATTATTACGGAAAGTTCCGACGAAAGGACGATGTTCCCTTTTGTTTCATATTACTGATAACGAATTTTTCGTTGAAATATCTACCTTCACTACTCAAATCTACTTAGGTTTTTGTTTATGTAAGGGTTTTTATTGCAACATAAAGGGCCGATGGGGCTCTCAAACAAATTTTGATATATGGTATGATAGACCCATTACGGACTAGTTACTGCGTCACGCAAGTGGATACATAAATATTACCTCATGAAAATACATAGATAATAATGTGAACTTCAAAACGATATTTCTATACTAATATTATAAAGTGGTAAAGTTTATAACTTTGTTTGTATATACGGGGTAATCTTCGCAAATACTGATCCGATCATGAAAATTCTTTCGCTAACAGAAAGCTACACTATTCAGGAGTGACAAGATAAAAGGAAAAAGATAAAAACATATAAAGATTTTAAATCAGCAGGATTTGAACCTGCGCCCTCTGACGTGCCGTGTCAACAATTCAATCTAATCAAGCATTATTATTTGCCTTAGAAATTAATTGGTGATTTTAAAACATTTATATTTATCTGATTTGCTGAAAATAGTGAGAGTGTATTGGAACATATCAAATTTCACCGTACCCTTCTTATGTGAAATGGATTATAACGCCCAACGAAGTGGGCGCGGGTCGGCTAGTCATTTATAAATCACTCAAAACTTTAAATAAATAATTAGCGCTATTTATATTATTTATAACAATACAAAACTGGAAAATTCGTTTGTTTTAAAAGCGTTAATGTCTACAACTATAAAATAAAATAAAAATAATTGTATTCGACAAAGTATCGAGAAAGGTTACAAAACTTCTGTATGAGTCATACGTGCAGTCATCAATATAAAATATTGTAACAATCATTGTGTTTGGTAGCAAACGAAAAAAAACCGACTTCAATTGCATTGGCAAGTAATAAATAATAAATTAATTAACAAACGCACTCTAGTCGTCACTACGATTTTCGAGGTTTTCCCTCGATTTCACTGGGATCCCATAATCAGATCCTGGTTTCCTTATCATGGTACCTAAGTTGGGATATCCCCTTTCCAACAAAAAAAGAGTTATCAAAATCGGTTCATAAACGACGAAGTTATCCCCGAACATACATTAAAAAAACATATATAGGTACGGTCGAATTGAGTAACCTCCTCCTTTTTTGAAGTCGGTTAAAAATTAGAAACAAAGGGCGAATAAACCTACGCGAGCCTACTCATTACGTACAAAAATTTCGTAGGAGACGAAATAATATTGAAATGTGACAGTCAATAAATCACGTATCAACAGCGCAGTCCATAGAAATATTTTGTCAATGAGACTGAATCAGATCTGCGTGTCATTCAAGTAATAAAGATTTTCTTGCCTACTCTTTTAATACTATTTTTTATTAGAGAATAAAAAGGTGCTTCCACGATAAAAACCGACTTCGGTAATCCCTCACTTTTTTAGGCTCTTTTGGTGTATTTTTTCGGGATGATCCTTGAGATATAACATCATTATAACAAGATTTTTTAAAGCGGTGTAAATTGGCGAAGATATCGCATTATATAAATACAATAAAACACATCCATATGAACTTTTACTCCTCTCAGAATAATCTATACATATAATAAAATGGTAGGAAAGTCAAAACTGTACATTGAATATTTTTTTAAAAGAATACTTGGGGTGTGATCTACAATCGATACCGAAGCCAAAAATATAGTTTTTAGAATTTTTGTCTGTTTGTCTGTTTGTCTGTATGTATGTCCGGTATAAACTCAAAAAGTACTGCATGGATTTACTTCAAATTTGGCACGAATATTGTTAAGAAGTCGGGTCAGAACATAGGCTATATATTATCACGCTATCACCTACGGGGAACGAGCAGTGAACCTTTATTTCTTCAAATGTATGTCCGGGATAAACTCAAAAAGTACTGCATGGATTTACTTCAAATTTGGCAGGAATATTATTAAGAAGTTGGGTCAGAACATAGGCTACATATTATCACGCTATCACCTACGGGGAACGAGCAGTGAACGCACGCAGACGACGTCGCGGGCAGCAGCTAGTATTTAATAAAATTGTATTAATTACAATTAAATGACGCCGCGTTGGCGCAGCGGTCACAGCACTGAATTGCGATTGGCTGTTGCGCGGGCGGTTGCGGGTTCGATTCCCGCACACGACAACGTTTGTATTGGCCATACAGATGTTTGCCGTAATCTGGGTGTTTGTGCAGTCCTTGTGGGTCTCTCCACCGTGCCTCGGAGACCACGTTAAGCCGTCGTCGATCCCGGTTATTATCATGTACACCTGATAGCGATCGTTACTCATAGTAGGGAATATATCTGCCAACCCGCATTGGAGCAGCGTGGTGGATTAAGCTCCGATCCTTTTCCTACATGGGGAAGAGGCCTATTCCCAACAGTGGGATATTACAGGCTGAATCGTGATTTAGGAAAAGATACATAGGTATACGGAAAAATATAGGCGCAAATGTGAAATTAACATATTCACGTCAATAAAGGTACAAGACTTTTCGAACCCGTTAATCTCAGAAACAATTGAAACTATTTGAAAGGCACCTATTACGTTGAAAAAGGTTCGTTCAGAAAGGTAACTAAGCGGAAAAGTACCTTAACTCAAAGTTTGTGAATTCTTGAAGGACATCAAATTAAGTATATTAGTATTTTGACCTTCGAATTGTTATATTAAAAAGCTTTATCTAGTGATTTAAAGAGCATTTTTTTTCCATACAACCTATAGAAAAGGACCATAACAGAATACACGTTAAAGTTTTTTAACGTGTTTTTTAACTGAGGTAGGGCACAGCAGGAAATTTCTTGCTCAAAATATGGAGCAGCCCGACTGGGGTAGTACCTCGACCTTACAGAAGACCACAGCTAAATAATACTGTGTTCAAGCAGTATTGTGTTCCTGTTGGTGAGTAAGGTGACCAGAGCTCCTGGGGGGGGATTGGGGATAGGGTCGGCAACGCGCTTGCGACGCTTCTGGTGTTGCAGGCGTCTATAGGCTACGGTAGTCACTTACCATGGTGAGCCGTACGCTTGTTTGTCGACTTAGTAACATAAAAAAAAAAAAAGTTATTTCAGGTAAAACGAGATAAAAAAATCCGATATTAAGTTAATAGCAATACGGTGTAAATTGTTAATGAGTATTGTTTAGGCTCGGTCCCGCTTAAACCAGATTGTAGGTGCTTTTATTACTTCATTTAGTAATGTGCTCCACCGAGGCGTTGCCCGTCGCAGGCATGTTAACAGAATTAGCGCCCAAGGGCCGGCTTTCATCTCGGTAAAACGTCAGAAATGCCGAGATGAGTTAATAAATTTTCGCTATTTACGATCGCTGTCGTTTGATAATTTTACTGTTTCGTTTTGCAATAATATTATTATTAGTTTAATCATATTAGCGTAACTATTTTCATTACAAATTACTTATGTACGCACGTAAGAAGTTATACTTCATTGGCTAGCAAATTTCACGTTGCCATTTTGTTCTTTGTTGTAACTAACTTCAGGGTGCCGGTTTTTTTTCGTGACGGTGTGCGCGCACATCGTAAAAATTTACTCTCACAATTTTTCCCTAACGCGCCAAAAGAAGTATAAATTAAAAAATCTATACTAATATATAAAGCTGAAGAGTTTGTTTGTTTGGTTGTTTGTGTGTTTGTTTGTTTGATCGCGGTAATCTCTGGCACTACTAGGCCGATTTGAAAAATTCTTTCAGTGTTAGATAGCCCATTTATCGAGGAAGGCTATAGGCTATGTATCATCACCCTAAGACCAATAGCAGCGGAGTCCACGCTGACGAAGTCGCGCGCAGAAGCTAGTATGTTATATAATATGTGTATGGCTTTTGTTTAATCGCTACTACTCTATAAAGAATGCTTTTCCTCTCAAGGAAATACATATATACATACATCAAAGCTTGTATGTACGCTTTTTGTTCACAATTGAACTGTGACTAACATGGTTTTAAAACATTAAATTATTGTAAAGTAAAAGATTTTTTTCAGTAGACCTTGGAAAAAAATTAATAACATTTTGTACCGTTACATATTTATTTATTGAAGTGGGTAAGTGTCTATTTATGGGAATAGGTAATAAAACATTAAATAACGAATAATAAAGACGAGACTAAACCAAATATCACAATACCTACTATTAAAGTATCTATACACAAGTTTACTAGCTGTAACTGCGACTGCGTTCGTATTTACACATTTTGGCTTTCATTCCTTCTTCCATACTAAAATAAAAAAGGCGTTGTACCTCGTACTCACTCGTACTCTTCATAGTATGAACTTACATCAATGTTCGACGTGGCCAGGCTGGTACAACTAGTAAAATATATGTGTAAAATATATAAACACGTAGGAGTATTCTATGCAGTTCATGCAGACGACGCGACGGCACACTTTCGAAGCGACATCCGCACTTTCTTAGGAAACCTGTAAGCCTATATTCCTCCTTTAGAACAAGATTAATTCTGCACCAACTTTCTATCAATGTTACTAACAAAATGCCCAGTATTTGGTCCAAAATGAAAGAATGGATCACGTAAATATTAGAGGACGGTCGAAGTTTTTACTTGAAAATAGTGCTTCTAAAATATGTTGGATGAATTTCTAGGACACATATCCACGATTACCGCTTTGCAGCGAAGCAGTGTAGCGAATTAAGCGCCATATTTTCCTTTTTAACAGGAAACGACATTGTTCAGCATTTACATTTTTTCGAGTACCTGTTCTCTCACTGTAACAGTTTATTCGCGTAAAATTTCGATGAAATTGCGTTGCTTGTTGTCAATTTTACCTACAAAAAATACAGCTAGAACAATAATAATAGCCTGCAAATAACTGAAACATTTTAATGCTGTTTCATTTCAGTATTCTACTTTGTTCTCTTTAAAAGTTCCTATTTCGTACAGTACTTGCAATTACTATTTTTGTTTGTATGTGTATTGTTTGTAAAGGCAACATAAATACTATTTGGATGGTATAAATAAATATATAAGGTCGGTCACCAACCCGCCTGCCCAGTGTGGTGACTATGGGCAACACACATAATTCACGCCATTTTTGGCGCTAACTTGTGAAGGCCTATGCCCAGCAGTGGACTGCGATAGGCTGAAGTGATGATGATGATGAAGTGATGATAAATAAATATAATACTTTTTTAGATTTTTACATCAAATACATAATCATATTTTTGAAACTTAAGTGCTACAAATTCTCAATTCAATTCCTAAATATGTAAATGTGCAATATCGTGCATGTCAGCTTATTTTATATAACTTTTTTAATTATTAATCTAGTAAGTGAATAAAAATGACTGTTATATCCCCGATATATCCCCAATTTGTAAATTTCGATTAGTTTTTATGTTCTTAATTTTTTTCAAAAATGTTTGTTTCTGTGGCTAATTTACTGCGATAAGTAAAACTTTTATTGTTCAACTGTTTTTCTACTTTTATGAGAGCATGAACGTTGGCTCAAGCGTTTGCTCGTTGCTCAGCCGAGGTGAAGAAAGAGAGCTTTTTAGAGCTCACTATACTTCCCAGTATACATGCAGCTTATGGGTTAATTTTATAGAAAGACATATTACAGAAATACCTGTTTATTTTACAATAATGCATTTAAGATAATGTTGGGGTTACCCTCCAACTGTAACAAAAATATTACTCGTTACTGCACAAGTAACAATGATTTTGAAAACATAGAAATATCTACAACGGAGGTTTTATGCTGCTACGCCGATTACTTCCAGACATCCTTTGAGTATAAGACCCGTGACAGTCAAAGCGTGTTAGAAAATCTATACATATAATAAAATGATAGGAAAGTCAATGTATGTCCGGGATAAACTCAAAAAGTACCTACTGCATGGATTTACTACAAATTTGGCACGAATATTATTAAGAACTCGGGTCAGAACATAGGCTACATATTATCACGCTATCACCTACGGGGAACGAGCAGAGAACGCACGCAGACGACAGGCAGTGTACTTATAATTATATGTTTATGTAAACTTACTTTATAGTATTCCCTATAGGGGCCTTACCACAATTGCCATTTTGAAACTTCAAATACTACGGCGATGTCGCAGACTCTGTGGTCTCGGGCGAATTAGTCACCAGTATCTGGAGTTTCATACTGAAAATTTGTTACTATATTTTAAAGCAAATTATAGTTTTTTTTTTAATAGTAATATGTTATACTAGTATTTCGCGTTTCTCGTGATCAAGTTGCTCAATATCACTTCAATATGCATCATGGAACGTTATTGCAAACTCATTATAAAAACAATTTCAAATACAGTTTAAAAATTATTGGATAGAAAATATTTTAATCAAATTGTGTGCAAGCCAGTATATTTCATTGTTTTAAAATATAAGGAAACTAGTTAATTTCGTGACAGACAAACGATATCTAAGCGAACAGTCGACGACCCAGGGGAAATTAGCGTAGTCTTTCTGTGGAACTTTGAAATAAAGATTAACGATAATATATTAAACAACTTAATCTTAATATTTTGCTAAAACTTTAATGCATTTTAATTTTAATATATAAGCTGTTATAAGCAAGTTTTTCATAATATACTCGAACCTCTTTATTATTTAAAACACATTCGGTGTGAACCCAGTAGCCACCTGGGACTTCCTCTTCTTCCGGTATTAACCCACCTGGACGCATCCTGGCCGGTAGCAATCGTTATTGGGTAACTAATTCGTAATCGTTATGGGTTAATAATAAAGTTCACTTACCTATATTTGGCTTGTTCTAAAGGCTCTTAATGAATTAGCGATTTTATTTTCCTTAAAGAAGGTTGCCTAGTCAAAGCAATTAGCTTTTTGTCATCGTAACATTCACAAGCGTTGCGTCTATACATATAATATTGGGCACAGGTTAATACATTCACACTTATGATAAAAGCGATATATTTTCAAAGAACCTATCTTCGCGTCCTTTAACCTTGACTGTCTAAGGATGCTCACACGTTACCTTATGATACTTTTGAGACATCATACAAGCATCAAATAAAGGTTTACGCAAAGATTCAGCTTATTCTGTTTCATTCTTAGGTTGACTACTTTCTATATATATTTTTTTAATACAACTAGGTCGGAAAACAAGCGTACGGCTCACCTGATGGTCAGCGATTACCGTAGCTAATAGACGGCTGCAACAACAGAAGCATCGCAAGCGCGTTGCTGACTCTATCCTCAATGCCCAGGGGCCAGGAGCTTTGGTCACCTTACCCACCAACAGAAACACAATACTGCTTGAAAACGGTATTATTTAGCTGTGTTCTTCTGTAAGGTCGAGGTACTACCCCAGGGCTGTACCATATTTAGAGCAGGAAATTTTCTGCTGTGCCCTACCTCAATTTTTTCACCTTAAGTAACTGGACTATTTATATAACAAAAACTTATTAAAATATCCACAGAAATGAAATCTAGAAGTAGTTTACAGACTTAAGGTAAAAATGATTAAAACGAGTAAAACAAATTGTGACTGCTCACGTCGAAGGTCATCAATCCACCCTAACCCTATTCTGAGTCTCTTAATTAATCACTATGAGGTGATTATTTATTAAAAGTTATCATAACTAGACATAGTTTAACAACAAACTTGGAGCCAACACTATATATATATTACTTGAAAACAACACGTCATCATAGCTATTTCACGCTTGTGAAAATACCGCATACATTAAATGGTGCTGAATTTTCAAGTGTCTTTATTTAAAATTTTAACGTGTCATTGAAAAAAAAACATTTTCCGGAAAAATTCCGACGTGGAACAACGTATTTCAATCCTTCTTCGCAACAGGAGAAAATACCTTTACTGAGATATAATAAGAGTACATTTGCAGGTAGCGGCAGTATGTAACAAAACCGGCCAAGTGCGAGTCGGACTCGCGCACCGAGGTTTCCGTAATTTTTAATATATGATACAAATAAAAATTTATGCTTTTCGCAATTTTTCCTTTGTCTGTACTATAAGACGTTGCTTCACACCAAATTTCAAGATTCTAAGTTCACGGGAAGTACCCTGCAGGTTTTGATTCCCTTGCGTCTTGACAGAGAGACGGAGAACAAAGTGATCCTATAAGGGTTCCATTTTTTCCTTTTGAGGTACGGAACCCTAATAAAAAACAAAGTATTTTATTTATACGATTCGGTTATTTATAATTACATTTTTAATCTCTCCCATGTTTATATATGCTTTTGTTGATAAAAGGAAATTCCAATTAAAAATTCTTTGTTTATTTTCATACGTTCGCAAATATCATAGCGGCCCAAATATTTTTTTTCAGTATTCCGCTTATTTGTCACCCGTTCTGTTTGTATTAACAAAACATTTACTTTCATGAATACAAATGTTTTAATCAGTACTTATTTGTTTTAGTATTCGTATAGTACCTAATTTATATTTTTACTTTGTTATTTATGTTTTGGTCAGTAATATCACATGTTATTCATTATTTATATGTTAGTTTTATTTGGAGTGTGTTAACCTATATGACTTATTATTAAAAGATATTGAGATAGATAATAACAACGTTGTTGTACATTTTTCAATCGAAAGTTTTTTTTAAGAAAATTAAAAATACGATTTCTATATCTATAGAAAATTGGAAAATGGCACAGTGTGAGTCATATATCGACACAAAAGATAAAATTGTTGTAGGTGACTTACGGCCATTTTCGACAAACTATTTGATGATTTTACGTACTCTAAATAGGGTAGGTCTAATAGGGTATAAACACCGTAGATATCGTGTAAGAAATCTTTCGCTAGAGCAAAACCAAAGATTCTAGGTGTGTTTTAAAACGTCCAACGGCCCGTTGAATGTTTATTGTTAATGTTATTTATAATTTAACACAATGATCAGAACTTTTTAGAGACATAACAAAGAGTAAAATCAAAAGTTTTAACAATTTTTATTTGCTAAAGTAATACGAGCAGGTACTTTATTATTTGCTACAAAAACGTTCAAATCAAGCCTTAGCAGCTAGTCTAGTAATCTAGTTAGTAGACTTAATAAACGCTTCGAAGTCCGCTATCAAAATATTTTATAATTAAAAACATGTTTACGATGCAACTGTAGTGATGTTCAAATTTGATCGACCTCAATAATTTAGCCGGTATCTGAAGTACGAAGCTCGCGTACGCTAACGGAGAGGGCTTACGTTATTGATTGATCTAATTCTATCATGTTTAAAAAAAAGTAATTCCCGTTTACTCCAAAAAAAATACTATTCTGCTACGGCCTACGATGAATGATTTTAACAAATTATAATATACAAGGCCATGTTTTTGATGAAATAATTATTTATATCGGTTTTTTGTTATAATTATAAATAAACGAATAAACTCGCTTTTTATAGAAATGTTTGCTTTGTAAAATGTTACTATAGATTAATGTATCAAATGTATTCATATTGTTTATGGTCTAAGATCCGGAATATAACAAAATCTTCCCTCATCTGTTAATAAGATGAAACAATTTTTTATAGGCTGATTTCAATATTGTGAATTTATAGAAACAACCTCTGCCACCATAAGCCTGCTGCAAATAATAACACTTAAAAAAATTTTTTTTTTCTTCTAATAAATCTTTTCCCTCTCATGTTAATTACACGTAGTAAGCTAAAGCCGTCAATATTTTACATTATATACCTGACTATAGTAGGCAGCCATCTCTATGATTGCTATACTTACCTGCAGCCAGGTTACTCTGACTGAGGTTACTGACCTGGCTGCAGATAAGTGTAGCAATCATAGAGATGGCTGCCTACTACAGTCAGGTATATAATGTAAAATATTAACGGTTTTAGCTTACTACATGTAATTAACATGAGAGGGAAAAGCTAAAAAAAAAAAAAAAAATTTGCAGCAGGCTTATGGTGGCAGAGGTTGTTTTTATAAACTCACAATATTTCAATAAGCCTATAAAAAATTGTTTCATCTAATTAACAGATGAGGGAAGAGTTACCTTCTCGGATCTTAGACCATTAAGTCGGTGTTTAATTTTAACAATATTTTTTTATATATTATAATAATGTTAAATAAATATATACTGTTTCCCATATACAAATTGCTTATAATAGATATTATATATAATTGTTTGCTGGCAAATGAAAAAAAAACCGACTTCAATGAAAAAAAAACCGACTTCAATTACATCGACAAGTAATACAACGTAGGTAGATGAAAAAAGAGTCAAATAAATGCGCGTTATCAAAGATTACTCAAAAAGTAGTCATCAGATCTCAATAAAATTTAAAAGGAATCACATGATTAGCATAAGCTTTCGATTGAAATAAGAATCATCAAAATCAGTACATTCAGTGAAAAGTTAAGCGATATAATACAACGTAGGAAATAGTCAAGTAAATACGGAGTATTAGATATACCTCGAAAAGTACTTGTCAGAACTCAATTTAATTTCAATGGGACTACATGACACAAACACCTTTCGATTAAAAAAATCATCGAAATCGGTTCACCCAGTAAAAAGTTCTGAGGTAACATACATAAAAAATACAATTGAATTGAGAAACTCCCCGAAGTCAGTTAAAAAGAAAAATTTCAAAAATAATAAAAAAAAAACACACTCCGCTACACAGTACAGCCGTTTTAGGGTTAATTAAAGTCAATTAAAAATTATATTAATAAGAAAACAAAACCTTAACTGTATTAAATATGTAACCTAAACTATATTAAATATGTACCAAATTGTATTGAAACGGTATAACAAGCACGTCTTAAAGATAATTATGTAAGAGTGGCAGAGGACAATGCGAGACCGTGTTTGCTCTGCGCCTGCTCAAACAACGCCGACTAGAAGCTGTTCCTCAAAACTTTTTTTCTCGCAGCTACTACAGTAACCTCCGGTGACCGTCACTTAGTGTGTGGTCGCTTAAGTATGACGATTTTGAATAAACTCGAGAGTTAGTGTTGGATGTGTGTGATTGTTTTGAATGTTTAAGTTTAATGCTGTTTACGATGTCTTATTAATTGTCTTAAATTGAAGTCTGGGAAATATATAAATGTTAAGTTTCACGTAAGTTCATTAGGGTTTCTTTCAGCCTTAAAATAAGTCAATAAAATGGAGTCTATTGCGGTGAGCATAATTATAGCCAAATCCGCCACCCTTGTCTTATTGCGTATTAACGAATATATAAGTTATACTAGGTAACGACACAAGTAGCAAAAAATGCGACTTCCTTTGTGAAGCTCTCGTTATTTACCATTAAATCAACTTAATTTGAACCGTGTTTTACTAAAAAAATATCTTAACATTTTTTCCAACGATGATAAAGTGGTGCAATTAAAACATTAAACATCAAGTCAAGAACACGTGACAAGTCTATCGTTGCCGTTTTTATAAACATACCCGTATCATTGCAAGCGCGAGAAATATGCCCAGACAACGCCAACACTTAAATAGAGACACTTTCGTTGAGCCAGTAATAGATTGATCGCGGTTATTATGAGATTGCGAACAAGTTGTGTGCCATATACGTGTAAATATGAACGCGCCGTTCCGTCGTAAATCAAACGTTTTTGCAGCGGCCGCGCACTCCTTATATCTCCGTGAATCGAGTCGACATCAATCCATTTTCGTTGGCGAATTTTTAACTTTTTCTCGGTTCGGACGGTCGTCGGCTGGTGGTATCAATCATAATTGGTCGGTTTTTGCGTTTTCGAGAATCGGCGAGCTGCGTGCACGCACGTCTGCGACGGGGGCGGGGCGGTGGCCGGCGGGGGGTGTCACTGTGCAAATGCACTCGTAAACCCGGCGCGAGGTCAACGCACCCCCTCTCCGCGCGTCCACGACGCCCGCGCACCCTGTCCCTATAAAACCTATATAACCACAGTACAGTTTGCTTATAGATTAGGAGCCTCGTATCCGCTCACTATATCCGCCTTTAATTTTTTAATTAATACTTTTCATTTAAATAAGAGCTCTACTTCAATTACTTCGAATACAACGTGGATGACATCATCTCGAATTTCTTTAGTCTCTTAATTTAAGCCCTTAGCAAATTCATTCATTACTTTCAACTGCGCTTGAAAAAGGCTTCTTTTAATCTTAGCCTCAATGAAGTTCAAAGAGATATGTTCATTCGTGCATCAGTCACGGTGGGTCATTTCAATATGGCACGTATAGCTCGAAGATAAGGGCTAGGCGTGGCGAGTGCACGAGTTTTGACAGACTATAATTATGCGTGTAAATATCGCCTTAGACGATGCAACTCCGGTGCGGCTGATTTTATAATGAAAACCGGAAAGAGTAAGTAAGAATCATACCTGTTCACATGTCTCGACCAGTCGATACGGGAGTCTTTTTTACGCTCACACAAAGAAATAATAGACTTTTTACAATTTTATTTTAACGTAATATTATAATCTTGAACGACGATTATTATTTTAAATTATTAAGACTTGAAAGGTTCATTTAAAGCGGCATAATTAAGTCAGTGGGTTTTTCCATCACTTCCCACGCGCGTATTATGTATTCCGTAATGTATATGTTAAGCATTGTGTCTGTGTTTTCAATACGTGATAATAATTAATATCAAAGTACGTATGCAAATTTCCATTTAGGAAACTCCATAATAATTATAACAAGACAACACCGCAACTATTAAGTTATTTAAATTAGTGTATAGTATTATCCTTTCTTGTCTCTACATTGTTACAACTTAGGTCTTTTTATTTATAAATAACAAAAAACACAGGTTTATTAGAAGTCCAAAACATTAGAATTTTTTATTTTATTACGATCAATGAGACAAGAAAATAATTGCAATTATTTTAATAATATAAAGAAAAAAACTAAATTCTCATATGAAGATCGCAATTGGATCTCATCTCGAAGCCTTTAGCTATTTTCTACAATATGATTATAACAAAAATAGACATTGTAGCTATACATATATATATATATATATATATATATATATATATATATATATATATATATATATATATATAATAAACTAGCGACCCGTCCCGGCTTCGCACGGTTGCAAATGATCAGTGTTTCTCTACTATATTATGCACGTATTATACATATAAACCTTCCCCTTGAATCACTCTATTTATTTAAAAAAACTGCATCAAAATCCGTTGCGTAGTTTTTAAAATCTAAGCATACATACAGACAGACAGACAGCGGGAAGCGACTTTGTTTTATTATATGTAGTGTTAGTGATACGAAAAGATGATACACGAGTACGATATAACATACGAGTATTTCTCCTAATTTAATTTGACTTTATAAAAATATTTTTGTATTCTTTTTTTTTGCTTTAAGAAGAATAATTCAAGTTTATCATATAAATTAGCTTGTATCTAGTATATAATTATTAGATATAAAGTCATGAGAACCAAGAAAGTGTTATGAAAATCTCACGCTATTCAGTTTCAATATTCACATTGTTTTCGTCTTATTTCATGGTTACTTTCCACACCATTTATTTCATACAACAACTGTCTACAATCTACATTTAATATGTAGTTAGAATAGGTGCCTATGTGTTGTAACTGACTTGAAAGATTGAGGAAGCTCTCGTTTCGACTGTATTTTATTTATTTATTTATTTATTTATAATAATATACATTTACAATAATACATTCACAATAATTAAAAAAATGGTACAAACAAATTGAGTGTTACCTCAATTATAGGCACATACCGCTTACTTCTTACTTCATTACAAAAACACGTAACATCTGTTTGCATCTACTAATAATAAAAATAAAAATTAAAAATTCAAACCTTAAAACCGTTATAAAAGTAATAACCATTTTTAAAGATACCTCATAACTTTTTAAATAAATAAATAAATAAATGTATACACAATACATACACACACGGTCGTCTGTCCCTAAAGTAAGCAACTTAATGCTTGTGTTATAGGTAACAGCCGACTGGTATAGCTACATATTTTTTTTTTCGATAATCATACTTATAAATAATACATATGTAAATATATAAATAAATATATATATTACACCCAGACTCGGGATGGGAATCGAACCCACAACCCCCGGAGCAGAAAGCAGGGTCACTACAAACTGCGCCAACGGGCTAGTCAAGCGAGACTTTTTACTAGGTGGACTAGTTTGGTGATTCCTTTTTAATCGAAAGCTGTTGCTTGTCATGTGGCCCCATTTGAATTTGATCGAGGTCTGATGAGTACTTATTGAGTTATCACTAATAATGCCTATTTAATTGTTTTTTTTTACTACTTTCGTTGCTTGTCGATATAAATTGAAGACAGTTTTTTTTTTCGTTTGCGAGCGAAAACAATTATGTACACATTACTATAATAGGTAGGGATCCCTAGTACATTTTTTTAACCTGATCAGTATCAAGCTAATTTTCCGTGAGTAGCTTCATTTTGATGAGGCGAACAAAAAGTTCCTCTTCGAAAACTCTCGATTGTGGTAGATAATAGAGTTAGCAGGAGGTAGAGCAGCAGTGAGCGTAGGACCGGGATAACGTACCACGCAATTTGGAGGACAATATTACTATTAAATCATATAAATATTAACTAAATAAAAGAAAAAAATATCAGCTGGTTAGTAATAATTTTTGATGACCTTACGAGGTCATCAAGTTTATGACCTCGTAAGGTCATCAAAAATTGATTTTTTTCTCTGATTTTTTTTCTTTTATTTACTTAATATTTATATAATTTGATGGTAATATTGTCCTCCAAATTGCGTGGTACGTTATCCCGGTCCTACGCTCACTGCTGCTCTACCTCCTGCTAACTCTATTATCTACCACAATCGAGAGTTTTCGAAGAGGAACTTTTTGTTCGCCTCATCAAAATGAAGCTACTCACGGAAAATTAGCTTGATACTGATCAGGTTAAAAAAAATGTACTAGGGATCCCTACCTATAAGGTTAAGTAACTCACTCCTTTATGCACAAAAATTGGTTGTCTGTAAAGTCGGTTTATGAACGATTTTTATGTGATAGCGTCATAAAGAAACATTGATGAAAAATTGCATAATTTTATGAATTGAATTGATACACTTAATTATTTCGAACTGTTAGGCTCTGACGTCACGCGAAAAGAGAGAGAAATGTGTCTCAAGCTAACGCTTGGTCCGAACGTGCCTCTCTATCGCTTGTTCCACTCTCTCGCTTGTACGCAGGCTCAGGCGGAACGTGACACTTTTTCGTGCGTGCAGCCGGTGTTCATCGATTTATCAGACGTTATCACGTCGATAACATTGCTTGCTAAACATTCATCATTTCAGCCTATCGCAGTACACTGCTGGACATAGGCCTCCACAAGTTCGCGCCAAAAATGGCGTGAACTCATGTGTTTTGCCCATAGTGACCACGCTGGGCAGGCGGGTTGGTGACCGCAGGGCTGGCTTTGTCGCACCGACGCTGACGCTGAGACGCTGCTGCCCGTCTTCGGTCTGTGTAGTTCAAAGCCAGCAGTTGGATGGTTATCCCGCCATCGGTCGGCTTTTTAAGTTCCATGGTGTAGTGAAACTTTGTTATCCCTTAGTCGCCTCTTACGACACCCACGGGAAGAGAGGGGGTGGCTAAATTCTAGAGTGCCGTAGCCACACAACACCACCAGCTTGCTAAACATTACCAGATAAGTATTGCTCTACACAGGTACGACTTCTAGAATTCTCATGTCAAGCAATTTTGGAGTTTATTGGAGTTTACTCCTTAAGAATCGATTTTCATATAAGGCCTCCGGTATGAAAAAAATATGAGGAGTAAAATCTACTGAACGAATGACCTCGTTACGTTTCTCGTAAAGCCATCTATGGTAACATAATAGGGTTCCAATAGATGGCGTTATTTGATTCCTTTCTTTGCCATTTGACATGGTATTAATCTTTTTCTTAGACTAGTAAGCCCTTTTTAGACAGTCGATCGGAAAGAGTAAACTCCAGTAATGCGTCGGAGCTGACACACACACACACACCTTTTTTTTGTAGTAAAGAACATTTATTTCACCGGTTTAGATCCACTACCACTACCACTACAGCCTATCACTGTCCAATGTTGGACATAGGCCTCCACAAGTTCGCGCCCGATATTATGACGCGAACTCATGTGTTTTGTCCACAGTCACCACGCTGGGCAGGCGGGTTGGTGACCGCAGGGCTGGCTTTGTCGCACCGAAGAAGCTGCTGCCCGTCTTTGGCCTGTGTATTTCAAAGCCAGCATGGATGGTTATCCCGCCATCCGTCGGCTTTTTAAGTTCCAAGGTGGTAGTGGAACTGTGTTATCCCTTAGTCGCCTCTTACGACACCCACGGGAAGAGAGGGGGTGGCTACATTCTTTAGTGCCGTAGCCACACGGTTTAGATATTTATTATTATTATTATTTATTATGAGATTTGGTAGTAAATATAAATAAGCGATTTAGGTCATATTTTTATTCAGCATGTAACATTTGCATATTCATCATTTTTTCCTGTAGAAGTCTTCCTCCGAGCCGCGCCGGTGTGGGTTGGTGGATTGGTAGGTACTATTTTTAGAGATATTATGATACTTTCATTGATTTTAGTTGTATTTAAAATTCATAAATTATGTTGTACATAATTCGAAGTTTTTTAATCTAAACAAAACTAATAGTACTAACAAATGTGTCGTAGTGAGTGTTGCAGAGCGACAGTCACACGGCGTGCGCCAACGCATGTCGGGGCGAACGCCCTCGCGGGAACAATGCGTGCTATTATTTAACTAAACCTCGCATGACCCTATTAGCTCCTTGAAACCTACACTTTAACATATTATTTATTTTAAACCACAACATTGTTTATAATATTTTCAATACGGAAGCTATTTCTAGACATCTTTCTAATCTATGTGCATTCTGAGAATACAGTGAAACGAATTAAACCCTAGACAAATTATATTATATAACCTTCGTTTTACTTTATTTTTAAAGTGAAACTTTTATTACATCGTATCAATCATTTTCGCCTGTGTGTCGCATGTCGCATGACGGTCGGCCGCGCGGTAAGATTGATAAAGCGATTTTTATACCATTAATGGAATATTATTCCAAAAAATTTTTTAGTTAAATGTCTATAATGTGAAAAAAAGTTTCACTTTTACCGAGGTTTCATAAAATCACACAGGTTTTTTTATTTGTTTAACGTTGATTGTATACAAATAAAAAAATTAAAAAAAAATTGTTGTAGAAACATAACATTTAGACATTAGTGATTGTTTACCCCTTTAAACAGAGAATACCTTTTCTCTCATGTACAGACATAGGCCGGTAAGAATTTTATTGGATATACAGATATTTATTATTGCGTTTACATTGACACAGATCTTAAAAATCAATAATTTTCCACGGTGCCTCTAATTTTGCAGGTCGACCCTTTCACCTTGATGGCTCCCCTTCGGCCTTACAGAGCCTCTACCCTAGCGACACACCTATATCTTTACTGCGCCCTTTTACTGTAAATCAACTGACAATAAATAATAATAAAAAAGTACGCAACATTATTTACGAAATAAAAGAACAGACACTATCGCCTACGTTATTACGTTTAGTGTGATAACTGTACAAGTACATGTTCCTGTATTGTACAAGACTATGAAAATTAAAAAGCGACTATTTTCATAGTAATGTAGGGAACTAGAATTAAAAAATAGATCTTTTAACAAATACAATCAAAGTATTTGCCCCGAGCAGGAATCGAACCCATAACCGGTGTTAAGGTGACTTTAGGTATATACTGTACTAGCCGTCCCGTGCCCACTTCGTGGGGCGTTAATTATTTTTGTAATGTACTATATCCCTGGGTTTTTTGTCTTAATTTGCTTTAATCGAAGCACGTCCAAAATGAAATGACAGAAATGAATGACATAACAACATGCTTGTACTGTCCACACTGAAAAAAGTTTTAAATTTGACAGCAAAATCCTCATTAACAAAATGATCCTTCTTTGTTACAAAAAATGTGATATATGAAAAACCGCTCGACCGATTTTGTAAAAACTTCACAGTCATAAACCATCTACTAAATAGTCCGAACAAAGCCTAAATATTTGGTTTGGATATGTAAGCCCGTTCTTGAGTTATAAAATTACAACGAAAAGTGGCATTGATTTTTATATATATATAGATTACGATATGGTTAAATTAAGATAATTATGTATAATCTTATACTATTAAACGAGCAATTCTTGTGTGTATATATATATATAGAATTTGAATCTCGGAATCGGCTCCAACGATTTTCGTGAAATTCAGTATACAGGGGATTTCGGGGGCAAAAAATTGATCTAGCTAGGATTCATTAAAAAAAAATGTCGTTTTATCCCTGTTTTTAGGCAATGAAAAAATATCATTAGAATACGAAGCTTAATTTCACTGCTGACAACGTAGCTGTTACAGCGTAATTAGGAAATCGGCGGGTGTCAAATCGTGTTGACCCGAGTTCGAATCTCAGTCTCCAGGTTATTTTTTTTTCTTTTTTTTTTTTTTTAATTTCACTCGTGATTTATTATTTAAATAAAATTAAAATATAAAAATACCGAGAAAAAAAAGAAAAACAAAAAATAAAATGAAAATACCGAGCTGGGCTCGGTCACCCAGATACTTAATACTTACACGTGATATGGTCTAAGATCCGGAATATAACAAAATCGTCCCTCATCTGTTAATTAGATGAAACAATTTTTTATAGGTTGATTTCAATATTGTGAATTTATAAAAACAACCTCTGCCACCATAAGCCTGCTGCAAATAATAATAAATAAAAAAAAATTTTTTTCTTCTAAAAAATCTTTTCCCTCTCATGTTAATTACATGTAGTAAGCTAAATCCGTTAATATGTTACATTATATACCTGACTATAGTAGGCAGCCATCTCTATGATTGCTACACTTACCTGCAGCCAGGTTACTCTGACTGAGGTTACTGACCTGGCTGCAGGTAAGTGTAACAATCATAGAGATGGCTGCCTACTATAGTCAGGTATATAATGTAACATATTAACGGATTTAGCTTACTATATGTAATTAACATGAGAGGGAAAAGATACAAAGAAAAAAAAAATTGCAGCAGGCTTATGGTGGCAGAGGTTGTTTTTATAAATTCACAATATTGAAATAAGCCTATAAAAAATTGTTTCATCTAATTAACAGATGAGGGAAGATTTACCTTCTCGGATCTTAGACCAATATAAGAATGTACAAAATATAAGATAACTAAATAAAAATGCTTCCTTGAGACAATTTTAATGGTTTTCATTATACTTTCTCGCAGTTTTGATATTTTTTTATTTTTATTTATTTTATACTTTATTGTAGGTACACCACAAATATAAACAAACAAAGCTTACAGATAAGTACTAACAGTGAAGTACAATGGGCGGACTTATGGCTAATTAGCCATTTCTTCCAGACAACCCAGATATAAAAGGAAAGTTATTAACAAAATTGGGTAGGTGGTGTAGATGTATAATAAACTTACATACGAATGTCTACATCCTAATACTTATAGAAAATACATAAATAAATAAAAAGAAGAATAAAAAATAACATATATTTTATCATAAACTAATAAATAATAAAGTATAAACAGAATATAAAAAAATTAAGTGAATGATAAAAAAATAACACATATATATACATATAAACGAAAAGAAAAAAAAAAGAAAAGAAATTGCACCATATATGTAACACTAAAGCGTCACCATCTTGAGATAGTAGTCCTTGACATGTTTCTTAAAAGTGAACAGTGATTTAGCCTCTCTTATGGGTAAGGGTAGATTATTCCATAATTTGATAGCCTGAACAGTAAAAGACTGACTAAAGTACTTAGTCTTATGTACAGGCATCTCCAGCATAAGTCTTCGAGACGATCTTAATTCTGAAGCTACGCCGAGATATATAAATTTATCTTTTAAATAAGAAGGAGAATTTGGATCAAACAGCACACAGTACAAGAGAGAAAGAATGTAGGTTCCGGCGAAAGCGTATAGGAAGCCACTTGAGCTTGGAACGAAATTCAGAAACATGGTCAAATTTGCGTAGGCAAAATATGAACCGAATGGCAAGATTTTGAAGTCGCTCAAGCCTATTGAGTTGGTCCTCGGTCAAATTAGGATAGCTTGCATCAGCATAATCTAGAATAGATAAGAGAAGAGAGTTTGCCAACATAATTTTGATAGGGATTGGCAGAACGGATTTAAGGCGACGTAACGAATTCAGTGCTGCAAAAGTTTTTTTACTAATTGCTTTTAGATGATCCGACCATGACAGCGTCTTGTCTAAGTGGATGCCGAGATCTCTGACAGTGGAGCAGTAAGGCAAGCTGGTACCATTATAAATAATAGGTGGTAAATTATTATTTATTTTTGCGATCATGCCTGGACTGCCTATAACAATAACTTCCGACTTACCAGGGTTGATACTAAGTCCATATCGCTTGCTCCAATCAAAAATGTTTTTAAGATCTATATTTATTATGTTGATTGCACTCACAACATCTTCAGGCGTGGAATGGCGATAAATTTGAATATCGTCTGCATACATGTGGTAGTGAGAAGAAATACAGTGAGTAATTGAATTAATAAAAATTGAAAAAAGCAAAGGAGATAAAACGCCACATTGAGGCACCCCAGATTGGACGTCGCACCATGAGGAGAAAGCCTCATCAAGACATATGCGTTGACGACGCCCCCTGAGGTAACTCAGAAACCAATCAGTCACCGATGGAGATATGTTGAAGGAACGCAAAACACTCAGTAGGATGTCATAATCAACACAATTGAATGCATTACTGAAATCAAGGAGAGTCAAAATTGTGAGTTGTTTATTGTCCATGGCTAATCGAATATCATCAGTAACTTTGACTAAAGCTGAAACCGTACTATGACCTTTGCGGAAGCCAGATTGGAGAGGACTGAGAAGCAAGTTTTTGTTGAGGAAAAGGTTTAATTGGTGAAAAACTAGCTTTTCGAGAATTTTTGAAAGGAAAGGGAGGATATCCTGAGCCCTGACGACCCACTTGAAAGAGCATGCAAATCGATTATCTCGCGACTATCTCGCGTTCTTCTTCGGGTTCTCAAACTTCCAACAATGCTAAGTTTTCAAATATTAAATTCATCTATTGAAGATATAATTATGTTATAATTATTATAAATATTATTGTAACAAATTCTAATATGTGTATATGAACACACATAATTATGTATAAATACACACACACGAATAGCGAGACGTATAAAGTTCCAACTCACACACACGCACATTTTCTGTACAGACTCGTTGTGCAGGACCTCGCAATACAGACGTTAGAATTAGTAATTTTACCAATCACTAACTTTCTCGTATTTCAAAGATTACAGACGAGCTTTGCAACTCGCCATAAAGTTCAGCTTTGGTATTATAATTACAATATCAGTACCTATTACAACTTTGCATCTTAAATTTTCACGGCTGAACCAATGAACCGATTCTAATTTATGGAAATAGTTTAAACTCACTGGGGAGACGACCTACGTTGAAAAGAAAATTAGAGAACAGATTCTAAGATATTTATGCTATAACCTTATAACTCAAAAGAGAAATTTTTTTTGCCAGTTAAGGTACTCAATTTAGTTTTTGATACAGTCAGTGTGTTAATAAATCATCCCAGTAGAATAAGAATCTGGAGTCGAGGATCCGGAAAGAATCGGAGCACAAAAATAAACGAACAGACCAGGATAAACATGATTATCTATATAAATATTTTTCATGTGCGCGATGAGCCCGTGACCGTGCGTGTACAAATTGCGTGGTACGTTATCCCGGTCCTACGCTTACTGCTGCTCTATCCCCTGCTACCCCTATTACCTACCACAATCGAGAGTTTTCGTAGAGGAAATTTTTGTTCGTCTCATCAAAATGAAGCTACTCCCGGAAAATTAGCTTGATAGTAATCAAGTGAAAAATGTACTAGTACATTTTTGTAGGGAAAATAAAAAAAAACTAAGTAAATAGAAACAAATAAGTAACGAACTTTACATAAAACAATTAACAATAGGTGAAATGAAATCCATTTGTATTGGCCATACAGATATTTGCCGTGGTCTGGGTGTTTGTGCAGTCCTTGTGGGTCTCCCCACCATGCCTCGGAAAGCGCGTTAAGCCGTCGGTCCCGGTTGTTATCATGTACACCTGATAGCGATCGTTACTCATAGTATCGAATATATCCGCTAACCCGCATTAGAGCAGCGTGGTGGATTAAGCTCCGATCCTCCTCCTACATGGGGAAGAGGCCTATGCCCAACAGTGGGATATTACAGGCGGAATCGTGATCGTGATCGTGAAATGAAATCTATAATTATACATATTTAATACATGAAGTAAAACTTTGTACCCCTTTTTACTAAAATTGCGCGGACGGAGGAGTATGAAATTTCGCACACTTATATAGAGAAGGAGTGCGATAAAAAAACATTAAATCAATAAAAAAAAAAAACATTACACACGCTACCATGTATTTGACACAAACACGCATAATTATATACTCCTTTGTTTATTATTATAGAACTTATAGTCTTTGACAACAGAACCTCGAATTTCGACCACTGGGCGACCACTTATTAAATTAATAAAAATTTGTCATGAAGAAAAAAGGTTTAAGCTGTTGTTCGTTTTTAGTTGAAAATAGAGCATCGTATTTTTGAAATATAAAAGAGAGAATAAAGAAATGGGGTACTCAAATATTTTATGGACACAAAGTTACGGTTATTAGCTGGTAAGTAATAAATAATGCAATTCTTCCGGAAATAGAGCAAAGAAAAGCTTGTAGCCTCGTAAACAAGTACATCTACAAAACGTGAAATATATTATTTCTTAAGTATGTAGCATTTAGATTCCATTTTTCTATATCTAATTACGAAGCGCATACAAAGTTTTCCAAACTGATATATAATATAATCACCTATATATTGTTAAAATTAAAAATATAACGCCTAAATGCACTTTTTCTTTATATATATGGTAATCCAAAGTTTGGGCCTAAAGCTACTATGTAGTCTTATCGATTTTATTGTCTATAATTCTGTTATCATCTGTCGGGTAAATTTTCAAATATGGAAGTAGCCTTTTCTTAACCACTTAGACATGTTTATATTGAAACTTGCTTCGGATATGCCTACAAATGCAACACTTCGCCATGTAGATCACAGGTATGTAATACTGGCCTAAGGTAGTGTTTTGTTCCTGTGGTAAGTAAGGAGCTCTCTCCTGGGGAAAGTCTGTGGTAAATCAGCAACTTGCTGGGAATGCTCCTGGTGTTGCAGACGTCTATAGGCTACGGTAACCGCCTACAAACAAACAGATCGTATTCTTGTTTGTTACCCTTGTAGTATAAAACATGCACAGGAGTAGAATTGGAGCTTAATGCAAACGATGCTCTGCTGTGGGTTGGCATACTTTCCATATCAATAACATAAGGAAACATCGAAATCATAAGCAAATATAATCTTTTTTTTTATTGTTACTAGATCTTAATGTTAGTAGCTTATAGACATCTGCAACAACAGAAGCATCGCAAGCGCGTTGCCGACCCCATCCCTAGTTCTCCCCAGGAGCTCTGGTCACCTTACTCACCAACAGGAACACAACACTGCTTGAAAACAGTGTCATTTAGCTGTGATCTTCTGTAAGATCGAGGTACTGCCCCAGTCCAGCCCGACTGGGGTAGTACCTCGACCTTCATATTTTGAGCAGTAAATTTCCTGCTGTGCCCTACCTCAGTTAGATAAATATTTGCTTCGAGCGGAAAACGGAACATTACACCATCAGCCTTTGTAAAGCTATTCACCACTTTACCTGAATTATTGTTTCTGTCGCAATTCTACAATCAATAGCAGCAACCGTTGAGTGAAAAATCGATATAAAAACAAGTGAAGACACGATAAACGCACCTAACGTAAGCATGAACATCGAAACCTGATTTGAATATTATTAATACCTCGCACTTGTTGATGCAAACTTTATATGCGGATAACGGAACGCGTCGGCAACATCGTCGTGTAATCAGAGAGGTCTTGATTAACACGAGAGTTCACGTTTGGGATAGAATCCTGCGTGAGATTAAAGCGATATTACCAGACGGCTAGATTGAGTGTCACGTGTTTTTGTTGTTATTATAATAGTTTTTGAGTTATTCAGCATTTTTATATTAAAACTCCACTCCTATTGGTCTTAGCTTGATGATATATAGCCTATAGCCTTCCTCGATAAATAGGCTATCTAACACTGAAATTATTTTTTCAAATCGGACCAGTAGTTCCGGAAATTAGCGCGTTAAAACAAACAAACAAACTCTTCAGCTTTATAATATTAGTATAGATAAAGAATCAATTGTCCTTTTAAAGCCTACTTGAATGAAATTTTATAATTGATTGATTTAATTTTGACTTGAAAAACTTCAAGCACGGAAGTTTTTTGTCTGTTGATGTGACCGTGCGGTACCTATATATTAAGTACCGATATTTGCGTGATTTTTATAGATATACTACTTCATTTTGATGTTTAAAATGTAAATTGGTAATTGAGTAATAACAAAACATAGAGTTACTATGAAGTCTCTACTGGTTTACATTTTTACACGATCACGATTCAGCCTGTAATATCCCGCTGTTGGACATAGGCCTCTTTCCCCATGTAGGAGAAGACCACGCTGCTCCAATGCGAGTTGGTGGATATTATGTATGCAGTATGTATATAACAAAGTGATAATTAGTTTTTTTTTTTTTGTAAATAATTTTTAGCACTTAATGGATTAATTAGCGTAAAGGGATAAATCGAAATGAGCTCAGATTTTGAATAATTTATTACATAACGGTTCATCAGATTAGCCAATACAATTACGAGTCTATGAGATATAGTTAATGCAATTTTATCAGACCACTATATCAATAAAAGTTGTACTGATACCGTCTTCATATGTGCAAATTTATAGTTACAAGTATTGCGCATATAAAGTAGGCACCTATAATGTCAAGAAGGCTACATATAAACTACGTATTAATTAGCACTCGTAGGGTAAAAAGCTTGAGAAGGCATTTCGACATATCTCCTACTTGGAAATAATGCGGCTTCTTTAGTGTTAAAAACCGTGCAATATGTAGATGTTTAGTATAATAGAGGCGCGCACGAGCGCCGAGTGGCGTACAAACAGGCCTGCAGACGTGTTGCACAATGCCGAGCCAGCACAATACTTTATGAACTCACCGCAAAGTAAATTCTACTCGTTTGGCCTGCACTTCGAAAATTTTATAATACTTTTCGTGACTTACACATACATCGACCTACATCTATAAATGAGAAGCCATAAAATGTTATGTCGAATTATAATAATGTAATGTAATCATATTAAACAACTAATTATCTTCCGAATTGAAAGACGAATTAAAATTCAAAACGGGAAACTATAAAACTCGTACTTTGTATGAACGCCGCGAAATATAAAAACAAATTCGGACTTTCCCATTTGTAGATAAATTATTTAAATTATAATTATAAAAGTTATTTTATTAGTAAATTGTTAAATAACATCTAATGATGCCGAGTTGGATTTGAGCATATTAAGATCGTTGTTTATATGTATTTTGACCTCTTTTACGTACGTCGAGGTTAAATCCGTTAAACGCGGCTCTATCGCGCCCCAACAAATCTATTCTTATTATAAATATGTATATCTTTCACTCGTTGAGGACATCTTTATCGCTTTGACACGGTTATTTAATGTTAATGGACGAAACGGTAAGATACGCAGATCAAATCGGTAATAGATTCGATTGAGTGCGCCGCGACAGCGAACTCTACGTATAATTTAAAAAACGTCAATAAATCTCTTTAAATGGCCCTAAATCTTCCATTTTAAGTTTTGAAGATATCGAATGTCAACTCGTATTATAATTGCTAATGTTAATAAATTTGATTTCGTTTCTAACAAACAAAGCACCATTAGTTTAAATTATAAAATAACTATGTTAAAAAAAGGTGTGTGTGCGATTCACACACGATAGAAGTGAAACTTCTTTGGCAAACTAATAAAAAAACTAATTTAAAATTAGCGGCGTGCAGCTAGGCGCGACCTTCCCTGTCGTTGCCTGTTGAAATCACAACGATTCTAAATAGTAATAGTTCAGTCTGCCTGCGACCACGGCTGGTGTAACCTAGCCGAAACGTCAGGCCCCAAGGTAATATATTTTACCAAAAAATTTTGTTCGCGTTAATCCCCATGAGAACATTAAAATATAATAATGCAACGCGAAAGTTTAAAAGTAGTGATTCTAAAGAAGTTTCGCTTAAAAAAGTATTTCTAAGTATTGTATATTATTGCGTACTTTGAAGTTGTTTTTTAACTGACATCGACAAAAAAGGAGGAGGTTCTCAATTCGCCTGTATTTTTTATGTTTTCTCCAGAACTTTTTACTGGGTGGACCGATTGCGGTGATTTTCTTTTATCGAAAGTAGGTGCTTGTCGTGTGGTCCATTTAAAATTCATCGAGATCTTACAAGTACTTTTCGAGTTATCTGTGATAATGTGTATTTACTTGACAGATTTTCCGTCGAACTACGTTGTATTATACCGCATAACTTTTCATTGGATGTACCGATTTAGATGATTCCTATTTTAGTCGAAAGCTGATGCTTGTTTTGTAGTTCCATTTAAATTAAATCGAGATCTGATGACTACTTTTTGTGTAATCTTTGATAACGCGTATTTACTTGTACGTGTTCTGTGTGTCTACCTACGCTGTATTACTTGTCGATATAATTGAAGTCGGTTGTTTTCGTTTGCGAGCAAACACAATCATTGTTATCTTTCCCAATACAATACTACTATACTAGCCCTACTATAATAATATAGATTATCTTTAGAGTATTGCGTTGTATTTGACAACATCATCTCCTCATTCTAATTTCTAGGAGTGTTAAGGAAGAAAGAAAGCTTTTTTATTAACTTTTAAACTTACTTCTCGTCATCATAGCTATTTGTAAAATAACCCGATTTACATACACAGATTTGCGTTTGTATCATATTCACAAACCAAGCACATAAGTAATATAAATAAGTATACCTAAAAAACAATTTAGTAGTCGGAAATGTTTGATAAAATACAAAGCTTGATTCAAATGATTTTTTTATTAATCTTCAAGTTTCTATTTAAGAATTTAGAATGAAATCATTTTGTAATAGAATCTAGGTCAGCTGTATACGTTTCTAAGCTACTTTATTCTAAACATACCTAACAAAACTTCGTAAATAAAATCTTGAAAAGAATTGTGTCGAGACACAACATACTTAGACTATGAAAAATTTTATTTATAAATTTTTTTAGCAAACGCTTACGTAAGATTTGTATTTAAGTATTTCAAGTTTGATAATTAATAAGACGAAACTGGAATTATGTATTAACTTATACTGACTTATACCCAACTGTATTTAACTTATTAAAGCTTTAAATGGAAGAAGAGATAAGTCATTGAAAACGACATCGATAGAATCGATAGAATTGAATCAAAGAATATGTGGTTTTCAATAAGCAAAATAAAAAATATTAAACATAAAAACTAGAAATTTTTAATATAGGAATCAATATCTCATACTAAAACTTCTGATAAGTTGGCAACGAAATTTGATAAGTAAGAAAATCGGCCAAGTGTGAGTCGGACTCGCTCACTAAGGGTACCGTACCATTGACTAGGTAAACAACAGGAGGTACATTGATTTTAATATCGGGCAAAAAGCGGCTAAAAAATCACTTTTGTTGTATGAGAGCAAAAATAGGAAAAAACGACTTTTTTGTATAGGCCCCCCTTAAATATTCATTTTATTTTAATTTTATTATTTATTATTAAAGTAAAAATTACAAATGAGTATTTTGTGAATATTTCAAGTGCCTACCTGTTGCCATTATTGATATCGAGCAAAAAAAGACAAGAAAATCGCGTTTGTTGTATGGGATCCCTCCTTAAATATTTATTTTATTTTGTTTTTAGTATTTGTTGTTATAGCGGCAACAGAAATACATAATTTGTAAAAATTTCAACTGTCTAGCTATCGCCGTTCTTGAGATACAGCCTGGTGACTGACGGACGGACGGACGGACAGCGAAGTCTTAGTAATAGGGTCCCGTTTTTACCCTTTGGGTACGGAACCCTAAAAACGAAAATATGTTTAATGACCCACTGACTCGCGCGGTTTAACACAGACTACAATTTATAAATATATAGATTCGATTGGATAAATCAGACAGCATTAAGCAGAAAGCAAATGCAATGTTTATACTTTATATCTTGTATAAACATTTCTCTCTGAAATACAGAAAATTTTATCTCCGAAAATAAAACAGAGATAATGTGTGCGCATTGTGACAACATAGTTGCAACAAAGCATATCGTTAAAATTACAAAAGAACTTTTATGTCAATTCTTTGCTATACAACTGCCAGAAAAGAGTTTTTTTTTTTTCATTTTCAGTGAAAAATGGGTAAAGCGTTATAATATTATATTTGCCTTTCTTTGAAAAGTATGAAAATTCAATCAATTACATTTTCAAGAATAAGTATATAGTTCTTGTAATTCTATTACGACTACGATTCAGCCTGTAATATCCCACTGTTGGGCATAGGCCTCTTCCCCATGTAGGAGAAGGATCGCAGCTTAAACCACCACGCTGCTCCAATGCGGGTTAGCGGATATATTGCCTACTATGAGGAACGATCGCTAACAGGTGTACATGATAACAACCGGGACCGACGGCTTAACGTGCTCTCCGAGGCACGGTGGGGAGACCCACAATTACTGCACAAACACCCAGACCACGGCAAACATCTGTATGGCCAATACAAATGTTGTCGTGTGCGGGGATCGGACCCGCAACCGCCCGCGCAATAGCCAATCGCAATCTATTTACGGCAGCCTTTCCTTTGAGTACCTTGTCTAAGTTTTATAACATACCATTATGTTCAATTGTAGCAATTTATATGTTAGTCATGTGTATTTCCCTACCATTTTGCTTATTTAAAAATAGAGATTTTTGGACACTCGAATGCGTTATCTTCTTATAGCGAGATAAATAAATTTCATTTCACATCATCATCAGGAAAAAGGCCTTTTTCTGAGGAGTCTCTGCGTGACATTGGCGAAATCATCTAATCTCTTATAGTATCACCAAAGCCAATAAATCGTAAAAGAAGTTGGTGTAGAAGGATAATAATAAAAGGTTTACATCGAGCTGCTCTACATAAAGTTTTAAGAAAATAAATATCTATTTCAAAACTTCTACCGAATTAAGCAGATTTCACAATAATATGGTAAACGTTATTGTGAAATTTGCCTAAGCTATATGTTTATATTATATTGTTGTTAAATTTTAAAAGTTGAAATTATTTGTACAAAATTGTATAAACATACCAGAAATAGATTTATATACCAGATACTTACTCGTCAAAAGAAAATAAGGAATTCAAAGCATGTTACCTATTAAGTCAAGTATTCTTCGTTTCTCTTTACTTCGCTACTCTTAAAGGGTATAGAACCATTTGTAGCGTAAAGTAAAATATGTGTTGTAAACTATTTGCCAATAAAAATAAGTATGTTCAAGTTGCGTATATATGAAAGGGTTGGACATAGATCTAATCAAAACCTCGCTACGTTACATTTAATGGGGTCGAAACCCGTGAACTTCGCTTATTTTAATCCAAAAACGGGACTATTCCTAAAGTATTTTTCGAATGTCTAAACATTTTAATCCGCTACGTAATATGACCTATTACGTTTCTAACAAATGTCAAACGTAAATAATAAATAGCTATGATTCACACACAGACTGCTCCTGAAATAGCTAACTTAGTAACTAAATGCCATTGTTATAGGTAACAGGCGACTGACGTCACTACATCATTTGTAACCACAACCCCTGGAGAAAGAGACAAGAGAAGAAAACTGATTCTATTTAACTATTTATAATGTAATTTTTTTTATATACCAAAATCAGCGTCTTGGAATTTTATATGATTTATAAAATTTTATTTTGCAAGGTAACGTTATCGTATTGAGTGGAACGAGACGTCATCAAAATCAACTTACCGACCGTAATATAAAACCTTATATGGCGATTCTGGAAACATATTCCCGCTGTAGTCATTACTGGTAGAGTATTTTACCCAGCTAACCCAAGTGTTTTTTGTAATAATTTATATTATGAAAATTGTTGCAACAAATTGGCCAGAGTGCTGCGCTTTTAAAACGTTTATTAACTGCACTTATTAAATGGTTATTGTTACAAATTGTAAAAGCAGACAAACAATAATTGAAGATCGTAAAAAGATCTAGTTTTTTTTTTTTTTTATGTTAGTAAGTCGACAAACAAGCGTACGGCTCACCTGATGGTAAGTGACTACCATAGCCTATAGACGCCTGCAACACCAGAAGCATCGCAAGCGCGTTGTCGACCCTATCCCCAATCCCCCCCAGGAGCTCTGGTCACCTTACTCACCAACAGGAACACAATACTGCTTGAAAACAGTATTATTTAGCTGTGGTCTTCTGTAAGGTCGAGGTACTACCCCAGTCGGGCTGCTCCATATTTTGAGCAGGAAATTTCCTGCTGTGCCCTACCTCAGTTCAGGACTAGTTCAGGTATACCTATAGAACAAATGTGTATATTAAATTTCAAATGAAAATGAAAACAAAAAACTTCAAATATTGACTTTCAAAAATGGTATCTTATATACTTTCAGGACACATTATTATATGTATCATATTATGACCGTATTTAAAATTTTATTCGGGCCGCAGGAGTACTCACGTGTCGCAAAGGGTTGGCTGGTCTAAATATAGGACAAAATACGATTCAAATGTTATTTTATAAGTGCGATTTGAACTGATCTCACGTTCTATCCTATTATTAAAAAGCCTAAAATATTAAATACTAGCTTCTGCGCGCGACTTCGTCCCCGTGGAATAGGACTAATTCTGTCAAACATGATTTGAGCGAAACTTTAACCGTTTACGCCGCGGAAGCTCTCAAAAGGAAAAAAACCCGATTTTGAAGCATTCTTCATTGGTGCTACGCTCCTATTGGTCTTAGCGTGATGATATATAGCCTATAGCCTTCCTCGATAAATGGGCTATCTAACACTGAAAGAATTTTTGAAATCGGATCAGTAGATCCTGAGATTAGCGCGTTCAAACAAACAAACAAACAAACAATCAAACAAACAAACTCTTCAGCTTTATTATATTAGTATAGATTTTTAAAATTACTCACTAAAGTATCAATTTTCCAAAGAAAATCGCAATGAACACAAACCTATATAAAGTAAATAACAAGTAGGAAACAACTAACAAAAACAAAACAAACTATGATTTGAAATATATATTTATTGTCCCTACATTCATAGATCAGAATGCCAGAAACGTCGAGAATTCGGCCTACTGGGATTAGTGACTGTTATCCTACGTCGTTGAGGTTAATTCCTGAGGGCACTCCGGTTGTAACTCGAAATATGGATCGATGTTATTTGGTCATTTACTGTTACTAACTAATCGTTGCATATTTTATGTCGATAGTCTGTTAGTGTAAGTTACTCCCTGAGCGATTGATTTATGGAAAATGTTTGAATACAAAATATTCATACATAGAGAGTAAATTTTGTGAATTTGTATGCGGGAGGATGAAATATTGTTTCGTCATTTATTCAAGTGATTATTTGGGATTGGCATTTTGCTCGAATGTCATCTATATATATATATATATATATATATATATATATATATATATATATATATATATATATATATATATATATATATATATATATATATATATAAATCAATTGCTGTTCGTTAGTGTCGCTAAAACTCGAGAACGGCTTGACCGATTTAGCTAATTTTCATCTTGAAATGTTTGTGGAAGTTCAGGGACAGTATAAACGGTGAGAAACATAAATAATATGTAATGGAAAATACTAAAAACGAAGATTTAATTTTCCAATACTAAATGTTCCTAGCGGGAAAATTTAATGTCTTTTGTAAAAACGTTATCAATTGGTTGTCAAATATTTATAGGTACGTTCAGAAAGTGTTTTGTGTATATTTTTCACAAATATAATATGTAGGTGATACGAAGTAGACTGGACTAACGAACAGCAATTGATTTTTATATATATAGATAAAAGTGTCCTTGATTAGCATATTTGTTGGAGCCACAGACCAGAGAAATACTGTTGGAGCTTTACAATTTATATAAAAACACACTGTTTTTCAGAATTTTTTCAAAGTCGTTTCAAACAAGTTATACAAGTAATATAATTATGTAGTACAAAATCTTTTCTACAAGTCGTTAAGTATTGCTTTTCCTAAGAGAAATGTTTTTGTTCTGACGTAACGGAAAATACTCCAAAATGTACCGTAATTGTATAAATGTATCGTAACCGCAAAGTTGCATGACTTCTGATCGTTTTAGACACATATTGGGTAAGGATTAAAATGAATGGGATCGGCAAAGGTTCGCTATAAAGATATGTAGTTACGCGTTACTCGTTGTTACGCTTAAGGCTACGATGTTTATTAATTGTTTACCAGTTCTTGTAAAAGGTCTATGAATTGATGTACCACAATATAATGATGCTTTAATTTATTATTTTTAATGAATCTAAAAATTGACCTTTAAATTTTGTGTTAAGTTTATAAGTTGTGTTAATGCTACTAGAACAACATATTATACCATATTTAGGTCATATGAGGTATTCTGGACTACCTAAGCATCAGAGTGTACCTTTCGTACTTTACCTAAAATATATATTGCTGTAGTCTCAAGATTTTTTTTGTTTTTTCTTGCTTTAGATATGAATAAGTATCAAGATATCATGAAAGATATCATTAGACTAGCTTCTGCGCGCGACTTCGTCGGCGTGGACTCCCCTCCTATTGGTCTTAGCGTGATGACACATAGCCTATAGCCTTCCTCGATAAATGGGCTATCTAACACTGAAAGAATTTTTCAAATCGGACCAGTAGATCCTGAGATTACCGCGTTCAAACAAACAAACAAACAAACAAACAACCAAACAAACAAACTCTTCAGCTTTATATATTAGTATAGATTTGATCTATTCATAGATATGTACTTTGTGTTGGTATTTGTGCTAGGTCTCTAGTCGTCCGCGTCGTAGCTTCAAAAGAATCTGCAATAGTGAAAAATCAATATAGCTCACTGTTGTGTATCATTTAAGGGTTGCGTCACGAACAGATAGGAACTATAATATAACGTTGCTATTTTATTAACTTTGCCGTATGTAATTGTGTGGTTAAATGTTTATGTACTTATGTAAAATATGTATGCGTAGCCATGTAGTCGAGATTGGTTTATTAAGTTCAAAAAGTAAGTGAAAGCATATTGTGTTTTAAGATATAGGACATTATTACTTTTGAGTTCATTATATTAGTTAAATGGTGTTTTGTGTCTAATTTATTAACATTACTTGGTTGTATTTGATTAGGCTTCCTACTATAAACTACTTCCTATCATCGTCCCACCGTTAGTAAGTGGGGTGTAGACTTTGACGTTGTTGGCTACGCCGCGGGCGACCGTCGCGTTAATAACGAGCTTATTATCTTAGTCGATCATAATATCTAGGCTTACGGACATCGTATCGATGTTGAATATATCTGTATATCCAGGACTGTAACTATATAATTTCAGGATAAAATTAGACACCAGATAAGACAAATGATGAACAAAAACCTGTCTGTAACTATTTATATAAAATAGATTATTTGAAGTAATTAATTGTATGATCTATAAGTATAGGACCTCTTTTTGCGATGTCTTTAAAAATAAAAGAATATAATATCTACGTACTCTAAATTACCTGTGCTTTTTTATAAAGTATCGGGGCATTATGCTTATCCCCCAGGCGATTAATTAGATAAATGACTGAGAAAACTGTCAGAAGTACTGTAGAAAACTGTCGTAAACAATTATCCTTACCATTATCTATTTTGTTTAATTTGTCTCTGAAAACTGGTATTGTGCCTGAGATTTGGAAGCGTTCATATGTAATTCCTCTACACAAAAGCGGTGACAGGCACAACATCGCCAATTATAGACCCATCTCTAAATTAAGTACAGTAGCTAAACTATTCGAAAAAATTGTATATGATCATATTTTTCCACTCTTAAGACCTATTATCATTAATCAACAACATGGGTTTGTAAATAAAAAATCAACAGAGAGCAATGTTTCTGAATTTGTTCATCAAGTTTCCTCGGCCATGGAAGATGGTTGTCAAATGGATGCTGTATATACTGATTATTCTAAGGCCTTCGATAAAATTAGTCACAAAGTCTTGGTTTGTAAGTTGGAATCGATTGGCATACATGGGGATCTCTTGCGTTGGGTTACTTCTTACCTTCGTGATCGGAGCCAAGCAGTGACCATTAAAGGATTCTGTTCCTCGTTTCTCCCGGTTACTTCTGGCTTACCACAAGGCTCGCATCTCGCTCCGTTACTTTTCAATTTATTTATTAATGATGTGGCCGAAATATTTGATCATTCCCATTTTTTGATGTACGCGGATGACATGAAAATTTTTAAAAGAATCAATAAATGGTCTGACTGCGAGCTACTCCAAAAAGATCTTGATAAGTTAATTGTATACTGTAGAAACAATTTATTGAATTTAAACATAAAAAAATGTAATGTAATAACGTTCTCTAGAAGCCGAAAACACTTTAAGTTTGATTATAATCTAGATAATATAGCACTAACGCGTGTCACGGAAGTAAAAGACCTTGGTATTTTATTAGACAATAGACTAACGTTTAACGAGCATCTGAATTATATAATCCCCAAAGCCCAACGTATGCTCGGTTTTGTTTTAAGAGTAAGCAGGGATTTTAAATACAGCTCAACACTTTCCTACCTCTTCGATTCATATATCAGACCTCTACTCGAGTATGGTTCTGTTGTGTGGAATCCGCAGTACAAAGTTCAGATTAACGGGTTGGACAGAATTTTCAAACTTTATTTAAAACATTATAAGTACCGTTTTAAGTCCACTCCCAATTTTACATGTCTTAAACATAGACGAATTGAAAGGGATCAGATATTTTTGTACAAACTTCTTAATAATTATGTTGATTCTCCTTTTTTATTAAGTGAAATAAATTTGAGTTGCCCCCGAACGAATTCTCGTCATAGACATCTGTTTCACGTCCCGTTTTACAAAAAAAAGTACAATGGCAACAATTTTATATGTCGTTCTACAAAATTCTATAACGAACACTTACAGGAAATTGATATTTTTAACTGCACAATAGGAAAATATAAGCGGGACCTTAAGCAAATGCTTAAAAATATGAATGCTTAGATATAGAGATTTTTTTCTTTTTTTTGGACTTAGACTAAAACTAAATCTAACAATTTTATTCCAATTTTTGATTTGTTTAATTTTTTTTTTTCTAAGCAATATGTTTCACTCAATGCTATAGTGCTGTTGTATGTATTAGTTAATAGTGGAAACTTTACTGATTTCAGTTAATGTTATTAGTTATAATATAAGAAATAAATATTTACAGATAGTTTTGATACAAATCATGTCCGCGTGGAATTGTGCCAAGAATGCTGGCAGCATTTCCCCGTTGAATCGCTATGCCGATTCTCTGGGCAAAAAATGCACCAGCCCTCTTGTCACCAGTGGAGGCAATAAGGCGAGGAGTTATCTCATTTAAGAATTTTTTAGCACTGCTACTCCAAGGTCCAAGTGTTTCGACTGCAAACGGCACAAAGATGTAATTTGTAATACAATAATATTATAACATTATACATGTAAATATGTATAATGTTATAATATATTAATGTGATATTAAATTGTATGTTTCCCAAATAAAAAAAAAATAAATAAATAAAATGACTTCGGATCGACTGTCCTACAATATCCATTTGATACGTATTTAAAAGTGTAAGTGTATTTAGCTAAGTATATATGTATTTTATATCACTAATTTTGAATGTATATATTACAAAATAAGTTTTTGGCTTCATTATTATTTTTAACCTATTTGTTCTTGTTTTTTTTACTTTGTCACTCTTGCGCTACTGTGTCCCGCGGTAACATCATTTCTCACCACCATGGGTAGACTGGTAGAGATCACTTATAGAGATAACTTCGCCCTTGCCAACATCCTTTGTAAAAATGATTTGTAATTATATTTTTTTAAAGTGCAATAAATAATATAATATAAGTACCTATACGACAAATTTACGACATTGAAATGCTTATGAATTCAAAAATCTGTTTGATTTGGTACATAGATTTTATAGCGATTATATGACCACAGGACAAACAAAAATTTATGTCAATAAAAGTAGGCTACTAGATTCCAAACATTCTATTACTTTTTATGTAATTTTCAGAGGATTTACGATAAAAGCACCATAAAGCGAGCGCTTAAGAATAATTTAAAACGCAAGTAAATAAAAAATATACTTACCTATCAAGCGCTATAAAGTGTGTACTTAAAGACTTCTGGATTTGAAATAAGACATCAAATGTTCAACATTACATACATTAACTGTTTTATTATTCGCCGCGCTTTTGAATCGAATTTACATTTACTTATTAAGTTGTATGTTCGGTTGATTACATTGAAAATGTTTATCAAGGATTTTATTTCAAGTTGTAAGAAGTTAAACATTACAATTCTTGAACGGTATGGAATAATCTCTATATACCTATATAAAAATGAATCGCTAAATGTGTTGCTAAGCGCAAATCTCGAGAGCAGCTGAAAATATTTCACTAATTCTTTTTTTATAACATTCCTTGAAGTACAAAGATGGTTATTACGGAGAGAAAAATTTAAAAAATTGTCTGAAAAAGTCTAAAAACAACACTTTTCAACACTATATTCCCATACAAGAGATTCGTAGATACTAATACTTAAAAGTCAATTTGGACTAACATATTACTATAAAGTTCAGTGTTAGTGGAGGGGTTCCGGGAAGGATAAGTATTAAAAAAATAAAAAAATTAAAGAATCGACTGTTAGGCGGTACGAAGTTCGCAGGGTCAGCTAGTACGTGATATTTTTACACAAGTAAAGACTGTGTGCCTGATCGAGTCCTATCTTTACCAGTTAATTGTTTACTGGATGTACAATTTATACAGGAATTTGTATCTCTACATTCTATAACCAGCGATAATTTTAATGATAACTAAGTCTAGTATAAAAGGCTATAGAATTGCCATACATATTTGTATATTTTTATACGTAATGTATGTATAGTAACAGTGACCACCTGACACTGCGAGAAACAGCAGCAGTTATCATAGCTGCTGCTGCTGTGAATAAAAAAAAAATCCAAACAAAAGAAGTTATAATGCGCAGATTTTATAAAACTGTTACACCAACCGCTATAATAATCATCTAAATGTTCCTACAAACGCAGTATTAATACAAAGTCTAATTCAAAAACTGCTTCAGTTACCGTATCAAAAAATATAATATATAAAGCTGAAGAGTTTGTTTGTTTGTTTGTTTGTTTGTTTGTTTGAACGCGGTAATCTCTGGAACTACTGGGCCGATTTGAAAAATTCTTTCAGTGTTAGATAGCCCATTTATCGAGGAAGGCTATAGGCTATGTATCATCACGCTAAGACCAATAGGAGCGGAGTAAACGCCGACGAAGTCGCGCGCAGAAGCTAGTCAAAAAATATGCACATTTGTCTTTGTACACGGTTACAACGAACAGAGCAGACCGTTTATGTAGCTGTAATAGCCCGGCATAAACATCTGAATGATTAAATGGCTTACTGGAGAGTCACTCGAAAAATG
Source organism: Melitaea athalia (assembly GCA_905220545.2). NCBI lineage: Eukaryota > Metazoa > Arthropoda > Insecta > Lepidoptera > Nymphalidae > Melitaea > Melitaea athalia. The sequence goes on along the minus strand of HG992178.1, from coordinate 4,873,811 downwards.
GAAAATTGTCCTATTAAATGCTTAATTGAAGCATAAACTTTAGAGAGTAAAAATAAACAAAAATTGATTACTTAGTAAACAAGGATCTTAGCTATATGATAATTGTGTAATTATGGTCTTAGTTCTGGAGTGGATATTTGTATTTACTTTCGGTCAGGGTGTCTGTCTTTGTGGGTTTCCATACCGTGTCTTGACAACATGTTAAGTTGGTTGTTATATATCCGCCATCCTACAGTGGAGCAGGGAAGATGAAGCTCCTACCCTTCTCCTAAACAGAGAATGTGGCCCGTGACCATGGTTGCTGCAAATCAGCGGTTAAACTACGTATAAACATAATGTAAGCATTACTTGTACGAATTAAATTCCGTATGTTATATAATGACCAATTATACGTATATCAGGTAGAATCTAGGGTAATATCTAATATCATAAGTGCGGGCCCGCCTTTAGTTTATTTTGCCACCTTGTGACTCTTGCCTGCCAAAAGGTTGCCGACCGCTGCTGTAAAGTACTTATACGAAACGTCGGGCATCCAAAAAAACTTAATAAACCGCGATAAAATCCGAAAAAGTTGTTCATAATAAATTCATTCTTGTTTCTGCCCTTTTTATCCTTCTCAATATTAGCAATTCTGTATGGAAATCTAAATTATGTAAAGTATATCATGCAACAGCTCCCAGTAGGATGCGAATCTATGTATATGTAAGTGAGGTCCGGAAATACATAAAACAAGAGCAATATGAGCACAGAAAATGACCAGACGCGACCCTTAACGGAACCAATTTAGCACATCCACCACTGCTTGACCACTGCTTCGTTATTAATATTTATCTAATAGTTCTACACAAATATCTGTAGATTTTTTCAACCTAACTTGTTACCTAGGGAAAGGCACGTTACAACATTTAAAATTTATTCAGACAATATTCTTCTTCATATACTTATATGTAAGTAAGTAGCCTAACATAAGCTTTATAAATTCGAATATTTTTCAAGACCAGTAACTCTCCGTCTTCATTAATGTTAATGGAGGTAGGTGAAAGACGTACAAAATGACATAGGCGGGTAAAATGACACATTTTGTTTTCTAAAAAACTACATGTACTTATGTATTCTTGTAATGACCTGTAGAGAGTCGTTTACGAACAAATCACAACCTACGTTTGTTTGATCATGTGATGGAGAATGTGATTGTTTTATTTTTCCAATCAGGAGTTTTCGTATATGAATATTGTTTTAGATTTTTAATGTCCATTCTACTTGAAATAAATACTATATACTTATAGAAGAAAATGAACACAAGTTATCAATGATCTCATGGGGATCGTAGAGACTATTATTCGATAAACTCAAACACAATTATTACCTATACATTTGCTGTTAGTAAACATTTGAGTAAATTATTGATTCTTAGTAACGATGTTTCATTCAATTAATATTAGCGTTTGCTTGTAGTTAATATAGGTACCTATCTTTGGATATCTCATATCAAATAAATTGTCAGCGGATATTGCCAACTTCTCTTCATCAAATATAAAAGAAGCATAGCTTTAAAAGTTAAAACAAATATTTTTTTTAATATAATTATGTAGAACTAGCTTCTGCGCGCGACTTCGTCGGCGTGGACTCCGCTCCTTTTGGTCTTAGCGTGATGATATATAGCCTATAGCCTTCCTCGATAAATGGGCTATCTAACACTGAAATAATTTTTCAAATCGTACCAGTAGATCCTGAGATTAGCGCGTTCAAACAAACAAACAAACAAACAAACAAACAAACAAACAAACAAACAATCAATCAAACAAACAAACTCTTCAGCTTTATTATATTAGTATAGATAAAGTGACTTATATTTTTACAATTAGAAAAATTTCGGTAAGTTACTGCGTTTTCACAAATAAATTCAGTCGTTTCCATGTCGTCTAACTCCCAGTTTATTTATACCTACTTTGGAGCAATTGTGAGTAATTTAACTTATGAAGCTTTTTTAGCTAAATAGTTGGGAGTGTATGAGATACTTATATATCTCCTACATGGGGAAGAGGCCTATGCCCAACAGTGGGATATTACAGGCTGAATCGTGATATGTGCAAGTAACTGCTTTCAGCAAAAATAAAACTTGGAAACACAGTTCAGTTTGCTCTTTTACCAGTAGCGCCATCTCTTGTTAAATGTAAAAAGCATTTTGATAAAGACTGACATCTAGCGAAACTCCGTAAAAATATCTTATCTCATCTTATCGCTGACGTTGACATTTCAAGCATTTACAATCATCATATTATATAATAAACTATTAACAATATGTACTATTTTTTTTATAAATCTTGATATACTAAAGAATATTAAAACATAAAATAAATAAATAAAAAACAGTGTTGGTACACAGATTATACAATAAATTAAGACTGTCAATGTCAGTAGCCATATGTCAAATATGTCATAATTATGATATTCGAGGCGATGTTTGTGAATGAATTACGCTGTCAGTGTCAATTTGTGCGGTAACGGAGTTGTGGTGTCGGTCGTTTTATTATTTAAATTTGATTGTTTATAAACGCAACCTTTTTTAATAGTGTAAAATAAAATAATTGTTTTATAAATGTTTGTTATAATTTGTATGAATTAATAATATCTGTCTCTTTTCGTATTATATAAGAATATTATTGTAATGTTAGTGAAAGATGGACGGAAATCACAGTCGGTGTTAATTTAGCGTGTCGTTTTGATGCTGTCTTAGAAGAAATGTGATCTAGTTAAGCGAAAAGTGAAGATTCTACCGTGTATTGTAAGTAATTGCTTAATTTGTATCATGTACAGTAGCGGTCTGTGAACTCATTTGAATCAGATAATAGAGCATTAATATAAACACGAATTGTATAGGTCAGTAATTATCAATTTTTTTTTACGTTTCATAATCGGGAATCAATAAAGTTACATTCTTTTATCTATTTCCTGATTCTTATGTACGTGTGCTTGTTGCATTTTTTATTTAACGCCATTAAAAAAATAATTGAATTTATTATCATTCTACATTAATTTAGTGTTAAAAAATTGTAAAATAAACCCTAAATTATATAGTGTATAAATACAAATCAAGAGATTCTACAATTCATCTTTGTTAAATATGAATGCAAATTTTAGGATATTTTTTTGTACTGCAGTATAATTATATTAGAATATTTCCTACAGGTGATCAAATGCAGCAATGGCTAGCGATGAGTCCAGTGTACGAGTGGCAGTCAGGTTGGTCATATATGAAAATTCACATACTGCAGTTGCAGTAAACAAAAAAGTACATTTGTTGTTTAAAACAGTGTTCCGCAAACTTTTTGTGTTCAAGGTACACCTAGGAATAGGAAAATATTTTGGAGGTACACCACAAATGAAAAATCATTTTTTGAGTAACATTAACCAACATTTATTTATTAATCATTGAAACAATATTTATTATTAATCAATAAACGTAAAGTTTATTTTTCCGAGGCACACCAATAAACGACCACGGCACACCAGTGTGCCGCGGTACACCCTTTGCGGAACACTGGTTTAAAAGTTAAATATACATCCCATTAATTAAAACCATATATCCTAACTAATTTCTTTTCTAGTTTTCTTTGCTATTTGAAAGTAAAACTAGTTGAAATATGTATTATAAAAACTTTATTCAATTTAAATATAACATAAAAGAGTTACAAGGAATTAAATAAAAAATTTATTAATATAAACCTGAAGTGTTTTAATATAGTAGATTTGTAAAGTATCTCAAGTTTATTATCTATAATCAGTTTTTATTTTTATTTTTGTGTTACCCACACATGAGGAAATTATAAATTTTGATATTATTTAAAATGTTTATCTATAATCAGCATTTTTCTTATTTTATAGTAACCGGGACTATTTAAATACTAATTTTAATGGCCGCATTGCTTTAGAGAAAATATGCGATAGCAGTTATTCTATCCCATAGTTTTCTTTTTTTTTTTACTTTTCTGTAAAAAAGAATAAATTCTATTCTTTAATAAGATTTGTCCGAAACAGTATTTGTAGTAAAATGGAAATTTGTTTAGATAAACTAAAATTGCTTTTGCATGATGAAACATGTGTTAACAAGATATACAAACATTTTGTGAGTGTATTGCAACTTGAGTGGCATTTTATGACTCAAGTCACACATAATTTATAAATTTACTACCTACTTCACTTGAGGTACATATCTCGCAACTCTAGTAAAGTTTTATTATCTGTTGAAAGATTTCATTACTGTATTTTTAATCTGTCTGTATGATATTTAGTTATTTTGGTATTTCTTTACTGCCTATCCCGTTATAGGACACTCATGACTATTGATTGGAAGATATCTCTTTTAGACATAACATATATGTAATATTTCCGCATATTTTTAGTGCAATAAATTTTATATGGATACTGATTATTATACTTAGGTATTAATAGTAGGTACTCACATTTTACTTAGAACCTATTGTCAGCCTCAAGTAATACTGTGGTTAGCTGAGTTGAGTTACAAATTGAAGGTGAAACTCAATTGGACGAAGGTGTAACTTCTGTTTATAAAGAAATTAATAAGAAAAATATTTAATTTTTATCTCTTACACTAGGCTAGACACAATAACAATAATGTATAATAGTTTCAAAAGAACAAAGCCATTCTGTCATAATTTAATGAAAACAAAACAACTAAATTACATACATACAAAAAGATCAAGTGTTTTATACATGCTAGTTAGAACTTCAAACTTTTAAGGTGACTAATTATATGTATATGTCAAATTGTGTCCCAAAAAGAGGAAATAAGAAGTATTCATACAAGAAACAGAGTTATTTAGTACTTAAAAAGATAATTAATTAACCATTGATTTATGTTACATACCTACGTAACAGTACACAATACTAATCTGAGAAGTGTGGACAATGTAGGTACACTAATATTTCGTCTTCTTTTTGAAAAGAAATTTCGTTAGCCAATTCTATGGCTGAAACAATTTTTTTTGACGGAAACTGGTTGAAACAGAATGATACGTGATAAAAAATAACAAATAACTACATATAATTTCTTGTTTTTTTTTCCGTTTTGGCATATTCCGCTAGCTTCAATCAGAGCGCGATCATTTATACTTATAGCGTTCTAACTATAAAATACGAAATTTGTCAGTCAGTTCAGCCTATTGCAGTCAACTGTCCTGGAGTGGAGACTGTAGACCACGTCTTGGCAAACACAGTGTGGGTAGGGACGCGTTATCGAATACAAAGTATCGATACTGTACTCATGAGTGGTAGGGCACAGCAGGAAATTTCCTGCTCAAAATATGGAGCAGCCCGACTGGGGTAGTACCTCGACCTTACAGAAGACCACAGCTAAATAATACTGTTTTCAAGCAGTATTGTGTTCCTGTTGGTGAGTAAGGTGACCAGAGCTCCTGGGGGGGATTTGGGGATAGGGTCGGCAACGCGCTTGCGATGCTTCTGGCGTTGCAGGCGTCTATAGGCTACAGTCTTACCATCTGGTGAGCCGTACGCTTGTTTGCCAACCCAGTAACATAAAAAAAAAAAAAATGAGTAGTATCGGAAAAAAAGTATCGTACTCATAAAAAGTATCAATACTTCCAGGTATCGAGTACAAACAAAAAAGTACTCGTTCGTAGTTTTGTTTTGAGTTTGACTTCCAAAAAAAAGGTCGTTGCTTATAATGAGGATCAGTAAAGTTCTAGCAAATTCAATAGAACTAGTATCCACGTTATTCTCTATGACATAAGAATGATATTTCTTTTTGAATTATCCAAATCGGACCATTACTTACGAAGATATTAAGTTATAAACATCATGCCGTTCCTGCCGCTACGTCAGTGTACGCGGGATGCGTGTGACGTCACTCGGACGTTCCATGCCAGTTAGCCCTTAGCAGCGACAAGATGCGATGGTGTTTTCTTATAAACTACGTGTCCTACAAAAAATTTGTAAGGACATAATTTGTAGCAAATTGCTTTGCCTACAAATATGTTTATATAAATTTTCCGAAATTTAAAAATTAAAGAAGTTATAAACAAAAAAGTGAGCAAATTTTTATAGAAATTTTCTTTATTGCTCTATAACTTTTTTTTTATACATTTCACAAAAAAAATACCTCAAACCAATCTTGGAGATGGTTTTTTGAGGAAAATTTTTCTATACAATTTTTTGAATTTCATTCATTTCAAACGCTGTTACAGCGCTCCAAAGTAGACCGGGTTCGTCAATGCTCATGAGAATCCGGTCAAAACGAAATGCTTAACTTAGTTTTATGATCCTTTTTTTATTGTAAATATATTCTTAAATTTTTTTTGTTAAATCCCTGCCTACAACTTTACTTATTCATTGGCATAAGCTGTCTGTGGGGTAGGCCTACTGGGAATACCTAGTTAAAAAATATGATTTATGAGATATTTGATTACCTAAGTAGATACATTCGAAGAAGATTAAGAGAAGTCAACGCATTTTCGGAAAACATTAGTATTTCCGAAACTGGTTGAGACTCAAAAGTACTCTTCTACACATATGTATAATGAGGATCAATAAAATTATAGCAAATTCAATAAAACTAGAGTATCCACGTTATTCTCTATGATATAAGAAAGATATTTCTTTTTGAATTATCCAAATCGGACCATTACTTACGAAGATATTAAGTTATAAACATTATGCCGTTCCTGCCGCTACGTCAGTAATAATAATAATAAATAATAAACGTTTCACACTCAACGGCCCCCAGTAGGATTTTCTCCTGTGTCGGGGGTCCGGAAACACACAATACACAACCACAAACGCCCAGGCCATGACATACATCTGTATGGCCAATACAAATTTTTGTCATGTGCGCGGATCGAACCCGCGACTGCTAGCGCAACAGCTAGTGCTGTGACCGCTGCGCCAACGCGTCGTCATGTAAGCAGGATCAGTGTAGATGCGGGATGCGTGTGGCATCACTCCGACTCATAAAACTCACTACGGATCATAAAACTAAGTTAAACATTTCGTTTTGACCGGATTCTCATGAGCATTGACGAACCCGGTCAACTTTGGAGCGCTGTAACAGCGTTTTAAATTTTTTAAATTAATGAAATTCAAAAAATTGTAGAGAAAAATGTTCCTCAAAAAACCATCTACAAGACTGGTCAGGGGTATTTTTTTGTGAAATGTATAAAAAAAAAGTTATAGAGCAAAAAAGAAAATCTTTATATAAATTTTCTCACTTTTTTGCTTATAACTTCTTTAATTTTTAAATTTCGGCAAAAGTTATATGCACATATTTGTAGGCAAAGCAATTTGCTACAAATTATGTTCTTACAAATTTTTTGAAGGATAGATAGTTTTAATGAAAACACCATCGCAGCTTGTCGCTGCTATGGGCTAACTGGCATGGAACGTCTCAGTGACGTCACAGCCTACCGCACCGGCCGGTTAGTAAACTCCGCTAGTAATTTGATCATAACTTCGTCAATTTTTGTCGTAGAACAAAAATTTTTGCACTGTATGTTAAGGATTTCTTAGTTCTATAAATCTGCATTCTCAACTAAAAACGTTACGGATCCTCATTATCGTACAAATACTTAACAATTACTGTTTTCAAATTCATTAGTCGAGCCAAAAAAAGTGTCGTCGCTTCAAATAATCGTACAAATACTGTTTTCAAATTTCAGTCGAAGATATAATATATTCATATTACCCATTTAAAACTTAATTTCTTATTCGATACGATACCTACCTGCCAAAAAGTACTCATTGAGTAAAAGTATCGAATGCAAAGTATCGAGTACAAAAGTATCGATATCGAATGGAAATGTACTCGATACCACAAATTATCGATACTTTTTTCGTGTCCCTGAGTGTGGGACGTCCTCTGACCCCGCTGGATCGACGATCTACGCAAGATTTCCGGTGTAGGCTGGCTGAGGCTGAGCTTTTATAGAAGACAGTACGCCTTGGGAATGATGTGATCGCCGCCAGGCTATTTCAAGCTATAAAATTATTGTAAATTTCAATCTGCTTTGGAAAAAAAACATGATAAAAAAAATGATATTAGTCCCGCTGAGTTTCTTTCGCCAGTTCTTCTCAGTTCAGAGGCTTTTTCTTTCCGAACTGGTAGTAGACTCATGACGTTCAGAAAGAAATTGTAATAATTTTATGCTGAATAAAGTATTTTGAATTTTGAATTTTTTTTGAATTTTGAGGATGGTGGAAAACCGAAATGTCTGGCGCGAACTTGGGGGAGGCCTATGTTCAGCAGTGGCCTGCAATTTGTCAGTACTTCCAGTCATTATCTATGTATTTATATTGATTATAGTGTTAAAAAATAAGAAAAGGGCCAATTTAGTTTAATTTTTAAATAAAATAATATAACATGTACGTATTTGCAGAGTATCAGTGTTACTAGAACAAGCGTTAGCAAATGTTTTGCTTATGAATTTATCGGTAAGGCTCTATTGACATTAGGGGATATGATGTAAAGCTCTTTCGTGACACTTACTTAATATTTACTTACAAGTGCAACTTCACATACTTATTCTAATTATATCGACAAATGAATTATTATTGTTGTAGCAAAGCGCTTCATAAAGAAGGAGGAGGTTCTCAATTCGCCTGTATTTTTACCGACTTCCAAAAAAGGAGGTGGTTCTCAATTCGATTGTATTTTTTTCAATGTATGTTACCTCAGAACTATTGACTGGGTGAATCGATTTCGATGATTTTTTTAAAATCGAAAGGTGATGCGTATCATGTGGTCAAATTTAAATTTGATCGAGATCTGGTGACTACTTTTTGAGTAATAATCTTTGATAGCGCGTATTTACTTGGACTATTTTTTCGTCTACCAACGTTGTATGTTGTATTGTACTGGTCGATGTAATTGAAATTGTAGTTACGTACGTACGCTCGGAACTAGAGATGTTACGATATAACTCACAAAACGGCCGTTTTCTATGTATAATACAAAAAAAAATGTTTTTGGCAAAAAAAAAGTAACAATATACGCCTTAACCATGCATCAAACATCAAAAGTTTCACTACACATTTATCCAGTGTTTCCCTAGTCGTCGATAAAAACTACCCCTGTCTACATAGGCGCCTGCGGGACGGCGAATCCGCGCCCTACCCCAATACAACCCTTTGATATCCACTGCATGAGTGCGTGTATTAAAAGCTGTTTAAATATGTATGTACAACAACCTTTGCATACGATTTTAGTAGCACCTGATATTCTATGTATTTCTAATATGTTATCGTCAGTAGGTATTTCTTTTTTTTTTTTTTTGTTTTCTAAGATAATTGTTTGCACTAATACAAATAATGTTTTTATTAGATAAATAAAAATGAATGGTGCAATGTATGTATAATACATAACTTTCAAACGACTGCATTAAATAGGTTAACTTAAAAGTTTATAAAAGAAAATCAAAAATGAAATAAAAACTATATATTAAACAAAAAACGTAGGTACGAAGCTCACCAAGTCATGCTGTTTCTGGTGTATACGAGTATGCCAGATACAATATAATTATAATCATAAGTCACATGAATACGTCAGTTTTTCTTTATTTGTCATTTTCTTCTTGCTTTTAAAAATAAGATTCCTCATCTTCCTGCTCTTATCCAACTTATGTAGGGTCGGCACAACATGAGTCATGGAACTCATGTTGTAAAAGATCTGGCATGGTATATTTTACGACCGGCCGCCTACCTGACAACAACCCTCCTTGGAAATTATTGGCTAAGAAGAAGGATAGGTGGTAAGGATTTTTGTGAGAACAGGATCTGGTGTTTGGGATACCTGTGCCACGGATTACGGGGAGGGGTGTGCGAAACTAGTAGCTAGAGCAGTCCGCGGTCGCGTACCCGTAGCGGTTCCAAACCAGTTATCGGATAGATATCTAGTGGTCCCACCCTCTGGACTGCTTTTAAAAATAAGATGAATGTCGCCGAACTCCCACCCTTAGTTATCTCTTAAAAAACATCCAAAGCTGTCCTGACTAACTCGTAAGTACTATGATTTATGATACGCGTTCGAAGTTCTAAGTTATCTAAGTTTTGTTTCGACACATGGAAAAAATTAAGAGTAACATGTCGTTTTAATTACAGCTTTGAGTAATAAAAGTTTATTAATAGATTATACAGCGCTTACAGAGCTCAGGTGGGGGTAGAAGTACTATAGTTCGTGAATATATTTATTTTAATACTGATAAAATTGAGATAAATAACTAACTTGTTTTAATTTAACTCATCAATTATGAAAGCCCAAAAAAAATGTTCTGTTAATTTGACCAGATCCATCTACGCCTCGGGTTATGTATTTTGATGCTCTGAATCCGAATTTTTTTGGGCTAGTTAAAAAAAATTAATTTGCTTACCTGTATGGGTCGGTATTATGAACAATAACGAAGCTTAGATATATCACACACGAAACCATATACATACTGTGAAGATATTGCCAACTTTGACCGTTTAACACAGAGGCTCCCAAACTTTATTTCTCATAGACCACTTTCAAAATGTTGCTGGTTCCGGTGGACCCCTTTCAGCTACATCAAACCATTTTGATTTGACACCTATTGAATTAAGGAAAAAACAAATGAAAATTTTCCGCTAACTTTTTCGTTTTCCCTTTCCCACCGTGCCTACAACGGTGAATCCGCCCTGTCGACACGTGGTACTGGGATAACTTTTCGTGGACCCCCGCTTACGAATTGTGAACCCCCATTGAAACTGATAACGTAACATCTTTACGCGTGTAACGCTTAACGTAAAATTGCGAAAAAAAATCTTTGATACCTACTCTATTCAAGGTGCGGTCGACGTGATGTAATATATTTTTGTACCGTTCAATGATCACATCGGTCACTGTGTAAAAAAAACGCCTTATCTTCGAATAATTCATAAACTGTGTATGAAGATGTCCTCTGTAGAACGATGGTAATGTAAGTCGGTTAATACTTAGTTTTATTGTTTTGTTATCTTTGATCTTAATAAGCCATTAAAAAGCTTTTGGGCCTATTTTACTAGCTGCTGATTAAGCTATGTAACGTACAATTTCTATTCAAAAGATATAGCTTTATTATGGGCCCCGTAGACGATCAAATATTTAATCAAATTTCTGTTTGACAAACGTGTTTGTCAAATTTTTTGATCGTGTGCGGGCGTTTTTGATGTGTTTGTCAAACATTGAAATTGTTTGACGTGTTTGATGGAAATATTGATTGAAGGTGTGTTTGACAAACCTGTTTGATCGTGTGCGGCTGTGTTTGTCAAATAAAATCTCAGTTATCGCTTTGAAACCATGGAGAACACAACTGCAATGGCTGTGTATTCCGTTATAATTATAATAATAGGAACCTGAATTTTCAGGTTTTGTAAATTGATATGCTTTCCATCTTAGAGTATAAATTACAGTAGTATTTCTATTTATTATATAATAGCTGTGCCCGCGACTTCGTCCGCGTGGAATTTAACAAAATAGTTATTGTTCTAGCTATAAAATAAAAAAAAAAACAAAAATAAAAGTAGGTAGCCTATTACATCAGCTATCTGCCAGTGGAAGTCCCGTCAAAATCCAGAGATTAGCCGGAACAAACAGACAGACAGACAAAAATCTTAAAAAAATGTTATTTTGGTAGGTATATGTACCGTGTATACGAACATAATATATGAATTTAGTATAAAACGGTTATTTTAATATTACAAACAGACACTCCAATTTTATTTATTTGTATAGACGTACAGATTTCTCGTTTTCGTTTCTAGAAGTCATAAGTTTATTTGATCAATTGGTTTGATCGTGTGCGGGCTTGTTTGAAGTTTGATCAAACAAGTTTGACAAACAAATTTGATAGTTTACGGGGCCCTTTTGGCAGTCACAGGTCTCACGATCTGCAGTCTTATGTAATAAATCGCCTGTAGGATAAGCATTATATTACATGATGTTTAACAAAAGGCATGGACAATTTAGAGTCTATGAATTGGTTATAAAAAAATAAATATTAAAAAAAAAACAGATATGATAGACTAGCTAACACGTAGAACTTCGTATCTACCGCCATATTTAAGTGGATTAAGCTCATACTCTTTCTACATGGAGAAAAAGTCCTATGCCCAGCAGAGGAATGATACAAGCCAAATCAATTAATCAATAAATTAGCTTATATTTTTCATGAAAAAAGTAGCATCGAAAATGAAATTGGATTGTATTAATAGCGCTTATATAAATCTTATTATTAATCATACAGCTTAATTATATTATAGTCGTTTATGGTAATGATTTGTTGTCCTTCGTATATGTATGTATTATTATCTTTTTATTTCCCATATATGTATTATGTACGTATTTCATGTAAATATATAAATAACGATGTATTTATTATCATAAGGCTAGACATTCTACGATGACATAACACGCTTGTCATGACTATACATATTTATAGTTGTAACTTGTACATAAATTTAGTTATTAATGTACAAGTTATTGTATAGTCCGGGATCCCTGGTACATTTTTTTCACTTGACTACTATCAAGCTAATTGTCCGGGAGTAGCTTCATTTCGATGAGACGCCCAACAATTTCCTGTACGAAAACTCTCGATTGTGGTAACTGGTAGGTAATAGGGGTAGCAGGGATAAAGCAGCAGTGAGCGTAGAACCGAGATAACTTACCTACCACGCAATTTGTAGGACTTAATATTACTATTAAATTATATAAATATTAACTAACTGAAAAAAAAATCAGCTGGTAATAATTTTTGATGACCTCGTTATCGATACATGTTGGAAGGATTTAAGGCTATTGAAATTTTTCCATAGGACTTGTAGTTTAGCCAGAAATCGAGATAAACCGTTTTTTACCCTTAACCCCCCCCCCCTTATAAATTTAGAAAAAAAAACCTGATAAAATATACGACCTGCTTTGTATAGAAATCGTAAGCTCACATGAATGTATAATCATCAACGATTTGTGTAAACTATGCTTAACACAAATGAGGTTTTAATACTTTACAGAGAAAAATATACAGCCACAGACAATAGTCTTCCCACCATTTGTCACAGATAAAACTAAAATCGTAATTTGTAATCTTGATAGGCTTATTCACGTCTCTACTTACGAGCAGCGAAATCGGCTGTACTCAATATTTAACGATGATATTACAAACTATGACGAATTTTATTTACTTATATTGATAAAGATAATGTTGTACCTTATACCTACCTTACTGATTTCTATTGGTTTATTTTATCTTTGGGTTTTAGTCAAAATATCTCTACGTAAATAAGCTTTATTACGGGTTAACCAACTTTGTATTTGTGTGTTTTATTACTAAATTATTTTTTACTGTTTTCAGTAGGTATGTGTATTATATCGTATAACAGTAGGCTTATTTTTTTTTACATAAATTATTTATTTTAGGGATACAATTTTCAGAAAAATTAGTACGCTAATGTACACTTCTTTAAACAAATTGTACTTTAATTGGTACTTATTTATCGAGCACCTGTAGGGCTGAACAAAATGTCACAACTTACTTTTTGAAGACAGGTTTTAATGAACAAAAATGTCAAGTCACTGTTATAGGTACGTTTCCTTTTGTGTAATGTTTGATGTAATTGTAATTTTTTGTAATGACGACTGAAATAAACTCTGACGAATAAAACGAATGTTGGTTTTAATAATTATGATATTCAATTACCTTTTTGTTGTGTAAAACTTGTATTAATTTAAGAAGGCAACTTTACAATAATGTTTTATATCATATGCACAACGATAATAAAGATGTGTGAAAGGTATTTTCACTGATAATTATAAGCATAATTATGTTATTGTAGAATTTAGAGTTTACTTAGAATCAAACATGTTGTGGATATTTTTACTAGGTCGGCAAACAAGCATACGGTCCTCCTGCTGCTATGCGGTTACTGTAGCCTATACCGAAACCGAAGTGGTAAAAAACACAAGGATTATGCCCAGAAACAGTTATTTCTACAAAAACAAATATCTACACCGAGCGACAAATGCAAATGCGACCGTCGCACTGTGAGAACTTAGGCACTATTATACAACGGTAAAAAAGTTTATTTAGTTTAACAATAATCGCATAACTGACACGTGTAGCGAGGCCAAAGCAACGATTACTAAATAACATATAATCCACTTGTTATCTTCTGAATCCTAATCGATGTTTTACAAGGTGCAAGATGTATAAGCGGTTACCGTAGAATAAACTCTTGCAACACCATTTCAAATATCTTGTCGATTCTATCATTCTACTCTCCGACACTCCAGAGAAGTTCTGACTTACATATACTTAGGCCTATCGCAATCCACAGCTGGACATAGGCCTCTACAAGTTCGCGCCAAAAATGGCGTGAACTTATACGTTTTGCCCATTGTCACCACGCTGGGCAGGCGGGTTGGTGACCGCAGGGCTGGTTTGTCGTACCGAAGACGCTGCTGCCCGTCTTCTAAAAGCAGTATTATTCGGCTGTGATCTTGTGTAATATGGAGGTACTGTTCCAATTAGACAACTCCAGATTTCGAATAAGATATGCCCTTCTATGACCAACTTTAATAATTGTGAGTTTTTATAGACATTAACGTATATTAATGCTTTAGTTTTTCTTATTCCGTGTTTATTATTATTATCAATATTAATTAGTTATCAAACTGCACCCTCAAATAACATCCAAAGCTCACACTATAATAATGGGTATATATTATACTACGATATAATAATACAACGAGTAAAAGTTAGATGAGATAGCAATTTCCCGAAGTGTTTTTATAGTTCCGTGGGGTATCAACCGAAAGGTATTACTGCGACTACGCTCTCAGCCCTTCCGTCTGTCACAGCTATCTGTTTTAAGTTTGCGAAGGTAAAGGTAATTTTTCACACTTCTCTTTACGTGTCAGATATTTCTGTTCGAAGCATGTGGAACCCAAAGTTGATGTTTATTAGTTGACGTGAAACAAACAACAAAGGCATTTTTAGGGTTCCGTACCTCAAAAGGAAAAAGCGGAACCCTTATAGGATCACTTTATTTATCTCTATTAAGCTAGTTAGAAATTGACACGTTAGGACGAGAGCCTCAGAACAGCCATTCTTTGGCGTTTAAAATTCGATCTGTGCGGAACACTTCGTACCTGAGTCCGAATCAACTCGCACTTGGCCAGTTATTTTTGTCGTCGTTCGTCATCGTTAACGTCAGCCTTGAACTGTGAACTGTCGAACGTGACGCTCACTGTGGTAATCTTACTGTTATGATATTTTCAAAAATACTTATGCCTTATAAGACATGAAAATAACAATTCAAAAATTTATTTTCTGTACTTTACCAAAAATTTTGCTAAGGTAAAATTAACGAAATGTATATTTGTGTAATGTGTTTCCTTCAACACTTAACTATAACTACCTATTTATATATCACTTCAGCCTATCGCAGTCCACTGCTCGACATAGGCCTCCCCAAGTTCAACTCATGTGTTTTGCCCATAGTCACCACGCTAGGCACGTGGGTTGGTGAACGCAGAGCTAGCTTTGTCGCACCGAAGACGCTGCTGCCCATCTTCGGCCTGTGTAGCAGATAGATGGATATCCCGCCATCAGTCGGCTTTATAAGTTCCAAGGTAACTAGTGGAACTTTGTTATCCCTTAGTCACCTCTTACGACACCCACGGGAAGAGAGGGGGTGGCTATATTCTTTACTGCCGTAACCACACAGCGAACATTACCTATTTAGCTACAGAAAAATGGTTATTTGTAACTAGTAGGGAAATTTCAAGCAAACCTTCTGCTGGCTGGAAGAGGGGGCTCTCATCTATTGCAAATTGGCAAATGTTCAAGTACTGAGCATTTGCTCAGTACTTGAACATTTGCCAATTATAATCTATAAATCCAGCTTACGTAAATAGTAACTTGATTGTCCGTTGAAAATTATACTATTACATAAAAACAATGACACTAGGGCTCTACTTATCAACCTCCAAAGATTGATTACAATTGATTCAATAGTCATTGATTATCAAAAATTACTACATATAACAATTTTATTATCAGTAAAGAAACGCAAAAATAGATTTTATCATTGACTATATCAATTTCATTGTATGATTGTATGGATTGATCCTTAACAAACTGCTACCTTAATACGTAGACGTAACAATCGTATAAATTAAGCTATTGTCGCTTTAATATTACCTTAGGCTACTCCAAGTTTGTACAAAAGCTTTAGTAACAATAGGAGCTTGCATTGTCTGGGACAAACGTAATCATTTCCTTTCCTACTGAGCGAATAAAATTTTAAATACTATGTAAAATGTTATTAAAATAAATAAACCTATATTAAAATATAACTTTTTATTTTACGAGTACATCAAAATAAGGAACATTATAAGAAAAAAAATTGGAATTAAGTACAAAAGGCGGCCTTATCGCTGAAGAGCGATATCTTCATGGTAACGTTAGGGTAGAGGAAATGGTATATTAATGGTATTACGCAAACCACGTTTTTTAAACGCGCCGTCGGCGTCGGCGCGCTTTTATCCTACAGAGCAGTTTGTTGTCATTTGTATCGATACAAACGCGCGGCACCGGCGCGTCTGTGTCGATACATACGCGCGTTTGCATCGCGTCTGTATCGCTACACACGCGCGTCAACGGCGCGCTTTAAAAACGCGCGTCGATGGCGCGCTTTTATTATACAGATGTGCAAAGGTCTACAAAGCTGCGTCTGACTCGCGTATGTATCGCGTCTGTATCGCTACAAACGACGACGGCGCGTTTAAAAAACGCGGTTTGCATAGGCCCAAATGTATAGTTGAAACATATTTATTAAAAGAATAAACATAAAACGACAGTTTTATGGGTGGTCTGAAATTCGATGTACAAACAATTTGTGACGTCCTTGCGTAAAGCGGCACCTTGTTAATGTAATTGCGTTTACACTGATTTATCTACAGCTTGCGATATGAAATGTGGTCACTGCAGAACAGAGAATGTTATAAAAGTGGTAAGGATTTGCAATAAAACTGTGGCATTGAAGATATTTTAAAATTTTATTGGAAAACATTATATCATATAGCCCATTTATCTATGTCAAAACAAATACATATATGTTATGCAGTCCAAAAAGCTGAATGAATAACGTAAGGGTATATTTTGTAACACGGATAGATTCACAGAAATAAATCTTTAATCGAATTTAAATCATATCAATTAAAAAATCATAGCTATTGAGTAAATTTTTAGTACAACGAATTTACCGTTGATGGTAATTCCATTCGACTATCTGATCTCAGGGCCACCCAGATTGATAAATTAACGACTGCGCGAAGGATGTTAAAATACGTGGCGTACATCAAAATAATTTCAACAGTTATATCCAATATGCAATCTGGACTATAAGAGAGTTTACGTTTCCAAAGAAAGCCTATAAAGATTTTACGGTTCTTTGATTGCTATCTATAAAAAATTTGATAGAGTTTTAATAATAAATTGAGTACCTACTATCTATATGATTGATTTAGAATTAGGTACCATGTGATACATCCGTTGAAAAAGTAAATTTGTTTAATTTTTAATAATCTTTTACAGCTTGCGGTAAAAATTGCTTTTTTTTGTATCCCATAAAAGAGAAGAATAATAAGATCATATACCTATAAGAAATATAGGTATATATAGTCTTTGATTATAATTTCTTTACAATATTTAAGCTCTTATAAAAGCTGACACTTCTTGAATCCCTCAGACAAGGCGATCGAAGCTAGCTGATTAATACATACATAATTTATTTTTGAGGAATTACACTTCGCCTTGACAACTGGAAATGACGCCTCCTCTAAATATTTAATGGCGTGTGAACGACGACTGTACATAATATGAAATATATTGATCAGACCTAATTTGATATTTTAGGTCACAAAATATTTAGTGTACAGAGTTTTGTCTTACATGAAGGTATATCGTATGTTATTTCTGTATTTTTGACATTACATTTACTAATTCTGCCCCATAAAAACATTCTCTCGTGGGTGTACCATTCGATACCGCTGGTGTCACTTTATTTATCCAGCTTTCTGTGTAAGTACCTACTTAGTGTCATTGCAATTAGCTTAGTACTTTTTTCGTAAAACAGTTACAAAAACGGATTCATATTTTCGTATTTGTTATATTAGGGCGGATTGTACTACCAATGTAATTACATATATGTAAATATGCTTACGAACATTTAATAACAGAAACATTTCTATCAATAGAGGATTAGAATTTAAGTTAATTTAAAGTAAATAGACTTAATAAGACTCTTGATCATTGCTCTGCAACATAGTGTGGGGTCTCTTACATAGACGGTATCCAGACCGAAACTAATACTTGTAACACAAATACAAATAAAAGTACCATTACCATTGACTAGGTAAACAACAGTAAGTACATTGATTTTAATATCGGGCAAAAAGCGGCAAAAATCACTTTTGCTGTATGAGAGCCTACCCTAATATTTTTTTTTTTTTTTTAATTTTAATTTTATTATTTATTATTAAAGTAAAAATACAACTGAGTATTTTGTGAATATTTCAAGTGCCTACCTGTTGCCATTATTGATATCGAGCAAAAAAGTGCAAGAGAATCGCGTTTGTTGTATGGCAGCCCCCGTTAAATATTTGATTTATTTTGTATTTAGTATTTGTTGTTATAGCGGCAACAGAAATACATAATTCGTGAAAATTTCAACTGTCTAGCTATCGCCGTTCTTGAGATACAGCCTGGTGACAGACGGACGGACGGACAGCGAAGTCTTAGTAATAGGTTCCCGTTTTACCCTTTGGGTACGGAACCCTAAAAACTAATACCTATAACGAAATCTGTACCGGCGAGAGATGAGAGTTCAATGCCATTCCAGACTCTTAAAAAAATTCATTTATATAAAATTTATTATATTTTTTTACCCTTTGGATAGTATTTTTCTTAGAGATCGTTCAACTTTATTTGTCTTTATGAATGTTGTAATAATTTTTTTTATTACTTTTAAATACATATTAAAATGTTTTGTTAATTTTTTGCTCAAGTTCGTCGTCAATTACCGCGGGTACCTATTTTTAAAATAAACTTTATAAAATTAATTGATTAAATAATTTTTGTAATAAAAAAATTTATGTTATCATATTTCAGACTTAAAAAAAAATACTCAAAAGTAAAAATTGTTACTTTGGATAAAAAATATACCAACCTTTATTTCATTTTGTTCTAGATATGTTTTATGTTATTTTTTCATAGGTACCTATCACCAATTTACATAAAAATAGAATCAATAATGTAGCAGTAAATTGAATTTTCTTTCACGCTGATTTCCTTACCGAGTTCGAAATGTAATCACATATAAATGGATCTCAGCCACGAGCAGGCATATGATAAATTTATTACTGAAACAAGCTTCACACGCGTCTTCTTTGCAATTATAGATTTTGTTTTTTTACGCATCTGTGAAGTGTAAAAAGTATTCGAAAGTATTATCCACGTATAGAATTGATATTTTACAGTTTGTTATAAATATAAATCAGTCAAATCAATTCAAAAATTTCTTTCTAAAGTAGGTTTTAAAATAACTTTTAATTTTTAACAAAGTATAAAATTACTAACTTTAATAATATTGTTATTCTTAATGTGATGCTACAGCCAAGTCTAAACGTAGATCCTACTGAGAAGAATAGGCGATAAAAAGTTAGTTTTTTAAAACCGTCAATTTAAAACATTTTATTTTTAATAAAATATTATTAGATGTAATACTAATATAACATTTTATGAATTTAGTATTTAATGTTTTGCAACCAGCCTACATAAACGTAAAGGCACTTGAACGATTATACGAACTAAACCCGCTTATTATAGCTAAAGTAAGTATTATCTAGAGTCGTTACCCTTACAGACTTACAGTATTAAGTTTTTATAGTTTTTTATTTAAAGTTATTTAGCTTTTTTTTCGTGTCTTGGGATATTTGTATTTTTTTATTATTGCTGGCACGTAATTGTAAGCTCAGCCAGTTTAGTATTATAGCTATAAAATCCTCAAGAAAACATAAATTTATCAAAAAAAAAAAATTACAGTGCAGTAAATATATTACCCCACTATATGCCACTCTCTCTCATTACTATTGGTTGACTGGAAGAAATGTCTTCTAGGGATAAGTCCAGTGGGCTTTAGTCCACCTTTGCCATCAACCATGCGTGTAATTTTCTATATATTCTTTTTTAGTGCAATAAAGTGTTTATTATTATAATACAACTATCAAAAATGTTAATATTCGTTATATACGTGTCCCGCATATCTCGGAAGAAACTCTAAAAGATAAATTTCCACCAATCTATACTTCTATACTAATATATAAAGCTGAAGAGTTTGTTTGTTTGTTTGTTTGTTTGTTTGAACGCGGTAATCTCTGGAACTACTGGGCCGATTTGAAAAATTCTTTCAGTGTTAGATAGCCCATTTATTGAGGAAGGCTATAGGCTATGTATCATCACGCTAAGACCAATAGGAGCGGAGCCCACGCCGACGAAGTCGCGCGCAGAAGCTAGTCTGTTATAAAAAAGTGTAGCTTGTTTCTATTTCCAATCATATTTCTCAATAGAAGTAGTTCCAGTGCTTGACATTTCATCACTTTAGCCTATCACGGGCCATTGCTGGACATAGGCCTCTGCAAGTTCATGCCAAAAATGGCGCTAACTCATGTGTTTTGCCCATAGTCACCACGCTGGGCAGGCGGGTTGGTGACCGAAGACGCTGCTGCCCGTCTTGGGCCTGTGTATTTCAAAGCCAGCAGTTGGTTGGTTATCCAGCCAAATAATATTCTCCTATCACACTTCGTATCCTATAACTAAATAAAACCATAACTTGAATGAAATAAAAAACTGAGTGAGATTAAATTGTCCCCCCATTCCAGGAATAATTTACCCCGATACATAGCGATCGCATGGGTTTTATTAGTCGGAAAAACCTTACATTTAAAACTGCGGAGCGCCCACTCATTTTCACGCGATTTAATAGGAATGGCGAACGAGAGGCCGCTAGTCGCTACATCAAGGTTTCTTGCGACATTCTTTTCTTATACTAAGTTTCTTTTATTCGCCTATAAATAGACAGTATACAGGGTGTCCTAAAATTCAACGATAAGCCGACACGGGAAGATAGACCTACCCATGACTACTTGGGAAAACAAAAGAAAAAAAATATATCTCAATTTTTTTTAAGTTACAAGAAAAAAACGAAATTTTTCAAAAATTTAAACCTCTTATGATCATTTTCACTACCATGACCACACATTTTTAAATATTTCTTTTTTTTTCTTTTTATACTCAACCTGAATAGCATTGCTATCTACCACAATCCTTAAAAATTCCAGAAGGCCTCTAGTTTTTTCATAAAAATTTGTCAAAGTTATTGTTTTCCCTAAATTTTTTTAAGATTTTTACTTTTAGTCAACTTTAACTCATCGTGGTGTAAAAAAAAATTATGAACACTACTATGGCAAGTTTTTTCAAAAGTTGGCCCAATTAACCAAGATTCCAAAATGGTATAATATGCTAGGAAAACTAACCATAAAAAAAATATGCGTACTAATTCAAAACAAGAACCAAATTAAATAAATTGTAGTTTACAATAATCACTTTTAGTACGTGCCCAAAACGGGTTCTAGTTACAATTTCCAGTTCACATTGAGACACGTTGAGGAGTGCACGCGCTCGATCGGTTACCAGTAATCCAGTGACGGTCAACTCCGGGGTCGCTTTGTTAACTTAGTGAAAATGTTCTCTTGTGCACGGTGTGGGAATAGAGTGTCTGACGGACCATCATGCAATTTATGCAAACGCCAGTTTGACTTCGCCTGTGCTGGCATATCAGAAACCAATTTTCGTAAACTTGGGGAACGAAGACCCGCTTGGCGCTGCAATGACTGCAAAAATGGCCAGTCTCCTGCATCAACATCTAAGAACAATCCCGATATATCAGTGCGATTGGATGAAATGCAGGCTACCCTGGCTAACATCACTGAACAACTTGTACCCTTGGCGTCACTTATTGAAGATGTAAAGACCATTAAGATTGAAATATCGAATCTTAAGAGCTCAGTTGAATTTGCTCACGAAACCGCAAGCCAATTATCGGTGTCAGTGAAATCCCTTGAGTGCAGGATTTCGCAAGTTGAGGAACATACCAATTTGATTCACACTTTGGGAGCAGACTTAAGTAAGTTCAAAGAAGATCTACAGGATAAGGAGCAATGGGCGCGGGCCAATAATGTGGAAATAAAAGGGGTTCCAGTCAAGAAGTCCGAGAACTTATATGATATTGTGGACCATATCAGCAAAGTTATCCAGTGCCCTATACGTAAAGAAGACATCAATTATATTGCCAGGGTCCCCAGTCTCAAAGCAGAGTCTCAAAAGTCTATAATTATGGCGCTCAACAATCGCTACTGCAAGGAAGAGTTTGTAGCAGCCGCGCGTAAACATAAGAAACTCACAATTTCACAATTGGGATACGCTGATGACGGCCATGTTTACGTCAACGACCACCTCACGTTATTTAATAAAGCTCTTCTTAAGAAGGCGAAAGATCTGGCAAAGGTAAAAAACTTCAAATATGTGTGGATAAAACATTGCAAGATTCTGGCCCGGAAATCCGATACATCGCCGACGTTCCGCATAAAATCAGAAAAAGATCTCCTAAAGTTTTCATAAAATTGATAAAGTGCCTATATTTCAGTTCGCTAGTTGCTTGTAAAACATACTGTTCACGCTTATATTTCAACTTGCTTAAATATTGTAATTGTTGCGCCCGCGAGTTCGGAATCCCTGACTCTTTTGTATTGCTTGTCGATATTACACAATACCTACATGCGACGGTCATTAGTAAATGCACTTCTGTTAATAGCTGCCGTAACTGTGTGTGCTTAGAGATCGGATTTCTCTGTACCTCGCGTGTACCTGTGGTGCGTATTTTATACTCATATTTTGTTTTTAAAATAATATTTGATGTTTGCGTGTTGTCTATACCTACTGAATACTGCTATTCTCGCCTATTTAACTTTGTTTTTATCGACGTTTTGTTGATTACTCTTCTTACTACCCGCCTTAATATAATAATAATGCTGCTTTGTAGTCGTGATTGTTGTGAATTCCAGACCAAATTCCAAACCAATATTATATCTAATGTAATGATTGTGTGCCATAAAATTCGCTATTAATATTTTTTACCAAAATGCCCGGGGGCTGCGCACGAAAACAAGCTTATTTAAAAGAAATGTAGCCTTAAACTGTTTTGATATCATATCAATAACGGAGACTTGGCTTTTGGATGGCATTAGTGATACTGAACTTTTCGACGAGCGGTATATTGTATGGCGGCGCGACCGCGACTACCGCTCCACCGGGCAGCGGTACGGCGGCGGCGTGCTGGTTGCGGTGCGCCGCGAGCTCGCCGCCGCCGGCCGCCCGGCCTGGCACTCCTCCGCCGAAGATATATGGGTCTCCATGACACTCCGCACTAAAGGTGGCCTTCTTACATTGCACATTTGCACTATTTATCTGTGTAGGGAGGGAGGCGGCCACTCAATAAATACGCAACTCGATAACTTCGCGAGTAAGCTTGGGGATAACTTTCACTCCGCACCCAATGACCTATTTATGATCTTAGGAGATTTTAATATGCCTAACATCACCTGGAATTTAAAGGATAGCGGTCAATTGGGGCCCTTAGGCGTTTTTAATGAAAGTCAGGCTAATTTTTTAGATATAATAAATGAATGTAATCTCGACCAATACAATAACATACGAAATATCAATGATAGACTACTGGATCTTGTCTTTTGCAATAATCATGTAAATGTACTGCCCAGTGACCACCCCCTTGTCTCAGAAGATCTACACCATAGATCAATTTGCATCGAATTAAACTTAGACATACCTAGTTTACTATCTGTCAATAAGCGAACTTTGTTCAATTACAAAGAAGGAAATTATGTAGAAATTAATTCAAAATTGTCAAAAATAGATTGGAATGTTTTGTTATTGAGTGGTTCTGTTGACGACTGTGTTAATAATTTTTATCGTATTCTGACCAATCTTCGTGACGAATTAATACCTCACAAAATTATCTGTGGTAGTTCATTTCCTATTTGGTACAACGCCGCCTTAAAAAAGGTATTAAAAGAAAAATTCAAATATTTTAAAAAATATAAAAAATATGGTAACCAGTACGATTACGAAACTTACTCATTTCTGAGAGAACGAGCCATAAGATTAGAAGGTGAGTGTTATCAGTCCTATATATGTAAAGTAGAAAACTCTGTTATAAATAACCCCCGCCTTTTCTGGTCTTATACAAAGTCGCTGAATGGGCCCTCCCGGGCGCTACCATCTGTGATGACATATGAGGATCAATCTGGAGATACTGGACAATCTGTGTGTAATTTATTTGCAGAATATTTTCAATCTAATTTTCTAGTTCCCGACACTAACAACTGTACACCTTATCTTGATAATCACTGCCAAAATAATATTAGTATTAATGATATAAATATTGATCCGAAGGAGATTGAAATATTGCTGAGAACTACTGACATGAACAAGGGCGCTGGGCCTGATGGTATAACCCCCTTTTTTATAAGGCAGTGCGTAGATAGCCTGGTTACGCCTCTATGCATTATTTTTAAGCGTTCCTTAAGAGAAGGTATAGTGCCAATGACCTGGAAATCAGCATTCGTCACGCCCGTACATAAAAGTGGGGACCGTTCTAATGTAAAAAATTATAGGCCTATATCTAAGCTATGTATCTTTGCCAAAATATTTGAGAAGGTTGTTTACCGGCAGGTGTATGCTGCACTGCAGTCTTCTTTTACTCCAGAACAACATGGTTTCTTAAGACAGAGGTCGACGGTGTCCAACCTTTTAGTTTTTAATGAATACACCTCTTCAAAAATGGACTCAGGGCTACAAGTCGATTGCATTTTTACTGATTTCAGTAAAGCTTTTGATCGTATAGATCACCTGCTGCTCCTTGAGAAACTGTATAAAGCCGGTATACATGGTAATTTATTTAGATGGTTTACTTCTTATATTAGTAATAGATCCCAGGCGGTTGCAATAAATGGTTTTACTTCTGCGTGGCTATCGATTCCTTCTGGCGTTCCTCAAGGCTCTTTGTTAGGGCCTTTGCTCTTCGTCATATTTATTAACGACATTGCCTTATGTTTCAAATTTGCCAGAGTTTTACTATATGCAGACGACACTAAGATTTTTATGGCCACTAATAGTTCTGTTGACTGTGATCGCCTTCAGTCCGATCTTGATAATTTTGTGCAATACTGTACTCAAAACAAGCTTGAGTTGAATGTTTCCAAGTGTTTCGCTATGACTTTTTCGCGAAAATATAACCCTATAAATTATCAGTATAAAATTAACAATAAGTCGCTTATCAAAGTTACGTCTATGAAGGACTTGGGGCTCATTCATGATTCTAAACTCTTATTTGATAACCACATTGATTACGCAGTGAAGAAGGCCTCCAAGGCTCTTGGTTTCATTATAAGGTCTACACATGAATTTAAATCTATTAAATCGATTAAAGTACTTTATTGTGCTTACGTGCGCAGTATCCTTGAGTATGCCTCTATGGTCTGGAATCCACAATATAACGTGTATATTTCCCGTATTGAGTCAATACAGAAAAGGTTTTTGAGGTATCTACAATACAAGTGTAAGCAATTGGATCACGGTTATGAGGCGAGATGCAATAGATATCACTTCTTACCTTTGGAAAAAAGACGGCAAATTTTTGATATTACGTATCTATTAAAAATTGTCAATGGCTTCATTGATTGCCCTGCTTTGCTGGAAAAAGTTAGCATCTGGGTTCCACGCAGATTACCAGCTAGACGTACCCAACCACTAGCAATTCCTAAAGTCAACACTAATTACCGTCGCAATTCATTCATTATTAGAGCGAGTGACTTTTTTAACAAACTGACAATCAGTAATTGCGAATTAGAATTGTTCCGTACTAAGCCTCAGAATGTGAATAGATTGTTAGCTTTGGAGTTCTTTGGGCCTCGAGTCGGGGGTGCAACAAATACGTAAATATTAAAACATCTTCAGGGATTTTTGTTTTTGTTTTTTGTTCTTGTTTTGTTAATTTATTGTAATTGTTTGATGGTCTCATCAATTAAATAACCATATGCGAATACCTATAAATGGCTTAGTCGAAATGTCCAATTTGTAATGTAATATAATGTATTATGTGCTGTTGGTGTTCCAAATAAAATAAAATAAAATAAAAAAAATAAATAAAATTTCGTGGGATTTGAATGGGTTAGAGAGAAAGGTAGAGAGTTATTTCAAGAGACAGATGAATTTTTTTTATTGAATAACTACAAGGAAGGTAGAGAATCTGTTATTATTCTCAGTAACTCAGTTCAGTTTGCTCTGCTCATTTGTTTACTGCACACCCTTCCGTCTTAAACTGACGTGGCACTTTTACGTACACAACCATTTTTGGCTTGGATTTTTGGACTGGAATCGATCTGCAAACTTAACTGACCTGATATTATTTTGGACTATGATTGTGTGTATTATGATTTGGAGTTCTGGCACATTTTGATCTGTTTAGCGTTTATTATGCCACAATCATACACACCACAGGATTACGCTAATATGCACCTCATCTACGGAGAATGCCGATGCAATGCTAACGCTGCTAGCAGACTGTATCGAGAAAGGTATCCAAAAGATCAAAGATATCCTGATTATCGAGTGTTTATCAATGTGCATCAAGAGTTTTCGGAAAGTCGTATGCCATCTAGTAGGCGAAACGTTGGAAGACTTAGATTAGATCGTGATGAAGAAGTTATCAATGAGATAAAAAATGATTCAACTACTTTGGCACGTGCCATAAAAAAAGCTACAGCGATTCCGAAAAGTTCTCGTAACGCCACAGGCTTCACCCATATCACTACAGGTGCGTGCAGACGCTATTACCGCGGGACTATCCACTGCGAGTCCCATTTTGCCGTGTGATGTTGCAAAGGCGCAGGGGAAAATCCCCAATTCCTAGACAAAATTCTATGGTCGGATGAATAATTAAACATTTTTCATTTTTCTCTTTTTAACGTAAATATCTCTCTATCTTTCTCTCTCTAACTTCTTAGGCATGTATAACCCCATTCAAATCCCACGAAATTGTAACTAGAACCCGTTTTGGGCACGTACTAAAAGTGATTATTGTAAACTACAATTTATTTAATTTGGTTCTTGTTTTGAATTAGTACGCATATTATTTTTTTATGGTTTGTTTTCCTAGCATATTATACCATTTTGGAATCTTGGTTAATTGTGCCAACTTTTGAAAAAACTTGCCATAGTAGTGTTCATAATTTTTTTTTTACACCACGATGAGTTAAGGTTGACTAAAAGTAAAAATCTTAAAAAAATTTAGGGAAAACAATAACTTTGACAAATTTTTATGAAAAAACTAGAGGCCTTCTGGAATTTTTAAGGATTGTGAGAGATAGCAATGCTATTCAGGTTGCCTATAAAAAGAAAAAAAAAGAAATATTTAAAAATTTGTGGTCATGGTAGTGAAAATGATCATAAGAGGTCTAAATTTTTGAAGAATTTCGTTTTTTTCTTGTAACTTAAAAAAAAATGGAGATATATTTTTTTTCTTTTGTTTTCCCAAGTAGTCATGGGTAGGTCTATCTTCCCGTGTCGGCTTATCGTTGAATTTTGGGACATCCTGTATAATGACTGATGTATGGCAATTTATTAGGTATAATTTTAATACAATAAAAGTATACAAATGGATTTAAACATATGTAGGGCAATTTAATGTTTGTGTTCGCGCTGGATAGCATGGTATAGGCGACAGTTTGAAATTCGCGGCAGTCTCGGTGTGGTTCGTGATATATCGTACGACCGTTGCGAGCGCACTCGCGTCGACTCCGCGACCCCCCCCTTGACCGGCGGTCAGTCGCCTTCTAGTACCCGGGCGGTGCGCACGCCGCGCTCTGTATTGGGCCGCCCCGCTGCGATTCGCAGCTAAATTTCACTGCATACGTGTATTCTGTTCGTGAAACTAGTGATAATTTGAGGTCTATTGACGTTCTCGTATAAATTTTGTGCTGGGGTCCCTCGTGAGGCGGTCGTGAGATATTTGGTTGACCTCGTGTATTAGTTACGGCGCGGTGACTTTAATATCGCGACCGCGGACGCCATTTTGTTGGCGGTCGACGCGTTTTGTGTGCAGTTTATGTTCGTAATATTGCTGCGATTCTCGTATAAACCGATTGAAAATTACCTTGGATTGTTTTGTGTTGACTATAAGTGGATTTCCTTTGTTCCGTTGCTCTTGTATGTGTGAGTGAAAGAAGTAATAATATTATTTGTGTGCCTTAACCTTGGATTTTTCTCTGCCGACGTTTTGTTTATATAAGATTATTAATTCCGTGACCGTGAGTTCGAGTGTGCTGGAGTGATCGTCGTTCCTGATTTGCCGTCGAGTCGCGGCGCTGTCTAGTGCTGTCAGGTCACTTTATTACACACCAACGTCACCACACTATTCCACTACCTACACATACCTACCCCTGACGGTACTTGACCGGATAGCCGAGCTCCTCCTTTGACGGTGAGTAATAATTTGTAATAATTTATAACGGGCTCGCGCAGCTGATTAATATCATCGGTACTGAGTACCCGACGCCAGGCAGCCCGCTTCCGACGTCGCTGTGGGCCCCGATGTCTGAAGTACTGTTGGACTGTCTTGCGCCGTAACATTTGGTAAGCAGAGCGTGGTTACCGCGCCTTGAGCTGCGCGAGCTCTTTTTGATAGGGTTAGGTACCTATATTGCTGGCGGGTAGGTAGGGGAAGGTTGGCCTGTGTGCGACATCCCGGGTTTTTGTTTTGTCTTTATTACTGAATTTATTTGCTGGGTTTGTTATATTGCTGAGTTCTGTTACTGCATTTGATTATTTACTGAATTTCTCTATTACTTCCTTGTTTACTTACTGAATTTGTTTCTATTGCTGAATTCTATTACTGCCTTGTTTACTTAATTTCTCTATTACTGAATTTTTGTTATTGAATTTTGTTACTGAATTTATTTGTTGAATTTGTTTCTATTGCTGAATTTGTGCTACTGCATTTGCTTGTATTGCTGAATTGGGTCTGTTGCTGAATTTATATTACTGTATTTGTTTATATTGCTGAATTTGTTTCTATCACTGAATTGTTTATTTCTTTATGATGCCGCCACACAGGCAAACCAAGGCACCTGCACTGATCATTCAGGAGCAGCTGCGCTGGGCGTCGCACGCCCGCACTCTGATAGGGCGTACAGATCGCGTGCATAATTTGGTGCAGCGGGCGGAACAGATTGAGGAGCGGATGGCCGTGGTCGAGGACGCGTATTCAGAGCTGATCTCTTCTGACGTGGAAAGCGGGGTCAAAGACTCCGCGCACAAGGATTACGAGCAGTTCATCGATATAACGGATGAATTGATTGAGGCAAGGGGCCAGCTGGAGCCTGAGGGCCAGATGCAGAGCCTGGCGCCTCTGGTGTCTCCGAGCCGGAAGCCAGCTCCAGCGGAGCTGTTAGGTAGGTTGCCCACTCTAGACTTGCCTAAGTTCTCGGGCGCTCTGGGTGAATGGCTGGCCTTCATAGGCCTTTTCGATAGCTTAGTCGACGCCCGAGGGGACTTGTCCCTCGGTCAAAAAATGGCATACCTGCTCTCCTCCCTTGAAGGGGAGGCTCTTGCTGTCGTTGGTCATTTGACGCTGACCGACGACTCCTATCTGATTGCAAGGGACCTCCTCGAGAGGAGGTACGCAAATACCCGCCTACTGGCGGACGAGTATGCTCGTCAGCTGCTTAACCTTCCGCTACTGCAGGACAAGGCGAGACTACGCCAGGACATTATCAACCCTGTCGTAGTCGCATGCAATTCCTTGAGACGTCTGGAGCTTCCGGTCGACGAAGGGGTCGGAGGATCATTTTTATTGCTCCACCTAGTGCTGTCCCGCCTACCCCTCGATCTGCGCATCCACTTCGAGGAGAGGTACGGCGGGGACGGAGCTGATCACATCCCGTCTTTCAAGGACCTGCTGCTCTTCCTCGAGCAACAGTCTAGGCAGGTCACAAACGCGGCGGGCGCCGCCGACAACTCCCGGGCACCTGAAAGGCTGAACCCGCCAGGGAGGTCGCAGCCGACTCCGCGGAAGCCAATTGAGGCTTCTTCCGGAGAGCGCCGCCCGCTCCCTACCTATGTCGGCCTAGTGGCCAGGGAGGTTACTCCCTCCCCTGCAACCTGCAACACCTGCAACTACTGCCGCGGTTCGGATCACCGAGCCGTGTCTTGCCCTAAGCTGCGGGCTAAGCCCGCGCAAGCTAGGCGGACCATAGCGCGAGAACGCCGCTGGTGCTACTCCTGTCTGGAACGGCACCTGCAAAGGGACTGCCCGCACCAGCGGCCCTGTCCGCACTGTTCGGGCCCTCATCATGAGGTCTTGTGCCTGGGCCCGATCAGCGCTTCCCCTCGCGTCCCTCCCGACCGCGCCTCCGCCACGGGCGGGGGCGCTCGTGAGCGCCCTCCTGACGCGCGCGACGCTTCTGAGTCGCGCACCAACCCCTGCACCTCTGGCCTGGACAGGGGACGTCCCCCTGATCAGTTGGGGGGTCACCCTGCCAGGGGCGGGGGGGTCTGCACCCCCCCTCCGCAGGTTGAGCGGGAATCTGCCGCCACTCAGCGGTCGTGCAGACCCCTGTCTCCTCCGCTAGCTGAGTGGCCGCGACTGGAGCGACACCCTCCCCCCCTTGGTCGGTGTCGGCGACTTTATCAAGTCCCTGCGACTTCTTATCTGTCCCGGCCAGCGAGGCCGGGGCCCCCTGAGTTTCGGGCCTATCCGCGTAGCCCTACCTCGCCGCCGGTGGTCGGATTGCCGTCCGACTGTCGCTTCGAGGACCCCCGGCGCGAGGACGGGTCCGGCAGTTCCAGATAGGAACTTGCCGCCCTAGCTCCCACCACGGCCACCTTCACAACATTGTGGGGCCTCTACTAGGGTGGTGGGAGGACTCGGGCTCCCCTGGAGCTCTGGATCGCGCCGAGTACTAGGCATCGGAGGCGTTGAGCCTCCGGCTCCTAGGGGAAAAACTGAATTAGTGTTGTCCCTGCTAGCGATCATCCTAGCATACTAGTTTGAGTACATGTCCTTATGATATAGTAGGTTCTCTTCCTAACGTCCTCTTAAATGACGCGCTGGGACTTAGTGTGTAGTTAGGCGAGACCCGAGCCTCTTAACGGTGCTCTCTTGCGAGAGTGGCTCTCCATTGTGTCGCGCCTGTCGATCCCTAAGTTGGAGCTGTCCGGAGCCGCTCTTCTCCCGCGGCTCCTCGACCCCGTCCACTCGTCTCTGAAATTTGTCTCGGTTACGATTTTCTCGCGGACATAATGCCCTTCTGTCCGGGACGGGGGACTGTTCGCGCTGGATAGCATGGTATAGGCGACAGTTTGAAATTCGCGGCAGTCTCGGTGTGGTTCGTGATATATCGTACGACCGTTGCGAGCGCACTCGCGTCGACTCCGCGACCCCCCCCTTGACCGGCGGTCAGTCGCCTTCTAGTACCCGGGCGGTGCGCACGCCGCGCTCTGTATTGGGCCGCCCCGCTGCGATTCGCAGCTAAATTTCACTGCATACGTGTATTCTGTTCGTGAAACTAGTGATAATTTGAGGTCTATTGACGTTCTCGTATAAATTTTGTGCTGGGGTCCCTCGTGAGGCGGTCGTGAGATATTTGGTTGACCTCGTGTATTAGTTACGGCGCGGTGACTTTAATATCGCGACCGCGGACGCCATTTTGTTGGCGGTCGACGCGTTTTGTGTGCAGTTTATGTTCGTAATATTGCTGCGATTCTCGTATAAACCGATTGAAAATTACCTTGGATTGTTTTGTGTTGACTATAAGTGGATTTCCTTTGTTCCGTTGCTCTTGTATGTGTGAGTGAAAGAAGTAATAATATTATTTGTGTGCCTTAACCTTGGATTTTTCTCTGCCGACGTTTTGTTTATATAAGATTATTAATTCCGTGACCGTGAGTTCGAGTGTGCTGGAGTGATCGTCGTTCCTGATTTGCCGTCGAGTCGCGGCGCTGTCTAGTGCTGTCAGGTCACTTTATTACACACCAACGTCACCACACTATTCCACTACCTACACATACCTACCCCTGACGGTACTTGACCGGATAGCCGAGCTCCTCCTTTGACGGTGAGTAATAATTTGTAATAATTTATAACGGGCTCGCGCAGCTGATTAATATCATCGGTACTTTGTACCCGACGCTTAGCCAGCCCGCCGGAGGTCTCTGATGGGCCCAGACCTCTGGGGCACTGCTGGGCTGTCTAGCGCCGTAACAGTTTGTTTAATGTAACTTGTGTATACAAAAAGTGTCCCTGATGAGTTTTGATGGCACTTGCCTAATTGTATGGCACTTTAGCTTCGTATTGTTTCTGTACAGAAAGAATCGAGTGATTATAACACACATAAAAATGAAAGTAAACGTTTCTATTGTTATTTAAAAATATATATATAAGAATAAGTAAATAAATGTCTTTGCACACATCTTGAAATTGTAGTAAATTATTGCGAAAGACTTATGAAATGTTGACTTTATATCCTAAGTCATCTGTTATAGGTAAAATTTATCCTGCACATTAGACTTTTTTTTTATACAACTAGGTCGGCAAGCAAGCGAAATATGAAGCTCGCCTGATGGTAAGTAATTACCGTAGCTTATAGACGTCTGCAACACTAGAAGCATCACAAGCGCGTTGCCTACACTATCCCCAATTCCCCTCAGGAGTTCTGGTCACCTTAGTCACTAACAGAAAAGGATTATTTAGCTGTGATCTTCTGTAAGGTCGAGGTACTACCCCAGTCGGGCTGCTTCATATTTTGAGTAGGAAATTTCCTGCTGTGCCCTACCTCAGTTAAAGAATTTAACAACATAAAGAAGAAAAGGCCATCAGGACCTTTTCGCGCTTCAATTAAGAAACTAAACTTTTAGATTCACACTTGCAAATAGGAATATGCCATAAATATGGAATTATGGAATATGTAATTATGGGATTCTTTGGGGAAAAAGAACAATATTATAAACTTTTATCCGTTGGATAACGTCATCTGTCAGACAGGGTTAACGGCAACCGGTATTATAGGCCCTAGATTGTATAAAACTTAATTGTAAGTGTGTAACCATACACAAGTAAAATACATGTGGTACATACCATTTTTAATTTTCTAAGCTATATTTAAAAAATAATTGTGTTTGCTCGCAAACGAAAAAAAACCGACTTCAATTACATCGACAAGTATTACAACGTAATAAGACGAAAAAATAGTCAAGTAAATACGCGCTATTAAAGATTACTCAAAAAGTTGTAATCAGTTTTCGTTCTAATTTAAAGAAGACTACAAGACAAGTATTAGCTTTCGATTAAAGTAAGAATCATCGAAATCGGTACACCAAATAAAAAGTTATGCGGTATAATATAACGTAGGTCGACAAAAAAGTAGTCACGTAAATACGCATTATTAGATATAACTCTAAAAGTACTTGTCAGATCTCAATTAAATTAAAATGGGACCACATGACACGCAACACCTTTCAATTAAAACAAAATTGATCGAAATCGGTCCACCCAGTCAAAAGTTCTGAGCTAACATACATAAAAAAAAAAACATACGTGTCGAATTGAGAACCTCCTCCTTTTTTGGAAGTCGGTTAAAAACAGTCAAATAGAAGCATAAGTTCGGGCACAGATAGGTATTTGACTAACCCGTTGACGCAGTACGTAGTTACCCTGCTTTCTGTTCTGCGGGTTCGATTCCCGCCTGAGTCTGGGTGTAATATTTGTATTTATATTTCTATATATGTATTATTTCTATGTATATTTATATTTAAAAAAAATAGCTACAACAGTGGCCTTATTATCTATAACACAGGCATTAAGTTGCTTACCATAGGAACAGACGACCTTGTGTGTATGTTATAAGATATTTATTTATTTAATATTTAGTTAGACCTCTAAAAACATATCGCAAAACTATCTTGTTTCTAAAGTAGGCATAACATTGACTTACAAGTCAAACTTTAAAAAACCGAAAGTAGGTAAAATTAGTTTACACCACATAAAATTAACATATCAATTTATATCCATTCATTAAAACTCACTAAGTTTCATTCAGAAGTATTTATCAGTAAAAGGCAACACGAGGCTGTAGTACAAGCCCACATCGAAACAGAATCGTGGGCGAAGACGAAATATTGAGATATCGCCCACCAGAGTTCCATTTAGCCTTAACTGCTCTAACATTTGTAACATGGTCTTTAATAGTAATAAATTATTGCGTAAGGCCAATGCTCTGTATGTGCAAAATTTTGTCATTCGCACAGAAGATAAAGAACTAAAATTTCGTAATATTTTATTTATTTAATATTATAGACCCAAAGTGTTTTTAAGTCCGTTTTCAAATATTTTTACCCGACTGCCAAGGAAGGGTTATGTTTTTCGCGCGTATCTTGTATGTATGTATGTATGTATGTAATATTCTTAATTACCTCATTTCTCTAGAACCGCTGAACGGATTTGCATAATTGAGATATCGTTAGATTTGTCTTAGCAGCCCAAGTGTTCTTAGATAGGTGACATTAAAAAAAACATACATGGCGGCTGTGCGAAGCCATTGTAGTTAATGAAGAAATAATTTTTTTTTTAGAATACTATAGTATGGGTATCAAATTAAAGGGCTCAATACAAGGATTTCAAAAATGTATATTATGATTATTATTACCGTAATAATAATAAAGAAATACAATAAGAAAGTTTAAAAAATGTTGACTTTGCTCTTTCCGTTTTTACGCAGGCGGGTTTTTTGTTTTCTTTTAATTATATTATTATTTTTATTAGAATGATGGCTGGTATTAGTGCCTAGATAGGTTCCTTTCTAATTCAGCTAAGTATATAAAACAACGAAACGCATGGAGAATAACTCACAGTAACGAAGCAGACCGAACGTTGACTAGTTAACGTTAAGCTGAATATCTAAAAGTAATGCTTACAAAATAGAAAGTAAAATCTAAAATAGCTTCTAGTGCATATATTGCTAGAAATACTATGACCATCTAAATCCGTCACGCATTAAACATAAAAGAAAAAGATGTTTATTTTTGTCACATCGTCAACACCAAATGTATATATAACTTCTATTTTTATATATCATTTGTCATACTGTTAAAACCTTGTATTGGTGTGCGAAAGTGTACCTAAATAAATAAACAAATATATAGCTCTTAATCGCTGCGGATCTGCCATCTCATTACATTTTCTCGCAAACATTTCCAACCAATCAACAGCTAATGATGATGACATCGCTTCTTGCTCCTTTTCCTGTCAAAAGCCGGATCTACAAAGCATAATATGATCCGCTTGGTGACTGTAAAATTTTCTAGTCTGTGACACACTTAGAATGTTCCATTTTTAAATGTGCCAGCAGATAAGGAGTTTGGTTAATGAAGAGGTTTTACTAATTACATGTCATTTCACTTAACTATATTGGTTTTAGTAATTACATGTCATTTCAATTAACGTTATTGGTTTAATGTAATAATTAACTTTTGAGTTATTAAAACAATAGACGCTGACTTGTCATGTGGTTTGACAAGTCCGTAAAGTTTAAGTACCATTTTTTCTGATATATTTCAAATTTTCTGCGCAATTTTCTTGATTTATAAGTCTGCCGTGTTAGCTCTGAGTCTAGACTCGTCAGTAATGCCTGCACGTGACATTCTCAAGAGACCTTTATAGGAGAAAACAAAAGTTAAGTCTGCTTCTGTTTACAGTCTATACTTTAAAAAATACACTTTTTTTGCTTACCAACGATAAAAAACTGCCATCTCACGTCGGTATTCGTGGCAATGAGATGGCCGATGTATTGGCAAAAATAGCATCATATGATGGGATTCCAATTGACATGACCTCCCACTACACAGACTTCCTGGGTCTTATCAAG
Source organism: Melitaea athalia (assembly GCA_905220545.2). Taxonomy (NCBI): domain Eukaryota; kingdom Metazoa; phylum Arthropoda; class Insecta; order Lepidoptera; family Nymphalidae; genus Melitaea; species Melitaea athalia. Next base: position 4,837,672 of record HG992178.1, on the reverse strand, counting down.
AAAAGAGACTCAGCAAGGGACTTATATTTTCAAGAAAAATCTAGGGACAAAGGCTTGTGTGTTATTGAACTTTATCAGATAAACCTCCCAATGTTCGTGGTTCTGTAAAAAAAACTCAACAAACGAGACCTTTCAGTTGCTTTAAGGGTTCGATCCTACCACATTCCACTTAATTGTTTTCTTTATCTTATGCGTAAAGCTAATAGTCCTAACTGTACCGTCAGTGGCTCACATGAGGATCTATACCATGTACTCATGGAATGTACCAGAAATGAACCCTTGAGGCAGGAACTCTTAACAGAAATTGATTGTGGCAGGGAAAACCTATTTTTCTTTTTCCATAACGTTTTTGGCTCTATTTACAACAACTTGCAGTAATAGAACCCTCAGCTTCATAATTCACTCTATATTTCTCAGACAGTCAGACTCAGATGACCTAAACTATGTAAATCATTGTACACAGACCTAGTATTTAAGGCTGTATGGCTATAATAAAGAATTAAAAAAAAAAGATAAAAAACTGCCTTCAATTTCCATCGACAAGTACCTAATAAATACATCAGGTAGTCGAAAAAGTAATGAATTAAAACCGGAGTATTGATTATAACTAAAGTATTTGTCAAATCTAACTCAATTATAAAATGGTACCAAATTACAAGCACCCGCTTTTGATTAAGAAATAATTATAAGAAATCGGTACACCCAGTAATATAGTTATGTGGTAACCCACAAAATTGGGAACCTCCTCCGTTTTTGGTGTCGTTTAAAAACAGAAATATAATTTTTTATTATGCGAAAACTACAGATTAAAAATCAGAGCATGATTTGAATTTATACTACGAGCTACACTAAATACTTTTAATACCAAAATGCGGCACATTCTTTAACGCTAATTAACTCAGTCACACGAATTGATGTTTTGTAGAGAGGAATACTGTCCTTACTTATTAGACGAATACTAGACTAGAGACTGTTTAACAAGAGAATATTTAAAAGGTTAAAATACATACCAATTAGTAATTTTTAATACAAGAACGTCCAATTTTCTACAATACCTTTTTTATGACAACGTTTAAAAGTCAACTCGTTTTATAATAGAATACTTGGGAAAAAACCTAAAATAAGCATTAGAAATTTTCATTATCGACTTGGTTTGAAATTAAATAAATTTTTTCCAGTCATCAGTAGTAGACTATTCTTGTAAATTTTGTTCAAAAATATAGAATTCGGATATATGGTAAGCCTTTAAAAATTCCTTTCTTATATAATGGCAGGAATTATTACAAGTTGGATGAAAAGAATATCAGAATAATTAATACCTAATTTCTTTCTTAAAATTTGTAATCCGTTAAACGTACATAGTAGGAAAACGTCCAGTGTTCTAGATCCTTCAGGTTTTTAACTGACTTATGTTTATCCAAGTTGAAGCATCGCGTGCGGCGGCCATCTTCGATTGTTCGCGTGGTCCATTGTGTAACCGTCTGGGCAGTCAATAGCCCCGTCTAAAAAGCGGATATAAACAAACGCATTGCTACTGCATGCATACACCTTTGAAATGTACCAACACTGAACTGCCTATTGTCTCTAGTTTTATTACTAAAGTCTTATACTTCCTGTTACTACGTAGGTACATATTATAAATGTAAGTCTGTAAGGATGGATGAATGTGTTTATGTTACTGTTTCAGTCAAATACTACCGAGATCTAGAATAAGACGTAGATTACTCGGCTGCCCAATTTCAAAACACGATTCAGCCTGTAATATCCCACTGTTGGGCATAGGCCTCTTCCCCATGTAGGAGAAGGTCCGCCCGCCGCCCGCGCAACAGCCAATCGCAATCCAGTGCTGTGACCGCTGCGCCAACGCGGTGTCTTTTAACTATGTCTGTCTATTATTATATAACTTTTATTTATGTAGTCTTGATCTAATGCATTATATGATAGCAGCTTAAACCACCACGCTGCTTCAATGCGGGTTGGCGGATATATTCCCTACTATGAGTAACGATCGTTATCAGGTGTACATGATAACAACCGTTGTTCGTTATTACTGTGTTTTGAAATTGGGCAGCCGAACTATTTATTCCGACATTAGGTACCACGTGATCGGAAATTACGCGGGTGAAACCGCGAAGCACAGCTAGAATATAAAGAGAAAGAAGAGGATTCTTTGTTTGTAATGAATACAATTAAAACCTACTGGATTTTAAAAATTCTTTCACCAATCTTATTTTATGTTATCACCGAGTGATAGGCTATATTTTAACAATAGAAAACGCAACAGTAAAAGCCGTGAAAAGCTAGAGTTGAATAGTAGAGTTCTTTAAAAATAAATATTAAATGATGTTAGGTTATTCACCCGTTGTAAATATATTTCGGGAAGTTGTTAGTAAGGACATCGTGAGTGTTGGTCGTTAATGTGACCAACATCCGTCCCTTTCTGTTCGAAGGGCCGCGGATCTGTTACGAATTCTGTGTTCATAATTATGAATTTATGTTTGATGTTCGCGGTGAGGACTTTTATGATTCGTGATTATTTTACTTTATTGTTTTTTTTTTTTTTATTTAGATAGAATGAAATTGATAGTAATTCAAATAACGGCTTTGTATGTTATGTCATTTTGATGAAGAGAAAAGTGTTGTAAAGTTATAACACTTTCTCAACACTTTCAGTTCAACTCGAACGTTTTGGCTATTGTTACATTCACTACAATAAGAGTAGCCAAATGTATTCAAACCTGCGTTGATAAGTAGTCATTTATCAATAACTAGCTGTGCCCCGCGGTTACACCCGCGTTAATTTGAGGAAAATCATAGCTATAGTCTTTCCTAATTTCAAGTTTGTAGGTGTATTTTACATTGGACTTACATAAAACTATCATCCCCTGTTTTAACCCCAAAAGGGGGTTGATTTCTCAAAATACATTATTAGTACACCGCAACACCATCTATAGAGCATACATTTTGAATTTCAAGTCTCTTACTTCAAAAACATAGGACTTTCATACAAACTTCCAACCCCCGTTTAACCCCCTTAGGGGTGGAATATCGTAAAACCCGTTCTTAGCTGACCTCTACTCGGCGAAAGGTATATTCCTACCAAAATTCAAGTCTCTACGCCTTATGGTTTCAGAGATATCGTGATGAGTCAATGGGTGGGTTACTCTTTTATATATATAGATAGATATAGAGAACTTAAACTAAAACCTCAATTAGATTATATTATGTTATAAATTATGTAGAAATTGACAATATCAATAACTTTTTTTGTCTAATGAGTATCTTTAATGAAACAAAAATTACCATTTAATTTTAGAATTTTATTATAACAATTTTTTTTATACAGAAAGAAATTTTTGAATCGTTTTTAAAATACTGTATTTTGTTATAAGGATATACTCAACATATAACAGTATAAAAATGTCCTTACAAACGCGTCTCGCTGTTCCCAGACAGCACGGCGAGCCTTGCGCTTCCGGCTCTGTATATTGTGTAATAATGGGGTGTATAATGTATATTCTATAATAGCTTGTCATAGCTATGATTTACTTCACATATTCGCAATCTACATAGCTTACCTAATATTGGGCATGCATGGCAAGTTCTAGTTATTATTTACCTAACACTAATTTTTTTACACAATACAATAGTAGCTGCTGTTTCACTCATATAGATCGTAGGATGGCATTTATCAGACTGCCACATAAGCCTTAATAATAAGTTTCATCAAAATTGATTCAGAATTTTTTTGAGATTCGTATCGTTTTTTTTTTTTTTGACATTCGTATATACATATATAAAAATACAAAAACTGAAAATTATCGTTTTAACAAAATCCGTCCGTGCCCATTGTCCCTCTTATAAACAAGTCAGTATGCGCACGCGCATCCCCTGCTATTCCCAGACTGCGCGGCGAGCTACGCTTCCGGCTGTACTGTAGATTGAATTATAGGGCTTATTACAGGGCTTAAGTTCAATAATATCTCGTCATCGCAGTGATTTACTGCACGTACCGCTTTCGACATTGGTTTCGCACTGTTGCTTATTTAATGCTCTGTCAGTTAAGAACGAGTAATGAGTTTGGGTTCAATACTGAAATAGAAAATAATATTTATTATACGTTATATAGTGTTTATTATTTAGAGTTAATTCACTCAATATTTTTAATTCATGTATAAAATGTCTTAGGGTAAGAAATCCCTTGAAAAAAAAGCTTTGTTTAGTAGCTCTTTTTCGGTCAACTTGCAACCTGTAAAAAATAATTGTGGTGGGAGCATGGGTTGACAAATTTTTTCAGCTTTTAAGAAATGACGAAAGTCTGTCCTCCCGGGCTCTTGACCAATATTGTTTTAAATATTTGTCAAAAAACAAGCAAATATGTCGCCTATCAGCTTGTAAGAATGCCTATGTCTTAATTATTTACATAAATCACGAATCGTATATAAGAATGTTGCTCAACTAAAACAAATGCTATCGTCGAATCAATTGCGTCAGAAGTACTTTTAATACTTAGAACTCGACAGTGAACAACGTAGTATTTTGCATTCTATTGCTGTACTCCTTATCAGTTAGATCAGTTTCCAACTAATGAGCATGACGTAACAAAACTACAATAACAATATTATCTTCAGTAATGGATCACTTGTCTTACTCAACATTAAAGCAGTACCAACAGTAACGGATGCCTCGGTTAAAGTTAGATACACATCCTTCATGGAGCTATCATTTGTTCCTTCCCAGTTTCGTACTGGTATTTCAACCGACGACGTATAAATGTATTTTACTATTTTCAGTTCGTTTTATGGTAATCAGTTCAGCCTATTGCAGTCCACTGCTGGACATAGGCCTCCCCAAGTTCGCCCCAGACATCCCGGTTTTCCGCAATCCTCATCCAGCCTACACCGGCAATCTTACGTAGATCGTCGGTCCAGCGGTCGGTCCATCGTATTCTATTAATGCCTGCAATACCAGGAGTATCACAAATTTATTACGAACCCTGCTTCCAACTGCCGCTTCTTGTCAACATTACCAGTACCAATATGTAAATTTCCAGGAGCTACCTTACTCACTACAGGAATACAAAACTTCTTACGAGTAATATTATTTGACTGTGATCTTTTGTAATGTAATTGTATGCCAGATAAGTCGCTTCAGATTTGAAGCAAGATGGTTGCTGTCTATGCTTCACCTAAAATAATTTCTCTTCTTCTCAAGAAAACTATTGTTTCAGATTCTCTTTCGCTTAACTTTTGAAAGTCTTAAACAAAAGTATTTTGAAGTCGCATTATATTTTCATACTGATATACTTGTATTAAGCGGTTCTTATCACGATTTTCGCGTTTATTACCTTTTATAGTAATGTATTTCGACAATATAATGTTATCGAGATGTCGATCAGTTCGTGACAAGTTGACAACGATGCATGGAGTTTTATTTTCCCTTTCGAAATCTTCGTTTCCTTTGGTTGAAGCTTGAGAAGGTTGAGCTGAACTGAACTTCAATAAATAAATAATAATAAATAAATATATACACAGTACACACACGGTCGTCTGTTCCTAAAGTAAGCAACTTAATGCTTGTGTTATAGTATAGGTAACAGCCGACTGGTCTAGCTACATATTTTATTTTTTTTCGATAAACATACTTATAAATAATACATATATAAATATATAAATAAATATGTATATAACACCCAGACTCGAGGTGGCAATCGAACCCACAACCCCCGGAACAGAAAGCAATAATCTATAAACTTTCCTATGCTGGTCGAAAACTACCCTTTTATGTAAAAGAATGTTTGAATGTAACTCGTTATGCTGCTCTACTATTTATGAGAGAATTGTCCTTCATAGGTACTAAAATGATTGTTACTTTTTGGGTGTAGGTACATAAGACAACAGTATGAATGAATCATGTTTACGAGTTAACAGATTTAATAACTCATACATTTACTTGCAGAATCCGTCCTCAGACGCCGGCGGAAGTGGTCGAAGGATGCGGCGTGTGCGCGCGGGCGGGCGGCGTGGCGGGCGAGGGCGGCGTCGCCCTGGGCTCGGAGCGCGCGTTCACCTTCGACTACGCCTTCGAGCCCACGACCGACCAGCGGCAGGTGTACGACACGTGCGTCAGGAAACTCGTGGAGGCGGCCCTCGACGGGTACAATGCTACCGTCCTTGCTTATGGCCAGGTAAGTCTACAACTGCATTGATCTGTTATTCATAATTATGTCCAAAAGTAAAAGTTCTGTAAACTATTGCAAATAATGATGCTTTTAAAATGCACATGGATATTAAGCTTTCATGATAAAATCATCTCATATAATTGCAATTAAGTACTAAGATGTCTGAGTCTTACTAAAAATTGTAAAATTAGAAGACGTTGTCGTAGTAATTTTTCTCAAAAAAAAAACGTCATCAATATCTTACCAAAAATCTCACAAAAAAAGTTATTTTAAGGTTCCCTTATTTCGTGTCAATTAAAACTAACTGTCTTTTAAAAACTAAATATATTTTTTGGTGCATTTTTCAAAAACGGATAAATAGACAACCACTTTTATTTTTTAAATTATTTAGTTAGTATAAATTTTTTTGTTTGCATTTAGTTTTTACGTTTTTTGCAATTTTTTGAGGTTTTTCTTTACTCTAAAGATTGAGCGGACCAGTCCAACTTCGGATTTCAGTTCAGCGCATTGAAATACATAAGAAACATTTGTGCTAACTCAAAAAAAAAAAACAATTGCATAAATGCATTTTTAGCCACTTTTGACGGTTTTTTTGACATTACAAAAAAATACCAAATATTTTTTTTAATACTTACAAAGCTGGTATTATAACTATAAAATACTAGCTTCTGCGCGCGACTTCGTCGGCGTGGACTTCACTCCTATTGGTCTTAGCGTGATGATACATAGCCTATAGCCTTCCTCGATAAATGGGCTATCTAACACTGAAAGAATTTTTCAAATCGGCCCCTACTGGGCCGATATTCCAGAGATTACCACAATCAAACAAACAAACTCTTCAGCTTTATATATTAGTATAGATTAATTAAATCTGTCATTATAAATGCTGAATAGTTAAAACTGGCACAATGTTCTTACAGATAGCATGTGGGAGGCGTAAATTGTCTCTTAAATCATCTCGTTCTCGAGCTGAGCTTGGCTAGAGCGATGACCTCTGACTGATTCCAGTAATACAGGGTTATAGGCGCACTAGATACTAGACTAGATTTTTTCTATTATAGTTTTTTATTTTGTTTTATTTTTTATTTTATTAATAGTTATTTCTCTAAGTCTATAAATATATATTTTTATATAACGAGTCATTTTTACCGTTTGCTGGCAGTATTTATCTGGCGCATAAATTACTAATACGCTGTCATAGCTTTAGCAAAAAAATCGGCCAAGGGCGAGTCGAACTCGCGCACGAAGGGTTCCGTACTTTATAGACGATAGATATTGACTAGGCAAACAACAGTAGGTACACAAATTTCATATTGTATAACCTTTTTTACTTACCAGGACAAGAAAAACCATGTGAGACTCGAAGTGCTGTGTCACATGCTTAATAATTTACAACATTTGGTTTTAGATAATGTAGGTAAATAGAAATCTGACAGTTAACTTGGAATGTAAATAAAATTGAAAAAGAAAATCTTTTCAGGTATTTTTATATACCGTTAGGTATATATTAGATAGCTATTAGCGAATTTAGTTCTAGCTCTTTATATGAAATTTTTAATGCAGTAATAAATTTAGTTTCGTTAAAAAATACGATTTTTTTTCGAATCTAAAAAAGAAGGATCAGAGCCATCCATCACGCTGCTCCAATGCGGGTTGGCGGATATATTCCCTAATATGAGTAACGATCGCTATCAGGTGTACATGATAACAACCAGGACCGACGGCTTAACGTACTCTCCGAGGCACAGGAGGGAGACCCACAAGGACTTCACAAACACCCAGAACACGGCAAACATCTGTATGTCCAATACAAATGTTTGCCATGTGCGGGGTTCGAATCCGCAACCGCAACAGCCACAAACCAATGTTGTGACCGTTGATCCAACGCGTTGTCTATATATCAACATGAAATTGTTATTGAATCATATAAGACTAGATGTTCTCACGTGCCTTCACTTGCTTTTTTTGATATATAACTAGGATGACATACAAGAGTATGGTCCACCTCATGATAAGTAGGTACCATAGCCTATGGACGTCTGGTACATCAGAAGCGTTACAAACAAAATGTCGACTCTACCCTCGACTCTACCTCAGCTGTCATCGCAGCGCATCCGCATAAGCTCTGGTCACTTTAATCACCACAGGAACACAACAACACTTAAGAGAATTAGATGTTATCTTGTGTAAGGTTGAGATTCTTCCCCAATCGGGCTGCTGCAGGTTTTAAGTAAGATTTTTCCCGCTGTGTCTAACTCCAAATACGATATTTGATAGTTTGAATTAGTAATTGTAAACTCACATCCTCTATAAATACAATTTTCTATGTCAGAAAACATTAACAAGTATACGAAATCTTTAGTTTTATGTATATTGATCACGATTGTTGCTGCAGTATTGCACCGATCAGCCCCATTCCCGCGATTGTTCGCTTTGTTTCTCTTGCAACCGGCGTCACAGTTTGGTAACTTTACACCTTTACTTTTTCATTTGTTTTCTACACTAAGTTTTTTTTTATTTATTTATTCGTCCAAAACAATAACATAAAGAAGAAAATTATAAACAAATTCAGCACATGTTAAGTTTTCCGCTTCCTTCACTATTTTTTAATATTATCATACTTAATTCAACATTTAGGGTCGTTTTCACCAGTTGTGGATAACATTTACCCTGCACATAAGTTACGAATATACTTTAAAAGCAGGACGTAGAATAGGCCATTAGGACCAGTTTCGCCTTAATTAATAAACTACAACTTCTAAATTCACATTAGCGTATATAGATATCTCATAAGTCTAGTGGAATTCGATGGTAAAAAAGAATAATATATCATAAACTTTTATCTGGTAGATAAGATACCTTTATCCGTCAAATAGTATTATCCACAATGTGTGAAACGTGCCCGTGATATTGCAAAGTAGCAGTCATAATAGAGCAGTCAGCAGTATCGGGAATCATAATTTTAATAAGCAAATAATTAATCTTTCTACACTTACTTTACTTTCACTTTCTAGAGCAAAGATAAATTGTTAATTTCTTCGAATAATTCTTAATATGAACGTTATTATTTTTATAATTGAATTTTTCTAACCGGTTCTATTAATTTTTTTTTTTTAAATATTCATAAAAGCGCTAATTCAAAACAGATAAGGTATTTAACGTTGTTTTTGCTGCGTTCTAGTCTGTCTATAATTATATTTCTCTTAACCGTTATATTTCATAAATATATTCAATTTCATAAAATATCCAGAACAGTGCCAACTTGGAGTAATATTCGTTATGTCACCCCATATCGTATTGTCGGCGGCAACCGACCGGCGTCGTAATTAAACCCATGCTTTTGTGCCATGGGGTTGCGGAGCCCGGCTGTGGTGAAATGAACGATACTATTTAAAGGCCATTATTCTGATAGAACTATAATTTACTAGGTACGTGATTTAGGTATTACTTTTTTGCATGTGTATGGTAAGAGAGAGGCATTAAATTAATTTTAGCAAGATATATTAATTAAATAATTTCAATCTATATATTAATACGTAAAGCAAAAACTTTGTACCCCTTTTTACGGAAATTGTGCGTACGTAAGGAGTATGAAATTTCGCACACTTATAGTTTACTAGCTTCTGCGCGCGACTTCGTCGGCGTGGACTCCGCTCCTATTGGCCTTAGCGTGATGATATATAGCCTATAGCCTTTCTCGATAAATGGGCTATCTAACACTGAAAGAATTTTTCAAATCGGACCAGTAGATCCTGAGATTAGCGCGTTCAAACAAACAAACAAACAATCAAACAAACATACTCTTCAGCTTTATTATATTAGTATAGATATAGAAAAGGAGTGCGGAATTCTAATATTTTTTCAAAATTATACATTAAATTAATAAAAAAATCATTACACACACTACCACACGCACACACGCATATATACCCTTTTGTTTATTGTTAAAGTCGGTTGTCAAATTGAAATTTTTTTAAAAAGGTTCTTTATTATCATAATTATTTGGTTTTCTTTAATTTAAAATTCTTATTATGGTCGAATTTCGACCTCTGGGTGACCACTAGTTTCTCTTAAAAGCCATTTAATCTCATCGAATGCTACTGCATTATTGTGAATTATATGCACGGATGTAGTCGACAATATACTTGTATGGAAATTATCCATTTTCCGCAATCCTATATCTATATAGTTATGTAAATCGAAGCGATACTAAATGTTCCTATCGACTCAGTAAAGAACATAAGTAAAAGGCCCGCTGAAGTACCTATATAATTACAACCGATATGATAAAAAACCGTGAAGGCATGCACGCTAATTAATAAAATGATATATCGTGAACCTCTTTATAATTATAACTAGCTGACCCCGCAAACGTTGTTTTGCCATATATGTTATTAACCCCCGCAAACCCCTCTTGTGGGTGGAATTTCGTAAAATCCGTTCTTAGCTTACCTCTACTCGGCGAAAGGAATATTCCTACCAAATTTCAAGTCTCTACGCGTTATGGTTCCAGAGATATCGTGATGAGTCAATATATGGGTGGAAATCTCTTTTATATATATATATATAGACTAGCGACCCGCCCCGGCTTCGCACGGGTGAAATGCTGATGATAAATATACTACAGAATGTCTCTGTATACGACGTTTACAGTTTTTTTTTTGTCATTAGACAATACAAACATGTTTTCTTTAGATGTTACTCTTGACTTGATAAATTATGGAGTCTAATCCTATCCAACCTAATGTACTTACTATAAATGCGGTTTAAAAATTATCCTTAATACCGAATAAAGTACGAACATACAACATCTTCGAAAATATTCATTTAAATTACATGTTGTAAAGGGCCATATTGATCTATATTAAATGCGCAATGTATTTAAGGTATGTTGTACTTAATTGCATAAGGATTAATTGTGTATTGCTTAAAATCGCTTCGTAAATGAGCCATTATTTCTCGTAATAAGTAAAGGATAAAAAATGGTTATCGTGGACTATCCCTAAGAGATAGATATATACCATCGCGGACTTTTTTGTAAACCTTTTTAAGTTGTACAATACTGTAGTACATTATTTTGATCTATCTCGTAGGGTTCAGCCAGCGTTTGCAATGTAAGCGCAAAAAAATGTGCTTAACGACATCACATTAGAAACCTCTAAAATTATCAGTGTTTATCTACTGTATTATGCATGCGGTCGGTCCCGGTTGTTATCACAAATACCTGATAGCGATCGTTACTCATAGTAGAGAACATATAAACCTTCCTCTTGAATATTATAATTAATTATCTATTCCAAAAACCCGCATCAATATCCGTTGTGTATATAGTTTTAAAGATCTAAGCATACATAGGGACAGACAGACAGCCCGAAGCGACTTTTTTAATACTATGTAGTGATACATTTTATAGCTATCAGTGATAACAAAATATTAAAATAAGTTATCGATATCTCCTATTAACCTCTAAAATGTAAAATTTTCATTGTTAATGCCCGCCCCCGCAATCCTTATTGCGGATGAGTTATCATAAAATCCGCTCATTGATAATTTATACATCACATATAGGAGATTCCTACCAAATTTGGAGTCGATAGGAGCTACAGCAAGAAATTTCCTGCTCAAAATATGGAGCAGCCCGACTGGGGTAATACCTCGACCTTACAGAAGACCACAGCCAAATAATACTGTTTTCAAGCAGTATTGTGTGGTTGGTGAGGTGAGTAAGGTGACCAGAGCTTCTGGGGGTTGGAGATAGGGTCGGCAACGCGCTTGCGATGCTTCTGGGGTTGCAGGCGTCTGTAAGCTACAGTAATCGCTTACCATCAGGTGAGCAGTACGCTTGTTTGCAGACCTAATTATATATTTTAAAAAAATATTGTTGTAACGACCCATCCCCGCAACCCCTTGTGGGGTAGGATATCGTAAAATTCGTTCATAAATTATTTTTATATTATATTATTTATAATAAATTATTAATATATTACATCACTTACAGAAAATGCAAACAAAATTTGGAGTCTGTAGGAGCTATAGCTCTGAAATTTAAAGTTATCATTGTTAACACCCACCCCCGCAAACCCCTGTAGGGTGGGATATCGCACATTTTGGTCATAAATTATTTTTTAAGCACACAGAAAATTCATACAAAATTTGGAATCTTTAGGAGCTATAGCTCGGAAATTTTAATTTTTTATTGTTAACGCCCACCCCTGCAATCCTTATTGGGGATGAGTTATCATAAAAAGCGCTTATTGATCATTTCTACATCTCATATAGGAGATTACTACCAAATTTATAGTCGATAGGAGCTATAGTATAAAAACGGGAATTTTCCATTGGTAACGCCCCCACCACTTCCTCTTGTGTGTGGAATTTTGTAAAATCCATTCATAGCTGATCACTACCCAGCGAAAGGAATATTCCTACCAAATTTCAAGTCTCTACGCCTTATGGTCCAATTTTCCATTGTTAACGCCTCCGTAACTCCCTCTTGTGGATGGAATTACGTAAAATCCATTCTTAGCTGATCACTACTCGGCGATAGGAATATTCCTACTAAATTTGAAATCTCTACGACTTATGGTCCAATTTTCCATTGTTAACACCCACGCAACCCCCTCTTGTGGTGGAATTTCATAAATACCGTTCTTAGCTGATCTCTACTCGGCGAAAGGAATATTCCTACCAAATTTTAAGTCTATACGCCTTATGGTTCAATTTTCCATTGTTGACGACCCCGCAAACCCCTCTTGTGGGTAAAATTTCGTAGAATCCATTCTTAGCTGATCTCTACTCGGCGAAAGTAATATTTCTACCAAATTTCAAGTCTCTACGCCTTATGGTTCAACTTTTCATTTTTAACACCTCCGCTTTAACCCCAAAAGGGGGTTGATTTCTCAAAATACATTATTAGTACACCTCAACACCATCTATAGAGCATAGATTTTTAATTTCAAGTCTCTTACTTTAAACACATAGGACTTTCATACAAACTTCCAACCCCCGTTTACCCACTTAGGGGTGGAATTTCGTAAAACACGTTCTTAGCGGATGTCTACTCTCTATAAGAAACCTATCTGCCAAATTTCAGGTTTGTAGGTGTATTTTTCATTCGACTTTCATACAAACTACCATCCCCTGTTTTAACCCCAAAAGGGGGTTGATTTCTCAAAATAAATTATTAGTACACCTCAACACCATCTATAGAGCATACATTTTGAATTTCAAGTCTCTTACTTCAAAAACATAGGACTTTCATATAAACTTCCAACCCCCGTTTAACCCCCTTAGGTATGGAATTTCATAAAACCCGTTCTTAGCGGATGTTTACTACCTTTAAGGAACCTACCGGCCAAATTTCAAGTTTGTAGGTGTATTTTTTATTGGACTTTCATACAAAGTACCATCCTCTGTTATAACCCCAAAAGGGGGTTGATTTCTCAAAATACATTATTAGTACATCTCAACATCATCTATAGAGCATACATTTTAAATTTGAAGTCTCTTACTTCAAAAACATAGGACTTTCATATAAACTTCCAACCCCCGTTTTACCCCCTTAGGGGTGGAGTTTCGCAAAACCCGTTCTTAGCGGATGTCTACTCACTATAAGAAACCTACCTGCCAAATTTTAAGTTTGTAAGTGTAATTTTCATTGGACTTCATACAAACTATCATCCCCTGTTTTAACCCCAAAAGGGGGTTGATTTCTCAAAATACATTATTAGTACACCTCAACACCATCTATAGAGCATACATTTTGAATTTCAAGTCTCTTACTTCAAAAACATAGGACTTTCATACAAACTTCCAACCCCCGTTTAACCCCCTTAGGGGTGGAATTTCGTAAAATCCGTTCTTAGCTGACCTCTACTTATCGAAAGGAATATTGCTACCAAATTTCAAGTCTCTACGCCTGATGGTTCCAGAGATATCGTGATGAGTCAATGGGTGGGTTACTCTTTTATATATATAGATTAGTTTATATTCAGAAGGAATATAAAGATGTTAAACATGAAAGAAAGGAAATTTTAGCAATGCGGTTTGGCATACCTTGTAATTATATCAATAATCTAAATATTGACTATAACTGAGGTAGGGCACAGCAGGTAATTTCCTGCTCAAAATATGGAGCAGCCCGACTGGGGTAGTACCTCGACCTTACAGAAGACCACAGCTAAATAATACTGTTTTCAAGCAGTATTGTGTTCCTGTTGGTGAGTAAGGTGACCAGAGCTCCTGGGGGGGATTGGGGATAGGGTCGGCAACGCGCTTGCGACGCTTCTGGTGTTGCAGGCGTCTATAGGCTACGGTAGTCACTTACCATCAGGTGAGCCGTACGCTTGTTTGTCGACTTAGTAACATGAAAAAAAAAAAATCTACAGTTTTGCTTACCAGTACTACTTGCTAGATTTTGACAACATTTTGATAGAGTTTATAAGAAAATTTTAATTTATGAAACAAAGTAGATAAAAGAAAAAAAAGTTTGTTGAAATCGACTGTTAGTAACTTAATAATTTCTGGTACAATTTGTATGGAATTTATCCCGAATTTTTATCAATTTAAAGCTAAATAGTTAAAAGATAGATTAGGTACTTAATTTACAATTGCTAGAAATTTTGCCGATTTGTAGTATTATTTAATTAGATTTCCATAATTTGAGCCAATATTATTTCAATAATGAGAACTATTCATTTAAGTCTAGCTCTTCCCTTATAATTATATGAAATCCAATACTCTTCAGAATACCCAGTCTCATGAATAACACAAGCCTTAATAGTGCTGTCTAGAGTGTCCACGATCATAACGACTGGTCGAGTGAACTTGACTGAGAACGGGTTGGTCAGCTAGTTTATTAACAAAAAGCTTGGTTCCTCTATTAAGTTTTACTAGGCGTTGCCTGCGGCTTTGCTCTTACAAAAAAAAATACTATTCTAGTTTCGAAAATTTCAGAAGTTTTAGATGTTATTTAACCGCCATGTCAAATTCGCAAATACTCTGGGACAACAATAAGATGTAACAAAAATCCATAATATAAAGGCTTTTACATCTGATACGCGAAAAACGTAGTACTTATTTTTGTTTTTAAATACCCAAACTTTCATCTTCTTTTGTATCTACACTTTAAAATTTATGTGATCTATAACAAGAAGTATTAACATAAATTTACAAAATGATTGAACCGATTATAATTATAAAAAACACATGTCCAAATCATTTACGCTAGCTATAAACAATATATTCCAAAAAGATATTACTTGAATAACATTAAACTTTTTTTGTTCTTGAATGAAAGTAAAAAAGATTTAAACTGTAAAACACTTTCACTGCCTGTATCATACGTTGATAATTATTAAAATATAAAATAGAAAAGGTTTTAATAAACTCTTACAATCTTTGTTACTTACTTATATATCGTTTTATCTCAAAATACTTTCAAATGCAAAAAAAAAAATTATTTAACTAAGCAAGTAAATCGCAGTGTCTGTAAATCTTACTGCCGCTAAAACTGAAATTGCAAACATTCCTCAGTTTCAGTTTGTTTCATTTTTGAATTGCTGAAAATTATCTACGCTTTCAACACTTTGTGCGAAATCGGTTTAGTATTTATGTACAAGAAATTAGGTTAAATTTTGGTAAAATATTAGGATCACTTCACTTGAAATTAATCTTTATTAAAATAATTTAACAAAAATAATCCTTGAAGTTTGTACATGTACGTCTGCATACATAATATAATATTGTTTACTTGGAACTGTTCGTTGCACTTATTATAGTAAACTTCCTTTAAATTACAATCTATTCAGCTAAAAATTATGATAAATGGAAGTTTTTTATTTCCATAATTTGGTGGACGTCATCCTAAAGCATATCTTTGTTGTATCCTGTGTTTACAATTAGTAAAAGAATAATATTTAATCTTATCTATTTAATTTTGTTAGGTAAAGCGTAAGATACACCGTGCACGCAGCGTACTACAATTAATAATAAAATATATATTTAAAAAAAAAGTGTTACATTTAAAAAATAAATTTAACACACAAAATAAACATCTGTTGTTTTAAGAATAAGTAACCCAATACAGCCATTCCCTTCTCAGATCACAAGTCGAGCAGAAAAGCTTCTGACTATAGTCACCTCGAATAAGGATCAGCGCATTGGTCCGTAGAATGCGGAATAACTCACACGCCATATTCGCAATACATAGATTTCCTTACATTCAAATGTTAAATAATATCTTATTTACAATTCTAAATGATTATTTATCTCACGTAACGAGTTTTACCATATTGTTTATGGTCTTTGGTATTGCGACCAATTGCCTCAAGATATTCTATTACTATAAATAGATTTAAATAATGTAATACTGTGCTTTGTTCTGAAATGTGCAGTGTGATTTAGAGTTATAACGTCAAGATTGTTAGATTTAGTGGAAATGCATTTCTGGCAGGACATATTGATTTTAACAGGTTTACAGTTTTTCTTGTCCATCTTAGCAAAATGTACATAAATAATCAGTTGTAGCTTCATAAAAAATGTAATTAATTTAGTATTAATTATGATTTATTAATAATTTGTAAATATACATCTTTGGATGTTTGTTAATGTCATGTTTTGATTGGTTTTTATAAAATAGACTACATCTTAAAATGACGACTTAATCCAAATACCTGATCTAAACACACTTCCTTAAATTAAAAGGAAAATATATTTCAACTGTATGTTTTCGGCTACCAGGACATCCGTCCATACCATCCCCTAAATAAAAAAATGCAGCAACCAACGCTAATAGCTCGGGTCCCTGACCCACTTGGCTCGAAGTGTGTTTTAACCGTCAAGAGTACCCGAGCACACTCGTCATCTCACAATGCTCACGTGCTCAAGTTTTGTTTCTTGAGGCGCACCGCACACGTCTAGCTGCTATTTTATTTTGATAAAACTACTGCTTTTTCTGTATTTTTAATAGTCTTTATTACATACTAGCTGTGCCCCGCGGTTTCACACGCGTTAATTTGGAAAAAAATAGCCTAAAGCCTTCTTCGATAAATGGGCTATCTAACACTGAAAGAATTTTTCAAATCGGACCAGTAGTTTCTGAGATTAGCGCGTTCAAACAAACAAACTCTTCAGCTTTATAATATTAGTATAGATAATAAGCAAACATACACACCTAATGGTGATAATTTTTATGACCAAAATTAAAAACTAATCTAGTATCTAATGAATCGATATAATTAATTTAATTATGACGAAAAAATTTATAAAGAAAAAAAATACGACTATCTATTTGTGATGAAGGTTTGGAGTATCTAGTTGCTGGTTCGGTTTCCGTTCCTAACAAATTTTTATTAGTGTTATTTTTATTTTGTTAGTTTTAATTTTAAGGCATGAATTATTAGATAAATACATATATTTTTCTATACAAATAGGTAAGCGCACGGCTCACCTGATACTAAGCTTTTACCGTAGTTTATAGACGCCTGCTGCACCAGAATCATCGCAAGCGCGTTCCCGACCCTACCTCAGTTAATACATAGTTCAATCTGACACAAGGTAACCACATCCTTGTGAGTTGCTTAGCTGAGTATAGGTATATCTTAAGTACGAGTATAATTTTATGAAGTAAACCATTTTTATATATATATATATATATATATTTTATCTTACTGAAAGCAGAGCGTGTAAATCTCTACCTATGGTCATTTAAGAAATATGAAGCTAGTTCATCATAAAATTAAAACTTTGTCATATTAAGAACGTAATATAAATAATGGTTTTTTGTATGAGCAATATACTCGTAATTATAAAAGCTAATTAAGCACAAGGTCTCAAGCGACACAGCGGCTTCGACACTTAAGTCTAGTCCATCCGGATAGATCGTCAACTACGTAATATAACTCAAACTAAACGAAAAAAACTGTTTTCAATATGTGAATAATAAATAGATCTTTGTTATTTGTCACTATTTTCTGCGATAAAGATAATTAAATATTTTATTCAGTCATATTGTTATTTTTATACAACTAGGTCGGCAAATAATCGTACGGCTCACCTGAGGTAAGCGATTTCCGTAGCTCACAGACGCCCGCAACATCAGAAGCATCACAAGGGCGTTCCCGACCCCCAATTCCCCCCAGGAGCTCTTCTTACCACCACAGGAACACAACACTGCTAGAAAGCAGTATTATTTAGCTATGATCTTCTTCAAAGTCAAACCACCTACTTCCCCAGTCGGGCAGCTCCAGATTTCGAGCAGGATATTTCCTGCTGAGCCCCCAGTCAGTAAGCTAATTAATTGTCTATTAATTTGTTGTTTTTACCAATAATTATTTATTAGTGTTATTTTCTTTAAATGTTTATAGCGTTTTAAATTAATTTGAAATTCTCAACGATATTAGACTAGTCTAATTCGGTTTGCAATGATAAGGAAATCGTTTTTTTTTTTTTTTTTGGGTGTTTGTTTTTTTTTTCTCTTAACGTTGCGTGTCCAGCTTGGTTCCGTCACGCTACGGCTAGTAATCGACACGCCTTCGATTTAAAATTATTTATGTACAACGTGCAGAATAACGGCTATTCTTAAATAGTTAGTATTTCGTTTAAACATATTTAATAAGTGTGCTCAACACACACACACGTGGTTTTCTGCTCCTAAGGTGACAATTTAACCCATTTGTTTTATGTAAAGATTGAGTCATATGTGTATACTAGCTTCTGCGCGCGACTTCGTCCCCGTGGAATAAAAGGAAAAAAAACCCTATTTTGAAACATTCTTCATTGGTGCTACGCTCCTATTTGTCTTAGCGTGATGATATATAGCTTATAGCCTTCCTCGATAAATGGGCTATCTAACACTAAAATAATTTTTCAAATCGGACCACTAGATCCTGAGATTAGCGCGTTCAAACAAACAAACAAACAAAAAACAAACAAACTCTTCAGCTTTATTATATTAGTATAGATGTTTAGAAATAAATGTACCTACATATACATACTACAGATACAAATAAATATATATCACACCAAGACTCGAGGCGTTAATCGAAGTACACAACTCCTAGAGCAGCAAACCCAGGTCACTTAAAATTACGTCCACTGGCTAGTCACTTTTATAGTTCAACTACGGTTTATCCAACAAAACTCCGTATTTAGAGCCAAGCCTTTTAGTAAATTTATGTGAAGAGTGATCGTGTTCCTAATAAAATAGAGCGGAACAGTCAGTTCAGTGTCAAAGGGAAATTACCTCCTACTTACTCGACCTTACAGAAGATCACAGCTGTATGAGTGATGCTGGTGAGTAAGGTGACCAGAGCTCCTGGAAGATTGGGGATCGGATCGGCAACGCGCTTGCGATGCTTCTGGCGTTGCAGACGTCTATAAGCTACGGTAATCGCTTACCATCAGGTGAGCCGTACGCTTTTTTGCCGACCTAGTTGTATAAAAAAATATGTATTACATATGACCTTTTCAAGTTTAAACGTATTGATGTCAGCTAACAGCTGAGTCAGTTACAGCTAATGAGTTAATTTCCTCAATGAGTGTACTTTAACGCTCACAAAATTAGTAGGTATATCAGATATCGACAATTAATGATAATACAGATATGTACGTTAAAATTACTTTATGTCTTTAGGTATGTTCTGTATTGTTTAAACAAATTTATTTTAATAATTAATTATATTTTGACGAAAGATTAACGAAATGGGAAGTTGTAAGAAATTGAATTATAATGAATTGTCGGTTATTTTTTTTTAAGCAATAAAAAGAAACGTAGTTGAACTTTTAATTATTTTATCGAGATTAATGAGCAAAAATTCTGTGGAATACAAACGAAACGAAAGAGTTAATCTAATTCTACTAATCTGATTCATTTTAAACGGTTACCAAACAAAACTTTTGTAATGTGTAACCTATTAAAAAACCGTCGTTATTACTCTACTTGCTGTAGTGACGCTGTATTTCATGCAATATATCTAATTTTGTACTATAACACAGTTTATATATATTTTTGAAAGAGTAACTGCGGAGTTTCTTGCCGATTCTTCTCTACAGAATCTAGGTATTACAAAAATTATTCGAAAACTGGATATTTACCATGTTTATACGAGTCAGTCTCATGAACAAGAAGATTCGCAGTTAATGTCGAAATATAGAGCTCCGCGAAGAAAAATTAATAAATATGGTAAATATCCCGTTTTCGAATATTTTTTGTAATAGAAGTAACCATGTTAATCTAAAATCTTATATAGAATCTAGGTACTTTCCGAATCGGTGATAGCTTCACTTTTAAAAATAACTATCACTTTGAAAATTTTAATGACTATTCGAAAGTGCTTTTAAAGCCTATTTGAATAAAGTTATTTTTGATTTTGATACTTCATAGTTGAGCCGGTAAAGCTAGTTATAAGTAGTCAAAATATTTTGTAAGCCTAATTATATACTCACACGCATAACTGAGTATGAACTATGAAGGGAAGACAACACCTATATATGTATCTACGCATATATGTCGTAGCGTTTATTATTTTTATTAATTTTCAAATATGTGAAATTTAATACTAATAGGACGTAATTTTACGTCAGGAAACGAAATGAAGTTAAACCAACACATCCTAGACCCACACGAACGAGTGACAGAACGAGACATCCGTGTCTCGAATATTAATTTTGATTGCTTATGTCTTCTGTGAAACATAGTATAAAAAGGTAAAGTTCGTAAAAGAACCCTCAAATGGTGCATAGTTAAATTAATTTGTCGGAAATTAATAGTAATAAAAGAATTATGTAAAAATTGTAGTTGAAATATCTGTTTCAGGTGATACATTTGTATTTATTTATTTTGAATTAAAAAAAAATCCTAATGTCAACTTATACCAAAGCTTGTATAGGGTGTTCGACTGCTAACTACGTTTCTTCAAAATAATGGGGGTTTCTGTATGTGTTAGATCACGTGCCGCGAAAAAAAAAATCCTAGCCCATTTTTAAATTTGACTTAGAATAGACGAGTTACTTTGATAGACTCCAAAACGTTGACATCCAACGTAATATTTATTGAACCAATTTTTTTTACTATAATAGTATTTAAAAAAATAATTATTAAAAGAAAACAAAAAACCCGCCTGCATAAAAAACAACTAATAGAAAATGAACTGAAAAGACTGGAACAAGTTAAAAATTCAAAATTACACAAAGCTAGCGAAACAAATCGAAACAATATCAAACATTATGTACTATACACTTAAAAATATCAATACGGTAGTCCTTCAAATATTTATGCAACATCGTACATAATATGCAGTCGGAGACATGAAATTGAAGGATAAGTCAAATCATTCTCTCTTTGTGCATGTCTCCGATGTTGCATAAATATTTGAAGGACTACCGTATTGATATTTTTAAGTGTATAGTACATAATGTTTGATATTGTTTCGATTTGTTTCGCTAGCTTTGTGTAATTTTGAATTTTTAACTTGTTCCAGTCTTTTCAGTTCATTTTCTATTAGTTGTTTTTTATGCAGGCGGGTTTTTTGTTTTCTTTTAATAATTATTTTATTCATGTCTTTTTAGTTAGACAAATTACGTAATCGGTTCAATTCATTAAAATAGTTTACATTATGTGGTTGATTAAAAAGTAATTTATTAACGACGCAAAAACTGCGGCCGTTCTAAAGTTGCCGCATATAGGTACCTATATTATTTTTATGTTTGACCAAGCATAACTTTTTACAGAGTTGTCCGAAGTTGATAATTCTTTTTTATGGGAAAGGCTAGACCCCGAAATTGACCGTCGGACGTTGCCTAGGAGGCGAGGAAGAAGCTCGGCTCGCATCTTGCTTGCCTTAGGCATGGGAAAGAGCAAATTCAACATTTTTTAAACTTTCTTATTGTATTTCTTTATTATTATTACAGTAATAATAACCATAATATACATTTTTGAAATCCTTGTATTGAGCCCTTTAATTTGATACTCATATTATAGTATTCTAAAAAAATATATATTTCTTCATTATCTACAATGGCTTCGCACAGCCGCCATGTTTGTTTTTTTTTTAAATGTCACATATCTAAGAACACTTGGGCTGCTAAGACGAATCTAACGATATCTCAATTATACAAATCCGTTCAGCGGTTCTAGAGGAATCAGGTAGTTAAGAATATTACATACATACATAATTACAAGATACGCGCGAAAAACATAACCCTTCCTTGGCAGTCGGGTAAAAAGACTTTAAATAAATTAAAAGTAAAAGACCTTTTTAGATATGAGTACCGACCTACTCGTATTTTCTTAGTTTGAAAATTTTAATAGTTAAAATCAATCACATCAATTTATTTAATTTACTTGTTTACAAGCAAATTTCGCGACAAGCTTTTATATCATATATATTATGTGTAATGACTTTATAAGTAGATAGTAAAAGTTTTAAAGTACAAATTTATTTTTTTCGTTTTAGTGCATTCAAATAAAAGCTTGTTTTAAAAAGGTCTTTTACTTTTAATTTATTTTTGACTTTTTAGTCGGTTATCACGTCACTTTATTCGAATTATTCTTAGCAAGCCCTTTCAACTAGTCCGCACTCTTGGATATGCCGCCATATTGCATTTAGAACGACATCACGAAGATAACCATGCATTGGCATCCAAATTGAACCTATATACAAAATTTCAGCTCAATTGGTTGAAGATATCTGCTTCAAAATTGAGTTGCAAGATTTCACCTGAACAAACATATCTACACACATAAAAACCATGCATTGTCATCCAAATTGAACCTTATACAGAGTTTCAGCTCATTTGCTTAAAGATATTTGATTCAAAATTGAGTTGCAAGATTTCACCCGAACAAACATACATACATACATAAATACATACAAATCATGCATTGTCATCCAAATTGAACCTACTTATATACAAAATTTCAGCTCAATTGGTTGAAGATATCTGCTTCAAAATTGAGTTGCAAGATTTCACCCGAACAAACATTAAATTTACATACATACATACATTGCAAGTTAAATAAAAGCTTGTAATTATATTTAATTTGTAGTTTGATGTGTATTCTGTGTAAAAATTTGTATTATATAGGATTTTAAGGCATTGTTATAAAGATATAAAGGTTTAAGAGTAAGCGCTTCCCGTATTTTTCATTGTGTGAGAGTCAAACACAGCCTCCTTGGAGGCGTGCAATAAAAACATTCTACGAGAAAAAGAATTCGTTTTCAGACGCAGTTCTTTATAGGTAGGGATCCCTAGTACAAATTTTTCATCTGATTAGTTCAAGCTAATTTTCCGGGAGTAGCTTCATTTTGATGAGACGAACAAATCAGCTGGATAGTAATAATTTTTGATGACCTTACGAGGTCATCAACTTGATGACCTCGTAACGTCATCAAAAATTGATTTTTTTTCTGATTTTTTTTTTCTTTTAGTTAGTGAATATTTATATAATTTGATGGTAATATTGTCCTACAAATTGCGTGGTACGTTATCCCGGTCCTACGCTCACTGCTGCTCTATCTCCTGCTAACTCTATTATCTACCACAATCGAGAGTTTTCGAAGAGGAACTTTTTGTTCGTCTCATCAAAATGAAGCTACTCCCGGAAAATTAGCTTGAACTAATCAGATGAAAAATTTGTACTAGGGATCCCTACCTATTAGTTGTATGCAGCAGTTACTATTCGTATTTCACATTATCGATGTTTTTAGGGCTAAGAAGAATAGTGTTGAACGGATGTAGAAGTACGTTGCCAGCTCGTATATTAAGACAAAGTAAAATTTAAAGGAGTCACGTATACGTCTACTTGAATCAACATTCAACAACAACGAGAATTCAATATGCAAAGGAATTGCCCACGTGCCCCATTCGTATTCATCCCGTATTCGATATAGATTATCCGCAGTATAAATTAACATAAGCTGCATCAATATGTATACGATTTTATGTAATGCGACGCATTGAAGATTACATAAGCTTACACATGCTCGTAAATGTAATCCTTCGATATTGGACTAATACACATCGACAATATTTTTGTACTTAACTTATAGTTATAATCAATAGTATGTGCGATGACAGTAAAAAGAAACATATTTGGCTTAACAAAAACACAATCAGGAATTTTTCATATACCTACACATATTATCACCCAGAGTACCTGTCCGACAATTATTTAAAAAAAATCGACAAATATCAATGAGACAATTCGCTATTTTGTTTGTAAGCGTAATTATTATAGTAATGGAAAACTAACGTCGGTTAATAACTAAAGAATTAAATTATAATTTTAGAATTGTAAGAAATGAAAGAAATTTTTAAATCAAAATATCTACCAATCAATCAATCTATCAGCATCAAAGCAGCGCAGCATAAAAGGCGTTTGTATTGTAATATTTCATTGTAAAAACTTAAAAATAACTTTTACTTTCATTTCTGAAACATTTTCATTAAATTTTAAATCAAATGTATCCTATTTGAATAATTATGTAGCTAGTGCTAGACTATAAAATCAGGTAGGCTTTTAAACCTCTCAAGTTCAAGTGGCTGTCGAGACGAGATCCGTGGAGGGCGTTTTAACATGTCGTTTAGAGATAAGGGCAAAAGGACTATTTGAGAAGGATAGTTTCAAAGTTGTGCTAAATATCATGGTTAAAATTTATGTATGTATTTGTAAATGCTTTATTTTGATGTAAAAAATTAATGTAACCTTTAACTGGTTCGGCAAATTAAATAATAATTGTAAACAAAAGCGAACTGCATACTTGTTCTCAAATATGTAGTTAATTGCTCGAATATTGTTTGTCAACTTATCGCAATTGTCTTGAAATTAAGGACAATGTATTGTCATCATTACAAAAACGTTTTATTGAATAGTTACACTAAGTATAAATCGACATTACCAACCTTTAGCATAAAAGAGCCCAATTCACATTATCTACGGATAATAGGAAGTACAACGATGAAAAGGGCCCTCATGTTACGTCGTTACCTGTTCCTATAGATTGGCTTTAATTAATTACATCTACAATTCGAACCTTTATATCTATTTTATAATGTATTGCAGTCATTATAATATTTAAATTTCTAGAACAAAAAATCCATATATTGGTACTATGTATTGCTCCATAACGTTGTAAGTCTAGAATTTTTGTTATTGTTATTTTTTCCGATAAATTACTAATCTATTTTCGTTGTTTGTTATTTAGGTACAGACAAACACTCAGTTTAAAAAAGTTTCGATGTGAACTTTAACTAATTATATGAAAAAACTATCGCTAGCAAGCAATACCGGCAATGAAAGAATAATGAAACTAATGATATTTCGTAATGAGTAGCAATTGCAACTAACTCCTTATATTACAAGTCCCTAAACGCAGCAGAAACCGTGACTACAAATGCAGAAATGTTATTTCAAATAGCACATTCTAACAACTATTATAAATAAGCTCGGCAACTTAATGGCTCGTTCGGTAAGGCAACATTTGTTAAATACGGTGTCCGAATTCCAAGCCGCCTACTGCACTTCGTAATTGTTTTACAAAAACGTACGAATGACGACCGATCATGATTTGCATTTAGTGTCATACTAATAGAACACTTAATGGCACACAAAAGTGATCCTTATATGCTATAAAATAGAGGTGTTAGTAGTGATATGCCAAGGTATTCGCTGAGCCACCCACGTGATATATTTTATGACTCTTCTATTATCGATAAACACTTGGTAAATAGCTAAAATAGATGTTGAAATATAGCGCAATGCAATTTTTCGCTTTCGAAACAGAAGGCAAATCTACCTTAGACAGATAGATTTGAGCTGGACGTCTTGTACATTGACCTCAAGTATCACATAAAGAACGTAATTGATGACAATCTTGACAAGATTAGGCGGTCGAACACCGTCTGGCGTGACCTGTGACGGATTTGGTGCTAATTACCAATAGTATTGTCAATGGAATCTTAAGATTTTATACGTAAGATATAAAACATACAGTAGAAACAAGGACACAGCCTACATACGTATTTGCTGTTATAGTTAATGTTAGGTAGATACCTGATAATATTTTGCTCTGCTAGAAACTTAGACCGTTGGATCCATATGCTTTATATTGCATCAGCTTGTAAACCTTCTGGTGATCGATTTGTTTGTGTTATTAAAGGATAGAGCAAAACACACGATAATATCAAACTACATTTTTGATTTTATATACAACTATCCCTACTCCATTTTGTATAGAAGAAAATCCTTACGACGCTCACGTAGCGCACAAAGAACCTCACAACGAACCTAGATCACACAGAAACAATTGTCGATGCGTCTTTTTATCAGTAGTATATCAACGGATTTCCGCTCCTCGAATAGGGCCCTTTATCGGACTAAATAATCTTTACCTATACGAGCTAACACTTACACATATATCTGTTTACTATATATTTTAAAGTAGCGTAAAACTTTGACACTAATATACATTTTTATCTCTGAAATTATTTAAATAATTTTAATCATAATTTTGACACAGATTAAACCTCTTTTCAAAAAGTTGTATTAATAGCTCTAGAACACTATTATTATCGATGAATATTTTGGACCCTTCTTTCTTCAATCTGTGTTTGGACCTTAATTATAAATTAAAATCCTTCTCCTACATGGAGAAAAAGGTCCATGTCCAATAGAGGGATGGTTCAGGCTGAATTGTAAGTATTAAAAACAACAATTAAACGAAGTTAAAACATAGTGAAAATATTAAAACTATAAAATATGCGTATGTGGGTGTTTTGCAATAGGAAATGTCACCGAACACGCTGTTAGCTGTTAGGTTACATATAAGGTGCTCGCTCGTTACCAGACTTATGCTTGTTTTAATTATATTGAATATTAATTATTTTTATTGCAAAAAACAATGACAAAATTTTTCAATATATTTCTTACAGTATTAATAAATTACGAAATGTTTACAATAATTGTATCAGATTACACGTTCGAGTGGCTTGGAAAAAATTGTTACTTAACCAGCAAAGTTCACCGCTTCTTAGACACAATTTTGTAATGGTCGTGTTGTTTTTGAGTTGGAATTTTTTTGGTATATTCTCGGTGTTATCAAAGATGTAAATTAATTAATACATAAAAGAAACTGAACAATTTAATGTAACAAAAAATATTATTAAAAGCGCAAAGGCCTTTGACCTTCACTTATAATAAGAAAACTATTCTGTGTCGTCTCTTTGAATAATTTTCGCCTTATTTTTATTATTAAATGTTCTCTTAACTAAATAACTATGATTGTTTCCATTAATGAATGCCTTAAAAGTTAATATTTACGTATCTGACCATAATCATCAATCCTATTGATGTGGTATTGTGGTTTAACCAATTAATATTTGACTGAAATATTGACGTACCTATTGCTGGTATTGAGACAGGTCACAGGAATCGGAGACCACAGACTAAAGCAATACACAGTTTAGACATTCGTCAACATAATGATAATGAGTATGTAAGAATGTATTACTTTTTATTAACCACCGACGCAAAAAGAGGTTATAAGTCTGGCAGAATGTTTGTCTGTGGCATCGTAGCTCTCGAACGGATAGACCGATTTCGATGCGGTTATTATGCGTATATAAAATACTGTACATAATTGTGTAGACAGTAAAAACTTCACACAATTTAGTGCAATTGACACTGATTGGCATAGGTAATGACTGGCAAGAAAAGTGTTTAATGCGCTTATAACCGGATAATTATACGTATTGCCTTTTACAACTAATAATAGGAAACTATAAATGAAACAGCTGTATCAGAACTTAATGTTGACTAATGTATTGTAACACGTTACAATACCCTACAGTAATTGACGAAGCTTACACGCGAAAACTGTCGCTATGTCAAAGGTACAAGATCTGATTTTGTTTGTAAGGTTTTTCTATGTCATACTGAAGGACTTCTATGGTGCGCCAGGCGCCGTAGAAGGGCCTGCGGCGCGCGCTCCTTGATGTGCATCTTGGTCGCATACCTTGCCATTTCCTACACACTAAACGGTCCTCTAGAACAGTGGTCGGCAACCTTTTGGTAGACAAGGGCCACGAGGTGGCCAAATAAACTAAAGGCGGGCCGCACTTATGATTTAAACCCTAGACTCTACCTGATACCTACATAATATGTATAATTGGTCATATCCCATAGAAAAAATGAAAATGCTATTAAAATTTTTAAAACATATGGAATTTAATACGTACACGTAATACTTATATTATACAGCACAACAGCATTTTTGTTGTATGGATTTTTTTATGGATCTAGCTGCATTTTCTACCCTAATTCTAAATTTGTACTCAGATTTTTGCTAGCAGCTCTACATTTTGAGATATGAAGGGTAGCTATTTTTGTCAAAAAACATGGTTTCCCGTCATATAACAATTTATTTTAACAACATTTTCTTTTATGTAACTTTCCTGAATAAGTTGGAGTTTTACTACTATTCTGGATCCAACAGTAGTCAGCCATCATACTTTCACTCCAATAGCCCTGGTAGCGCTCCTCCATGAAGCGAATATCCTGATGAAAGCGCTCTCCCTGCTTCTCGCTTAAATGTCCAAGATTTACAGAAAATCGATCAAGGTGGCTATAAATGAAATGCGTCTTAATGCTCATGTTGTATCCAAGGTGCTGAACGTATAATGGTAACTGCTTGACGTGGTCAGGAAAGTCGACGGACTTCTTATTTCCCGAAAAGTTTTTTACAAGCCAAAAAAAACTAATTCCAGGTGTTTTTTCAGCAGTTGTCATACATTCCGTAAAATTTACATCGTTTATTAATTTTCTAATTTGTGGTCCTTCGAAAATTCCTGCTTTTAAATTCTCAGCACTCAATTTTGGAAACGATCTGGATATACAGTGGCGTGTAAAAGTTTTAGGCCACCCTGTTTTTTCCATATAACTGACAAAATATTTTTTTCTTTCACTTGTTCTTTGTTCGAGTTGTTTGAGAGGACCATAATAAAGATTATAACGTTAATAATTATATAAAATATAATATTGTACAACAGTAAATGACTTTCAACAGTGTGCAAAAGTATTGGGCCACCGCAATTCACGAATTTGCCGGACCTTACTGCACAAGATTTTTTGATATTTTTTTCTCATTGGTTTCTAAAAACGCTATGCACAAGGAATATGCTAAAAATTACTATTATTTCTGCCTCAATGCCGAAAAATTTTAACGATAAAACTTGAAATATGCAAACATTAAGCTCTGTGAAATTTTGTTCAAACCACGTTCAAAGTTCAAACTTTATTCAGAAAAAAAATTCGTGTTACATCACAAGAGTTTTATTGGTGTGTAAAAGTACTGTCAAATGTTAAAATTTTAAATTTAACTAAACAAATGGAATACTGGAGAAATATCTGAGCGAGAGACCGTAAATAAATGTGGGCCGTGTGGATCCGCGAAAGATCGCAGCCGACATTTCATGAGAATTCTGAAGAGAAAGTTAAGCGGATGTTACTAGGAGTACGGGGACGTGTAGTCTGAAGGCTATGGGAATAAGGGGACGTGTTTCTGTGCAGAAACCACCTCTCCAAAGAAAAAAAAAAGACAGCTCGGATGGACTGCGAAAACGTATTAGGACTGAACACAAATGTAACAAAATCTATTTGGATTGTTTATACAGGTCTTTCTAGACGCATGTTGTGATTGATCTGTAATGTAATGACATTGCAGATCAATCACGTTCATTTGTAAATGACTCGGTACTTCCTGAATATCACAGGAAAAAGGGTTTGCAAAAATCTTCTTTGCTTGAAACCTTTCAAACTCACCAAATCTGTCGCTGAATAAAAAATGTCACATCATAATTATATCTGCCAGTTTCGTTTTAATTCTACGTGTTACTCGATCGCGGTTCGTTCATTTGCATTTATTTTGATATTTATAACTTATTTACAAAACATTCGCGGGCCGCAAGTAAGAGCTCCGCGGGCCGCATGCGGCCCGCGGGCCTTGCGTTGCCGACCACTGCTCTAGAACGTTGTATAGTTGACTCATTGACGCAAAGTGAGGTCGACCGCCTGTGACATTGATTAATTAGTCTCGGTAATTTACTTTTTAGCTAAAAAATATAGTGTCTCTTATTTATCTAAATAATTAATTAGTCTACTTTGAGGACAATAGGTGCTTGCTCTGTAGCTTAGGAACCGATTAAAACTGCATTAGATTGTCAGACTTGAGAACAATCCAAGCAAAGCTCAGGGAGATGAATTCCTAGATTATTATTATATATTTTCTTTATTTATTTATTTATTTATTTATTTATTACAAAACTGACGACAGTGGTTTATCTGCCTCGCTCGTCGTATATCGATACGCTTCAACTTGTAATATCCCACTGTTGCGCATAGGCCTCTTTCCCCATGTAAGAGAAGGATCAGAGCTTAATCCACCACGCTGCTCCAATGCGGGTTGACGGATGTACTCCTTACTATGAGTAACGATCGCTATCAGGTGTACATGATAACAACCGGGACCGACGGCTTAACATGCTCTCCGAGGCACGGTGGGGAGATCCACAAGAACTGCACAAACACCCAGGCCACGGCAAACGTCTGTATGGCCATTACAAATGTTGTCGTGTGCGGGGATCGAACCCACAACCGCCAGCGCAACAGCCACAAACCAGTGCTGTGAACGCTGCGCCAACGCGGCGTCTATATCGATAAATAACCAGCAATTTTTATGGTGTAGAATTAAGTCCTGCATCGGGTGTTTCGATACACAAACACCCCAGATCACAACAAACCTCTATTTCGATTAATTGCGCTAAACATTACTACCTCTATTTATGTTAACATATTTTTGAGATTTGTTACAACGGATGTGCGATGAAGAATTTAGAATTAGAATGTGAGGAAATGAGAAACAAATTTTACAAGATCATAAAACTTTCATTTCGTAAGTATATCTGTATTCGTGTTAGTAAACTTCAAGTCAACTTTCTAAGCTAATGCGCATACAATTTCCGTAATGTAATCGAAGTGTCATTAATGACACGTATGTATATGTAGATTAAACTTAATTAATTAGTGTTACATATTATTGTAACACATCTATCTATCATCTCATATGTATCATCAGCGACCAAATATATTCGAGATTATTGTCGCGATATCAGTTTTTTTTTTATATCCCAAATATAGTAGAGCTTAAATTCTCTTCTCGTCTTCGATATTTTTCTATAACGTTTTTAAAATAGAGCGCGAATAGTACGAAGTATTTTTGATGTAACATAAATCGTAATGGACGTGCTTGTCTCAACGCTTCGTTATATTAATATGATCTCGATGAAGACATGATATAATTAAATAATAAATTAATGATAAATACCTTATAGTTTTATAAGGTTTGGAGATGAACCTCATACACAACTCGGAAGATATATCTATAATGACTGAGGATTTCAAAATCAAAATCAAAAATAATTTTATTCAAGTAGGTAGACTCTAAGAGCACTTTTGTATCGTCATGTTACAAATTTAATTTTTAAAGTGATTATTATTTATTATATTATTAAAAGTGAAGCTACCACCAATTCGGAATGTAGATTCTGCAGAGAAGAATCGGCAAGAAACTCCGCAGTTACTCTTTTGAAAAGATTGTAATTATAAACTATTTTAGTACAAAATTAGCAATATCTTGCATGAAATACAGCGTCACTAAGTCCAAACATCTTTATCAACGAAATAATCCTGCACCGAATAATACACTTTATCTTTTTTTTATATAAAAATTTTAAATATGTGTTGAGACAATTCCAAAATTGTTCGTGGGATTTTATTATACCTGCGATTGCGAATATCATAACCCAGAAAGGAGACGTTTACTTTGCGCAGTCGGAAACTTAGAGTTCTTCTTTTCTAATCTACATCATCATCATTTCAGCCTATCGCAGTCCACTGCTGGACATAGGCCTCCACAAGTTCGCGCCAATAATGGCGTGAACTCATGTGTTTTACCCATAGTCACCACGCTGGGCAGGCGGGTTGGTGACCGCAGGGCTGGCTTTGTCGCACCGAAGACGCTGCTGCCCATCTTTGGCCTGTGTACTTCAAAGCCAGCAGTTGGATGGTTATCCCGCCATCGGTCGGCTTTTTAAGTTCCAAGGTGGTAGTGAAACTATGTTATCCCTTAGTCGCCTCTTACGACACCCACGGGAAGAGAGGGGGAGGCTAAATTCTATGCCGTAGCCACACAGCAACTAATCTTAATATGCCTTTATTAAATCTTCCCAAGATTTCCCTACATGATTTATTGGTACAGAAAAAGTCTTGTTTCAATCTTGTACGTAAATATTACAATCACAAGGCCGGTTGCCATGTAATGTTTGAAGTTGTAATAACTGTTTGTTTATTAGCGTCTAGGAGTAGTTGTAAATCGAAGTGTCATGCTGTTGAAACATTAATTTGGTGATTCAATGTGTAATTTGTTTATTTTATATCTATGTCATTAAGTAATATCATTAGCAAATGTCACGGTAATATCATTAGCAATGTCAATATTATTTGACTGACTTTTGACCATTAATTATTTATTGATGAAAACAAACTAACAGAACACGACTGAATTGTATGTTTTATAAAAAAAAAATGCCCATTTTTAAAGTTCTAGCCCCAAATGAAATTATTATCAGTATTATCACCATACCATACCCAACGGTTTTTTGTCACCATAATATTTTCTCTAATACTTATATAAATTTTGTAAAGAAGGAAAATTCAATTATTGCTTTAATATTTACGTTTAGGTAAATATATATAACACTTTAATAAAAGCTTATTTAAACCTATAAATGCTTAAATATCTTTCCCTTTATTTACTCTTTATAGTTATTTGTTAATTGAATCGCTCTAACGTCTATTTGTACATGAAATTGAACGTCATAGCGAGGGTTAGGGGTCTGGGTTGGGCCATTGTAGCAGGCAGTAATGATCACTTACACATACACAATACACATCGAACATATTGCAGGGGAGCTGTATGTGGTTAATAATAACTATGTAATAACACTAAACTCTGTCACGGTTTTGCTCGTAACTTTGATTACTGATTTACGCTCTAACAACTACATCATATTTATTTATTAAAAATATTTTAACATTAAATTAATAATAACGGTAAAAATAAGATCTTTAGTTGTATAAAATTAATATAATATCTATACTAATATAATAAAGCTGAAGAGTTTGTTTGTTTGTTTGTTTGTTTGAACGCGCTAATCTCAGGATCTACTGGTCCGATTTGAAAAATTCTTTCAGTGTTAGATAGCCCATTTATCGAGAAAGGCTATAGGCTATATATCATCACGCTAAGTCCAATAGGAGTGGAGTCCACGCCGACGAAGTCGCGCGCAGAAGCTAGTGTATTATAAAGAATCATAAAATTGGCGAGTTGCTGAATTATTTCTCGCGCATTTCGACAAGTTTTGTCTTAGCGTTCGTCGCCATGTTGTATATTATGTGTTTCGAGACCTTGACAAAGAATACTAATCCTACAGTAAATTTTTAAGCGTTAGATATGGAGATATGTTGATTTAATTAATTATTCATTTGACCTTAGAACGATTTTTTACGTCTTGTGCCTAATCGACCTTCGTTCTTGCACACCTCATTCATTTATTGATTTTAATTAATTCAATTTAAGACGTCTGCATGTGATTTTAGGGTTCCGTACCCAACGGGTAAAAACGGGACCCTATTACTAAGACTTCGCTGTCCGTCCGTCCGTCTGTCCGTCTGTCACCAGGCTGTATCTCAAGAACGGCTATAGCTAGACAGTTGAAATTTTCACAAATTATGTATTTCTGTTGCCGCTATAACAACAAATACTAAAAACAAAAAAAAATATTTAAGGGGGGCTGGCATACAACAAACGCGATTTTCTTGCCCTTTTTTGCTTGATATCAATAATGGCAACAGGTAGGCACTTGAAATATTCACAAAATACTTAATTGTATATTTACTTTAATAATAAATAATAAAATTAAAATTAAAAAAAAAATTATTAGGGTAGGCTCTCATACAACAAAAGTGATTTTTTTGCCGCTTTTTGCCCGATAATAAAATCAATGTACATCCTGTTGTTTACCTAGTCAATGGTACGGAACCCTTCGTGCACGAGTCCGACTCGCACTTGGCCGATTTTTTTTTATTTACCTTTTTTATTGCAATTGGCATAATAATAAGTAATTTATACCATGTGTAGTAAAATAATTTAATTAAGAGTGATTTGTATCCTTTGTATGCTTACTTTTTATTTAAAAAAATGTACAATACAAAGACATTTAATTAACAAAAGTTATTGAATAATTATAATAATTTCTTGAAAGATGTAAAAAACGAACTTAATACATAAGTACAGTACGTAGTGATTATGCGGCAGTATATAATGATTATTATATACCGATAATCCTTTCCCAAATAAAGTCAATTTAACACCTTAAAATAAACACCTACACGTTCTATCTCGATAACACACAGTTTACGCACGAGGAAGTAAAACAACGCTCGCAATACAGGACTGCACTTACACTTTATAATAAACTCCATATTAGGTTAAAGATTATGGATAAGCAATTATTGTCGTGCGATTACTGCACATTTATTGTTACATTTGCTCGGGCGGATTGCATGATTTTGGCTGTTCTGTTTTCTACCGTTTAAATATTATAGGCTATAGTTTCACTCAGTGATTACGTTGCATTCTGGTGAATGACTTTTTGAAATCTAAATCTAAATTATAAAATGCTTTGTTAGTACGTAAATACACAGTTTTCTCTATCACCACCAAACCCAATCAACTTCCCGTTGGTGTGGTAAATACCCCTTCGCCTCCAGGTGGTAGTGAGGGAGTTTGGTCGCGGTTGGTGAAAGTGGGTGGTGGTGGGTGGTGACAATGTTAAAACATATATTTCTGTCCTTTTCTAGCGCATCAGGACATCTGAAAAGATCACAAAATTTCTGTGAAAATGGTCTAGAAAGTTTCTGCGATGTATTTTAACCCGAGCAACGCCGGGTTTCGCTGCTATTACTTTATAATTTTTCAATGTATGCATTACAATCTAACAAAAAAATTATTTTCTCTTTTTATTATTATAGTGATTATTTAAGTACGTTTGTAGGGAGCTTTTTCGTCGAATGTGCGTTCAGTTATTGGCGCAAGTCCAATTAAATATTTCCTTTTAAGCCCGGCACAACGGATGTAGCTGTTAATTTCATTTCGGCTCGTTTATGTGCCACGATATTTTTAATAGAATCGATTTACTGTTTTTAATTGAACATCAAAAGATTTATTTATAGTATTTTTAACAAACGATTCTTTAAAATGTTTAAATTGGAAACTATGGACTATGGAAACAAGATAACGAATTACGAATTATTATAGGTAATGCAGTGACGACATCTCGGCCACCATAACGTTTATGTAGTCATGACATAAGTATTACCTTTATGAGTCATAATAGACTAACAGATTCCTTCCTAACAAGCGTTGTAATGATAATTCTGCACCTTGTTCAAACAGAGGCGCCAGAGTCCGTACATACCTCTATACATACCCAATATTGCCCGAAAGTAATAGACTTTATATCCTTAAATATAGAGTGTATTATTGCATAAATTATTAATGTTGTTTTAATCACTATCGTGATTGTATTTTATCATAATCCTCGCTCTTGAGATAAAGTGATAAGGCGTGATAACAGTGACCAGAGTAGACAAACAATGTATTTGCATTTTTTGACGACCTTCGATACTTATCTACGAAAAGAACTATTCGTATTTATCGGTATTAATTTTTTGGATCAATATATCGTAATTTACCGATTTTTTTTAAATATTTTTAGTTCAAGTGCTAACTTTGGACTGTTTTTCGAAAATTGGTTTAGGAATATGTTTTTATTATTTTTATTACAAAATAATTATTATTATGGGCCCCGTAAACGATCAAATTTGTTTGTCAAACTTGTTTGATCAAACATCAAACAAGCCCGCACACGATCAAACCAATAGATCAAATAAACTCCTAGAAACCAAAACGATAAATCTGTAGTCTGTACATCTACTTATGTATATACAAATAAATAAAATTGGAGGGTCTGTCTGTAATATTAAAATAACCGTTTTTTACTAAATTCATATGTTTGTATACACGGTACATATACTAAAATAACATTTTTTCAGATTCTTGTCTGTCTGTCTGTTTGTTCCGGCTAATCTCTGAATTTTGACGGGACTTCCACTGGCAGATAGCTGATGTAATAAGGAGTAACTTAGGCTACTTTTATTTTTTATTTTTTTTATTGTATAGCTAGAACAATAACTATTTTTTTAAATTCCACGCGGACGAAGTCGCGGGCACAGCTAGTATATAATAAATATAAATATCATATAAAATTACTAATTCAAGAAAGTTGGAAAATATTGGCTCTACAATTTAGAAATACACGGAACTTTGATAACTGCAATGGAGCTGTAGATGGAAAGCATATCAATTTACAAAAACCTGAAAATTAAGCTTCCTATTATTATAATTATAAAGGAATACACAGCCATTGCAGTTGTGTTCTTCATGGTTTCAAGGCGATAACTGAGATTTTATTTGACAAACACAGCCGCACACGATCAAACAGGTTTGTCAAACACACCTTCAAACAAAATTTCCTTCAACACGTCAAACATTTTCAATGTTTGACAAAACAATCAAACACGCCCCGCACACGATCAAAAAATTTGACAAACACGTTTGTCAAACAGAAATTTGATCAAATATTTGATCGTCTACGGGGCCCATTAGTAGACATATTTTGGAAATGAAAAAAAAAACAAGTTTAGATCACACGACTGAAGTAAAACTTCTTTAGCTGCCCCTACAGAATTATTGAAATCTTACAAATATTTATTTTTGAGCTTTATTTTTATAATTTATAAAAAAAATTAACAGTCACTAAGAACTATTAATATAATAATGATGTATGATATTATATCTACGTAACTCATATACCTAAAACGGGTTTTACTTATGTACGGTATAAAATACGTTTGTTGGTGGTAAGGTCAACTTAATAAAACGATTACTATCGTATACGCACTTTTATTAATAACAAACATTTGTCGATAAAAAAAATGATTAATGTCTACTATTAACGTTGAACTTGATTATATCAACATTTAATCGATAAATATTATCTTATATATGTTGAAAAAAACGAGTTTAAAAATTAATAATGCGTAATACATACAACAGTACAAGTAAATAATTATTATAATCTTGTTTAAAAACTTACTATTTATGTAGTATGAATTTATGTATAATACATATGTAGGGAGATGAATTATTTACGACAAAGAGAACAGAAAAGTTTTCTAACCATGGCCGCATTGTATTTATTTATTACATCGAAAATAGAGCTCTCAAGAACTTCGTCCTAACAAGTAGGTATCACTATCACTATCACTACTCACTACATATTATAAAACAAAGTCTCTTCCCGCTGTCTGTCTGTCTGTATAATATATGCTTAGATCTTTAAAACTACGCAACGGATTTTGATGCGGTTTTCTTTAGTAAATAGAGTGATTCCAAAGGAAGGTTTATATGTGTAATACATGCATAATATAGTAGAGGAACACTGATAGTTTTAAAGTTTTCTAATGTGATGTCGTAAATAAACACATTTTTTGCGCTTAGATTGCAAATATTTATTTTATATTTAGTATCAGCATTGCACCCGTGCGAAGCCGGAGCGGGTCGCTAGTTTAAGTATATAATAAAGTGATTATTTTATAAAGGCTGACCATAAAATTATTTACTAAAATAGAATTTTTAATTAATTCGTATTCTTCCGTGTAACGTATTTATCAAAGATGCAAAAAAAGTGTTTTAGATACACCACCGAGGTGTTCAAGAATTTATTATTTTAACTTTTTGGCATTACAGCAAAATTTAAGTTATTCTATTTAGTGCTTCATTAGTTCCTCTATCCTCATTGTATTTCATCGTACAACGCAACGCCACCATCATAGCTGCTCTTTTTTCATTCTTGTCTCATGTCTGATATCGAATATAATGCTCGACCGATCCGTTTAATAATTCCGTCATTGTTTTCCGACACCGCCCGTGGCATACTAACAAGTAATAACGTAGATTGTCTGAAAACACTTTCGTTGCGAGGCTTTTATGACATCGTAGTATCGTAGATGACTGACTATCTTTTTTACTTGAGCAATCTATACATATAATAAAATGGTAGAAAAGTCAAAACTGTACATTGAATATTTTTTTAAAAGAATACTTGGGGTGTGATCTACAATCGATACCGAAGCCAAAAATATAGTTTTTAGAATTTTTGTCTGTTTGTCTGTTTGTCTGTTTGTCTGTATGTATGTCCGGGATAAACTCAAAAAGTACTGCATGGATTTACTTCAAATTTGGCACGAATGTTGTTAAGAAGTCGGGTCAGAACATAGGCTATATATTATCACGCTATCACCTACGGGGAACGAGCAGTGAACCTTTATTTCTTCAAGTGTATGTCCGGGATAAACTCAAAAAGTACTGCATGGATTTACTTCAAATTTGGCACGAATATTATCAAGAAGTCGTGTCAGAACATAGGCTACATATTATCACGCTATCACCTACGGGGAACGAGCAGTGAACGCACGCAGACGACGTCGCGGGCAGCAGCTAGTATTTTAATAGTTTTTGAATCTGTGTCTGGATGTTATGTTTCTTTTTGTATCTGAAATCTTTGAAAGAAACAATTCGTCTGAAAGTAATAATAAAAAAAAATCTTAAGTAACATACATTCATGTCTAACTCATTTTTCATTGAAATTTTAAATTAATGCGGACTAAATTTGATCGATCAAAACATTATTAAACTTAATAAAATCGAGAAAATTAAATTGCTTTTCCTATAGTTTTGTGTTTGATATACTGTATATCTATCACAACAGTCCCCGCAGTCTTCAGTCCTACTAACAATTTTTTTAACAATAAATTATTATAATAAAAGCTACACTGATGTTTTAACCAAGCAGCTGTTCGCTACTTTCCGTGCTTTTCTTTCAAATGACCCGCGAATATAATAGTATTCTTTCTGAAATCGCTTTTAAGAATTCCGAGTAATATCTATCTAAACATACTTTCACAATTGTTATACTTTATCTGATGGTAGATCCCTCGCGAAAGAAAAACCTTTCTATTCTCTAACACTGGAATGTTATTGTTTAGACAAATTGCTTAAACTACTGGTCATTTCATTAAAAATAGTTACATCTTTTTTTGAAGTTATACTTCTTTTGGCGCGTTTGAGCAAAATGATGAGAGTAAATTTTTATGATGCGCGCGCATACCGTCACTAAAAACCGACACGCTGAAGCTATTCAAGGAAGAAGTTAGCAACGTGAAGTTAGCTAGCCAATGAAGTATAACTTCTTTTGCGCGTACGTAATTACACCCACACACACTTCTTTTTCTAAATTAAAGAATCTATTTGTCCAAAATGCTTTAATTTTCATTTGGGGGAAAAAAACCGTAGCATAATTAACTACCTACTTACTACATTGTGCAGAAAGAGTATCTTTATTAAATTTAATTAAAATATACCTAATAATATCAAAAAAATGTATTCAAAAAATCTTAATGAACCGATTTAAAATATTACAGAGTAAAATAAGTTTTAAACTTTACACAGACATTACATAACACTTCCCATGTTATTGCCAAGGTGTTTGTGAATGTACACTGCTATTCACACTATGTAATAATGATTATATAAACTCAATGCGTAAGCTTCCTAATTTATGGCGCTTGCACCGTATTCTCGTATTGTGGTCACGCGTGCGACTCGATAGACGGAGAGACGCCAGACGGTCGAAGCGCCGTTAAAATTGCATGAAGATCGAAAGACTGGTCCGTAGCGAGAGGCTTGTAATAGCTTAATATAGCTTTAGCTCTTACGGATCTTTTAACTGTCATCTAACGGCTAGTTTCAGTTATCTGTCTTATCTTTGTTTGAGATCGTTATAGCTTGGATTTTAGTACAATTTGTATGATGTATGACCACACGATTGAAGTAAAACTTCTTTAGTTTCCCCTACAATAATATACGAAACGTAACTCTCTCTCTATTTTCACTAAATTATATCTCCCTCTCTACTTTCGTTCGCCTCGTCTGATCACACTTTTTGTAACGCTCTCGTCACGCATTCACCTTACTGCTCAAGTCAAGCGCTGTTTCAAGAAGTTTTACTTCATAAATTACATAAAATAAAAACGTTTTCTTGTTAACAGACAGGTTCCGGCAAGACGTACACGATGGGAAGCGGGTGGGAAGGCGAAGTAGTGGACGAAGATAAACGAGGAATCATACCTCGAGCGATTCGAGACCTCTTCGCCGGTGCTGACGAGAGAGCAGAAGCGGCTCGGTCTCAGGGACAGCTCCCGCCGGAGTTCTCAGTACAAGCGCAGTTCATCGAGCTGTACAACGAAGACATTGTCGACTTGCTCGACCCAGCCAAGGATCCCTTCGCTAAAGTTAGTACCACTTAGTTGAAGTTAACACCAATTACGTGTTCTAACTAATAGATTCGCTATTATTGAACTAAAAACAATGTTAAATGACTCTTACGAAACAAGTTTAAAGCCGTATTCACAAGGTCATCTGCTACTTGAGTCGAATATAATAATATCAGTAACTAGCTATATTTAATTTACATATTTATAAACTATTATTTGTCTGAGTATTACTCGAGTAATTAGTGTGTGGCTAATATTTACAAAGAATACGTATTTTTGCTCATACGAATAGTCTTTAATTCACAAAAAGCCTCGAATTCCAAGAAAATGCTGAGAATTGAAGGACAGTATCAACCGTACTAAAACACGCAATTCTTAACTAACGAATATTTACATAATCATACGAGTTCTTTTTAATATACTTTACTTTTTAGGTCCGGGTAACTATTTCTTGACTTAAGATTTCTGAACTTCGATTTTAGGGTGCTCTTAGGATAACAGAGGATGGTTGCGGTGGAGTT
Source organism: Melitaea athalia (assembly GCA_905220545.2). Lineage (NCBI taxonomy): Eukaryota > Metazoa > Arthropoda > Insecta > Lepidoptera > Nymphalidae > Melitaea > Melitaea athalia. Next base: position 4,796,400 of record HG992178.1, on the reverse strand, counting down.
AAAATTGTTGGTGCATCAATGCGAGCAGTGAGAGGCGTCAAAGAAGCTCTAGGAGCACTAAGAGCAGGCGCTCTCGCGCGCACCACGGCTGCTACTAACATGAACTCATCCTCATCTCGATCACACGCAGTATTCACACTACTCCTTAGACAGAGGCGGCTTGCTGCCGACCAAGATGGAGTTGATAAGGAGACGGATGGCGAAACTCCTGAACAGTACGAAACATTAACTGCCAAATTTCACTTCGTCGATTTAGCTGGTTCTGAACGTCTGAAGCGGACGGGTGAGTTCTACCACCATGTGAAAGAATTAGCTTAAATAATGTACACTCGTGTGCTAGTTATATAATACTTATATTTTGTCCTAACTGTAGGGGCGACTGGCGAACGAGCTCGGGAAGGAATATCGATAAATTGTGGTTTACTCGCGCTTGGTAACGTGATATCAGCTTTGGGTGACAAGTCGCGTAGGGTTTCACACGTGCCTTACAGAGATTCGAAATTGACGAGGCTATTACAGGATTCTCTAGGAGGTATAAATATTTTTTTTTCCATTTACTCCTTAATTAAGGTACATTACTAATGTATTTCTCTTCTCGATAGGTAACAGTAATACAGTGATGATAGCATGCGTGTCGCCAAGCGATAGAGATTTCATGGAAACTTTGAATACGTTGAAGTACGCTAACCGCGCACGCAATATCAAGAACCGTTGTGTCGTGAACCAAGATTTAACTTCGCGGACGATTAGCCAACTTCGCCAGGAGGTGGCTCGATTGCAGCTCGAACTGGCTGAATACAAACAGGTGATTGATATATTGTTCTACTATTCATGATTTCCGTCAGAGAAATAGCTGTGGACATACTCATACAAATAAATTGGGAAATTTTTGCTCCAATTGATAGCAGAAAATAATTATCGTATTGGTCATTTTTAGAAGATTAAGAAACATTATATTTATCTTGTTATTTTCAAATGGTGCTAAAATTTTAAAAGGTTAAGAGAATATGTTTAATAAAGTGTTCCTATGTACTTAATAGGGTAAAAGAGTTGTATCTGAGAATGGCGAGGAAGGTTGGAGCGATGTCGTCCAAGAGAACGCGATACTGAACGCCGAAGTGGAATCCCTCAGACGTCGGGTTAAGGCCATGCAAGGCACCATAGAACAGTTATCAGCCAGGAACAGTGAACTCGTGGCAGAAAAGGCGTTGGGCACGTGGGCGCCTAAAGACGGTAGTCCGGAGACAAACGATTGTTCTTTAACGGCTTTGGTACAGGTAAATTTATTTGAGTAATTTTTGCATTTTAAACTATGAAATTGTTAAGACTTATATTACCACTTTTTACCAATTATTTCCCGTGAAAATTTCGATGAAAATTAACTTGTGTGTTAGTTTAATATAATAGCAAGTTTCATTGCAATCAGAAATGTAGTTCTTGCATTCAAGAGTAAAACCATCTATTTATAATTTCGAATATATATTTTAATGTCAGTTAAGTGGCTTGAATAGGATCTTATATATTTTGCTGTGTCCGAAGTTGTCTTACTTAAGTAAATTCAAAAATGTTAAAGATTAAAGCTTGCAATTGATTAAAATTAAACATTGTTAACAGGGTTATGTTAGTGAAATTGAAGACTTACGAGCACAATTAATGGAAGCAAACGCCTTATACGAAGCGAGCAGAAAAAGGGAAGCGAGGACCAGACACGATTCTTCACTCTTCGACGCGTCCACCATATTGGATGACGCCAAACGAGAACTGTATAAGGTAAGACATTATTATTGACAGTTTTTCAAAGAGTAACGGTTAAGTTGCTTGCCGGTTCTTCTCAGCAGAATGTACATTCCAATTCAAAAGGCTTACTTGAACTGTTAATAAATAACTGATCAAGTAATAATATAAATCTATTCGCAATCTATATCGCGGTGTTTGTAACCAAACTCGTCCTAAACGGCTGGGCCAATTTTTATAAAATTTTGTGTGCATGTCGGGTTTATTTTATTACTAGCTTCTGCGCGCGACTTCGTCGGCGTGGACTCCGCTCCTATTGGTCTTAGCGTGATGATATATAGCCTGCCTTCCTCGATAAATGCACTATCTAACACTGAAAGAATTTTTCAAATCGGACCAGTAGATCCTGAGATTAGCGCGTTCAAACAAACAAACAAACAAACAATCAAACAAACTCTTCAGCTTTATTATATTAGTATAGATTATTTGGCACTAAAAATACATACAACCCTAAATTTTCACCATTCTACCCCGAACTCCTATTTTTAAATAGCGTTTAGCCGCAAGACAACGTTTGCCGGTTCAGCTAATATTTTATAAAATTACTACTCTTTAACGCCTACTTGATTGAAGTAAATATTCTCACAACCGCTAGCGCCACATACTCAGCCGTCGTCATTGACGTTTTTTATTTTATTTAACAATTGATTTAAATAAGACAAAAGTTTACAGTTACATTAACTGTATAAAAAATTGGAATACAATTGCGGTGACCTAAAAATTGGTACAGAACTCAATCTGAATGTATAATATTTTTAATAAAGCAATGAGTAAGCAACATTGCGTTCAACCTATAATTTTTACGTTTTGTTTAGTGATCGTCGCTTTATTGTTTGGTAATTGCATTTTTCGTGTCTCAAAACATATTTGCCGTATCTTATAAAACTACATGCATTGTTTTATTTTATTTTATTTGGTTTATTTAAAAAATAAATGAGTTAGGTTATAAATTCATTATTATAGACATTTCTAAAGATAGACACGAGTTAGTTTATTATAACCCTTAATTTTTTTCCGTTCCCTGTCCTAATAGATCCAGTATATCAGAGATACGCCTTTATCTATAATTTTGTAGATTCGAATTATGGACCGTATTTTTTACCTCATTCCCTTCAAAAATTTGTTGTTTTTTGTAACATTAAAAAGTAATAAAAAATACTGCAAATATTTGCAGTATATTTGCCGTTGTCGATTCTAAAGATAAAATGTAAATAGAAAAAACTGTGTGTTTTAACTCCGACACGCGACTGGAGTATACTCCTTAAAAATGATTACCGTGATATTTAAAATGAAAGTCCAGAAGTAAACTCCAGAAAAAAAATCGTATTTCCAGGAGAAAGAGTTGCTAGCGAGGAGTATGGGTGAGCTAGAGTTCCAACGGAAGCTAACAGATAGTTCCGGAGCTCAGCCTATAGGTGAACGTGAACGCGCGGAGGGAGAGAGCGCTGGCGACTCCGAGCCTTCCGACAACGAGCAGGACGCCAGCGACTCAGATGACGACGAGGCTAACGGTAACTTTAAAACTCTTGAATAATGACATGTTTCCATCATCATTACTCAGTTTCACCTATCAAAAGCAAAATGCCATTTTGTATAATTTTTTGGGTTGTCAAAAAAGACTCCAAACTTGAAAAATGATAGTTTTCCAATATAAGCTTTTATTCCCATATAGGGTATATGGTAAATCTGTGGCAGATTTTCACAAGCTACTCAATTTAATTATGCAAATGTTTTTAATGGCACGTAGCCAAATCCAATAATGCAATGTAACCGTGCAGGTCAGCGCATGCTGTCGGAACAGCTGGCGGCGTTGAGTGAAGACATCGACACGAAGGCGCGCCTGGTGGAGCAGCTGGAGGCGTCCCAGCGGCGCCTGGCGGCCCTGCGCGCGCACTACGAGCTGCGCCTCGACCAGCTGCACGCGCAGATCCGCGCCACGGGCGAGGAGCGCGACAAGGTGCTGGCCTCGCTCGGTGAGTACATACAGTCTGACGTGTGTGTGTGTTGTGTGTTGTGATCACACTACGAGCTGCGCCTCGACCAGCTGCACGCGCAGATCCGCGCCACGGGCGAGGAGCGCGACAAGGTGCTGGCCTCGCTCGGTGAGTACATACAGTCTGACGTGTGTGTGTGTTGTGTGTTGTGATCACACTACGAGCTGCGCCTCGACCAGCTGCACGCGCAGATCCGCGCCACGGGCGAGGAGCGCGACAAGGTGCTGGCCTCGCTCGGTGAGTACATACAGTCTGACGTGTGTGTGTGTTGTGTGTTGTGATCACACTACGAGCTGCGCCTCGACCAGCTGCACGCGCAGATCCGCGCCACGGGCGAGGAGCGCGACAAGGTGCTGGCCTCGCTCGGTGAGTACATACAGTCTGACGTGTGTGTGTGTTGTGTGTTGTGATCACACTACGAGCTGCGCCTCGACCAGCTGCACGCGCAGATCCGCGCCACGGGCGAGGAGCGCGACAAGGTGCTGGCCTCGCTCGGTGAGTACATACAGTCTGACGTGTGTGTGTGTTGTGTGTTGTGATCACACTACGAGCTGCGCCTCGACCAGCTGCACGCGCAGATCCGCGCCACGGGCGAGGAGCGCGACAAGGTGCTGGCCTCGCTCGGTGAGTACATACAGTCTGACGTGTGTGTGTGTTGTGTGTTGTGATCACACTACGAGCTGCGCCTCGACCAGCTGCACGCGCAGATCCGCGCCACGGGCGAGGAGCGCGACAAGGTGCTGGCCTCGCTCGGTGAGTACATACAGTCTGACGTGTGTGTGTGTTGTGTGTTGTGATCACACTACGAGCTGCGCCTCGACCAGCTGCACGCGCAGATCCGCGCCACGGGCGAGGAGCGCGACAAGGTGCTGGCCTCGCTCGGTGAGTACATACAGTCTGACGTGTGTGTGTGTGTTGTGTGTTGTGATCACACTACGAGCTGCGCCTCGACCAGCTGCACGCGCAGATCCGCGCCACGGGCGAGGAGCGCGACAAGGTGCTGGCCTCGCTCGGTGAGTACATACAGTCTGACGTGTGTGTGTGTTGTGTGTTGTGATCACACTACGAGCTGCGCCTCGACCAGCTGCACGCGCAGATCCGCGCCACGGGCGAGGAGCGCGACAAGGTGCTGGCCTCGCTCGGTGAGTACATACAGTCTGACGTGTGTGTGTGTTGTGTGTTGTGATCACACTACGAGCTGCGCCTCGACCAGCTGCACGCGCAGATCCGCGCCACGGGCGAGGAGCGCGACAAGGTGCTGGCCTCGCTCGGTGAGTACATACAGTCTGACGTGTGTGTGTGTTGTGTGTTGTGATCACACTACGAGCTGCGCCTCGACCAGCTGCACGCGCAGATCCGCGCCACGGGCGAGGAGCGCGACAAGGTGCTGGCCTCGCTCGGTGAGTACATACAGTCTGACGTGTGTGTGTGTTGTGTGTTGTGATCACACTACGAGCTGCGCCTCGACCAGCTGCACGCGCAGATCCGCGCCACGGGCGAGGAGCGCGACAAGGTGCTGGCCTCGCTCGGTGAGTACATACAGTCTGACGTGTGTGTGTGTGTTGTGTGTTGTGATCACACTACGAGCTGCGCCTCGACCAGCTGCACGCGCAGATCCGCGCCACGGGCGAGGAGCGCGACAAGGTGCTGGCCTCGCTCGGTGAGTACATACAGTCTGACGTGTGTGTGTGTGTTGTGTGTTGTGATCACACTACGAGCTGCGCCTCGACCAGCTGCACGCGCAGATCCGCGCCACGGGCGAGGAGCGCGACAAGGTGCTGGCCTCGCTCGGTGAGTACATACAGTCTGACGTGTGTGTGTGTTGTGTGTTGTGATCACACTACGAGCTGCGCCTCGACCAGCTGCACGCGCAGATCCGCGCCACGGGCGAGGAGCGCGACAAGGTGCTGGCCTCGCTCGGTGAGTACATACAGTCTGACGTGTGTGTGTGTTGTGTGTTGTGATCACACTACGAGCTGCGCCTCGACCAGCTGCACGCGCAGATCCGCGCCACGGGCGAGGAGCGCGACAAGGTGCTGGCCTCGCTCGGTGAGTACATACAGTCTGACGTGTGTGTGTGTTGTGTGTTGTGATCACACTACGAGCTGCGCCTCGACCAGCTGCACGCGCAGATCCGCGCCACGGGCGAGGAGCGCGACAAGGTGCTGGCCTCGCTCGGTGAGTACATACAGTCTGACGTGTGTGTGTGTGTTGTGTGTTGTGATCACACTACGAGCTGCGCCTCGACCAGCTGCACGCGCAGATCCGCGCCACGGGCGAGGAGCGCGACAAGGTGCTGGCCTCGCTCGGTGAGTACATACAGTCTGACGTGTGTGTGTGTGTTGTGTGTTGTGATCACACTACGAGCTGCGCCTCGACCAGCTGCACGCGCAGATCCGCGCCACGGGCGAGGAGCGCGACAAGGTGCTGGCCTCGCTCGGTGAGTACATACAGTCTGACGTGTGTGTGTGTTGTGTGTTGTGATCACACTACGAGCTGCGCCTCGACCAGCTGCACGCGCAGATCCGCGCCACGGGCGAGGAGCGCGACAAGGTGCTGGCCTCGCTCGGTGAGTACATACAGTCTGACGTGTGTGTGTGTTGTGTGTTGTGATCACACTACGAGCTGCGCCTCGACCAGCTGCACGCGCAGATCCGCGCCACGGGCGAGGAGCGCGACAAGGTGCTGGCCTCGCTCGGTGAGTACATACAGTCTGTCCTGTGATTAAGTAAAGTAGACTATTAGTTATTACCGAATAAATATCATAAACTATTTCCCATATATCCAGCGTCGCAATCATCGCCACCGACGGACAAACTGAAGCGCGTGAAGGAAGAGTACGAGCGGCGCGTGAGCGGCATGTCGCGCGAGCTCCGGCGCCTGCAGGCGGCCCAGCGCGAGCACGCGCGCCTGCAGCGCTCGCAGCAACACACCGCGCAGCAGATACACTCGCTGCGGTCCGAGCTGCAGAACCTCAAGCGGGACAAGGTGAGCGCTGCAGCGCTGCAGTGGTCATTGTTTAATAGCTGATTTACAGTCCACTGGTGTTATTGATTTCTGTCTATTTTTTACTTTTTCTCAACTGTTACAAGGCTGTTTCGCTGGCGGTCGCAGATTCGGTCCCCGCACTTGGCATATATTTCTTTTGGCCATACAGATGTCTGCTGTGGTCTGGGTGTTTTTTGCCTGTGTATTGTGTGTGTTTGCAGACCCAAGACACGAGATAGAATCCTAGACAAAGCCATTAAAAAAATTTCTGTCTACTACTCAGTGCACAGTTAAACTATTCGTATATATTATTGGACAGTTTATCATATTGTATTTTTTCCTTTAATTATTTAACTAAAATAAATAAATACATAGTCTATTCTAAAATTTTAATTAACTTTTAGCCAAATTATTCATAAGATAAAAATAATTGTAAATTTTATAAGGAAACTTGTTTTTCTTTCAGGTGAAATTAGTACAACGCATGCGTGCAGAGTCCAAACGACACGCACAAGCAGAGGCCGCGCGGGCGAAAGAGGTAAATTCATTCACATTGATTGACGGTATCATCATCATCATTTCAGCCTTTCGCAGTCCACTGCTGGACATAGGCCTCCACAAGTTCGCGCCAATAATGGCGTGAACTCGTGTGTTTTGCCCATAGTCACCACGCTGGGCAGGCGGGTTGGTAACCGCAGGGCTGGCTTTGTTGCACCGAAGACGCTGCTGCCCGTCTTCGGCCTGTGTACTTCAAAGCCAGCAGTTGGATGGTTATCCCGCCATCGGTCGGCTTTTTAAGTTCCAAGGTGGTAGTGAAACTATGTTATCCCTTAGTCGCCTCTTACGACACCCATGGGAAGAGAGGGGGAGGCTAAATTCTACGCCGTAGCCACACAGCTTAATTTGACTTAATTGATTGACGGTAGACTGTAATAAACTTTTTACTAACAAATTTATATTTTTTTATAATACAGGTTGCTCAGCTACGAAAAGAATCTCGTAAGAACGCAAATTTGATTAGGAGCCTCGAAGCGGAAACAAAACTGAAGGAACAGGCATGTCAAAATTTAATTATACGCATCTCAATTAATATGATGTATCAAACTAGGAAAAAAAATTACATGTCGTTTTATTTATAGGTATTAAAACGAAAACAGGAAGAGGTGTCGCTATTACGGCGCGGTCACCGGGATAAACTCAGTAGTCGGGCGGCTGGGCGTTTGCACGGTAATTAAAATATAATTTTTTTAAATACAGTTATTTGCTGTTGGTATCATAAATCGATTATACGTGCTCTATACATGTATCTGTTGTCATTATTGATATTATTAGTCTGTAAATAAACGTCTGTCGCGGCGCATCTGTATGTTTTTTACTCTTTGTTCCGTGCATCTCTGTCAAATACAGATAGATGTACGGATGTTCCGTTCCATCTCCGATGAAGTCGTCTTTCGTTTGTTATTTAATTGCAATGTAACTAAATATTCTTTGACTCGTAAGTTTAAATGTAGCTATAATTTATGAGACACAAGCTGTTCCCTGCGCGCGCTGCTACGCTTTTTTTTCGTACCAACTCAGAAACCTTTGTTTGCTCACGCACAACACTTTGCTGAAAATTATGACATGATCAAATGCATAGTTTACGATTCTATAAAGGATATATAGACAAAAATTCATTTTTTTTTTATATATACATTATAGATATTCGATTTAGAAGACTTTCGAAAGACTGCTTGTTGTTTACCAATTAAAAAAGAAGCAATTAGAGTCATGTATAGAAAGTTGTGTACGTATCCGTAAAGATCCGTAGAAGCCGGTACGTGGTGTACGTACAACAAGTGTATGTTGTGAGCGCAGATCGGTCGCGCGGACGGGCACGCGTGTCGGCGCGCGAGCTGTGGTCGCGGCTGCAGTGCTGGCTGTCGCGCGCGTGCGCCGCGCGCTGCACGCTGGGCGAGCTGGAGGCGGCGCTGGAGCACCAGCTGCGCCAGCGGGACCGCGCCGCCGCCGCCGGACAACACGACGCGGACGCGCGCGCGCTGCTCGCCTACCTGCGGGACGCCATCGCCGACACGCAGTCGCAGATCATGCAGATCGAGGTGAGACACGTTATAGACGAATGTGGCAGTCAAATTTTACATGCAAGTGACCAAAAAGTCGCTCGAAGAGGTTAATTTTGGCTTTGTACTTTTCAAAGAAACTCTTTTATGAATTCAATAAAAGCAGGTGATTTATCCATCCGGCTCGAAGGACCAATAACGAATGTTTTAGGTTTTGTTGACTGCTACATAATTGTTATAATATACGATAGCTAGCTGTACGCAGCTACTTGATTTAAATAATGAAATTACGTGTGCTGTGTATAATGCTAAATATATAACTGTACAATCTTTGTGTATTTTTCAGGAGGAAAACGAAGAAAATGAACTACCGCGTGTCCTAGAGACTGTAGACAGCGAGGCGGCGCGCTACGCTCTGGAGCAACTCGCGCAGGAAGCGCTGCGACACGCGCACGACGCGGCGCGCTCCCGCCGCACGCTCGCAGACACGCGCGCGCAGCTGCTCGAGGTAAGATTGCTCTTTTATCTCTGTACTATTGCATTGTAGTTAACTGCACTTTACTTAAATGTCACTATCAAAAAAAAAATAATATTTAAGAGATACAAAAGAGATTTCCCATAATTTTGCATTATATGTTTATCTATTTGTGTAAACAAGTTTACATCATTTTCGTCATGATTGACGACTATTTTACATAACAAAAACTTTCTAAAATTATTAATAAATCATTTTAATTATTTTTTAAGTTACGCTGTCATTCTTCCTTAAATGTGGAATATTGTGTTTTCGACTTCATGTTAGTATAAAGATGATTATTGTGTGTATCATGTATTCTAGCTGGAGGAGAAATCAGAGCGCACAGCGAGTGCGCTGCTTGCAGCGGAGCAACAGAGCACGCAGGCGTGGCCCGCGCCGGCGCTGGCCGCGCTGTTGGCGCACGTGTCCTCCGGGACCTCCACGCGCTCCGTGTCGCCCGTCGACAGGTAACAACACGTTCGCTATACGTATTGAGCGCAGGCGTGGCCCGCGCACGTGTCCTCCGGGACCTCCACGCGCTCCGTGTCGCCCGTCGACAGGTAACAACACGTTCGCTATACGTATTGAGCGCAGGCGTGGCCCGCGCACGTGTCCTCCGGGACCTCCACGCGCTCCGTGTCGCCCGTCGACAGGTAACAACACGTTCGCTATACGTATTGAGCGCAGGCGTGGCCCGCGCACGTGTCCTCCGGGACCTCCACGCGCTCCGTGTCGCCCGTCGACAGGTAACAACACGTTCGCTATACGTATTGAGCGCAGGCGTGGCCCGCGCACGTGTCCTCCGGGACCTCCACGCGCTCCGTGTCGCCCGTCGACAGGTAACAACACGTTCGCTATACGTATTGAGCGCAGGCGTGGCCCGCGCACGTGTCCTCCGGGACCTCCACGCGCTCCGTGTCGCCCGTCGACAGGTAACAACACGTTCGCTATACGTATTGAGCGCAGGCGTGGCCCGCGCACGTGTCCTCCGGGACCTCCACGCGCTCCGTGTCGCCCGTCGACAGGTAACAACACGTTCGCTATACGTATTGAGCGCAGGCGTGGCCCGCGCACGTGTCCTCCGGGACCTCCACGCGCTCCGTGTCGCCCGTCGACAGGTAACAACACGTTCGCTATACGTATTGAGCGCAGGCGTGGCCCGCGCACGTGTCCTCCGGGACCTCCACGCGCTCCGTGTCGCCCGTCGACAGGTAACAACACGTTCGCTATACGTATTGAGCGCAGGCGTGGCCCGCGCACGTGTCCTCCGGGACCTCCACGCGCTCCGTGTCGCCCGTCGACAGGTAACAACACGTTCGCTATACGTATTGAGCGCAGGCGTGGCCCGCGCACGTGTCCTCCGGGACCTCCACGCGCTCCGTGTCGCCCGTCGACAGGTAACAACACGTTCGCTATACGTATTGAGCGCAGGCGTGGCCCGCGCACGTGTCCTCCGGGACCTCCACGCGCTCCGTGTCGCCCGTCGACAGGTAACAACACGTTCGCTATACGTATTGAGCGCAGGCGTGGCCCGCGCACGTGTCCTCCGGGACCTCCACGCGCTCCGTGTCGCCCGTCGACAGGTAACAACACGTTCGCTATACGTATTGAGCGCAGGCGTGGCCCGCGCACGTGTCCTCCGGGACCTCCACGCGCTCCGTGTCGCCCGTCGACAGGTAACAACACGTTCGCTATACGTATTGAGCGCAGGCGTGGCCCGCGCACGTGTCCTCCGGGACCTCCACGCGCTCCGTGTCGCCCGTCGACAGGTAACAACACGTTCGCTATACGTATTGAGCGCAGGCGTGGCCCGCGCACGTGTCCTCCGGGACCTCCACGCGCTCCGTGTCGCCCGTCGACAGGTAACAACACGTTCGCTATACGTATTGAGCGCAGGCGTGGCCCGCGCACGTGTCCTCCGGGACCTCCACGCGCTCCGTGTCGCCCGTCGACAGGTAACAACACGTTCGCTATACGTATTGAGCGCAGGCGTGGCCCGCGCACGTGTCCTCCGGGACCTCCACGCGCTCCGTGTCGCCCGTCGACAGGTAACAACACGTTCGCTATACGTATTGAGCGCAGGCGTGGCCCGCGCACGTGTCCTCCGGGACCTCCACGCGCTCCGTGTCGCCCGTCGACAGGTAACAACACGTTCGCTATACGTAGCAGCAGAGCGTTTAACACCACACACAGGTACCAAGACATTTTTCATTTTCATCCCATTTGGTGGGACGGCTGAGAGACCCAGACGCAAAAACGACATTTGCCGTAAATTTCGGTATATATTGATTTACATCAGTGACCAGGGCCGAATTTATGGAAGAGCAATTGGGGCTGCAGCCCCGGAGCCACAATAGAAACTTCGAAAAAAAAATTTCAAAATCAAACTAGTAAACAACTTTTCCTCTATATTTTTTTCGCGTTTTACCTTTTAAAAAAATTGTCTATTTTATTTGGAAAATAACTTGGGCCCAAGGGCCTCCACTTTTTTGTTGCCCCGAGGTCTCCAGCCACCTTTAAATCCGGCCCTGTCGGTGACGGAGTGGGCGATTGCTTAGCGCATCGTGCATTAGTCGCAAACAAAAAATACTTTTTTTTCAGTACAAGAATAAAAATAAATGAAATCTTAAAGTAGTTAGTACTTATTGAATATCTAAAAATATGTCAACAAAATGATGATTTATAGTGGAAGCTCAACACCCAAAATCCATGCCGATAACTATACCATGAATAATGAATATAAATACCCAACATGGTGTTTTGCTCCATACATACTGGCAAACCAATGTCTTATGACTTTTATGCATAAGATAAACTTTAACCAGTAAAACAGGACTCTCAATATCACCGAAATTGTTTCACAGTTCACTCACAGACGCGCGGCCGCATATAATACACCGAGAATCGAACACGGCGCCTACGTCACCTCCCGACGACAACAGCAACTCGCCCTTCCACAGAAACACGTACGTATTACTTTTACATACAATTGAAAATAATACTTATATAAAATGTTTAAATTTATTAAAGCAAATCATAAATGGATAATTTGTTAACTGTCTTGTTGATCTATCAATGTAAACTATGTAAATGTAGGTATTGTAATTTCATTAATTAAAATTCAAAGTTTGCAAAAGAATCTCAACGATAAAAGTGTCACTCCATTATTCATATTATTATTGTTTAACATTTTATATGTAATAATAATGTAGCTAATTTTCGTAATAGTCTGCTACATACTGTAATTCTAACTGAAAATGATTTGGTAATCAATCTGCCATTCACCATTCAATTTTACGTTATTAATAAGCAATGTTTCTCAGCGGTCGGCGCGGTTCCGTGCGTTTACGGGACCTGGGCGTGTACGGTCGTGAGGAAATGGCGGATGACCCCATGACTCAATCCATGGTGGAACCCACCACTCCTCGACCGGCGCCCCTCAGTCGTGTTCCCAGTGCTCCTGGAAGCTTACGGTAAGTAATATTTTAATCTATACCATTAAAAGTACTTAAAAATAACTTCATATATTTCTTATAGCTTTTTATTTAATTCTTAGTAATAATGAATGATAATAAAGGAACAGTCCACCTGTAGCCAAATTGTATTGGTCAAAGTATTTGTCGAATCCAATATCATTTAAACAATATAGAGCACAGAAAATCATACCACACTGTTCATATATTCAATGTTCTGATGATTCCAAATAACCATAAAATATCAAGATGTTCGCAACAGTGGCACTGCGTATTATTTATTGCTCCTAACTTCGTTCCCTTACTAAAAAGCCGTTAAGTTATTATTATTATTATTATTTAATAATAACAGAAAATGTTTGCAGTAAATTCTGGTAAAATATTACACCTATATCCTACTACAACTAAAAGCGATGTAAAGCGTCACTCTCAGACTCACTGCTGTTTTGTTATGTCATTCTTTATCATGCGTCATTTATAGTTTCTTAAGGAGTGAACTCCAATAATTTAGTATTGGAAAATTAAACCATTTATGGAAAATGAATGGCTCTTTAGCTCAGCCAGTACACACTACCCAGTTCAAAGTACACAGTATACACTAACCAGTATTAAATAACTAATACATAGTACACAGTAAATAGTACACAGTACACAATACCCAGTACACATTACCCAGTACATAGTACCCAGTACACAGTACCCAGTACACAGTACACAGTACCCAGCACACAGTACTCAGTACCCAGTACCTAGTACACAATACGCAGTACACAATATACAATACGCAGTACACAATACACAATACGCAGTACACAATACACAATACGCAGTACACAATACACAATACGCAGTACACAATACACAATACGCAGTACACAATACCCAGTACACAGATCATAGTAGCAAGCACACATTAAAGAGTACACAGTACAGCAGCTACAGTAGAGTCGGTCCGCAGCGGGCTGACGCCGGCGGGGGCGCAGTCCCCGGGGGGCGGGCGGCGCGCGGCGCCCGAGAGCCCGCGCCCCGCACGCCGGCAGCCCGCCCTCGCCAAGCCGGCCTCCTTGTACGTATTCGCTTACACGCCTCTCTGGAACTGGTGATACTTGGACGCGCTCTTGACTTTTATGACTTACTAACTGTGCCCGGCGGTTTCACCCGCGTCTATTTGAGAAAAAAAACTTATTAACATATTATATATTTATATAGCACACAACCCCCCCCCCCTCGGTATTTACTAGTTTCTCGGTATATATTAGACTAACCAACTCAAAAATAATTTTTCAGTTCGAACCATAAGTTCAGATTAGCGCGTTCAAACAAACTTTTCAGCTTTTTAATATTAGTATAGATTGATATTAAAGAAGTGTTTGTGCAGTCCTTGTGGGTCTCCCCACCGTGCCTCGGAGAGCACGTTAAGCCGTCGGTCCCGGTTGTTATCATATACACCTGATAGCGATCGTTACTCATAGTAGAGAATATATCCGCCAACCCGCATTGGAGCAGCGTGGTGGATTAAGCTCCGATCCTTCTCCTACATGGAGAAGAGGCCTATGCCCAACAGTGGGATATTACAGGCTGAATCGTGATCGTGATCGTGATCGCGATATTAAAGAAGAGGGTTTTATATATCATGATGAAATTTAAAAAATATAATATTTTTTGTAACTTGACAGTTTTTAAATTTTTCCATGACGATGAAATTATAATTTATTAGAAGATTAGCTTTTATGACGTAATGTTTAGTGAAGGATCGCTGAAAGTGTTACTTAGTCTTAGTGGACAAAGGCGGGGGAGGGGACCAAAACGCTAAAATTCAACGTGACGTGTTTCATAAACGGCTGCTTATTATCTTATTTTATCGCCTGAATTTATTAAACGTCATCAGTTCTCTTCCATGTATCACCTTTTCTATTAATTATTATTTTTTTTTTTTTTTTTTTTGTAGAAGTAGTCGATTTAGTTTTAGTTTTTAGTGTTGATCAAAAATGATATTGCCATGTATAAAAATATAAAACGTAGCATTGAAAAAATATACGTCGCTGTTTTATTTCTGTTGTCTAATGTAACCAGTTTTGAATTTGAAAACTAACAATAATAATTAGATATTTAAGAAATAGTTTTCATAATGAAACGGTGACATGTTTTTTCACACAGATCACAGATTAAAATTATTCTGTAGTTTTTTATTAGTATGTATTTTATAGCTTAGATATTCCTTTTTTTACACCTTCGCAGCCTCGCCTCTGCATGATACGAATTAGCTTGGTGTTATATGCTATACAATTTTATTTCAAGGGTCTTCTATATTATGTATTTAGTTACAGAAAATTGTCTCCTTCAAATTTAATCAGTTTTACGAAAATTAAAAAATCCACTATTGCAAAAATAATGGTTAAGATTTAACTATTATATTATCCCAGCGGCAATTTCTTTTTTAATGTAATTTTGAATGTTACTATGGATGTATGTATGTGTCAAAAATCAAAGTCACAAATTATACAAACATCAAATTTTATTCAACAGGAAAAACTAAAACTATAATTCAACTGGTTTGAATACCACAGTGATAGGCACAATATTACAATATTTTATTAATTACCTTTTTAATAATTTTTTTTTTTTTTTTTTTTTTTTTTCGTACATGATTATTACAATCTAGCCTTGTCTTTATACAGGCTAATGAGTAATTCAAAACTAACTTAAATTGCTAATAGTAATTATGTATAAGATTCTGTCCTTTGCAGTTTCTTAGTGTCTATTAAGGGGAAGTCACTTTGTTCTTGTGATCATTTTTATAGCACTATATCACTATATTACACTCGCGATAAAGTCACAGTAAACTTACACTACACTAACTCAAAAGGTTTAGTCCTTTTTAGTCTTCTCACTATGTCTGTGGTATCGAGGAGCTGGATGGCCTCGACATTCACATGATGATGAAGACGATGTTGGTGTGCTTCTGCGTATTTTTGTATCACTTTGTTAACGACATCTATATTGAGGTCCCGATGAATGTCGTAATTTCTTACGTACCAGGGCGCATTTACAATATTCCTGAGTACTTTGTTTTGGAAACGTTGGATGATTTGTACATTGCTCTGTTTAGTACAGCCCCAAAGCTGTATACCATATGTCCATATTGGCATAAGAACTGCTTTATAGAGCAGGATTTTATTGGGAATTGACAGCGAGGAATGTCTTCCCAGCAGCCAGTTCATGCTTCTATATCGGATCTCGAGTTCATCCCGTTTCTTTTTGACATGGGCTTTCCAGCGAAGCTTTGCGTCTAGCGTCATACCTAGATATTTGGCTGTGTTTTCATAGGGAACACGTTGATTATTAATATACACTGGGTGATATTCTGTATTTTTATTGGTGAAGTCAATGTGTATGGATTTAGTTTCATTCAGTCTAATCCTCCACTTTATAGTCCAATCATAGAAATGATTGATCCCTCTCTGTACTTTTTCCACTGCTTCTTTGTGACTTTTTCCAGTAGACATGATTGCGGTGTCGTCAGCAAAAGTAGCAATAGTTATGTTCTGTATATCTGGTATATCACACGTGTACAGTAGGTACAGGACCGGACCTAGTACACTCCCTTGTGGTACGCCAGCTTTTATTTCCTTTAGTTCTGAGACAGCATCTTCTTGTCTTACTCTAAAGGCTCTGTTGGTTATATAAGATTCCAAAATATCTGCAAATTGTCTTGGCAACATCTTTTTTAATTTGTATTTTAAGCCCTCGTGCCAGACCTTGTCAAAGGCCTGGGCTACATCCAGAAAAACAGTTGCACATACTTTATTGTTTTCCAGTGTATTTTCAATAAGGTTCGTTATTCTATGCACCTGCTCTATCGTAGAGTGACTTTCTCTGAATCCAAATTGATAATCAGGTATAAGATTTTTTTTTGCTATAATTGGCTTTAATCGTTTAAGAAACAGTTTTTCGAAAAGTTTAGACATCACCGGTAGCAGAGAGATGGGTCTGTAGGAAGTAACATCCTGCGGTGGTTTTCCTGGCTTAGGTATCATTATGACTTCTGCAACTTTCCATAGATCTGGTACATACTTCAGCCTAAATGCAGCATTAATTATTTTGGTTAGCTTTACCACAGCTTTGCGTGGAAGATTTTTCAAAATTTCTCCTGTTATAAGATCATAACCAGGGGACTTTTTTGAGCTAATGTTTTCTTTAATTTCTTTCGCCACCTCCTTAGTTGTAACTAGTTTTATTTCTTGATCTTCTTGTTCAAGTTCATTTAGTTCACAACAGAAGTCTTGACTTTCAGGGTCACTCTGTTTAAAAGTCTCTTCTAAATGCTGAGCAAACCTTTTTGCTTTTTGTTCGTTATTGACAGCCCACTGACTATTTAGCTCTCTTATAGGTGGTATGTGATGAATAGGACGATTTTCATATTTTGTCACTTTCCATAAGGAGTAATCAGTTGAACGGTCGTTGGTTAGCCTTTTTAGCGATTTAGTCATACAGTCATCGCGAAATTTCCGTATTTTCTTTTTAATTCGCTTGGCCAGTCGATTTAATTGGGTCTTATCTTCAGGAAACCTGCGCATCTGCCATTTTTTCCTTAGAGCTCTTTTCTCTCTGATAAGGTCCATTATTTCTTTAGGGTAATTGTTAATACCTGTTGTCATCATCTTCTTTCTGGGACGTGTATTGTTCCATGCAGATTGTTGAATATCTACGATAAAAGTTCTTAATTCTAAGTCTAGTTGTTCCTTATTACTTATAAATGACTTTAAGTCTATTCTATTATCTAAGTCTATTGTAAACGATTCCCAATCTGTTGTTTTATTGACCAGAGCCGGGTTAACTTCTTTTTCTATGATATACTCATCCAAGTGTAAAAATATTGGAGAGTGATCAGAGTTCATATCAAATCCTTCTTCAGCCCTTATAAAGTTAGAAGGAATATCTTTATATATGAAAAAATCTATCACATCGGGAATTTTCTGTGTATCTGTTGGCCAGTATGTTGGTTTCCCAGTTGAAATGGGTTGGCATTTTATTTCTCGGATAGCGTTTAACAATTCCTTGCCTTTAGTGGTAGTAAGTCTGGAACCCCAATAAGTGTTTTTAGCGTTGAAATCTCCGCCTATAATAAATCTATTTCCTAGTCGCGTCAAAAGCTCCGTATACTGCTCTTTTTTTAGGGTTCCGTACCCAAAGGGTAAAAACGGAACCCTATTACTAAGACTTCGCTGTCCGTCCGTCCGTCCGTCCGTCCGTCCGTCTGTCACCAGGCTGTATCTCAAGAACGGCTATAGCTAGAGAGTTGAAATTTTCACAAATTATGTATTTCTGTTGCCGCTATAACAACAAATACTAAAATCAAAATAAATTAATATTTAAGGGGGGCTCCCATACAACAAACGCGATTTTCTTGCCCTTTTTTGCTCGATATCAATAATGGCAACAGGTAGGCACTTGAAATATTCACAAAATACTCAGTTGTATTTTTACTTTAATAATAAATAATTAAATTAAAATAAAATTAATATTTAAGGGGGGCTCCCATACAAAAAACGTCATTTTTGCCTATTTTTGCTCTTATACAATAAAAGTGA
The DNA here is from genome assembly GCA_905220545.2 of Melitaea athalia. Classification (NCBI taxonomy): domain Eukaryota; kingdom Metazoa; phylum Arthropoda; class Insecta; order Lepidoptera; family Nymphalidae; genus Melitaea; species Melitaea athalia. The sequence goes on along the minus strand of HG992178.1, from coordinate 4,777,983 downwards.
TTTTAGCCGCTTTTTTCCCGTTATTACAATCAATGTACCTAGTCAATGGTACGGAACCCTTCGTGCGCGAGTCCGACTCGCACTTGGCCGATTTTAATTACATATCTCGGAGGGCTATATATAGCTGCTATGGTGACATTATCGTATCTTGTGGTTTTAATTGATACACCAACCACTTGCATTTCGTATTCTTCAAACTTTATCTGCTCATAGTGATAGATATTTTCTTTAATAATAACGGTACTTCCGCCTCTGGCTGAGTTGTTAGGATGCAATGCATGATATACTCTGTATCCTTTGAATTTTATAAATGATTGCTTTGTAAAGTGTGATTCTGATATTAAACACACATCAATATTTTCTGTATCCAGGACTACTTGCAATTCGTGTTGATGTTGCTGTAATCCATTTGCATTCCAAGCCATAATCTTTAGGTTGTTCATTGTTGCTGACGATTTTTAGCTACTTTGGTGCTAGCTTCTAATTTTTGAAGGCGTTCGTCGAACGTTGATATCAGACTCAGCACTTTATCGAGTTTTGACTCAAGACTCGCTTCTGCCTTTCCCTTCACTGCTTGTGAGTATGACAATGGATTCATTGATGTTTGGCTATTTATCAATGCGTTTTGGTTAGCTTTTTTAGCTATTATTGTACCTTGGGATAAAGATACAGTCGATTTTGGTAGAGATGAAGGTTGCTTCTTATTCTGCTTATTTTTAATTTCTTGCATTTCTTTGGCAACTATACATCCCCTATAATTGGCAGGATGTGACTCGCCACAATGTACACATTTAGGTTTTGCCTCCTTTGGTTTCTGGCAATCTTTCGTAAGGTGTTTGCCCGTACATTTGACGCACCTTGGTTCCTTTGCACAATATTTTTGCGTGTGTCCATATGCTTGGCATCTCTTACACTGAGGAATAAGTTTTGAAGTCTTAAGTGGATGAATCTCCACCTTACAGCCTAGGATGTTCTTTATGCCGTAGACTTTGTTAACGTCTTCGTCATTCTCAAAAGACAGTATGAACATATTTAGCGGTTCTTTTTTCTTCCAACTTAACTTGTTGACAGCATTTTGAATTTTGTATCCCTTTTGTTTTAAGTGTTCTACTATTCGTTCTGGTTGGCAAGTATGGTGCAACTTTTTAGCCATGACTCGTATTGGTCTCGCTTGTTTATTTTCATACGAATGCCAGCGTAGCATGTTAGACTCTAACAGCTTTGTAACTCCGCGATAGGAGTCTTCATTTTTGGCATTAAGCTTTACTCTATCGCCGCTTAGCATCTTTACTGTGAAAGATTCACCGGGCTGAGTGCAGGCAATGGAGTCATAAAACGACTGATAATTTTTAATGCCTTCCACAACTATAGGAGGTGGTGGGGGAATTTTTTTGGGCTTTTGAATACCCTTTTCATTGTCATGGTTGGCCTGTTTCGGAGGGGTGATAGAGTTGTTCAGTTTCCTTTTTTTTCTACTTTTCACTCGTATCCACTCCGTTTCTCTGGCTAGTTCTTCCTCATCTGTCATGTATTCCATGTGCTTAGGAGAACTTTCATTTTTGCCTGCTTCTTCTTCTGCTTCTTCTTCTTTTTAATAATTAATGCGTTTTTTTTTATTAATATTTTGGGGGTATACTATTATGTACTTTAATTTATTATTTAGTCCTTCTTTAGAAGTTTGCATGTGTTTTTTTTTTTAAATAATAATTTCTTCTTTAATGTGTTTCCTATTGTAGTGTTTTAATCCTTGTCAAATTTTCAATTTTCTGTAACTAATCATATTAAGTGGAATTCGGTTATTTAAAGATATATTTGGTATGCACATCCACAGTTTGTGTTTTATAGAAGTCTTTATAGAATATATTCCCTTATAGTATATTACTAATAAGGGAATTTCCTTTTTCCATAATTATGGTATGATGACGTGTACAAATCTCTTTCTTTGTATTACTCATATTTTCCTTTTAAGATTAGTACTGTAAAACCATATAGTTCATTTGGTCCAATCGGTATTTTCTGATTCTAGTAAATCAAATTATTATTGCATTAAAGTCAATTAATTAAAAAGTTTCTAATAAAGCATTTTCACCAGACAGCACAAACATAGACTGTCGTTTGAAAAGTGGCAATAAATTCTACTGAAAATCACGGGGGTAGTCTTGTATTCTATAAAGCTTCTAGAACATAATAGTATCTTGCGAAGGTGGAGGCGCTTGACACATTTTGTTGCTTGCAGCCTTCTCACCGACCTGTCCATAGTGGAGGACTGACGGCGACCGCCTAGACCCAGGTCCCAGACCTAGACCAGTCTAGAAAAATAGACAAAAGACCTAGAACAAAGTCAATGGATAGTTAAATAAATCAAAGTTTTGTTACAAAATATAAATACCTCAAAATTCATGCATGTTGTATAATTATGCATATAATATGCATCTCTAGTGTAATTAATATATAGTTTAGGGTAATATATCCAAATATCTTTAATATATATTTAAAAGTACAATTAGACTTAAAATATGTGTATACTATACAAGAATTAACAAATATACAGTTTTGGTGCATGTATAGAAACAAATATAATTATAGCAAAAATATTTAACTAAACCCTTGCATGCCGTTATTATGGAAATAACTACTTTTTGCTATTTACTTTTCAATATTTTTGTTGCAATTTATATATATCCAAATTTATTTTGTATAATAATAGATTAAAAACGTTTAGACGTGTCACTAACTATCCAAAGTATAATATTAAGCGCGTTTTTATCAAATAGACGGTTTTGAGTATTGATTGCAATATTTGTATGAAATATTTGTAAATTTTGAATGCAATTAATCGTTAAGACTGTATCGTGTACCCTACAGCTGTAAAAGTAGGCTTTAATGCGGTTAGGGTGTATAGAAACCTGTATTTAGCTTAATTTAAGCACAATAAAACATTGCCAGTACATTTGTGTTTGTTTTGCATCCTTGCATGAAGCACGTTACACTTATATGCATGAAACTTTGTTATAAATCTAAGATATATACAATTTACAATACTATTTTATCATAATAGTTTAATTACAATAACTAAAGTTTTAACAGTACAGATTTTTAACCCTGAAATATTTCTCAACAGATACACAAAGTTTCAAGTAATGTAGAATTATATTGTATAAAAAATGTGTGACTTATTATTATTATTTTTTTCTTAACTGTTTTCAAATATTCTTTCTTTAATTCCGTTAAAATAAATCAATTTTACTGTATATCAGTATTTAGACAATATAATATTCATGATATATTTATAATCTATAATTTTGTGACAACGTTTTGTTATCACATTTTATCCAAAATCACACATAGATACAAAGACAGTGTCCTAATACAATCGTAGTTCAGTTGTGTGTAAGTAATTTTTGTCTTTTTTTTTTGTCCTTAACTGTTTCATTTTCATACATTGTAATGCTTGATCATTATCGTATGAACAGCTAAGTATAACCAATAAACATGTGTTATCCATTACATTTAAATATAAGAATTCATTAGTTGTATTTCATATTTCAAAAGTCTAAACAAAACATACCTGGTCCTGGGGGGATTGGGGATAGGGTCGGGACGCGCTTGCGATGCTTCTGGTGTTGCAGGCGTCTATAGGCTACGGTCTTACCATCAGGTGAGCCGTACGCTTGTTCGCCAACCTAGTTACATAAAAAAAAAAATACCTTCATAAAACTTGTACATATTGCATTTGCAGTTTACATATATTATTTATATATTTAACGCATAAAAAGTAGACAAATAACATAGTAATGTATGTACTTCACACTTGAGCTTTTATGCATCAAACAATAACACCAAAAATTAGTCATTAAGATTAAGTCATGTCGTAAAATATATATAAAACCATTTCAAATTATTTCAGATCACAATCAAAATAACGATCGAAAAATCATATAATTAATAATTCATGTTAAATTTCATTTGTATAAACGTGTTAAATTAAAATATTAATAATTTAATGTCAGAGAGGTGAGTGGTGAGGGGACTCCGCCGGCGTCCCCGGGGGCTGCTCGAAGGACCCGAGATGACGACGTGTTCCTAAGGCTCACGGGCGCCGCGCCTGACCAAGCGCCGCAGGGTACTGTCAAGGAAGTCACTCTTAAGGTATGTTTTACTGTAATAAAAGTATTTTTCCTGTAGACTTATGTTATTTGTATATTATAATTCTCTATGTGACTGATAGAGTTTGTTATATGTATGATTTTGCTTATATGAGCTGCTTTACTTAGATAGAGACTTTAATTTACATGTATTCTTATAATTTATTTTATTTGAATTTTCAGTGCGTATACCATGATTTAAATTATCGCGACCTAAACAGTACAGTATAACATAATGAAGTAATAATCATAAGTTTGTGGCCACTGTATATACGATTTTTAAGCTCTTCAAGTATGCTTTCACGTAATATAAAATTTAGTCCGTATATACAGTTAAAAAGATTAATTGTGTAAACTCGTTTATCTGATGTAAACGTGTAGATTGCACAGTCAATTAATATTAATATCAAAATTGGTCGGTCGCAGCGCACCGGCGGTGGCGGTGTGGGCAACGGAGCGGGCTCGTGGTTGCAGTGCACGCACGTGGCGGAGGGGCACGTGGGCGCCGCGCTAGCCCTCGCCGCCACCTCGCACGCGCTCTACAGCGGCGGCGTGGGTCAGTCGCACACACATACACACAACACAAACGCAAACACACACACACACACACACACACACACACACACACACACACGCGTGTATAAGTAAATATGCGTCCTGTTACATTCTTGCAGCTAAAAATATTTCCTAATGGGAAATTACTTTCAAATGTTACTTTTAATGTATTCCTTTGATTTTGTCCTTTATATTATTTAGCAATCAATTTTTAGAAAAAATTCTATACTTCATAAAAGTTTTTAACGAGTTTGTGATATCTGCAGACCGCACACTCCGCGGCTGGGACTTGCAAGGTGGACGGGAGGCGTGGCGCGCGTGGTGCGGCGGCGCAGTTGTAGCACTCGCCGCCTCCGCCAGGGAACACGACCCGCGCGTGGTTCTAGCCGCCGCAGGGGCCGCCGTCAAGCTCTTCGACACCAGGACCAGCGGGCCCAATGCTGTGCTGTGGTGAGTGGATCTGGGTTTGTGTAGGTGACACACAACCAGCGCGTTGACCTAGCCGCAGCAGGACGCGCAGTCGAGCTCTTCGACACCAGGACCAGCGGGCCCAATGCTGTGCTGTGGTGAGTGGATCTGGGTTTGTGTAGGTGACACACAACCAGCGCGTTGACCTAGCCGCAGCAGGACGCGCAGTCGAGCTCTTCGACACCAGGACCAGCGGGCCCAATGCTGTGCTGTGGTGAGTGGATCTGGGTTTGTGTAGGTGACACACAACCAGCGCGTTGACCTAGCCGCAGCAGGACGCGCAGTCGAGCTCTTCGACACCAGGACCAGCGGGCCCAATGCTGTGCTGTGGTGAGTGGATCTGGGTTTGTGTAGGTGACACACAACCAGCGCGTTGACCTAGCCGCAGCAGGACGCGCAGTCGAGCTCTTCGACACCAGGACCAGCGGGCCCAATGCTGTGCTGTGGTGAGTGGATCTGGGTTTGTGTAGGTGACACACAACCAGCGCGTTGACCTAGCCGCAGCAGGACGCGCAGTCGAGCTCTTCGACACCAGGACCAGCGGGCCCAATGCTGTGCTGTGGTGAGTGGATCTGGGTTTGTGTAGGTGACACACAACCAGCGCGTTGACCTAGCCGCAGCAGGACGCGCAGTCGAGCTCTTCGACACCAGGACCAGCGGGCCCAATGCTGTGCTGTGGTGAGTGGATCTGGGTTTGTGTAGGTGACACACAACCAGCGCGTTGACCTAGCCGCAGCAGGACGCGCAGTCGAGCTCTTCGACACCAGGACCAGCGGGCCCAATGCTGTGCTGTGGTGAGTGGATCTGGGTTTGTGTAGGTGACACACAACCAGCGCGTTGACCTAGCCGCAGCAGGACGCGCAGTCGAGCTCTTCGACACCAGGACCAGCGGGCCCAATGCTGTGCTGTGGTGAGTGGATCTGGGTTTGTGTAGGTGACACACAACCAGCGCGTTGACCTAGCCGCAGCAGGACGCGCAGTCGAGCTCTTCGACACCAGGACCAGCGGGCCCAATGCTGTGCTGTGGTGAGTGGATCTGGGTTTGTGTAGGTGACACACAACCAGCGCGTTGACCTAGCCGCAGCAGGACGCGCAGTCGAGCTCTTCGACAACAGGACCAGCGGGCCCAATGCTGTGCTGTGGTGAGTGGATCTGGGTTTGTGTAGGTGACACACAACCAGCGCGTTGACCTAGCCGCAGCAGGACGCGCAGTCGAGCTCTTCGACACCAGGACCAGCGGGCCCAATGCTGTGCTGTGGTGAGTGGAGCCGGCGATGACACAAATGACACACGACTCCCACGCACTCCCACACGTACAGTATCAGTACCCAATGCTGTGAACTGAAGTTGGACTGGGAGCGTAAAGACGGCAATGATTAAAGAGACGTCAGTCAGCGATAATTTAATGGTCACATGTTTTATCTCCGCACACTATAAATACACACAAGGCCATATGTTTGTCATCTTCTAGAATTCTAGATGATTGTCGTATGAGTTATCCGATCCTTTAGCAAAAAGCACAGAACTGTCATTAGCGTTCAAAATTGTTCATAAATTGAAAAATCCATCGCAATACCTTCTAAGTAATTTTTGTTTTTGGAATAATTATTTCAGGTCGTCAGGAGCATCCGGCGCCAACGCGGCAGTACGCGGGGGAGAGGCGGCGGTGACGGCCATCGCGCTCGCCAGCTCCACACGTCTGTACACCGCCGCCGCGGACAAGCTGCGGATGTGGGACCTACGCATGTGAGAACTTAAAACGTTTCCTTTAAAGTAGAATAAAACTAATAAATTTGATTCAGCCTGTATCATCTCACTGATGAGAATAGACCTCTTTCTCCGTGTAGGAGAAGGATCGGAGCTTAATCCACCACGCTGCTCCTTTGTGGGTTGGCAAAAATGATTTGCAAATTTATGAAAATTAAATGCTGTAGGATTAATTGTCCTATTTCTTTTTTTTTTTAATGTTCGCGAAAGTTTGATCAAATAATTTTTGGTTTAATAATGCCGAGGCAAAACTTAAGAAAGGAACGAATTGTATTTTTCTATAGATTTTAGTTTTAGTGGAAAACAAGTTAAATATTCAAAATTACTAAAATAAAGGATGAAAATGTTGGGCGAAATTAATCTGTCGAGTTAGCTAACCAGCTAACATTGGCCATCATATTCTTATAAACGAGTCTCTGTCGTAGGTTGGAGTGCGTGTACAAGACGTGGTCGGGACACACGGCGGCAGTGATGTGCCTGGCTCGTGCGCCACTGGGCACCGGCGACCGGCTGGCCACGGGCTCGCGCGACCACTGCGTGCGCGTACTGCACGTGGGTTCGACTGGCAGCTCTACGGGTGGCTCGACTAGTAGTTGGGAGGCCAGCGAGCGGAGGCCTCTGGAGCCGCCGCACTACGATGGCGTGCAAGCGCTGGTGTTGCGGGGCTCCTTGCTGTACAGTGCCTCGCGTGACTCAAGCGTCAAGTGCTGGTCGCTAACAGACAACACGCTATCGCATGTAAGTCGATGACTACTAAACGCGTTACACACACACACATGATTACATGATTATTTTAAGTATAGATTTTGACGTTCGTTAAGTGTGTATAAATATGAGTATGTCACACTACACTACAATACATTAGTCATAAATAATTATTTGGTACGTTCTCCCGTCAGAGCGTGATGAACGCGCACAAAGGCTGGGTGACGGGTCTGTGCGTGGCGGGAGGTGGACTGGCGAGCTGTGGGCGTGACCAGGCGCTGCGCCTGTGGAGCCCCGCCCTGCGCCCCGCCGCGCCCCCCGCCGCCCTGCCCGACGCGCCCGCCGCGCTTGCCGCCTGCCCCGCCGGCCACGCGCTCTACACCGCCGGCAGGTAACGTCACACAGAGAGCCCGCCCTGCGCCCCGCTGGCCACGCGCTCTACACCGCCGGCAGGTAACGTCACACAGAGAGCCCGCCCTGCGCCCCGCCGCCACGCGCTCTACACCGCCGGCAGGTAACGTCACACAGAGAGCCCGCCCTGCGCCCCGCCGCCACGCGCTCTACACCGCCGGCAGGTAACGTCACACAGAGAGCCCACCCTGCGCCCCGCCGCCACGCGCTCTACACCGCCGGCAGGTAACGTCACACAGAGAGCCCGCCCTGCGCCCCGCCGCCACGCGCTCTACACCGCCGGCAGGTAACGTCACACAGAGAGCCCGCCCTGCGCCCCGCCGGCCACGCGCTCTACACCGCCGGCAGGTAACGTCACACAGAGAGCCCGCCCTGCGCCCCGCTGGCCACGCGCTCTACACCGCCGGCAGGTAACGTCACACAGAGAGCCCGCCCTGCGCCCCGCCGCCACGCGCTCTACACCGCCGGCAGGTAACGTCACACAGAGAGCCCGCCCTGCGCCCCGCCGCCACGCGCTCTACACCGCCGGCAGGTAACGTCACACAGAGAGCCCACCCTGCGCCCCGCCGCCACGCGCTCTACACCGCCGGCAGGTAACGTCACACAGAGAGCCCGCCCTGCGCCCCGCCGCCACGCGCTCTACACCGCCGGCAGGTAACGTCACACAGAGAGCCCGCCCTGCGCCCCGCCGCCACGCGCTCTACACCGCCGGCAGGTAACGTCACACAGAGAGCCCGCCCTGCGCCCCGCCGCCACGCGCTCTACACCGCCGGCAGGTAACGTCACACAGAGAGCCCGCCCTGCGCCCCGCCGCCACGCGCTCTACACCGCCGGCAGGTAACGTCACACAGAGAGCCCGCCCTGCGCCCCGCCGCCACGCGCTCTACACCGCCGGCAGGTAACGTCACACAGAGAGCCCGCCCTGCGCCCCGCCGCCACGCGCTCTACACCGCCGGCAGGTAACGTCACACAGAGAGCCCGCCCTGCGCTACACCGCCGGCAGGTAACGTCACACAGAGAGCCCGCCCTGCGCCCCGCCGCCACGCGCTCTACACCGCCGGCAGGTAACGTCACACAGAGAGCCCGCCCTGCGCCCCGCCGCCACACGCTCTACACCGCCGGCAGGTAACGTCACACAGAGAGCCCGCCCTGCGCCCCGCCGCCACGCGCTCTACACCGCCGGCAGGTAACGTCACACAGAGAGCCCGCCCTGCGCTCCGCCGCCACGCGCTCTACACCGCCGGCAGGTAACGTCACACAGAGAGCCCGCCCTGCGCCCCGCCGCCACGCGCTCTACACCGCCGGCAGGTAACGTCACACAGAGAGCCCGCCCTGCGCCCCGCCGCCACGCGCTCTACACCGCCGGCAGGTAACGTCACACAGAGGGCCCGCCCTGCGCCCCGCCGCCACGCGCTCTACACCGCCGGCAGGTAACGTCACACAGAGAGTCCGCCCTGCGCCCCGCCGCCACGCGCTCTACACCGCCGGCAGGTAACGTCACACAGAGAGCCCGCCCTGCGCCCCGCCGCCACGCGCTCTACACCGCCGGCAGGTAACGTCACACAGAGAGCCCGCCCTGCGCCCCGCCGCCACGCGCTCTACACCGCCGGCAGGTAACGTCACACAGATAGCCCGCCCTGCGCCCCGCCGCCACGCGCTCTACACCGCCGGCAGGTAACGTCACACAGAGAGCCCGCCCTGCGCCCCGCCGCCACGCGCTCTACACCGCCGGCAGGTAACGTCACACAGAGAGCCCGCCCTGCGCTCCGCCGCCACGCGCTCTACACCGCCGGCAGGTAACGTCACACAGAGAGCCCGCCCTGCGCCCCGCCGCCACGCGCTCTACACCGCCGGCAGGTAACGTCACACAGAGAGCCCGCCCTGCGCCCCGCCGCCACGCGCTCTACACCGCCGGCAGGTAACGTCACACAGAGAGCCCGCCCTGCGCTACACCGCCGGCAGGTAACGTCACACAGAGAGCCCGCCCTGCGCCCCGCCGCCACGCGCTCTACACCGCCGGCAGGTAACGTCACACAGAGAGCCCGCCCTGCGCCCCGCCGCCACGCGCTCTACACCGCCGGCAGGTAACGTCACACAGAGAGCCCGCCCTGCGCCCCGCCGCCACGCGCTCTACACCGCCGGCAGGTAACGTCACACAGAGAGCCCGCCCTGCGCTCCGCCGCCACGCGCTCTACACCGCCGGCAGGTAACGTCACACAGAGAGCCCGCCCTGCGCCCCGCCGCCACGCGCTCTACACCGCCGGCAGGTAACGTCACACAGAGAGCCCGCCCTGCGCCCCGCCGCCACGCGCTCTACACCGCCGGCAGGTAACGTCACACAGAGAGCCCGCCCTGCGCCCCGCCGCCACGCGCTCTACACCGCCGGCAGGTAACGTCACACAGAGAGCCCGCCCTGCGCCCCGCCGCCACGCGCTCTACACCGCCGGCAGGTAACGTCACACAGAGAGCCCGCCCTGCGCCCCGCCACCACGCGCTCTACACCGCCGGCAGGTAACGTCACACAGAGAGCCCGCCCTGCGCCCCGCCGCCACGCGCTCTACACCGCCGGCAGGTAACGTCACACAGAGAGCCCGCCCTGCGCCCCGCCGCCACGCGCTCTACACCGCCGGCAGGTAACGTCACACAGAGAGCCCGCCCTGCGCCCCGCCGCCACGCGCTCTACACCGCCGGCAGGTAACGTCACACAGAGAGCCCGCCCTACGAGTCAATGATTACAGTTCTCTTGAACGGCAGATCCGCAGATATAGGTATAGAGATATTTTTAAATGTAGGCTAACACTCGTAATTCAATAACTATCCCGATCTTCATTTTGAAACATTAAGTGTGACCTATTAAATTAACTACCATAACCTTATTAAGCTAGTAACATTTCTAGCCATAGCAGCCTGTCGTGTCCTTTTCGATTTGCACACCGACTCAATATTACCGCATTATTATAAAACCGCTAAAAATATCGATACAATTTATCAAACTTAGGACCAGTACACGTACAAAGCGTGACGTAAGGTTGAAATGTCTACGAAGGATTTTCAGATTTATAGAGGTTTTTTTATTTAACATGTGAGTGTGTTGCAGCGGCGGCGAAGTGCGCGCGTGGAGGCTGGTCAGCGAGCCCTGAGCGACACAGGTGCACACACAAACACACATATAAACACACACACACATACACACTCAGCTGCATAAACACCGCCGACGATCACGCTTTACTCTTACGATCGGTACTTACAACAAAATTATTCTCACCAGCGGTAAGTACTCGTCAGTTGTGTTTCTGCACGCCCCGACTCCAAGCTTGCGCACGCGTCGTCGCCGCTTCACCACTGTCATTAACGGCAAAACGCTTAGCTAAATTGGTCTCTATGGACATACACATTAGACATATTTTCCTCTGATTCTTGTTTTTTTTTTACGTGTGACTAACAGTTTCTTTACTCTACAAAGACAATCGGCTTTCGTTGTAGTACTAACCACATTACACCCCCCGTGTTTTGTTTATTACATTAGAATTTAGCTTTTATTGTATGTAGTTATTTTTATTAGATAGACTTTATTGTCGTCGACTTTACATGGATCAGTTTCTATTTCTAATACTAATATAGCTCGAGTAATACCTTTGAGGCTGACAGGCAGATAACTAAATGTTAGGCCCTGCGCGCACTAGTGACATTTGTCACCGTGACAAAAAATTCTTTGTCACTGTCACGTCACCGTCACCTTCGCGACTGCGCGCACTTGCAGTGACAGATTATATACAGATATAGGTTGTCTGTGAACTCGTTTTTAGAAATAGAAAGAAATACAATAATAAAAAGTATTGGGTTCACCCGCTTTAGAGTGATAGGCTGATAAGTGGAAAGTTCTACACCATGTTTGCCAACCTACGTACATATGACACGTGACATTTTGTCGCGTCACGGGCATGTTGGCGTCCTCCGCGGCAAAAAGTCACCGAATTGTCACGCATCCAAGTGCGCGCACCTTCATTAGGGATGATGGACGCGGTGACAGTGACAAAAAGTCACGGTGACAAAAAGTCACGGTGACAAAAAGTCACTAGTGCGCGCAGGGCCTAAAGTCAATCGTTCGGAATATATCTTTATGCTTTGCATTTGCTGATGGTGGACAGCAGATTTGTACAGAATTACTTCTTACTATTTTTATCTATAATGCGCGCACATACGTGTAAAAGTACAACATAACAATAGTAATCTCAATAGTAAACTTGCTATTAAGTTTGCTGTGATTCTCTGCTGCTTCTGTATTATACAATGCTACACCAAGCTAACCCTTGACACCTGTCAACCTTGATACTTTAAAAAGTCTATAAAATAATTTGTAGGACGTTTTTTTCTTAAATGTTATTTTAATAATTATAAAAGATAGTATAATTAGTACGTGTTCTTTAATATTACCACTTATATACAAATACAGGCATCTATTTGCTAGAGCTGCTTGGGAGGGTCGCGGGTAAGGTCGGCAACGCGCTTTCGACGCTTCTGGTGTTGCAGGCGTCTATAGGCTACGGTAACCCCTCAACATGAGGTGGACCGTACGCTTGTTTGCCGACCTTGTCGTATAAAAACAACACCGCAGCTCGACGTGTAGTGTGTATGTTATCTGTATAAGAGTAAAGATTAGACAATTACCTAAATATCGATGTTTAATTTTACTACTTGTTGGTGTTGAATTATGAAAAAAAAAAAAAAAAATTTTGTGTGCAGTAACGGACGCGTCCGCTGTTGGCGCGTGCGTACGAGCGCGCGGTGACCGCTGGCGCGCGGCGGGCACGTGGCCGCTCGTGCGCGCCGCGCCTGGCGGTGACGTCACACGCCGCTACCGCTACCACTACTACTACCACTACCACTACCACTACTTTGCTGTGCTTTGGTAAAAGGCAGTTTCATATAAAAATCAAAACTGAGAATATAGAATTCGAAATTTTGGATTTGTTTGAACTAAATATGTGGTATATCCGCCAACACGCAGTGAAGCAGCCGATTGTAAATGGAGAAAGAGACCTATGCCTAGAAGTGGGATACTACAGGCCCAAACATCAATATCAAGTATTATAACAAAAGTATAAGTTTAATAAAAAAAAAATTTCTAAAGAATCGTAATGGTGTCAAAATTTTACAAAAGCAGTAAATCAATGTTACTTGCCTTTTACCTGAGCACGGTAATACAAATGTGAGAACTATTAAGACTGTACCCACACATTCCACACTTCAAAGGGACAACAAGGCAAACCCGAAGCGAGCAACTACAACTGTCAAATGCGTTTTGTCATAAATAATAACGGAACTAAAATTAAAGTATACACTTGTTGTTTAAGATTGTGTACAATATCAATATCTGTCAAGATCGTTAGTTATAAACAATTAGCTAAACACAGTGAAATTATTCATTCAAATAGGATTGGTAATTGCATTGAATTGTCTCGGGACCTTTAGAAGCATGCTCACCGTACACAATTTAAAGACTTTAATACTATTAGAGTTTTGGATTAGTTTTGACATAAGAAAGAAAATTCTGAATGGTTTTCAATCCCAAATGGCAATTATGTAATTTGTTTAGTTTTAGGAAATAAAAAACTCCATTAGAAAAAAAAATTAAAATGCTATCGATAGTTCCTCAACGGTCAACACAGGTTTGTGTTTATACGAATATTGTAATGATTAGTTTATTTTTAAATGTCTTAATTTAGTTACATGACAAAATGTGTTTTATTAGGAATTACAATTTATACATTCCATTCAACATTGTTTTTTACTAATCATAAATTAATATGACCGTCATCAGGTTTAAGATTATTTTACATTTTTTTAAGTAGTAAATTTTAGAAATTGTATACGCATTATTGCATTGACTTGTAATAAATAATTTGTCTTTTTAATAAGACTCAAATAGGTTGAAACCATCATGTCTAGTGTATAACAGACGGCCTTTATAAAGATAATAAAAAAATGTTGTTTACATAATAAAATTTAAAAATGCTTCTAGTATACAAAACAGCCTTAGTTTTTATCGCTACGGCGAGATTTTAGTAGTAAATTATATAATCGATGCTATTCTAGTTTTAAGAGAACCGACTTATTAGAAACCAACGCCTCATTGCCAAATACAACGCACAGATTCAAAAATTTCATTTCTACTTACATGAATTTTTTTATTTTTTTTATAATATAGTAAAAGTTAGTTTGCATAAACTTCAAGCATATATTATTAATTTTATACAATGTTAAAATATGTATCCTTTGCAATGGGCTCACTGGTTCCAAGATCAATATGAAAGTTACTAATAAAACGTTAATTAGAGACTAAATGCAGTAAACATGTCATAAATATAAAATATAGTCTGTGATTAATCGATCAATTATATTTTTGTACATTCCTGTGCTACGGGTACGTTTGTAACACCTTTGTATTCATAGTTTATTTTATAACAATAATAATTAGTATTAGAAGTTTTAAGGGTAATAGATACTTGTAAAGTTAGAGAGAACAGAAACAAGAGTTGCAATGAAATTATGATTTGTCTTCAACTTTTAATAACCTTTGTAGTCAATATTTGTGGCTTATGGCTATGATTTTATTGTTTTTATATGCATTCAGTATTACCATTTTTACCTCTTTTGTGATCGTCATAACCCATGTTCGTATCATTGCGAGGCTATGAGAATATTTTAGCTTTATTAACAACATAGAAATGTTTATATAATGTTATAGTGTAGCATTTTGAGATGTAAAATATTTTATTTTTCGCGCGTAAAGAGATGCTAAGCTTTCTCTATCTGCACGAGTATTGTGAGTTAAGGCGAACATTATTAACCAATATAATTATGTTTAGTGTATTAAGAATTTGTGTGAAATTAGTTTTTTATTTATAGTTCTATGTTACTTTTTAATATAATTTTTTAATGAAAATAAATCGAATCTCAATTTATTATTTAAATATGAAACGTTTGTGAAATATAATGGTGCGAGTTCAAATATAACAACTAGTCATTTTTAATGATTTTAAATTAAAACCAATTACACGAAAAAAAATTGAATATATAATAGTTGTTATATGGAATGTAAAATTCAAAAAGTATTATGAATTTATAAAAAAAAAATATATTATTCGCTATAAGAAAAATATACAATGCTAGGTGTTTATAATATCTCCAAATTTGAATGATTTTGTAAAAAGAGACAAGATAAGATTTACGAACATAAATTAAATTTGAGTTAATGAAATCGTTTTATGGTTTTAAAATCCATATTGTCCTATGAATTTACGGCCAAAGTTTAAAAGTATTCTCAATGAAATTAGATTTTATTTACAATTGCGTTTTGTTTATGAAATAATTTTTTAATTCTTGTATTGTTTCTTTAATATAAGTATTTTCATTTCAAATAAATTTTTCGTTTTATATAAAAGTTTGTTTTCTTTAGACCTCCTTTCCTATTAAACTATAAATAAGTGAATTTGAATTAACCTTCCAAATTAGTGTTGTATTCGATAATACTAGATAAAAAATTATCCTTCACTAGTCACATTGATTCTATAGTCTCCAGATCTTTTAAGATGCTAGGGTTCATCTGGAGAAACTGTAAGAACTTTAAAAATATCTGCTCTAAAATGCACCTATAATGCCTTAGTTTGTTCAATTTTAGAATATTGTTCTAGTATTTGGAACCCGCACTACCATTGTCACATTGATCAAATAGAGCGTATACAAATGAGATTTCTTTTCTATCTTACGGGTCACCAAGGCAAATTAAAAGAGCTGCATTCCTATTAGGACCGGTTAAAATACTTTAACATCACCGCATTGGTCGATCGCCGCTGGATTGCTGACCAAATCCTATTGTACAAGATTTCTAGAGGCCTATTGGACTGTCCACGACTGTTATCTCGGATTGGTTTTGTTGTTCCAAGACGTAACTCTAGAATTGTTAACTTTAAGCCATTGTATGTCAAAGGGTATAGAACCAACTTGGGCTTCAATAGCTTGTTACCGAGAATCTGTCGGAATCATAACTTTTTTTTATAAAAAAAACCAAGACAGACATGTTTCACGGTAGTTTTAGTGGATATAAAAAAATTGTCAAACATTTTAAAGCTCGTAATTTAACTTAAAAATATATATATTCTCTTAACTTAACGTACAATTATTATTCTCTCCCCTTCTAATATTTAAAGTTAAAATGAGGAAGCTGTGTTTGCCTGTAATTGGATCTACATCCTAACATGACAATTTTTATATAATGTACTCTTAATACTATATTTGATGTAAACCGATTTGATGTATGTATGTTGGTAAACCTTAAATAAAATAAATAAATAAATAATAAATTCAAAAAATCGTTTCGAATTTTTGTTCAATATGAAAATCGTCGAAATGTTATCGATGATGTGCGTGCAGGGGGTTTTAAAATTTAGGGATTAGAGGAAAATCAGAAATAAAAGACTGAGATCTTACTTCGAGCATTGCTTAACGTATATTGAATATAATTTTATGTTCACCGTCACTAATTTGATTATTTGACGCCAGACCCAATATGAAGACCATTGTGTCGTGAAGCAAAGTTGAAGCTGATGCTTCAACAGATGATGATTCATAATATTTGTTGTGTACTAGCTGCTGTGCCCGCGACTTCGTCCGCGTGGAATTAAACACAAAAGTTATTCAGTTCGCAGTTATAAAAAAAGTCTAAAATAAAAGTAGCCTAAGTTTGTACCTTGTTATGTCACCTATCTGCCAGTGAAAGTCCCGTCAAAATCGGTCCAGCCGTTTCAGAGATTAGCCGGAACAAACAGACAGACAGACAGACAGAAGACAAAAATGGTAAAACATGTCATTTTGGTATACTATAGATAGATCCATATGCATTTAGTAAAAAGCGGTTATTTTAATATAACAGACACTCCAATTTTATTTTTTTGTATAGATATAGATTACGTATTGCTAAAGATGTTTTATTTACACCAGTCGATATTTACAGATGTTTAATAACGTACAATTTTAGAAAAGATTAAGTTTAGAGGTAAATAGTGATTAAAACGCATAATACTTCACATAAAGCTTATATTACAAATAAAAGATACATCTTAATAGTTTTAGATTTATTCTAAAGTATAGTCAGTATTTATATTTGGCGTGTTTCGCGTGCTTCCTGTGATGGGGAGGTGTAGCGGGCGACGCGCGTCTTCGCCTGTCTCTGTCTCTATCTCTTTCCCTCTCTCTCTCTCTATCTCTGTCTCTCTCCCGGTCTCGGTCTCTATCTCTTTCCCGTTCACGAGACCGTTCTCTTTCTCTATCCCGCTCCCGTGACCTGGATCGCGATCTTGACTTCCGTTCACTCCTGGGAAAAGTAAGAAATTTATCATCACAACAGTATTAATATCAAATATCTTTCTCACCATTTACTTAAAATGAACAGTCGTTTACACATTTAAAGAAATGTTACAAGACATAGAATATTTTAATTATTTTCATACACTACTACTACTCGGCGAGCCCGTTGGCGCAGTTTGTAGTGGCCCAGCTTTCTGCTTCGCCGGTTGTGGGTTCGGTTCCCGCCGATATATGTATTATTTCTTTGCATTTTTATTAAAAAAAAATTTAGCTACAATAGTCCGCTGTTACATATTATAACACAAGCTTTAAGTTGCTTACCGTAGGAACAGATGACCATGTGTGTATGTTATAAGTCTTATAATATAATATAAGATATCTTATCTTATAAGATATTAGACAACGGAAATTAATTCAACAATAGCTAAAATATATTTGTTCGTTAGATTGGAACAGAAAGTTCAGCCTATAGAACAAAAATTCTACAAGAAACTTATCAAATACGGTACGTACCGAGAACGTTTAGGCGGTGGCGACAATGTGGGCTCTCGCGATTTTTTCGATTTCTTAGAAGTTGTAGAGAACGCATCATCGTCTCCGGCCGGGGAGCCTACTTCCTCTGCTTCCTTTGCTTCTCGGAGTGCCTGATTAAAACAATAAAAAAAACACTTAAAGTACTCCTACTACTACCTCGATATCTTTTACAACACGTATCACTTCAGAAAATTGATAAATAAACAAAATGACTAAAGCACGTACGGTAAAGTCTCTTCAGAGTGCTCTTTTCATCTTGCAATTTTACATATATTATAATGAGTACAATGACCACATGGCCGTGTAGTGTCATATAAGTACGCCTTATGTCTAATGAGTCTTCCACTTTTCTTGCCGAAACTTTCTGACGAAATCAAATAAAGAATACCTGTGCGCTTAAGTTTAGAGACAATTTTGAGTTTTGAGTGAGTTGTTCCGGTAATGGTAGTGGTAGACGGTAGTGGTCGTGGTAGACGGTAGTGGTAGTGGTAGACGGTAGTGGTAGACGGTTGTGGTCGTGGTAGACGGTAGTGGTAGTGGTAGACGGTAGTGGTCGTGGTAGACGGTAGTGGTAGACGGTAGTGGTCGTGGTAGACGGTAGTGGTAGACGGTAGTGGTAGACGGTAGTGGTCGTGGTAGACGGTAGTGGTCGTGGTAGACGGTAGTGGTAGTGGTAGACGGTAGTGGTAGTGGTAGACGGTAGTGGTCGTGGTAGACGGTAGTGGTCGTGGTAGACGGTAGTGGTAGTGGTAGACGGTAGTGGTAGTGGTAGACGGTAGTGGTCGTGGTAGACGGTAGTGGTCGTGGTAGACGGTAGTGGTCGTGGTAGACGGTAGTGGTATGGGTAGCGGTAGGTCACCTTCTTGATGAGCTTGCGGCGGTAGTGCTGCACCTGCGCGGGCGGCGCGAAGCCGGGGCGCAACGCCCGCGCGCCGGCCTCCAGCTCGTCGGCGTACTTCAGCACGCGCAGCTCGATGTCGCGCAGCGTCTCGCGCTGCAGCGCCGCCTCGCCGCTGCGGCTGCGCGGGGACTCCACGCCGCTGGAACCGTTAGGGGGGGGGGGTTGAGTATAACGACCGAATGAGCTTGGGCGGAGAATTTAGGGAGTTGATATTACGAGGTAACAAACCCACTATTTCCGACCCATCAAATACGAAAACAAAAAAAAATAACGATTGTGCTTTAAACCAAACGACTGAAGTAAAACTTACGAAACGCAACTCTCTCTCTTTCTATATTCAATAACTTATATCTCCCTCTCAACTTCCGTTCGTCTCGCCCGAACACACTTTTTACAACGCTCTCGTCACGCATTCACCAGCTTACGCCCCAAGTCAAGCGTGTGTAAAGAAGTTCTACTCCAAAAAACATATTTTCAACTTCTGAAATTAGGACATTTCGTCAAAACTTCAGATATTCAAAGCGAAGTTACCCGTCGGGCGGCGGCGGCGTGGGCTCGCGCGGCTCTGGCACGACGGGCTCCACACTCTCCCAGCGGGACGGCACGAAGCCCGCCACGCCGCGCCCCTCGCCCTCCCCCTCCCCGTCCTCCGCGTCGCCATCCGCTTCCAACGGAACGCCGTCTATATCCTCATCCACTGAAAACGATAAATTGGATTTTATTTTCTGTTTTCTAATGTTTACGCGACCACATGCGGTTCTTTAGTTGTATGCAGCAGTACGTTGTCAGAGTAGCTTATATATTAAGACAAAGTAAAATTTAAAAAGGGCTAGGATTTTTTTTCACGCGGAACATGATCTATAAAACCTACAGAACCCACCATTTGAAAAAACGCAGTTAGGAGTCAAACAACCTGTATTTTAAAAATGTACATTAGAATGAAGTATGAGTTTTTTTCGAATTGACCAACGTCATGTCGTCGTCATATGACAGTCACTCAACCATTTTACTCGTTCTCTTTGACCACGGTCTGTACACAAAGCGAACACTGCTAACATTACCACAACCTACGTCTTAAGCCACAGTCTGCAACCTCTCCCCTCCCCTTGTGACGTGTAGTGTTGTGACTGGGCTGTGAGCAGCAGCACCTATGCTCCCCCCAGACTCACCGGGCACGCCGTCGATGTCGGCGACGTCGGGGCGCAGGGCGAGCTGCAGCGGGCGCTGCTCGGCGAGGCGGCGCAGCGCGGCGCCGTCCAGCGGGCCGGAGCCGCCCGACCCGCCGGACGCGCCCGACGCCGTCGACCCGTCCGGCGACGCGGCGCCCGACCCCGCCTCCTCGCCCGCCGCCTCGCCGCTCGCGCGCACCTCGCCCTTTCAAATTATACACGTTTATTATGTACGCTCTCAATATCGTTGCACTATAAAAATAAAATATTATAAATATGTACATATAAAGTAATTTTGTTAAATAGTGTATGTTACCTAATTAAGAACCTACAACTTTATACCCTGGGCTACACTGCAAATGACATAGAGCAATCGTTGCATGATGATTGCGCGACTATTGCTTAATTAATTTGAACTAGACGGGCCACGCGCAAAATCTAGTTCAACTAGTCCTACACATATCCCAAGCACAGCTGACCGCCCACCTTGTCCTGGCCGAGGAAGACGTCGTTGATGTGCAGCAGGAAGTCTGTGGGGTAGACGGCCCAGTCGGCCCAGGCCTGCAGGATGCGCGTGACGCGCGCGCGGAAGCCCTCCTGCTGCATGCGCGACGACATGCGCGCCCACGCCGCGTGGCACTCGCGCATTATCTCCACGAGCCGCTGCTGGAACCTGGAGCGTTATACACGCACGTGTTATTTGAGGTCGCGCCCAACTTGAAATACCCTGCTCTTGTATGAAGTCTGACTGGGGAACCACCTCAACTTTATATTAGATTAAAGCCAAATAATACTGCTTTCAAGTAGTGATGTATTCCTGTGGTATAGTGGCCAGAACTCCTGGGGTCTGAGGGCGGGTGGAGGCGGGGAGCGGTACTCACGCGCCGCGGTAGGCGCTGGCGTTGGTGAGCTTGGCGCCCGCGTTGTGCAGGATGTCGGACAGCAGGTGGAGGCGGGTGGAGGCGGGGAGCGGTACTCACGCGCCGCGGTAGGCGCTGGCGTTGGTGAGCTTGGCGCCAGCGTTGTGCAGGATGTCGGACAGCAGGTAGAGGCAGGTGGAGGCGGGTGGAGGCGGGTGGAGGCGGGGAGCGGTACTCACGCGCCGCGGTAGGCGCTGGCGTTGGTGAGCTTGGCGCCCGCGTTGTGCAGGATGTCGGACAGCAGGTGGAGGCGGGTGGAGGCGGGGAGCGGTACTCACGCGCCGCGGTAGGCGCTGGCGTTGGTGAGCTTGGCGCCCGCGTTGTGCAGGATGTCGGACAGCAGGTGGAGGCGGGTGGAGGCGGGGAGCGGTACTCACGCGCCGCGGTAGGCGCTGGCGTTGGTGAGCTTGGCGCCCGCGTTGTGCAGGATGTCGGACAGCCGGTAGAGGCGGGTGGAGGCGGGGAGCGGTACTCACGCGCCGCGGTAGGCGCTGGCGTTGGTGAGCTTGGCGCCCGCGTTGTGCAGGATGTCGGACAGCAGGTGGAGGCGGGTGGAGGCGGGGAGCGGTACTCACGCGCCGCGGTAGGCGCTGGCGTTGGTGAGCTTGGCGCCCGCGTTGTGCAGGATGTCGGACAGCAGGTAGAGGCGGGTGGAGGCGGGGAGCGGTACTCACGCGCCGCGGTAGGCGCTGGCGTTGGTGAGCTTGGCGCCCGCGTTGTGCAGGATGTCGGACAGCAGGTGGAGGCGGGGAGCGGTACTCACGCGCCGCGGTAGGCGCTGGCGTTGGTGAGCTTGGCGCCCGCGTTGTGCAGGATGTCGGACAGCAGGTGGAGGCGGGTGGAGGCGGGTGGAGGCGGGGAGCGGTACTCACGCGCCGCGGTAGGCGCTGGCGTTGGTGAGCTTGGCGCCCGCGTTGTGCAGGATGTCAGACAGCAGGTGGAGGCGGGTGGAGGCGGGGAGCGGTACTCACGCGCCGCGGTAGGCGCTGGCGTTGGTGAGCTTGGCGCCCGCGTTGTGCAGGATGTCGGACAGCAGGTGGAGGCGGGTGGAGGCGGGTGGAGGCGGGGAGCGGTACTCACGCGCCGCGGTAGGCGCTGGCGTTGGTGAGCTTGGCGCCCGCGTTGTGCAGGATGTCGGACAGCAGGTAGAGGCGGGTGGAGGCGGGGAGCGGTACTCACGCGCCGCGGTAGGCGCTGGCGTTGGTGAGCTTGGCGCCCGCGTTGTGCAGGATGTCGGACAGCAGGTGGGGGCGGGTGGAGGCGGGGAGCGGTACTCACGCGCCGCGGTAGGCGCTGGCGTTGGTGAGCTTGGCGCCCGCGTTGTGCAGGATGTCGGACAGCAGGTGGAGGCGGGTGGAGGCGGGGAGCGGTACTCACGCGCCGCGGTAGGCGCTGGCGTTGGTGAGCTTGGCGCCCGCGTTGTGCAGGATGTCGGACAGCAGGTGGAGGCGGGTGGAGGCGGGGAGCGGTACTCACGCGCCGCGGTAGGCGCTGGCGTTGGTGAGCTTGGCGCCCGCGTTGTGCAGGATGTCGGACAGCAGGTAGAGGCGGGTGGAGGCGGGGAGCGGTACTCACGCGCCGCGGTAGGCGCTGGCGTTGGTGAGCTTGGCGCCCGCGTTGTGCAGGATGTCGGACAGCAGGTGGAGGCGGGTGGAGGCGGGGAGCGGTACTCACACGCCGCGGTAGGCGCTGGCGTTGGTGAGCTTGGCGCCCGCGTTGTGCAGGATGTCGGACAGCAGGTGGAGGCGGGTGGAGGCGGGGAGCGGTACTCACGCGCCGCGGTAGGCGCTGGCGTAGGTGAGCTTGGCGCCCGGCGTTGTGCAGGATGTCGGACAGCAGGTGGAGGCGGGTGGAGGCGGGTGGAGGCGGGGAGCGGTACTCACGCGCCGCGGTAGGCGCTGGCGTTGGTGAGCTTGGCGCCCGCGTTGTGCAGGATGTCGGACAGCAGGTGGAGGCGGGTGGAGGCGGGGAGCGGTACTCACGCGCCGCGGTAGGCGCTGGCGTCGGTGCGCTTGGCGCCCGCGTTGTGCAGGATGTCGGACGGCGGGTGGAGGCGGGTGGAGGCGGGGAGCGGTACTCACGCGCCGCGGTAGGCGCTGGCGTTGGTGAGCTTGGCGCCCGCGTTGTGCAGGATGTCGGACAGCAGGTAGAGGCGGGTGGAGGCGGGGAGCGGTACTCACGCGCCGCGGTAGGCGCTGGCGTTGGTGAGCTTGGCGCCCGCGTTGTGCAGGATGGCGGACAGCAGGTGGAGGCGGGTGGAGGCGGGGAGCGGTACTCACGCGCCGCGGTAGGCGCTGGCGTTGGTGAGCTTGGCGCCCGCGTTGTGCAGGATGTCGGACAGCAGGTGGAGGCGGGTGGAGGCGGGGAGCGGTACTCACGCGCCGCGGTAGGCGCTGGCGTTGGTGAGCTTGGCGCCCGCGTTGTGCAGGATGTCGGACAGCAGGTGGAGGCGGGTGGAGGCGGGGAGCGGTACTCACGCGCCGCGGTAGGCGCTGGCGTTGGTGAGCTTGGCGCCCGCGTTGTGCAGGATGTCGGACAGCAGGTAGAGGCGGGTGGAGGCGGGGAGCGGTACTCACGCGCCGCGGTAGGCGCTGGCGTTGGTGAGCTTGGCGCCCGCGTTGTGCAGGATGTCGGACAGCAGGTGGAGGCGGGTGGAGGCGGGGAGCGGTACTCACACGCCGCGGTAGGCGCTGGCGTTGGTGAGCTTGGCGCCCGCGTTGTGCAGGATGTCGGACAGCAGGTGGAGGCGGGTGGAGGCGGGGAGCGGTACTCACGCGCCGCGGTAGGCGCTGGCGTAGGTGAGCTTGGCGCCCGGCGTTGTGCAGGATGTCGGACAGCAGGTAGAGGCGGGTGGAGGCGGGTGGAGGCGGGGAGCGGTACTCACGCGCCGCGGTAGGCGCTGGCGTTGGTGAGCTTGGCGCCCGCGTTGTGCAGGATGTCGGACAGCAGGTAGAGGCGGGTGGAGGCGGGGAGCGGTACTCACGCGCCGCGGTAGGCGCTGGCGTTGGTGAGCTTGGCGCCCGCGTTGTGCAGGATGTCGGACAGCAGGTGGAGGCGGGTGGAGGCGGGGAGCGGTACTCACGCGCCGCGGTAGGCGCTGGCGTTGGTGAGCTTGGCGCCCGCGTTGTGCAGGATGTCGGACAGCAGGTGGAGGCGGGTGGAGGCGGGGAGCGGTACTCACGCGCCGCGGTAGGCGCTGGCGTTGGTGAGCTTGGCGCCCGCGTTGTGCAGGATGTCGGACAGCAGGTAGAGGCGGGTGGAGGCGGGGAGCGGTACTCACGCGCCGCGGTAGGCGCTGGCGTTGGTGAGCTTGGCGCCCGCGTTGTGCAGGATGTCGGACAGCAGGTGGAGGCGGGTGGAGGCGGGGAGCGGTACTCACGCGCCGCGGTAGGCGCTGGCGTTGGTGAGCTTGGCGCCCGCGTTGTGCAGGATGTCGGACAGCAGGTAGAGGCGGGTGGAGGCGGGGAGCGGTACTCACGCGCCGCGGTAGGCGCTGGCGTTGGTGAGCTTGGCGCCCGCGTTGTGCAGGATGTCGGACAGCAGGTGGAGGCGGGTGGAGGCGGGGAGCGGTACTCACGCGCCGCGGTAGGCGCTGGCGTTGGTGAGCTTGGCGCCCGCGTTGTGCAGGATGTCGGACAGCAGGTAGAGGCGGGTGGAGGCGGGGAGCGGTACTCACGCGCCGCGGTAGGCGCTGGCGTTGGTGAGCTTGGCGCCCGCGTTGTGCAGGATGTCGGACAGCAGGTAGAGGCGGGTGGAGGCGGGTGGAGGCGGGGAGCGGTACTCACGCGCCGCGGTAGGCGCTGGCGTTGGTGAGCTTGGCGCCCGCGTTGTGCAGGATGTCGGACAGCAGGTGGAGGCGGGTGGAGGCGGGGAGCGGTACTCACGCGCCGCGGTAGGCGCTGGCGTTGGTGAGCTTGGCGCCCGCGTTGTGCAGGATGTCGGACAGCAGGTGGAGGCGGGTGGAGACGGGGAGCGGTACTCACGCGCCGCGGTAGGCGCTGGCGTTGGTGAGCTTGGCGCCCGCGTTGTGCAGGATGTCGGACAGCAGGTAGAGGCGGGTGGAGGCGGGTGGAGGCGGGGAGCGGTACTCACGCGCCGCGGTAGGCGCTGGCGTTGGTGAGCTTGGCGCCCGCGTTGTGCAGGATGTCGGACAGCAGGTAGAGGCGGGTGGAGGCGGGGAGCGGTACTCACGCGCCGCGGTAGGCGCTGGCGTTGGTGAGCTTGGCGCCCGCGTTGTGCAGGATGTCGGACAGCAGGTAGAGGCGGGTGGAGGCGGGTGGAGGCGGGGAGCGGTACTCACGCGCCGCGGTAGGCGCTGGCGTTGGTGAGCTTGGCGCCGGCGTTGTGCAGGATGTCGGACAGCAGGTGGAGGCGGGTGGAGGCGGGGAGCGGTACTCACCCGCCGCGGTAGGCGCTGGCGTTGGTGAGCTTGGCGCCCGCGTTGTGCAGGATGTCGGACAGCAGGTAGAGGCGGGTGGAGGCGGGTGGAGGCGGGGAGCGGTACTCACGCGCCGCGGTAGGCGCTGGCGTTGGTGAGCTTGGCGCCCGCGTTGTGCAGGATGTCGGACAGCAGGTGGAGGCGGGTGGAGGCGGGGAGCGGTACTCACGCGCCGCGGTAGGCGCTGGCGTTGGTGAGCTTGGCGCCCGCGTTGTGCAGGATGTCGGACAGCAGGTGGAGGCGGGTGGAGGCGGGTGGAGGCGGGGAGCGGTACTCACGCGCCGCGGTAGGCGCTGGCGTTGGTGAGCTTGGCGCCCGCGTTGTGCAGGATGTCGGACAGCAGGTAGAGGCGGGTGGAGGCGGGGAGCGGTACTCACGCGCCGCGGTAGGCGCTGGCGTTGGTGAGCTTGGCGCCCGCGTTGTGCAGGATGTCGGACAGCAGGTAGAGGCGGGTGGAGGCGGGTGGAGGCGGGGAGCGGTACTCACGCGCCGCGGTGGGCGCTGGCGTTGGTGAGCTTGGCGCCCGCGTTGTGCAGGATGTCGGACAGCAGGTAGAGGCGGGTGGAGGCGGGTGGAGGCGGGGAGCGGTACTCACGCGCCGCGGTAGGCGCTGGCGTTGGTGAGCTTGGCGCCCGCGTTGTGCAGGATGTCGGACAGCAGGTGGAGGCGGGTGGAGGCGGGGAGCGGTACTCACGCGCCGCGGTAGGCGCTGGCGTTGGTGAGCTTGGCGCCCGCGTTGTGCAGGATGTCGGACAGCAGGTAGAGGCGGGTGGAGGCGGGGAGCGGTACTCACGCGCCGCGGTAGGCGCTGGCGTTGGTGAGCTTGGCGCCCGCGTTGTGCAGGATGTCGGACAGCAGGTAGAGGCGGGTGGAGGCGGATGGAGGCGGGGAGCGGTACTCACGCGCCGCGGTAGGCGCTGGCGTTGGTGAGCTTGGCGCCCGCGTTGTGCAGGATGTCGGACAGCAGGTGGAGGCGGGTGGAGGCGGGGAGCGGTACTCACGCGCCGCGGTAGGCGCTGGCGTTGGTGAGCTTGGCGCCCGCGTTGTGCAGGATGTCGGACAGCAGGTGGAGGCGGGTGGAGGCGGGGAGCGGTACTCACGCGCCGCGGTAGGCGCTGGCGTTGGTGAGCTTGGCGCCCGCGTTGTGCAGGATGTCGGACAGCAGGTAGAGGCGGGTGGAGGCGGGGAGCGGTACTCACGCGCCGCGGTAGGCGCTGGCGTTGGTGAGCTTGGCGCCCGCGTTGTGCAGGATGTCGGACAGCAGGTGGAGGCGGGTGGAGGCGGGGAGCGGTACTCACGCGCCGCGGTAGGCGCTGGCGTTGGTGAGCTTGGCGCCCGCGTTGTGCAGGATGTCGGACAGCAGGTAGAGGCGGGTGGAGGCGGGGAGCGGTACTCACGCGCCGCGGTAGGCGCTGGCGTTGGTGAGCTTGGCGCCCGCGTTGTGCAGGATGTCGGACAGCAGGTGGAGGCGGGTGGAGGCGGGGAGCGGTACTCACGCGCCGCGGTAGGCGCTGGCGTTGGTGAGCTTGGCGCCCGCGTTGTGCAGGATGTCGGACAGCAGGTAGAGGCGGGTGGAGGCGGGGAGCGGTACTCACGCGCCGCGGTAGGCGCTGGCGTTGGTGAGCTTGGCGCCCGCGTTGTGCAGGATGTCGGACAGCAGGTGGAGGCGGGTGGAGGCGGGGAGCGGTACTCACGCGCCGCGGTAGGCGCTGGCGTTGGTGAGCTTGGCGCCCGCGTTGTGCAGGATGTCGGACAGCAGGTAGAGGCGGGTGGAGGCGGGGAGCGGTACTCACGCGCCGCGGTAGGCGCTGGCGTTGGTGAGCTTGGCGCCCGCGTTGTGCAGGATGTCGGACAGCAGGTGGAGGCGGGTGGAGGCGGGGAGCGGTACTCACGCGCCGCGGTAGGCGCTGGCGTTGGTGAGCTTGGCGCCCGCGTTGTGCAGGATGTCGGACAGCAGGTAGAGGCGGGTGGAGGCGGGGAGCGGTACTCACGCGCCGCGGTAGGCGCTGGCGTTGGTGAGCTTGGCGCCCGCGTTGTGCAGGATGTCGGACAGCAGGTAGAGGCGGGTGGAGGCGGGGAGCGGTACTCACGCGCCGCGGTAGGCGCTGGCGTTGGTGAGCTTGGCGCCCGCGTTGTGCAGGATGTCGGACAGCAGGTAGAGGCGGGTGGAGGCGGGTGGAGGCGGGGAGCGGTACTCACGCGCCGCGGTAGGCGCTGGCGTTGGTGAGCTTGGCGCCCGCGTTGTGCAGGATGTCGGACAGCAGGTGGAGGCGGGTGGAGGCGGGGAGCGGTACTCACCCGCCGCGGTAGGCGCTGGCGTTGGTGAGCTTGGCGCCCGCGTTGTGCAGGATGTCGGACAGCAGGTAGAGGCGGGTGGAGGCGGGTGGAGGCGGGGAGCGGTACTCACGCGCCGCGGTAGGCGCTGGCGTTGGTGAGCTTGGCGCCCGCGTTGTGCAGGATGTCGGACAGCAGGTGGAGGCGGGTGGAGGCGGGGAGCGGTACTCACGCGCCGCGGTAGGCGCTGGCGTTGGTGAGCTTGGCGCCCGCGTTGTGCAGGATGTCGGACAGCAGGTAGAGGCGGGTGGAGGCGGGGAGCGGTACTCACGCGCCGCGGTAGGCGCTGGCGTTGGTGAGCTTGGCGCCCGCGTTGTGCAGGATGTCGGACAGCAGGTAGAGGCGGGTGGAGGCGGGTGGAGGCGGGGAGCGGTACTCACGCGCCGCGGTAGGCGCTGGCGTTGGTGAGCTTGGCGCCCGCGTTGTGCAGGATGTCGGACAGCAGGTGGAGGCGGGTGGAGGCGGGGAGCGGTACTCACCCGCCGCGGTAGGCGCTGGCGTTGGTGAGCTTGGCGCCCGCGTTGTGCAGGATGTCGGACAGCAGGTAGAGGCGGGTGGAGGCGGGTGGAGGCGGGGAGCGGTACTCACGCGCCGCGGTAGGCGCTGGCGTTGGTGAGCTTGGCGCCCGCGTTGTGCAGGATGTCGGACAGCAGGTGGAGGCGGGTGGAGGCGGGGAGCGGTACTCACGCGCCGCGGTAGGCGCTGGCGTTGGTGAGCTTGGCGCCCGCGTTGTGCAGGATGTCGGACAGCAGGTAGAGGCGGGTGGAGGCGGGGAGCGGTACTCACGCGCCGCGGTAGGCGCTGGCGTTGGTGAGCTTGGCGCCCGCGTTGTGCAGGATGTCGGACAGCAGGTGGAGGCGGGTGGAGGCGGGGAGCGGTACTCACGCGCCGCGGTAGGCGCTGGCGTTGGTGAGCTTGGCGCCCGCGTTGTGCAGGATGTCGGACAGCAGGTAGAGGCGCGCGACGCGGCGCGGCGGCGCGGTGCGCGGCTGGGAGAGCGCCTCGGCTAGGCAGGAGGCCACCTCGCCCGCCGCCTCCGCGTGCTCCAGGCACCACGCCATGGCCTCGCCCACGCTGCGCCGCGCCGGCGTCAGCGTGCGGATGATGTCCTCCAGCCGGTCGCGCTGGCTGCAAGCGAGATCTTACTGTACTACTTGTCGTGCCGTATCGTAACGTAATCTACCAACGAGTCTAACGTATTGTAAACGCACGCTCGCAAACACTCACATACACACACACACACACACACACACATGCACGCGCGCGCGCGCTTTTAGACACAATAGCACACACTTCCCATCATAAATTGTAATTTCTTTCATGTCTGTATGTTCTCGTTTTTCACAAATAGGCTTTAAATTTAGTTGCATTAAATTGACGTTGTTTTATTTGTGCAAGTGCATGGATGATCTCTTTATCGTATTTATTTAAAGAAAAACTTACTTTATAGACAGTGTGCCTCTAATGTTGTCTTTGGCGTCTTCTTCTTCTACTAACTCATCAGGCATACCAGCAGTGTACATATTCATGACTGGCGGACGCCAAACTGACCCACCTGAAATAATAGTTACATGTTAGCTAATCAATCAATATGGGTAGAACAATAAGACAGACCTAACATACTATTATTTCTAATTTGGCCTATTTCCTTTATCAAGCCAGAAGCCCGTGCGGAAAATGGTGCGAAGCCTCTCTAGTGGCGCCCCCTAGGGCGCCACTAGAGGTGTTGAGTAACGTCTCAAAGGCTCACCTTACATGCAAACGAAAATGTACTCACCTTTAAACATCCTAAAGTCTTCTAACGACCAACTCTTGGGCGAATCTCCTTGTAGCATCGAAAACAACTTCCAGCGGTAATATATGTGCGCTGGCGACTGGTTCTCGAAGAGGAACCGGAAGAAGGGGTTGTTCATCTCCTTGTTCATGATGATGGCTTCGAACATGGGACCCTCGCGGATCACGAACTCGACCATACGGTGGATCAACATTAAGATGTTCCTGTAAATTATTATACCTATTATTAGTCTCATTTTAAACCTAATTGTACTAATATCTACTTAATGTCATAAACAAAAGTGTAGTAAAGATAACAAATAAAAATCCTTACCTTTCTGTCGGTATTACCACTTTTACTATGGATTGTGAGAGAATCTAAAAAGAGAAAAAAAAATTAAAATACATATGTACTCTCACAATTTTTTGCAAAAAATTTCCGAATTATTGAAATGATACTAACCTGCTCGTATTCTGCTCGATCTTCAGGGTCGCTTGGATAATATTCTCCGGGTCGCACTCTTGGTATCTGAGAAATAATAACATAATATCACGATCACGATTCACGATTCAGCCTGTAATATCCCACTGTTGGGCATAGGCCTCTTGCCCATGTAGGAGAAGGATCGGAGCTTAATCCACCACGCTGCTCCGATCCGGGTTGGCGGATATATTCCCTACTATGAGTAACGATCGCTATCAGGTGTACATAATAACAACCGGGACCGACGGCTTAACGTGCTCTCCGAGGCACGGTGGGGAGACCCACAAGGACTGCACAAACACCCAGACCACGGCAAGCATCTGCATGGCCAATACAAATGTTGTCGTGTGCGGGGATCGAACCCGCAACCGCCCACGCAACAGCCAATCGCAATCCAGCGCTGTGACCGCTGCGCCAACGCGGCGTCATAATAACATACTATATATTAATAATAACATATAATATAATATTTATTTTGGGGGGCATAATATATATCAATAATATTACTTATAAAGCTATAAGAAATTGTTTTATACAACTAGGCAAACCAGCGTACATCTCACCTGATGGTAAACGATAACCGTAGTTTATAAAGACGCCTGCAATACCAGAAGCATCGCAAACGCGCTACCGATCTTACCTCCGACACTCCCTAGAACTCTCCTTACTCACCACAGAAACACAACACTTATTATTTAGCTGTAATCTTCTGTAAGATACTTCCCCAGTCGGGCTACTCCAGATTTTAAGCAGGATATTTTCTACCTTGCTTTACCTTAATCAATGTTAACAAAAGATTGATAATTCCCTACCTTCCCAGCGAGATGCTTGGGTGGTTGCGCGTTGAAGGGCAGTCCGGAGGGCGGGGGAGGCTTGCAGGGCTGCTGTAATGATGGTGGGATGTAGATGGGCACCGGCGGGATCACCACCGCCTTGCCCCAGCCGAGCTTCATCTCGTAGTTCATTATCTCCTTACCTGTCAACGGCAAATTGAATGTACCTTCAGTTTGTTTCCTATGCTAATGGGCCTACCTAGTCTCTAATAGTAGACGTTCCCAAGTAAGGTATATTTTTTATGGTAACCCTATTGGTAGATGTTCAGAAACAAATTTTAATTGATAGAATAAAATATAAAGTGAAGACCAACCTTACTTGTGATCTTAAACTATAAATAACTAGCTGTACCCTGCGGTTGCACAAGCTATTAATTTGAGAAAAAAATAGCCTATAGCCTTCTTCGGTAAATGGGCTATACAACACAAAAAAAAATTCCAATTCGAACCAGTAGTTCCTGAGATTTGCGCATTTAAACAAACAAACTTCAACTTTATAATATTAGTATAGATATCTTCAATATCTGCTACCAGTACTCACCGTTGATGCAGCGTAGAGCACGTTCACCATCCTTACGCGACATAAAAGCCACAAAGCCACAGTTGCGGCCGCGCGCCTTTTCCTCGTCAGACCGAGGCCACATGATCTTGATGCTAGCAAGTGGACCGTACCGCCCAAATATCTCCATTAGCTGCTGTTCTGTTATCTGTGTCAAAATAATTAAAGTTGCATTTTTGTTTTTATATCCAAAAATTAAATGAACATAGTACACTCAGAGGCACAATTAACCTACCTTTTTTCAGATAAAAATTCTATGTGAATTTATTTTATACATTATTTATTTATTTATTTATATGGGAAGCCAACATAGTATACAGTGGTTTTTATCGTATAAAGTTAAGCATAGAATATCTTACACATTAAACAGCTGTTTTGAAACTTATGCTAATAATGAATATTTATCATATGACAAATTAACTCATTAATAAAAGTATAAAACAAAGTATAATGTTTGTCTTTGCTCGCAAACGAAAAAAAAAACCGACTTCAATTACATTGACAAGTAATACAACGTAATAAAACAACAAAATAGTCAAGTAAATATGCGTTATCAAAGATTACTCAATAAGTAGTCATCTCAATGATAATCAGATCTCAATGAAATTTAAACTGAACCACATTAAAAATTAATTTAAAGATTAAAATAAGAATTATTAAAATCAGTACACCCAGTGAAAAGTTATGCGGTATACATTATAAACATTATAGGCGCATTGTCGACCCTATCCTTGACCCTTCCCTGGACCTTTGTTTACCTTACTCATTATCAGTATTATTTTTCAGTAGATCTAAACAGTTGTGGTAGTTTCCCAGTTGGGCAAATTTTGAGCACGCTAAATCAAATAAATCTGTAATTATATTTTTATTTACCTTAGGGTTTAAATTGCCAAGATACAAGTTAGTAGTGTTAGGGTCTCCAGTGTCGTAGGAGCCCACATCTGGTATCATGTCCAGCACGGGTTCCACGCCCACAACTCCACGGTCACGTAGCACATTCTTGTATTTATGTCGCTCGGAACGTTCCTCTTGAATCCTAAAAAAATTATAATTACCCAATGTTTTCTTTAATTTTCACTCAGAATCACTAGACAGCATGACTCAGCATGTATCAGGTTAATTTACAGTGGAGAAGCTTTGTAACAAAAGTAAGCAATTCCAACTTCTCAACACTTTACAAAGCAGTATATGTACTCTATACTATTTGTTCTATATTATTAAGTCTCAGACATATAACTTATAATTATATGTTAGTATGACAAAGTAATCTAGTGTTAGTAAACAAAAATATAAAAGCAAAAAACTAAATTCAATTGATACAAGTTATATTACATAGTATTGATTTTTCATAGTATTAATTATTCTAGTTTTCTTTATTTTTAGAAATGGATAAAGTCTATTTCAGTTTGGACACTGGCTATGTTTGTATAAAATCAATCGTTTGGCCTCTCTTTTAGAAAGCTTACTGTAAATTTTCTAACCAACCCGCATTGGAGCAGCGTGGTGGATTAAGCTCCGATCCTTCCCCTACACGGGGAAGAGGCCTATGCCCAACAGTGGGATATTACTGGCTGAATCGAAATTATCTAACAAACCCTCTAAACTCACTGTCTCAGTTCCTCTTTGAACAATTCCAAATTACTCTTTTTCTTATCCCCAGCCTTCTTATTTTTTGGCCTGCCCGGTGGTTCAGGCCGTTGCGCCAAACTTCGTACCACATCCGCTTCTGTGACTGTCCGAACCTTGTCGTCCAGTCGTGATATTGGCTTGTACAGTTTACCTCGTTCTGAGGTATCTTCCTCTGTTCAAACAAAGAGAAATGATTAATAAATATACTACTCATTCTTGCACTTAAAAAATCTATATTTTTAAAAGTTAAATTTTAAAATAAAAAATGTCTACCAGTCAATCCATAATGGAGAGACATGACTAAATATATACAATAATATAATCATTTGACATAAACATTAAACTTTTTAAATATATGAGTAATAATTGCTGGTGCTAAGAAAATTTATTATTTTTTTGTGGGTCAGAACTATGCCACTACTATGACTACCTAGTTACCACTTCAGCCTATCACAGTCCACTGTTGGACATAGGCCTCCACAAGTTCGCGTCCGACATTATGACGCGAACTCATGTGTTTTGCCCATAGTCACCACGCTGGGCAGGCGGGTTGGTGACCGCAGGGCTGGCTTTGTCGCACCGAAGACATGGATGGTTGTCCCGCCATCCGTGTCGGCTTTTTAAGTTCCAAGGTGGTAGTAGGACTGTGTTATCCCTTAGTCGCCTCTTACGACACCCACGGGAAGAGAGGGTGTGGCTACATTCTTTAGTGCCGTAACCACACAGCACACTTAATATAATTATTTTAATAGACTTACTTCTTGCCCCTGCATCGTATGTTCCAGCTTTAACCCATACTTTAGATGTTGTGCTCGGTACCTCTTGGAATGTCTCTACAAACTCTTTGAACACCTAAAGAATATATTAATTGAGTAACTTGAGAAATAATTAACACTTCCACAAATGTGTTTCCAATACGTTGTTGTTATATATAATAATTAAATAAAAATTTATAATAATAACTATCCCAAGTAGGGATTGCAATACCGGGATACCGGGATCCCGAAATACCGGGATCCCGCACTATTTTTGCGGGACCAGTCCCGCACATAAATCGAGAGGGATCCCGCGGGATTAGCGGGACTGCGCAACGGTCAACGCCTTGTGTTGTTCGGCACGCGAAAGCGCGCGAACTGATTCGGCTCATGGTGAAGATGATGATTTAGGTACCTCTTGCTACAGTGGCCGCAATGATGCAAGCTGAAACTGTGATGGAGCCTGAACCGATGTCTCTTCGAGATGAACTTGAACAAACTCTATCGATTCGTATTATTTTTATTTTTGTGATTCAATCATATGAGCAAATTAATTATAAAATGTTATTTATTATCATATCAAAATTTCGATCCAGCGGGATTCGTATCCAGTTTCTTCACCACTTCCATCCACGGTTGCTTAAAACCGAATAAAATCGTATCAAAAATTTCGAATCGGCTGGACATTGTTCCATAGCCTACTTGGCTAGAGCACTGACATGGTATGTCGGGGGTGCGGATTGAAATCCCGCTGGGTCGAAATTTTGATATGATAATAAATAACATTTAAAACTCTATCGAGTTTTAAAACTGCTTGTCGCACTCATTCCGGAGGTCATTCTCTCGAGAAAGAAATGAATTTGTTTTTGTCTAGTGGATTAAAAGGCGAATATCTTCAAATCGTCTACAAGGCGTTATCAACAGTTGTACCCACAAGCGTTGAATCAGAACGAGCGTTTTCTGCTGCTGGCTATCTGGCATATAAAGTTAGGAGTCGTTTGGCAGACAAGACTGCTATATTTTATGCGCAGTTACTTTCAAAATAATGCCTAAACTACCTATTGTCTCTTTGTAATAATTTTTATTCTTTTATTACATATTTTTATTAATCTCTCAATATGTAATTTTAAATAATATATTTTTGTTTCTTTTTTAGTTCTAGATGCATTTATGATACAGGATTTCGCCTTTTTTCTCAATGACTTTCAGAAACATGCGGGATCCCGCAAATACCAGGATCCCGCGGGACTTAGACCTCTCAGTCCCGCAAATACCGGGATTAAAATTTTGTTGCGGGATTGCATTCCCTAATCCCAAGTGATTTGACCTGCATTGTTGCTTGTAAATATGCATGTCAGATTGTAAGGTATCTTATCTTATTTAAAATATATTGTTCCCAGGATTCAATAAAGCTATGTTAAATGATAAAACTCAAAATAATATTTTCTTTTTCACAAAACAATCGAGATATGCATGTACCTATAAGAAAGTTGTTTAATAGACTGGTTTAGAGTAGGTTTATTAAAAATTTTCGTTTTCCGAACGCCAACATTCAACACGTTATGCTTACATACATTCATCTGAAACTTTTACTGTTTACAATTTCAGTATTTTTAATAGATAATTAGATCAAAAATCACTCATTTCTATGTCCATAATTTATGAAAATCTGATAAAATCTGATATCTAAAATCAAAGTACTTACATGTGCGGCTGCTTCCTCTTCTTCTTTTTTACGTAGCTCTTCGAGCTCTTTTTTTGATAAACCTCGGTTACTCATCTTCTACTAATGCAAATTTGTTTTCATTTAGTTACATTCCAATCTATATGTAATATGTATATTACATTGTCATAAATTATGTGGTTAATAATTGTGAATGTTTGATTTAAACATCCATAGCACTTATAATTATTTAATTGTAGGCTATAAAATTACAATAATATTAATTACTTAAATAATAACCTCGAATTAATTTGCTCCTGTAAACATCATAACAATTCTATAATCTATAGCCAATATCGGCACAGAGTATTCGACAGACAGATAAAAAATACCATATGTACCATAGAGCTAAATATACAGAACAGTTACGGTACAA
Source organism: Melitaea athalia (assembly GCA_905220545.2). Taxonomy (NCBI): domain Eukaryota; kingdom Metazoa; phylum Arthropoda; class Insecta; order Lepidoptera; family Nymphalidae; genus Melitaea; species Melitaea athalia. Next base: position 4,742,138 of record HG992178.1, on the reverse strand, counting down.
ATCACGAAGTATAGATAGGAAGGAGTCGGAACGTAATGTTAAATAAATGGTCTCAATTTAGACGACTGAATCTTAATTCTAATGTTTGCCGAAGACCGCTGAGCGCGCCATTGTTCAACAGCTGTTCATAAAGTACTCGTTTAAATCCTTACGCGGGAACAGCACAACACCTTCCCATTTCTTTTTATTACGACCAATTTTAAATATAATATGTAATTATGTAAATAAATTAATATTTTATATTTCTATTGACAAAATTCAACATTCGCGAGCCAATGCGTGTTTACGTGTAATAATAATAATAGCATCGGCACGTTAACGTGCGCAGCGCAGCCACTAGCAAGTGGCAGAAAAGAAAACTAAGATCTGGTTTTTAGGGTTCCGTACCCAAAGGGTAAAAACGGGACCCTATTACTAAGACTTCGCTGTCCGTCCGTCCGTCCGTGTGTCTGTCACCAGGCTGTATCTCAAGAACGGCTATAGCTAGAGAGTTGAAATTTTCACAAATTATGTATTTCTGTTGCCGCTATAACAACAAATACTAAAAACAAAATAAAATAGATATTTAAGGGGGGCTCCCATACAACAAACGCGATTTTCTTGCCCTTTTTTGCTCGATATCAATAATGGCAACAGGTAGGCACTTGAAATATTCACAAAATACTCAGTTGTATTTTTACTTTAATAATAAATAATAAAATTAAATAAAATTAATATTTAAGGGGGGCTTCCATACAAAAAACGTCATTTTTGCCTATTTTTGCTCTCATACAATAAAAGTGATTTTTAGCCGCTTTTTGCCCGTTATTACAATCAATGTACCTAGTCAATGGTACGGAACCCTTCTTCGCGAGTCCGACTCGCACTTGGCCGATTTTTTATTATTGGGTACCATGAATACTATCGAAAAGCCTATATCGTTCGGACTCAGTGGCGGATTATCCGTAGACAAACTAGACACGTGCCTAGGGGCGCGTAGCTACAAGGGGTGCGCGAGCTCAGAATTTTTAAATAAATTAAGAAAATAACATATCGACGATTAAGAACTAAATGCTGATCTATAATCTAAATTCTAAATCTATAATATATTCAAAACTTTTTTTTTTTAATTTATTAATAATAATAAATTATTTAAGCTTTTACACCATCTATATCTACATCTACACTTCTACATCTACACTAATATTATAGAGGAAAGTTTTTAATTGTTTTTTTTTTTTATTGTGGCCAGGTATATTGGCCCCACTCTGCCTGATGGTCAGCACGAGAGGAGCCCACGTTGCATCAGCGACTGACAAAATACCTTCGTCTCAAGTCAGTCGCCATTGCCATACTGGCCGATAATAAGGAACAGCAGACGTGCTGAAGTCCTTATGGTACAGCGTACACTTACACAAGTCAACTGTAAATTGACGCTATTGACTTACGTGTGTTGCAGAGTTAGGCCACCGGAACGCTTACTCACTGGACTAAACAAAACAAGGTTATTCACCGCGTTGTTGTACGCCAGTCTTCTGCAAGGATGTGGATCGAGCCGGCCAGTTATGAGCTGCAGTGCAGCTGTGCTCTACCCAGTGGCGGATTTAAACAGTAGGCTGAGTAGGCTGGAGCCTAGGGCGGCAAATTCTAGGGAGCGGCAATTTTATTTTTTTAACGTTATAATATAGATCCAGAAAATGAATGGTTAAGGCCATGCCCACAAGGCCAGCCGAAATAATCCCTTGGCCGTTTTAGACTGCACTAGGATATAGCGTATCGAGTTTTAGAGCTTAGTAGGATTCTCATGAGCATTGACGAACCCGGTCAACTTTGGAGCGCTGTAACAGCGTTTTAAATGAATTAAATTCAAAAAATTGAATCGGTTGGTCGGAGGTATTTTTTTGTGAAATGTATAAAAAAAAAGTTATAGAGCAAAAAAGAAAATCTTTATAGAAATTTTCTCACTTTTTTGCTTATAACTTCTTTAATTTTTAAATTTCGGCAAAAAGTTATATGAACATATTTGTAGGCAAAGCAATTTGCTACAAATTATGTCCTTACAAATTTTTTGTAGGACAGATAGTTTAAATGAAAACACCATCGCAGCTTGTCGCTACTATGGGCTAACTGGCATAGAACGTCCGAGTGACGTCACAGCCTTCCGCGCCGGCCGGTTAGTAAACTCCGCTAGTAATTTGATCATAACTTCGTCAATTTTTGTCGTAGAACAAAAATTTTTGCACTGTATGTTAAGGATTTCTTAGTTCTATAAATCTGCATTGTCAACTAAAAACGTTACGGATCCTCATTCAAATCAAACTTTCTTTGCGTGTTTCTAAAAAAAATAGTTTTATTTTCATTAACAGTTAAGTAAAAACCAAACGGATAACAGGAGATATTCCATTACAAAGTATCTATGATGTGACAATCCTCGAGGTAAAGAAATTTCAATAGGCTCCTACTACAATTTTTCATGTGGCAAGCTCATCTCCCCTCTGCGGAGAAGGTGACAAGGTATAAACATGATACTTCATAGGTGTGGAAAGTGAGGTACTTAAGTAATTGTCTTTCTAAGTCTGAAAAAGACAATTTCGCAAGTTATCTGCCTGTCAAGTTTCTCTCGCTCAGTGCCAAACTGTAATAGATCTACTGCTTCAAAGCCTTACCTACATCTATCTGCAAGACAACCAGTATGAGTTTCCCAGCAGCCATTCAACCGAACTAAGCAACGAAAAAAACAGACTGAATTCTCATACCTAGTTATAAGAGTCTATCAGAATTTGGTCTGCATTTTGTCCATGTTTTTATGAGGTTTATGAGATTTTAGGTATAGAATTACCAATAGAGGCTTATAACTCAACTGCTCAGTACTGCTTTGTTCGCAATTCTACTCAAATTATGGTGATAATATTTAAATCTAATAAATTATAGACATTTAAAGCATTATTTTAAGATATTTTAATTATATCTATAAAATAACAGAGAATACTGAACAGCAACTTCGAAACAAGTCTAAGATGGTAAAGAAAAATTGCGTGCGTACAAAGTGCACGTCATCAGGGCCGGACTGTGAGGTCAGGGGGCCCTGGGCTAATACTAATTAGGGGTCCAACAAATTTGACCATGAATGTGTAATGGCGGCATTTTAACTGTCAGTTCGAAGTAATATAACAATAAAAATAAATAATTTAATAAAATTATTGATTCTTTCGCAATGTCGTCTATTTTTGACTTTGAATTGAGTTAGCTGGGGGGCCCTTGAATCCACGGGGCCCTGGACTGAAGCCCAAAAAGCCATATGGTAGATCCGGCCCTGCATGTCATAAGTGAAACTTCTTTGGCAAACTAATTGAAAAAGTAGGCGGTATCATAATTAAAAAACTAATTGAAAAAAAAAACAATGTCAGACGGTGTTCCCAGGCGTTCACCCATCCAAGTATTGACGCGTGAGGCGTTGTCGCGTTGCCTTTCCCTCAAATTTTACCCTCATGCGCCTATAGAAGTTTCACTTCAAAAATTACTTACTGCTAAGGTCAAATCAATGAAATAAAACTTCAGAATTATTGGTTACATATTTATTGAAAAAGTACACATCAAAAACTTTTTCGATGTAAAATTAAAAAAAAATCAAATGTGTGTAGCTTTGCGCATTTTATTTTTACAACATTTACGAGTTCAGCGCATTTCTTATCTGTATGGACACCAATCATTTTCGTGTACTTATAATTTTTCATCAGCATTTAAAAAATATATTTCTCATAAAATAACCGAATTATTTCGTATCAAATTATTATTTCATGCGCATTGGTAGGTTAGCCTCTTATATGTATATTTATTTCATCATGTTTTACAGTACTCAAATCATGTGATATAAAAAGTGCAATCTCCTTTGTTCTATTTCACATTACAGAATTACTTGATGGCCATATACATGGATAAACAGGGCCGGATTTAGGGGAGAGCAACCGGGGCTACAGTACCGAGGCCTCCACAAGAGCCCCCCCCGCCCCCCACAATAGACTTCGGAAAAAAATTAAAATTCAGACTAATAAACAACTTTTCTTTTCATATTTTTTTTTCACGTTTGACCTTTTAAAAAAATTGTCCATTTTATTTGGAAAATAATTTGGGGCCAAGGGGCCTCCACTCCTTTGTTGCCCTGAGGCCTCCACACCTCTAAATCTGGCCCTAGATGTAAATACTTTATATATGTCCTAAAACTTAAATATTAAATAATAATAATAATACAGATAACTCAATATAACAATAACATAATTATGCTGCTAAAAAGTTTGATCAAAAAGTTTTTAAGCACATTATCGGAATGACAAAATGGAACAATAACATATTATATACAATGTGCGTTTGGTGAATATTTGAGCTAAGTTTGTGATCATCTAACATATATAAATGTAGCTGCAATGAGAAAAACACAAAACTGGAGCCTGTCTGGTTATCATTTTCATGACATTAGGTTTTAGGCGGCTGATTAATAAAACTTGCGTATAAGAAATAATGTAAGTAATATTAAAATACTTGTTCCTTATGTAGATATAACATTAATAGTAAAATATTTTGTGCATTACAAAGCTTAGACTACAAGTAAACATGCCACATAATTTACAGCTATTTACTGTTGAGAAATAAAAATGTAAAATGTCACAGTTTAAAAAGAGTTTAGACAACATTTTCGACATTTCAGTGATGGTATGTGCTAAACACATAAAATTACTCAAACATTGTCTACGTTTTTACCACCAATTAAAATACAAAGCATTGCTCTGTTGCCAGACTTTCATGCGTTAGTATTAGGATTGAATTATGCATTGTTTTGTTTTTAGTAAACAAAATAAACTTGATTTTTGTCCATTTGTTAAATATTTTCATTTTGATTTATAATTATGTTAAAGAATAAATTGGCGTACACCAAAAAATTTGACATGTATGATATTCACAGAAAACATCTTTACATAAATTACACATAATTTGACAATATTTGTGCTAAAACATTTTTCGAATCACCACATAAAATAGCCTTCATTTACCACCTACAATTGTCGAATCCCAAATAAGATTTTCCCATCGATACAAATACCTCTACCGAAAAAAGTAAATAACATTAAGGTACAAAACACGTAATCTATAAATGCACGTTACCAATCGTATTGTACTATAATTCGCTAAAACATAAACTCGATGGACAATGATTTGTAAATTAACATAAACAAAATTATAAAAACTAAACTTGTACTCATATATTTGATCAATATTCCTATTTAAAATAATTTTTCACATATAATATACACCAAAAGTTATTATTAAAGTATTTTATTACAATACAATAAAGCTTCGCGCTCAAGAAAGTCCGTTTTGAACTTTTGACAATAAAAGCGCGAAGTGTGACGTCAGAAATTTGAATTGGATATCCAACGTACTTTCACCACAGAGTTGAAAATCGAACTCTATGAATTTTACCATAGATAATTAAACAAAAGTAACAATTTATTTAAAAAGTTAGATTAGACGTTACAAGTAAATCATCAACATATACACTGTACAGGGATCGGGATAATTCATGCAAACTGTCTTTACAATATTTTTGATCGACGTCTACCGGTCGCTTACTGCGCTCCACATTCACATCGACATTGTTATAGCCTGGCCTAACTAGAACCTTCTTAATTACCTGTCTTATATTTTTTTTCATGTTAATGACATGAAGAAATAAGTTAGCCGTAGTGAAGCGTATAGTCTCGAGCGCAGTGGACGTGTTCAAGCGTCCGCGTCGGCGCCCTTGAGCCGCAATCTCGCGAAATCCTCGAATATAATATCATCATCTTGCTCCTGCCCGTTCTCATCTCTGTAAATTAATACACTGATATTAGAATACTCACAAAATACAAATAACTTTTGTTCATTGAATTAGATAACTTATAGCTATACCTTACTTATTAGGCAATCTTAGAACTATTAGTTACGCGTTCATAAGTGGATATATGGTAAAACTTTTTAAACCTTAAAACTCATTAGCATTATGAGGCATAAAACGAAATATTTAATGTAACTTTGAAAAACTTTAATCTTTAGTAATTATGTACTGATGTGAGCAAAAATAATTATTTTTAAAATTTGATAATTGATGTACGTTTGTATGAGTACGTGTGAGTGTACGTATGGCTGTAAGTGTGCGTACTGTGTGCCTTGTGGATAAGTATATTATGTATGTACGTGTTCGTGTTCATGTGGACATGGTGCATGTGCGTATTCTGTATGTCGACGTGAAAGTAAATATTTATCAATTGAATAGCTTAATGCATCTCCTCTGAGGAAATAAAGATTATCTATGGAGTCCTGTCTTTTATTACGGAATTTTATTCTACGAGACTTATAACCACGATTCTTATTTTGAAACTTCCGATATTTTGGCGTCGTTGCAGGCACCATAGTCGCAGATGACTTTCCCGTCATCGAGATCGTCAATATCGGGAGTGTCAAAAAAACGCGGTATTACGGTACATACCGATATAGAATAAAAAGTGTACGTCAATATGGAGTCACCGATAAAGCCGACGCGATCTACGGATGCAGGTCGAGTTGAATGTTGTTGCGTATGCGTGTACCTAAATTATATTTATGTGTGCGTGTGCGTACGCTGTGGATAAGTATGTACATGTGCGTGTTGGTGTGGACATGTATATACATGTGCATGTGTACGTACGGGTGCGGGTCGAGCTGGATGAGGTCCTGGTCGAGCGGCGCGGGCTCGGGCGCGGGCCGCGGCGCCTCCTCCTCCGGCTTCGGGTGCATCAGGATGAACGGCAGCTCGGCGCTCAGCTCGCTGGGGGGAGGGAGGGGGGGGGGAGTGTTAATACAACAAACTAGCACTATCGCTTGCTCATGTCGTTAAAATCAACATCAAAATAAAAAGAACACTCTGTTCAAATATGCTTCCAAAAATAACGCTCAGTGCCTTCTTAACTACTACTAAATGTTTTATAATTCAATTCCTTAAATTAAGAGCTTTAGTTACTAACTATAAGTCCATATTATAATTTATCTGATTTAGAGTTTATTTCGATTCGAGGCATAGGTCTCTTTCTCTATGTTGGAAATGGTTCGGAGCTTAATACACCACGAAGCTCCAATGCGGGTTAGCGGATATACTCCCCACAATAAGTAATGATCGCTATCAGGTGTATATGAAAACAACCGGCAGCTTAACGTGTTCTCTGAGGCACGGTGAGTTTGGCATTCGATTTTTACAGAAGTTAGAAAGCATTTAATTACTTAAGTTACTTATTAAATTGTGCAGATAACAATTAATAATAATTTTAGAAACTTACCCACCAAGAGGTCCCAGACACAATTTCACCTTTACTTTATATTGTACTATTATACCTAAGTTCTCACGCTGTGATGGATCCGCGATTCTGAAAATTTAAAAATAAGACAATTTGATTATACATTTCGAATTATATTTCTTTTTCAATATGCGTACAATTAATTTATTGGTTTTAGTTTTAGTTTCAATATGCGCATAATCAAACAAAACATTGAAGTAATAAAAAATATTAAGTTACAATATTTCATTACATGTAACAATTAGCCACTAAGAATACTTACAATGTGCTCGAAGCAAGGTTAGTGTCCTCATGTTTGAGCTGACCATCGAGGGCAAGACCCCATTTATCTTTGTTATTCGCCAGAAGTGGGGTCAATGTGAAAACCTTGCTCAGCGTGAACCCAGGACCTACCGGACAACCTTCCCTGAAAGCAAAATGCAACTTTAATCAATTAAATATTACTATAAATTAGTTATAACCAGTAATGGAATGTAAGCGAGTCCAAACCCAAGTTTAACACAATATGATTATTTACAGTGTGTGTATAAATACTGGGATATAGGGTATATTCAAATAAAAATTCAAATACTACAATCGCAAACAAAATGTCATGGGTATACCGTGCTATTTATGTACGTACATAAGTGGAGTTCACACCGATCGAATCAATATCAATTTTAGTAAATGACCCCGGCACAAAAGTAAGTCTAAATTACTCTGCTGACACCGACCAATTTCTGCAACTACCGTATTTTTCGGACTTTTAAAATATTACTTTCAGGTTATAATTTTAAACATACGGATCCCCTTCGTTTGGTCCTATCTCTCGCCTTTTTTAGAAATTGACAAAAAATACCTTCTCGGACTAAAAGCGCACCCAAAATTCTAGTTTTATGTATGAAGGTGCATCTCGTAGCCCGGAAAATACGGCAAGTATGATAAATAATCAAATCTCAAATATACTGGGTGTATTTGGAACGCTTTGTAAGATTTAAACCACGTAATATACTATTTATATACTATATAATGCATATAACCATTTATCCCAGAAACGTTTTTTTAAGAACATTTTAGGACTTCTGTATTATGTGAGGCAGCAATGTATCATGCCGCGCGGGGCGCGGGAGGCGGCGGAACGAAAATTAAACGTGCGCGCGGCGGCGAGTACGTTTACCGCGTGCCGTTGACCTCTGTCAGCTGATGGCGCGTATGAACGGTTTGCATTACATTGACAGTTTGTTCCATACACGATTATTTTAAAGCATTATCTTCAAATTTCTGTTTCATTATTTTTTCCAAACCGGACTATACCAAAAAAAATGATGAAAACAGGAAAAAAAAATTTTTTTTTTCGCTTTTTTTTCACTTGTATCATGTCAGGTTAAGCCAACACTATCATACCTCTTCGTTTTTCAATGCGTTCCAAATACACCCTGTATACATTGTACTTTTAGATGTAGTGAATTTTAAAATGGGAAAGACGTGATAAATTTTATATTTCAATACTGCGGAAAAGAGACAAATTATCATGGTTCCCTTGAAAACGAGTTAGCAATTCAAAAATACAAAACAAGCTACAGCCAAAATCAAACCGGTGAGTGAATTAGTAACGCAAAATAATTTTGAATTGTGTGCCAACTTATACATGTACTTGCAAGTCTCAACATGCGTAATTGTACCACGCGAAATCACTTACACGGACTTTTTTAATTTCTTATGGAACAATCCGATCAGGGGTATTTTATTTTTCCACATCGACTCCTCCCTGGGTGAAAAATGTCTATTCAAAGATTTTATATTGTATTCGAAGGGCTCGGTATCATAGCATAGCGTTTAATACGCTGTGGTAAACAGATACTAACTTGGTTATTTTTCGTATTTTACACACAAATGTAAAAGTATCAAAGATTTACTGACCGTGATTATAAATCCCAATTCTTTTTAAAACTAAATTAAATCATAAAAATCCACAATAATCTCAAGATTTTATTTATGTGATGAATTGCCGAATCCGTCTTTATTTCGTACTACTCCTCAGTAGGTCCGTATTTATTACTACGGTGCCCCTTGTAAAATCTAGCCCTGTAATATACAGCTAACGAGGCGTTCCGTATGACTACACCGCCCCTTACTAAGTCCGGCCCTGTGCTACACACTGTCCAGGCGGTACTCACTCGCTCTCCGCCTCGGCGACGGTGCACTTGTACTGCGCGGTGGAGAACAGGCAGATGTCGGCGAACTGGCGCACCGACACCTTGATGCGCTTCACGGAGCGGTTGGAGTTGTTCGCTATGTGCACGTTCACCGCTATGTTCTCGCCGTGGTGGTATAATTCCTTTAAAAATACGATAATTTAGTATCAATAACATCCTTTATTGTACACCAGAAACAATAAAATAGCAATATCTCTATCTCTATATATAAATGAATCGCTAAATGTGTTGCTAAGCGCAAATCTCGAGAGTGGCTGAACCGATTTTGCTAATTCTTTTTTTATAATATTCCTTGAAGTACGAGGATGGTTGTTACGGTGAGAAAAATTTAAAAAAATTGCCTGAAAAGTCTAAAAACAACACTTTTCTATATTCCCATACAAAAGTTTCGTAATAATACTTAAAAGTCAATTTGAACTTTAATACCATACAATAAAGTTTAAGAGTTAGTGGAGGGGTTCCGGGAAGGCAATTGAGTGACGTTAGTATCGTATAAATATTAATGTCAATATTTTTAATATATTTTTTAATTTTTATAGCTAACCAGTAACCCGGTGTCACGAATAGCAGAAATAAGTATTAAAAAAATTAAAAACTAAAGAATCGACTGTTAGGCGGTACGAAGTTCGCAGGGTCAGCTAGTAAATAAATAAAGATACAATGAGCAACCATATTGAAGTAAAACTTCTTTACGCACGCTTGACTTGGGGAATAGGCTGGTAAGTGCGTAACAAGAGCTACGAAACAAGAGTTACGAAAACTGTGATCGGGTGAGGCGAACGGAGCAAGAGAGGGAGATGCGAGCACACATTTTCTTTTTCTCTTTCTCTCATAGCCAGTTATGTTTCGTATGTCTAAGACACAGTGCAGGCCTATTGCTAAAGAAGTTTTACTTCAGTCGTGTGGTCTAAAGCACACTCGTTTTTGCAAGGCTATTTCTTCCAGGCAACAACCTGACAAATATAATGTATGTGGCAGATGTAATTATCTGATTGCATATCAGCTTGATACTAATCAGGTGAAAAAAATGTACTAGGGATTCCTACCTAAATACAGTTTTACACAAAAAAAAAGAAATATGGCAACAAGAACTATCCGAATTGGTCCAGTCATTCTAGATTTGCTTAGCAACACACGTAGCGCTTAATTTTTATTTATATAGAACTAGTAATGCATATATTTACCTTATCTAAAGACGCTTCCAGGTACAGTTTGTTGGGGCTCATCATGAACTCCTTGGAGACCTCCACGGACGGCTGCTCGCCCTGCTTGCTCGGCGCGTACATTATCTTCCTGATCGCTAGACGGACTGAATTCCTGAAACATTAACAAACACTGCTCAAATAGTTGACTAAATTAGAAAAAAAAAATCCTAATTTCATTTAAATGTTTTTTTTTAATACGTAAAAAGAATGTGAACGTATACGTTTATAATAGTCGATTTAAGTAAATGATCATAAATTTTAACAAATAAATCTTAGAAATAATCATTATAAAGCTTTCAAAAACGCTGTAGATCTATTTTTCTTTAAAAAAAAATAATAATAGTAAGCGCCTGAGCCCTGTGAATGACCCTTATTAGGATAAGAATCCAGCGTGAGGTTCCGCAAACAATACAAACATAAATGTAAAGACCACACACCATTGTCCAACAAAATCACCATGTCTTCTCCATATATTTTTTTTTAAATAAGAGAGGCAAATGCGACGTTAAATAACTATAGTTGGCCACAGACAAAATTTGGTCAACCTTAAAGGTACGCATATCTCTTGTGCGGCTTTGTGCACTTCATCACCGATCTAGTTGCCAAAAAAACAACATCTGATGTTAAATGGCCACCGTCGCCCATGGACAAAATTTGGTCAAGTTCAAGTTACGCTCACCTCTTGTGGGGCTTATCGTCCTGCGTGTCGGCGACGAAGGCCTTGAGCTCGTAGTCGACGCCGCAGGGCTTGCCGGTGTCGCCGGGGGCGGGCTGCAGCGTCACCGAGGCGGGGCAGTGGGGGGGCAGCTCGAAGTAGAAGGGGTGGGCCGCGGGGCCCAGCTTGCGGACCAGGCGCTCTTGGAGACGCGTCAGCGGCCGCTTGGGAGTGCTCGTCGGTGGGTAGATCTGGAATATACTTACTTGATATAGCAAAGCCCGGTTTCAATATTCGATAATTCGTTTTGCTCGCTTTTAACAGACGAACGTTCCTGACTTAAATGTATGCTATGTGTCTTATAGTATATTGAACTGCTTCGCTAATTACGTATGATATAGAATGCCCGAGTTGGTTTCTTATAATCGGATTGGTAGTAAAAAAATAAGCATATCTGTCAGTGATGAGGTAATGAGGTTCCGTACAAAAACCCAAGAATTGTAAAAACTTTGTTATTTTATGTGTTTACCTATATGATTGTTTATTAAAAGTACTTGTAATTAGAACTATCAATTCGAATTTTTGCTTCTCTATTCGCCAAAGTTACCCAAAACTAGATTCCTGTCTTGCAAGTAGAGTTTGTGTGTGTGTGTGCATATTAGCAAATATGTTATAGTAGTGTTAATAAACGAAGGTAATAATGTTTCCAATGTTACCTGTTCGGCAGCGAGGTACAGGTCCTTGCGGAAGGTCAGTCCGAGCACGTCGAGGTCCTCCCGCCCGTACCGGAACGCGGCGAGCACGTGCCCGAACACCTTCCTGTCCTTCACATACTCCGGGTCGATTAGAACGACCCCGTCTGTAATCGAATTATAAATATTTATTGTTACAATATATTTTATCTTTTCTAAGCTATTGCCCGCGACGCCGCGTTGGCGCAGCGGTCACAGCATTGGATTGCGAATGACTGTTGCGCGGGCGGTTGCGGGTTCGATCCCCGCACACGACACCATTTGTATTGGCCATACAGATGTTTGCCGTGGTCTGGGTATTTGTGCAGTCCTTGTGGGTCTCCCCACCGTGCCTCGGAGAGCACGTTAAGCCGTCGGTCCCGGTTGTTATCATGGACACCTAATAGCGATCGTTACTCATAGTAGGGAATATATCCACCAACCCGCATTGGAGCAGCGTGGTGGATTAAGCTCCGATCCTTCTCCTACATGGGGAAGAGGTCTATGCCCAACAGTGGGATATTACAGGCTGAATCGTGATCGTGATCGTGAATCTATTGCCCGCGACATCATTTAATTGGCATAGTAGGACTGTGTAGTTTCTTGCTGATTCTTCTCTGCAAAGTCTACATTCCGAATCGGTGGTATAATGTAGATGTAGTTGTGGTTTATTGTGTATTAAAAAAAAAAAATTGAAAAATACTCGTGGTTTATTTCTTAATCGTGGTTTAAATCTAAAAATTCGTCCAAACTATACGCCACTGACTAGTTATTCTTTTCAAATATGATCATTGAGTTGGCGTAGTAATCTTTGGATAATTCGATTAGATATTACATAACATACAATAAATTAGTATATAAGAATAACACTCACCAATTGGGTCTACATGTGTGATATGGTCTACAAAATCCCTTTTGCCTAAATATACTGTGATCTGAAACGATAAGAGAAATAGATTTAAGAATACATGTAGCTTAGAGCCGAACAGAGGAAAAAGCTTAGTAACACTAAGTACCCTACACCTCGCAGTTTCACCTATGTATCTTTTAGTCACGTCGTAATTGGGGGACAACTGTATATATATATATATACATATATATATATATATATATGTATATATATATATACATATATATATATATATATATATATATATATATATATATATATATATATGTTTTTCTGGAATTTTCGGTGGATATGTATTTCTATTAAACTTAGTCTATTGATTATTTACTGTCGTTTTAAATTTTTAATATATGTATAAACTAATTTATTTTATTTTATAGTAGTGTATGTGACATTTTTTTAATATACAAGATAACAAGAGAAAATATACAATAAATAAAGCATTGAAATAGGTAAACGTAAGTAAAATTTCAAATTGTTTCTTATAAAGTATTTCAAGCTTGTTTTCAGTGCAAAGTGCAATCTCCCGTCCTCAACAATGCGATAACGTCAAAATCCCTAACGCCTTTTCTTGCGCATAGTCTTTATTTTACTGTAGAAAATTTTATATTTTATTTTAAATGTTATGTTATTAAAACTTTTAAAACATTGTTGCAACCGTTTGGGTGTTCGAGCATTCGCCATAAAGACGACGGTCGCAGGTTTGATTCCTTCTCGGAGCAGATATATTTACAAATATTTATTTTTTGTATGTCCAACAAGTGCCTTGGAGAGTACGTGAAGCCATCGGTCCCAATTGTCACCATAGACAATAAGCACCAGTGAGTTCTCTTGTTAAGAAAAGATTTTCGTTAGCCACAGTAAAGCAGCGTAGAGGATTAACCACTAACCCTTCTAATAGAAGGCTTCTATAATAGGTATATGAGAGACGAATCTATCGCAGACTGATTCAGATTCGTACTTTAAGTATAAATATTATTTTAATATTTCGTTAGCGCACGTCAATAATGTAAATAGATTAACTATTATTATCTGTTAAAGTCAAATAAATTTGAATAAAAAATAACATATAATACATAAAAGCCAGCTTCAGCTTACATAAAAATATAAACAAATTGTCAACAGTGCTTCGTTTCAAATGAATATTTATGGTCGCAACTAAAATAATTTACCGTGACATGTACCGTGACTGACACTCGAGGCGCTAATGGAAACAAATGCCTCGCTGTAATTTTCTTTTGTACTTTAACGTAACCGATACTGAAAATAGATTTTAAGAAGCTCTATTTCAGATAACATTTTACGCGATTTACTTACAATTTATTAAAAATTAGTTTATTAACGTGACCTACTCTTCAGGTATAAGTATACCCAATAAACAACGAATTGTGTGCAAAAAATTATAGATATATAATTGTGTTTGCTCGCAAACGAAAAAAAACCGACTTCGATTACATCGACAAGTAATACAACGTAATAAGACGAAAAAAAAGGTCAAGTAAATACGCGCTATTAAAGATTACTCAAAAAGTTGTAATCAGATCTCGATCTAATTTAAACAAGACTACATGACAAGTATTAGCTTTCGATTAAAGTAATAATCATAAAAATCGGAACACCGAGTAAATAGTTATGCGGTATAATACAACGTAGGTCGACGAAAAAGTAGTCAAGTAAATACGCATTATTAGATATAACTCTAAAAGTACTTGTCAGATCTCAATTAAATTGAAATGGGACCACATGACACGCAACACCTTTCAATTAAAACAAAATCGATCAAAATCGGTAAACCAGTCAAAAGCTCCTGAGCTAAAATACATAAAAAATAAAAAAAAATACAGTCGAATTGAGAACCTCCTCCTTTATTGGAAGTCGGTTAAAAAGATAACTAGTAAGTAAGTGATGCTTAAAATAACAACGAATTTTGTGCAAAGAAAAACATCAAAAGACTCCACGGAATAAATCAAACATCACTAAATTTAAAAAATCTTTGTTTCTTAAAACTTTTCGAAATCTTTTATTATATAAAGATACCGCATGTTTTATACGTGGACAAAGTTTTAAAAAAATAAAACTTAAAAGGTTAGGGCTATGTACCTACTTAAAGGATTTTTAAATCATAAATGTAATGAGTTAGAGAAAGAAAGAAAGAAGAATTAATTGACTGAATGTTACCTTCCCATTCGGCGAACTCTTCTTGAACACCCGAGTTGCCTGTCGCTGTTTGTTGCTGCCTCCGTCGTCCATTGTGCCGCCGCGCCCACCGCTCCACTGCAAAACATAATCAAAATGAAATTAGTATATATTATTAGCTCAATTCAAAGTTTCATCCGTGTTAATTTTAGGAAAAAACGTACTAAAGTATATACCTTTATTATATATCCTTATTATATACCCTTTAGCCTTCCTCTGTAAATAGCCTATCCAACACAAAGAGAATTTTTCAATTAGAACCTTTCATGAAATTAGCGTGTTTAAATAAAGAAACTTTACAGTATTTTAGAAAAATAAATAAAAAAAATATTAATTTCGAGATGAGTAATTATAATTATACTCGTAATATGCTATAAATATAACAATTTCGTTACTATCTGTTACGAGATTGATATGACAATAAGATAAAATAATAATGTTGAAAGAAAGTATGTTCGATTTAATATAAAAGTTATAAGTAATATTAAAACAAACAATAAGTAAGCGATGAAGATATTCTATCACGCTATTAAAATAACATCATTTACTTTAGACGTAGATCTATTCACAGTAAAATATGTTCCAATATTTTATATTGAATTGGAATTTGGAGTAATATTTTGATCGTTGTGTGGGAAGATCGTTCAGTGAATACATTTAAGGAGAAAGTTAAACGCAGCCGTCCTGTCTATACGACATAAGTACTTAAATTACAAATCAGTTTACGTTTTACTATCTCCCGATTGCTTACAATTAGCATAAAGGGTCGATTACCTACATGTTATTTGTTCTCTGCGAAAAGGTGATCGGTTACACATCCCCATTACTAAAACTTCAGTCTATCCTTCTGTCTACTTTGTAATGCTTTATGCTTTTTTAAATATCTATATTAAATATTACAAAGGTACGGAACATGTGAAGACCGGCTTATACTAAACCGGTTTTTACTTTTCGACATCTAAGGAATATTACGTCAAGTAATAATTATTGAATAAGTAATTACTGTTTTAAGGAAAAACCATAATAACGGTAAATAACACTAATATTGTTTCAGTTTACTAAATTTCGAAATATTGTTAAAGTTAGTTAAGTAAGATAGCAATTATCGACATTCTTTTAGGAGCTTAGTATTCCTTGGGGACGCTGTTTAATCAAAAATCTTCCTAACTTTTTATCTCTCTCTATCTTTCGCTCTCTTCCTATATATTCTAATTCTACTGGAAGAAAATTAGGGCCTATCGATGAAGTACGTCACGCGGAATTTTACCGTTGAGAACCCCTTCTCCCCTTGTCACGCTACGTCACACTTTCTGTGCCCCCGTCCCTAAATGGTTCCGTGATTAAACATAGCATACATATTAAAACATTGATTTTTATTTATTTTGAAGACATGTGTTTGCTAAGCAAAGACCTCTTCTATCTGCATTTTGTAGACATTGTATTTTATAGACAACCCCTTATCACGCCAGGACATCTCATCAGAACACAATTTCTAATGTATGGTAATTGATTTGTCACGCAATCAGTAATTAATTAATATAATTATGTCCATGCATGAATATGGGCACGTTCCAACGGACCGAGAGGTTGAAGTCATTATTGGAACAAGTTGCATTAAATAATTACTAGTGTCCGACTGAAAGTCGGTTTCCGGCCGAAACCGAAACCGAAACCGAATATTCGGCCGTGGCTACAGTTTCGGCCGAAACCGAAACCGAAACCGAAACTCACGTGGTCGAGTATAAAATTCCTTAAAATACTGAAATTTGGTGCATTTTACCCATTATTTTGCATTAATTACACACATTTTTTCATTGACATGAAATGGAAACACAGTAACCATATTAATTTTGTTGTAATCATTTATCTATACAAATAAATAAAATTTGAGTGTCTGTTTGTAATATTCTATATATATATTTCTAAAACGGCTAGACCGATTTTCACGGGACTTTCACTGGCAGATAGCAGATGTAATAAGGTTAGGTTAGGCTTCTTTTATTTTAATTTTTTTTTTATAAATGCGAACTGAACAATAACTTTTAACTTTTTTTTTGTTAAATTCCACGCGGACGAAGTCGCGGGAACAGCAGCTAGTTTAATAATTATAATATCGCACATCGGCAGATATAGTGTCACAACACAATAATTAAACGTAGTTTTTGGGAAATCACGATTTAATTTTTTTTTGAACTTATAGTTCCATTAAAAATTTTCTGAGAGACCATATCGGAGAACTAAAGATATATTTAAAAAGACTATTTAATGCTCTATTATATTTTCATGGAAATTAAAATCTAAACATATTTTTTCTATTTTATATTAATACTAGCTGTACCCCACGATTTCACACGCGTTAATTTGAAAAAAAAATAGCCTATAGCCTTCTTCGATAAATGGGCTAGCTATTCGATATATAAAGCACTGAAAGAATTTTGCAAATCGGACCAGCAGTTTCTAAGAGTAGCGCGTTCATACAAACAAACAAACAAACAAACAAACTCTTCAGCTTTATAATATTAGTAGATATAGATTTTACTTTTAAATTCCCCTAATGTGTCACTTTTGTCGACAAAATTATGAAAGATTTCATGAAATGAAACACTGAGAGTACCTAATATTGAAAGAAGAGTGAATGCAGGAAACATGGAGAAAGGAGCTTTGCACTCCTTTATGAGCAGTTGGAAGGTGTCTAATGGTACGTTTACACGCTTGCCAAGCGTCGGCAAGCGTCCACAATCGCAAGCGTGTAAAGAGGTCGATTGCGTGAAATTGCGGACGCTTGCAAACCTTTGGTACGTTTACACGCTTGCAAGCGTCGGCAAGCGTCCACAATCGCAAGCGTGTAAAGAGGCGATTGCGTGAACTTGCGGACGCTTGCAGACGATTGTATCCGATCGGGACTAGTGTCGGTTTTTTGACACAGATCAAAGGGCGATTGCGGCAAGCGCTTGCGAGGTGTTTACACGCTGGCGCGCGTTTAGTAGCCGCTGTGATTTCGTGACGAACGCACGTCTAATTTTTTTATACAAAATGAGTGGCTGGTCGAATGAAGAGAGTTTAATGTCATAACATAACGATATTATCATTTTGAATTTTTATTAATGATTTCTTATTGATAAATTTACTCATAAACTAATTCTTTGTATTACTCGACATATGTTGTGATAACCTGTAATTAAAAGAACATTGACATTCTATTGTAAGCTCATGTGAATGAAACTATTATTAACTATATACGTCCGCCATGCTTGGATATCCGTAGCACACTGACGCAGGGGGTAGCAACTGCTATACATTTTAATTTCTTTCTATTCAGCGCCATCTATCTACCAGGACATAATTTAAAAATGAACAGTGCTGCCAGCATATATCCATGGAGCAATTAGTAGTATAGTTTAGTAGAAAATAGTAGAAATGTAAGCGTATTATCTTGAATTTTGATCTATTGTGAGTTAGTTATTATTTAGCTTTTTTTTTTTGAAATTTTAAAAGTTTTCCTAATCATAGTATTATAATAATGCTTTATCCATTTGATCAAAAAATAAACTATTAGTAGAATTTACAAATAATAAATGACATCATTGCAAAAATGTCGGGCTGTCGGCGGTTGCGCATATTTTTGTAAATATTTCGTTTGCTTCCTGATTTGAGTGTATTTTACGTCGAGTTTAGTTCGCTACTCCGTATTTACTACAAATCTTAGAAGATTAAAGTTCCTATCGTGTGTCTATTTTCTAAATCACGTCGAGTTGAGCCCCCTGTGTTCCTCCGTGATTTAATCAACAAAAATAGCATTTGTATTTTACATTTTGGTAAATTTAACTTTTATTTTTAATCCATATTCAATGAACTCAGTGTTTTTAATTTTCCTAAACTCTGAAGACTAGCCCGCTTTTTTCATTAGACTAACTCGGCTTGCTGATTTGAATGGCTGCTTCTGAAAAAACTCGTAAGTAAACAACTTAAATTTCGATTATCATTCAATACAAGCAAGGATAAATCGTTGTTATCATCGTTGTCTTCGTCTTAACCCCTTTGGTTAAAATCTACATCTTGGACCGTCGACCGTTTATCGGCATAATTTAAATACAAAAAAAAATTAACCCTAACCTATCTAACTTCATAATTAGACTGTTTATCGGTATAATTTCGTTACAAAAAAAAAATAACCCTAACCTATCTAACTTCAAAATAACTGTTGGCTAAAATTTAGATTATGGACCGTCGATTTAGATCTTCATATTTTTTCTGCTTATTTACGGTCACATTATAAATTCTGAAGTTAAATAGGTTAGGGTATTTTTTTTGTAACGAAATTATGCGGATAAACAGTCTAATTTTGAAGTTAGATAGGTTAGGGTTATTTTTTTTTTAAGTCCGAAAAATACCCAAAACCGAATCGGAGCACCCCACTATCCACGTGGTCTTGGTCTGTCATACCCCTAGAGTGTTTTGTAAAAGCCGGAGGCGCGGAGGGAGGGCAGACCTCGCCCGCTGTAACGAAACACAGACGTGGGTGTCTGCGTTTTGTTACGCAAGGGCGAAAGGGCTGCCCTTCCGAAGCGCCGGAGCCGTCACGGAATGAATTTATACCGATCAACTGTCAAATTTCGAGGTTAGGTCTATGAGATTCATTTTTTCTATGTTTTTCAAGAACGGCGCATTACCTTGTATCGTGAGTGGTATGGGGGGGGGTTAGGGGGACCGCCGCTACCTCCCTCCTCCCACTCTCGCCCTTAAATTCGTGCCAAACGATCTAAATTCTTCTTCTAATCTTAAAACTTTAACCATGGATATCTCCATAACTATGGGTTTCTGGTATGTGGGAGTGGTACTGGTGGGTAGCCCCCCCCCCCCCCCCCCCCCCCCCCGCATCCCTCAAACCTCCAAAAATCGACGGTCCACAGTCTAAATTTTAACCTAACTGTTTATCGGCATAAATTCGTTACAAAAAAAAAAATAAAAAATAACCCTAACCTATGTGACCTAACTTCAAAATTTATAATGTGACAGTAAATAAGTAAAAACAAAAATGTATTTAAGTAAAAAAAAAATATAAATAAAAGTAATTTCTGTGTCCTGAGAATTCACAAAAAGCTTTCAAGTACGAGTACTATATACAGAAAAAATATGAACATCTAAATCGACCGTCCAGGATGTAGATTTGAGCCGTTATTTTAATATTCATTTAGGTAGAATTATCCAGAAAAAATAGTTAACAAATTCTGTCACGTCTGGTTTAAGAAATCTTATACTATAAAACGAGCAGTTCTTGTATATATCCATACTAATATTATAAATGCGAAAGTATCTCTGTCTGTCTGTCTATAATATATGTCTGTCTATAATATATAATATATGCACATATTTGTATTTGCTCGCAAACACAAACATGCACACATGCACATATTTGTGTTTGCGAGCAAATACAAATATGTGCATATATTATTATGAGTACATGACAAGCTCTCACAGTCATGGTTGGAAGCTGTTAGTGGTATAGTTGTTATTAGATTAAGTAACACAGGTGTGTGACCAGTTCTCACAAAATCTTTTTTTAGGCCAAGATGAAACAGTGCTGCATTCATTTCCTAATCCTGACAAGGATATGGATCGGTATATTGCGTGGACTCGAGCTGTTGGACTTGATACATCATTGGATCCCCACTATGTGTATCGAAATCGACGAGTGTGCCATGCTCATTTTGAATCGAAATTTTGGACATGGACTAGAAGATTGAGCCCTGGAGCCATTCCAACTTTGCTATTACCAGGTGGGTAGACATGTCTTTCATATCATCATACGGACTACTCAACTTTCAAGCACCAACAGCACAAATTGAAATAATAGAGATTCTATTGATTTGTAATTATTTTAAAATCAACTTGAAGCCCCGACTAATCTAAAATTACCAGTAACTATGGCAAATACATACATAATTACATTTATTAAATATAAAACATTTATTATATTTTATGAATAATTATATTTATTAAATAAAATATTTTTTATTATTTCATTTTTATTATCTCACAGGTTCTGAAATCACAGCTGAACTGATCGACTTCACAGACAGGCCTGAAAGTGTTTCTCTAGATGCCGCATTGCCATCCACTTCTAGAGGTAATTATAACATAATTGTTATGAATAGAGTAAACTTTTGTCTTACAGCCATATTAGTGGAGTAACAATTAAATTAACCAACTATTTGTTATATTCCTGTACCATAATAAAAATAATGATTATTGCCATATTAGACAGTTGGAGACTATGTTATTACAACTTAATGTTAGTTAAAAAAGTATGCGAGGTAAGTGGGGTGCTAAGTGTCGGTGACCTCCTCGTGGTGCACGGTGGGCAACGGGACGGGCAGCAGTGCGCTGTGATGACCGTCGCGGTACTGCTGCTCGTCGCGGCCGACGACCGACTCGTGGTGGCGCAGAAGCGCGGGCAGGTGCGCTCCAGGTACTGCTCTGCTTCTCAGAGTGGACCCGTGAGCGCAGGCGCTGTGACGGCGCGGAGACGTGAGAGTTTTCCTTCCTTCCCTAAGCGCCGGGCAGTCTGTATCTTTTAGCATATTACCAGTCTCTAGTAACTATAGTTAATAGCAATTACAACCATATTGATTACATGAATTCCACTAACCATGATGATTACATGAATTCCACTATTACTTACAGCTCAAGAACGGGAAAGAGTACCTGAAAACCTTCCATCAACATCTGCATCGCAGGCTCAACTAATAATGGATGTAGATACACAAAAAGAACAACAATGGAGCTGTGAAAATCTCCCTTTAAACATGGATGTAGACATACCATTGGAACAACATGGAATACGGGAACATCACCCTTCAACATTAAGATGTATGCATCAAACTAGCATGGGTAAGATCCTGCATAATACTTTTTGGTATAGTATATGGAACTGGTAATTAGTGTCCGATCCTTACACACATGATTGTACTGATTACAAACAACTTCTGTTCTACAATTTTCTAAAATAGCTAGTTTTATTTTTGTATACACTAATTAAAATATAGGTAATATTTTTCATAAAAAGAATAAAAAACTAACTAAAATAATAATTTATCGTTGTGTCCACTTGTTATAAGTATTTTTAACGGTTCACAGGAAAGTGGACATAAGGTGCCAATCAAACCACCAATTGCAAATTCATTTGACGTTTCGATCTTTTAATAAGATTCTAAATTCAAATGCATTGTATATTATTTCTAATTTTATCTTTTGTTAACGGCCGAAAACACGTCAATAATACTTTAAAATTGTGCAGATGATGATGACCTATTTGAATTTAAATGTTTTAGTATAAATTTTTAAAATTCATACTACATTTTGTAACTTACAAATAATATACAATGCATTTGAATTTAGAATCTTACTGAATAAAAGAATTTTAATGAAGAGATGTCGATTGACTGCTGCGTGTAAAGACGCCTGATGATGATCTAATAGAGGATCAAAATGTCACATGAATTTGCAATTGGTGGTTTGATTGGCACTTTATGTTCACTTTCCTGTGAACCGTTAAAAATACTAACTAAAATAATGTTTTAAAAAGTCTTAGCACGAAGATTGTTTGGGATACAAGTTAAGTTTAACGTCAAACATAATCCTTCATATAAAATGTTTACTTTTTGTTGTACTACATTTTCACTGGCAGCACTAGGAATTTGAGTAGCAGTTAGTTTTAGATTATTTTATGATTACTATTTTATAATTACATTAACATACATACATAAAATCACGCCTTCTTACCATGGGGGTAGGCAGAAACTACACAATGCCACCTGCTATGATTCTTACATACTCATTTTGCCTCATTAATATTCATACATCTGTTAATCTGTACTGTTCGTTGTTTATTTATAATTAAATTAATTGCTTTATTATTATAATTTCAGAGTTTACCAGACGGTCTCGAATATTAAAACGCACAAAACATTGCAAAAATCCTAACCAAATTCAGCCTTGCAGCATGAGAAGGATGACCCCTAAAAGGATTACAAAGACAAAAGCTTTCCAGATTGTTGCTAGAAACTTAAAAGATGAGAATGCAAAAACTTTTTTTCTTATGCAAGTAAAGCAAGCTGGGAAACGACATGAGAGACCAGATTTAGCATAGAGGAGAAAGTATTGTCCTTATCTTTATATAAGCCTTCACCTAAAGCCTATAGGATTATGAGTAAGTTTTGCATTTTACCCAGCAGAAGAACTTTGCAGAATATACTATACTAGCTTCTGCGCGCGACTTCGTCGGCGTGGACTCCGCTCCTATTGGTCTTAGCGTGATGACACATAGCCTATAGCCTTCCTCGATAAATAGGCTATCTAACACTGAAAGAATTTTTCAAATCGGACCAGTAGATCCAGAGATTACCGCGTTCAAACAAACAAACAAACAAACAAACAAACAAACAAACAAACAAACAAACAAACTCTTCAGCTTTATATATTAGTATAGATCAAGTAAAACTGGGTCCTGGTTACATTCAGAGGATTTTTAATCACTTGAAGGAGATTGTTGAAAAAATGCCACAGATACAGAGATACTGTTCATTGGTGTTTGATGAAATGGCCATTGCCCCGTCATGTTCTTACAACAAAACGAGAGACTCTATTGAAGGTTTTGTGGATGATAGTTACCAAAAAGAAGATAAGTTTTGTGACCATGTGTTGGTGTTCATGATAAGAGGTATTGCCAAGGCATACAAGCAACCTGTTTATTACAGCTATTCAGCCGGTACAACTAAGACATTGGCTTTAAAAAACCAAATTATATATGTCATCACAAAACTACAAGAAGCTGGTCTAAAAGTTGTAGCCACTATTTGTGACCAAGGTACAACAAATTTTGCTGCGATTAACAGTCTAGTTACAGACACCAAATCTAAATATCTGAGAGAAGATACAGAGTATAGAGAAGGCTTCTTCGAAGTTAATGAAGAAAAAATTTATTTCTTGTGTGATCCTCCACATCTGTTGAAGTGCATTAGGAATAATTTGCTTTGCAAAAACTTAAATTATGTTATGAACGGCAAAGCACAAACAGCAAAATGGAGCCATATCCAAAAATTATTTGAGAGGCCACCTAACTACAAAGGCTCTAAATTACTGCCAAAATTAACATCTCAGCATGTTATGCCGAATCACATACCAAAAATGAGGGTTAAGCACTGTGCACAAGTGTTCAGCCGTTCTGTTGGCACGGCATTAGGATTTATGGCAGGTATGTATCAATAACCATACCTTTAACCTTACTTACCATAATTACCTTACCATAATTTTAAAAGTAAATTTTGTAAATTTCTCATAAGACTACTTTTTAGAGATGATCTAATAAAAAAATGGATGCCCATCCACTTTCTTTTAAAATTTTAATATAATCTAATAATTATTGTGAACAACAAACCATAAGTAATAATAATGACTACAAATGGAATTGTTTCTTAATTTTCAGAGATGGGAGCAATGCCAGAAGAATGCACTCAAACTGCTGATATAATATTATTCTTTGATAAGTTATTTGATAGTCTGAATTCTGGGAGTTACGAATTTGTGCCGGGAAAACCGTTTGGATCCACTGTCAAAAGTAATTCGGCTCATCATGAGCTCTGGAATACCAGTTTGCCTGTCTTAAAATCAATGAAATTTGATACGCCAAGGTATGTGCCATCATTAATGGGCTGGGTAAAAACCATAGAAAATGTTAGAAAATTGGTCAAATTCCTTCACGAAAAAGGCATGAAAGCCATATTGTTGCGCAGATTTAATCAAGATGCCCTCGAAAATTTCTTTGGAGCCATAAGAGCCCATGGATATGCGAATAATTAAACTGAAACTAGCAGCTAGCAGCTAGCAGCCAAATTTAAATGACGCTGAAACTAGAAGCCACGCTTTATATATCAGCTTCTAAGCAACAGATTAAGTTGTAACTTTACACAAATTATTATCGTTATATCATCTAACGATGGAAAAAAGTCCAAAGGGTAAATACCACCCCATCTATTTTTTATTTTATTTAAAAAACCAAAAAAGGAGTTTAATTCGGTATAAAAGCTAAAAAATCGATGTTTCTAAGCATGAAACAAGGTTAAAATTTAAAACAAAGGTCGTTTATAATAACAAGAAAGATAAGAAAAAACAATAATATATATAAAATTTAACCAATAATATTTGTTAAAGTTATCATATCTCGGCTAATAGAGACTGCATTTTGTTGTAAGTTGGCAAAAACCTTTTCTTTGCGGCCAATAAAAGACAAGAAAATTTTCATAGGGGTTATACAACCCCTTCTATTTTATTTTATTTTTATTTTTTTTTCAAAGACAATGTCTATGTACTATTTCTTCAAATGTCTATATCTCTGCTCCACAACACTACATTTTGTTGTAACTTCGTAGAAGCCTTTATTACACGTTCTAAAAATGGTCGTAAAAATTTCAAAGGGGATACTCAACCCCTTCATTTTTTTTAAAAAAAAAATTTCTAAGACTGTCTATGTACTATTTCTTCGAATGTCTATATCTCTGCTCCACAACATGGTTTCTAGACGGTGTAATAAAGGTTTCTACGAAGTTATAGTATAGTAGTTATAGTACATAGACATTGTCTTAGAAAAAAAATACAATTAAAAAAATTGAAGGGGTTGAGTATCCCCTTTGAAATTTTAATGATAGTTTATAGACCGTGTAATAAAGGTTTCTGCGAGGTTAAAACAAAATGTAGTGTGGAGCAGAGATATAGACATTTGAAGAAATAGTACATAGATATTGTCTTAGAAAAAAAAAATGAAGGGTTTAGTATCCCACTTGAAATTTTTACGATCATTTCTAGACGATGTAATAAAAGTTTCTACGAAGTTACAACAAAATGTAGTGTTGTGCAGTAGAGATATAAACATTTGAAGAAATAGTACATAGACATTGTCTTAGAAAAAAAAAAAATAAAAAAAAATAGAAGGGGTTGTATAACCCCTATGAAAATTTTCTTGTCTTTTATTGACAGTAAAGAAAAGGTTTTTGCCAAGTTACAACAAAATGCAGTCTCTATGAGCTGAGATATAATAACTTTAACGAATATTATATAATTATCTGCTTAGAAAAATAAAAATAAAAAAAATATTGGTTAAATGTTTTAATTATTTTTTTCTAATCTTGTTGTTATTATAAATGACCTTTGTTTTAAATTTTAACCTTGTTTCATCCTTAGAAACATATATTTTTTAGCTTTTATACTGAATTAACCTCCTTTTTTGGTTTTTTTAATTTAAAAAAAATAGAAGGGGTGGTATTTACCCTTTCGATTTTTTTCCATCGTTAGATGATATAACGATACTAATTTGTGTAAAGTTACAACTTAATCTGTTGATTAGAAGCAGAGATATAAAGAGTGGCTGCTAGCTTCAGCGTCATTGCGAATATCATGCCAACTTGTTCGTCCTTTGAAGCCTCGTATAAGACATTACTATTAAACAATTTAACAACCAAACACTCTGTAGATGCAAATTGCGAGGCTGACAATGAATTTTGTTTAGACTCTTTAAAATATTTTTTACTTAATGAGGACGTGCAAATTAGCACCGAGGGCATCAATGTTGTGGACTATGAGCACATGTACATAGAGCTCGTAGGCACAAAGTCAGTAATAAATAAAAAAGATAAAGGCAATATAGAAAAATGCGCAGCAATAGGATATTGCAGTGGGTGGTTAGCACGCCAATCCAAAAGCAAAGTTTACAAAAAATGTCAAACATGCCTAAAATCAATGGAAACTGATTATACAGAAAATTTCCATGGATTTATAAAAATAAAAGAATATGATAGCCAAAGATGGCTGTGCTATCCTACGAGGTGTTTGTTTGACTTCGTTGCACAAGTGGAAAACATAACTTTTAGCATTTTAAAATCATCACCTTTAAAAAATAAAATAGCTGAATATATAAAATTGGTGGTAACAATTAATATGGAAGTTAATTTTGTGACATGCGAGACGCATAAAGATCGTTTAATCGAATATTTGATTAAAAAAAGCGTAATTTTTTTTTTTACATATTTGGTGCAAAGAAGTCAGCCACCTCCTCACTGGCAAGGCTTTAGAGTATGATAAGGATGACCAATTCAAAAAAAAAAGCCCATAATCACTATAAAAACAATCGAGTTCGGAAACGACTAAGGCATTGAAATTAATGTTTAGTTTTTTTTTAAACTATGTAGTTTTGTTTTACCGAATAAAACATCAAAAATTTATATTTGTTTTACTATCCTCAAAACAACAAGTTTAGTGTATTAACGAATAAGCTTTACCGAGTAGGATAATGTAGAATGGTTGAAAATTCTGTTGAAATAAAACAAAACCTAAAAAATTCATATATATCTAGATTCTATAACATATATATATATTATAGAATCTAGATTTTAATTTTTTAGGTTGAGTTTTATTACAACAGAATTTTCAACCAATCTACATTATTTTACTCGGTACAATATAGCTATAGATACATATATATATATACTACTACGTACAATGAATAGTGTATGTCCTGGTAACTAGATGGCGCTGCCTAAGAAATGCTTAAGTTGCCAGTCTATCTCTAGTATTAAATAGTAGTCTATGCACTGACGCATTCGCAAGCGTGTAAACTACTTCCAAACTAGGGTTGCCAACTTTTTTACAAGAAATAAAGTATATATTCAGGTCTATAAAGAATATTAAACAGTATTTTAGAAAAATGAACAGTATTTTACATATATTTATTGTTTTAAATACATATTTTTTTGAACTTTTCGTACAACATATTAATTTAAAATCTTTTTTAAAAACTTCATATGCCTCATCACAATCATAACTGAAATTAAAATAAATGAGGAGCTCATTTTTTATTAAATTAATAGATGCTTTATTTCTATCCTCCTGCCACTTAGCATTCATTACTGAAAAAACTCTTTCAGTAAACGCTGGGGTGGCGGGAACAGAAAGTAGATATGAGACAATTTAATTATGTTTTTAAATTCTTCTGAAGTGTTTACTAATAAATGGCTCCACTTTTGGTCAGTACTCATTTCAAGAAAATCTTTGTCTTCTGATATTTTTTCATAAATTGGTTTGAAATTTGTTAATTCTGAATATAAATCACTCATACCAATATTGAGTCTATACAAATTTAGATTATCTATAATGTGTTAGCATTTTGATACTGAAAACAGTATTTTGTATACTTTATTTTTGTTCAACAGTAAAAAGTATAATTTAGTGAAAAACAGTATTATACTGTTTAAAACAGTATGGTTGGCAACCCTGTTCCAAACAATTGTGAACGCTTGGGGATTGTGGATGATTGCCGACGCTTGGCAAGCGTATAAACGTACCATAACAAGCCTCGTTTATTTGTTAGCTGTGCTCGTTAATTCATTTTGGCTGTTCATAGGGGGTGTAAGTTCCGGCACTCATGTATGGAAGTGAATGTTGGGTATGGCAGAAGAAACATGAAAGCAGAATAAATGCAGTTGAGAGATGAGAACGTTAAGAAGTATGATAGGAGTTAAACTGAGTGACAGGATAAGAAATAATGAGATAAGGAAACGTTGTGGTCTGAAAGAAGATGTAGTGACAAAAATTGAGAAAGGTATGCTGAGATGGTTTGGCCATGTTGAGAGAATGAATGAAGAACGATTGACGAAATAAGTGTATAAGGCGAGTGTGAATGGAAGTGTTGGAAGGGGTAGACCTAGGCGGACGTTTCAAGACCAGATCAGATACGTCTTGAAAAAAGGCCCGGTCAAGAGTACCCTAAGCCGAAAAGCATGTATGAAAGAAATAATGAAAGTGGACGAAGCGAAATAAGTATGCAAGGATCATAGCAAGTGGAAAGAAGTGGTCTCTGCCTACCCCTACGGGAAAGAGGCGTGATTTATATTTATGTATGTAATTAATATGTATGTATTAATTAAAACTTTGGTTTGTATTTGTACTTAGAAGAATCATCAATCTCTTTTAGGTACCTCTTATACAGGGTGTTAGGGGAATGGTTAGCCATAGAGGTATGTTGGGTAGGGGGGGTCATTTGGAACCTATTTAGGCTAACTTACCTATATGCAAAGTGTTACGGATTTTTTTTTATGATTATTTTTTCATTTTTCGAAAACAGTGCCGAAAATTAGTGATTTGACCATCATATCTTTTTTGTTTATTGATATATAAACGCCATTTCTTTTTTGTTTTGATCATCAATACATTATGCATGTAAAATAAATGTGATTTAATTAAGAAAACATCTACAAAAAAAATTATGGGCCAAAGAAATCTTGACAGAGACAAAAAGTAGATCAAACCTTCAAGTTTAGGTATAAATTAAAAAAAAATTAAAGCCTCCAGACAATTCAAAATAATTTAAAAAATTACTCTAGTTAACACTGTTTTAAATAATATTACTTTCATTCACCTACCTTACTTTTTTTTTTTTTAAATGATGAAATAACGAAATGGTTTCTACCTGAACCTGCACTCTACGCTGACAATTATAACAATAATTGTTATTACGCAGGGCGATATGTCCCTGTACGGCACATGGTAAACTACCTGCTGTCTCTTTTTATCTTGGAATTTGAGGTATGAGTTTCCACGGGCACCACAAATGTCTCTCATAGGGTGAAATTAATGCCGGTAGGTATCAAAATAAAACAAATCATAATTTCGAGTAACAAATTTATTTTATTATGATCTTCAAATAAGGATGTATATCCTCGCCTGATGAGAGCAGTCAAGATTTTTTTTAGTTTTTTTTTTTATAAACGCTTCACACTCGACGGCCCCCAGTGGGATTTTCTCCTGTGTCGGGGGTCCGGAAACACACACAATACACGAGTACAAACGCCCAGACCACGACAAACATCTATATGACCAATACAAATATCTGCCGTGACCGGGAATCGAAAACGCGACCGCCAGCGCATCAGCCAGTGCTGTGACCGCTGCGCCAACATGTCGCCAAAGTCAAGATGGTAGTTTACCATGTGCTATACAGGGACATACCGCCCTGCGTAATAACAATTATTGATATAATTGTCAGCGTAGAGTGCGGGTTCAGGTAGAAACCATTTCGTTATTTCATCATTAAAAAAAAAAATAAGTAAGGTAGGTGAATGAAAGTAATATTATTTAAAACAGTGTTAACTAGAGTAATTTTTTAAATTATTTTAAATTGTCTGGAGGCTTTAATTTTTTTTTTTAATTTATACCTAAACTTGAAGGTTTGATCTACTTTTTGTCTCTGTCAAGATTTCTTTGGCCCATAATTTTTTTTGTAGATGTTTTCTTAATTAAATCACATTTATTTTACATGCATAATGTATTGATGATCAAAACAAAAAAGAAATGGCGTTTATATATCAATAAACAAAAAAGATATGATGGTCAAATCACTAATTTTCGGCACTGTTTTCGAAAAATGAAAAAATAATCATAAAAAAAATCCGTAACACTTTGCATATAGGTAAGTTAGCCTAAATAGGTTCCAAATGACCCCCCCTACCCAACATACCTCTATGGCTAACTATTCCCCTAACACCCTGTATAAAAATAATAATTAGTAAAATTACTGTTAGGTACACTCTTAGTTCCAGTCTCAACAGAGATAATCAAATCACACATTTAGAATTAACAAAGATACCTAGATCACAATTAGTAGGACAGTCATACTTACATTTAGAATTAAGTAACCTACTACTAAGCTACAGTAAACATTTAAATTGAAAACAGTTAGGCGAACGACAACTTCCGAAATCAGTTTCGGTTTCGGCAAAAGTTTCGGCCAATTTTGGCCGAAACCGAAACTGCCGCCGAAACTTGATTTTTGGCCGAAACTCGGCCGAAACCGAAACCGAAACCGAAACTTCGGTCGGACACTAATAATTACTAATTAGAGGTAAATGTCGAAGGAATTAATTATAAGAAAATATATGTATATTAATTGTTATTGTTATTCACAATCATTAATTAAATGTTTTGTTTTGTTTCAATTGCATTTCAAACCTATCCTAAACTAATAACGGCAGTGGTTCTCAACCTTTTAGCGATGAAGGAGCATTTGTCCAAATGTATGTTTTGCCACGGATCACTGTTTTTTGAAACCTCGCTTTCCATTTCACGGACCATTTATGGTTCTCTCACGGACCACCACTGGTCTGCGGACTACTGGTTGAGAACCACTGAACTACGGTTTTAAACAAGAGCTGTAAAGAAAGTCAAAGGAAGAATAGTTGGAGGAAGCGCTGTGCGGAGCGCTGAGTCGGGCTACGGGCCGGGCGGCCCGCTACGTGCTTAGGCGCATGCGAGCCACCAAAACGCAGGGACCTCGCCTCCGCTGGCGGAGACAGTGTGTGTGTGTCGTGAGTGATGTACTGTCCATGGCGTTTAACGCCGTGATCCTATCGTCAGGGTTGGTTAAGACGTTCATGGGACGTCTTTGTCTTGTCTGTACTAGTCCCATCTGTGACTAGTCCTCTACCTACGTACTCTGCTACAAGAGGGTTTTGGGTGTCAGCGCGCTTTCTCAAAATACGCCGTAGCAAGTATTTTGAGGTGCTTCGAATCGATCGTAAGGTCGCAATGCAAGTCGACATTACGCACGTATCACGGCGAGTGTGTTGTGGTGCGTAGAAACTTGTGTGAGTTATGATCGCTATAAGGTACCTATTTATGACAACAACCGGGACCGATAGCTTAACGTGCTCTCCGAGGCGCGGCTCGGCTACGCTCCGCGCCACAAGGACAGATATCAAACCCGCAAATCATCGGTGTTTAGGCACCGACACGCACAATTAGCAAACTTATTTTTCATAATTCAAGAAAAATACTTTTTAGAAACAAACGACGACTTGACGGTATTTCTTGTGAATATTGATAAATAAATGTGAATTATTTAATCAAATGAAGTTATAATATGTATATTCAGATAATATTACTAAGTAGTATATAGATTCAAGAGTCAAAAACTTTCGTAACACAAGTGCAATCGTCTCTACATCACGGCCAATACATAAATCTTTATCGAGACCGTCACTACTAGCAAAACAGACAGTTACTGTGACCAAAATGCTAATTCATTATGTTATAAATATAATGATATTATATGAATGAATAAAGGATGACTATTGACCTACTGTTACATAATGTACTCGTATTAAATACATCAGCTGGCCAGTGTTAACGATATCCAACTTATAATACAAATTACAAATACATACTATAATCTATAGTCTATACTAATAGTAATATTATAAGGCTGAAGTTAATTTGTTTGTTTGAAAGCGCTAAACTGCTGGCTCGAATTGAAAAATTATTTATTAATAATCTACTAAAATATGATACATTTTTTCCTAAAATTAACGCGTGACGCCACGGGGCACACCTAGTGATACTATTAACTCTACTACTGTATCGTGTCCTGCGCCCAAAGGTTATCTGGAAGAAATCGCTCTTTATTAGCGATAAGATCGCCTGTGCACATCTGGTATTGTATGCAGTGGCGTAGCGTATGGGGGGCGGGGGGGGGGGGGCGGCCCGCCCCGGGCGGCACTTTTTAGGGGGCGGCAAAATTTAACGATACTTAAATAATAAAAATGTTTTGTAAATATTTGAACCATTATAAATTATTTTTATCGCAACTACAAATTCAAACCGATTGAAAGGAGCATGGTAATTACTTATTTTGTTTCAAAGTCGGGGAATCCCTTTTCTTTGAATGATATTTTGTAGCGACTGGCAATGTCTATATTTGTGGGAATTCCCGTTTTATGACTGATAATGTCATCAATACCAGACTGCAAGCTTTTATGAATTCCGAAATAGCTATCGAGCAAGCGGGATTTGTCGAGGGTCGAGGAACAAGAGAGCAGATACTAATTCTTATCATAGGGGAGCCCAAGCGGGGATTTCTGATGTGACTCCAGCGCATCAGTTTAATATGAGAGGAGAATCCTTGTACCCTGTTAGATACTTTTACCCAGTTTTGATCCCTCAAAATAGTGGTGTGCGTTCAGAGCAGTCGGTCAGATTAGTAGCAAAAAAAAAAATCGATCTACAAAACAAGTGGGGCGCGTCAGATTTGAACAAAATAAGTTAATTACATGCAGAAAACAAAATTACTTTAATAATCTGACGATTTGAACGTGACGTAAAAAATTAAGCGAGTCACAAAGTTGCAAAAAAAAATGTTTGCCTCGAAATATTCGAGCGCAGTTAAATTTTTTTTTATTTTAAAGAAAATTACTTAAAAATTATAGAATTAATATATTCTACCGATTTCTCTATTTAAAATTATCAATAGAGTGTAATACGTACAACTACCGAATATTATGTATTTCCCGCTCCACGTCTCTCTTTAAATATGTATATATATTTTTTCTGATGAGTTTTTTTTTAATTTTACATGAAAAAATTAACAATAAAAATAAAAAAAATTGAAAAAAAAATTGCATGCGGACAAAGTACACATGTCAGAAGTGAAACTTCTTTGTCAAGCTAATAAAAAAAAAAAAACTAATTAAAGAAAAACGAATTTAAAATACAAAAAAAAAACTAATTGAAAAAAAGAAAGCCAACGTCACGCGGTGTTCCCGGGCGGTCACCCACCCAAGTACTGACTGTCCCTGACGCTGCCGCATTACCAGTCGCTCAAATTTTACGCGTCATTCGCCTAAAGAAGTTTCACATCAAAAATTGTCTAATTAAGGGTTGGGTACCACTAGTATATCGAGTTGAAACGTCTGTATAAAAATCTGATGCGCTTGAGTATTTTGTTGCAACGATTTTTTTTTTGCATTTTCAAAAATCAACTGGGTATTTTTGGTCACGTCCAAATCGTCAGTTTTTATAATAGGATACTTTTTAGGACTCAATTAACACTTCTCTTCAATTACTGCCACGCCAGTTTTTTTTTAATGTCTATCTCTTTATACAGCTTTCCACACAGTTTGTAAGTCTACAATAAGGTCTTTAGTTTGTATAGTCATATGCGCTATCAAAATCTGACGCGCTCGAGAATTTTTTTTAGCTCTTTTTTTACATTTTTGAAAATCCGTACACGCTCCCCCCACCACTAAAAGAGTAAACATCATATGAAGTTATTTTCTTTTTAGCATTTAATATTCACGATCCAATAGGTCTTCAAAAGGTGAGAGTGACTACACATTTAGCATTCTGGGCTCCCCTGAGACAAATAATCGAAAAGTCTAGAGTTTAACATCCCACTCTATATCGGTTTTGTCGACTTTCGTAAGGCCTTCGACACCGTGAAATGGCATATATTATGGGACGTACTCATTCAAATGGGAGTACCTATCCACATGGTTCGTCTCATACGCCGACTTTAGGAGAATTGAACTGCGACTGTTAGAATAGACGACGTTGACTCGGAAAGTTTTCATACACCAGCTGGCGTTCGTCAGGGGTGCATTCTCTCTCCACTACTGTTCAACATCTATACGGAGTATGCTATGAGAATCGTTCTGGAACAAGGGGACAAGGGAATTTCAGTGGGAGGTAGAAAGATATCTAACTTAAGGTATGCCGATGATACTACACTCTTTTCTTACTCAAACAAAAGAGGACATGGAACACCTGCTGACACTTCTCGAGACAACAAGCCTCTTCTTCGGACTTACGAAGGTCAACAGAGACAAGACCAAGATGATGATAGTGGATCGAGCTGAACTAAGCCATCCTGACATCTCTATGATTGGCAACTGTGAGGTTGTTCAATCTTATGTGTACCTCGGTTCCACTATTACAAGCACCGGAGGATGCGAAGACGAGATTCGAAGGAGATGTGCTATTACACGATCTGCCGTTGACAAGTTGAAAAGATTCTGGTGCAACCATAATATCACCAAAGCCACGAAAGTCCGCCTGATGAGAAGCTTAGTCTTCCCGATATTTTGTTTTATTTTTATTTTGTTAGACTCAAAGACCGACGCAAAATCGATGCACTCGAGATGTGGTGCTGGCGGCGGCTGCTGCGGATCCCTTGGGCAGCGTTTAGGACCAACATTTCGATCCTGAAGGAATTAAATATCAAGCAGAGATTATCGTCGACAAATGTTTCGGACACTTTGTTCGAAACGAACAATCCATGGCGCGACTCTTTGTCCAGGGGCAGGAAGAGGACAAGCGGTCACGCCGTCGATCACCTACGCGTTGGACAAACAGACCTCATCAAAGCTGCAACACAGATCTCCATAGTCCAGAGTTCTCGAGACGCTGAAAACCACATCAAGTGGAGGCGTATTGCGGGGGCTGCTTTAGCCAATAAATCGTCCATCAACCACGATCACTCTGTTAAGAGTGAACGAATAAGGAGATAAACTAATAATAATCAGCGAGAATGACTTCTATTACATACAGGGTGCAAGGGACAGCTTTATAAGCTTTTTTGTTTAAAATATAACCTGAACAATGTAAAATAATGATGACTGTTCTTGCCGAAAAGTTATCTATAATAATGTATTTAATGTATAGTATACATTAAATTGAAATATCTAAATAAGGGCGGCAAAATTTTCTTCCGCCCCGGGCGGCCGACAACCACACTACGCCACTGATTGTATGTTTCTTTATATGTGTCTGTATTTCGGTATACATTAAGAATAAATAAATAAATATCTCGTTAGCATTCTAGATTATACGAGTATATCAGAAAAGCCCCTCAACTCACTACACAAAAACTATCAACAATATAAAATAACGAATTAAAAAACTGAAATGAAGAATTGTAATTTTGACAATCTATACTAATATATAAAGCTGAAGAGTTTGTTTGTTTGATTGTTTGTTTGTTTGTTTGTTTGAACGCGGTAATCTCTGGTTCTACTGGGCCGATTTGAAAAATTCTTTCAGTGTTAGATAGCCCATTTATCGAGGAAGGCTATAGGCTATGTATCATCACGCTAAGACCAATAGGAGCGGAGTCCACGCCGACTAAGTCGCGCGCAGAAGCTAGTGTTATAATAAAATCTTTAATTTCGAAAATTACTTTGTAGCAATTTTCAGTGTAGTCTATTTTTTTTAAATATAACGGGTACATACCACGATATAGATTTTTGTGATTGTTTGTCGATATTTCGGACCAGTTACATGGTCCGTGGTCACGACGAGACTGCTGTGGAGCGATGTGTCAGCTGTCATCCATCACGGGCAGTATCTTTCTACCCCCCTTCTAGTTCTTTTTAAGCCTACCCCACCATTCACTTCAGACACAGACTCCCGGCAAACCACACTAACAACGTCACTTTTTTGTTTTGTTTGTAACCGGTTATTAATTTTACAAAGTTCCAACACTGGATTCCACGCATTTGCCAACACAAAACCATCTTCGCGATTGAAATTCTTGTATTTCTGAATTTCTATGGCTTCGCGAACTAGTCTTGGTATATAGTGGCGTTCGTTAGAGAGAACCTTGGGCTTATGAAGTTCTATCCAGTGGTTCGATCCCGATTGTAACAGATGTTCTGCGATTGCCGATTTCTGCTGATCGTTGTTTTTCACAGCTCTAATGTGTTCGTGAATTCGTATGGCAATAGATCGCTTGGTTTGACCGATATACGAGCTTCCACAGCTGCAATCAACCTTGTACACCCCTGGCTGTTGAAGGGGGATATAATCCTTGGGAGAACGTAATACGTTACCTATTGTCTTCCAAGGTGTGTAAACAGTTTTGATGTTATACTGCTTTTTCAGTAACCTTCCTATCTTGTCTGTTACTCCTTTTACAAAAGGTAAGAAAGCTGGCTGCTTTGAGCTTCTTGAGGTCGAACCCGTTGCCTCGATAAAAGCTGTGTAGACAACGCTCTATGTCCATTTTTACGCAAAACCACGTCGATATGCTTTAGCTCTTCTTCTATGTGTTGCTCATCGCTTAGAGCATAAGCACGATTCGTAAGAGCTTTGCATACAGATGCAAGGTGACATGGATGATGGTGAGATGAACCGTGCATGTACCGATCAGTGTGTGTAGGCTTCCGGAATACTGAGTGGCCTATAGTTTTGTCCGGTCGTATATAAATGCGTACATCCAGGAACGGTAAACTTCTTTCTTCCTCCATTTCGCATGTAAACTTGATTTTATGATGGATGTTGTTTATGTGCGCTAAGTATTGCTCTACCTCCCTCTGGCCACCCCGAACTACTGCATACACGTCGTCAACATATCTTTTCCAGATTTTAATGATGCTAGGCCCCGATGATAATGCCCGGTCTTCAATATATTCCATCCATAAATTAGCTATCAAAGGGGCAACTGGACTACCCATAGCTACCCCATCTATCTGTAGATAATATTGACTCATATCCAAGGATTATATCCCCCTTCAACACCCAGGGGTGTACAAGGTTGATTGCAGCTGTGGAAGCTCGTATATCGGTCAAACCAAGCGATCTATTGCCACACGAATTCACGAACACATTAGAGCTGTGAAAAACAACGATCAGTAGAAATCGGCAATCGCAGAACATCTGTTACAATCGGGATCGAACCACTGGATAGAACTTCATAAGCCCAAGGTTCTCTCTAACGAACGCCACTATATACCAAGACTAGTTCGCGAAGCCATAGAAATTCAGAAATACAAGAATTTCAATCGCGAAGATGGTTTTGTGTTGGCAAATGCGTGGAATCCAGTGTTGGAACTTTGTAAAATTAATAACCGGTTACAAACAAAACAAAAAAGTGACGTTGTTAGTGTGGTTTGCCGGGAGTCTGTGTCTGAAGTGAATGGTGGGGTAGGCTTAAAAAGAACTAGAAGGGGGGTAGAAAGATACTGCCCGTGATGGATGACAGCTGACACATCGCTCCACAGCAGTCTCGTCGTGACCACGGACCATGTAACTGGTCCGAAATATCGACAAACAATCACAAAAATCTATATCGTGGTATGTACCCGTTATATTATAAAAAAATAGACTATGTTTGAAAACCGCGAGTGTCTAAGTCTAAAAAAGTTAATTTTCAGTGTAATCGATAACATTGATATTGGATCGTAAAGTTCGCAGACATCGTCCCTAGGTTAATTTCAGTATGTGATCTGATCTGTAAGCCAATGATACGAGTTGTGTTATCATTTCAGATTATTCTCAAATACGATTCGTTGGCGATAGATTCAATTCATGTTACAAATTCTTAAGGGCTTTCAAAGTCTTCTTTAATATATTTTGGAGAACTGAGGTGAACAAATAAAAGTCTATTTCAGCAATTTGAATTTCATTACTTTGACATCAAAGTAATGAAAACACATGTTTGGTATACTCAGAATTTAAACGGTATTGGGATTATTTTTATTTAGTAAGACAACATCCACAGCCTCTTATAGTAGTAACCCGTTCCCTTTAATAAAAAAGTATTGTGTATTATTTTACAGATGACTTTAGATCAGCAGTCCTAAGGCTGCTTAGAAAATAGGTTTTCTTTATATTATATTTCTTTTTGACTTGGTTCGACGCTGACAATTTTAAAAACAATATTATTAGTATACATATTATGTATAGCTTAGGTATCAGTATCACGTTGTTAATTATTTTCTTAAGTTCGTTGTAGCTTTCCCTTTCAGGATTATTTTGTAGGAAATATTTCTTAGAAAATTTCAAAAAAAGGAATTGACTCCGATCCGAGTCCCGGTGAGACGACCCCGTGAGACGTTTTAGTAAATAGCTGATCACTGTTCAACTGTTGTAGTGACGCGAGACGGGTCGCCACTCTTATGTAACAAAAGTAGTGAGATTCGACACGAAATTTATTTTATTCACCACAAAGCCGGTTCGTAAACCGCAGACCGCTGGGGCTTTGATTGCCATTCGTATGTGAAGAATAAAAAACCAAAACAATATATAACATAATTTAATTAAAATATTAAGCTATAATTATTGACATATAATAAGCTTAATATTATACTATTATTTTTCTGAAAATTATGTGTAATATTACATCTGTATAAAAGTTCCGTTTCAAATATAATTTTGTTGTTAGTCTGTTTATATTATTATTTTCAGTAATTACAATTTCATACTACAACTAGAAACAAAGTGTAAATTTATAGTTACTGCTTAGCTTCTTTGTGTCGAATTTTTTAATAAAAAGGTTCTATCACAGAAAAATATTATAGTTATACGAAACAAAATAATTTCAAAGTGCGTTCAAAGATAGAGATAAAATATCCTTTAATATAGACGTTTGTTATGTAATATCTCTATATTCAGTGAATTGTTAGATTTTATGAAAGATATGATAGCGGATGTCAAATTAAACGTCACATATCTTTTTCGTTTATTTCATACATTTCATACAAACATATGAATTTTCCAAAAATAAAAATGTAAACATTTTCCTTGAAATCATGAACAGCAATGTGGCTAATTATATGAAGGCGGAAACTTTTACGGTTAACGAAGAAGGATATTTACTATTTAGCAACAAATTAATGTATATGCGTATATGTATGTACTGCGATTTGCGAACCTAATACTTAAACTTCTCCATTATAAATATTAACAAGATAAAATTAATACGAAACACGAAAATAAAACATACCTGATTCGACAAACGGTTTATTTTCTTCACAGTCATAATTTAAAAAGTCTATATCCATGTACTTTCGTATTAAAATTAATAACTTTATTACAATTTAAATTCACAAAAAAAACACCTCATAAAATCAAAAAAATCGAAATAAAAAATATTCAAATGCACTTTCGAATCGTCATAATATATATAACAAATCAAAATTTTAAATGTGATTATTAAAAGTGAAGCTTCGATTGCAGCTGCTTCGATCACCGATTCGAATTATTGCAGATTCTGAAGACAAGAATCGGCAAAAAACAATAACCTCTCATAATAACTATAAACACAGCAATTAGGTGCACTCTATCATATCACTTAAAAGTACATATAAAAACGAATATAGAGTCAAATACTAATATTGCCGTTATATTTTATAATAATAATTGTAACAAATGTGGTTATTAATTAGCAACTGCTTGGTAAGATGCAGTTTACAGACTGACCGTTATAATAATTATATCGAGTATATAATATGAGTTTCGAATGTACGTTACGAAACATGGACGTGACGGTTGTCATGACGTCGATGTGAATAATATTCTCGGTACCTTCTGGAAGAGGAAATCAACACGTTTATCGTACAACGGATTTTCAAATGTGACGCCTAAAACCGGAAAATGCCTCACGAGTAGATTAAAATGTAAACATATCGTCTTATAAATATAGTATTGTTAATAATATTATTTTGTAATACGTATATATTTAAATATATTTAAACAGTTATTTATATTTGATTGTTCATCATAAATAGATTGTTTAAAACTTAAAGATATACCGCTACAGGTTCTGTAGCGGCAATGGGTGACTTATAATTGTTATTGTAGTTAACCCAAGTAAAACAAAAAAAAAAATTAATGTATGCAATGGATCATTATCAAACATTTTTTATATACTTAATATACATCATAAAATTACCAAAAAAGTTTAACTTTTCATGGACCGTTTCAGCTGTTTTACATTTATTTATTTGAAAACAACAATTACATTCTCACGTTCGCCTATTCATTTCAACTTATTGGAAGCCGTTAAGTCATCTGGTTTTAGACTAATTGACGCCAATGAGGTCGAAACATAAGGATAATATGCGTTTGAAAGTATGAGGGCACAGTGACGTCTTTTAAACATGTGAATCATACCGGTGAAATGTTTTGTTTATATAGCTTTACTAGCTTCTGCCCGCGACTTAGTTCGCGTGGTCTCCGCTCCTATTGGTTCAGACCAATACATTACATCATCAGTGATATAATGGGCTATAGGCTATATTATATCATCAGTGATCTATTATAGCCTATAGCCATCCTCGATAAATGGGATATCTAACACTGAAAGAATTTTTGAAATCGGACCAAGTAGTTGCTGAGATTAGCGCGTTCAAGCAAACAAACAAACTCTTAAACTTTATAATATTAATCACTAATCAGATATAATATACCCTTATATTACTACAGTATGTTTTTATAACAACATGTGTGTCATGTGATAACCAGGATCTAAACGAAAATGTACGAAGTCGACAATTATATATTTAGAAAATATGTTAGCGCAGTTTATTATTCACGTGTATTCAGTTCATCAGAAGGAAGTGATGACGATAGTTATTAAGTTTACAAGAATTATGTAATAATTATTTTCTTTATCTTAAGCATAATATATTTATACCACATCCAATATTGTTTTATTGTTAGATTAATGACATTATCTTATACTATTAAACGAGCAATTCTAATATATATTATATATATATATATACAGGGTGGGGATGATAATACAACGATAACTTGGACAGCGTATATGTAATGACATTCCAAGCCCACATACAAAAAATCAATAAAATACATCCAGTAGTTTAGTCACAAATTATGATTTTTCATTTTTTAAAATTTCTACGTATGTATCAGACTAAAGACCTGACCTACCCTAAAACCGGCGGTTAACGACTCAAGGACAGCTATTATTATTTTTAAAAACATAGATTAAGAAATAATGGATATGGCATCGACTGCCACAAAAAGGCACAATTTTTAATCATTGCCATTTAGTGACAGTTCGCAGACCAAATAATATTATAATAACTAATGTTAAAAAAAAAAAACTTATTCAGTATCGGCTACTGATCAGTTCTGCATATTTAAAAAAAATTGATGGTTTGAGACAATTTAAATCAAATAGTTTTTTATTCAATTTAATTTTAAATGCGTAACAATTTATTTTAATTTACTTTTCTAACTTACTATTTTTTATTCAATCAAAATAATGAAGTTTTGTAGGTACAAGCACATAGCATTTCCACGCGATTCTGCCGCGTAGAAAGAAGGCCACGCGCGAAGGCGGGGCGATGACGCGTGTAACAGGTCAGTGATCCTGTAGTTACAAAAATGATGTTATAAAATTTTATTAAATTATATTGAATTAGTTTGTATGAAAAAATCTTTTTTTTTGATTTTGATGTTAGGACTTATCTGATGGTTTTGAAATACTTCTTTATACTAGTACTAACGGTGTTTTCAATTATCGTTCTATTGTCATCCACACCTTGTATATTGTGAATCTCGGAATCGGCTCCAACGATTTTCGTGAAATTTAGTATGCAGGGGTTAGTATTTTAGGCAATGAAAAAATATCATTAGAATACGAAGCTTAATTTCACCGCTGCGCTGTCAACATAGCTGTAATAGCCTAATTAGATAATCGGCTGGTGTCAAATCGTGTTGACCCGAGTTCAAATCACAGTCTCCAGATTATTTTTTCTTTTTTTTTTTTTTAAATTTCACTCGTGATTTATTCTTTAAATAAAATTAAAGTATAAAAATACCGAGAAAAAAGAAAAAAAACAAACAAAAAAAAAAAAAAATACCGAGCTAGGCTCGGTCACCCAGGTACTTTATATTTATATATATAAAAATAATTTAATTTTTTCTACAGTAAATTTTAGAAGCATTCAAATATGAACGGGTCTTTACAATTACAAAACAAGAAAGGCGTTGGCCCCACCCCTAACAATGACCACAGATTGAAGTCTTAAATCTGTGACAATGACCCATCTTAATCTGTCAATATCGGAAATGTGCGAGATACATAGTTACTCAGTACTCGTTAGTAAAAAACAAAAAAACAGACTATAGCTGACCAGTCAGATGTTGTCCTGTCTAAGCTTGTCAATGTTAGATTCTAACTGGAATCTATCAAAAAAGCTGATTAGCTAAATGTGTTACTACTAAGCTAAGTTTGAGAACGGCTTGATCGATTCGTCTATATTTTTAACGGTCTCAATCAACTTGTAGAAAATTCGTACGGAATAAAAAAATTAGACATTTCGCCAATAAATTGTAATAATACTTTAAAGAAAGTAAATCGACTCAACGTGTATGACTGTTACGACCTGTGGTTACGACCCTTTTCTTTAAAGGAGAAAAAGAGTTATAGCCAGAATTGGGATCTTAGACTGATTAATTTTAAATATTTGCTTAATTGACGTTTATTGTCAATTTATTGGTCTTGTATTTTATGAATTATGAACTGTGTGTCTAACGTTAAACATGCTACCATATCATATGTGTTACATTACATGTTTTATGTAAAAAAAAAAAAACTATCAAACCTACTGTAATAAATACAATATACATAAAAGTCAGAACGTTTATTGAATA
Source organism: Melitaea athalia (assembly GCA_905220545.2). NCBI lineage: Eukaryota > Metazoa > Arthropoda > Insecta > Lepidoptera > Nymphalidae > Melitaea > Melitaea athalia. The sequence goes on along the minus strand of HG992178.1, from coordinate 4,698,628 downwards.
CATTAATAAAATTAAAACACAAGAACATAGGATATAAATTATATAAATTACACTTACAAATTCCCCTGGGCGGCTCCAGGGTGCGCCTCAACTCCTCGCACTACTCCTACGCAGCCGCGCCGCCCTGAAACAAAAACGTTATATATATATATATCATTGTTTGTTTAACAAAAACTATTTATTAACAGTAAACTAAATTTTGTACACGAATATGTGCGCCGCATTAGAGATACAAGCAATATCCGCTTAACTCGCGTGTAAAAATAGTTGTTTTTTTTTTTAATGTCGCCTAATATTTTACTTTTCAATAATAAACAAAAGATAAATATTGTAAAACTAGCTGCCCCGGCGAACTTCGTACCGCCTAACAGTCGATTGGTATTAAAGTTCAAATTGACTTAGACTGGGTCAGCAGCTGCGTCACCCGGTCAGGCGGCGCCCGAGGCCCGCAACCGACAGGCAGAGCAGCCCGCAGACAGAAGACAGTCAGCAGCTGCGCCGCCTGAATTAATACGAATCTTTTGTATGGGAATATAGAAAAGTGTTGTTTTTAGACTTTTTCAGGCAATTTTTTAAATTTTTCTCTCCCTAAGAACCATCCTCGTACTTCAAGGAATATTATAAAAAAAGAATTAGCAAAATCGGTTCAGCCACTCTCGAGATTTGCGCTTAGAAACACATTCAGCGATTCATTTTTATATATATAGACTAGCGGACCCGGCAGACGTTAACGGGTAGACGTAATTTGATTGCTTACATAACACCTAGAGGTCCAATTGAGATCATCACTACCCTATCTCCCAAGTTGGACCAAATAACAGATTCTTACAACTTTTGATAAACATTAGTTCAGTAGTTTCGGATTTTATCGCGAACATACATCGTGCGTGACACGATTTTTTTTATATACATATAGATTACACACATACATTACACGTGTTAGTAAATGAACGACTGCATCACCAAGAGCTGGCTAGGCTAGGTGTGCTCGACTGTCAAGCGAGCTCATCCCTAGGAGCTCTGGCTACCTGACCACAGGGACACAACTCTACATCACAGTAGAGTATTTTTTTATACGTCTGGGTCGGCAAAAATGTGTACCGCCCGCCCACCTGATGGTAAGCAGTTACCGTAGCCACAGATTAGTGAATAGTACTACGTACCGTAGCCTTAACACTACGCCTGCAACACTAGAAACATCGCAAGCGTGTTGCCAACCCTACTCCCGACCCGCCTTAGCGAGCGTATCGCCGGCGATACGCTCGCTCGTGGAGACAGCCCCTTAGGAGCCACCTCACTCACCAGCGGAACACAGCACTATCTGAGAGTAGTATGATTTGGCTGTGTATGCATATTTTTTTTTCATTTTTATATAAAGGTATCACTAAGTCGGCAAACAAGTAAGTAGTAGCCTAAGTAGGCTCACCTGATGGTAAGCAAATACCGTAACCTATAGACGTCTGCAACATCAGAAGCGTCGCAAACGCGTTGCGGACCCTATCCCCAATCCCCCCCAGGAGCTCTGGTCACCTTACTCACCAACAGGAACACAACACTGCTTGAAAACAGTATTATTTAGCTGTGGTCTTCTGTAAGGTCGAGGTACTACACCAGTCGGGCTGCTCCATTTTTTTTATTTCTGTAATTTGAGGCCAACATTTTTAGCGCAAATGCTTTTCGGGGAGAAAATTGCCGTTTCGTATATTTTAAAATTTAAAAATAACAAGTCGACTGAAGTTTATTAATAAAGCGTGATGGCAGATTTTAAATTGAAAATTATGAATTATAAATTATTATTATACATCTTTTAGCGTTCACTTGATATATGGCTTATTTCTCTTTTATCTTTCGACGCGAACGTTTGCGCGAGATTTTATTTATTTACGTATTGTAGGCTACGTTATTAGATTTAAGACTACGGTTCTAATAAAACATATCACTACATAGTACAAAACAAATTCCCTTCCCGCTGTCTGTCTGTCCCTATATATAATGCTTAGATCTTCAAAACTACGCAACGGATTTTGATGCGGTTTTCTTTAGTAAATAGAGTGATTCCAGAGGAAGGTTTATATGTATAATACATGCATAATATAGTAGATAAACACTGATAGTTTTTGCAACCGTGTGAAGCCGGGGCGGGTCGCTAGTAAAGTATAAAAAACGATGTTTGTTATTTTGTTTATGTTCGGTGTAAATAGTTTTTTTTTTTATTATTTTGCTGATCTCTGTACTTTCGATAATGGTGTTTTTTAAATTCCCTTGCACACAAAGAGGATTTTGAGACATTGGAATATTTGTTGGTGTTATTATTTCTTAACTATCCATTCTTAAATTTTTTAATGTTATTATTGTATCACAAGTGATATTTTTTATTGCGTTGATAATGTTTAATATCTAATTTTACTCCAGAAAACTTGCAGTCTTTTTAAAAACTAGGCTATTTCTTGATAGATTCATTATTTTTTAACACCAAAAATAATTTAACGGCGCTAATTTTAGGATCTCCTATTGTTTACAATAAGGCGGATCGTACGCTTGTTTACGTTTGTATAAATCATACATACAGATTTACAAATACACAAGGTTGTTATTTCAGGTCGTTTTACTACGTCGTGGGCGCGACCTACATTTTAAAAATCCCATTTTTACGTTTTATCGATGCGGCACTGGGGATGACTAATAAAGCTTCCAAACCAATCAATTGTTATGTCCGTACCTTATTGAAGTGAAACTCAAAAAAAAATCAACTTAAAGCTGAAAGCTTAGGGTTCCGTACCTCAAAAGGAAAAACGGAACCCTTATAGGATCACTTTGTTGTCCGTCTGTCTGTCAAGAGTCAAGAGAATAAAAACCTACGGGGTAATTCCCGTGAATTTAGAACCTTGAAATTTGGTACGAAGCAACATTTTATAGCACAGATAAAGGTAAAATTGCGAAAAGCATAAATTTTTAGTTACATCACATAATAAAAATATTTTTAATAAATTTTGAACGGAACCCTCGGTGCGCGAGTCCGACTCGCACTTGGCCGGTTTTTTATTTATTATTTTACCAGACGTGTACAGTAAACCTACCTACAGTACCTAGTATTTTCAGTATTATTGGTACTTGGTATTTTTAAATGGGTTTATTTTAATAGGTACTAACTACTCTTTTTCGTATCGTAGCATGATGTCTAAACTCTACCTAAGTTATAAAACTCGACGGTCATCTAGTTGTTAATAAACTTATAACCAAAACAAACAAATAAGTAGATTATTCTAGATTCTCAGCTATGTCTGTAATATAACCAGTTAAACCTAATTTCGCATGTTATGCATCACAATCACATTTCTGACATCGTATTTTATTAGCTAGCATCGTAGTTATTACATACGATGCATCGGAACGTAACTGATACCTTTCGACACTCAATCATTAGGTAGTTCGCTCGAGAGGGGAGCGTGGGTGACGCTGGATCAGGGATGTCAGACGTACCATTATAATGGTACACGTACCATTATTTAGAGCAATTTAGAGTCACGTACCATGTACCATGACAAATAGTCATGGTATATGGTACGTGATATACATAGTACGTACAGCAATTTATTATAAGATCAAAAAAAGAAAGATTTGTTTTCTGTTAAGAGTACACGAAATTGAAATATAATTTTTTTTCACTAATTATAGGCTGTGATTTGCGACACAGTTTATGTATATTATCATACATCAGTGTTGGCGTGCCATGTTTTTGCTGCCAGTACCATTTTTTAGTTAGTTCGGTACAATGATTTCTGAGTGGCCGTCTAACATCCCTGCGCTGGATGGGATAATCTGATCACAGGACATAAACAACCGACGAAAGGCCACCATCGTAGCTAATAAAACAGTTCAAATACAATCGAATCTTACACGTATAAAACGAATTGATTTTTATGAGTTTTTTTTTTTTTTCGATTCTTCTTTGCAGAATCTATATTTCGTATCGACAGTAACTTCGCAATAACAATAATTGAATTACAATTCAATTCTTATAAAAACGAATATACATAAATTTAATTTCAAATGACCACAGAATGTTATTTTGAAGAATATTTGAATAAAGTAATTTTTAAATTTAATTTTTGTATTGAGGTAGTTCTCAATTAGCTTGTATTGATTTTTAAGTTTTAAGTCGATCAAATCGATAGACAAAATTCTTTATTGTTTGGGTAGTATCGTTTTGTTCGATCTCAGTTAAATTTGAAAAAAATACCTATCGCTTGCTACTAAAAATCATTTTTTTTAAAACAGTTTTTGATTAATTTCATATTAAAAATTATTCCATCCTTCTAATTCAAATGAAATGCACAGAAAACTAGTATTCAATAAAAGTGACTACATTTTCTAACGTTCTGATTATTGATTAGTCGTTTGCAGTTGTGCATAGTAATTATGTTGAAGCCTGAAGGCCACATAATCCGCTCCGGCAAATATCGTAGGCACAGCACTCGAGATAAGTTCCCCATCACTTGTTTACTTTCCCATTTATATCTCATTCCTACTTATTGAACATCCGTCACCAGTGACCCCACTTTGATTGAAGTTTTGCGAATCTCGTCGAATTCAGTTAGGGGAAGTTGATAGAGGCAGTGGACAAGATCAAACGTCGGACTTTTTCGCGTCACTTACTATCGAACTTAGAAATATACATTTGTACACTACTTTATAGGTTTTTTTTCTTTTGGAGGACACAAATACACTATATAATGCTTATTTCTTTAATATAATAACTACCAAATAAATAAACAACAATAAGTAAAGTTTTCTTGCGAAGATAATGAGCAAGATTGTTGTAAAACAAATAATGTATCTTTACGCACAACAATGGAATAATTCGAGTATCTACCGGAAGATCCGGAACCTTTCCCTGTAACTATGATATGTAATATGTATCTTCATAGAATTGTTTTGAACTACTATTATCCTTGAAAACCACAATATGTTAACAACTTAATAACTACTATAGACATATAGGTATAACATGCAATACAATCATTTCGTATCTAGTATTTATTTATTTACTATAAATTTTACATACAACAAAATTAAAGTAGGATACAAAAGAACTACGTGCAACAGGTTTTCTTACCGCTAAGATAGCTAAGCAGCAATCTCTCCCAGACAAGCAATATGGATGTGAAAATGTGATAAAAAAGGGGAGAAGGAATACAGAATAAAATCATTCATAACTAACTCAACGATGTAACTAGAAAATATATAAAACTGTACATTACACAAAAAGTATAAGTAAACTGAACACATACAAATAAAATTAATCGCAGAAATGTATGTACGCGCATAATTTCCGAACGACTTTTATTTTTAATTGTTTCGTGTCTGGACAAAGTTTATATTAAATAAAAAAAAAAAAAAAATCACGAGAATAAAAGGCGGAACGTTCGCTAGGTACTTAACACATAAAAACTATCTACTAAAAGCAAAACAAAATAATACATTGCTTTCCTACAATTTTCCCAACATCAACAAGTTAATTTTATTCTTCATTCTTCATAATATGTTAAAGTAGCATAATTTCAATAAAATTTAGATTGAAAACGATCCGATAGCGTCTTCAGTTTACTAATATGATTGAGTTCGATATTTTCAATATTCTCAATATATTAAATTTCGATGATTACTTATTACGTTGAAAATTGATGTGTAATTTGTTTTATTAATGTTGACGCTAGCAATATAGTTCATAAGATACATATTTGTTTTATTGGAAAATGAATTACGAGCTTTATTTAAGCTAATATCAACTTAAAGGAAAAATTTTAAAACATATTAAAGATAAAATATGAATGTTTGTTAAAATGTTATAACGCCACTCATTAATATACGAGTATGTCATACTATGCAAGATAGTGTTCAGTACATCAAAGTGGCGAACATGATGGTTACTTCGGATATTCCTAACATTTTCAGCTGTCCGTGCATCCACCTCACTGTATACTTGAAATAAAATCGCAGAAAATACTCACAAATTTAAACATACAAGTACCTAGACGAAGAAAAAAAATCGTCCCTAGCCCTACTCCTATTTCTTACATAAAATTCGTTTATTCACCGTTCTAAAGTCTTATATAAAAATAAATGTAATATTATCTTCATTTATGACTCCTTTATAATTCGTGAAATATTGAAAGTACACTATATTTAGTATAAGTTAAATAAATCAAAATCATTCACTATTTACAGAAGCATTTTTACCTACATATTAAACTTAATATAAATACAATTTAAAATTCAAGGTAAAACTAACAAAACTTTGATAAAGGTCAAACTTTACTGGTATCAATCACCATTTGAGTTATTGTATGAGTCAAGATATGATCCTAAATAAACACATAAGTGACATACTTGACGACACTTAACTACTGACTGGTAAAAGTACTACTAACAATGACATAATACAGTCGATTTTTGAGATTTCCGACTAAGATTACAATATTCTAAATCGTATTCGTCAAAAAATATTTACATTTATATATTTATCTATTTATTTTTGACACATCAACAGGGTTACATACAAAATAAGTTTTATTTATGTAAATTTCAACAACAAAATAAAATATTGAACAATAATACAAAGGTTGAAAAGTATTTAGAAAGCGTGAGAGAATTGATCACGATCACACGATTCAGCCTGTAATATCCCACTGCTGGGCATATGCCACTTTCTCCGTGTAGAAGAGAATTGATACAGTTTTGAATTTATTATTGCGTTGGAGCACAGTTAGGAATAATGTTAGTTGGCTGAGAAACTGTTAAACTGTTTTAATTTTACAAAAGATCACGGCCAAACAATAATTTTAAGTAGTTTTGTGTCAGTTGTCAGTTTCTAGGAAGGATCGGGGTCTACGCCCAGAAGCGGCTTTATCTACAGTAGGTCTACCATGAGTTTTTGTTACAAGCGCACATGACGTAACTACAGTAGTAAACGTAGAAATGCAACTGGAATATTTAAATAGGTATACCATACCTATTATGAGTATTTCTAAATTATACTATACAGTCTATCGATCACTCGATAAGACTTATAGTTTTAAATGCGTTATATTGCGTATTAGTTACTAATATCTTTATCTTTCTTCCGTATAGAAAGCTACACTCGCTAACGTGTATCGTCTCTGGAAACTCATGGTAGACGTACAGTACAGGGGTTGCGGTGCACCAGCACGCCCAGTTTTAGGGAGCGCCGAGAGCCGCATGCAACTACACTAAGTAAAACTAATTGACGAAATATCGAATTCGTTTGTTTAGTCGGCTGACATTTTTATCGAGCACCATGGTATTCATTGCACTCGGACTCTACATGGGCTAAAGCCGCCACTGCCTACCCCCGTCAGCCCTGTTGATGCGATCATAGCCTAAGTACAGTAACCGCTTACCATCACGCGCATCTTATGCTTATTTGCCACCTTAGCGGCATAAAAAGTATAGCAATTAATGCGAATCAAGTCTTTCCGAAATTCCTTCATACTTACATGACATACAGTATAGTGATAACATACTTACATTGTGCGTTAATACATGAATCATCAACATAAACCATTCAAACTTAACGTTAACTAATTATTATTATGACATAGCAACTAATAATACGTAATTGTTTTATCTTAATTGACCGAAGTTTGTTAAACCCTACACTAGTATTTCTGTGGTCTGTGCCCTACACTTAGTTGACTTATTTCTTATGATTTGTGAATTACTTGTTTTGGTTAATTTAAGTGAATAATTATTAATTACTACATACAAACGATTTAAAATCGACTTCAAAGCTTTGGATTCTTCACTTGTAATTATTTTCAGAGATTAGATACCATATACCTACCTACTTATTAATACAGAACGTTTTTTTTATCAAAGGACAATAAAGAAATGTTACAGCATCAAAGACTTGAGGAGTTTTCGAATGTATTGTTAAAAGATAGGATCTCATAAATCACACTGTGGGGATTTGAATGTCGATACAATGAAGAATAATGTTGCAATATCTGCACGACTTGCATCATAACCTTTTAGCGTTTTAACATTGATCGATGATGAATGACAGGAATTTGAGTGATTTAACTAATTCAAATAAAATGAAAAAAAAAAAAACAAAAAACAAATTAAACTATTCAATAACTACGTAATGAGAAGTTAGAATAAGATAATAAAAAAAAAATATCTTCTACCCTTCTTGTCTCTCGTCTACTTTACAAGGCAGTTGAAGCACAACTTACTTACCTAGCGCTACGTAAGTGACGTTTCTATCAGGACATCACAAGTCCGGAATAATGTTACCAGTGCATGTAAACTTTCCAATATTGGTTAAATTACAACTGAAATCTTCGAGAAATATTACTTTAAAAAGAACATAGGTACATAAAATATACAGCAATAACAAAAAGAACACAGGTAATTGTGTTCATTAAGCAAAATTATTCCTTTGAACTGTTCATGAATTTTTCATTTTCTTTTTCTCTAAAAGGAAAAAATAATTTAATAAAAATTATTATTTGTATTCAGAAAATAAAAATTTATGAAAACATTATTCCGACAGAGCGACAGATAGATACAGTATTCCACAGAAGTGAAGTTATTTCCGAGAAATACTTTTGTGTAATAATAGTTAGTAGAGCAGCTTTATTTAGCGATATCATTACGACGCCCGCAAATATTTCCAACTCTGTTGGTATTTATTGCTTCTCCGTCAATATTTGCCAACAATATTCTTTATTGGTATATTAGTTTTGTTTACTGAAGCAATTCTTACCATTAATCATTTAGTTTTTATACATAATTATGTAACAAAAATAAATTACCTACTTATTATTACTAACTTCAATTACGTCTTTGGAATTGATTCTGATATTTTATTGAGATTTAAGAGGAATGAGCTAGACAATATTTTTAGAGGTGAAATGAAAAATGTACATGAAATATATTATAATATTTAACGTGAATACAAAAACGATTACGATTCATCTGTAACATTCCAATGCTGGGCATAGGCCTCTTTCTTCATGTAGGATAAGGATTGAAGCTTAATCCACCACGCTGCTCTACCGCGGGTTGACGAAATAAAAAAACACATAAAATTAATTTAAATAAACTTTATGTGATTCTTCGCTAAATCACTTTATCTTGTACACAATCCTTCTCACTCTGAGATAAGTTTACTCAGATGCTATAGTTGAACATCTGCAAATGTAAACAGACAGTTCTCGCAAACACGATTATTATATTCCATTTTTTATTTTTCAACATACACAACATGATCTAATGTTCTTTAGGGTTTAGGCAACATCTGATTGATACACACAATAAACATATGAATAAATTATGCCATGACTTCCAAACTGCTAACACTGTGCAAACCAAACCATGACATTCCTCTACAAGCACATTATTTGTCTTATTTTATTTCATAATTTGTAACCTTAGGCCATAACTTTATTACTAAAATGTCTATTAAAATAAAATGAAATTATATAATATTGTCATAGATTAAAAAATCACTACATAGTGTAAAACAAAGTCGCTTCCCGCTGTCTGTCTGTCCATATATATGCTTAGATCTTTAAAACTACGCAACAGATTTTGATGCGGTTTTCTTTAGTAAATAGAGTGATTCCAGAGGAAGGTTTATATGCATAATATAGTAGAGGAACACTGATAGTTTTTGCAACCGTGCGAAGCCGGGACGGGTCGCTAGTATACTATAATTACATATTCCAACAGTTTTACAGAGCGTACAATATAATCGCTGTTTAGACTGATGCATCAGTGTAAGTGCTTACTCGAGATAATTGCTGATTGTAAAAGCGTCATGCCTTTTAAATGCTCTGTTTATGTCGTCACAACTTTTAGTGTAAGTGCTATCTAAAAGGAATTTGATGTTCTATATAATACGATACTTGTTTGAAATTATCATATTTAAAGAACTAATATGAGCAATTTACTCATATTTTTATGTAACTATTTCTTTAATTACTTTCTATACTAATATTATAAAAAGGTAAAGTTTCTAACTTTGTTTCTTTATAGGGGGTAATCTTCTTAAATACCGATCCGATCATGAAATTTCTTTCACTAACAGAAAGCTACACTATTCAGGAGTGACATAGGCTAGATTTTATTGTTATTGAACGAAAAATTCAGTGAAAAATAAAAGTATATGTAAATCAAGTCGGAGAAAAGCGAGCGAGATGAAAACTTTACTATATATTTGCATCACAAAAATAATAATTAACGCCCAACGAAGTGGGCACCGGTCGCCTAGTATTGTATGTATATATAGCTACTTTGTAAAAGTATGAACTTGGCTAACTGAACCCTGTTAGGCCAGTTTCACCAGTTGCGGATAATGCCATTTGACGGATGACGATATAAAAAGTTTTTAATGTATTATTCTTTTTCACCATCGAATTCGGAATTTGATGCGGTTTTCTTTTGTATATAGAGTAATTCCAGGGAAAGGTTATATGTATAATACATGCATGATATAGTAAAGGAAAACTGATAGTTTTTGCAACCGTGCGAAGCCGGGGTGGGTCGCTAGTATTTTTATATAACAGCCTGACATATAGTTAGTAAAAGGATTGTAGGTACAACGGAATAAATATATATATATCACATTTATATAAATGTATTGTGTTATATAAGGACTTTATATGACGAATAGAAAGATCTACAAAATCCAAAACAAATACGTTTTTGATCTCCATTTCCCTGTATTCGATATTTGTTTGTTACCACATCAAACAATGTAAAATACGAAATGAGATTTTATGCTGCAAATTTTCGACACTCGCAAGGGAATCGAAGCCTACAGGGTACTACTTCCCGTGAACTCAGAAACTTGAAATTTGGTATGAAGCAACGTCATATAACACAGATAAAGGAAAAGTTGCGAAAAGCATAATTTTTTGGTCATATCATATAATAAAAATATTATTGATAATTTTGTTTGTACGGAACCCTCGATGTGCGAATCCATCTCGCACTTGGCCGGATTTTTACAGTATCTTACATCTACTTTTTAACAAAACTAAAAGAAAAAGGGAAAAATATTTATATAGAAAATGTTTACATGAAATTTTAAGTAAGTGATTTACTTGTGTCAGGATGTCTGACTGTTGTGGAAGGCTCCTCCATATACAAAATCAAAATAAACAAAATTTATTGACAAAAAACGTTCGACATTACATTACCATAAAAGGTTTTTTTTCCCATTTATAAAACGAAACAAATAAACTATATATTCAATGCGACATCGTATTAATCTGTCTCATAGTGTTGTCGTGAACGTGGAGCGCAGAGAGCACTCGACAGGAGAGTTGAGACTAGTTGAGAGGCTATCAACAAGCGCATTACGACTAGTAACGTACACTGGAGGGATGAATCGAGGCGTTTGAAAAGTGCAGAAAAGTGCACAAAGAAGGTTTATTTATTGAAGTAAAACTTTTATACGCACGCTTGAATTGGGGAGTAAGCTGAATGCGTGACGAGAGCGTTACGAAAAGTGGGATCGGGCGAGACGAACGGAACAAGAGAGAGAGAGAGAGAGAGAGAGAGAGAGTTGCGAGCTCGCATTTTCTTTCTCTCAGAGCCAGTTACGTTTCGTATATCTAAGAATATCTAAGGCCTATCGTGCTTGTGCAGAAGTTTTACTTCAGTCGTGTGGTTTAAAGTACACGCGTTTTTTTTAAATAGATATTGTGTGTTTATGTATATTTCCATTAAAAAGTGTAAACGTTTAAAAGGATTTCGACTACTTTTAACTAATTAAAATTGATGTGTTTTTAAATAAATCTAGCTAGAATTTAATTTATTTTACAAGGCTTCTTGTATGTATTGTTGGACCGACGACGGTTTCGACAAAAAAGTATGTATTTTGTTACAAAGTTGACCAATTACGGATCCCATTAAATAAACATCGAAAACATTCATTTCAAATTTACAAAAAATATTTACAAAAAGTTATAAAATTTTCGGTGTAAAAACACAATATAAATGAAAATGTAATTATTCCAAAGCTATTAAGCTATTGTACGTTATCATCTCAATAGTCAGATTGCGAGTTAGACTACAACACTGACGAACAATGGCTCCCCGATGAGACGTCGCAACTCGCAGTACACTACAATGGACTACGACGTATTGGCGGAGGCTATGAACATTGATATCATGCTTATTAGAAACAATACTACTTTGAAAAATTAAGTTATATTTCTACATTTTAAAACAATTCAATTCGATTAAACTGCCTAACTTACGACTGCCTGATACGTTAACATAACCCAAATTGATCTCCGCTTATGATATAAAATCTTTGTATTGGTCATAGATATTATAGTGTAACATAGATAGTGTTGTATGTATCCGAATCCCCGATACATTCAAAACCTACTAGGGTAGGGGATTAGTGTCAAGCGTTTATTTCTTTTTTTTTTAAACATGTTTTTCTTTTGTATTTTATCTATTATAGATTGCTTTGTGATTTTTTATTTCTTTATAAATAAACAAAAGAAAAAATTCAGTATTGAGTTTCAGTACATAAATATTCGTCGTTACTAAGCTCGCTTTGATGTTTACAGCTACTATTTCAATACAGTGAGCGATACTTTGATATTTTATAGCCTACGTTACTATGGGATAATAAAACTTTCTGATATAGAACAATTAAAACAAGTTTTAAGGGTTCAGTTTATCGATTACAAATATAAAAGAAATCCATCCTTTTGATCTGTTATTTATAATTCTTTTTATTTTTTATTAAATAAAATGTTAAATTGACGTACTTACATTTATTTCGACGTTTATAAAAAAAAACTGCCCAACTTTTAAGCCAAATTTCGAGAAATACCGATTGGACCTTTATTTACATAGTTTAAAAATTCCGCGGTCTGTCTACAAGAATATTAATTGAAGATTACTTTTCTAAAAAATTAAAAGTTAAAACATAATATTTTCAATTTTATACTTATTTAAAATACGAATTTCTTGAAAATCGTTAAGTTAAACGGATAATTATTGTCTAATTCCGAGAGTTAATAATTGTTTTTAATTACGTTGATCGCTTATACAACGTATGTAGACGAAAAAATAGTCAACAAAATATAAGATATCACCACATATTGATATTTGTAAGTAAAAGCTATTTACGTAAATTCTATTGAAACCGGCTGTATTACAATCTATATGTCCATCTAAATAAATGCGCTTAAGTTTTCTACAATTGGTTTATTTTCTTGCATGAAATAAATCCTTTGAGAACACTAGCAATAATAACAATTCATACGACTTTCTCTATACTCGATCAAGATTATATTAATAACTAGCTGACCCCGCAAACATTGTTTTGCCATATATGATATTAACGCCTGCAACCCCCTCTTGTGGGTGGAATTTCGTAAAATCCGTTCTTAGCTGACCTCTACTCGGCGAAAGAAATATTCCTACCAAATTTCAAGTCTCTACTCCTTATGGTTAAAGAGATATCGTGATGAGTCAATATATGGGTGGAAATCTCTTTTATAAATATAGATAAGGATGTTTTAGTGTCACTCATTTCATAACAATGAACTTACAAACCTTAAAAAAAATCCTGTGTGGTTTTATGAAACCACGGTAAAAGTGAAACTTTTTTTCACATTATAGACATTTAACTAAAAAATTAAATGTCTATAATGTGAAAAATTTATCAATCTTACCGCGCGGCCGACCGTCACACGACATGCAACACACAGACGAAAAAGTTTGAGACGATGTAATAAAAGTTTCACTTTAAAAGTGAAACAACAAGGTCTTACACATTTACTGCGAATTAATTCATTGCCCCATTTATAGTCACATTTGTACCAGCGATTCACATAATCGGTATATTATAGGTGGACGTTTAAACTAATAGGTAAATAATAGATAGCCAAAAGCGGCAGGAACAAAATTAGTCAATATAAAAACAATAATGTATATTTTTTACGACTATACGAGCATAATTACTATGGCAATAATAAAATGGCTGTAAAGTGTATTCATTACTGATCCCAGGGCGGGGCGTGCGTCGGCGTTTTATATCCACTATTAAAACCGTGCTGGGCACAATGGATTAGGATTGTACGCAGCAGTTATAGCGCGGTCAATGTACATAGGAGATTGAGAACGACTTGCTATTTATTGCTCATATTAAGCGTTCAATGTACTCTCAACGTTCGGATTCAATCATCTTCCTTAACAATATAGTACAAATCGCCTAGCTGATGATATTACTGTTAAGATGACATGTTATGATATAAGAAAAAGCTTTTTAACCCTTAACCGGAATCGATAAATTGTTCTACATTACTGGAATCGTGGGTCCAAATGGACCCTTGAATTAAAATGTAAGTTATTATCTAATATAGAAGAAATTATCACTTAGATGGGTTATAAATGCATTAAGACAATTGTTACGTAATATATAAATGAACTTTTATTCATTTACATCATGAAATAATATATATTTTTCACTTTTATTGTTAGGTTCCTACATTTGACCATTTTTATCTGGTCTTCTTCTTTAGCCATATCAAAAAGTAATAAAAACAAAAAAGCTTTATAATTTTACAATACTATAGGATTCTACGTATCTTCCCGTTAACAAAAATATAAATTCTTTGTGAGATCAAATGAAAATAAAAAAAATGACAACCTATTCTAAAAACGTAAAATTGTTATCAGTATTTTACTTATTCTATGTAAGGCACTCGCTACATAATTTTTTTTATACGTGAAGCTTACATATAAATTTGCAGGATCTTCTCCTGCATTACCTTCTCCTTAACTTCATCTACGACATTATCGTCAGATGAAGAGTCACTTCATTGAACAGTGGCTTCATGTTCCAAATTCTCATTGTCACATGTTTTCCTCGTCACAAGGTTCGAAATCACTCAAGGGTTCTGGTTCTGTATAATTTTCAGCCAACTATAGCTCGTAGATATATTTTTGTTAATATTACGCGCTATTATTTCAAAATAGTGTCTAAGACAGTTGAAAAATATATACATACACATTTGAAAAAAAAAAAAACGTAACTGGAATCGTGGGTCCAAATGGACCCAACGACGGCTCGTACTTACACTTCCAGTAAATTCAAAGCGCCACGAGTTCGGCACCCGCCGCAACAAGCGACGTAATGACATTACATTGGCGCGCAAAAGTGTTAATGCTCGCGTTTCGAAATTAAACGATTTTTTTGTCGTTGTCGGGTCAAAATGGACCCACGATTCCGGTTAAGGGTTAATAATCCACACGTGCTTAACCTTTTCTAACTCCATCGTTCAAAATGGAACCATGCAGAAATAGACCTCGCAATGAGAATCCAAATTTCACCTTATTGATAACAGATACCAAATATCCTAGGACACGTATAGGAGAAAAGAAGCTCTTCATCGTGACCAATCACGAATCTCACGACTTAACCTATAAAGTAGTAGTCATCCAGAGTAAAAGTATAGGAATGAAAATTGATATTTCCTTCTTACTAATGGTGGAGCCCCTATTAAAAATCGTCTTAAGCCATAGCCTTCAAATATAAATCTATAAGCGGTGGTAAAAAAGTCAATAAGATTGTGACTGCTTTGCTACGTAATGGTGCTGAGTATTAGCAAAATAGATAATTAAAGGCTGTGCTAATAAAACATTAATACCAATTCGAGAAAAAAGTTTTATAGTAGATAACACAAATTACTCAATAATATAATTTTTATTTGCACTTAACCAGACACATTTCTATACCTTACCAATAGTCGTGTACGTGTCGTGTAGTAACAGCCGAAGGACTCATTTTGACGTTACATTTTTTTTAATACCTTAGTAGGGATGAACACGAATAGGTCAGAAAAAGCTCTAAAACCCTTATGACATCATAAACCATTGTTATAGCTTTCATAAAATCGTGTCAAAATATAATAAAAGGACGCAGTGAAGTAGGTGGGGAAATGTGAAATTATGTCTCTGAGATTATTACAGGCACTCCGGCGTATAGTGTAATGTCAACATTGCTTGACCTACTATACCGAGTTATGAAGGCTGTAAAGTCATATATAAGTAACTTTGACGTGTAATTATATTTCACTCTAGCTTATTCGCGCCCACTTTGGCGAGCGTCAAACTTTTTTACTTGTGATGAAATTATATTGTGTGGTTCTTACGAGTGTCTAGGATTTATTATATTTCTTGTTAGTTCGCTTAGTTGTTAATATTTATTGAGGAAATTCATTTATTTAAGACTTCCTTTTAACAAAACGAAAAATTTCTAGTGACCAAAATATTACAATAAATATGTTATTAAAACGTGTCTATCTAGTATGGATACACATATCCCCTTTTTGTATTTTTTTTTAACATTTTTATCAAAACATATTGCCTCTGATAGGAAAAATTCGTATCAATAAATTTTTCAGGTAAAATGTCATTCGACGGTTCGTTACGGATGCGAGTTTCGATTTTTCAATTTACTGCACGCTAATAACATTCTGTAGCGGGACACGTGAAACCTTTTTCGTTTTAAAAAAAAAATGTTTTTTTTTTTTTTTTAAATACGATTACGGTAGATTTACGAAATAACAACTAGTAATATATAGATAATAGATATGTAACTTTTTAATTTATTTTGTTTCTTCACTTATTTTTTTTAATAAATGCTTTACATTCAAATTTTCAACAGCCAAGCGGCTCAGCAGTCGTTGTGCTGATTACTTTACCTATGTGTCATATTTATGGTACTTTTTTGAAATAATAGTTTGTGACCGAGAATATTTCTGCCAACCCGCAGTGTAGCAGCGTGGTGTATGAAACTCCAATCCTTCTACGTGGAGAAACAGGCCTATGCCCAACATTGGGATGTCACTGGCTAAATGCGATGCGAGAATAATTCTAATATCTACATTGTTACAAATTATTCTTGCTGAAGAATATTATTTTATCATAGCGAATAGTAACAATAACAATAATGACAAAAACATCAGTAAATCTATTCATGTTTCCCTAGATTTAAATTAAGCAATTTTATACCAAAAGAGATACAAATATATTATCTTATATAAACGTTGTGGATAGATGAGGGCCACTCGGGATAATTACTATGATTTGATATTCTACTCGTACTCGTATATTATATTTTCAAGATGAATGAAAAATAATTAATTTTAACTTTAATATAATTTATTTACTGTTTTATAATTTGAATTGTAATATCGTGTAATCCTTCGTATTGGATATAGATAACGATGCAGCACGATGGTAAAAAACTATTAGTTTATTAGAAAAATCTTGTTATTTATAAATAAATTGATTTTATATTTTTTTAATGATGTGCATACCACATAAATTAAATAAATAATATTAAATGCTATTACTAGTATTTTAATCAGTAGAAATAATTTTAATATGGATGTAGTTGGTAAGCCAATTAATTTAAAAAAATGGTAAGCGATATGTACTTTTGACAATATAAATTAATACCACAGATTGAAGAATTAAATCTGTGATTAATACCTGTAGTTAATGTCGAAGAATACATACCGACATATACAAGGCAAAAATACATTAATATAATTATATTTCGAATTATACGTGTTTGTCTAGTATAATCATGTAGTAAATAATTTTACTAACATACGAATAAAGTACCAAATAAAATACGTATATAAACCATACAAGATCTGTTTTGGACTATCAAGGTATATTTAATTATTTATGTAATTCTAACCCGACAGACCTGCTGTATTGCGAAAACTTTTAAATTTCTGTGCATTTTTCTCATTTCAAAAGAACCGTTCGGCGGGTGTTAAATCGTGTTGACCCGGGTTCGAATCTCAGTCTCAAGATTAGTTTTTTTTCTTTTTTTTTTAATTTCACTCGTGATTTATTATTTAAATAAAATTAAAACATAAAAATACCGAGAAAAAAAAAACAAAAAATAAAATGAAAATACCGAGCTGGGCTCGGTCACCCAGGTACTTATTTATATAGTAATATAGTTATAACGTGTAAAAATTAAGCTTTACTTTAGTATGTACTAGAAAGGTATCTTAATTCGTAGGATGTCTCGCAGGGAGCTCGAGTAAAAACTAATACAATAATAACCCAGTACCTGATTGGAAGAGGCGTCTTTCCTGAGCCAAGATGTAATTTATATCTGTTTTCTTTAACAGTATTGCTCCTTGTTTACACTTCGTTTCAACAGTATTTATGTTTTGTTGACAATTTAGCTTTTAAACCTTTTAGTAAACAAATTACGTAAAACCGTTTTTAATTATAAACTTACTCAAGATATCAATCTGTAAACAATTTAAAACAAGGCCGCAGTAAATTGAATCACTCAAAACATACTTTACTCAATCAGGTAAGCTTTCAAAAACTTTTGATTTTCATTTGAAAACCCGTCAAGAATTACAGATCCTGCTAAAATACAATGAAATTATTTTGTTATTTTTATTATTCTACTAGCAAACCCGGCGAACTCCGTTTCGCCACCAATGGCTTCGTTTTATGTAACATTTCGTTTGGTGATTAAAAGAATTTTTTTTTTCCCTTTCCGTTCCTGAATTTTCTTTGCTATAAACCTCACGGAGCCCGAGACCTTTCCAACGAATGCAAAACCGTGGAAATCGGTTCGTGCGTTCTGGATTTATAGCGTCAGGAATGAAAACCCGACTTATTTTTATTATAGTAGACTAGCTGGCCCCGCAAACGTTGTTTTGCCATAATATATGATAATAACCTCCGCAAACCCCCACTCGTGGGTAGAATTTCGTAAAATCCGTTCTTGGCTGACCTCTACTCGGCGAAAGGAATATTCCTACCAAAATTTCAAGTCTCTACTCCTTATGGTTCCAGAGATATCGTGATGAGTCAATATTTGGGTGGAAATCTCTTTTATATATATTCTGGTTCCAAGTCTACCAATATTTAATTAATAACTGACTATACTCGTGTTGTCACTTTTCCCTAAGGTCACGACGAACTCAGTTTTGATGTTATCGAACTGTTCAAAGGCATAAAGTTTATTTGCAAATAACAAATGATAGAAGATTTCGATATGAAGAATTGATAAGAACGATTGGAATCAGGAAATTAATGAAAGTGACAACTGCTGTCCCAAAGCAACATAGATAATTTAATGCTAGATTGGAGCAAGGGCGGCTTTTGAACCAAAATATTATTTACATACCATATTTAAAGATACTATATTATATACAGTTAAAAGATTTTTTTTTATTTAAGATTTATCTATACAAATAAATAAAATTGGTGTGTCTGTTTGTAATATTAAAATAACCACTTATTACTAAATGCGTATGCGTATGCGTATACATGGTACATATTATACTAAAATAACATTTTTTATATTTTTTGTCTGTCTGTCTGTTTGTTCCGGCTAATCTCTGAAACGGCTGGACCGATTTTGACAGGACTTTCACTGGCAGATAGCTGATGTAATAAGGTGTAGCTTAGGCTACTTTTATTTTAGATTTTTTAACTGTGAACTGAACAATAACTTTTTTGTTAAATTCCATGCTACGAAGTCGCGGGCACAGCAGCTATAGTTTTAAATAAAATATTACTGTTCATCAGTGAAATAATAATAACCTTACAAACGTATGAACAAAATTACATCAGAAACACTCATATTAACATTCTCTCTTTCATTGCATTGACAAGTATAGTCGCTAAAATCTGAATGTATTCATTAAGAAAGAAACAAAATATTAACATAAAAATATGTTTAACGTCTCATAATCATTATACACACAAAATATTTAAAAAAAAGTTATTAATAAAACTAAAATTAAAAAATCATTAAACTATAAAATCAGATAAAAGCGTCTTAATTTATCTTAACACAAATCATCCAACTATAGCTGAGTACGATATAAACTAGACTTCAATTGAATCAATATTAATTAAACATTCACTGAAGAGCATATTCGCAAAGATTTGGTTATTTTAGTATCTGAAACATACAACGCGTACCGTTATTATTATTATTTTTTATTTATCGGTATACAATTAACAGCGCTTACAAATATACAGTACAGTTTCTAGTATAAAATTACAAACCCACACCATGAAATACAATACAATATTGTAGTAAAATTGACTTACAACGTTACTAAGGTCATAACTTGGCTGTTTGCAGACGAAGGTAGTGACTGACTCCTAACTAGATACCTGTGTTTAGGATATCAAAATCGTTACTATGTTCAAGCTCTACGGCCGGAACACTCGACCTAAGAACGAACTTTGGCATTTAAATCTGTACGGAAAATTCGTTGAATACGGTCACGTGGCTGTAAGATCTCACGTGTGTACATCAACTTTACGGTTTTCAATCTATACTAATATTATAAAGCAGAAAAGTTTATAACTTTGTTTGTATATCGGGGGTAATCTTCGCAAATACTGATCCGATCATGAAAATTCTTTCACTAACAAAAAGCTACACTATTCAGGAGTGACATAGGCTATATTTTATTGTAATTGTACAAAAAAATTCAGTAAAAAAGAAAAATATTAAAATATATTATCAACATGACAAAGAAACGAACGCCATCTATCGCTATTTATTAGTGTATTTATTTTATTTACTCTTACTTTAGTCAATCGACGACGAAGTTTTTTCGCTTTTTGATAGATGGCGTTGGAGCAACATTTTATTTATAAAGTATGTTATTTGGTTCTGTAATTTAAAATAATTATAACACGATATTATTACGATTCTATACGTCAAATTCTAAACAATGAAACTAATAAAACTGTACTAAGAGCTACACAACATAATTGCATCACAAAGATAATTAACGCCCAACGAAGTAAGCGCGGGTCGGCTAGTTTAATGTATTTTAAACGCTCAACTATATTTATTTTACATAAGAACTTCTTGTTTATTATTAATATCTATGGGGACAACCATTAATTACCTGAGTTATTTTTCGATCCTATATTAAGACTCCACCTCAAGTAAGATTTGCCTGGACCCCCCCCCCACCCCTTACGTGAGATTGACAATGAATAAAATAGAGTTTAACGGAAAATAATAAACTGTTCAGGTATACTATAGTTGACTTATTTAAATGATGAAATAAAATTCTAAGAAGTTCATCGAACCATTTTTTTTTATGTAACTAGGTTGGCAAACAAGGGTACGGCTCACCTGATGGTAAGACCGTAGCCTATAGACGCCTGCAACACCAGAAGCATCGCAAGCGCGTTGCCGACCCTATCCCCAATCCCCCCAGGAGCTCTGGTCACCTTACTCAACAACAGGAACACAATACTGCTTGAAAACAGTATTATTTAGCTGTAGTCTTCTGTAAGGTCGAGGTACTACCCCAGTCGGGCTGCTCCATATTTTGAGCAGGAAATTTCCTGCTGTGCCCTACCTCAGTTAAACCATCATTTGATTATAGTCAATCAATTAATAACAAATCTAGCCAGAACTTGTGAGATAGGAGATCACACTGTCCTCTAAGTTAAAAGTTTCTTCGACAATTAAGTCTCAGCTAAACTTATATAACTTAAGAATATATACCTACCCTTAACGGCTTTCCACCTTTTCAATTATCCTCTCCGTCCAATTAATTTCCCAATCAATTTATCTGGATCGTAAATAATCCTCAAACTATTTACCGTTTACTTTGGTCAAAGGTTATCTAACAAGTGAATTGAAGCAAAATTAATTCTATAATTAACAGGCCGCGTTTCGCGGTTTCATCCGCATGATCTCCTATTCCTTTAAGTACTACTATTTTTCTAAAAAATCGAGATTTTTTTCAAAACTTTCCTCTGCTATGTTAGTTAATATGTTATCTGGACTCGTTTTAGTATATTTCGTGTTACGAGGCAGTAAGTACAACTAGTACAAGGGGTAAAACCGGTTTTATAGCGATCGAAATGGTTACTTGAAGACTGTTTCATGTAAATATATCTGCAATTCTAAATTTAATGACATTTTTAAGTTTAAAAAGCTATTAAAACGGGTATTTTTTTATTTAAATGTACCTACACACTGCACAACCTTACAGAAGTTTTGGTTTTGTTTTGTTTTTTTTATTCCATGGACTCTTAAGGGCCCCGTAGACGATCAAATATTTGATCAACCTTCATATTAAATTTCTGTTTGACAAACGTGTTTTTTTGATATGTATGTTATATGAAACATGAAGTTTGATCAAACATGTTTGACAAACATAAGTTTGATCGTTTACGGGGCCCATTAAGTGCCCATGCCTTTTTTATTTACATTATAATTGTTAAACATTCAGGCATATTGGTTTCAACATTGACCTTACAGAAGATTACAACTAAATAATACTGCTCTCAATTAGTATTGTGTTACTGTGATGAGCGAGGTACCAGAGCAGAGGAACCAGAGCTCCTGGGGAGGGAAGGGTTGGTCACGCTTGCAATACTTCTGGTATTACAGGCGCCCATCTAACTGTATCTGATTACCATCAGGCAGGCCGTAGGCGTGCTTGTCACATTTGTACTATAAAAAATGTATCTTTAATCGGGAAAATGCAATTAATAACGTATTTTGAACATAATTAATATATCAGCCAATTATGTTTATTATAAATTGGTTTTCGAGGATTACGTTACAAAGGGTTTGTGAAGAAAATTGCCAATTTATAATGGCTAAACTTAGGCTTATCTAAGCTTAAGGAAATTGCTTCTACAAGTTTACTTAATGGATATTTAAATTAATGCGACGACGTAACGTAGGTAATACATCTTACTTATATAGTTTTAATTAATTATTAAATCCATTTTCATCACGATATCCTAAATATATTAAATTTTTAAATAATAAAAAAATGATTTACTAATACTGAATAGAGACGGTATATAAAACATATTTCTGAATCCATAAAAACGACGACAAAAACAACGTTTCGCAAAATATTCCCAGAGATTTTTCAAGTTTCTTTAGAAACGGCGTTGCAAAGGCTTCCTCAGCTCAGCTGTATGAATTGAATTGTGTTCTGCGTACATATTGCGGTTTACTTACAACCATAATTCAACTTGATAATAAATGTTGAGGTTTTTCTGTTAAAACTTAGTTAAATTCTGGTAAGTTACGTCGTATACGTTGAACAGTCTTTTGTATTAGCCGACCAGTACCGCACTATTGTTCAGACGGTATGTCCATAATATATTCCTCCCTTAACATGATTTGTCTAGCTTTTTCATCTCGTGGAAAATAAAAGACTTTGTTCAAATGTGTCGTTTGGAGTTTTAATATTAATAAAAACTTGCATCTTATTTCTTTTCGTAATATTTCAAGATGAACAAAATAATATAAACTAAATAATGATTAAAACTATCGTGCAGTAAATGGTTAATGCATATTTGTTGAGTACTAGCTGCCCGGACAGACTTCGTTCTGTCTGTTATGTTTTTTTTTTTTAGTATAATAACCTTTCGTGGGATTTTTAAGGAACATACAAAAAAAATGGCCGAATGCCGTTCTCGAGTTATGCGCATTTTTATTATATACATTTATTGAGTGACAACTCGCTAATGCTCCTTTTCAAACTACATTTAATTTTACTTAAACTGCTATTTACTTATCAATAATTAAAGAATCACAAATCTGGTCCAACAAAAGTTAAATTATCACTTCACAAACTCGTTTGTCAGACTATATAGTAAGGTTTTTTTTTATTGCAAATTATTTACCTACAGTAATAATTATAAAAAAAAAACAGATCACATTTAAAAAGAACTGAATTACTCGATTTTAACTTATAACCGAATTATACACGTGCATAAATACACTGAATTGCATAATCTGCTTTACGATTTTGGAAGATTGGTAAAATCACTCAATCAGTCACTTTCAGTATTTCAATATTTTTTAAGAGAGGGTTTGTTTAATTTCTACATCGTCAAAGACCGTTACTTATTCACTGTTATACTATTACTTGTTACAGTACTTTATCAGCGGAAGCTTACACGTACTGTATCAACGTTGCATTTGTTCCTTTTAGGAGCTTACTGCCTGTTGCGACAGTGCGACTGCACCTTTGCATTTACCTCGAGCATTATAAATGAGACATTTGAAATCCAAATGCACCAAAGAGGCGACATATCGCAGACTACATAGCTTAACATCAGACATGTCTGCATACCATTTATACAGAATTACTTAAAATGCAACTGACTGTAATATTACCATTGTATTGTTTGGAACCGAATAGAAGCTTAATTGTATAAAATACATATCCATAACCCATATATTTTATGTTATTGAATTATTACAGTGAGCGCTACAATTAGAGTACAGACTTGCAAATTGGAGGCTCCGCAGAATTGATTTTTTTATTAAATTTCACGTCAACCTAAAAGAATCTACGAGTACAATGTAATTTGACTTCTAAAATTACTCTTGGGATTTTTTCGCCAGCTTTAGAACTCCTCATTATTGTGTAGGTATTATTTATTATTAGATGAAAATGAATAAAAAAGAATCACATTTTATTTTATATTTAAAGAGCAATTAGTAGGAGAAAAAGAAATTATCTTTATAAGAAATATTACTGGCGTCGTTACAGCTTTAATGAAAGATATTTCGTGTGAGTTTTGTGTCGAAATCTTTGCGAGATTTTAGCTAAATAACTTTACATCATAATCTTGCAAAGGATAAAAGAAATGTAATAAATCATAATGAATTTAATAGAATCTTCCAGACATATATCTGTTGATGGAATAAATTACGAAACCTTTATTACGTTTTTTTACGAGCTTTGTAGTTCAGACAGCTTAAGAAAAATGCGATTGGTCTGTTAAAGTTTTACTTTTCATTTTTACAGTTTCCATTATGTTTGGACAATTTAAAGTATATTATTAAAATTATAATAAATTCTGTATTTACACACATACGTACCAAATACAAACAATTACTTACACTGTAGGTACATAGTATAAATCAAATCAGCCAATATTATCAAACACGTTTTATTTTAATAACAAGAATAAATAATACAAGCTACCAACTCATGCATGTCAATTTAAAAATAGATGTACTAAAGAGTCCTAATGAGATTATTATCTACTAAATAAATTCTTAACGACATACTACATTTATCAAAACCGAATATCTTCGCCCTGTCCAACTGGACATGAACACTACACATCTATGACATATCTGTGGTATTTAGATTAGATATTATAACTTTAGATAAGAACGTCAGGAGTAGGCAATAGATAATTAGATATTCATTGATTTTCTAAACTACATTAGCCACGCGGTTTCTCTCGCGGTTTTGTCACTACTCTGATCCTGACTTGTTTCGCGAATGTTTATAAAACAAATATAATTATATATATATAAAGCAAGAACATTTATCAAAATAATTACTTAAAAACCTAATCTATACTAATATATAAAGCTGAAGAGTTTGTTTGTTTGAACGCGGTAATCTCTGGAACTACTGGGCCGATTTGAAAAATTCTTTCAGTGTTAGATAGCCTATTTATCGTGGAAGGCTATAGGCTATATATCATCACGCTAAGACCAATAGGAGCGGAGTCCACGCCGACGAAGTCACGCGCAGAAGCTAGTGTTTATTTAAAATTTTAGTACACGTACCGAAATATTAAGGGGTATTTGTCATAGAAATACAAGTATTATTTTGTATAAAGAGAAATAAAATGAGAAAGCTTTATTATGCTTTTAAAGATATTATAGAATTAAAAGGGGTATAATATAGAAACGCATAACAACGTACATGTAATGTTAATACGCTAATTAAAATCAACGTCCGTAGAGAACTAAAATGAGTGTAATAAACTAAATAAGCTAGCGTTGTTAAGATCTTAACGAAATACAAAATCTCACGAAAATTATAAATTTAGAGGGTTATTAAGCTACATACTCAATCACGACAGAACGCCTGGTCTGGATGGGACTTAGCGCTCAAATAGATTAAAGTCTAGAATAACATAAGGTTTTTTATCCCAGTAAAATGTCCAGTTCCCTTAAAATAGATTTCCAATAAGTCAAGGACAACAGATATTATGACAGCGAATGACTTTCTTAGAAATTATGCTGACAACTTGACAAAAATATTTTAAATATTTTGCGCTTACTTTTTTATTTTATTTATTGTACAAAATCCACGGGCTCGTAGTTGCGCGTGACTTTTTTAAATCACGTAGTATTTTACTGCTTATAAGCAATAAAAGAGAGTGGTTTTTTATTATACTGGCACATCATGTCAGCAGTCCTCTGACTGACTAGAAAAGGTAATATTTTGCCCTTGACTATAGTCAATTATTGTAGCAAAAATTTAACCGTTCACAACCATTGATTATACATCTTTCGCTAAACGGACTAATTCGCTTTTGATTTTTAACTCGTCGCCACTGTTCTTTATTCAATTTTTTTTTTGGTTACTTATAAAGCGAAAACGGCAAACAGCGTTACACATTGGCACATAATATAAATCAATACAACTTGATTGATTCAGACTTTAACATCCCACAGCTGGGCATCAGCCTCTTTCTCTATGAAGGAGAAGGATCAGAGCTTAATCTACCACGTTACTCCTCTGTGGGTTGGTGGATATATTCCCTACTCCGAGTAACGATCGCTATCAGGTGTATGTGATAACAACCGGGATCGACAGCTTAACGTACTTTCCGAGGCACGGTGGCTAGACCCACATAGACAAACAACCATACCGGAAAGAAATATAAATATCCATATCATATCCATGTACAAATACAAATATCCACCCAGAGCTGGAATCGAACCCGGAATCACCGGTTTAGGCGCATACATGGCACACGCACCACTACAACAGAGCGATGTCAAAAGAAATACAATTATTTTAATAAATCGGTTTATATTTACGAAAATCCGATTCAGACTGAAATCGACGAGTAACTTTAATTTTTCACGTGTAATTAGTAAATTAAAACATAATATTGAATATTTACAGTGTTATTCGAACGTCTCATTAAAAGTTACCACGTATAACAAAGTAACGGAGAACAAGTCACAAATTACTTCGAAAACATTTGTCCTGAATTGTATTCGAACTTTCTCGAAACGAAAATTATTTTCTCTTATTATCTAAAAACTTTCGACTGTTTAAAAAAGCTTATTATATCGTAAATGAGTAACAGAAGCCATTAAATCGTCTGATAAGATTCTCTTATTGTGTAAACCTACAACTTTCCATTTACGTTACCTATCATAATAAATATTATATTATGTTACATTACTTAGTAAAAAAGTACTTTACTCCATTTAATATAATATGTTATATTATCTACATAGTAAAATACTAAATTTAAAAAATTAATAATATCGTAAGCACTTACTTAAAAAACTTTTTAGACCAATCTGTACAGAACGCAAGAAATAGCCACATACGATTATTTTATCCCCCCCCCCCCCAAAATATAGAATTTCATATGAAATATATTATTATGACCAAGTAAAATCATTGTGTATTTTTTTAAATTGTAATATTAATGTTATAGATTTTTAATAATTAAATTTTATACTTTGGTGGGTACTGTTTTAAAAATAAAGTGCGCAATAAAACAATTCATTTTTTTTTAATTAAAACTACGCACGCCTGAGAGTAGGCTGTTGAAAGCAAAACGAGAGCATTACGAAAAGTGTGATTGGGTGAGGCGAACGGTGGTTGAGAGTAAGATATAAGTTAGTTAAGATAGAAAGTAAGACAGTTACGTTTCATAATTATATTACTGTAGAAGCTAAAAAAGTTTTACTTCAATCGTGTGGTCTAAAAGCACACTTGTTTTTCATTTTATTTTTTATGAGTTTTTTTTTTTCGTAAAAGATAATATACACGTGTATTTACTGTACGCCACTTCAGGTGTGGTGGAACATTACGGCGCAGTAAATAAGACTTAACCTACCCCGCCTAGTCACGGAGCGCAGACGTGGGCGTACCAAGCTTACCGTATCCACGGGCTACAGGTTGTCTATTACAATTTCTCCTGTTATATATTACGTGAGGTTAAATAGTTTTGAAAGGTATTCCCTTCTTAGGGCGTCTAAAGAACGGGAAGGAAGTATCCTATTGTATGAAGATTATAATGTTTTATGAGTTTTTAAGACTGTCCGTTTTTCCCAGAATATAATAAGTAACGAAAAAAAAACTAAACAATTACTTCACAAAATTATGATACTTTTAGAGAATAAGAAGCTAATACTCGTATATAAAACATAATTATATAAAAATCCCGTGTCACGGTTTGTGTGATTGTAATGCTCTGAAATAGCTCGATCGATTTTTATGAATTTTTTTTTTCTGTATATTTGGTATGAGAATAGGTCGTAGTTTTTTTTTCTTCAATTCAAACTTCATGCAAATGACATTTCGCAAGACACGGCATCGTCTGTCGAGTCAGGTACCTAGTAGCTTTATAATTACCATAAAATTACCATACACATCAACGATCACACCCTAGCCACGACCAGAGGGCTACTCTCGAGAGAGTACTAAAAAATTGATGCGTGCCAGCTTATGCTATTATTAGCTAATCGCACGTGGGTTTGAAAAATTTCCCTCACAAATCACCTCCTCCTCGTATTCTTTTGTACAAAATTTAGATAGTAAACATTCGCCGTCTAATGTTATTTTCTTTATCGTTTTTTATTTACTGCGAAACAAATCCTTATAAAAGTATAGGTACTATATTCCTATACATATAACAAAATTGTAACCAGCCGGTGCATGAGTGACATTCAGAATGAAAAAGGTATATCTATGTTCGAACTACTATTGTTCTAGTAGCCAAAACGATTATATTTGAATGTTTGCCTATTTATCTACGTTTATTCTAGCAATATACCTACTGTACTTATGTCGTTTTCACAGTAGTGTTTCTGAAAGTTAACAGTCTAGCTGGAATTATTGTGTTATTATTACGTTATTTCGATTCAGCCTGTAATATCCTACTGTTGGGCATAGACCTCTTCCCCATGTAGGAGAAGGATCGGAGCTTAATCCACCACGCTGCCTCAATGCGGGTTGGCGGATATATTCCCTACTATGAGTAACGATCGCTATCAGGTGTACATGATAACAACCGCGACCGACGGCTTAACGTGCTCTCCGAGGCACGGTGGGGAGACCCACAAGGACTGCACAAACACCCAGACCACGTCAAATATCTGTATGGCCAATACAAATGTTGTCGTGTGCGGGAATCGAACTCGCAACCGCCCACGCAACAGCCAATCGCAATCCAGTGCTGTCACCACCTGTCACCGTTGCGCCAACGCGGCGTCATTTACGTTATTACGTTATATTACATATTACGTTATTTAAAAATAAAAAAAATTGTACTGAAGTCGTAACAAAGTCATTTTGTACAAACATTACCGTTGTTTGTCTTTGGCTATATAATTATGTGTAGTACATCCAAACATGGCATATTTACAGATACTGGCCGCTACAACCTTGACAATACAACTCAAAGTATTGAAGATTCCCGTAAAGTAGTCCAAAAATATATAAAAAAACTTACTCGATATTCCTAGCGTACAAAGTCACGGGCAACGGTCAGTTAAAGAAAGTTACTTTAAACACAGCTACTCATACCACGCCCGTATGTAATTATTCCAGTCAACGCGATTAACTACTTCAGCTAAGGTCACGTCGTCGGTCGCGTTTCCGAATACCCACCTTTTAAAGAAATTTCAAAAACACAATTCTCTATGATTTCGCATTTGAATAACAATAGGTTGGAATAGAAATACTAGTTTTAACAAAAAAATTGCGTGCGTACAAAGCACACGTCAGAATTGAAACTTCTTTGGCAAACTAATTTAAAAAAAAAACAAATTTAAAAAAAACGAATTTAAGATACAAAAAAAAAACTAATTGAAAAAAAAAACAACGTCGCGCGGTGTTCCCAGCCCATCCAAGTACTGACCGTCAATGACGCTGCTACGTTACCGGTCGCTAAAATTTTACCCCTCATGCGCCTAAAGAAGTTTCACTTCAAAAATATGGTTTTCGGTTTTGCAATACGGCTTTAGATATTTGTCAGTTGTTCAATTTAACATAACTGGCTTGTATTTATTTACCCGTGTTTAGCTATTATATAAGCGTATCAAATTTCATTTGATTCAGGCTGTAGCCTGTAACATACCACAGTTGGGCAGCATCCGTATAGGTCGGAGCTTGCTCCACTATCCATTGGCAGATCGTTTACTTATCCTTCTTAATTTTAGCATAAGGGTGGATTTAGACCAAACGACACAAAGAGCTAGAGCTAGAACAAGAGCATTATTTCTTGATCTTCGAACACTCGTATTCATAATAACAACGAAAGAATGCTCTACGCCTGTTTACACTAAAAGAATTTGATAAGAATTTGATATAGTGGGGATAGAATGAGCATTCGCTCGTCTGATGTAAATCGACCATTAGATACTTATTGTATGTACCAATTTTTACCGTATTTCGTATACGTACAGCTGTTATTGTTCACACGATCGTAAACTCTTAATACGCAAATTACACCGCTACGTTATGAGATTTCGTAATTACTCGAAACGTTTAATGTCCCCCTTGACTTTGATTATTTACTCGAACTGTATTTAGGTTGATCTCCATTAGTTACATACATTTATTTACACGTTATATTACTGTTTGTGTTTCTGTGGTTTATTTAAACTTGTAATTATTGTTCATCTGTTGTTTCAACTAAAATATTTTAGACCTATTCCATCAGTTCTAGATAACGCTATTTGACGAATGGCTATATCCAACAGATAAAAGTTTCTGATTATTTATTTTTCACAATTTTATCTCATAAATGTAGTGAAATTCGATTGTGAATAAATATGACCGTAAAGCTTGTAGTTTATTTATTGAGGTGAAACAGGTTTTAATGTCATGTTCTACCTCCTGCTGGTAAAGTCTAATCGTAACTTATTTGCAGGTTAACCTTTGACCACATCTGGTAAATCAGGCCATTATTTTATTAGTTTTGATTTAATGATTATTTATATCAGAAATTTTAAATTGACAAGTATCCCAATACAAATGTATCTTAGTACTTATTTTATTTGGTGAGAAACTGTATAATTTCTACTAAGATTCTAGTAAATATATTAATTAACTAAATATAAAAAAACACCTTTGCATTTTCACATATCAATTTTTATAAATCTGATCGAAGCCGTGAGCCAAGGACAAAAGAATTGAAGAAAAACAAAACTAAAAAAAAGGAATACAATAGATGTATGTTGAACATCCAAGACAATGTAAGTCAAAATACGTAATAAGAAGCCAATTTAGAAAGAAGTAAATGATAAATCCGAAAAGCAGATATCGGTAGACATTTAATTGGGTTGGGTTATTCGATCCAAGCGTTGCCACGAGAGGTGATTAGGATTTCCCCTTAATTACTCTTTGAACTCAGTACAATACAGATACACGAACTCGAAACTCACTCTTATTCCTAAAAATTCTGACATTTAAAATGCTCCTGTATTACGAGTACTTAGCGTCAGAGATGTAAAATTGGAGTATTAAATACCCAGGCTGTACTGTTTTCCAACATCAAAGAAAGTGTACGTTTACCTACGTCTTTGTTTGTGAACCGCGACATCTGTTACAACATCGTAATAAGTCAAACGTTCGTTGTTCTCTAGACGATTTTGTTGATTTACTTATTTATGATAAAAACATATATATTCAAACAGTCACCTCTCATTAGAATCTATTTACTATGTAATATTTAAGCTGTATGCTTTTTTCTATTATGTATAAAAGCGGTCCGCTTTGCATAAAGATTTGGTTACAAATCTATACTAATATAATAAAGCTGAAGTTTGTTTGATTGTTCGTTGGTTTGTTTGTTTTTTTGAACGCGCTAAGCTCAGGATCTACTGGACCGATTTGAAAAATTCTTTCAGTGTTAGATAGCCCATTTATCGAGGAAGGCTATAGGCTATATATCATCACGCTAAGACCAATAGGAGCATAGCACAATGAAGAATGTTTCAAAATCGGGGTTTTTTCCTTTTGAGAGCTTCCGCTGCGTAAACGGTTAAATTTTCGTACAAATCATGTATGACAGAATTGATCCTATTCCACGGGGACGAAGTCGCGCGCAGAAGCTAGTTTCTATAATTATAATTTTTCGACAAATTACTCTTCTAATTTCAATATAATGGCTGCGTCTTTAAAATTAACACATTGAACGCTTTGATTCGTGTTATATAAATTAACAACTTCAAACATACCTCCATTCGTTTCTCGTTAGCTATTTAATTCGAGACGACTTAACATTACTAACCATTCTGTTTAATTTATCTCCTCGAATCATCTCGACGGGAACATTTTGATGTGGTATTATCCTTTGATGTCTATTAACGAATACTCAATACAGAACACTTAACAAAGCTATTACTTTATCAATATTTAAACGTTTAAAGATGTATAAATAAATCTGAAATTCTTTTTAGATATTATGTTGAATCATTAGACTTAAGATTATTAAGCTAAATGGATTAGGGGCATCAAAAGCGCGTTCCCAAACTAACCCTCGACCCTTTTCAGAAACACTAGCTACTCACACTATAGAAATATTTGACGGCAATATTTTTGGCTGTTACTTCTGCACAATTCAGGTACTTACTACCCATCAAGTTGTCCACCTTATCAACAACTGACCCTGTGTGTCTATGTCAAAATATATTTTATTTATTATCTAAAAGTAGAAAAAAAGTAAACAAAGATAAATGGAATAGAAATGAGGTGAAATATGTACCTAGTTCGTCATTGGCCTCAATGTAGGTACGTCCCGAATCGGCCTCTATCAAAACCAATCAGAAACTGAAATACGCGTATTTATATTCCATCATTTCGCAGACATTTTCGCCATTAGCAAGTATAAACAAGAAGCGCGGCTAAAAAATACAGAAACTAAAATTCAATATGAAAGTGAAACACGTATACACGTGGATACATCATGGCCAGGTAACCTCGCGGGAGTGGAACGTTGATATGAAAACTTTACCGATATTTCTAGAATATAAAAAAAAACTATAATAAATTGTGAAACCAATTTCCATTAAATTAATTGCAGTGCGGTATCCAATATCGATCCTGAACGCGTAGAATATTCATGTTTTATCTCTGGACCCACGCTGTTAATTGATACTTTTTAAGAGCTTTTATATTTCCTTTCTTTAATTATTTTAATATTATACTGTTAAGGCGTTTATGTGCTATGAATTGGGTTATTCCATCTTCTGAAAGCAATTTCATTTAAGACTATGTATTGGCAAAATTTTCACTCAATTTAATTTAATTTCAGCTGTAAAAATAATACTAAAATTTCAATACTACTCAGACATATAAAACAGAATCCATATAAAATATCCATTAATACAAAGAGCTCTGTCTATACATTGTAATAGTTACAAATAAAACATTTACTAAAAGAAATATCTCTTAAAAACAGTTTTAAAAAGAAATAAGACGTACTTCTTGTACTCAAGAGGTTGGAAATAGTAAAATTAAATAAAGCTTTATTTTTCTTTTTTTACATTTTGTAGAACAGAAAGTAGGTTGAAAAGTATAGTTGAAAATTCATTCGAAGTAAGTATAAAGTTTACGATCGATAGTATCTTTAAGGCGACTAGAAGAGCTAAAACGATGTTTTATAACGCCTAAAAGTATATGATCCACTGCAGTGAAAAATAACAGAAAAATATATGATATTCTGCAGGATATATGCTAGATAGATAGTGTGTTGAAAACATGATTCTTTAAATTTGATATGATAGAAAAAAAATCACAAAGATACCTCTAAAAATATCTTTTAACGGGTAAAAACCATGTTAATATACAGGCTATAATTCTGATATTTTGTCAAATTATTCTTTAAGCAACATACTATCGTGATAGTGTTTTAATTATTTTGTTTGATCAATAGATTTTTATAAATACACGTTTCCTTATTTTTGAGCATAAATAATCATAATACGTGCGCATGGGTGCGTAATGCCCGTGTACAGACAGTCTCGGCCAAGGCCTGATGCTAAACGGACGTGTTGCTCATTTTTTCCGCATTATTCGCTTAAGATTATTTACTGTTTTTAATTATTTTCAATATGGGAAATAAAGCGAAACCCGTCACGAAAAGTAAAAAACGTTCATATAAAACAAATGCCCAAAATATGAACGATATTAAAAGGTAAGAATACTTTATTATTACTAAATATTGATTGTCATAACAATGATAACAATGAATTTGGCGTTTTAGATGTTTGACGGACGGATGTCAGTGCGAATACGTTCAGTTTTTTTTTGATCGGAAAAAGTAATAGGTAGGGATCCCTAGTACATTTTTTTCACCTGATTAGTATCAAGCTAATTTTCCGGGAGTAGCTTCATTTTGATGAGACGAAGAAAAAAATCCTCTTCGAAAACTCTCAATTGTGGTAGCTAACAGAGATAGCAGGAGATAGAGCAGCAGTGAGCCTATGCTCACGGGATAACGGGATAACGTACCACGCAATTTGTAGGACAATAGTACTATTAAATTATATAAATATTAACTAACTAAAAGAAATAAAAATCAGAAACAAAAAAGTCACCGTTGGATTCCTCGTTAAAAGTTACCTAGGTTTGACCTTTGTTTCACGACTAACCTGTGCGGTTTTCCGAATTTTTCGGGGTTCCCATATTTTTTACTCACCCGGTATATTAATACACTAAGGTTAAGATGTTTGCCTCCCTTTTTAGAAAAAAACTCACGATTACGCTTCAGTCTGTAATATCCTACTGCTGGGCATAGGCCTCTTATAGCAGAAGAGACGTGGAACATCGACCTTCACCGATCTGATCTCTCGAGGAGGCATATTTTTTATCAAATATAATTTATAACAATATGCCTATGATAACTTGCCTATCGAAAAGTGGTCAATGCTATTTTTTTTTTGCAGGCAAGCCTATATGATTGGTTTCGTAATTACAATATCTTCTTACAGGTAGATGTAGTATCGAATATAGGTATATATTGACCTACCTGTTCACATCTACTTGCCAGGTAGCCATGACCAAAAATAAGTAGACAAGCCTACCTAGACATATTCTGTGTGTTAAAAACTATCAATTGAGATAAAACACATTCGGTTATCATATGAGTGAAGGTGATGAAAAAAAAATTTATTAAAATTAATTAAATTAAAAGTAGCTATGACCACTTTTCGATAGGCAAGTTATCATAGGCATATTTGTTCATAAATTATATTTGATAAAAAATATGTCTCATCGAGTTATCAGATCGGTGAAGGTCGCTCTTCCACGTTTCTTAGACCATTACCCCATTTAGGAGAAGGATCAAAGCTTAATCCACCACGCTGCTCCAATCTACTATGAGTAACGATCGCTACCAGGCGTACATGATAACAAACGGGAGCGACTGCTTAACGTGCTCTCCGAGGCACGTTGGGGAGCCCCACAAGGACTGCACAAACACCCAGACCACGGCAAACATCTGTATGATGATCTAGCTAGGATTAATTTTTAGAAAATTTCGTTTTACCCGTGTTTTCAGATAATGAAAAAATACAACATTATTAGAATAGGAAAGTAAATTTTGCCATAATCTATTAAGTTATCAGGTGGAAAATCGGGTGGTCATGAAACTATATGACCCCGGTTCAAATCCACATGTCACCAGATCGATTTTCTTTTTCCCTTTTTTTTCTAATTGCACTCGTGTTTTTTTATCTGAATAACCAGTTCATTTCTTTTTATTATTATGTCTGGTAAGATCGAAAAATATTATTGATATTCCATAAGTATGTAATTGGGATGTAAATAAAATTTCCAATAAACACGATATAAACCGAGCTAAGCTTGTTCATCCATAGGTAAGACTAACTCCCGTTTATGACTAAGTAAGTCACAAACGGGAAATTCCCACAAGTATAGACGTTGCCAGTCGCTACAAAATAAAAGGGATTCACCGACTTCGCCACAAAATAAGTAAAGAGAAATTCCGTGATCCTTTCAATCGGTCCGAATGTATAGTTCCGATAAAAATGATATAAAATGGTTCAAATATTTTCAAAATATTGTTATTATTTATTGATTAATTTTGCCGCCCCCTAAAAAGTGCCGCCCCCCCCCCCTACGCTACGCCACTGGTGGTACGTAATCCCGGTCCTACGCTCACTGCTGCTCTATCCCCTGCTAACTCTATTACCTACCACAATCGAGAGTTTTCGTATAGGAAATTTTTGTTCGTCTAATCAAAATTTCTCTCGGAAAATTAGCTTGATATTAATCAAGTGAAAAAAATGTACTAGGAATCCCGGACTATAATAATTGCGATCGAAAAAACTAAATGTATGCGAACTGACAGCCGTCCGTCAAACTCCAAAATTCTTTCGCGCCATCTATTAGCATGGTCGGGCATAATCTCGCTAAACGGCTGTCGAGTTAATTTTTATAAGCGCCATAGTTAAATGGCGTTCACGTCGATATTGTAAATGTGTGCGTGTGTTCTTGAAGGTTACTTAGCTCTTCTAGTCGCCTTAAATTGACAATTCTAAAGATAAAGCTAAGAACTAGCTTTCGAAGAAAACATTTGCGTAAATTAAAACCAAGATACACATCTGAAAGCTCAACGCAAAATCAAAAAACCCGTCCTGTGCCAACACTATATCTTCTGACTTATTTTTTGTATATTGTTTATAAATGACTAGCTGACCCCACAAACGTTGTTTTGCAATTTATGTTATTAACCCCCGCAACCCCCTCTTGTGGGTGGAATTTCATAAAATCCGTTCTTAGCTGACCTCTCTGACCTCTACTCGGCGAAAGGAATAATCCTACCAAATTTCAAGTCTCTACGCCTTATGGTTCCAGAGATATCGTGATGAGTCAATGGGTGGAAATCTCTTTTATATATATAGATAGATATGCGTCATAAATAGAGTTTTTTTAGAGAGTAACTGCGGAGTTTCTTGCTGATTCTTCTCTGCAGAATCTTACATTCCTAATCGGTGGTAGCTTCACTTTTAACCGTAATTAATAATTTTAATTTGTAAAATGACGATTCGAATGTGCTTTTGAAGCCTATTTGAATAGTTATTTTTGATTGACTGACAAACTACTTAAATAAATTTCCTAATATTTCGTCCTTTATATTATACTTTCTTAAGCATGTTCTGAAACTACTTTTAAATAAGTAATTTATGGAGTCTATTGCTCTTTACCGTACTTTCTAGTCAATCGAAACTTAAATTGTAATTTAATTTAGAACCGAACTTGTTTCACGGTTAATAAATAGGTACAGCAATTTGAGGTCGGCTAAGCAAACTTCGGTAAGAACGGTAAACTTTCGATATTATAGAAGTTGTTTTCGAGGTATTGAGAAACAGCCTTCGTTTCTTGTTCCAAGGACTCCCGTGAGTCTTCGAAGTTTGTGAGCTCTGTGTGATGGGTGTAACCTATCTTTTCTCCCCGAGATTTATCCATATACGCTACTACATTGACACTTTTGTTTTCGAATGTTTTAGTTGTTTATTTATTTATTTTTAATGAAATAAGACACGCCATCAGTAGAAATTAATATGATTATATTAAGTTAAAGTAGAATGAAAATACTTGTTATTTACTATCTTTAGTAACTTCTTTAAAGATCGCTTTTTTTTAATCGCTTTAATTTAATCGCTTTTAATTTTAATAGGTGGTAATTGACTTTGCATATCTTAAGCAATTATCACATCATTAACAGTAAAATTAGTAAGCGCAAGATAAATTCTATAGATAGAATAAATTATAATATGATACACTATGCAGACCGTGAGAAATAATTATTCCGCACAAAATCTCGTCTAAAACATCTCCAGAAATAAGGACAAACATTGCTTAACGCTAATAGCGCACAGAATATCACTGGCCGCATTAAAACTAAAATCATATTTTCCTACATTTTCCCGCAGCGGATAATATCCGCTGAATATTATTCGCCCAGTTTACGTTTTATTACCAACGACCAACAACAGAGAGAGAGATTTGTTCTTTCTAAGATGTGATTTAAACAAATGCAATTATGTAAATAATTATAGTTTTTATATTACTAATATAAAGCATTTATACTAATATTATAAAACAAAAGAATTTGTTTGGTTTACATGCCAACCTCAGGGAGGAGAATTGACAAATTATTTTAGCGTTCGATAATCCATTTATAGAGAAAGTATATATGTAGTCTATATAACATGACGCTACGACCATAAGAGCGCAGAGCGGAATCAATGAAAATTCTCCCAAAAAGGCAAAAAAAAACTTTTTAATAGTATAACATAATTATGCGATACTAAGAAAATTTCGATGCAAAGGAAGTCTTGGACAATAGCTATTATACTATAAAAGATGTATGCCATTTATTGCCATACATTTTTTACACCGACAGTAGGTATGATTGCACATAAGCGATTACGGTGAATACTCCAGAGTGTGTAAAGGAAGCATCATGTGTGATGGATGAGCTACGCTGTGGGATCTTACCGACGTTTGCCGTACTCGGGCCATACATAACACGAGGAAATTTAACCCTTAAGCCAAGCTTCTTAAAGGCCAATTTCAAGCACATTTATATCGAAGAGTACGGATTAAGTATATACGCAACAGGTTTTTTTGAACGCCATTGAAAATGTATTAACGGTACCTACGTCTTGACAAAATACGTACATTCCTTCAAAACGCTTTAAGTTACATTTCCGTTTTAAAACCGTGTTTAGCATAATGTTTTTTTTTTTTTTATCGAGAAAAGAAAAAGTTACTTACAATTCAAAGGACGGCTGCGCGGCGCGATCTTCTTGAGATATCCGTCTGAGGCGGCAACATCAACCTGCAAAAGAATTGTTACATTAAAGTTATGAATTCTCTGAATATTCCTTACATTCATTTCAACTGAATTTCTTTTTTATTACCTACTATGTCTTTTATATTTATTACCGAGTGTTTTTTTTACTATTGATTTTAAGACCTAATCTTAATATATAGGTAAATTACGTGTCACGTTGTTTGTTCGCGATGTACTCCTAAACTACTTAACCGATTTTACTAAAATTTGCACACCGTGTGCAGTTTGATCCAAGTTGAAAGATAGGCTATATTTTATTTCGATATATATATATATTATATTAAAGAAAAAATAAGGCGGTACGAAGTTCGCCAGGTCGGCTATTATTTTAATATAATCCAGTACCTACTATCCTACTAATTTTATAAATGCGATACTTTGTGAGGAATAGATGGACACCCAGAATACCACAAGGCTAATTTTTATTCCGAAATTCCCACGGGGTTGAATACTGTGTGTGTGACAAAAATAAAACTTATAACATAGTATACATTGAGTATAATTTTCTTCGACACGCACAGTTCCAGTTCCAAAAGTAGGTAACAGAAATATTGAAATAGTATACGGCAATAAATCTTTTGTATTCCGTGAGCAATTGAACGAAAGAATATCGAAACACAATATAAGGACGGGACAATGAGGTATTTTTTTGATCTATTGATATTTTGTTTTGTGCTGTGTATATAAAGCACCTGAATCGATACAACATAGACGGACGAAGACTGGTACTTCTGACTTTTTAAATACCAAAAATACCAAATCTAAATTTATCTATAAAATTTATCTCATAAGATACTACGTGATTTGGAAGAAATTATGGAACATATTTATCCACCAGCAAATAGCAGCTTGACGCATAAAGCTCCAAATTGTAATGCAATACAAAGACAAATACATATAGAAATTTAAAATGGTAAAAGTTGGTCAGATCTAAGTACATAGTTGTAGGTTATTACAATAACCATATGTAAGATTGGAGTCAGGAAATCAAAAGGGACAAAAGGCCAGCTTTGCATGTCGGCATTGTGAATATAGCTTTAGGGCCGAGTTCACCGACTATCATTTTTAACCAATGTTTGAGTAATCAGCCGATGAATTTCTAAACATCGGTTATGCACCCGGTCAAGTATTAACTGTTCACCACGAATATTTTAACCGTGGTTACTAAGGGCCGGTTTTTTGATCCCTAGTTAAGTCGACCATTAGTTAAAAATTGCAACAAATAGTTAAATTTCTATAAAATACGTTTTTTGACCCATAGTTAGCTTAACTAATGGTTGTAAAAGTTACAAATAGTTAAAATATTTAACCACAGCAACGTCGAGGGTTTAGCAATATGACCAATAGTTAACTTTTGTGAGAACATCTGTTCTTTTGTTTTATACTGTGTCCATGTGTCCATCAATGATCTTAGAACAAAAAGACCTTTTTTTTCAAAGACCATTAGTGTCCATTGATAATTCTGTCCTCAACGCAAGGTATTAGGTATCTATTATATCATTTCATAATTCGTTGATATTGAGTATCGAGTTCAATATTTACGCAGATTTTGTAGGTACCACATAATATGATCTTCAAGAACCGCTTACATTATGATAAAAAGTTAAAAAAAACGTCTTTGGCAAACTAGTTTTAAAAAAAAGCCAACGTCACGCGGTGTTCCCAGGCGGTCACCCATCCAAGTACTGACCGCGCCCGACGTTGCTTAACTTCGGTGACCGGACGAGAACCGGTGTACCTATTCAACGTTGTGATTCGACGTGCTATGGACTTTTAAATTATTCTTGACGCCGGACGCGTTTGATCCGTAAAAATTTTACCCCTCATGTGCCTAAAGAAGTTTCATTTCAAAAAACAACTCTTGCACTTGTTGCTTGACGTCATTATTTTACGAAAATTATTCGAAAACGGGATATTTACCATGTTTATTAATTTTTCTTCGCGGAGCTCGATATTTTGACATTAACTGCGAATGTCTTGTTCACGAGACATTAAAATTAATAAACATGGTAAATATCCCGTTTTCGAATAATTTTCGTAATAGAAGTAACCATGTTAATCTAAAAGTCATTATTTTAGTTCATTTTAAGCTAGTCTTTAATCTAATAACCAACTAGGTAACCAAAAAGTTTATTTTAAGGTAGTTTTTAAGCTAATAACCTACTAGGTACCTAAAAGTACAATTATAATTATTTTTTATTACAATCTTCGAAATCTTCGAATTGCACAATTGATTTAAATTTTGAAAATTCAGTGAATTCACACGAATTTGACAAAGCACGTCACGACTAACGTCAAAATGCATTCGGATCTACAAATGTTACCACATGAAAATAACGACTCCCTACGAAAAATGACCTTACCCTAGGTTCATTGCAATGGCAATACTTTAACCATTAGTTAATACTTACTAAAGTTAAAATAGCGATCAAAAAACGAAACCTCGGCTTAACCATTAGTTAGCGTCTTAACTATAGTCAATTTGACAAATAGTTAACTCTACTTTTACTACGGATCAAAAAACCGGCCCTAAATCAGGCAATCACCATACGCTCAGAGTGAATGAACCAATAATGAACGAATGCTATAAGTCTACTCATTAGGGAAGTCACATAGTTCTATTTAGTCGACACGAGTTTGGGTGACATCTATATTTAGTAGCATAAAATAAAACGCTTTCAACTTGAGAAGGTCGAGAACGCATTGGAAACTGTTAACTTAGCATGTAGTGTCCAATTTGAATGGGTAATAACGTCATGGCACGGCGCTGTGATTGTAAAAAAAAAAATGTTATTGTTTCTTTGCACGTGGTTATATTCTCCGTGTTGATTATTATTTTGTTGTGTTGTGAGTGTTTACTTTTCAAATTTCGGTTTCATCCCAAATTAGATTAGCCATTTTGAAAGAACAATTACAGCAAGAAGAAATAAAGACCCAAAAACTTATGGATAGTTAGTAATTTTTTTAGGTGTTACTTATACCTGCATGTATATTGTATTGGTAATAAAAATGTTCAGGGACAAGAAAAAAATTATTTTATTTGTTTATTGTTACATACATTACATACTTTTTAAACAAGACTTTGGTAATAATTTGATATTAATGATCTTCTGCTGGGATTTAAATCTCTAACATTATTACATACAGAGCGCTGTATTTTTCCCTGGTGTAATATTTCTTCCCATGGTACTGGCAAGTTTAGACTCAGGACGTCTAAAGGCATTAGATCTCCTCTCATTTGTAGGATGTTGTGAAATACCTGCTGTATTGAGACTGCATGTTTATCTATTATCAAAAACTCTTTGAACTAATAACGTAATGTTGCAACTGTTCTATACCCTGTTTTTTTTCGGTACGGACTAAATTGACACATGCAAATGTCAATTTTCGAAATAATGATACCAGCTTTTTTGTAATAGTGTTGTATACCGATTTTATGAATACAATACCGGTTTTATGAATCGTAACTTTTTACTTTTACCACATAATTTTATTATTATTTGACAATAGACGAATCTTTTAAAAATCATGGTAACTATGGAGCATCACAGATAAAAAAAATATTTATTAATATTTAATAAAGCCGAGGATAAAATAGATAGATAATGTCTACCGAGACAGACATTTTGAGTAATTTATTATTTTAACATTTTGACTAACTTAAGGTTGTTTATAACACTAGGTACATTACCTAAGGGTGCATTTTCATGTGACGCTAGACGCTGGTTTTGAGCGCGTGGTCACGTGATGGCGAATTGTAGCGATAAATTTCAGCGTTTAGCGTCAAATTCAAGCGAAAAATAAAGAACGTTAGTATCGATTATCGAAACGACTTTCGATAATCGATACTAACGTTTTTTTAGTGTGATAGTTGTTTAATTTTTATTATTGTTATATTTTTTTCACTATAATAAAAAATGTGTTTATTCACTTTGAATGGCAATTAAATTTACTGAAAGATAATTTTTACATTAATAGTATTGAACTAAATAACACTTTACACTGCTGAGAGGGAACTTGTTTATTTATATGCCCCATCTTGTATTTTAAGATACGAGGTTGCGCTTGACAAAATTCTTTGAACTGAGATACGGGATTGTGTTTTGTTAAATAAAAAAAATTAATGAATAATTTTGTTTATAACTTTACAGAGCTATGATCTAATTTTATTGATTATTTTCATTTCGTAAAATTAATCAAAAAATTGTATGTGGTATTTTTAAGTATTTGTTTTTATTTATTTCTACACTCGCTATTTTTTATTTATAATATCACAAAGTAAACAGCTGATTGTTGTTTTATAAGGATCGATATAACTGTTCGAGTTACGCTTATCACCCGTTAAAAAGCTAAACGTAGTTTACGCTACACTTTTTTCAAGATGGCGCATAGCTCAATTGACCAAAGACGCTCAAAACCAACGTCAAGCGCCACATGAAAATGCACCTTAAGTTTGTAATGTACCGAATGTTAAGATAAAAAAATTATTTTATTTTATTTTCTGAGTATTTGATATTTTGCTACCTTAACTTTCTTTTATTATTGTTTAGTTTTTTTTTTTTGTAAATGACATTTTTTTTACTTTCGTTAAGGGTGTGTATCACCTTAAGGCGAAATAAATGTTTTCATTTAATTCCAATTTGCAAGTGGTTACTAAGATTAATAAATACTTTAAAAAATAAGTGTTTTTCATTTATCATAAATCTATACATTAGCCATACAGGTACATACATTATATAGGTATGCCTATAGGTACATTACGGTTGTCGCCACATACTAAAATTTTAAAGACAAATATTATTTTGTAATTATTACTGAAAAACGATACTAGATTGTAAATTACGTAAAGTTACGGTAGTGGCACATCACTATTAATGATTCGCAAAAAACTAGCAACACAGCTTATGTCAATTTAGTCCGTACCGAAAAAAAACGGAGTATAAAGTCACAGCAATCTGTTGAGCAGATGTCAAAATATGGCATTAACGGACGGTTAAACGATGATGTAGAGCTCGGTTATAGTAATCGGTTGTTTAAGGGCTGTAAACACTGGTTAACGTGTGGTGAACATAAAAAATGATTTAATCAGTTGTTTAAATGATAAACGGCCGTTTTAAAAGTCGGTGAACTCCGCCCTTAAACGTGTGTATTTCTATTACAAGCACGTATGTATATTATTAAAATTCATTCAATAACATTGCAAGTTTGCAAGCTAAATAAATTTATTTTTCATTTAAACCTTGTCTCAATATTTATATGACTGCTGTCAGTGAGTGAGTGCGATGTTGTTAGGGTATTTGGTTGTATTAAATACTAAAACGCAATGTATTTATTTGTCGCTGTTACTTTATATTAATACATATGTGAAGCAAAAACTGTGTATCCCTTTTTACGAAAATTGCGCGGACGGAGGAGTATAAAATTTCGCACACTTAATAGTTTATATAGAGAAAAAGTGCAGAATGTTAATATTTTTTTTTTAATTATGCATAAAAATATATATTAAATCGATAAAAAAAAGATTACACACACTACCATATATTTGACGCACACACGCATATTATACTCTTTTGTTGATTGTCAGTCTGTAGTCAA
Source organism: Melitaea athalia (assembly GCA_905220545.2). Taxonomy (NCBI): domain Eukaryota; kingdom Metazoa; phylum Arthropoda; class Insecta; order Lepidoptera; family Nymphalidae; genus Melitaea; species Melitaea athalia. The sequence goes on along the minus strand of HG992178.1, from coordinate 4,654,072 downwards.
ATTGGAAAATTAAAAAAAAAGGTTCTTTATTTCATAACTTTTTTATTTGACCACACGCAATAATCAACGCACATAGATCACTGGACACTTTAACACCGCGTACACACATAGACTGGACACTTTATGTTTCAATATAATTAGATAGAGCATCAGTCGTAAAGACGGAACGACTATGTAGATGGAATAATAATTTTTGCCATTGTTAGTGTCAAGGTTAATGGTATGCGTTGCGAATGAAAATAACTGGTCGCCGTGTCCCTCGGCTTATTTTAATTTCCATAAAATATTAGGTATTGTATTTTGAAGAGGGACTGTCTGCAAAATCCCTTGAATAAATCTGAAAGGGGACTATTTCACGCAACACATTTTTCATTGGAACTTGAATTTTTCTATTTAAATTAAAATTAACCGCCGAAACGTATGTATGTATGTATACTGCATAACTTTAGAAAGACTACACCCAACTGGATAATTATTTTAGTTCGTGGTCGTTGTTATTAGCACAAACTATGTATACAAGTAATAAAAAAAGAAAATCGATATAATAACGAAACAAAAATATGGTACAAGTACAATTCGCCGGTCCAGAATTTTTTTCATATGAGACCTTTTTATTAGTTACAAAAGTGTTGTTTATTATGTTGCTATAAAAAGTTATCCAGGAACAATAACTGACTTAATATAGAAAAACCGGCCAAGCGCGAGTCGGGCTCACTCACGAAGGGTGCCGTATCATTGACTAGACTAGGTAAACAACAGTAGATACACTATATAGTAACCTTTTTTTAGTTGCTCTTGTCCTGATAAGCAAAAATAGGCAAAAAATTGCGTTTTTTGTATAGTATTTTATTATTTATTATTAAAGTAAATATACAATTAATTATTTTGCGAATATTTCAAGTGCCTACCTGCTGCCACTTATTGCTATCGAGCAATAATAGGCAAAAAATGGCGAACATCCCATAAATAAAATTATAATTCACTACTAATTATAGGCAAGGCAATTATTAATATTTACTGGTCTTTGTCGGTACATTTTCCTAGAACAAGCAGAAGTTTGTTTTTCATCAAAAGCTCGTAAAGCGGTTAACATCAAGTTGCTTGTGAAGTTGTGAGAAACGTTTGTCATAAACAAACCGACAGATTTTTTTCAATCCTTTTGAGTCGTTTCGCGGAACTATGGTAGTAAGGATCTCACGACCTTCAGTCAAGTTCGCCATTCATGTAAACACGTGGTTTAATTTTATCTGTACCTTATATTTATTATCTGTCATCTTAAAATGAGGAAGTTACTCGTAGTATCGAATGCACATTTTAAAAATAAATAAATAAACGCGTTACAATCAACAGCTCCTAGTCCTAGAAAAGAGTTATAAAATAAATAAATTTCTAAAATAAAAGTAGCCTAAGTTACTCCTTACTACATCAGCTATCTGCCCATGAAAGTCCTGTCAAAATCGGTCCAGCCATTTCCGAGATTAGCCGGAACAAACAGACAGACGGACAAACGGACAGACGGACAGACAGACAGACAGACACAAAAATTGTAAAAAATGTTATTTTGGTATATGTACCATGTATACATCTGTGGCGTCTCCACATATATAGACTTTTTTAATTTGAATAATAGTGAAACCTTTTTTATTTGTTTTATAAAAATATTTTTTGATAGATGTCAATTTATATTTTTGAAAAACAAATAAAAAAGGAATAATGATGATATTAATTTATATGAATTTAGTGAAAAGCGGTTATTTTAATATTACAAACAGACACTCCAATTTTATTTATTTGTATAGATGTATAGATACGAATTCATCTTGTATGATGTATATTTTTATTTTGTGTCTACGCATGCAATATAAGGAGACATACATATTATTACATAATTACATATACCTATTTGAATAGATTCTAATGAGGCTGCAGATGTAGCGGGCTGTAAGTTAGTCATTTTGCAATTTTGCATGCAAGTGGCATTTTGTGTGTCAATAAACTTAAACATAAAACACGTGGAAACTTCAAAAACACGTTTATCAATATAAATTAAAATGAATCACTAAACATGTTGTTACTGAGCCCAAACCTCGAGCTGGACAAAAGAAAAAGAGGTAATAAATGGTCTTGCAGATTATCTGATGTTAAGTACATATTCGGCGTCGATAATGAACATTAGCAGCATCAATAAGAGGCGTTGATAAAGGAATGAAAGATGAGAGGGAGGAGTACTAGCTTCCGGCTCTCGCTATTTATTGGAAAAAAAAATTCATGACGTACGTTGTACGTTTCATGGGATACAAGATATTATGTCAAACATGATTATGTCAAATATTATTTTCCACGTATAAAAAGGACGATGGTACCTATTTAGACAACTACATAGTTACATTTATATTTAGGTTGCTTGTATGAATCATATTGTCTATGTCATTTCTGATTAAACTATTTTTCTAAATAGTAAATATAGGAAACATAATAAAATTCAATCCTATCAATAATGCAATAAGTATAGTTTTATTTTAAAGAAAATTGACATTCCCGAGGGTGAATTATTCCGAGTATTTTAAGTATCATCTCTTATCAACAATAACATTCCAATTTATAACCAACTCCTTTTAAACAAGGTAATATAATAACGCATGCCATCATAGTTTAAATAATAATAAAGTGGGTAGATATTATTTAAATTGTGTTTCAAAAGACATGAAAATCCGTAACCTTAAACACATGTCTATGGTACATTTTCATTGGAAGTGTTTGGATGTTGACATGTAGATCAATAATAATAAATTCGAGGCAATGAATCATTTTTTATCCTAATATAAATTTTTGAAACAATTACATACATGTAACATAAATTGTAATTTTCGTCTTACACAATTCAACAAACTACTATAAAGTTAGAACTACTGAGGCATAATAAGCTTGAACACATCAAATATTATAGAACATATAAAATAAAAATATGAAAAATATTTATGTCACGCCGATGCAAAAAATTTTGTTGTATTCAGCATTAAAATATTGCTTATATATTATACTGATATATATAAAACTAGAGAAGCGTATATTGCATTATATTTATTTCATACGTAGAATAAAATAAAAACACGTCTACGAAGAGTTTATTTGTTTAGCGTGACGAGATATCACAATACCTTGTAATAAAAATAAATTTATTAATAACTACATTAATAATTTCATGTTTAAAAAAAAACTTTGTATAGTAATTCAGGGAACTATAGGTTAAAAAGTATTATCGTAAGTTAGTAGTAAAACCATAAAATAGGTCTTTAGATAGGCATATCCGTTTTTGCTACGAATCGGATTATTCAAATTTAAGTAAGTTAGGAAAATGGAAATGTGAAACCTAGATCGTGTCTATGCATTTATTAAGTTACAGCTAATCTAACGACTAAAGTTTTACGACCAATTGATTTAGGGTACCGAAAATTTTTAGGCTTTGTATTACTAGTATTACTGAGTAAAAATGCCTATAAATAATATATTTTTTTTGTACTTTTAAATTCCAGCTTTCGTCCGCGACTTCCTACGTATGACAAATGACGTTAGTTATCTATTTTATCTGTACCTACTTCTTCATTACTCGTATTCTTTATAACTTAACCTGAAGACTGTATCGAGACATGTCATAATAGATTACAGGACACATCTCTATTGCACTGTATCTTGTGGAATAAAACAGAACTATTTGGATCTTATTTAGGTACGGTACATACATCGAAATTCATATAAACAATTATATAAATATTTATGTTATAAACCATCCTTCTCCTACATGGGGAAGAGGCCTATGTCCAACAGTGGGATATTACAGGCTGAATCGTGATCGTTATAAACCATTCTGAATTTTATCCAATATCAAAACCATTGATAAATTCGAAGAGAAAAAAATAATAAAGAGTAACGCGGCAAGTGAGACAACGAATGTAAAAATATTTTTATTCCACGCTTTGTTAAAAAACAAACTGTAAACCAGCCCTTACTTCCATTTGCCGGTAAATATTTGAGCGAAAGTAAAAGCTTTATAGATATCGATATCGTAACGACTGATTGTGCATTTGATAGGATTTCTGGAAATTTCCATACGATTCTAATAACTTTGAATCTTTCATAAATCAACAGGGCGGATAATTATTATCGTTATGTATCTTAAATATGTAATACTAAGTGATTAACTGAGATAGCACACTGAACACAGCAGGAAATATCCTGCTCGAATTCTGGAGCAGCTCGACTGAGAGAAGTACTTCGACCTAACAGAAGATCACAGTTAAATAATACTGCTTTCAAACAGCGTTGTGTTCCTGTGGTGAGTAAAGTGACCAGAGCTCCTGGGTGGATTGGGGGTAGGTTCGGCGACGCGCTTGCGATGCTTCTGGTGTTGCAGGCATCTATGAGCTACGGTAATCGCTTACCATCAAGTGAGCCGTACGTTTGCCGACCTAGTTGTATAAAAAAAACGGACTCGACAGACTTTGTCCGGTCTTGCAAACTGTCAAACCCGCGCAGTTGAAATAATCGTTACATTTTCTCAAATTTTCCAATCTTTGTTTCCTTTTCTTAGTTTTTCATTTCACAATAACTTTTGACAAAGTAGCAGAAAACTGGTAAAAGAAATCGGCTAGTATTGGTAGGTTGGCTATGGCTAGGTTGGCTAAGTTTTTAGTTTAGTCATTTAGCGGTTCATAATCTATACTTAATATACAGGGTGTCCCGCGATAAAGTGCAACCCCGAAAGGGGGTGAAACTAGACCATAAATTATCGACAAAAAACATAGAAAAAACTTTTTTTTTAAAATATTTTATTTTTTATTGACGAATTAAGATTTTTATATCTTACCTAGACTCTATGCACAAAAAATTATGATTTCTTCCAAAGTAGTGGGTCGATTACTTTAAAATAAAATAAAATATTACGCCACGTACTTGGCGGTAAAGATAAAATAAAAATTAGCTGGCAAAAAAGTGGCATTATGTCTTTAACTACGCTTCTTGTGAAAAAAAATCAATTTTTATGACTGTTTTTTTCAATGATCTCTAATTTTCTCAGAATTATGCCCCCAATACCAGGAAATTTTATGATTTATTATTATTTCCTACCATATTGCCATTCAAATAAAAAAAAATTTACGCCTGTATCCCAAAAAACACGTACAAAAATCATCATTTTTTGTACAAAGAGGCTACGTAAGCTATATAAAAATCTCAATTCGTCAGTAAAAAAAATAAAAAAAATTTTTTTAATTTTTTTAATTTTTTTCTGTTTTTTGTCGATAATTTATGGTCTAGTTTCACCCTCTTTCGGGGTTGCAGATTATCGCGGGACACCCTGTATAAAGCTGAAGAGTTTGTTTGTTTGTTTGTTTGTTTGAACGCGGTAATCTCTGGTTCTACTGGGCCGATTTCAAAAATTCTTTCAGTGTTAGATAGCCTATTTATCGAGGAAGGCTATAGGCTATGTATCATCACGCTAAGACCAATAGGAGCGGAGTCCACGCCGACGAAGTCGCGCGCAGAAGCTAGTTTATTAATATAGAAGAAATATCAATCCAGTTTCTCTTTACTAAGAAATCATTAAGCCAACCAGGAAAACAACCAGACTAAATGGAATATCTGTATGATCCATTCAAACATTACCATTTCCGGTTTCAATAAATAAAATTGATCTCCGATATTAGCTTACTTGTGATACTTGTGTCAAAATATTATTCATGGTAAGCAAAATCGGGATATACTTTATTAAAGCTGTCTGTCATTAGCCGTTGCGTCTTTTGATAGATGGTAGATATCAATCGCCCAGTGGTCGAAATTCGACCCTAATTAACCACAGACAATAAACAAAAGAGTCGTAGGTATAATAAGTAAGGTATATGTGTGTATGTCAACTACATGGCAGTGTGTGTAATGTTTTTTTTTAAATTGATTTAATGTATTTTTATACATAATTTTAAAAAAAATTAGCATGCACTCTTTTCTATATAAACTAATATAAGTGTGCGAAATTTCATACTCCTCGGTACGCGCAATTTTCGTAATAAGGGGTACAAAGTTTTTGCTTCACGTATCAATCTATACCTAGAAGATATTTATTTCACGCCTTAAACCGATAAACTACGATAATAACTCGTTAACATTAAAAAAAATTGCAGTATGCTGCATATTAAAGAGGACTATGGAACATGATGCTCCTATTCAAAACAGTGTAGCAAAAAAATTAACGTCAACTACCGGAACGACGAAATATAAACGACTTCATATACTGCGATACAAACAGACTATTTTAACATTCAATTAAAAACCAAGGTAAGCTTTATATACCTATTTCCTCAAATTACCTAGTTAGTCCAAATTATCAATGCGGCGCCGGTTTTAATCATTTCAAATATTTGTCCGACTCGCCAAACTCCGTTAAACCGCATTTAAAATTGAGCTTAATGGGTAACCTCTATTGCAGGAGCACAAGCACTAGATTTGTACTCATGTCAGGGCAGTATAATGTATTGACATAACAATCGCGGCTGTGAACACAGTTCAGCTGTGCCGCGCCACAAATCCATCTTTGTTTGATGTAAACTTACGTTCAGTGGAAACAATGAATCTAATTTTATATCAGCTAGTTTCATAACTGTTAACAACCCATAAAACACGTGAATTTAGTTTCGTTAATTGTTCTGAAATTTATTTATTAATGAAGATTATATGGACTAAATTAATCGATTACACAAATTGTGATTGATATTAAGGTATTCCAAAATGTCTAAAAGATTTGTAAAACGTAAGCAAACCTTGTAACACGCCTTATATGTTCCACTCCAAAGTCTGAAGATTATTCCAAATCGTAAGCAATGCCAACAGATAAAGCTGACTCTTCATACATACCTACATACATACCTAAAGCACTTCTTTGACAAAATGAAATAATTAGTAGTGTACTGTTTAAATTACATATTGTTGAGAAAATAAGTCATTGAAGCATATTATGTTCTATGACATACAATCAGATAAGGACGCGGCAGGATCAGCGGCAGGTATTAAATAAACTACGCTAAAATGTTACACTAAATACTAATTAGTAGGCTTATTAACGTTAATAAAACTTGTATCTAACATCGTAATTAACATTACGTAATACGTGCGTAATACAATGTCGTAAAATGCGTGTAATAATTAAACTATTAATAATTTTAACGAAGCTAGTTTTATCATTCCAAAATAATAGTTAAGAGGTACCGAATTGAATTAAGCCAACACAAATTTCAGTGAGCATAAAATACTGTTCTATGAATCTCTCGTATTTCCTAGGAATCTTATTTGCATCTGTGTAATAAGGCAATAACATTTTTTTCCTAAGAATATATCCAGTATAATTAACACTTTTTTTTTAATTTTTTCACTAAAATATATCCAGTAAAACGTGAATGAAGACAGCAATAAACAGACAAATCTGGTTATACAATTGGAAAATTATTCTCGTAACTATCTATAGTCTATATACTTAAATGTAAATATATATCAAATTATTAGCCGTTTAGGTTCTACGAAATAACCCTACAGAAGAAAATGAGTACAATTATACTCGTACGTGCGCAGGACACGTGAGGACAAGAAAACAAGATGTTATATAAAGCAGGTGTCCTGTATCACCTGCCCGAATATCATGTGTCTAACCTTCAAGCACATAATTGTTTACCCGTATAACATATAATTATATACACACTAAATAGGCTCTATGGTAGCAGAGCTCATACACTAAATAGGCTTTCATGTAGCGTTGTGTTCCTGTGGTAGCAGAGCTCCCGGGGAGGGGAGGGGGTAGGTTCGGCAACGCGCTTGCAATGCTTCTGGTGTTGCACGCTGCAGTAGCCGCTTACCATCATGTGGGCCGTACATCTTGTTTGCCCTCCTAGTCACATATAACAAAGTTAACTAATAGTTCGCAGCTTTTTCCGTCATTTTTAGTTCATCATTTTAAGTTAACTGAATTCAGGAGACTGAGGTATGTAAATTCAGGGTACATTTGCGTTGTACAATGAACTGCTGTGCTAAATTTCTCTCACGACTTTCTGTTAGATTACTCATGTAGGTATTTGATGAATATGTAGATCTACCTATGCATTTGTTACGCAAATTCGATACGGTAGAGCCTGTAGTTTACAATTATGATTAACAATTCAATTTTTTAATCTGTAGAACTTTCTTTGGAATATTGGCAAAATGATAAAAAATAAGAAAAACTTAAATCACTTAATTATTTTGGAAATGATTTAGAAGCACAGATCAATTCATTACTGTCTGGTAGCTTTGGCACTATTTACAGAAGTTAAGAAAACAGTAACTCATCATTTTTACTCAGGTTAGCCACAATACATGACCAAAAGATAAAAGTACACACGGCCTACAGACAGTAGGGGCACGAAAATACCAGAAACTACATTCTTGTATCGGTCCATTCTATCGTAATTCAGTTAGTCACGCAGTAGCTGCTCCAATTTTATTAAATCTACGTAGTCTCAGCTAAGACATAGAAAAACATAGCACACACTTCATACGGTCTTGTCTCTCGAATCGTAATTAGATTTCCTCAACATCCTCAACATCAATACCGGGGGAGGCTTTTAAGGAGAAAACCAATAAACCGTCGTATGCCTCTTGCGTCACCGTCACCCGCTTCAGGTGAATGTACCTTTAATAAATAATGTGATAAATTCGCTCTAAACTCTTTTCGCGATAAATATTGAAAGCCTCAGTTTTAGTCTTTTAGAAATATACGACATACATAATTATATCAAGTATTTTATTACTTACGACATTCGTGTTTCAATAAGTACATAATTATAATATTAGACTATTACTAATAAACAATAGATTAGTATGAAGGAAATATAGTTGTGACGACGCCATTAATAATAATAAAAAAGGCATTAATAACCGAATCGTACATGTTTAATTCATATTCGAAAATGAAGGTTCTGCGATCAAAACGAATGGTTTTTTTTAATATAGAAACTGGGCTCAAATCAAGACATATAATGTACAAATTTTGACTAGCCCGTTGGCGCAGTTTGTAGTGGCCCTGCGTTCTGCTCTGCGGGTTGCGTGTTAGATTCCCGCCTGAGTCTGGCTGTAATATTTGTATTTATTTATTTATATATGTATTATTTCTATGTATATTTATAAAAAAATGTAGCTATTAGTAGGAACAGACGACCGACCCTGTGTGTATATTAAAAGATTTAAAAGATATTTATTTATTTTAATGTAGAGTTGCAAGAGTGATTGGGAAATTGGCACACTTAGCTCTGCCTTGTGCTCACGGATTGTAGGCTTGATTCCCCTCGAGATTGGGTGCTATTTAAATGTATATTTATACAAAATATAATTATATCAGTGGGCTATTACCTAAAAGAAGGTATTAAGCTGCCCATCTAGCTATATATCTTAAGGACAGACAACCGTCGGTGTATGTTAACAAAATGATACAGACGGCACGGAAAGAAATCTTTAAAAATCTTTTGTACTTTTGTTAGACCTCTGGTAACCTTCTGTCTAAATCTGTAACATTAAGAAGGAGACGTCCACTCGAGATTCTATCGAATAGAATTAGTAAAGTGCCAAACAAAGAAACGCTTTTAATTAATTACTTCGTTTCCATCGAAGGTTATTCGCCACTATTGTAATTTCAGGCTCTATAACGTTGTACGCGATCTGGCACTCGAAAATTGGTTTTCATTGAATTCGTTACACGAGCTGCCGCCTTCAGCGACTGATGTTGAAATCAAAGTTCTAGTTTAATTACTTTCCATCGACTTGATTTTAATAATAAAGTATTATTAGTAAAATGTTTTAACACTAAAAAATTCAATTACTTAGGTAATCACTTTCGAAATTTAATTACTTCTTTTACACCGACGACAGTTAATAAAAATGGTAGCAAGTCTATTATTTTTTTAACTGTTACTTCTATACTAATATTATAAAGAGGTAAAGTTTATAACTTTGTATATACGGGGTAATCTTCGCAAATACTGATCCGATCATGAAAATTCTTTCACTAACAGAAAGCTACACTATTCAGGAGTGACAAGATAAAAGGAAAAAGATAAAAATATATAAATATTTTAAATCACCAGGATTTGAACCTGCGTCCTCTGACGTGCCGTGTCAACAATTCAATCTAATCAAGCATTATTATTTGCCTTAGAAATTAATTGGTGATTTTAAAACATTTATATTTATCTGATTTGCTGAAAATAGTGAGAGGCTACACTATTCAGGAGTGACATAGGCTATATTTTATTGTAATTGTACAAAAAAATTCAGTAAAAAAGAAAAATATTAAAATATATTATGAAAATGACAAAGAAACGAACGCCATCTATCGCTGTTAGATTTAACTATTTAATACTCTATTTTATTTACTGTCTATTTGAATCTATCGATGACGAAGTTTTTACGCTTTTTGATAGATGGCGTTGGAGCAACATATTATTTATTTAAGTGGTTTAAAATTTGTTCTTTATAGTATGTTATTTGGTTCTGTAATTTAAAATAATAAATACACGATATTATTACGATTTTATTCATCGCTGTAGGCGCCCGCTGCCGTTTATTTTTTATTTTATATATTTTCTCTTTACTTTCTGTTTTACTTTATCGGTACTCCGGACGTAGTTTTGGTCAAGTTTTCTTCAAAACTATTTTTGCATTTTAAAAAAGATAATTAACGCCCAACGAAGTGGGCACGGGTCGGCTAGTAATTTATAATTTTAACTGTTAATCTTATACTATTAAACGAGCAATTCTTGTATATATATATATATTCTGAATCTCGGAATTGGCTCCAACGATTTTCGTGAAATTTAGTATTTAGGGGTTTTCGGGGGCGAAAAATTGATCTAGCTAGGATTCATTTTTAGAAAATTTCGTTTTATTCCTGTTTTTAGGCACTGAAAAAAATGGCTAAAATATCGTTAGAATAGGAAGGTTAATTCCGCAGTTGTCATTAATGTTTTAATAGCTCAGGTGGGAAATCGAACGGTCGATATTGAACGAGAAAACCATAGTTCAAATCTGAGTCTGCAGATTAAATTCTTTTTTCTCTTTTTTTTAATTTCACTCGTGATATTTTATGTAAATAAAAATAAAATATAAAAATACCAAGAAAAAAACGAAATAAATAAACAAATAAAATAAAAATAAAAATACCGAGCTAGGCTCGGTCACCCAGGTACTGTAGTTAAAACAATAAAGTTATGATTTTTTTTTTGTTTTTGAATTTCGACGGAACTAAGGTTATAGAATAATAAAGATAAATAAAAAAAATAATACCACCACAAGCGTATATTATACAGAGACTCGAAAGACGGGGGGGGGGGGGGTCTATACCGCGATATCATGTGTAAATTATTATCATTTTTCGTTGAACGCGCGATTTCTAAATTCAAAGAAACAACCAACAAACAAACTGGAACCTTGATACCTTTCCACAATGTTTAATTTTTCATTTATAAATCAGATTATACCTGTATTTAAACATAATATTCTGAAAGCTTCAATTTACTTCGTCCGAAAAAATACACGTGTTTCGGGGGGAGAGATAGTCTTAAACCTCACCAAAGGGTGGTAGGGGGTCAAAAAATTGCTAAAAACATCTCATGATTAATGAACGAGCCCCCGTCAGATGGACCGTTATTTGCCTAGCGGTATGAAAAATAACACTGACTTATGTAAACGAAACAGTGAGTACTAACGTCAACGCAAATAAAACCACAAGAGTCGACTAACCTACGTCAAATAAATTTTAATTCTCCCAGACACGTAAAAATTTAAAAAAAAGAACCTAAACCTAGTCTAATTTGTGAACTGTGATTCTGGTAACTGAAATGGTATGAATTAATAATATGATTAACACGAAATTTACCATGTTTATAATTGGCCACTTTTAGTTTACGATATTTGGAAGCTATTGCAAGCGCCATGTTCAAAATTGCACCCGTGTATATCTTCTGAAGAAACCCAGACGAATCCTATTTAAGGCACACTACAACATCGATAAGTTTGAAACGATGTAAAAGTACATTTGTATGATAATTTAGTCGCTCACTGCTTTCTTGCCGGTTATCTTTACCTTTGTGAAGTACGCATTCGACCTCGTGCTGACGTCAGCTGCAGGTGACTTGCATCGGATGCACGCGCCGTGTCACATAAATACACAATGTGACGTATTGAACGTCTCGAAACGATTCATTTGACCCTTAAAGGAATACAAGCATTCAATAAAATAAGCGTTAAATTTTACGAAAAACAACGATATCGCGTTTTTGTTATTTTAAATATAATTTTCCTTATTAATAAAATTTATTTACTAGGTACATAATTACAAATATATTATATTTGGGTTGTCTGGAAGAAATGGCTAAATAGCCATAAGTCCGCCCATTGTACTTCACAGTCTGTAAATGATATTTGTAGTTGTGATGTACAATAAAGTATAAATAAATAAATAAATAAATAATTTAGAAAGTATAACTTTAACTTAAGAATCGTAAATTTTTAAACCAAGAGGGAAATTATTTTTTTAGACCAATTAAGCACTAGTAAACTTAAAGATTTCGAATTCATGTCTCACAACTCTCTGATATGGTGCATGTCGTCGCAACATTCAGCATACATTAATCCGAAACGCAAAAGAATCACTAATACATCCAAAACCTATCCCGCTGTCAGTTCATTGCCCTTGTTAATTAAACAATTGTGTCATTCAATGTCACGATCGAATTTAGTTAACGCAATGTTACGCCCCGTTGACGTTAAAGGCATACGCATTTTACGCGTTAACAAGCATGCTTATTATTCCTTCGAACTTAGACCATGTTCAGATGACGAGCGCTTAACGCGCGTTTTGATAACGCGCGTTTACAACTACATACATACATTTTATTCAGGCCGTACACGTGCTAACACACAACGACACGCAACGATAAATTGTAACAATTTATTGAACGATTTATTGCTCCAACAAATCGAAAGAGTAGAGCACGTCTCCCGTCTACACGCAACGATAAATTGTAACAGTTTATTGAACGATTTATCGCACCAACTTTTTTACGTTTTTACGATTTCTTATCAAATGTCACTTACCGCTATCGACCCCAGTAAAGCTTTGAACCATGGAGGAAGTAGTGTTGCTGTCGCTTTTATCGGTTGTTTAGTGAGAAAAGTACGCAACACAAGTTACAACTTACGAATACATACGGGTATGCTTTCTTTCGTTACTTTTACTCTATTGGGCACTGATTGAAATCGTAGCGATAAATTGGTCCAACTGTTACACGTTCCAACATATTGTTGCGATTCCCAGAAATTATCCCCAGAAGTTATCAAAACGCGCGTTAAGCGCTCGTCATCTGAACATGGGCTTATATTTCATAGTAACAAGACCTTCATGAATACGTCATAAAAGGCAAACAAAAACAAGTTCCGGAATACGCGTAAAATATGTTGTAAAACTATAACCTTCATGGAGGATATACTACAAGAACATACCTACTGTAGCACTATAGGCAATAGGTTCTTTAACAAATCTGTATACATATACATCATAATATCACATTTATCAATACGCACTAACTACTAACTGAAAGCATTCTTCGAGTCAACATCTGTACAAAGCAGGATCATTTACGCACGCGTCAAACGAGTCATGACTTTTAAGAAAAACGCCGCGGTATGACAGTAGCAGGCTGTATTTTGAAAAGTCCAAGTTAATCGAAATTACTAAACTTGTATGGTACAACAACTGTTCTACTGTAGTGGTGGAAAAGTTCCATTGTTTCCGAAAGTCAGTCACGAGTTCCGATTCCCGCTTCGAGCATTCACTAGTACCTACACATAGGAATAAATGTTACTAATTTGACTGTCATTTTTTGTGGGTTTCATCACCATACCCCAGATAATATAACTAGAGCCGATAAGAGCCGTTATTGACCCCAAAGCTTATCTTAAAAGCATTAGACAATTACTACTAACATATTAGTATTATAAAAGTTTAATGATCTTTACTTAAAAAGCATTTAAACTCTGGTTATTTCTTTTAAAACAAAACTTGTTTTTAAAAACTTTATAATTACGACTATACAGAGTTTTGCAGTTTAAACGTGAGTTCTAGTTTTAAACTAAAACTTTCGTAGATTCGAGAACTTTATGTTTAAACATTATTGTTTTAAAATACCTTTGACCTTAAGATGGAAGAAAGGTTACTGCGTATATATAGAAGAAATTAAAAAAAACTGTTTGACGTCCGAAAACAAATATAATATACTCGTAATAACATTATTTCTTATAAAATTAAATTTAATAATATAACAAAACTGTATTATTTATAAAGTAATTTTATTAAAAAACTCGGTATTTTTAATAATGTAACCTTGAATTACAAAATTAATTTGAAGGCAACAATGGAAATTGCTTTATTACACAATTGTAAAATAAAATTTAAATGGAGCTCCCTAATTTAAATTCAACTTACGACGAACTCCAAGAATTATTAAAACGGATAAACATACAACGAGACAAGATATTGTTTTAACTGAGTTGTAGCTAAACATGTTAATCAGATACCTTATTCAAGCGACTATATTATTGCACTGTTTATATTATATTCCAACGTAGCGACAGGGTTACTTGTAAGGGAAAACTAAATATGCTTTATGCCAATTTAAATAACGAAAATATTAATTTCTGTCTCGTTGCTATTTATCGATTTTAGGCAAACCAGTAGCATTCTTTGAATACCTACTTACTACTCAATGCTACTGGGTATTTACTATATAAATGAATATATTAATCTCATTAACGGCCACAGGCTTCTACCATTTCATTATTTTCGAAACTTTGAATTTAAATATATAATCTATCAATAATATAAAAGTCTTAAAGTTGCCAAATGATATAATTAAGGCAATCTTAAAAATATTACATATATCACGATAAAAAGCAGCTACAAAGCTCTGGATTGCTCCAGGGCATCGAGGCCGTGTACATAAAAAAAGCTTTACTAGATAATTATATATAAAAAAATAACGTTTTAGCGCTGGAAGAATGTTTTTAATTATATTTTTAAGCGTCTTAAACGAATACCTACTTCACCTACTTGGCAAAGTTATAAAGAAAATTAGAAATATCAGTCTTATCAAGCGTTCCATCAGTGCTACATCGCTGAATGATTTTAAAAAATATTTTGTAGAAGCTACACGTATGCCAAAAGAAATGATATTGTACTTCTATGTGACGAAGGGCACAAAGAACGTCATCAAAAGGTTCAACTACTGTTTCGGCCGTATTTTTTCGTCTGAAAGCGATAAGGCGCAAGCAAATTACGCTTGTACAGCGAAGCTCCATTTGTATTCTACGTGAGAAATAACAGTTTCTTAGTCAGGTGAAAACTACACCTTAGTCAGAAAATATAAAAAAAAAAAAACGGACAAAAAGAGAAAAATTCTGAAACGTTCAAGTCTATATCAAAGCTGGATATTAATTTCGTCAGAGTTCTCTCTAAACGAAATTGACATTTAACTGCGCCACAAACTACCTCAACTCCAACTGATAGGCACTTTAATAAATTAATACCTACTGTTAACAGATCTACCAGAACCGCAATATTTTGTTCAAATTGCTTTCAGAACAATTTACTTAGTATTTTATTTTCGTTATCGGTTTATTTATTTTAGTTTTAACAAGTGACAGCGGTTGCTTGAGATTTTTTTCCGTCTGCGTCAGTTTAGCTTTTCATGGACCGGATTAATTTAGCTCCTCTACTTTATTCGATGGTATGGTGTAAGTATTTACTAAAATTGTTTGTTTACGGTGAATATCTGAAATCCTGTGCAATAACAAATGATAGTTTCGATATCTTGTGGATTGTCACCTTTATCATGAATGTTATAACTCGTTTTGCAGCTGTGGGACTACGCTTCAGCCTGTAATATCCTAGCCCTAGACTAGCCCGTTGGCCCAGTTTGTAGTGACGCTGCTTTCTGTGCCAGGGGTTGTGGGTTCGATTCCCACCCCGAGTCTGGGTGTAACATACATATTTTTAATATATGTATTATTTATATGTATGTTTAATGAAAAAAATAATAATATGTAAGTAGACCAGTCGGATGTTACTTATAACACAAGCATTAAGTTGCTTACTTTAGGAACAGACAACCATGTGTGTATTGTGTAGATATTAATAATAATACTTATTAATATCCCACTGCTGGGCACATAGGCCTCTTTCCCAACGCTGGTCGCTGCTCCAATGCGGGTTGGCGAATATATAGCTGTGAGGCTATCTGAAATTAATGTCGTTAGATTTCAAAGACGTAATGTCCATGTGAGACTCGACAATTTGTGACTGTTACTCGTGTATTGAGTATCTGTGTCATGTGTTAAAAAGTTGAGGTGATCCGACAATGCAATAACTCTGAGTGTGACCGTCAGGTTCTAACTTCTTGGTTAACGCTAAAAACCTTACGACCAGTAGCGAAATTTTTTATAAACCATCTTTTATTTCGTTTCCTTTTACACAACTTTTAACGCCTTAACCTCGACTGACCTACTGCCGAGTCTAGCATAATTTTATGAAATCATTATCATCTATTTAAACAAAACGAATAACAAATTGCCAGTAGACCCGGACATTTCACAAATTTTACTTCGTCGTTTATTGATTTTTTTTAATATACATTGCTTTCTTATTTGTCTTCAAAATTAAATTGACGTTGTAATCTCTATAGCAAAGATCAATCTTCTCGTCTTCTCCATCCGATATAACAAGGAAATAATCTCAGCTTTAATGAAACTGTTGTTGAACGTTTATTAATCTTTTCCTAATCCTGAAGGACCGACGGAATAAATTAAGCGAGAAAATAACATTGTTTTATCGTAGAATTTTAATTTAGTTATTATTAGAGTTGTGATAATGGTCAGCTGCGAGTGGATTGGACAGTCCGCGCTTCTCATACATAATTCAGCTGGAATTATAACTTTCGTACGACTCTCAGGGGACATATTTTTACCTTCGTAATAACTAAGTTTCATAAAGTATTAGTTGTAATGTGATATCTTTGCTGAGTGTTTTTAATTAACGCTTCACAAGCCCCGGGCGACGAGTAACTTTCTATCGGACGATAGTTTACTCGATGTACAACTTCTGTACCGGTTACAGGTGTAATGAATAGAAGCGAAACAATAACAATAAAATTAAACACAGATTGTAACAGATTAGACAACAGAACTCGAAAGGAGGTAGCGAAAATTGTGTAACAGACAAAAACATTTGTAATTATTGGGCTGAAGTTACAACTGTTTAATATTAATACTAATAAATAGGTAAATTATATTTCAGTACTTGCCAAAATCTAATGCTATTAAACGAGCAATTCTTGTATATATATAGAATCTGAATTCTGAATCTCGGAATCGGCTCCAACGATTTTCATGAAATTTAGTATGCAGGGGATTTCGGGGGCGAAAAATCGATCTAGCTAGGATTCATTTCTAAAAAATGTCGTTTTATCCCTGTTTTTAAACAATATCGTTAGAATACGAAGGTAAATTTCACAATTATCATTAAAGTTGTAATAGCTCAGGTGGGAAATTGTACGGCCGGGATTGACAGATAAAACACGGTTCAAATCCCAGTCTCGAGATCGATTTATTTTCCTTTTTTTCTAATTTCACTCGTGATTTTTTATTTAAATAACCAGTTCATATTTTTAATTATTATGTCGGTTTGAAAATTACTGTTCATATTTTATCAATAATGTAATTCGTATAAATATCGAGCTAAGCTCGGTCACCCAGGTACTGTATCCTCTATGTAAAAATGGTCCAAGTTCAAATGAAATAGAGCGGTTCCGCTAGTCATTATCAGGTACACGCACAAGCAATAAATAGTACTTATATACTCGTTAAAAATATATTTCTATGTTTTTTAGAGATATCACAACGTTGTTTTGAACGTTAAAGATAAAATTTAAAAGTACAACGAAGTAGTGACTGATAAAGAAACAAATTAAACGATATTTTTGTACGTTTTATGATGTTATTTATTGTATTTTATTCGTGTATATTCTCTATACCTATAAATAGCGGTAAATCGCCAAAATGTATGTATGCGCATAACTTTAGCACAACTGCACCAAATTGAATAAATCTTTCTTTTTGGAGATCGTTATTGTCATGATAAGGATTGTATAAAGAAACGTTGAAAAATAATGTACAATAAAGTAAACATATCACGTAAAATATTTACAAAAAAAATAATATGGCGGTACAAAGTTCACAACGTCGGCTAGTATTAAATAATAATTACAAATGTCTTTACTGTATTCAATTTACTAAAACCACAAGCTACTTCGTTTCAGAGTTAACAATTTAAGTCTTCTTAAACAACGTAATCATTTTACAAAGATTACGTAAACTATTCTAGTTTGTGTCGTTTACAATTACCTAAATTACACTTAAAATAAATAAAAGCGATATTCATGCACACAGTTCAGTTCTAACGAAAGTTTAACATAACAGGAACTATACATATATTATTCATTTCTTACACGAAAGCTGTATTACCATAAACCTACATTACTACTATAGCTATACTGTAATTTTATTGCCGGAATAATACAGCGGGATTCCGTTTTAATACTCTTATACATTGCGCTCGTAAAGATAAATGTTATATATGTTACAGTCAAAGCTCTTAATCAGTCAAAAGTACTATTGACTAGCGAAATCAGTCAAAAGTACTTTTGACTAGACGAGTTGGTCAAAAGTGGTTTTGACAGAAAATTATTGGTTATTAGTACTTTTGACTGCAAATTTGCGGTTAAAAGTACTTTTGACAAACGCTCTCCGTCAAAAGTAGTTTTAACTGCAAAAAAGCGTCAGTCAAAAGCACTATTAATATAAAAGTTTAGGCTAGTCTTTAGATTGAGAACGGCGTCGGTCGGTCGGTCGGAAATTAGATAGGTTAGGGTTATTTTTTTTTGTTTCTGTGACAAAAATATGCCGATAAACAGTCCAATATTGAAATTAGATAGGTTAGGGTTATTTTTTTTGTTTGTTTCTGTGATAAAAATATGCCGATAAACAGTCAACCGTTCTTAATCTAAAGACTTACCAAATATCGGCCACCTTACTTTTTAAGAGTTTTGACTGATACAACCAGTCAAAACCACTTTTGACGGAATCATTTAGTCAAAAGTACTTTTAACCAGCTCCATTGGGCAAAAGTACATTTAACTCATATCATCCCAGTGTTCCATTTTTCAAACGGTTACTTTTTTATTTTTTATTGGAATTTTAATTAATTTCTTTAAATTAATTTTTTTATGTTGGTATTACTAACAATACTAGCTTTCAGTTGAATAAATGTCATTTCACTTCACGCGGTTTTTTCTATCCATAAACATAATTTTGTTTGAAAGTTTTTAGTGGAAATTATGGCGAACAGAAAAAAGTAAGTAATTATAATGTTTTATAGTATATTATTGACTATTTATGGTTTATACACATGTTATATCATTGTTATATCGTGTGATAATACGTTTTCACAAATAAAAGTCGTTATTTGTGGGTAAGTGTGATGATAATGTACCGTTCCATTATTTGAGCAGTAGGAACATACGCACATGTAATTTTTTTACATTGTAATTCATACTTTATCAGTATTGCCTCAAAATTGTGGTATTATTTTATTCAGATTGAATGTGGATAAAATAATCTCGCATTTGGAAAAAGATGACGATGTGTTTTCGGCTGATATTTTCATCACAACTCCCGATAATTGGCAAAATACCGACGAAGACAGTGGTGACGAACAGTTAGCTAGTATAAATAATTTGTCAAGATATCAGTTACTTGCAGAAGCTGAACTTCGGGTCATCAGATCGTCTCAGGCTGAATCTACGATAGTGAACGAGCTCGTTGGAGATGAAGCTAAATTGGACCCAATACCTTCCACATCGTCAGTGACGCAGTCTCCACAGCCCAGTTTGAATTACTAGGATCAGAAACAAATAAAAATGGAATAAAAAAAGGGAAACATGCAATTCGAGTTTCTAAAATAGTATATTATCTATAGTATAACATGTTATTGCTATTTTATTATTGTCTGGATATAACAGTGTATCGAGATACAGAATGTATTGGGAAAAAAAGTTGACTGACCGATGCTATTAGATTGGATGGTAAAGGACATCTAATTGATAAACAAAATCGATGTATATTGCCACCCCTTCTCTTCCCGTGGGTGTAGTAAGCGGCGACTAAGGGATAACACAGTTCCACTTCCACTTTGGAACTTTTAAAGCCGACCGATGGCGGGATAAACATCCAACTGCTGGCTTTGAAATATACAGGCTGAAGACAGCAGCAGCGTAAGCGAACCCCAGAGCTGGTTTTGTGTCGGTACACAAAACCAGCTCTGCGGTCACCAACCCTCTTGTCCAGCGTGGTGACTATGGGAAACACACACGAGTTCAAGCGATTTTTGGCGCGAACTTGTCGAGGCCTATGTCCAGCAGTGGACTGCGATAAGCTGAAGTGATGATGATGATGATGATAATGTGATGAATAATTATAACATTTAAAATATATGTATTTTTATCTAATTTTTTTACCAATACAATAAATAAAAAATGTGAATAAAATAGTTTTATTTTCAAACGAAATCCATAGCCACTAATAGTATCTTACATGTCTGTATAAGCCTAGTGTTCCATTATTGGAACGGTTACAAAACTAAAAATCTGAATGAGATATATTTTTTTGATATATGTAGGTATCATTATACTTCTATAAACGTGCCCCAGTTCGATTTTCATAAAAATTGGACCTATTTTACTATGGTTGGGATGATATGAGTTAACTGTTATTTTAGTTAAAAGTATTATTGACTAAAGCAAACGGGCAAAACTACTTTTGACTGATTTTGCTAGTCAATAGTGCTTTTGACTGGTTAAGAGTTTTGACTGTAACATATACATTATTATCAAAACGCTACAAAAGACTTTCATACACAAATTTTGCTCTGTCATTTTTCCAAGTTCTCGAAATAGTCTGGAAGAAATGTCTAATTTACCATAAGTCAAATATTTGTGACGTACAATAGAGTATACAGACATAAACTCGGTAAAACTGAACTGTAACAAACATCGTTTTACTGGGCAATGGCCACTTTTTCCATTGACAAGGGGCATAATCCATCGTGTTATACCACAAGGGTTCGGCAAATGATTTCCCCACCAAAAGTGACGATCGTCTTATCAATAATGGTAGAGGAGACGTGGAACATCGACCTTCACCGATCTGATAACTCGATGGGACATATTTTTTATCAAATATAATTTATAAACAAATATGCCTATGATAACTTGCCTATCGAAAAGTGGTCATAGCTATTTTTTGCATTTTGTTTTTTTTTGCAGGCAAGCCTATATGATTGGTTTTGTAATTACCATATCTTACCTATGATATCAATTTCGATTAGAACAGATCGATGTAGTATCGAATATAGGTATATATTGACCTACCTGTTCACATCTACTTGCCAGGTAGCCATGACCAAAAATAAGTAGGCAAGCCTACCTAGGCATATTCTGTGTGTTAAAAACTATCAATTGAGATAAAACTCATTCGGTTATCATATAAGTGAAGGTGATGAAAAAAAATTAATTAAAATTAATTAAATTAAAAGTAGCTATGACCACTTTTCTATAGGCAAGTTATCATAGGCATATTTGTTCATAAATTATATTTGATAAAAAATTTGTCTCATCGAGTTATCAGATCGGTGAAGGTCGCTCTTCCACGTCTCTTAGACCATAACCGCAATCGATGTTTCAACGTTCTGTCTTAAATATGACGGAGCATACAAAACCTAGTACCACCAGTTCTATCACCCTCCCCTGTGCACGTGTCGGACCGGGATGGGAACCCGATCCTGCTAGACACGGCGTCGTCGGGACTGTTGAGACGTGAGCCGGACAGTCCCCATGGAGAGGAAGTCTGGCCTTTTCGCCGAGGCCAGCCTGTCGCTGGAGGGATCTTGTTGCATGCGTATCCGGGACCCTCCAATTAAAGCGGCTGAAGGCTCCCGCAGGGGTTTAGTGCGGTAGTGGCACCCCCAAATGCTGAGTTTGACATACGGTCTAGGACTGCCTATCCGGGCGTCCTGGATATCACCCCTAAATCGGTTACCTTGCGATATAAAAAAAGGTCCATCGCCCTAATGGAACAGTAGGCATTAAGAAGCTTTAATGGACCTCTAGTCACTACTAGCATACATAGCAAAGTTAAAATGCTAGTCTTGTGTAGTAAGTAGTAAAAATGACATAATTTTTTCTTTATATTTTACGACGTAGTTTCAATAAAGTTTAATGGAAAAATGAAATAAAAATATATTACTTTTTTATATATAAATACTTTTTATCGTCAACTACGATTTTATCGACATCGCTAGTAAGAAACTGTAACATCTGTCCCAAATTTAATTTCGTTTCTTTCTCCGAAATATCGTTGGAAACAAGTATGAATATTATATTATATAATAATATTGAGTCGGTAATAAAATCCGATTCTTATTTGTACAAAGATCGTGTAAATACTAAATAGACTACATCGTAAAATCAATTAAAATAATATTATGTATTTGGAGTTCAAAATTAAGTTTTTCGTTTAATTTTTTTTAATAGGAAGTTGTCATTAACAACAACTTCGTTTTTAATAAATTCTCAAACCCAAACATAATTTTTATGAAACTGGTGAAGGTGTTTTGAGATCATCTATTTTTATTTAATTTTATTTTGTTCAACCAAAACCGAAAGACAAACTGACTGAAACGTTTAGGAACACGAGTACTAAAAGTATTTGCGCACACAACCACAAAACTTCTTTTGGTCAGTAGGTTAACAAAAATACTCTATTATTTAACAATTATTCCAAGTCAAGCACGCAGGTACCTAACCGCTGTCTGAATGTAATTCTTAATTCATGAGTATTCATAGGACTGCTGTTAGCTACGTCGACTATGCTGTTTCATTAGTATGAGCACGCATAGCCACCGTCATGAAATGACAGTATCATAATTATAAAACCTAATGACGGTGTTGTTTTTATTTTATCAACTTTAGTACATAATTATATAATTATTTATTATTGATACAAAGAATAGTAGAAAAAAATACATATATCTATACTAATATTATAAAGAGGTAAAGTTTATAACTTTGTTTGTATATACGGGGTAATCTTCGCAAATACTGATCCGATCATGAAAATTCTTTCGCTAACAGAAAGCTACACTATTCAGGAGTGACAAGATAAAAGGAAAAAGATAAAAATATATAAAGATTTTAAATCAGCAGGATTTGAACCTGCGCCCTCTGACGTGCCGTGTCAAGAATTCAATCTAATCAAGAATTATTATTTGTCTTAGAAATTAATTGGTGATTTTAAAACATTTATATTTATCTGATTTGCTGAAAATAGTGAGAGTGTATTGGAACATATCAAATTTCACCGTACCCTTCTTATGTGAAAAGGATTATAACGCCCAACGAAGTGGGCACGGGTCGGCTATCTATACTAATATTATAAAGAGGTAAAGTTTATAACTTTGTTTGTATATACGGGGTAATCTTCGCAAATACTGATCCGATCATGAAAATTCTTTCGCTAACAGAAAGCTACACTATTCAGGAGTGACAAGATAAAAGGAAAAAGATAAAAATATATAAAGATTTTAAATCAGCAGGATTTGAACCTGCGCCCTATGACGTGCCGTGTCAAGAATTCAATCTAATCAAGAATTATTATTTGTCTTAGAAATTAATTGGTGATTTTAAAACATTTATATTTATCTGATTTGCTGAAAATAGTGAGAGTGTATTGGAACATATCAAATTTCACCGTACCCTTCTTATGTGAAAAGGATTATAACGCCCAACGAAGTGGGCACGGGTCGGCTAGTCTGAAATATATTGCTACAACTTATTCCTTTTAAGTATGTAATATATTCCTATATGTAGAAAATAATTATAAATATATTATGCCGTTAAGCTGTTTATATTTCATACTTTCTTTTCATAGGCTTCATTATACTAATAATAATTTTGAAAAAAAGAATGTCACTTTGATACCAAATAAAACCAATATAAGAAAACCACTTTTTTAATTTTTTTAATACTAGTAATAAAAGTAATATATTGTATATTATGTTTCATTGATAATTAATGTAGTTTTAATAAAATAAAAAAATAAAACACATTTTAGGCCTTGAGATAACTCCGTACATATATGCTCGTACCTCGTCCACGTAAAGTTATGAACGTATGAGGAGTGAGGACATGATTTATGAAAATGGATCACAGAGTGCCGTAATACATCAAAAATATTTATTGAGTTGACTTTTCCATCAGGCGCCCTACGATTTTATATTAATTTTGTATATCGTATCGTAAGAGTTCTTTGACTAATATATCTTTCAAGTTCAGGGTTTGGATTACATAGGTACTCATAAACTGACTTTTAAACTATGAAATATTACGATTCAGCCTTTAACATCCCACAGCTGGGCATAGGCCTCCTTTTCCATGTAGGAGAAGGGTTGGAACTTAATCCTCTTCGCTGCTCCATTGCGGGTCCACAAATACAAATATCAAACCCGTAAACTGTCGGTGTTTAGGTCCGTACACGGCTCACACCACTACACTGTAGTAGTAACTGAGGTAGGGCACAGCAGAAAATTTCCTGCTCAAAATATGGAGCAGCCCGACTCGGGTAGTACCTCGTCCTTACAGAAGTTCACAGCTAAATAATACTGTTTTTTCCTACCATGCCGCCATGCTGCCATTTCCTACCTCAAGGAATATAATATCTGACATGTAAGAGACAATAAATTTATGAAGTATATAATAGTATAGTAGTACATACTTAAATTTACGTATTCATTTTTTGATGAGGTGACACAAGTTCATGAACTTTACTATACTTAATAAAGGTCTCAGATAGCCTGGCTATCATTAACTTATGTGCAAAAGTTCATCAGCAACCCGTAAAATTAGTTCTAATCATCTTAAAGTCTCTGGAGACAAATAAAGTTTTTTTTTTAAATCAATTCGGGCTAGAAGACAAATGACACTGCGAAACCCAATTATGCAGTTAACATATTCATTAGCGGTCCTCATTTCTCAAAATGTTATACTGTTTTATCGCCATTTTTATGATAATCTGCGATTAGGGTCGCTACAAACAGATGTTTTGAAGAATGTAGGTCGGGTCAAGTTTGTCCGACGGGCACGACTCATGCTCCTTTGCTACACGTAATTCTAGTCATTCTATACAACTGCTGGTACAGTTGGTTCGGCTAAGTACTAGCGACGCGACCTAAACCTAATACTATTTTAATACATCTCTGTCCTATAATATATGATCTTTACAAACTTTGTACTATTTATGATCATTATGATTTGCGATCAGAACATTTCTGGAACACATGTCATTAGATTACATTTTTTTTATAAAGTCAAGTATGGATTCCCCGTTCGTGTACGTGCGTAAAATACAAGATTTATGCGTGATTACAGAATAACAGTACGCCAGTACCTAAGAATGCAGGCCATAAATGGTTTCAAAAATATAAAGTTAACAATACAAAGTTCTAAATTTGCATATTCAAATGATGATGGAACTATACTCGACTCTCCAATACGTCATGGTTTCCAACACTGAAAATAGGCTGTCCCAATTCAAATCTATTATATTAACAAGAAAGCCTTTGGATAGGTTCCAATGAACAATAGCATTGGAGTCTGGGGCCTGGGTCCATAGAGAGTTACAAAACATAATGTAAATTAATTTGCTTGACATTTGACTTCTGGGCTAAATTTACTGAAAAAGCACTATCTTTAAACCTTCAAATTACTTATTATTACTGATTTTGTTTTTAATTTTTATACTTTTAGAGTGTAGTAATTAATATTACAGTCCAGTCCACTGGAAATATTCGTTTCTGATAAATGACATATGCTCGCAAAAGATTACGGGCAAATAGTAACGGCTATTAATAAACAATACCAGTAGTCTATACTTATATTAAAATTGTAACAGAGTTTTTTTTTACACTAGCTTCTGCGCGCGACTTCGTCGGCGTGGACTCCGCTCCTATTAGTCTTAGCGTGATGATATATAGCCTATAGCCTTCCTCTATAAATGGGCTATCTAACACTGAAAGAGTTTTTCAAATCGGACCAGTAGATCCTGAGATTAGCGCGTTCAAACAAACAAACAAACAAACAAACTCTTCAGCTTTATTATATTAGTATAGATTCATAATTTTTTCGCCGGACACTGTTATTGATATTAAAGTATTTAATTTCTTTTTTGTTAGGTGGTTTGGTTTGGTTGGATTGACTACTACAATTTAACTGATCTAAAAGCTAAGCTAAGTGACAGAGATCACTCACTATTTTCTAACGTTACTAACCCTGTCGTCTATACTATACAAACAAAAACTATGTCGATGTGTCAGAAACGCATTGTTACAGCGGCCGAACTACATATAATTATTGTTATCTAAAATTGACACACGTTTCTACCACAGTACTAAATTTTAGTAGGTACAAAAGTAACGCGATAAATGACGTCATTTAATTTAAACATTTAAAATATTATTGATAACTAGATTATTAAATATCACTACAGATTAATGCCTTATTAGACCTATTTATTAGTCAAATGATGGTAAAAGTATACCCACACCAGTTAGAACATGAATTGATATTTTATGTATGTCAAGAATATCGTCTATTAACATTACTCAAATCGATAATTATGTACTTATTCCCTGCATTAGTGTCGCACCCAATAGTATACATAAGTAATATTGTATAGTCGTAAATTGTTCAACGCCATATCAGTGTAGTCCATTACGTCGCAGATAAACTCCTATCAAACCCTGATAGGCGCTCATCCGATTTTTTATCACTAGTCATTCAACTATTATATCAAGCACAAAAATATGTATTCAAAGTTATATTAAAGTTAAATATTTTAACGAACTCTATTTCAAATTTAATGCTTTTTCGTGGAAATGTTGATAGGCCGTCAATATTCAGACTACTGGACCAATCTACATCGCGCAATGCAGTAGGAAGATCCGCGAATATACGAGCATATACCGCTGCGGTGATGTTAGTGAACTTAGCAGATCATTGTCCAGCAGATCAAAAATAAATGTGAGTTCTTATCGCATGCAGCTGAGTTCTACAGTTCCTGATACTTTTTAGATATAGTTCCGGCGTTTTTACCTTAAAAAAGACCATTGACAAAATGATCTGCCAACTTTTTTTAACAGCCAGGTCAGTAACCTCAGTCAGCAGTAACCTGGCTGCAGGTAAGTATAGCAATCATAGAGGTGGGTGCCTAGTGCCTACTACAGTCAGGTATATAATGCAAAATATTGACGGTTTTAACTTACTACATGTAATTAACATGAGAGGGAAAAGATAAAAAAAAAATTGTAGCAGGCCTATGGTGGCAGAGGTTGTTTTTATAAATTCACAATATTGAAATAAGCCTATAAAAAATTGTTTCATCTAATTAACAGATGAGGGAAGATTTTGTTATATCCCGGATCTTAGACCATTAGGCATATATACTTTAAGGACGCGGACATCATTCACCTTCGGTTTTCCGACTACATTATATCTGTATAGACTGTATAGTCATAATAAACAATGCTCAACGACCTCAACGGAATTGCTCAATAGGTAAGTCTAATAATGAACAGAAGACAAAGCAAAACTAAGGTTACCTATATCTAACGCTTCGCTCACTCACTTAGCCCATCCGTAGAACGCTACTCTTAGAATTATCAACGTGTCTAAAAACCCAAGACTCACGGTCTAACAATTAAAGTCTCATTTGGAGTAGCTAAGTCCAGTTCAGACTTGCTAATAACACAAACCGAAATGGGATAATTGTTGAGAAATTTCGTGATATCTTCAGCAGACTAAAGTTTTCTAACGGAGCATATTCGACATCTTGTTTATGAATACCTGAAGAATATCTTTTAACAGTACGTAAGGTCAACTGTGACATATAAAAAAAAGTATGTGGGGCATTAACGCAAGCATATTGTTAGGAGAAACGGCGCTATTTGGGTGCTCAGAATTGAACTGAAAGCAAGAAAAGACGTCATCCCCAGAAGAGGACGAATATCGACGGCTGAAGACAAATAAAATAAACATAGAGCGTGCATATACATTGGGGTTCGACCTTACAGAAGATCACAGCTAAATAACACTGTTTTCAAGCAGTGTGTCGTTCCTGTTGGTGAGTAAGGTGACCAGAGCTCCTGGGGGGAACTGGGTATGGGGTCGGCAAAGCGCTTGCGATGCTTCTGGTGTTACAAAGGTCTATAAGCTACGGTGATCACTTAACATCAGGTGAGCCGTACGCTTGTTTGCCGATCTAGTTACATAAAACAAAGAGTAAAAAATACCTATAAATCATAGTACCAAAAATAATAATTTATGCTTTAATACTTTAAACGTCCACGTCAAAAACTACTAATTTTATTATTTATTTTAATTCGACACAATATTCAGTTTTCATTAACATTTCATTGAAATTATCTTTACGGCCCAAAAAAAAATGCCAGACGGTTTAATTATTGATTAAAAATAACAGGGAACGTCTACGCAAATTTTTATCTTAAGAGCGCGCATAATGCAAAATTACCAATCTTCTATTTGTTTTGACATGAAAAGTTCCAGACCAAATCTTAAAATAAAAATATATGACAAATGACAAACTACGTGATATTTGCAAGGGTTGACCCATATCAAAAACATAATAAATTAAAAGTAAAAAACCTTTTTAAAAACCAAGCTTTTATTTGAATGCACTAAAACGAAAAAAATAAATTTTTACCTTAAAACTTTTACTATCTACTTATAAAGTCATTACACATAATCTATATGATAGAAAAGCTTGTCGCGAGATAGTACTCGTATTTCCTTAGTTTGAAAATTTTAATAGTTAAAATCAATCACATCAATTTATTTAATTTACTTGTTTACAAGCAAATCTTGCGACAAGCTTTTATATCATATAGATTATGTGTAATGACTTTATAAGTAGATAGTAAAAGTT
Source organism: Melitaea athalia (assembly GCA_905220545.2). NCBI lineage: Eukaryota > Metazoa > Arthropoda > Insecta > Lepidoptera > Nymphalidae > Melitaea > Melitaea athalia. Next base: position 4,624,843 of record HG992178.1, on the reverse strand, counting down.
TTAAGGTAAAAATTTATTTTTTTCGTTTTAGTGCATTCAAATAAAAGCTTGTTTTTTAAAAAGGTTTTTTACTTTTAATTTATTTTTGACTTTTTAGTCGGTTATCACGTCACTTTATTAGAATTATTCTTAGCAAGCCCTTTCATTTGATACCCATATTGTAGAAGTGCACTAAAAATAGCTAGTCCGCACTCTTGGATATGCCACCATATTGGATTTAGAATGACGTCACAAGGGTAACCATGCTTTGGCATCCAAATTGAACCTATATACAAAATTTCAGCTCAATTGGTTGAAGATATCTGCTTCAAAATTGAGTTGCAAGATTTCACCTGAATAAACATACATACATACAAACCATGCATTGTCATCCAAATTGAACCTGTATACAAAGTTTCAGCTCAATTGATTGAAGATATTTACTTCAAAATTGAGTTGCAAGATTTCACCCGAACAAACATACATACATACAAACCATGCATTGTCATCCAAATTGAACCTGTATACAAAGTTTCAGCTCAATTGCTTGAAGATATTTGCTTCAAAATTGAGTTGCAAGATTTCACCCGAACAAACAAACATACATACATAAATACATACAAATCATGCATTGTCATCTAAATTGAACCTGTATACAAAATTTCAGCTCAATCGGTTGAAGAGATCTGCTTCAAAATTGAGTTGCAAGATTTCACCCGAACAAACATTCATTTTTACATACATACATACATTGCAAGTTAAATAAAAGCTTGTAAAATAAGGAAATTTCCTCGATAAAATATAATCACGAAGTAACCTCTAATTTTTATATTTTTTCTATTTATACTCGATATGGTTATGTATGACCATTAAGACAAAAATTTGATAATTAATTACATTTAAATATGAGTAAAGGCTATGCCAAGGCATTTAATGTAATTACTTTTAGTTTCGGAATTATATACAAAATAACATATTTGTCGTTTTTTACACTCGTAATGCGCTCAGAACTATATCGTCTATCGCACTCTGACACGAGGCTTTGTGTATATTTTGTTTCATCGGGCGCGCGGGTGAAATCTGATTTTTTGCTCGCCTTATGCGCCCTCTTAACATTATTTTTGGTCCATGATACACAATGGTATAGAATACATCGAAAACCGTAGCAAACCTACAGAAACGAACATGATGAATGAATTATGTATTTTGTACAATATGTTTTGTTTTTTTAACGTAAAATTTTATCACAACCAGTTAACAGATGTTACAAAAAAATCCGTATGCTAGACTTTGAACTTGTTTTTTGTCAGAATACATATTTGATGTTTCATTATCGAAAAAGGCTAAAGTTCACGAAAGACTACAAAACAAAATATTATATGTATTACAACAAACAAAATAATTGATTTTTTACTACGTAGTAGTACATTTTTTGATGTCGGTTTTTATAAAATTAAAATATATTTATTTTAAGAAAAGTAAGTAGACACGGTATAGCATATAACGGTCTACACACACACAAATAAAAACGCAACACTCCAAACCATAACCTTCTTTTTCAAACCCGGTCAATAAAGTTTAAATAAATAATGCAATAAATGAAGTCTCGCACTCCATGAAGGCAGTCGCATAATTTCAATAAATTACAGCGAACCATAGATTACGAGACAAGGCAGCTCGTTACGAATTCAACGAATAAACCGAGCGACAATTGAACTGCGTTGTAATTCAGGAATTCACTTTTTAACTAAACACAGTCTTCTGCTTCGATGACTTATTCCAATCACCGGAAAAAAGGATTCTTTCGCCGCCGAGCGACAAGTTAAATTCCGCAATCCAAAAAAAACTTGATATTGCCATCGAAACAAATTCCCGACAATTCCACAACGTTTAGTAGATAAAAGATTTTCTAATACCCTTTGAGAGCGATTGAGATGCTGAGATGCTATTATTGTTTCATTTGCATAAATCGTTTTCGTTCCGAACTTTTCCTTTTGTATTGTAAATCAATTCCATTTATGTTAAACGAAAACAAAGGAAAGCTTAACGTTGGATGTATCAACCTCACTGACATACGGTTCTCGATTGGCAAAAAATATTTCTTTGACTGGATTATAAATGGTTCACTCGAAACATTACTAATAACGATAGATATTTACGATAGATAGATATTTATTGGTATACAATTAACAGCGCTTACAAATATACAGTACAGTTTTTAGTATAATACTAGCTGCTGCCCGCGACGTCGTCGTCTGCGTGCGTTTACTGCTCGTTCCCCGTAGGTGATAGTGTGATAATATGTAGCCTATATTATGACCCGACTTCTTAATAATATTCGTGCGAAATTTGAAGTAAATCCATGCAGTACTTTTTGAGTTTATCCCGGACATACGTTGACTTTCCTATCATTTTATTATATGTATAGATAATGTAGATTACAAACCCACACCATGAAATACAATACAATACTGTAGTAAAATTGACTTACAACGTTTCTAAGGTCATAACTTGGCTGTTTGCAAACGAAGGTAGGGACTGACTTCTAACCAGATACCTGTGTTTAGGATATCACTAAAAATGTCATCTTGAAACGAACTCTTGTATCGACGTTTTGCTATTAAAATAATCTTTAGGAGACTCGAGAAGAATCATGTAACCATGTATTTTTGTAATATCTCGAGCACGTTACACTTTTAAGGAATGATAATTAACAATATATCATCACGGACGTAGGACGTACAAATAACAACTGGCAGTATCATCGAGTTTGCATATTTTCTACTAACACCCGAGTAATAAATCGTCCGCCGAAGCGGATCAGATCATATGTATGTAGCGAGCGCGTAAAACAGACGCGGATCTCCAATAATTTGTTCATTGAACGAGCCGCACTGATTATATTGAGCTATAAAGAGTGGAACGGCGCCAAGTAGTAAACATCGAGCTTGATTATAAAGCGAATCTTGATACAGTTGGGCGTTTTTTTTGTACATATCAATCTGAACGCGTAAACAGGATAATTCGCCTAGCAGTTCTGTTGTAATTTGTTTAAAGACCGCTTCCTACATCTAGCAAACGATTCGATTTTCTTACGAAACGTTTCAAAGATATTATCATAAGTCGGAGTCAAATGTAATAAATGTGGTAGGGGCACAGCAGGAAATTTCCTGCTCAAAATATGGAGCAGCTTGACTAGGGTAGTACCTCGACTGCACAGAAGATCATAGCCAAATAATACTGTTTTCAAGCAGTGTTGTGTTCCTGTTGATAAGGTGACCAGAGCTCCTGGGGGGATTGGAGATAGGGTCGGCAACGCGCTTGCGATGCTTCTGGTGTTACAGCCGTCTATAAGCTACGGTAATCGCTTACCATCAGGTGAGCCGTACGCTTGTTTGCCGACCTAGTTGTATTTAAAAAAAAAAGATACGGAGGTAGAATGACATTAATTTGAAGAGCAAAAATAAAATCGTAACAGTAAACTATGTAATATAAAGTTATACGAGGATACCAACGTGTAATAACGTTAGCAGGGCGTACAAGGTTGCTTTCGAGAAGCGGAACTCGAAACTGTCGCATAGAGGGAAATATCTATCTCTGTTCCCAGCTAAATCATACATACTCAACGAACTAGATCGTATAGGATGCGAGTAATATTGTGTATGGGGTAGAGTTTCAACTTCGACACGTGACCTCGATAGGCAATGAGGAATGGGGGGAAAGTCGAATCTTTGACTGCACTGGGCGACTTGAAGTATCATTTCGTAACCACAATCCATACTAAACTTTCTTGTACATGTGCACTTTTTGCATATTATAGAATTATGATGCATATATGGACTACTTTCATGGGATGGGTATCACTGGTTAGTACATATACATACAAATATGCAATATTACACAGATATCCTAAAATTGTATACATTTGCCCGTCTGAACTTATAATAAAGTTATCATCTGATATCTGTGCATTAGATATTTTAAAAAATCTAAATGTAAGCCACCGGATATACAACTCCTTCTTGCCTTATTAGTAAAAGAACTGATCGAAATTATTATTACTTATAATATATAAATAAATAAATATCCATAACATAGATGGTCGTCTGTCCCTAAGTTAAGAAAGTTAATGCTTGTGTTATAGGTAACATCCGACTGATATAGTTACATATTTTATTTTTCGATGAGCATGCATATAAATAATACTTACATAGATAAATATATTTATTACACCGAGACTCGTATACATACACATTAGTAAATAACCATAGTAATCATCTCATCTACGGCCCCCAGTAGATATTAAATCCTGGGTCATGGAACACCCACACCTCGGCGAACATCAGCAACCGGTGTGGGCGATCTTTGAGACTTCGACTAGCCTGTTGGCGCCGCAGTTTGTAGTGACCCTGCTTTCTGCTCCGGGGGTTGTGGATTCGATTCCCACCCCGAGTCTGGGTGTAATATACATATTTATTTATATATTTATGTATATGTATTGTTTATAAGTATGTTTATCGAAGAAAAAAAAATGTAGCTATACCAGTCGGCTGTTACCTATAACACAAGCATTAAGTTGAGTGCTTACTTTTGGAACAGACGACCGTGTGTGTGTGTGTTGTACATATTTATTTATTTACTTATTTATTTGAGAGTCACTACAAACTATGCCGACGAGGGTGTTTATATCCTTCATATAGAAAAGTATTTCGACTATTAAAATTGAACCCAACATCTAAGTACCTACATCATAAAATTTCACCGGTCGCTGATAGTTTATAGCGGTATTCAAGATATAACCTTGAGAGTCAAGTGAAACAAGTCCTAAGTAAATACCTTGCACGACGTCGCAGACAAAAGCTAGTACCTATATAAATAACTAGACCAAGTACGTACCGCAAATGTGTCGTACAATTGTTAGCTTACGAGATAACCCTTTGAACTAATTTAATGGACGGTTATAAAACGATACGGCAGCGTTTTAATTTAAGACGTTACAGTTTTGAATGAACGTAATATATCTGATACTGCCCGAGAATGTTAGATTTATTATGTAAGTAGGAAGATTAATACTAGACTTTAAAACTAACTGAGCGCCGCGGTTTGACACGCGTTAATTTGAGGAAAAAATTGCCTATAGACTTCCTCGGTAAATGATCTATCAACGACAAAAATATTTTTTTTTATTCGAACCAGTAGTTCCTGAGATCAGCGCGTTTAAACAAACAAACAAATATTTCGGCTATAATAGCATGTTTTCTGATTCACATATTTCTGGCCTTTCTGGGGGACGTATTTAGCTGACATAATAATCATTAAATTTAAAAATAATTAGTACTGAGGCAATTAAGTCGTATGGCAACGCGGTCAGTTAAAATTAGTGCCCCGACTCACGAGTAAAACAAAAATAAACTTGAGGGTAGATAAACATGCACGCGATCCATCCTCACTTTCCCATCAAAACCGTCAATCACAAACACGTTGGCATGATTTATTATAAACCAAATATTCCCTTCACAATTAAAACAAACAAACGTTATTGGCGTTTTTATTTATTTTTATTTTAGAATAAAATTAATTACGTACACAGACTGTCTCCACGGAAATATTTCATTAAGATTTTTGGCAACTGACAGAAGAGAAAATATTTTTTATATTACAAAAAAAAAGGCTAATAATATACGAAATATTATCTCGGATATATCAAATAAATTCCAAATGAAATGTTCATTAAAATTTATAAATATCGTGTGCGTTAATTAAATTGATAACATTTTATATCGTCATTAATTTACTTTATTAAATTTAAACAATACAAGCATATTTAGGTACGTATTGCAGACATCGTAATGGAAATACAGAGGTTTCCTCAAACCGAAAATTAATTAAAGTCTAATATAAAACGCGAAGCAAGCATCAAAATCGGTTAATATATTAATTACAGTTTTAGTAATTACGTAAAAGGAAAGACGTCTATTTTAACTTAAATGTGCGTCAAGCAATTTAATAAAAAATAAAAAAAACTATATTATATGACAAAAATATTAATAAGAAAAATAACACGGTCAGTCGAGAATGTGATCAATTTAATGTTAGGAAAAGAGGTTAACCGCCATTGACGCAAGACCATAATTAATGACATACGCTTGATAAGCTGTTAATAACTAAAAAAGTTCCTATACATGTTTTGCCGTAAACAAGTAAACTACAAGTATAAGGGCCTATGCAAACCACGTTTTTTAAACGCGCTGTCGACGCGCGTTTTTATCCCACAGAGCGGTTTGTTGGCGTTTGCATCGCGTTTGTATCGCGTTTGCAGCGCGTGACACGCGCGTTTTCATCGCGTGACACGCGCGTTTGCATCGCGTCTGTATCGCTACATACGCTCGTCAACGGCGCGTTTTAAAAACGCGCGTCGACGGCGCGCTTTTATTATACAGGTGTGCAAAGGTCTACAGGCTGCGTCTAAAGCCCTTCTCCCATTACGATACGCACAGGCGATTCAAGTATCCTGCAAGTCTTGGCGACTAGTCGCCGCCAAGTATCTCACATACATTTGAATGCAGGCTCGCACACTACGCTACTGGTATCCTACGCGTCCGCGACTAGTATCGCGCGACTCGCTGTGTTGGTCGCTTGTGCGTCGCGTCTCCTGTGCGTCTCGACAAGATGGCGGCGGAGCAAGAAATAAATATTAAGTTTGTACAAGAAGTTGAAAAACATGCTTGTTTATATAACTACAAATTACCAGAATACATGCGGAAAAATACAATAGATAGGACTTGGGCAGAAATTGGGAATAAATTTCAAATAACAGGTTTGTTTTGTTTATACATAATAAGTAGTTTATTAATCATTGTTACATTGTATTTTGTAAACAGTATTGGTATTGCCAAGGCAATGAACCTTGCTCAGATATAAAGTAGTTTGCTAAATAATTTCGTTGGTTGTGTGGTGACATAGTTGCAGTTATTTCTATATTTTGAGGTTGTATAGTCATAGTTACGGGAATAGTGACCGATCTGTTTTGTATTACCTCCCTTGGACTATATAGAATACCCTCATGTTGTCGAACAAAGTTGTGTAAAATACACACTGCTTTTATTATATTTGATACTTTTTCTATTGTATGACATCTTATAGCTGTACTTAATACTTGAAATTTCTCAGTCATCATTCCAAAAGCACATTCAATTGTATTCCTCCCTCGGCTTATTCTGTAGTTAAACACCCTTCTCAAGTCATTTAAGGTTCTTTGGGGATATGGTCTCATGAAGTAAGATAGAAGGGGAAATGCCTCATCCCCAATAAAATAGTATGGAAATTCATAGTTAGATGGGTCATTAGGAAGTTTGGAAGGTAAAGGAATATTAAAACGTCCATGTTCAATCCAACGTTTGATCCTGGAAGCACTGAAGATTCCACCGTCGCTGTTCCTACCAGCATAGCCAGTTTCGATAACAGTAAATAATCCATCGGCATTACAACATGCCATTAATACTATCGAATGGTAGGATTTGTAATTAAAATTACTTGATCCCGAATTAGGTAATTTTTCTATTCTGATGTGTTTACCATCACATGCCCCTAAGCAGTTGGGTAAATTCCAGAGGCGATCAAAACGAGCAGCAATGTCTTTCCAATGTTGCACATTTGGTAATGGCATATAGTCTCTATTTAATATCTCCCATATTATAACTGTAGTTTCAGCTATGACCTTGCAAATTGTATTATCTCCTCTTGCAAAATACAATCCTAGGCTTACAAATGAACAACCTGATCCCAAATATCTGTAATTAATAACAATTAATATTAAGGTTATTTTCAGGATCAGAAGCTAAAGAAAAGTGGAAAAATCTACGTAGTGTTTTTGTTCGCCATTTGAAACCGCCTAAAAGTGGAGCAGGGACTGCGCAAAAAAACCATACTACTTAGCTGATTTTATGCAATTTACTATACCGTTCATAAAAACAGCAGGAAAACCATCAGGAAATTTGAACGAGACAATAGAAGATAATGACACATTGCAACCACAGTCTCCTGAACTATGCGAACAAACACAGTTCACAGAAAGTGTACCTACAAGCACTCAATCGATCTCGCAACAGCATTCATCTCTTCCTTCTACAAGCAGTCAATCAATCTCACAACAGCATTCATCTCTTCCTTCTACAAGCAGTCAATCAATCTCACAACAGCATTCATCTCTTCCTTCTACAAGCACTCAATCAATCTCGCAACAGCAATCATCTCTTCCTTCTACAAGCACTCAATCAATCTCGCAACAACATTCATCTCTTCCTTCTACAAGCACTCAATCAATCTCGCAACAGCAATCATCTCTTCCTTCTACAAGCACTCAATCAATCTCGCAACAACATTCATCTCTTCCTCCAACAAGCACTCAATCAATCTTGCGACACCAATTACCACCAGCAACAAGCAATAAAAGAAAACGGAAGAAGCTTGAAGAAACTCAAGCTGAGCAAGATATTGCAGCTTATTTTAAATTGAAACGATCTAAAATTATAGAAAACTGTGACAGTACTGAAAATTCAAACAAAATGTTTTTACTGAGTTTACTGTCGGACGTGAATAAATTGAATGATAATCAAAGAAGACTGTTTAAGAGGAGAGTGCTTGAATTGATAGACGATATTATGGACCAAAGTAGTCCCATCACACTTTTATCTACTCCTTCACCGACTGACAGGGCAATAAGTACGCCAAATACCATTAATGAAAGTGTACAATCAAATACTGCCACACTATATTATGAATCAATACCTATGTTTTTATCACAGGAAGATGAAGAATAAGTAATAATTTTTATAATTGATTGAAATAGCCTATGTTTTAATTTGATGATTGATTGATTCATACTAAAAATTTAATATACATTTTTAATTACATATGTAACAATGGAGTATTATTTACCTTAGGGTTATCAGAATGCTTTCTTACACTCTCTAAATATAGTATTTCGTTGATGTATAGCAGGCTTTATTAATGTAACAAGATGCAGGTAGGTCTCTTTAGACATTCGGTAGAAAGACAAAAATTTATTATCATCATGTTGTAGTTCTTGTGCGGCTACAAAAACTCTACGTGTGTGTCCACACTGAATGCGCGGTGGCGGGCGCGGAGACGGTTACGGCGGCGGAGGCGTATGGTGGCCACAGTGACGCGCGAGTTCATGTAGCGATTTGACGTATATCAGGGGTTGCAAACTATAGACGAGGATTTATTATTTTGACCAAATAGGTAGTTTGGATTGAATCGCACTTATAAACAATTCGGTATTTACTGCCATTTTACCAAAAGCAATAATATTACAACTTATACTCGTCCAATCGATTATTTTCTTTTTGACAGTTCAAGAAAATTTAAAAATAAGTGACCACGAAGTATAGATACAAAGAGTCCGGACGTAATGTTAACGAATTGTCTCAATTTAGGGGACAGAATTTTAATTATAATTTTAATTTCCCACGTAAAAAAGGTATAAACTACAGAAAGCGAATACATAATATAGCGACAAGACCGAAATGGTTTGATACCCCTGCCACCCGCGCATTAGATCGCTTGCTGACTAGGCCCGTAGTGTGGACAGAACGCGCGGATAGGAATGTTTGAAAACTACGCTCGTTATATCGCTCAGTCGAGTCGCGTAGGCTTCCGCTTTAGCGACTGCAGTGTGGACGCAAAGACGCGTTTCATATGTTCGAAATTTCGCGCCCGCCGCCGCCACCGCGTTAGGCTCGCAGTGTGGTCCTAACCTACAATTTATGTTTCTTTCAATATATGGATGAATCCAGTATTTTCTACTCTTGCGTTGACGTCTTCTGTTTCTATAAAACAGAAAAGCTGCAAGTGCTTCTTCGTCACTAGAATCGCTCGACATAACGTCCGTCCACAAAAACGAGTTTGCACAAATGATAAATTTAGTCATTTTTCAGTAGCATAATATGCGAGCGTCGGGTAGCGAACAAGTATCCAACTAGTATTCTACTCGAGTATCGTACCTTACAAGTATCGTAATGGGAGAAGGGCCTAACTCGCGTTTGTATCGCGTTTGTATCGCTACAAACGCGCGTCGACGGCGCGTTTAAAAAACGTGGTTTGCATAGGCCCTAAGCGCTAGTTATTTGTAATACAATTGAAACACACTACGCAATAACAGTTACATACTCTAGGCAGTGACTGTTGCGAAAACGTAAATCCTTTTGAAAATGGTACCAATAAAAGCTATTTTTATTTTTATTTTTTACGTTTCAAAATAAGGAGAAAATAGATATTGAAAAAGAAAATTGCTTCTTGTCTTTAATTGTCAATAAATTACATTTATTTTAAACAATTTCCAACGACAGCCTTACAACATAATAACAATATAGGTAACCGATAATAATATACACAAAAAAAAAAAAAATCATTTGCAAGTTAAGCTTTCACAAATTACAATAAGCCATTGAAAATGTTTTACAGGGCTGCCTTAACAGGCGACGGATATGTCATTGTACGACATTAACGGGTAATCATAAAAAATATATAGAACTGGTATCTCACAGTTACAATAAAGCATCCGATTTCTTGGAAACGATCAATTAGCCACGCCGTGTACGAAACGATCGAGGTAAACGAAAAGCGGAATGTTTGTAAATCTTATTCACTCGATTTTATCAAGGAAGTTTGTAACGTCACGCGGATCAATCTAACGAGTCAAAGAAAACAGGCCAGAGTATTAGTGGAATTCCTCGGTGTCATAAAGAGCTGGCTGATTGGTGTGACGTCACCGAATGGATGTGCTCACGTGTAAAGCTTATCTGTTTTCGGTTGGGAGCGCATTCCACCGAGTACTTCTCCCTATTCTATATTTATAGTCCGGTGCTTTACGTTAGAACTATACGCCGTAACAAAACGTTCCACTCGAGAGCTCTGCTTACATTTACATATTTTTTCCCCTACAAAACTGTCTCAAGATTTACATTTCAAGTATCCCTTACGGTGATTAAAGGATCTACAATTGAAGACTGTACCTGTTGACGTGTCGTTCTAAATTATTTTGTTTCGAGGCGAATCGAATCAGAAAATACAACAGGGCCCCGCGGAAACAGTCACTTAAAGCATTCTTGATGACCCATGACTGACAACATGATGATTCCCCACTGTACCTCGTTTCCGACATGGGATCGTTGTTCTCATCAATCTCGTTACGACAATTTGGATATAAAACGCCTACATCAATTTGAAATGAATTTAATGTAAATACAAGAAACTCCCATTACCTCTCATTCCTGTTTATGATTTGGAACTTCTTCGTTTCAGTTCGTAAATTTTCATTTACGAGACAGCCATAAAATATGACTCCTAGCGGATTAATTTAGATCGTTTCCGTAATGTTATTAATCTATCGAAAATAACGTATAACTGAGTTTAAAATCCTGAATAGAGCGAGGTTTAGAACCAGTCTTACGAATCCGAGTGAGAATATAATCACTTGACCAAATATTGACGGCATCTATTTAAACAGAACTCGTGCGCTCGTGTTAGATAAAATGATGTATAAATGTCTCGCATAATATACATTTTCTTGTAGGTATATTCGACATCAAAGGAAAGTTTCTGACGTTCAGTAGACTCTGGTTTTTTTTTCAAACGTCTACGAATAAACTATCGGCGTAAATCTTTTTTTCGAGTTCAGGAATAATTGATCTACAGCAAGCTCGTGTCAAGTAGGGAAATAAGAGAAGAATAAAACGCGTAAAAAATAAACATCGTCATTCTGGTCGTGACGTTAAAACAGAGATCTAAAGCCTTCCCGTTCGCATAGACAGGGGAATTTAATATTGTATGTCGTTACGAATAACGACAAGATATGAATGAAATAAATATTACAAATTTATCATAGAAATATACACAATTTTTTCTAATATTACATACGACAAACAAGAGACGAACCAAATGATAGTAATAAAAGGAAAAAGCTTATACATAATACATGAATAGGTATATATCGTCATATTGTATATTGTCTATTAATAAACATACTCATTTAAGAAGATTAAACGGTAAGAATATATTTAACTAGCTTCTGCGCGCGACTTCGTCGGCGTGGACTTCGCTCCTATTGGTCTTAGCGTGATGACACATAGCCTATAGCCTTCCTCGATAAATGGGCTATCTAACACTGAAAGAATTTTTCAAATCGGCCTAGTAGTTCCAGAGATTACAGCGTTCAAACAAACAAACAAACTCTTCAGCTTTATATATTAGTATATAGATTTATTTTAAGTTTTATTCAGCTAAACCTAATCTGTATTCTTCATTAACTACAATCAATTCACTAACACGCTGTTTCTATGAGAATTTTCCAACAATAGCACCTGCATGATATACTGCTGATAGCAAACGAGGAGCGCCGTGATAAAAATATTAAGATACTAGCTTCTGCGCGCGACTTCGTCGGTGTGGAATAGGATCAATTCTGTCATACATGATTTGTGCGAAACTTTAACCGTTTACGCAGCGGAAGCTCTCAAAAGGAAAAAAACCCGATTTTGAAACATTCTTCATTGGTGCTACGCTCCTACTGTTCTTAGCGTGATGATATATAGCCTATAGCCTTCCTCGATAAATGAGCTATCTAACACCGAAAGAATTTTTCAAATCGGACCAGTAGATCCTGAGATTAGCGCGTTCAAACAAACAAACAAACAAACAAACAAACAAACAATCAAACAAACTCTTCAGCTTTATTATATTAGTATAGATTAATTTTGCAAACTTTGTATATACTGTATTATACTGAACAATTTATGTACAAATTCATTTGAAAAATTCATCGTGGCTAGTCATTTTGTCTGATATCAAATTGACGTGTTCTGCTTCACTGAATCATCTCAGCACACCTTCCCACGTAAGACACACTAAATATCGAACACTGGAGAATACTCGAAAGTGAATAAATTAATAATGTTGTATTAATAGCATACTCGAAATAACCGCTAAACATCCCTTGCGGTATTACCCGTGTTAAGTTTTTGACATTGAAGTTTGTATTACATTTTCGCTTCCATGAATGATTACACTGCTAGAGTAGCACAACGTTTCATAGCTTAACGTAAACCTTGTATACCCCGTCCGGCGACTAAATAGCTTTTTGACAGCTCACGCCTATAAATTACAGTTTTTTTTTTCGGAATAACGTACTAAAAATTTTACAGTAATGTCATACTTTATTGACGATTTGATTGATTGAGTGAAGTATCCTGTGCATAACAAACAACCACAGACTATGAAACAGTTCTTGAAATAAAAAATCGATAATAAATCGATCATATGATAAAAATAATTTTACGTCATGTGATTATTGTTTCTATAAATTTAATACAAAAAAGGAAATAAAAATAGTATTACTATGACCCCAAGATTGATTACTTGCAAGGAATTAAGTCGAAATCTTGAAATTTAATTGCAAACCAAGAATAAAGAGCAATTACTCTGTTAATTCATTTATTTATTATTTATATATTTCATTTATAATTAAAAAAACGAATAAACGCATAAATAAATAATATTTTTAAACTAAATGTATTCAATTAAATCGATTTAAAGTTCTTCTTAAATAAAATCGATTATTATTTCGAATCGAATAAATAACGTGTGAGGCAGTCACTAATGTCAAAATTTCTTGAAGTGTCAAAAAGATCATTAGTCGCCGGACGGGGTTATAGTATCTTTTTCTTACAATCATTACATTTTATCAAACTTTAACTGTGTAACTAGTTCCTGATAATATCAGATTTCAGTACAAAAAGACAACAGTAAACATACTACAAAATACTACTACAAATACTACAAAATACAGATCAATATAATCCTATCTAAGTTAATTTTGTATTAAATTCCATAGAATATCAAATATACTTAAATTCATAAAATAATGATACGTCGACAGATGAGAATACCGTCAAATATAATATGGATACGAGCTCGCGATAATAATGACGAATACCTTAACACCTAATTATGGCATACTCGTAATTGCTTGTTTCGTCTGTTTTTTTTTTCGTACATCGTATCTGTGAATAAAAACTAAATATTTTTAACGAGATTAAAAACAGAATTAAATAACAAAGAACAAATATTTTGTTCTCTGATTTCATTTGTTTGTAATACAAATAAAATACCAATTTAAAAAAAAGAAGACATCTCATCGTGCTAGGTGGCAATCTTTCGACAATAATTCGACATTGAACTTTCAATAAAAAATAGTTGCAAGAATTCGACAAATTACAAACATCACTGTGTTTATCCTATCACACATATATACTCGTATAATATGCATATATGTATACACAATTAATATACACAATTGTACCCATTAATGAGTGTCAACTACATCACTATCTATATTCTGTTCCGGATATTATTATCAATTACGTAATTTTACATAAACGAGGTTGGTGAGTAGAAGGTTGTGATACGTACCTACGTTAAATTTATGAATATTTCTAATGGTCGATTTACATCAGACGAGCGAATGCTCATTCTATCCCCACTACATCAAATTCTTATTAAATTATTTTAGTGTAAACAGGCGTAGAGCATTCTTTCGTTGTTATATATTATATGAATACGAGTGTTCGAAGATCAAGAAAGAATGCTCTTGTTCTAGCTCTAACTCTTTGTTCGTTTGGTCTAAATCCACCCTTACATTACATCTATAATTTTGCTTTTAAATTAATTTAGTCTAGATCTTATACTATTAAATGAGCAATTCTTGTATATATATATATTTTCTGAATCTCGGAATCGGCTCCAACGATTTTCGTGAAATTTAGTATGCAGGGGATTTCGGGGGCGAAAAATTGATCTAGCTAGGATTCATTTAAAAAAATGTCGTTTTATCCCTGTTTTTAGGCAATGAAAAAATATCATTAGAATACGAAGCTTAATTTCACTTCGCGTCAACATAGCTGTAATGGCGTAAGGCGTAATTAGGAAATCGGCGGGTGTCAAATCGTGTTGACCCGGGTTCGAATCTCAGTCTCCAGATAAATTTTTTTTCTTTTTTTTTTAATTTCACTCGTGATTTATTATTTAAATAAAATTAAAATATAAAAATACCGAGAAAAAAAAAACAAAAAATAAAATGAAAATACCGAGCTAGGCTCGGTCACCCAGGTACTTTACATTATTCGTGAAACATAGACCGATTATTCGCCCATTGAAACAATAAAACCCTAAAAATTAAAAGTTTTCCTTTTAAGGCGTAAGTTTTATTAAAATTTCATTATCGTTAACTTTTTTACTTCCACAGTCGCTTGAAATTATCTTAACATAAAAAAAAAACACATTTCTCGTTGCCGTCTCTCAACATAAAACGTTAACATTACAAACAGAGCTACTTAATTACATTCAAAGGTATACAAAGTTTTGTAACTTTTAATGGATCATCCTTTAGTTTTAGAAATACAGGCTTAACTGAAAACAACTTAAAAACACCCGAAGAGTCCTTAAAAACGGAAAACCTTTTTGAACCGACATTTTTGATAATTATTCATTGAAGGATATCCCTTTGATGTTCCTAAAAGTTTTAATTAAAAAATGTTAAAGGAATAAAACATTGAAAATAATCATTCATTTTAGAAAATATATTATGCTTTGACTGCAATACGATAGGTGAGCATTCGATACATTTATATAGCCTACTTTCGATTTTTAAATTATGAATAAAAAATGTTATATTTTATGTGCTTAATACTTTAATTAATACTTTGAGTACATACTAAGAATATTAGAAATGCGAAAGTTTGTATGGATGGATGTTTGATACTCTTTCACGCATAATCTTTTCAAACTGATTGTTATGAATCTTGGTACCTAGATAGCTGGAAATCTAGAATAACACATACGCATTTTATCCCGACATTGGCACAGAATCGGCAAATACGCGGGAGAAACTGTGTAGCGCAACTAGTTTACAGTTTATATTACCAACTGGTGAAAGGCCCTTAGCCAGTAGTATTTTTTTTCTTAAATATATAACTACGTCGGCAAACAAGCGTATGGTATGGCTCACCTGAAGACGTCTGCAACAAAAAGCGTCGCAAGCGGCAACGGCCGACCCTATCCCCAATCCTCCCCAGGAGCTCTGGTCACCTTACTCACCAACAGGAACACAACACTGCTTGAAAACAGTGTTATTTAGCTGTGGTCTTCTGTAAGGTCGAGGTACTACCGCAGTCGGGCTGAATATAATATGATGAAATAATCATAACTGACCGTTCATCTCTATCAAGTGAGTCACTGATCAGATAATCATCCGGTCATTTTGTTGTGACTCAGCAACTCGATAGCGATCTTCGTAGAAACTATATTTTGAATACCAAATACGTATATATACCAATTCCTGGTAAAACTTTTACATATTCCTTTCAAACTGCTCGTAACTTAATTTATCATTTGAATGGAAATATAAGCTTAAATAATAACAATTATAAAACTTAAAGTTTCATTATAGAAGACTTCTATTAAACTAAATTTTATATGGATGCAAATGTAGTTGAATTCCGATTTATTTGAGAGTACTATTTATGTTAAGACGTATGTTGTGACGTTACAATTCTGTTATCTCGGGTAATAGATCAGATACCCACCTTATAGAAGAGTCACGTTTTTCATCAAAAACTCGTTTTAACGTTACGGTTATTAGAAAAAAAAAAGATTTAGAAAAGTAGTTAAAATGTTACCTCGCGAATAATAGTCTGATCTTTGACATTAGAAATCCCAACACTATCTACGCACAACAAGCTAAGAGTCTTAATTTTTATATCCAACTAGCTGACCCCGCAAACTTTGTTTTGCCATACATGTTATTAACCCCTTAATAACCTCCCTTGTAACTTAGGGATATGAAAAATAGATGTTTTACTCAGATCTACCCGATATGCACACAAAATTTCATAAAAATCGGCCCGGACGTTTCGAAGTAGTATTGTAACTAACATTGTGACACGAGAATTTTATATACAAGAATATACATTTAAATCTATCTATATAAAAGATATTTCCACCCATTGACTCATCACGATGTCTCTGGAACCATAAGGC
Source organism: Melitaea athalia (assembly GCA_905220545.2). Classification (NCBI taxonomy): domain Eukaryota; kingdom Metazoa; phylum Arthropoda; class Insecta; order Lepidoptera; family Nymphalidae; genus Melitaea; species Melitaea athalia. The sequence continues at coordinate 4,607,749 of HG992178.1, read as the reverse complement.
GTAGAGATTTGAAATTTGGTAGGAATATTCCTTTCGCCGAGTAAAGGTCAGCTAAGAACGGATTTTACGAAACTCCAAAAAAGAGTGGGTTGAGTGGATTAATAACGTATATGGCAAAACAACGTTTGCGGGGTCAGCTAGTATTAAATAACTGTAAAAACTGAAATAAACGAGAAAAGTCAAACACAACATATTTTGTATTACTTTTCCATCGGTCTTAACGATCAGTGAAATACGTTTACCCGACTAAGCCCCAAAATGCATACCATGCGCAAAAAGTTAATGTCCGCAGCAACAGATTTATTCATTACGTACCGATTAAATGAAAGAAAAAATATTAAACGATGTTTCTTTTATTACATCCCACTTACGAAGATTTATACTGCCCATTCGGTAATTTAATAAAAATTAATATCTATACTAATATTATAAAGAGGTAAAGTTTCTAACTTTGTTTGTTTGTAGGGGGTAATCTTCGCAAATACTGATCCGATCATGAAAATTCTTTCACTAACAGAAAGCTACCACTATTCAGGAGTGATATAGGCTAGATTTTATTGTTATTGAACGAAAAATTCAGTGAAAAATAATAGTAAATGTAAATCAAGTCGGAGAAATGCGAGCGAGATGAAAACTTTACTAAATATTTGCATCACAAAAATAATTAACGCCCAACGAAGTGGGCACGGGTCGGCTGTGGTATTTTATAATATTTTACAGGTGTATTAAAAGCAAAATCGTTTTGAGCGGCATTATACCGTAAAATAGTCTGTGATACTTATAAACTGTCGAGTCTGCACCGAAATCTTGACATCGCGACGTGAATCAGGCTTCAAGTGGGTACCCGGAGACGCGCATATTGTAATTAAGGGAGTCTTCCCTCTGTAGGGTGGAAAAGTGCAAGCAAATGAGGGGGAACGTTGCGAGTGCTTTCACAAATGCACTTTAAATATGCACAAGATTTGATGTAAATTTATGAAATATTATACACTAATTTCCTGTTCATAGATTTCATAAAATTATACGGAATTATGCAAGTTAATTAAGATATGATAATTTGTAGTGGTTTTAAAGTTTAGTATCGTGCACAAAGATAACAAGCTTTTTCAAACAAGCTGTTCTTTCTTCCAGCGAGTCCTACAAAAAGTTATTTTAAATCTTTTGTTATAATCATATATTTTTATTATCTTCGAAATCGTTCTTTGAAACATATATTTATGACGCTCATTCGTATACCAAATATTTATCATAGTAAATTTGTACTGTCATTTACAGTAACTATTAGAAATGTAATCATCAACCTAAATATTAACACTTAGTGAATTATAATCAGAAGGCATGGCATTTTTCATGCTGGCTTTACACGATCCAGATTGTTACAATTTATCGTTGCGTGTAAACGGGAGATTGTAGCGACTTATTGGGATTGGAGTTGGAGTGAACAGTGCTCATGCTCTACTCTTTCGATTTGTTGGAGCAATAAATCATTCAATAAATTGTTACAATTTATCGTAGCGTGTAAAGCCAGCATCAGTTATGACACAAAATATAGCTATCATTATAGCTATAGGATATCTAAAAAGGCCGGTAAAAGAGCAGGGCAGTGTCAGGACTCGTAAGTCATAATTCACGTCACGAGCAAGCCATGAGTAAGAGGCGTGTAATGCAACCGAGGGCCGCCGCGCGCGCAGTAAATATTAATTAGGACAATCGGCGCCAACTCTTTGAACCATGTCTATTACATATCTATGGCTATTTAGTTAAATTAAACATAAGGCTACAAACGGCTTTTGACTGTTGTTAAAACTATTTTTACGTGAATTATTGAATGAACGTATTTCAAATGAAGTGTATCGAAAATATAGTCTACAGATGAGCGCAATAATAAAATGGATGCAAGATGGCGGATGAAGCAACAAGTCTGGTACCCCTGCTTTTTGAATTTAGACTAACAGTGACTCCCCCCACCGAATTCAGAAGAAAAATTACTGCTTCCAATTTTTGTAAATCTCAGGCCGTTTTTGAGCTAATTCGACTGGGCTAATATTACAATCATATATTTTATAATAAAATATTTATTTTTGTGATCGTTGCCGTCTACCCAGTTTTTATAAAAATAATTGTGTTTGCTCGCAAACGAAAAAAAACCGACTTCAATTACATCGACAAGTAATACAACGTAATAAGACGAAAAAATAGTCAAGTAAATTTTTTTTTTTTTTTTTTTTTTATGTTACTAAGTCGACAAACAAGCGTACGGCTCACCTGATGGTAAGTGACTACCGTAGCCTATAGACGCCTGCAACACCAGAAGCGTCGCAAGCGCGTTGCCGACCCTATCCCCATACCCCCCAGGAGCTCTGGTCACCTTACTCACCAACAGGAACACAATACTGCTTGAAAACATTATTATTTAGCTGTGGTCTTCTGTAAGGTCGAGGTACTTCCCCAGTCGGGCTGCTCCATATTTTGAGCAGGAAATTTCCTGCTGTGCCCTACCAAAAAAACGCGCTATATATAGCGCGTAAATACGCGCTATTCAAGATTACTCAAAAAGTTGTAATCAGTTTTCGATCTAATTTAAACAAGACTACAAGACAAGTATTAGCTTTCGATTAAAGTAAGAATCATCGAAATCGGTACACCGAGTAAAAAGTTATGTGGTATACACTGAAAAAAAGAATTAACCAAACTAGTTTTGCTGCTTACATTTTAAACAAACTTTTGTCGTTAATAAATAAACTTTGACTAGTTATTACCTATCTAGTTTGGTGTGTGTTGTCAAAAGCAGTTGGGTTAATTTATTAGGTTAATAAGTTACAAAACGTTTGGTTACTAGTAAATGAAACAACGTAAACCAATTAGTTTTACTATAGCAACATAACCGATGTGTAATACATAACATAACTAATTGTTTATTATTTACTTAAAGCCTTTGATCATATTTTACAAAACGTGCACATTTAATTAATTACCAAACTTTTGTAGACATTAGAAAGCTTAATAAGTTTGATAATATCATAATACTTTATTTATTATCTACAAAGGTTTTACATGTGATACCCTATTTATTTGACTGATAACAATCGTACTAAAAGCTGTATCAATATAGTCAAACTTTAATTACAAATAATCTAGCAATTTAATAAATATCAATCATACATTGATTGATATTTAGCTTGTACGTTGTCTATGTGACAAACGAAACGCTGCGCGCTCGGAGCGGGGCGGTGATCAGTGTTACTGTGTTTATTTGGAGTCAGCAAAAGGAGTGCCTCGTGGTTAGTGTTTACCCTGTTGTTTCTACGGAGCGGTACGGTTTCTACAACTGGTTTTCGTAAACAGGACTCACCACGCCCTAGCACCACTGCACCAGTGTCAAAGAAGCATTGCACCAATTGCAAGACAGGCCAGAAAGTGACATAAATGAAAAGCTATTATGGCTGAAAAACTGTTGCGACTCATGGGGAAATGGTTGAACAATACTGAACCATTACCACAAAATATAGCTTGAACTTGTTACAATCGAAAGATTTAACTATTCAGCAATATTACGATGAGTTCAAAGCACTGAACCAGCAAGGGGGCATCTTCTTGGTAAGCATTCTAATATTGTACTAATGGTTGATTCTTCTTGGAAAATATTCTCTTCTCAGAAACGTGTCATTTTTTTTATCTTAAGTATTTATCAAAATTAACAATGGCACATGAAATCACCACATATTCGAGAACCGATGAAATAGTAATCAACCAAATATTTTCTCTCTATCTCGTTCTAATATTCTACTAACCCTCCCAACACTTATTGCAACAGTTTTCAAAACTATCCAGGTTCAAAGTAATGGTTCAACAAGCTTCTATAGTATTGTTTGTAAATATTATTCTGTTGATTTGTCTTACAGCTATTAAAATACTACAAAAGTATCTATCCGGATTGCGACCAAAAACTTAAGTATTGAAAATTGGCTTACAGTAAGACCAAAAATTATCAATCTAACCAAAAAACGTAATGATACAATGTTGAAAGATATTATGAAAGACACAGATCATGGTAAGTATTATCAAATAGGTACTTCGTCAATAACATTTTTATCATTATTATGTGCTGAAGATCCTGTATAACACTTGTTTTTGCTTACAGCTAGCGATGAGGTAATGGACGTAGCTGCTTTTATGGCCATTCCCCTTCTGATGACCACTGCGAATGTTAGAAAGACAAAATCAAAAAATCTAAGGGTCTGTGGCGGCCATCGAAACAGGAGGTGCAAGAAGGGTTTATTACCCATGTGAAAACTGCCGCTGAAATAGAAGAAACCATCACCCGTCGTAAAGTGAAACTAAGTAACTATATAAATATTTTTGTTAATGACAATGATAGAGTTATTTTTGAATGTATACAAATGCATACAGTTGATTTCGATTTTCACTTGCATAGTTTTGAAGTGATGTTTCCAGAACATGAAATTGTTCTTTATGTATATCAAGATTCATTACTTTCTTTTATTCCTAATCACATGACCATTGCTTCAAATGGTAAAAGCTATGTAACACAAAGAGCGCTTTTTTAACTGAGATGTAGATACTATACGCCAGGATAGAAACTATAAGTGTGTTAACTGACAGATTGAATGTTAAATTCAAAGAACTGATTTATTATTTAGCTATGTTTTGACATCATAATATTATTATTTTTTGTAGACTTTATAAAAAAATTATGTTTTCATGACTGTAAGTCAAATAACTGATTAATAATTAATTAAGGTAAAATACTATTTCGAAGTCATGTTATAAATGATACTGAAGCGGCTCAAACCATCCTCCAGGACAAAAAACAGCTGTTTCATACAAGAGGCTACTGCTCATTGGAAAACGTATGACAACAGCCCTTTTTTATTCTGGAATATTGTATTTTTAATTTTGGTATTTTGAGATATATAAATTAAAGTCTACTTGTACCTACCTATGTATGTGAGAGGAAAAATAAATAAGTACAAAAGTAATGTATAATTTTATTTTAAATCAGTAAAATTAGCCAATATTAATTAATCAAACTGTTTAGTAATATGTAACAAACCTAGTTGAGTAATGGTATGGTTCATGAAATCTAGCTTGTACTTAATAGTATCTATACTTATTTTTTTGTACTTAACAGATGTAGTTTGTAGCTAAAATGTAAATGTACTGATGTGTTTGTTGGTTTTTGAACAAACAGCCACAATATTGGTATAGATTTACATTTCAGCTTGCAAATTATATCTACTGCAAAAAAATAAGTATGTAAATACGATACGCCAGATTTCATTAACCATAATACCATTACTCAACTAGGTTCCTAATTTATTACTGAATAGTTCCCTACTATTACTCAACTAATTTAGTTACATATTACTAAACAGTTTGGTAACTACTAACACACCAAGATATTTTAATAACAATCACACTGTTCACATATCAGTAACAGTAAAAAATAGTAATCCGTTGACAAAGTGTTTTGTAACCAATAAGGCCACTATTAGGCTACCAGTAGGTAAACAGTTTGTTAAATTGATACAAAATATTTAACCTATTAACAACATATCGACTTGTTAACTTCAACAAAATAACTTTATCAACTAGTACCTCAACTCAAATAGTAAAACTCTGTTTTGTAGCTAGTAAAACTTAGTTTGCAAGTCACTTTTTTTGTGTAAATAGTAACCAAATTTTGTGTAACTGTATACAAAACATTTCTTTCAGTGTAATATAACGTAGGTCGACGAAAAAGTAGTCACGTAAATACGCATTATTAGATATAACTCTAAAAGTACTTGTCAGATCTCAATTAAATTAAAATGGGACCACATGACACGCAACACCTTTCAATTAAAACAAAATTGATCGAAATCGGTCCACCCACTCAAAAGTTCTGAGCTAACATACATAAAAAAAAAAACATACGTGTCGAATTGAGAACCTCCTCCTTTTTTGGAAGTCGGTTAAAAAAAGATACATCCTTAAAAAAAGTATGGCGATACTGATACAAAATAAAATTTAAATAATTAATTTAATAAAAACTTGCATCTAGATAGCGTATGAGTAAAAATGATCATACAAGTGTCACATAGTTAATTTGTTTGCAGACATATTGACGTAAATAATAATTCGTCATAAATGCGTCAAATTGGCTATTGAATGTCGGCGGAAAGTGTTAACGTTAATATCGCCCAGTGATCTGGACAGAATCACAGAAAGCACACTTGAAATGTGAAGGACACTTCATTTGCAAACATCCTACAATGAGTGTAAGTACCTACAATCACAAAGTTGATAGCTGCACAATGGTAAAATATACATTTAAATGTTTCAGTACCTGGGTGACCGAGCCTAGCTCGGTATTTTCATTTTATTTTTTTTTTCTCGGTATTTTTATATTTTAATTTTATTTAAATAATAAATCACGAGTGAAATTAAAAAAAAAGACAAAAAATTTATCTGGAGACTGAGATTTGAACCCGGGTCAACACGATTTGACACCCGCCGATTTCCTAATTACGCTATTACAGCTATGATGACAGAAGTGAAATTAAGCTTCGTATTCTAATGATATTTTTTCATTGCCTAAAAACAGGGATAAAACGACATTTTTTTTAAATGAATCCTAGCTAGATCAATTTTTCGCCCCCGAAATCCCCTGCATACTAAATTTCACGAAAATCGTTGGAGCCGATTCCGAGATTCAGAAAATATATATTCTTAGAAACTTTCCTACGACCCAGCCCCTCTATCCAGTGACGTCATGCGAAGGGCGGGGCAATCACGCCGCGTGGGCCAAGTTGCATCATGCGGTTGCATCGCTCTCTTTGCTTCTGGCTCTCTGCTGCGACGGACGTACTCTCTAGTGCCAATAAGACGCGTACTCATAGACTCATACTTGTATTAAGCGTATTCATTGTGTTAAGCGTATTCGACTATTCGTACTTGTGTTAATTAATATTTAGTTCATTTAAATAAATTAGTTTTGTAAAGTTACTCCGCTTCTTATTATTTTAAATAAAACTATCTTTCACTTCTGATTTCTAAGATCAGAAGTGGGATAGATACACGCGCTTTTCGACCGTTCGCCTTTGTTTAAAATCAACGATAGTGATTGCGTAGCATATATTTCTTTGTTCTGTAAAAAAAATATTTACCTCGTGTTGCTCGTTAGGTTATTTGTGTCGAGTGTGGTATTAAGTTAGATATGTCTGATCGCGAGTCAGGTCCACGGGTCGTTACACTCCATCTGAAGGACTACATAAACAGAAACAAAAACAAAGTTGAATTCGCGTAAATTTCCCTCTGAAGGTACGCGGCGTACGCGTCACGATAGTTCTCATGGCGTCGCGATAATGTACGACGTGATGATCCTTTTAATAAAATACTCGAGTGGTTAAGTGCACTAGAGAGTAGGCTGCCTACTACGGCGCCATCGACGTCATTTTCGCTAACTCATCCCAGCTCTGGGGCGTGCACCCCGAAATTTCGCACCAAGAATCAACGAGGTGCCTACTGCCGATGCGGAGTCGCACGCTACAGATCAAGCACCCGGGGTGCTTCGCGACGACAGCGCAGGGACAGCAGACAGGATTGTGGACGCATTTTCCTAATTGATTCAAGTAAGATCGAAGCATTACTATATCTCGAACTTCAACCCGTGTTCATGATTTTGACACGTGGTGCGCAGAAGTAGATCACGCTCGGAAATTAAATAACTGGGACGATCGAGAATGTCTGGGACGCGTAAGTGGTTGCTTACGTGGTGATACATGGCTGGATGGCTGGACTGCACGTGGATGAACTTTGGAACTGATTTTCAGTTTTTTTATTATATGTGTTGTGTTAACGTGAGTTTGACATGGCCACTGTCCTGTACAATGTGATGAGCACAAACTAAAACAGAGTACGCCCAAAAGTTGTGAAGGGGTTTTCGAACGAATTATAAACTGCTATAGTTATCTGAGGCATTTCCGATCCCCAGATTAAAGCCGCGTCAACAAACGCTAGTTTACAGTTAAATAATATGGTCGAATTTCTGTCAGTATACGTAAAACCCAAGAGCGCGTCTTCCGCTAACAACCCTTTTCACTCGCCAAGCGATAGTAATACGTTAAATCTACGTAAACGTGATGCCATTAGGTACGATTGATTGTCTTGCTATACGTGTGGAAAAGTAGGCCTAACGTGGTAATGATTTCCGAATCGGTGGTAGCTTCACTTTTAAAAATAATAATCGCTTTAAAAATTTTAATTTGTAAAATGACGATTCGATAGTCCTTTTGAAGCCTATTTGAATAAAGTTTTTTCTTTTGATTAAAGGATTGGTTTGGTAACTAATTTGAGTTTCAATATCAATCATAAGAAATGTTTTTTTTATCAACTGAGACAATATCGGACGTACCATAAGTAAGGGTCAGGTACGGCCGAGCGAACAAAAAACGAAGCTTTTGTTGAGGCTCCTTTTGAGTTAATACTTTCGTAATAGAAGCATTACAGTCATTTTGGAAAGAAAAATTAGCTCAGACGCGTTACGTCTTAATCTGACGAAACTGTAACTGATGCTTTTAAGTAATGCTGTGAGTTCTCTGTTTGGTTACTCCCATACGAATTGTAGTAGATCAATGACACGTGTTTTAGAGTCCACAATTTTGAGAATAAGTGCGATATGTTGTGCATCACATTGTAATACGTAATATCTGATATTGGAGCAATAAAAAAAAAATAAGTTGAGCGATACTGCCGGACGATATTAAATAGTTCATCTGATATTGGGGCAAAATAAAAATAAAAACAATAAGTTGAGCGATACTGCCGGACGATATTAAATAGTTCATACTGTTACCACCGACATGAGATGTCGTTTGGAGCTTAAAAAAATTAGCCTAAACGCATGTACGATTAGATGTTTTTTTTGCCTATTTTTAAATGTTGCAGCTGTGACAACTAGCTACCAACTTCGCTAGTAACATAGCGCGGCCAGAGGTGCGACGAGCATGCGCTGCACGTGACGCACTCGAAGAGCGTCGCTACGTTGAGTGTGCGCAGCACGTGACAAACTCGGAGAGCGTCGAATCATGCGGCCTAATGGCCTAAGCTGCGTTGAGTGTGTGCTGCGCGTGACACACTGTTGTTTTTATTTGATTGATTTTGTCGCTGTAGTTTGCCCCGACATTGTGGCAATTGTTCGCCCCGACATTGTGGCGTTTGTTTGCCCCGACATTGTGGCCGTAGCTTGCCCCGACATTGCGGCAATTGTTCGCCCCGACATTGTGGCGTTTGTTAGTCCCGAACAGTGGTATAATTGTTTTCTTTAATGTTGTTGTTACCAGCTGTTGGTCAGCTATGTATTTCCGGTTAACATGATATGTGAATACGAGTTGTAGCTACCTATTTTGATCTGATCGCTTGAAATGCCCGCTTGTGATCATTTTGCAATAGGTGGTTGCAAACGATAAGAAAATATGAAACAACAACCAAAAGATTTGTTTTGCCTTAGATGACGATGAGTTGACGGGGGTAAATGAAGGTCAAGCCCGAGGAGCCCATGACGAAGAGGAGCAGAGCCAAGCGGAGGGGAATAAAGCTGACGAGGACGTTCAGCTGTCAGGAGAAGCCGTCTTAGAAACTTTCCTACGACCCAGCCCCTCTATCCAGTGACGTCATGCGAAGGGCGGGGCAATCACGCCGCGTGGGCCAAGTTGCATCATGCGGTTGCATCGCTCTCTTTGCTTCTGGCTCTCTGCTGCGACGGACGTACTCTCTAGTGCCAATAAGACGCGTACTCATAGACTCATACTTGTATTAAGCGTATTCATTGTGTTAAGCGTATTCGACTATTCGTACTTGTGTTAATTAATATTTAGTTCATTTAAATAAATTAGTTTTGTAAAGTTACTCCGCTTCTTATTATTTTAAATAAAACTATCTTTCACTTCTGATTTCTAAGAATATATATAATTATATATATATACAAGAATTGCTCGTTTAATAGTATAAGATATGATTGAAACTGTTTTGAATTGTATATACATTCACATAATTGTTAATTTTTCAGGAGAGCGTTTTACAATTTTTTTGCATTTAAAAAGTGGCCATGTGATATTACATAAAGCCGCATCCGTAATGAGGTAAATTGTTCTATATCATTGTGATACATCAAACAGAAATCTGTTTTTGTTCAAGTTACAATGATCAAGAATACAATTGTTTCAGTTTAAAAACATTGTATTTTTTTTCATTTAAAAATCATTCTAGCGATTGTATAAATACGGTTCCTAGATTGAAAGATACCTTTTTCCCCCTTAGTATTTTGATGGTATAGTTAGAAAAAGATTATTTCATTAGTTACAATGTTCTTCGTATCAGGTGTCGACATGTACATTTTTTTCATTATAATTATACTTTTTTACTTTTGTGAAACATGGTTTTCTGAGGGTACTTAAATATTTTTAAGCCTTAAACAACTGATGTTATCACTTTAAAGTTTAACATAAAAAAATTGAGGATATTCTAGGAAAGGATTCCGATGTGAAAAATTCTTTCAGTGTTAGATAGCCGGTTAAAATTTAGATACTGAACCGTCAACCGTTTATCGACATAATTTTTTCAAAAAAAAAAAAAATAACCCTAACCTATCTAACTTCATAATAATAATTAGACTGTATATCGGTATAATTTTGTTACAAAAAAAAAACCATAACCTATCTAACTTCAAAATTTATAATGTGACAGTAAATAATTAAAAATAAAAATATATATAGTAAAAAAAAGGTCCAGGATTTAAATTTTAGCCCTTAGATATAAGCAGTCAGTTTTCAGTACCTAATATTAGATAAAAGCAGGACAGAGTATAAGGAGGATCTTTTCAACAAGATAACAATAATAAAATATTTAAATTAGGAATCTTTATAAAACATAATTTAAAGTGAATACAAATCACATGATTTAAATTTTTATCATGTCAAGTGTACTTAAGATATAACATAGGTTTTATAGTGACAAGTAAATAGAAGTAGTGATAATGTCTAATTCGGCAAACAGAGGGTACAGTAACCCACATAAGTGCTCGAGCAAAAAGTACACTCAAGGCTAAAAGGATATACATATCACACGTAGTATTGTAAAGAGCATGACTAAATTTTCTTCAATTATAACACGGAAAACCTTCTACTTTTTTAAAAGAATTACAAAAATCACCGTATCATAAAAACATTTTTCAAGTTATATTTAAGATACAAGACAGTAATTTAAATAATTAATAACTGTTCGGTTCATGTCATACGTCATAAAATAATTTGTTTAGATACTTACGGCTAGCTGCCCACGAAACGACGGTCTCTTTTTCTTTTTTTTGTATTAACAGTCACCCATTGGGCACATCGTAATGCACTGGACGAAAAATACAGTAAATTACCGATTGATCCGGCCACAACTGTTTCTCGTTTAGGACGAATTCATTAAAAGTATACACATACACTTAAATATTGTTTTTGGATGTAACAGTAACTACAGAACAAATAAAATTAAAAACAACATCGGACGTAAAAAATGCGTTTATAAGAACAATCCCATAGCTTTTACTCAAATCAACTCGAACTCGAATGTCCACACCACACACGGCACACCACAAATCCACAAAATCAAAGGAATATTGTAAAACGTAGTGGTTATATACTCTTTGGAATATTGCGCACGCATCCGGTGGACGGATGACAAGCGCAATTTGACGTTAAACCATTATTGCCATTTGTGGAATTGTAAATTCTGTGGTATTAAACTTGCCAGATCAATTTTATAACAATAAGTCCGTTCGTATTGAAGTATATCTCGAAAATAATAAGTACACAATAACCTCCGAAACTCTCATATGAAAATAATACAATAATATAGCCACGTTAATAAACTAAGACTAAATGTAAGCAATTAGGAGACTGTTAACATTTTATTATAAGTAATGTAGTATTTGTGTAGTATTATATTATTTATTATTAGTATTATATTATTTTATTTTAAGTAATAGATTGATTAGATTGTAGTGGGTAATGGGTATTATCTATTATCACATTTGACAATGACGTTCTTATTGCAGGAGTTCAATAAAATAACAAAACTGACGTGTACTGAAGTACTGATCTTACAAATTACAATACAATTGAGAAATTACGAGTTTCATGTAGTTAATCATAATGTCGGATACTGAAAGACTCGTGGATAACGGTGGACCTTCGGGAGAGACCCCTGACGGAGGCGACCGGCCTGCAACATCAGAACGAGAAGCTTATTTCCAGGCACTGAGACTATGGATTCAACAGGCGCAAATGTACCAGAATATTTCAACATGTTTTCCCTACTACATGATGACACTACAAGGACTCCAGAACACCCAAACTAATGTTCCCCTGTTAAACAATAACTATCAATTTCAAGGGCAACAGTTTCCATTTCAAGTACCCATTCCTCCTCGGCAACCAACAGAGAATCAGGTTCCTGGAGAACCTCTATCGCCGGCTGAAGGTATTTTGATAATTTTGTTATTAACGACAACCTGTTTTGCTGGTTGTCAGAAAATCCTATTTACCAGTTAACAGTTTTTAATAAATTAGAAGTTTAAGAATTATTATTCTTATTCACCATCGAATTCTATTATATTTATGGCATATTTCTTTTTGCAATTTGAATATAAAAGTTCTAGTTTCTTAATTGAGACAAAACAGTTATAAAATGTTGATTCTACCTTCTAATGTAAAAGTTTATTCATAACTTGTGTGCAGGATAAATGTTATCCACAATCAGTGAAACTGGCCCTAAAAGAGGCATTTTTTTTTCTGATCACTTTTTTTTTAAATTTTAGTTATAGCAAGGCATGGAGGATTTGAATACATTATTCCACCTCTGTATAAAAGACTGTTGGCAGAGTTTATAGACTTCATGTTGCTGTTTATTTTGAAACTTATTGTCACTTTCATTGCAGTGGATATGTTCGAGTTAATGTAAGTAGTCAATTATATGTAGAATACTAGCTGTGCCCCGCGGTTTCACACGCATTAATATAAGGAATAATAAATAAGGTCCATAGCCTTTCTCGTTAAATTGGCTATCCAACACAAAAAGATTTTTTAAATATAATATTTTAGCTGCAATGTTTTGTTGTAAACTGCGATATCTCCTATAAGATATTCATTGAAATTGAATAATGTAAACGGCAATTTTGTTTTAAATTAAATAATTGGTGATGAATAACATATTTATTTTGATAAGGATTAATATTGTGTTTATAAAAACACTTTCGCAAATAATACATTATTTTAGAACAAATTAGTTTAGCATAAAAAGGTTATAGTGAGTAAACCTTAAAAGATAGACATATGCTGTCACAGACTTTTTTTAGGACTTTTAAAGGGGAACAATATTGTCATACATGATTTTTGCGAAACTTTAACTGTTTACGCAGTGCACGCATCGGAAGCTCTCAAAATGGTAAAAAATTCCCCGATTTTGAAAATTATTTTAATTAGAAATATTCTTCTTTGGTGCTCCGCTCCTATTAGCCTTGACATGATGATATATAGCCTCTCTCGATAAATGGGCTATCTAACACTGAAAGAATTTTTCAAATCGGACCAGTAGTTCCTGAGATTAGCACGTTCAAACAAACAAACAAACAAACTCTTCAGCTTTATAATATTAGTATAGATTATATTCATACTGTAAAAAACTATTAAATAATTACTTATTTTCTTTTACTATTTTCTTCCAGTGACCTAGATAAGTTTGATTTGTACAAATTCAGTGAACACTATGATGACTATAAATATGCAATGGAGCTGACATCAGAAATACTTCTTCTAGAAATAATTTACAGAATATTAGTTTGCATATTTGAGGTTTGTTGTTTTAGCGATTATCAATATAAATTTTTTGATTAAAGTTAAAGCTAAAAGCAAATACATAATATTTTATTAACTTTTTTCAGGCATTTTGCTTAAGCGGCAGTGTTGGCCGAACAGGTGGTGCCACTCCTGGCAAAGCCCTTCTTGGCCTGAGGGTAGTCACTGCATCGGCTGTCATACCCGTTGAAGGCAGACCTAGAGAAACGGTTTTATTATATCCTGGCAAACCTCTGAGTTTTCTTCTAGCTTTATTCAGGTCATTGATGAAAAATTTCTTAATATCTCTCTTATTTCCACTGTGTGTTGTTCTGTTCGTTTTCCGTCATAATCGCACAGGATATGACTTGTTATGTGGTGTTATAGTCGTAGAAGAAAACATGTTCCCGCCGAGACGCCACGCACCCTAAATTTAAAGTTTCAATAATTTACATGTTTTCAAAAGATTATATTATAATGTAAGATGGTCAGTGGTTGTTTGCGCACTTAAATATATGTGCAGGCAAATAAATGATTATTTAATTGTGCAGAAGCTAATTTACAAAATATTGTATCTGTCTTAAAAAACAAAATTGAACTCTAAAAAATATTAATATAATATAATATGACTAAAGACAGAAAACCTAGTTATATTGTTTAACGTATTGTACTGAGTGGTCTAACTTCATTTCTCTTAAACTATGTTTAATTACCATAATAATAATAATAATTGATCATGTATTTCTAATAACCAATAAACTGATGTTACATAGTAATGCCAGTAAAATCTTCCACTATGTAGAAATTTGCAAATCAATGTGCCATTGCTTGCGGCAAATAGATGTTTTTTTATGAATTTAAAAGTTACAATATTTAAATCTACCCTTAAAAAAATATTTAATGTTGTGATTGCACTAGAAAATCTTTCAGTGTCAATTATTCAATATTGTGTAAAATATTTTTATTTAGTTAAGATATTTTTAGCATTCTGATTGAATGTGACTTACTAAATGTTATAGAAGTAATAGATTCAAGTTATAAATTAATAAAAATAAATATTGGGTTAACTAAGTTTAAAATTATATACAGTAGCAGAGCAGGTCTAGGTTTATGCGTTTGTAGAAAAGCAAAAATGTATGAAAAATATTTGTGATTCACATGTTTAATCAATTTTTTGTCTCCATTTGTCTGTTTAACATCTCTCTCCATCTCATCATCATCTTTTTCAATCATCTTGTCCACAATTTAAAAAGGCGATCCATAGCTTTTGCTAGACCTGCATGTAGTTTTTTTTTTTTGTGATATTTTAGTTCTATCAAAATATTAATATATTTTAACTCCTAATATGATCCATGTGTTTAGAATGGAGTAATTAGTTTACTATTACTGACTGTGGTTACATATTTTTTGTGATAATTTTAAATAATGATTTTGTAAATAATCTTACACTATTTTAGTAAAGATTTTAAATTAATGAAATAGTAATTTTATTATAATCATATCAACATTTTATGTGAAAGTATATTTCTGGGCTGTCTGCGTCGAAGGTCAGCGTGACTATCTTCACTTTATTTGAATTTTTGTTAATATGTTAATATTCATATTAATCTTATTCTGAACTAATTATGATAATTGATTGTTGGATTTTATATTGCAGTAACACAAACTCTCAACAAAAATTATTTTCTACTTTTTAGTTAGATTGCTATTAATAATTTATTTTCTGAATTTTTAGTGTCAAGAGGACAATAAAAACAAGTCTTATCACAAAACGTGTTAATTGCCTGTATGAAAGCTGTTTTACTTGCCCTATGTAATTCACTAGATTCTCTATTATGCCGACACATATGTTCTAAGCAAACAGCTCTATCTTCTTCTGATTGTGAAGCTCGAAGTTCAGCATTATGCTGCCGCATGTGCTCCAAGCGAGCAGCCCTATCTTCTTCTGGTTGTGAAGCTCGAAGCTCAGCATTATGTTGCCGCATGTGCTCTAAGCGAGCAGCTCTATCTTTTTCCGATTGTAAGGCTCGATAATTTTTCATATACAGTCGCATTTTTTGTTTTCTCTCAATCAGTTCATCTGTTGAGAGTTCTGAAATTTTTTCTATTCTTTTTTGTCTTTTTTTCTCCAGTCTCCTCTTTCTTTGTGTTGTAGTTTCCTTTTTCATTTTTGGTCCCACGAGTAATGGACAATTAAACGGTCAACCCTCGCAGAGGTCCGATAGAAGGGTAAGGCTCTTATACAACAGGGTGTGCCCGGTGCCCTGAGGTTGACGCTAGCGATATGACAAAGCGATATGAAAATTTAGTGCCCGACCATCTATAGGTACTTCGTGTTCCCGACAACAAAGAGCATATTAATAAACAAAGCATATAGCCATATATATATATATATATATATATATATATATATATATATAAATAAAGAGAAGAGGTGAGAGCGTAGAGGTGAGAGGTGTCACTAAGTGACTCACTCCATGGACTCCACCGTATTTTATTATTATACTCTGATGGACTCACTGTACACCATATTATACTTATCTATGGGACTCACTTATGAATTATCATGAATTATGATGTCACTCAAAGTCAAAGAGCTGGTGTCACTTCATAGACAAGGTCATGGGACAAGGTTGAGCTCCCTCCGGCCTTCGGGTTCAAAGTTTACCCTGGGGTACCAACTTTGCGGTTGAGTTTTTTTTTTTCTCGTTAAATTGGTCATTATGAAATATAGTGTTGTAGAAAATTTTATCGAACCGGAAGTCGATACTAGTGTGAAAAATTGTCGATAAAATTATCGACATTTTTTACGCGCGTGCTTGCTTGAATTTTAATTTCTTTTAATTTATAAATAAAACAAACTTGTTTTTTATTATTTATATTTTACTCTTCCAAAAATTTTAATTAGGCTATATACCAAAATATATAAAATTATGGCAAAAATCTCAGTAAATAAATTTCTAAAACACAACAAATATTCACGATGTTGCATCACTCTCAATGTTCACTGTAAAATAAGTTTATTTATTTTAAGATACCACTTATACGTCTAAGTTGTCTGGATTACTTATAACAATAATTTTTTACTATTATAAAATAACAATATTTAAAATTAATATATTTTTAATATTATACATAATATTTACAAAGTAAGACTCCAGAACTATATATTGGGCATGACGAAAGATTTTCAAAACCTCTTCCGTAATGTGACTACACATTTACTATTTACGAAAATTCCTATATTTCGGTAATAAACTTAAGTTTATGGAAGATTAAAACTATTTTTCTAATAATTATGTTTTCAATGAGAGCGGCAAAACGGCTGCAGGTGTCATGGCGTCGGCTCTGACGTCACAAAATAATCTGGGCCTTACTTTTTACTTTACTCTTTGGAGCGCGCCTGACGTATTATGTTATGTTGTGATGTCTGCGCTGTAATTTGTGTTTCATTCAAAATGGCCGATTGCAGTATTTTAATGTTTTATTTTATTGAAAATCACAATAATCTTATTATTTTACATAAAACTAAACCAGTATTTTGAATTATTTTAATATGAGCGTTCCCCTGAAATCATTAAATTGACGATTTTTTGATACTGTCGTCATGCCCATATATATTTTTATAATCTTCTGTTTAAGCAATGTATTACCTATGAATAGCCTTTCTAACGCAAGAAATAAAAATGTAAATGTTGTTCATAGAACTGAATTGAAAACTCAAATAAATGAACAAGCTCAAAACAAACGGATAAACTAATTTATCTTTTGAAAATGTTTGCATGATAATAATGAATTTATGTATAAAAACACTGCAATTACTTGGAAAAAAGAATTATGAGATTGAATAATTGTAGTAGACATTTACCAAAATAAATATAATACTTTCAAACTTGTTACTTGAAAGTACGAAGTATAGATATTCTGAAGGAGTCCGAACGTAATGTTAAACGAATAGTCTCCGATAGAGCGTACCATTTACAATAAGTTACTCGTTAAATATTTCCTTTTTAATAATTTCATTTTAATACGCCGCTGTTGAGATTTCCCCTTCTCAGAATTTTTTTTATTTAGTGATTTAAAAAATATATTAAAACACATATACGTAATAAGTTCGATAATGAAACATTTGGATCAATCTTGTGCGTAAAATCTGGATTGAAAATAACAGGAACAACCTTTGTACAATCTGATTTTCCCTCAAAAGGGAAATTCTTCATTGTGGAAACACTGTCGGTACGTTATAAATTCAGTCGCAGCTAGTGGCAGAAAAGAGAACTAATAAATAATAACTGGTTTAACATTATTTGTGTAACATAAATTCTATCGAAAAGCCTATACCGTTCGAACTCCTTCCTATTTACCTATACTTCGTGCTTGAAAATGCGCCTATTACACCTTCCTAAATCCAGTCACTGAATTTAGAAAGCCAGTTAGGACAATGCGGCGACCAGTGTTGCTAGCTTTCGAAAAAACATTTGCTATAAATTTTTTAACAAATTCCCTAACTTAAAAACAAAACCCCCTAAAGGCCTAAACCTAAAATTGAATTTACTTAAAAAGAAGTCGTTTTTTTTCTAATTTTTTTTTCAAAGGGTTTTATAATAGAAAATAAATTATTATTATATATACTTTGCTTTAGTATGTTCATTGAACATGTTCTTTTAAAAATTGATAGTTGAGTAATTGTTATTTTTAAGAGTTTTTTATATTAAAATATATTACGTTCTGACGAATTAAAAATTCCCAAATACCCTAAAAAAATGTATCCTCTAAAACTTTCCCGCTACTTGCAAGATATTTAGTTTATTTATTTTATTTTATTTATTAATGTATTATTATATCCTTAAATTTAGCGGAATATCACCAAAGTTGGCAACATTCTTCCTTCTGCATTAAGAACACTAACTGAATGCGATTACACCTTCCTAAGTAAGTGTATAATCTATGTTCCTAAGTTTAGAAGTTCTGAATTTAGAACTTCTAAATTTAGGATGGTGTAAGAAGCGCTAAAAGTCACAACTCCCACAGCTGTTTTCCCCATGCGGTCATGATCCACCAATCACCATATTGCGACTTTGCGAGCATACAGTAGGTACCTGACAGCACTCAAATATGCATTTCACTTATAAATTCGCCTACAAAGCTCACGGCAATTTCAGCGGTCGTCGTCGATCGGTCGATTGCGTTGCGGGCAATGCGGGCCTTTAGTAGAACGCAACTATAGAAAGAAAAAGTATAGATAAAAAAATAATAAGTGTTACTACTTACAAAAATGCGTGGTAGATAAACTTTTTAAAATATTTTGATTCAATTAAATTAATTATTCTTTGTTATGTAGTTCTTTAAAATTAAAATTCTCAATAATGTGGAAGTATTTTTATCAGGTGATGTCATTTTGCTGAGTTGGCTTTTGCGTAGCGCCGTCAGTCTGCCGTAACCAAAGAGCATATAAAGAGAAAGAGGTGTCACTTCATAGACACGGTTGAGCTCCGGGTTCAAGGTTTACTATACATTTGGTACCAACTTAACGGTTGCTCTAAATTTTTTTTTCGTTAAATTGGTAATGATGGAATATAGTGTTGTGAATTTTTTTTATCGTACCGGAAGTCGATACTAGTGTGGAAAAAGGTCGATAAATTAGTCGATAAAATTATCGATACTTTTGGCTACAGGGTTCCCATATTTATAATTTTATAAATTTTAATTTAAATAAAAGGCCTTTTAGTAGAATATATTTTTATTATTTATATTTTACTCTTCTAAAAATATTAATTAGCCTATATACCAAAATAAATAAAATTATGGCAAAAATCTCAGTACATAAATTTCTAAAACACAACAAATGTTCAAGATTTCATTTCACTCTTAATGTTCACTGTAAAATAAGTTTATTTATCTTAAGATACCACCTGTAGGACAAATCTACATATTTATTATACGTATAACTTTTCTAAATTTTATATTAACAATATTTGAAATAAATTTATTTTTAATATTATACATATTTACAATGCAAGACTCCAGAACTATATATTTACAGTCAATAATGGTACAATTATGATCAAGCGGGGCTGTATTATATTTTTTTATAATCTTCTGTTTAAGCAATGTAACCTATGAAAGGGCTTTCTAATGCAAGAAATAAAAATGTAAATGTTGTTCGTAAAACTGAATTGAAAACTTAAATAAATGAACAAGCTCAAAACAAACGGATAAACTAATTTATCTATTGAAAATGTTTGCATAATATTATTATGAATTTCTTTTTAAAAACACTGCAATTAGTTAGAAAAAATAATTATGACGTGTATTGTAGTAGACATTTAAAAAATTGATAAATACAATACTTTCAAACTTTGTACTTGAAACTAATGCACTTTTCAGTGATTGTTACAAGAAAACAACATTACAGTTAGAAATAGTAATTTCGATAGATATCTACTAAAGAAACATAATTCTGAAGAGCCTTACATAAGAAACAATCTCACTACACAATAATAAAAAATAACAAATAAGATGATTTCAAGACCATATCAAAATATCAGTTTTTATGGATACGGTATACAAATAAACAGATAAACACTTTCGTTTCATAAAATTATAATGGCCAAGGATTAGACACTCCTCATTAAAAAAAACTGTAATTATCTTAATAAATGCCTCATCCTATCTACAATATTTCACAATAACATTATAAGTTATAATTTAATGAATTGTTTGTCAGTTTATTTGTATACTATAACATATTATTACTTATTGCTAAAATTTTCTCTTATAGCCTTTTTTATATCTTTAAGTGATACAGTAATTTGTACAAAACATGTGTCACATTCTTTTCGTTACAAAAATACTTGATCCTAATATACCAAAATAAATAAAATCTTAGAATATAAACTTCTAAAACACATCAAATGTTCACGATTTCGCATCGCTCTCAATGTTCACTGCAAAATGCGTTGAATTATTTTAAGATATCACCTGTAGGACAAATTTACATAATACGTCTAATTTGTCTGGATTACTTCTTTAAAAAAATTGTACTAATTTATATTAACAATATTTGAAATAAATTTCTTTTTAATGTTATATAATTATATTTACAATGCTTTGTTTTGATTTTTGATAATAATTTTAATTCACACAAAATAACAATCACAGGAGTATGTACATTGAGCGTGTCATACTAACATTAGTTTTTTTTTAAGTTATAAAACTGTTAATAACACTTTTATGGAAGTGAAATCAGAAGTAAATCAATTTTTATAATTATATTATTATTAAAACTTTAGAACTAAATATTTACAGACAAGTATGGCAAAGCGGGGCCGTAAAATGTTTTTATAACCTTCTGTTTAAGCAATGTATTACCTTAAGAAGTATAGTTCTTAAAACTAAATTGAAAACTCAAATAAATGAACAAGATCAAAAGTTTATCCATTTATAAACTAACTAGCTTCTGCGCGCGACTTCGTCGGCGTGGACTCCGCTCCTATTGGTCTTAGCGTGATGACACATAGCCTATAGCCTTCCTCGATAAATGGGCTATCTAAAACTGAAAGAATTTTTCAAATCGGCCCAGTAGAACCAGAGATTACCGCGTTCAAACAAACAAACAAACAAACAAACAAACAATCAAACAAACAAACTCTTCAGCTTTATATATTAGTATAGATTTATCTATTTGATAATGTTTGCATCATATTATTATGAAAATATTTTAAAAACACTGCAATTACTTAGAAAAAGGAATTATAAGATGTCAATTGTAGTAGATATAATTATACCAAAATAAATATAATACTTTCAAACTTGTTACTTGAAACTAATGCACTTTTCAGTGACCTTTAAAAGAAAACGATATTAGTTAAGAAATTAGTAATTTCGGTAGATATCTACTAAAGTAACATGATTCTGAAGAGATGATCTTACCTACTTATAAGAAACCATCTCACTATATAGTAATAACAATAATAATAACAAGATTTACAAAAATAATACAAAAATATTAACGACAGATCTATACTAATATTATGAAGAGGTAAAGTTAATAACTTTGTTTGTATATACGGGGTAATCTTCGCAAATACTGATCCGATCATGAAAATTCTTTCGCTAACAGAAAGCTACACTATTCAGGAGTGACAAGATAAAAGGAAAAAGATAAAAATATATAAAGATTTTAAATCAGCAGGATTTGAACCTGCGCCCTCTGACGTGCCGTGTCAACAATTCAATCTAATCAAGCATTATTATTTGCCATAGAAATTAATTGGTGATTTTAAAACATTTATATTTATCTGATTTGCTGAAAATAGTGAGAGTGTATTGGAACATATCAAATTTCACCGTACCCTTCTTATGTGAAATGGATTATAACGCCCAACGAAGTGGGCACGGGTCGGCTAGTACTTTATAAACAAACAATACTAAAGAGCATTACTTGTGAAACAGTCTCACTATACAATATTTTAATTTTTATAACATTAACATAGCCAAGGATTAAAAATAGTCCTCCTTTTTCATGAACTGAAATATGTTTGTGATAACCATTTCAAAATTAAAGATTAGATCAAACTAGCACAAACTGGCGCTCGTAAAGTGGATAAATAAAGATGTCATTCATTGTAATATCCCGTATTGGTTGAATACTTAACACTATCAAGTTTATCTTAATTATCAATTACATTTGCCAAAAGCATTTGAAACTTAATCTACTTTTTGTGTAATGACTCAGCAGGAACTTCTTCTGCGTAGGTATGTAGGTCTGAAATGAAAAATAGTCCAAAATATATTTGTCTATTTAAATTTTATTCAGTCATATATTTGACGACATACACATCTATTATTAAAAAAAGGCATAAAAACAAGATAAAATTTGTTAAGATAAATTAATTTTTTAATTTATCATTTTTAAAAATCATTTATTATAAAATTAAAATTTTATACAAATTAAATGCTATACTTTGTCCATTTTATTATTAGTCTTTTGACAGCTCCCGCCCATGAAGTTTCGTATTGTTTAACTAAAAAAATCATAGATATAATATCGTAGTTCATGGACAGGCACCGCCCCCTTAGTGATATGCCAAATATAACGATTAATACGATTGTGCCACAGATTACAAATAATCGGTAGAAATAAACGCTAATATGTAAATGAGGTGTAATAGGTATGTTATTTAATCAGGAAGATAACAAAATTTTAGATTGAAACCATTAAATTAAAAATATTAAAATTATATAAAGTTTTAATTTCTTCTTATTGTAAGACGTACAAATAATAGAAATAAAATAGTTTAATTCCTTTTATTAACATAAGTCGTTAAAATCATCACTTACATAGTAGATTCGTCCGATGAGGAGTCTTCAGTAACATTAAAGATTAGCTCTTGTGTGCATAAATTATCAAATGCAATGTCACGGTCCCAATCAGACATTATGACTCTCTTAGTTCTCTCGTATATATAATTTTTACGATTATAGTATTTATTTTCATATCAATAAATATGGTATTATAAAAAAAAATTAGCGATACCGATTATTCTTTAGGACATCACTATACCTTGTCAGTCGTCGATCTGTCAAAAGACTAATAATAAAATGGACAAACTATAGTTAGCTATGCTTATAGTAGACATGTTACTGTTAATGTTTTATGTCATTGAATAAAATTGAAAATGTGAAATTTTTATTTATATTGAGCTAGCTGACCCGGCGAACTTCGTACCGCCTAATAGTCGATTCTTTAATCTTTTACTTTTTTTAATACTTATCCTTCCCGGAACCCCTCCACTAACACTAAACTTTATGGTATGGTATTAAAATTAAAATTGACTTTTAAGTATTATTACAAATCTTTTGTATGGGAATATAGATAATTGTTGTTTTTAGACTTTTTCAGTGAAATTTTTAAATTTTTCTCTCCGTAAGAACCATCCTCGTACTTCAAGGAATATCATAAAAAAAAGAATTAGCGAAATCGGTTCAGCCGCTCTCGAGGTTTGCGCTTAGCAACACATTCAGCGATTCATTTTTATATATATAGAGATTACCTAGAGTTTTTTCAAAAGTAAGTCCTTGTGGAGCCTGCGAAGTAGAGGGCAAGGTGACAAAGCTGTATTCAGCACCTGAAAAATAGTAGTAAAATATCTAAATATGCATCATACATACTGGTATTTTTTTTACATACTTAATTATTTACTAAAAGTTAAATCATTTAAATTTTATTTAGTCATATATTTGACGACATACACATCTATTATTAAAAAAAGGCATAAAAAAACAAGATAAAATTTGTTAAGATAAATTAAAAAAAAAATTAAAATTTCATACAAATTAAATGCTAGTTAGCTATGCTTATAGTAGACATGTTAGGGCGCCTTCAAATTAGCCGCGCGGCGGCAGCGCGTCTGCAGCGCTGCTGACGCGCGACGTTGTAAATGTATGTAAATAACAACGCGCGACAGCAGCGCGGCGCCTTCAAATTTGTCGCGCTGCTGTGGCGCGTTGTTATTTACATACATTTACAACGTCGCGCGTCAGCAGCGCTGCAGACGCGCTGCCGCCGCGCGGCTAATTTGAAGGCGCCCTTACTGTTAATGTTTTATGTCATTGAATAAAATTGAAAATGTGAAATTTTTATTTATTAATTATTACCTAGAGTTTTTTCAAAAGTAAGTCCTTGTGGAGCCTGCGAAGTAGAGGGCAAGGTGACAAAGCTGTATTCAGCACCTGAAAAATAGTAGTAAAATATCTAAATATGCATCATACATACTGGTATTTTTTTTACATACTTAATTATTTACTAAAAGTTAAATTATTTGAATTTTATTTACTACTAGCTTCTACCCCCGACTGCGAAGATGAAAATGATTTTTTTTTCTAAAGGTGTCATTCATAATCATTTTATAGAAACAGTAAAACAAAAAATCTTATACTGCATTGTATCATATGTTGTGAAGCACTGCATATATGAGTTAAAGATATTAAAGATATTTGTTACTCAGAAAGTGTTTTACATATATCTCTCATTTTATCAGTGATATGTATATCAGCCATAGATATCTAACATCTAAGGGACAATATTATATAGGTAAATGTATAAATAATAACTTTAATATATTATCTCAGATGATTTTTTAGAACTTTGACTAACAATAATCTATTAGGTATATGATATTTATTACAACTGAGATTGTACTGCCACTATCAGTAAAAAATATATCTATTTAAAAATTTATCTTTTTCTATACAGTACAAGAACAATTGTGAACATTTGTATGACTTTTATATAATCTCATCTTAATTTTATTTTAATTTCCAGTACATAGTAAGATGAAGTGTTTTTGAAACAGCTTAACACATTGTTGTCAAGAAAACTTTTTGTTACATCAAAAACGTATAAGACTTGCAACTGCAAATTATTATTATTATAATTAAGTTCATTTAATCTATATAATAAAAATGAATGTTGCTAAGCGCATAACTGGAGAACGGCTCGACTGATTCGGCTATTTTTTTTGTATGTTCCTTAAAAATCCTACGGAAGGTTTTTATGCTAAAAAAAAAAAACATAACAGACAGAACGAAGTCTGTCCGGGCAGCTATTTAACCATACAACTAGTTAACAATAAATATAAAGAATATAAATATATGTATAAAGAAATACAATACACACACGGTCGTCTGTTCCTAAAGTAAGCAACTTAATGCTTGTGTTATAGGTAACAGCCGACTGGTATAGCTACATATATATTTTTTTTCGATAAACATACTTATTAATAATACATATATAAATAAATATATATATATTACACACAGACTCAGGGTGGATTTCGAACCCACAACTTCCGGTACAGAAAGCAGGGTCACTAC
This sequence comes from Melitaea athalia, assembly GCA_905220545.2. Lineage (NCBI taxonomy): Eukaryota > Metazoa > Arthropoda > Insecta > Lepidoptera > Nymphalidae > Melitaea > Melitaea athalia. Next base: position 4,581,992 of record HG992178.1, on the reverse strand, counting down.
AAACTGCGCCAACGGGCAACAGGCTAGTCATCAATAAAAATCTTAATTTTATTTATCATTAAAAATATGTTACATGAACAAAAATAAACTAGCAAGATGCTGTACCTCTTAAACACATTTGTTACTTTTAACCGTATAACATAAATAAATATAATATGATAAAGTAGTTTACTCACTTGTAGATAAAATATTTTCTTTCCATTGCACATTCTCCGAATTCGTTATATCTTGAAAAACTAGAAAATAAAAAAGAATTTATCATAAAAATCAATTAACATGTTAAAAACCAGAAATACGGCTAGATAAATAGCTAAACAAGAACATCAAGAAAAAATACATATTTTTATAATTATGTTAATCGTGTAGGTAATTTATAATTGTGATAAACTATTAAACATATAAAAAGTTACTGCATTTTTTTTGTACCTTTCAAGATGAGATTTTTCTTTCTCTTCACTTTGCAGAGGAAATTCTTCCAAAAGACTGTCATCCAACGGTTGTGGCAATTTAGTGTTGGAATAGCATTTTTAAGTAATTTATTACTACAGTTAGTTATTGACTGTAATAAAGATTTTAAGGAGATTTTTTTAAAAATATTGTATTTTTCTATTCTTTAGACACTAACCGATCTAGATCAAGTGGAAACTTGCTCAAAAATATATTGGCTCCAGGGATGCTCTTTAGCCAACAAATGGCACATTTTTGATATTGCACATTATGTTTCCCAGTATTTTCTAGAGGAATGAAAACATAAAAATATATTATCTATACTAATATAATAAAGCTGAAGAGTTTGATTGTTTGTTTGTTTGTTTGAACGCGCTAATCTCAGGATCTACTGGTCCGATTTGAAAAATTCTTTCAGTGTTAGATAGCCCACTTATCGAGGAAGGCTATAGGCTATATATCATCACTCTAAGACCAAAATGATGATGAAGACCAAAAGGAGCGGAGTCCACGCTGACGAAGTCGCGCGCAGAAGCTAGTAAGTAATAAAAATATAGGTAAGTACTACAAAATACAATTTTTCTATTGTGGATTATTGTTGATATAGATATTAAGAACTTATTTTCAAAAGCAAAATTACTTTGTTCAACCAAAGAGACCAATGATCCATGGTCAAATACAAACCTATAGTAAAGCCGTAGAAGTAGGAATAATAGTAGTAGAAGCAAGGAATAATATTCTCAAAACAAAGTATTAGACCTAAGAAAATATATATACAAAATAGAACTAAAAATCCAAAACTTCGGCTGTGGTAACAAGTTACTATACTATATGGTGGTTATAATTATATTATTCCTATAATATGATACATAAAAATTACTACAAAATTATTTAATACCTCTCGAGACTTACCTTTTAGGTTTTCTATGATGTAAAATATTTCAAAGGAATATCATTCAATGGCGCTGGGAAATTTATTACACTATTTTTTCTTAACATAGGTATGACCCACACCAATATTTTGTTTGGTGCAATTTTATGAAGTCTTCACTCTGAACTGCTTTAACCCACAAATTAACATCTGAGAATCAATGAAAAATGAAATTAATTATTAAGTATATATTTGTGGTCTATAAGCATATGTAATTTTTACAAGCTTTTATTTAACTTGCAATGTATGTATGTATGTATGTAACTTTAATGAATGTTTGTTCGGGTGAAATCTTGCAACTCAATTTTGAAGCAGATATCTTCAACCAATTGAGCTGAAATTTTGTATACTGGTTTAATTTGGATGACAATGCATGGTTTGTATTTATGCATGTATGTATGTTTGTTCGGGTGTAATCTTGCAACTCAATTTTGAAGTAACCAATTGAGCTGAAATTTTGTATGCAGGTTCAATTTGGATGACAATGCATGGTTAACTTTGTTACGTAATTCTAAATCCAATATGGCAGTATATCCAAGAGTGCGGACTAGTTATTTTTAGTGCACTTCTACAATATGGTTATCAAATGAAAGGGCTTGCTAAGAATAATTCGAATAAAGTTTTACGTGGCTAAAAACTTTAACGTGGCTAAGTGCTCCGTGTTATCCTTCAGCCGCGCGCGCTGTCCGCGACATCACCCGTACCACATCGAAGGCGAGCCACTGCAGCGCGTCTCCGAGGTAAAAGATCTGGGTGTCCGGTTCACCGCTGATCTCAACTTTCGGGAACATATATTCGGGGTATGCAAAAAAGCGTACCGAAACCTTGGCTTCATATTGCGGCAATCGGTCGGCTTTGACAACTCTAATGCTCTCCGGGCCTTGTATGAGGCCTTAGTGAAGAGTCATTTGGAGTGTAACTCGGTTATATGGGCCCCAAGTGGAATCAAATATAAAGCAATGGTAGAACGGATACAGAACAAATTTGCTCGAGTTCTTTACCGGAAATTATATGGGGTATACCCTGGTTATCCGTTGCTGTACCCTACCTTGTTCGTTTTAGGCATGGTGGGGTACAGCAAATTGGAAACCAGGCGCGAAGTCTCCCTTGCTACGTACCTGTTGAAGGTTCTACGCGGTGAAACGGACAATCCAGCTATCCTCCAAGAACTCAGGCTGTGCGCGGCGGACAACGCGGTGCAGCGGAGGCGGCGCCCCAGCCTCCTGGCACTACCCCATGCGCGTACCAACTTGTTACGTGACGCCCCGCTCACGCGAGCTATACGCGCGCTTAACATAGTGGCTGACAAAATTGATTTATTCAGTTGCACACTGAACGAGTTCACGAGGATCGTAACCAGAGTTGTCTCGTACAAATTAAATTGAAATAGGGTTTATTTGTTCTGACGTTTATATTTTACTTTACTTTTATAGTTTGACGAATTTCATTTTTATAAATTATTCGATTTTAATTATGTTTTATTGACTTTGTTTTAAATGACATATTTTATTGACTATGTTTTTAATTATAATTACATACATACATATTTTATTGACATTATTTATGATTATAATTAAATTGACTATGTTTTAAATTTGTATATTTTAATATTTTATTGTAGGTATTAATGCTTTTTTATCAAGTATTTAATTGGATTTTAGTTTTATTGATTAGTTTTAAATGTATTCTATTGGTTTTGATTTATTGGTTAATTAATGGAATTATTGAATTATGTAATTTGATTATTTATTAATTGTGTAGTAATAATTTAATTCAGAGAGTGTGATGTAAACTGTTGTATTTTTCATTATACGACATGTATGTAAAACGACAACTACACTGACGCATTAGGGTAACATCCTGTAATGTTAGATGTAAGATGGTGATGAAATAAATAACTAAAAGTGACGTGATAACCGAATAAAAAGTCAAAAATAAATTAAAAGTAAAAAACCTTTTTAAAAAACAAGCTTTTATTTGAATGTGCTAAAACCAAAAAAATAAATTTTTACTTTAAAACTTTTACTAAGTATCTACTTATAAAGCCATTACACATAATCTATATGATATAAAAGCTTGTCGCGAGATTTGCTTGTAAACAAGTAAATTAAATAAATTGATGTGATTGATTTTAACTATTATAATTTTCAAACTAAGGAAATAAGAGTACTCATTAAGAGTACACAATTACATTACATTTTATAATACATTTTAAGAGTACACAATTTCCACTTTGTCCAGATCTATATTATAGATCTGGACAAAGTGGAAATTTACTAAGAAACACTTTGGATCCAGTGGTTATTTGTAGTCCGCAAATGACATATCTTTGATTTAGCACATAGGGTTTCATGGACTTCTCTAAATTCTTTAAAGGAATGGAAGTACAAAAACTACTAAACATAAAAATATGCTATGTATTATGTCCCTTGCATTATTTAATTGTAAATACGTAATTTTAAGAAAATGTTATTAGAGATAACACGGGAAATTATAATTGTTTATGTACGTAGAACATAATACAACTAATTGGAATAACACGAAAACCTATGCATAGCTTTTTATATTATTTTTTGTAAAGAAATAAAATACATAACATACATAAATAACCTCTTTCCTGAAACAAAATTAATTAGTCTAGCATAAGAAAACCATGACTATGTTTAAATACAAACCTGTTATAAAGCTATAGTATAAATTAGATTATCATTTAAAATATTGTTAAATTTTAAGAATCCATAAAAAATGAACAAATATTTTAAAAACACGTGTTTAGATTTAGACTAGAATAGAATGTGACATTTGGAAAAAATAATTTGCTATACTTGACGTTTATGACGTTTCCGGCGTTTAAAATTTTTCATTTTGACGTACAATTCTGCCAATTTATACAAAAATTTAAGGTTGGTAGAGAAAGTATAGCAAATTGAGTGTCGCCCGCCTGGCCGTAACGTGGCGGCGCTGCGCTCGTGTGTGCCGCAGGAGTGGCCCGAACTGTCACTGTTCATGTAGTTTTCTGTGATAAGAATTACTGTGAAATTTATAGTTAAGGCGAAGTAACTAATTAAAACAATCAAAATGTCTACGTCGGGGGAATTCGGCAATCCTCTACGCAAGTTTAAACTCGTGTTCCTCGGTGAACAGAGTGGTAAGTGGACAGCAAATTGGCATAGCAGTCGTACATTTTTAATACAGTTTTTAAATTTACGACACGTAGGTATATAGATTTGTCTAGACTTATTAAATTATTGACCTACATCGTCCGATTGTATTGAACTCTAGGAATCTATTAGCAGTAGTCGTAATGAACGAATCATTACTAAGCGTAGTGTAAGGGATGTAGGTTACGGGAGATTATTAGTATCAATATCGTCTTTAGCTCTTAAACTTCTCACGCTATTCTCAGATCTCTGCTCCCGTTATCCGATGCATTCACTGGGATAGGCAGTATGTAATTAAAAGGTGCATTGACCCGCAACTTGCGTTTTTCAGTGGGAAAAACGTCGCTCATCACTAGGTTCATGTATGACAGTTTTGACAACACTTATCAGGTGAGTGAGATGTATAATTTTATTATTCCTTGATTTAATTGTTTGACGATCAATTGAAAACGAAATTTAGTACCTACTTAAAATCCAAGCCCAAATTATTGTTCCTTAAAAGCTTTTACTTGTATTTCTGATTGGAGATAGTAAAGTTATTAATTGATAAACCAATATATTGTGAAGCAACAATATGTTGTTAATGATTCATATTGGTAATATATATATATATATTGATAGTGGTGAAAGAAAGTTAAAGATTGTCATTTTTATCGATCCTCTCGTAATGAGAAAATGTGTAAAATGTAATCTTTTATGGGCTTTGTTAAGCTTATGAGACATTAAACTATCAAAGTATATTTTAAATTATCAATACAGTTGTGGTATTTTTGCTGGTCCCTTAAAATCTGTCATGTTTCTCAAATTCCATAGTACTTTCAAGTTTAGTGGAGTTTTCAAAAATAATTTATTAGATCTGTTCCCATATCGATTGGTGATACAGGGATATATAAATTGATTCTAGACATCATTAGTACTCGTCATCTATGTATTATCATGTTACTTTATATTTTAGAACATACAAGGACATTTCACATACTTAAAAGTAATTAAATTTAGATATTTTACTATCTAAGTTTCTTTTCTCATGATTAGTGGATATTGTTAGAAGTAAAAATATGTCAAAATTGTTTAATTTTGTAAGTAAAGGTGCAAAGCATGTAATTTCAAAAACTGGAAATTTCATTATTAATAATGTCTAATAAATATTTCGACGGTCCCTACGTATATAAAGACATGTCGAAAATGGCGTTTTTTTTTTTATTGCACAATTGGCTTTAGAAGTTCCATATGCACATACCTGTATAGGAATTTTTTTTATATATTATTTATTTAACGTCATTTACAAGACGTATATGAGTACAAGTATGAAATTTTTAACGAATAAGTGTCGTAGATGCGGCCATCTATTACTTATCGTTTTGTACGTTGTTTTAAAATGTGCGCCACACGGTGCGAACGCGGTCATGTCTGACATAGCGTCATTTACTCCGCTGCTTGTTCGCGTGGTAAAATATTAATGTTTTTAGATTTAGTGGCGTCTTTTTAGTTATAAGTATTCAACAATACTAAAAACCATGAATAAAAGTAGATCAAAGTTATTTTTTGGATACAATGGATATTGCAAACTCCAGAAATGATATTTTTATGCGTTTCTGAAGCACAAGATTTAATAAAAATATCCGTTTGAAAACAATAACAGAATTCTACGTTTTTATAATACATTTTATTTAAATTCTATTTTATAAACTTTTCTTTTTTCCTGCGTATAAAAAGGTATGTCAGACATGTCTTACATACTTTTATTTTAATTTCATCGTAGAAACAGTCATCTATCGGTTTTTCTAAGAAAACATAAAAAAAGAAAATATGTATAAATAACATTATGAAGTTCCTAAAGCTAATAAAACATTATAGAAAAAAATATATTTATAATTGTACATAGAATTATTTCTAGAGCAGTTTGAACCTAAAAAACGCTCTCCTGTAAACCTCGGTTTTTGACATGTCTTTATGTACGTAGGGACCGTCGATTTGCTTTTTATTTGTAAACATCTACTGTAATAGCATGCTAATCTCCTTAATGTATATTCTTCTAAATACAATCAAGCAAGACAACAGTACATAATTATTATAATTATAAATACTCGAACTTTAAACAGTAATATATAATTTCTCTAAAACATAAAATGTACAGTTAATATTAAATAGTTAATAACTGAATCAAATTACAGGCTAAAGCGTAAGCATAAGCGAATCAAATTGGTAAATTAATTAAAGAGAAAGTGCCGTAAAATGTCACCTAACTGTTTTCTGATAAAAATATTAATATTTTATGACTAATATAGGGTTATTAATTATTACAATTAGGTAAACAAATCTAGTTCTTGTGAGTATACTTTCCTGTTTTAAAAAAATAGAATTTACCACGGCATTGCTTTATGTTGCTAAAAATGAATAATATGACGTATTTAATATACTTGCATTTGTCAAATATTTGTCTGTGATGATAAAAATCATTAAAAAAAACTAAAAATTGTATAAAACTTTCTACATAACTCCTAATGTTTCAAGTCAGCATGTAATGTGCAAAGAAAATTACACATTGCTAATTCAAACAAAACGCTCTTATGTAGAATAATGATATCAATCAACTAGTTTGTCTTTTTATTATCTGTAAGTCATACAAAAGTAAAAGCAAAGTTATAATATGTCCCATGCTTTTTATTCTATAAATTTTGTTGTTTTTTAATATGTATAAATTGAACGCAGGCAACAATCGGAATAGACTTCCTGTCGAAGACCATGTATCTAGAAGACCGTACAGTGCGACTGCAGCTGTGGGACACGGCTGGACAGGAGCGCTTCCGCTCTCTCATACCTTCTTACATCCGAGACTCCACCGTTGCCGTTGTTGTTTATGATATTACCAGTAAGTTCTATTCATTTATTCTTATACTTATTACCAGTCATTTCTTTTTTTTTTTTTTGGAGGAAGAGGTCTCACTTCAGTATGTGTTATCATATTTCCTGTAATAATTATACAAGACCACTGCTTTGCAGGGTTTCATTTGACCTGTGTGTCAGATTGAATTCTTGATTCACATTATATGAGACACTAATAATTTGAATAATTAAATATTTTTAAATAACTACTATCTGTGGTCAAAAGAAAAGTAATGTACAGTGTATGTTGAACCAGTAAAATTTGAAGGTGATGTTAATGCATTGCATTCATATAATAAGTTGAATTATTGCTAAGAAATTAAGTTGTAAAAGTGTAAAAGTTTTCGCACTATTACTCCATTAATAATATTCTTATTTAAATAAAAAGTGTTGTTGAAAAAATAGCTAAAATTAATTCGTATACTATATTATTTATGTGTAGTTATAAATTATTTTTACTAAATTAGCATTTTGTTAAATAACGAATTTGTAAGCGTTATTACATTAATATAAATACTAGGTTTAGATTAACCATTTAGAATGTTTATTACGTTACTTAAAATAAAAATTAGGCTTAAATCGTGTGCTATGTTGTGCAGTTATAATAGATAATCGCATAATTCATATTTTTCCCGAGCCCGTCTACTGCTTGACCGCAAACGCCGCGTCTCGGCTCGCTAATTGCTGAATCCAGCCTCTATAGACCCACTATAGATTCAAAAAACCTCTATAAATATTTTACAATACATTCTACTGTATGATTATTTGAATGTCAATATTTAGCTCTTTATTACACAAATCGTTTGTCTTTCTTTATTATGTGTTTCTGAACTTATTTTAGTAAACTGTAGTAAATCCTACTACTAAATTAATTAAAATACAATAAAGTAATTATGACTGTATTGTTACCTCGCAGTATTCACGTTCTGAATCATTAAAACCTCTATCATTTCAAATATTTTTATTTGACGATCCAGAGTATTTTATGAATAGGGTTTTTTGTATTTGTTTTGTTTTTAATACGTCGTGTTCCCATGACATGAAAGTTTTATAAAAACTTTTTTGTGATTAGAATAATTCTACAATTATTGTATAGAGTGATTATAGTAACGGTAATTTTTTTTTTCTACTATGGCTCATAATGTAAACTCAGTTTAGGATATGGGGTTAATTGTTGCTTTTATCCATTATAGGGTTCATTGCTACAACGTTAAATGTTACGATGGTATTTTATGAAGATTTAACCTATATTTTAAATAGATCGTGTAATTATTTTTTATCTAATGATATTTTTATGAGTTTCTTGTCTTTTTTAAATATATTATTTATCTGTTTATTTATCTTATACTATTAAACGAGCAATTCTTGTATATATATAGAATCTGAATCTCGGAATCGGCTCCAACGATTTTCGTGAAATTCAGTATACAGGGGATTTCGGGGGCAAAAAATTGATCTAGCTAGGATTCATTTAAAAAAAATGTCGTTTTATCCCTGTTTTTAGGCAATGAAAAAACATCATTAGAATACGAAGCTTAATTTCACTACTATTAACGTAGCTGTAACAGCGTAGGAAATCGGCGAGTGTCAAATCGTGTTGACCCGGGTTCGAGTCTCAGTCTCCAGATTAGTTTTTTCTTTTTGTTTTTTAATTTCACTCGTGATTTATTATTTAAATAAAATTAAAATATAAAAATACCGTGAAAAAAAAACAAAAAATAAAATGAAAATACCGAGCTGGGCTCGGTCACCCAGGTACTATAAATAAAAAGGGATTGTCGATGCGCATAATTTTCGAACGACTACACTAAATTGGATGATTCTTTTTTTTGTGTTCTTCATTGTCACGACAAGTGTTGGAAAATAAATAAAATTATCGACATAAAAAATATTAACGGTACGAAGCTGGTCACCTAACTATTATGTACTCGTATTACTTATAATAAATTATTAAACTAGATAATGAGGCGATATTATCGTAGTGTCTATAAAGATAAGTAGTACTTAATAATAAAGATTATCAGTATCAGAATCTATGTTAGACTTATCATTAAGAATTAAACAACTTTAAAATAAAATAATTTAATTGAGATAATTTAATTTGTCCTAAAAATATTAACGAAAACGATTTTTTTTTTTAAATATTTTTCAATATTATTTAGAATATTTTTTAAATTAAGACTTAAAATGTGCTTAAGTCTACTCTATAAATATCTCTCTGTAAGTCTTATTCTTTTTAAAACATATATGTATAATCATACTACCTAAATGATTTTATGTTTTTTTTTTTTAAAATAGAGTCAAATATTTTGTCTTAATTCAAAATTAAAATATAAATTATATTTTTCGTATTTTTTTTAATACTTACAACAAAAAAGTCCATACATAAATACTTTCGTAACGAGTAGTTCCAGTTGATATTAATATAACATCGAGCGCGATAGAGCCAGTTCTATACGATCTACACCCGATTCCACCGAGATGAGTCATCTCGTCACTCTCGTCACCGGTGTAACATTACGTGTACGTGTGGTGTAACGTTACGACCCACCACTCGCCCGCCACTCGCCTCCATAGTTATGCGTGTCAAGTGTATGCATAACCTACATCAGAGAATACGGACGTCCGGACAAGTAATATACGCAACCGAAATAACTTGGAAACGTATCTACACGATGTTTTTTTTTTGGTTACATTAGAATTTCTAACTGGCTTGACGTTTGACTGTTTGAATTTTGTAATGTAATCTGTAAATTACATATTAAGTATAAAACAAAGTCGCTTCCCACTGTCTCTGTCTGTATGTATGCTTAAATTTTTAAAACCACGCTACGGATTTTGATGCGGTTTTCTTTAGTAGATGGAGTGATTCAAGAGAAAGGTTTTTATGTATAATACATGCATAATATAGTTGAGGAACACTGATAGTTTTGCAACCGTGCGAAGCTGGGGCGGGTTGCTAGTAACGTACAAAATGTCTTCAAAATTTAAATTGTTACTTGTAAACGTACACACCATTATATGAATTTCGAACTTGTGAAATCTTTCCTCACTGATTGAAATTTTTCCTATTTCAAATAATTAAAATTTAATATGCTGGGTTTAGTATGCGGGGTGTCACCCCGCACCCCTTGAAACCCCATAAATCGACGGTCCATAATCTAAAATTTTAAACGAAATAAAATATATGGCTTAGTTTTGCTAATTGGACACTAATTGTTTTGCAAATGTCATATGCGATGGAGAATGAACAATGGAACCTTCATTCAGTGCAGTCGAGAGTCTAAAGCCTGATTTACACCAAGGCAACAACGTGTGGCATGCGGCATTGACGCATGAAAAATGTCGCACGTTGTGGCAAGAACCTTGCGGCACGGCAACACCTTGCGTCATGTGGCAGAGTGTCGCAGCTTGTATCCGATCACGATGGATTCCGTGCGACAATTTTTGATGCGTCAAGCCAGTTTCTAGGTTATGTTTTGATTGTACTTATTTATTTTATTTACAAAATGAGATAAATCGGACATGGAGTGGTGTAATGATAATTATATTTGTTAGCAAACGAAAAAAACCGACTTAGATCACATCGACAAGTAATACAATGTACCTACGTAGACGAAAAAAATTAACAAACTCACTAATCGTCTGGTATCTCTAGAAATTGTACCCTTAGTACAGAAAATCTAAAAAAGAAATATATAAAATCTTCTTTGTGTTTTTGTCTGAAGAAATTCTAACCTATCTCTATCAATCAAGTAGGCAGACTAAAATTTGACAGCACGACGCTTAAAAACTGTTGCCTTGGCATAAAATACGCTGTCGCATGCCACATATGCCGCAATTTGTCGCATGCCACAAGATGGCGCATGCCACAATATGCCGCGTGCGACAATGCCGCACGTTGTTTCCTTGGTGTAAATCAGGCTTAACTTCTCTTTGCATCTTACATGGAAATTTTTAAATATATCGGGCATTTTGACTAGCCCGTTGGCGCAGTTTGTAGTGACCCTGCTTTCTGCTCCGGGGGTTGTGGGTTCGATTCCCACCCCGAGTCTGGGTGTAATACACATATTTATTTATATATTTATATATGTATTATTTATAAGTATGTATGTTTATCGAAAAAAAAAAATGTAGCTAGGCCAGTCAGCTGTTACCTATAACACAAGCATTAAGTTGCTTACTTTAGGAACAGACGACCGTGTGTGTAATGTGTAGATATTAATAATATTTATTATTATTATTTTCACACACGTTCGATATCTAACATTGTCAAACTACGAACAGACTCAGACAGGGCATTTTTCACTGAATATTCTTCTATAAAGGTTATAATACTCAGCGAGATAGAATTCTGTAAATATGTACGTCGAAAGGAATAGAATAAGAAAAAATGAAAATATACATTTACTCTATACGAACTCCGGTAGACATCGTTTTTTTTTTTTTTTTTGTTAATTGTAACTAAATTATATCTGACCTTTGTCTCTTATCTAGGGAGGAAAACATAAAGTGAAAAGAGGTTTATCTAGCTTTCCGTACACCAAATCTCTATCTATCATTACATAGTAAGCAAAATCAGAGATTTGTCCTACCTATTAAACATTTCTTATCTATCGCTATGTGTCTTGGTCATAAAGGCGAGAAAAAACGTTTTTATTTATTTATTAATATTAATATTACGCAGTTTTAAATAATAAATGTCATTAACTTGAGTTATCTTGATCTTTATCTGCTTGAACCCGTTAATTACATAATTTGATATGCTCCGCTGTTCATTATAAAGTCGGCCTTATTCTCACTTTTATTTTATAGAGTCGGTGGCTCGCATTCAATATCCATTTGGCTCGTTGTTCACATTTTTATTCGTTGATACGAACAAAGGGATTTATGCCTGTTGTATGGAATACGCAGATCTTTATTATAATATGTAGTAATTCTTTTAATTAGACGTACATTATGTATCTCGCAATGTCCTAAACATAAAAATCGCCAGTAAAAAAAATATAACAACAAAATTTCGGTTTACAAATTATATTCAGTTTTCAAAAAAGAAAAAGTGAAAATAGGGGGTTTATAGCATATAATTTTATAAACAAAAATATCTTTTTAGGTCAAGGTAATTTTTTGTAGTTCACTTTGAATGTATCGGTCTCTAAATTAAAATGAATTTTCTTATTTAAATATTTTAAATTATGTTTCTGATAAGAAATATTTTAATTTTCTCGTACCAAATTTTAATTAACGTTTGAAATGGAGTAAACGATAACTTTATATTTAAATAGCTGACTTGGCGAACTTCGACTTTTTTTTTTCTTTCATACAAACCTTGCGCTGACAATAATATACATAAGAATTATCCAATTTTCGCAAGTTATGTGCGTACATATCTTTCCTATATTCAATTTTATTTATATAGATTAGTTGACAATTGATTTATTATCTATCATATTTTGCGCCTCTGATATACATACACATTTATATTAGAATACCTTTCAAGAAACATTTCATTCAATGACTCCTACTTGTTTTACAACTATAACTCTCAAGCAGACTTATCGATTTTGTCGAAACATAAGTTAGGTTATTGTAGGCGGAGAACAGATTAAGTGAAAAACGAAATAGTCGTCTATTTCTGTTGGCAAAATGAACGTATCGTTATGGAAATAACCGAGAATTTAGTTGAAAATTACTAAAATAAATGCTTCACTTTCTTTCTCTCTCTTTGTTCTCGAAGTTAAAGGTAAAGTTAAATCTCCCAGTACGGTAAGAATCGTATTTCGAGAGTCAGACGTACTTGACACCTAGACCATGACAGACACCTGTACCTATGGCCTATAATCCTTTAAACATTTGCCATGTACAGGGATTGAACGTGCCTCGGCTGCCGCATCGTCCAGTTGCTGTATAAACATATTATTTCAACTTCTTGTCTCTAAAAAGATTTGTTCTTTTTATAATCTTGTTTTATATATCCTTCTCCTCCATGGGAAAGAGGCCTATGTCCAACAGTGGGATATTGCAGGCTGAATCGTGAATCAATGTCGTATCACAGTAATTGCATGAACACATCCAAAAATAAGTCTTTTTTGCTCTTGTTCTTGTTGGGTTAATTTAGACTTAACAAATAAGCGCTATAATCTTGATCGTTATATTTTAGGATAAATTTTCAACTCACTTGTTCGTTTGATTTTTACCAATAATGTAGAACAAAGTTTTGCCAAGAACATGCCACGTGTCAGTAACTTAATACCATACACTATATTTTTAAATCTCTTTGTGGGTGCTCAGTGCGTGGCCTCTCTAAGCTCGGTGGGCGGTGGTCAACGTCAACCACACCTTATTGAGTAAACATTTTTTTCCTAGATAAGTAAATTAAAATTTTATTACTTAGTAGGTACTAAGGGTTTTTTTTATACCGCGTGCTGGTTAAATTTACCTCGCAAATAAGTTACTGAGAGACCTTATCACCAGCTTACCAGTATCACAGATTGCGAAGAGTATTGTCGGACAAATAGCTATATAAATAAGTTGATATAGCTTTTGTTTCTTAATAAAAAAGTTAAAAGAAGTAACCTTATAACTTCAATCAAATTTAGGTGCATATAAGACATTCTAAACTTGCACAGACGTTACACAAATTTAGTCAATGTCATGAAGATGGAGAAGGCTTCTCCGAATGGAAATGACTAAGTAATCGATTAGTCATCGTAAACTTAACATTTGAACTTATATACTTACTAAAAAACAATTCTAAAAGCGTTACATGTCCTTGTGTGCACAATTTAATACCTCAATCCAATTACAATTATATATTTGTTGTAGTGGATTTGTAGCTTAGAGACATCGTCTGCAAAAATTCTGTAATAATAGAAAAAAAAAAAGATTTCTGCGAGACATTCTGTTATTGTACATTATGATTTTTTCGTTGTTATTTCGCTTAATAAATACATTTTTTATATTTTATACATTTTTACTTTTTAATTTATTAAACAGGCTCTGTGATTGTTAAATTTGTTATGGATAGCTCGTTCTGAAAATATTTCTCCCGCTAATTTTTTATAGGTTCACTTGAAAAGATTCATAAAAATATAACTTTGTAAACGTAAGTCTTCGTTTAGTGCTAGATGTAAAAATTAAATTAAGTATTATCGAAAAATATTTTACTATTGACAACTTTCTAAATAACTTGCTTCCAATTTGTCAAAGTGAATTTTTTTAAACTTTACCATCTTTAGTGGCCAAAAATTTACAAAAAAAAAGTTGCCACAAAAGACGGACTTAATACCAAGTGGCATTCTCTCTCAGACAATCTTTAGGCCAAACAAAAAGATTGTTTATATGATTATATGTACCTCAAAGTTATGTTATAGCATGTCAAACTTTTCTTTAAACATTAATTAATACTATATATTTTATTAAAAACATGTTGATGTTATTATAATCCATATCTATGATGATATTATAATCTTCTATATAATATGATGATATTATAATATGTTATTATAATCCATATCTAGTATTAAAGCAATTTCTTTCAATAAATTAATTGAGCGGTTTAGCCGTGTTTTAACAGACTGATCCTATTATTTTCGCACATATACTGAATACGGAGTTTAAAATTATACATACTTACTGTAATTATATGAATATCTTTTACATAATAGCAGGCAATTAGCTACTTAGTTATTATGAAAGCTCATTCGCTATTATTTAATTATTGTATATAAAGTACCATTATGTATTGCCTTACATCGTTACAGTTCTCATCCACTGTCACAATACCATGTTCTATTATCTTTTATTATTTTTATTAAATTTAAAAATTGGACTAAAAATATCGTATAGAAATATTAAGATTTAAGAATTTGATTTATTTATACTTCGAAACTTGAATAGAACTTTTCTGTTTATAAAGCCTATATAATTGCTTTATAAATAAATAATACATCTATTAATGTAAAAATTAATCGCAGAAATGTATGTTCATGTATAACTTCTAATAAGCCAGTAAATAAAGTATTTAACCTAACACAAAATGCTGACAGATCCAGGTGGAGCTTCGATCGCAATCTATATTATTTTTTAAGATTGCGATCGAAGCTCCACCTGGATCTGTCAGCATTTTGTTTTTTTATGGTCAGTAAGTGACCCTTAACCTAAAAAAAATTAAAATTGGATCTGAAATTTAGTGCGAGGTTGACCAAAAAAACGGCTTTATTTACTCTCCTATAACGAATGCACCGAATTAGATAAGTCTTTTTTTTCTATGTTCGTAAGAACGTTACGAAGTTCGCCGGGTCAACTATTATTATATAAATAATTATTATACCCAGACTCACACGGTCACAGTGACAGATTAGACAAGAATCCACCCATTACTCTAAATCGCAAATCAGTACCTATCACTGCCATCTGGCCCACCAGGCAAGTCGAAGTTAAAAAAAATATAGTTTATTCCTAGTTTCTTATCTGTATTTTGATAATAAATAAATATATTTTATCTAGATCAAAAACTGTGTCTCGTTATCTGTAACCGTACCTTATCAGCAACTATTGCGAGCTAGTCTATGATTTGTTTCATCTTAACTTGTTTTTTAATCTTTGCACAATCCGTCACGAAATCTATACATATAATAAAATGGTAGAAAAGTCAAAACTGTACATTGAATATTTTTTTAAAAGAATACTTGGGGTGTGATCTACAATCGATACCGAAGCCAAAAATATAGTTTTTAGAATTTTTGTCTGTTTGTCTGTTTGTCTGTATGTATGTCCGGGATAAACTCAAAAAGTACTGCATGGATTTACTTCAAATTTGGCACGAATATTGTTAAGAAGTCGGGTCAGAACATAGGCTATATATTATCACGCTATCACCTACGGGGAAAGAGCAGTGAACCTTTATTTCTTCAAATGTATGTCCGGGATAAACTCAAAAAGTACTGCATGGATTTACTTCAAATTTGGCACGAATATTATTAAGAAGTCGGGTCAGAACATAGGCTACATATTATCACGCTATCACCTACGGGGAACGAGCAGTGAACGCACGCAGACGACGTCGCGGGCAGCAGCTAGTATGTGGAATAAAATATCGCAAAGGAACAAAAGACTGTATTACAGCTTTACAGCGGATCGGTTGCATGCACCTGAAATACTGAAAGTGTGCCAATGACCTCGTCGAGAAGGTTGGATTCCGAATAGATGTTGCCTACATACAAACATGTAATTTGCCTACATACAAACATGTAATATGTATTTATAACATTCTTTTGTTTTTGCTCGATTAGCCGCAGATATTTATTAATTTTTATACCAGTATCACTGTTAGATTCTGCGGGATTCAAGACTTGGTGGTTTTGATTTTTATGTATATGTAGTTGTCTTTTACATTATAATGTTGAGTTATTGTGCTATGTTGTAAACGTGCATACAATCGTTTATATGTACATATTTAGCTTTCGTATTATTAGTTGTTTTTTTTTTGTAAATGTTTTTTTGTTTGTTTTTTTTTTTTGACTTTCGTTAAGTGTGTAATACCACCTTATGACGAAATAAATGTTTTGATTTTGATTAGAAAAAAAATGTTTACTACGAACAATTCCACTAAACTCGATTCCTAGTTATACGTTTATAACTAAAAGTGAATAAAAAAGTCATCATTCATTCCTTGAACTAAAAATAAAACAATAAATAATAAAAATGTACTAAGACCTGATTAAGTCTTAATAATATCGTGGACTGATATTTTGAATCAAGGAACAAGGATTTTTCATATAAATTGAACCGTTGCGTTGTCTAAAAGTAAGACGTTGCTCAATGAATTTCATAAAATTTTACATCGGTATGTATTTCAAATAAATTAATTCACTTTCTCGTGAGCGAAATCGTGAAACTGAATTTTAATAATAAGTGAATAAGGTTTATAAATGAACTTATCTGTTGGTGACAAACAAAGTATAATCTGTTTGTTCCTTCGTTCCCGCCAGTTCAAATATTTGCCACAAACCGCCCTTAGCTCGACTTTATTGATATTAGCTAATTCTAACTTAGAGATTAGGAAATTAATTTGGAGGTTCAATTCGATTGTTAATTACTAACCGCATGTATAATGTATGTTCTCAGAACTTTTGACTGGGTGGAACGATTTCGATGATTTTTAACCGACTTCCAAAAAAGGAGGAGGTTCTCAATTCGACTGTTTTTTTTTTTTTTTTTATGTATGTTAGCTCAGAACTTTTGACTGGGTGGACCGATTTCGATCAATTTTGTTTTAATTGAAAGGTGTTGCGTGTCATGTGGTCCCATTTTTTTAAAAATAAGATCTGACAAGTACTTTTAGAGTTATATCGAATAATGCGTTTTTACTTGGCTAATTTTTCGTCGACCTACGTTGTTTTATACCGCATAACTTTTTCCTCGGTGTACCGATTTTGATGATTCTTACGTTAATCGAAAGCTAATACTTGTCATGTAGTCTTCGTGAAATTAGATCGAGATCTGATTACAACTTTTTGAGTAATCTTTAATAGCGCGTATTTACTTGACATTTTTTCGTCTTATTATGTTGTATTACTTGTCGATGTAATTGAAGTCGGTTTTTTTTTCGTTTGCTAGCAAACACAATTATTTTTCAATCGAAAGGTGGTGCGTATCATGTGGTCCCATTTTTTATTTGAGATCTAACTTTTCGAGATCCATCTAAAAATTTCTCGTCGACCTACGTTATATTATACCGCATAACTTATTAATGGGTGTACCGATTTTGATTATTTTTAATTTAATCGAAAGCTGATGATTATCTTTATCATGTGGTCACATTTAAATTTCATCGAGATCTGATTACAACTTTCTGAGTAATCTTTGATAACGCGTATTTACTTGACTATTTTTTCGTTTACCTACGTTGTATTCTACTTGTTAAGTCGGTTTTTTTCCTACTGAAGCTTTTTAAGTATGAATAAAATTCTCTGCCTCCAAGTAAGCCTTAATATTGATTTTGTATTGTTTGTATAAGTGATAATAAGTGATTTATTGTAAATAATTTTAAAGTATTCTTATGAATTGGGTATAAAAAAATGTTACTAAACGTCTTACAACACTAGTTAAGTTATTGGAGCTTCCTTTTAAGCATGATATTGCCTGTATTATAAGTTTATCTGCTTATTTGTCTTATCAGAATATTTTTATTATATTTTTTCTAGCAATGTTCAATTTTAATTGCCAAGGTTAAAGATAATATTTTCGCTGCGTTATTTTGTTAAATATGTACTGTACCGTATTATATTAGACATTTTTTTGTTTCACTTTATTGTTCAATAAAAACAGTCTCGTTGGCTGCGTGCCGCCGCCCATTATATCAAAGGATAAAATATAGCTTAGGAAGAATCCCTTGCGAGCCAAGAGGATGAACGTCTTACAATAATATCCGATTTTTAAATTAAAAAAAGTCTTAATATTGTTCATGTTTCTGTCAAATTATTATTTTTTAAGTTGAAGTTTTCAGCGGTTTGTAGTTCTTACGTTAAGATTTGTTATAATTGTATTATTTTTCTTATATTATGTTTCATATGTAGCTTCTTAAGATAAAGCTAGGTTAGCAGTTAAGTTTCAAAAGCTAGATTATGTTAAAAATTCATCTAATGGTTGATGCTAAAAGAAGTCTATATTAAAGATGAAATTGCGTGTCCTGAAAAATTCTGAGATAGTACATCTGCTAATCTGCCATAGTGAAATGCGTTGCAATAGCGCTCTTATCATTCTAAATTTCTAATATAAGTCTTATCCTAGAGTTTGGACATTACTACATTGCAACTTAAAGAAAATTGAAAATGAAATGGAGCCTTTTTTCAGTTATATTTGAAAAATATATTATTATGAAATGGAAAGGAAAAGTCATACCAGTTGTTTATCCAGTATGTTATTTTTATTTTTATCACACCTACTCTTCAATTCAGTAATTTGTCGCTTTAGCACCGACAAGGGTATTCGTATAGAGTATAGACTATAGACGTTACTACGGCGTTGTACATAATAAAAGCCAAGCCATACTGTATATTAACGAGTTGCTAGGCGTTTAAATAACGTGATAAACACGTTTAATTGCTTGTTAAACTACAGAATTTTAACGTGCTTATAATGAATGGTTCTTAGTAGCAAAAATACTGATTACATCAAAGTAAAAAAAAGTGAAACTCGGCGCCTATTAGTAGATTTATATATTCAAGAATTTACTTAAATGTTTATGTATTTTAATATAATTTTAGACATTGTTTAATGATTATGTAAGTTGAAATAATATAAACAAAGTCCACGTTAAAACCGACTTCCGTAGTTCTCCTTTTTTATGGTAATGGGTCTTTTTTTAGTGAGGGTGGTTACTCTAGAGACATACTTTATATAATAAATAATTAATACACGAACTGCTAATTTAATTATTTTATTGATGTTGGTATAGCGTAACCAAAAAAAAAACACAAAAATTGGTATGATTGCTATATTTCTATAGATATATTGTCAACTTTTTGGATGACAAATATGTGTATTAATAGATGTATTTTCATAAAATGTATCGTTGCACTAACTTTCTCTGTTAATATTTATTGACACGAGTCCTTCGAATTCTATGCAAAATAATTTCGGGCGGTCTATCAAAATTGTTGGCTGTCAACTGGAGGGGTATGAATGTATCCTTCATATCCCCATCATATTCACTAAACTTATTTAAAATACATATACGTATATACAAAATAAAATATGTATTCCATTTACTACAAACTATACCCCGTCCGGCGACTAATGATCTTTTTGACAGCCCATGCCTATAAATTACGTTGTTTTTTTTTTCGGAATAACGTACTAAAATTCTACTGTAATGTCATACTTTATTGACGATTTGATTGATTGAGTGAAGTACCCTGTGCATAACAAACAACCACAGACTATGAAACAGTTCTTGAAATAATAAATCGATAATAAATCGATCATATGATAAAAATAATTTTACGTCATGTGATTATTGTTTCTACATATTTAATACAAAAAAGGAAATAAAAATAGTATCTATGACCCCAAGATTGATTACTTGCAAGGAATTAAGTCGAAATCTTGAAATTTAATTGCAAACCAAGAATTTAGAGCAATAACTCTGTTAATTCATTTATTTATGATTTATATATTTCATTTATAATTAAAAAAACTAATAAATGCATAAATAAATAATATTTTTAAACTAAATGTATTAAATTAAATCGATTGAAAGTTCTTCTTAAATAAAATCGATTATTATTTCGAATCGAATAAATAACGTGTGAGGCAGTCACTAATGTCAAAATTTCTTGAAGTGTCAAAAAGATCATTAGTCGCCGGACGGGGTATAGTCAAATTGTTTTATTATTAAATTTCCTCAGAGGCGTGCTTGAAATATCGCAAAGATGCACCTGAAGCAATTGCAATTTCAGTCTTAAAGTTGCAGGATTTCATCAGCGTTACTTTGCAAAATTTGTAAAATATGATATGTAGGTACCAGTATGTACCTAAAGTTATTCATTATATTAATGACATAATTATATTTCATGAATATTGTTTTTTTCTGAAAAGACGAAAAAGCGATTGTACTTTGCGCTTATGATATTATTAATTATTATAAAGCAACTTAACACTAATATAAAGTCCTAATTCGTTAGAACTATTTACTGTCTTGCATGTAACTTACATAAATGGTATTTTAGGGATACTGTCGTAATTGTTTTAAATATATGTTAGACAATTAATTAGTTTTAAATATTTTACAGCATTTATCGTGACACACTTAAATTAACCCGTTATTGTAGGACGTATTACATCTTGATACATTTAAGCTGTGTATCGTTGCGTCAGATCATATCGTCATTGTCAAGAGAATGGTACATAAGATTCTCTGCGATTTCAATTATGTTCTTGAATATAGTATAAGTATAATTTATATATACCTTAGTGCCTACAAATCGACTGTCTAGCACAAACTATCTATTGGTATTGACGTTTGAAACCGTTAAGCATTGAATATCGATCCCTAATGACCTCAATTTCTTTCTCTTCGATTTTAGTCAAAGTTTTTTATTATTTCTGCCCGTCTGACTACTATAGGAATATAAAGTCTTTTATATTTTAATTTTCTAATTCTCTCGCGATTAAATTAAGGTTCTTTATGAGTACGACTTTAAAATGCAAGTACCCGTCCTCAATAAATAGGTTTTAAGAAAGAAAATAGTTTGTAACTTTATTTAACGTTTATTTTAATGATGTGGAACGATGAGATTATTGACCATCAGGATTGTCTACATGTTATCACCGAACACAATTATTCACCAATCGTTTTCTTATCTTCAGATGCAAATTCATTCCACCAAACGTCGAAATGGATCGACGACGTCCGCACGGAGCGCGGCTCGGACGTTATAATAATGCTGGTGGGCAACAAGACGGACCTCTCGGACAAGCGGCAGGTGTCCACCGAGGACGGCGACCGCAAGGCGAAGGAGCTCAACGTTATGTTCATCGAGACCAGCGCGAAGGCTGGCTACAATGTCAAACAGGTCATTTTATATGATAATTTTTAGTTTACTTTTATTGAGGTAGGGCATAGCAAGAAAAATCCTGCCCAAATCTGGAGCCGGGAAAGTTCCTCAATCTTACAGAAGGCAGTCAATCAGTCAGTCAGTCAGTTCAGCCTAGACATAGACCTCCCAAAGTTCGCGCCAGATATCCCGGTTTTCTGCAATCCTCATCCAACCTAAAACGGCAATCTTACAGAAGATTTACACTGATCTTAAGCAGTGTTGTGTTCCTGTTGGTGAGTAAGGTGGCCAGAGCTCCTGGGGAGGGTTTAGGGTAGGTTCAACCGCACTTTTGATGCTTCTGGTGTTGCAAGCATCTATAAACTAGGGTAACCGAATGCCATAATGTGGACCGTACGCCTCTTCCAGTAGATTTCTATCATTCACGATCCTGTACTGCCAGATCTATGGTCCACTAAACGCGGGGCTAGGCAACTCTAGCGACCGAAAAATAGCCTCATTTGGGTTTTTTATTTTTGAAAAACTGAGAAATAAATTATCCAGATTTATTTCTCAGTTTTTCATTTTTGTAAATGAGAAATTAAAATAGACAAAATACTTACTTAATTTTTTTCTCTAAAAAACAAATTACTGAATTAGTTACATACGGATGTTAACATAAAGACTGACGATTCAACGGAACTACACAATGTCAGACGTCACATGAAAAACTCATATTGCCTTTGTTTATATTCCAAAATTTATACATAAAAATAGTTTTTCCGCTATTGATGATAACAAATAAATGGATGTATCAGCTATTTTTATGAATATCGTTTTATTTTAATATTACAATTTTTCCAAAGTTATTTATTTATTTATTAAATCTTTTTGCACACCAATACACAAAAGAACAATACATAGAATTTATAACAATCAACTTGCATCAGTTGCAACACCTATTGGCCTTATCGCAAATACAGAAATCTCTTCCAGGCAAGCTTTAGGCAGAGGACTTAATTTTATTTACCGAAAGTTTCTGCTTGATGATGTAATAGTATATATAGTAGCAGACAGGTTTAATCGTTTTTTACAAATTTTTTGTTTACACTTTTTTACTGTAATAACAATGAGTGGTTTCGGTTGTAGAAAAATGCTTAAAGAAATACAAGCTACAAAGCTTGTTTTTTAAGTGAAAGTCTTAGTCCAGTTCATTTCTAGACATATCGCTGGCCCCGGGCAATAAAGCGGTAAACGCCAGTTACGCCTTTTTTAATGTTATTTGATTTTTGGCTGCTCTGAGTATCAATCTATCACTCTTATTTTTTTCAGATTTTTTGTATTAATGTTTCTTTAGAATAAATGACAATAACAGTTTTATTGCATGGAGTAAACATAACACAAAAAACCGGTGAACATCTTTACACTAAATTTTTAAACAAAGAGTAACAGTAATAAATTTAACCGCGCTTTTGGAAATAAACGTATTATATTAATAAACTGTAAACACTTAATACTAAGTAATCACAAGAGATTTTATTCTGTACAATGCTATTACGCGTTTAAAATTTTTCTGAAGAAGGTGGTAATCGGCTGTTACGCTCGAAATCTAAAGTAGAAATTACGTCGTATTAGTTTCTTACATTCCTGAATCTCAGTGGTTGGTGTTTTTATAAAAGTTATAAACGATGTTACAATTAAAATAGTATCATCTATAAATTGTATTATACATTTTTTTCAATTATTTCATTAAATATTTATACAATTAAAATTATTTTTAAAAGGTTAAATTGGTAAAAAAAATTAGCTTTCATTTGACATATTGAACTCCTGTTTTGGATCAATGTATGCTGCACTATAAACAAATTAGCTTGTTTTATTTCTCCTGTAAAATTAGATTTTTGATATTACCGCTTTATTGCCCGGGGACAGCGATATTACTTTCGATTGCAAATTCCACAAAAAGAACAAATGTAAAAATAGTTGAGTATGCTCGCTAAAGAAATAAAGCGACAATTACATCGACCAGTAATATATAGGAAGGTAGACGAAAACATTATTAAAGATAGCTCAAAAATTACTCATCAGATCTCAACCATGGGACCATGTGACAAGCACTATCTTTTGATTAAAAAACGAATAATTGAAATGGGTCTACCCAGTAAGAGGTATAATACAATGACGATCGACGAAACAATAGTCAAGTAAATACGCATTATTAAGAGATAACTCGAAAAGTACTCTTCAGATTTCGATCAATTTTAAATGGGACCAAATGACAAGCATCACCTTTCGATTAAAAAAAGAATCAGCGAAATTGGTCAGCGAGTCGGTCCGGCTGGTCGATGTAACTGAAGTCTTCTTTTTTTTTCGTTTGCAAGCAAACACTATTATTAATCTGCTTCTACGAAGTATAGCGTGATGTTTTATAGCTTATAACCACAATTAACATGATTTCAAATATTTGTATGGGTCACGTAGATGTTCGTTCGTGTTCTGTTTTCAGACCCCGGACATAATTTTTTTAGACCATTTAGGTGACAAACAATCATATGTTCCACCTGATATTAAACGGTTACCAACTCCAATACTTGTCCTATATGGAAAAAGGCCAAAGCCCAGCAATGGGATGTTGCTGGCTAAATCGATCGGTCGATCGAGCCTATGAATGCTTATCGTACCAGGAGAAACAAGCGATGCCAACCCTACCCCCTCTGTCAACACAGTGGTCTCCGGAAAGATTTCATCCCACTTTTGGTTGCTCAGTTTGAGGCGTTTATTTATTATTAATTTATTTTTACAGTTATTCCGACGGGTAGCTGCCGCGCTGCCCGGCATGGACTCAGCCGAGAGCAAGCCACCAGAAGACAGTATCCTTTTTAACAATAAATTAAAAAAACTTATAATAAATTACATGAATTTTTATAAGTTGCCAAATATTTATATAAACCAGTATTGAACAATTTTCGTCGTATTAACTATAAGCAGGTGTAATAATAAAGTCAATGTGAGGTTCTTGTATGTCGCATTCCCACTTGTGTTGTACTGTATTGGTCATCCTACATATATGTCCTCACCCAACCCAAGTTTCCCATATATTTAACTATGCATCAACTATACTTTCTGTATTTTTGGCAACTTGTAAAAAAAATGCTATACATTATTAACACGTCATAAACAACACGCAGTCCATACAAGCACCGAACACGATTTTGTACAATGTCGTTTTTTAAAATGTGTGAGTACCCGCTAAAATTATATATTTTTTTACGGCTAAGATGAATACGGTGGTATTGTAACTCATTAACAATGGTTTTTGTTTTGGGGTGTTTTTATTAATTTTGTGTGAATTTAGCTATATTACACATAAATCATAAATGAATATAATTTATCATCCATAAATAATGATTAATACCTTTTTCATCATGATAATGGATTCTGGATGCAATAGTGAAAAAATTACAAAAAAAAAAAAAAATCGGAATTAAAAAATAAAAAAGCGATAGTTTTGTGGCTAACTTCACACGTATCGACACGGCCATGATATAGTGACGTCCCGCGGATTCGTCTTGGGTGGTGGTAAAGTAGAAGCTAACGAGTGTTGTAAGTAAAGTTAACATTACTAATGTCTTTGGAATTGTCTATTTACCTCGCTTATGTATTCGCACCTTCCTTCGCTTCTCATTATATAATGATATATATTTATTTATGTACTGCAAATTGCATGGTTTTGTACTTTTGTTATATAGCTGTATGCTGTGAAAGCTTTGACAAATGTTTGTATAAGCCGTACCGATGTTTGTCTTGTCCTACATTTTGTTTGTATTATGTGTGCTATGTATACTTGACATAGAATTTTGTTCTCCGAGGGCAGTTTTGTGTAACACATTTATTGACAAATTTTCATATTATGCACATTTAATTACTTTAAACAATTTGTTCTTATTAAATATATTAAAAAATAAAATTCATGAATAGTGCGGTAACTATTTATTTCCTGCTTTGGATTGTTTTAAAGAGATATTATACCAAAAATATATAGTATGTTAATTCTTTTTCAAAGTTTTGTCGTTGTAAACTATAAAATAACTATATATTTAATTCTAATGACGCTTTAAAACATGACGTCATACATAAATACCTGCCTAAATGTAATAATTAGTAAATGTCAATTAAAAGTGTTCATTTGAAGTATGTCGGTTTGAAACGGAAACTTTCCATTGCATGTTGCATGACGTTATGCTATTTAAATTTATTTTATATCAATAAAGGATTATGTTTTGTTTTAACCTAACTTGAATGGTCATTTTCATTGTCATGTTTCTTTTAAGTACCGATGTGGGGTCACATTGACACCAGAATAAATCGTAGAAAAATTAAGTTTTAAAATATTATTTTGTTATCAATTGGCTTTTATTTTAGGTTTTGCCACACGTGTATCTTATATATATAATTTTGAATATTACTCAAGAAGTAATTTTTTTTTGTAATAATAAAAATTGACATAGAAACTTGTGCTTATTGCAAAGAATAGTCATAGTGCTTGTGACCCATGTAGGTACTTAAATTTCTCTTAAAACTGAATCTAAGTTATCTTTATTTAACCCTCATCATAGCTTTTATATCTTTATACAGCTTTACACTTTAAACTTTTATATTATATATTTTCTTGTCTTATATCTGAAGGTTTTTCCTTTAATTTTATAAATGGTTATACGTTGATTTAGTTTTGTCTTCTATAATCTTTTAAAAGTGTATCAATAAAGCGTCTTATCTCCAGATATTTTCTCTTGTTTATAAAACCAGAATTTTTTTAATAAAAATTCTGCTCATTGAAATGTAACGTATATTACGTATTGTATTCTTTAAAAATATTCGAACAAGATTAAAATAAAACTGAAAGTTTCTTATCTGAGACATAATAATCTAACTATCTTTTTAAATAACAATTAAGATATGTATTATTGAAAAACTAGAAAGACGCTTTATCAATACTATATTACACAAACAATTAATATTATTTTTCTTCCGTAGAATATTATTTATTTTCCTTAATGATATGTGTTCAGTGCACGAGGTGATCCTGCGACAGGCGCCCGGCGACAGCAAGGAGCCGGACAACGGGTGCGCCTGCTAGACCATACCGTGTCGGTCCGGTACGAGGCAACGTTCGTTACTGCTACTATGCACGTTTAATGCTGTTATAACTCGTCTAAATGTACTTTGTCACTGTCAATTATATATTTCCAAAGCTATTTTTTGAGTGGGGTCATTTTGACCCCGTGACCATATATGGGTTATAACGTGGATACATGTTTGCCGACCAGGTTACATGAAAAGAATGATTAAAAATTGGCACATGAAAATGGTTAAGTTGGTATTTTAGACCGATGTCATACCACTGCGTTTAATGTGTTAGTAAAAATTCTAAAAAGTTTTATGTGAAGTTTTTTTTTCTGTTTTGTAAAGAATCTAGAGAGATCATTCTGAAATAACCCCTGGGATATTTTATAAGAAAATAACGTTTTACTTTATTCATCTACTATAAATATATATCTAATTATACCAATCTCTCTTGATATAACAAAGCATAATATAGGGTGTTTTAAGCAAAGATAGTTTAAAGTAACAAACGTTGTTATATGTATCCTTGTCGCTCTGAATGATATGAAAAATGAAACAGGCAGCTTTGATGACTAAGAAAACGGGAAATATAATCAGAATTTGAACTTAATTTATTTTTTACTTTTATGACTAACATAACATATGGAACCATGCTCAATTTTTATAATTTTTTCGAATTATTTTGAGATCATTCAGTGCGACAAACTGATCTGAGATGTTTCTGTGCTTTTGTGTGTTAGCATTTAAAGTGATATTAGATTTTAATGTACATTCAGCATCAGTGGTAATGCACAATTGTGCTTGTGATTCGCCTCGACCGTTTCAATGCGTTTAGCCGTGTACAAACCGCATTTCTGTGATGCATATATTGTATACTAGCTGTGCCCCGCGGTTTCACCCGCATTAACTTGAGAATAGAACGTACTTATATAACCTTGCTCGGTAAATGGACTATCTAACATAAAAATATTTTTTCTACTGGAACCAGTGAATCCTGAAATAAGCGCGTTTATTTTACAGTATAGATGATAGTATAGATGTATTTAAAACGTGTTCTTGCAGTCTGTTGGACGCATGTAAATGCAGAAAGAATGAAGAAGAATCAGTGCGTTACTGAGCAATGTAGGATCACGTATATTACCTATATTATTATTATTTTTTTGTACGAGTAGTGTTGCCGTGTTAAATATTTAAACTCGGTTTCAAAAATTGAAATTCGAAGTGTTTTTTTTACGAACTGTTTGTAAGCAAAACAATTACTTTTTTGACTATAAAAACCAGGTTTTAATGTTTACGTAGGCACGTGAACAACAGTTAGATACAATGGAACGCGCAGTACGTACACGGCTCTCGATATATTTGTGAACACGGAAGCACGTCGCACGGCAGGAGCTTTTGTGTTGTCGCGGATTCGTTAGTCTATGAGACTGAGTAGGTGAGCCCTTGAGATTGGTGAATTACTACAAAATCATACTTATGCTAGATGAAATTAATTTTGGATTGTATTTCCTTAGGTTTTCGCGATTATTCAGGGAATGAAAGTATTTTATACGGATTTAAGTTGCGTGTATTAATATTTTACAATATTATCTCACCGGTATTTTTTTTTTCACTACCCTCGGTTCTTAAAAAATATACGTAATGAAAATTCGTTTAAAATAATTTCTTTCCATAATATCTGATTTAAAATGTTCCTTAACAGTTTTGATGTATTTTTTTTTTGTATTAATTTATTGAATATGTAACCAATCCTTAAAAGGAAGTCTGCCCAGTGGCAGTTCAAGGAGCGGTTTCTATTACATTTTTAATAATTTTAAGAAAAAGTGACATATTAAATAGCCTATGTAAAGGTTATAGAGGGCATAAATACGAATTCGAATGCAGTTGCTGAGAGTGAATGCGCCAAGCGTAAGCGTAGGTTTAGCGTTAAACTGCTCTATGGCTGTATATAGCGCCCGGCCGCGGTCACCGTAATATTACCAACCATATATTTAGTACTCAACTTAATTTAAAATGAAAAAAAAAGCTTAAAACTGAACTAAAATTGGATTATTTTTATTTCTGGTTTTAAAATTATTATTTTTTATTATATCTAGTATGATAATCAGTTAACAGAGGTGTCGCGGCCTATGTACATTAGTATTATTTATTTACTTTAGTGCTTAAGTACGAAATCTTATGATTCTTATATTTTTAACTTAAAAAAAAATCTATTTAGTGAGATGTTCACTGCTAGCTTTTATCGGGTTTATATGACATTTACAATTATTCTGACAGTTCATTCCAGCTTTTATAATTATTAATGTATTAAATAAATTATTTGTACCTAAAAAAGCAATAAATACTTTCGAGTCTTTATCGATTTAAAAAATGAAATAAAAAATGATATTTACTTCTTGTTTTAGTTTTGTAGTTATTAATTTTATGAATAATGAGATTTATAATTATGCATATCTATTTTTTTGTATAATAGTTTACTGTACTTATTATTTACAATTTACTATCAATATTTCATCAGTTTTGTATTGATCACACATTTTGTATGAATCACACGAGTCAACAAAAACAAAAATCTAATTTTTAATAATATGTCTGTAAACACAAAATATTCGAAATTTTTCTGGTGCAATATTTTTTGTGTGTTATTTTTACCGGCCAATTATTTTGATACCACAGACTAAATATTGTGATTTCTATTACCTAAGGTTGACTCACATGGCAACACTAGCGATACAGTGCGCCATGCCCGTCGTTTATATTACCGTTTTTAATTTGTAAATACCCGTATCTCACGCTGATATTTTGAATAAAACTTTAAACAATACTAATGTGTGTTTATTTATTTACATTTTCTCCCGACTAACAGAGAAGAAAGGTGTGTGTATATATTTTCTATCTCGTAACATGTAGTCGGTAGTATGTCTTATAGTCGTTTGTTTATAAGGGACTTAAAATTAATAATTTATATTATGGACTTATTTGAACATTAAAATGGCTAGTCTTTAGATAAAGAACCGCGTCGGTCGGTCGGTCGGAAATTAGACAGGTTAGGGTTTATTTTTTTTATTTGTTTTTGTGACAAAAATATGCCGATAAACAGTCGACCGTTCTTAATCTAAGTGCACCCGCAGATATACAATTTCAAGTTGGCCAACTAAATCGAAGAGTATACTAATAGGTATGGTGACATATGCTAGCCCGCACATCTTCTCCAACTAAATTGTACAACTAACTAATTGGATACCGATCGCATCAGAATCGAAATTCCCTTCCGATTACGCACAATTTCAAAGTTGTACAACTAAATTGTAAAAGTACCCAATTTAGTTGTTCGATAGTTGGCCAATTCACAATTGTATGTCTGCGGGGTCTCTAAAGACTTGCCTTAAATTTTGTAGATATTGTTTTTTTTACTGTCTTTTTACTAATTTCCATTGTAACTAGTCTCTTGTTATCCCATCTTTACTTTTACAAAGTTTTATAATTATGTTTCATTAATTTTTTTTACTTCATTTGAGAATATAACAGCCTATTTTTAATTTCTTAACAAATACACGAAATAACAATCTATACAAACCAATAACATTTATTCACGAAAACAAGACATTTGTTTTAACACTAGTCTATTGTGCTTCCTTTGTAATAATTTTTATCTTGTATAAGGTAAAAAAAAAACCATATGCGTACATACAAAAAACTGTGAATAAATGTGTAATATATTATGTTGATGAATTCTATTTTTCCTTAACTCCCAGTAACAGCCGTGGACCTGCAGACCCAGTCGCCCATGGGCTCCGAGCAGGAGGGCAATGAAAGTGGTTGCGTCTGCTGAACTACCCCCACAACCCTGACCCCCCCTACTTGCCCCCAGAGCCCTCCCCGCCCCCGCGTCCCGAAGCCCCCCGCACGCACGCACCGCTACGGAGCTACGCGTACTACGAGAACGTTTCGCGCTTGCATTCACGGATCATTCAAATTGTTTCGACGTGTATGAGTTTATACGCACGCATATAATGTACGTAGAATGTTAGACATGTATTTCGATGTAGTCGAGACGGGATTAGTTTTACGATAATTTCTCTTGAAATGTCATTTAGAGTAACCGATAGTGACGCTCTTAAGTGGATCGCACGTTTGTGATATTTCTTTTCGAGTATTTTACTATTTACGTGACGAAATACGTGATTTTAAATGTGAAATTTTCGATGTACTACAGCGTCGCTTAATTTACTTGTATGAACAGTAACACATAAATAATAGGAAAGTTAAAGAGATACTTATTCGTCGCCTAAATCTTTGTGCCTTTGGAAAAAATAAGCAGTTACACGAGTATTATTTGATCGTTTTAGTTATTTCTGTTAGAACATGTATCAAAGGGATGTTATGTAGACGCCTCGTGAGCGACGTTATTTACGGGACGGGGACGCAAGGTTGTAAGCCAAATATTTTGTATTATAAATGAACGAGCGATTGAAATGGTCTCGGACGCGATCTTTCATTCAGTATATATTTATTTTTTTACAAAAAATTTCATTCATTCCATTCACTCATTTATTATCTGTCGCGTCCGGATCCCGCTCGCGGCGAGAGAAATGATCTCTGAAATTGTGTACATAGTTTGTTATGTTAATTTATTTCGAAACGTCTGCTCGACTCAGTAACGCGATCTCTACTGAAGTCAAGACTCAGTCTAAGAATTTAATCTTCATCTATAGTGATCGTATTGAAGCACAATTAGTATTCTAACTTGCTAGTTAATGTTAAGTTAGTCGATGCCGTTCGGTACGGAACGGTTTGGAATTTCGTAATTTCGATATTAAAATACATATAAATATAATCAAGGTCATTGCCGATGTAGTTCAGATTTTTTTTTACATAACTCCAAATCTTTCTCGAAATCTTCACTTCATGTCGTTGCATTCGAATGAACGGGCATGAATAAGAGTTTTTTATAGTGTTTTTATGCAATAATGTTAGAGTCGATAACGAATAAGTAATTTACTTTGTAATGCAATGTGCTTTAGCTTCGTCAATAGATATCATTGTTTTATTGTTATTCGAATTTAGCATAATGTTCCGGATAATAAAAAAAGCATTTTAAATACATACTGTTGTTTTTTTTTTAATTCTATAACAAATTCCCATCCAAAAGCAGTACAGATGTATACCTATATAGCAGAACAGAAGTATAGTAGGTAAATAAAACAATGTATGTAGGTAACTTGGAAGTAATTTATTTATCAGTTATTTAGTGTACATTATCAAATTTTTATTGGAAGAAACAAGAAACTAGCTCTTAATATTGAATTTATTTTGTTAAAATGTTTTGAACGATTAAAAAGAAAAAGAAAAAAAAACTAAATGCCACATAAAAAAATCATCATTTTTAAAACAAATGTGTAAAACAATAGACGTTGCTTCAATTTCTTCGGAGAACTAAATTAAGTTTGACACTTTTTTTACACACTAAAATTTATTATGAGAAGTACATAACTATATACACATTTTAATACTAAATTTAATCTAAATAATATTTTGGAAGCCTTAAATAACAATGTGGAGGTAACAGTCTTATAAATTATGAATTTTCATTTAATGTGAGTATTTTGATACTGAGCAACATCTTAATGGGGCATTGGGGCATCATTATACATGGGGCAGATAACGTTGTAACAATGTTTTGCTACTTAATCAGATACTTGGAATAAAGCTGGTATAAAAATGGAAATAAATGCAATCTGCAAGTGAAAGTCAAGTTGTTTCTAATTAATTCACTATTAAAGATAACCGATTAAACTAACTTTAAATTTGTACATTTTATCTTTAAACATTTCAAATCTATCTATTCGTTGTAGAAGTTCTTAACATTAGAAATTCAAGATATTTAATAAATAAATACATTAGAATATTGATAACTTGTCCTAAAAACATACTTACATTCCTTTTTTATTTAATACTTATATTTTGTATGATTTGGTATTCTCAGAGTATTTACACATTAAGTCTACTTACTTTAACATTAATTATATTAAGGTAAACATTTACACGAATACATTATACATCAGTATCTTTTTTGTTTGAACTTAATATTGGTAAAACTTCTTTCAAATACCAAATTAATTGTAGGTACAGAAGATATTACTAGGTAGTAACAAACCAGTAGGTCTCCTTACTTGCAAGACAATAGATGACTGCTCTACCTAAAGTTATTTTAAAGTTTTTGGCTGCGGATGCTTATAAAATAAACTTTTGGTCCTTCGAGCTACATAACAATCTCATTTTTATGACAAGCGTCACTTGTGTTTTCATTTGTATTCAAATAAAATTTTCGTATAAATATAACTTGAAGAGAAATATTTTATTTCCTATAATCCAACCTTAGTAAGTACAAGTAGTGTAAAGATACAATTTCATAAGTAATTTTTAGTTCAATTGCAATTTTTTTTTTTAATATTCATATGCAAATATAATCACATAACTTACAAAAAAATACTATTAAAAATTGCAATATATCAGATAAAACCTAGTTTTATTATTTAAAAGTATAACAAACCGACTTATTTTATTTTATTACATATATGAATAGTGTACGAAGAATCAAAATTTCAACAATTCATATTGCTTATTAATACTTTATCTGTATAATAGTTTATATGCCACTATGATTATGAGCACCTACTTGTATATGAAACTTGATTCATATCATGGGGCACATGACCCAACTGGGTCCGAATATATCTGCTACGGATCAAATTTATTTCGCTACTAGCTTCTGCGCGCGACTTCGTCGGCGTGGACTCCACTCCTATTGGTCTTAGCGTGATGATACATAGCCTATAGCCTTCCTCGATAAATGGGCTATCTAACACTGAAAGAATTTTTCAAATCGGCCCAGTAGTTCCAGAGATTACCGCGTTCAAACAAACAAACAAACAAACAAACAAACAAACAAACAAACAAACTCTTCAGCTTTATATATTAGTATAGATTGAATAACATATTAACACGCTTTAAATCCGAGAACATGCTATAATTATAGGATAGTCGCTTTACTTTCGTGTTACAAAGATAAAGTCCACGTCCAAGTACAGAACACCGTTCCTCTTAATCTCCACACCATTGAATACTTTATCAAAATGATTAAAACCCCCGTGGGGCACAAGTTTACACACGTTCCATACTCGAGGTCCACTGGGGCTCATATCCCCATACACTGGGTCATAAGAGACGTCGATGCGGGGCACGCGCCTACACGCACGTGAACCGACGCTCAGACGTCGAAGAGCAGCGCAATGTTGTGCTGCGAGGCGCGCCGCTAGTAGTGGTCGGGCGGGCGGTAGGCGCGCGCGGGCGCGAAGCTGCCGTACGCGCTGTCCTCGGACGACAGCGGCCCGCGCCGACTACCGCCGTACACTGACTCGCGCCGCTCCTGCACTG
Source organism: Melitaea athalia (assembly GCA_905220545.2). NCBI lineage: Eukaryota > Metazoa > Arthropoda > Insecta > Lepidoptera > Nymphalidae > Melitaea > Melitaea athalia. Next base: position 4,547,466 of record HG992178.1, on the reverse strand, counting down.
CGGCACCCGGCGGCGTGTTGGCACATCCTATCAAACGTTACAGGGCTTTTAATAGAAAGAAATACATAATTTGTCACATGTTTCGTACTATTTTCTGTATTATACTATGCATTCCCAAGGAGGGTTGATGTCAGGCAGGCGGCCGGTCGTAAAAAATAACATGCCAAATCACTTACAACATGAGTCTGAGGAAGAGGAGAACATGTTGTGCCGACCCTATATAAATAGGATAAGGGCAGGGAGATGATGTTTCGTACTATTTAATTTTAAAACAACAATTATAGTCATTTTTGTGTTTGGAATTTAATCTAGATTATTGTAACGCCTAGTATAAATACTACGAAATCTAGCATAATTTAGAAATGAAAATGATCACAAAATAATTCTTTAGAATTGGGATTTTGAACATAGAATCGCTATTGCGGCGACAAAAGACATTCTTATGGAAGTTGGGCGCAGCAGGAAATATATTTCTCATCTTGTTTTATCTCTTAAACCTGGGGCAGGACCACTGGGGATCTTACGAAAGATTACAGCTACCTACATAATACTGTTCTCATGTAGTGATTTGTTTCAGTAGTACGTGACTAAGGTAGCACGTAACGTGTTTGAGATGCTTCTGATGTTGTAGGTCACGGTAAAAGAAAGACTAGCCACTAGCAGTAGCTATTTACCAACCGATCCATGTCGCACGCCATTGAACACGCTGCCTTATGCAGGGTCTGGCTGTGCGTTGTGAACGTTCTGGCAGAGCAAGGACTAGTCTAGTAGTCGATATATACATACCAGCTGGTCCAGGTCGCACGCCGTTAACCGCGCTGCCGTACGCGATGTCTCGCTGTGCGTTGTGTACGTTCTGGTTGAGCGCGACGGAGTGCGGCGGCCGCAGGAGCGTCTGCGCGCCCACCAGCGCCGCGCCCGCCTGCGCCACACTCGCCACCGCGCCGCTGCTCTTGCTATACACTGACTGCGACCTGAATATTCATCATTGCTTGTTATTGATAAAACATAATATGCAAATTTATGTATTGACAAAACAAAATATGTTAGTGTTTAAACTGGGGCAGTATGTGCGAATCCTACTTCACACGGGCCCCAGAGAAGTTGTCTTAAAAAATTGACACATTTATCTTTTTTATGATTGTTTTCAAGATTTTCTATGGACCCTACAAAGTATCAGTTACAAAACCATTATGATTGACCAGTCATCAAATATGCAAATTCGAATGGTTGAGTTTTTACTTCCATGCATGTTTGATTGTTATCTAGTGATACCTAAGTTTACTGATATTAATCTGATGGTCGTCATAGTTTATGCACGATGCGTGATATATCTACGAACAATTGATTCCTTATGGTGGTTCTTCTAATTGTGCAATTACGAATCATGCATGTCTTAATGAAAACTAATGTTGTATCTATACCTATATATACTGCATTAACTTATGGTTCACAGAACATCTGCAATTCGATCAGCCGTTACGAACTACACTTTAGATTTAGACAGAGTAGACTAATTTTACTAGAAAGCATCTAAAGTCTACTCATTCGAAGGCTCGATCAGCCTTAAAACATCAGTAATTACATTTGGCATGTGGATCCGTCAGACCTGTGGAGAGTGTGGCGAGCAGGCGGAGGAGATCTGCAGTAGAGCGACTTGGTTCCGGAGTATAGCGGCTCCGTAGTGTCTGGTCTAGGCGCAGCCGCAGAGCAGTAAGTCGGTGCGTGTCGATAGTGATGATGAGACGGAAAGGCCGGTTTGTCTAGCTCGTCAAGGTCTCTGGGTGAAGAGGCGCGAGAGTTGGAGTTAGCACGTGGTCTCCGTGAGCCCCATTCATGGAGCAAAGCACACGCAATGCCCCCTCCAATGCCACCAACCCAGCAGACCCAATGGCTTTCCCAGCGAGACAGAACGAAGGACGGTCCTAAAGACCGCGCTGGATTCAGAGACGGCATCTGAAAAGGTGAAAAAATATATCAAAATTCTATTAATTTGATAAAGACAATAAAATAAAAACAGTAGTTATACGTACTAATATTTGAATGGAAGTAGGTACAATATACATATGACGTAAAAGATATTTAAAAAATATGATCTGGTGACCAAAAATCTAAAATCGAAGTGTCATCTAAAATTTTCTTCTCCATTGAGCATTATAAATTATGTATACAAACTTAGTGCTCATAAAGCTCCCAGTTACCTTTTTTGAATACGAACTGGAATCGATCCTTCGATTAGAATCTCGGCTCTATCCACTGGGATATCTCAGAATATCTTGGTTTTAAAAGATATTCAGTTTTATTGGCCTTTAGACTGTAACGTAATATTCCTGCTGCAATCCACTTTACTGGCCTCAGGTGCACTTGGAGTAAGATTATACCTTGTTATAATAGATGACTGGCGATCAATAATTATTTATGGTATAGCTTCGGTAATGCGTTCATCACTCTTATGTAATGGCAATAGGCGACGTCCATAACACAACAATATTACTCTTATAATAGATAAGTATATATACGTAGGTATTTGTCATTAATGAATTGTAAATTATTATTATACATGTTACACACAATTTTACTAAAATTACCCCAATAAAATTTAGCTTTTAAAGTTTTAGTGTTGTACCTAAATGATAAATGAAAGCGTTCGTGTCTCCGCAAAAAGTTTTCACATAAAAACAATAACATCGCCAGGAAACGAATTCATCAAAATTTTATCTTCAATTTCGTATAAAACATGATTGTTAGCAGCGTGTACAAGAAACTCAGCAACGCCATCGCTTCCAATTTCAATTGTAAAGAATTCAAGAGCCCTGATTGCACTACATTGATGTAACAAGAGCAACGCATCTGTAAGCCATTCACGTCTCTACGATGCACAGGACAAGAGATAAAATCACGTAAAGGAAACTACTCACTTTCGTACCCGAATTTGTGCAATTTTTCACATTTATTTTGAGACGGAAATGAGCGAACGATTTAAAAAACGTCCTATTGAAAGGATCCGTGCTACTTCTTCACTATACTTACGACAATGGCGCCCTACCTGCGGGGTTTTTTGCATTTAAATCATTTTCTTTTCATTTGGTAAGGATTGTTAGCTGTAATTAGGGCAGATACAACTTTGTGGCATAAAAGGGGTTTTTACTGTATCTGCGGTCGAAACAATCCCCGCTAACCGCGAGAGCTCCAATAAAAGAAAATGGGTCATTTTGTTCTTTTTATACTTGCAAATTCTGTGTTGATCTTAGATGCTTAACAATACTTTTAATTAAAATATTGCAATGCTCTCTTAGAAGCCGTGACCTGTACTCCTTAATAACACGTTTAAGCTTTAGGTACCGAGTTTTGAACTTCGACCTGTTTCTGAATTATTCCATGATTAAATCCGTACCCGGCGTGAAGAACTTGATAAGTCCAAAATGGCAATTTTACAGGGGAGCGATTTTAAAGTTTGACATTTTCTCCAAACTATTTTCATCTTAAAGTCATCTTTATAGCTTGATTTATGGATAATTTTATGAGATCTATCGAATTATTTTACATATTCTTGTAAAATCTGCTTAGTTTGTAAGGTATTAGACTTATCAACATACGTTCCGGAGACTTATCAACTTATTCCCCATACATTGGTGCTCAAAGCTGTGAAAACACTGTTTAATTTAATTCCTAAAAATCAGTTTTTTAGTGTATTTGAAATGTCTAAATTGATTTAAGAGTAATTTTAGATGGTTTTTCAAATATGGCTATGCATTTATTTCTAATTATCTTATTATTCATTATAATTGACTTATCAACATGTTCACCGATGACATATCAACTTATTCACTATAGAATTGGGTATCAATAATACACATTAATATATCAACTAACTGCATCAAATCCATTAAATCTTTTTTTTCTTTTCTGCACTGATTGACAATGGCTGAGTAGATATCTCGAGTCAATTTAAAAGAATGTACAGTAATCTTCTCTCTGTTCTTAACTAACAGATTAAAAAGGAGTTTCACGATTAAGGTTGTGTTTGAATAGTATTTTTTCGATTCTGTACTTTTTATATTACGTTTCAGCCTGTAATATCCCACTGCTGGGCGACGGCCTCATTCCCCATTTAGGAGAAGGATCAGAGCTTAATCCACCACGCTGCTCCAATGCGGGTTGGTGGATATATTCCCTACTATGAGTAACCATCGCTATCAGGTTTCCATGATAACAACCGAGACCGACGGCTTAACGTGCTCTCCGAGGTACAGTGGGGAGACCCACATGGACTGCACAACACTGAGACCACGGCAAATATCTGTATGGCCAATACATATGTTTGTCATGTGCGGAGATCGAACCCACAATCTCCAACGCAACAGCCACAAACCAGTGCTGTGACCGTTGAGCAAACGCATTCCTTATTATATTGTAACAATTTAATAGGTTGCCAGAGGAAAGCAAGAGAAAAGGCCCTTTTTTAGTTCTTAACTCAGCGTCATAGCCACAACCAACAATGGTTTCTGAAATTTACATGTACCAGCTGAATCCAAACGTTTAAATGGTTTATTTTCATCTAGGTCTCTCCGGAAGTCGAAATTCATGTTTAAAGACATTTGAATTTGGGACATACGGCTTGTGGTTTAATTTTCTTCAGACTTTACTCACGACTTATAAAATTATTCACGCTGTGCACGAATAGGTATTCGTATGATTTACTGTATTTACCAAGCTAAAAAAGTATAAATTGACATATCAAGGTACGTTCGTTTTAGCGGTAGTTGAATATAAGTAGATAAAACGATATATTCATTTGTTTACTTAGTAGTGTGTTAGTAGTCGCTTTGATATCTTGTTTTGTCAATTTAGGTACGCTAGGTCGGTTTTCAGTATAAGTTGATATAAGGATATATTACGATATTCTATATGTTTTGTGACTCATCGGGTAGATATCTCGTTTTGTAAAATAAAATAGGTAAAATATGGACAATTTCATAAATTTTCACAAACAATATCTTTAAAAGTAACGTAGATATCGATGTGTACATTTTTTTCCTACAAAACCAATGCCGTAGGAACCCATTGCGCCGATAAAAAAAATCACGTAAGTGGAGTTATCAAGTTCTTCACGCCGGGTACGGATTAATATCTATTAGAAATATATTATTTAAAAAAAAATCTCTGACTGTGAAATATTTTTCTTATTAGTACCACTAAACAAATTTTATACATAGGTATATATGGGTCTTAGAAATAGAACGGCCGATCTTGGAAATCAATAAGGGTAAAATGGGGAGTGCATAATTACTCAAGTTGGAGCGTATTTATTATGATTTTATGAATAAGAAAACAATATTTCTGCTCAAGCCAATACCGTAGGGAAAAGAATTACTTATGCTATAATATTTATTCTATGTACCTACGCAGAGTTGCGAACATCAACTCCCGAATTTTTTCACAATGTTTTTATTCGGATGTCAAAAGTATCAAAGTGCCTACGAGGTAGCGAAGGACGTTTTATAAATCACAATTTTGTTTAAGGAATATTGAATATATATCGAAGGTATCCTTGTTCGTGTTTTTGTTTGGCGCACGTTGTCCAACAGATGTAAAAAGAGAACATCTGCCCGGTAAGGATTCGCTTCACAAAAGGCAGGTAGTCGCGGGTGGATACGCATTGTGTACGGAGAATAGTAATGGAAGGACGCTATTGAGAATTCGACGTGTACCTACTTCTGTACGCTAGGAACACTCCTTAGGTTAGATACATATTTGAAAATCAGAAGATATTCGTGAAAATTGATAATAATATGGAATCAAATTTTGTTAAAAATATTTTTCGCTGATATAATTACAAAATAATATAACGAATACCCGTGTTATGATAAATTGTATGATACGAGCGTGAGATTCAAAGAAAATTTTTAACGCTTTTTGTAAACCTGCCTACTATTTATTAATATACTAGCTACCCGCCACGGCTTCGTAGGGGTGCAATGCTGTTACAAAATAATAAAGATAAAATAAATATTTGCAATATAAGCGCAAAACAATGTGTTTATTTACAATATCACATTAGAAACCTCTAAAACTATCAGTGTTCCTCTACTATATTATGCATGTATATAACCTTCCTCTGGCATCACTCTATTTACTAAAGAAAACCGCATTCAAATCCGTTGCGTAGTTTTAAAGATCTAAGTATACAGATAGCGGGAAGCGACTTAGTTTTATTTTATACCTAACTACTATGTAATGAATTAATGATTATGTTGTCTAGTCAATTTTTTTTAAATTTTTTTAAAGAAACTGCCAATTAAAAATGTCAAAAAAGTTATACAGATTCCGTTAAATTATTAGTGAATTATTATCACTAGTATACTTACAGATACGAAGCTAGCCGCGCAGTATGCGGCACCGAGCAACGCCGGTGCTGCACCAGTCCACCTTCGTTCCATCGCAGCAAAGTAAGCACCAGCGACCAGTCCTGTCAGCAGTAGTTCAGCTCCAAGTCGTTCCCATGCTGCGCCAGCTCCCGCTACTCCACCTCCAGGCAATGAAGCGGAGAGACCACCGGCGTACCCGGGGACACTAACTCTGAAAAAGAAATGATTTATTAATGTAAATATATGGCAGAACCTTGAAATTCAGATTCATGTAGCAAAGCGCCGCTTTACTGACATAAGAGAAAAAATTATTATGATGACATTTATGTTTCACTTTAATAAATAGAATAACCATAGCCACTCTGGTGTAGTGGAACATATTCAGTATCGGCGCCTAAACTCCGGCGGTTTGCGGGTTCGATTCTCGCTCAGGATAGATATTTGGATTTGTACAAATTTTTCTTTCCGGTTAGGATGTGTCCTTGTGGGTCTACTCGGTGCCTCGGAGAACACGTTAAGCTGTTGGTCCCGATTGTTACCATAAATATCTGATAGCGATCGTTACATGGTAAGGAATATTATCCGTCAACCCGCAGTGGAGCAGCGTGGTGGATTAAGCTCCAATCCTACTCTTATGTACACGGAAGAGACCTACGCCCAGCAGTAGCATGTTACATGTAAAATTGTATCGTAATGTTTACGTACATTTATAACCCATACAAGAATAAATAAATAAGTCATCAGGGACTTTATACACAGTTACACACGTTCTGTTCGGTCTGTCTTTAAGTAAACGAACATTTTGTTTTCCTTTCATCACGTTACTGTATCTATAACTTTTAGATAGGTAGCTGGGAATGTTTTAAGACAAGCTTAGAATTTAATTAGTGGAACTTCAGATCCAAAAAGCGAAGTTTGAAATAAAATAAGGTCGACTGAGGTTGACTAAATCTTCAATTTCAAGATTTGTAGGACTGTAGGTAGGTACTTAATGAAAGTACGAGTATAATAGTATTATGTTACATAATTTATTAACTGTACTGTATAATAATAGGCCACAATATGTTTTTATCCTGGAATAAGCTTACAGCAATTTAAAAAAAAAACGAGGTATATTTTTAGATAAAAAAATGTCGTTTTTCTCATTCTTATTGCCATCGTAGTGGACGGCGCATTATTCGGATCTAATTGACCGTATAATGCAGTCTATTTCAGGTGACAACATTGTACAGCAAGGAATAAGAGTTTTATTTATATAAAGTTATTTTTGTATACCTGTCGCATATAGACAGCATTTTTCTGTACCTTAGAGATTCAGATATACCTACCTACATATATTTCTGTAAATTTAATATCAAAGGTAATTTTTTTTATGTTAGATACTAGGTCGGCAAACAAGCGTACGGCTCACCTAATGGTAAGCGATTACCGTAGTTTATAGACGACTGCAACACCAGAAGCATCGCAAACGTGTTGCCGACCCTATCCCTAATTCCCTAATTCCTGCATGAAAACAGTATTATTTAGCTGTGATTTTCTGTAAGGTCTCAGTTGAAATTGCTTCGTAAAAGAAAAAAAGCCTAAAAAGAAAGACATTCGTGTGGCTGTATCTGTAACAGTATTTAATGTATCATTACAAACTGTTACATTTTTCCTGCTGTGCTTTTATTTATAAGTTAAATGAAAAATTTGCGAAAAAACAGAAGAGTGCTTTGCCTAACAGTGAAAGTATCAATCTTTAACGTATGAATCAATATACATTTTTACTTATATTTCTGTCACAATTGTGACATAAAACTTTTATTTTTTATATTTGTGAGTATAAAATGTATGAGTATAATAGTAATATTATTATTTGAATGGTAGAAAAGACGCTAGTTGAAATGTCTTTCAAAAGAATGTTATTTACTGATTTCCAGTAATTGGTCTAGGGAACGATAGTGAGCTACGTTAAAAGCTAGCTCCATTACGCTTTTTTTTAATTCTGGGACCAGTTTGACTTTTACAGAAGCATTATGGGAAAAATTGCTTTGACTAGCTTAATGGTTTTTGTTTCTTTTTAGATCGTTTATGGGCCAAATTGTTTCAAATACCTAATTGTATTTACTCGCAAACGAAAAAAAAGTGGCTTCAATTACATCGACAAGTAATATCTTATCTAGGAAGACGGAAAAATTGTCATGTAAATATGCGTTATTAGAGATAACTCAAAAAAGTGCTTGTCAAATCTCGATCAAATTTAAACGGGACTACATGCCAAGAACCAGCTTTTAATTAAAAAAATAATCATCAAAATGGGTACACCCAGTAAAAAGTTGTGAAATATAAATTTATAATAAGTAGGTACAATGTAGGTCGACGAAAATTTAGTCAAGTAAAAAATAAAATACAGTGGAATTAGTAAAGAGTTGAATATTTTCAAAATACTTTTCTTAATTGATATTTAATGATGAGTCGCAGTATGAAAATTTAAAATGTACGAAAATATGTTGTCTCCATGTCAAATGAAAACGGTCGCCATGAAAAACTCATTAGTAAGACGAACACTTATAGACACTCTTATAAATACATTTCTTAAAAAACTTTTAAAATATTTTTGCTGATTTCAAAAAGACTTTAAACGAAATATTCATTCAAATAATACTTTATTGCACATTTAGAGAAACTAAACATCTAGCAAAAAAGAAAATATTGACATCATGATACAACTAGGCAACTGAGGTAGGGCACAGCAGGAAATTTCCTGCTTAAAATATGGAGCAGCCAGACTGGGGTAGTACCTACCTCGACCTTACAAAAGATCTCAGCTAAATAATATCGTTTTCAAGCAGTGTTGTGTTCCTGTTGGTGAGTAAGGTGACCAGAGCTTCTTGGGGGAATTGGGAATAGGGTCGGCAACGCGCTTGCGATGCTTCTGTTGTTGCAGACGTCTATAAGCTACGGTAATCGCTTACCATCAGGTGAGCCGTACGCTTGTTTGACGACCAATATAAAATAGGCAAATGGAACAAATAGCTTAGAATAAGCTATTAAAAAAATAAACTAAAAATTAATGATTCAAAATACATATTATATGCTGTACTCATATATGTATAAAGAAAATGTATGTATTGATGAAAATCAAATATAGCAAGTTTTATCGTATACGAAAACTTTGTAGGTATTATAATCCTGTTCAGCACTTCACTAGATTAGACTGACCGTGCAAACAGGTACGCTCGAGGCACTTTATTATTTATTTATTTGATACTTTATTGCACAATACATACATAATTGTACAAAAGGCGGGCTTAATGCTAAAAGCATTCTCTACCAGCCAACCTTAGGACGTACAAGAGCGGACGTTTGTAGGTGTGCAAAAAAAAAATGTAGTAGGTATACCTGCACTTTGAGTTTCATGTACAAGCAGGTACCAATGTACCATATGGTATAGTAAAGTAACTGAGTGTGTTGCTTTTCTTCGCTATTGGAAAACAATGCTTTGTTTTGATTTAAGGTTAGGGGGTAAAACACTAAATAAGTTTACAGTGCTCGCCATCGTTGACATTTATGGCTACCGTAGCTGTATCATTGAGGTAGGGCACAGCAGGAAATTTCCTGCTCAAAATATGGAGCAGCCCGACTGGGGTAGTACCTCGACCTTACAGAAGACCACAGCTAAATAATACTGTTTTTCAAGCAGTGTCGTGTTCCTGTTGGTGAGTAAGGTGACCAGAGCTCATGGGGGGGATTGGGGATAGGGTCGGCAACGCGCTTGCGACACTTCTGGTGTTGCAGGCGTCTATAGGCTACGGTAGTCACTTACCATCCGGTGAGCCGTACGCTTGTTTGTCGACTTAGTAACATTAAAAAAAAAAAAAAAAAAACATCAGTTATGAGCTATGTTCTCAATAGCCAATATTGTACTACGGTACTACTTATTAGATGATTTTTCAAAAAAAAAAAGTTTTAAATGGTGATAGAGTTATAAAAATCGGTTCAGTAATTTTATAGTGTGTCAATGCTTAACTGTTGAGCAAATAATTCTTCTTATATAGTGATATAGGTAGGGATCCCTAGTACATATTTTTCATTTGATTAGTATCAAGCTAATTTTCTTTGAGTAGCTTCATTTTGATGAGACGAACAAAAAGTTCCTCTTCGAAAACTCTCGATTGTGGTAGATAATAGAGTTAGCAGGAGATAGAGCAACAGTGAGCGTAGGACCGGGATAACGTACCACGCAATTTGGAGGACAATAGTATCATCAAATTATATTTTAAATATTAATTAACTAAAAGAAAAAAAAATCAGCTGGTTATAATAATTTTTGATGACCTTACGAGGTCATCAACTTGATGACCTCGTAAGGTCATCAAAAATTGATTTTTTTTCTGATTTTTTTTTCTAGTTTTCGAAGAGGAACTTTTTGTTCGTCTCATCAAAATGAAGCTACTCAAGGAAAATTAGCTTGATACTAATCAGATGAAAAATATGTACTAGGGATCCCTACCTAATAGAAGAGGATAGAAGGGAGGGAACTACGAGTAGAGCCATTAATAAATAATATCACAAATAAATAAATAAATATTAATATCATATAACATACACACACGGTCGTCTGTTAACGATAACTATTTATATTTTTGATACATTTACATACATAGAAATAATACATAATATATAAATAAATACATACAAATATTACACCCAGACTCAGGCGGGAATCGAACCCGCAACTCGCGGAACAGAAAGCAGGGCCACCACAAACTGCGCCAACGGGCTAGTCAAACCACTATATCATTGCAGGGTGGGCAATAATTTTCGTACCAAGAGACTGTTAGTTATGGTTAGGCCACGATTATTATTATTTGTTTACAATAACAATAGAGACCGGAGACTGTGTATTATTTAAGGCACGATGGGACAAAAGGACACAAATCGAGTTGGTTAAAATTTAATACAAATATATTTAAGTATCTGCTTAATAATATAGCTTCTTATGTTGTTTGTTTTAGCGAAAATGTTGAAAAATATTACAAAAGCTACTTATAAAATAATTTTCATACATTAATTTCAAACGATAGTTATATTAACACAAAGTGAAATCGATATATGTTTAAGATATATATAATGTTCTTTATGTATTCATCATGTTTATGATGTTTATATGTTATTTTATATACTCAACTTGAATGTGTAGGGCTTCTAATTCAACGTTGTCGTTTAGAATTTTACGACACGGGCTGAGACAGAACGCAGATAAAAATTTCTATTCAATGGCCGATTTCAATATACATAAATGTAAAAATAAAAATGCGACCTTAGGAAACGAAATCGTAAAAGTTTTAAAATTACTTTATCGGAGACGCTTGGGAATACATAAATGTATTTAAAACTTGAAAAATATATCCAAAGGATATCTCAACAACTAGCTCAGTAGAGTATCGCAGATAGCTCATGACAATAAAGAGGCCATTAGCACATCTTCTTTTATTTTTTATTTTATTTATTGGAGTTTACTCCTTAAGAATCGATTTTCATATAAGGCCCCCGCGGTATGAAAAAAATATGAGGAGTAAAATCTACTGAACGACGAATGACCTCGTTACGTTTTTGTGCGCCATTTATCTGCTACGAGTCTACGACGTTTACGACGGTACCGGCTACGACGGTTACGACGGTATCGGTTACGACGTTTTCTAATATCATCTTATAATAATATCGTCTGTCGATGGCATTATTTGATTAATTTATTCATTTGATATGGCATTAATCTTTTTCTTAGACTATAAAGTCTTTTTTGTGTATATTTAGACAATCGATCTGAAGAAGTAAACTCCAGTCGTGCGTCGGAGCTGACACACACACTTTTTTTGTTATAATCTGTGACAGAAGTTTGATAACAACCAACCAACAATTGTTATCAACTATTGTAGTCAATATTAAATACAATAAATATATTAATACTACAAGTAAATAACCGAAACCTTACACAAGTGAATCCTGACACACATCCACAAATATTTAGCATAAACTACATAAATGTAAAACTACCTAATCCATAAAGCATTGAAAGGGTTCTTGTAATCTTGTATTTTAAGTTGCATGTCCTACTTTAAACTTTTTCAGTCCTATTATATCTATTCTGTGTCAAGAGAAATGCTATTAGAGTACCTTTGTAATTAGATTACCTACATGTGGATGTGCGAAGTGTCGTAACATTAGCGGAATTAAACGCTACTCTAAGTGGAAACCCCGGGAATGGTAGCTGTTCACTTGAAATATAAATTAATCGGAAGCTTTGCGGTAACCTTATATAACTCACTTAATTTTGTAAGTTAATATTGTTACGATTTAAAACACGATTTTTAGAAGTATAAAAATAATTCGTTGCGTTAGTTTCAAAACAAAAACTGTAATATTACCTTCAATAAAAGTAGGTATATAAAGACTCTCAAATTTAATTCATAAACGCTATGTAACTGACTTTTGTGGTTAAATTTAAATATTACATAGTATAAAAAAACGGCCAAGTGCGAGTCGGACTCGCACACGAAGGGTTCCGTACCATTGACTAGGTAAATAACAGTACCTAGGTACATTGATTTAAATATCGGACAAAAAGCGGCTAAAAATCACTTTTGTTGTATGAGAGCCCACCCTAATAATTTTTTTTATTTTAATTTTATTATTTATTATTAAAGTAAATATACAATTAAGTATTTTGTGAATATTTCAAGTGCCTACCTCTTACTATTTATTGATATCGAGCAAAAATAGGCAAAAATAACTTTTTTATTGTATGGGAGCTTCCTTAAATATTATCTAATGTATTTTAATTTTATTATTTATTATTAAAGTACGAATACAACTGAGTATTTTGTGAATATTTCAAGTGCCTACCTGTTGCCATTATTGATATCGAGCAAAAAAGGGCAAGAAAATCGCGTTTGTTGTATGGGAGCCCCCCTTAAATATTTATTTTATTTTGTTTATTGTATTTGTTGTTATAGCGGCAACAGAAATACATAATTTGTGAAAATTTCAACTGTCTAGCTATCGCCGTTCTTGAGATACAGCCTGGTGACAGACGGACGGGCGGACGGACGGACAGCGAAGTCTTAGTAATAGGGTCCCGTTTTTACCCTTTGGGTACGGAACCCTAACAAAGTCGCATCCCGCTGTGTGTATGTATGCTTAGATTTTTTAAACTACGCAACGGATTTTGATGCGGTTTTCTTTAGCAAATAAAGTGATTTTAGAGGAAGGTTTCTATGTATGAGGAATTGCAGCCTAGAAAATAAATAAAATAAAATATATTAAAGATATATCATTCAAATAGATGACTAAGTATATCAAATATATACCTACATCTCCATCAAAGTCGTTTCAACTTATTTTAGCCGGGGATATATAAAACTGTTTTATACAGGTATTTCGCATTTATACTATCAATGTAGATTGACCTAAATAAATATTTAAATGTTCCACACGACAGTATCGATTACATAGTTGAATATCTCCGGCTTTGAATTGTCTTCACACAATCCACCTGATATTGTTTCCTACCAGCGCGTTTCATCTATTCTTTTCAATCAAAATACTAATATTTCATTGCTAACTATTTGGTACAATTTTGTGCTACACAGGCACTACATACAACATATAAACTGAGGTGGGGCACAGCAAGAAATATCCTGCTCAAAATCTGGAGTAGTCCGACTGGGGAAGTACCTTACAGAAGATCACAGCTAAATAATGATATTTTAAAGCAGTGTTGTGTTTTTTAGCTGAGCAAGGTGATCAGAGCTCCTGGGTTGTGTTACTGTTGGTACCTTACTCAGGTTACAAGAGTTTCTGAAGGGAATGGGGGTAGAGTCGGCAACGCGTTTGTGATGCTTCTGGTATTGCAGGCGTCTATATAAGCTACGGTAATCGCTTACCATTAGGTAATCCTTAGGTTTGGATACTTTAAGTAATCGACCTACATTAGTAGAGCAATATTACTAGGATATAGAAACTTGGTATTGCTAAAATATGAAGAATACACGCCAAAATATATAAATAAGTTTATTTTACATTATATTTTTGTTTTATTTATTATGCATGACACACAAAAGAGGACAGACAGCGTACAGGCTATAAATAAAGACAACTGAAGTCTGTATTTCTATAATATAAGCAAAGAACTAACAATAAGATCAGATAAAAGACAATTGATTCGACCTTAAGCAACGTCAGCTGTTCCCGTAATTGTTATTAATAAAGATTTAAGTGCCGCAGGGCACGCAGACTCACAAACAACCGCAGCTGCCCTCGACACAAGTTACGAACCTCGCTCATCGGGTGAATCAACCGAGTTAATTGATTAATCTAAGAAATAGTGATGAGCGGACGTTCGACACGAGAAATGTATACTTTGTTATACTAGCTTTTACTTGCGACTTCTATGATACCAGACAAATGTAGAAATGTACCGAAAAAACAGAAAAATGTACAAGAAATTGTGGTTGATCCGATTGCTTTTTGTGGGGGTTTGTTGAGTGTAAAACGTTTATGTATTCTTAAACTTTATATGACGCCGGCCGCGTTGGCGCAGCGGTCACAACACTGGATTGCGATTGGCTGTTGCGAGGGCGGTTGCCGGTTCGATCCCCGCTTACGACAACATTAATTGTAATTGGCCATACAGATGTTTGCCGTGGTCTGGGTGTTTGTGCAGTCCTTGTGGGTCTCCTCACCGTGCCTCGAAGAGCACGTTAAGCCGTCGTCGGTCCCGGTTGTTATCATGTACATATGATAGCGATCGTTACTTATAGTAGGGAATATATCCGCCAACCCGCATTGGAGAAGCGTGGTGGATTAAGATCCGATCCTTCTCCTCCATGGGGAAGAGGCCTATGCCCAACAGTGAGATATTACAGGCTGAATCGTGATCGTGATAGTTTTATATGTTACATTATGTACCTACCTTCTAAAGTCACCGTAATTAATATTTATTTAAGTTAAGTATATTTAAATTACGTAACAACAAAAGCGTTAATTATTAACGAATTGAAAATATAATTTGTTTTAATTAATTGAAAGTGCTATTGAATCATCGGGCGCTACCAACAGAAACGTTGATAGAAGAAAACTCGGTTGTTCGAGACACTTGACTAAGGTGGGCCACAGCAGGAAATCCTGCTCAAAATCTGGAGCTGCCCGACTGGGGAAGTACCTCGACCTTACAGAAGATCACAGCTAAGGATTACTGCTTTCAGGCAGTGTAGTCTTCCTGTCGTAAGGTGAGGGGAGCTCATGGGGGGACTGAGGGTAGGGTGTTGCAGGCGTGTATAGGCTACGGTAATCGCTTACCATCAGATGAGCTGGCGCTTGTTTGCAGACCTAGTTATATATAATAAAAAAACTCGATAGTAACAGACACAATTTTGTAAGAGGATGATTATTACATTACAGAGGACGACATTGAAAAAATGAAATAACCAAGAGAATAACAAAATTTTAGCTCCAAAGTATTTTTTTCCCTTAATTGTTACCAAGGATCCCTTTTCAACGTCATCTGCGTTATTTGATTTATTTTGAGTAACAATATCCACTGTGCTTTATTTAATATGACAAAACCAATGAGTGTACTATTTTGTAGAGAGAAAATATCTCTCTATAATTAATTAATTAAACAAATAAAATGAAGCTTAGATCAAGTAGGTTTTTGTTTACTCTTTTGAGTTACAAAGTGATAATAATTAAATGTGAATGTCATTTCTTATTCCATGTAATGTTTCTGTTTTATTGTACAATTAAGTGTATTGTTAATTAATATAATTAAAAGCCCCTACCCTGTCGTATGTTGTTCTAAAAGATTATTGTGACTTATTTATGTACCTACCTAATATGTACGTGTGAATTTGATATTATAAAGTTATTAACTATTAGAAAGTCAAAGCTATATCAATAAATTATTCAATTTACAAGCTTTAACCAATCTCATTATCTATATTGATAAGCTTAAAAATTTGATTGATTGATTGTTTGATTTGACCCGCTGTGTTGGATAGTTTATTTACCGGGAAGGATATAGGCTTATTCCTTAAATAATTACGGGTGAAACCCTGTGGTAGAGCTAGTAAATATATAAAAACAATCAAAGTAAAGACATCCAAAAAGCAAAAACCCAATCTCACAAATGATAAACGCGGTAATAGTTCGTATAGAAACGAGTTCATCCGCTTGCTGCTCGTAACAATAGCTATCGAGTTTGCCATCAAATGAATAGCACCATTGTGGCGTGACGGCTGCGTAGCTGCCGACCCATAAACATTTCTTTAGATCCTAGATGTGTCAAAAGATTCAAAAGAACAGAATTACCTAACAACCATTCATATCGTTCACGTCTTTAAGGATGATAGTACAAATGCCCGGTAAAATTGGTGATTTATCGAATTTCTATTTATAGACATATATAACAATATTAATAACTAGCTGTGCCCCGCGGTTTCACCCGCGTTGATTTGAGGAAAAAAATTGCCTTCCTTCTTCTTAAAGCATAACCTTACTCTCTGAATAGGCTATCCACCTCAGAGGAATTTTTCAATTCGAATCAGTAGTTCTTGAGACTAGCGCGTTAAAACAAACAAACAAACCAACTTTTAGGTTTATAATCTATACTAATATTATAAATGCGAAAGTAACTCTGTCTGTCTGTCGCGCAATCACGCCAAAACTACTAAACAGATTTAAATGAAATTTGGTATAGATACAGAAGATAGTCTAGAGTCTGAGAAAGGACATAGGCTGCTTTTTAATGCAAAAAAATGATATATCGAGAAGTAATGTATTTCACAATATATTTATGTACTTCTAACTTTGGTTTTAATTATATTATTGCTTTAAGAAAGTCATAGTATCGGAAACAAAAACAAAAAAGTTTACGTTCGTAATTTAAAATTGACGAACATTTTTTTAATCAAATTAAAAAAAGTAAAGGCAAAAAAGTTTTCTTATATTGACTAAGTCGACTTTTATTTTTCAATTATTTAAAATAACATTAATACCTTATTACTTCAATAAATCAGCCAGGATTTAAAGTTACTTAAAACGGAGGAAGGTAAATCTCTTGCGTCATTGAGTGATTAAATTATGAACCTTTAATGCCAAAAACTCGTTTATCACAGTCGATGTTGCCCAGCAGCCGGATCAGGTGAGTTATTGACGAATCCGCTCAGTTCAGGCGGAGATCAATGGTGTCTTGAGGGAATCGTTGAGTATCGTTCCATTACCACCAGAGCTGAGCTAAATCGTCCCAATTTAATTTTCCATCAAAAAGATAAAACCCCGCCGGACGCTCGGTTATGTTTTTCAACATATGACGCCAGGAAATGGGTTTCTTTGTTTGCCTCTTTTCATTAAACACCTATAGACTTACTTTGTTTACGATGGCCTCTTTACTGACATAGCTTTATATTACTTATACTTATTTCTATACTTTTATTATTTACTGAAATAAAAAATATAAATTAAAATAATAATTTGCTTAACATTTTCGCGTAAGAAAGGTTTTATTTATTATTTCATTTTATAAAATTACTTAGTTTTTTTTTGTATAAGCTTTTATAATTCTTTTGTTACGAGGGACACGATAATATCGACATATTAAAAAAAGGGAATTATCCTAACATCGACATATTAAAAAAAGGAAAAAGCAGCAGTGTACCTACCTATTATATACCTATATAAGTTTTAACTTAAAACTTTTTTTATAAAATGCAAAAGTTACTTATATTCTCGTTAGGTAAACTTTTGGTTAATAGTTTAAAGCTTGATTAACATTGTTTTAGGCTCGGAGTATAAATGATTAATATTTAAACAAAGACACAAGTAAAGGGTCAATAGAAAGTCGTAGACTTTAAAGTATAAAGTAGCGGGGTACTTTATGTACATATATATTTTATGAGCTATCTATAACAAAACAACCCTTTAGGGCGTTTAGGGTAATCCCGCAGACTCACGCAGCTTACAAAGTTACTACTTAGTAATTTACTAAATGAAATCAAATTTCCCTAAAATTTAATAAAGATATTATTATACATATATATTTATAACGACGCGTTGGCGCAACGGTCACAGTACTGGTTTGTGGCTGTTGCGCTAGCGGTTGCGGGTTCGATCCCCACACATGACAAACATTTGTATTGGCCATACAGAGCTTTGCCGTGGTCTGGGTGTTTGTGCAGTCCTTGTGGGTCTCCCCACCGTGCTCTGGAGAGCACGTTAAGTTGTCGGTCCCGGTGTTATAGTAGGGAATATATCCGCCAACCCGCATTGCAGCAGCGTGGTGGATTAAGCTTTGATCCTTCTCCTACATGGGGAAAGAGGCCTATGCCCAGCAGTGGGAAATTCCAGACTGAAGCTTAATATATTTACTGTGCAAAATACAATTATTTTTATTATTAAATAAACTATACTTTTTTACTGAAATATAAAATTACATACCGCACATAAAATCCATATTATTTTTCGTTACATTTGACTGATCATTTTATTATTAGTTTTATAGGACAAGCTAAGCTGGGGGGCTGATGCTGCGCGCGTCCGTAGGATTTACCATCTCATCCTCTTAGAGACTCACCCTACACGTGCCCCCTGGGTGGTGCCAAACGCGCAGCAACGATCTTAACGATCTTTACGATCTTTTCGAAAGAGTGGTTTTCAGTGGCCAAAGGAACTCCTAAAAAGACTGATGCGGAAGGATCTGGGAGCCCACCGCATTATTATTCCCAAGAAAACCCCAACCCCGTATGACAACACAAGGAACAATGATACGATTGTTGGACGACCCGATTAACGCTCGGCGTCATCCGGTACCCGGGCCGGATGATGGGAAATATGCGACCGAAGCCACTGGAGAGGTGTCTCGTCAGGCTTCTCTGGATGTGAATGCTACTGGCGGTGAGAAACAAGTTTCATGCAAGACCTCAATATGAGCCCAACACCGTATTGCCACCTGGAATATCAGAGGTCTTCTAGAACCAGGAAAATTAAGCATCGTGGAAAAGGAAATGGAAATACTCAATCTTTCTGTATTAGGCGTCAGCGAAACACATATACGCGGTCAAGGCCATTTCAGAACAGTCTCGGGAAACACTCTGTACTTCTCTGGATCTGAAGAATCTAGCCACCATGGTGTTGGAATCCTACTACCTCCTAAAATTAACCAACATGTTCTCGGATATAACCCCATATCTGATAGAGCTATATCACTTAAACTCAGTACCAGGCCATGTACCCTCAACATCATCCAGGTCTATGCACCTACTTCGCAAGCTTCAGAAGAGGATATTGACAACTTCTATAGCACACTTGAAACGGCGCTTGACAAGATACCAAGCCGTGAAATAACAATAATTATTGGTGATTGGAATGCGAAGGTTGGCAACACAATGGAAGATCGACATATACGGCAAACAGTTGGTAGATATGGACTCGGAGTTCGAAATGAAAGAGGTATGAGACTAATAGAATTCTGTATTGATAGAAATTTAACCATACTAAACACATGTTTCCAACACCACCCACGTCGGCTATACACTTGGAAATCACCAGGGGATAGATTTAGAAATCAGATCGATTACATTCTTATTGATTCTAGATGGCGATCTTCTATCTCAAACACAAAGACCTATCCTGGAGCGGAGTGTGGCTCCGATCACAACCTTCTCGTGGCTGACTTTGCTCTTCGGCTCAAAGCACCCAAAAAGCGAATACAACCTATAAAGCGACTTAGAGCCTCGGAGCGATCTTTATTCCAAAGTACTTTGGAACATAAACTTAAAAACGCTCATTTACCCCGGTCTGATGCAAATTCACTTTGGGAAGATTTTAAAACACACATCACAGACACGCTTACTGATATCTCGAAGTCAAGAAAGCCAGAACCTAGGAAACAACAATGGCTAAGTGAAGCTACCTGGGACCTGATAGATAGGAGGAAGGCAATAAAAACGAGGGGACTGCAAGATCCAGTAGTGATGGAAGACTACGCTAGCATATGTAAGGACATCATTAAAAGCTGTCGAGAAGACAAGGATAAATTCATACAAGGCATATGCAGCGAAATCGAACTTCACTCTAAAAAATTCGAGACTTCAGACCTGTTCAAGAAAGTCAGACTCTTATCTAAACAGTTCAAACCGAGAACGTGGGTCATAGAAGATTCTGAAGGTAATCTCTTAAACGAGCTTGACGCTATATCTGAGAGATGGCGTGATTATTGCGAAGAACTATATAATAACTCCAACGAAACAGGAACTTCTGAAGTGAATTATGCCGACATGGAGCTAGAGCCTAGTATATTACGATCAGAAGTAATTACAGCTTTAAAATCTTTAAAATTGAGGAAAGCTCCAGGGCCGGATAAAATAACAGCTGAAGCGTTAACCGCTCTGGGGGACGCTGGGATAGACATATTGCACATGATCTGCAACCTAGTTTGGCGTAACGGTGTATGGCCAAAAGACTGGGCCCTTTCTGTTGTGGTCCCTTTACATAAGAAAGGGTCAACACGAAAATGTGACCATTACCGCACACTAGCGCTCATCAGCCATGCCAGCAAAATACTGCTCTACATCTTAAACAACCGTATCCGTTATTACCTGGACTGGCAGATCCCGCAGGAGCAGGCGGGTTTCGTCAAAGGAAAAGGCACTCGCGAGCAAATTTTGAACATACGTCAACTTGTGGAGAAGTCGTACGAATTTAACACGCCAATGGTCATGTGTTTCGTCGATTACAGCAAGGCTTTTGATTGTGTCGACTGGAGCTGTTTATGGAGGGTTCTTTTAGAATTGGGCGTACCACAACACCTTGTAGCGCTACTCAAGACACTTTACTACAATAGTGAAGGAGTTGTAAGGATAGACGAGATAATCTCCAAGCCCTTCAAATTTGGTAAGGGTGTAAGACAGGGGTGTGTGCTATCTCCTGTCCTGTTCAATATATACGGGGAATACATTATGAGGCGAACGCTCGAAGACTGGGAAGGTGGCGTCAGTATCGGTGGAATAAAACTAACGAACTTAAGGTACGCTGATGACACGACACTCCTAGCAGCGACCGAGGCCGAGATGGCTTCTCTGTTGAGCAGGATGGAAGAAATAAGCATAGACATGGGCCTTTCCGTGAACAGATCCAAGACGAAGGTCATGGTTGTAGATCGTGCTAAAAAACTGGAACTCACTGGCTCACTAAATCTAGAAATTGTAGAGAACTTTATTTACCTGGGTTCCAACATCAGCAACACTGGGTCGTGCGAGGTCGAAATTCGAAGGCGCATCGGAATGGCCAAGAATGCTATGTCTCAGCTGCGTGGGATTTGGAGGGATAGACAAATTTCTATTAACACCAAAGTGCGTCTTGTCCGTGCACTTGTCTTCTCAATATTTCTGTATGCTGCTGAGACATGGACAATTAAAGCAGCTGATCGGCAACGCATTGATGCCTTCGAGATGTGGTGCTGGAGAAGGATGCTCCGGATCCCATGGACAGCACGCAGAACCAACGCATCGATATTAAAACAACTAAAAAAAATTCTACTTCTACCCTCCATTGAAGAAACAGTGTTGAAAATCGCGTCCTAAATTTTGCCTTGTATAAAATATAAATCATACGAAAAGTGACCTATACTTAGTTTAAACGTGCCTATTAACTACCAATACAAGTGCATAAATAATAAACATTGCTAAAAACCGCGACAGTAAAGTGCAGTGAAAGTCATAATACCACAACGGCTTTTCGTGTCGGTTTTGATACCTAGTCTTATTTTAAAATACAGTAAAATGAAGTGCTTTCAGTGTGAAAATGATCACACGGATGAAAATACGGTGCAGTGTGATGGTTGCAAAAGAAACATATGCCTACAATGCAGTAATTTAACAAGCAGTGAGGCGCGCGTAATGGGGTTAAAAGGCAAACGTACACTGCTATATTTGTGCCCACCGTGCCGTGAAGCCTTGTTCCAGGTGCCAAAACTTATTAAATCCTATGATGGACTGCGGGAGGAACTGAACGACATAAAGAAACAGCTGTCTGAGTCGCAAACAGTACCACCACCTGTACCGCTGTTGCCGACTATTTCGCTTCCTGATACCAATGCATTGATCGAAGAACTGGCTGAGCGTGAGCGAAGAGCTAACAACGTCATTATGGTTGGCATTAAGGAGAGCGAGTCCGACAATAATAGTGATAGAATTGCATATGATGAGTTATGTGTAAAAAAAATCCTATCGGAGATCAATACTGAAAGTGACCATTCTGTAAGTGTAGTGAGGGTGCTGCGCCTGGGACGCCGGGAGCCTGGCGGTGGAAAGCCTCGTCCAGTGAAGGTGGTATTCGGGTCCCGACAAGATTCTCTCTGGGTGCTCAAGAACAAAAGTAAGTTCAGGAAGGAGGTAAGAGTATATGATGATAAAACACCAAATCAGCGTGAGGAATTGAATAAACTCCGGGAAAATCTTAAGGTTAGGATCGATAAAGGAGAAAAGGACCTCACTATAAAATATATAAGGGGCACCCCTAAGATTGTTCACCAAAAAAACTAGCAAACGACCACAATAATCCGTATTCGAACCTCACTTTCATGTACACAAATTTATTTTCACTACCACCAAAATTTGATCTTTTCCTACTCTATGTGAACACAAACAATCCTTGCATTGTGATTCTCACGGAAACATGGCTTAATTACAAAGACCGCAATAGTACTTACAACATACCAGGTTATACCTTGTTCAGAGCAGACCGTAATCATAAAATGAAGAAGTCTGAAGGTAAAACTAGGGGAGGCGGTGTGGCAATGTATGTGAAAGACTGTGTAAATGGTGTGCCAATTGTGGCCAGATTGAATAAAAAATATATGAGTGATGATATCGAAGCACTATTTGTTGACATTCAGTGTGGCATACACCATTTTCTTGTGGTGGGTGTGTACAGACCAGACGATAAGGATGAAAACATATGGAGGTCTCGTGATATGAAACTGCTCTCTAGCATTTCTGAAGCTTCTGAAAATAACACAGTTATCGTGGCTGGTGATTTCAACTATCCATCTTTAAAATGGCCCTTACATACTGACCAATGTCTATCTGGACCAGAGGAGCTCTTTGTCAATATGTTTTTAAATAGTAACCTGACCCAATTGGTTCACAGCCCTACTAGGTTTCGACAAGGTCAGGAGTCATCCCTGCTCGACCTAATATTGGTTAACGAAGACACACTCATAAATGAAATAACGCATAAACCCCCAATTGGGAAAAGCGATCACTGTGTACTAGAATTTAATCTCCAACTTTTACTTGAAAAAAAGAATATAAATTCAAAAATAAAACGATACTACCAATTTGTTGACTTTGAAAAATACAATACTGACTTGGAGACATATCTTAGGGAAATAAATTTCTCAGCCGATACTGCACAACTCTGGATGAGTATCTTAGCTGCTATTAACAAAGCCTCCAACGAACATGCCCCGGAGAGGAAAGTAAAAAACAAAATTAAAAATAAACCATGGATAAATAAGGAAATATTAAAACTAATCGCAGAAAAGAAAGCACAATGGGACAAATACAAACTTACAGGGAATGATGAAGACTACATGAAGTATAGAGAAGTTAATAACAATTGTGTCTCCCTATCTAGGAAACAAAGAAGTATTTATGAAGAAAAAATGATAGAACTTGGAGATAAAACATTTTACTCCTATATCCGTCGATGTACCACCGATAAAGTCACTATTCCACCTGCACTGCGTAATCACCAAGGTGATTTAATAACAAAACCAAGTGATATTGCTGATGTCTTTGCGGAAGAATTCCAAAAAGCCTACTGTAAGGAGCCAGATATGAACCAATTCATTGATATTACTTCAAAGAACAAAGTAAAAAATAGCCTATGTGACATAACATTTACTGTTGGCGATGTGGAAAAAGCTATCAGAAATCTAAAAACCCAATCCTCACCCGGACCAGACCAAATACCGAGTTGTGTACTTAAATCTTGCATCAAAACAATAGCCCCGGCTTTAGCTATACTTATGAATACATCTTTTCAAAGTGGATATCTACCACAAGACTGGAAGCACGCAATTGTTACACCTATATACAAAAAAGGTGATAAAACTCAACCCGGGAATTTTCGACCCATCAGCCTCACTAGTATTATTGTAAAGATCATGGAGAAAATCATTAGCAATCAACTGATACAGTTTCTAAACCGTGAATGTATTATATCAACTAAGCAGCATGGATTTGTTCGGAAAAGATCAACCATAACTAACCTTCTATCATGTGTTCATCCATGGACAATAGACCTTGATAAAAATATACCAGTTGACGTTATCTACCTAACCTTTGAACGTGCCTTCGATAGGGTTCCCCACCAACGGCTTCTAAAGAAACTTGAACATATTGGTGTGAGAGGTGCGCTCCTAAATTGGATAGAAAACTATCTGTCAGACCGAACATTCCAAGTACGGGTTGGTGACTCCTTGTCACAACGGAAACAAGTGCTTAGCGGCGTCCCCCAGGGCTCAGTACTCTCTGCCTATCTATTTGGAATTTACATAACAGACTTAGTAGAGCTTATTAAATCTCAAGCAGCATTCTTTGCTGACGATGGAAAATTCTTTGCTAACCCTCTAATAAGCTCCGGGCAACTACAAGATGACCTCAACAGAATTCAAGAGTGGACCAGAGACTGGGTCATAAGACTTAACCCTTCCAAATGTAGTGTTCTTCATCTTGGCCGAACAAACCCTAAAGCGGCATACACTTTGGATGGTAAGACCATTGAATCAGTCTATGTCCAGAGGGACCTTGGTGTACTTATTACTTCCGATTTGAAATGGGAAAAGCACATAACTACAATAGTTAAGAAAGCAAACTCATTTATTTATGTAATCAGGAGATCCTTTCAAATGATGACAACTGAAATGTTCATAAAAATTTATAAAACCTACATAAGACCTTTATTAGAATATGCCTTTCAAATTTGGAACCCCTACTACCAAAAAGACATTTTACTGGAAAACGTACAAAGAAAAGCCACTAAGATACCACATGTTCTACGCCGTAAGTCATACCAGGAGAGACTCCACGCTCTATACCTCACAAGCCTTGAAGAAAGACGCCTACGTGGTGATCTGATCGAAACATACAAAATCCTCAACCACCACTATGACTTACCGGATATACATAACATCTATAACCCAAAAAGCAACGAAAGAACATATAGAGGGCATCAAATGAAGTTGAACAGGACACCAACCTATAAACTATCTGCACATAATTTCCTTAGCAACAGAGTGGTATCGAACTGGAACAAGTTACCAGAAGAAATTGTTTTGGCCACTACAATCAATGATTTCAAAAACAGACTCGATGGGTGGTTAAGAACAGAAAAGCTGTCGCTTTTGCAAAAATGATTTTTTATTTTCAACACATCTGATATGGACACATCAGCTTAATAGCTGCTTGTCTGATAATTAATAATAATAATAATAATAAAAGTAACGAAAAGGCTATCCACCACCTGTCTACAGAGGATTCTTGAGTACTTCGGTCACATTGCCCGAAGGGAAGGTGGCAACTTAGAGAGGATTGTTATCACTGGCAAAGTGGAAGGAAAGAGACCTCGAGGACGGAGCCCGATGCGTTGGTCGGATCAAATCCGCACCGCACTCGACACGAAAGTCCACGATGCACTACACGTCGCAACCCACAGAGCAACATGGCGCGACATCGTTCGAGGGAAAGTCGTCAGTGGAGGGGGTCACGACCCTCTGTGATGAGGAACACGACGCAAAGAGAGAGAGGACAAGCTAAAAAAGAAAAATATATAAATATAACAAAAATTTTCGAATATGGTCTGTGGTATAACTAACTGAGGTATAGGGCACAGCAGGAAATATCCTGCTCAAAATCTGGAGCAGCCCGACTGGGGAAGTAGCTCGACCTTACAGAAGATCACAGCTAAATAATACTGCTTTCAGCAGTGTTGTGTTTCTGTTGGTGAGTAAGGTGACCAGATCTCCTGGGGTTGGGATAGGGTCGGCAACGCGCTTGCGATGCTTCTGGTGTTGCAGACGTCTATAAGCACAGAAATCTAAATAATAATTAATTATTATTTAGATTTCTGTGTCTATAAGCTATGGTAATCGCTTGCCATCAGGTGAGTCATACGCTTTTTTGCCGACCTAGTTGTATATATAAAAAAAAAAGAAAATTCATAACCTATTCATTTATTTAAAGATGCAGTTTTAATTTTTTCTTTCAGTAACGCGTCAATATTGGAACGCAATACCTACGCGTTTTACGCTTTATTGTACTCATACATTAGAAAGTCATAAAACTTAGCATTTTAATGCAGACATTGTATTAGCATTATGTTAAAAAAAAGGAAAAAGACATATTAACTTCAAAATGTATTTTATTTATATCGAACACATCAAATATAGGTACCTACCTATAGGCACATAGTGTACACAGATGATTGATTGAAGCTCCTGTAATGTTTTCTTTAAGAATCCCTTTCCTTAAAAATATATGTACAAAATTTCTGTATAACCAATATTTTCTTTGTATCTTTCTTGCTCCGAAGATTAATGTTATTCAAAAATTTCGATTATATTATATTTTCATCAGAATTAAGACAAAGTGAGCAATTAACTTTAATTTCAATGTCGGCGCTAAAGATCATGTTTTTATAATTAACGACAAAGCAGTTACAAGCAGAATTCGTTAGAAAGCTCCAACATTAACATATTTTGAGTCTAAATTTATAGTTAGTTATAAGTAGCCATAATTTTTCGTTTTAAATACAAAATATCAAATTAAATATTATATTAAATTGTAAATTTTATTTGTTTTACTAGTATATGAATATTTATTACTTAATTAATATAATTTATTCAAATATGTTTATCTATACTAATAAATGTAGAGCCGGTTTTTTTGTTCGGTTATACTGCGAAAACTACTGAACCGATCGGAATAACACTTATAAGCTTATACCATAAGATGCAGCGTGTTTCGGAGAAGGTTTTAGTATATGATATGTTGGTGACTACTTATCGTGTAAAAAAATATGGACGGATAGAGGTCGCTAGTTTGTTTATAAAACGTTACTAGCATTTCTGTTACAACGGTTGCAATTTACATTATTTTTATTATAAAACTTTGATACACATTATTATATTTTATAAGACTTTACTAGAGCGACGATACAGAAGTTGTCCTTTCTTAATCGCTTTCTGTAAAGTTTTCTTAATTTTATTTCTGTAACATCACTGTACAATACTAGAAAACTTAAACAAAATAATCAATTATGGTCCAGGCGTTACTGAGTTTTACCCTTAGCATTTAAAAATTAGTCATTTAGAAATTAATTTTTATTTTATAATAAATATCGTTTTTCATACCACAATAAATCCGGTTTGTAAATATTTAGCCTTTGATTCAACGCAGCGTATACGAGCTAACAAAAAGGTATGCAAAACGGTGCACCTGCGTTAGATATCATCTAATGTCCCTCATTAGATATTCTAACATCCGTTCTAATACCTTTGTTGCAAGATTATACCCCTACAACGAATAATTCAGAGTTTTTTCGAATGTTTGTAAATGGACAGAACAGATTAGTTTATCCGCCCTCCGTTTTTTAACAGTTAATTTTGGGGAAAATCTAAGATTTGAATGTGAGATAAAAAAACTGTTTACCGTAATTATTTTCAATGGTATCTATGTAATACAAATATTTAATGGTAAGCCATGTCCTATAGTACAACATGTAGACATTTTTTCTATTTACTTTTTTTAAACTTAAATATCGATTACCTACTAGTATAAATACTTCGTATTTTTTAGTACGTAGGTAGGCAACTAGGCAGACTTTTAAAGAAATTTGTTTGATTATACACTCGGCCTTCTGTTGTTAACTAATCAAAAATGTTTCATACGTTGATCGTCCCTCAGATAAAATGATTATGCATAATTTATGCGCTTAGGGTCAAGTGGGACAAATGTTCCTGTGGGGTGGTGGGGTGGGCATCTTTTATCCGTTTTGTCAATGGTCAGTAAATTGGCGAACATTGACACCTTATGTCGATGACTGGACCGAATATTTTGTGAGAACAATATACGTATTAGCACGGGCCTTTTTATTAGTCGGTTTTATGGATTTGGGGATGACTATGCAAATATGGGATACCATATTAGGAAGGTTACAGCCGTTTGTGATTTGTTTGTTGATTTTTCTATGTAATAATATTAGTCCAAATAAAATTATTTTTGATGACATAGATGTAAAATATATAGGTACCTATTTATAATTAGTCGACGACGTTTCGGATTACTATTTACTAATCTGTGACTTTACAGTAACCATGGTCACGGGAGGAGTTCAAATTACATTAAGTTTTTTATTTAATTTTGTTAATTATTTTTAAGATAGTTATTAGTATTACTATGATAAAAATCTAAACAGCAAAATAAATATATTAGTAAATAGTTATGTCACATTTCTTATACAAATTAATATAAGTAACACCCGTAGCGGAAGAAACAGAACCTTTTATTTATATCAAACATTTAAAAACTATATTATTAACAAAAAAACACCCAAAACCCGACCCCAAAATATATTAACTAGCGAACAATTACATTTAATTCAATGCACTTTTTAATGTACCGCAATATGCCGCCCCACATATCGAAAACTATCTTTTTAAGCGGTAATAAACTGTGACATTTGTTAAAAATTATAACCGAGAGGGCATCGATCCTAAAATTCAATTGTATGAAGTGGCACTTGTTAAAGAGTATCGAATAATCCGGCAATTATAATGAGAAATAGCGAGCGATTGTGAACTATATACCATTGGTATAAGAGCTAAAAGTTTTATGCAGAACATTGAAGTGATTACTGAAATTGAGCTGCGGGAAAAGTGTTCTTGTATTTTTAATGTGCAGTTGATTCGCTATTGTATCTATTACATTGAATTTTATTAAATATTTTAAAAATGTTTTATTGGGGAAATATGCTGTTTTATAACTTCTACGTCTAGCTGCGGATAATTGTGTTTTTACTGTTGTAGTTATAGACTAACTATAAGTTATAGACTAACTTACTTACTTACTTCCAGTGGCGCTACAACCCTTTGTGGGTCTTGGCCTCCTCCACAATTTTCCTCCACATGTCACGATCTCTGGCGACCCTCCTCCAGTTCGTAAACTTGCCCATCGCCTTCAGATCCTCCTCTATGCAATCTTATCAAAATTGCATTATAGACTAACTATAAGTAGGTAATTGACTATAGCTCGAATGATGCTTTGCTGAATTATGCTCGAATGATGCGATAGACAGACTTATAGTTGCCTTTAACTGTATCAACAGCTGGAAGCCATTATCAACAATTAATGAATTAACTAATCTATTTTATCACTGTAACCAAAAAAGTATTTGAGGATCCTTTGCGCTTCAAATTTTACTGATAGGCGGATACTTCGAAACATCGTGTAGCCCACATACTTTTTGATGAATATCTTCAATGAAATGTTTTTACGCAGTTATACTGAAGCAAAATATGTAATTAACACCTAGTTTTATTATAACAAATGAACAGTTAGTTAATATGTAAGTCTACTGCTTTGTTCGAGAAAGGTATTTTATCTTTATGTTAAATATTTAAAAACGGTCAACAAGATCTAAAATAAATATCTCTTTAAAATTTGCCAACCAGCAAATACTTAGCTAGTACTTGTAGAATTTTAAAACGAAATAAATGTAACCAATTCCGAGAAGAAAAATGAGCGCAGAAAGCTAATAAACAGCAGATCCATTTTTTCCACTAATCCTTTTATTCGCAGCGTGATAATAAAGCCCTTAAATAAAGACATACCATATTTTTGGCATAAACCATTTTTTCCTAAAATAACAAGACACAGCGGGTGTCGGGCGCGAACTTGTTGCCCTTTGCCCTTTGTTATGAAAACCATAAAGAAAACAAAAGTGTTTTAACCCGTTGTTAACCCTTTGCGACACATGTCGTCGCGGTGGCGCGAAACCGAGAATCGCAATGTTAACCTTTAACTGACGTGGTATACGTCTCACAGACGTAACTATTTTTATTCTAACAATATTTTTCAAAATAAGCGACGCGCGGCGCTATCTCTCCCGCTACCTTCCTACCTCGCTGTCTTTTTGTCATCAGTCACAGCTGCGAGCGCGCCGAGTGTACAGGTGCTCCCTCAGGAGCAATCGACGTCCCACAGACGTAAGTACGGTGTTTATGTACAAAAACTTCGCATGTCTCTTGGTCGTCACATCTGTGTTTACGTAGGTAACCACATAGTGTCTCATTGACGTGACGTCGGTTTTAAGTTTTATTCAATTTCGCAGAATGCCTAGAAATAGGAAATCTACACCTACGACAATGCCATAAATGCTTAGGATAGCTAGCAGTATGACAACGAAACGGAAAAAAGCCGCAGTTATCGAAAGTTCCGTTTCTCCACCGCCACGAAGACCTCTTATAAGTAACAGAAAGTGATGATGTGAAAGTGATGACAACTGCAGTAATTTCGACGACGTGGGTATTCATGATTTTGTCCTGGAAAGCACAACACGGGATCTGAACAATCCGAAGACACGACGAGAGTAGCTTGGACCACGAACATGAAGAAAATACAAGTGAAATTGAAATTGAGGGAAGCCATGACAGTAATGGACAGAATGAAGAACAGGATAGCAACAAACAAGTAAGACATGAACAGTTTAATGAGGAGGAAGAAGCTGAATATGAGCTGATTAGATTTTTATAAATCACAGGATCCCCCGTGAACTTCGGCTAACTAGAGAGCGTGTTATTGGACCAACCGACATGCCAGAACCTCTGTCTCCAAAAGGGCAAGCTAATCCAGATCCTGGAACACGGAAGACCTGTGCAATTTGTCCAAGTTGCCTAAAAAGAAGGACAAAGTATTATTGTTATCGATGCAAAAAGCCAATGTGTCTTACTTGCTGTCTTCAAATATGCAATGACTGTATACTACGACGTTGAAAATGTACCATATTTGTGCCTTGTCAATTTTTTTATTATTGAAGGAAGACTAATTATTTTTGTAATTTTTTAATTATAGTACAAAGAAGTAACGATTTTTTAAGTTCATTTTTTGATTTATGAGTAGATTTTTTAAAAAAAGGGGCTGAATTAAGTTCCTAATTTTAGCTAAGTAATTATTGTGTATTCATGAATAAATGTTGATTATTCTTAAAATAAGGATGGTAGTTTTATTTTATCTGTAATAAATTCACCTAAAACATATATCAATTAATTTGCAAAACCCTTACAGTCCAGTATTGTTTAATTTATTTAATTTAATTTCAATTTAATTTTTTACGTCTATGAGACGGTACCGCGGCGTTAGAGTTACATTTAGGCCAGGTCGTCAGTTAAAGGTTAAATCAGGGTAATACACGTAAATGAATAGAAAATATTAACCCTTATTTCTATAGACACAAGATCTATTTCGTTTATGTCGATCTGTGGATCATTTTGTTGATAAAGCGACAAAAATATGCCCTCCGAGTGTGTTTTTTTTGGTTTATTGTGCTGTCAGAAATGGGCTTTTTATTGCGAATGTCTGAGCATTTTTCGGATTGTTAGATGCATATATCTCGCATATGGTATTATTTGTGGGCGCTATTACGTTCCCGCCATATAGCTGTCTCCTGCCAAAAATAATCTGTAGCGTGCCTGATACCGGGATAGAGTTTTCCTATTCCGTTGTGAATTTGCATATCTTTTGGAACAGCGCATAATCTAGTACGCTGGCTTTGAAGATATTAGATTTTTACAAAAAAATATGTACCAAAAATGTTGAACAATTTATTTTGTGTTTTGATATTATATGCGTATATTTATGTATTTATTATGAAAATAACAAAAACGTTAGTTTTTCTAAGCGTGATATAGAAAAAGGCAAAATAATTTTCTATAAGTCAGAATTACTACGTCGCAGAAGGTAAGAGACGTATTATTTTGAAGATAGACTACTTATTATCAGTTTCTTTTTTAAGACAGTTTTGCTAACCTATATCTGATTTTTCATTTTCTGTACTCAGATACTTTTTATCTACCAATTCTTTTTATAGCAGACAAGCGGCCATCTGATGCTAAACGATCATAGCGAATAAGGATGGTAAAATTTGTCGACTTTGAGTTGTTTCGAAAACTACGGTAATGCTACTTGAGTGCTTTCAAAGCTACGAGTATTCTCCTTTCAAATATTTTAGCACAGAAAACATTGTAATAAAAAGAAATTTCTAGAACACATTTTTTTAGTCGTGTCATCAAAGTGAAAATGAAAACTTACTCGACGCTTCACGCTTTTTATCTCCCGAAATGGCTCGTTGTAACGTTGAATAGAATCACAGCGGACAACGACGTCGATTGTCTGACAAATCGTCCGCGCATCCATCACAAGTGTCCAAGAGGGATCAACCCTTTCAACGAACCGAATCCAAAAACGAGATTATCCTACGCCCTCGTCCATGAAATTGAGAACGTTTTTATACAATAATTATTATATAATAGTAATGCATTTTAATAATTTGTAAGTTCATAAGAGATCTATTATATTTTATCATAGTCTATCCGCGAGAGAACGAAAGTAACCGACATAGCCCACAGAATAAGCAAGTTGAAGTGGCAGTAGGCTGGTCATCTGTGTCGCAGGACCGATGGCCGTTGGAGCATACGTGTCCTGGAGTGGAGACCGCGTCTTAGGGGATATACCTAAATCTTACAGAAGACCATATCTATAAACAATTTTGCTCTCAAGTTAGTGTAGTATTCCTGTGGTGAGTAAAGTAGCCAGTACCTAACAACACTTGCAAAAGTTCCTGGTACTGTAGCACTCTACAGGCTACGGTATTCGCTTACCATCAGGTGTACCGCACGCTTGTTTACCAACCTTGCTATTAGAAAGTATGTGTTGTAAAAATTTGTAGACAATTTTATTTATGTTAAACATAAGTAAAAGCAACCTAAATGGTCGTTAAAAAATCTGTATATCTGCAGGTAAATTCCTTTTTATTTCTTCGGAATAGTGGTCGTAGATCCAAAACAAATTCGATAAACAAAGCATACCTTTACATTTTCTTCTGGTTAAAATAATATCGAAGAAGTAATATTTTGCTTTATCTAGCCGGCAATACCTGCGGATATTTTATGAGACGTGTTCGCCACGCTCGCCGTTCTTATTAATAAACTAGCTGCTGCCCGCGACGTCGTCTGCGTGCGTTCACTGCTCGTTCCCCGTAGGTGATAGCGTGATAATATGTAGCCTATGTTCTGACCCGACTTCTTAATAATATTCGTGCCAAATTTGAAGTAAATCCATGCAGTACTTTTTGAGTATATCCCGGACATACATTTGAAGAAATAAAGGTTCACTGCTCGTTCCCCGTAGGTGATAACGTGATAATATATAGCCTATGTTCTGACCCGACTTCTTAACAATATTCGTGCCAAATTTGAAGTAAATCCATGCAGTACTTTTTGAGTTTATCCCGGACATACATACAGACAAACAGACAAACAGACAAACAGACAAACAGACAAAAATTCTAAAAACTATATTTTTGGCTTCGGTATCGATTGTAGATCACACCCCACGTATTCTTTTAAAAAAATATTCTATGTACAGTTTTGACTTTTCTACCATTTTATTATATGTATAGATTGTGCTTACCTTGCAAAAATTTAATTTCGTTCTGATACAACAAATTATGAAATTATACAAAACTGTTTACTTTTTTCTTAAGATAGCCATCAGTACAATTTGTTATTTTTAAATATGGGTTTCTTTAATAACCTATTGTTTTTAATAAAGAAAACCAAAAAAAGAAAATTTTATAAGTTTGTTTATAAGTTCTTATATCCCTGAACCAGTATGTCAAAAACTTAGTATACCAATAAAGTACAATGTCCAGAAGTAAAACTAGTATTATTACATAACATTTTATGTTTAATGTCACTTTGACGAAAAAAGGCAACTATTCATGTAATGTATGTGTAGTGGCCGCCCAGTGGTCGAAATTCGACCATAATTAATTAATTTAAATTATAAGTTTGAACATTATTAAGGTTTTGTTGTCAAAGACTATTTCTATGATAATAAATAAAAGAGATGTATATGCGAGTGTGTGTCAAATACATGGTAGTGTGTGTAATGTTTTATTTATTGATTTAATAATTATACTTTTTATGCATAATTAAAAAAAAATAGCATTCTGCACTCCTTCTCTATATAAACTATAAATGTGCGAAATTTAATACTACTCCGTCCGCGCAATTTTCGTGAAAAAGGGTACAAAGTTTTTGCTTCACGTATCTATACTAATATTATAAAGAGGTAAAGTTTATAACTTTGTTTGTATATACGGGGTAATCTTCGCAAATACTGATCCGATCATGAAAATTCTTTCGCTAACAGAAAGCTACACTATTCAGGAGTGACAAGATAAAAGGAAAAAGATAAAAATATATAAAGATTTTAAATCAGCAGGATTTGAACCTGCGCCCTCTGACGTGCCGTGTCAACAATTCAATCTAATCAAGTATTATTATTTACCTTAGAAATTAATTGGTGATTTTAAAACATTTATATTTATCTGATTTGCTGAAAATAGTGAGAGTGTATTGGAACATATCAAATTTCACCGTACCCTTCTTATGTGAAATGGATTATAACGCCCAACGAAGTGGGCACGGGTCGGCTAGTTAATATATAGAAGAGAAGATATAAAACATTATACAACACTAGACGTCTCGTGCAATGATGTTTAATTAATTATAATTTTTGGTTACTGTATTTCTTACGACTTATATCATACATTTATACATTTATAGCGATCGAAAATGATCGCGAGCTTTATATTAGATATCAACTGAAATGCCACCAAAATGCAATTAATATTTTGTAGAGTATTATTTATTCAGAAGATACTAATTTGCATCGTAAGTTGGAATGGGGCCAGCGCTACTGATGCGCTTTTAGTCGAACTTTTTGTTTTATCCATTACTGGGATGCAATAATCATAATATCTGTACTTACCTAACACATTTGCAAATCATTATATATTACTCAGACTATGTACAAAAAGGTGAAATAAAGTTCCATAACTTATGATTATATTCTAGTGATCTTTTCTATTATATATGAGTACAAAATTTCATATAAATAGGTACTTTATTATTCATAAAGGATTTGTTCAAATTTTGTGCTACTCATTGTTCGTGTTCCCATCAAAACATAGAAAGAGATTTTTGTGGAAATTCATAAATGAATTGTCTGGAATATAAATTTGTTAGTTACAAAGTAATACGTCGCGTTTATTCAAATACCTAATAATGTATATATTTCATTAGTAGGTATTTGAATAAACGCGACGTTATTCTATTTAAGTAGAGGGTTTTAAGTCAGGTCCGATGTTAAATAAATGTAAATCAAAGGACTAAACCCGCATAAGGGTGGAGAATAATGACTCGAATCACTATAATAATTGAAACATCCTGCTTCGCCGGGCGCTCGTCAAATCTTCATTTGAAATTCATTTAAGCATTCATTAATTTTTATATTTAAGTCACAGCTTTTTCCCACGGATTCGTCTCATTAAGTGAATATGTTTAAAATTATATTTATAATTTATTATTATTTTTATTGTTTAGTTGTCATAGTGTTTTTACGCTATGATAAAATTAATGATTTATTAATCGTGTTATTTTATATTTGTTTCTTAATTAATTCGTTTTCTTCTAGAAAAATGTCGATGAAACAAAAAGTTTACTTATCAGTTGTTTATAGGTATTATATTATGTTGTTCAATGAAATGAAAAGTAAACTTAGAATACGATTGAGTTTGTAACATTCCACTGCTGGGCATAGGACACTTTCTTTATGTACGAGAAGGATCAGAGCGTATGCGACCACGCTGCTCCCCTGCGTGTTGGCGACGGCCACAGCGGATCGATTTATGTATAATATACTAAAAAGTTATTTATCTAATACAATTCAGAGAAAACTCGTGAATAAATTAATAACAATAGAATCAAAACTATTTGCTTTTAATTCGAAGTGTTATATATATATATAGATCACGCGTGTCTTATGTTCGAGGTGGCAGCTTTGAACTTTCAGCTTTCCCATATCCGGAATAAGCGACGTGTTGTTTCATGAAAAGGTAAGGATAATATTGGCGTTGCTTTTAACTCAACGAACACTTCTGAGTCTATGTCCAAGTATCTTTTAAAGGTATGTGATTGATTGTTTGAATTGGATTTTATCAAATATAACGATGTGTCCGTTTATTTACATTAGATTTCTTGGTTAATTTTTAAAATACTTTTGAGTTTGAGTTGAGGCAAGGTTAAGTTTAAAACGCGGCTTCATTGCAGGACAGATAATTTTCCTACTATGCCTAGTTCTCGCTTTCAGGTGTCTGTATACATAAAAACATATGCCACTAGCAAATGCTAGAGTTTAAGTATACTCGCAGTGTATTCCAGAACGACTGAAATGTCTAACAATAAGTCATTGTTTCTAAAATGGAATTATATTTAAAAGTAGTCCTACTTTATTTAAAAGGCACTTTATAATAAATATTTTTGTACTTAATATAATGTTTTAAAAATATATTAGAACGGATAATAATAATTAAATGTTTAACGTGACCATAAATAGAAAATACATTAGCTACCCGACTGAATTAAACTAGTGAATAACATGAAGAATTATTGGGCTCTCAGACCGTCCGAGTGCTTAAGGTCGGTATTTAAACAGGAATTCAGCACGTGTGGTGCAGGACTTCAGGAGAGCTTTAAGCGTTGTTCGACAAGATACCCGCAACGTTGCTGTAGCGTAATTCGAAACGAGTGTTTTAGTTTACAATGTTTTATCTGACTAAAAGATTTTCCAAAATTAAGAGGAAAAAAATTTTTTACTGTAAAAATTGTCAACCATAATTGAATAATTTTTATCGCGTATTTTTTTTTTACATTAATATACCTAAGTCAAACAATTAGCCCAATATCTATATATCTATACACCGATACATCTATACGAATATATAAAATTGGAGTGTCTGGTTGTAACATTAAAACAACCGCTTTTTACTAATATACACAGTACATATATACCAAAATAACATTCTTCATAATTTTGTCTGTCTGTCTATTCGTTTGTTTGTTCCAGCTAATCTCTGAAACGGTTTGACCAATTTTGACAGAACTTTTACTGGTAGATAGCTGATGTAATAAGGAGTAACTTAGGCTACTTTTATTTTAGAAATTCATTTATTTTAAAACTCCGCGAAATGAACAATTTGGAAGAGCTTCCAAACTGTTAGGTTTTGTCATCAGAAATGTCAGGGCATTTAAGCACTCATCAACCAAAATAGCTCTCTTTAACAGTATTGTGAGATCAGTTCTCGAATATGGTAGCGTGGTATGGCGTCCACATTATGCTTGCCACATATTACGCATAGAACGTATTCAAAAGCGGCTGGTTCGACATTTAGTTTACAACCATTACAGAGACAAGAAGTCACTCTCGTATAATAGTATTTTAGAGTTACTGAAAATGCAGAGTTTAAACAGCCGACGAGACTTACTCGATCTCTGTTTCTTCTATAAAATCATGAGAAATTATCTAAGTTGCCCAGCGCTTTTGGAAAAATTTATGTTTAGAATCCCTCTTCGTATGCCTCGCAAGCCTGTTGAGCCACTTTTTCGTCCATTTCGTAGAACAGTCTTGGGTGCAAACTCGCCAATCTCACGAATTTGTACACTCTATAATAAGTGTGGTGGATCGATTGACGTACACAGCATGTCTCTAACTGGATTTAAAATAGCAATTTCCCAAAGGCTGACTTAGTAGTTTTGTATTATTATTATTATTTTACTTTCTAATGTTTACGCGAATTTCATGAATTGTAGTGGGACAGCTTTTTCGGATTTTGTCGCGGTCTGTTGAGTTTTTTTTTTGGATGCACGACAAATGGTTCATGGTTGCTGTAAAGTATCCAAATTCGTCGGGCGTCTGAAAGGCATGGTGGGCCGTGGCGGGGTCTGGAGAGGTTGTCTCATAGTAATTAGTCTTTTTCTTTCTTTCTTTGTCTTATTGTTTAGCACATAATTTAGTGTATAAGAAACTTTGTTTTATATATACATAATATAAAAAGCATGTGGTGTATACCTATAACTGATTGTGCAATTAGCGCAAATAAATTAAATATTATACTATAGATGTAAGTAATATTGTAACAATCGTTGGTGTACCAAATAAATAAAAAAAAAAAAAAAAAAAATAAC
Source organism: Melitaea athalia (assembly GCA_905220545.2). Lineage (NCBI taxonomy): Eukaryota > Metazoa > Arthropoda > Insecta > Lepidoptera > Nymphalidae > Melitaea > Melitaea athalia. The sequence continues at coordinate 4,508,694 of HG992178.1, read as the reverse complement.
TTGTTTGTTAAATTCCACGCGGACAAAGTCGCAAGCACAGCTATTTCAATAAAAAAAATTCTCTATTCAACCCTTCAAAGCTTTTAAAATTAGAATTTAAAATGGTCATTTGACATAATAATTACAGTGAAGCTACCACAGTTTTGAAATGTAGATTAATATGATAAATGTCATTCGTTTGAGACTTTGAAGATTACAATTATTTTACTATACGTATACCTACATTTTATAGAACGTAAAATAATGTTTTATTTAAGAAGATTGTGCCATGTTACGCACAGATCAGTACAAGATTTGAACAAATTAGTAAAATCGATACACATGTACGCAGAAGAGTTTTGCTCAGATTAATGGTCGCCGCGTCCTTGTATGACACAATATGTTCGAAGTGGCACTGGCACACGCGTACGCTGTTCAGTTAGGAAATTAATTATATATTGTAGCTGTGTCTGAAACTTGAGAATATGATTTACATGTTGACATGGATTATAATTGAACTATTGTTCAATGCGAAAACTTTTAGAATGACTGGGATGTTCTAATGGAAAGGTTGGATGTGTTATTTCTCTATTGATGATAATAATTATTTGTTTTATGGTCGATTTACATCAGACGAGCGAATGCTCATTCTATCCCCACTACATCATATTCTTATCAAATTCTTTGAGTGTAAACTGGCGAAGAGCATTCTTTCGTTGTTATATATATGAATACGAGTGTTCGAAGATCAAGAAAGAATGCTCTTGTTCTAGCTCTAGCTCTTTGTTCGTTTGGTCTAAATCCACCCTTATCGATGTTTTATTCGGTATTTGTAATATTTAAAGTTTATGATATATTTACAATTATTTAAGATTTTGGACTCTGGGGTAGTCAAATTTTGGATATTTTTTCAAGCCGTGTAATTTATAAGACTCGCGTTTTTACGTGAAAGTTTGAAGTAAGAAACACACTGAAATGCTCTCCACGATCTAAAATACTATTAATATTCTATCCCTTTCTTTAAAAGTTAGAAGCTTTTTTATCAAGCATTGGTACCTAACGTAATTATAAAAAAATATTGCATATAGCTTTGTATAAATAATCAACAAATACTAAAATGAAGCAAGTTTAATAATGCTTTCACCAATTGAAAATTACATTACCTAGAAAGAAAATAGACATTATATAGAAGGAAAATAGCATAAAAAAGTTTATACATTGAGACAAAATATACACAATTCGTACGTATTTTTTTATTTATTTATTTCCGAACAAAATATACGAGCACACGCCACACGCTTATTGATCACTTCGTACGTGACAAGCGAGGGCGTAAAATATATTGTGACCGTCATTATTATATGTCAAAACATTTTTTTAAAAAAGATTTATGTTTCTGGAAATTTCAATAAAAATATCTCTATAATTATATATAAAAATGAATCGCTGAATGTGTTGCTAAGCGCAAATCTCGAGAGCAGCTGAACCGATTTCGCTAATTCTTTTTTTATAATATTCCTTGAAGTACGAGGATGGTTGTTACGGAGAGGAAAATTTAAAAAATTCCCTGAAAAAGTCTAAAAACAACACTTTTCTATTCCCATACAAAAGATTCGTAATAATACTAAAGTCAATTTGAACTTTAATATCATACCATAAAGTTTAAGTGTAAGTGGAGGGGTTCCGGGAAGGATAAATATTTTAAAGAATTGACTGTTAGGCGGTACGAAGTTCGCCGGGTCAGCTAGTGTATTATAAAAATACAAATGAATATGACGTCCATAACAGGTTTTGTATGTATAGCTATTTGTGTATTTTATACAGTGAAACACACTTCAGTCAATATTACCTAACAAATTTAAGTGACACATAACCCGTATTTGTATAAAAATATAAGATATTATTTAGGTAAATATTTCTTTTGTTTTCACAGTAAAATTATGATTTCGTTTTTGACGAAACTAGTATACTTACCTATAGATAGGCGAAAACACCGATTAACATATAAGCCATCTTAACCTGAAATTTACACAGGGTCTGTAGGTACACCCACAGGCCACACATAAAAATCGCGAGGCTAAACGACTAATTCTATTAATTACTAATCAAATTTTCCTCCAAAGTCAAACTATAGTATACTTTCCCTGTATTCATTCATTCATTTAAATTAGTGGCTTCCAACAGTGCCAAATGAGCACAGATGATTTCGCCAATGTCACGTAGAATGGAGAAGACACGAAGGAGATTAATTGGTGCGGTTGAGACATTTTTATATAATATAGGTAAATATATACTAGCGACATCTGTCCGTCCATATTTTTTTACTTCGTAAGTAATCACCAAGATATCATATACCAAAACCTTCTCCGAAACACGCTGCTTCTTATTGTATAAGTATTATTCCGATCGGTTCAGTAGTTTTCGCAGTATAAACGAATAAAAAAACCGGCTCTGCATTTATCAGTATAGATAGATATAGAAGATGTATTATATAAATGAAATAAAATTAAAAATAGGACGTTGTCGTAAGTGGTGAAATAAATTTGAAGTGTACAACCGTTTCGGAGAAAGCTTTGAAACTTCAACAGACTATAAAATATGGATAAGGGAGGTCCAATAAATTTTAAACTTTTCGCTGCGGCTTCATAAATACAATGTTCGAAATTTTGTCTCTTTGTTCCCGGTTCTATGCTTCTAAATTATATCACTCAAAAGTTTCACGAAAAACTCTTACGAGACTCCATACTTATATATACATCTATATTTTTTTTGTAATCGATGATTGATAGTTGTCTAATTCGACTATTCAAGTAATAAAAAGAAAACAATCCGAATTACGACATAATTATACGTATTAAAAAAATAATCTTATATGTCAACATTAGGATATTACAAATCAAGTTTACTAATATGTTTGATTACTTCAAAAATTATTACCATAAGATTTTCTAAAAATTTTTTTAAGTTTTATTAAATAAATATCAATGCCTCACAAACCTTACTAATTGTAATAGTTCTTTGAACGCGCTAATCTCGGTACACTCACACTGTGCCCTACTGAGCAAAGAATCTCTCTGAGAAGAATCGAGATAAAACGCAAGTAAAGGTCAATGAGGGTCGACTTTGTTATAATACGCCCTAATTTGTATTTTTATTAGACTAGCGACCCGCTCCGGCTTCGCACGGGTGCAATGCTGATACTAAATCTAAAATATAAAATAAATATTTGCAATCTACGCGCAAAAAATGTGTTTATTTGCGACATCACATTAGAAAACTTTAAAACTATCAGTGTTTCTCTACTATATTATGCATGTATTATACATATAAATTATAAACCTTCCTCTGGAATCACTCTATTTACTAAAGAAAACCGCATCAAAATCCGTTGCGTAGTTTTAAAGATCTAAGCATATAATACAGATAGATAGCGGGAAGAGACTTTGTTTTATAATATTATGTAGTGATACTTAAAATATTTGCATGACCAAATGTTTGGAAATTGTAACAAAGTAAAACCGACTGTAATGGCACGATTACCATTCAAGAAATAGTAAATGGTATTTTATCGGACTCTATTTCATGTTTCGAATTGTACGCGTTATGTCGAAATAAAATTAAATGTTTGTTTACGTTCAAAAACAAATGGACGTGGATTATTTATTCATACACAGTATTGGAGAAACAAACTACAAAAAACCTAAATCGAACAATATCAGATCGACTTTAAAAAATGGAGAAGGTTATAAGCTCTACATTATGTATATTTACCTCTTCAATTTAAAATTGTTATATTTTCATAATAGTAATAATTTGTTAAACTTACTTAAGACCTATATTATACGCTAATAATTCAAATGTGAAAAAAAAAATTTAAACAGAATTAAAAAATAAATCTATTAAATAACAAGGCAATTAATTAGCAGTAACATGGAAACAGAAACACACTTAACCGTACATCTAACAACAAATCTGAATTTGTTAAATTATTAAATACAATCAGAAGACAATTTGCGTATGTACGAATGAAACTAAGTTCAATAAACTAAACTAAATCTCGTAATTAGTTAGACAGCTTTAACAGCTGACTCCGCAAACAATGCACATTGCACATACGCCTGTAATTGGATTATATTATACCTAAGTAACCGAATGTGTCTCTCGGTCTCGATCTGACGTACGAGATCCAAATGCAGTTATAGCAACACTTCGATTGTGTTACAACACGAATTAAATGTAGGTTCTGTGAATTGTGTGCTTTTGTTTTAAGCTGTAATATTTGTGTTTTTCTAGGTGAAGGTATAATATTAAATTATTTACTTATTTACATTTTAAAAATTTATTGAAGTTAAACTTCTTACGCACGCTTGACTTGGGGAGTAACTAGTAAGCTGGTAAATGCATGACGAGAGCGTTATGAAAAGTGTGATCGGGCTAGGCGAACGGAACAAGAGATAGGTGCGAGCACACATTTTATTTCTCTCTTTCTCTCATAGCCAGTTACGTTTCGTATATCTACTTGCTAAAGAAGTTAATTTTACTTTAGTCATGGCACACTCGTTTTTTGTTTAAATATCGACTACAGTGAATAAACAATGGCGTGGTTTTATCCATCCTATATATCACCTTGTTGGCGTTATCTGACCAATTTAATGAACATTTTTTTTCATATTTTTTATGCATACGGTGCTATATTATACAGCTTAAATTCGAACCATATTATTATGTATTATTTTTCTAACTGTAACTTGATAGGTGTTTAATATTTTAAAAATTATATTTATTAAAAAAACACAGACACACATAGAACTCACATTGGGCGGCAAAATAAAAGAAATTGCAGAACCAAAAAGTTAATCTACATTTCTTGAATCAAAATTCAAAACCATATAATGTTTACATAATATAATCATAGTATTAGTCTGATTAGAGCCATAATAACCTTATAATACGTAGTAAATTAATACGCCTACAAATCAGAGTTGTCTTTTGAGATTAATAATAAATTATTAATATATATAGACATTTCATCCACAGGACGTGTTGTTTTAGCTTTTACATCTTTATGTATATGATGATAACGAAAGTTCGCTTCCAATAGTCGCAGTGATATCTATATATTATATAAAAGAGATTTCCACCCATATATTGACTCATCACGATATCTCTGGAACCATATAAAGGCGTAGAGACTTGAAATTTGGTAGGAATATTCCTTTCGCCGTATAGAGGTCAGCTAAGAACGGATTTTACGAAATTCCACCCACAAGAGGGGGTTGCGGGGGTTAATAACATATATGGCAAAACAACGTTTGCGGGGTCAGCTAGTAATAGATAAATCTTTTATTTTCAAATGTGTTAAGTGTAAGATCCTTATGTGCTTCAGCCTGTAACATTTCACATCTAAGCAAACTCCTTGATCTCCACATATGAGATAAGTCGAATTTATTCCATCACTCTGCTCCACTGCATCACTCATCTGCTCACTGCAATCGGTGACGATTCAGCCTGTAACATCCCACTGCTGGGCATAAGACTATTTCTCCATGTTGAAGATTGGAGCTTAATCCACAACGCTGCTCTACTGCTATATGTTCCCTACTGTGAGTAACGATCGCTATCAGGTATTTATGATAACAACCGGAACCGGCACTGTGGGAAGACCCACAAGGACAGACATCCGAACCGGAAGGGAATATTTGTACAAATATAAATATCTATCCCTCACCTAACAGAAGACCACAGCTGAATATTACTGCTTTCAACCTGTGTTGTTTTCCTGCTCATGCTGGGAAGAAAAGTTACCAGAGGTACTGATGGGGAGGAGTGGGTTTCAAGGACAAGTTCCGCAACGCGTTTACGATGCTTCTTGTGTTGCAGACTTCTATAAGCTACGGCAATCACCAACTAGTTGTAAAAAAAATTATAAAAATTCCTTTACTGGTACATAACCCAAACCCTCATAAGTAAACAAAAATGATTAACGAAAAAATACTTTATGTATATTAACATAATATTTTAAGATTCATTACACTTTGGACAACAAGTAATATTGAACTAAGCAACAAACAACTAAAAAGAGAAGATAGAAATAAAAAAAGTATGATTAGGTAAGTCTTACCAACAAGACGGAACATGTTATCATTTACTCAAACTTCGCTAAACAAGTAATGTAAGGCGAGTAAACAATTATTGGAAGCTCGATGAGAATCGCTAAGTTCTAACTCGACCTGTATAGTGTGTAACTTAGTTCGGAGCAACTCTGTACTCAACCGCATACCTACTACAAATGAACGCCCCCGTAAGCGTAATTATTGTTCGCCCACAACAAGTTACATATATATTATACTCCATGATTATACTAGACTACTGAACTAGAATAAACGTCAAAGGTTTTAGATTAAGTTTACATGAAAATAACTGTTAACGGTACTAAAAGTAGCGTCAGATGTAAGTTTCGTAACACGGTAGTATAGAGGATTTATTGAATCAGGTAGTAACGTCCCAATGCTGGGCATAAGACTCTTTCTCCATGGAGGAAAAGGATTGAAGCTTAATCCACCATGCTGTTCCACTGTACTGCTGCATTGCGACAAGGAAACACACTCAGAGTTTCAGACCAGAAGCAAATACTTGAAAAAACAACTCCTTAAGACAACTCAAACGCAACTTTAGACAAACCATTGGTGTAAATGTTCGTAAATAATATTTAATAAAGGCGCAGTGTAAATAATAAAATGTATATAAATACATTTGTCTCTGTATAAATGTAAAAATTATTAACGAGATAATTTACTTTTTAAATATTATTATGGGTAGTCAGATAAAAGAATTTTTTAATTGTAGTTCTTTAAACGACTTCTTTAAGCTGCTTCCTCCTAAAACCTACTTAAATATTTCATGTCTACATATAAATATAAGATCACTCGTTAAAAATTTTACGAAATTACTATCACTTATTGATAGCTGTTCAATACCATTAGATGCGATCATAATTACTGAGGTGGGTATAACCGCAAATATTTCTCATCTGTTTAATATACCAGGCTACAATATGTATTCACAGTTACGAAATAATAAAAAAGGAGGTGGAATTATAGTATATATTAAGAATCATTTAAAATTTACAAACCTATGCTATAAATCTATAACATTTGAGAGTCTGTCGGGTATAATAAAATTGCCTTCAGGGCAAGACATATTTCTATGTGCAATCTACCGGCCACCATTTACGAACAAAATTATATTTTTAAAAGAATTACAAAACTACATTTCTAAATTTAACGATAAAAAAAACCTAATCTTAATAGGGGACACTAATATTGACATCAAATCAAGAACGACATACGTAAATTCTTATTTGGATATACTCTGTGAGTTTGGACTGGCATGTGGAATTAGTGATTACACTAGAATTGAACCTAGACTAAATATAATATCAAAATCGTGTATTGATCATATTTTTTCGAGAATTTACAGCTCACATCCATACTCAGCGGTGCTTGACGTCGTACTGGCTGACCATCGAGCTTGTATCTTTGCCTGCGTTCATGAAGCTCCGTCAAAGTATACAAAAAGTACTATCAAACGAAAAATTGACTTCGACTTGCTTTACAGTGAACTTGAAAAAATCAAATGGTCAGACACATTTGGTATGACGAACCCAAATGATATATACAATTTTTTGAAACTTAATTTTGAAAATGTCAATAAAATTGCAGAAAAATCATCTAAATATAAAAATACACCAAAACCATCAAAAATGCCTTGGATCGACAATAATGTCACCAAACTTATGTCTAAACGTGATAAATTATATCGATCTTGGAAGAACAATTTATATGACCCTAAGATAAGATTAGAATACAACAAAACCAGGAATAAATTACACAAATTATTAGAACATAAAAGAAATACTTATTATATAAAAAACATAAATGATAATTTCAAGAACCCAAAAAAAATTTATGAAATTATCAATCAGATGCTAGGTCGTAAGAAGCTTTCAATAGATGATATAATTTCAAAAGCTTTCGAAAATCATGGAATAACCAATAAAACCAAAGCTGAAAACTTTGCTCGTTGTTTTGATAAGGTCGTTAAAGACGTGGTTCCTAAATGCAGTACTCCTCTGTTAAACCCTGAAAGTTATTGTCACCCAGCTAATTCAAGTATATTATTTCAAAATGCAACATGTGATAAAGTTCACAAAATAATAAAAAATCTAAGTAGCAATAAAGCACCAGGATATGACAATATAAGGATATCTGATATTAAATACGTAGGGGAGCAGATTTCTCCTGTTATTGCAAATCTAATTAATACCAGTGTAAAAACAGGATTCTACCCAGATGAACTAAAAATTGGATGTGTAAGACCCTTATACAAAAAAGGCAAACGCGACGATTATTCTAATTATAGACCAATAACGCTACTATCGTCAGTAGACAAAATAGTCGAAAAATTTATTTGTGAACAGATTTATAATTTCTACAAAAAAAACGAGATATTATCTGGGAATCAATTTGGCTTTCAAAAAGGAAAAGGAACTATTGACTTATTATCTGCATTTACCGATGAAGTAAACAAACATCTTGATAATAAAAAAATTGTACTCGCTCTGTTTATTGATTTTTCACGTGCTTTCGACACTTTGAATCACAAGAAATTAATAAAAAAACTAGATAACTGCGGTATAAGAGGACCTTTATTGAAATGGTGTGAAAATTACCTACAAAATAGAACATTCACTGTTAAAGTTAATGACACATTAAGTCGCCTTATTAATGTGACTGTCGGTACGGCTCAAGGATCGGTGCTTGGTCCAATCCACTTCTTATCGTATGTAAACGAGATGAGTACCTGTATTAAAAAGAGTAAATGTTATCAATTCGCCGATGACACGTGTCTAGTGGTAGCTGATAAAAACCCTGAGATGGCCATTAAGAAATTACAAGAAGACTTCGATACTTTGATACAGTGGTGCCATGATGTAGGAATTGTAATTAATACAGACAAAACTAAACTTTTAATTATAAAATCATCACATCAGCGACAAACTCTCACAACAAAATTGATTGCTCACAATCACAACTGTTTACATGTCAAAGATAAAAATAACTGTGCTTGCTCAGCTATTGAAGTTGTTAATTCACAGATGTACTTAGGTCTGATAATAGACAACAAATTTTCATGGAGATTACAAATAGATAGAGTATGTGACAAATTAAGACAATTTTTAGTTAACATAATCATTTTAAAAAAAAGGATCCCTTTCAAAATTAGATTGTTACTATATTATGCTCTGGCAGATTCGTATATCCAATATGGCCTCAGTAGTTATGGTCGTACCTACAAAAGTTACCTAAACAAAATATACAAATTACAATTAAGAATATTGAAAAACATTGTTTCATCAAATATTAGGACTGAATTTCATAACGACGAAATTGCACTTTTTAATCATTGCAAAGTATTACCAGTAAATAAAAAATTTGAGTATACAGTTCTAAAAGAAAATTTCTGGAATAGTAAGTTTAGGCAACGTGTTCAGCACCCTACATTTACACGGGCTGTAGCGAGAAACCAATTAAACACAGTTCGTGCCAACAATGTGTATGGTGAGAGAACAACGACTTACATAGTTCCCCGATTAATAAATACACTACCATCAGATTTGGTTGAATGTATCAATAGCAATAATATAAAACAAAAACTTAAAAATTTCTATCTCTCGACAACACTTTTTGAGAAAAAATGAATATTATTAACATATATTGTATAAAAATTGATATGCCATTTGAAAATGTAACTGTGATTGCTTAATTTTTTAAATACTATTTTTACCATTAATCTACTTTTTTTTACCATTATGAAATTGTAAAAATGTAGCATTGTACAAACCTTAGTGGTTTTCTTTTGCTACTTATAATTGTGAATTTGTACATAATATTGTTTCTTTATTTGATAATTAAATAAATAATAATAATAATACTAGATAGATGGATATTGTTACGTTTTTAAACCAAAACCACTGAACCGTTTACAATGAAACCCGATATGAACATGGCTAAGGACCCGGAATTAATACATGTCACTTTTTATCCGGAAATTCCAACGGGATCGGAATTTAAGCAGGTAAATTCATTTAAAATAATTTACAACGGTTAAATAAAGTTAGTTAGTATGGTTATTTTTAAACTTTTAACATCTGAAATTCACCGACATTTTTACATTTTTTAACCGACTTCCAAAAAAGGAGGAGGTTCTCAATTCGACACGTATGTTTTTTTTTTATGTAGTTAGCTCAGAACTTTTGACTGGGTGGACCGATTTCGATCAATTTTGTTTTAATTGAAAGGTGTTGCGTGTCATGTGGTCCCATTTTAATTTAATTGAGATCTGACAAGTACTTTTAGAGTTATATCTAATAATGCGTATTTACGTGACTACTTTTTCGTCGACCTACGTCATATTATACCGCATAACTTTTTACTCGGTGTACCGATTTCGATGATTCTTACTTTAATCGAAAGCTAATACTTGTCTTGTAGTCTTGTTTAAATTAGATCGAAAACTGGTTACAACTTTTTGAGTAATCTTTAATAGCGCGTATTTACTTGACTATGTTTTCGTCTTATTACGTTGTATTACTTGTCGATGTAATTGAAGTCGGTATTTTTTCGTTTGCGAGCAAACACAATTATTTTTATTTGTACACAGGAAAAGCTCAAAATATTAGTAAAAATAAAAATATTGTAAAGAGTACATCATTTTCTAATTGTAATAAATGTAAGTATTTCCTTATACCTATTATTTAAAGGCGTTCAAATAATTCATTTCGAGAGATCAAAACGACAGTTCTTTTCAGAAACCCTTTAATTAATTCAGTTTTAGGTATTTTCTCATTAAAGTTGAAATATAAGACTCGGAATTGTATTATGAAGCAACGAACGGAAAGGAACATTGTTTGAGAGACAGAATAATATTCTATAATAAGAAAAGATGATTTTAATCATGGCTGACCCTGTTCTTAATTCAAATTCCACAACCTGGCACCGATTTTCGTTTACAACCACGAAACACCAATAACTATTGTGCCCAAGAATGCAATACAGTTATAACTCCAAAATATGACATAATTGGTAACACCCGGCGTTTTTTTCTTATATCGTCTACGACTAATGGTTTTTTGTCATTCTTGGGTTCGGTTATTTAGAAGAACAAAAAACCAGTGTATCTTAAAATAGTACGGCAGTTGTAAAAACAGGATATTTATACAGATTATCAAGTTATCTACATAATTATAATAACTACTTTATATACTTTATAATTATTATATTTATTTATATATGTATATTTTTATTACTTTATTTTTATCCACTTTATTTATAGATAAAACAGCTTTGGTTAATTCAAACAAGAAGGCAACAAATGTCATGATACAACTCAGGAGAGGACATGAAATCAATATCAAAATTTCTAAAAAAAGGCTTCAAAAGTACTTTTGAATCGTCATTTTACAAATTCTAATTATATTTGTTTTCATTAATTATAGTTAAAAGTGTCCTGTTACATGTAAATTGCATACGTACAGCATTTATTATTATATTTTCTTTCATAATTATACTACTAAAATACACTTTCTTTGGTCGTAAAATAAACAATGTCGTATCTATAAAAGTTCTTTTCAATAAAACTGAAGATACATTTTAGTCGCCTTGTCACGTCACCCCAATTTTTCAACCCCTATTTGGCTTAAAGTAATAGATGTAATAAAAGCAAAAAGAATACCTATATTTTAATTTCATATAACTTTTTTTTTTAGTGGGTATTATTTAGGTTTTAATTATTACTGATTACAATATTTATTTTTCTTAATTATATCAGGGTAATAAACGCCTCATACTCAGCGGCCCCCACTTGTATTTACTCCTGTGTCCTGGGCCCGGAAACAGACAATACACAAGCAGAAACGTCCAGACCACGGCAAACTTCTGTATGGCCAATACAAATGTATACCATGATCGGGGATCGAACCCGCGACCGCCAGTACAACAGCCATAAACCAATGCTATGACCGTTGCGCCAACACGTGGTCGAACTAGAATGTGTTACAATTAAAAATAGAAAATGAAATAGCTTTTAAAGCAATTTTTCTAAACTACGTTATTGTTACCATTTAAATTAATCAAAAGAATGTTAATGTTACAAACTTTAATTGCAAGCTACACTTTATAGTTGAGCTTAAGGGTATTTTGTTCCCTATTGTCACCTGAACTCCTCAACATCCAACTTCAACATCTTTACTTCTTTTAAAACTGTTTAAAGCACAGTCGAAATGCCATTTAGTTTTTTACTTCAAGCGCTAAACAAACTTTGAATTACTCTGCTAAAGTAACGTAGCAGTTTTCCACTTTGAATATTGTGCATCTTCTTAGGTTCAACTTCGTATTTCCAAGACTAGGACTTGGTGAAATCGCGACATCGTATAACAGTTTTAAATTGGATATAATTTTAACAAATCATTAAAGTGGGCTTCGAACTGTTAAATAATCTAGATTGCAAACTAAAAAATATAATTTGGACCGTCATATTTATTTACAACCAAATGCCAACTGAACTTGCACATTATGAACTGCGCATCATTTTTACATATAATAAATAAAATACAATCGAATTGAGAACCTCCATTTTCTTCTTTTTTTGGAAGTCAGTTAAAAATTAGCATTATAAGACGTAGAGTACAGCAGAATATATATTGCTCAAACTAAATATTTACAGTTGTTATAATAAATATTAGAGTAATAATTATAAAAAAATAAAATATAAACATTTACAGTTACAGAATTACGAAATATTTACAGTTACAGAAGTAGGTTACAGAAGATCAAAGCCACATAATGCGGCTATCAAGTAGTGTATTTAGTTAACTAGATGAAGTAGCCAGAGCCTATGGGGATGCGCTATATTGATAGCGGGGAATTCTATATTGTGCACAGGCTATGGTAACCGCTTATCATCAAGGACAGTACGCTTGTTTGACACCTCGATTGCATAAGAATTCGAGTTTCGCAAAGCGATTCCAAACATTAAATCATATCTGCGATAGAATTAAATTGTATTGACGGATAGAATAGGAATAAAAAATTTACGATTCTCGGTTTTCTATTTAACAAAATTGAAAAAACGAAATTTTAACGTTGCTTATACCCTGTTTTTTTTCGGTGCGGACTAAATTGACACATGCAAAAGTCAATTTTCGAAATAATGATACCAGCTTTTTAGTAATAGTGTTGCATACCGATTTTATGAATACGATACCGATTTTATGAATCGTAACTTTTTACTTTTAGCACATAATTTTATTATTATTTGACAATATACGAATCTTTTAAAAATCATGGTAATGATATATAAAATAATAACCGTAATGATGAAAAGGCATGGAATCGAATATAGCTCGACCAGGCTATGTCTATGACCCGCCTTGTAAATAGTTATATGCTGTCTCGTGTTTGTCCTGATCATTTCATCTACTATTGCGCTTTTAGCTTGTATATGATTTAAAAAAATTTAAAAGAGTACAGAGAGTTTTTTTCCCTCTGGCTCTTTTTTTCTCTCGGCCTACACTAGGGACATTATGTTATTTATTGTAATATTTAATAAAGCCGAGGATAAAATAGATAGGTAATGTCTACCGAGACATTATAAATTTTGAGTAATTTTATATTTTAACATTTTGACTAATTTAAGTTTGCTTATAACACTAGGCACATTACCTACCTAAGTTTATAATGTACATAATGTAAGGATATAAAAAAAATATTTTTATTTTATTTTATTGTTTGGTATTTTGCTACCTTAACTTTCTTTTATTATTGTTTCGTTTTTTTTTTTTTTTTGTAAATGACATTTTTTTACTATCGTTAAGTGTGTTGTGTATCACCTTAAGGCGAAATAAATGTTTTCATTTCATTTCATTTCATTTTAAATTGCATGTGATTACTAAGATTAATAAATACTTTAAAAAATAAGTGTTTTTCATTTATCATAAATCTATACATTAGCCATACAGGTACATATAGTATATAGGTATGCCTATAGGTACATTACGGTTGTCGCCACATTCTAAAATTTTAAAGACAAAGATTTTTGTAATTATTACTAAAAACCGATACTAGATTGTAAATTACGTAAAGTTACGGTAGTGGCACATCACTATTAATGATTTGCAAAAAACTAGCAACACAGCTTATGTCAATTTAGTCCGTACCGAAAAAAAACGGAGTATACACAGATTAAGCTATGCATTGATTGATTGACATGATTAGCACGAATAGATTTCATCGACTTCTGTTAGCTCTAAATATGTTAGCGAAAATCAACAATTGTCAGTTGCTGTCGATTATGTAGCAGAGACATCAATGTTAAGTCGTCTATACTAGACGTAGTTCAATAAAAACTTTTTGCATATGAGTTTATATATCAAACCTCATTTGTATTTTAATTTTATCTTTAATAAAAACCTTATGAAATTCTTTACACGCAGAACGTTTACGCTTTAACAAGCCGCAAAATAATTACGAATAAAAATTAAAAAAGAAATTACTTCTGGATGGAAAAAGGAAAAAGCTGATTTCTCCTTTTCTGAAATAGCTCGAGGTAATAATGGCCGGTTACAATAATTATAATTAAACTTCTTTGTATAAAGGTTTACTTAACCTTGCAATACACGTATCTATTATATTACCAAAGTCATGTTAAATAAGAAAACAAAGAAATATTCATGTAAGTTTTACTAATGAATCCATGTAACATAATATATTCTTATTTCTTATTATCAAAAATGACAATACATCTACGTTTGATCTGTAACGAACCAGATAATAATAATTTTATGTGTCTTGTTTTTTGAGTCTTTGATTGAATTCATGATAAGAGATTCGAGGATTCGTAAAAAGAAATCACAATAATGTTACACTCATTTTAATGTGTACATAATTTAATTAGGGCAAACATTATACAAATAAATATTTACTCGTAAATAAGAGAGGTTAGAAAATTGCTGATGGTTAATTGTAAAAACAGGAATGAAATATCTTTTGGGTGGGTTAGCTGTAACATGAATCCCACCAAAAACATTATGTAAAAAAACTAGCCAAGTCTCGATGGAGCTGCTTGTTTATCTCTAAAAAGTAATGAAATCTAGACAAAGTCGTACCAAGTCTAAGGTTCATTACTGCGATTTCTTTATTATTATAGTTAATGTTGTGTCACTTGGCCGTTAAAGGGTACACAAGGGTACAAAACTAAGAATAATATCCTATACTGGTTATTGGTAATTGGACACTAGTGTCTCATTTTAGGCGGTTGTTGATAACACATGAATTCAGCATTGACAATGCTGACTTCTGTTCTCTTATTTTTGGTGCGTTAAATCGACCACCGATCTAACATAAAATAGACGTACAGACGGACTTCTATCAATGATTAGAAGTCCGCTGGTACTGGAAATAATTTTTTATACAGTTTGTTTCAGGCTTGCCTATACAAAAGTATTATTGAAATACGCAGCTTTATCAAGCCTACAATTGACTGGTTATTCAATCAACGTTTTCCAAGTGGCAATTTTCCATCGTCAATGGGTAGCGGTTCTGGCGACAGATTGGTGCAATGGTGTCATGTAGCTCCTGGTTTTGTACCCTAGTGTACCCTTCAACGGCCAAGTCACACAAAATTAACTATAATAATAAAGAAATCGCATTAATGAACCTTAGACTTGGTACGACTTTGTCTAGATTTCATTACTTTTTAGAGATAAACAAGCAGCTCCATCGAGACTTGGCTAGTTTTTTTACATAATGTTTTTGGTGGGATTTCACTTCTTTTTGTAGAAAGTAGAAACGTGTGCATATTCAGGCATATTGATTTATTTTTTAGAATTTCTTATTTGACACATTTTTTTTCTTTTTAGTAACAGTTTTTTTTTTTATTACTACAATACAAATATTTATTTTCCTTTCTTCCGGTTCTGATTCTTGTACTTGACGTGTTGGTATCACCACCACTCTTAGCATTATATTTTGACCAAATTTTGAGCGAAATTAATATTTTAGTGTAATTTGTGTAATATTCGAGTAGAATTAAGTTAAGAGAGCAGGCAGAGGGGAGGCATTCGCCCAGCAGTGGGACGCTATAGGCTAGATTAAATTAGAAGATGTGATCTGATTTTTGCAATGACAGTCGATTTTTTTATGTACCAACTAGCTAGGCCTCGCGGTTTCACCCACTGTGATTTGAGGAAAAAAATAGCCTTCCTTCTTCTTAAAGCATAACCTTTCTCTTTAAATAGGCTATCCACCTCGGAGGAATTTTTCAATTCGAATTAATAGTTCTTGAGATTAGCGCGTTTAAACAAAGAAACAAACAATTCAACTTTCAGGTTTACAATATTAGTATAGATTAGTACAGATTAAGATATATAAAACATATCTTTTACACTTCCGCGGCGAAAATATTTATATGGTTTAAGACTTTGATTGGATTGACAGAATAATCTGGAATTTTTCAAGCAGACCAATCAATTGAACTTTTTTTTTGTATCTAATTCAATCAATTGAACTTTCTTTTTTTGTAATCTAATTCTTTTGTACATTTATTATTTATTGTATATTTAAGTAGCTTGATAATTTTCCTTAGTTTACACTAAATAAATTTCTGAACGCTCGCATAAATAAATATTTGACAACCAATATGTATAATGTCAATCCGTTTTCATTACTGACATTATTATTAATTTTTAATATCTAAAATACGCCAATATCCGTATATTGTGGATATATGTTGTCGATTCGAAACCTTTATTTAAATACGTTCTTTAATTTAAGGGTAGAGTTTACCATATCGACGAGATGAACATTAAATGTTTGACAGTTACGAAACACGAACATTATATAGGTACATATACTTCCATACGAATTTTCATTCCCACCTTTCAACCCCTTACACCCTGTTTTTCGCATTATATTTTAAGTAAAGGTGGTATATCGATCTCTTCTAATAGTTTGATTGGGCTCTTGTGTTTTTTAATCAGGGTCACCAGGTACTCCAGATCTTCGATTATCCTAGTTTTTATAGTTTTCCCTTTATGTAGCCATTAAACCCTAACTCTGTACCAAATTTCAGCTCTCTGAGTTTATTGGAAGTACTAGTTCTATTTTGATGATCATGAGTGAGTGAGTGAGTGTCGTAAATGCGAAACTTTGCTTTCGCTTAACTTCTGAACTAAATGAACTACAGACTTGAAATTTTGGATTTTAAGTATGTGATTATAGCTTACTCGATGACGAAAATTTCAGCGTTCTGGTCTTATCCAGAGGTTCTCAAATAGGTGCCTGAAAATGCGGCGAAATGGTTCGGGTAAAGGATGGTACGGCAGTGTTTGCTTCGCGCTCGACTTGGCGGGGGCACTGCCGTGCCCCCCGATAATAAATTTCTTTATTTAAATCACTTTCGAACAAAGAAAACAAGTTTCAGTGACTTTTGTTTTTTGAACCATAACGCCGTCACCGTAAAACGGCACGGCGCCGGCACCGCAGACGTTGACTCTTATTACAAGATACTAAGGTTGCTAAACTGTCAAATGTGTTTACATATTATTGAAGTTGACTATACACCGTCTACGACGTGCTGTAGACATGGGGCCGGGCCCTAGTGTATGTATATGGACGGGACATCGACAGTTATGCCAAGTGATTGTTGACCTTCAAGGGCTTCAAGCCGGAAACCAAATTAATCAGTTTGTTGGGTTATTATAGGTCACACGTTTGTCGCGCTCTGAAAGTTTGTAGTTATTTTTTGTTGCCCCAACATAGGCATCATAATCTACTGAGGGCCGTTGAGTGTATTGTTATTTGTGTTTTACTCGACAAAGATTCCCATCTTACTGAACATTGTTGTAAAGTGTTTTAATAAAAAAATATCCTATAAAAAGTAAGATAAACGCCGAGTATACCATACATTACAACAAGATGCGATAAAAGTCTTTACATGTAGAGAAGATATACTGAGCACCTACAGGACTCTAAATAGCCAAAAAAATATTGAAGAAAATTCCCTCCGGAAAATGGTAATACGGGGAAGTAAAAACAGCGTTACTAAGCTGTTTGAAAGAATGCACGAAGACATTATTATAAAAGGAGAAGATACTCTATCACTCTAAGTTATGGTTTATTTTAGCGCAACTTGGACATGTTAAATGATGGAGCTTTAAAATATGTTATTCAGACTTATGAGTTATGACAAAACATTTATAAAAAAGGCCTTCAATGTTTTTTAAAGTGCTTTGTTTTGAAATGTTTATGTGAAAACGTTTAGAGTATGTGATGTCATAATAAAAAAATGATAGTTTATTTTAAAAGACAGTTAATTAATATTAAAGTTGTAAGCAAAAAATAATAATTAGAAATCAATTAACAGCTTATCTAATACATTTATAAAACTTTTTTTTTGCGTTTCTACTTGTTAAAAATATGTATCAAATTATTTTTGGCAATATGTATATTTTATTTTTAATACGATAGATAAGAAGTCATTTAATACAAAACATTTTTATAAGTTGTGATTAACTGTACATAACTCATATTTTCAATGATATAGCGTTCCATTTTATTTTATACTTTGGAAAGCTACAAATTTTCGAGATAAAATTTACTCGACGAATGCGGTCATAGTTGACAATCTATTACGTACGATATATCTTGACACGAAATAGAAAATGTCCAGTAGATAATGTAAATTATTGCGACGACATCTAGAAGATAAGAAGAAAAACATCGTTAATCTAGAGTTATTACACAATACTTGTTACTGTCCGAAACTAACCTGTAAATATCCCTCTATTGGACAAGACCACTTCTGTATACAAGTTTTGGAGCTTAATCCGTCACGCTGATTCCCAACCAAGAGTAACGATCACTATCAACAACTGAAAAGACGACTCTAACTGCTCTTAATAGAGACAGGGACGGGTTCTTAAAGGTCTTAGTACAGTTTTAATACAACTTTATATGTAAATGAGAGATGTTAATAAAGTAGAATTTAATTAAAAAGCTAAATGCCATGAAGTCTTATTATTCATTTACTAAAGAAAAATAAAGCGTATTTCCTTTTTCAGCAGGGAAGTAAATTTGAATATTCAATGAACTCTATGTCGATGGCTCTCCGGAAACCTTCTGGAGGGAAGTGTCGAGGGAAGTTCCCTCAGTAATAACTGCTAAAAACTAGTCCACGAAATATTAAGACATTAATTACAATTAATGTTCTAAAAAAAAATAACAACATTTTTAATCAAATTGTTTCGGTTAATTATTCCACTTTTAAATTCTATCATTTCATTATAATTATATTAATAATAACTTTTTTTATTACGTTCACAGATTAATCTGTAAAATTTAGTGTTTACGTACAATACAATAAAGTTGTACGTTATACATGTATGTCCTTCCTAACAAAGTAATTTGTTATGATAATCACGTTATGTCAAAGTAATGTCCAAAAATTAAATGATACGTTTAGGTTTACAAATGCAATACATAATTTGTGTTATGTATTATGTAATATTAAACGATTTTCCGGTAACACAGAGCGTGCATTATCATTTCCGCCATTTGTATGGAACTGATAATCTCAAGGGGGCATCTATATCGCATTAGTTGCCGACGGCATATTAACATTACATTCAGCATTAGGACCAACACAGACTTCCGCTACGACAATTGTACTTTGAAAAATATTTATATAAGATTGTGTTTCATATTATACTGGCGCGCGTTGGCGCAACGGTCACAGCACTGGTTTGTAGCTGTTGCGGGTTCGATCCCCGCACATGAAAAAGATTTGTATTGGCCATACAGATGTTTGCCGTGGTCTGGGTGTTTGTGCAGTCCTTGTGGGTCTCCCCACCGTGCCTCGGAGAGCACGTTAAGCCGTCGGTCCCGGTTGTTATCATGTACAACCACAGAATTAGTAATACTACTATTTCTGTGTGTACAACTGATAGCGATCGTTACTCATTTATTTTATTTATTTTATTTTATTTTATTAGGAAAGCATACAGTGATAATAACAATTTGCATAAAAAAGAAAATATCGAAACACCATTAATTTGCTTCCGCAAGTACAAATCGATTACGTTTGAATGCTTTAAGAAGTTTAAGACAATTACTTACAAAAAAAAAATCATCATGAAATTAACTTTATAAATAATACACGAACTTAAAATAATGAAAAGAAGTTTATATTATCACTATGACATACTGAACCAGCGTCTTGCCAATCTAGATCTAATTGTTTTGACGGAAGTGTTAAATAAGTCAAAGTCGGGGAAGTCATTCAGCTTATTGAATTGATCTGCGGACCTCAAAAGAAAGGAGTTTTTCCTATAGTTTGCCGAGCAACTAGGCACATGTAAATAGTTAAAGGGTTGTCTTAAGGATCTTTTTGGCACCTTTAGGTAGATTTTACTGAGAAGATCGGGAGAATCTAATTCGTTTTGCGCTATCTTGGCCAACGATGTAATGTCTGCTATTATACGCCTTTCATGCAACGGTAATATATGATGTCTTTTACATCTATGTTCATAACAATCATCATACTCGTTAGATTTGAACTGAAGATATCTCAAAAATTTACGCTGTATTGTTTCCAACCTATTGATATACACAACATATTGAGGATTCCAAATTTGCGAACAGTACTCGAGTATGCTACGCACATATGAGCAATAAAGGATTTTAATAAGTTTAATACTATTAAATTGAGTACTTTGGCGTAGAATGAACCCCAAGGACTTGTTAGCTTTTTTTACAATATTGTTTATATGATTCTCATACGTCAGCTTAGAGTCATGAGTAACACCTAAGTCTCGTATTTCATCTACTGCTTTGAGTTCCTGCTGTCTTAATAGATATTTAAATTTGGTATTATTAATTTTACGTGAGAATGTGATCGAAAAGCATTTCTTAACATTAATATTGTTACGAGTACACGCACGAACGTTCTAGAACTGTCTGGGTGTAGGCTCGGCCCGGTATAAAAAGGCCGATTGAGGCCGAGCGGAGTCAGTTCAGTTTGAGCTAACGACGAAGCGACTTCGAAGTGAATACTAGTGATCAAGAAGTGATACCAGTGGAAACCTACGACATTGGCTATGACCTCGGACATTGTTAGTGCTTACTGTGTGTACCTAGTGATTAGTGTTTGTACTTAGTGCGAAGTGTTTGTACCTAGTGCTTGTGTCGGACCTAGTGTTAGTGAATAAAGTCTCTAAAAGAGTCAGAAGGTCTTTCTCTCCAAATCGTTCGAACCCTAACACGTAACAACTGGTGTCGGAAGTGAGATTTGGAGATGCCATTGACTCCGAGAGAGAACCCCAGGGAGGGGGTCAGGACGAGGACACAACGAGCTGCGGATGCCACTGGGGGCCAAGCTCCGCCCACTGTGGGCCAAGCCCCGCCCACTGGACCCGCCTACCAGGCCACGCCCACTGGCCACGCCCCTCAGGCCCCGCCCACTGACCACGCCCCTCAGGCCCCGCCCACTTTGACTCAGGCTCCGCCCACTGGCTCCACCCACCTTGCCACTCCCACCGGACAGGCCACGCCCACCAGCGGCACCGTAGCTTCTACAGACCCTCAAGTGGCACTTCAATTAGGAAGTTTATTTGAATTAATGAAGGCAATGCAAGAATCACAAGAACGCAAGCTCAGCGCTTTGCAAGAATCACAAGAACGCAAGCTCAGCGCTTTGCAAGAATCCCAAGAACGCAAGCTCAGCGCTTTGCAAGAATCACAGAAGGCAATGAAAGAATCACAAGAAGCAATGAATGAATCACAAGAACGCAAGCTCAGCGCTTTGCAGGAATCACAAGAGCAACAAAATGACCTCCAAGAAAAATCACTTTTGGCTATAAAAGATGTTAGTGACTCGGTGGGTAAGCTTCGAAAAGATTTCGACGAAGTGCAAGAACGAGTTAGCGGGTTAGGATTGGATGTCGAAAATGTGAAAACCGTCCTCGCTGAACTACAGAAGAGAGTAGCGCGCCTTGAAACCATGGGAGTTGCGATGTCTAGTGGAACTACCGGAGTTGCGCAAGGACCAAGAGTGAAAGTGCCGCCATACGACGGCACTACTTCGTGGAACGCCTATCGTCAGCAATTCCAGACTGTTGCTACTGCCAACGGATGGACGGAAGAACAATGTCTGACCGCGCTCACTGTTGCGCTCAGAGGGCAAGCTTTGTCTGTCTTGGAAGCACTGCCACATACAGGACATGGGTTCCAAGACCTGATAGAGGCACTTGAATCCAGATACGGGGAGCGACACCTGGAGCACGTGTTCCGTGCCCAACTGCGTGACAGAGTCCAACGCTCAGGAGAAGGACTACAACAATGGGCGTTGGAGATTGAAAAACTCGTCAGGAAGGCACACCCAGGAGCCGACAGCAAGATGGTGGATACGAATATTGTTCGAGCATTTGTGGACGGAATCAAAGACCTGGAGGTCAGAGCTGCAGTGAGGCTTCGTCACCATACCTCGCTAAAGGAAGCATTGGCGCATGCTTTGGAGGTCGAGGCTGTTCGCCATGACGTACGGCAGACCCATAAGGTGCGCGAGGTCTCTGAGGAAGTCAAGCAGACTAAGGCTCCTACGAAGAAACGTCATGGTGTCATGTGCTATAAGTGTGGCGAGAGGGGCCATCTTCAGCTCAACTGCCCGCAGAAGGAGGTTAAGGCTCCTACGAAGAAACGTTCTGGTGTCATGTGCTACAAGTGCGGCGAGAGGGGCCATCTTCAGCTCAACTGCCCGCAGGAGGTTAAGGCTCCTACGAAGAAACGTTCTGGAGTCATGTGCTACAAGTGCGGCGAGAGGGGTCATCTGCAGCTCAATTGCCCGCAGAAGAAGACCCAGAGGGCAAGGATGAAAAGGATCGAGGAGCCGAACAAGCAAAGGGCTTCGTTCTCTGCCCGGGATCAAGGGAAACGAATAAAAGCTAGAACTAAGAGACGAGTTCTGGCTGACGCGGTGGAAACCCTGAAAACTGTTATCCTCCAGGCATGCAGCGAGAATAGTCTTACGACACAAGGGACTATTAACGACCGGAAATCGAACACAAGCAGCTTCGAGGAAGGGTCACTGGTGTGGCTGCATAACCCAACCCGCCGGAAAGGGAAATCTCCAAAGTTGCAGACCAAGTGGGACGGTCCATACAAAGTGGTTACCCGAATGAATGATGTGACTTATAGAATTCAAAAGCAACCAAGAGGGACATTCAAAGTGGTACACATAGACCGTCTGGCGCGTTACCATGGCAGTAACAACGATGCTCGGGACGAGCATCTCTAAGAGGGGAGTAGTGTTACGAGTACACGCACGAACGTTCTAGAACTGTCTGGGTGTAGGCTCGGCCCGGTATAAAAAGGCCGATTGAGGCCGAGCGGAGTCAGTTCAGTTTGAGCTAACGACGAAGCGACTTCGAAGTGAATACTAGTGATCAAGAAGTGATACCAGTGGAAACCTACGACATTGGCTATGACCTCGGACATTGTTAGTGCTTACTGTGTGTACCTAGTGATTAGTGTTTGTACTTAGTGCGAAGTGTTTGTACCTAGTGCTTGTGTCGGACCTAGTGTTAGTGAATAAAGTCTCTAAAAGAGTCAGAAGGTCTTTCTCTCCAAATCGTTCGAACCCTAACACGTAACAATATCTAATTTATTTGTGTAACAATAATTTTCGAATCTTAAGAGGTCTTGCTGTAGAAGATGACAATCCTTTTCACTACGTACACTTTGAAAGATCTTCATGTCATCAGCATAAAGTAGGAATTTTGAATGCTTGAAGCAAGAGGCTATATCATTTATGAAAAAATTAAACAGCAAGGGACCTAGCAGTGAGCCTTGTGGGACTCCAGAAGGTACCCAATTCCATGAGGATATATAGCCATTGAGAACAACAGCTTGAGATCTCATTTCAATGTAAGCTTTAAACCACCTATATAAATTCCCGTGTATTCCAGCATTAAGGAGCTTTTTCAGGAGTATTGTGTGATCAATACGATCAAAACATTTACTGTAGTCAGTAAATATACAGTCAACCTGCGCACCTGAGTCCATGCTAAAAGTAGTAAAGTCTGTGAAAAGTAGCAGATTGGAAGCTGTTGAGCGTCTTTTAACAAATCCATGTTGTTCGGGTCGGGTATAAACGAAGATGAGAAAAAGCTATAGACCTGGGTATGAACTATCCTTTCGAGTATTTTTGCAAAAATACATAATTTGGAAATCGGTCTGTAGTTTTTCACCTCGTTCTTATTTCCACTTTTGAAGATTGGGGATATAAAGGCGGATTTCCAGATTTTGGGGATTATACCTTCTTTTAATGAGCGTGTAAATAGTATTACTAGGGGTTTAATTAGGCTGTCGGAGCATCATGTCATGGTAGGGAATATACCGTGGAATATACTCTACATGAGGAAAGAGGCCTATGCCCAGCAGTGAGATATTACAGACTGAAGCTTTTGTTTTATAAATATATCAATAACTCTCTCTTTCGCTACTTGTACTGTTTGCATTTTATAACCGGCATAGATCTAGTAAAAAAAGGTTTTTTTACTAGATCTATGATAACCGGATAGAAAGTAATAAAAAAATCTATACTTCTAAAACTTTGTTTGTAATACAAAAACTTGTCACTAACCTAGAAAATACGTCACTTAGAAGGCCAAATCATAATAGAACTAAATAGACAGTTAATCCAGACATAATAAAACCCAGTCGCAAAACATTTCAGAGCGTACACTGTAAATAAATTGTCTGGTCCACAACCATTACGCAACGTCTTCAATCAACGTCGTATTAAAACAACGATCATTGAACATTAAAGCTATAACTTCACAAGACAGCAGCTATAAAATCACACGTAGGTAAATATGCATTTAAATCTGTATTTCTTATAAATTAACTTCGATTTTCGACCTCATTACCTACTTTTTCCGGAAACCCGACTCCGCATCGATTCTAAGTTTATCCTATTTAGAATCAGTGAGTTTATGCTATCGCTGAGAGAGAATCTGTTATTGTCAATGGAAATCGAACTTACCGTAACACGAATTTACGTAATTTGGACGAAAACTATCTGTAAATATTTAGTTCTTAAGTTGTGAATTGTAAATATGTATAATGTTTAATAAAATCATCTGAAAATAAAAATGTAACATAATAGTAACATGAATATGGCGTAAATACTGTGATAAGCTTTCTATACTGTTTCATTGAAAGGAGTCCTTTCAAAGGACTTATCAATTATGTGACTTAAATCAACCAATCGCCTATTTTGTAATTAATAATGAAATATTTTTTATCATATTTCTGAAAATTAACAATTTGCTGATCATGTCACGATCGCGTGGAATAGCAATCTATACTAACATTATAAAGCTGAAGATTTTGTTTGTTTGTTTAAACGCGTTAATCTCAGAGGCTCGTGGTTCAAATTGAAAAATTCTTTTTGTATTGGATAATACATTTATCGCGGAGGGCTAGATTATATAATTTTTTTTAACACAGATTATATCGCGGGGCACAGCTAATATTATATATACATATGTAGTTATATTTCGCGAAATTTTATGATCGCGTCTTAATATAGTTGTATGATACGTAAACTAATTTGTAGAAACACAGATGATTTTAATTATTTCGCTGCATTTAAAATAAAATACCTATGTTTTAATCATTTGAGAATATTACTTACAAGTTAATGAAACGGAATAATATCAGCCTTAAAAGTTTGTTAATTTTTTTAATTTAATACTTAAGATTACTTAGATTCAAATTACAGTTTACTAAGTAATTCTGAAGGAAATTCGTCGTACTAAGCTTAGATAACTTTTAGAATAACTTTGTAGCGTTATTTAGCAATCTTTACAATACACAATGGCTTAAGATAAGAGCTATCAAAATCCTAGTAGTGCTTTCTCAAACTTTTATCCATTATTTTTATTATGGAGATATATACAATATTTTTATCCTAGTCTAAAAATCCATATAACGTACAAAGGATTCAGGTTGGGTCACCGCTCAGTAAATTGCCGTGAAGTTACAAAAAGTGTTAGCTTAGGTAAGTTTAAGTTAGTTCCGTGTGGTGAGTGATCCGGAAGTCAATATAAGGGTGTTTGTCAATGTGAAAGGATACTTATACTTTCTTCCTTCCTACTTTCATCCGTTAGAGTATGCCACACTGCTGTAAATCCATACTAATATTATAAATGCGAAAGTATCTCTGTCTGTCTGTCTGTCTGTCTGTCTGTCTGTCTGTCTCGCAATCACGCCAAAACTACTAAACAGATTTAAATAAAATTTGGTATACAGATAGTCTAGAGTCTGAGAAAGGACATAGGCTACTTTTAAATGCGAATAAAAGGGTGTAAGGGGTTGAAAGGTAGGAATGAAAATTTGTATGGAACTATGTTCGTGTTTCGTAACTGTCAAACATTTAATGTTCATCCCGTCGATATGGTAAACTCTCCGATAAAATTAAAGAACGTATTTAAATAAAGGTTTCGAATCGACAACATATATCCACAATATACGGATAGTGGCGTATTTTACATTTTAAAAATGTATAATAATGTCAGTAATGAAAACGGATTGACATAATATATATTGGTTGTCAAATATAAAACGTAGTGGTTATAATAAACTCTTTGGTCAAATATTTATGCGTGCGTTCAGAAATTTATTTAGTGTAAACGAAGGAAAATATATCAAGCTAATTAAATCTTATACTATTGAAAAAAAGGAAAGCATTTTTTTCCCTCAAATCAACGCAGGTAAAACCGCGGGGCACAGCTAGTACAGCTATAAATGTCAATATCAAGTCTCTTGACATTATGTTACACGTATACAATAAGGTAGATAGGTATCTCATTCAGACTAGGAGCGGGAACAGAACCCACAACCCGTGCAGAAAACAGTGTGCACACTGCACAAACGAGCTAATCTAATTTTAAATAAGGTAGCCTTTTATAAAATGTAACAAATCCAAATCAAAAATAACTTTATTCAAATAGACTTCAAAAAATCGTCATTTTGAGAATTAAAATTAACTGTAAATCACTACATATTATAAAACAAAGTCGCTTCCCGCTGTCTGTCTGTCTGTCTGTATGTATGCTTAAATTTTTAAAACTACGCAACGGATTTTGATGCGGTTTTCTTTAGTAGATAGAGTGATTCAAGAGGAAGGTTTTTATGTATAATACATGCATATTATTGTAAAGAAACACTGGTAATTTTAAAGGTTTCTAACGTATCTTTTATTGTAGATAGTATTTAGTTTCAGCATTGCAACCGTGCGAAGCCGGGGCGGGTCGCTAGTAAATTAATAAAGTACAAGTATAACTAACAGTTCAGCAACACTTAAACATCGTTGAACTGTACATTGAAAAAGATCAATACAATTTTTCCTTTGAAATTTTAATCTTAAAATACCACTTATCCTTCTTTCTTGGCTTTCAGTTAATTGGGTCAATTTTCACGCGAGAGTGACCACCTATTACTAATGACGCGTATGAAAAATATTACAGATTTAATTATCGCAATCTTGATTAAGCACCTTAAAGAACATAGCTGCAGCAACTATTTAATTAAGTTGAATAAAATGACAAGTATGAATAAATAATTTTAATTAGGTTTACAAAGACAGACTGCAAAGGAAAGGGATAATCCTCCATCATTCTCATTCTTTTTACTTCCTTTTTGATTTTACTATATACAATTATACATATATATAAATTACTATAGTATATAATAAAATATTTTTTTCTTACGTTTATATTGCTTTTTATTAATAGAATTTTGTTAAGTAATCAGACTAAATAGTAATATAAAATATCGCATTTTCTTTTTACATACATATAGGTACATATATAATTTTTACTTTCAACCAAAATTTCGTTTCTAAATTAGTCAAGACAGTCCAGTGTCGCTAGCAGAAATCTGTCCAAACGTCTTTGAAATTTATTACGCTATAGTTCATAACACTAGGATTTCTCAACTGCAAAAGAAAAACATTGAACAAAGCTGCAGACTCGTGGCAAATTCTGAGAGACGTACATTCGCCAATCTACAGTGGAGCAACGTGGCGGATTAAGTACTATAACATTCTTAATTGGAAAGAATGTCACTTTGTCTCTGACTCAGCACCGCAACTTTTACAGACTGATAGACTGAAATATTTCTCTAAAACGTTGTTATTATTAATTTGGATTTCACTAGTGCCAAGTAAGAACAGATTATTTTGCTAATGTCACATGAAATGGAAAAGATAAGAAAGAGATAAATCAGTGCATTTAAGGTATTAAAAATTATGTTAAATTTATTATACAATCTGTATATTTAAGTATTCTACTAATTTAAAATGGAATTAACAAATCTAATGAAAAAGCGACAGGGCATAAAAAAGACAGAAATTTAGAGCAAAACACGTATGACACACACGTGTTCTGAAAAAATAATTAACAACGCACTTTCCTAACTTTGACGTATAATGTGTTTTATAACCGATACACACTGAGAAAAATAGCTCTTGTGTTATGTATGATAAGGATCATAATTCTACAATATCGCGTCCTCCATAAGAGCGTATCGTTATGCCCCTTCAGGGCTCTAGCGAGAACTTGGTAATTAATGAAAATATTATACGCCTCGTCGGTGGCTGGGAAAATTACGTGTAATTAGGTCTAATAGTTCGATTTTATAATATCTAAATAACGCCTATCTATTTAAAGTTTTAAATGAATTCAGAATAACGTTTTCAATTTTGATTTAGACACGAAAACGTTAAAATTTTACCGTAATTTTATTTTACGGTAAGAGACTTGTAGGTTTGAAGATTTGGTCTATCTTCTAGTCTTTATAAATGTTGCGTTATAGCTTTTTAAATAAATATCTAAATAATGTAATGTAGGTACATTACAATGCGAGTGACTTTAATTAAAAGCTTAGAAAGTTGATTACGCTTATAGATATTGAATGAAAATCCATTCAACCATTTAAATCATCTGTTTTCACTGATTAGTGTTGGGATATAAGTTGTGTTATAAATAAATATTTATGAGTCATGGTCCATATAGACATAGGGGTGGAAAGGCATAGGTGGGCGATAAAAGCCCAAGTTATAAGCCTTTCCAAATCATGATATAATTATAGTTTAGAAATGAGGATCAGTAAAGTTCTAGCAAATTCAATAGAACTAGTATCCACGTTATTCTCTAAGACATAAGAATGATATTTCTTTTTGAATTATCCAAATCGGACCATTACTTACGAAAATATTAAGTTATAAACATTATTCCGTTCCTGCCGCTACGTCAGTGTACGCGGGATGCGTGTGACGTCACTCGGACGTTCCATGCCTGTTAGCTCATAGTAGCGACAAGCTGCGATGGTGTTTTCATCTAAACTATCTGTCCTACAAAAAATTTGTAAGGACATAATTTGTAGCAAATTGCTTTGCCTACAAATATGTTCATATAACTTTTTGCCGAAATTTAAAAATTAAAGAAGTTATAAGCAAAAAAGTGATAAAATTTCTATAAAGATTTTCTTTTTTGCTCTATAACTTTTTTTTATACATTTCACAAAAAAAATACCTCTTACCTGTCTTGTAGATGGTTTTTTGAGGAAAATTTTTCTCTACAATTTTTTGAATTTCATTCATTTAAAACGCTGTTACAACGCTCCAAAGTTGACCGGGTTCGTCAATGCTCATGAGAATCCGGTCAAAACGAAATGTTTAACTTAGTTTTATGATCCGGAGTGAGTTTTATTATATCTTCGATGTAACAAAGCATGAAACGATGCCCAAAACTAAAATTTTCTGAAACATCCTTTCCAGAGACAAAGTTTTTACTGATTTACGTAAACAAATTGAAATATTTATTTAATACACTTCCAAGAATACGAATCAAACTTTCTTGGCCATATATAATTTTTTTAATTTGTGGATTTAGGTATATAAACCATAATCTTAATCACACATCAAAACTCGAGTTAAACGCTCAAATCCAAGGAAAATTGTAATAGCCCTCTTAACTTAGTTTTATGATCCTTTTTTTATTGTAAATATATTCTTAAATTTTTTTTGTTAAATCCCTGCCTACAACTTTACTTATTCATTGGCATAAGCTGTCTGTGGGGTAGGCCTACTGGGAATACCACGTTAAAAAAATATGATTTATGAGATATTTGATTACCTAAGTAGATACATTCGAAGAAGATTAAGAGAAGTCAACGCATTTTTGGAAAACATTAGTATTTCCGAAACTGATTGAGACTCAAAAGTACTCTTCTACACATATGTGTAATGAGGATCAATAAAGTTATAGCAAATTCAATAAAACTAGTATCCACGTTATTCTCTATGATATAAGAAAGATATTAAATTTCTTTTTGAATTATCCAAATCGGACCATTACTTACGAAGATATTAAGTTATAAACATTATGCCGTTCCTGCCGCTACGTCAGTAATAATAATAATAAATAATAAACGTTTCACACTCAACGGCCCCCAGTAGGATTTTTTCCTGTGTTGGGGGTCCGGAAACACACACAATACACAATTACAAACGCCCAGACCATGACAAACATCTGTATGGCCAATACAAATTTTTGTCATGTGCGCGGATCGAACCCGCGACTGCTAGCGCAACAGCTAGTGCTGTGACCGCTGCGCCAACGCGTCGTCATGTAAGTGGGATCAGTGTATGCGGGATGCGTGTGGCATCACTCCGACTCATAAAACTCACTCCGGATCATAAAACTAAGTTAAACATTTCGTTTTGACCGGATTCTCATGAGCATTGACGAACCCGGTCAACTTTGGAGCGCTGTAACAGCGTTTTAAATGAATGAAATTCAAAAAATTGTAGAGAAAAATTTTCCTCAAAAAACCATCTACAAGACTGGTCCGAGGTATTTTTTTGTGAAATGTATAAAAAAAAGTTATAGAGCAAAAAAGATAATCTTTATAGAAATTTTATCACTTTTTTGCTTATAACTTCATTAATTTTTAAATTTCGGCAAAAAGTTATATGAACATATTTGTAGGCAAAGCAATTTGCTACAAATTATGTCCTTACAAATTTTTTGTAGGATAGATAGTTTAGATGAAAACACCATCGCAGCTTGTCGCTACTATGGGCTAACTGGCATGGAACGTCCGAGTGACGTCACAGCCTTCCGCGCCGGCCGGTTAGTAAACTCCGCTAGTAATTTGATCATAACTTCGTCAATTTTTGTCGTAGAACAAAAATTTTTGCACTGTATGTTAAGGATTTCTTAGTTCTATAAATCTGCATTCTCAACTAAAAACGTTACGGATCCTCATTCTGATGAAACAAATACGTATTAAAATTTAGTTTAATAAAAAAACTATAACGTTTCGAAATACACTTAAATACTATAATTGTGTTCGGTGATACACAAATTATTGTTATCAGTCAGTGGTTGAACAATGCTGCATAATTTACCGGGTGACCGTAGCGCGGCTCCGCAGCCGGGAGCCGGGAGCGGCTGGACGTCGGTCGGCATTAAACATTCAACGTTCAGAGTTATTACTACTGTAATTACTACCCATTTCGCAATGCCGCTTTTAGCTGCCACTGCGATGATATTTTCCATGATACCGAATTTCATAACTTAATCAAACATCGAATTAAGTATTAAAATCACAAACTGTGGACTAGCTACAAGGTATGTAGTAAATTCTCTCTAAGTATCCGTGCTTGAACATTTGTATGTATCGCGTGTATCAAGAGAATAATATATACCATTATGTACATATCCCGAAGAAAAATACCCTTACATAACAAGCGGTAACGTTTCCCTTGCTTTTACGACTTCGAACAAATGGCACAAGATTTAGCAACTGTCCCATTTCAGCAGTTACTCCGCAGTTAGCGAAAATAAAACACGAAACACATATATAAAGGCAGTGATTAATTAGATAGAAATAATTATTTTATAGACATAGGCGCTTGTGTGCGTGTGTCGTAATATATCGTAAAGATGAAAGTTTATCATCTATGGCAGCCTTTCCCAAAGTGGGCGATAATGTCCCCTTTTAGGCGCTGCAGGCCTAAAGGGGGGCGTTATGAGACCCAGAAAAACGTGGGGGCGATGTGTAGAGGCTTGGGGGTTTATTAGAATGAATGTTTAATCTCCGCTAATATAGCTCGCAAAAATTGATCTAATTTGAAGTTATCGTGGTTTTTAAGTAGGTTAAAAAATGGGGGCACTAAAAGTAATTTATTCTCAAAGTGGGCAGTAGACAAAATAAGTTTGGGAACCCCTGATCTATGGCGAAGATTCACGCAAACTACTTATGTCTCATAGTTTCCAGATGCCATAAATTATTTATGTTATTTTTTATGAGATTCAGCTAATTACGTCAAAGCGTAAATGAATATGGCGTCATGGTCTTGTTTTAATGGTGGACGCTGAAAATTAATTGCATACTAGCGACCCTTTTTGTCTTGCGCTTGTACAACTAATCCTGCGATAAATAATTGTTAATTTTTAAAATATTTTTGAAGTGAAACGTCTTTAGGCGCATGAGGGGTAAAATCTGAGAGACAGCTAACGCGGCAACGCGTCACGCGGTCAGTACTTGGATGGGTGACCGCCTGGGAACACCGCGTGACGTTGGCTTTTTGCTGTTTTTTTAATTATTTTTTTTTTAATTAGTTTATCAAAGAAGTTTCACTTCTGACATGTGTACTTTGTACGCACGCATTTTTTTACTTATGGTCCGGTATGTCAAACAATAATAGGTAGTTTATATCATCTTAACGCATAAAAGTTGTAATCGACCTACATGAGAGAAAGTAAACGACATAGCCAACCGAATTAGCTAGTTAAAGTGGCAATGGGCTGGTCACTTGTGTCGCAGGACTGATTGGCGTTGGAGCGGACGTGTCCTGGAGTGGAGACCGCGTCTTGGCAAACGCAGTGTGGAACGTCTTCCGGCCCGCTGCGCTGGACCGACGATCTACGTAAGATTGCCGATGAAGGCTGGATGAGGCTTGCGGAAAACCGGGATGTCTGGCGCGAACTTGTGGAGGCCTATATCTAGCAGGGGACTGCAATAGGTTTAATTGACTGACTGACTGACTGACTGATCTACCTATTGTATCTATCTATCTGCTGCATTAAATGAAATATAGTTGCTGTCCTGGAGATCTAACTTAAACGCATCGTCCAGAAATGAAGTTATTACTCTACAAACAAATACAGTGTTTTCAATAACGCTGTTTTGTAAACACTTGAACCGAGGGTGAAACCGATGAAAATAGCTAGTCTGTAACGTAATATCTTTATGGTAAGACAGATTTCAGAAAGATTTTCCTTATCACTTTATAATATCTGCGAAAGTGTTGATTCAAATTAAAGAGATTAATATATTTTATGATATTTAGGGAAAAGATGATACGTCATTATATTTGATAAGAGTTATTATCGTCCCATATGTGAATTATGCGTAAAATTTAATGAAATATTAACTTAATGTATTTCTTTCTCATTTATGATGAATTATTATATATTATTTATTTCAAATAAAAATATATTATTTTGAATGTATGATTTATCTTTCAAATTATTTATTGATGGGATATGGTACTTTATGTTTTATTAATTTAATTAACAATTTATTGTAAATCATCCATAGAAAATTTACTTTAATATACCCTAATAGACCTAAATATTGTATTACTAGCTCTTTGACAGTATTTATATGTACAAACTCATATTCATTGATTCATAGGTTCTTCACAAAACCATAGAAATACACTACTTAATTTAAAATATTATATGAAAATTAAACATAGACGAAGCCGTAATACCAAATACTTGTCTTAGGTTATATTTGTTGTTTTTTTATATAGATAAAACATATATTAGGCATTACAGCTCTTATATATAATATAGGTCTTATATATAATTAAAACAAGCGATATTCGTCATTACAGCGATAATACCAGACAATACAATAAATTTTTGACAGTTCATGTTTGCCTATAAATGCGTTCAAATTAACCACAAATTAACCAAGATCTGATCAAGCGATCCGAATCGAATATCTTTAGAAAGATATATGTATATATTCAATTAAAGTTTATAATTTAATTATTACATTACAAGAAAAAGGTGAAATGAGTACACGGCACAAATATTCTTCGTTTATTCTAAATTTATTCTTTATGTTACTAGCAGTCGAAACACTTAGATCTTGGAGTAACAGTGCAAAAGCATTTAATAAAGGATTGTCTAGGTCTGTTAGTCTCCACTGTGGTTAGTGAGGAGAGGGCTGGTGCATTTTTGCCCAAAGAATCGGTATTGCGTTTCAACGGTGAAATTACGCCAGCATTCTTGGCACCATTCCACGTATGTAACTTATACGACAATTTGTAAATAATTAATTTACAAGGTTTGCATTGTAAACATGTATAATACTACATAAACATGTATATTAAATGATAAGCATGCGCGAACTTAGTGGCCCTGTATTTCATGCAGTGATGCAGGATATTACTAATTATATAATAAAAAACACACAGCTTTTTTAAAACTTTAATTACTGGGTTTCTTACCGATTCTTCTTTGTAGGATCTACATTCCGAATCAGCGGTAGCTTAACTTTTAACTATACTTAATTAAATAAACAAATATAATTTTTATTTATACAATTACGATTCTAAAGTGCTTTAAAGCCTGTTTTAATGGAGTTTTTTGTTCAATTATTTACAATAAAACTTAAGTAGTAGTGTAGTTTTAAACCGTAACATATACATTAATATTCAAGTATTTACACTAGCATACTAGCTCCACCGGTTACGGCATTAATCCTCGTGTTTAAACTATATCTTAAACCGGTTAAATCTATACTAATATAATAAAGCTGAAGAGTTTGTTTGTTTGTTTGTTTGTTTGTTTGTTTGTTTGTTTGTTTGTTTGTTTGAACGCGCTAATTTCAGGATCTACTGGTCCGATTTGAAAAATTCTTTCAGTGTTAGATAGCCCATTTATCGAGGAAGGCTATAGGCTATGTGTCATCACGCTAAGACCAATAGAAGCGGAGTCCATGCCGACAAAGTCGCGCGCAGAAGCTAGTAATAAATAAGATGAGCCAGCGTTGGCGTATGCGGTGTATTAGCGACTTTCTCACGCTCCACTTCGTACAACACTGTTACCATATGTTTTCATTTTAACGTCATACGACTCAAACGAAATAGACTATTAGTTATTACTGAAAACTGACTAACACAGGCACAGCTAATACGTTTTTTTTAAATTATTAATCGTCATCTAAATGATTATCCGCCAACCCGGAGTGGTGCATCGTGGTGGACTAAGCTCCAATCATCCTCCTACAATTCTTACACGGAGAAAGAGACCTATGCCCAGTGGGATATTACAAGCTCAATCGTGATCGTGAAATAAAAATTTAAACAATTTTTTATAATTTTATCTATATATATATATATATATATATATATATATATATATATATATATATATATATATATATATATATATCTAATGTATAGTACGGGCCGAGACATTTCGTTCGTGGAAAATTGTAGCCCAATGTTCATGTAACACCAAACGTCTTAGGAAATTACTTTTCACACAAAATTAATCTTGGGAAAAGGGTTCTTCGATGGAGCGAATAGTGTTAGGTCATTTTTATATATGGGACACGGACCGTATTATTCCTTATATTTAAAAAGGGATATATAGGGATTTTGAGGAATTTTTTTGTAAATATTGTAGAGTTAAGGGACATTAATTTCGTATATAATGGGCTAAATAGTTCGTACCGTTTCTCCGAGATGGCGCCACTGGCTCAGCGACGCCATCTCGGGGAAAGGATACGAACTTTTTAGCCAACATATACGAAATTAATGTCCCTTCCAAACGTCAAAAGAAACATGTCATCGGTTAAATAAAAAAGTGACATTAATAAAATTAATTTTTCCATATAATTTTTATACTCTTGGTGGGAAGGTAACTTAGAACCAGGAGACGGACATGGGAAACTTTTTTATCTTAATTGGACCCGGTAGGTGGCGCTGTTATCGTTATGTAGCTCCGAAACTACTTAACTAATTTGTACTAAATTTTCTAAGCTTCTGTAATTAGGTTCAACTTGGGATATAGGGTAGTTTTTATCTCAATTAGACCCGGTAGGTGGCGCTGCTATCGGTATGTAACTCTGAAACTACTGAACTTATTTGTATCAAATTTTGTAAGCTTCTTTAATTAGGTCCAACTTGGTAAATAGGGTAGTTTTTAACTCAATTGGACCCAGTAGGTGGCGCTGCTATCGGTATGTAACTCCCGAAACTACTTAACTAATTTGTACTAAATTTTGTAAGCTTCTGTAATTAGGTTCAACTTGGGATATAGGGTAGTTTTTATCTCAATTGGACCCGGTAGGTGGCGCTGCTATCGGTATGTAACTCTGAAACTACTGAACTTATTTGTATCAAATTTTGTAAGCTTCT
Organism: Melitaea athalia; assembly: GCA_905220545.2. Lineage (NCBI taxonomy): Eukaryota > Metazoa > Arthropoda > Insecta > Lepidoptera > Nymphalidae > Melitaea > Melitaea athalia. The sequence continues at coordinate 4,472,088 of HG992178.1, read as the reverse complement.
GTAATTAGGTCCAACTTGGTAAATAGGGTAGTTTTTAACTCAATTGGTCCCAGTAGGTGGCGCTGCTATCGGTATGTAACTCCCGAAACTACTTAACTAATTTGTACTAAATTTTGTAAGCTTCTGTAATTAGGTTCAACTTGGGATATAGGGTAGTTTTTATCTCAATTGGACCCGGTAGGTGGCGCTGATATCGGTATGTAACTCTGAAACTACTGAACTTATTTGTATCAAATTTTGTAAGCTTCTGTAATTAGGTCCAACTAGGTAAATAGGGTAGTTTTTATCTCAATTGGACCCGGTAGGTGGCGCTGCTATCGTTATGTAACTCTGAAACTACTGAACTTATTTGTATCAAATTTTGTAAGCCTCTGTAATTTGGTCCAACTTGGGAGATAGCGTAGTTTTTATCTCAGTTAGACCCGGTAGGTGGCGCTGCTATCCGTACGTGACGCTGAAACTACTGAACCAATTTTTAGATAACTTTTATAAGCATCTGTAATTTAGTCCAACTTTTCAATCGAAAGGTATTGAGTGTCATTTGGAATCAATTAAATTTAATTGAGATCTGACAAGTACTTTTCGAGTTATAACCAATAATGCGTCATTTACCTGAATTTTTTCGTCGACCTACGTGATAATAAGCGTCATAACTTTTTACTGTGTTTACCGATTTTGATGATTCTTTTATAAATCAAAAGCTTATACTTGTCATGTGGGTTGTATTTTAATATAATGGAGATATAATGAGTACATTTTGAGTCTTCTTTGATGACTCGTATTTATGATTATGTAGGTACTTTGTCACAACGCCAGATCCAAGGATTTTAAGTGGCCACAATGACATCTACTATAACGTAACTAAAAAATAAGGTATTTGAAAGAAAAAACAGTACCTTTCAAAATTTTTTTTATTTAATAAACAAAACACATTAAATATATTTAAAAAAAATATTTTTTTTTATTTTAAATAATTTTTAGCTAACTTTTATAAGCATCTGTAATTTATTCCAACTTTTCAATCGAAAGGTATTGAGTGTCATTTGGAATCAATTAAATGTAATTGAGATCTGACAAGTACTTTTCGCGTTATAACCAATAATGCGTCATTTACCTGAATTTTTTCGTCGACCTACGTGATAATAAGCGTCATAACTTTTTACTGTGTTTACCGATTTTGATGATTCTTTTATAAATCAAAAGTTTATACTTGTCATGTGGGTTGTATTTTAATATAATGGAGATATAATGAGTACATTTTGAGTCATCTTTGATGACTCGTATTTATGATTATGTAGGTACTTTGTCACAACGCCAAATCCAAGGATTTAAAGTGGCCACAATGACATCTACTATAACGTAACTAAAAAATAAGGTATTTGAAAGAAAAAACAGTACTTTTCAAAAAATTTTTATTTAATAAACAAAACACATTACAAGATTTTAGATTAATATGGGTACTTCTATTACTAAAACTATTCGAAAATGGAATATTTACCATGTTTATTATTTTCGTTTTGCGGAGTTTAAATCATTGATGAGAATTATTATATTCATGTTTATTTTTCATCTTCATTTATTACTTTTAGTTTAAAAAATAATGATGTTATCGTTTTGTCTAAATTATCTCTTAAAATATACGTAATTTGTTCATTACATGATAAAGAATCACATTTAAAATTGAATAAATGACAAGTGAACGATGTTGGATCTCATCAAATCTTAATTAATTCAAATATTAATAAACATAATATTATAAAATGAATTATTATTTAAGTGTTGATATTTTACAGTGCAAAGCTTTATTAAATCTATGTTTTTCAAAATTATTTGTAGACCAATGTAGTAAAGGAACTAACAAATACAGGATGGCCAATCAATTGACGTCATAAAAAAAAATTTAGGTCCGGTATGTTGTGGGGTTGGCGCGTTGGCGCAGCGGTCGCAGCACTGGATTGCGATTGGCTGTTGTGCGGGCGGTTACGGGTTCGATTCCCGCACATGACAACATTTGTATTGGCCATACAGATGTTTGCCGTGGTCTGGGTGTTTGTGCAGTCCTTGTGGGTCTCTCCACCGTGACTCAGAGAGCACGTTAAGCCGTTTAAGAATTCTCCACCTTGCTGTCTTTGAAGACCGATTTTAGCCAAATTTTCCATATTAAGTGCAACTTTTCTTTTATTATTATGTATTATATATTATAAAATGAATTATTATTTAAGTGTTGATATTTTACAGTGCAAAGCTTTATTGATCTATGTTTTTCAAATTTACTTGTAGATCAATCCAGATGATGTTGAGTCACTTCCTGTATTATTTTTTGATGATCATTTTGTTGCTCGGATAAGTTAACACATTCGTTCGCTGAAAAAAAACCTTTAGTAAATAAATTGTACATTATAATGTAAATAATATTAATAATACTTAAATTAAAATAAAAAATAATAATAAATTAAAAATTAAAAGCCTAAGTCACTCCTTATTACATCAGCTACCTGCCAGTAAATGTCCCGTTGAAAATTATTGGCAGGGGCGTAGCTACCGCCGTATCAGCCGTATCAATGATACGGGGCCCCCGGGCAACAGGGGCCCCTAAGGCGTGTAAGCAAAAATTAGTAAAATATTATCCACGGTGTCACTATTAATCTCGTGCTTCCCGGGAAAAACATTAAAAAAAACTGCCATACGTGCCTATAGAGTTTTCACTTCAGAAATGACAAAATTAAAAAAAAAGCAATCCCCCTTTTCCCTGATTAAGCATGCGCCCAAAAGTTGGAAACATCCTACATCGGTTATTGCAGGATTCAGTTAATCTTTATGAACAATTAATAAATAATAAATAAATTAACAAACGCACTAGTCATCACTACGATTTCACTAGAATCTCATCAGATCCTGGTTTCCTTATCATGGTACCTAAGTTGGGATATCCCCTTTCCAACAAAGAAAGAATTATCAAAATCGGTTCATAAACGACGAAGTTATCCCCGATCATACATAAAAAAACATATACGGTCAAATTGAGTAACCTCCTCCTTTTTTAAAGTCGGTTAAAATCGCAACAGTTGAAAGAAGTTTCTAAAACTAAAACTGGTAAAAAACACGTAAGAACTTCGTTGGGACATGAACGGCTATCAGACTTTTTTAAACTTTTATTTTATTTATGACGCCGCGTTGGCGCAGCGGTCACAGCACTGGATTGCGATTGGTTATTAACTTTAAAACTTTTACTATCTACTTATAGTCATTCCTCATTACACATAATCTATATGATAGAAAAGCTTGTCGCGAGATATGAGTACTCGTATTTCCTTAGTTTTTTTTTTTTTATGTTACGAGTCCGGCAAACAAGCATACGGCTCACCTGATGGTAAGACCGTAGCCTATAGACGCCTGCAACACCAGAAGCATCGCAAGCGCGTTGCTGACCCTATCCCCAATCCCCCCAGGAGCTCTGGTCACCTTACTCACCAACAGGAACACAATACTGCTTGAAAACAGTATTACTTAGCTGTGGTCTTCTGTAAGGTCGAGGTACTACCCCAGTCGGGCTGCTCCATATTTTGAGCAGGAAATTTCCTGCTGTGCCCTACCTCAAAATAGTTTAAAAAATTTAATAGTTAAAATCAATCACATCAATTTAATTAATTTACTTGTTTACAAGCAAACTCGCGACAAGCTTTTATATCATATAGATTATGTGTAATGACTTTATAAGTAGATAGTAAAAGTTTTAAAGTAAAAATTTTTTTTTTTCGTTTTAGCACATTCTAATAAAAGCTTGTTTTTTAAAAAGGTTTTTTACTTTTAATTTATTTTTGACTTTTTAGTCGGTTATCACGTCACTTTATTCGAATTATTCCTAGCAAGCCCTTTCATTTGATACCCATATTGTAGAAGTGCACTAAAAATAACTAGTCCGCACTCTTGGATATGCCGCCATATTGGATTTAGAATGACGTCATAAAGTTAACCATGCATTGGCATCCAAATTGAACCTATATACAAAATTTCAGCTCAATTGGTTGAAGATAGCTGCTTCAAAATTGAGTTGCAAGATTTCACCCGAACAAACATACATACATGCATACATACAAACCATGCATTGTCATCCAAATTGAACCTGTATACAAAATTTCAGCTCAATTGGTTGAAGATATCTGCTTCAAAATTGAGTTTCAAGATTTCACCCGAACAAACATTCATTAAAGTTACATACATACATACATACATACATTGCAAGTTAAATAAAAGCTTGTAATAATACAATCGAATTGAGAACCTCCACCTTATTTGGAAGTCGGTTAAAAGCCCAAGGAAATCTAGATTCATTAAAATGATTATTATATCCTAATCCTGTGTAGGTTTAAAAATTTATTTCAGTATAATCATTAATAAAAATTTATTGTCTCTATCCTGTCACTTCAGCTGGCTCCTACCTATACATTAAAGTTTAACAATGTGGAGTTATAGGTATATACTAAGGATGAGAACATGAGTTGTGTAATTAGTTTCCGTTGTAACACGCTCAATACTACGAAGAGTGGATTTAAGTTGTGAAAACGAGTCATAATAATAAATATTTACACAATACACACACGGTCATCTGTTCCTGAAGTAAGCAACTTAATGCTTGTGTTATAATATGTAACAGCTGACTGGTATAGCTACATTTTTTTCGATATACATACTTATAAACAGTACACAAATAAATATATATATTACACCCAGACTCGGGGTGGGAATCGAACCCACAACCCTCGGAGCAGAAATCAGGGTCACTACAAACTGCGCCAACGGGCTAGTCGATAATAAGAAGGACAGCCGCATACTCTAAAAGTACTTGTGTTGTACTTGTAGTAAAAAAAAAATACAGTCGAATTGAGAACCTCCTCTTTTTTTGGAAGTCGGTTAAACAGCGGCGTATGATTAACAATATATGTATATAGAAAAATAAATCAAGTTAAATAACGTAATAGTATATATTTTCCTAAAATTAGTAAGAAATTAAAAATTATCAATCGAAATAAATTGTAAGTAGCAACATATAATATTTTAAGAAGTACTTGTATTGTAACATTTTCATTTTAATATATTTAAATACAATATTTTATACAATTTATTCACAGACAAAGCAGAAAATTAATATCATTTCAAAGAATTAAATAAATACACAAATATATATATATATATATATATTACACCCAGACTCGGGCGGGAATCGAACCCACAACCCCCGGAGCAGAAATCAGGGTCACTACAAACTGCGCCAACGGGCTAGTCGATAATAAGGACAGCCGCATACTCTAAAAGTACTTGTGTTGTACTTGTAGTAAAAAAAATACAGTCGAATTGAGAACCTCCTCTTTTTTTGGAAGTCGGTTAAACAGCTGCGTATGATTAACAATATAATATGTATATAGAAAAATAAAAATAAAGTTAAATAACGTAATAGTATATATTTTCCTAAAATTAGTAAGAAATTAAAAATTATCAATCGAAATAAATTGAAAGTAGCAACATATAATATTTTAAGAAGTACTTGTATGGTAACATTTTCATTTTAATATATTTTAATACAATATTTTATACAATTTATTCACAGACAAAGCAGATAATTAAAATTATTTCAAAGAATTAAATAAATACACAAATATATATATTACACCCAGACTCGGGCGGGAATCGAACCCACAACCCCCGGAGCAGAAATCAGGGTCACTACAAACTGCGCCAACGGGCTAGTCTATAATAAGAAGGACAGCCGCATACCCTAAAAGTACTTGTGTTGTACTTGTAGTTGAAAAAAATACATTCGAATTGAGAACCTCCTCTTTTTTGGAAGTCGGTTAAAAAGCTGCGTATGATTAACAATATAATTATGTATATAGAAAAATAAATCAAAAGTTAAATAACGTCATAGTATATATTTTCCTAAAATTAGTAAGAAATTAAAAATTATTAATCTAAATAAATTGTAAGTAGCAACATATAATATTTTAAGAAGTAGGTACTTGTATGGTAACATTTTCATTTTAATATATATAAATCTATACTAATCTATACTATAATAAAGCTGAAGAGTTTGTTTGTTTGATTGTTTGTTTATTTGTTTGTTTGTTTGTTTGAACGCGCTAATCTCAAGATCTACTGGTCCGATTTGAAAAATTCTTTCAGTGTTAGATAGCCCATTTATCGAGGAAGGCTATAGGCTATATATCATCACGCTAAGACCAATAGGAGCGGAGGCCACGCCGACGAAGTCGCGCGCAGAAGCTAGTATAATTATAAAGCTGAAGAGTTTGTTTGTTTGGTTGTTTGTTTGTTTGTTTGTTTGAACGCGGTAAACTCTGGAACTACTCGGCCGATTTGAAAAATCCTTTCAGTGTTAGATAGCCCATTTATCGAGGAAGGCTATAGGCTATGTGTCATCACGCTAAGACCAATAGGAGCGGAGTCCACGCCGACGAAGTCGCGCGCAGAGGCTAGTAATAAATATAAACAAATAAATATAATTATCTACAACACACACACACACACACACGATCGTCTGTTTCTAAAGTAAGCAACTTAATGCTTGTGTTATAGGTAACAGCCGACTGGTATAGTTACATTTTTTTTTCAACAAACATACATATAAATACTACATCTATACAATAAAAATCGGCCAAGTGCGAGTCGGACTCGCGCACGAAGGTTTCCGTACCATTGACTAGGTACATTGATTTTAATATCGGGCAAAAAGCGGCTAAACAAACCACTTTTGTTATATGAGAGCAAAAATAGGCAAAAATGACGTTTTTTGTATGGGAGCCCGCCTTAAATATTAATTTTATTATTTATTATTAAAGTAAAAATACAACTGAGTATTTTGTGAATATTTCAAGTGTCTATCTGTTGCCATTGTTGATATCGAGCAAAAAAGGCAAAAAAATCGCGTTTGTTGTATGGGAGCCCCCCTTAAATATTTATTTTATTTTGATTTTAGTATTTTTTGTTGTAGCGACAACAGAAATACATAATTTGTGAAAATTTCAACTGTCTAGCTATCGCCGTTCTTGAGATACAGCCTGGTGACAGACGGACGGACAGCGAAGCCTAAGTAATAGGGTCCCGTTTTTACCCTTTGGGTATGGAACCCTAAAATGAATGTTGCTAAGCGCATAACTGGAGAATGACTCTACCAATTCGGCAAATTTTTTTTTGTATGTTCCTTAAAAATCCCACGGAAGGTTTTTATACAAAAAATAAAATAAAAATAAAAAATATACATAACAGACTGAACGAAGTCTGTCCGGGCAGCTAGTATATAAATAAATATATATTACACCCAGACTCAGGGTGGGAATCGAACCCACAACCCAGAAGAGTTTGTAGTGACCCTGCAGAAAGCAGGGTCACTACAAACTACGCCAACGGGCTAGCCAATATATAAATACAATACAATACAATACAATACAAATGTACTTTATTTGACATTAATGACTTGACAGTTTTGCATTGATTTGGAATGGAGCACATGTACTTTTAATTGTTGAGAAAATTTAAAATGGCTTTGATGATGTGATTTATCATATCTAAAAGATAATAGGTGTGACATACTGGTTGCACTGCATGTGGAGGTAATACTTTGGTTGTTAACATTTTGTGGTGTTGTACCTATAGCATAGCATGATAATAATTATATAATTATCATACATGTAATTAATGTTTTAGATGCTGGAATAGAGTTAAATTTTAAGAATCAAATGTCCTAAAGATGTATAGGTAACAAAATAAAATGATATAAAAATGTACTTATTGTTGCCTTGATAAATTTAAATAGTATTGGAATTGTCAATATTTCAAAATTCTTTAAAATAAAAAACAAAAAAAATGTATAAAGCATTATATTATGATTATGCATATTAACATTGCACCCTAAGTATGAAGATGTCATACACTACATGTAAAGGTAAATGGAAAAAAATCTTTTGTTAGTTTTCTATATTCAATATTGTTTAATCTTAAGCAGCTTTTTCATATGTTGAAATGTTGATCAAATTTATAGATGCCTGAAGAAGATCTAATATAAGATTGAAACGTCGCATTAATTTAGAATTGGTATTTTGATTGGCACCGTATGTCCAATTCCCTGATAACTCCAATAATATAATATAATTAATTTAATCAGAGGGCGCAGGTTCAAATACCGCTGGGTCGAAAAATTTTTGATATGATTTAAAATCTTTATAATTTCCTCATGTGTGGGTAACACAAAAATAAAAATAAAAACGAATTAAAAATAGCATGGTATCGTCTCTTGTCGAAGAATTCATTGTAATATTAAATCTTTGAGTAGTCGGGATCTGTAAAGAACTCGCTATAGACGACGCCAAGGTTTGCTTAAAAACCTAACATCATCATATCAAGAATTTCGACACGGCTAGATGAGGACCCATAGCTCAGTTGTCTTAGAGATAATATTGTTAACATAATTGAAAATTTAATCTGCGAAAACTTAATGTAAATATCGATGGTCTTTATGGAGAAATTACTTTAATATTATATATGTACTTCTAAGGGTTTTGCAGAACTATCAACTGCACAAAAATGGCAGCAAGTATTTAATAAGGGTGATGACAATTTAATAAACTTGTATAAAGTAATTTCATTCTTATTACCTATTCCCAATACGTCAGCATTCAAAGATTTTTTGCTGTGATAAACGAAACAAAGCGTCTCTGAATTTGATAAAAAATGAGTTACTTTTTTAATTTAAATATAGACTGTAAAGATGTGGTGTGGGCTGCTGTGTGGTTGCGGCAGTAAAGAATATAGCCACCCCCTCTCTTCCCGTGGGTGTCTTAAGAGGCGGCTAAGGGATAACACAGTTCCACTACCACCTTGGAACTTAAAAAGCCGACCGATGGCGGGATAACCATCCAACTGCTGGCTTTGAAATACACATGCCGAAGACGGGCAGCACCGTCTTCGGTACGACAAAGCCAGCCCTGCGGTCACCAACCTGCCTGCCCAGCATGGTGACTATGGGCGAAACACATGAGTTCGCGCCATTTTTGGCGCGAACTTGTGGAGACCTATGTCCAGCAGTGGACTGCGATAAGCTGAAGTGTGTGTAAAGATGTTGTGCAATTGTTTAGTTGAGATACTAATTTGATACAAGCTGCAAAAAGCAATAAAAAATGTGTTTTCAAATTTAATAAAAAATAAAAATAAATTGTACTTTATGTTGATACTATGTACTTTTTTTTCTTACCTATAATACCCAATGTACTTTAATTGACAAAAAAAAAGGTGGCAACCCTATTTGTACCGTGTATTATCTATACTAATATAATAAAGCTGAAGAGTTTGTTTCTTTGATTGTTTGTTTGTTTGTTTGTTTGAACGCGCTAATCTCAGGATCTACTGGTCCGATTTGAAAAATTCTTTCAGTGTTAGATAGCCCATTTATCGAGGAAGGCTATAGGCTATATATCATCACGCTAAGACCAATAGGAGTGGAATCCACGCCGACGAAGTCGCGCGCAGAAGCTAGTACATCCATAAACATGTAGTAAAAACGGTTATTTTAATATTACAAACATACACTTCAATTTTATTTATTGTATAGATGTATAAATAATTTAGACAAACGATTACATCGTTATTTTTTAAACAAAGTAATAAATGAAGACGAAAAAAAATCGGCCAAGTGCGAGTCGGACTCGCGCACGAAGGGTTCCGTACCATTGGCTAGGTAAACACCAGTAGGTACATTGATTTTAATAGCGGGCAAAAATCGGCAAAAAAGTCATTTTCGTTGTATGAGCCCCCAAATTTTTTTAATTTTGATTTTATTATTTATTATTAAAGTAACACACAATTAAGTATTTTGTGAATATTTCAAGGGCCTACCTCTTACCATTTATTTATATCGAGTAAAAATAGGCAATAAATCGCGTTTGTTGTATGGGAGCCCCTCTTAAATATTTATTTTATTTTGTTTTTAGTATTTGTTGTTATAGCGGCAACAGAAATACATAATTTGTGAAAATTTCAACTCTCTAGCTATCGCCGTTCTTGAGATACAGCCTGGTGACAGACGGACAGACGGACGGACGGACGGACAGCGAAGTCTTAGTAATAGGGTTCCGTTTTTACCCTTTGGGTACGGAACCCTAAAAACTACAGGAATATTAAAATTGTCATAAATGATTTAAACTAATTGGATAAGGTTTATATAATTAGTCTAGTCTTAGTAATAGGGTTCCGTTTTTACCCTTTGGGCACGGAACCCTAAAAACTACAGGAATATTATAATTGTCATAAATGATTTAAACTAATTGGATAAGGTTTATATAATTAGTCTAGTCTTAGTAATAGGGTTCCGTTTTTACCCTTTGGGTACGGAACCCTAAAAACTACAGGAATATTATAATTGTCATAAATGATTTAAACTAATTGGATAAGGTTTATATAATTAGTCTAGTCTTAGTAATAGGGTTCCGTTTTTACCCTTTGGGTACGGAACCCTAAAAACTACAGGAATATTATAATTGTCATAAATGATTTAAACTAATTGGATAAGGTTTATATAATTACTGGAAAATTGTAAACGAGAGAACGATAAACATAAATAATTCTTACTTGAAGAAGATATTTGAGATCAAACGTCGTCGTTCACTTGTCGTTTCTTCAATAAAATTTTAAAACCGATTTTTTTATCATCTGTAATAAAAAAAATACGTATATTTTAAGACCAGCTGTGCCCGTGACTTCGTCCGCGTGGAATTTAACAAAAAAGTTATTGTTCAGTTCGCAGAGTATAAAATAAATAAATTTCTAAAATAAAAGTAGGTAGCCTTAGTTACTCCTAATTACATCACCTATGTAATAAGGAGTAACTAAGGCTACTTTTGTTTATTTTATATATAATTTATTTATGATAGTATAGATAATTTAGACAAAACGATTACATCATTATTTTTAATTACATAAGCTATGTAATAAGGAGTAACTAAGGCTACTTTTGTTTATTAAATAGATAATTTATTTATGTTATTATAGATAATTTAAACAAAACGATTACATCATTATTTTTTAAACTAAAAGTAATATATATGAAGACGAAAAAAATACAGGTATAGTATAATTCTTATCAATGATTTACACTGGTTGGATAAGGTTTGTTTAATTACTGGACAATTTTAAAAGAGAGACAACTATAAATATTAAATAATAATTCTTACTTGAAAAAGATATTTGAACAACATCAACATCAGTCACTTCACACTTGTCGTTTCTTTTTCCGAAGTTTATCAGATATAACAACTGTTGTGGCAAAAAAAAGATTCCGGGTCGTATGCTTCACAACAATCACTTCACTGGCTAGCGCCCAATTGAATTGAATTTGATCAAATGTATTATGTACAGTAGAACTTTTCAATTAAAAATAACGGTTTTAACGAACTATTTCGCTAAGTATAATACACACAATTAGAATAGTTATGAAAAGCGAAGCAAACACTGTATCTTGATTGCATCTTAAATTTGGTCAGGTTATAGCTACAGGTATTCCCCGAAACTAACGATGGGTGTGGCCATCTTTTTCTCTAAATTTTCTCACACTACGTTTAAATGCTCATTTGTGTTGTGATTAGTTCATTTCTTCAAAATTTTTTCAGTAGCCTAAAAGGCGACCAGAGTTCATTTTTTACCTTAAAAGTATGTGTTATTCTAAGAATTAGTTATAGGTGAAGCTAATTTCTTGCATGTTGTTTAAAAGCGATAATTTTCGTAAATGTTAGTAGAAGTAAAATAAAAGAAAAAAGGATCTTGATTATTCTTCATATTATTAGAAATTACATTAGTAATATATGGTATGGTATTTCTCCATAAGGTGATACATACATTTAACGAAAGTAAACAAAATGTCATTTAAAAAAAAAACCAAACTATAATAAAAAAGAAAAAAAACAAAAATTAGAAATGTGCATTAAAACTAATAACAAATATTGTTAAAAAAATATAACATGATGAAGGAAATTAATACAAATTAATATTGTTTACTTTAATGTTAAAAAAAGGAATACATGAAAATTGTAATAATTTATATGTAAAAAATAGGAAATAATAAAAGGCTTATTTATTTATTTTATTTAAAAGGCGACCAGTCGCTATTTAGATATTTTTGTCACCGATTTCCACTTAGAGTAGCCTAAATGGTGAAAAATCGCCTATGTTGTCAACACTGGCTAGCGGCGGAGGAGGCCGCGCAGGAGCGCTGCCATTGGTTGCGGAGAGCCGAGAGCGGGGCACAGTGGGCTGAAATTCGCGTTTCATAGACATTCAAATTTATTTTTTCAAGTGACGCTTTTTTTGCTTGAATGCGATTGAGAAGAACTGCTATATGCCTTATATAATGATCTTTCAGATTTATAATCGTAAACAGCGCACTTAGAATTTTTTTTCAAGAAAATTTGTATGGAGTCGACATCATAAATGATGATATCTCCATAATCGCACAATTGCACTTAATATCCTCTTAGGTTATTAAAATACAAATTATTTTTGATTTTTTGACATACTTCATGCTAAGGTCAAACGTGCTTTTTTTTTAAACCTTTAAAAACATTACCAATTTTTTTTCTTTATTTTTTTGTTTTTAACTAATATCAAGCTTTACATAAGTGTATATATACTTTACATTTACTCAAATTAATTGTGTACTATATTAGAAAGTGAAATTCATTAAAAACCTTTAAAAGGCTTATAGACCAAGTGCTTTTAGCCTTTAAAAATGGCAAAAATCAAAGAAAATTATAGTAGGATGAAACACATTGGAAAAAAAGTGAGTACAACGAAAATGATAGGAAAAATAAATTACGGTCGATCTGAGGTCGGGCAGTGGTAGGGAGGGGGGGTGTAAGAGTAAAAGAACAGTTTATCTCAATTTCTGGCTAAACTACAAGTCCTATGAAAAAAAGTTCAAGGGCAAAGCTGTAGGTAATATAAAGATCTACAACTTTAGTATTTACACTTTTTTCATATAACCTCAAAATTTATGTGAAAAATTCAAAAAACCAAGTTTTTGTTTTTTTTTTTCTTTTTTCTTTTACAACTGTTTAGTGTGTTTGGGACATAAAATGGTAAGTTTTCACCAAATTTCGTAATAAAATTATAACCTGACCGATTATAAACATGAAAGATCATTATTTATGGCATATAGCAGTTATTCTCAATCGTATCTATACTAATATAATAAAGCTGAAGAGTTTGTTTGTTTGTTTGTTTGTTTGTTTGTTTGTTTGTTTGTTTGTTTGTTTGAACGCGCTAATCTCAGGATCTACTGGTCCGATTTGAAAAATTCTTTCAGTGTTAGATAGCCCATTTATCGAGGAAGGCTATAGGCTATGTATCATCACGCTAAGACCAATAGGAGCGGAGTCCACGCCGACGAAGTCGCGCGCAGAAGCTAGTTCTAATATAATCTTAAAAAAAGCGTCAGTTGAAAAAATAAATTTGAATGTCTATGAAACGCGAATTTCAGCCCACTGTGCGGGGTGGCTGTCGCTATATCGATATTTATTAAAATAGTTATAAATATCGACGTCGATATATCGATAAAATTTTCAAAAGATTTTGTATTTATAAAATAATAGTGTATTTAGCTCAATATTATCAATAGTAATTTTCATATAAAATGTAAATTATTTTAATGTACAAAAATCTCAATAAAAATATTAATGTATTTTTATAAGTATTCCTTTTTGGGTAATATTTACAAAATATCAAAAATTAAATAGGTATTAATATCTTCTAATTAATATTTTAAACCTATTTGTTGTCACTACTTAATATAAAACAAAGTCTCTTCCCGCTGTCTGTCTGTATATATGCTTAAATCTTTAAAACTACGCAACGGGTTTTGATGCGGTTTTCTTTTGTAAATAGAGTGATTCCAGAGGAAGGTTTATACGTATAATACATGAATAATATAGTAGAGGAACACTGATAGTTTTAAAGTTTTCTAATTTGATGTCGTATATAAACACATTTTTTGCGCTTAGATTGCAAATATTTATTTTATATTTTATATTAATTTAGTATCAGCATTGCACCCGTGCGAAGCCGGGGCGGGTCGCTAGTATTACATAAACTAGTATTTGTCCGGTTGCGAAAGTTGAAAAACTGCTCTTTACAAAGCTCCGCTGTCAGTGTTTAGTTAGTTACATTTAAATAAAAATAACACTTGGCAAAACTAATTGACAAAAAAAATAACAAATTAAAAAAAAGCCAACGTCACGTGGAGTTCCCCAGTCGGTCACACGTTCTGTAAAATTTTACCCTCATGCGCCTAACAAAGTTTCACTTCAAAAAAATATCGTCTGTAATACAATTTTCGATATTGGATATTTTGTATCGATAATAATTATATCGGATCAAACAAAATATTATATCGGCTAATAATAATTATTGTATTGTATTTTGGTATGGATGTGTTTTTGATTTTGACTTTGATTTTAATTGTAATTTTGGTTGAGTTTTGATATTGATTGGATTTTTATTTTTATTTTGATTGAATTTTAGTATGATTCGATTTTTTATGTCAATAGGTATCCATAATTGTAATAAAGGAACATGAAATCAGTTTACCTACTACCAGACTATCGTCACTCCATGTACTTGCGCGCTAATCGCTATAATTACCTACTGCCCGGCCGAGCGGTCTCGGGCCAGATAAGGTTGTCGCAAACGAATCGCACGCACGTAGTTCAATTTTTAACTGACTTCCAAAAAGGAGGACGTTCTAAATTAATTATTTTTTATTCTATTGTATTTTTTATGTATGTTAAATCAGAACTTTTCTCTGGGTAGACCGATTTCGATAAATTTTGTTTTAATTAAAGGGTATGCGTGAATGCGTATCATGTGGTCCCAAGCACTTTTAGAGTTATATCTAAAATGCGTATTTACTTGATATTTTTTCGTCGACCTTCGTTATATTAAACCGGATAACTTTTTACTGGGTTTATCGATTTTGATAATTATTGTTTCAATCGAAAATTATTAAATTACGAGTATTAAATTTATAAAAACATTATATAATCATAAAACACATGTAACTTTTGAATATTTTTTATTTATTTTATCTACACACTGTCCTCTATAAGAATGTTTTATCTAGGTGTATTAATGAATTTAGCAGTTAGTTTATTTAACAGTCAGCACCTATTTATAAAGAAAAATATATTTTATAATCTGTACAATTTAAAACTACCACATATAGTCGGAATATATTCACAGTTCTCAATAACATAGATACAAAGAGTTATGTTAATTTAATTTTATCGAAGAGTCAGCCCTGCCGTTGCTGTGGGATCGCGTGGTGCGAAGCAATCACAACTGTACACTGGAGCATTTAGGCACATTTTAGCATGCAGCGGTTGCTGACGCGAAGGAGTAGGCTATTATAGCAGTATTAAGTATCTGTACGTAGTACTATTTACTAATCTGTGCTTATACGCACAATTATATTAAATCAAAGTGTACTACTAACATTAGTTTTTAAGTTATAAAATGTTACTAACACTTGTATGGATGTGAATCTGAATTAAATAAATTATTATTATAGGTAAATAAAGTTTATAGAACGAGTAGCCTACCCAAAGCAATTTTAAAATTTCATTTTTTAACTAATTTATTAACTTTTCGTAGAGTGTTGAATATCAAACTATTCGTCTCATTACCCTCTAACTAGTGAAGTACATTTTGTGAAAATCTACTGAAAAACCAGTGCGTTATACCTACCTGTTTTCGTTCGCGGAGACGGGCAAAATTGCGACTTAAAACCTTGAGTGCGTGCGGCGATAGATCTGTCGTGCGTGACAATCCCTAACTTTTTTACATACCTAATATTATAGTGCTCAGTACCCTCTAAAAACCTGTGGACTTAATTTTGTGACTTTTTCTCAACTTTTTGTGTTGTGACCATGTTGTGACATTTCTCGCTACTTTCTACAATTCGTGTGCTACACCCAAGTGTATACATAGTAATAGTAGTATGATAGTAGCTAATATTTTTAAAAGTTAACACGGACTGTTTTTGTAGACCTTTGAAAGAGGAATAATTCTACCACACATTTTTATGTTACCTACATCTCCGTTTATGCAGCGTTTTCGATAAAACTTTTTTTTCATATACCTAAGTACAACTATCTCAGCGAACAAGCGTGCGGCTCGCCTGATACTAACCCTGGTGGATATATAAGTTTGAAAAAAGTATTAAAATATCTTAAAAAATGTTAAAAAATCGTCATATGTCTTAATAAGACTTTTAACATCAAACATTATTAAGTATATTTTCATGAAGATTATTTTTTTCCTTTACACAAAGCAAATTAAATGAATACCATAGGTCTAGGAGATATATAGCAAAATCAAAATAATGCGCAATTAAATTAATTTCTTGTCGCCGTGATTCGACCGGGCTGAGTGGGCGCCCCGTGACCCCGCGCCTCGCGTCCGAAAGTTTAGGTACCTAGTGTATGGTGGAACTAGCTGGTGCCCGCAACTTCGCCTGCGCAGGATTACATTTTGTACAATTCACACAATCTTCTATATCTATATAATAAAAATGAATGTTGCTAAGCGCATAACTCAAATGGCTCGACCAATTCAGCTAATTTTTTTTTTATGTTCCTTAAAAATCCCATGGAAGGTTTTTAATGTTTTTATACTACAAAAAAAAAAAAAACAACAGAGAACGAAATCTGTCCGGGCAGCTAGTCTATATAATAAAAATGGATGTTGCTAAGCGCATAACTCGAGAAAGGCTCGATCGATTCGCCTAATTTTTTTGTACGTTCCTTAAAAAACCCACGGAAGGTTTTTATAATAAATAAATAAAACATAACAGACAGAACGAAGTCTGTCCGGGCAGCTAGTTACAAATAAATATAATTGGAGTGTCTGGTTGTAAGTGTTGTAACATTAAAGTACCTAACTACTTTTTACTAAATGCATATTATGATGTACCTATACACGGTACATATACCAAAATAACTTTTTTTACAATTTTTGTCTGTCTGTCTGTCTGTTTGTCCCGGTTAATTTCTGAAACGGCTGGGCCGCTTTTAACTGGACTTTCACAGGCAGATAACTGATGTAATAAGGAGTAACTTAGGCTACTTATATTTTACAAATGTATTTATTTTGTAACTGCGAACTGAAAAATATTCTTTTTATTTCCACACGGACGAAGTCGCGGTCACAGCTAGTATCTTTATATGTTAAAGCGTGTGTGTTATTCTGATTTATAAGATATTTTCTTTAAAAACCCCCGCGAAGCCGGGGCGAGTTGCTAGTTGTTTAATAAAAAAACCAATTAGATAGTAGGTACACATTTCAAAAATTCGAATTAAACTATTTTAAATGTAACACATTTTTTAAATATATATGTAATATATCTAGAGGACCTACCTAGACTACACCATCAAACTACAATAACTATACTAACTAATAAATAAAAAAATCAGTAAACACGTTACAGTAATTTACTAATTTACTTGACGCTCGCACTTTTCACCAAGGTCAAATTTGCATGATTATCCAAACGAAAAAATTGGTCCATGACTGTGTTACATCTTATATACTTATACTAATATATAAAGCTGAAGAGTTTGTTTGTTTGTTTGTTTGTTTGTTTGAACGCGGTAATCTCTGGAACTACTGGGCCGATTTGAAAAATTCTTTCAGTGTTAGATAGCCCATTTATCGAGGAAGGCTATAGGCTATGTATCGTCACGCTAAGACTAATAGAAGCGGAGTAAACGCCGACGAAGTCGCGCGCAGAAGCTAGTTCTAAATAAAATCAAAGTTCAAAGCATAATTACGCAGATGTCTTTTTCTACATCATAAAATTATTTGTTTAACATTGTTGCCGGCCGGCGGAGAACATGGCATCTGACTGATGACGTAATAAGGAATGAACGTGCGCCCCCCGCGCGGACTGCGTAATAGCAGCCAGCGGTAGTTGAACGCATGTACGTCGTGTAATTTTACAAAACAGCAGTGATTGTCTTCTTTTACTTGACAAAAGTACAAGAAATGAGGCGATATTTGTATTTTTTATTTTGCCATGTTGTAAAATATAAAGTTTTTAGTTAGTTACCTACTGAAATAAAAAAAAATCTCAAAATTGTAGTTAACTTTTTTTACTTTGCACCCGTCGATACCTACTAATATTATAAAGCTGAAGAGTTTGTTTGTTTGAACGCGCTAATCTCAGGATCTACTGGTTCGATTTGAAAAATTCTTTTAGTGTTAGATAACCCATTTATCGAGGAAGGCTATAGTTTATAATTATTTCATCACGATAAGACTAATGTTTCAAAATGCTTATTCTATTTTATTCATAATTTTTATTGTAATATTAATTTTTTGACTTCATGTAGGTAATAACTCAATATTATTGTATCAATTTTAATTTTAATTTTTATGTCTATTGATTTTAATGTCACTGAATTTGTTCATAATTTATAATTGATTGTTTTATTATTAATCTTTCATATTAATTTTAATTTTGTAATGTCAATTTTAATTTTATCGTTTCATTTTTTTTTTTATTTAATTTAAATTTGTTTTTAAATTTATTGTAATAATTTAATTTTCATTGATTTAATTTTAAATGTATCAATTTTACGTGTTTTTGTAATGAAACACTCTTAAGTAAGCTGTATGTGCCTATAATTGAGTGTGCTGTGCTGTTGATTGTTGTGAATTTGTTGGTGTCTACCTTGTTGGCGTATAATTAAAATAAAATAAAATAAAAATTGGGTTTTTTTCTTTTCTTTTGAGAGCTTCCGCTGCGTAAGCGGTTAAAGTTTCGCATAAACTATGTATGACAAATTGATCATAATCCACGCGGCGAAGTTGCGCGCGAGGCTATAGTGATAAATATTGATTTAAATTTAGGTTAGTCTTTAGATTACGGGCTGTCAGTTTATGTGGTTCTAGGGTGGGGGGCGAGGGGGGCAGGTGCCTAGCCCCTGGTTCCCCCACAAGGTAGTGCAATAGCTTAATAGCGTTATTCTAACCTCAAAACTTTAACTATGTATATCTCCATAACCATGGAGTTCCGCGGGGTGGGAATGGTAACAAGGGGTAGCCCGCTCCCTCTCTCCCCTTTCCACCCCACAAAACCCCATAAATCGACGGCCCGTAATCTAAAGACGAGCCTTAAATTATAATGATATTCCGTTTTAAAATTATTTACGTTATTTTATTGATATTTCATTACGTACGATTTTTTTCCTTGAAATGTAGGCAACTAGGCATAATATGATCTTTTCTAGTATATGGTATGATCTTCTGAAAAATAAAGTTGACAACACTTTCTTGATGACGATTTATTAAATTGTAGTGATCTTGAGATCGTGATTACATCCTGAGAGCCTATCAGCTAAGATCGCTCTTGAGATCGTATCTGAGAGCGATTTATAAATACGGGCCTTAAGGCGGTATCCCGGCGGTAAATAACCTTGAGCATTCGTTCCCTCTTTGCCGCACCCCACCTCTCGTAAAACACTATTAGCGGCATTTGGTGAACAACTTAGCGCTCCCACACACGAACGGCACGTTGCCAACGGCAGAGGTCGACGGCAGCCGTCGACTGCCGTCGAGCGCCGTCAGCGGCAGACGACTGCAGCCGTTGACTGCCGTCGAGCGCCGTCAGCGGCAGCCGTCGACTGCCGTCGAGCGCCGTTGGCGGCGCGCCGTCGGTTGCAGTCCTCTGCCGTTGAGACCATGCCGCTCACACGTCGACGCTATCTTAGTACAGGAGCCAGTTGTAAAATGAATTCCGAGGAAGAAACACTGTTGTTGTTTTTACTACGTCGCCGCCGAGAAAAACGAAAAATAAAAACACGTTCGGTGTGGGTTCAAGAAATACTAATCAATAGAGATCAAGATGGGCATTTTTTACACTGTATCCACCGTTACGAGGAAACGAGTATAGACAACGGAAACGGTAGCTCACTTGGCTTACCTAACCCGAAGGTCGTGGGTTCAAGTCCCACCCGTGGTGATTGTCCTTTCCTTTTTATTAAAATTTTCTTTAGTTTATTTAATATAATTTTTGAATTAATAATTATAAAAATTAAAAAATAAAAAAAAATACTGAGTTAGTAAAATAACATGTTTTAAAGAAATAGTCGGTTTATTACAAGTTGATTTTGATTTTTTTAACCATTGTTATTAAAATAGAAGTAACTAATAATTATTATGTATTATTGTTCCTATAGGTAAGTAGTACTTGTATTTTGTTTCAACTTAAAATGGTGATAAATGATGTTGATCTCATTAAACAAATAATCTAAATTACTTATATCTTTTTATTATTTATATTTATGCTAATATTACCTATAAAGAGGAAAGATTTTTATTTTTGGATTTTCGTTTGTAATGAACGAATTCAAAAACTACTGGACCGATTTTAAAAATTCTTTTACGAATAGAGAGCTACGTTTTTCCTAAGTAACATAGGTTATATTGTTTTTCGAGTTAAATTAGGGGTTTCTACGAAATCTCGAATAATGTAACACAAGGTGTGAAAAATTAAACATAAAAATCCTTACCTCGCATGCGCTGCGAATACTGGTTGTAGAACAAAAAAAAATGTTTTAAAATATTATAGAGCATGTTATTATCTACAAAAAAAGTTCGCGTTGTTATATTCTAGGAGTGGAGGTGCAGGTGGCAGTGGGAGCGGGAAAGTATGCGCGAGTGGAAGTGGGAGAGGACTGGAGGGCTTAGCGTATGATAGGGAGTGAGAGAGGGCGTTCGACGAGGGTGGGAGTGAAAGCTGAAGTGGAAGCGAGGCCGCTAGTATTATAATTGTGTTTGCTCGCAAACGAAAAAAAACCGACTTCAATTACATCGACAAGTTATACAACGTAGGTAGACGAAAAAGTAGTCAAGTAGAAAGGCATTATTAAATATAACTCGAAAAGTACTTGTTATATTTCAAATAAATTTATATGGGACCAAATGACACACACCAAAATTATCGAAATCGGTCCACCCATTCAAAAGTTCTGAAGTAACATACATTAAAAAAATACAGTCGAATTGAGAACCTCCTCCTTTTTTGGAAGTCGGTTAAAAATAAAATGACTTACCTCAATGTCATAGCAAGCCTTTGCTCAGTTAAAATGCTTTTCCGCATGATGGTATCTTGGCAAGATATTGAACTTTTTAAAATAGCCGTCAGCTCATCAAAAGAAGCAATGGACATCCGAAAATAATTAAAAAACTTTTGCTCGTTTCTTCGTAAAAGTGGATAGAGTGTAAAAAACTGCCCATCTTGATCTCTATTGATTAGTAATTCTTGAACCCACACTGAACGTGTTTTTATTTTTCGTTTTTCTCGGCGGCGACGAAGTAAAAACAATAACAGTGTTTCCTCCTCGGAATTCATTTTACAACTGGCTCCTGTACTAATAGAGCGGCTTGTGAGCGGCATGTTCTCAACGGCAGCGGACTGCAGCCGACGGCGCGCCTCCAACGGCGCTCGACGGCAGTCGACGGCTGCCGCTGACGGCGCTCGACGGCAGTCGACGGCTGCAGTCGTCTGCCGCTGACGGCGCTCGACGGCAGTCGACGGCTGCCGTCGACCTCTGCCGTTGGCAACGTGCCGTTCGTGTGTGGGAGCGCTTACGAATACACGTAAAAATTACAGATCTAGGGATCCGCACGGCATTCAATAAAAGAATATATTATTTTTTTATAAGAAATAAATGTTAATTGGCGCGTATATAATTTAGGTAAGTAATAAATTCAGTTACTACACTTACGTTCTATAAATACTAATAATGAAGTATAATATTACTTAAACTTATAAATAACTAGCTGACCCGGCGAACTTCGTACCGCCTAACAGTCGATTCTTTAATTATTATTTTTTAAATACTTATTTTGCTATTCGGGATAACGGCAATTTGGGTCAGCTAGTAAGATAAAAAAAAGAAAAAAGAAAGTTGATAAGTCAACAATTACATAATGTAAAAAAAAAAATATAAATTAATATATTGACAAATATTGACATTAATATTTATACGTCACTCAATTGTTTTGCCTTACTGAAACCCCTCCACTAAAACTTAAACTTTATGGTATGGTATTAAAGTTCAAATTGACTTTTAAGTATTATTACGAAACTTTTGTATGGGAATATAGAATAGTGTTGTTTTCAGACTTTTCAGGCAATTTTTCTAATTTTTCGTAAGAAAAATCTGTTTAGCTGCTCTCGAGATTTGCGCTTAGCAACACATTCATCACATTTCATTTCACAGACAGTGTAAGTAGAAAAATAAAATAACAACAATAAAGTAAATTTTATTATATATTTTTTTTATTTTAAAGTAGGTCTAGGTAAAAAGTAAAAACCTATACTACGTGGTCAAATTAAATTAGCTAGCAAAACTCTTTATCATGGGTGTCGTTTCTATAATTTTCAAAGGTGCTAAAACCATTTTTTAGATACCTACACAACAATAGCGTCTTTAAAAGAAACTCAATACATAGTTTTAAATACACACACAGAGCGTCCTTTCACAATAAATAACAAACAAAAAAACTATCCCAAACAAAAGTCAACAAAAAATGCTAACAATATGCTAATAAATTTATTATTGTTTACTAGCTGTGCCCGCGACTTCGTCCGCGTGGAATTAAAAAAAAATATATTGTTCAGTTCGCAGAGATACAAAATAAAAATAAAAGTAACAGCCTATTACATCAGCTATCTGTCAGTGAAAGTCCCGTCTGAATCGGTCAAGCCGTTTCAGAGATTAGCCGGAACAAACTGACAGAAAGACAGACAACAATTGTAAAAAATGTTATTTTGGTATATGTACCGTGTATACATGCATATGCATTTAGTAAAAGGCTATTATTTTATTATTACAAACGGACACTCCAATTTTATTTATTTGTATGTATAGAGTATAGACGTATAGATTTATAATATGACGTGAGCGTGCGCTAGCCGAGACGGTGACAAACGACACAAGCTTCGCCCTCCAAACCTTGCGGCAGACTGAATTCCGATACCCCGCGCTTGAGCTACAGTAGTGAATACGCCCAGATTTTAGAAAAAAATCAATAACACATCAAATTTAGGTCTTTTCTAAAAATTTATTCATGCGAATTGTTCATTATTAAATTGTCCATCCATTAGTGTCGGTAGCAAAATAAAATAATGTTTACTTTACGAGGAGACGCATAGTATCAGTAATTATTTCTCATTTTTGTGGTTTCGTTGTAAGGCGATTATTTAAAATGTATTCCTTTAAAAAAATTTAAAAAATCATCTATTATATAATCAAAATTATGTAGAAATTAAATGTGTTTGTATTAGTTTGATATTTCTTTCCAATAAAAAGTAGATTAGCTTCAAAAAACTGCACAAAAAACGGCTAGCGCGGCGTTTCGCCCCCACAGCCGCCTTAATGTCAATTACTTAAGAATCCATAAGGACTAATTTGAACGTCTCTGAGTGCGGCCGCTAGTGTATCAATGTATGGTGGAACTAGCTGGTGCCCGCAACTTCGCCTGCGTTGGATTAGATTTAAGACAATTCGAATTCACATAATCTTCTATACTTATCTATATAATAAAAAAATAAACTATTTTTTTTATCTTAAACGGTTTTATTACAATAAAAATGATGTAGTTAGGTTATGTACTAAAAGCTAAATAATAATTCGGTAATCCCTAGCTACCAGATCGCACCAATCTTCTCATCAATCTGGGGTATTGATCAGACAAAATATAAAATCGTTGGGCGTAGCGTATCCAGAGTAAACATTATGAGAGAAATTTCAAGTCACAACCCGATTGCCGCAGCAAAAATTATCGCTATCCTTTTTACGATGAATCTTCAATTTACTACGACTTACGAGAGACCATACTACTATTGATGCTCTTTTCTCGAGATATTTGACAAAAATCGAATCAAAAGCATATAATTATATCATATTTTATTTGCCATTAAGCTATAGTTTCTATGATAGAACATAATTAACTAATAGGCTTAATATTGTTATTCATGTAAATAGCTGTTTCTTTGTACCTATATTATTAATTTATTAGTATACAGTTTCATTTTGAATAATATAAAAGTGTTAAAATAATTTTGTAATTCGTAACCATTTAGTCTTAAGTTGTAAGAATAAAAATGTCGACTAAATTTTGTATAAGTAGATAAGTTGTGAATGTACAAACCATTAGTTAGATTAACAATGTACCTATACAAAAAACAAGAAGCAACCCTGTAAACTATAAAAAAGTATCCACTATTGTTTTATTACCCCGTGTATAAAGGTAGCCAGAGTTAGGCCTAAAAGTAAAAGGGGGAACCCACCCTGTGTGTGAAAGAGGAAGAATGCCTGATATAACAACTATTAATTTTAAATTATTTTTATTATTTAGAATTTTTGTAAACAAACAATAAGACTAACAAGGTCAACTAGCAAGGTCGCTTCGCTGTTGTGCGACGTTGCCAAACATGTTGAGCGTCAAGTGTTACAAGCTTCTTTGAAATAAAATGAAATGAAAACATTTATTTCGCCATAAGGTGATACACACACTTAACGAAAATCAAAATTTGCAAATGTTGCTTAATGAATACATAGCTTAAATCAATTGAATAGGGTAGGGTGAAGCGCGGCCTTCGACGCGACATTTATATAGGCACAGACCACAGTGGCACACGCCGCCGGCCGCCGCGCCGCCAGCCACCCCGACCGGTACCACTGCGACCGCTATGTTCCTGCATTTTAAATCTATGATATCTTTGAAAACATTGATTTAAATTACATACTGTAAAGGACCATATTGATGTATATTAAATGCACAATGTATTTAAGGTACTTAATTGGATAACGAATAATTCTTTATTGCTTAAAATCGTTTCATAAATAAGCCATTATTTCTCGTAAACAGTAAGGGCGCCTTCAAATTAGCCGCGCGGCGGCAGCGCGTCTGCAGCGCTGCTGACGCGCGACGTTGTAAATGTATGTAAATAACAACGCGCGACAGCAGCGCGGCGCCTTCAAATTTGTCGCGCTGCTGTCGCGCGTTGTGCGCGGCTAATTTGAAGGCGCCCTAAAGGATAAAAAACAAGCTATCATTATGTTCTTGTTAATAAAAAGAACTAAAAATATAAACATAATAATTTAAACCTGATAAGAAAAATATCATTATATAGGTACATTGCATGCAACCTTTAACGACAATAGCCATGGATGGATTAGTGACTAAAAATTAATTATGATATAAGATTGTTGATATTTTCACAAAACGAGTTAAGAAAATATAATTTCACATGACAGTGAACACTAATCAGAAAATTATGTCACCCCATGCAGAACATCATTTTTAGGGTTCCGTACCCAAAGGCTAAGGGGGCGTTCAAGTATTACGTAACGCTAATTTGGGGGGAGGGGTCTTGTTAAACGTTACGATGCGTTACAGGGGAGGGAGGGGCGTTTCGAACAGCGCGTTACGTAACATTGTTTTTTGTTTATTAAAAAAAACTAGGGTATTAAAATCTATTGTTTTATTTATTTATTACTACCAAAAACGCGATTAAAACGATAACAAAAGTAGTTTAGCTACTTTCCGGTTAGTTTGCGCAAGAAAGTTGTGACATTTGGGTAAAAATGTGGTAAAAATGGTCAATTGGATGTTACATAACGCTCGTGGTGTAGGGGGGGGGGTACAGGAAAACGTTACGGCGCGTTACATGGGGGTGAGGGGGGGGGGGGGTCAAAATCTATAAATTACTTACATTTTAAAAAAGTAATTGTTTTAAATTTTGTCCTTAACAGTTAAATGTGAGGTAATTTTTTGTAGTTTTCAATTTTTAGTTTTCAGTTTGTAGTTAGTTAATTAGTAGTAGTCTATTTTTAGTTTTGTACAGCATTTCAATTTATGGTTTTCAATTTGTAGTTAGTCAATTAGTAGTAGTCTATTTGTAGTTTTGTGCAACATAACGCGTTGTTTATATATTATATCTTATATATAATTATTGTTTTAGACACTGGAACAGAGGTAAATTTGAGAATAAGATGTTCATATAACAAGTAATAAATTATATTTAAAAAAATGTACATTTTGCCAACTACATAAATTTAAATAACATACTTTAAATGTAGCAAAACTCAAAATTCAACATTCGTAAAGATAAAAAGATAAAATATAAAAAATTAAAAGGAAAATACATATTGACAAGTTAAATAGGAAGAAAGTAACTAACAATATATGTAAAGGTAAAGAAAGAAATTCTTGTTGTTACCATTCTGTATATGGTCTAAGATCCGAGAAGCTAAATCTTCCCTCATCTGTTAATTAGATGAAACAATTTTTATAGGCTTATTTCAATATTGTGAATTTATAAAAACAACCTCTGCCACAATAAGCCTGCTGCAAATAATAATACTTTAAAAAAAATTTTTTTTTCTTCTAAAAAATCTTTTCTCTCTCATGTTAATTAAGTACATGTAGTAAGCTAAAACCGTCAATATTGTGTTGTGTGTTGTTGTTAATTAACAGATGAGGGAATATTTTTTTATATCCCGGATCTTAGACCAATACATTGTTAATCAACAACTTTACGTGTATGTAATTGATGGTTTAGACTTTAGATGAAGAACAGAGTCAAATTTAAAAATCTGATGTCCTGAAAATGTATATCAAAAAATATAATAACACAAATTGTACATATTGTTACCTAGATAAATTTAAATGTTATAGTATCAATTTTTCAAAATTCATAGTTTGCAGTTATTTAAAATTAAATTAAAAACAACAATATATAATGCATTAGCTATAGGATCTTACATACTAGCGATTTTTAATAATATAAAGATGTCAATTAAATACTGCGTGTGAAGGTAATGTGAGAAAATACTAAAATATAGTCCGTTCAACGAGACGAGAGAAATTTTGTAAACAAAGCGCATCATTTTTTCATAGTGACGACGGAACAAACAAAATATAGTCTATCTCCTTCTATCTTGTTTGTTTGCTATCTGCTGCACGTCTCTCGGCAAGTTCGAACGTCGAATCTGTCAAGATAGTCTGACTTTGAAAACATTCGGATTTTGTAATAATTATTTGCATTTTAGTGTGCATGTTTTAAAAGAGTACCGAGAGATTTTTCCTCCGGCTTTTTTTCTCTCGACCTACACTAGGGACATTGTTATTAATTGTAATATTTAATAAAGCCGAGGATAAAGTAGGAAGGTAATTTCTAACGAGACATTAGTAACTTAATATTTTGACTAAGTTAGCGTTGCTTACAACACTGGGTACATTACGTAAGTTTGTAATGTAACTAATGTTAAGATAATAAATTTTAATTTTTTATTTTATTGTTTGATTTTATGCTGCCTAACTTTTTGTTATTATTGTTTAGTTTTTTTTTGTATCACTTTTTTTTCGACTTTCGTTAAGTGTGTGTATCACCTTATAGCGAAATAAATGTTTTCATTTATCATTCATTTATCATTTGTCGTCAAATTCCACGCGGACGAAGTCGCGGGCACAGCAGCTTGTATCTAATAAATATTTTAGTAATATTAATCATTAATATTTCATTTGTACCTAAAATCCTAAACTTAAAATTAAACTAATAAACTAATATTATTATATTTAAACTTTAAATGTAAAATGTAAAATAAATGTACATTTTGATAATTAATTATTTAAGAAGTATCAAATCTTATATACATAATTAAATTTAATTAATTATATTTAATTAAGTAATTATCAAAATATAAATATATTTTACATTTAAAAAAATTGTGTACGAAAAGAAGGTTACAAAACCCTGCACATGTAAATGACATCTATTATAATGACATTTTGGTTTGTTTACAAAAATTCTCTCGTCTCGTTGAATGGACTATAGTTTGTTTTTTCTTTCTTTGTTGTTGTTTTATATATACATTATTGATTAAATGCAGCGTGAGTTACGTTTGCAGTAGTCAGGAGGTTGAAAAGAAACCACATAATTAATATTTATGTATTAATTCGGTATTAATACAATATTATCTTATACTTATACTACTTCTTATAACTAAACTAAAGTAATGACAATTGGTCGATGCTCGTACCAAGAGTTAATACAATAGTAATCTTAAAACTACATCTTATAACTTACGATGTCAATGTGGGACCAAAGAGTGTCGCTTCCACATTTCAGGCTTCAAAGGAAATCTTCGATTGACGTCAATGATTGACGTCAATGCTGCTTGTAGTTGCTGAGCTTGTAAAACGTGGAGCCTATGCAGGTTGTAGGTGCCGTGAGCAATAGGCAAGCATGCTGATGCAGCGATCTACTGGCTATGTCTAACACGTGTCTAACTTTTGTAGATGCCTGATGATGATCAAATAAACGATCGAAACGTCGCATTAGTAGTTTGATTGGCACCTTATGTCCACTTGTCTGCGAACTTTAATAATACTTATAACGAATAGACGCAATGACAAATAATAATAACAATATTTTAAGGAAATAAATTTTTAAAGGAAACGGATACGATTTCATACACTCTTGGATCAAAATGTAATGAAATGAAAATGGTATCAATTAATGTATTTAGGCTTATTGATATCTCACTAAAAATTCTTTACATTTGGGCTATCTGAGAGCGGAGTTATTAGATGTTTTGTAAAAGTGAGGTTATGTTACAATGTCTATAAAAAACCCGATCACTTAGTTCTTGAAGCACTAACGTTTATTATATTTACTTATTTAGTGATAAATATCAGGATTTTCCAAGTCACGGGAATATTTTCAGAGAAAACCGCATAAAAATTTATTGGAAAATAGCTGAGTTAATGAATTTTATTTAAAATTTTTACATTTGTTTCGTAATTATAATTCGAAAAAATGACGCATTCCCCCTGTGAAGCTTCTTTACTGAGTTCCTATTACCACCTTCCAGCTCTATTATCGGATCAGACCTTGATTACCATCTAGCACCAAAGTACTCGCCAAGACGAATCAAACGAGCCCATACTCGATTGGGTTATGACGTTTAATTACTGAGTTCCGATGACCATCTTCCAGCTCCATCATCAGACCCTGGTTACGATCTAGCACCAAAGTACTCGTAAAGACAAATCAAACGAGCCGAAACTCAATGCGGTTGCGTCGTTTCACTACAGAGTTCCTATGACCATCTTCCAGCTCCATCATCAGACCCTGGTTACCATCTATCACCAAAGTACTCGTCAAGACGAATCAAACAAGCCCATACTCGATTGGGTTATGACGTTTAATTACTTAGTTCCGATGACCATCTTCAAGCTCCATCATCAGACCCTGGTTACCATATAGCACCAAAGTACTCGTCAAGATGAATCAAACGAGCCCATACTCGATTGGGTTATGACGTTTAATTACTGAGTTTCGATGACCATCTTCCAGCTCCATCATCAGACCCTGGTTACCATCTAGCACCAAAGTACTGGTCAAGACGAATCAAACGAGCCCATACTCGATTGGGTTATGTCGTTTAATTACTGAGTTCCGATGACTTTCTTCCACCTCCATCATCAGACCCTGGTTACCATCTAGCACCAAAGTACTCGTCAAGACGAATCAAACGAGCCCATACTCGATTGGGTTATGACGTTTAATTACTGAGTTCCGATGACCATCTTCCAGCTCCATCATCAGACCCTGGTTACCATCTAGCACCAAAGTACTTGTAAAGACGAATCAAACGAGCCCATACTCGATTGGGTTATGTCGTTTAATTACTGAGTTCCGATGACCTTCTTCCAGCTCCATCATCATACCCTGGTTACCATCTAACACCAAAGTACTCGTCAAGACGAATCAAACGAGCCCATACTCGATTGGGTTATGACGTTTAATTACTGAGTTCCGATGACCATCTTCCAGCTCCATCATCAGACCCTGGTTACCATCTAGCACCAAAGTACTTGTAAAGACGAATCAAACGAGCCCATACTCGATTGGGTTATGACGTTTAATTACTGAGTTCCGATGACCATCTTCCAGCTCCATCATCTGACCCTGGTTACCATCTAGCACCAAAGTACTTGTAAAGACGAATCAAACGAGCCCATACTCGATTGGGTTATGTCGTTTAATTACTGAGTTCCGATGACCTTCTTCCAGCTCCATCTTCAGACCCTGGTTACCATCTAGCACCAAAGTACTCGTCAAGACGAATCAAACTAGCCCATACTCGATTGGGTTATGACGTTTAATTACTGAGTTCCGATGACCATCTTCCAGCTCCATCATCAGACCCTGGTTACCATCTAGCACCAAAGTACTCGTCAAAACGAATCAAACGAAGCCCATACTCGATTGGGTTATGACGTTTAATTACTAAGTTCCGATGACCATCTTCCAGCTCCATCATCAGACCCTGGTTACCATCTAGCACCAAAGTACTTGTAAAGACGAATCAAACGAGCCCATACTCGATTGGGTTATGTCGTTTAATTACTTAGTTCCGATGACCTTCTTCCGGCTCCATCATCAGACCCTGGTTACCATCTAACACCAAAGTACTCGTCAAGACGAATCAAACGAGCCCATACTCGATTGGGTTATGACGTTTAATTACTGAGTTCCGATGACCATCTTCCAGCTCCATCATCAGACCCTGGTTACCATCTAGCACCAAAGTACTTGTAAAGACGAATCAAACGAGCCCATACTCGATTGGGTTATGTCGTTTAATTACTTAGTTCCGATGACCTTCTTCCGGCTCCATCATCAGACCCTGGTTACCATCTAACACCAAAGTACTCGTCAAGACGAATCAAACGAGCCCATACTCGATTGGGTTATGACGTTTAATTACTGAGTTCCGATGACCATCTTCCAGCTCCATCATCAGACCCTGGTTACCATCTAGCACCAAAGTACTTGTAAAGACGAATCAAACGAGCCCATACTCGATTGGGTTATGTCGTTTAATTACTGAGTTCCGATGACCTTCTTCCAGCTCCATCATCAGACCCTGGTTACCATCTAGCACCGAAGTACTCGTCAAGACGAATCAAACGAGCCCATACTCGATTGGGTTATGACGTTTAATTACTGAGTTCCGATGACCATCTTCCAGCTCCATCATCAGACCCTGGTTACCATCTAGCACCAAAGTACTCGTCAAGACGAATCAAACGAGCCCATACTCGATTGGGTTATGACGTTTAATTACTGAGTTCCGATGACCATCTTCCAGCTCCATCATCAGACCCTGGTCACCATCTAGCACCAAAGTACTCGTCAAGACGAATCAAACGAGCCCATACTCGATTGGGTTATGTCGTTTAATTACTGAGTTCCGATGACCTTCTTCCAGCTCCATCATCAGACCCTGGTTACCATCTAGCACCAAAGTACTTGTCAAGACGAATCAAACGAGCCCATACTCGATTGGGTTATGTCGTTTAATTACTGAGTTCCGATGACCTTCTTCCAGCTCCATCATCAGACCCTGGTTACCATCTAGCACCAAAGTACTTGTCAAGACGAATCAAACGAGCCCATACTCGATTAGGTTATGACGTTTAATTACTGAGTTCCAGTGACCATCTTCCAGCTCCATCATCAGACCCTGGTTACCATTTAGTACCAAAGTACTCGTCAAGACGAATCAAACGAGTCCAAACTCTATGAGGTTGTGTAGTTTCATTACAGAGTTCCTATGACCACCTTCCAGTTCCATCATCAGATCAGCACCATGTCACCATAATATTGCGTCGTCACGCGATTTACACATGTATGCAAAATTTCAGCTCAATCTAGTGATCAGAAAAACTAAATAAAAGCTTGTATTTATAATAATAATAATATATATAACGCTTGGTTGTTCTGGGACATTCAATGATAACCATGAAGTGTGCATTTTGTAAATAAATGTTGAAATAATACAAGTACTGCCATCTATATTGGTTTATTGGTATTATTTTATATACAATTTTTGAATGTCCTCCATAGATTCATTGGATACATAAATATATTGGAACCTGACCTGATAACATACAGATGTCCCCAAATCAAATATTGAATAAAAAACGTGTCCCAGCACTAGTCACAACACATAAATATATATATATATATATATATATAAATGAATCGCTGAATGTGTTGCTAAGCGCAAATCTCGAGAGTACCTGAACTGATTTCGCTAATTCTTTTTTTATAATGTTCCTTGAAGTACGAGGATGGTTGTTACGGAGAGAAAAATTAAAAAAATTGCCTTAAAAAGTCTTAAAACAACATTTTTCTATATTCCCATACAAAAGTTAAGACAGGACAACGTCTGTCGGGTCAGCTAGTTTTATAATAAATATTTTTTTATAATGTTATTAATGTTGGCAAGTAAGTTATAAATCTTGTGCATAACATTTTACATTATAACGATCCTATTAAAACTAAGCATACATATTTCGTTACTCTGCCGCATGGCACATGTTTGAGCTACTCTGAGAATATTCCGCGAGCTTTTGAAACAAAAGTAAGTCGCGAACTTTTTCGTGGGTATAATAATTAAATTAAAAACTTTAGCGAACAAACAACAAAAACAAAAAGGCTGATATATTTTATTTTTTATGGTAATTTTTGTAACATCAGGAAATATTTTGTACATGTACACAATTTTAATGTGACACTTTTTCCTATGTATTATATCTAAGATAACTTTCCTTTATTTAAAGAAATTATTTTCTATTGAATAAAGACGATATAAAATACATATTTAATAGCGATTAAATATATGTAAATGTAAACTATTTAATATATTACTTACAGTTACTCCAAACTATCTTACCTGAAAATAAAACAATTAAAATTAAAATTCGTATATGTGTAGGCATTTCTAATTATCGTTACTCTATGATAGCGTGTAGGCGACGATAATGGAGCACAAGATAATAATTACTTGTATAGTCCTTAGTTCTTTACACTGCGCTGTGGGAAGTTTACGCGGAGTGTAAATATTGTTCCACTTTGTACACGCCACTACGCTGCTGTGTAGGCGCCAAAACAAATTTTTGCTTTAACGAGAGGAGAGACAATTTCCGTGTATAGTATTTTTATTTAAAAAAAAATTCAATATGTGCACAAAAATTTGAATGTTTTATTTCGAGTATTTTAAAATATATCGGGGATTGCTACATTCCTTTCTCTACACCGTGCGTGTGTAGAATAATTTTATTATTTGTTATCAAAAGCTTTGGTGGAATATTTTGACTGTTTCAGAATAAAATACGAGCTTTGACAAAGTGTTTAAGAAAAAAATTATAATAACGTATTTTTAAAATTGGACTATATCGGAAGTTTCTTGTTGAAATTGCATAACTAAAGTACGAACAGGGGATGTAGTTCTCCCCTCTTGTAGTTCCCCACTCTTTCAAGATTTACCGAACGAAGAGTGAAAGTATAATAAGAAAAAGCTACATTGTATCGATTTCCCATGCCAT
Organism: Melitaea athalia; assembly: GCA_905220545.2. Lineage (NCBI taxonomy): Eukaryota > Metazoa > Arthropoda > Insecta > Lepidoptera > Nymphalidae > Melitaea > Melitaea athalia. Next base: position 4,438,560 of record HG992178.1, on the reverse strand, counting down.
TCATTATTCTTTTTAAGAAACATTTGAAGCGTTTTAGCAATATCTCTAATTTTGGTTTTTCTTTCGTGTGACACTCAAGAAAATCCTAGCTACGAGTATACCCATGTTATCTAATCAATGTTAAAATTTAACATGTAAATGTAGATTGTTTATGCCTATCATATGTGTATATTATTATATATCATACGTGTCAGTCTTTGTTAATGTTTAAAAGGTATCGTCTCACTTAACAATAACATGCGGTTGTATGAAAAGCTTACCCTCAAACGTTTGAATAGTGAAATTCATGATGTATACAAACATTTTTAGAAAATTAAGCCTTTACTACAGTTTTAGAACGCAATTTTACAGCAATTTTTTATTTTTTTAAATAAAGGTATATTACAACTCTAAGGGCCTATGCAAACCGCGTTTTTTAAACGCGCCGTCGACGCGCGTTTCTAAAACGCCCGTCGACAGCGCGTTTGTATCGCGACATACGCGCGTTTGCATCGCGTCTGTATCGCGTGACACGCGCGTCGACGGCGCGTTTTTATCCTACAGAGCAGTTTGTTGGCGTTTGTATCGATTCAAACGCGCGTCGACGGCGCGTTTGTATCGCGACATACGCGCGTTTGCATCGCGTTTGTATCGCGTCACACGCGCGTTTGCATCGCGTCTGTATCGCGTTTAAAAAACGCGGTTTGCATAGGCCCTAAGGACGTCATTATTAAATGATTGAACGATACATAAATAAAATGTTATTATGTAATCAATAAAGCTACAAATAGAACATATCATAGATGGGTTCATGGTTAAATATATAACAGAGAATCTGAGGTAATATCAAATATATAAAAGAGTTAATTATGTCCTTATGATGAAGATGGTGTGTGTATGTGTCAATTTCTCTCTTGAAGTCATTGAAGTTCTTTTTTTACTACGCTCGCAAGCGATTATCTATAGGTACTAATATTATAAAGCTAAAAAGTTTTTTGTTTGTTTAAATGCGCTATTCTCAGGAAATACTGGTTCGTAATTAAAAAATCTTTTTATGTTGGACAGCTCATTTACCAAGGAAAGCTTTAGGCTATTTTTTTCCTCAAATTAACGCGTGTTGCCGAACCCAGCCCCGGTATCAACGCAGTGTATCTCCAGGAACTCTAGCTACCTTTAGTCACCACAGGAGTGAAACACTACTTAGGAGAAGTATTATTTATCTGTGATATTCTCTAAGGTGGAGACATTTTTCCAAGGACTAGACCAGATTTTGTTCAAGTTATTTCCTGTCTTGGCCTATCTCAATCACAATTCACAAGTAAGAAAATCAAGCAAGTTAACAGCAAAAAAATAAAATGGTTTCCAACGAACGCTTATGTTTCTCTATCTGATATCTAAACGAGGATTACGAACTCATTTCCTACGGCTATATCAAGGAAAGGTTAAACCCATTAAAACTTTCCTTATAATTAACTGAGACAAACAGAATCGACATTATTTAGCGCAAGTTTGTCTTCATTTGAGACAAATAAAGTTACCAACTTAACGAATTTTAGTGTCGTCCCCGACGAACTTTGTGTTAGAACGCGAACTAAGCTTAATATGATTTGGTAAGTGCGTTTCAAGTTTGCTTACGAAGTGAGTTCTCTCCCGTACTAAGAGTACACTATATACATATTAACGGCTCCATGGGGAGGTTGATGAGAGGAAGGAACATGCGGTTTTCATCTTAGATTTTATTGTAATTAGATTGGTGTGAAGGTACTCAACGAACCGCGCAGTAAGGCCTGATTTTATGTTTACTGCTTAACTTCTGTCTTATATCAAATTTTACAACCTGCGCCTGGTGTAGCTAAAACCTGTTTATCTGAGAAGGTATAGGCTACATTATGTCAGTTGTTATGACTTATGAATTAATCTGTTCTTCAATTACGCTACATTTTTACATATCTTTATTAATAAATAATTAAATTTTCGGTTTTTTAAATTTACGCCTCTTTATATTTTTATATCGTAAATATGTAAAATTAAAATGTTAAGCTTATATAGTTTTTTTTTCTGATTTTTTTTTTTTTAGTTAGTTAATATTTATATAATTTGATCGTAATATTGCCCTCCAAATTGCGTGGTACGTTATCCCGGTCCTACGCTCACTGCTGCTCTATCTCCTGCTAACTCTATTATCTACCACAATCGAGAGTTTTCGAAGAGGAACTTTTTGTTTGTCTCATCAAAATGAAGCTACTCCCGGAAAATTAGCTTGATACTAATCAGGTGAAAAATATGTACTAGGGATCCCTACCTATAACCGATTTAGATCTGTGAAAAAATTACTCTTTGCCAATTCATTAATTATTTATCTGTGAGTCATACTTTTTTATTTAAAAAAAAAAACGTGAGGAATTCCAGCTTCACACAAGCTTTACTTAAAAGATAAAGTTCATACATAAATAAAGATTATAACGTGACTATTTTTAACTTAACGAGCATGAACAAATGATTACCTTTAACCTTTTGCTAGAAAAGATTGAAATACGATAGAAAATTATTTATGGTTGACTTTTGTTTTCATTTTTAGTAAAATATTTTAACCAGCCACCGCAGTTGTAAAGTTTATCAGTACAGAAATATAACAACAATAGAATTATGGATATTGTGAACAAATTTAATGTTAATATCGAAATCAACTGCAACAGTCCCGTGACATTTTTATCGTGATCACTACATAATGTGTTCTTTCCATTGAAACATTTTAGCAATTTGAACCAAATAGTAAAATCAAACGCCGCGTTGGCGCAATGGTCACAGCACTGGTTTGTGGCTGTTGCGCTGGCGGTTGCGGGTTCGATCCCCGCACATGACAAACATTTGTATTGATCATACAAATGTTTGCCGTGATCTGGGTGTTTGTGCAATTCTTGTTGGTCTGGGAGCTGTGTGGTAGATTAAGATGGATTAAGATTTGATCGTTCTCCTACATGGGGAAAGAGGCCTATGCCCAGCAGTGAGATATTACAGGCTGAAGCGCAGTAAAATCAAATCTTAAACGGAATAAATAATTAGCAATAAAAATCGGTAGTATGATCATAAATTCAACATATCTAACTTCAACCAACACACTGATTCATATAAAACTTCTTCAAATAATATAACATTTTAATGATAATCTGAATCTACCTTAAGGTAACAAAGCTGAAGAAGTAAAAGGCAAGGCTGTACTATTAATGGACTAAACTGTTTGTCTTGTCTTAGAAGACGTTATCTTAGAAAAAATGAGAAAGGAACGATGCAAGAATAATGAATTATAACGAGGGTCAAGCCTCGTGGGACGTTTAATACTGAATCCATTTTAGAACGCAACCAAAATGTTTAAAAGCAGTTTCCCTTTAGGCGCTGCGTAAACAGAAATTTTAGTTGACGCAACTCTAAACTTACAAGCTTTCGTTAATGGCCACCAGTTACTTACTACAAGTTAATGTTTATGAAAACCGTCAAAACGGGTTCATGTATACCAGTTACCGAAACTAGATAGGTACTCTTTTAAGCGCCTTACTTTTAATGATAACATGTGGTCAAGAATGTTATGAACACGTTACCTCAGAGCTTTTGACTGGGTGGACCGATTTTGATGACTTTTATTTTGACCGAAAGTTGATGCTTGTTTTGTAGTCACATTAAAATTTGATTAAGATCTAATGAGACTTTTTGAGTAATCTATACATATAATAAAATGGTAGAAAAGTCAAAACTGTACATTGAATATTTTTTTAAAAGAATACTTGTGGTGTGATCTACAATCGATACCGAAGCCAAAAATATAGTTTTTAGAATTTTTGTCTGTTTGTCTGTATGTATGTCCGGGATAAACTCAAAAAGTACTGCATGGATTTACTTCAAATTTGGCACGAATATTGTTAAGAAGTCGGGTCAGAACATAGGCTATATATTATCACGCTATCACCTACGAGGAAAGAGCAGTGAACCTTTATTTCTTCAAATGTATGTCCGAGATAAACTCAAAAAGTATTGCATGGATTTACTTCAAATTTGGCACGAATATTATTAAGAAGTCGGGTCAGAACATAGGCTACATATTATCACGCTATCACCTACGGGGAACGAGCAGTGAACGCACGCAGACGACGTCGCGGGCAGCAGCTAGTCTTTGATAACGCGCATTTATTTGACTATTTTTTCGTCTACTTACGTTGTATTACTCGTCGATGTAACTGGATTCGGGTTTTTTATTGTTTGCGAGCAAACAAAATTATACTTGAACTAATAATAATCGACAAATTGCCGCCAAATTTCACCATTTTTTTTACAATTATTTATTGCTCTTACTTACTGAATATGTCCATCAATGTGTGTCCTAATATTATAAATCTGAAAAGATTTTTTTTGAACGCCATAGTCCACGGAACTACTAATTTAAATTAAAAAAATATATATTTTAGTAGAAGTAGAATATATAATTACTGCAGAAGGCTAAAGGCTATATAAAATGCTACGACTAACAGGAATGGAGCATCAATGAAAAATATTGCAAAACCGGGAAAATTTTATTCCTTTTGATAGCATAATGTATGGGGTAATATAAAAATTTGTATGCGGAAGAAGTTACGGAAAACACTTATTTCTGTATATTAATATTTATTGTTTTTTGTATAAACATTTTTAAAATCATATCAAAATTTTTCGATCCAGCGGGATGTTTTTTGTATAGTTTTCGTTGTAATTCAACCCGACGCCGCAGATAGCCGACCGATTAATTTACACCCAAGTGGACTAGAACAAAGGACGTTCTAGTATGCACGAGTACTGCGTTCTGAATTCAATGTTTACGTCAATATACCTAACCCATTTTCACATTGTAATTTACATTGTTGATTGTTTTAAATATCATCAATATGTGAAAAACTTACCTAACGACACAATTATAATCGCATACGATTCAGCCTGTAATATCCCTTTTGTAATTCCCTGTTTGGTCATAGGCCTCTTCCCCATGTAGGAGAAGGATCGGAGCTTAATCCACCACGCTGTTCCAATGCGGGTTGGCGGATATATTCCCTACTATGAATAACGATCGCTATCAGGTGTACATGATAACAACCGGGACCGACGGCTTAACATGCTCTCCGAGGCACGGTGGGGAGACCCACAAGGACTGCACAAACACCCAGACCACGGCAAACATCTTTATGGCCAATACAAATGTTGTCGTGTGCGGGGATCGAACCCGCAACCGCCCGCGCAACAGCCAATCGCAATCCAGTGCTCTGGCCTCTGACCACTGCGCCAACGCGGCGTTATAATCGCATACTATTGATGAATTATTGTACAATTACTTTGAAAATTTAAAAAAAAATCATCCAGATCAAGTTATTTAATTTTCTTGTTTATCTACATAAGGTGGGAGGTCAATTTCGCGACAAGCTTTTATATAATATAAATAGTTTTAAATGAAAAGTTTATTTTATAATTCGTAGCGCATTTAAATAAAAGCTGGTTTTCACTTTTAATTTACAATCCTAAAACTTACGATACTGTGTGATCTTATATACTTATTATTCTAAATCCTTCCCTATCTATTCATCAAGTTTCAATTTCTTGTTTTAGTACTTTTCGTGGAAAAGAGTAAAAATGTCATTCCATCCAAATGTCATAAAAATTTGGTGGTGATAGTGTTTTGTATGTATTCCAACCGTGTACATATAACCCGTTACATAACGCTTAAAAGTAATCACAAAAAGTGCTAACCCTTTTGTAAAATTGATAGTGTATTTTTAAAACGCTGAACACAAACGTTCCCTCTGTTCCCCATAGCGTTGAACAGGAACACGATATGCGTGAAATGTTTCCATCTCAATCACATATCAATGTTTATTCCGCTACATGTGATAGGGTTGTCAAATACTTCCATTTAGACGTTTAGCAGATTACCCTCTTTTTATACTTATACTATATTTTACACAATTGAAATTTATTCAGAATAAGATAAGGGCATATATCTGTTATTATCACTACATATTATAAAACAAAGTCGCTTCCCGCTGTCTGTCTGTCTGTATGTAGATCTTAAAAACTACGCAACGGATTTTGATGCAGTTTTTTTTAATAGATAGAGTGATTCAAGGGGAAGGTTTATATGTATAATAGGTACATGCATAATATAGTAGAGAAACACTGATCATTTTTGCAACCGTGCGAAGCCGGGGCGGGTCGCTAGTCAATAATAAATGAAACACTAAAGTAATTGTTAGTGTCCTAATAAAATTAAAAACTTGAAGGGATCACTGTTAAAAACGTCTCATATAAGAAAAAATATAGTATTGACTTGACCATTGTCACAGTTTCTAGTGACCCGGCCTCCTGCTTCGGATATTGTGGATTTAAATCTCACCCCGAGTTTGGACTTAATACATACTTTTTTAAATAAATACTACTATAGTATATCATATTTACGAATATTAAAAAAATTTAGGTAGTTGCATAATATACGCAATAATAATAATTTTATTAATACTTAATATTATCCGCCAACCCCATGAAGAAAGAGGACTATGTCCAGCAGTGAAATATTACAGGCTAAATCAAGAGGCAACTGCCTATCTTAGAAAGAGACGATCGTGTGTGTGTTAAACATAACTTATTTTTATAATTTGCTTTGTAAATAAAATAAATAAAAAAATTAGAAAAAATTTATGTTGGATAGAAATGTCAGGTTAAAGTTCTACGGACACGCGCCAACCTTAGCTCGCGATAATGTCACTGGGAGTTTGAAACGCTTTCAGCAGTTTTCCACAATAGCAACATGTGGCGGAGCGTCCAATGAGGCGGGGTATCGATCGCCCCTCGCCCTGTAGTGCTATTCTGTAAGAACATTTTCGTGTCTCGACAGCGGAATCCGCGGTGAGAAATCAAATTCGTATTCTCTAAAACTCGACAGTCCCGGTAGCGCCACACTGGTGAGTGTAGCGACGAGTCGAACCCTGTTGCGTGAGAAAGTTGACATTAATGGTATGAGTAGGTTTGAGTATGAGTATCGGTATTCTGTGTTTACAGAATTCCAAATCAAGGTCAAGTGGGTTTTGCTTTCGAAGTGAGGTCTGTCACTCAGGTGAAGCTCGATATCGAAATGGTTTTTTACAGAATAGCACTACTGGTAAGTGAACTTCAATATATGAATGAAAACATTAAATTATCTGTTCGAAAAAACTTAAAAGCCCAAATACTGTTGAAAAGACACTTATCGGGAATTATTTGGTTAAAATTAGTAACGAAGATATACACTTTAAATTTTGTATTGGCCATACAGATGTTTGCCATGGTCTGGGTGTTTGTGCAAATGTGCAGTCCTTGTGGGTCTCCCCACCGTGCCTTGGAGAGCACGTTAAGCGATCGGTCCCGGTTGTTATCATGTACACCTGATAGCGATCGTTACTCATAGTAGGGAATATATCCGCCAACCCGAGTTGGAGCAGCGTGGTGGATTAAGCTCCGATCCTTCTCCTACATGGGGAAGAGGCCTATGCCCAACAGTGGGATATTACAGGCTGAATCGTGACACTTTAAAATACTCTAATAAAAATGTAGTTAATATATTATTCATTTAATCTCATTTCATTAACACTTTTATATATCTACGAATACATTTAGTGACAGAAATTTTGTAATTTAAGATTTCACCACCTACCCGGTCTCAATATTAAATTTTCATTCTTCATTTGGGTTGCCAGAAAGAAATGGCTAATAATATGATATATAATAAAATAATCTGTATCTAACTTAAAACTATAAATAAATAATACTTGTTTTGTTACATCAAATACGTTGCTAAATGGTCTCTAAACTAATAAAAGTTACTCATATAAATATTGATTATCACTAATGAGTTATAAGAAGAACATAAGTCATAATTCAAGAAAATCCTTCCTCAGAGAATTAAAACGGTAACTTAATTTCCGTTCTAAGCAACAACAAAACAAAACATTTAATCAAGTAAAAGGAGCTACTTTGATTTGATTCCCGGAAAGAAGCTTTTAAGCGAGTTAGGTACTCGAGGAACAAAATAAAAATATCTAATAAGTATAAAAATACAATTAATGTTTAGAAATACGTGTTTCATCATAATGGACTACTTACTCAGCTACAAAAATAAGCTTTATACTTAATACTATTATTGTTTACTAGCTTCTGCGCGCGACTTCGTACGCGTGGAATAGGATCAATTCTGTCATACATGATTTGTGCGAAACTGCGGAAGCTCTCAAAAGGAAAAAACCCCGATTTTAAAACATTTTTCATTGGTGCTACGCTCCTATTGGTTTTAGCGTGATGATATATAGCCTATAGCCTTCCTCGATAAATGGGCTATCTAACACTGAAAGAATTTTTCAAATCGGACCAGTAGATACTGAGATTAGCGCGTTCAAACAAACAAACTCTTCAGCTTTATAGTATTATAGTATAGATAAGTCAAAATTTAATATATTTAACACATATGTATAAATTATACTATAACATATTTTACAGATGAAAAATCACACACAATAACATTATACGGCTCTCTGCTAAAACAATGAGGTTTCGGCGGTTGCTGCTTTTGAATAGACTTATCTTGTCAGATCCTGGCACACAGCCGTGATTTGTAGGAGCGTGTCTCAAACAATTTTCTGCTTATTGTAATATGTATATTGTGGGCGGTAAAAAAACCGCCAACAATACTAGAAAAGAAAACTTTGATATTTAAAACTTCAGTTTTCAAGTCCTTAAAATAGTAACTCACGATTCAGCCTGTAATATCCCACTGTTGGGCATAGGCCTCTTCCCCATGTAGGAGAAGGATCGGAGCTTAATCCACCACGCTGCTCCAATGCGGGTTGGCGGATATATGTATTCCCTAACTATGAGTAACGATCGCTATCAGGTGTACATGACAACAACCGGGACCGACGGCTTAACGTGCTCTCCGAGGCACGGTGGGGAGACCCACAAGGACTGCACAAACACCCAGACCACGGTAAACATCTGTATGGCCAATATAAATGTTGTCGTGTGCGGGAATCGAACCCGCAACCGCTCGCGCAACAGCCAATCGCAATCTATTGCTGTGACCGCTGCGCCAACGCGGCGTCAAATAGTAACTACTTTAATAAAAAAAAATATATAAATATGTAGCTAGACCAGTCGGCTGTTACTTCCCTACTATTACAATGTACTCTGTGGCTGTTACCTATAACACAAGCATTGCTTACTTGAGGAACAGACGACCGTGTGTGTAATGTGTAGATATTTAATTACTGCATAACTCAAAGGTTTAATTTATTTAAAAAAAAAAAAAAACTATAACTTTTTAATAATGTCATAAAGTTTTATGCAAGTTCCTTCTAAATAAAAACAAAATGACTTCCATCTCTTACTATGACTATTCTTGATATCCATTCTTAAGCCTGCAACCCTTAAAAGGTAATGTTGAAGTATGCACTATGCACTTTATTGTCAGATCGACAAAAGAGCACTCCTTAACAATGTAGCCGATACTTTTGTTCCTAAACCTAAACCTGTGTAATAGTGCCAAGGGATGGAGGATTTTACGACGTTCAATTTCTATGTCAAGAGCCAGTCGACAAAGAGATGGTACTAGACCATCTTATAGATAACGTATGTAGTTTTCAAGGTGTTAAAATGATAATTTAGTGTTAAGTCAATGATTTCCGCTCCATATGATGCAGTCTGCTTTTTAATTTTTAACATCAAGTTTAAATTACATTTTTAGAATATTTCAAAACATGTTTAATAAGTTTTTATATGAACAAACTTATTAGATGATAATGATGATTGTTTACTGATATTGATGATGTTTTATTGTGTTTAATTATGTACTAATCTGAGTTTTATGTTCATTAAAAACTCGTTGATTTTTATATAAAAAGTATAATTGTTTTGACGTCTGGAAATTAACAGTTGGGCTGAAAAGTTCGTATCGTTTTATAGAAAAACACATTTTTTTGGAAAAATTCGATTTTATTATTCAACATAGTTGCCATCGAGGGCGATACACCGATTATAGGGATCTTCTAACTTTTCAATACCATTTTTGTAGTACGATTTGTTTTTAGCCTCAAAATAGGCCTCTGTTTCGGTGATTACTTCCTCATCGGCTTTAAGTTTCTTTCCAGCGATCATTCTATTGAGATCTGAGAACAGGAAAATGTCGCTGGGGGCCAAATCTGGAGAATACGGTGGATGCGGAAGCAATCCAAAGCCCAATTCATGCAATTTTGCCATCTTTTTCATCGATGTGTGACACGGCGCATTGCCTTGATGAAACAACACTTTCTTCTTCTTCAAATGGGGCCGTTTTTTAGCGATTTCGCCCTTGAAACGCTCCAATAACGCTATATAATAGTTGCTGTTGATGATTTTTCCCTTCCCAAGATAGTCGATAAAAATTATTCCACGTATATCCCAAAATACGGACGCCACAACCGTACCGGCCGACTGTTGAGTTTTTCCACGCTTTGGATTCGGTTCATCGCGTGCAGTCCACTCAGATGACTGCCGACTGGACTTCGGAGTGTAATGGTAGATCCATGTCTTATCCATTGTCACATATCGATGCAAAAATTCACTTCTATTGCGGTTGAACAGCTCCAAACATTGCTCTGAAGCATGGACACGTTCTTGTTTTTGGTCGATTGCGAGCTCGTGCGGCACCCACTTTGCACATAGCTTTCGGTTACCTAAATATTCATGAACGATATGTCCAACACGTTCCTTTGATATCTTTAGAGGGTCAGCTATATAAATCAATCTCAATTTACGATCTTCCAAAATCATTTTTTGGATTTTTTGATGCTTTCGTCCTTAACAGCCTTTTTTGGACATCCACTGCGTTCATCGTCTTCGGTGCTCATATGGCCTGTACGGAATTTAGCAAACCACTTACAAATGGTTGCTTCGCCCGGCGCAGAGTCCGGAAAACACTGATCAAGCCACTTTTTGGTATCAGCAGCACTTTTTTTCATCAAAAAATAGTGTTTCATTAAAACACGAAATTCCTTTTTATCCAAATTTTTCAAAATAACAAAAGTTGCTTCACTCAAAAAGCTGTATCTCACAAACTAATAATCTACAAGCTGTCAAATTTATACACGTTTCTTTTGAAGGTTGGCACTAACTAAAAATGATTTGAATTTTATTTTAGTGGCGCCACCTCATAGAAACGATACGAACTTTTCAGCCCAACTAATATATCCGATACTTCGAATACCTAGGAAGTTTTTAATTATTATTGTTTATTAATATTATTAAAATGGCTTTTATGTTTTTAAGTATGTATTTAAAAAATATATACATAATAATATTAACAAACACAAGGAATTAAATGAACATTGATGAAAATATGATAACAAAATATTACAAATAAGTAGAACACTTGAAAAGTTGTTAATGCTAATGACTTCCGCAGCACATTACGAAATTTAGAATTCTGAATGCAAGACCTAGTTCCAACAAAACTTTACATGCATTCACATACATGCACATATATGCTAGTTTGTTGTTATTGTTTGCTCCGTAAGTGGAAATTATATCTGTATTATTCATGAAACAATATTATAAATCAATTTGTCGAAGTTATATTTTTATAGAAGACCTACAAAAATGTTTTAGTAAGTGTAGAATTTTTGGCTTTACCCATATTATTATTTCACTCTACAAAAATATGATAAAAAACTGAGCACGTACAAGTATGTTTTTATAACAAAAAATAAATATGTAACAATGATAATACAGAAAGGGTTGAAATAATAACAACTCTTTTCTTTGAACAGACTCTACTTGAATTAGGAAATTTTTTGCGAAATCGCTAATACTCAATCGAAATATACATAATTGCTATAGAAATAAAATTTAATAAAAAAAGGTGTGTGTATACTTATGTACGCACGTAAGAAGTTATACTTCATTGGCTAGCGAACTTCACGTTGCTAACTTCTTCTTCGTTGACTAGCCAACTTCAGGGTGTCGGTTTGCGCGCGATTCGTTAAAATTATCTACACTCAATAGTAAAAATGTACTCTCATAATTTTTCCCTAACGCGCCTAAGAAATATAACTTCATAAATTTAATATTACGAGAAATCTATACATATAATAAAATGGTAGAAAAGTCAAAACTGTACATTGAATATTTTTTTTAAATAATACTTGGGGTGTGATCTACAATCGATACCGAAGTCAAAAATATAGTTTTTAGAATTTTTGTCTGTTTGTCTGTTTGTCTGTATGTATGTCCGGGATAAACTCAAAAAGTACTACATGGATTTACTTCAAATTTGGCACGAATATTGTTAAGAAGTCGGGTCAGAACATAGGCTATATATTATCACGCTATCACCTACGGGGAACGAGCAGTGAACCTTTATTTCTTCAAATGTATGTCCGGGATAAACTCAAAAAGTACTGCATGGATTTACTTCAAATTTGGCACGAATATTATTAAGAAGTCGGGTCAGAACATAGGCTACATATTATCACGCTATCACCTACGGGGAACGAGCAGTGAACGCACGCAGACGACGTCGCTGGCAGCAGCTAGTATATAGATAAAATTACGATTGGGATGTACTACCACATTTATTGACCCTAGCCTGCACTTCCTACCCCTAACCCCTTCCTCCCTACGTATATCCTAGAGTTTTACATCCTGTAAATTTATCTAGTGCACTACAAAAGTACTTTCCCTTACGTTTTGCGGAGGGCTCGGATGATAGACGTGTTTGGCAAGTGAAGGGCCTTATCCCTCTCAATATTGTTTTTACTTTGGATTAGATGTAACACAACTCATCAAGGAAAATTACCTTCATATACTAGTCTTAGAGGAAGGAAGAAAGCTTCCTTATAAAACGGAATACTTTCGTTAACCTCTATTAGGATCACTAATGTAATGACCCAATGTTGCCTTTTATTATTAAGTAATTATAATAAAAAAGACCTTTATTAACCTGCCAATGTCTCATAATCAAACAATAATAATTATATAGCAATAACAATCGCACGACAACTGCGCGATGATCGCAAATTGCTTAACAGCAATTAATACTAGTAGCCCCACTGATAATAATTGTAACAAAAAAATGCACAGATTATATGAATTAAAAGTAAACGTCATTTCCATTTTAATCAATATTCATACTAAAATTTATTCCCCTAAACAGATTAATGCTAAAATACGCAAATATATAACTTTGAAGATTTGCATAAGAAAACAAATTCGTAACAATGATTAGTTACCGCCTTTATGAATACCAAATTCGATACGTGAAAGCGAATGTATCTGACAAGTTGAAGTATGATAAAGGAAGCATCGATCATAAGATCAACAAAGCCTACTCACCTTCCCGTATCGCTTTTCTTGACGTATTGAGATATTAAAAAATATATATATATTATATTATATCTGTTTTCCTCCCTGTTTTTGTGAGACAATTTATTTCCTTGTCATAATATAGTTTTAAGAAAACGGCCATTTTCATATTGCTTAGTTGAAGTAAGCCCTTTAGACAGGCGTTCAACTTTCAAAGTATATTTATTATTTCAATCACATTTTTAGTTATCATGAAAATTTATGGGCTAATTATTATTAGTTTATGGATCCATCCCCTCCTATTGAAGAGGTCTCCTATTATCTTATATCCTCTAAGGCTCGTCTGTATTTGTGTGGTCTGTGGCTCGCTCTACATTTTTTAATTATTACAGGACACTTTATGCTATACATTAAATTAGAGAAATTATAGATAATTAAATATATAGGTACATATTTAAATGATTTTTATATGTAAGCTTATTATTTGTCAAGTTTTGTTTATCACCAAAATAAAATAAAATGGCGTTAAAATTAAATATTTACACCAAAATATTAACGGACGAAATGAAAATTAAAACTACAACACTTAAATTCGTAAACCTTAATTACAAATCTTAGTTATAAATTTATCTGGGACGTTTGAAACAAAGAATACTTTTAAAAAGTTAATTGCAGGCTGCATCTGTCTCTACACTCAGTTTTGTCTGGGTAATGGGCGACTATTTAATGCAGTGGTGGAATGAGTTAATGGTAGGTTCAATTCTGAGAATGATAAATATATTGTATTATTATATCTCATTATATTATATTAGGTTTACTATTTATATCTATATAAATAAAAATGAATCGCCAAATATATGTACACGCATAATTTCCAAACGACTGTGAAATTGGCTAATTAAGTTAAAAGAATTAAGAAATATCAACAATTAAGAAAGAAATTAAGTTTAACGAAAATCGTCATATCCACAAAAAAAAGCGGTACAAAGATTGCCTGCCGTGTTACCTAATTAATATTTATTTTTGAGGTTATGGTTGATCGTGTTTTTGTTGTCTTTTCGGATCTCTACATTGGATTAAATTCCATGAGAACGTTATAGCTCAACGTTTATTTTATTAAATAACTAACTAACTCATCTGGCTCAGTGACCCGAAGTGAGTCTTGGCCTCCGAAACAAGATCCCTCCACTTCGCACGATCTTGCGCGATTTCCCGCCAATTGTTGGCTTGGATCTCACGCAAGTCTGCCTCAACCCCGTCCCTCCAGCGGTATCTGGGGCGACCCACCGGTCTACGTCCAGTTGGTCGACCCAGATAAGCTCTCTTAACTCTTCGATCCTCCCCCATACGTTCGACATGTCCGAGCCACCGCAGCCGATGAGATTTGGTGACTGCAATAATATTTGGCTCAGACACCAGGTCTGCAATCTCAGCATTTTATTTTATTAAATGGAAAATTTTATTAAAGATTTTAAATAAACATGGTTATTTTCATTAGTAAAATTATTTAATTCGGGTTACTTACCATGTTTTTTATTTTTATTTTGTGGTGCTCGATATTTCGAGATTCGTAGATAATGAAAAAATCTTTTATTATTTATCTCAATACATTATTCACCATAAGAATTCTGTGTTATCCAAAATTAACACATAAATTCTGAATCAGCGAAAAGCGTAAACGGGAAAGTGAGATTTCGATTTTCGATACGCAGATAATTTTTAACGATAACGACAGTTCTAGAAGACGTCTTCGTGACGGAGGTACTGGTATAAGGCGTTTTTTCAATTTTACCATTCCAAATAGATTAAAGCTTAATAAACTTGAAATAGTCAACAGTAAAATAAATTGAAATAAGAATTCTGCACATATTCGTACAATCTTCTATATATATAAAAGAGATATCCACCCATTGACTCATCACGATATCTCTGGAACCATAAGGCGTAGAGACTTAAAATTTGGTAGGAATATTCCTTTCGCCGAGTAGAGGTCAGCTAAGAACGGATTTTACGAAATTCCACCCACAAGAGGGGGTTGCGGGGGTTAATAACATATATGGCAAAACAACGTTTGCGGGGTCAGCTAGTATACGTATAATACGTAATTATTAGCAAGTACCTATTCAAAAAAACATTTTGAAATACGAATTAGGACCCACTAAAAATATTTTATCAATTCATTTTATGGAAAAAAAATAGTATGCACTACATTTCATAGAAAGATAATAAATTAAATTTTTTTAATCAAAATCAGTTATTATCACAATAAATAAACAATCTTTCATCCATAATATGCATAGATTTTATCGCTAGTTTCTTTGATACTAGACGTGCACATAATACATCCATACACTTGTGTGTATGGACGTGTATGTATGTATAAAAGGCGCTACACGTGCATGCGCGCAGGCTGCACGTGTCCACATCTGCTGCGGGTTCACTGCACTTACGAGATCCTTAAGATGATTTATAATTTAGATTATGGAGTGTTATGATAAAGATACCAGCGAGGGTGTGATAATATTAAACAATTTTTTTTATATATCAAACTAAATATTTACAAAACAGTAAATCATATCAAGAGAATTCTTTTAAATATTATAGTAAATATGTAGTAAGTGTGCAAAAATATATTTTCTATATATCATTATCATTACATAGCATAAAACAAAGTCGCTTCCCGCTGTCTGTACGGTTAGATCTTTAAAATTACGCAAAGGATTTTGATGCTAACACGATTCGATTTCACCAGTATTTGTTTGCAACAAATATCTAATTCTGATTTCTGGTTCTAATCTGAATGTTCGTCCTCGAGAGTTTGTTCACAGTGCCTCAAAGAACACTTAAGATACTGATTGGTATTCTTTAAGGGAAATTTTTCTGTCAACCCGCATTGGTTCAGAATGGGTTAACCTTACACTATTCTCTTGTTTGCATGTAGCCTTTGTCCAGTAGGTAGTGGCACATTTATAGGCTCAGTTCAGTTGTTATTAAATAGGGATTAACTTTGACTGCTCTTTCTCTTAGCTCCACGACTAACCAAGCGTAAATTTCGACTCACTGGCGCAGTATAAGTTTCGCGAAATTCAAACTTCTCCACTTTTTACGACAGTTCCTGTCCTCGGGGAAGCCATGCTACGCTGATTTCATAATAGCTCGTACTTCTAGAGAAATGAATCTTCATTTCTTTAATGATATTTTTTTAATTTAAACTGTCATTGTTCATTCGAAAAGAACACGAGATTTATATTACACTAGCTTCTGCGCGCGACTTCGTCGGCGTGGACTCCGCTCCTATTGGTCTTAGCGTGATGATACATAGCCTATAGCCTTCCTCGATAAATGGGCTATCTAACACTGAAATAATTTTTCAAATCGGCCCAGTAGAACCAGTGATTACCGCGTTCAAACAAACAAACAAACAATCAAACAAACTCTTCAGCTTTATATATTAGTATAGATTTATTCCTGTGAATAATATAATTTGTTCTCTAAAAAATGTACCGGTCTTTGTTCCGGTTACAATACAGACGCTACATATACCGATATACAGATATAACGTTATTGATGGATAAATATTCTTTATATTTTCACATGTATTAATCCATTTGATCGACGCTTTGAAGGCAATTTGCGTTTTTCTTTCTGAGTGTACAGATATTGGAATTTCGAACCTGAAAGCTTTTATATATAAATACAGTCTTTATTACCTACTCAAGATTGGTATTTTTGTAAGAGTATATTTACGGTAAGATTTGTAGTTCCAGAGATTACTTGTTACGTTCAAAGGCTTTTTTTCCCATTTCTTATATCAAAACATTTGTCCTTGTAATTAATGGAAACATTTTCACATTGCTTACTAACAGAAATTATTAAAAGGGTTCAGCGTTTATTTTTTATCACAATAACAATTAAATATATAATAAATATAACATTGAGGATGTAATAGTGCAATGACCACAGTACCTGACAGTTGACTTACGGTCGCGGTCTCTATTCCCGCACATGACAAATATTTGTATAGGCTATATAAAAATATCTGCGCGTTTGTTTGTTTTGTGTGTTTGCGTATCCCGATATTTACATTCTAGTGGGAGTCGATTAGTTTGAGACATTTATTTATGTTAGTACATATTATAACAATGAAGTTATTATAATAATAAAATACAAATAAGTTGCAGTTTCCACTGCATTTTATAATTGGAAGATTGAATTTTCAAACATAAAAACTGCAGCTGTTACTCACACGTCGAGTTTGGAGGATTCTACTTTTATTATTTTATTTGCTCAAACTGCGAGTTGCGTTAGGTTAGTCATAAAGTTAAAATTGACGTGTTTATATTGTTTTACACGTCCCTGTTTTGATTTGTCAATTGAACAATAAAAAAAGCAAAGTATTATCAAATCATTTCTTGTCACCAATTATTCTTTTTTTTTTAATAAATATAATCGAAAGAAATTAAAGTCGCTTAACAAGGAGGATATTTGACATTATAACATATTATGACGTCACTTTGCGAAATTCGACAACAGAATCTACGCATTTCATCCCCAACATTTATCTAGATTTATTACACTTATACGAAGAGGCACATCTTGGCCAGGTAAATTTTTTTCTCAGAACAATATACGCAACAACTTTGACAAACGGCTAGAGCTTTTGTTAATGTAACCGACACAATGTTTTATCTGGCAGGTGCTCTGTAACAATGACGAGTAATAATGGTCTCGTTTTCTATATTGCTGTTACGGCAGTTTATATGTATTTTTATTGTACGATGTGTCAAAGGAACACAATTTAGTTCATAGCTGTTTTTGGGTATATAAACTCGTATTTATATAAAACTAGCTTTCTACGTCGTCTTCGTTTGCGTTGACAACGCGATCCTATGTTCTGTTGAAATATAGCCTACGTTAGCGTTGTACTAGTGAAGGAATTTCTAAAATCGGTCTAGTAATTTTTTATTTTATCTTTTACAAACAAATAATCAAATATTTCTTGTATGTATGAATAAATTCATTCATTATTTTTATTCGATTTAATCTTCGCAAATATATAAATAACGAATATTATATAGTTTTCAATATTTTTATACTTTTATTCGCATGGGATAGAACCTCTTTCTAGTCAACCTTTTATTTATGTTTTTTTTTCAAGCTCCAACGCTTTCTCTATTTACTTTATAGTACCTGGGTGACCGAGCCTAGCTCGGTATTTTCATTTTATTTTTTGTTTTTTTTTTCTCGGTATTTTTATATTTTAATTTTATTTAAATAATAAATCACGAGTGAAATTAAAAAAAAAAGAAAAAAATTAATCTGGAGATTGAGATTCGAACCCGGGTCAACACGATTTGACACCCGCCGATTAACTATAATTAGTTAATACGCTATTAGAGTTATGTCAGTAGTTGTGAAATTAAGCTTCGTATTCTAATGATATTTTTTCATTGCCTAAAAACAGGGATAAAACGACATTTTTTTTAATGAATCCTAGCTAGATCAATTTTTCGCCCCCGAAATCCCCTGTATACTGAATTTCACGAAAATCGTTGGAGCCGATTCCGAGATTCAGATTCTATATATATATATATACAAGAATTGCTCGTTTAATAGTATAAGAGTCCAGTTATTTTTACACGTATTATATTAAAATATCAAGAATATTACAACATTCCATAGTAATAATAAATAATGCTAATGTTTCTCCATTTGTCGGAATCGGTGATTCCGAATGTATACTATTAATTAAAAATTAAGTTGTATGAATATTATTGAATATTAATAAAGCTACTAGCATAATTAAACGATACACGATTATAATTTTAAAATACAGTTAATATAAATATAATATGGAATACAGTTAATTTAGATAAAATGCGAAAAAGTTGTTTCGTTATAATACAGTTAATATAGTTCATATTATAATTACTAGCTGCTGCCCGCGACGTCGTCTGCGTGCGTTCACTGCTCGTTCCCCGTAGGTGATAGCGTGATAACATGTAGCCTATATTCTGACCCGACTTCTTAATAATTCGTGCCAAATTTGAAGTAAATCCATGCAGTACTTTTAGAGTTTATCCCGGACATACATTGACTTTCCTATCATTTTATTATATGTATATAGATACACAGTTTTTTTTAAGTTTTCTACTAAACTTACTACAAAATTCGCTAAAGATTTGAAGATGCGTTTATTTTAGGATGTCTCCCAATATATTTTGCGTACACGTAACATTTATTGTAACAGCGTATTTTGATATTTTCATTAACGAAACATATGACACACTCACCAATGTGTGATGAGAACGTTACGAAAAATGTGATCGGGCGAGACGAACAGAGCAAGAGAGAGGTGCGAGCACATATTTTCTTTTTCTCTTTCTCTCATAGCCAGTTACGTTTCGTATATATATTTAAGACACAGTGTAATATTAAATACCTAATAAATATGTTATAACGATGAAAAAATTATATAAAAATAATACAATAACAAGCAAACAAATACACGAATAATATTTATTCTCAAATAAGTCAAAAGTGATCCGCTAAAAGGTTCATTTCAGTGTCACAAAGTAGTTAGGATGATAAAAACCGAGTTATTTGAGGGTCGCACCTGGCATCCGGCTACTTTTTTGACGTTTGACTGCAGATGTAAAGTTAAAAGTGTAACTAAAATATGCTCGAGTGAGTCACAACGATTTTACTTTCATAAAAATATAGCATTATATTTTTTTTTATGTTACTACTTTAGAGCCCCAGAGCTCCTGGGGGGGGATTGGGGATAGGGTCGGCAACGCGCTTGCGACGCTTCTGGTGTTGCAGGCGTCTATAGGCTACGGTAGTCACTTACCATCAGGTGAGCCGTACGCTTGATTGTCGACTAACGCCGAGTTGCACGAAACAAAATTAAAATTTAAGATTAAACTAATTTAATCACAAGAATTTCATACAATTCTTGCGATTAAATTAGTTTAATCACTACCTAATGGTAAGTGACTACCGTAGCCTATAGATGCCTGCAACACCAGAAGCGTCGCAAGCGCGTTGCCGACCCTATCCCCAATCCCCCCCAGGAGCTCTGGGGCTCTATTATACTTTCATATTTGTTTAATATTTTAATATCTTTAGCCTACACACACGGTCGTCTGTTCCTACAGTAAGCAACTTAATGCTTGTGTTAACTTCTAATCTATTTTTTAAAGATAAATAGAGATAGAAATAATACATAAATAAATAAATATGAATATTACACCCAGACTCAGGTGGGAATCAAACCTACAACCCACTGAGCAGAAAGCAGGGCCACTATAAACTGCGCCAACGGGCTAGTCAAAAATAATAAATATTCAAAAGTAATTGTTAGCGTATTTGCTTGGTAATGTATATAAGGATAAAATTGGTTCAAAATTAGAATTTTTTTCGTTATTTTCTGGCATAAAAAAACTATCAATCGGTCAATTAATAGTAAAACCTCTATACCTACATAAATCCTTTTTATCAATATATTTTTTCTCTAATAAAAGGCTGCGCTCGTAAAATCTCATATAAGCCGGTATTCACGATAACACCGACACCTTTCAACGAATGGATTAAGACCTGATAAAAACTCTTTTGAATACACTTAAATATTCCTTTTGTGCGTACATTACACACTAAGCTACTGACCTTACAGAATAATATGTACCCTTATACGAAAAATTGATAACATAAAAAAAAATCTAAAACTGTAACATAAGCAATAAGATCTGTTTGAAGATGTTTGCAATAATAGTCCTAAATTGTAAATTTTTAAAAGCAAAGCAGTAACTATAATCATGATCAGTATCAAAATAAATTCGTTGGTGCGATTTTAAAAGCAAAACCTAATTTTAATTATACTTTTTTTTGATCCCATATTAATTTTCAGTCCATGAACTATAAAACGTCTTATAAGGTCTTAAAAATTCACGATTTAAAAGATTTTTATTTGGCGCGAACACCCATGGTTCTCAAATTTATGAGCGATGAAACTGTAAAATATAGGTAGTTGTATGAATTGGGTATTACCAGAGTGATTTGTAAATTATTCAAATAAAAATTTTAATAAGCCACTTACTACGTAGGTCTTATTATAAAATAGAGCGTGGTTACGAGCAGGTAGGCGCAGTCCTTTATCATTAGGACTATGGGATCTCAAGGGATTTTCCATTCGCTATCCTGTTTTCTTATTCTTATCAGGGATGAAACTCTGCCCGGGCGTATGTATTTATACATCGGAAAGTTTCATTTCGTTTTGCCAATACTGTACATGTTTTGAATCAACTATTTTCAACCTTCGAAACTAAATACATAAAAATATTTACAATAAGGACGATATGAACTCGAACTATTCGTCTAACCCTCTCTCTTCTTTTATTAAACCCTAAGATTTATTAACTCTTTTTGATTTTGAAATTTTCCGCGATTATTCTTGATTTACTGGCATTCATTCGATTCTATTCCATCTCTGAAATAGTGAAATTACGTGTCTACCCCGTGCTAGTCTCACAAACAAAACGTAAAAGTTTCAAGTTGATTTCTATCTAAATTATTTTACAGTAAATTAAATCACATGATAATAGTAACTTATTTCAACTAAAGTACGTAGCACACACAATTTAAGATATGTTTGATCTGACTTTGTATTTTTATTTTGTGTTAAAAAATATTAAATAAACAAATAAATCAGTAAAGGTTAGTTACTCATTCACCTAATCTCAGAATCTACGATCTGATTTCGATCAAATTTTAATTGACTATTCGTGTTACGATAAAAATCTTTTTATTAATAAAGGATTTAAAACTACAACTCATTGTATTACGACTAAAAACAAGAGGAGAGTTAACAATAACTTTTGTAATAAAACGTATAATTTAAAACTAGTTAAGTCCTATAATTGTTACCTCAAGGTGATCAAAACGAAAGTAGACTCATAACGAAGCAAAATAGGTGAATAACAAAAAAACCATTATCTTCAAAGCACATTCGACGGAATCCATATCTTCGTTAACATTAAATTATAGTTCCCTAAATGTAATCGGCAGATGCACAGACATGGCTTGTGTTGCGAGTTGCGACTTTAAAACCTGTTCATATTTCTTTGTTTTTTTAAAACGTGTTTACGGCGCTTATTTGCTAATGAATATATTTTTAAACAGCGGTATTCATAACTTCGATCGCGTGGTAATTGAACCCTTACTTATAAAAAGATTGCATATATTTAAATTTGAAATTAATCAAATTGTAAATACAATTAAAAAAAATAAAAGCCTTAGACTTACGCATAATGGACCTGTGTTAGGTCTGAATGCGGAAAACCGAGCCCACAAACAAAAACAAAAAAGCCTTAGACTTTATTACACTTAGTAATAAGATGTTTTCTTGTATTGAGGGTCTAAGAACACAGATACACACATACCACAGACAGAAACACCCAAATAATGACAAACATTTACAGTACCTTTTTATGACATTTATAGTAATTTTAGTCAATATCTCTATATAACTATATTTTTTCTTGTACGTTTCAAGTTTGCAGGTAGAGAATGTTCTTTAGTATTAAGCCAGTCTCACATTTCTTTAATTAAAATAAATGAAATAATTTAATGTTATTCTATTCATTTATTTATTTAATATTAAAAACCACGTATAAAAATATTAATAATATATGTGATGCTAGAACGCATAACGCGATTCTTTGATCATCGAACCCTTTCATTTCCTGGTGTAAAAATATTGCCTACATGTTATTTATATATGGTTCATATTGGTTCGACGAATATAAGGTTAAATTGGAAAACCTTTTCTTTGTAAAATATTAGACTTCGTGTAAAAAGGTTCAAGTTTTAAAGAGTTTATTTCTCATAAAAACATAAAGTTCACTTACAATGAGATACATACAATCATTAAGCTGTAGTAGGATGTAACAATTATTCCCTCTGGAACGCTTAATCGAAATATTTACAATTACATTATATATACGTATTCTTTTAATTTTGATTAAAAACTATTTAAGCTTCACTCGTAATTCTGTGGTCTGTACTTCACTCCCTCAAACAATATTGTTTCTTACCCATTGACGGTTTTTTATACATCAATGTTCTTACCACACTTTGTACGTACACTAGTTAGATTTCATTTATCTTTGTTTCTCAAATTGTGTTTAGTTATTTTTTTATCAATTTTGATGTTGGAGTGTACTGAATCATATATTATTAGATAATGTTCAATATTCATACCTATGCAGGTGTAAAAACTGTATAATTGGGTGATATTTAGCAATTTTGTTTCTTGATAAACTAAAAGTTTTTATAATATTATATTTGTTTGTTTCAAGGAAGTGAAACTAGGACAGTAATATGCCACATACTATCACGAGTTTTTCTTCTTTTTTAAGGCTTTAATTCTGTGCCAATTTTTATAACACCGAGATTTGTTTTAGACCTGTATCTCCTATTCAAAGTTCTTTGGACATAGACTGTCGAGTCATCTAGCAAAAATTAATAAGTGGTTTTATCATAAAAGTACATAAACAACTACAATCTTACAATTTTTAATACAATAATCTCATACAAAAAATATATCAAACGAACAAATATTTCAATCATCAAAACCAACATGTCCTGAGTAAATGCGTCATATTGTTTGAACAAGTCGAACGTGTGTTATATCAGACATGCTCAGAAGATGGTATCAACTAACGATGCGATAAACCTAAGGACTCGGTATCGAGACCAGGTGATTGCATGTCAACGGCAAAGAAATAACAAATATTTGTTTCCAAACACGTTTCGAACTCAAAACGAAACTTGGAACGTATTAACGTATACATTTCTCAATAGATTTTTATAAAAAATATTTTAAAATGAAAAGGAACAAGAAATTTGTACGATGGAAGTTATTGATTCAGCATGTAACATGTGGGATGTTACTTATGCCCAATAAGTCTCTATCTTAATGTAGGGAAAGGGTCTATATGATCACCAATTTATACAAAATCCACGCTATGAGTTCTTTCATGTAACTTTATGGTATATCGAAGACGGCATACCGACAATTGGCTATTTCGCGTTTTACAGAAATTATTTATAAGTGTAGTATTATTAATCCGAGTCAAAATGAAATCCATATTCTAAAATATTTAATAAATACATACATACATATAAATCACGCCTCTTTCCCGTAGGGGTAGGCAGATACCACTTCTTTCCACTTGCTACGATCCTTACATACTTATGTTTCGCTTCCTCCACTTTCATTATTCTTTTCTTACATGCTCTTCGGTTTAGGGTACTCTTGACCTGGCCTTTTTTCAAGACGTCTCTGATCTGGTCTTGA
This sequence comes from Melitaea athalia, assembly GCA_905220545.2. Lineage (NCBI taxonomy): Eukaryota > Metazoa > Arthropoda > Insecta > Lepidoptera > Nymphalidae > Melitaea > Melitaea athalia. The sequence continues at coordinate 4,413,848 of HG992178.1, read as the reverse complement.
AAAGTCCGCCTAGGTCTACCCTTTCCAACACTTCCATTCACACTCGCCTTATACACTTTTTTCGTCAATCGTTCTACATTCATTCTCTCGACATGGCCAAACCATCTCATCATACCTTACTCAATTTTTGTCACTACATCTTCTTTCAGACCACAACGTTTCCTTATCTCACTATTTCTTATCCTGTCACTCAGTTTAACTCCTATCATACTTCTTAACGCTCTCATCTCAACTGCATTTATTCTGCTTTCATGTTTCTTCTGCCATACCCAACTTTCACTTCCATACATGAGTTTCGGAACCAACACCCCCCTATGCACAGCCAAAAGAGCCTTATTAGACACCTTCCGACTGCTTATAAAGGAGTGCAAAGCTCCATTCACCATGTTTCCTGCATTCACTCTTCTTTCAATATCACTCTCACGCTTTCCATCTCTTGTAATCTTTGAACCCAGATACACAAAATCATTCACCTGTTCTATTCGTTCATCTCCAATCACTATATTGCAGTCTGTCACTGTCTCGTTTCTTTCAAACACAATCACTTTCGTCTTCTTTACATTCATCTTCATTCTCTTTCTAACAAAAGCTTCATTCATAGTAGTTACCATCTCCTGCAACTCCTCGGCCGAGGACGCAAGTAATACTTGGTCATCAGTAAAATATTTAAATCTCACTGAAAGTATAATTGGGATATTTTTAAATATTGACTTTAAAAATTGGTAACAAATATTACAATTTGTTAATTAAACATTTAAAAAAAATATTAAATGTTCTAAAAAGTATCGACTTCAAAGCTCAGCGTCAATTAAGTGTCCTATAAAAAGATCAAAAAGTTCTTCAAATTTTACGCGCTTTTTATATGAGTTTAGTTAGTAAACGTTTGACTGCAACTTGTACTTGATAGTACAGCGTTGTTTTTCCAACAAGTTAAACTATTTTTAAGACCAATATTTTTTTTATTGGTGCACACATAGATCGATAGAATCTATTATTTTTAAATACTGTTAAATTACAACTAAACCTTACAACACATACCTATATAATATTTTATAGGAAATTTGAGACCGTAAAGTCAAAGTAAATGTTTTATTTCTTATTGTTTTAATTTTTTTTATTTTGATGACGAAAAACTGACACTACACAGCCTTAACAAAAAATTAAATCAAGAATATAAAAAATTGTCCTTTTTTTCTTCATTTTACTAAGTCTGTACTTATGTATTACTAACCGGGCCTCGCGGCTCTACCCACTGAATTCATTAATTATCATTAAATTCACTAAATTAAACATCAAACATGCAAAATAAAAGCCCATACCATAACAAATATCTCTATAGCCTTTACAAACAATTGCCTTGTGCGGGATGAACACTGTGCCAACGCGTCCTCTATGACTCTACCCGTATAGCATAGCCGTATACCATACTTAACTGCGGTCGCGGAATAGAAAGAAATTCGTACACCGACCCCTCACAGGTGAAGTGACCTCGTATTGTGTGAGTGCAACCGCAATATATTTATACGCGAGCGACAAAGACAAAAGATGACAGGTCTGTGTACGAATTTCTTTCTATTCCGCGACCGCAGTATAGTCGACCTGAAGAACTACTTACCGCCCTATAATTATTTTTTTTTGAATATTGTTTTTATTTTCTTTTTATTTATATAATATACCTTATCCTAAAAATACTGAAAACAACAAAAAAAAAAAAAATATCCAGTTGGGTGCAGGACTCGTTCGGATATTTATGAACACACACCATTCATTTTTATTTATATATACAAATTAAAATACTAAAACACAAACTAAGCACGAAAACGCTCAACTCATTACACTTTTCCTGATTAAATCAGATGTTGAATTACCCAGGTTCCTCACGCTTGAGCGGACGAAAATTTTACGTCACAAATTAGACCTTTAGCCTAAAATATTTTCATATAAATCCACTTAATTAGAGTTTTCACATGAATCTCCCTAATTTCAACCAAAATTTCTGTTATTTCGTTACTTCTATAATGATAAAATGTTTGAGCTTAAACATCACATATTTTGTTTATTTTGAATTGTTTTATTTAGAATAATAAATTAATTACTTTGTACTCAAAGTAATTATACACTTTCAGTTAGGTAAATCTAACGTACAACTTATATAATTTAACTTTGGTATTTCAAGAATACATAATGTTGTACTGATTTCGTTTATTATTTGTACTATGTCTAAAATAATATAATATAATATGAATTACTCCATAACTAGGTGTACTGATTTTGTTAATCCTTTTTAATCGAAAGTTAATAAAAGTCATATTTAAATTTTTTCGAGATCTGACTAAACTTTTTTAGTTATCCCTAATAACTCGTATTATTACGCGTATTATTTATTTGATTGAGTATTTTTTCGGCTACCTACGATGTAGTTGAAGTCGGTTTTCTTTTTCGTTTGCGAGCGAACACAATTAGATTAGTAATATATAAATGAAGATCACATAGTAAACAACACTGACCTACTCTATTTTAAATTACAGACCTTATTCTTTACAGGATTACAGGTCATGCGCTGCAAAGGATAATATTGAGAGAAAACTTGCGTGTAACGGAAGCCATATATAACCGCCGATCCGCAGTAAATAAGTGCAGAAAAATAAATCTCTCATCTTTTTCCTGAAGAGGGAAAAGACCTTTTATCAGCTAAGAAAAATTTATGGCCTAAATTATCGTGGTATTAGAAAAAAAAACACTATTAAATAAGTACAATAAAAATAAATATAAAATTTTAAGCAATTTGTTCCTAGTAGTGTCATGTTTCATTATTTTATTTTCCTACGAGTTGTCTATAAGAGATCACTATCAGTAATAAGACCGTCTTTGCACTTTTTTAAAGTAAGATTATTGTTATTTTCTCTATTGTAATTATACATTTCTAATAAAGTGTTAAATAAATAAATACATGTTTAACAGATCGTCATTTGTTCCTCCGCTAGACAAATTTCAGATTATTTTAAGTGATCAATTTTTATTAAGCATTTTAATTACTACGATTTAATTGGTCAAGAGACATGGCTAAAGTAAGTGACAGTGATGGATCACTATTTCTTAATGCGAAAAGACTATAATAACCGACTGCAATACATATTTAAAAATACTATTTTTATTAATGTTCTTATAGATTAAATAAATAATAAACTATGGTTATATTTTAAAAATAATAAAGTATTATAATTAAACTTCTAAGTATGTGCCTAAGTTTATAGATAAGCTAGTTTCATTTTGTAGCGAGTGTTCGTTTTGCGCAATAAAACACAATTGTTGAGTAGGATAGTGTGGAGCTCGCAGCTCGGAATTAGTTTGTTTACGTTGGAACTCGTAATAAGCAATTTCTTTGATTAAGCGTTTAAATATTTTAACATGACACCGCATTATGAACGTATAATTCGCAGATAATATAAATATCACGTATATGTAAAGATGTTTAAGGGCTTGATTCAGTAATCTTGCACATATTTTACGAAAAACTTTAACAGCAGAAGGGAAAATAGGCAATTATGCATGGCCTGTTTCACCTTAATTAATAAGCAACCACTTCTAGACTCATTTCTGAAACATTCCATAAATAAACCGGAATTCGATAGTGAAAACTAATAGGTACTTCTCTCTGTTGGTTATCTTCAAACGTTAGATAGCGTTAACGGCATCCAGTTTAACAGGCCCTAAAAGTAATATTAAATAATTCTGATGTAGTGATGCGAGGGCGCGATAATCTTTTACCTAAGGTTTTTTTAATTTGATACGGATTGTGCTGACAGACGCAGCGTAGGACGCCCTCCGGCCCACTGGACCGATGATCTACGTAGGATCGCCGGTGGGTGCTGGATGAGGACTGCGGAGAACGGGGAAGTTTGACGCGAACTCGGGGTGGCCTAAGTCCAGCAGTGGACTGCGATGGGCTGATGTGATGTACGGGGCAGATATTTATATTTGTACTAGCTGACCTCGGAAACGTTGTTTTGTCATAAATGTTATTTACCCCCTTAATCCCCCCGCTCTATAATTTAGGGTTATAAAAAATAGATGTTGGCCGATTCTCAGACCTACCCGATATGCACACAAAATTTCATAAAAATCGGGCCAGCCGGAGGAGGAGTATGGTAACTAACATTGTGACACGAGAATTTTATATATAAGACTAGCTGACCCCGCAAACGTTGTTTTGCCATATATGATATTAACCCCCGCAACCCTCTCTTGTGGGTGAAATTTCGTAAAATCCGTTCTTAGCTGACCTCTACTCGGCGAAAGGAATATTCCTACCAAATTTCAAGTCTCTACGCCTTATGGTTCCAGAGATATCGTGATGAGTCAATGGGTGGAAATCTCTTTTATATATAAGATGAAAATTTGTTTCTTTTCTGAGTGTGTATGTTCTTGTACTTCTTGTATGTCTCTCTTGTATGTCTGTATAACTTTCAGTTTCAGTTGTTATAAAACATAGCGGTCTTTAGCCTCTCAGATCTCACCAGTGGAAAAGCGTAGCGTATTAGGATACAAGAAGCTAGGGCCTCCTAAACAAAGAGAAGATTTTGGACCAACAGTGGGTTGGTTACGTCCAGCAGCGTTTCAAGCACTATATTGCCACTAATCATTATGCATATTTTTTAATTTTTTATTAAATTTTTGAAAACAAAATTGCACCAAATAATTTAGTAAGTATTTTGCTAAGCTTTTAGTATATTTCTCTATAAGTGAAGTAAAAAGTACCGGTAATTAAAATTTCCATACTTGTGTATGGCAATGCGAAATTTACCGAGTACTGTCCCGTCCCATTTATGAGTAACCTAGTTTTTTCTCACACTCATTGTCTATTTAAGTTGCTTACCTTAGGAACAGACGACCTTGTGTGTATGTTAAAAGATATTTATTTATTACTTTATTTTTTTATTTATGTTGACATTTTTAAGCAATATTACACGTATATTTCTAATGTTTGAATGTGATTAACATAATTATCTCTATATTTGCGATAAAGGAAACTATCTACTATGTCCTATAACTTTTTCGCTTCGGCCTGTAATATCCAATTGCAGTAATAGGCCTCTTTTCCCATGTAGGAGAAGGATCAGAGCTTAATCCACCACGCTCCTCCAAGTCGGGTTGGCAGATATATTCCCTACTATGATTAACGATCTATCCGCCTATATCCCACTGTTGGGCATAGGCATTTTTTTCATGCAGGAGACGAATGTATATAATAAAGTACGCGGCGTAGATGCACCGTCAAAAACAAACAAAACTTAAATTGGTTAACAGAGATAACAGAGAGGGTGAGATGATTAAAATTACCGATTAACATTAAAATTATAACATCATATAATCATAAATAATAAAATTATATACAGAGATAAAAAATTGCGGTAACCTTTTTAATCCGATTAATTAATCATGAATTTCTGTGTAACCTTTTTAAAAAGTTTTCGTAATTTTATAAAACAAACAATATTAGTACTTTTTGCTCTCGACAGGTGAAAATTATACCTTTTATGAATGAAAGAGGTAACAAAAACACTTACCCATATATAGCAGCAGAGCCTGCTATGGCGCCTCCACACTGAGCGGCCACGTACAAGGCCGTACGAAGCGGAGATACACGGCGTCGAACGCATAACGCAACAGAGACCGCGGGGTTGACGTGAGCACCTGAACAGATGAAGAAAATACGTTAATTTATTTATTTTAGGGATAATACAGCGCAATATAAGTACATACATAGAGTACAATTTTGTCATTTGCCATTTAAGTTATTTCATGCTACTAATGTTTTCTTTATAGACAAGTAAGTTGAATCTCAAAAAATATATATATGCGTGACAACACCGTCTCTCTCTCTACATGTTGGTAATTTTGTATATCGTAGTTACAACTTACAATATGTCATGTAATGTTAAAGTGCACAATGAAGTATTAAATAAATAAAGTCCTAACGATAAATATATATTTTTTATTGAAGTAAAACTTCTTTACGCAAGAGAGCGTTACGAAAAGTGTGATCTGACGAGGCGAACGGAAGTTGAAAGGGAGATATAAGTTAGTGAAAATAGAAAGAGAGAGAATTACGTAAGTTTTACTTCAGTCGTGTGGTCTAAAGCACACTCGTTTTTTATAGTCAGACACACAGAGGTATTTTTTTTTATTTTGGGCAAGGGTTAAAAAGGTCACAACACTAAAAATTATTTTAATGTCCCGCAAAATAATTATTAATTTAATAGATTAAGAATTTATATTTTATTTATTAACAAAATTAAATGAAATAAATTTAATGTATTTACCGCAGTCTTTCAAAAATACCTCTACCTTTAATTAGTAGGTGCTTGTTCTGAATTTTATGTCTTTACCATATGTGTTCTCAAGTATGAGATGTATGTCTATCTACATATTCCCACCATATATAGCAAAGCTTCTACTAGAGACAACTTTTTTAGTATCACACTTCCACAAGTACAATAAATTTTGTATATATTTTAGTTTCGGTTTTTATAATTGTGTTACTAAATGCCAAACAACGAAATTCTTATTTACGTTTTAATTACATCACGTTATTAATATTTCTAAAATAGTTTTAGGTAAGCGTTTCGAAGCCTTTAATTGATATCTTATACTATTAAACGAGCAATTCTTGTATATAAGTATATATATATATATATATATATTTTCTGAATCTCGGAATCGGCTCCAACGATTTTCGTGAAATTTAGTATGCAGGGGATTTCGGAGGCGAAAAATTGATCTAGCTAGGATTCATTTAAAAAAAATGTCGTTTTATCCCTGTTTTTAAGCAATGAAAAAATATCATTAGAATACGAAGCTTAATTTCACTACGCGTCAACATAGCTTTAATGGCGTAATTAGGAAATCGGCGGGTGTCAAATCTTGTTGACCCGGGTTCGAATCTCAGTCGTCAGATAAATTTTTTGTCTTTTTTTTTAATTTCACTCGTGATTTATTATTTAAATAAAATTAAAATATAAAAATAACGAGAAAAAAAAAACAAAAAATAAAATGAAAATACCGAGCTAGGCTCGGTCACCCAGGTACTAATTTTAATAAGATTTGCTTTGAGACAAATACATATTATAACACAGATAATCCTAATCTAAATAATTTTTATTACAAAGTAACGTTACTATCACAAAAGATAATGAGACAAATACCGAATCATATTTTTATATGGTTGTCTGAAATGGAGCAACTGAGCAAAAGTGTTTATGCTTTTATCATAAGTTCGGTAGTAAAGTCCAGAGTATTTTACATAAGTGCTTCGCGTTTCACGTATAAATTTTTGCAAGATGTCTCAAATGTAATGTAAGTAAGTAAACTTATCATAAAATAAAAATACACTGAATTTATTTTGTTAATAAAAATTTATATACTTTATGTATGTACAAGAAATAAGACTCCTAATATTATTTATACATTATTTATTTATTTACACTTTTTTGCACACCAACACAGTAAGTAACAAAAATTTAATAAATTAAACAAAAATTTATGTAATACATATAATGTATTTTAATCTTATACTAATATATAAAGCTGAAGAGTTTGTTTGTTTGTTTGTTTGTTTGTTTGTTTGTTTGTTTGAACGCGGTAATCTCTGGAACTACTGGGCCGATTTGAAAAATTCTTTCAGTGTTAGATAGCCCATTTATCGAGGAAGGCTATAGGCTATGTATCATCACGCTAAGACCAATAGGAGCGGAGTAAACGCCGACGAAGTCGCGCGCAGAAGCTAGTGTAATATAAATTGTAATGTTTGTGTACGATAGCGCAATAAATAAATATTGTATTCTACCACAACAAAAATAATAAAGTTGCATTAGTTGCAACAGGCGCAGGTAATGTTACATTATTCTATTGTACATATACAAACGAGTCGGTATAAGATTTTGATGCCTATTCGAATAATGTTTATAATTTTCATTGTTTACTTCATTCCACATACCAAGATTTGTAGAAAATACAGCAGCATTAAAATAAATATTAATTCAATATAATTATTATTATAATCTATACTAATATAATAAAGCTGAAGAGTTTGTTTGTTTGATTGTTTGTTTGTTTGTTTGTTTGAACGCGCTAATCTCAGGATCTACTGGTCCGATTTGAAAAATTCTTTCAGTGTTAGATAGCCCATTTATCGAGGAAGGCTATAGGCTATATATTATCACGCTAAGACCAATAGGAGCGGAGTCCACGCCGACGAAGTCGCGCGCAGAAGCTAGTATAATATAAAATAAAAATATATACTTATAGGTAGGGATCCCTAGTACATATTTTTCACCTGATTAGTAACAAGCTAATTTTCCGGGAGTAGCTTCATTTTGATGAGACAAACAAAAAGTTCCTCTTCGAAAACTCTCGATTGTGGTAGATAATAGAGTTAGCAGGAGATAGAGCAGCAGTGAGCGTAGGACCGGGATAACGTACCACGCAATTTGTAGGACAATATTACCATCAAATTATATAAATATTAACTAATTAAAAGAAAAAAAAATCAGAAAAAAAATCCATTTTTGATGACCTCACGAGGTCATCAAGTTGATGACCTCGTAAGGTCATCAAAAATTATTACTAACCAGCTGATTTTTTTTTCTTTTAGTTAGTTAATATTTATAAAATTTGATGGTAATATTGTCCTACAAATTGCGTGGTACGTTATCCCGGTCCTACGCTCACTGCTGCTCTACCTCCTGCTAACTCTATTATCTACCACAATCGAGAGTTTTCGAAGAGGAACTTTTTGTTCGTCTCATCAAAACGAAGCTACTCCCAGAAAATTAGCTTGTTACTAATCAGGTGAAAAATATGTACTAGGGATCCCTACCTATTAGTATTATTTATGTAGCTAATACAAGAATTCTTTAGGTCTTATGTGTATGTGTAAAAATGTTAGTTTGTACACACTATTCCTAATACCGATAGTTTCGATAATATAAACTTTTGGTTTGGACTTTGAAATTCAATTTATTGACAAAGATTGATTACATACAGTTCCCAAACATTACAAAACTCCATGGTTCAAATCACAAGTCACAACAGCAGCAGGGTGAAATGGAAGTTACAGTGAATGATTTTTTGTAATTCCATTATTATTGTGTATTTCAGAGACTAAGAATACGCAATTAAAAAAAAGCTTAACCTCTTAATATTAAGAACGCAATAAGTCTAACAACAACCACACAATTAAATAATATTTTAAAACGATTACAATATATTGTTACGTAGGTATGTGTTATAAAACATAGCTATAAGGTAAAGTTATGAGGTGTTTTATTTCAGTCATAAAGTATAACAAATGTTTATTGACTAATACAGTTGTTGCATTCGAATAACAAACAGAAAACGAAAATAAATTCATGCGTCGAGGACATAAAAATACTAAATTCTCTATGCTGCAGTGCGATAAAGCATAAAGCAAAATTACCACACAAAAACCAATCTCGTGGGGATACAAAGAGAAACGTTGAACTAGGAATGCATAATGCTTAAAATTTCAAATATAAAAATATGTCCATGCTCCATATGGTCATTGCACCAGATTTTAAGTCTTTTTACCCGACTGCCAAGGAAGGGTTATGTTTTTCGCGCGTATCTTGTATGTATGTATGTGTGTAATATTCTTTACTACCTCATATTTCCAGAACTGCTGAACGGATTTACATAATTAAGGTATCGTTAGATTCGTATTAGCAGCCCAAGTGTTCTTAGATAGGTGACGTTAAAAAAATCAAACATGGCGGCTGTGAGAAGCCATTATAGTAAATGAAAAAAAAAATTGTTTATCGAATACTACAATATGGGTATCAAATTAAAGGGCTTAATACAATGATTTCAAAAAGGCATATTATGATTATTATTACCGTAATAATAATAAAGAAATACAATAAGAAAGTTTAAAAATGTGAATTTTGCTCTTTCCCATGTCTATGCCAAGCAAGCTGCGAGCCGCGCTTCTTCCTCGCCTCCTAGGCAAAGATCAATTTTGGGGTATATATTTTCCTTCTATTAAATTCCTTTCCTTCCTTTCTATTAAAAAATTAATTATCAAATTCGGGCTACTGTGTAAAAAGTTATGAATGGTCAAACATCAAAAAATATACGTGGTGACCTTATAGAACATCCGCTGTTTTTTTTCGTCGGTAAAAAATTACTTAATCAATCATATGATGTAAACTCTTTTAATTAATTGAACCGATTATACAATTTGTCTAAAACTAAAAAGACACAAATAAAATAATAATTAAAAGAAAACAAAAAACCCGCCTGCGTGAAGAACAACTAATAGAAAATCAACTGAAAAGGCTGGAACAAGATAAAAATTCAATAATTACATACATTATGTACAACATTATGTACTGTACACTTAAAAATATCAATACGGTAGTCCTTCGAAATTTTATGCAACATCGTACATAATATGCAGTCGGAGACATGAAATTGAAGGATAAGTCAAATCATTCTCTCTTTGTGCATATTATGTACGATGTTGCATAAAATTTCGAAGGACTACCGTATTGATATTTTTAAGTGTACAGTTATTATTTTATTTTATTATAGTAATTTCTGTGTAAAATATTATAACGACGTGTTGACTATATAATGACTTGTATCTGCTGATAAGGCAACATAACATACATTATTTCAACAAAATCAATTCTTCTTAAAAGAAGAAGAGGTTAAAACCAAAAGTAAGTAAACGTACAAAGAGTTCATCATAGTATTTACTAATCTGTGGTAGAGTACGCGAATCAACATCGTAGCTACGCAGCATACTTCCAGTCTTTTGTCTAATTAGCAAGTTAGTCTTTGGGTTCCTTCCAAACCAAAATGAATTAGTAGTTGTCTGTAAGAGATACTCTAATAGTTAAGTTACGATTGTCGGCAGTTGGTGAATTGTTATGAAGGTTCTGAAATAACGACAAACTACTACTTGCCAAGTTAAAGTTTTGATAGCGTCATATATTATATGACACCCAGAATTCTATGAGGAATTTAACGAGCATTAATTTACCAACATTGCTTAAGATTTTGGAAGGTATATGCAAATGTGAATACAATAATACATATGAAGATGTTTGTCTGTTGAAAGATACGAATATGTTCTGTTTCTGTGAGATTATAGTCATTATCTCAATAAGGTTTAGATCTAAAGCTCTCACACTGCGAATACTTGTTTATTTTGTATAAAGAAGACACGTAAGTTAGAATAGACGCCGCGTTGGCGCAGCGGTCACAACACTGGATTGCGATTGGCTGTTGCGAGGGCGGTTGCGGGTTCGATCACCGCACACGACAACATTTGTATTGGCCATGCAGATGTTTGCCGTGGTCTGGGTGTTTGTGCAGTCCTTTTGGGTCATCCCACCGTGCCTCGGAGAGCACGTTAAGCTGTTGGTGCCGGTTTGTTTTCATGTACATTTGATAGCGATCTTTACTCATAGTAGGGAATATATCCGCCAACCCGCATTGGAGCAGCGTGGTGGATTAAGCTCCGATCCTTGTCCTACATGGGGAAAAGGCCTATGCCCAACAGTGGGATATTACAGGCTGAATCGTGATCGTGATCGTAAGTTATAAATTACTCAGTCATTATAAAATTAATTCTATGAAAATTTGATGTGTTTATATATTACAATTTCAAAAACGTAATTTACTTACAGACATGAGAATAATGAAGTCTTAGAAAGTTGAAAATACATAATTATTTGAGTAGGTCACGATAAAAACTTGAACGTTATAGCACTTTTCTGATTGTATGTACCGACTTTCGTTCAAATTGATTCTTCGATTAAAATAAACTCAGTATAGTACTAAAATCACAATGATATTCAAGATGAATAATTTCGAATTCTTATCCAAATAACTTTAAACTTCGTCTATTGTAATAACTTGTAGGTACCTACTCGAAGACGCCGGAAGCTAGACACTTTCTGCTTGAACTCCGCAGTGTAACTCACTAACTTAAATATAATATTAATGTCTTTAAAGGTTCCGCCTGCGTTGACTTTTATATTGATCTATAAAGTCATATATAATTTTAGTTTCAGTCGTTTTAAAGAATATCGATTACAAAAAAATATTTATCTATTTTACTGGGATAAGAAGTCATAACATTGGAAATTTGGATGGGCTTATGAGGATATTTTTTGTATGTGTAATATTGTATGTATTCATTTTTACGAGAGATAACGAATACGTATTTAACATGACTTGTATTAAGCTGTTCAAATGAATGAGGGTAATGTTTTCATTTGGAAATGTTATTACTCTCACGACAAATGCAGTAAGAATAAAAAAATATATAAAGATTATACCTACATGTTTTTTTACAACCACTGTCTTAAAATTTCAATAAGTACAAATAATAAACGAAAATATCTTTTTGAAAAATATATAGGAGAGCGTTCAAGAGTTAGAAAATAACCTTTTATTGAAATAAACGTTACTTTTACACGATATGAGAAGTCTACTTCATTTTCACGGATGTTCGAAATGGAGATTAAGTATTTCACTACCCTTTGGGCGTATCCAACGGTCATTGAGGTCATAACACCCTCTCTGGGCTGGGTCAAAGTATACTCAATATTTTATGTTATTTTATTAAAAAAAAATTAATAATGAAAATTAGGTTTCATGTACGAGATCACACATATTACGATCGCGTATTGTTATCTATACTAATATAATAAAGCTGAAGAGTTTTTTTGTTTGATTATTTGTTTGTTTGTTTGAACGCGCTAATCTCAGGATCTACTGGTCCGATTTGAAAAATTATTTCAGTGTTAGTTAGCCCATTTATAGAGGAAGGCTATAGACTATTATATCATCACGCTAAGACCAAAAGGAGCGTAGCACCAATGAAGAATGTTTCAAAATCGGGGCTTGTTTTTCTTTTTGAGAGCTTCCGCTGCGATGTTTGACGGAATTGGTCCTATTCCACGCGGACGAAGTCGTGCGCAGAAGCTAGTGTTATTATATTATGCTTTAACTGAATGTTCATTGTATCCTCCAGCGGAGCATTGAAAACGAGCTAAATTGATTTATAAAGGGTCGTGGATTATATAAGTGACTCGATTACTGCACGCAATAAAATGTAAATAGCGTATACATTTTCTTGATAGGTTAAGAGGCAAACGAAGGGAAATAAATAAGTTAAGTATAATAAATAAATAATAAATCGACTAAAGACGTAGGCAACTTCATGCCTGTGATTTAAGTAATATTGCTAGCTGATTTACTAAATGTTTGTTTTTTAAGAACATCGGCGGTTCCTACATTGATTTTAATATTGGGCAAAAAGCGGCTAAAAAAATCACTTTTGTTGTATGAGAGCAAAAATAGGCAAAAATGACGTTTTTTGTGTGGGAGCCCCCCTTAATATTAATTTTATTATTGACTAGCTTCTGCGCGCGACTTCGTCGGCGTGGACCCCACTCCTATTGGTCTTAGCGTGATGATATATAGCCTATAGCCTTCCTCGATAAATGGGCTATCTAACACTGAAAGAATTTTTCAAATCGGACCAGTAGATCCTGAGATTAGCGCGTTCAAACAAACAAACAAACAAACAAACAAACAATCAAACAAACAAATTCTTCAGCTTTATTATATTAGTATAGATTATTAAAGTAAAAATAGAACTGAGTATTTTGTGAATATTTCAAGTGTCTACCTGTTGCCATTATTGATATCGAGCAAAAAAAGGCAAGAAAATCGCATTTGTTGTATGGGAGCCCTTAAATATTTATTATATTTTGTTTTTAGTATTTGTTGTTATAGTTATAGCGGCAACAGAAATACATAACTTGTGAAAATTTCAACTGTCTAGCTATCGCCGTTCTTGAGATACAGCCTGGTGACAGACGGACGGACGGACAGCGAAGTCTTAGTAATAGGGTCCCGTTTTTACCCTTTGGGTACGGAACCCTAAAAAACGACCAATAAATTTAGACTACCAGAATAGTATGAAAGTCTTTCTTTTACTTACAACAAAAAGTGTGTGTGTGTTTTATATAAGCACGTAAGAACTGTAAGAAGTTATACTACTTTGGCTAGCTAACTTCACGTTGTTAGCTTCTTCTTCGTTGACTAGCTAACTTCAGGGTGTCGGTTTTTTGTGACGGTGTCCGCGCGTATCGTAATTTACTCTCATCATTTTTCCCTAACGCGCCAATCGAAATATAACTTCAAAAATATATTAGCAACTTCGTTTGCAGGCATACTTCATATCAACATGAAAAGTTTTTATAATATTGTTTAACTTTCGTGTACCTAAATCATGTAATCCCTATCAATAGTATCATTACCGTATGTACCTACTAAACTCTCAATATAACTGGGCAAAGGCCGGCTGTCGTATTAAGGACAATTTAATTAAAAATAGGTACCTACATCTTAAAAAGGTCACTGGACAAAGAAATACAAAAAGGCTTCATGCTATTTTTGTAAGTATCGAGCATCAGAGAGACAACCAGGAGGAGCAGAGAGAGAAACAGGGATAATATATTACATAATTACTAATATAATTATGTGCGGTAAATATCATGTAACACCTACTTGCTACGTATAGCTAATTAGGTATATATTGTTGTTACCATACCTACTATACATAACATTTATAATTATTGAATTAAGAATTAAAAAATTGCGGTCAAGTTTTTTTCTTTTTATAACTATTAATCTAAATACGAAAGATTCCTATTTATATTATGCACTAGCTTCTGCGCGCGACTTCGTCGGCGTGGACTCCGCTCCCTGAAAGAATTTTTCAAATCGGCCCAGTAGTTCCAGAGATTACCGCGTTCAAACAAACAAACAAACAAACAAACAACCAAACAAACAAACTCTTCAGCTTTATATATTAGTATATAGATAATGCAATATTTGAAATTTCTTACTCTTTTGTACACAGAATAGGTACACAGATAAATGGAGATATTTAATTATTTACTAATCTGTGTCTTGAGTTAGACAGTTAAAGGCCATTATGCCGAAATTGCAATCTAAAAGCTAATTTTACATATTTATCTAAACATACATTTATAATATTCTTTTTGTAAATAATTAACTATATAGATATATATAGAAATGTCTATCTAAATTCATAGAAAAATCGAACTACTTTAATTATATTGAAGCTCAAAATATTTTATTTAAAAATTGTTAACTAAAAAAAATATTTTCGTCAAATTTAAATAAGTACATCAAACGCATAAAATTAAAAGCTAAATTAATAATAACAAGCGTCCAGTTAACTCGAAAATAAATATCAATGATTTGCAAATGTTAATTATATTAACCGGTGTCTGATATCTAGTTGATTGTTTTTAATATATTAAGCTAAATCATTTTATATAATATCTTTAGATATTATTTAGTTTGACTGTTACACTTACAACCTACTTTCATACCAATTTCATACGTATCATGTTAATTACGTACAATTTACTTGTATCCTGGTTGTAGCTAATTCCGTCAGTATAGAAAACTTTTCCAAAGGAGCGACGTAACTTTTTCCATAGACACAATAGCCCTTTATTGCGTAGCTTTCTTCTCGCGAGTTCGCCGCGCGGCTTACGCGATTTTAACTAAGCCGTTATCATAATATTATAGCTAATCAAATGCTTCTTTTCAGTAGATTCAGTTGGACGAGCCGCCCAATTTTTTCCTCAGCAAAAATTCTCGATACGAGTAGCTATTAAGAATAACGGAGTCATAAAATTATTGATATCAAGCAGATTTTTTAAATATTGTGTAACCCATGGTATTACTTTTTTTATTCTTATGTCACTCCTTGTTAAGGGCCCCGTAGACGATCAAATATTTGATCAAACTTCATATTAAATTTCTGTTTGACAAACGTGTTTGTCAAATTATTTGATCGTGTGCGGGGCTACGGGTTTTTTTGATATGTTTGTTATATGAAACATGAAGTTTGATCAAACATGTTTGACAAACAAGTTTGATCGTTTACGGGGCCCATTAGTTACCTGACGACGTAGCATTTTTCTGGTTAAAGAACATTGTTAATCGGTCTAGTAGTATTTTGTCTTTTTTTAATGAGAAACATACAAAAAAAGTATCTTTATAACATTAATATAGACTTTTGGTCAGTGTAATATTTACCTATTTATTTTTTTGGTCAGGCGTGAATATCCATAAAAAATTGTCAATTCTTTTTGTCAAAGCAAATTAACGCAATGTCGTTTGAAGATCGGAAAAAAGCGTGGGAACGGAATTTGGCCAAATTTAACGTTTCTATGGGAAACTCCGAAACCATAGAATACACCGTCAAATTTTTGTACTTTTTTGAATAAATATAGCCAGTGTTACGCATCGTTAAAGCATTCATTGTCAATGAAGTTCAACAAAGTTCTTTTTTTCTTTTATTGCACAAAGTTCTTTTGTTGCCAAACAAAACTACTCTGTAACTCCTATATCTTTGGTTATCCTCATACAACCCTTATACTTTCTCCGTTTCATTGTTCTAATTTCTTTCTTCTTTGAACCCTCAGCATACCTGATGTTAATTAGTTCAACCTCCAAGATTCATTACCAGTTTATTGTTATACCAGTATTTTTTAACGATTTCATTACTTCTACGGAAGAAAAACTAATTCTTAAGTTTTAATTAAATCCTGCCTCCCATGGGTGTTGCTGTACAAAGTTTTCAATACGACGTTTTTTTTTATATTAAAAACTGTCGTGAAACTTTTCCATATTATTCCAAAGAGAATTTGTGGAGCGCGAATTATTCTTTACCCACCTTTATACGATTATTCTGGAAGCATTTTTTATTCAATAACAATGTTGGAATGAAATTAAACATGTCAATATAAGCGGACACATTAAGGCGGTATGCCAAGCAAATAACCTTGAGCATTCGATCCCTCTTTGCCGCACCCCACCTCTCGCGGCACATCTAGCGGCATTTGGTGAACAACTTTACGAATACACGTAAAAATTACAGATCTAGGGATCCGCAGACCGCACGGCATTCAATAAAAAAATATATTATTTTTTTATAAGAAATAAATGTTAATTGGTGCGTATATATTTTAGGTAATGAATTCAGTGACTACACTTACGTTCAATAAATACTAACAATGAAGTATAATTACTTAAACTTATAAATAACTAGCTGACCCGGCGAACTTCGTACCGCCTAACAGTCGATTCTTTAATTATTTTTTTTAAATACTTATTTTGCTATTCGGGATAACGGCAATTTGGGTCAGCTAGTAAGATAAAAAAAAGAAAAAAGAAAGTTGATAAGTCAATAATTACATTATGTAAAAAAAATAATTATAAATTAATATATTGACAAATATTGAGATTAATATTTATACGATACTAACGTCACTCAATTGCTATTCGGGATAACGGCAATTTGGGTCAGCTAGTAAAAAGATTAAAAAAAAGAAAAAAGAAAGTTGATAAGTCAACAATTACATTATGTAAAAACAAAAAAATATATAAATTAATATATTGACAAATATTCACATTAATATTTATACGATACTAACGTCACTCAATTGTTTTGTCTTACTGAAACCCCTCCACTAAAACTTAAACTTTATGGTATGGTATTAAAGTTCAAATTGACTTTTAAGTATTATTACGAAACTTTTGTATGGGAATATAGAATAGTGTTGTTTTCAGACTTTTCAGGCAATTTTTCTAATTTTTCGTAAGAAAAATCTGTTCAGCTGCTCTCGAGATTTGCTCTTAGCAACACATTCATCACATTTCATTTCATTTCACAGACATTGTAAGTAGAAAAATAAAATGAAAACAATAAATTAAATTTTATTATATACTAGCTGATCCGTCGAACTTCGTACCGCCTAACAGTCGATTCTTTAGTTTTTTACCGACTTCCAAAAAAGGAGGAGGTTCTCAATTCGACTGTATTTTTTTTTTATGTATGTTAGCTCAGAACTTTTGACTGGGTGGACCGATTTCGATCAATTTTGTTTTAATTGAAAGGTGTTGCGTGTCATGTGGTCCCATTTTTTTAAAAATAAGATCTGACAAGTACTTTTAGAGTTATATCGAATAATGCGTTTTTACTTGACTAATTTTTCGTCGACCTACGTTGTTTTATACCGCATAACTTTTTCCTCGGTGTACCGATTTTGATGATTCTTACGTTAATCGAAAGTTAATACTTGTCATATAGTCTTCGTGAAATTAGATCGAGATCTGATTACAACTTTTTGAGTAATCTTTAATAGCGCGTATTTACTTGACATTTTTTCGTCTTATTATGTTGTATTACTTGTCGATGTAATTGAAGTCGGTTTTTTTTTTCGTTTGCGAACAAACACAATTATTAATTTTTTAAATACTTATTTCTGCTATTGGTGACACCGGGTTACTGGTTAGCTATAAAAAGTAAAGAATATATTAAAATATTGACAAATATTGACATTAATATTTATACGATACTAACATCACTCAATTGCCTTTCCGGAACCCCTCCACTAACTCTTAAACTTTATTGTATGGTATTAAAGTTCAAATTGCCTTTTAAGTATTATTACGAATCTTTTGTATGGGAATATAGAAAAGTGTTGTTTTTAGACTTTTCAGGCAATTTTTTTTAATTTTTCTCACCGTAACAACCATCCTCGTACTTCAAGGAATATTATAAAAAAAGAATTAGTGAAATCGGTTCAGCTGATCTCGAGATTTGCGCTTAGCAACAAATTCAGCGATTCATTTTTATATACATATATAGAGATTTTTTTATTTTAACATAGGTCTAGGTAAAAAGTAAAAACCTATACATGGTCAAATTAAATTAGCTAGCAAAACTCTTTATCATGGGTGTCGTTTCTATAATTTTCAAAGGTGCTAAAACCATTGTTTAGATACCTACACAACAATAGCGTTTTTAAAAAAAACTCAATAGTTTTAAATACACACACAAAACAGCGTCCTCTCA
Source organism: Melitaea athalia (assembly GCA_905220545.2). Classification (NCBI taxonomy): domain Eukaryota; kingdom Metazoa; phylum Arthropoda; class Insecta; order Lepidoptera; family Nymphalidae; genus Melitaea; species Melitaea athalia. Next base: position 4,394,845 of record HG992178.1, on the reverse strand, counting down.
CAATAAATAACAAACAAAAAAAACTAACCCAAACAAAAGTCAACAAAAAATGCTAACAATATGCTAATAAATTATTATTGTTTACTAGCTGTGCCCGCGACTTCGTCCGCGTGGAATTAAAAAAAATTATTGTTCAGTTCGCAGAGATACAAAATAAAAATAAAAGTAACACAGCCTATTACATCAGCTATCTGTCTGTGAAAGTCCCGTCTGAATCGGTCAAGCCGTTTCAGAGATTAGCCGGAACAAACTGACAGACAGACAGACAACAATAAATTGTAAAAAATGTAATTTTGGTATATGTACCGTGTATACATGGATTGCATTTAGTAAAAGGATATTATTTTATTATTACAAACGGACACTCCACTTTTATTTATTTGTATGTATAGAGTATAGACGTATAGATTTATAATATGACGTGAGCGTGCGCTAGCCGAGACGGTGACAAACGACACAAGCTTCTCCCTCCAAACCTTGCGGCAGACTGAATTCCAATTAGGGACACGAAAAAAGTATCGATACTTTGTGGTATCGAGTACATTTCCTTTCGATACCGATACTTTAGTACTCGATACTTTGCATTCGATACTTTTACTCAATGAGTACTTTTTGGCAGGTATCGTATCGAAAGATTTACATGAGTACTATTACACTTTTTCCTGAAATTTTGAAAACATTTATGCAGTATTTGTACGATAATTTAAAGCGACGACCTTTTTAACCGACTTCCAAAAAAAAGAGGAGGTTCTCAATTAGACTGTATTTTTTTAATGTATGTTAGTTAGCTCAGAACTTTTAACTGGGTAGACCGATTTCGATGAATTTGTTTTAATTGAAAGGTGTTGCGTGTCATGTGGTCCCATTTAAAATTTAAATGAGATCTGACAAGAACTTTTAAAGATATATCTAATAGTCTATAACTCTATAGTATTTACTCGACTACTTCTTCGTTGACCAACGTTGTATTATACCGTATAACTTTTTACTCGGTGTACCGATTTTGATGTTTTTTAATTTAATCGAAAGCTAAGGGCCTATGCAAACCACGTTTTTTAAACGCGCCGTCGACGCGCGTTTGAATCGATACAAACGCCACCAAACTGCTCTGTAGGATAAAAACGCGCCATCGACGCGCGTGTCACGACTGTCACGCGATACAGGCGCGATGCAAACGCGCGTGTGTATCGATTCAGACGCGCCGTTGACGCGCGTTTGAATCGATACAAACGCCAACAAACTGCTCTGTAGGATAAAAACGCGCCATCGACGCGCGTGTCACGCGATACAGACGCGATGCAAACGCGCGTGTGTATCGACATAGACGCGCCGTCGACGCGCGTTTGAATCGATACAAACGCCAACAAACTGCTCTGTAGGATAAAAACGCGCCATCGACGCGCGTGTCACGACTGTCACGCGATACAGGCGCGATGCAAACGCGCGTGTGTATCGATTCAGACGCGCCGTTGACGCGCGTTTGAATCGATACAAACGCCAACAAACTGCTCTGTAGGATAAAAACGCGCCATCGACGCGCGTGTCACGCGATACAGACGCGATGCAAACGCGCGTGTGTATCGACATAGACGCGCCGTCGACGCGCGTTTGAATCGATACAAACGCCAACAAACTGCTCTGTATGATAAAAACGCGACGTCGCGCTTAAAAAAAGTGGTTTGCATAGGCCCTAATACTTGTCATGTAGTCTTGTTTGAATTAGATCGAGATCTGATTACAACTTTTTGAGTAATTTTTTAACGGTTCACAGGAAAGTGGACATAAGGTGCCAATCAAACCACCAAGTGTAAATTCATGCGACGTTTCAATCCTTTATTGGACCATCATCAGGCATCTAAAATTTATAAATATGTGAGAAAGCTGTACAACACATATTTATAAATTTTAGATGCCTGATGAAGTGATGCAAATGGACACCTGGACACAACGTTAAATAATGAAAATTTTTGAGTAATCTTTAATAGCGCGTATTTACTTGACTATTTTTTCGTCTTATTACGTTGTATTACTTGTCAATGTAATTGAAGTCGGTTTTTTTTTTTCGTTTGCGAGCAAACACAATTTTATTTTTTTGGTCGACTGACATATTTGGAAACAATCGTTCAGTATTTGTGCGAAATTTGAAGCGACCTTTTTTTTTGGAAGTTGAAGTATCAATTCCTTCTATTGAGTACTTTTGTACTCGATACCTAGAAGTATCGATACTTTTGTTTCGATACTTTTATGAGTACGATACTTTTTTTACGATACTACTCATGAGTACAGTATCGATACTTTGTATTCGATACCGTGTCCCTAATTCCAATACAACCGCGCTTGAGTACAGTAGTGAATACGCCCAGATTTTAGAAAAAAATCAATAACACATCAAATTTAGGTCTTTTCGAAAAAAATTTTCATGCGAATTGTTCCTTATTAAATTTTCAATCCATTAGTGTCGGTAGCAAAATAAAATAATGTTTACTTCACGAGGGGACGCACAGTATCAGTAATTATTTCTCATTTTTGTGGTTTCGTTGTAAGGCGATTATTTAAAATGTAATCCTTTAAAAAAATAAAAAAAATGCACCATCATGTAATCAAAATTATGTAGAAATTAAATGTGTTTGTATTAGTTTGATATTTCTTTCCAATAAAAAGTAGATAGCTTCAAAAAACTGCACAAAAAACGGCTAGCGCGGCGTTTTGCCCCCCCAGGCGCCTTAACAAAGAGTACTATTGTATTAATATGTATTGGAAATGTTGGTTTTTATAATAATGGCAATGCTGGGTCCAGTCGTCGTGTATTCATTTAAGCTGGTTACATTAATTTTATTGTAAAATGGAAGTAACTGCAATATTGTGATCGGGTAAAGTTTCAAAGTGTTCTTTATTTTTATCGGGCGTACTTTTTACATAAAATATATTTAAAAAATCGGCCAAGTGCGAGTCGAACTCGCGCACGAAGGGTTCCGTACCATTGACTAAACTAAATATAAGTAAATTTTCTGTAAAACATTTATTTAATTGTAACGCCATATATGCCGCTATTGGAAAACTTATTAGTCTATCGACGAAGTTTTCCAAATTTATAATAGATGGCGTTGGAGAGTATTAAATAATTAAATAATTATCGCCCCCCTTAAATATTTATTTTATTTTGTTTTTAGTATTTGTTGTTATAGCGGCAACAGAAATACATAATTTGTGAAAATTTCACCTGTCTAGCTATCGCCGTTCTTGAGATACAGCCTGGTGACAGACGGACGGACGGACGGACGGACAGCGAAGTCTTAGTAATAGGGTCCCGTTTTTACCCTTTGGGTACGGAACCCTAAAAAGAGGTTTTCATATATCATATTTTAGTCGTTTCAAAGGTTTATACTTTAAATAAACATAATATTTACGCTTTTTATTATTCGATTTTTAGCTTTAAACTTTTGGTAATTTTACCGATTTATTAGATTTGTTTTAAAATGGTGAAATCTATTTTGTTTAAATAAAAATAAAAATTTACGTATGTAGATATATATCTAAGTATATACTAGCCGTAAGTAACGTAATCTAGTATATACCTACTAACCGTAAGTAACGTATATATATTTTTAAAAAAAATTGTACTAAGCTGTGATGCAAAATTCTAAATTTTGTCAAAAGTGTGTTGGAGACTTATCTAAATAGAATTGATGTCAATTTATAAACACTATTAGTATTGCTTACAATTTTTTTAACTCTATTACATTTATAAGTTTATGTTCAGAATAAAACTACCGTGTGTTGGGTTTCCTTTAAAAAGCTGTTAAAAACCTTAAAATTTATTAATTTCATAAAATTGTATTGAGCTATCTATGATAACCTATTAATTTGTGTTTAAGGGTTTTTATCTTGTTGGGTATTTTTTTTAAATGTCTTGTTAAAATGTATTAATTTTATATGATTATTTTAAATTATATTAAATAACTGTTTATTTGATTTATAAATAGTTTTATACTAATATTATATTATAATAAATAGTATTTGCATATGCCACTTGGTAATCAAATGTAGTTTTGGCAATCAATTTACTTTGTATAAATCGTATAAATAGTTAAATATGTACCACCGTATATAATCGTATAAGATCCGCCAACCCGCATTGGAGCAGCGTGGTGCATTAAGCTCTGATCCTTTTCCTACACGACACACGTGGAAAGAGGCCTATGTACACCAGTGGGATATTACAGGCTGAAGCGTATATATACCTATCAAGAGACAAGGGAAGAACATATGTTTGACTTTTTGGTGTAGTGACGTTGTGAAAATAAAGGAGATTGTGTATTATAATTAATTTATTGTGTAATTCCCCTTATTGATTATACTGTGAAAACAATAAACAGATCTTAAAATAGCGATGTCGAGCACATTAGTGAACAAGTAATATAATTAAAAGAAAACAAAAAACCCGCCTGCGTAAAAACGGAAAGAGCAAAGTCAACATTTTTTAAACTTTCTTATTGTATTTCTTTATTATTATTACGGTAATAATAATCATAATATATCTACATTTTTGAAATCCTTGTATTGAGCCCTTTAATTTGATACCCATACTATAGTATTCTAAGAAAAAATATTTTATTTCTTCATTAACTACAATGGCTTCGCACAGCCGCCATGTTTGTTTTTTTTTAATGTCACCTATCTAAGAACACTTGGGCTGCTAAGACAAATCTTACGATATCTCAATTATGCAAATCCGTTCAGCGGTTCTAGAGAAATGAGGTAATTAAGAATATTACATACATACATACATACAAGATACGCGCGAAAAACATAACCCTTCCTTGGCAGTCGGGTAAAAATAAAGTTTAGGGCGACGGCGCTATAATTTACCTTTAATTTAAGAATTATTGCCAGCTCTATTATCGAGAATTAGGGCCGATTGTGAAGATGAGAGCATACGTCATTGTCCATATGACATAATTTAAAATGCCCTTCCCCATTGTTCCCTTACCGTGACCGCTGTTATAAAATTATGAAGGATTAAAGGTTGAAGGGTGCACGTGGGACCGCGCCATAAACATATTTGTATTGAATTAATTTTACATACACATGTTTTTATAATGGTCAAGTGCAATTCGGATATGATACTGTTTAATATTTTATTAACTTTATATCATGTAGTCGTTTAGTAAAAAAGTTTCTCGTAGAGACAGTCTCACTGTCAGCAAATTAAATTACATAGGTTTATGCATATATTCAAAATATTACAAAAAAAAAACATTTTGTATAAATAAAATGTAAACTTTATGTAAAACAATAATGTATTTTATCAAAATATAAATTATTTAAAGGTTAAAGTTGTTAAGTTCAATTGAAATAATTTAGTTGAATTAACGATCTGGTGTACGTCTCGTGAGAAAGGATAAGTTGGAGCCAGAATAAAAAAGAATGAAGGAAATTAATGACAAACATCTGCCTGTAGGTATCTAGCAGACGCGACGGCTGGCAATGGCTTTCTTGCTTTTTGTTATAACCTATTATTGAAACTGTAAATCAAATACTAAATAATAGTTTCAATAAACTTGTAAATGCTATGACTGGATATGTTGTATAAAAATATGTAGATATTATCTAGGTATAAATAAAAATAAAACCCCGAAATGTATGTAAGTGCAATACTTCGAACAACCTCACCAAATTGGATAATTCTCTTTTTTTTAGGGTTCCGTACCCAAAGGGTAAAAACGGGACTCTATTACTTACTTCGCTGTCCGTCCGTCCGTCCGTCTGTCACTAGGCTGTATCTCAAAAACGGCGATAGCTAGATTGTTGTAATTTTCACAAATTATGTATTTCTGTTGCCGCTATAACAACAAATACTAAAAACTAACAAAAATAAATATTTAAGGGGGCTCCCATACAAAAACGCGATTTTTTTTTTAAATTTGTGTACCTACAGTTGTTTACGTAGTCATTGGTACGGAACCCTTCGTGCGCGAGTCAGACTCGCACTTGGCCGATTTTTTATTCGTTATTGTCACGACGTTCGTGTATAAGAAAATCATTCTAAAAACTCTATGTAACAGTAAATGTTTGGACCAGCTACTATGAAAATATATGAAAATAATGGCATAAGGATAGCGTGACTGCGTGACGTAAGGAAAAGGAAACAGAAAAAATAGCAGGTAAGGCACGTGTGCAGCTTGCGGTGCGGTTCGTGAGTTCGTCGTTCCCGTGGTCGTTCCGATACCCCTTCACACAAAGAACAAGCACGTAGCATCTGATTCACAAAACTGATATTATTTGATATTTCATATCTCTACATGCTCTACACCAACTCTCTGTTTGCTTTGGAACGTCGCAATAATAAGAATTCGTAGACATATCAATCTGAATAAATAGTGCACTGCACATGTCTCGAAAATGTTTTAACAGCAGAATGTAAAAAAGTTGGCTATTAGCAAACTTTTAAATTCATATTTTTGTAAATAGAAAAATATCCTAAATATATTGGAATATGATGGTAAATAACAAATAAAATAAAAAAGAGCTTTTCTGTGTTTGATACCACTTTATAAAGCGTTTATCCACAACCGGTGAAACTAAACTAGCCTCTGAAATAAATTGAACCTTACCAGATATGTGAGCAAAGCATAGAGTTAACGTGGCTATGGCACAGCCGGAAGCGAGCGCGGTGGCGAGTAGAACAGCCGAGGCGGACGCGCCGACGCCCGCTCCGCCCGCCGCTCCGCACACTATAAAAACATACAGGAACGACGCTGCACATTCCGCGACAACAGCCTTCCACAACGACAGCGTCCGCACTTCCAGCCTCGCCGGCACTCGACCCGCTAACACGTTATCACTGTTCGAATTTGCATCCTTCCGTAAACACTCCAACTTTTCGAATAACGTAACTATGTGCTGTTCTAAATTGTTATCGTCGATATTGAACGTTTGCTCGCCCATTTTGAATAAACAAAAATATATTTCCTATCAATAACTTGTCATAACTTCGATTCAAAATAACGTAACCGATTACGTATTTCGCGCGCGATTCTATCGAGCGGGACGCCCACGCGCGTCCACGGACTGGCTTGGAGTGAAGCGGCGACGCGGCCAGTGAATGAGCAAATGAATGGAGCACCGAGCAGGGGCACATGTCCGCCACTTGTTACGCCCCCGCCCCGGGACCTGCATTTCAGCGAGGGTGTAATAAAATCACCAACTTGCCGCTCTACTATTAAATACAATATGCCTTTAATTATAACTGCTGTTGTAGTACTTATGCGTTTTTTTTAATATTTCAGTGATCCCTTTTTTTTAAAGAATATATTTTTTAGTAAGGAATCTTTTGTTTTGTTTTAATTTTAAATAAATGTTTAGGTATCTATTTCAAATTAACTTAAAAATTAATAATCATTTTTAATCTCTTGACCACATTAAGAACATAGAACTTCACCCACAATAATTCCCTTGACCCTTGGCAAGACACTAGCTTGTAATCACTTGTTACAAAATAAGACTAAATAATTTGCTGTAATTGAAATTCAAAGACCAACTGAATACGACCACAGTCAACTAAATAATTATCTTATTAAATTACAGATATCGGCTCCAGAGCCCGCAAATCTGTTCTGCTAGGCAATTCTCTAAGCGACGTGTTGAGGCTGTACTCGTCGCTGTGATCACGGATGTCACAGCCGTAGCATCGTTCGCTGTTGTCAAGGCGTTACTTTTCGTATTCTCTAAGCTCTTTTATCTCGCCGACGATCTCTCGGCTGCGTGAGCGCACGGCTGTTCGCAAGGCTGTTTTTGAGGGATGGGCACAGCCGTATTTGCACTATCGATATATTTTTATCTCGTAAATATTGGCTATTTCTTTGTGATAACAATTATGTTATTAGCACTTTTGAATACAAAGTTATATTTATGAATGACTTGACTGTATTTGTTTAAAAATAATACCAAATTGCCGAAAAACAAATAAAGATGTTTCTAGTAAATGTGGCGTTTGCCTTTTAAAATGACACTTAATAAAAAAAAGTTAGCTGGACGTCAAATCTAAAATAGAGTTGTCAATTGTCACTGTAAGTAGATTATTTGTAAACAAAAGCATCAAACCGAAACCATGTGAAAGACATTAAACTTAAAACTTGTATGAAATGAAAAAAATGAAATCGAATGTTAGAAAGTCAAGTGCCACTTTTGTATACTTTGAATTGGATATGGCCATATGGGGTCGATTCGAGCGATCCACGAAAACCACTTAAAATATTTTGTGAAACATGGAAACATGGAACATGTGAAATAATGTGTTTAGGTACTGTTCAGTAAATCAGTATTACCTAAATCCTAAACAAAACGTTATACTGTTGTAAAACCTGTTGTGCATCGCATAGTAAACATAAAAAATCTAAATTGAACAAGTAAGTATTATTTTACTATCACATATTTATTATGTTTCTCGTACGACCGCGACGTCAGTATTTTTTTTCTAATGTAAGTTGGTTTATAATCTAAACACTTGCTTGCAGTGTTTCGTAACGCTGGACCATCCTCAGTACAATTGGAGAAATTGATTGGATTCATGGAAGTGAGATCAGACCTTGCCACTGGACATGCCCGTACAGCTAATGCTAGGACCCATACGCAAAATGGCTGAACCGAAATAGCTATAGTGTTAAACAGTGTTGGCAACGGGTGTATAAAAGATTGGAAGCAGTGGGCTAAGGTATGTAATTAATTAATTTATAGTAGTGTTAGTACAATAATATCCATAATGTTTAAGTTTGTTTAGATGTGTAAATGTGAACTTTCTATGTGATTATCTTTTTTGTTTATAGTACTGGAAAGATTATACATGTATAAGAGTTTAGTTGAATACTTAGAATTGGAACCGGAAAATTAAACAATGTGTTGCTCTGAAAATACAAAGATTTTATTATACAATTTTTCTTAATACATTATGATACAAAACATAAAATATAAAAACCTATAAAACCTACCTGAAAATACAAAGAAACGACATTTAAAGTTATTTACCGATTACTTTTAATAAAATAAAATTAAAATTAAATATTTCTTTTATATTTGACTACTATCAAGTGTCATAATCTTTTCATAAAAAATAAATAAAACTACTGCTATACAAAGAGGTACCATACTTTATATACAAACTTAAAGGAATCTTATTCCTTTACACATGTTTATTAGGCAGAGGGTTATAATGATATTTAATATTATATTAATCTATAAATTTACACAATATTCAACAGTATTTTTTTATATTTACAGGTATCCCCCTCTGAAAGAGACAAATGTTGTAGTGGCAGAGGAAATGCCATCAATTGGACCAAGCGATGGTGTTGGTGGCGCGTGAAGGATATTATTTTCATATTATTTTTATTTCAAGTTATTTTGATACAAAATAAAATAATAGCTGTGATTTAATTTTGTATTCTAATATTACAGTGTTAAAATTAAATAATTATAAGTACTTACTATGTACTAACATGTATTAACAACTATGACACACATGTAAAAAACTTATTACTAGTAAAATAAAAAATTTTCGGTGTATATAAAAAGGAATTTACACTATTATTTATTGCCTCCCACACCATAAAATATTTATAAGTTGCCGGCGTCTAGCCCGACCAAGTTCTAGGGCGCCTAGAGATGCTGGCTCTACGTGACCCTCATTTTGCAGCACTTCGTTTGCTCGAATTTCTTCTTCTTGCAAATTATGTGGCAACTCTAATACCGGTAATCCAGCGAGATTACAAATATTGTGCAAGATACAGCAAGCAATAACGATTTTAGATACCATTTCTGGATCATAGTGTAAAACTCTATGAACCAGAAGACATCTAAATCTGCTCTTTAAAATTCCGATGGTCCTTTCAACACTATTCCTTGCTGTACCATGTAGTGTATTGTAATGCTCCTCTGGAGAACCAGGCTCAGGATTGGCACATGGGGTCATCAAGTAGGATCTCTGTCCATAAGCAGAATCACCTGTGAAAAATTGATATTATATTAAGTAAATTACCAACTGCCTTTCCACTAACTGTAAACAACGTACTTTTTTTCGTACCTAAGAAATATGCTGTCTCTCCCGCATTGTTTAGTTGCTCCAGGTGATGCTTTATGACAGTATTATTAAAAATGAAGCTGTCATGTGTAGCACCTCCAAATGTAGCGTCCACGTTTAATATATTGAGATCACAGTCGTTTATCTGCAATGCAAACACCATTATATAGTTAGTAGTAATAATATTCATTATTTAAACATATAATATATATCTAATATTTATTATTTCAAAATTATAAAATGATTAATGACATATAATATATAATCTCTATTCTCATAAGCACAGACCAAACTGACTATACCTATTTTAATAAATCAAGGAAAATCAGTTTTCAAGATAACTTAAATATTTTTATTTGTAGGTAATGCATTTTTATCTTTTAATAAACCAATGGGTGTTTATATTCTATAGTACAAGACTCACAATTAAAACATTTCTAGCATGGTAGCCTTTTCTGCAGTAATATCTTTCTTTTTGTATTTTGGGATGAATCATGGCCACCAAAGTACCATCAACACAGCCGATCACACCAGGAATATTAAATTTGTCAAAAAATCTGCAACAAAAGATAGAATCAAAGAGCTAAAGTGTCGACACTGGGGACTTAAATATATTTACTTTGAGTACCTTTGTTTTAGGGTTTCTCTTTCATTAAGATTTTGTGGAAATCTTATATACTTTTAATTATGTCGGTATGATTTAGTGCATTAACTATTGTATGAATAGCTCGGCTTGCAGATGGCTGTGATACATAATTAAAAATTGATTTTCCAACTATGTTCTGGTAGCTTCCAGTGGCCAAAAAAGATAGGGTGCATAGAATCTGGAAGAAATAAGGTTATTGTCATTTAATGTATAGTTGTAGATAATAATAGATTAGTAATAGAAAAACCAGGTTTCACTATAAATTATCAATAAGTATTATATAAATACATAGTAATATTTTTATACATAGGTGTCTTGCTACACTAATAAATAACTATTCGCTTAACATAGTTATTGGATAACTCAATATTATTATGTACGTACTTATACTGAGGGTCCCCTACATAAACCTAGTGCGAACTAGGTGTAAGTTGTAACACAAAAGATAAATAGTAGATACTGCACTGGATTGTATATTAAACTACAAAGATCAATTAATAAGTAGTGAATTTAGGTAGTTCCGGTTTTATCACCTTAGTGTGATGACTGAGCCCACCACGCCGTACTTGTTGAGGCAAAAAAGGCATGAGATCGTCTTCCAATATTCCTATGATCCTTGGTGAGTCTGTAATTGCGTATGTAATCTCTGTCAGATGTTAATTGATCAAGGTTGCGTATACTGCGACTTTGACGTCTTTTGTGTAAATCGTCTAGCCTTTTAGCTTCTTCTAGAACGTACAACATACACAACACTCTTGCGGCCCTGTTTTCACAAAAAAAAAACCATAATTAAATATAAATATGTACCTATATTTCTATAAATTACTGCTTTAAGTATTTCGAGTTCTAAATAGATTTTAAAGAAGCATATTAGTTAGGTACTAAATACTTACATTTTTAGAGAGTAATCCAACTTAAAATATCACTAAAACATAATAAACACAATGTAAATGGACTGAAAATCCTTGGCTACAGCCACGAAATTGTAGCTTTTCGTTTGACACTAAAAGTTGTAAGCGTACGCCGAGGCTGTGGTCGAAGTTTGTGGCTGTTTTGCTTGGAGAATACCGATTTCATAATAAAACATACAAATATTTGTTTACAAGTCACGCCGTCTACAGCCATGCGGCGCTAGTGTCGAACAGCGTAGAAACTAATCTTAGGGAATACCCGTATAGCCCTCATCGCTGTAACAGCCGCTGCCATCTAGGCTGTAACGATGTTTGCGCTTAGAGAATAGCACTGCAGGTAGAGCAATTAATACCACCGTATCTTATCGTTTCAATGAAAGCTTATCTAAATAATTTGAATATTAAATTAATTTCTATAAGACTAAGGACCTGTTACACCGTTTGTGAACATCCGCTCTGGTTTATTGGTGCTTGACCCATATACGCGACTACAACAGCGATTTGCGGGTTCAATTCCCACTCGGCATGGATATTTGTTGTACAAATATTTCTTTCCGGTTTTAATGTTTGTCCTTGTGGGTCTTCCCACCGTACCTGAGTGAGCACGTTAAGCTGTCGATTGTTATCATAATACTAATAGGTACACCTGATATCGATCGCTAGTCATAGTAGAGACCTCGCCTCGTAGAGATATCCGCCAACCCGCAGAGGAACAGCGTAGTGAATTAAGCTCCGACCCTTCTCCTTCATGGAAAAAAAGCCAATGCCCAGTAGTGGGATGTTACAGACTAATTCGTTTCACGGGTTGTGGAAAACGCTATTATGACTGTATCCCGTGACTGTATCCAACAAATAAATGTCTATGATATATTATTCTTTTCCACCATCGAATTCCACCAATCCACCATACCTATTTATGGCACATTGTTATACGCAATTGTGAACTTAAAAGTTTTTGTTTATTTATTGAGGACAAAGAGAAACAGGTCCAAATGGCCTATTCTACCCTTCTATCCTGCTCAGTGCCGGATTAAGGTAACTTGATGGCTTGATGCCCTATGCAATCTTCACCTGTGGGCCTCCCTATCCTTAAGTGAACTACAAAGAATTAATTGAAATTGCTTTAACTTTCGTGTGTTCGTTTTCTTCTCGGTTGTCTCTGGTCGTCCCACTTGATGCCTTATGCAATGGGCTAATCCAGGATCTATAGGATAATCTGATCCTGCTGTCTATAATCTATTCGTAACGTGAAGGATAATCTTTATCCACAAACGGTGAAACAGGCCTTAAGATACTTGTATATCTATTCGTCTAGGGTTTATTGTTGTTTGATTTATTTCAGAAACATTTAATTAACGAAATATTCAAGTCGGACTTGACATTGCTCATGCTAGAAAATGCTTGACGCGCCTATGAATGAACTTAGAAATATAGTTAGATAGTAAGTTAGTAACTATTAGTTACGTTCTATAAAATTATTACAAAAAATTAGATATACTGTGTAGTGTATGTTAAATAGGTTCAGCATATTATGTTGTGCACAATCATTTTTGGGATAGGGCACAGCAAAAAATATCCTTCTCAAAATCTGAGCAGCCCGACTGGGGAAGTACCTCGACCTTACAGAAGATCACAGCTAAATAATACTGCTTTAAAAAAGTGTTGTGTTCCCATAGGTACCATTTTTTTAGGAATAAGTATGCTGTTGGCCCTAGTGGCCTTCACAGCGTCACCGGTTTGGGCGGCCGGGTACTGAGACCTGGCAAAGAAAATCAAATAGCTCTACATCTGATAGCGAACGATACTTATAGTAGGGAACACACCTGCCAACCCGCATTGAAACAGAGTGGTGAATTAAGTCCCCTTTGCTTGCGTGGAGAAAGAGGCCCATGCCCAACAGTGAAACGTTACAAGCTGAATCAACCAAAAAACAATCACAGGTAAAGTTAAACCGTCCTAGATTTATATCACTGAACTTTTTATTGTATATTTACCTGTGCCGTGTGGTTACGGCACTAAAGAATGTAGCCACCCCCTCTCTTCCCGTGGGTGTCGTAAAAGGCGACTAAGGGATAACACAGTTCTACTACCACCTTGGAACTTAAAAAGCCCACGAATGGCGGGATAACCATCCATGCTGGCTTTGAAATACACAGGCCAAAGACGGGCAGCAGCGTCTTCGGTGCGACAAAGCCAGCGCTGCGGTCACCAACCCGCCTGCCCAGCGTGGTGACTATGGGCAAAACACATGAGTTCGCGTCATAATGTCGGGCGCGAACTTGTGGAGGCCTATGTCCAACAGTGGACTGTGACAGGCTGAAGTGATTTTTTTTATATTTTTTTTCTTTATTTGTAAAAGAGGCTTTGGTCGCTTACGCTTTATTTTATATTAGTAGGTACGTCTTTATAAATAATAGTAACGTAAATATTAAAATGTAATATTAATACTGACTGTAATGTCCGGGATCTAAAAAGTAAATAGACTTAGAGCTTTTCAAAGTTAAAAGTAAGGGACGTTGAAAACTCTTTGACAGATTAAAGAACAAACATAGCATTATAAAAATATACGGTCGAATTGAGAAACCTCCTCCTTTTTTTAAGTCGGTTAAAAATATTATTTACTTAATTCGAAGATCCTAAAGCGCCCAAGCCATGTTGGTACAGATGAAATTTTGTGAATTAATAATCTAATATTCAGGTAAAAAGAAAAGCTTTGCTTACCTGAAAGCGAGATCAATTTACATTTACATTATAAGAAAAGTAGAGTACATAAAATTCTGAAGTAGCTAATAAAAAAATTAAAATTTAGTTCGCTCATATATGTATTTGTGCAGTCCTTGTGAGTCTCCCCTCCGTGCCTCGGAGAGCACGTTAAGCCGTCGCGCGTCGGTCCCGGTTGTTATCATGTACACCTGATAGCGATCGTTACTCATGTCTCATAGTAGGGAATATATCCGCCAACCCGCATTGGAGCAGTGTGGTGAATTAGGCTCTGATCCTTCTCCTACATGGGGAAGAGGCCTATGCCCAACAGTGGGATATTTCAGGCTGAATCATGACCGTGATATAGAAATTTTTTTATTGATTTAAAGAAATATGAGGTTTATGTTTTCTGTATATATATACACTAGCTCCTCCGCGCAGCTTCGTCTGCGTGGAATAGGACCAATTCTGTCATACGTGATTTGTGCGACAATTTAACCATTTACGCAGCGGAAGCTCTCAAAAGGAAAAAAACCGAAACATCGAAAAAATCGAAATCTAAAATTCGAAACATTCTTCATTGGTGCTACGCTCCTTTTGGTCTTAGCGTGATGATATATAACCTATAGCCTTCCTCAATAAATGGGCTATCTAACAATGAAAGAATTTTTCAAATCGGACCACTAGATCCTGAGATTAGCGCGTTCAAACAAACGGACAAACAAACTCTTCAGCTTTATTATATTAGTGTAGATTTTTAATGAACATCAGGTTTTATATATTTATATATTTATGTCGTACTGTACCTATTTGTGTATTTGTGTTCGTTATGGTTTGGACAAGGTTTCTATAAAAAAAAAAAAAAATAGCGGTACGAAGTCCGCCGCCGCCGGGTCATTATTATAAAAATGTTATTTTGTATTTTCGGCCCTATTTGTATAAATCAATTAAAATGTTGTTGTTATCTTATTGATAAAGAAATAAACTTCTCTGTTTAATACTAAAGTACTTGTAATGTAGTACTTGTTGTAGTAATGCGCCGGGTCATTATTATAAAAATGTTTGTATTTTCGGCCCTATTTTTATAAATCAATTAAAAAGTTGTTGTTATCTTATTGATAAAGAAATAAACTTCTCTGTTTAATACTATAGTACTTAACTCTTTGTTTTTACTATAGATCTTAACTTTTGCTAAACACTTAAAAAGTTATTTTGAGGTAAACAACGTTACAGTAGAAAGCCTGAATTTTATGTGACATACGTAAAATATTATTAGGCTAGTAAATAAAGCAATTAACCTCGCACTAAATTTCCGATCCAATCTTAATTTTTTTTTATGTTAAGGGTCACTTAACATAAAAAGAAAAACACAAAATGCTGACAGATCCAGGTGGAGCTTCGATCGCAATCTTAAAGAAAAGTTTTTGGCTGATATCTCGGAAACTATCCACTTTAGGGCAAAAGTTATTCAGACCTTTTTTGTAGAGAATAAAATTTCGCCTATTTTATTTTCTGTAAACTTTTTTGTAAAACTTACCGTTTACGATTTTAGGCCCATTTAATGAACCCGTTTTTCATTTTTGGCCAATAACTCTTAAAATATTGGATTAATCAATAAAATGCATCTATCCATTTTTTAAGATCACTTTATTCTCTACAACTTTTGTTTAAAACTTTTTTTTTTATTGTCCGTACTTTTTGAGTTATAAAACGTTTAATGTTGGACTACCGGGCGTAAAGTCGAAAATTTCAAGGTACGCATAAGTAGAATATAATGGTACAAATTCAACAAACTAATTGAAAAAAATATCCCGATTATTTATGTAAGTACTTAAAATTGATAGTTCATTTCCTCACCTGCAATAGTAATTAACTTTTTTATATTTTATTTTATTATATTTCGTACAACTAAAAAATATAAAGTACCTAATTATTTTATTTTCGGATGCTAGAATAAAATGAAAGAAAAAGAAAGGAGAATATTGTTTTAAAATGTATTATAAATTTATTTTTCGATAAAAAATAAAACAATTAAAAAATCAAAACTCAAAATTTTTGCCTTTGGGCTACCGCGTCACCCGCCGAGCGCCGGCATTTCTACGTTAAACATTTTATAACTCACATTAGAAAAAAAAAGCTTTAAACAAAAGTTGTAGAGAATAAAGCGATCTTAAAAAATGGATAGATGCATTTTATTGATTAATTCAATATTTTAAGAGTTATTGGCCAAAAATGAAAAACGTGTTAATTAAATGAGCCATAAATCGTAAATGGTAAGTTTTACAACAAAGTTTATAGAAAATAAAAGATGCGAAATTTTATTCTCTACAAAAAAGGTTTAAGTAATTTTTGCCCTAAAATGGATAGTTTCTGAGATATCGGCCAAAAACTTTTCTTTAAGATTGCAATTGAAGCTCCACCTGGATCTGTCAGCATTTTGTGTTTTTATGGTCAGTGAGTGACCCTTAACCTAAAAAAAATTAAAATTGGATCGGAAATTTAGTGCGAGGTTGACCAAAAAAAAAACGGCTTTTTTTACTGGCTTAAATGTTTTAAGAGCCTTTATCAACAGCCAGTTTGTCTAACCTTGACCCTTTTTTATGTATTACTTTTACAGTTTCTTAAATAGTGGATATACAAAGATTCAGCGCCCAGACCAATAAAGTTTGTCGCCCGTCAAATTTTTCTGGTGAACTTTTTTTAAGCTAGATCTATTATTTCTCAAGATAATACAATTTTATTGTAATAAACATAAGTTTGATGAACATTCTTAAGACCCTTAATTTCTATATAAAATACGAAGAAACTTTTCCGATCTAATATACGAGTATGTCCCCAACCCAACTCCATGAAATTTTTTGGCATAAAATGAAAAAGAACAAAAAAACTTGAATTCAAAAATTTGTTTTTAATCAATAAGTAAAATTTTTATATATTTCTTTTTTTTTAATTTACATGAACTCCAAAAAACGTAAGTATGTAAATGTAATGTATGTATTAAGTAAAAAAGTGCATAGTTTATTGCTTTGGTCTAGCCACTGTTATCATTTGAGATCATATTTGATATATTGGAACATTTAAAATCGTAAGAAATTATTGTTCTTGACCTTTTCCTGACAGTTTCCTCTCCTGGTCACTGGAGTTTAAAAGCAAAATTCCTACTTGTTTAACGTCGGATAAATCATATATATCTTAAAATATTTTATTTTAATAAATAATATCATAAATTTTATTCAGTTCCATTCAAAAAGTCAAAAAGTAGTGAAAAACTCAAAATGTAAGAATCCAAGTCAAGACTAAAAAAAAACTAAAATGACATATACGGTTAATAGCGCCCTCTATAATTGTAAAAGTAAAATACACATCGTAATGGTGGTAATCGGAGTGAATATTGACTGCGTCTATTTTTATTTGTATTTAGTAATTAATTAGCGTTAATCATATAATTTTATATTGTGGCCGCGGCCATATCATGCTTTTCTATGTCGGGTGCATCTAAAACTTCTGTTTTGGTCGAGGAGGGTGGTAATCAATGTAAAAAACGTTCGCATTCAAGTGCTAGCAACGACCAGTGCAATAAAAGAACCAAATTAGACGATATGAGTGCAAACGAAAAGAAATCAAACTTCTCAATGCTGAATCCGAACTCTAACGGTACTGTAAAAACGACGTCGTCGTCAATGAACAAACCCGGGGCTGCCACAAAAAAGCTAGTTATAAAAAACTTTAAAAGTGTGTTTACGATTGATTTGTAGTATGATCATGTCATAACCTCCGTGACACCTGGTAATGAATGCGACTTTTTTTTAGGTAAACCGAACCTGCCAGAAAACTATCAAGAAACGACATGGAGCAAACTCCGGGAGGCCGTTATAGCTATACAAACCTCAAAGGCGATTGCCTATTCCTTAGAAGAATTATATCAAGCAGTTGAAAATATGTGTAGCCATAAGGTAAAGAAACGAAAACTTCTCATAGAGAAGTTTTCGCTTGCTAATTGGAAAATATTATTCTAACTAGTTCAGTTAAAATAATTATCATATTAAATTAATTAACTTAGTTAATAAATATTATTATCTACATTTTAATATAAATATTTGGCTATATACGCACAGAAATATTAGTATGAGTTTCATGATACAAACTTGGGTACCTTCTAATATGATTGTTTAGGTTTTTTGTTAGTAAGTTCATTTTGCTCAGACGGCATCTTTCCGTCATACACAAGATGTGTTTGCTAATATCTATAATCTTTTAATAAATAATAATGTGTCATCCAAATTCTTAAACTATTTAAAAAGGCACATACCACTCATGATCTTGTATTTGGCATTGCTTTAGCGTCATCAGATTTGGTTTAGAATTAATTCTCTCAATGCCAAACTGTATAAAAGGAAATATGATAAAATCATTCGTGAAAACAAAGTCATTAAAAAATGTTATTTAAATATTTTAAATTTAGCCTTGTAAATCTAAGGAATTATCTTTGAAATAAATCATATATCTTTACAGCCTTACCTTCATACTGTACACATTTTTAGCAAACAAATAGTATTTTGCATTTTCACATCTCTCAGTATGTTAAAACTATGTATAATGTTGTAAGCTATACTTAAAAGATAACCAATATTATAACATAGTAAATGTGTTTAATTATTAAAAACTGGAAAATTTATTAATAAGTGGACATTATTTTCAAAAGTATATAAGATTTTAAATTAATATGGTTATTTTCATTACTATCTGACTGCAGTCTTGTGAAAAAGACATTCGTAAACAATGTCGAAATATTGCGCCGCAAAATAAAAATGAAAAACATGGTAAATATCCCGATTTAAATCAATTTAGTAATTTTAAGGTACTTCATAAGTTTATCAAGAAAGATTATATGTAGGTTATAAAAACACCACATTAGCAGTAAACAATTATTAGCAAAATGATACAGTCAATTAAGAAAATGCCTAATGAACAAATATTTACTACTAAATTAGTATTGTAATTCGACCATTCCGATAACTAAATCGTCTTTCAGATGGCTTCACAATTATACGTCAATCTGACAAACCTAGTGGAGGCGCACGTCAAGTCCAACATTGAGCAATTCCTCTCTGAGAGTATGGACCGACAAGTGTTCCTAAAACGAATGGACGACTGCTGGAGAGCGCACTGCCGTCAGATGATCATGATACGTAGCATTTTTCTGTACCTAGACCGCACATATGTCTTACAGAACCCTAGCATACATTCAATATGGTGAGAATTCATATAATTTATAATAATATAATTATAGAGAAGCAATATTTTTATCCAATTGAATTTGAATTTTGTCCTATTAGTTTGCTTATAATAAGATTGATCACACTACATGCAATTATCGGCAGAGTCTACTTCTTATCAATGTTTTTTAAACAATATTAAACCCTAAATGAAATACTATAAAAATTTTTTATAGAGAGTATGAAAAGTTAAGTTTTTCACAAGTTTCTCAACTTCAAAAACTTTTCATATTCTCTATTAACTTTCATGAGTATTGAATATGAGTTGGATTTCTTTTAGAATTTAAGAAAAGCATTAAATGATTTTTGCTCGTCACTTCAGTTAAAAATTTTCCTACTAATCCTAAATCTTTTTCGACAAGTATAAACTTTTTCGACAAGTAAAAACAAAAATTAAAATAATTCATTTATCTTGTTGTATATAAATTGAACAAAAACTTTTAGGCTAATGGCATAAAACTTTTAGGCTAATGGCATAAAACTTTTAGGCTAATGTAATAACAAAAAATTATATCAGTGCATAAAATAAGTGGAGTAAATATGTGTTGTTACAGGGACATGGGTCTCGACCTATTCCGTCACCACATAGCAATGAACACACTCATACAGACTCGTACAGTCGACGGCTTACTACTTTTGATTGAGCGAGAACGTTGTGGAGATGCCGTAGATATATCACTACTTAAGAGTCTCTTGAGAATGTTGTCTGATCTGCAGATATACCAAGACGCATTCGAACACAAGTATGCAACATTTATACTTATATTCTAAAGCTGAAAAGTATGTATTTTTGTTTGTCTGTACGTACTTAGGGGCCATCCATAAATTACGTCACATGAATTTCTCGATTTTTCGACCCCTCCCTATCCTTGTCACATTTATGGGACCCCCCCCCCCCCCCCAGTGTGACGTCACATATTTTGCATGAGCAAACTGATAACAGTTTGGACATTATTTTTGTTTTCATTTTAATAAAAACCAATTCGCCAACAAAAGAAATAAAACTTTAATTTTTTAATTTAGTTATTGGTAGGTAGTTGAAATGTCATGTTTTTGTACTTACGTTTTGATATTATTATATTTGGAAATGTGACGTCACAAAATTTTTGACCCCGCCCTCGCCCTTGTCACACAATGCCACACTTCGTTGACCCCCTAACCCCCTCTTAACGTGTGACGTAATTTATGGATAGCCCCTTAACTCAAGAAAGTAGTTTCTGCTTTATTGTTAGAATTGAAAATTTATCGAGGAAGGCTATATATAAATTGGTTATATATATATATATTCCTCCTTCCCGTTCACCTTCCTCGTTAAATAATATTTTAGTATGTTTTTTGTCTAACTAACACAGATGAAAACCCAGGGCACAGTTGGTAGTACATATTTATGTATTAGACTTATGTTTTATTTAAAATATCCTAAATGATTTGAATATGCTAATTTATAACAAGATTTGTTGAGTGGGACTCCTTTTGAGAGACTTCGATAAATGTACTGGGAGGTTATTCATTGTTATAAATTAACCTTTAAGGAATACTTAACCATGAGTTGGAATTATAGGTATTTTCTATTTTATGAGATAATAAAATATCTTAATGTTCTGCTCATACTAGGTACTGCAATAAGCTTCTAAACGTATAATTTTGAGTTTTGAGATTTTGCAATTCGCAAACTATTCCTTAGAAGTGTCAAAATGCTTAATCACATACAAAGTCACATACAAACTGTATAGTAACAAGATGGTTATTATTTAATTTTAATGATAATTAAGTAGAATGTTTAATTTAATACATATGTATTTGGTTTTCTTTACAAATATTATCAGCTTGATAAAGATGTGTTAATTTCTTTCAGATTTCTACAAGCGACGGAAAGGCTATATGCCGCCGAGGGTCAGCGGTTAATGAGAGAACTGGCCGTACCTCAATACTTAGCTCATGTTGAGAAGAGACTTAGGGAAGAGAATGAACGCCTACTACATTATCTAGATCCCTGCACTAAGTAAGTTAATAATGTAATGTATGTAAATGAACGATAGATATGCTTATAAACTTGACTATAAAATCTACTAGCATATACTAGGCGAAAGAAAACCGCATCAAAATCTGTTGCGTA
Organism: Melitaea athalia; assembly: GCA_905220545.2. NCBI lineage: Eukaryota > Metazoa > Arthropoda > Insecta > Lepidoptera > Nymphalidae > Melitaea > Melitaea athalia. The sequence goes on along the minus strand of HG992178.1, from coordinate 4,373,118 downwards.
GTTTTGAAGATCTAAGCATATATAAGGACAGACAGACAGCGGGAAGCGACTTTGTTTTATACTATGTTGTGATAATCTATACATATAATAAAATGGTAGGAAAGACAAAACTGTACATTGAATATTTTTTTAAAAGAATACTTGGGGTGTGATCTACAATCGATACCGAAGCAAAAAATATAGTTTTTAGAATTTTTGTCTGTTTGTCTGTTTGTCTGTATGTATGTCCGGGATAAACTCAAAAAGTACTGCATGGATTTACTTCAAATTTGGCACGAATATTGTTAAGAAGTCTGGTCAGAACATAGGCTATATATTATCACGCTATCACCTACGGGGAACGAGCAGTGAACCTTTATTTCTTCAAATGTATGTCCGGGATAAACTCAAAAAGTACTGCATGGATTTACTTCAAATTTGGCACGAATATTATTAAGAAGTTGGGTCAGAACATAGGCTACATATTATCACGCTATCACCTACGGGGAACGAGCAGTGAACGCACGCAGACGACGTCGCGGGCAGCAGCTAGTATACTATAAAATAAATGTAAATTGCCATCTATATTATTTATTGAAATTGTATTAAATATGTCGTATTCCATTCTCCAGATGGCAACTAATCCACACGATTGAGCGGCAACTACTAAGTGAACACCTGACAGGTATCCTGAGTAAAGGTCTGGAGACTCTGATGGATGGGCCTCGGCTGCACGACCTCACCACACTGTACAACCTGTTTAGTCGAGTCAAGGAGCTCGGCCTGAATGAGCTCTGCAACCATTTCAATGCATATATAAAGGTATTTAAGGCATAATTAAGTTATTATAATCTATGTTATCCATATTTGTCTATTACAGATTGACATCTGAACATATTATACAACATACGTCATAGACAAGAATTTGCTTAGAATAAAAGAAACGCATATTTCATATAATCCAGTCCAATGTGCAGGCTTCATTTTCACCCCGAACCTCAGACGAATGACCCGCCTTCAACAACATTTATGTTTATAGGACTCCCATAGAAGCAGAATTAATACACAGATTTCCCAATACACTAATTCTAGTTTGTAAATCAGTCTAATCAAACGAAGATTATATTTATTATGTTGTACATAGCAATGTACATTACCTTTCTAAAGGCAGTTTATAACAATAAAATAAAAAGAAGATCTATATGTAGGATTAGTATAGTTTTATGACACTTCTTTCTCATCTATATCATTACAAAATATTTTCAGAAAAAAGGTCGTACAATAGTAATCGAGCCAGAAAGGGACAAGACAATGGTAGGCGAACTATTGGAGTTCAAGGAACAGTTGGACAATGTCGTCAACACCTGCTTTCAACGTAATGACAGGTTCCTATACTCCATGAGGGAAGCCTTCGAGTACTTCATAAATCAACGGCAGAACAAACCCGCGGAATTGATTGGTAAGACATACAATACAATTTAGCTTTGTTTAGGACATTTTAACATCGAACAGGAAAAATATTGAAGGATAAACATAACCCATGTCCAAAAGGCTCCAAAAGAGCGATCTCTTCTAGACAACCTCAAGTGTAAAAAAGATGACAAGAATTAGACGGCATGAAGGTGTACATACCTGCCATGGTATGCAGTATAGTAGACATACATATACATAAATACACCTTACTCATCACTTCAGCCTATCGCAGTTCACTTCTGGACACCACACCACCTCCCCAAGTTCGCGCCAAAAATGGGGTGAACTCATGTTTGTTGCCCATTCACCACGCCCAACCAACCCGCCTGGAGTTGGTAACCGCAGGGCTGGCTTTGTCGCACTGAAGACGCTGATGTCCGTCTTTGGCCTGTGTATTTCAAAACCAGCAGTTGGATGGCTATCCCACCATCGGTCGGCTTCTTAAGTTCCAAGGTGGTAGTGGAACTGTGTTATCCCTTAGTCGCCTCCTACGACACCCACATCAAACACATAATTCATAAATCACATTAAAAAAATCTTATTGAAATGAAACAACTTTTTCGGATTTTATCGTGGTTTATTAAGCTTTTTAAATTCCCGACGTTTCGGATACTTTACAGCAGTCCTCCCGTGACCATGGTTGCTCTAAAGCAGTGTTTTTCAACCTTTTTCATGATGCGACCCCCCTGGTATGAAAAAAATATTTCGCGACCCCCCGAGCCTTCGCTTTTTGAAGTGAAATTTCTTTAGGCACATGAGGGGTTAAATTTGAGCGACCGGTAACGCGGCAGCGTCATGACGGTCGGTACTTGGACGGGTGACCACCTGGGAACACCGCGACGTTGGCTTTTTGTTTTTTTTTTTTCAAGTACTTTTTTCGTATTTTAAATTCGTTTTTTTTAATTAGTCTTTTTTTAAATTGGTTTGCCAAAGAAGTTTCACTTCTGACATGTGTACTTTGTACGCACGCAATTTTTTTATCATGTATCTGTGTGTATAGGGCGAGATGAAAATGTCATTAATGCAAAATACATACATGGCTTTACAAAAAAAGTTGACTTGTGGTCGTCGTCTATAAATCAAAATAGCTTCGATTCATTTTCGTCGACACAATCTTTTACTTAAGAAGTCGGATGTGAGATAAACATCAAGGCATATATACCTGGTATGAAAATGGTCTTAGATAATTTGAAAGAAGAATTGTGTCATTACTTCTCAGTGCAAGAAACATAGGAGAACACTGGGCAGAGGTGTTTTTTTTTTTATGTAAATAGGTCAACAAACAAGCGTACTGCTCACCTGATGGTAAGCGATCACCGTAGCTCATACGCTTGCAACACCAGAAGCATCGCAAGCGCGAGGCCGACTCTACCCCCAATTTCCCCCAGAAGCTCTGGTCACCTTACTCACCAAAAGGTGCACAATACTGCTTGGAAACGGTATTATTTAGCTGCGATTTTCTGTAAGGTCGAGGTACTAGCCCAGTCAGCTGCTCCATATTTTGAGCAGGAAATTTCCTGCTGTGCCCTACCTCAGTTTTTCTTCGACTTTCAAGAATATATCTTTAACCGATTGAGCTGAAGTTTTCTACACTTATTTATATTGTATGACAGTGCATGTGTCATTCTAAATCGAACATGACGTCTACACCCAAGATGGCGAACTAGTTATTGTGAATGCACTTCTACAATATGGGTACCAAATGAAAGGGATTCCTGAGAGTAACTCGAATAATTGTGTTTGCTCGCAAACGAAAAAAAAACCTACTTCAATTACATTGACAAGTAATACAACGTAATAAGACCAAAAAACAGTCAAGCAAATGCGCGTTATCAAAGATTATTCAAAAAGTTGTTATCAGATCTCGATCAAATTTATACAAGACTACATGACAAGTATTAGCTTTTGATTAAAGTAAGAATCATCAAAATCGATAAACCCAGTGAAAAGCTATGCGGTTTAATATAACATAGGTCGACGAAAAAGTAGTCAAATAAATACGCATTATTAGATATAACTGTAAAAGTACTAGTCAGATCTCAATTAAATTTAAATGAGACCACATGACACGCAACACCTTTCAGTTAAAACAAAATTCATCGAAATCGGTCCACCCAGTCATAAGTTCTGAGCTAACATACATTTTAAAAAATACAACCGAATTGAGAACCTCCTCCTTTTTTGGAATTCAGTTAAAAACAAGTACAACCTTCGCAATAACATGAGTATTAGGATCTTATTTCTTGTTAATTTGTTTGTAATAACATAAAAATGTTTGAGTATATCCTTTTGTTAAAATTCTCTTACTTAATAAATCAATCTTTTTAATCTTTATTGTTTTTTTCACTAAAGTTCTCTCGACCTGTGACGACCCCCTACAGAAGCTTCGCGACCCCCCAGGGGGTCGCGACCCACAGGTTGAAAAACACTGCTCTAAAGTATCTGAAATGTTGGGAATTTAAAAAACTTAATAACCCGAGATAAAATCCGCAAAAGAATTTTCATTTCAATAAAGTAAAATTCGCGTAAACAGAAAACAAAAAATCTTAGTTAAAATAACAGTTGCTCTAACTTAATGAAATTGTTTACCTACGTACAGGCCATAGGCTTGCCATCATAGTTGTATAAAGCAAGAAAAGATTTTATTGTCATGATTAAAATTGTATTTTTATTTGTATAGTGTATTGCTATTTCCTCTTACTTCAGCAAAATTTGTGGATCTTAAACTGAGGGCCGGTAACAAGGAAGCCACAGAGGAAGAATTAGAAAGGCTATTAGACAAGATCATGGTTCTATTCCGTTTTATACACGGCAAGGATGTATTCGAAGCATTCTATAAAAAAGATTTAGCTAAAAGATTGCTGGTCGGCAAATCGGCCTCTGTAGACGCTGAGAAATCAATGCTCAGTAAATTGAAACAGGAATGTGGAGGCGGTTTCACTTGTAAACTAGAGGGCATGTTCAAGGATATGGAATTATCTAAAGATATCAATATTACATACAAGCAGGTAAAGTATAAAAATTATTTTTTGTTATTTTTAACAAACCAATGCTGGAGTGTGATTTGATCAAAACTTGACTGTTAGGAATTTATTTTGATACACTCATTGTTTCTTGTTTAACAATATTTTACCGGAACGAGATCGGACCGAGAACGAACTGAGATCAACATCTGTGAATATATCTTTCTTTTCATATGACTAGGTCGGCAAACAAGCTTATGGTCTAAGCAGGTACGGGTAAGCGATTACCTTTGAACATAGACATCAGCAAAACTAACAGCATTGCAAGCGTGTTGCCGACCCCAATTGTTTTGGGGATTTCAAACCCCCAGGAGTTTTAGTCTTACCACAGGAAGACAACACTACTTGATAGCAGTATTATGTACCTGTGACTGCTGCTTTAGATTTTGTGCAAGATATAATCTACTATGCCTTCCCTCTATGATGTCCTGGAGCTGGTGTGAACATGACGTTTCCTTTACAGCACCTGGCCGCCACAGGCGAGGGCGGAGGCCTAGACCTGTCCGTGTACATCCTGACGATGGGCTTCTGGCCGACCTACCCGCCCGCCGAAGTACGACTGCCGGCCGAGCTGACGCGCCACCAGGAGCACTTCGCCAAGTTCTACCTGGCCAAGCACTCGGGCCGCAAGCTGCAGTGGCAGGCCACGCTCGGACACTGCGTGCTGCGGGCGCACTTCGCACAGGTACGTACAGGAAGTACGACTGCCGGCCGAGCTGACGCGCCACCAGGAGCACTTCGCCAAGTTCTACCTGGCCAAGCACTCGGGCCGCAAGCTGCAGTGGCAGGCCACGCTCGGACACTGCGTGCTGCGGGCGCACTTCGCCCAGGTACGTACAGGAAGTACGACTGCCGGCCGAGCTGACGCGCCACCAGGAGCACTTCGCCAAGTTCTACCTGGCCAAGCACTCGGGCCGCAAGCTGCAGTGGCAGGCCACGCTCGGACACTGCGTGCTGCGGGCGCACTTCGCACAGGTACGTACAGGAAGTACGACTGCCGGCCGAGCTGACGCGCCACCAGGAGCACTTCGCCAAGTTCTACCTGGCCAAGCACTCGGGCCGCAAGCTGCAGTGGCAGGCCACGCTCGGACACTGCGTGCTGCGGGCGCACTTCGCACAGGTACGTACAGGAAGTACGACTGCCGGCCGAGCTGACGCGCCACCAGGAGCACTTCGCCAAGTTCTACCTGGCCAAGCACTCGGGCCGCAAGCTGCAGTGGCAGGCCACGCTCGGACACTGCGTGCTGCGGGCGCACTTCGCACAGGTACGTACAGGAAGTACGACTGCCGGCCGAGCTGACGCGCCACCAGGAGCACTTCGCCAAGTTCTACCTGGCCAAGCACTCGGGCCGCAAGCTGCAGTGGCAGGCCACGCTCGGACACTGCGTGCTGCGGGCGCACTTCGCACAGGTACGTACAGGAAGTACGACTGCCGGCCGAGCTGACGCGCCACCAGGAGCACTTCGCCAAGTTCTACCTGGCCAAGCACTCGGGCCGCAAGCTGCAGTGGCAGGCCACGCTCGGACACTGCGTGCTGCGGGCGCACTTCGCACAGGTACGTGCTATTCGATGGAAAACGTCCCACACTCAACCTCCAAAAGGATTTACTACTTAGGGTCCGGAAACACAATACACGAGCACAAACGCAAAGACCACGGTAAACATCTCGACTCGAATCTGCGACCGCTATAGCCACGAGCCAGAGCTCTGACCATTGTGTCAACACGTAGTCAAACTGTGGCAGTTTGGTGTACCCGAATAATGAGGGCATGATTGAGGTTCTGTATGGATGTACATATAAAAGCTCAGCCAGTATACAAAAATTGCTGATGATACTGTGAACAGCACTCGAGGAGCCTCAAATACTTATTAATCTACCATATAAAACGAATATAAACCCACTCGACTCTCCCACTACATACAAGAAAAATTAGTGATGTAAAGAGCGGCACACTATGCAAGATGCAGCGGTGCTAGCTATTTCACACCATTTCTTAGTGATATAAAAGACCTATTAAACCTTATGAATTAAATTAAACTATATTAAGCTTTATCTTTCCAATTTCAGGGTAACAAAGAACTACAGGTATCACTGTTTCAAGCCCTCGTCCTACTACTGTTCAACGATGGGGACAATCTCTCCTTTGAAGAAATAAAGACTGCTACAAATATAGAGGTAACATAAAAAAATCATCCACAAGTCGCCCAAGTCCATCAGTGACTGACTTGCGTGCTTTTCTACGTCTACCATAGCCTGTGGATGCCTGCAAGCATCAATTGCGTTGCCGATCCTCCCCAGATGTTCTGGCTACCGTATCATAGCAACACTTTGTTATTTGACTGCGATTTCTGTAAGGTTGACTGACTGGAAAGTCGGGCTGCTCCAGATTTTAAGCAGGATATTTATTTCTTTTGCCCTCAATAATTGTATCTAATAGTGATGGTGTCTTAAGTAAATGCTCTACCCACCTACCACTGCCGAGAGGAGTCTGAGTTGCTGGCCAGTAGTTACTAAAACTCACTCAGTTACTAAAAGTGCACCCATTTGCATTGCGAGGGATCCACTAGCGAGTGAAAGAGTCGCTGACGCCAGTAGACACTAGTGTAGCTAACGGTTGTGGTGTCTTGAGTAAACAAATCTAACAACCATCCACTGAGAGTCCACTGGTGTATGACGGAGCGAGTCGCTTGCCAGTAGTGTTACTAAAAGTGTAAGTGTTTTGGGTGTTGGGTATATTCCTCTATATACCGTCCACTGCAGATAGGAGGCGCCAAGTTGCTAGACATTAGTATAACTAACAGTGTCGGGTGTATTCAAAACAATGAATAGCTAAAGCTTATTATTCGCTGCAGGGCTATATTCATGGTAAAGATGTGTGGATTTAGCGACGATGTATTTCATGCAAGGTAATACCAATTTTATATTTAAATACAGTTTTTTTTAAGTGTCTCTGTATATAATCTACATTTGGAATTGGTGTTAGCTTCACTATCATCCATAATTAAAATGACGATCCGAAGGTGCTTTTGAGGCTCAATGTGAGTAGAGGAGTTCGGAAAAACATCACGAAATATCACAAGTACACGTGTATTTATTTTTCGTTAAACGCACGATTTCTCAACCAAGAAAATTACCGAAAAACACTAGAAATTTGTATAAAATAAGCAACAAACACCTTTCAACCTGTCCTGCCCTAGATGCCCGTCTAGATTTGTATCACGATGCTTAATTTTCCAAAATTTCATCAGATCATAGCTGTATTTAGAGATAATATTCTGAATATTTCAATTTTCTTTGCACAAAAAATACATGTGATTTTTGGGAATGGGAGTCTGAAACCTCACCACATAATCAAGGGGGGTAGGGGTTTAAAAATTGATATGAATAAGGAATGGGGGGGGGTCTAAATCGTCCCCACATATAACCAAGGGGGGTATGTATATATTATATTAGGTTCCTGTCCCCCCTGGCTAGGGCAGAGGGCGTATTATATTAATAACGCCGCGTTGGCGCAGCGGTCACAGCACTGGATTGCGATTGGCTGTTGCACGGGCGGTTACGGGTTCGATCCCCGCACACGAAAACATTTGTATTGGCCATACAGATGTTTGCCGTGGTCTGGGTGTTTGTGCAGTCCTTGTGGGTCTCCCTACCGTACCTCGGAGAGCACGTTAAGCCGTTGGTCCCGGTTGTTATCATGTACACCTGATAGCGATCGTTACTTATAGTACCGATCCTTCTCCTACATGGGGAAGAGGCCTATGCCCAACAGTGGGATATTACAGGCTGAATCGTGATCGATCGTGATATAAATAATGGTCGGTGGCCAGGAGGGCGAGCTGCGGCGCACGCTGCAGTCGCTGGCGTGCGGCAAGGCGCGCGTGCTGCTGAAGGCGCCGCGCGGCCGCGACGTCAGGGACAGCGACACCTTCGCCTTCCACGCGGACTTCACCAACAAGCTGTTCCGCATCAAGATCAACCAGATACAGATGAAGGAGACCGTGAGTGCACCGCCCACCCCCGTCTTCTGTTGTTTTTTTTTTTCATGTTACCAGGTCGGCAAACAGGCATACGGCTCACCTGATGGTAAGCGATCTCCATAGCTTATAGATTTTTTTATGTAACTAGGTCGGCAAACAAGTGTACGGCTCACCTGATGGTAAGCGATCTCCATAGCTTATAGATTTTTTTATGTAACTAGGTCGGCAAACAAGTGTACGGCTCACCTGATGGTAAGACCGTAGCCTATAGACGCCTGCAACACCAGAAGCATCGCAAGCGCGTTGCCGACCCTATCCCCAATCCCCCCCAGGAGCTCTGGTCACCTTACTCACCAACAGGAACACAACACTGCTTGAAAACAGTATTATTTAGCTGTGGTCTTCTGTAAGGTCGAGGTACTACCCAAGTCGGGCTGCTCCATGTTTTGAGCAGGAAATTTCCTGCTGTGCCCTACCTCTGTCATGAAGTTCTGTAGTCTGGTCCTTTTTTAGTCGATACTGTTTAACCATTTAAATATTAGACAGGCAACTGAAATTAAAATAAAGTAACAAACATTTTGATAGATAAAAAAACTTTCAAAGTTTATTACATTATAAATATTATTTGGTCTTTTTTTTTTAGTCGAGAGTCAAAAACAAAAAATGGACGTTAAAACCCACTTTAAATTTCACTTTTTTTTTTTGCTTACTTGTTTTAATTCATTTTTTATCTTTCTAAAATAAAAAAGCAAATTCTAATAACTCCTAAAGAGATACTACAGTAATACACTACCTATATACCATATATAATACCTATTTAAATGCCTTTTCCCGCAGAGTGAAGAACAAAAGGCGACAGAAGAGCGTGTATTCCAAGACCGTCAGTATCAAATCGATGCGGCCATCGTTCGTGTTATGAAAATGCGCAAGGCGCTATCACACAACCTGCTCATCTCCGAGCTTTATAATCAGCTTAAGTTCCCCGTCAAGGTATTGTTATGTTAAACTTGAGGTTATTAAGGGGAAGTTCAACACGCGTAACTGCCTATATGCGCATTTGAATTTCGTACTAATTGCTATAAAGACTTGAGACAATTGAGGGTAGTTAAAACATTTTTAGCTGCATATCTGCTCATTCAATTTCGAACTGATAGTCATAAAACTTGCAAATTTAAATTTAGAACTAACTTCCATAATAATTGCGCATTTGAATTTCGAACTAATAACAAAAAAATTGGGCTCATTCTTTGTTAACTTGACTTTTGACAACGCATTCTCGTGACAATGACAAACATTTGTATAGATAAGGCCATAAAGATGTTAGTCGTGGTCCAAGTGTTTGTGCTTGTGTATGTTTCGGGCTCAGTAAGAAAATACTACTGGGGCTGTTGATTGTGAAATGTTTATTTATTTATATCTCTAATGTAGATATGACTACTCAGCTTATCCTCTAATTCTTCGTCAATAAACAATATTGAACACAAAAATACACAAATAGTTATTAAAGTAAAAATAATTTTTTCTTTTATATTTCCAGCCGGCCGACTTAAAGAAGAGGATAGAATCACTAATCGACAGAGACTACATGGAGCGCGATAAAGACAACCCCAACCAGTACAACTACGTCGCGTAGTGACTCTCCGCCCTCCCCACGACCAAGACCCCCACGAACATGCATCAATACCATCCAAGCCAAGTCGTCGCCTTTCTTGGACAATTACATGGGTTCATGTCCGACTTTTCGTTTTCCTTCTCAAACTTTTAGTTTACCTCGGGCATAGTGATTAAGTAGAAGTAACTCCGCTTGGAATGTTCGAATTACATTTAAGAGTTTTCAACTTGTGTACATACGAAGTGATAATAGTAGAAAACGTATAATAAAGTAATAAATAAAACGTTAATTATATTTATTTTAATATCTGGACGAGTGAGAAATTTACTTATTACACCAAATCATACACTCCTGTACTTTCGTTACTTTTTTCATTAAATTTTTTTCAGTTTTCATTAAAAATACACGCAAACTAGTGACAATGATTCTATGAAATATGAAATAAAATTCATAGTATAGTTTAATAAATAAAAAGTAAGGGCAGAAAAAGTGTAATCTAACGGGAATCCACTAAAACTACCCACACTAGTGGCACGTGTGATATTAGACGATGACCCTCCTGACTGCCTGAACACCGTGAATAGTTATATTATCGACGCCCCCGGGGAATAAAGTGGTAATAGAGAAAAGTAAAATTTACAGGACGAGCAAAAAACCTTTTTTCTGTTATATCGCGTGTCCTAAACGGGCTATAATATTGTATTATACATCATTATTTTCAAAATTTTTACGTAATATGTAGCTATAAAAATAAATTAAATATCACGTGTACTTTTAAAGTCATTGCCAAAAATGTGTAATACTGATTTTTATATTAAGTGTATACTACGTAACGGTACATAACCATTTTATTCCCGTAAAGTTGTAATGTAATGAAAACTATTTGCATGCATTACGATACTAAAAACAAAATAATAATAAAGTAGTAATGTACGTTTACCGACCAACACTTACCGAACACTTAGCGGTAATGTGTGTTACGGAAATTAGCTATCCATTTTTTTTTACGTGAATAAAATGGTATAACGCCATACCAACTTATTGAGACAGATGTTCGTTCCATATTATATGATAACGATATTATTATGGGCTATTTATTCCGGAGAATAAAAATGTAAATTATTATAACTTCATGGATTTAAAAAAAAAAATCAAAAAAAAAATCAGAAGATGTATTTTACGACCGGCGAAAATGCAAAAACATTAAAACAGTGGTAATAGCACTTTACGACTTTATTCCACGGGGGCGTCGTTATGCAGCGTGTAGGTTGCGTTGTAATATCATTATTGTCACTTCAAACGCCACTTAAGTTTGTACATTTTGTATGTAATATAATTTTGCTTTGTGACCTCCAGTTGATACAAAACGAAACTATGAACTCCCTATATTGGGTGTGTTACTATCAGGAGGGATCACCAATAAAAACTATTTATAAAATTTTCCGAATTTGTTTTATTTTCCATTTTTATAAGAATGTTCACAGAAATTTAACGAGTAATAGTCTAAAATTAGTATTAAAATTCTTTGTCAATGATAATATTTATAATGAATCAATTCAAACATTTTGCAAAGGCGTTCAACTCGCAACCCTTTAAAAGAATAAAATTCTTAATTTTCATGACATTGTCGGATAAAATAAATTAACTTATATTTAAAAAAAAATTTAAATTTCGTTCCTACAAATCGATTTACTAATAATAAAGATCTTTATATAAATAGCAGATCACTTTATTTACAATTATTACAATTCATCTTAATTTAAAAAAAAACAACATGCATTCACAAGGATCTAGGGAAGACTGATTTACCAAAGAGTATATAACCACTTGGATTTACTGATTACAGTTTTGTGGAATAATATCAATATTAAAATTATATATATATATATATATATTTCTATTCATAAAAAAAAAGTAGACTAGAAAAAAGAAAACTAATAGTTTCTTTTAAGAAAAGTTATTTTAACATTAGGTATTATTGTTAAATATATTTTATAAAATTACATTTATTTCTCTTGCAATTGTATGTAAGAGTTTTAATATAACGAGAGTTTACGTCTGTGATATAATTGTCATAAAAACTAACAATTATGCACTAACAGCAAATTAGCGTGACACCAGTAATCAAAATGTTCCTGACCAATATAAATTGAGCATATGCCAAGATGCATGAAAATGCTGAAACGAGCATTAACATATAAATTTAGATAATGTTAAAACGTTAAAAGTTTGTATTTACTTTAATTCATATCCAAAAATTACAAGAAAAAGCAACCTAGTACTACCCTATACTGATTTCAAAATTGATCTTTCCAATGATTATTATCATTTCTTAGTGAGGCCGTACACCACAGCTACATTTGTATTACGATAATTGTAGCGCCACATTTGAAACGCGATACATTTATCGACCCCCTATATTTGTATGTAAACCCGCACATCAAGGACACATTTGTAGTAAGTGCAGTTTGTGGCAAGATGGCTGCCACGCCACACGAATTCAAGATCGAACACGTTCGTTTTATGTGGCGCGAACATAGAATAAAAACGCGCGAAAATGAAAGAATGTTGAATTTTATGTTGAATTTATTGCAGAGATTGAAAAAAATCCCGTTTAAATAAATTTATTGAACTGATTAATTGAACAATTTATAATTTATTGAACAATTTGATTTGATTAAACTAAATTTAATAATAAATAAATTGGTAGGTATGTGTTTTCATATTCATTCTATGAACTTTTCTTCTTCGGATCGTAATTCTTGCGCAATTTTGAAATTTCCGTAAACTACAATTTTGATTAAAAGGGTGAACCCCATAACGTCTTTTTTTTAAAGCTTTTATTAAACTTGCAATGTATGTATGTATGTATGTAAATTTAATGAATGTTTGTTCGGGTGAAATCTTGCTACTCAATTTTGAAGCAGATATCTTCAACCAATTGAGCTGAAATTTTGTATAGAGTATCAATTTGGATGACAATGCATGGTTTCTATGTATGCATGTATGTATGTATGTTTGTTCGGGTGAAATCTTGCAACTCAATTTTGAAGCAACCAATTGAGCTGAAATTTTGTATACAGGTTCAATTTGGATGACAATGCATGGTTAACTTTGTGACGTCATATTGGATTTAGACTTTTGAGTGCGGACTAGTTATTTTTAGAGCACTTCTACAATATGGGTATCAAATGAAAGGGCTTGCTAAGAATAATTTGAATAAAGTGACGTGAATACCGACTAAAAAGTCAAAAATAAATTAAATGTAAAAAAACCTTTTTAAAAAACAAGCTTTTATTTGAATGCACTAAAACGAAAAAAATAAATTTTTACTTTAAAACTTTTACTATCTACTTATAAAGTCATTACACATAATCTATATGATATAATAGCTTGTCGCGAGATTTGCTTGTAAACAAGTAAATTAAATAAATTGATGTGATTGATTTTAACTATTAAAATTTTCAAACTAAGGAAATACGAGTACTCATATCTCGCGACATGCTTTTCTATCATATAGATTATGTGTAATGACTTTATAAGTAGATAGTTTTAAAGTAAAAATTTTTTTTTTCGTTTTAGTGCATTCAAATAAAAGCTTGTTTTTTAAAAAGGTTTTTTTACATTTAATTTATTCTCATTAATCGCCTCATCAAAAAATCGTCATCGTCAGACGATGATGTCGACATTCTGTCTTCTGTTGCCACGCTACAATTGTGCTTCCAATGTGCGCACACACGACACATTTGTGGCCGCTTAAATTGTATTGCAGTAATTGTGGCGCCGTAAATGTATGTTGAGTGTAGCGTGTGGCGGCGGTGTGCGGCCTCACTTACAGATTACCAACGCTATTCACAAAGTATAGCATTAATACACTGCAAAAAAGTTGTATTAAATGAATTGCTAAATTGTGCGACATATAATTTTAAATATTCCTTATCTGTAGATCAGTAGATGACACCTGGTGGAAATCGGCAAACACGTGAATAAAGATCAAAATCCAAAATAGACATTTGTTTTTTTCTTAATATAATTATATTTCACAAGTAATATCTGTTTGACATTTAATTAAAAAATAATTTTTCAAGGAATAGCACCAAGAATACGAAATAGCTTGATAGGTTTTAAGATTTTTATGAAAACTATGTCAGTTCACCCTCTGATTCTTATTTCCCTTCCGTGTTCGAGTGTCTCATTGATGCATTTTCCAAACAAATCCTATGTATTTCTACACATAGCTTGCTCATTAGCTGTCCTATATTTGACTACAATTACTTGATATGTAATTATCTCATTTGTCAGTGATTTTGAACACTGTGTCGAGGTGGTCCTTGTGATAATCCAATTCTTCAGTGAGCGCCATTGCTAAAGTATTGGGAGTAATCTCTGTATCTAGATAGTCACGGAGAAGCATCTGTAACAAATATTCATATTTGTAATGCTTTTATTCTTTAATAATAACTGAGGTTTAACAGGTAATGACTGAGGAAGTACCTCGACCTTACAGAAGGGTTTTATTGTTGTTAAGTTCTGTTATTCTGTTGTTCTATTTTTTGTTAGTTATTCCATTTTGTGTGTGTGTTCTGTTCTATAAAATGCCGAAAAGAACAAAGAAGACCGTTTTAAACAGTCAAGCCCGGGAGTTGGTTGTCCGCTTTCAGGAATACAAAAAATAATTTTAATAAGCAATTAAACATATATTTCTTTTATAATCGATTAAGGGTTAACCGCAATTGTACTCGATAATGGAATCACATAAATTAATTATGCATGGTCACCTCACTATAGAGTTAATTTGACGTGTGTCACCGTACCCATCCTAGGTGAAATTCAGTATAGTAGTAACCTGCGGCGGTACGGAGCCCCCGTGCCGCAGCAGCCGCGCGCGCAGGTCTGCGCCCGCCGCCCTGGACAGCGGCTCGGCCTCGAAGCGGCGCCGCCACACGCACCACGCCAGCGCGCGCGAGATCAGGTACGAGTAGTACTTCGCGCCGTAGCCGATCAGGTGGCTGAAGCGGTGCTGCCACGCCTTCAACAATACAAGAAAATAATATAAAAATGCACAAATATGAAACAAAATATGGGAAACCTGAGAACAAAACTTTTTACACAAATTATAGCGACCATTGTAATTTACTGAAACGGGGACAAATTAGTTTAAAAGGACAGCGTGCATAATGTCGTTAAACAACCTATGAACATATTCTATCACAATGGTAATTCACTTATTTATAGCTCAAAAATTATGGGATTAGCTTAAAAGGTAAATGAGGAAAATTACAACAAGGGTTGTGTTTCTCAATATGGAATTCCTCAGGGATGGATTTTGGGTCCGTTTCGTTTTCTAATTTATATAAATGACATACCAAAAGCTATAAAGCCAATAAGAATCCACATTGATAGAGTATAGGAAAATATTAAATTATTAATTATAAAATATTAAGGTCTCTTTGAAATAACAATTTTAGCACAGTTTATTTTTGGTCAATTGAAAATAAGTAAAATTCATAAAATCGTCTTTTTAAAATATAAACTAAACTTTATTATTGAATTTTGTAAACTCGAAGAGAATGTTAAGGCTTTCTGAGATTTCGCAAGTCTTATTTAAAAAAGTACTGCTCCATAAATACTACTACTTGAATTATTGTTTACTAGACAATTAGTAGTTTCGTCTTAAATTTAAACTAACTTACCGTATTTTCAACATATGGTAGTCCGTAGTATCGTTTTTGCACCTGACGAAGCACATCCGTGGAATCGTCACACGCTGCCTGTTCACCGTGATACTGCTGATCTAGCGCTGAGTAGAACACCTAACAATTGAATAAAACCATTATACCTCTGCATTTATGCCATATAGCGATAAAGTGAATAAAAAAGTTAGAATTATACCTGTAGTTGCATCTCACTGGCACCAAAGAGATGTTTAGACGCGCAAAGACGATGCAACATATCATCAGGCATGGGCTCACGAGTCTGGAAGTGGCGTGCGAACCGACGAACAACCTGCGCAGAACTTTATCATTAGCTATTGTTAGAGTCATTTGGGTCAAACAGAGATAAGGGAATCTCAATTAAAATTTAAGTGGGTGATGAAATTGTCACTTTAGTACTGGTTTTCCAACAATACAAGATTGCAAACAATTAATGGTACAAAATTTTGGACTGATTAATATAATTCTTTTCGTGATAAAAGCTAGTGGTAAATATACTGGTGTGAGTGGAACGGGGTGAGTGTCATATTCAAGTGATTGTGGCAAGAAATGAGTGACACATTCTGGTGTGACGGGCGCGCGGCGGTGTCAAGTGCTATTGTGAGTAACACACTGCGGTGCTAGTACAATGCCGCAGACACTCACGCTGGGGCAGGCGGCGAAGTGCTCCATGAGCACGGAGGGCAGCTCGGCGAGGTCGGTGGCGCAGCGCGTGCCGGCCACGTGCTGGTGTCGAGTGTCGAGTGTCGAGTGCCGGTGCTAGTACAATGCCGCAGACACTCACGCTGGGGCAGGCGGCGAAGTGCTCCATGAGCACGGAGGGCAGCTCGGCGAGGTCGGTGGCGCAGCGCGTGCCGGCCACGTGCTGGTGTCGAGTGTCGAGTGTCGAGTGCCGGTGCTAGTACAATGCCGCAGACACTCACGCTGGGGCAGGCGGCGAAGTGCTCCATGAGCACGGAGGGCAGCTCGGCGAGGTCGGTGGCGCAGCGCGTGCCGGCCACGTGCTGGTGTCGAGTGTCGAGTGTCGAGTGCCGGTGCTAGTACAATGCCGCAGACACTCACGCTGGGGCAGGCGGCGAAGTGCTCCATGAGCACGGAGGGCAGCTCGGCGAGGTCGGTGGCGCAGCGCGTGCCGGCCACGTGCTGGTGTCGAGTGTCGAGTGTCGAGTGCCGGTGCTAGTACAATGCCGCAGACACTCACGCTGGGGCAGGCGGCGAAGTGCTCCATGAGCACGGAGGGCAGCTCGGCGAGGTCGGTGGCGCAGCGCGTGCCGGCCACGTGCTGGTGTCGAGTGTCGAGTGTCGAGTGCCGGTGCTAGTACAATGCCGCAGACACTCACGCTGGGGCAGGCGGCGAAGTGCTCCATGAGCACGGAGGGCAGCTCGGCGAGGTCGGTGGCGCAGCGCGTGCCGGCCACGTGCTGGTGTCGAGTGTCGAGTGTCGAGTGCCGGTGCTAGTACAATGCCGCAGACACTCACGCTGGGGCAGGCGGCGAAGTGCTCCATGAGCACGGAGGGCAGCTCGGCGAGGTCGGTGGCGCAGCGCGTGCCGGCCACGTGCTGGTGTCGAGTGTCGAGTGTCGAGTGCCGGTGCTAGTACAATGCCGCAGACACTCACGCTGGGGCAGGCGGCGAAGTGCTCCATGAGCACGGAGGGCAGCTCGGCGAGGTCGGTGGCGCAGCGCGTGCCGGCCACGTGCTGGTGTCGAGTGTCGAGTGTCGAGTGCCGGTGCTAGTACAATGCCGCAGACACTCACGCTGGGGCAGGCGGCGAAGTGCTCCATGAGCACGGAGGGCAGCTCGGCGAGGTCGGTGGCGCAGCGCGTGCCGGCCACGTGCTGGTGTCGAGTGTCGAGTGTCGAGTGCCGGTGCTAGTACAATGCCGCAGACACTCACGCTGGGGCAGGCGGCGAAGTGCTCCATGAGCACGGAGGGCAGCTCGGCGAGGTCGGTGGCGCAGCGCGTGCCGGCCACGTGCTGGTGTCGAGTGTCGAGTGTCGAGTGCCGGTGCTAGTACAATGCCGCAGACACTCACGCTGGGGCAGGCGGCGAAGTGCTCCATGAGCACGGAGGGCAGCTCGGCGAGGTCGGTGGCGCAGCGCGTGCCGGCCACGTGCTGGTGTCGAGTGTCGAGTGTCGGGTGCCGGTGCTAGTACAATGCCGCAGACACTCACGCTGGGGCAGGCGGCGAAGTGCTCCATGAGCACGGAGGGCAGCTCGGCGAGGTCGGTGGCGCAGCGCGTGCCGGCCACGTGCTGGTGTCGAGTGTCGAGTGTCGAGTGCCGGTGCTAGTACAATGCCGCAGACACTCACGCTGGGGCAGGCGGCGAAGTGCTCCATGAGCACGGAGGGCAGCTCGGCGAGGTCGGTGGCGCAGCGCGTGCCGGCCACGTGCTGGTGTCGAGTGTCGAGTGTCGAGTGCCGGTGCTAGTACAATGCCGCAGACACTCACGCTGGGGCAGGCGGCGAAGTGCTCCATGAGCACGGAGGGCAGCTCGGCGAGGTCGGTGGCGCAGCGCGTGCCGGCCACGTGCTGGTGGGGCGCGCGCGCCAGCATGGAGTGCAGCGCGTGGCCCATCTCATGGAACAGGTTGTCCACGGCGCCGGGGCCCAGCAGCGCCGGGCCCGAGCGGTGCCCGCCGCTCAGGGACAGCATCACCACTACGATTGGGTTCTACAAGCAAAATCCTGTTTTAGTATCTGTTATCATCGAGGTTCATGCTATCCATCACACCTAAACATTCTAACGGTGGAAGAGACAGACTTCTCTGTTTGAATTGACATTTCAGGCAACTTAAAATTTACAAACACAAATATACTCTATTGTACAACTAGAAATAATACATGTAACATGGAAATATGGAAGAAAAAAAAAAGAAAAAAATATAATGTATTAATTTTGTTCAAGAATTCGGAAATGCTTAATGTCTTGAAGTACCATAAACACTCACTTGATAAGAGCCATCGGGTAACAGCTTCCCGCCCTGTATGGTGAAGTGGCAGTCCTGATGTGGCTTGCCGGGTCGCTCGTACAGGTCGCAGTAGATGTGGCCCAGCAAACCCTCACTTTCATGCATCACCGCCAATTTGTATACATCTGGCGACCAGGATTCGCCTGACAATGGACAAATGTGATAAACATATAGAGCAAAACTGTTTGATTAATTTTTACTAATTCATTAGGACGTTATGAAGCCTATTCGGGATCTAAGGCAATATTAACCTCGTAACTACTAGTAAGAAAAAATTAATAACAAAAGCGGTTGAAAAAACGATGGACTAATGTTACTACCAAAGATTAACTTTAATACAATAGATTTAGGTTATTTTAAATATAACTTTAAATTTGACTGACAGCTGGTCTTACCCGGTAACATATCTTCCGGTTGTAGAGTGATTCCATATAACTCCTGACATAGCATATTCAGGCCTTCCATGCAAGCGCCCAAGGAAAAGTACGGATTAAAGTCCGACGTCGCTACATTCAGTAACTGCGTCTTCGCTTTATGCGTGAAATATGGTGTGTCCCAACACATCAATGCATCCTGGAAAAAAATTACATTAATATTGTAAATAAAAGGGCTAGAAAAATAAATTTAATGTGTTATGTATTAGGTTTACCTGATATGGCGTTTCCTTTTTCTTCATACGCATCATTGCTTCGAAGTCGATATTGGCGCGATCGTACAGATTGTCAGACAATATATCTAAAAATTGTCGAACATTTGTCGCTGTTTCCATGGTACTTGCTTTAATGGCTCTAAAAATAAACATTTATAATTTTGTAAGAAAATTTAAAGCATTTACGCTTGCACGCAACCACGTATTTATCTTACTTTTAGCTACTGTCTTGAATATAAGGAAATTTTACTTGTATAAAAAAATTGCTAAAATATTTTGTAAGGATTTTAAAATAAATCAAACTAGTGTCTGGCAAAAAATTCTGCCGACGGAAGGTGTCTGACAAGTATAGATTTCATATTGTTTACAATATTTCCTACAACTTATGTAAGAATGAGCCATTAGAAAATATGTAAAGTTACTACAACTTTTACATACTTATACCATCTATTATCTGAGAACTGGCTTGTGGCCTCGGCTAGTGTCTATGGGAACGTTCACTGAATACACTAATACTACTCTATTACATATATTTTATCCATCATAAAATAAGAAAGGTCTGGGGGCAAGTGATCTTACTGTACCGGTAAAACTATTTTTCTAATATTTTTTCAATGAGTGCGACAAAACGGCTGCAGGAGTCATGGCGTCGGCTCTGACGTCGCAATATACAACATGTAGTGCGTCGGGCGCGTTCCATCTAAGGCCCACAACGCTTTTAATTTTGACGTATTATAATAGTTTGACGTCATGCGTTGTAATTTGTGTTTCAATCAAAATGGCCGATTGCAGTATTTGAATGTTTTATTTTAATGAAAATCACAATAATCTTATTATATTACTTAAAATTAGACTAGTATTTTGAATTTTTTTAATATGAGTGTTCCCCTAATATAATTAAATTGACAATTTTTTGATACTGTCGTCATGCCCATTTCTTAAATTACGATATTTATATGTTACTATCTTTTGACGTAAGCGTGGGAGTGTAATAATACGGAGACGTGTTTAGCTCACCGGTCCGCGTAGCAGTGGAACCCGCAGAGGCGCGCGAGGCGGGCCCGGGCCCGCAGCGCGGTGGCCAGCAGGCGCTCCTGGCGCGCGTCGGGCGCCAGGTACAGGCGGTAGGCCGCCTCGCGCGCCGCCGCCTCGCCGCACTCCGCGTACACGCCGCTCACCACCACGCTGTCGCCCTCCGCACTGAAACTGACGGACCGAGCTATACTGGGATACAGGAGAACAGGTGCTCTGTTGGAATACCCAACAACTATCCCATCACTAAACAGAAGTGTCTTTTCCTAATTAGGCAAAATACAGAATTTTGATCCACTACGATGCTTTACTGCTTGTTTAGAGCCTGTGTGTGTATTCTCCACTCTACGTGACATTGGCGGAATCAACCATGCTCCATGAGAGAAGGGAAAATATCTTGAAATTTGTTTGAGAAAAGCATATACTTCTACTTAATGCTTGCTTTGACTTAGAGCATAAAATTAATTTTAAAGAGATGTAACCTCTGAAAGCATAGCTAGCATGCAAGCAGTGCTACTCCAAGTTACATCTGCAGCCATTGCTGTCCAGTATAAAAATTATGTCTAGAATAAAAGTTGTCCAACTGATCCATCACAGCTCTTACATTAAATGTCAGTTAACTTCGTTAAAAATAATAAATTGATAAACTGGCTAACACACTTTAAATTTGGAAAACTCAAGATGTTAAAATCTCATTTATAATAACAATGTTTGATAGGCTGCAGTTTGCTTGAACTTTGTTAATCTCAGAAACTCCTAAAATTACATTTATTGTTATGATGATAAGCACATCTTTAATGAAGGGTTATACAAAACATTATCGTAGTATTCTACAATTCATAATGCTAATTCTATATCTCAGTAATATAAACTATACTTACAACTGTCTAACATTCTGAGGTACAGCAGATCTAGGGACTCTCCTTGGCCTAGCTGCGCCTGCCATAAACTGCTGCCCAGTTTGCAAGATTAAGTCATTAAGAGCAACAACTTCTTGTCTCGGTCCATCTGGTAGCTGTATACCGCTTTGTTCAAAATCAAACAAGAAGAGCTCAGCAAGATGCCGATCTCCACATGTGTTCCTTTCCACTGAATCTCTTAAAGCCTCATATAAACCCTTGTGTGTATTTAATCTGAAATGAAAATCAAGATTATTCTATTTCTTTTCATACAAAATGTTTTTTTAAGTTCCATTAAGTATTGACAATATTAAAGTTATCGTCTACAAAGTAATCACACTTGTCACCTACTTTTCTACAACTCCACTAACACTGATACAAGCTTCTTCCGCTGCACTTGCAAAATGTGACTGTGGGTGTGCAATTCGCACAAATTCCGCTAAATCTGCAACTTTGCACAGTGTATCCGAAAGCTCATCAAATATATCCACCATAGGCCTCGTAGGATTAGACGTAGCTTCTTCTATGAGCCGATCTGTAGCTGCTATTGCTTGATCTTTTAGTGTATAAAAACCTTCAAAGCTAGTGAGCTCAGGTTTGTTGAAAAGACCCTAAGGAGAACATTGCAGAGTTATTTAACAAATACAAACAACCAAAAATTTTATTTTGTGTATAATGTCGATTCTCACAGTTCTTTCTCTAAAAGAATCAAAGATAGCTCGAGATGTAGGTCTGGTGTTGAAGGCAGTGGCAAGTGGTGACCATGTGCTCACATGCTTTCTTCCTAAACCCCATATTGGCTTTAGTAATTTCATGGTGTCTTACATAAACCTGGAAAATATTCATCAGTTAATTACAACATAAAGTACTTACGTAGTATACTTGGCCAGATTTAATGCAATAATCTATACAAATATTATAAAGAGGTAAAGTTTCTAACTTTGTTTGTTTGTGGGGGGTAATCTTCGCAAATACTGATCCGATCATGAAAATTCTTTCTCTAACAGAAAGCTACACTATTCAGGAATGATATAGGCTATATTTTATTGTTATTGAAAAAAAAAACAGTGAAAAATAATAATATATGTAAATCAAGTCGGATAAATGCGAGCGAGATGAAAACTTTACTATATATTTGAATCACAAAAATAATTAACGCCCAACGAAGTGGGCACGGGTCGGCTAGTATAAAATATAAAGAAAAAACATCACAATAATACATTTTCCTGTATTTATATAGGTACCGACAATGTCATTAAAGTCCAATTTTAAGTTCTTGGATATTAGTCAAAGTATCATAAACCTTCTTGATGTATCTGTGGCTGCTAGTCGCAGACCTTTCATTAGTTATTATTATTTTATTTCTTACGTACAGGTTGAAGCTAAATTCACTTCATATTTCTATTATTGTGGAAAATTTGCAATAAAAACAAAACAAGTTTTATCTTATCAAAACATTTTCATATAAAAATTATCTACCTCAGTAGGATAAAAATATTGAATGAGAGTAAACACATCAACTTTTATCTCAACGAATAAATAAAGAAGCGAAGTTTACAAGTACAAAGAAATAATAAGTACAGAGACAGAAATGAGTGAGTCTCTTTGACAATTTTTGCACCCGTAGAAAGCTAAGCTTCTGTGACAACAGGGAAATCTATTGACGAGAATTATTACTAAGCTAATTAATCATTACAACTATGTTTCTTCATCATCAAGATTACTGTTTGTAAGCAAAATTTTGCTTTTAATAATATGTAGTTTATTTGCAGTTATTTGGGAAACAAGTACTTCTCACAAATATATAAGCAGTATTAGCGTTGCTTAAAATAAAAATATGATTCTCAAATTTGTTTGATGATAAATGAATTCATATTAACTAAATTTATTTAACAGCAATTTCATGATACAAATAGGTTACCTACTATAACTTTTAAAAAGATTTTTTTTTAATGGACAAGCTAAAACTACATGCAATTTTTTTTTTTTTTTTTGTTAATTTTACTAATTATTACTTCACAAGATGTACAACAGTACAAATTTTATAAAATTAAATTGATTTTCATTGTTATATAATATAAAAATAAATTATAAACACACAGCACTACTTTTTACGTAATTTACTTCGTCCCAGGGTGATAGATTATGAGACCAAATCAAACTTATTTGCATTAAAATAATTGAAAAGTTATCGTATTCTTAGAAAGTAAATATTGCATATTTTACTTACCGATCTTTATGATACCGGATTAAAAATGTCTTCTCACAAAGTTAATTTAACTCTTATATATCTACTCAATAATTAAAACTAAGTTTATTTCACAAATCAGCATAAAAATAAAGAAAAAAATAAATATCGTGTAGCTCGAAAAAACATTCCATTCACGGCGTTTTCACTAGTAACATTTTGCCTTCCATACAAAATTTCCACTTTAAAATAGTTCGTCAACTCGAATATAGATGGCAGCAAACGTACCACTCTCGGTACCACTGTACCACATGGCCAAAATTATCGTGCAAAAACATTTGTTGATTTTGATTTTGATTTCTAATATTGGTAACTTTTATACATTTAATAAATGAAATCAAACTAGTAAATGGAGTTCATTTTTTAAATCTATTTAATTTAATTATGGGATCAAAAAATCCTGAAATGGCAAATCACGATTTCTAAACGAAAATATTTCCAGTCTCTGAAACCGCCATTTTATTTTTTTTATGTTGTTTTTGATATTTACTGCGTTCTGACCTGTTTGCGACTTTGCGTTTATTCAGTAGATTTCATTAACAATTTTGACCCTTACACCGATCCCGGATTCCGATTATTTCCCGTGTATTACCTGTGAGTTGTGACCCTTGGCTTCGTTTGGACTCCGATCATCGTCGTGTAAATATTGACCTGGCATTCTTTTTGGACCCTCTGGTTTTTGCAAGTGATTTGGTAATTGGTATCAGTGACTCTTGGAGACTATAAACAATGGCTGCAGACAGGAAATGTTGTGTTCCCGAATGTGGAAAAACCCGTAAGTACTTCCTAATTTCATCCTGCTTCATTATACTGTAAACGCCGATTAGTGAAGGGATTGGTAATAAGTGATAACGTACACTACTTCGAGCTTTATTTTATAACAAATTTAAAATATATAATTATACCTGTGCTCGTAGCTCCTTTTGCGTTCAATTTATTTCAGGTTTAAAATATGTTATATTTTATTTGGATTTAAAAAAGCACCACCCATCCTCTATCCAAAGTTGGACCAGTAAACACCTTTCTAATGTGTAAAAACAATGGGATTCAATACAAATATTTAGTAATGCAACCCAAGAAAGTAAATACATTTTAAGATAACAATAAATCTTTTTATTTTTTGTCATCAGCACAAACAGACAGACAGACAGACTTATGAGATGAATCTGACTTGTACTTGACTCGGTGCACTATTGTCTGAACTCCACACTACACACTGAGGAGCTGTGCTCGAATTGGTCATAATGGGTTAACTTAAGACAATGCTAAAAAGTGATTGGTTTTGGTTGTTTCTGATGTAGTTCATAGTTAAGAGGGTGTGATATCTAAAAAAAGATATTATGAAATTAAAGAAATACCAAGTTAATCAATAGATTGCTACTAATTATAATTAGAATATGATATGTAGTTCAGTAATTATAATAGTCTGTTATTTACAGGTGAGGACACTATCTTGCACAAGTTTCCAAACCCCCAAAGGGATACTAGCCGCTTCCGTACATGGACTTTTGCCATTGGAGGCAATATACTAGTCTTAGAAGATATGTATGTGTACAATTATCGCAGAGTATGTCATTCACATTTTGAAGAACGTTACTGGACTAGAAGTAAAATGTTGAGTAAAAATGCAGTGCCCACTCTGCACTTGAAAGGTAAATGATTACAATATTTATTTATTATCTATACACCATACATAGTTAATATTTATTTATATTTTATAAATATACACTATAATTTTTTTTTACAAAAAATTAAAACCGACTTCAAAAAGCAAGAAACTAAAAAGTAATAAAATAATTGTGGTTCTTTAATTTTTGTGCCTACAACTTATAGTCAACTTATTCTTCTACTAATGTACAATCTTTGCATTTACCACATCATTATTGTTACTTTTGAAGCCGGTGTTATATTTGTTGATTTAAACTTAATTTTAACCTCCCTACCTACCTTGGCTGACATCGTATAAGAATAAGTTGACTATAAGTTGTAGGCACAAAAATTAAAGAAACACAATTATTTTATTACTTTTTAGTTTTTAGTTTCTTGCTTTTTGAAGTCGGTTTTAATTTTTTGTATTAGATGCAGTATATTTTCACAATACATTATATTTATTTATATTATTTTGATATTAAACTTGTAAGATATTATAGTCCAGTTATTATATGATGAGCCTCTATGATTATATGATAGATTGCTTTCCATGTATTATTTGAATTAAAAAAGTTGACTGATCAATGAATAGAACATAAAACTAAGTACTACCTAATACTACCTAAGTACCTAAAAATAAAGGTATAAATATCTATCTACATACAAACTATTGTATCTAAGTCAGTTTAAATGTATTTTATATGTACATAAATGTTTCTAATCCATAGTTTTTCAATATTTAAGTACAATCCAATTAATGCATTTTAGAGAACATTGTGCATTTAAAAATAAAATTTATTATTTTTATTATCTATACTAATATATGTAGGAATCAGAAGTGAGGAGTAGGACGGATGGCCTGGTTAATTCACAATGTAATTTAAAACAAGGTAGTTACACTACTTAGTATTCAATGGACTCACCGAGCGGGTACCGTCTATCGCGTGGCAGAGGGACAACTCGACGCAGTGCCCGGGACTTGTGACCCGAGTGTTGGTTTACGGCGGCGCCGCCTAACAATGCGCATCGGCACTCACCACCACCGGTCGAGTTGCCCAATCAGTAACAATTAATTCGTGTACACAAACTAACTATTAGAAGAGTCGAGGTTAAGCTACTAGCAGGATACACAAGTGCACCGTGCCACGCCAGAGCCAAGACTGCCTTAGCTGCGGTTGCATCAGTCTTTTATGCACAAAGGAAAGACTCAAATAATAGAATAAGTGAGGGTAGGTGAACATCAACAATATCTTAGGTACCGACACGGCCATTCTGACGCGCGTGCGTCCTCGCGCGCTATCTATTAAAATCTTAGGTATCAAACAACACAATATCGCTCGACTATCCTGACAAAAATCTATCCAACATCTTAACATCTGGTCCGGTCCACACTGAACCTTCCGACCAGAAACAATTGGTTTTGGTTCGCCAGTAAGTCACAGTCACAGCAGTCATTTTTTTTTAAATATGGTTATCATTATCACTTATGATCATCATAAACTTATACCTTTTTACTTTCTTTTTTTAATGCTTTTTAATGCTTTTTTTAATGCTTTTTTTAATGCTTTTTTTAATGCTTTTTTTTAATGCTTTTCTTAATGCTTTTTTTAATGCTTTTTTTATGCTTTTTTATGCTTTTTTTTAATGCTTTTTTTAAAGCCTTTTTTAATGCTTTTTTTTCATCTCTTTTTTTAACGCTTTTTTAATGCTTTTTTTTTTCATTTTTTTCACATTTCTCTTTTTACCACATCTCTTTTTTTTACCATATATCTCCTTTTTTTAACCATTCATCTGTAAAATACTGTCGTCAGTTCTGTGAACACCAGCCCGCATCATAATGTTGAAAGATTCAGATTGTACAAAGTCAGTATTAGAGTTGGCAGACATAGTACCAGTTAGCAGTCATTGTATCAGTTGGCAGTCATAGTATTTAAATCATAATTATCATCAAACCAATTATAACTAATTACTTCACACAAATACCACAGCCATGTACCATCTATTCATTACAACCAAAACTTTAGACGTATGTCTACTTCTACAACAAGTTACAACCAAGCTTGCAAAAACCTCGAGTAAAGAATTCTAACACCACGGCTCTCTAGGCGAAGAGTAATCACAGTACATGTGTCAGTCACATACATCTCAGTACGCATATCCATCGAATGGATCACCCGTGTCAGTCACCTCTTGTGACTACACGCTACGGTATCAAACACCACGACCTCCGCCAGAGTTAAACGCACACCGCGCACCCATGAACTCTTGGGTTGCCCCAAGAGACACCTTCTACAGGGCTACGACTACTAAATAACTACACTGGTACTTTTGAACACATTACGGTCGGTAGAGTCGTTCACTCGAGTCTCTCCCTCTACTTAAACTTGAACATCATCATTATCAACAAGATCATAAATTACATCAATATCGTCTGGTACATGACGTGCTGGCATTTCTCTTAACCTTTCGTGAGCAAATTTTTAGGTACGATGACAATTTAAGCTTTAAGGGTATACCGATTACCTTCGAGAACTTTTATTACGCGAAAAGGGCCTCAATATTTCGGATCAAGTTTCGTTTGATGACGGTCCTCATTTTGTAACAGAACAAAATCGCCAATAGGATATTAAAAAGCCTAACTGTCCCTATGAAGGAAGTAGCGAAATCATATAGCTCCATTTACAACCCTTGCTTCCCAAAGTTACACAATAATTATTAGAACAGATGGAAACATACTCGTATCAAGACTTTTAACAGTTACCTACAACGACTGCCTTAAAATGTAACTGCTCACGCGTTAGTGACATTTAACTTTAAAACGCGTGGTTAATAAAGTCTAAATCAAGTCTATAACAATATAGTTAGGAAATCACATACCTGTCTACTTATTTATTTAGCAAACTAGCCACGTAATTATAGAGTATAGTAAGAATTTTAATAGTTACCTACTCATAAACAAAATTATTAATTTGAGGCTACCTACCTACAACTATTGTTGTAACAGGTTTACGATTGTACCAAGGTGTTATCAATTAACTCTCTGTAATTTAAACTTTCTTAAACAGAACAACTAAAACAACTTTTAAACAGTTTAAATAAATCAATCAAAGGTAGAAAAAGACTAAAACCCTCAATGAAACAATCATTTCTCACTTCTAATCTATAGTTTACGATACACACTTTAACTATATCGAATTAATTATTATCACAGTAATCACTTATACGCCACGTAATTGAAACTACGTAATTAAACAATAGCTGCTTATTCACTTGCAAGTTACAACAATCCCGCTAATAGATGATAAAAATGGCGAATGACTAATCAGAAAATTAGTATCAACTATTCAGAAGAAGGCGTCTCTAATTTTACGCTCTTTCGGTACTTCGACAAATAATATTAGCTCAATAATATCCGTTGCAGAGGGTAATCGGAAATACTCAAGCTAAGACCATATTAACACTTTATCACAAGTGGGTAACCGCAAATATAACTTTAAAGCAAATATAGCTATGCAGAGTCATGTACCAACGTCAATCAAACTTTCAATAACCAATTCATTTTCTACAATACTAACAACTATGTAAGCCACCCTTCCAACCAGCAATTACAATTGCTCCACAATCCACGTGTATCCCTCTTGGATCACGTCACAGTGTATCCCTCTTGGATCACACATTCATCACAGTGTATCATCGTCTTGATGACTACACACTACAGTCTTTAGAGTGCTTACATCAGTTTTCTGTCACATCACCAAATGTTCACCATTATGATCGTCATCTATAAACTCAATTGGTACATGACCTTCTGGCATCTTCTTTAAACGACTGTTTTTGCGACTACCGTACGGTTCGCACTATGATTACGCTCACGATCTGACATTGTGACTGAATCGAAACAAAAACTGAATCGCAAAATCTATTAGCAAAATTAATCACTACACAACTACCTACGTATCACAATAAAACTAAATTCAACAAATAACCGGTAAATCGAATTACGTAATCGAACACTGAACAAAAACCACTTGAACATCGATAAGAATAAAACAGAAGGACCGAAAAGAACTAAAATACCTGGATACAGCGATATTTTCATCATCAAATTTTGAAACTACCTTGCACACTTGCTTAAACAAAGAAACCTACGCTCGCGTCATTGAATATTTTTTTTAACTTTGAACTTAGTCTATTCCTCAGTCATACCAAGTAAAAGTTTATGAAGAGACAGGTTACTATTACTACTAAATCGGTTTAAATGATGACGACTCGACTTGCGCTTCAATCTACCGCACGATAATTCAACGGGACTACGCGAACGCGATTCTCGTGGCGTCGTGAAATAAATTACTCACTAGTAACACTCTTAGTGGGCACGAGAACAGTATCCCACTTCTGATGTAGGAATCAGAAGTGAGGAGTAGGACGGATGGCCTGGTTAATTCACAATGTAATTTAAAACAAGGTAGTTACACTACTTAGTATTCAATGGACTCACCGAGCGGGTACCGTCTATCGCGTGGCAGAGAGACAACTCGACGTAGTGCCCGGGACTTGTGACCCGAGTGTTGGTTTACGGCGGCACCGCCTAACAATGCGCATCGGCACTCACCACCACCGGTCGAGTTGCCCAATCAGTAACAATTAATTCGTGTACACAAACTAACTATTAGAAGAGTCGAGGTTAAGCTACTAGCAGGATACACAAGTGCACCGTGCCACGCCAGAGCCAAGACTGCCTTAGCTGCGGTTGCATCAGTCTTTTATGCACAAAGGAAAGACTCAAATAATAGAATAAGTGAGGGTAGGTGAACATCAACAATATCTTAGGTACCGACATATATAAAGCTGAAGAGTTTGTTTGTTTGTTTGTTTGTTTGAACGCGCTAATCTCAGGATCTACTGGTCCGATTAGAAAAATTCTTTCAGTGTTAGATAGCCCATTTATCGAGGAAGGCTATAGGCTATATATCATCAAGCTAAGACCAATAGGAGCGGAGTCCACGCCGACGAAGTCGCGCGCAGAAGCTAGTTCAGTATAAAATTGATAAGATTGCCTTTACATTGGTATTCAAGTCATAATAAAAATTAGTTAAATATATGATTGATTTATCGGTTCCACGTCTATTGTTTTTAGAATTGTTATCTGTCAGAGCTCATGATATAATAACTCGACTGAAAAAAAGGGCCTCCTGGTTTTTTGGCATCCTTGCCACATAATGGAGTTTTCAGATTTACAAAAAAGCAAGGTTATATTTTGATTTGACAGCGGCTACAAATGGCTTTCGCCACCCATGGACATCTGTGACAATCTCAAATTGACTTGATTGGTAGAATTTTTACCCCTGTACAAATAAACGCTGAATAAACCTTATTATTAAAATAGGTTTTACTCTCTTTCATTTTGCAAGCGATTGAAAGAGACAAAACAACACTATATAAACCTGTCATAACTTGGCATGTTTTTATTTGTACAGGGGTGAGTGTATTTAGTTAGTGTTAGATAGTATTATTAGTAGTCCCATTAGTATTAGCACTATTCGAAGTCGACTCACAGATGCATTGCTTACCCCTAAGGACTGTAATGCTCGCCTCTTGTAAAAGTATGAGCGGCTACCAACACTCTTCCGACTGGAACATAATTATTACATTCCATTTTTAACTAATAGACTGAAGCAATAAAGGGGTTTCTGATCACCCAGAGTCAAGCCCTTTGACCCCATAAACATTAAATGTTACATATATCATATTATGCATGTTAATATAAATTTTATTGCAGGTTTCGTAATTAGGAAACCATTGGGGGATGTCACCAATAAAAAGTATCCAGCTGAACATGGAATTCCAGCTGATAATGTACAAACAGCAACAGCTTCATCATCTGGCATTGGTATGTAATATGTAAAATATGTGTTATTAATGCAAGAATAATGTTTGAAAGATAAATATTAACTCCATATATTTGATTTTTTATATTTTTTATATTTGATTTTATGTTTTTATGTTCGATTTCACCAACATCCCGAACTTTAAAAGGTCCCCTTTCCATACTTGTTTGTTAGGCAAAAGTAGTTTCAGTGTATTCCAGATTGTTACCATCATTACATACAAAGCTTAAAGTTAGTTTCTTTGGTTCTTATTTAAGGATGATGATGATAATACATAACATTAGAATTGCTGTTGGATCTACCTATCATTGACCACATTATCTTCTTTGATTTCAGATTTGAAAGCTCCTCGTCCTAAGAAGACTTTGGTGCCTAAACAATTAAATGTCCTTCAGAGGAAAATTCAAAAACTGACCGAGACCAACGCTAAATATGCAAGGACAATAAAGAAAGCTTTGAAATTATCAGAAAACAAGAGTTTTCAAGATGCTTTAAAGAAATTTACTAGTTTGGCGGCAATTTTCACTTCTATGCAGTTCCGAGAAATTGGAAAACTCAAAATGGCTAGACGGTTTACCCAAGAAGAAAAAATTATGGCACTTTCTGTGTACAAGTTAGGACCTAGATGCTACCGATTTTTAAAAAAAATATTTGTTTTGCCATCACCAGTAACATTAAGTAGAATGGTTTCAAAGGCAGGACTGAAGCCAGGCCTGAATGAAAACATTTTTTTACAACTAAAAAAACGAGCAAAAAGAATGAAGCCAGATGACAGGTTGTGCTGTCTTCTCTTCGATGAAATGAGCCTAACTCCACATTTTGATTACAATAAAAAAAGCGACAGAATCATCGGCTTAGTTGACAATGGTATCACAACTCAAAATAAAATTGCTGATCATGCGTTAGTGGTAATGATAAGAGGTATTTTTAAAAATTATAAACAGCCTATTAGCTACACATTTTGTTCAGGCAGCACTAAAAAAGACGATCTGTGTTTACTAATAAAGACTTTAACAAGAAAGTTGAGTTCAGTAGGATTTACAGTTCTGGCGACAGTCTGTGATCAGGGGACATCAAATGTAAGTGCGGTAAATTATTTAATAGAAGAGACAAGAGGAGCTTATTTAAGAAATGGCAAAGAAATGAAAAACAGAACATTTGAGGTAGATGGCAATGAAATTATACCACTCTTTGATGTCCCACATTTATTAAAGGGAATACGCAATAATTTGCTAACAAAAAACTTAATATGTACAATGGAGGGAGAGCAAAAATTAGCTAAATGGGAGCACATTGTCAATTTTTATGAAAATGTTCCTACATACAAAGGAATAAAACTAGTAAAAAAAATTACTGAATACCATTGCAATCCTCAGAAAATTCCGAAAATGAAGGTGAAGTTTGCATCACAAATTTTTAGCCAAACAGTTGGAGTAAATATGGGCTACTTAGCAGGTGAGTTTCCAAAATTTAATCCATGAAGTTAAAAGCTTTTAATTCATGAAACAGACAATAAAAACATTTTCTTTTTTTTTATTCTTATTGATCTGGTAATATAATTGTGATGCATGTCAATTAAAAAAGGTCTTAGGTATTTATTTTTGTGTTTCAGACAAGGGGCTGTTACCAAAAGAATGCCAGGACACAGCTGATATAATTATCTTTTTCGACGAACTGTTTGACTCGATGAATGGAAGTTTTATAAATTCTTCTAAAAGAAGTGGTAAACAGCTACTACAACCTTTAACACCATCGTCATTGCACAACCAAATCTGGAGAAAAGCTAAACAGATTTTAAAAACAATGAAATTTATTTCCAAAGAAGGAAAAGTTTGTGTAGTGCCATCTATAAGCAATTGGTTGCTAACCATAGAAAATATGGAGTGTCTACGGAATAAACTATTTTTCGAATATAATTTAAAATCTATATGGTGTAGACACTTTAATCAGGATCCATTAGAAAATTTTTTTGGTAGTGTACGGAGTCATGGGTACAGAAATGTTTCTCCCACATGTGCAGGCTTTGAAGCTGCGTTTGCGTCATTGCTTGTAAATAATTTAAGCACCAGTTATTCACCGGGATCCAATTGTGAAGAAGATTCATGCCATATATTTAAATCTATAAATAAATTATTTTTTGGCAAAAGCACAAAAAGTGATGAACCCATTGAAGTTGATTTTAGCCACATTTATGATAATGATTTTATTGTGAGTTTACAAATAAAAAAGAGGGATCCCAGAATAATTGCTACATTACAGTACGTAACAGGTTACATTTTACGCCAGTGCCAAAATAAAATATTTAAAAACTGTGCGACTTGTAAAAATAATTTATATGACGCGAACAGGGCTACCGAGTATATAAAAATTCGCGAATTTAATAAAAACAAGGCCTACCTAACATATCCTTCTGAGGAACTTGTAAAAACATTTTCTTTAATTCAGGACATAGTCCATAATATTAAAAAAAATGGACCAATAAAAAACATATGTAATTATATTAAAACTGTATTGTATGCCAGAGTCGAAACTCATTATTTAAAATGTGATGAGCACTCTTCCGATTTGGTTAAGCAAATATATCAAACGGCTTGTATGATATTTCTGTGTAATTGGTGTAGAGAATTAAATAAAATTCTTGCAGGCTCAATCAGACAGTACGATGAAAGTGATAAATTGCATGTATTAGCTGCTCAATATTATAATAAAAGAAGAAAATAAATACGAAGTTTTATTGTGTTATCCCCCTAGTTACATGTATTGTTAATTCTGTCAAAGGTTACTATTTGTGAAAAATAAATAGTATCTTATGTCAGAATTATACAAAATAAATCATGCATTGAGTGAGAACACCTATATACCTATTTTAATCCAGTATTATATATACGTATAATAGCTATAGCACGCGTATAAAGTTTGCTCAACTTCCCACGAGATGTCGCTGTTAATCGGGTAGCCACTGACAACTCTATTCCTGTATATATAATGTACTCTGTGATTCCATTTGTCATTATGACATTGACAAATGACAATTTTCTCATAGGTTATTTTCCGTTTTGAAATCGTTTGTGGTTTTTACTTTTTAAAGTTTTTAATGTTAATACCTACTTATTATATATTATTATTATATACGAAAGCGTTAATCGAATACGATAGTAATCTGTGATAGTAATCAACTTTAGCCTTTAATTATTAATATTTAAAGACGATTTAAAGGTTAAACGATTACCGGGTTGATGACCTTTGTCATTAAAGTAAAAGTATAGATCCATATTTATGTCATTATGTGCTTCCTGTGACAAGCGATCACAAGCGATACCAAGCGATACAATCATGTACAAGTCATAAAATTATCATTTTACAGAACAAAAACAAGGTTTCAAAAATTATTGTTCGTGAACTTTAGGGCGCTAGGTTCAATTGGAGTATCTTCTTTTGTAGAGTAAAAAATTATCTTTCAATATGATACAGATAAAGACAAAACCAAATAGAATATTGGCTTTATTCAACAATAAAATAATACATAGTAAATAATTAGGTATTGATAATTTGATAGAATAACACTGATGACAATGCCATGATATTATTTAATATTATAAAGAAGGTAATGTAACCTCCATGCTTAACAAGGAGATCACATCATTCACCCCCCCCTTTATGAAGAGACGTAATCTTGAAAGTGGGCAGGAGGTCTGCGTTCTCGAACAGAGCGACGAAGTTGTGCACTCTCCACTTCTGGGCTAGCAGGTGGAGCTTCGTTAGAAGGGACCTCCTCCATTTCTAATTGCTCTTCGTCGTCCGACGAGTCGTCGTCAACGGCCGGCGGCAGTGGCGCTAAGGATCTATTAGAGACTGTCGTCTCTCGCCCATCCGCTAATCGAACGTAAGAATATTCAGGATTGCTTTGTAACAGCTGTACCTCTTCTACAGCCGGGTCATATTTGGAACTCCTTACGTTCTTCTTCATATAAACAGGTCCAGGTGAATGAAGCCAAGTTGGTAAAGATTGGCCGTTTATCGAGCGACGAGGATGGTTGAACATACGCTCATGTGGTGTTGCATTCGTTCCCGTACATAAGAGGGATCTTATGGAATGTAGCGCTGGCAGCAAAGCTTTTTCCCAGTTAGCAACGTCTTCGTTATTCGATCTGAGATGTAATTGAATTGTTCGCCACAGCGTACCATTTAGTCTCTCAACCAAACCGTTTCCTTGGGGATTGTAAGGGGTGGTGCGACTGCAAGATGTTCCGAGTGAGGTTAAGAAATTTCTTATTTCATCCGATAAAAATGAACTTCCTCTATCGGAATGGATATAAGCCGGAGTACCAAACGTGGAGAATAAATCTTTCAGGCAATTTATGACTGTTCCGGAGGTCATATCTTTACAGGCATACGCAAACGGAAAACGGCTATATTCATCGATTATTGTTAAAATATATCGGTTTTGAGTGTTTGATGGAATCGGCCCTTTAAAATCTAAGTTTAGTCTTTCGAAAGGTGCAGTTGCCTTTATGAGATGCCCTTGGTGTTTTATATAACGAGGTTTGATTTCAGCACAGATAGGGCATGCAGCCGTCATTCGTTTCACTTCTTCAATTGAGTATGGTAAGTTCTTCGATCTGACCCAATGAACCATACGTGCAATTCCAGGATGGCAAAGAGATCGGTGTAGTTCAACAAGTTTGGAGTTATTAGACAAAGTATCCATGTGCATGCAGACTCGAGAGAGCGCATCGGCAGCAAAGTTCTGTTTTCCGGGTCGATAAACAATGTCGTATTTAAAACAAGACAATTCTAGGCGCCATCTCTCGATCTTTTCGTTCTTGATCTTATTAGAGTGTGTTTGGTTGAACATAAATGCAACAGACTGTTGATCAGTTATAAGTAGAAAATGTCTTCCAATCAAGAAGTGTCTCCATTTGCGTAAAGCTTCAACTATAGCGCAAGCCTCCTTCTCAATGGAAGGTTGTCTTTTCTCAGAATCGTTAAGCGATCGTGAGAAGAACGCTACGGGTCGCCCTTTCTGTGACAGTGTTGCTGCGATTGCGAAGTCAGAGGCGTCAGTTTCAACAGAAAATATCTCTTCGTCGTCTATTGCAGCCAAGGCTGATTTAGAAATGTCAATCTTTAGATTGTTAAACGAGTTAATAGCCTCTTCAGATAAAGGAAATGTAGCTTCGATCAGAGGTCTTATTTTGGCAGAAAAGTTGTCGACCCACTTTGAATAATGAGCGAATAGTCCAAGTGCTCTTTTCAAAGTAGCTGTATCAGATGGGATAGGAAGATTTGTTAGTGGTTCCAATCGAGACTTGTCAGGTTTGATAACGTTACGATGGATGGTATAGCCGAGAAGATTTATGGATTCTGATTCAAAAGTGCATTTACTAATATTTAGAGTGAGTTTGTATTTCTCAGTAGCTTTCATGAATTTGCGAAGGTTATCATCATGATCCTGCTTATCTTTTCCGCATACAGTTACATCGTCTAAGTAAGCATATGTACCTTTCAGTTTTTCCGAATCAATGATATACTGTAAAGTTCGCTGGAAAGCCGCCACACCATTTGTGACTCCAAATGGTATTCGTGTGAATTGATAGAGATTCCCGCACGCTTCGAAGGCGGTGTATACCTTCTCCTTTGGAAGAATGGGAACTTGGTGATAAGCACTTTTGAGGTCGATTTGACTATAAATATTGTATTTAGCGACTTGAGTTATGATAGAATCGATGCTAGGTAAAGGATATGCGTCTAGTTCCGTGAATCTATTTATAGTTTGAGAATAGTCAATGACAAGACGCTTCCGATGATAGCCATCACCAGTAACGAGTACTTGTGCCCTCCAAGGCGAGATACTGGGTTCGATAACCTTGTCTTTAAGTAGCTTGCTTATTTCGTTACATATAAATTCTTGGTCTTCTTGAGAATGCCGTCTGGAGCGAATAGCTATAGGTTTTATATTAGGTGAAAGATTGGTAAAAACTGAAGCTAGTGGGACAGATGCCTCCAGTACATTGCAAACTTTCAAGGGCTTTTTGTGTCCCCCGAACTGAAGTTCAAATGATGAGTGCTTTCTTAATATATCATGCCCAATGATAACGTCAGCACACAGATCACCAACAATGAGCAGAGGTTGATGCTGGTATATATGTTCACCAATCTGAATTGTAGCGTAGCATAGTCCCTCGACATATGATATATTGTTAAGAGATGCTAAAGTTATCGCTTGTCGACAGGGCTTTCGTTTAAGGTTCATAGTTAGAGCAGTATTCTTATCGATAAAGCTGATTGAACTTCCGGTGTCGAGTAGCGCGTCTACTTGATAGTTGTTCAAGGTAATAGGAATAGTAGCTTTACGTAGGCTTGATGGAGCAGCAGCGGATATCATTGACAAATGTGAATCAGTAACTTGAGGTTGAGTAGCGTCGTCATTGTCCATGGTAATAACATTTACGGTACGTTGACCTGGTCTTGAACTACGGCAAACGGTTGCAAAATGTCCTTTTTTGGAGCAAAGTTGACATTGGGCATTATTAGCGGGGCACTTGATCCTTTGATGAATATTGCCACCGCAGAAAAAGCATCGGCGGTCACTTTGCGTAGGGCGACTGTGTTGAAAATTTTGAGTTTTTGATGCTGCCAAGTTGAGCTGTGGTTGCACTGCTAGAGTTGCAGAGATTGCGTTAATAGGAACAGCAGACGTTGATGGAGATGATACTGTAAGTAGTCGTGAAGTATTTTCAGCAGTTTCTAAAGATGTAGCCAGATTCAATGTTTCTTCCAGAGACATAGTAGATTTTTCTAGTAACCTTTCTCTTATTTTCTGTGACAATATTCCGGCAATGAACGTACCACGTATGGTTTCGTTTTGGTGTTCATTAGCAGTAACAGCTTTGAAGTGACATTCACGAGCAAGTATGGCTAGAGATCTCGAATACTCCGCTAACGTTTCGCCAGGCTGTTGCTTTCTAGTAGCGAGGCGATGCCGAGCTAAGGTAATATTTTTTTGTTTCTCGTAGATGTTTGGAGACTTCGGGGAGTATTCAAATAAAAGACTTCTTCAGAAGGTGTCGATCGAATTGAATGATTTTATTAGGCAAAAATCGCAATATTTATACAGAAATATTTACAAAGAAAAATTATAATAACCAATAAAATAATTAGTTTTTTAACCAATTAGAAAGCGATTCTAATTAGTGCTATGCATTTCTTTTACGCATTATTTCCGTCTCTCTTTCACCGAGCGTGATTCGTGCTTCGTCGGAATTACTCGTGCGCTGTGTAGAACGACGTCGCGGGCGAAACTCTATTAATAACAGAGGCGCTCCCCGCGGCTTCCTCATTCGGCGGCAATCGACGTGGCGCGAGGACGTGTCGCGCGCTCTTTACTCAGCGGCGCGGCGTGACTGCAAATCTTGAAGATATACAGCTATACACGAAGAAAGGAGCTTGCTTGAAGATTTGTGAAGTTATGTGAACTGTGACTGCTTGTACATCCGCTTCGTGCATGGCGTATTTATTTACAAACAGCTCTTTTCAGAGCTAACGACGTCATTAATAATTCTTGTTTCTTAACATTAAAAAAGTCCTTTTGAGGGCTAACTATCACTGTTTCCAACGAAAACCAAAACAGCCCTTCTCAGGGCTACCTACTTCATGTTTCTTACTCAAATCAGATGTCATTCTTCATGGTAAAGGTTTTCGAGGTAAACTGGTATTTTGAAGGTGTTTTAAAGGTATTGTTCAAGGTACGGTATTATAGGTAAGTAAAATAAGGTAAGTAATTTTGTGCTAGTACATCGACTTACTATTACATACTACTTACGTAATAGTGAATCGATGTGGTAGCCACAGAGCTCCCCCTCAAGTGAAACGTACTGGCAGCTTGACGGGACGGCCGACTCGCGTTGTGATGTTCTTATGAATCGCGTTCGGTTGTGGCGTCTCGTTGCTATGCGTTTTGGCGGGAAATGAGTTCCGTGGCGAGGTAACTTGTAGCGATGACGTATCGTTAGGTATATCTTCCTGTAGTAAGTATGCAGGCTTGAGTCTATCTATCGATATGTTAGTTTCTCGATTTTGTAATTGTATCGTATATACTTTGTCTGTTCTCTTTATTACACGATACGGGCCTTCATACGGTGGTTGTAAGGGTTTTTTAATTGCGTCGACTCGAACGAATACGTGACTGCAGTCTTGTAGATCTTTATGAATGAAGAGAGGTTGTTTGCTGTTATGATGAGTCGTAGCGGTTTGCGGTCTGTTTAATTCTATTGCTTCTCTTATTTTGTTTATGTAACTATAGTCGCTCGTAGTTGTAGGTATCGATGTATTAAAGAAATCACCTGGTAGACGTAGGTTATAGCCGTATGTGAGTTCGGCTGGGCTAACTCCGGCGTCTGTGCGTAGGGTCGCTCGTAATCCGAGTAATACAGTAGGTAGTTCGTTGACCCATGTCCTTGAACTTGATAGCTTCGTTCGTAGCGCGGTTTTTAGTGTGCGATGCCAGCGTTCGATAATGCCGTTGCTAACCGGGTGATATGGAGTAGTTCGGTTTTTCGTAATTCCCATGATTTTCATTAAGTTATTAAACAGCTGACTTTCGAATTGTCTGCCTTGGTCGCTAGTTAGTGTCGACGGACAGCCGAATCTTACGATCCAGTGTTTGTATATAGTTTCGGCGACTTTTTCTGCTGTTATATCGTCGGTAGGTATTGCTTCGGGCCACTTAGTTTCTCTGTCGATCATTGTTATAAGATAACGGTAACCTTGCATTGTCGTAGGTAATGGACCTACGATATCGACGTGAATATGATGAAAGCGTTCCGTTGGCGGGAATTTAGATGTCGCGCTGTACGTATGGCGTTGTATTTTATTTTTTTGACAGTCAATACAGCTCCTTGTCCAATGTGATATGTCGCTATTCATTGACGGCCAAAAATATTTCTGTGACGTCATCTTTCGAGTCGTACGCGTTCCAGGATGACTTATGTTATGTACACTTTTAAAAACTTGTTGTCGATATTGTTCAGGTATATAGGGTCGTATATTCGAAGTTGAAGTCTCACAATATAATTCGACGTCGGTGTTCGGGATGATAATTTTCTTTAAATTGATATTATCTTGAAGTAATAACTGTTGTATCGTAGGATCTTCTTGCTGTGCGGATGCGATTTCTTCATAATTGATTATTGAGGGACATGTAATCGTTTCTATGCGGCTTAGGGCGTCGGCAACGATGTTTTGTTTACCACTCACGTGTCGTATATCGGTTGTAAATTCGCTAATAAATAATAATTGTCTCGTACGTCTCGGTGTTTCTGTAGATGAATTAATCTTATTCATTGCGAATGTGAGAGGCTTGTGATCGGTAAATATAATGAGTGGTCGGCCTTCAAACATCTTGCGGAAGTGTTTCACAGCCATGTAGATAGCTTGAAGTTCTCTGTCGTATGTTGAGTACCTCGATTGCGCGTCGGAGAATTTTTTCGAATAATAGCCGAGAGGTTGCCACGTTTTGTTTACGTATTGTTGTAGGACGGCGCCAGCTGACTTGTCGGACGCGTCACAAAATAATGCGTATGTAGCTTGATGAGATGGATGAGCAAGTAAAGCGGCGTTGCTGATGCTGTTTTTACATGCTTCGAATGCTTGTGTCGACTCTTCTGTCCACTGTATGACAGTCTTGTCTCGCTTTTTCACGTTGTGTAGGTATGCGTTTAGTGGCGCTTGTATAGACGCGGCGTTAGGTATGTGATCGCGATAAAAATTTAACATACCGAGGAAACGACGTAGCTCTTCGATGTTAGTAGGCTTCGGATACTTCATGATGATGTCGATCTTCTGTGTTGGGGGTTTAATACCGTCTTTTGAAACGTGATATCCTAAGAATTGAACTTCTGTTTGACCGAAGTGACACTTCGAAGGATTTATTGTAATTCCGTGTTCTTCAAGTCTTCGTAGCACGGTTCTTAAGTGTTCTTTGTGAAGATCTTCGTTTTCAGATGCAAGTAGTACGTCGTCGATGAATGGAAATACGTAGGGCAGTCCGCTCAACACTTGATGTATAAATCGCTGGAATGTCTGGCCTGCGTTTTTTAAACCTGGACACATTCTCGGGAATTCGAATAATCCCATCGGTGTTATAATAGCTGTTTTTTCAATATCCTCGTCGCGGACGCAGAGTTGTTGATAAGCTCTGTTGAGATCTATAGTTGAGAATATTGTTTTTCCAGCGAGTTGATACGTGAAGTCTTCCCTGCTGGAAAAATCTCATAGAATATCATAGGAAAAACAAAATATTCTATGAGATTTTATGAGTTACTTGTATTCCTATGAGCCTGAAAAAAATTTGATCATAAACATTCTATGATATTTTATGAGTATTTCACCAACTCATAGATTCTCATAAAAATGTTACTTCTTGTCGCTATGAGATTTTATGAGTAATTTCAACATTAGACGAACAATGAGTAATACTTATGAGATTTTATGAGAATTTTGAGATTAACATTTCTATGAGATTTTATGAGGAAAATTGAAAGAAAAGTAGCTCATAAGAAG
This sequence comes from Melitaea athalia, assembly GCA_905220545.2. Classification (NCBI taxonomy): domain Eukaryota; kingdom Metazoa; phylum Arthropoda; class Insecta; order Lepidoptera; family Nymphalidae; genus Melitaea; species Melitaea athalia. The sequence goes on along the minus strand of HG992178.1, from coordinate 4,331,438 downwards.
TTATAGACAATTTATAAAGAAGTTATGAGCAGTATTGCATTGAAATTCTTATGAGTTTCTATGAGTAATTTCGACGACAAATACACATATAAAATACCATAGAATATCTATATTTTATGAGAATTTCGAGATTAACATTTCTATGCGATTTTATGAGGAAAATTGAAAGAACAGTAGCTCATAAGAAGTTATAGAGAACTTATGACGTAGTTATGAACAGTATTGCAATTGAAATTCCTATGAGTATTTATGAGTATTTCCCCGGTCCAATACACATATAAAATACCATAGAATATCTATATTTTATGAGAATTTCGAGATTAACATTTCTATGCGATTTTATGAGGAAAATATCAATATAAAATCCCACAAAATATCATTATTAACCGACTTCAAAAAAGGAGGAGGCTACTCAATTCGACCGTATATACATATACTTTTTTTATCCGACTTCAAATGAGGAGGTTACTCAATTCGACCGTATATAATATATTTTTATTTTTTTATTTTTTATGTATGTTCGGGGATAACTTCGTCATTTATGAACCGATTTTGATTATTCTTTTTTTTTGTTGGAAAGGAGATATCCCAATTTTATATACAATCAATATACAATCCATCCTAAAATAAATCTTATTTTGTAAATAAATATGGCGTAATGGGTAACCATAGACTACTATAGTGCTGTAATATATGTTGATACATGTCGATGTCGGTAAATTATTTAGAGATAGCTTGACATGATAATTTCGTGATTTTTGTATTTTAATGTTTTAAATAATCTGATGAAGTTGACGATATTACAAAAGTGAGTTATTTCATATAGAGTGGCTAATGAAAGAAGGCACACTAAAATATTTTTTTATTTGTCATGTTCGTTTCAAATTAGATTTCTGAAAGTACTTTTCGGTATTTGAGGTTTCTCTGTGTTTTGATAAATTTTACCCTTGAGTTGTGACAGCCTTTTCATGCATCGCCATTTCGTTCGTGTTGCAAATAATATCTACAGTCCGGCCGTTCAAAGAATGCGTTTCTGACACCTGTCAAATCGTCATGACTAATGATGTACAATAAATAACATTAACATTAATAATATTTAGTAACGTTATTTATTGCATTCATTATGCATATTTATTCAATTTAATTTATATGTTGTTATTGTTTATAGGAATTATAATATTCAATAAATATTCAGAATGTAAATAAATTTTTAATGAATCAGTTAATTGAATTGAATCGTAATTTCTGAATTAACGAAGGGAAAAAAGTTTTATTCATTGGAAAATGTATATTATGAAATACATAATTTTAAGCATTAAACAATGAAGACTATGTCATACCGGGTGTATTTGGAACGCTTGAAAAGATTTAAACCTAATAATATATATTCATATATATATTTAAATATATAAAAGAAAGTCGTGAAATCGTGCTACAGTAGAATCAATAATTCAGTAGACTAAAATACTGCTAGCAGTTGACAGTTGACAGTGAGACTGCTGACAGTTGCTAATGTCACTTTGTAAAAAATCGTTGTGTTTGTGTTTATTGTTAAGTTTTGTTTTGTGTTTTGTTATTCTGTTTTGTTTGTACTGTTTTGTTATCAATACGAAAGATATGGATGGTCCAAGTAATAAACACAAACACAAATATTATTTTACAAAGTGACATTAGCAACTGTCATTTTAGTCTACTGAATTATTGATTCTACTTTAGTTACACTATTTATAACTCAAGATCGGCTGAACCGATTTGGCTGAAAATTGGTAGGGAGGTAGCTTAGAACCAGGAAACGGACATAGGATACTTTTATTTTTTTGTATCAAATTTTGTAAGCATCTGTAATTTGGTCCAACTTGGGAGATGGGGTAGTTTTTATCTCATTTAGATCCTGTAGGTAGCGCTGCTATCGTTATGTAACTCCGAAACTACTGAACCAATTTGTATCGAATTTTGTAAGCATCTGTAATTTGGTCCAACTTGGGAGACAGGGTAGTTTTTATCTCAATTTGACCCGGTAGGTGGCGCTGCTATCGGTATGTAAGCAATCAAATTTGGTAGCTGTTTTTTCCGGCAGGACAACGGGCGCCGAGTCCACTAGTACTATATAATACATATAACCATTTATCTCAGAAACATTTTTTAATAACATTTTAGTACTTATGTATTTTGCGAACTCTCGTTGACCGCGAGAGGCGCGACTAGTGCGTGCGAGAGTACGTTGACCTCGCGCCGGTCAGCTGATGGCGCGCATGAACTTGTGGTATTCAATGACATTGCCGATTTTTTCAAAACACGATTATTCTGAAGCATTATATTCAAATTTCTGTTTCATTATTTTTCCCAAACCGGATTATACCAAAAAAAGTTTTGAAGAGGCAAGAAAAAATTTCTTTTCGCGTTTTTTTTTACTTGTATCATGTCATGTCATGCCAACGCTATCATACCTCTTCGTTTTTTCAAGCGTTCCAAATACACCCGGTATAGTATATCATTTTTTACCAGAAATATAAAGTAGTAAGTAATTTTATTTTCAATGTTTTTTTTAAATTCATCTGACTGATATTATGACACTAGTTTTTTTAAGTTTTGTTTGAGCGTACCTTTATTAAATCATTAACTTTATTAAACACTAAGTACATTATGTATTATAAAATATATAACAATCGAATGCTGTTCGTTAGTCTCGCTAAAACTCGAGAATGGCTGGGCCGATTTGGATAATTTTGATCTTGAAATGTTTGTGGAAGTTCAGGGAAGGTTTAAACGGTGAGAAACATAAATAATATGTAACGGAAAATACTAAAAACGACGATTTAACTTTCCAATACAAAATGTTCCTAGCGGGGAAATTTGATGTCTTTTATCAAAAACTTTTTTAAATAATTAACGCCCAACGAAGTGGGCACGGGTCGGCTAGTATATTATAAAACTAGATTCTGCGCGCGACTTCGTCGGCGTGGACTCCGCTCCTATTGGTCTTAGCGTGATGCCACATAGCCTCTAGCCTTCCTCGATAAATGGGCTATCTAACACTGAAAGAAATTTTCAAATCGGCCAAGTAGTTCCAGAGATTACCGCGTTCAAACCAACAAACAAACCAACAAACAAACAAACAAACAACCAAACAAACTCTTCAGATTTATATATTAGTATATATTATAAAACTAGCTTCTGCGCGCGACTTAGTCGGCGTGGAATCCGCTCCTATTGGTCTTAGCGTGATGACACATCGCCTATAGCCTTCCTCGATAAACGGGCTATCTAACACTGAAAGAATTTTTCAAACCGGCCCAGTAGTTCCAGAGATTACCGCGTTCAAACAAACAAACAAACAAACAAACAAACAAACAACCAAACAAACAAACAAACTCTTCAGCTTTATATATTAGTATAGATTAGTATAGATTATAACGTTTTATTTTATATTATACAGACAGATTATTATAATTATTAAGATTAAAAAAACATTCGATTACAATTGCCTCGTCATTTTGTCACATCACTACAAAAACAAATAGTTGACATAACCATAATGACACAACTCTAGTTAAAAGTGTATAATCTATGGACACAACCTTGAAGCAGCGCCGTTTGACGTGGTTTAACTTTTAAAAGCTATTGTTTTTATATTTGTTAATTAAGTACCTAATTGTAATAATTTTAGCCCAAAATTGGTAGGTACATTTATTGTAAGTTGGCATAATTATTCGAATTTTAATGTTATCGCTCGTTAATAAGGTAAGGTGGTAACGTTTTATAGGTGTAATAACTAATTATAAATTATTTTTAGTTTAAGTATAATAATTTTAGTCCTATTCATCAGTTTTCAGAAGTAATGAGAATGTATAACGATTCTATGATATTGAGTACCTATGTAGGTAAAAAAGTTAATAAAATTTTAACTTTATAACCTATAAGAACTATTTACTTAGTAGGTAGCATTCAAAATATTTTTTGTCATGGTTTTATTTATGTTTATTTACATAATTATCAAATTAAGAAACAATATGTACAAATTCACAATTATAAGTAGGAAAAGAAAACCACTAAGGTTTGTACAATACACATGTAAGGTTTGTACATTTTACATTTCTTAATGATAAAAAAGTAGTATTAATGGTAAAAATAGTATTTAAAAAATAAAACAATCACAGTTACATTTTCATTTGGTACATCCATTTTTAAACAATGTATTTTAATAATATTTATTTTTTCTCAGTGTTGTCAAAAGATAAAAATAATGGTTGAAATTTAGAATCGTTTGGCACGAATTTAAGGGGGGGAGGGGGTGGAGAGGGGAGGGGGGGTCCCCCCCAACTCCCCCGTACCACTCGCGATACAAGGTAATGCGCCGTTCTTGAAAAAATAGAAAAAAGAAATCTTACCTGCCGGCCTGAAACGGAATTAAATATAATGAAATTTTTTATTGGAGACATCATGTTTTGATTGTTTTGTCAATAATAATTATGTTAAGTCTTAGATTAAGACCCGTAGACTGTTTACCGGCATATTTTTGTCACAGAAACAAAAAAAAAATAACCCTAACCTATCTAATTTCAATATTAGACTGTTTACCGGCTTACTTTTGTCACAGAAACAAAAAAAATAACCCTAACCTATCTAATTTCAATATTAGACTGTTTACCGTCATATTTTTGTCACAGAAACAAAAAAAAATAACCCTAACCTATCTAATTTCAATATTAGACTGTTTACCGGCTTGTTTTTGTCACAGAAACAAAAAAAATAACCCTAACCTATCTAATTTCAATATTAGACTGTTTACCGTCATATTTTTGTCATAGAAACAAAAAAAAAATAACCCTAACCTATCTAATTTCAATATTAGACTGTTTACCGGCATGTTTTTGTCACAGAAACAAAAAAAAATAACCCTAACCTATCTAATTTCAATATTAGACTGTTTACCGGCATATTTTTGTCACAAAAACAAAAAAAAAAATAACCCTAACCTATCTAAATTCAAAATTAGACTTTATTGGCATGATTTTGTTACAAAAATAAAAAAATAACCCTAACCTATCTAATTTTAATATTAGACTGTTTACCGGCATATTTTTGTCATAGAAACAAAAAAAAAATAACCCTAACCTATCTAAATTAAAAATTAGACTGTTTATCGGCATGATTTTGTTACTAAAACAAAAAAAAAAATAACCCTAACCTATCTAAATTCAAAATTAGACCGACGCGGGTCTTAATCTAAAGAGTAGTTATAATTAGATTATACCTTTGTTATTTTTTCGATACCTGAAATTGCCTTCATCTATTTGGACCGTCTTCCCCGGACTTTCCATCGTATATTTGTTTATCTATTTGGTAAATTACCACAACCTCTCTACAATTATTGAACCAGTGTTTAAACGCATCAGCAAAAGGCTTCCACAGTGCTGGAGATGTCACAGATAGAAATTATGACGATAAACTGTTGAATTTGGAGGTTAGGTATGTAAGATTTCTTTTTTCTATTTTTTCAAAAACGGCGCATTACCTTGTATCGCGAGTGGTACGGGGGGGTTGGGGGGGACCTCCCCTCCCCCCTCCACCCCGTCACCCCCTTAAATTCGTGCCAAACGATTCTAAATCCAACCCAAAATAATAATTAATATTATTGCTTTTGATACATTCAACCAAATGTGATGTTAGTATATTTATTAAGGGACTATGTAAGTCATTGTTCTCTCACCATACACGTTGTTGGCAAGAGCTGTGTTTAAGTGGTTTCTCCCTACAACCCGTGTAAATGTAGGGTGTTGAATACGTTGCCTAAACTTACTACTCCAGAAATTTTCTTTTAGAACAGTATACTCAAACTTTTTATGTACTGGTATAATACTTTGCAATGATTAAAAAGTGCAATTTTGTCATTATGAAATTCAGTCCTAATATTTGATGAAACAATGTTTTTTAATATCTTAATTGTTATTTGTATATTTTGTTTAGGTAACTTTTGTAGGTACGACCACAACTACTGAGGCCATATTGGATATACGAATCTGCCAGAGCATAATAAAGTAACAATCTAATTTTTAAAGGGATTCTTTTTTTTTTAAATCATTATGTTAACTAAAAATTTTCTTAATTTGGCACATACTCGATCTATTTGTGATGAAAAGTTGTTGTCTATTACCAGACCTAAGTAAATCCGTGAATTAACAACTTCAATAGCTGAGCAAGCACAGTTATTTTTATCTTTGACATGTAAACTGTTGTGGTTGTGAGCAATCAATTTTGTTGTGAGAGTGTCGCTGATGTGATGATTTTATAATTAAAAGTTTACTTTTGTTTGTATTAATTAAAATTCCTACATCATGGCACCACTGTATCAATATGTCGAAGTGCTTCTGAGGAATATTATATATTAGTATTCGTTATATATTATTTTTCATTTACTAATATTGAAATTACCTATATTCTCTTAAAAAGAAAAATTGAAAAGTTTTGCTGTTGTCATTTTCCATACAGCTTAGACACATATTATTTTTTTTTTACAGCTTTAGATTTATTTATATAAACAACAAATTTAAAATTGGTTCTGTCAAAATTAAAAATGAAAAAGTTATTCTTTAGCATAAAAATTGTACCCTACAGTTTAAAATTACTTATTTATTTATTGTTCAAACATATAAATTAATAAAAAAAAGTCAGTGCTAAATCGCTTTTATATAAACAATTTAATTTGCAATAACAAATGTTGAGATCAATAATTGAGATAAAAACTACCCTATCTCCCAAGTTGGACCAAATTACAGATGCTTACAAAATTTTATAAAAATTGATTTAGTAGTTTCAGAGTTTATCGCTAACATACATCGTGACACGAAATTTTTATATATACATAATTATATAGATAGATATGTATATATATTTATACAAGGTAACTTTTTCATCAATATCCACTTTTTAACATCGTTCATCTGGATTGAAAATTAATAGCTCATCAATACAACATCATTTCTAAATCTCCGATTGATTCTTTACGATTTTTTTTCCACATTAATCGCTTGAGCCTGTGTTGTCCTACTGCTGGGTATAGACTTCTTTCCCCATGTTGGATAAGGATCAGAGCTGCTCTCCGAGGCACGGTGGGGAGACCCACAAGGACTGCACAAAGGATCAGAGCTGCTCTCCGAGGCACGGTGGGGAGACCCACAAGGACTGCACAAAGGATCAGAGCTGCTCTCCGAGGCACGGTGGGGAGACCCACAAGGACTGCACAAACACCCTGCCACGGCAAACATTTGTATGGCCAATACAAATGTTGGATAGCCTACAGGACATGAGGCATCGATTTTTGGGGTTGGGGAACTGTCGAACTGTACCACTTCCACCCCCAGCACTGCACATATATATATAGAAATCCGAAAAAATAACCAAAACCGAGTCTATCTATGCTCAGTTCTGGGGCTGGGAGTGGTACCAGAGGGTAACCCACCCACCCCCTCCCAAAACCCCATAAATCGATGCCCAGTGCTGGGGGTGGAAGTGGTACCAGAGGGTAACCCACCCACCCCCTATCCTCCCCCAAAACCCCATAATTAGATGCCCAGTGCTGGGGGTGGGAGTGCTACCCCTTCCCCCTCCCAAAACCACCATAAATCGATGCCCAGTGCTGGAGATGGGAGTGGTACCCCTTCCCCCTCCCAAAACCCCAAAAATCTTGCCCAGTGCTGGGGTTGGGAGTGGTACCAGAGGGTAACCCACCCACCCCCTATCCTCCCCCAAAACCTCATAATTAGATGCCCAGGGCTGGGGGTGGGAGTGGTACCCCTTCCACCTCCCAAAACCCCAGAAATCTATGTCCAGTGCTGGGGTTGGGAGTGGTACCAGAGGGTAACCCACCCACCTCCCTCCTTTCCTCCCCCCAAAATCCCATAATTAGATGCCCAGTGGCGGGAGTCCCCTTCCCCTCTCCTCCCAAAACTCCATAAATCGATGCCCAGTGCTGGGGGTGGGAGTGGTACCCCTTCCCCCTCCCAAAACCCCAAAAATATACACCCAGTTCTGATGTTGGGAATGGTACCAGAGGGTAAAGCATCCACCCACCCCTCCTCCCCTCCCCCAAAACCCCATAAATCGATGTCCCATGTCCTATAGACTTACCCAAATGTTTGTCATGTGCGGGGATCGAACCCACAACCGCCAGCGCAACAGCCACAAACCAGTGCTATAACCGTTGCGCCAACGCGTCGTCCACGTTAAAACTCATAAAGTCTCATAAAATTTTTTAATCTAAACATGAGCTCATAGATTCTCATAACTTTTACATTACATCCATTATGCTCATAAGATTGTAGATTTTTTACGTAAAAAGTTATGAGTTTCTATGAGATACTGAAGATGCTCATAAGAACTTAGAATCAAATGAATTGTGACCGCTATGAGTTTCTATGAGTAATTTCGACGACAAATACACATATAAAATCTCATAGAATATTTTCGTATTATTTTTTTATGAGATCCTATGAGATTTTTCCAGCAGGGTTTGACGCGTGGTACCGGGTATCGATCGGCCTTGGTGATTGCGTTGAGACGGCGATAATCACCACAGACTCTTATATCTCCATTTTTCTTCGGTACGACGTGAAGAGGTGATGCCCATGGGCTCTTGCTGGGTCGACATAAACCTTGTTCGATCATGTTTTGAAACTCTTTCTTTACTTTTTCGTAGCGGTGTGGTGGTATAGGACGTGCGCGACAATGTACGGGCGGGCCTTCGGTTTCTATATAGTGCTGGACGTTGATCTTGCTGTCGTTTATGTTCATTGAAGTTAGTCTTGTTATGCCGGGGAATTCTGAGAGTATGTCGTGGTAAACGTTGTTACAGTCTATGCTACGTACTGTAGGTATAGATGTAGCTCGAACGGGTGCTTTGACTGTTAAGTTAGTGACGTTGTCGATAAGTTTCTTGTTTTTTAAATCCACGATGAGTTGATGATGCTTCAGAAAATCGGCTCCTAGTATAGGTTTTGACACGTCAGCGACTATGAACTTCCACTTGTATGGACGGCGAAGGCTGAGGTCGAGTTCGAGTGTTTTTTCACCGTATGTCGATATAGTAGTGTTGTTAGCGGCGTAGAGTTTGAATGGCAGCGGTGTAGTGAAGTGAGTTTTCTTTCTAGGTAGGACGGATATGTTAGCTCCCGTGTCTACTAAGAAAGATATTCCTGTTTTCTTGTCTGTGACGAATAGGCGGTAGGAGTATTCTTGAGCGCCGGATTCCGCCTCTGCCAGCGTTCTCTCTAGTTTTCCGCTTGCTTTTCTTTAGACACGAAGGAACACGGTGACCTACAGTTTCTTGCCTGGGCTCCGAAACGTAGGTGGTAGTAGCACGCTGACGATGGTGTATTTTCTCTTGATCGGTATTTATATCGCGGGTTGTATGTACGGCTTCGAGAACGGTTTCTTCTGAAATTATGCTGCGGTTGTCTTGATTTTAATTCAGCGATTTCTATGGAGAGTTTTCTTATTTCGTTTATTAAGAAGTTTGTATCGATCTGTGATGTAGACGTAGGAGGCGGTAATGTCGTGCTGACGGCGGCGACTTCGCGGTGTTGTTCTAGCATCTTGTCAGCGAGCAGTGCGAGTTCTTCTAATGCAGTCTTCGTGCTGAAGGAGTCGCTCACGGCTAGGACTGAGCGGATGTGTGGAGGTAGGTGGTTGGTCCACAGGATGCGTAGCGTGGCGTCGGGGATTCTGTCACGAGCGAGATCGCGCATCCGACGTAGTAGATGTGACGGCTTCTGATCTCCTAGTTCCATTTCAGACAAGAGCTTTTGGAACTGTCGGTTGTCTGACTCTTCGTACGCAGTGATGAGACGTTCTTTAATAGCTTGATATGGCTTGCTTTCAGGTGGATTGTAGAGAAGGTCTGATATTTGTTCGATATCTTGCTTTTCTAACCGAGCGATAACCATCTGCGCTAGTTGTTGTTCGCCTTTCTTCTGATCGTGAGTAGCGGCTTCGAAGCTGTAGAACCATAATCGGACACGGTCGCGCCAGAAAGGTGGAATTCGCAGTGAAAGCGAAATATTCGCGATTTCTGAAGGCTGGCTGGCTAGCTGGCTGGCGGTGGCAGCGGCAGCGGCGGTGGCGGCGGGCAGGGATTCGGCGGTTCTTGCTTTTTCCATTTTCTTCACGAGCAGGGATTCCCATTGTTCTTGTTCAGCGTCGGGGTCACCACTTTGGAGACTTCGGGGAGTATTCAAATAAAAGACTTCTTCAGAAGGTGTCGATCGAATTGAATGATTTTATTAGGCAAAAATCGCAATATTTATACAGAAATATTTACAAAGAAAAATTATAATAACCAATAAAATAATTAGTTTTTTAACCAATTAGAAAGCGATTCTAATTAGTGCTATGCATTTCTTTTACGCATTATTTCCGTCTCTCTTTCACCGAGCGTGATTCGTGCTTCGTCGGAATTACTCGTGCGCTGTGTAGAACGACGTCGCGGGCGAAACTCTATTAATAACAGAGGCGCTCCCCGCGGCTTCCTCATTCGGCGGCAATCGACGTGGCGCGAGGACGTGTCGCGCGCTCTTTACTCAGCGGCGCGGCGTGACTGCAAATCTTGAAGATATACAGCTATACACGAAGAAAGGAGCTTGCTTGAAGATTTGTGAAGTTATGTGAACTGTGACTGCTTGTACATCCGCTTCGTGCATGGCGTATTTATTTACAAACAGCTCTTTTCAGAGCTAACGACGTCATTAATAATTCTTGTTTCTTAACATTAAAAAAGTCCTTTTGAGGGCTAACTATCACTGTTTCCAACGAAAACCAAAACAGCCCTTCTCAGGGCTACCTACTTCATGTTTCTTACTCAAATCAGATGTCATTCTTCATGGTAAAGGTTTTCGAGGTAAACTGGTATTTTGAAGGTGTTTTAAAGGTATTGTTCAAGGTACGGTATTATAGGTAAGTAAAATAAGGTAAGTAATTTTGTGCTAGTACATCGACTTACTATTACATACTACTTACGTAATAGTGAATCGATGTGGTAGCCACAGATGGTACTGAGAGTGGCCATGGCATCGACGTACGTGGTGCAAGCCTGAATGAAGTTGAATACTGATGGCGAGATATGGTTTACAAGGAGTTTATACTTAAGTGCATCGTCAGCTGAAGCAGCTTCCTGTGCGATAAAATTTTCAAATGAGTACTTCCAATGAATCCATTTCAGGTCTGAGCGGGTCATTGCGGGTTCCACGTCAAAACGTTCGGGACGCAGATACCGAGATACTGAGGAAGACTTTTCCTTTTCGTCAGGCATAGTTAGTATCAGCGAAACACAAAATTATTGTTGAATAAATTGATACAGATAAAGACAAAACCAAATAGAATATTGGCTTTATTCAACAATAAAATAATACATAGTAAATAATTAGGTATTGATAATTTGATAGAATAACACTGATGACAATGCCATGATATTATTTAATATTATAAAGAAGGTAATGTAACCTCCATGCTTAACAAGGAGATCACATCACAATATAAATTTCTTTTTTTTTAAACATTTAATTTTGAAGATAGTCTATGAAAAAAAAAAACTTTTGAGTTGTATCTTTTTTCACGTTAAATTATGTGATGTGATACTTATACAGTTAAATCACGTTACACCTATAACTTTCTTAAACAAAAAAAAAAAGACATAGCCCTTTCGACTTAATTTTTTCTTTATCACACTCCTATTTACATAATTTACTTGAATTTTACCAGATTACGAAAGGAGGTTTTAGGTTCAAAAGGATATTATACGAGTAACTCTATATACATCGTTATTCACGAAAAATGTAGTACTGAGACTTAGGGGGTGTTCAAGTATTACGTAACGCAAATTTTGAAGATTTTTGACCCCCCCCCCCCCCTCCATGCTCTCTCCCCCATGTAACGTGCCATAACGTTTTCCTGTACATCCCCCTCCCCCTCTCCCCCATAAACATTACGTCACCCAACTGACCTTTTTTACTACATTTTTACCCAAATGTCACAGCTATGTTGCACTAACTAACCGGAAAGTCGCTAAATTACCTACTTTTGTTATTGTTTTAATCGCGTTTGTTGTAGTAATAACGAACTAAAACAATAGATTTTAATACCCTAGTTTTTTTAATTAAACAAATAACAATGTTACATAACGCGTTGCTCGAAAACGCCCCCTAATTGTGAAATTCAATACAATAAATCACAAAGCACGAAAAATAGTGTTGAATACTTCTATAAAACTCAATACTTGTCAGGGGGATATAACTTGACAAATATCTACTTTCACGAATTTTTAACAGTCTGTTATATTATGACATTGCAAAAAATATTTAATTATTTATATAACACTACATGACTACACATGGAACGTGCATTAGACCAAAAATGTATTATTGTTTTTCTGATAATGCTCACGATAAAATCGCAAAAAGGGTATTACTCGACTTACATCACTCATCACAGCTAGGAGGCGCAGATTTATTCTCATTATCAGATTTGCGCACGACGACAACGACGCGTTGGCGCAACGGTTTTGTCACTGTTTGGTGGGTTCGAACCCCGCACATGACAAACATATTTTGTATTGACCATACAGATGTTTACCGTGGTCTGGGTTTTTGTCTTTTTGTCCAGTCCTTGTGGGTCTCCCCACCGTGCCTTGGAGAGCACGTTAATTATCATATGAACACCTTATAGCGATCGTTACTCATAATAGAGAAAATATCCGCCAACCCGCATTGGAGCAGCGTGATGGATTAAGAGGGCGCATAACGCGAGCAAAAAATTAGATTTCAACCGCGCGCCCGTGAGTAATTGATGAAACAAAATATACACAAAGCCTCGTGTCAGAGTGCGATAGACGATATAGTTTTGAGCGCATTACGAATGTAAAAAACGACAAATTAATATCTTATTTTATATATAATTCCGAAACTAAAAGTAATTACATTAAATGCCTCGGCATATCCTTTACTCATATTTAAATGTAATTAATTATCAAATTTTTGTCTTAATGGTCATAACCATATCGAGTATAAATAGAAAAAATATAAAAATTAGAGGTTACTTCGTGATTATATTTTATCGAGGAAATTTCCTTATTTTATGTTTTTGATACGGGTTAACCCTTGCAAATATCACGTAGTTTGTCATATATTTTTATTTTAAGATTTGGTCTGGAATTTTTCATGTCAAAACAAATAGAAGATTGGTAATTTTGCATTATGCGCGCTCTTAAGCTCTGATCCTTCTCCTACACGGGGAAAGGGGCCTGTGCCCAGCAGTGGGATATTACATGCTAAAGCGAAGATTTGCGCATCTCGAGATTTAAGATGACTATTTTTTACGCAGTAATCCGCCATGGACTTGTACTGTGGATTTATTTAGTGTTATAGGATGCAGTACAAAAAGTAAAACAAAAGTTTGTTAATAAATATGATATGATTTTATTATTTTACATTGATTTTCATTACTTTTAATGAGCAATAATTTAATTTGGCACTTCACTGCCATTTTGAACAATGCTTATATTAGGTTTAGTTTTTTCGCAAAGTTTAGTATGTATGATATATTATTACAAATTAATTTTGTAAGAATGTATTTTGTTACACTAAAATACTAAAATGATGCTACATTAATACATAAAAATATAGACTAAAGATTAGTTTATACAGCAGTATCAATAAACTGAGTGAACAGTACGAGCTTGCTATTTATTATGCTATTTAATCAGTTGCTCTATCAAATCTGGTCTAATTAGAAACATCTGTGTGGAAGTGTATTTGGTAAAAAAAAAAAAAATTATATCATAAACTTTTAAGTATTGCATACCGTCATCTGCAGGCCCTAATTTTTAGCAAATGCTTACAACTTGTCTGAGAGAATTGTTTTGATAATATTTTCTTAGCTCAATGGTCAGGCAGCACCATTCACAACTACTACTAATACTGGCTTACAATAAATATGTATAATAATAATTTACACAGATTATTTACTAAGTTAATTGCTGCATTCAACATATTATTATAATACAATAAAATAATTAATTTAAGATTAATTGCATTAAAATATTATAAATTGGGGCCATAATCAAAAAAGGATTAACCAACGTTATTGTCTTAATTTTCAATCATCATGATTCTGAATTTTAAATCATCATGATTCAAAATACGTTTAGTATCAGAAGACAAACAAAAGTAGAATAAATATTTTAAGGGGTTGTATCGAATATCCGAAAAAAAATACATCCATAACCGTAACACGTATTACAATATAAGTCAAAAAGTTATACAGTCATCCGTCTGTGGATATATTAAAAAGATTTGAATTTTTTTTCTTATCCATACATTGGGTATACTCCTCTTTCTCTTACATGGACAAAGAGGCCTATATCCAACAGTTTGATACTATAAGTTGAATTAACCAAGCGATCATATATCTATACTAATATACAATGTGGGGATGACAATAGAACGATAATTGAAAACACCGTTAGTACTAGTATATAGAAGTATTTCAAAACCATCAGATAAGTCCTAACATCAAAATAAAAAAAAAAAGATTTTTTCATACAAACTAATTCAATTTAATTTAATAAAATTTTATAACATCATTTTTGTAACTACAGGATCACTGACCTGTTACACGCGTCATCGCGCGGTGATCGCGCGTGACCTTCATTCTACGCGGCATAATCGCGTGGAAATGGTTTGTGCTTGTACCTACAAAACTTCATTATTTTGATTGAATAAAAAATAGTACGTTAGAAAAGTAAATTAAAATAAATTGTTACGCATTTAAAATTAAATTGAATAAAAAACTATTTGATTTAAATTTTCTCAAACCATCAAATTTTTTTTAAATATGCAGAACTGATCAGTAGCCGATACTGAATAAGTTATTTTTTTTTAAACATTAGTTATTATAATATTATTTGGTCTGCGAACTGTCACTAAATGGCAATGATTAAAAATTGTGCCTTTTTGTGGCAGTTGATGCCATATCCATTTCTTAATCTATGATTTTAAAAATAATAATAGCTGTCCTTGAGTCGTTAACCGCCGGTTTTAGGGTAGGTCAGGTCTTTAGTCTAATACATACGTAGAAATTTTAAAAAATGAAAAATCATTATTTGTGACTAAACTACTGGATGTATTTTATTGATTTTTTGTATGTGGGCTTGGAATGTCATTACATATACGCTGTCCAAGTTATCGTTGTATTATAATCCCCACCCTGTCTAAAGCTGAAGAGTTTGTTTGTTTGGTTGTTAATTTGTTTGTTTGTTTATTTGTTTGTTTGAACGCGCTAATCTCAGGATCTACTGGGCCGATTTAAGAAATTCTTTCACTGTGAGATAGCTCATTTATCGAGGAAGGCTATAGGCTATGTATCATCACGCTAAGAACAATAGGAGCGGAGTCCACGCCGACGAAGTCGTGCGCAGAAGCTAGTTGATTATAATTATATATTATACACATACTTTTCGTTCGGAAAAATGTTAGATATACATACAAATACGTAATTTTCTAACTAAATTCTTTTTATAGTTACTATTTGTACAACTACAAAAAAAATATTATTGTAAACATCTAGTAATTTACAGCTATTAAACAACAGTCATTATATTATAATAACTTAGGTGACTTCAAAATCTATTTACTTGTGATTTTATATAACAAATACAATAGAATATACTATGTAATCTTGTTGGGAAAACTGTAAGAATAATTCTTTTTTTTTACTATACTTACTACCGAAGATATAGATTAAATTATCGTCATTTATTATCATTTTTTTTTTGTATTTTTTGAAAGTTACATATTCTGTAAAACGGAAAAGTTATACAGTATATTATGTACTTTATTGTTAACTTATATAAATACTAAATCCCTAATCGTTGTTCCCTTATTACTTTTTTCTTTTACAAAGTCTTTACATTAAAAACACTATACATTACATTTTAAATTTAACAAATGGAAATGACTAAACCCACTTTCTAATCTATGAATGTTAATCACCTTTGTAGACAGTAACACAAATTGAAATAAAGGCGAGAGCCTGGTCTTCATCACTTTTTTTTTTTACTCTTATCGGTCCCTTAGCTTCTTTAGTAAGTTATACACTTCTTTAGTAAGTTTGATTTACTTGATTAGCAATGATCACTCAAGATTAGTAGAAGAGTATTCACTTGGTGTTAAGTGCATTTGTAAAGTTTTCAGCACAGTTTCTATATTCAAAAAACGATTTTTTTTTTGTTTAAGAACCTTTCACCAATTAATATGACATGTTTGTTGTTTGTGTAAGGTCTCTGTAGGTGTTATAGATCATGTTCCGCAGGAAATATAAATCCTAGCCCTTTTTTACCTTTCACTTTGTCTTAATATAAGAGCTACTCTGCCAACGTACTTCTATATAACCGTACAATATTATTTTTCTTAGCCTAAAAATCGTCGACAGAGTGAAAATATTAATACTAGCTGCCGCATACAACAAAAGAACCGCATATAGAAACGAATTCTTTTTTACGTAGAATGTTTTTTATTGTGAACTAGCTGCCCGGACAGACTTCGTTCTGTCAAGTTAATAGTAAAAATTAAATAAATGTAACGTTTTCCCAGTGATCATTTTATTTTTTATTTTTTAGTATTAAAACCTTCCATGAGCCGGAACATACAAAAAATTAATTAGCCGAATTGGTCGAGCCAATCTCGAGTTATGCGCTTAGCAACATTCATTTTTATTTATATATAAGAAGATTATAGCCTTGCTACGCGCTCACGAAATATATCATGCGGAACGAATGTCTCAAAGTAGCTCATCTATTTACACAATTTCACGAGGAACGTGATCTATTACATCTATAAATCCCCCATTTGAAGGAACGCAGTTAGGAGTCGAACACCTTATATATTACACCTGTCAACCAACCAAGTGAAGTGTGCCTGACACTGGACAGGTTGAATAAGATACACCCCCCCCCCCCCACAATGGGCTCGTATTTTTTAACATAGGGACCGGGCGTTCGTTAGGCATTTGTAACTTGGTTGTAATGAACTAGTGCATCTCTATAGTGTCAGTGTTATAGCACCAGGGCATGTCCTCCTGAAACTTGCAGCGGTGCGCGTTGTTGCGTGCGTCGTACAGCAGCGGGTTGTCGACGTAGGCGTCGCAGGCGCTGCACCACACCGACAGGTCGGTGAGCGAGAGCGCGAGCGCGTGCTGTGTGGCGCGGTGGTGCGCCTGCATGTGGCCGCGCACGTGCCGGCCGCATGCTGTCTGGGGATTTAAAAAAAAAAATAAAAAAGCCTCGCACGTGCTGGCCGCATGCTGTCTGGAGTTTTAAAAAAAATAAGTTTGACAGTTGGCAGAGCGGGAAATTTGAAAGTTTTTAGAATACTTTGGTATAAAAAAACGAGTGTGCTTTAGATCAGTGTCCCGCAAAGTGTGTACTGCGGCACTCTGGTGTACCGTGGTCGTTAATTCGTGTGCCTCAGAAAAATAAACTTTACGTTTGATAATTAATAATAAATATTGTTTCGATGATTAATAAATAAATGTTGATTATTGTTACTTAAAAAATGATTTTTTTATTTGTGGTGTACCTCCAAAATATTTACCTTTTCATAGGTGTACCTTGAACACAAAAAGTTTGCGGAACACTGCTTTAGACCACACGACTAAAGTAAAACTTCTGCGCAATAGGCCTGCACTGTGTCTTAAATATACGAAACGTGACTGGTTATGAGAGGAAGAGAGAAAAAAATGTGTGCTCGCACCTCTCTTTCTTGCTCAGTTTACAAAAATCTGTTGTGTTAAAAAATATCTTTTTTAAATACCTATACTGTATTTATCGTTTCATAATTAAAACATATTATTTAAAGATATACTCACAACATAACAATGCAGGCAGACCCAGTTCTCGTCCACATGATCGCAATCGACACACTTGACTCCCTGTTCAAACTTGACATCGGCAGGTATCGCGAACAAAGACTCCAAATGTGGACACCATTGCAACGGCACCACCGCGAACATTTCCTCATCGACAATTGCTTGCATATTCTCCGACAAAAAGTCCACTAAGGTCTTCGTTTCTTCACCTTGCTCATTTTTATTTTCTTTATTTTCTTGTGACGCACTAGGGCTGTCTTCCCCATCAGTACCACAGTGTATACCATCTGAGCATTTACTGCCTATGCTCAAGTTACCCATACTGTCTTCCAAAGAAATACTTGAATCTTTTTGAGATTTACCATCATCGACTGTATTCTCATTAATAATTAACCCTCTAGATGGCGCTGGCTTTTCTAAAACATCTTCAATCGGTAATGCGAGTTGAAATTTAAGAGATTTCCAATATTTCTTCTGTATCCTGATGACATTATTTATGGTTTCAACGGCTGACCAGTGACAGGTGGGTTTGTGGTCGTAATGGTGAGTTATGGGGTCGCCCAGAAGGGCTTTTGTACACATTGTCATGGCGTAGGAGGTACTGGTTACGTTGTAGCCGCCTTCAAGGACTAAGATTGTGCGACCACCGGCTAAGCCGTGCAGGAAGTGAGTCATACGTCCATAGCACTCCGGTGATACTTTGCAACCTGTTATGAAAAAAAACCAGTTAAGTTTACAGTACGGAAAAACCCACGTATGTTAGAGTCAATTTGTTTACAAATTTATTTCTTTAAATTGTTTTATTAATGCATACTGGATTATACATGATTATACCATAAGTATATACATTTTTTTATTTACTTTTCCTGAGGTTTTGCCCAAATCTAAAGAAGAAAGATGTTGTTAATTTCTCAATTCGAACTAGTAGTTAGAGATTTGCCCAACACATCATCATCATTACATCAGCCTATCGCAGTCCACTGCTGGACATAAACCTCCCTAACCAACCGTCACGCCAGACATCCCAGTTTTTCGCAATCCTCATCCAGCCTCCACCAGCAATCTTACGTAGATCGTCAGTCCAGCGGGCCGGAGGACGTCCCACACTTCGTTTGTCAACATGCGGTCTCCACTCCAGGACACGTCTGTTCAAATGGCCATCGGTCGTACGAAATAAGCGACCGGCCAACTGCCACTTCAACTTGCTAATTTTGTGGGCTATGTCGGTTACTTTCGTTTCTTCGCGGTCAGTCTCATTTCTGATCCTATCTTTGAGAGAGACTCCAAGCATAGCCCGTTTTATTGCACGTTGAACGACTTGAAACTTGTGGACTAGTCATATCGTCAGCGTCTAGTCTCGGCACCATATGGTAACACAGGCAGAACGCATTGCTCGAACACTTTTGGTCTTCAAACATTGCGGAATCTTCGAAGCGAAGACTCGACGAAGCCACCCAAGCTCATTCAACCAAAAAATTATTCAGCTTTATAATATTGGCATAGGTTTTATTTACCTCCTAATGGATCACCCACGCAGGCGTCAAAACCCGCTGAGATCAGTACAAGCTCCGGGTTGTACTCGTGAGCGATGGGTAATATCACTTGAGTCATCGCTGCCATATACTCCACATCACCCATTGCTCGCTGTAAACAAGTTATAAATTTTAGTTATAAACTCTAACAATAATTTTCGAAAATCGCTTCATAACATTAGTATAAATTTTTGAAAACTTTGTCTTTTACCATATTAACAATTTTATGTGCAAAGATGAAAAAAAATTAAAAGACAGCAGCAGAATACCAACTGTTTTAATTAAAATTTAATAGCTTTTTATGTAGTACCAATAGAGTTGAGTATCTCAGAAACAAAGAAACTCCCTTCGACTCCCTTCAAATGACACTCTTCAAAGACTTCATTCTCTTCTTCTCAAATCTATCTCATACTCTGTCCGTAATATGGAACGGCAGACCACTATATATTTTTATATAATTATATATTTTTTCTAAGCTCACCTTATTCCACGGTATGTTGACATTGCACCCCTCCCCCCGCCCCTCCCCCGCGGCCGTGTAGTCCGCGTCCTTGGAGTGCGGGAAGAACGAACCGTTGTCGTACCGGTGGATTGATATGTACAGGATCTGAGATACAAGATAAAATATGTTTAAAATTAGTTTGTATATTTAAAAAAAAAAAACATTGAATTTGCTTACGAATGGTTCAATTACGAACATGTAACAGGGCTAGTAAAAAATATTAAAAAAAAAAAATTGCGTGCGTACATAGTACACATGTCAGAAGTGAAACTTTTTTGGCAAACTAATTGAAAAAGTAGGCGGTATCATAATTAAAAAAGTAATTGAAAAAAAAACTAACTAAAAAAACTAATTGAAAATACAAAAAAAAACTAATTGAAAAAAAAGCCAACGTCACGCGGTGTTCCGAGGCGGTCACCCATCCAAGTACCGCGTGACGCGTTGCCGCGTTAACGGTCGCTCAAATTTTACCCCTCATGCGCCTAAAGAAGTTTCACTTCAATTACTAAAAATTAAAAAACACACGCATAACTCATATAGTGTCCTACCTCCTTATCCCCATAAGTAATCCTCTGGGTCCCATTACCATGGTGCACGTCCCAGTCCACTATAAGCACCCTCTGGACCCCGTGGGCCTGTATGGCGTATTTAGCGGCGATGGTGACGTTGTTGAGGAGACAGAACCCACTGGGGGCGTCGTCATCAGCGTGGTGACCGGGGGGGCGGACTACACATACTCCGGAACCGGCTTTTCTTGTTAGGACTGCATCTACTGTCTGTTAACAAGTAAAACTTGAAATATGTGATAAATTCATTGTTTGATCTTCATGCATAGCGACATCTGTCACGTTAATAAAGTAACTTGGTGTAATAGCCTCTCTTTATTATGTTTTGACGATAAGGAAACTTGTGTAAAAAAGTTTAAATATAAAATAAGAGTATTTCATGCTTATTATAGTCTTATCTAACCACAACACAACTGGAACAAAAACAAAGTAGTCGTTATAAAGGTAGCGGGCACACCTGCAGCACGCAGCCCGCCGCGACGGCCGCGCTCTCCAGCGTGTCGGGGTGGAAGTACACGGAGTCGAACGCCTCCTTCTGACTGTTCAGCTCCCGTAGCTTCCTACTCGATAACTCCTTTAACCTGTACAATGGGACGTTTTACGCATGTGTTGTGTATGTGTACTTTAAGAATTATTTAATTTAACAGAGGTAGGATACAACAGGAATTTTTCTGTTCAAAATATGGAGCAGCCCGACTAGGTAGTACTCGACCAACTGCTTTCAACCAGTGATGTGTTCCTATCGGTGATGTCATATCATATTATGAAATATCATTATAAATCAAAATAATAATATCATTTCATATTATGAAAGATAATTTTTTTGCTATACTAACTAATATCAGGATCTATTGATTTTTTTATACAATAACTACTTGTGTACTTGACCAAAACTTACATTTGATCATACTACATTAACTAATCCAATTTACCCATTTTGTATGGGTACACATGTCATATTATAGTACCTATTTTGTATGGGTATACATATTAGTCAAATCATAGTTATCCTTCTCCTAAATGGGGAAGAGGCCTATGCCCAACAGTGGGATATTACAGGCTGAATCGTGATACATATTAGTACCTATTTTATATGGTCATACATATACATATATAGTAATACCTGTCCAAATGTTTTTTGGTGTGTACGGCGAGAATCTCTTCGTCGGAGACCCGCCTCGCTGGTAGAAGGTGCACCCGCTCAAGAAGACCGTAGTCCCGGTGTCTCTCGTGGATACGCATGATTCGCTCCGGACACTCCACGTGACCTCTGTTACAGGAAATTGATACAAAAAATGTATTACATTAGTTTTTACCACTGCTATATGCAGCGTACTTCACTGGTAACTTGATCAAATGTTGTCCTTAAAAAAACTATTGTTTATCTAAATTTTAATAATCTATACTAATATTATAAAGCTGAAGAGTTTGTTTGGTTGTTTGTTTGTTTGTTTGAATGCTGTAATCTCTGGAACTACTGGTCTGATTTTAAAAATTCTTTCAATGTTAGATAGCCCATTTATTGAGGAAGACTATTTTTTTTTTTAATTAACGAGTGTGAAACCGCGGGGCACAGCTTGTCTTAAATACACAGTGGATACAATGCGAGTGGCACTTACCAAAAAAACAGTCAAATAGAAGTTTTTACGCTTCAGCCTGTAATATCCCACTGTTGGGCATAGGGCTCTTTCCCCATGTGGAAGGATCGATGCTTAATCCACAATACTGTTCATACATACATGATACTACTACATAGGCGGACAGAAATGGAATGTAGTATACATTATGTAGTTTAATTGCCTAGTTAAGTCCCTTGAATCTATATATGTATGGCAATTTCTTAGTCAAGAGCCTTGCATCTAAATAATTAAACTAAGAAATTATACTTACAATTACGTAATTGGCAACTTTCTAGTAGTTTTTCATAGTTTTAACATTTTATTTATATAGATTTGTACTCACGGTTCACAGATATTCTTATGTTTGAGCATGGCTTGATCGTAGACGTAGCATACTGGATGCTCCGGTAGTGACAGGTCTGTAACTGTAATTTTTTTTTTTTTTTTGTTAGACTACATACCTCTTTTCGATTAAATATTGTGTAATTATTTCTATTAGTGCATGTGTTTGGAGGTCTATCACCATGTTTTCCATGCCTAGGAAATGGATGATCCCAAGGAAACATACATCATATCGGTAACATAACTAAACTCTTAGTTAAAATCCAAAAAAATTAGGCTAATAAAATACAAAACCAAATCCCATTAGGGTCATCCATAAATGACGTCACAAGAATTTCACGATTTTTTTACCCCTCCCCCGTCCTTATCACGGGTGGTCACATTTATGAGACACGCACATTTAATTAGTGTGACGTCACATATTTTGAAATTTTTCACCTATAATTATTTCTATTTAATTTTAAATAATTTTTCAACAAAATCAATCAAAAAGAGGTGTGAAAAATAAAAATATTTCAAAAGTAACAATTTTATATATAACTAGCTTCTGCGCGCGACTTCGTCGGCGTTGACTATCCTATTGGTCTTAGCGTGATGATACATAGCCTATAGCCTTCCTCGATAAATGGGCTATCTAACACTGAAAGAATTTTTCAAATCGGCCCAGTAGTTCCAGAGATTACCGCGTTCAAACAAACAAACAAACAAACAAACAAACAAACTCTTCAGCTTTATATATTACTATAGACTATAGATTTTTTGAAATGTGATGTCACAAAATTTAAACCCTGCACCGATAGTCACACAATGTCACACTTCGTGGACCCCCTACCCCAATTTAAGGTGTGATGTAATTTATGGATGGCCCCTTATTAATATTAAGAAATAATTAAGTTTCAAGCTTAGTCTAACGGTTAAAAAATATATTTAATTGTTTATTATTAATGCATACATGCAAGTTTACATACACTAATCATTAGAGGTCGGAATAGGTAGAATGATTTAAGGTCGTTGACATCAAACGTAGATGATAATATGGATATGCCTCCAAAATACCGGAACTTCATATTTATTGTGATATTTGTTCCGGAATTTTGAAATTAGCATGAATCTGTGTTTAAAGTGAAAAGTATTAATAATATTAATCTACACTGCCAGTGCTAGCTAATGGTGAAAGAAATCAGTATTTTATTTTGTACAAAAACACCTTGGAATAGTTACAACGTATTTTGTCCCTTTCTGATGAATTAGAAATGACACTTGTCAGTATGAGACAAAACATAGACAGCGCCTTTTGTTACTTTATCTCATGTTCATCTATGTTCACAACGCATCGACCGCACGCAAAGACCAATCAGAATCAAGTATCCTGTATGACTCATTGGGTACAAAAAAGATCCAAATAACTTTTTCCCTAAAGTGGACAGTTTCCGAGATATCAGCCAAAAACTTTTCTTTAAGATTGCGATCAAAGCTCCACCTGGATCTGTCAGCATTTTGTGTTTTTTATGGTCAGTAAGTGACCCTTAACCTAAAAAAAAATATAGTTCAAATCCCGGAACTTTTTCCGTTACTTCCCGCACATTATGAGTAAATAAAATAAAATGAAATAAGAATAAAATAAAATGGCATGTCCATATTATAATATCTTGACGCAAGTATATAAAATCATTCTATCTAGTCCGACCACTGCTAATCATACAAGAAAAAAAAACATAATTATGTCGAATTTAAGAAAACATAATATACAGATAGGGATGTTATGTGACGTTATAGTTATTATATGTATGTCAGGCTAACCTGATGGTAAGTGCTTACCATAGCTTATAGACGCCTGCAACACCAGAAGCATCGCAAGCGCGTTGTCGACCCTATCGACGACCCTCCCTAGCCACTGGCCACCTTATTCACCCAGGAACACAACACTGCCCAAAAGAAGTATTATTTAGCTGTGATCTTCTGTAAGGTTGAGGTACTTTCCCAGTCGGGCTGCTCCAGATTTTGAGCAGGATATTTCATGCTGTGCCCTATCTAAACAAAAACCAGTCCTTTACTCACCTAGTCTCAAATGATTCAGCCGCTCCAAAATAACTTTCTTCGTGCGGTCATCTTGTATGGGATAGCAGTTCCTAGTATCGAAGCGGTCAGGTCTGGTCTCGTCTCCCAGCCACTTGACTTCGACGATATGCTTCTGTTTGTTGACGTCACAGACATTGGGTATGTTTCCAGTGCTGTATGTGGGCTGGTAGTTGAAGCATCGCCAGTGTTTCTTGTGAGCGTATATGCAATTAAGTATCGATTCTCTTATTCTGTTGAAATAATTATTATAATATAAATTATTTACGAATAAAGTTTATATATTATATTCATAATAAAATGGATACAAATGTTATAATTTTAGAACTCGTAACTTTCTTATGACACAATAAATTAATACATTCAAATGTGATTGCCTGTAGTATATAACAGTTATGATTCGACGATCGTCTCGTGTTAGATATCTATTTATTTAGTGTTTATTTGTACATGTTCTAGTAATCAATAATACGTATTCTTATCAAGCTCTTTAAATACTTTACACTAGATCTCCAAGCACCAAATGAATTAAACACCAGGTGTAACAGCAACAATCATGTAGCTCAATCACTGCATGCGTGCTTGTACGTCACTGCGTGCATGGGTGTACGTCGCTGCGTACGCACTCAGCGTACAAATGTGTGCGTGCGTAAACACAAGTGTTAATGAACGCGTGTTTTTTGTGTGTGTGTGTGTGTGTGTGTTATACATTATGATATTTAGACGACACGTTGGCGCAGCGGTCATAGCACTGGCTGCGTACGCACTCAGCGTACAAATGTGTGCGTGCGTAAACACAAGTGTTAATGAACGCGTGTTTTTTTGTGTGTGTGTGTGTGTGTTATACATTATGATATTTAGACGACACGTTGGCGCAGCGGTCATAGCACTGGCTGTTGAGCTGGCGGTCGCGGGTTCGATCCCCGCTCACGACAGACATTTGTATTAACAATATAGATGTTTGTCGTGGTCTGGGCGTTTGTGCTTGTGTATTGTGTTTCCGGACCCCCGACACAGGAGTGGATACTACTTGGAGCCTACTGTACACTCACTGGTCGCAGGGCTCGGCGAGCGCCGGTGTCGGCGGGCAGGGGTGCCCCAGCAGGGCCCGCAACGTGAGCGCGGCGCCTTCCGCTAGCGAGGGCACGCAGTAGCCGCCCTCCAGCAACACCAGCAGGCGCGGACACACGCCCGCCAGCTGCTGCGTCAGCCGCGCGTAGCAGACCGGGGACAGCTCCATCTCGCCCTGGGGACCTTCGGTTATACACGGCCGACCAGGGCAGGTGGGAAGATACCTGGCTTTCTTCTTTTTTATACAACTAGGTCGACAAACAAGCGTACGGCTCACCTTATGGTAAGCGATTACCGTAACTTATATACGCCTTCAACGTCAGAAGCACCGCAAGCGTGTTGCCGACCCATCCCTAATCCCCCCGGAGCTCTGGCCTCTAGGCTGCTCTAGATTATGAGCAGGAAATTTCCTGATGTGTCCTAACTCAGTTCTAATAACTAAACTTAGGTAACTTTTCACTGTGGCGGTTTATGTGTAGCTAGTAACTAACTAGTAGAAGTCAGAGCCCAATCGAAAGACAAATGGACAGAGAAAATCATTTAAGCCTCTGGCGAATCTAAATATACAATTCAGAACCATCTATACACAGACTTGAAACACTATTTGTACTCATAATTATAACCATCGGAAATTTCCTTCTAAACGCATGTAACAATGAAACAAAGCAAGTGTCCATGGGTGACGATGACCATTTACCATCAGATTGGACCATCTAGCTTATTGATCCTCTTTTAAAAAAATATAAGAACAAAACCCAGACAAGACTAAAAATTCCCAATGAAAACTTACTTTCTCATCACCAAGTGCAGAGTCATACCCGGCTGAGACGATGATGAGTTGCGGTGAGAGCTGAAATATAGTTACAATAAGTTAAAGTTTTTACCTCCGGGCAGCCGAGAGCGGCGTCGTAGCCCGCAGACACCAGCACTAGCTCCGGTTGGTACTGCGTACGAAACATCATCAAACTCAAATATTAATTCCTTCAAATAGTTTTTAGAACAGGGGTGAGCAACTTGCGGTCCGAATAGAGATTTTGTGCGGCCCACCAGAGGTTTTCAAATTTGCAAAACTGTCAATTTTATTATAATAAGGTACACCAAAATTCAATACTTGTATCATCGAGTCTTATTATTTTCCATCATTCTGTGCTTTTGGCCCAAATATTAATATTCAAAATTTTGCGGCCCTCTAGTAAAAAAGGTTGCTCATCCCTGCTTTAGAAGCATTCTTAAATCGTCATTTTACAAATTATTTTATAGTAGGTTTTAATACATCATACAAATATTATAAAGCTGAAAAGTTTGTTTGTCTGAATGCGATACCTCAGAAATTACAGGTTCGGTTTGAAAGTCTAGGTTGCCCCTCTCTATTCCTTTCCCCTATCTCCCTCTCTCTCTCTCTCTCTGACTCTATTCCTTCCCCATCTCCCTCTCTCTCTCTGACTCTCTATTCCTTCCCCCCATCTCCCTCTCTCTCTCTCTCTGACTCTCTCTTCCTCTCTTATAGTGATATTTATGAAAAAAATATTTTAACATTCTCACCTCAAGCGCCATGGGTAGTAACAGCTGATGCCATATAGCAAGATAATCAGCATCCTTCATTCCAGTACAGTTGAGCGGAACGTTGAAATTGTACCCTTCTCCCGCTCCACTGCCAATGTAGTGGAAGTCAGATTGCTTTAAATTGGGCCAGAACGAACCATGCTCGTAGCGGTGAATTGAGAAGTACACCACTCTGTAGATTATAATAGGAAAAATTATTATGCAGTAGAAAAATGAAACGAAAGTCTAAAACTAAAACCGCTCAAGACTAGACGTCTCTGGTGTAATGGTGCGTGTGCCGTGTTGGCGACGCATAAACACCAACGGTCATGGGTTCGATATCAGCTCGGAGTGGATATTTATGTTTATACAAATATCTATTTCCAGTCGCGTTGTTAGTCCTTGTGGGTCTCCCCACCGTGCCTCGGAGAGCACATTAAGCTGTCGGTCCCAGTTGTTATCATGTATACCTGCCAGTGATCGTTACTCATAGTAGGAAATATATCCGCCAACCCACAGTGGAGCAGCGCGGTGGATTAAGCTCTGATCCTTCTCCTACATGGGGAAAAAGGCCTACGCCCAGCAGTGGGATATTACAGGCTGAAGCGTACTAAAACTAAACACTATAAACTTAAGTTTTAGATAATTATTTATACGAAAAGGTCACACTACAGTACAATAAACTGTTCAAAATCTATTATGACAGATGTTATTAAAGAATTTTTCAAAGTTACTGTTTACTTTTCCATATTTGTCAGCTGTTGTCAACAATGAAACAAAATTGAATTATTATTTGTAGTAAAAAGTCCACATCCTAATTACACATAGTGTACAACAAAAAGGGTTCATTATAACAACGTTTAAAAAAAAAAGTATGATATTTATGTGATATACCTTGGATCGTCATAAAACATCTGCTGTGTGGCCTGACCGTGATGAACATCCCAATCGACGATTAGTATCCTAAAAACAGTATTAAAACATATTGTTTTGTGATGTTTATGCGAATTTTACTCATTACAATGAAACAACTTTTTCGGATTTTATCGCGGTTTATTAACTTTTTTAAATGCCCGAAGTTTCGGATACTTTACAGCAACCGTGGTCACGGGTGGACTTCTCCCAAAAGTCGAAAAAGTTGTTTCAGTATTAAAACACTCATTTTAAATTTAGAATGACTTACAACAAATAATACATGATGATGACTATTGATACATTTAATAGATTGTTATGAATTACGAAAAACCTTATTTATCCTTATTTAGGTAAACCTGAATCGATATAAATAAAAATGAATCGCCATAATCTAATTATAATTCTCTGATGTCTATTCTAATTAAGTATAAAAAAGCTGTAAATTCAATTAAATAAAAAAAAAATGTATGCAAATTCCAAACGACTGCATAAAATTGGATAATTCTCTTTTTTTGAGTGTTCGTTATGATTAAGACTAGGTTTGTATAAAAGAAAAGTACAAAAAGTGTGAGTGTCAGTGACTCAGTGATTGCAGTGACAAGCGACTGTGGTTTACTCCTTAAGAAAGATTGCCGTGATATTTAAACATACATTTGTCTTTTTCACGCAAGAGATACTGGTTCACACAATCTCTATTTCACTCGCCTTATTTTTTCATACCACAGCCCTTATCTAGTTTCTTAAGAAGAAAACAAAAAAAAAATTATAGCGGTACGTACTTTACCAGGTCAGTTAGCAAATAAATTCCAACTAACCGTTCCAAGCCCCGCTTATGTATCGCATGGTGGGCAGCCAGGGCGACATTATTATAGAAGCAGTATCCACACGGCTCCGAGCGCATCGCGTGATGTCCCGGTGGACGGACAAACGCCGCCCCGTTGTGAACCTCACCAGATATTATACGGTCCACCATTTCTATTGTTGAGCCCGCTGCTATTAGCGCTAGTTCGTGGGTACTCTGTAAAATAAAATGAAAAATTACTTATAAAACGAATTAAATTAAAAATTACTGTATTTAATTAGGCTTAAAAAGATATTATACAATTATTTGATTTTTATACTACAAGTGACGCAAGCGCAACATTACTAAAAAAGCAGTATTATTTAGGTGTGATCTTTTGTAAGGTTTGAGATACTTCCCAAGTCGAGCTCTCTGATATATGATATTTTTTAAGTTATAAGCAACCATATCTTTTCATGTTCTCAAGTGTCTCTATAATATTTTGAGAGTTAAAAAAACCCCTATATCTTGATTTAAAAAAATTCTCTTAAGATTTGTGATTTATCAAAACAATTTTAATATAAAGTTTTTTCTACATTAATGACATTTATAAGTAACCCACAAAAATAATAAAGATACAAGAAAAAAATATGATACATACACATATTTAAAATAAAATAAATAAATTTTTTAAAATTACTTACAGGATGAATGTAAATGGCATCGTATTTTGAAGACAGCTCTTCTAAATACCCAACATTATTGTTCTTATGTGTTGTTTCCAACATGTCATAAACCGACGGTGAATGTAAAGTATGTAGTTCTTCCTTTGTCGCTGCTCTGGGAGGTATTATTTTACATTGCTCTATTAAATTTAGTTCTTCACATCTGTAATAATTAATTGCTTATTTTAGTCTATTGACATAATTCTTTTTATTATTCTTAAACTTAATCATTGATTCAGGGTTACCGCCCCACTAGCTGTGCCCCACAGTGTCCCCCGCGGTAAATTGAATATTTAATTCTTCGGTAAATAGACTATCCAGCACAAAAATAATTTTTCAATTCGAGCAAGTAGATTTGAAATTAGCACTTCTACCAAGAAAGGCTATAGACTATATAACACATTACACATTACCACTTATAGAAGCGGAATATCACTGAAAAACATATCTCGCTTCAAGCAGACAAAGACACGGGTGGAAGCTAGTTCAAATTAAAAGAAATGTATATGTCACAGTCAAAACTCTTAATCAGTCAAAAGTACTATTGACTAGCGAAATCAGTCAAAAGTACTTTTGACTAGACAAGTTGGTCAAAAGTGGTTTTGACTGAAAATTATTGGTTATTAGTACTTTTGACTGCAAATTTGCGGTTAAAAGTACTTTTGACTGACGCTCTCCGTCAAAAGTAGTTTTGACTGCAAAAAAGCGTCAGTCAAAAGCACTATTAACTCTTAAACTCTATTAACTCTTAACTAGTTTAGTTTTAACTGCAAATTAGATAGGTTAGGGTTATTTTTTTTTTGTTTCTGTGACAAAAATATGCCGATAAACAGTCTAATATTGAAATTAGATAGGTTAGGGTTATTTTTTTTTGTTTCTGTGACAAAAATATGCCGATAAACAGTCTAATATTGAAATTAGATAGGTTAGGGTTATTTTTTTTATTGTTTCTGTGACAAAAATATGCCGCGACCACCTTACTTTTTAAGAGTTTTGACTGATACAACCAGTCAAAACCACTTTTGATGGAATCATTTAGTCAAAAGTATTTTTAACCAGCTCCGTTGGGTAAAAGTACTTTTAACTGTTATTTTAGTCAAAACCACTTTTGACCAACTTGTCTAGTCAAAAGTACTTTTGACTGATTTTTTGCAGTCAAAATTACTTTTGACTGATTAAGAGTTTTGACTGCAACATATACAAAATAACAAGATTTAAAAACAATTTAACTAGGATTTACATATTACATATTAAGATTGATACCATTGCTTCATTATTATCTTAAGCTACTCATTAATTTTTTAATATATGAAAGTTATTTATGAAGTTTTCAATAACTTCATAAATAACTAATAATGAAAGTTATTTGTGAAGTTATTAATAACTTCATAAATAACTTTCATTCTTTAATTTTACCTTTTTATCACTCCTATCAACCGCTCAGGACATTCCGGATAATTATCATCCCATAGACACCTGTGCTCTGCCATACGGGGCTCAGTTACGAACCCCGTTGGCTTCCTCACTTTATATTTTGTATCCATTGCCTGAAAAAGAATAAATTGTCTAATTTGTAATTGTCAATTTGTGTTTGTAATTGTAATTGTCTAATTTGTAATTGTAATTTTCATATATTTAATAATAAATAGATATTAATTTTTTTAGGGATGTCTAAATCCAAAAAAAAATATCTATAAATAAATTTGCATAAAATTTCATAACTTCACATTTTCTTTTTTTTTTATAAAACAAAGATTTAAAATAGTGTTATAGATTACAAAAAAATTAAATTAAAAAATTAAAGCAGATAAAATCAATTAGAAATGATGTTCAAAACATTACAATACAATAAATTTTAATCACATTTATCTTATTTATTATTGAAATAGTTTAAACTCACTATTTGATAAGGATCTCGTAAAACTGTGTCAACCATTTGTTTCTTTTTCTGCTGAGCCTTTTTCTTAGCAGCTATGACCGATGCTGAGGGCTGTAGAAACAACAGTACTTACATTTTGTGCTTACATTTAAATTTATTTACAATGGACTTCCCCTTATCAGTTTGACATGATAAATATCATTATTAGGTAATTAGACGGATTAAAAATTTGTGTAAACAAAAAAAGAACGATGGATCCAAACATTATTACATAATAAGTTTGTTTTTTAACCAACTTCAAAAAAGGAGGAGGACTGCAATAGGCTGAACTGGCTGATTGAGTGACTGACTGACTGACTCCATATAATTTACCGGATATACCGATTTTGATTTTATTTGATATTTCTCAATGAAGATATTAAATAGACGAAAAAAAATTCAAGGACATTTAATTATAAAAAACAAAAATGTTCCACTGCAACGCCAGTATTATCTCATAGCAATTATGCTAAAGATAATAAAAATAGAATATATCAGAAATTATACATTTATTTTTTAATCGAAATGAATATTCTGATTTCTATTTACACCTCCTTACAAGGTACTTGTGTTGAAGTAAAACTCTTGTGACACTTGCCTTAACTCCTGCAGACATAGCACGTGTCTGAATTTTAGCTTTTCTTGCTCCATTTCTTGTTACAACGGAAGACGGAGGAGTTTTCTTAACATCACCACCAGAACGGCGCGTCTGCGTACTTGCAGGATCGGACTAAAACGACAATTTTAAAATATAAACAAACCGCAGCTGCACACCGAGTAATTAAAATATAACTTGAATAATAACCATTGCTTGAATAAGTGTAGACTTAAAGTAAATATTACGATAATATAGTTATTGTTTTCTATTAATCGTCAAACTATACAGTCATTATTAAATAAATATTAACAATAAACATCCCACCAGTGTTGCCAACCCCAAGAAACTAAAAAACAGCAGATAACCAATAAAAAAACAGGAGAAAACAGTAGGTAAAGTAAAAAAGGCAGATTTCATACTTTCCTCGTATAATTAAAACAATCACCTACTTTTATTAGTTATCACGACTCACATACATAGTTATATTTTAATATTTATCACAACTTAATAAAAAAATAAAATCAAAGTAAAATTATTTTTCACTTTTATTACCAATTGCCTCATCTTCAGTATTTTCAAACTCATTTTCCTTTTTAAAATCATACATATTATTGTTTTTCTTTATGTGCCTTTTTGACTTCAAATGAATAGCAATCGGTTATTTCGGATTTAGTGTGTTAAGTGTGTAAGGCTCCTTTAATAGTTTTAGTAGTGGTTTGTTGCGTAATTTAGTTTTCAAAATATTTATAGCTGAAAATAATCTTTCCGCGGTGGCGCTGCTGTGTGGTAAGCACAAAAGTTTCTTCACCAATTCACAAAATTCACACAATTATTATTATATTTGTGAATGTTTGAAATGTTTTAAACTATCCGAAAAATACGTTTTGGAGAATTTTGTACATGATTTTCCAGTGCATAAAAATATGAGTGTCAATCACATAAGACTCAGGTCGGGGAATTCCTTATTCGAATCCCGACAAGAGTAGGTACATAGTTACATACTGCCATCTAGTATAATTGTGTATTATTATATAGTGGTTAACAAAACATATTACATAGTGTAATAGGTGACGCTGAACGCTAATTGAAAAACAGTAAAAATTACCAATGAAACAGAAAACAGGGACATCGATGTAAAAACAGCAAATCTACTGTTAAAACAGTAGGGTTGGCAACACTGCATCCCACACTAACAATTTATGACTTTTTTTATAAAATTGACGTTTACAATTATCTGTTTTGAAATTTGACTGTCAATAATTTTTATTTGAAATAGGTATTTGAAACCTTCATGATTTGAGGGTCAAATTAATTTAAAAACTTGTACAAATTGTACAAATTGTTAAAGATCTTTTTAATCTTTCTTTAGGAGATTAGTTTTTAAAATCAAAATACGAAGTTAATACACTGTTAACTTAAAATATTATTTAGATCCTTAAAAGTGACTTTAAAATAAAATCATATATTTTAGGTAATTTAATTTAAGTCAATAAGCTATTTTAAGTCAATAAGCTATTTCAAAATATTTTGCGACATATAATTATAATAACAAAAATTTTGTTATATAAAATTAAAAATAGGCACTTTTCGGAAACTGATACCTAAGTGATAACATGCTGATAACAGCTAAATTTTTCAGAAACCTCAATTTAGGTAGGTACATAGATAAAGGATACTATAGATGTGACAAGCGTGCCACACCCGAAAGGGACAAACATAAAAGTATATAAGATGTCAGGGTTGCCAGCCCTACCAAAATTTCCCCGTATTTTATTTTATTTTAAATTTTTATTTTATTTTAAATTTCACCGGGCACTGATTTTTACCCGACTGCGCAATGCAAAGGAGGGTAATGTGTTTTTCAGTCTATGTTGTATTTTGTTTTTTCGATTTTTTAATGAATTTATTTTTTTCTGCTTTTGAGTTTTGATAGTTGCATGAAATACGACAGTAATATCTTGTAAGATGTGGTCTGAAAAAATGTTCTGTTTTTTAACTCTTAATCGAACCTGGGAGTTGAACGGAACATATTTAGCATGATTTCATGAAAAAAAAATGAAACAAGTTACTCCAAATTTAAGTTTTTATTAATATACTTTATATATTCTTACAAATAAGAACAGAAGTTATTTTTTTTAAAACAAATTTATTTCTACCCTAAAGAATACAATTTACAAAAACGAATCTACTTTGAAAACAATTTAACATACCAAAATTAAACGAAAAGTAAAAATGTAAGACCTCTAGAACAATTACGTACCAAGATAAAGAAGACTGAACATAGGCTCTGCGAACTTTTGCGCATGTACACTCACGAAGAAAACTGTCATTACCAATTTTTATTTTTATTTGTCTTTTTCTTATTTATTGAATTTTTTGTTCAATTACAATAAAATATAGCATAGTCACTCTTGAATATGAAGCTTTCTATTAGAGAAAGAATTTTCATAATCGGATCAGTATTTGCGAAGATTACCCCCTACATAGAAACAAAGCTATAAACTTTACCTCTTTATAATATTAGTATAGATGGATATTCAACAATCTCGATCTCAACTGAGGTAGGGCACAGCAGGAAATTTCCTGCTCAAAATATGGAGCAGCCCGACTGGGGTAGTACCTCGACCTTACAGAAGACCACAGCTAAATAATACTGTTTTCAAGCAGTATTGTGTTCCTGTTGGTGAGTAAGGTGACCAGAGCTCCTGGGGGGGATTGGGGATAGGGTCGGCAACGCGCTTGCGACGCTTCTGGTGTTGCAGGCGTCTATAGGCTACGGTAGTCATTTACCATCAGGTGAGCCGTACGCTTGTTTGTCGACTTAGTAACATAAAAAAAAAAATATTACGAAATTAACACACACTTAACTACTCAGGGTCTTATCGACTTACATGAGTTAAAATAATAAATAACACAGCTTTCCACATCACCACGGAGGTACTGTGTCGTCGATGCGTTCCCATTATTTTACATGGCGGGATCCCCAGTAGGCCTACACCATGGATCGACGTATCTGATGGCGAGTGATATATCTGATGGCGGCTTAGAATTTGTTACACATATCAAATCCATTTAAATATAGATTGGATATGAACAATTTTCAGGCGAATGTCAGTCTTCTCTATAAGAACCATTCTATTGGTTTCGGTCTTTCGCCACTTGAAACCCAGGTTTTTAATTATTGTCCTTAAGCTCGTTAGACCACCTTGAAAATTTATATCCCGTTTGAGTTTCGCTAGTAATTTGTTTATGGTCGGTATTTCTTTTTCGGTTTTGTGGAAATTATGTATGCATCTTTTTATTAAAACCACTGAAAACCACTGAAATTTAAATAAAAAAAACTTACCTGAAAACAGCTTTAAAACCACTGAAATTTTTTATCAAAAATGTGACATCAATGCCGTGACCTGCAGAAGCAGCGAAAAGCAGTAGAGACGCTAATTTTTTGAACGCAATACTGCCAACTTCTTTTTTCGTTTCTCGGCTAAAACTGTTTTCCGATTTAAATGTTTCAAAAGTTTCTGTTTTCGTGGTGTCATCTCAATCTCCATGGACTCGGAGTTTTCAACCTGAAATTTATAAAAATAGGATTCAAAAATTCAAAATTGCTTCTGATATATATTAAATACATTTACTTGACTCATTGAAGTTATAGACAATTAGATAATAAATAGAGAAAATGAAGCTGAAAGGAAAACATAAATTTTATTTGAATCAGAATAAGTTTTATAATTCACTAGCTGACCCTGCGAACTTCGTACCGCCTAACAGTGGATTATTTAATTTTTAATTTTTTTAATACTTATTTCTGCTATTCGTGACACCGGGTTACTGGTTAGCTATAAAAATTAAAAATACATATTAAAAATATTAACAAATATTGACATTAATATTTATACGATACTAACGTCACTCAATTGCCTTCCCGAAACCCCTCCACTAACTCTTAAGCTTTATTGTATGGTATTAAAGTTCAAATTGACTTTTAGATATTTTTACGAATCTTTTG
Organism: Melitaea athalia; assembly: GCA_905220545.2. Classification (NCBI taxonomy): domain Eukaryota; kingdom Metazoa; phylum Arthropoda; class Insecta; order Lepidoptera; family Nymphalidae; genus Melitaea; species Melitaea athalia. Next base: position 4,295,332 of record HG992178.1, on the reverse strand, counting down.
TATGGGAATATAGAAAAGTGTTGTTTTAAGACTTTTCAGGCATTTTTTTAAATTTTTCTCTCCGTAAGATCTATCCTTGCACTTCAAGGAATATTATAAAAAAGAATTAGTGAAATCGGTTCAGCTGATCTCGAGATTTGCGCTTAGCAACAAATTCAGCGATTCATTTTTATATATATAGAGATTACCTGTGTAGGTATGGAATCAATTTGCATTGGTATGTGGTGAGATGTAGATGGGATGTCTACCGGCAGTTCGATAGATGTGGACAAGATTTCCATCGGTACCTGTATATTAAATTTAAAAAAATTATATTATTAATGAACCAGGATGAAGTAAACAGTAGATGGACAACATACAATTAATTTTGTATATATGTATTTATTTAATCAGTACAATTTTCTATAAAAGATAAAGTAATATTAACACATTTCAGTAGACATGGTTAAAATTTAGATCCTGGACCGTCGACCGTTTATCGGCATAATTTCTTTACAAAAAAATAAATAAATAACCTATCTAACTTCATAATTAGACTGTTTATCGGCATAATTTCGTTACAAAATAAAATACCCTAACCTTAGATAGGTTAGGGTATTTTTTTTTCAAAATTAGACAGGTTATCGGCATAATTTCGTTAAAAAAAATTACTCTAACCTATATAACTTCAAAAATTATAATGTGACAGTAAATAAGTAAAAATAAAAATATATTTAAGTAAAAAAAAAAAATTATTATTATTATAATTTTCCTAAGCCTGAAAATTCACAAAAAGCTTTCTATATATGAGTACTATTACTATATACAGAAAAAATATGAACATCTATATCGACGGTCCAGGATGTAAATTTTAGCCTAATAAAAGTAACTAACCTGTTCGACGATATGAAGTGTAGGGATCGAGAATGGTTTTAAATATGTCACATTTCGAGCAGTTTTTCTAAAACAACTTTGTTCAAAATGTCTAGAGCATATCCGAGTATATTTGGTTGGTTGCCAGTTTGGTCGCCCAGTGGCACGAATCCATAATTGGCGAATTGCAGAGTCCTTTGGAAATCTGTAACATCAGTTTCATTAAGTAATATGAAATTTAAGATTGAATAAAAAATACCGCACTTTTAGGGTAATTTATCAGTTACCTCGGCTGGTATCCCTAAAAAATCTATAACCTGAGCAAATTATAAAGTACTTAAAAATGGCGGACCAGCCTAACGTTTGTTTCGAGGATGACAAATTAACCTTACCACTTAATTTTGTCGGTTAATATATATTTATTATTATGATGATAAATACCGTTTTCATAAATTATTTCTGTTTATAATAACTTGTTAATATACTAGGACTCTCATTCTGTTAATATTTTTGCCTAACAAGTCATATTTTTATCAAAAAAATTGTACTTACATATGAAAGGTTATGTCTTGTGATTTCGTCTCCGTACGGCTTTTACAGCCGATTATATAACATATAACCATGATAACTCTTATATAACACTCAACTACGTCTTAGTTTCACAACTTAAATTACTGTAAATCACTTAAATCACATAAATTCACGAAGTAAATATCGGTCTCAACTGATTTGTTGGTCGCAAGTTCAGTTGTGACCAACAGAAACTCTGACAAAGACAAAAAATGTTGTTTGTGTCCTTTTCACCCCTTACAGTTTTCGTATGTTGTGGTTTCATTCACACACGGTAATAATAATTGCGTAGCTGATCCATAGTATCCTATATCTATGGGTAGGTACGTCAAATTCATGTCAAATTGTAAAAACTTAAAACTGTCAAAACGACGTCAAAACTCAAACTGTCAAATGACTATCAGCTCGTGATAAGTTGAAGATTGCGATTGGATAAAACGTCGGATTCTTATCTATTATCATTTATCAATAAACTTCATAAGCCTTATCAATACCGAAAGAAAAAAGCGCGAAGATAAAATGTTTTTGAAAACAGAAATTTTAAAGGCAATTTCATTTAAAAATCCCGTGAAGTTGCCTTTGTCGTATTGGATATTAATTGGTATCAGATTTGCTTTAACACTGTTGCCACAAAGAGGATATATACATCCCGATGAGTTCTTTCAGAATGTAGAAGTAATATCGGGTACGTACATTTAAAGTAAAAAATAATTGATTTACATTTTGACTACATTTCACTTCTCTTGTTATTGTTACTGTCGCTAGAGTTGCGTCGTGTAAAGGATTCTTAAATTTTTAATGTATGTTAAATATTGATACCTATTCAGTATTAAATTTACCTTTCATAAAAGCACAATATATGTTTTAATATTATTTACTACATCATAATAATTTTCAGAATAGAAAATGTCTGTATGTTTTATCATATTTTTTTTTTATTCTGCTATGGGGATGAGTCACAAACAAGCATTCAGTCCACTTGAAGGCAAGCTGTTACTGTGGCTGAATGCCTGGAGCATTGGGATCATCATAAGTGCAGTGCAGACCTTAATAGTAATATAATAAATATCAATAGTTAATAATAAGTAGTGCAGGATATAAATTGGGGTTTTATAATTAAGTTAGTCAGTAAAATATGTTTGAAATTTAAATATTTACTGTTTAATAGTTTAATGGTACACATAACTAAAGTTTACATAATATATATTTTTAAATTTAAAAATTTAAATCTCACCTGTAAGAAACCACATTTATTTGTAATGAGGATCAGTAAAGTTCTAGCAAATTCAATAGAACTAGTATCCACGTTATTCTCTATGACATAAGAATGATATTTCTTTTTGAATTATCCAAATCGGACCATTACTTACGAAGATATTAAGTTATAAACATTATGCCGTTCCTGCCGCTACGTCAGTGTACGCGGGATGCGTGTGACGTCACTCCGACGTTCCATACCAGTTAGCCCATAGTAGCGACAAGCTGCGATGGTGTTTTCTTTTAAACTATGTGTCCTACAAAAAATTTGTAAGGACATAATTTGTAGCAAATTGCTTTGCCTACAAATATGTTCATATAACTTTTTGCCGAAATTTAAAAATTAAAGAAGTTATAAGCAAAAAAGTAAGAAAATTTTTATAGAAATTTTCTTTATTGCTCTATAACTTTTTTTTATACATTTCACAAAAAAAAATACCTCAGACCAATCTTGTAGATGGTTTTTTGAGGAAAATTTTTCTCTACAATTTTTTGAATTTCATTCATTTCAAACGCTGTTACAGCGCTTCAAAGTAGACCAGGTTCGTCAATGCTCATGAGAATCCGGTCAAAACGAAATGCTTAACTTAGTTTTATGATCCTTTTTTTATTGTAAATATATTCTTAAATTTTTTTTGTTAAATCCCTGCCTACAACTTTACTTATTCATTGGCATAAGCTGTCTGTGGGGTCGGCCTACTGGGAATACCACGTTAAAAATATGATTTATGAGATGTATTTGATTACCTAAGTAGATACATTCGAAGAAGATTAAGAGAAGTCAACGCATTTTTGGAAAACATTAGTATTCCCGAAACTGGTTGAGACTCAAAAGTACTCTTCTACACATATGTATAATGAGGATCAATAAAGTTATAGCAAATTCAATAAAACTAGTATCCACGTTATTCTCTATGAGTCTATGATATAAGAAATATATTTCTTTTTGAATTATCCAAATCGGACTATTACTTACGAAGATATTAAGTTATAAACATTATGCCGTTCCTGCCGCTACGTCAGTAATAATAATAATAATAAATAATAAACGTTTCACACTCAACGGCCCCCAGTAGGATTTTCTCCTGTGTCGGGGGTCCGGAAACACACACAATACTCAACCACAAACACCCAGACCATGACAAACATCTGTATGGCCAATACAAATTTTTGTCATGTGCGCGGATCGAACCCGCGACTGCTAGCGCAACAGTGTTGTGTGCTGTGACCGCTGCGCCAACGCGTCGTCATGTAAGCGGGATCAGTGTATGCAGGATGCGCGTGGCATCACTCCGACTCATAAAACTCACTCCGGATCATAAAACTAAGTTAAACATTTCGTTTTGACCGGATTCTCATGAGCATTGACGAACCCGGTCAAATTTGGAGTGCCTTAACAGCGTTTTAAATGAATGAAATTCAAAAAATTGTAGAGAAAAATTTTCCTCAAAAAACCATCTACAAGACTGGTCAGAGGTATTTTTTTTGTGAAATGTATAAAAAAAAGTTATAGAGCAAAAAAGAAAATCTTTATAGAAATTTTCTCACTTTTTTGCTTATAACTTCTTTAATTCTTAAATTTCGGCAAAAAGTTATATGAACATATTTGTAGGCAAAGCAATTTGCTACAAATTATGTCCTTACAAATTTTTTGTAGGACAGATAGTTTAAATGAAAACACCATCGCAGCTTGTCGCTGCTATGGGCTAACTGGCATGGACCGTCGGAGTGACGTCACAGCCTTCCGCGCCGGCCGGTTAGTATAAACTCCGCTAGTAATTTGATCATAACTTCGTCAATTTTTGTCGTAGAACAAAAATTTTTGCACTGTATGTTCAGGATTTCTTAGTTCTATAAATCTGCATTCTCAACTAAAAACGTTACGGATCCTCATTCTACACCCAACTTAATTAAACAATAAGAAAATTAGTGATATTTTATATTTTTGTTAATTTCAGGTGATATATTTGCAGTAGATGTAGCCAGAACGTGGGAGTTCAATCCTAAATTTCCCGTCCGAAATATTTTTGTGCCTAAAATGATATTAGGTCCGCCTCTTCACCTAATACGCCTAGCTAACCCTTATACAAAGAATTATATTAATGTTGATTTAAAAACCCCTTATTATTTGCTTACTTTGCCGAGACTCTTTATTTGTCTCCTATCTCTTGTTAATGATTACTGTTTGTACAAAATATGTGTTATGTACGGACAAAATTTTAGAAATAGACTTAAAATTTTTGCTAGTTCTCACGTAGTGATGGTTTACTGCTGTAGAAGTTTTTCTAATTCATTTGAAATGCTCTTCTTTTCAATACTTCTATTTTTTGTATCGGAATGTATGTTTAAGTCAGATAAAGTAATATATCATACTGAATTTTTAAATGAGAAATATAAGCAAGCGAAAACGGCAGTTGAAAGGGTAAAAATTTTCAAACTAAAAAGTCATTTACCTGATCATTCATTGAATCGTGTAGTATTAATAGCCACTATTGTAGCCATTGGAATATTTAATCGCCCTACTTTTGTAGGCTTCGCGTTTCCACCTGTATTTTTTTGGTTGCACAGAGGCTTGGGATCCACAGTTGTAGGTTTTAAAGACTTTCACTGTAGAATATTTACATTAGTTCTATGTGGAATACCCACCACACTTTTACTGATATTAGTAGATTCTGGCTATTATGGCTATCTGACAATGGCTGATATAGAATCATTGAAAATATCATGGGATAACTGGGTCGTAACTCCTTTAAACTTCCTACGGTATAATTCGGACATGAGGAATTTGACAGAACATGGCCTTCATCCCCGGTGGCTTCACCTTGCTGTCAACATACCACTTTTATTCAATGTATTGGGAATTATGGCGGTCTTCACAATAATTACCCATATTTACAGGTGAAATTTTACCATTAATTGCTACTACAATATTTTTATCCCAAAGTTACCTTGTATATTAACTTCAAAACTCTAATTTCAGATTCATTCGTGGACATTATAGAAAACTACCAAGAATCCAAAGTATAACAGGAATGATGCTTTTCTCGTTTATAATTCCCGTTGCAGTCTTATCTCTATTCCCGCATCAGGAAGCTCGTTTCATAATTCCTGTACTAGTGCCACTTGTTTTCTTGTACGGTAACAATTTGTATGCCAATGAAAGTGATCCTCCAAGTAAGAAAAAGTTAAAGACAACACTTCGTTATATTTGGTATACATTGAATATACTCTTGACGATATTCTTCGGATTTATTCACCAAGGTGGAATCTATACATTTGCAAAGGATCTTCATCGGGAAATTAAAAACACTTATGGAGTTCATACTCACGTTATAACAACGCATAGTTACAGCATACCAACGTTTCTGCTCCAATTGGAAAGCACAAATCAAATTTACAAGGACAAAAAAACTGGACGGACATACAAACTGGCTCCGACGACATTTATACATAAATATGGTTCAATGCCTATGGAGAATCTTTTCGTAAGAATAAATGATATTTTAACAAATGCGGAATCGTTGCTACATGAATATAAGAGACAGTATAGGTTTTATGTTGTAACGCCGTGTTCTCTAGAGCAAAGAATAAAACGGGAATCTATCAATTATCCTCATATAAACTTGAGAGAAGAGATTTCTTACTACCCTCATTTTTGTTCAGAGGCTCTTCCCGAATTTCCTAATAGGCGTGACCAATTCTGTTCAGAAAATAACGTTTTGAAAGTGAATGAATCTCACGCTGTCGATCTGACAATGTATCAAAGGATATCGTGTTACTATAAAAGATTTTGTTTACGAGTTTATCGAATAAGTCCTTCAACGAATTTTGGAATAAATTCATAGTATGTACCTATAAAATAATTGCGTTGTATATACGTTATATATTAAGATTAAGAGCCTGAATCTCGTTAATTTAATAATTTATATAATAAAAAATAGTCGCGATTTATTTGTATTAAAGACACTTTTTGCTATATCTCGCAATATAAATAAATTATATTTTATAGGATGCAATAGTTGCTTAGTTGTGCATGTTATTTAGTTTTCCAGGGATCTGTCTACTGATCTGAGAGCAAGGGATTTATAATTCCAAAGAAACACTTATTTTTATATATTTTAAAAATATTTTTTATTATAGATATAAAGAATATTTCATAGAACATTAAGCCTATTAATTGCCTTAAGATATTGTGATTTAGTCTTTATTTCGTTAGGGACCGTATTTTTAAAACTAGACATAGGTAAAAATGACATAGTATAAAGCTAAATATTGTTTAAATTATTACTAATTCTAGTAAATTTATTACAAACAGCTTTTATTTACATTCCAGTTTTTTTGCTCAAGTTTAAGCTGCTTATTGTATTTAGTGACGTCTTTGATATTATCATACATTACATCGATCAATCTCTTCCTGTTCTGTATAGTAAACGGCCAACTGTATGTATGCTTTCTTGAAAGACTTATTGCTTTAAGTAGAGTATGTAGATTGTTTTAAGATCAGATATATTAAAAAAATTCAAATATATAATAATATCTATATAATTCATATAGGTACTAGTCATAGTTATGAAAAAATACTCCAGTTGTATTTATGCCATACAAATGTACTGAAATTTTAGTTTAGTCTGTGGTTTACTGTATAATAAGTAGAATTTGTAAATTTGATTAAAATCATTTATTTTTTATAAAGAACCAATGTAATTATTTTGAATTATTTATGCATTTTTATTTATCATAAATAAAATATTGTAAAAAATACACACTGAGCTCTTCTTTTCCTCTTCTGACCTTGTTAAAGCTACTTGTACTTTAAACAGAGCCAGCTTTAGTACCAAACATGGGCTTACCCAGAATTTTGCAAAAGTGGAGGCGTGGAGCATTAAAAATGTAATACTCGATAAGTACCTAGTAAAAAAAGGTGTGTGTGCGATTCACACACGATAGAAGTGAAACTTCTATGGCAAACTAATAAAAAAAAACTAATTTAAAATTAGCGGCTTACAGCGCGGCCCGGCCGCAGCGTGGCTCGTCCTTCCCTGTCTTTTTGCCGTTGCATCCGGTTTGAAATCACAACGATTATAGAAGTTACACTTCAAAAAAATAGATTTTTTTTAATTACATTTTTCATTGAATTTCAATATTGACATTACTTCAATGCTTGCTTGCTTGCAAAGTTTTTAAAATAAAAATCCAAAGTACCTATCAATTATTAGATTCGAGTTTAAGGGTTGAGCGAATCCTCCACCGTGGGTACAACCATGTCAGTAAATAACATTTTTAATCTGTCTATCTGTGTATGTACCTTGCCTGCGTTATTACAACAAAACTGAATTAATTTAAATAAATTAGGTTTGAAATACATGTATAATAAGAACAATATATATATGGAATATATAATATGGAAGAAATGGCTAAATAGCCATAAGGCCACCCATTGTGCTTCTCAGTCTGTAAATGTGTGTGCTTAATATTTAAAATGTAGTTGGGGTGTACAATAAAGTGTAAATAAACAATATTTAATTATAGGTACCACAAGTTTTTGCCCTAAAAGTAAAAAAAAATACTTCGTTGTATTTCATGTGCTTGTATAATTCAATGTACTACTCGTACTCTGTGGCTTGATTTCTGTCTTAGATTTGTTAGATCCTCGGACTAAGAATCAAAGGATTTGATTCTGTGATTTGATTGATTCTTATTTGATTGATTCTTAGTCCGAGGTTAGATCAGAACATGGCCGTAATATGATCAGAAACACTTTATAAGAGAAGATTCGAATGTTACTTCAAGAATTATCCAAAATGACATGAAAACCAAAACTTATCACAATTCACATAATATACCTATGTTTAAACGTACATATACTATTGACTCATCTTAAATTAGGATGGTATTTAGCATGAAGTCTGTAAGTATAAAATATTTATACTTACCTACAGACTTCATGCTAATCTATAAATTCAAATAGATTGAAGTTTACCGCGCTTTATTATATCGACGCTTGAAAGGCAATAATTCCTAAGCGACATGTTGGCAACTTTACACTAGAGCATTTTAAAGTTTTTTTTTTTTCGAAAAAAAAATCATTAAAAATCGCCTATTAGTCATAGCTACTCGATTCTAACGAATTTTAAATCCAATTTGATAGCTTTATAAAGTGGTATTTAAAGATTATTCATTTTCTCAATATTTTAAGAAATAGTGTCGGTTAGTAAAATTTTAATCAAAATCACAAACAGGTAAAAATTACTTAACGACGACAAAATTTTATCATAAACCATGTAAAATTAACTAAGCCCCAGTTTTTCAAAATGGCGTTTCAAGCAAAATGACGCATCCAGAAGTAACAGATGTTTGATCTATAGGTAAAATGATCGAAACAAAAATCGAAAAACTTTTCTGTCAGGCAATTTTAACCATAGTACAAATTAAATAAGGTAAGTGTAGGGCTTTTTAGTACAAGTAACTAAGAATTTTATAGGTTTTAGTACACAACATTAAAAACTTTTGGATAAAGGTTTTCGATGGATAATTTTATCGTCTTCATCAATACCTAAACAGCCGTTGTAGTGATCTACAATCACTCACTACTGAGTATGGACCTCCATCTGACAAGGGACGAATTAGAGCATACTCCGCCACACTGTTGTATTGCAGGTTGGTGGAGTTTTTAGGCCTGTGACTAATCTAACAAGTTAACAAAGGTTAATGGACGTCTATGTAAGCCTCTAACACATGAATGTTGCAGTTAAATCTCTCAAAGAAGAAAATTGCTGTCAAAAAGTATTGTTACAAATAAATTAAAATTGGAATGGGTTTCTGGTTACTTACCTTACTATTCATTATGTAATCAAAACAAAAAATCATCCACGTCAAGTATGTGTTTCTGATCAGTTTTTTTTTACAAAATATATCTTTTTAGGCAGGTAAATATTAACTACTTTACGTTTTTAAAAACAATTGCATTTAGGTAAAAAATTACTAAGCGACAATGAGTCCATAATTAAGGTGTGTTAAAAAGTCTTAAACTACGAGAGAGAAAAAAAAATAATCAGGTAAAATTTCTTAAGCAATGTTTTATACCCTAAGTATGCAAGGCAGAAAATACTTTATGTTTAAACGCATTATTTCGAGTTTAGGCAAAAATTACTAAGTGTAAACTGTAAAAATAGAATACATACTAAGTGAAACTTAATGATAAATCGGTAAAATTATTGTCGCTTGGACGCCGAAAACTGTGAAAATGTGTTTTTTTTAAGTTACCAAGCGACAACAAACTTCGTCCTAGCGCCATGAGAGTAAGAGCAATCGACGCAGAATTTTTTTCTGATTTCAACGGTATATATAACTCAATATCGCCCAAAATGTCGCTTGGTAATTATTGCCTTTCAAGCGTCGATATGAATAAGCCTATCAAGGTCGAATTGAAAAATATGCTTTAGTTAGCTTTTAAAAATATATATAAATAGAATCAAATTCTGCAACTAACAATGATTAGTTAAGTTATATATATTTTATAAGTTCATACCCAAAAATAACAATTGTAATTTCTTTGCTAGTTGCTTATTTTTAAACGGTGATTTTCAACTGTCATAGTGTGTACTGTCATGTTTCTCTTTATATGCTCTTTGGTCATGTTTCAAAACTTCTTGCACAGCAAAACTGTCAATTGTTAGCTAAAAATGCAAAATTAAAATATTTTCTTTTACTTTGTAATTAATTGTTAATTTGATTAAATATGAGTAATCACGAAGAAACAGTAAAATCCTCACTTTACATTTGCTTAAAAGTCATAAAAATGTACGAATGGTTGTTGAACCTCTATGTTTTGGTAATTACCACAAAATGTTTTGCACCACAAATGCCTTGAATTACTTATTTATTATATATATCTATAAACTAATATTCGATTTTAGGATTTCTTTGTCGATAATCATTGGTCGAAACTACCAACAACCTGGCAGAAGTGTTTTAGAGAAATGGATCCAAAAGACTTGGGTGACATTATTTCTGGAAAAACGAATAAAAATGTATTGCCTCTTTCTTTCTTAGCGTTGTTAAAAGCAGTTAATAGTTTAACCATACCACGAAAAGGTTCTTACACGAGTATAACGAATGATAATGTGAAAGGCACTATAAGTCACGCAAAATTGAATAATTTGTATTTGAAACATGTAAAATTAAAGAAAAGACATGAAATTAGTTCAATGTCTGATTTTGTATATAGTACTGCTGTTAGAAGCAAGTGTAATGCAGTGATGGACTTTGGATCAGGTCTAGGACATTTAGTTAGGATACTAAATTATAAATATGACCTAACCGCTGTTGGTATTGAAATGCAGACAAAATTGACTGAAGAAGCTAGGTCTGTATTATTGGTATGTATATGCTTATACATTATTTTTAAAATACTTAAAAAATAACAGTAAATAATAAAAAAAACACTTATCATGTATGTTTTTTAACCGACTTCCAAAAAAGGAGGAGGTTCTCAATTCAACACGTGTTTTTTTTTTTATTTTTTATTTTTATGTATGTTAGCTCAGAACTTTTGACTGGGTGGACCGATTTCGATCAATTTTGTTTTAATTGAAAGGTGTTGCGCGTCATGTGGTCCTATTTTAATTTAATTGAGATCTGACAAGTACTTTTAGAGTTATATTTAATAATGCGTATTTACGTGACTACTTTTTCGTCGACCTACGTTATATTATACCGCATAACTTTTTACTCGGTGTACCGATTTCTATGATTCTTACTTTAATCGAAAGCTAATACTTCACGCAAAATAGGCGCCTGGTCGTCGACTTGCGGAAACCAGCCCGTGATACCATACCATACCAAGCTAATACTTGTCTTGTAGTCTTTTTTAAATAAGATCGAAAACTGATTACAACTTTTTGAGTAATCTTTAATAGCGCGTATTTTCTTGACTATTTTTTCGTCTTATTATGTTGTATTACTTGTCGATGTAATTGAAGTCGGTTTTTTTCGTTTGCGAGCAAACACAATTATTACAACTAATTTTCTGTAAAAAAATTGATAAACACTTCTATATTGCTTGTATAATAACAACATTATATAAAAGTATATATATTTCTTTTTTTTTTAAATAGTGGTTATCTTTTTTATTTACAGAAAACTCGATTTGGAATTAGAATACACTGCGAAGAAACATCTAACAGAGGAATGTGTGTCCAAACTTCAGAGACCCACACATTGTAATGTCACGCTGACTTCCTTAGATCAATTACAAGAAATCGAGCTACCTGATACTATTAATCACTACGGCTTAATTGGTCTGCATCCGTGTGGAGATTTAGGTCCGTTACTGATAAAACACTTTGTTAACAGTCATAAAGTGAAGTTTATATGTGTTGTCGGCTGTTGTTACATGAAGTTATCCTGCAATAAGGACAATTGCGGGTACCCGATGAGTAAATATGTGAAACAATTAGACAATTCACTTACCTATGTCAGTAGAGAAATAGCTTGTCATGCTATAGAGTTATACACGCAAAAGTTGTGCAAAGGAGATTATAAAGATTTAAAGGTAGAATTGGTTTTGTTATTTGTTATTAAAATAGTTATTATGTTAGTTTTATATTTCAACTAGCTGACCCGTGCCCACTTCGTTGCACATTAATTAATTTTAATAATTACTTCTAACGACGATATCTCAAAAACTATTCATCTGATTGATATAGTGTAAAGGGCAATTTTAATCTGCATTAAATGCCTAAGCTAAATATCATATTCATTTGGATAAGGATTAATACTGAACTAAAGAAAATAGCTTTAAAAATAATGTAATGTTTTTCATTAAAAAATTGAACATAAAAGTGGTCATTTTAAGTCAACCGTTAGAGATAGAGATATGCTGTCGCGGACTTTTTTGTAGCATTTTTATCGATTTTGAATTCGCTATTACATTACTTAACTATATCTTTGCTAGTTTACGCGTGTTCGCGTGGAAAGCTCCCAATTGGCGAGATTTTTTGCGACCTCTTCAACATTTATCGCCGTATTTCAGCTAATTTACATAAAAGCATAATAAATTATATACCTAAACTATCCTTCAGAATCACTCTTTCTATTGCTGAAAACCGTATAAAAATCCGTTTGGTGGTTTTCGAGTTTATCGCATTCAGACAGTCGACGCGGCCGGGGGACTTATTTTTATAATATGTATAGATTGCTTCTAGGTACATGCATACAGAGCTGCTTTAGAAAAATTGTTAGTGGAGGCTGATCCTAAATTAAAACATATGCCGATTAGAAGTGTGAAACACACCAATGATATGTCATTTGAAAGGTACTTGAAATAATTTACCTAGCAATGCTTTATTGTAATAACCTTTTGTATAATATCAAACATTTCTTTTCGACCTTTTAATTTGAGATTAATAATAGTGGTCTGTGGTGTTACTCTAATTCAATAAATAAAAAATAAAAAAAATTGTGCATGTAAATTCGTGTGGTCTAAAGCAGTGTTCCGCAACCTTTTTGTGTTCAAGGTACACATAGGAATAGGAAAATATTTTGGAGGTACACCACAAATGAAAAATCATTTTTTAAGTAACATTAACCAACATTTATTTATTAATCATTGAAACAATATTTATTATTAATCAATAAACGTAAATTTTATTTTTCGGAGGCACACCAATAAACGACCACGGCACACCAGTGTGCCGTGGTACACCCTTTGCGGAACACTGGTCTAAAGCACACTCCTTTTTAAATTGTGACTGATTTAGCATATTATTGATGAATTAGATAACAATGCATGACTTTACTCATTCATTAAAAATAAATTAAATATTTATTACAACCATTTAAATGGAACAATTTTGTCTAATAGCTATTGTGAAGCTGCTCAGCAGAAATTGCATGTAAATTCTTTACTGAGTCAAAGTGTGGAACATGAGTTAAATCAGTGGAAACGAGTGGTTGTGATGTACACGCTGCGTCTTATGCTGGCACCACTTGTTGAAACTGTCATATTACTTGACAGACTCCTGTTCATCTTAGAACATGGTATGTATGGTTTAATAGAACTTCAATTTATTTACATTGAATTAGTCGCAATCGTATAACAAAGACGGATTTGCAAATCTGTAATTTTATACCAGATTACTTGGAAGGTTTGAAACAACGTATTGTATGGTATTTTTAAAATACTTTATTCAATCTCCTTCAAATTTGGACATTTTGTTGTGTGTATGACCTACTATAATATGACTTGCTAATTAATTTCTAAATATGGTTGATTAAAAAAAAATATGTTAAAAATATGTCAAATCTGACTTTGTTCTACAACTGCAACGAATTTTTATTTTGAATAATTTTCTATATCACTTAAATTTTTGTTGTTAAATATCTCTTTTAGTAATTTAATACAATATGACTTAGAACATGGTATTATACATACCATTTCAATAGAACTAAGTTTACTAAGAGAGGCTAGTTATTTTTTTTACCTCGATCGCTAGGATGTTAAAATATTTAGAAAATAAAAAATAAGAACAAGATAATTCATATAGACATTTAATAGAATAAAAGACATCAAACACATTTACATATATGTATATATTCACATTTAATGCAATTTATGTACAGATGTACAACAACGATTCACTCTAAGTTACACTCTACAAAACAAAGTAACAACAAAACAGATTAATAAATGATCTTTGGCACATAATAAAATTATATTTTAAAAAGTAACATGATTTAATATTGCATCTTTGGTCCATTTACATAACGAAATAAATAAATATCTAACACAAGTAAATACATTTATTAAGGGTTTAAGGGCCAGTTTCACCATTTCTGGATAAATTTTATCCCGCACATATGTTACGAATAGACTTAATGTTAATTCGTATAATTTTTTATTTTTGTGTTTCCCACTCATGAAAAAATTCTAAAATGTTTTTTATTATCATATCGAAATTTCTATCCTACGGGAATCGAACCCGCTCCCCCGACATACCGTGTCGATGCCTTAGCCAACTAAGCTGTGAAACAATATACCCGCCGAATCGAAATTTTTTATATGATTTTTATTCGGTTTTTTAAGCAAGACTCAATGGTTCTCCTCAATTAATAATCCACAATTTACATTCATGTTTGTGAGTGTGCATATTTAGAAATATCTCAAAAATTAGTGGGATTTGACGATAAAAAAGAGTAATATATCATAAACATATCTACTGGATACTGCCATCCTTCAAATAGCTTTATCCACAACAGGTGAAACAAGCCCTTAAATGAAGAATATTAGAAGTAGCTACTAATTTTATATCTAGTAGTAATGGAGACCTCCATCCAGTTTTAATTGAGATTGCATTCAAGTACTAATACTAGTTTTTCAAAATGTCTTTTGTGCAACAAAGTTTATTGTAAATGTATGTATTTAAATCGACACCTCCAAGAAATACTATAATAACTCAATTTTAGGCATTGTCTCTTTTTAAGGGAAAACTGTTAAATGTCCCAATATTGTATTGCTACTATTATGAGCTTGATCAGGGATGAGCAACCTTTTTTACTAGAGGGCCGCAAAATTTTGAAAAATTGATATTCAGGACAAAATCACAGAATGATGAAAAATAATTGATGATACAAGTATTGAATTTTGGTATACCTTATATTATAATAAAATTAACAGTTTTGAAAATTTGAAAACCTCTGGCGGGCCGCACAAAATCTATTCGGGCCGCATGCGGCCCGTGGGCCGCGGGTTTCTCACCCCTGAACTTGATAAATCTGTAAATTTTATTATAATTGCTTTGATATAGCAATAATTAACTTTTTTCTTTGGAAGCTTTCTCCTCTATTTTTATGATAAATTAAGTTGGCGTATAATTCTTTGAGGTGTCAAAAATGTCTGTATTATAATCAATACTTGAGAGTCACACAAACATGTACGGCCTTACTTATAAAAATCTCGATAAGCAATACTTAGCCACCGATTAGTTAAACCACTCTTAAGTTATAAATCCGTGTTTAACTTTTGTTTACTTATAAACGTTGATTAGCTGTTTCTTAGTTAAGAAACGAACAAAGAACGATACATAATGGTTGGCACAGATTATACCTAAAATAATTGATTAGATAGAGAAATTGAATGAACTAAAAAAAGTTTTATTTTTAACCGACTTCAAAAAAGGAGGAGGTTACGTAATTCGACCGTATACATATATATATTTTCTTTTTTATGTATTGTTCGAGGATAACTTCCTCGTGATATCCCAACTTACGTACCATGATAAGGAAACCAGGATATGACGAATCGAGGGAAACCCTCGAAAGTCGTAGTGAAAACTAGTGTGTTTGTTAATTTTTTGCGTCTACATACTTATGTTGTATTACTTGTCAATGTAATTGAAGTCGGTTTTTTTTCGTTTGCTAGCAAACACAATTATTCCATATTATATCATCTATGACAGTGTCCGATCGTCGTGAACACGAAGTATAGATAGGAATTTGACAGATAACGCTCATTTAGTACCTATATTTTAATTTTTATGTAGCGGGAATTTCATTCTAAATATCTTCTTTTTATCTTTCATTTTTAATAGTAGTATTATTCAGTGCTGGACACCCCTGAGCAAGCCAATAAAAGAATTTGAGTGATATGGAGAAAATTAATTAATAATTACTAGCTGCTGCCCGCGACGTCGTCTGCGTGAATATACAGAATGCGTTGAAGAAATAAAGGTTCACTATTGCTCGTTCTCCGTAGGTGATAACTGATAGCGTGATAATATGTAGCCTATATGTTGACCCGACTTCTTAATAACATTCATGCCAAATTTGAAGTAAGGCCATGCAGTACTTTTTGGGTTTATCCCGGACATACATACAGACAAACAGACAAAATTCTAAAAACTATATTTTTGGCTTCGGTATCAATTGTAGATCACACCCCAAGTATTATTTTAAAACAATATTCAATGTATAGTTTTGACTTTCCTACCATTTTATTATCATATACTATTAAACGAGCAATTCTTGTATATATATATTTTCTGAATCTCGGAATCGGCTCCAACGATTTTCGTGAAATTTAGTATGCAGGGGATTTCGGGGCGAAAAATTGATCTAGCTAGGATTCATTTAAAAAAAATGTCGTTTTATCCCTGTTTTTAGGCAATGAAAAAATATCATTAGAATACGAAGCGTAATTTCACTTGTAGTTAACATAGCTGTAATAGCGTAATTAGGAAATCGGCGGGTGTAAAATCGTGTTGACCCGGGTTCGAATCTCAGTCTCCAGATTAATTTTTTTTCTTTTTTTTTTTAATTTCACTCGTGATTTATTATTTAAATAAAATTAAAATATAAAAATACCGAGAAAAATTAAAAGAAAACAAAAAACCCGCCTGCATAAAAAACAACTAATAGAAAATGAACTGAAAAGACTGAAACAAGATAAAAATTCAAAATTACACAACGCTAGCGAAACAAATCGAAACAATATCAAACATTATGTACTATACACTTAAAAATATCAATACGGTAGTCCTTTAAAATTTTATGCAACATCGTACATAATATGCAGTCGGAGACATGCACAAAGAGATAATGATTTGACTTATCCTTCAATTTCATGTCTCCGACTGCATATTATGTACGATGTTGCATAAAATTTTAAAGGACTACCGTATTGATATTTTTAAGTGTATAGTACATAATGTTTGATATTGTTTCGATTTGTTTCGCTAGCGTTGTGTAATTTTGAATTTTTATCTTGTTTCAGTCTTTTCAGTTCATTTTCTATTAGTTGTTTTTTATGCAGGCGGGTTTTTTGTTTTCTTTTAATTATTATTTTATTTATGTCTTTTTAGTTAGATAAATTACGTAATCGGTTCAATTCATTAAAATAGTTTACATCATGTGGTTGATTAAGTAATTTATTAACGACGAAAAAAATGAGGCCGTTCTAAAGTTGCCACGTATAATATCATTTTTATCTTTGACCGAGCATAACTTTTTATAGAGTAGTCCAAAGTTGATAATTCTTTTTTTAAGGGAAAGGCTACACCCCGAAATTGACCGTCGGACGTTGCCTAGGAGGCGAGGAAGAAGCTCGGCTCGCATCTTGCTTGCCTTAGGCATGGGAAAGAGCAAAGTCAACATTTTTTAAACTTTCTTATTGTATTTCTTTATTATTATTACAGTAATAATAATCACAATATACATTTTTCAAATCCTTGTATTGAGCCCTTTAATTTGATACCCATATTATAGTATTCTAAAAAAAAAATTATTTCTTCATTAACTACAATGGCTTCGCACAGCCGCCATGTTTGTTTTTTTTAATGTCACCTATCTAAGAACACTTGGGCTGCTAAGACGAATCTAACGATATCTCAATTATGCAAATCCGTTCAGCGGTTCTAGAGAAATCAGGTAATTAAGAATATTACATACATACATACATACAAGATACGCGCGAAAAACATAACCCTTCCTTGGCAGTCGGGTAAAAAAAAAAATGAAAATACCGAGCTAGGCTCGGTCACCCACGTACTATGTATATTAATTACAGTAAACATGACGGCCCCAATATCTGATTAGTTATAAATGAAAACTTGAAAAAATACTATATAAGTAGATCAGAAGTCACAATAGAACAGCTGATTTATGTGAAATCCGCCATCTTGCCGCTTAGCGAGAGTTAAACTATGTCTCGGCAGTGTTTAATTTTGACGGCTATTTAAACACTACTTAACGACTTCTTAACGCTAAATAGTGTTTATAGGTAAGGTTTTTGCTAATCCGTTGTTAAGCAATTGATTAAATATTAAGAAACGTTTATAAGTAAGACCGGTAGTGTCGAGATCGAGAGATATTCCTAATTTATATTTGTTTAATGTTTTTTTTTTGTTTTATTTCTTGTTTACATATTTACTTTACAGGTACAGCCTGTGCAATATATCCTGTGTTCGATCCGAAGATATCTCCCCGAAATCACATAATTGTTGGCATAAAACCTTAACACTTTGAAATGACATCTTCATAATTTTAATAAATATTTTACATTGATTTGTGTTTTATTTCTTGTTTGATAACTACTTTTTTATTTCCTTATTGACATAAAAATTAATATTTTAATTTATGCCAGTTATTTGTGTTGATGACTTTATGATATGCTTATTTAAATGTAATGGAAGTGATATTTAAGCAGGATGATTTAATTGCACCAAGCTTGAGAAATATGGGAAAAATTCATTTTAAAATGAATATTCATTATGTATTATATTAGATAACGTATCATAATATTCTGGATATACATAAATAGCAAATAGATTAGAGAAGGACTCCTAAAAAGTGTTATTGAGAAATTAATATGAGACATTAGGAATACCTACATATATAAAAAAAAAAATTACAGAAATTAGATTTAAAACATGACATGATTTCAATGTAATACGCATATTATTTAAAGTTTTTTTTTAATTAATTTATTATAAGACTCCCATCGTGCCTCGGAGAGTACGTTAAGCCGTCGGTCCCGGTTGTTGTTATATAAATACTTGATAACGATCGTTACTGAATTCGTCGATCGTAGTGAGAAACATATCCAATCCTCTGGATCTGGATCTCTGGATCTCCAGGGCATAGGTCTCTTTCTCCATGCAGGAAAAAGAGGCCTATGCCCAGCAGTGGGATGTTACAGGCTGAATGCGTTTTTAATTTGGACCGATTTTTAACAATTAGATGCAGTTCAACAACAGTTCAAGTAGATTCCCAAGTTTAGTATTTTAGCCTAGCGTCGCTGATTTGACAGTGTTTTTAATAATGCGAATTACATTATCATGTCATGTCGCGTCACGTCATGTCATGTTGTAAGATTACATGTGGCATCAATGTCATGTCATGTCGTAAGATTACACGTGGCATCAATGTCACGTCATGTCATGTCGTAAGATTACATGTGGCATCAGGCGGTGGGCGGCAGCATGGGCGCGGGCTCGTCCTCGGAGTCGTCGGAGTGCACGCGCGTGAAGCGACGTCGCTCCAACAGTCGCCGCAGTTTGAACTCGCTGTGACCGTACTCCCAGCGTCGGCGACCGACCGTTTTACGACCTATTTACATTTATGAGACTTTCAGTGGACTTAAGTTTAGTTAAACGAATAGTTTTTGTTTTCAATTTAGGAATATATTTGAAAACTATTAGTTGCTTTTTAATATAGGAATGTATTCCAAAAACTATCCGTTTTCCTTACAAACTGCTCAATTTCGAACCTTTTTTTATACAATTAGGTCGGCTAAAAATCGTACAGCTCACCTAACTCGATAGTAAGCGGGTACCGCAGCTTATAGAAGCATACAACAACAGAAACATCGCAAACGCGTTGCCGACCCTATCCCCAATCTTCCCAGGAGCTCTGGTCACCTTACTCCAACACAGGAACACAACACTGCTTAAGATCGGTATTATTTAGCTGTGATCTTCTGTTAAGTCAAGGTACTACCCCAGTCAGGCTGCTCCAGATTTTGAGCAGGAAATTTTCTGCTGTGACCTACCTCAGTTATGATAAACAATAGTATCGTTTCAGTAATTTAGTTGTATATCGATAGCAGATCATGTCTTAAAAGTAGTAAATATATTTTCTTCGAGATTTCCTTAGCCTAATAAAGAATGTTGGAACCCATGTAGAAATTTTGGCAATAATTTCTTCTATCCAAGAAAAAAAAATTATAAGAATAAATTTTTTTTGTTGTTAAAATATTTAATAATAAATGAAAACTTACAACTGCTACTAAAGAATTCATTTAGTTTGAAATTTCAGAAATAAGAAGATTAATCTTATTTTGAAAAAAAAAAAATATTATAAGGCTAAAATTTTCTTGTTGTTAAAATATTTAATAATAAATGAAGACTCACAACTACTACTAAAGAATTGATTTAGTTTGAAATTTCAGAAATAACAAGATTATATCTTATTTTGAACTCATAAATAATTTATCATGTGATTTTTGCTTAATTTTCAATTCATTTTTATATGAATAAAATCTTTTTTTATAATATAGACTTTAGTAGCCTATAAAGACGCTACTACTAAACTAAAGGTTTTAAATCAAAGCAATCAAATAATAATAAAATAAAAAACAATTCACGCTGCGAAAAAAAAACTCGTAAAAATTAAGCACAATTATTACGTAAAAAATAAATAAAATAGGAATGCAAAAAATAAAAACAAGAAAAGCTGCGTAAATAAGTATATTTCAATATTTTACTAAACAGTTTCAACACAAAACAAAAAAGACAACAAAAATAAATTGCACTTTTTAAAAACAATTTAGTTACAATAAACATTTATTTTGCACATCTGTGTTAACACTTTTTCTTATACACTCTAAGGCTGACCTTATGCCTAAGGGCGCGTTCCCACTATGTCGCAACGATTAATTATCGTTTTACGACTGTCGTCTCTAACGATTGTTTGGCGTCAATTTTTTTTATCTTTTAGCGACTGTCGTGCTAGCCGTTCCCACTGTCACAACAATTGTCACTGCAAAAAGTGTCATAGACGACAGTAAATCGTGTCGTACTATATGTGAACACCTCCATTTAAACATATGAGCCACGACACTTAAAACTACACGATTATCTGTCGTCACGACAGAGTGGGTTCTACAGCATTAAGGCCGCCTTTTGCGTAATATACTATGTTTAATTGTGTGATTAAATAAATAAATAAACTTAAAGAAAAAAATAATTAAATTCAAATAGAAATAAATCTCAGATCATTTTTAAGAGATCTAGTAAGGGTCCATCGTATTTCATTTTTCAATGTCATCAATTTATTTTTAGACCCATAAATTAAATAATTTCAAATATCACATATTTCTGCCACTACAAACAATAAATTGATATCATCTTTGTACGATAATGATACATTTGTATACTATATTCTATTCCTAGACCTAATATTTTTGTAATTTTTTCCTCAATATGTGGAATGTAATTTTCATAATTAATACTTAAATACTTATTTCAAAAATATAAATATTACAAAAATATTGTTTGATTTATTTGTGACTTTTGTATAGTATATTGTGATGATACAATTTTTAAACTATACTTTGATATTGTTTTAGTTTTATGTAATTAAGTTAGTTATGAAGTAAATTCCCATAAAAAACTTCAGGTCATATGGAGTGGTTTAGGTATGAGGTGGTCAGATGATGTTAACATAATACATAACATGACATATGTATGACACATTTATGACATATGTCTGACACATTTATGACATTATGTCTGACACATTTATGACATGTCTGACACATTTATGACATACTAGCTTCTGCGCGCGACTTCGTCGGCGTGGACTCCGCTCCTATTGGTCTTAGCGTGATGTTACATAGCCTATAGCCTTCCTCGATAAATGGGCTATCTAACAGTGAAAGAATTTTTCAAATCGGCCCAGTAGTTCCAGAGATTACCGCGTTCAAACAAACAAACAAACAAACAAACAAACAAACAAACAAACAAACAAACAAACTCTTCAGCTTTATATATTAGTATAGATGTATGACACATTTATTTGGTACTGATAACTTAAGTATGTTGAGAATTGTATACAACTTACAAAATTTCAAATGGTCGTTGTGGTCAGTTGGTGTCATATGTGTGTATAAAGTCACAGTGGCTTGTTTTTTTATTTTGAGTCAGGTTAGTTCAGTGTCATCTCAAACAACTATATCAATGCCAAGTTCTGACTTTTTACTTATAATGTTTTATTAATATTTTAGTAGCCGGACAGATTAGGCACTTTGGCTGGACATTTGGTTAAAAGGCCGTACACTCTTAAATTATTAAGAATTTTGTGTATTATCGTTAGTTTTAATACGATATACAACAAAAACATACAAACCGGACACTATTTAATTTGGCCAGGCACGCATTCATAAAACTTAACTGTGTCCGGTTTTCCGGGCACCTGGCAACGCTAGCTAAAGGATAGCTAGTGTAGCAGCGGCTCGCATGCGTACTAACCCGCTGTTTAAGGTTGTAGAGGCGTAGTGCTACATTTTAAGTCAACTTACTTAGGGGATTAGGTACTTTAGTGAGAGATGGAGTCGTCGACCAACATAGTCCTTAAACGTATAGTAAGTAACGCAAGTATAGACATGTGCTAGGCGTGTGTGGAGTTGTGTCAACGTGATTGTAGTTGTGTAGACGTGTGTAAGACAACATATTACTTTATTTTAAGTCAACTTAAGGGTATAGCTAGTTTAGTGATAGGCGAGCAGTCAGCCAAGCAATAAGTAGGACTAATGACAGTAGTCGACAACGTAAGGCCCAACATGTGTGGACGTGTGTGTGGAGTTGTATGCACATGTGTGGAGATGGAGTGGTGTGTGAACAAGTGTGGACATGTCTAGACATGTCTAGACGTGTGTGGACGCGAGCTAGAGCAGCAGTGGCTCGCGGGCCTCACCTGCGGCGCGCGCGCGGCACAGCAGCAGCAGCAGCGCGGCGGCCGCCAGCGCGCCGCCCGCCGCGCCGCCCGCCGCCGCCCACGACCCGCCCCACGCCGCCCACGCCTCTGCCCGCACCTCTGCACACCCAACACATTGTACTTTGTAAACGATTTCTTTTTATACAACTAGATCGGCAAACTAGCGTACGGCTCACCTGATGGTAAGCGATTACCATAGCCTAGAGATGCCTGCAACACTAGAAGCATCGCAAGCGCGTTACCGACTCTACTCACGATCCGTTCCAGGAGCTCTGGCCAACTTACTCAACACAGGAACATAGCACTGCTTGAAAGCAGAGCTAAATAATAAGCTATGATCTTTTGTAAGGTCGAGGTACTTCCCCAGTCAGGCTGCTAGATTTTGAGCAGGATATCGTCTACTGTGCGCTACCTCAGTAAAACAATTGCCGTTTTATAACACACAATATTACAAATAGTACACAATTGTATCTTTTAAAACACGATTTGATTTTGTCAAGCCCAGTTGCTATATTATGGAAACGTCTTACAAATAGTTAAATTTGAAGCAACGGTGGTGGATTAATTTCCGATTATTCTCCTACATAGAGAAAGAGGCCTGTGACCAGCAATGGGATGTTACAGGCTGAATCGTGATCGTGATAGCCAATATCTACTACATTGAATGAATAAAACATACATCGTAGTCTAATAAAAATAAATAAATAAATAAAACAAAAAAAGCAACAATACAAACCTACTTACCCACAACTGTGGTACTGGTAGCGGTCGTATACGTAGAGTTGGTTGGCGCGATACTAGCCACTGTCCGTGTATCTTCCGCTACGCTAGTTTTCTCAGGCGCGCTGCCGAAGCGAACCACGCGTGGCGGGTTCAACTCCGCTACGAAAACCGAGCTACCGTCTGCCGATACTGCGATGTCGTGTGGGTTGCTGAATCTGGAAATCGTATTAAGAATAAAAATATTTATATAGAACATTAAATTGTCATATACTGTGGTTAGTGTATGATAGGTTTTGAATATCATGAAAATATTGTAGACTGGATTTGTCATCTTAAACAAAAAAAAAAAATATAAGGAATTAAGATTATTAAAATATATTTAGTTACAATTCATCTCCTACACGGAGAAAGACGCCTGTGCAAAGAAGTGGAATGTTACAGGCCGAAATGAGGAAATATAACCTCAAACAAAAAATAAAAAAAAAAATGTCACTCTATATAAAATAGCGATTACGGTATTTCAAAGGTAGGTACTACTTATTGATATGTACCCATCATCCGGTGCGAAGGTCTGTACGAGTTTCCCCGACGTATAGTCAATGACGTAGCCGCGGACCGGCACTCCGCCCTGCACTGTCGGACCGTTCACGATGTACAGCCGACCGCCTGTAGCCATACAATTATTAAAACACATAGTTAACTTTTAAGGTACTCATAATTCTTAATATAATTGGATTTTCGGGTGCAGAGTAAGACAGAGATAACGATAGTTACTGTATTGGAGCGAATTGATGAAGTGTATAAGACAGAGATGGCGGTAGCTACTGTGTTGCGGTGAGTTGGTGAAGAATGTGCGAGACAGAGACGGCGACAGAGAACGTTTTACGGCAAGTTTGCAAAGAGAGTGTTAGATAGAGATAGCGATATTTATTGAATTACAGCAAAGTGATAAAGGTGGGACAGAGTTAGCGATAGTGGTTGTTGAAGTAAAACCTCTTTATGCACGCTCGACTTGGGGAGTAAGCTTGTGAATGTGTGACGAGAGCGTAACCAAAAGTGTGATCGGGCGAGACGAATGGAGCAAGAGAGAGTGGTGCGAGCACACATTTTCTTTTTCTCATAGCCAGCCACGTTTCGTACATCTAAGACACAGTGCAGCCTAATGTGCAGAAGTTTTACTTCAGTCGTGTGGTCTACTTCTATCACGGGCTATTACGGCAGCTCGACGTCTGACGCGCCTATTCTGCCTATTCAGTCGTGTGGTCTAAAAGCACACTCGTTTTTGTATTACAGTAAGGTGATAAAGGTGCGACAAAGATGGCGATAGTGGTTGTTTTATCATAAGACAGGCAAGGCAATGCGTGGAAAAGGGACGGCAATAGCATACCGCGCTCCGGCGAGTAGGCGAGGCTGAAGAGGCGCGGGCCGACGAGCCAGTGTCGGAAGGCGGCGCTGAAGGCCCCCGAGTCGGCGCGGAAGCACGCCACGCGCCCGTTCTCGCGGTCGGCGGCGCACACCTCGCCGCGCTCCTCCGCCAGCGCCAGCGCGTGCGGCACGCGGAACACGAACGGACCGCTGCCGAACCCTGCACGCACCCACACCTGGATTAGCCTATAAGCTATTTAAGCAATTGCTTAGAGCATCCCGTCTAGAGGGACATCAGAGATGACCGAGAAAAAAGAAATGAGCACACGAAAGTTAAAGCAATTTTTTTTAACGTTACTAAGTCGACAAACAAGCGTACGGCTCACCTGATGGTAAGGGACTACCGTAGTCTATAGACGCCTGCAACACCAGAAGCGTCGCGTTGCCAACCCTATCCCCGGGAGCTCTGGTCACCTTACTCACCAACAGGAACACAATACTGATTGAAAACAGTATTATTTAGCTGTGGTCTTCTGTAAGGTCGAGGTACTACCCCAGTCGGGCTGCTCCATATTTTGAGCAGAAAATTTCCTACTGTGCCCAATCTCAGTAAAGCGAATTTCAAAATTCGCGCGTTTTAAACGATACGTATTCACATTTTTTTTCTCAATTAATTCTTTGTAGTTCTCTTAAGGCTAGGGAGACCCACAGGGGAAGATTTCAGAGCCCTGTAGACGATCAAATATTTGATCAAACTTCATATTAAATTTCTGTTTGACAAACGTGTTTGTCAAATTATTTGATCGTGTGCGGGGTGCGGGTTTTTTTTTATATGTTTGTTATAAAGGGCCCCGTAGACGATCAAATATTTGATCAAACTTCATATTAAATATCTGTTTGACAAACGTGTTTGTCAAATTATTTGATCGTGTGCGGGGCTGCGGGTTTTTTTGATATGTTTGTTATATGAAACATGAAGTTTGATCAAACATGTTTGACAAACAAGTTTGATCGTTTACGGGGCCCATAAGGGTATCAAGTTACCTTAATCCGGTACTGCACGTACCACATACACACGCTCAGAACTACGAGGGAACAAAAAGAAAAAAAAAACGTGTGCGTCTCGGGACGCCCAACAGCAGTGATAACTTAAAATAGAGAGCGGGGGAATCGTCTGATTATTTGTCTGCCAAAATGCATTGTCTGATAACAGTAGTAATGATATTGTCGATCATATATATTGCTCACATTTATTTGTTAAGATCTTATTAATTTACTAACTACTAAGTAGGGGTAAAGATTTTATTTTGTAACTATAAGTCGATAAAATCCAGTATTCATAAATATACATAGAATATTTAACTGTTCTTTTGAATTCTATCATATTCATTTTTATTCTTGTAATAAACAAGAAATAGCACTGAGGTGAGAATAGCACTGTTGAAAAGTGATATTTCTTTTAATTTTTACTCAATAAACAAATTTTAATAAACACTCAACCACCAGCTCAAGCTATGTATTCATAGTCATGACTTACCATTGTCATAACACAGTTATACAAATCTTAGAAAACAATCTTTCATCATGATAATTAAATAGAACAATAGGTATACAAACAACTAGTTACATTATATGTAGCAGTGTGTAGTTACATTATATGTAATGACATACTCAGCACGCCATTTATGATATCCCACTGTGATTTTATTGATGATATCTTAAAACTGTAATTATAAAATCACTGACAATTTTATTTTAAAATTTTATCACACAACAAAATAAAAACACTGCGCAAAAGGCTGACTTAAAGCCATACAGCCTTTTCTGCCAGTCAAAAATAAAAAAAACAGAATTGAGGTAGGTTTATAATAAAATAATAATGTATGTTCCTTAAGGCCCATGGAAGGATTTAATACGGGAAAAAATAAAATAAAATAGGTACCTAACTAAAATTTTTGACAGAACGAAGTCCGTCCAGGCAGCTAGTTATAAAATATATTTCTGACGCGTTAGTGCAGCGATCACAGCACTGGCTGTTGTCTGGCAGTTATGGGTTAAATACCCACATACAGTAAACTTTTGTATGGGCTATATAGAGGTTTATGTTTTAGACTAGACTAGATAATTAATCGTACTGATTGTGAGAGCCGTGAGCATTTATTTTTATTACTTTCATAGAATGCAATCAGTTTATTTATTATTGTTATTAATCATTACATAAATATATCTTACGTTTCCCCCACTGCAGTATCTTGGTACCGTCAGCTGCAAACTTGATAATTCGAGTGTTGCAATATCCGTCTGACACGAAGAAATCACCAGATGAGAGGACAGCCACGGCACTTGGCTTGCAGAAGTGTTCATCGTCATCTCCAGGTATAAACCTAAACAAATACACTGATTAATATGCAACTTATTATTGAAAAATTATGGTAGCATTAAATCTTTAATATTTTATGAATTATAAAGACAATCAATTTATAGTAAAAGTACGCTACTAGTAATAAGAGCGCCTTTGTACATTTAAATATGTATGTTTAAATGACCGTTTATTGTAAATCTTGCAATAAAGTATATAATTTATTCTATTCTAATTACAAGTTTGTAAGGTGGATGTTTGTTACATGTTAAACCTACAATGATACTTAGAATAAAATTATCTGAAGATCAGATTAATTTCATACTCAATTTTTATCCCTGTGGACTTTTCAAGTAAATAAGAGGCTCAGTTATATACAACATTAATAAAATACAAGTACGGTAGTAATATAGACATTTTAATCTTTGTTTTATTGTGAAAAAAGAGAAATTATTAATTTTCATGCATTTAAAAAAAATTACATAAAAGAAAACTTACTTTTCTCCAAGCACAAGAGCCGGTTTAGTTCGGTTCTCAGGTGTAAACTTGAAGACCTGATGTAGAGCTACGTCTGTCACCCAAACATTGCCTTTGTTGTCGACTGTGATGCCGTGTGGTATGTAGAAACTGTTCATATTAATGGTAACTTAATCTTTGATCATTTATAACTAATACTACTTCACTACATATTATAAAACAAAGTCTCTTCCCGCTGTCTGTCTGTATATATGCTTAGATCTTTAAAACTACGCAACAGATTTTGATGCGGTTTTCTTTAGTAAATAGAGTGATTCCAGAGGAAGGTTTATATGTATAATACATGCATAATATAGTAGAGGAACACTGATAGTTTTAAAGTTTTCTAATGTGATGTCGTAAATAAACACATTTTTTGGGCTTAGATTGCAAATATTTATTTTATATTTTATATTTAGTATTAGCATTGCACCCGTGCGAAGCCAGAGCGGGTCGCTAGTATATTATAATTTCAACAAATATCATAATTAAAATTTAAGTTTTGTTTTAAAATAAATAATTTTTATTGGCCTTCTTATCTGAAGTTAATGTTAGGAGTATTTACTTTATATAAACACTACTTGACCTTGTAAAGTGTTTAGTCATATTCATTTCAGCAAAAAGAAAAAAAAAAAACTAATTGGTTTATTTCCCTTCCTAACAAACACTTGATATTATAGTATAGTAATGTAAATTTCATCATCACTTTGTGTTATGTGTGGATTATTTAATAATTGTAATATAAGTTACAGATTCCGAATATACAGGACTTATTCATGTATATTCGGATGAAACTGACCATTGGGGCCTTTTTTATCCCAACTAATAAATTAGAACTTTTCGATTCAAATGTTACAAATACAAATATCTGACCCATTCATTGAAGTTTGATGGTGAAATAGAATAATATATGATATATTTCATTGTTTGGATGACATTATATTATGCTGAATAATTTTATCAGCAACAAAACATTCCCATCCAAAGAAAAAGATAAAACTTCATTACTAAACTACATTTATAATTGTAACTTTTACATTACTCACAGATTCTGCCCCCAAGAGTCAATTAATTCTCCCGTTTCATTGAAAACAAGTATTGTTGGATGAGCTATAGGAGGGTCTCCGATGCCCTGGTACACATTCCTTTCCGAGAATGTGTTGAGGTCCCACACATTAGTCGCTCGGTGGAAGGCGAGAAGATGCCCTGACGGATCCAGGGCTACTCCAGCTACTTGACCCATTTTCACTGAGGTGTCTGGCCAGTTTGGGGTCCATTGAGGGGCTATAATATATTTTTATAATGTTAAAAATCTCAACAATATTTTTTTTATTGAAATAGATATTTAATAGTAGGTAAAAATTATATAGGATAATTAATTACAAACCGTGTTCTAGTTTTTCCAACGCGGCATTTGTTTTAGCGTATTGTGTATCAAAGTAGCCTGCATATTCTTCTTCCGGGAACTGGTTACAAATATGTATATTATTTATCAATTAATATTAAAATAGATAAGCTATTAAATTTAAATTATATTAGTTTTATTTTACTCACCCTTCTCGCAAAAATACAATTTAAAAATAACAATAACACCACGAACATTTCGGATACATTTTTAACAGATTTTATACTAATACTGAACATTTTAACGATCTACTGTTATAGTATTTGTGTTACGCATATGATTAAGTCAGGTCAGTCCTTTTATTCGAAATATAATAGGAATGTTATCACTTATCATTAGTTATTTTTATAAACAATCGGTTTCATTGCTTATTTTCACTCTTCTAAATAAAAAATAGCTCAATCATAGAGTAATGAGCTCAATGCAGAGTGCAGTCAAAAAACCACAGAATATGTAAAATTGTAAAGCCCGGGTGACACGCTACAATAAATTGTAACAATTTATCGTAACGATCCAGATTGTTCCGTTATATTACTATTCTCTATGATTGTTCCAATTTATCGTTGCGTGTAGACGGGAGATTGTAACGATTTATTGGGATTGGAGTTGGAGCAAATTGCGGCATCAATTTCTGGGAGTCGTGTAACAGTTGCACCAATTTATCGCTACGATTTCACTCAGTGCCCAATAGAGTAAAAGTAACGAAAGAAAGCATACCCGTATGTATTCGTAAGTTGTAACTTGTATTGCGTACTTTTCTCACTAAACAACCGATAAAAGCGACAGCAACACTACTTCCTCCATGGTTAAAAGCTTTACTGGGGTCGATAGCGGTAAGTGACATTTGATAAGAAATCGTAAAAAAGTTGGAGCGATAAATCGTTCAATAAATTGTTACAATTTATCGTAGCGTGTAAAGCCTCCGCGTGCTCTACTCTTTCGATTTGTTGGAGCGATAAAGCGTTCAATAAATTGTTACAATTTATCGTAGCGTGTCACCCATGCTTAAAGTGATAGTGAAGTAAAGTATAGATAAAAATCGGTCAAGTGCGAGTTGGACTCGCGTACTGAGGGTTCCGTACCATTGACTAAACTAAAGGCTTTTATTGTTATTAAAAAAAATACTTATTAAATAAGTAAACGATTATCTCGATATATATAAAAATGAATCGCTAAATGTGTTGCTAAGCGCAAATCTCGAGTGGCTGAACCGATTTTGCTAATTCTTTTTTTATAATATTCCTTGAAGTGCGAGGATTGTTATTACGGAGAGAAACATTTTAAAAATTGCCTGAAAAAGTCTAAAAACAACACTTTTTTATATTCCCATACAAAAGATTCGTAATAATACTTAAAAGTCAATTTGAACCATACCATACCATAAAGTTTAAGTGTTAGTGGAGGGTTTCCGGGAAGGATAAGTATTAAAATAAAGAATCGACTGTTAGGCGGTACGAAGTTCGCCGGGTCAGCTAGTACCATATAAAAATGGAAAATAAACTAGTCAAATACGCCATCTATCTATCAATCCATGCCGCTATTGGAAAGCTATTATATTAGTCTATCGACGACCTTTTCTTGGTTTCTGGATAGATGGCGTTGGAATTAAATCACGTTGCGTTAAATATTTATTTTACTTTGTTTTTAGTATTTGTTGTTATAGCGGCAACAGAAATACATAATTTGTGAAAATTTCAACTGTCTAGCTATCGCCGTTCTTGAGATACAGCATGGTTACCCTTTGGGTACGGAACCCTAATTAGATATGGTAGGTATAGATACAAGCCATACAAGGAAAGTAATGTAGTAATTGTAACGATTTATTGGGATTGGAGTTGGAGTGAACAGTGCTCTACTCTTTCGATTTGTTGGAGCGATAAATCGTTCAATAAATTGTTACAATTTATCGTAGCGTGTAAAGCCAACATAATGTTAAACGAATGGTCTCAATGACGACTGAATTTTAATTCTAATTTTGCCGATAGAGCGCGCTATTTTTCAAGTACTCGTTTAAAATATGCGAGAAGTTTTGTTGCTATTGGCAGCTCTGGACTACTAATCTATACAGGATGTCCCGATAGTTATTGTACTCTGTGATGTCCCGTAAGTAGTGGACCAACGGGTTATGGGGGGTAGTGAGACTTATTATCTAACAAAAATAATAAAATTTATAGTCCTAGGCCTTGTAGTTATTAAGTTATGCTTTTTTTTCAAAATGTGGTGAAAATAATATCATCCACGTAAGCTAAATATTAAATTTTACCACAACTGTTTTTTATTTTATTGTTATTTTTGTTCAAGGTAGTTAAGAATACGTAAGTCTTCCTAATTAAAATGATACTCAAGCATAAATTAACAACAACAAGAAAATTAGACCAAAAAATAGGTACAAATTTTACGTTTAAACTATTTTATTTATTTTACGCTAGAGCCTATACCCGTGCGTTATTATTCTAAGCCTATACCGTTCGGACTCCTTGTATCTACTACTTCGTGGTCGTAGTAATGGAAATAGGTATTATAATATTATTATATTATAGGTAAATTTTACACTATTACCTAGGTACTTCAGATAAAAAAACAGGGATTTCGGTTTTTTTTAATTATATTTTCCTTTGCGAACGTATAGATCAGGGGTCACCAATTAGTTTCGCTCGGGGTCCGTTCGAAGGAATGAAATGACCGACGCGGTCCGCACATCATTTTATATAAAAAAATATTTATTAAACAAACGAAAGAGCATAGGTATTTTTAACCGACTTCAAAAAAGGAAGAAGGTTTCTCAATTCGACCGTATAATATTTTTTTTAATGTGTGTTCGCGGATAACTTCTTCGTTTATGAACCGATTTTTTTTTCGTTCATTTAAGTTGGTTACTTGTTGATGTAATTGAAGTCGGTTTTTTTTTCATTGAACTCATAACACAATTATTTTACACATTAATGAGAAAAATGACTTTTTTTGCGGACTATCTGTTTGAAGTTTGAAGTTGCGTGGGATACCTATATTTTTATTAAATTATACAGTACTCTGTAGTGTAAGTTCCTGTGTTCTCGCGGTCCGCACAAAATGGGTCGGGGGTCCGGATGCGGACCGCGGTCCGCCAGTTGAAGACCCCTGGGATAGATCATAATGTAAGAACTTATTTTGAAATTGTTTTTTCTCAATCACTACAATAATATTTTAAAAGAATATTGACAAAAGTTGTTAATAGACGTAATTAAAATAAAACTTCAAATAATATAATAGTTAACAGGGGGGCAGAGTATATAAAGATAAGGGGCGACTCAAGGGTAGAGATCGAAAAAACTAAAAAATAATTCGTCTATTACAAATGTCAACGACATCCATCAAGTTTTTTTAAACATTTATATATTGATAATTTGGGCCCTTGTGTGGGACTCTTACCGCCCGTAACTCCCAGCGCCCAGGTTAGCCGCACCCTGAAACTATAGGTAAAGCTACTCCTGATAGTTTATTTTTATCTTTCAAAATATAGGAATTTTTAAATAAGATTCAAAAATGCTTTACACTAAGAAGTTTATTTTCACATGCACTATATAGTGCGCTTACATCTGATACGAAAAACCGCCATTACATAAATAAAATCCATCAAGGATATTTGCAATATGTTAGCGAATTCTCCAAATTTTTAATCGGCGTTTTTACTTTGCCGTAAAGGGTCACGTCGACCCACGTAACTATCCGTATTCTAAACATTAGTCAAGAACAACTGTGCTTGTTCTTGAATTTTTCTCATTTTCTTCAAATCCTTTGAAGACATCTGATTATTTTTGCTTATCAGGGCAATACTCATATGAATTTGTTTCATAAGTTCACTTCTCGTCTTTCTCAGAACGATATCATTAGTCTGAGAATTTAACAACCTCTGATGATAGAAAATAAGCTTATTTCTAGTAATCTGCGCCCCATGTCCTTGAGGGATATGCGAATTATTCTCATAGTTCTCATACTGCATTCCAGTATTAACATTCCTTTGATATTGGATTGTATTGAAAGACTTTTTCTTATTTAGTTTGGGACTCGCTTTAAAAGTCTTGTACTCATAATTCTTTTTCTTTACCACTGGTCTTTGATTGCTATTGTAATATTTACCAAGGAGATCAGTGTAATCGTCTCTAGGTATAGCAGCAAATATGCAATGGTAGTGTTCTCCAATCTCTTTGCGCAGAGTAGTCGGTATGTTTTTCTGTCTAAAATTTGTCAACTTCTCTTGCAATGAATACAATTCACTCATATGTTTCGATCCATCTGCTAGACCAGCCTGACCTAATAATACCATATTCAGTTTTCGCAGCATACCATTAATATTGTCCTTATTATTGGAAAGCTGCTTCGGACTGACAACTTTTTGATTCAACAACTGTTGATGACGATTTTGGAGATACCTCAACTCTTTATACATAGCCTTAGGATCACCTAAGTCTTTTTTTAAAGAATCAAATGCTTTGCTCAGCTTACGCAGTACATTGTTTCTATTTTTGGGTATATTGTTGCTTAAAGCACTTTGATCATTTATCGAATCCAGTGTGACATCGGCGTCGCTTTCGGATACGAGACGTTCTTGTCTCGGGAATTTTAAATTGATCCATTCTCGGAGTTCAGATTGAAAAGCTTCCTGGTTACCGATACTTCCCTTGATGCTCAAATAGAATATAATGTTATCATTTTCTAGAGCCACTTTGTTTTTCTTTAGAGTTTCATTCAACCACATCTTACCATCCTCCATCTTAAGTTTGTCCACAATTTCTTTTGTTATATAAACTCTAGCTGAGGTAATAACTTCACTTGTGTCTGATACTTCATTATCTTGAATGATTTGTCCTTGTTTGTCACGATTATCAGACGAAATAGGTATAAAATCGAGAGCTTTTTCTGCAGTTTTAGTTTCTGAAGATTTTTTAGGATTTTTAGCTGGTTCAGGTTCATTGTTGGTGGTGGGTGTTTGATCTCTACTCTGAGAATTTTTTCTTTGCAAATGATTGCTTGATGGACTTTTCGTCCTTTGGGGTGTTTCATTATCATTAGGTATACCAAGTATACCGAGATTCCTCTTTTTATTCTGATGGTCATGAGTAATTGGTGACTTTGACTGGCGTTTAAGTTGTTCATTACGAGATGTATGGTTAGCTGAAGATGTGGAATCTTGTCTGTTTTTGTTTTTACTCTTTTGTTGGTCATTAGAATCGAAATTCTTATTTTCTTGTATTTGTGAGTATACAGGTTTATACAGTGCGACATATGGAGAATTTATAGGCAGTCCCGAGAAAGGCAGAGTGATGCGACATGTATGAATTAAATGACCACGACGGGTGCAGCCACTACAGAACAATTGGTAATGCTTTTTAAATTGCCGGTTCTCCTCTAATGGCGTATCCAAAGTGATCTGAAAATACACAAATTTGATAAAATAAAGCTGTATCACACTATTAACATATACGTGGAACAAATAGTAATACTTACAGTATTGTGGTATCGACGCCATATATCGGGACAGTGGCTAGCTGGATGGCCGTTCTGTCCACATTCAGCGCATTTCATGTAACCCCAATTTGAGCAATTAGCACACATTGTGGAATACATATGGTTTGGAGATCCACACTGTGAAAAATAATTATATATTTGAAAAAAAAGCTATGAATACTAAAAATAACATTAATACATATGTGGACAATTTTTATTATAGGAAAGGATATAAATATATATGCAATTTACGAGAAATGTGTATCAATCATAGGGTGCAGATAAACATGACAATTTATATAAAAGAGATAGTACAATTTCTGATCGTGGACAACATTATGCTCAACTAAGTTTATGGACAGCCCTGTATTTAAAAGTACTTTAATTTTAACTTACGTTGACACATATTTTTTTAGGACAGCGAGGCTCATAGTGCCCTGTTGAGCCACACATGTAACAAATCGGTGGCTTCATGCGACATGTGTCATCACGGTGACCAACACGATTACAATAATTGCATCTGTAAATAAAACAAGTTAAGTTTAATTAAAACTTTATTGTACAACTAGATGGCCTGGTGAACTTCGTATCACCTACGTATATTTGTGAAAAATATACACAAAACACTTTCTGAAGTCACTTTTTTTAGGGTTCCGTACCCATAGGGTAAAAACGGGACCCTATTACTAAGACTTCGCTGTCCGTCCGTCCGTCTGTCACCAGGCTGTATCTCAAGAACGGCTATAGCTAGAGAGTTGAAATTTTCACAAATTATGTATTTCTGTTGCCGCTATAACAACAAATACTAAAAACAAAATAAAATAAATATTTAAGGGGGGCTCCCATACAACAAACGCGATTTTCTTGCCCTTTTTTGCTCGATATCAATAATGGCAACAGGTAGGCACTTGAAATATTCACAAAATACTCAGTTGTATTTTTACTTTAATAATAAATAATAAAATTAATATTTAAGGGGGGCCCATACAAAAAACGTCATTTTTGCCTATTTTTGCTCTCATACAATAAAAGTGATTTTTAGCCGCTTATTGCCGGTTATTACAATCAATTTACCTAGTCAATGGTACGGAACCCTTCGTGCGCGAGTCCGACTCGCACTTGGCCGATTTTTCCGATTTGACAACCAATTGACAATGTTTTTGACAAGACATTAAATTTCCCTGCTAGGAACATTTTGTATTGGAAAATTAAATCGTTGTTTTTAGTATTTTCCGCTACATATTATTTATGTTTCTCACCCTTTAAACCATCCCTGAATTTCCACAAACATTTCAAGATGAAAATTTGCCAAATTGGCCCAGCCATTCTCGAGTTTTAGCGAGACTAACAAACAGCAATTGATTTTTATATAATTATAATTAATATAGATAGATATTTGATCAAAAATATTTCATATTTCTGTAACATAAATTCAATTTTGCCAATTTATTGCTGGTTGCACGTAACATTATGCCAAAGTTATAAATTTCTTGAAAACAGTAAGAATTTTTTTAAATATTTGAATTTACTTACGTGACTTTGCGTTTCGATAATGATGGCATTCTATCTTTAGGGTCAATAACCCATAAACTTTTGTCTCCTAAAATTAAAACATACTCATAAATATATTGATATAATGAATATTAATGAAAATCAAATAAACAATACAAATTCTATATTACAATTACTTAACAAGCAATTAATGAAAAATATAATTAAATTTAATAACACTATCATTTCATTCATTCCTTTAATTTATAGCTTTCCAATTACTCTATAAACTTAATTGCTTATATGTATCATAGAACTAGCTGACCCGGTGAACTTTGTACCGCCTACTACCTGTGTTAAATAAGTGTTGTTTTTAGAATTTTTCAGGCAATTTTTAAAATTTTTGTCTCCGTAAGAACCATCCTAGTACTTCAAAGAATATTATTAAAAAAAAGAATTAGCAAAATCGGTTCAGCTGCTACGAGATTTGCGCTTAGAAACATATTCATTGAGATAATTAGAATGACTGAACATGAGCTGTTATAATATACATATATTTACATAGGTGGGATATGATAAAAAAAACAAACTACCCTCAAAACATACATACATTAATTAACCATTAAAAGATAATTTACATTGGGTAAATAAGAATGTATGTAATATTAACTGTATGGTTACAGTAAAGAATATAGCCACCCCCTCTCTTCCCGTGGATGTCGTAAGAGGAGACTAAGGGATAACACAGTTCCACTACCACCTTGGAACTTAAAAAGCTGACCGATGGCAGGATAACCATCCAACTGCTGGCTTTGAAATACTCAGCGTCTTCGGTGCGATAATGCCAGCCCTGCGGTCACCAACCAGCCTGGCCAGTGTGGTGACTATGGGCAAAAAACATGAGTTCACGCCATTTTTGGCGCAAACTTGTGGAGGCCTATGTCCAGCAGCCAGCAGCAAATTGACGTCAGAGACAAGCACAACAATAGGTCTTAGATATTTAATAACAGAAGATAATTAACAGCAGTGAGCAAATTTATAACTAAATTTATACTTACTGGACATGTTCTTTTGTATTTCCCGATGATTGAACTCTTCCCCTCCCCAGCTTTCATTATAAAACTTTTCCATTTCTGCCCTGAGAGTGGTGAGAGAGTAACGTCGACGTTTACAAGTCTTATTACCTTTCAAGTTATCAAAGTCAAGATCAGCATTCAATATGGCTGGTATTTTAGTTGATCCACACTTTGATACATTGTTTTGAGGGATTAAGTTTTCATCACTATAGTCTTCTACTTCGGTTAACCCAGACACGTTTGCCATAACTATGTTTTCGTCTATAGTGATATTGTGTGGTTCTGTAAGATCTACGATAACAGTTTTATTTAAAGCTTCATTAGTACTCTTTTTATGAGATTTTAAAGTTTCAGTGAGAGAAATGTCTGGTATGCTGGTATCCGAGCTTTTGACATTTTTCGATGATGGATTCGCAGATTGTGTCTGTTTTTTGTCAGACTGGTTTGAATCCGATTCATAAACATCTGTATTTGGCAAACTTTTATCTGTAACTGTATAGGGACTCTGAGTTTTATTGTTTTCGACTATTGAGTGATTGCTGTCCGAATCATAGACGTCAGCACTTGGAACACTTTTTTCTGAAACTCTGTAAGATTTAGTTCTTTGCCTCTTATTTTTGGCTTTGCTTTTTGGTGTTGCGAAACATTCTTCCACTGAATCAACAGCAGATTTGTTAAGTGTTGGAGTTGATAATGGGGTAGACGTAGCCTCTTTGCTCTTCTTTTTCTTTTTTTTCTTTGAAGGCGTTTGATCTAAGAGATCGGAGCCATGAAGGCTGAAATCGAAACTTTGATTGTTAGGATGTTTTGAAGAAATATTTAGTGCTATACAATCACCTCTGATAAATTCATCGGAAACTGATGAAACCACAGATGGAACAGGACTGGATGTTACATCTCTGTCACTAGAGTGTTTGTCTTGTACGGGTTTAGTTTCATTTTTTTTATTAGAGCTGTCTGTGGACACAGCACAAATATCATCATCATCCGAACTCTCAATTGTTATAGTTGGTTTTGGAGGCAAAGCAATTTCAACGACTTCATCTTCATCGCTGGATTCTAGCTCCACAACGCGGTTTTCGTCGTCATTCTCGAGTATTTCTATTGTTTTCTTAACGTTCTGAGAAACTGGTTGTTGAAAAAGTGACAAATCGACAGTTGAATTTGTCGGGCTCTCTTTCTCATCTTTCGCCTTTGACTGATTGTTTTCAATCACATCTTTGTTGTTGTTGACGGGCTCTTTCGGAAAATTTATCTTCTGGTAGATGGAGTTTTGCTCACCACTAGTACGCCAGTATCGTCGTACGGTACTACGAGGTGCATTTTGGAGAACATCAGTTTCTTTTTGATTGCTGCTTACGTTTGCCTGAGTTTCGTCGACATAATGTAGCATAGCATACATCCGTTCCTCCAATTCATTTTCGCTAAGCTCCTGAAATCAAACATTATTACAAAATAAAAACCATGCGTTGCCCACTGGATATTGTGAAATGTGACACAACAAAAATATGTAACCTATCTACCTACCTCCTCCATGTTTATATCGGAAATTTAGGTCGAATAAAATATAACACGAAATCAACATAATCGAAAGATGTATTAAAAGCAATTTTCAAACTGCTGCGGCCATTACAAATAACGAAAAAAGGATTTGTATTTATTTTGGTTTATGGACACGTCTGACACTACATTTCGAGTCCGAAAACTGACGCCACAGATAACTATTTCGTTTAGAATTATCAATCAATCAATTAGCATTTGATTCAACGACTGATGTCAACGTTTTGTAATTTAAGGGTAATTTTGTAATGTTGTAATTAGGTGATGTGAAAAAAATTAGATAATTATATAATAACTTTTAATCTTCAATAAGTCAATTATTACCGAATATCTTGTACGCAATGAAATGTTAATGGATGAGATGAACGGAATTTTTTTTTAAAATCAATGTGAAATTAATAATTTAATTTGTATATCGTATTGTGCTTTTTAATTTAGTATGAAAAATAGATATCATAGTGATTAATATAAGGATGTCAAGTATTTTGATTAATAATTGCCTTAAATTAACATCAGTACCTAGGACACCGAGCTTAGCTTGGTATTTTTTAGTAAATCGTGTTTTTTGGAAATCATATAATACGAATTACATATTGATAAAATATGAATAATATTTTTAGATTTTACTGACATAATAATAAAAAATTTTAGAAAAAAAGAGAAAAACATAAAACAATCTGAAGACACGGGGATTCGAACCGTCGTCGTCTTCTCGATCGATCCCCACCGGCTGATTTCCCACCTGAGCTATGACAACTTTATTAATGTTTGCGAAATTTACCTTCGTATTATAAAGATATTGTAGCCATTTTTTCATTGCTTAGATATAGGGATAAAATTTTTCTTATATTATAACCTCAGTACCTGGGTGACCGAGCCTAGCTCGGTATTTTCATTTTATTTTTTGTTTTTATTTTTTTTTCTCGGTATTTTTATATTTTAATTTTATTTAAATAATAAATCACGAGTGAAATTAAAAAAAAAGAAAAAAAAAATAATCTGGAGACTGAAGATTCGAACTCGGGTCAACACGATTTGACACCCACCGATTTCCTAATTACGCTATTACGGCTATGTTGACAGTTGTGAAATTAATTTAATGATATTTTTTCATTGCTTAAAAACAGGGACAAAACGACATTTGTTTTAAATGAATCCTAGCTAGATCAATTTTTTGCCCCCGAAATCCCCTGTATACTGAATTACACGAAAATCGTTGGAGCCGATTCCGAGATTCAAATTCTATATATATATATATATATACAAGAATTGCTCGTTTAATAGTATAAGATTATAAGGCAACGTATTCGTCATTAAAAAAAAAAATAGAACTCAAACGTCAACATTCAACCGCGTCCGAGTACGCAGTTGGAATGGGCCATGTGTAGTGGCATACTGCCATTGCTGGTCCACTACCACTACCTTTGATGTGCGTCCGAAAAACCGACAACGCAGCCATCTCATCGCCATCGCTTGCGCCATAAGCCATTCGACACCACTACGCCCTCCATACGCTGGCCCATCGTAGTGGACCACTATGACGGGCTATTATGTAGATTGTAGAGGAACCATTATATTTATCCTACTCTATGGTTCAGTACTCTTTATTTATATGCTCTTTGCTTTGCCAACGCTACTCGTCCAACGTGTGGATCTAGAAAATGGCATGGGGTAGCCGTGCGAAGTTTATATCACTGAAAAGATAAGAGAGATATATATCATTTGATCTTAGGATATATATCACTCAATTGTCTCTTCATCTCATTTGGCTCAGTGAATGACAACTGACAAGTGTTTCATCGTATGATACAATATGAATCGAAAAGATACAGAGCTATAGCTATCTCTCTCTTTTGTATGATAAGCGCCATCGTCCGATCTCGTTTACTCTGGCTCAGTAACAGAGTTACAGCTGTCTCTCTCATTCGCATGATAAGCGCCATCGTCCGGTCTCGTTTACTCTCTCTCAGTCCGTCAGTATCTCGAAAATGAATCATAACCCTAGTGAGCTGGAGATACATTTGAAATGCAAGTGAGCTGGTGAAAGATTAGCTCAATTGAAAAGAAATGTTTCATTTATATCTTTCTCTCATGAGCTACCCATGTCTAGCAGGGGGTCCCAACGTCGGGGCGAGCGTTGGTAGTTGGCCGGCTCGTGTCGGTTTTATCAAAGGAATCTGCGCCAACGCTCGCGATCTGTCCACACGTTGGCGATTTGCTCAGTTCTGTTGCAACACGCAGCGAGTGCGTACGTCGAGCGACAATGGCTTCCTCATCCACAAAATCGCCACCGGCATGGAAAATGAAAGGGTCATAGAATTTATTGAACTTTTGATAAAGTTCAGTAAATTCTATGACTTTTTCACATCCAATAATATGGGACGCAACTCGAAAGGATTTATAAAAATAAAAATTTATTAGCTGATGCATGGCGCACCATTCAACAGAATATAGGAATGAATTTCTCAATTAAGGATTAAAAAAAAGCGAGAATCATGAATGAGCACATATCGCCTTTACAGAAAAAAATTAGTGACTCTACTCGATCTTTGACGTGGCTTTTTATTTTTTCTCAGTACCAAATATAAATGTGCACTCAGTACTATAAAAGCGCTCAGAGCAGTTTCGATTTCTATATCGGACATCTTCACATTGGCCGTGACGGGACAGAACTAGTTTATTAGCCAACGTGTGTACGCCTCTACGAATTTGCAGTCCAACGTTGGTCACGTTGGTACGAGTGTTGGGGCCAACGTGTGGAGCCGGCCTTAGTATATAAGTGTATAATCTATGGTTCCTAACTTCCTACTTCCGGTGCTTCCTTCCTTAATTTCCTTTTCCTTATTTGCTTTTTCCTTTCTGCAATGGATATGGACGACGTGGTTGAAGTTGATCCTAAGTTATTTTTCACTTGCCGACTTTGCCTTGATGAAATGGGGCTGTACTAGATTATACCTCAAGTACAGATGCAGATCAAATACTGTTCTAACATTGAAGTTAGTACCTATATTATTTATTTTGTTTATTACTTTGTGTAGGTGAATGTATTGCCATTTTGGAAGCTGTCTTGTATATTGAATCACACGGTCTTAATAAATCTGTAATATTCATTGACATCACTATTACTGATCAAGTGCTTTTGCGGGATTTTATTAGATATTATTAGTGTTCTCGCTAACTAAGGCAGCGCCCTCTTAATGTGGATTCTTATTATGAACGAGCGTTTTGTTCAAGTCCTGTAAATCATACAGCCAGTCAACATTTTGTATGTTTTGATCATATCTCTGTTCAATCTTCAGGCTAGCTAAACCAAGATCTTTAACCTATCCTACCTAACCTTTCATATGTGGTATCTCTTCTTTGAATTTTTTGATGGATAGCAAATCCACCCTTAATATTCAATTTTACATAATTTTTTATAATATGTTTTTGTCTTTTAAAATGATTGGATAAAAATGTATCTATATTTAACTATTCGCAGACGTAAGATGTACACAAATAATCTCAAATTACATCAAGAATACCTTCGTAAGAGTTAATAAATAG
This sequence comes from Melitaea athalia, assembly GCA_905220545.2. Taxonomy (NCBI): domain Eukaryota; kingdom Metazoa; phylum Arthropoda; class Insecta; order Lepidoptera; family Nymphalidae; genus Melitaea; species Melitaea athalia. The sequence goes on along the minus strand of HG992178.1, from coordinate 4,252,638 downwards.
GTACATAGTTTTATATTGTATTATTTTAACCTAAAATTCTGACAACCAAACCAACTGAAAAGGTTGCCGAATATAATATAGCGTGGCCAGGAATTTTCCAGTTAACTTTTGGCTATTTGTCTTTAAACAAGATAATGATATAATTTTTATCCAATAAGCTCATGGGTGAAGAATATGCCTAGTTCGTATCTTAGACTATTATATTTTTCCTCCTTTTGATCGACAAGTCCACAATTAGTATATTTAAAAAGTATTTATAATGCCTATTTAGTGATTTAATGTTTTATATTTTTTTAGGTTGAACCATTTGATGGTCTTCCACAGCTTATTAAAAATGTCAACCTATTTTGAGTGAATATTCACTGGGCTGGAATAAAACGAAGAAAAACAAAAAAGTCTTTTATCAAAATGAAAAATGTAAGTACCTACCAATAAAGTTTTAAAATGAATATAGCTTTATAAAAATTTTTAGTAATGTAATAAAATTCAATAATTTTATTGACTTTTATTATTCAAGAGTTCTTATGATATTCTATTTTTACATACTGTAGCAATTTGTAAATATTGAACAGTTGAGCCAATGCTTTTTCTATCATTAAAAAGAAGGTTTTGAAAGTTAATTGGCAATCTGCCTTAACTCTCAAAACTTTTCTGTGAACGAGATAGTCTGCTGTGTTTTTGTACTATGTTTCAGTGAACGAAGTGTAGTAGTGTCTCAGAATTTTTTACAAACACATTCATGTTTCCTTGAGTTTAGGCTGAATGAATCTGCAACCTTTAAATTTTTCTACAAGACCTTATCAGCTCTTTTCACTCACCACAACATTAGTGATTGCAATTTGCAAAGAAAAATATTTGCAATAAAAATAACAATAAAAATTATAATAAATATATATGTAGGAATCAGAAGTGAGGAGTAGGACGGATGGCCTGGTTAATTCACAATGTAATTTAAAACAAGATAATTACACTACTTAGTATTCAATGGACTCACCGAGCGGGTACCGTCTATCGCGTGGCAGAGAGACAACTCGACGCAGTGCCCGGGACTTGTGACCCGAGTGTTGGTTTACGGCGGCGCCGCCTAACAATGCGCATTGGCACTCACCACCACCGGTCGAGTTGCCCAATCAGTAACAATTAATTCGTGTACACAAACTAACTATTAGAAGAGTCGAGGTTAAGCTACTAGCAGGATACACAAGTGCACCGCGCCAAGCCAGAGCCAAGACTGCCTTAGCCGACGACAGAATGACTCGAATAAATACAGGTACTGACATACACGTCAGAACGACTCGAATAATAGAATGATTGAGGGTAGGTAAATATCAAAAACAGCGTAGGTAGCCTACACGGCCGTCCTGATGTGCGCGCGTCCTCGCGCGCTATTTATTAAAATCTTAGGTATTTGTAAGCAAAAACAAAATATCGCTCGACTATCCTGACAAAAATCTATCCAACATCTTAATATCTGATTCCGTCCAAGCTGGACATTCCGACTAGAAATAATTGGTTTCAGTTAGTAAGTCACTCAGTCACACCAGTCTGAATATGGTTAACATCATCATCATTACAGTCATATCAATATGGTAAGTAACACTAGTCTAGTTTTACAATAGGAAAACCCCTACAATTCAAACCTGCTGGTCTAAATCGTCACCCACTATAGAAGGTGAGATTCCAGCAGCGCATCACTCATCATTACAAACAGTCTGGTCTTCAGTTAGTTCTCTCAACAACAAACAAGCAAGTTGGACCGGACGGGTGTGTCCTCACAGCCAACCGCGGACGGTATGACCCGGACGACACTGTCCTTTCGACCAACCTAAACCAACAGTATGGCCCGGACGGGTGCATCCCTTCAACTAACCGCGCACGGTATAGCCCGGATGGCACTGTCCCTTCAACCAGCACAAACCAACAGTATGGCCCGGACGGGTGCATCCCTTCAACTAACCGCGCACGGTATAGCCCGGATGGCACTGTCCCTTCGACCAGCACAAACCAACAGTATGGCCCGGACGGGTGCATCCCTTCAACTAACCGCGCACGGTATAGCCCGGATGGCACTGTCCCTTCGACCAGCACAAACCAACAGTATGGCCCGGACGGGTGTATCCCTTCAACTAACCGCGCACGGTATAGCCCGGATGACACTGTCCCTTCGACCAGCACAAACCAACAGTATGGCCCGGACGGGTGTATCCCTTCAACCAACCGCGCACGGTATGGCCCGGATGACACTGTCCCTTCGACCAACTCAAACCAACAGCATGGCCCGGACGAGTGTATCCCTTCAACCAACCGCGCACGGTATGGCCCGGATGACACTGTCCCCTCAACCAGCGCAAACCAACAGCATGGCCCGGACGGGTGCATCCCTTCAACCAACCGCGCACGGTATGGCCCGGATGGCACTGTCCTTTCGACCAGCGCAAACCAACAGTATGGCCCGGACGGGTGCATCCCTTCGACCAACCGCGCACGGTATGGCCCGGATGGCACTGTCCTTTCGACCAATGCAAACCAAAAAGCGTTCTCACCTACTAATCAGCTCTGTCTAGTTCAGCGTGAATTTATACATCGTGTAAGTCATGAGATCAAGTCAAGTCAAATAGTCATGATGATTGTTCGTAGGTCGAAAACATTATAGAACTTAGTCTCTTCCTCAGTCTTACCAGGCAAAAGTTACACAAGTTAGTACTACTACTACTACTAAATCGGTTCTACTAATCACTTAGTACTTATTACATACTCGTAGTTTTATTTGCCACCTTTGTTTCTTAAAGTTATCTCATTTACTGAAATCAATTGTCTCTTTGTTTTTCATTTTACCATTCATCTCTTAAGTACTGTCGTTAGTTCTGTAAACATCAGCTTGTATCATAATGTTGACAGGTTCAGATCGCACAAAATACGAGTTGGCAGACAGTATCATAGTTGTTACAAATAGTATCAGATGTAGCAGTCATAGTATCAGAGTTGGCAGTCATAGTATCTGAATTATTCTGGGATTGCTTATTATCCAAAATCGACAGTGCTCTTTGGCATAACTGAAAGCCATAAAACCAAGAATTAACTAATTATTACCAGAATAGACCAGTATAGGTCAGTGTGGACCGGTTTCACCTCAATTAATAAACTATATAAGTAACAAAGGACAAGTCACGACCATCCTGCTAGCACACGCCCTTGTGTGATGGTTAACCTGGAGTAGAAGAAAGGCCACAACAGTACTTTATACTCAGTCAAACTCTACATAAAAGGGGAAAGTAGACAAACTCTACGCTCAAAACTTAGTTTGTTTCAAGAACTTTACAATAATCTGAATCATAATATTGTCATTAAACCAATTATAACTAATCACTTCACTCAAATACCACAGCCATGTACCATCAAAATCATCACAGCCAAAACTATAGACGTACTCTACTTCGACAACAAGCTTGCGAAAACCTCGAGTAAAGACTTCTAACACCACGGCTCTCTAGGCGAAGAGTAATCACAGTACATGTGTCAGTCACATACATCTCAGTACGCATATCAATCGAATGGATCACCCGTGTCAGTCACCTCTCGTGACTACACGCTACGGTCAGAGTTAAAAGCACAACGCACACCCATGAACTCTTGGGTTGCCTCAAAAGACACCTTCTACAGGGCTACGACTACTAAATAACTAGACTGGTACGGTTGAACACATTACAGTCGATAGAGTTGATCAATCGAGTTTCTCCCTCTACTTAAACTTGAACACCATCATTATCAACAAGATCATAAATTACATCAATATCGTCTGGTACATGACGTGCTGGCATTTTTCTTAACCTTTCGTGAGCAAATTTGTAGGTACGTTGATAATTTAAGCTTTAAGGGTATACCGATTACCTTCGAGAACTTTTATTACGTGAAAAGGGCCTCAATATTTCGGATCAAGTTTCGTTTGATTACGCTCCTCATTTTGTAACAGAACAAAATCGCCAAAGATATTAAAAAGCCTAGCTGTCTCTATGAAGGAATTATCGAAATCATACAGTTCCATTTACAACCCTTGCTTCGCAAAGTTACTCAACAATTTTTAGCATAGATGGAAACATAAGAATTTCAACAGTTACCTACAACGACTGCCTTAAAATGTACTACTCACGCGTTAGTGTCATTTAACTTTAAAACGCGTGGTTAATAAAGTCGAAATCAAGTTAGAAAATCACACACCTGTGTACTTATTTATTTAACAAACTAGCTACGTAATTAACTAAAATAACTAATAACGGAACAATTAATTTTTTTTTAACTAAAAATATTTCATTAAATCGATTGAAATTTCTTCTTAACTAAAATCGATTTCAAATCAAATTGGTAACGTGTGAGGGAGTCACTAATTTCAAATTTTCTTGAACTGTTAAAAGAAAACAAACGAATATAGTAAGAATTTTCAATAGTTACCTACTCATAAACAAAATTATTAATCTTAGGTGACCTACCTATAATATTGTTGTAATAGGTTTACGATTGTACCAAGGTGTTATCAATTAACTCTCTGTAATTTAAACGTTCTTAAACAGAACAACTAAAACAACTTTTAAACAGTTTAAATAAATCCATCAAAGGTAGAAAAAGACTAAAACCCTCAAAGAAACACTCATTTCTCACTTCAAATCTATAGTTCACGATACACACTTTTAACTATATCAAATTAATTATTATTATCACAGTAATCACTTATACGTCACGTAATAATTAAAACTACGTAATTAAACAATAACTGCTTATTCACTTGCAAATTACAAGAATCCCGCCAATAGATGATAAAAATGGTGACTGACTAAATCAGAAAATTAGTATTAACTATTCGGAAGATGGCGTCTTTAATTTTACGCTCTTTCGGTACTTCGACAAATAATATTAGTTAAAATATCGTGTAAGATATATCGTGTAGCAAACACAAAAAAATATTCGGGTAATCGGAAATACTCAAGCTAAGACGATATTAACACTTTATCACAAACAAGTGGGTAACCACAAAAACTTTAACAACCTAAATACTACAACTACACTCGCAGCATTTAATATTTTAACTTTGAACTGAGTTCAGAATACTACAAATTACAATTATTTAAAACTACCCTATGGAAACAGTTCTAGTTTCCGAAAAATAGCTTCGATACCGTAAGCGAAGAGAGTCATTAAAGTGAGGGTGGACCTTGTCGCGAAATATGAAAATGAGTATTCACTCCTAAAAACTCGGATAGTACGCAACGAATCGGTTCGATACGCTTTGCCTTTCGCTAGATCTGGACCTAGAACGCGCTGCAAGCTCGCACTACAATCACACTCACAATCTAATATTGTAACTGAATCGAAATAAAAACGGAATCGCAAAATCTATTAGCAAAAATCATTAACTATAAAATTAAATTCAACAAATAACACTGAATAAAACCCTTGTACACCGATAAGAACACAACAGAACGACCGAAAAGAACTAAAATATCGATGTACCTACTTATCACCACGAAATATTGCAACTTAATTGCACACTCCTTATTGTTCGGCGCACGGCTTTCGCGATGTGGGTCGTTAAGGTTGTATCCCACTTCTGATGTAGGAATCAGAAGTGAGGAGTAGGACGGATGGCCTGGTTAATTCACAATGTAATTTAAAACAAGATAATTACACTACTTAGTATTCAATGGACTCACCGAGCGGGTACCGTCTATCGCGTGGCAGAGAGACAACTCGACGCAGTGCCCGGGACTTGTGACCCGAGTGTTGGTTTACGGCGGCGCCGCCTAACAATGCGCATTGGCACTCACCACCACCGGTCGAGTTGCCCAATCAGTAACAATTAATTCGTGTACACAAACTAACTATTAGAAGAGTCGAGGTTAAGCTACTAGCAGGATACACAAGTGCACCGCGCCAAGCCAGAGCCAAGACTGCCTTAGCCGACGACAGAATGACTCGAATAAATACAGGTACTGACATACACGTCAGAACGACTCGAATAATAGAATGATTGAGGGTAGGTAAATATCAAAAACAGCGTAGGTAGCCTACATATATTTCTTGTTATTTTTAGAGTTATTTAAATATTATTATTTTGATTTAAGTACAAGACCATAACAAACTTATTTACATTGTTCATATGTATTTCAATTTAACTCATATAACATTGGATATTTGCAGGAAAAAAGTAATTTGTCAAAATCATCAGCAGCAGCCAGATGCCAGTTCCACACAGAAAGCAGATAGTGATTGTAATAGCTTGCCAAATGTAGAGACAAACACCGAAGTATAAGTACATATGTGACCGTCGAACATCCTCCGCAGATCGGGAGTCGTGTAATGAAGACACCAATGTAATTATTATTAAAAGAAATGTTATGAAGAGACCAAGATCACTTTGGAAGAAAGATTGTATAAAACATTTTGTATGTAGGTTTTGCAGTAAATGAAGTAAAAAAAAAAATAATTAAAAGAAGTAATGAAAATGTTGTTTGCAGAAAAGACAAAATGATTCCTTTGTATAAATAAAAATTAATATGTTCTGTATACATTGAAGTAAGTCATTTGATGATGAAGATTTTACGACAACCAGAAAATATCGCTTAATTTCGACAGGTTCGAATGAAACGCTGGTCATTGAAGGAAAGAGTTCTAAGAATTCTCAACATTCTGATAAAGGAGAGAAAACTAATTTTAATCAAACTAAAGTAACGGATGTAGGTGACATTGAATGTGTTGTTATTGATGATTCTGACAAGTGTATTAAGTAATTTGAAAGTCATCAAATAATAAAGAATTGACTAAAGGCAAATTGGTAAAAATTTAAGTATGGGGATAGGAATCGTAACTGGGAGTGGTCTCATTACAACAGGACTAATAAGATACATGGAATACAAGGATCTCGATGTAAATTGGATAAAAAATAAACAAACAAATGTTGGAATAAAGAGTTTAAGAAGTTATAAAAATAATGATAGTAATTGTCCTAATTGGAAAAGCTTAAAATATTCAGACAACTCTTACATGCCAAATGATTTTATTGAATGTTTTGAGAAAATCACTGAAGTAACATATAAGTCATTTAAACCTAAAAAGATTAAAAATTCAGAGATACTACACATAAAGTAATAAATAATATACCAACTTCAAAGTCAAACTAGTATTTGATCTGCACCTGTACTTGAGGTATAATATCTGATACATCCCCATTTCCTCGAGGCAAAGTCGGCAAGTGATAAATAATTTAGGATCAACATCAACCATATCGTCCATATCCATTGCAACAAGGAAGTAAAATAAAAGAACAGTAAAAACATTGTTGTTTTTTATTCTAGTAATTCTACACAGTTAAAAGCTAAATTTATTTAAAATTTTAACGTAAATGGCAAAACTTTAACAATAACCATATTAGCAAAATCATTAACCTAAACGTTAACATATTTATACATTAGAAATATAGATCATTAGAAGATATTGCTTCAGTCTGTAATATCCCACTGTTGAGCATAGGCCTGTTTCCCCATGTAGGAAAAGGATCAGAGCTTAATCCACCATGCTGCTCCAATGCGGGTTGGCGGATATTCCCTACTATGAGTAGGTAACGATCGCTATCAGGTGTACATGGTAACAACCGGGACCGACTGCTTAACGTGCTCTCCGAGGCACGGTGGGGTGACCCACAAGGACTGCACAAACACCCAGACCATGACAAACATCTGTATGGCCAATACAAATGTTGTCGTGTGCGGGGATCGAACCCGCAACCGCCCGTGCAACTGCCACAAACCAGTGCTGTGACCGCTGCGCCAACGCGGCGTCGAAGCGGTGGAAGATATCATTAGAATATATTTATTTATTTAAATTTATACACTAGCCGTGCTTGCTGTTTCGTCCGCGTGGAATTTAAAAACAAAATTATTGTACATCAGCTATCTGCCAGTGAAAGTCCCGTCAAAATCGGTCCTGGCTGGATCGATTTCAGAGACTAGCCGGAACAGACAGACAGACAAAAATTGTAGAAAATGTTATTTTGGTTTATGTACCTACTGTGTATACATCCATATGGATTTAGTAAAAAGCGGTTATTTTAATTTTACTAACAGACACTCCAATTTTATTTATTTGTATAGATTAGAAAAAACGTATTTGTACCTTAGATTTGTAGTTGTTTAATCTTAAGAATTTTAGCTACTATAAAATCAAAACCAAAATATTTTAAGTTTGTGCCTTTTTTGGAAATTTTATTCACAACTCAAACAGAAATACGACAATAATTCGAAAAAATATAACAAAATAAAAATCGAGTGACTAAAATTACATTTTATAAGTTTTCAAATAAAGAGCAATATCAAAGATTGTTTTAATTGCTGTTCTGCTGTTAATGATTAATTCATTACATAGTACAAAACAAAGTCGCTTTCCGCTGTCTGTATTCTTATTGCTTAGATCTTAAAAACTACGCAACGGATTTTGATGCGGTTTTCTTTAGTAAATAGAGTGATTCCAGGAAGGTTTATATGTATAATACATGCATAATATAGTAGAGGAACACTGATAGGTTTAGCAACCGTGCGAAGCCATGGCGGGTCGCTAGTTATACTTTATTGGCCTTATAAGGACCTCCAATGGAGGATTTCATTTTCAATGGAGGAGTGAAGGGGGGGGGGGGGGTTGACTTTAAACTTTTATTTATTTAATGGCTCTAAAATCTAAATTAATAGTATTTCTTTCGTTAGATATCTCTTCCCTACAGGTAGTTTATAGGAAGGGAAATAAACCCCAAACACTTTTTATCAATTATTTAATACACAAACTATTAACATAATTAGTTGTAAAGTAATAAAATTAACAAAAAATTATATATTTTTTTTTTAAATCGAAGTATTACAATCATGTGACCATTTTTAACCATCTTTCGAGGAATACGCTCACTTTGTTCGCTGCGTTTCTGAAAGAAAGTAGAACAGTTTTAATTTAGTACTTACTTATTTAATTATTTTTAATAACATAATAGGTATATGAGTCTTGTACACAGGAAACAGGATAAATGTTAATTTAGGTTTACATTATTAACCTATTACTTCTATAATTATAATGACTGAATAAATACACATATTTTAAAAAATATAAAGTTAAACAATTGTGCTAACTATATATGTATATTAAAGTGATTACATAATAATTAGCCTCATAGGTTAACTGGTACATGATTACCTAATAGAGAAGCCAGGATTAGGTTCTGTAGAAGGAAAGAGCTTGGCAAGAATTACATCAATCGCAATCTCAGTGTTGTTGCATCGATCGATCCATATGGGTTCGCAGTGATAACTGTAATAGAAAACTATTTTAGATGACTTGTAATTTTTTAAAAGATATGTGGCATGTGCTATTGATATTTGGAAGATTAATTTAATGGACGAAAGACCAGACGATGTTTTAAAAAGAAAATTTATTCTGTGCTCAGCGACAAATGCAAACATCGTGAGGAATCCTGCACTCCATGCACATTCTGAAATATGTCATGCGGCATGACTTATGTAATATTATGATACATGTCATTTCTATTACACCATGATACAATTCTAGCGTCTTCGGTGCGACAAAGCCAGCCCTGCGGCAAGGGCGGATCCAGCTTTGGCGCCAGGGGGGGTCACATAGTCGTGGTCAAGTAAAAAGAAGTTATAATTTATTAATTGTATTTTATTAATCTTAGGTAATGTACTTAAAAATACCTATATTGTGACAAAAATCTTGTTTAACAATTTTAATTAGTGGTCCACCTAGGTCCTGGATACAGCACAGGGGGGGGTCATGACCTCGTGACCCCCTCCCCCCGATCCGCCAGTGCCCTGCGGTCACCAACCCGCCTGCTTAGCGTGGTGACTATGGGAAAAACACATGAGTTCACGCCATTTTTGGTGCGAACTTGTGGAGGCCTATGTCCAGCAGTGGACTGCGATAGGCTGAAGTGATGATACAATAAATTCTAAACTGATTAATGGAAAATCATAGGTAATCTCGATAGTAGAAGAATAATCTTTTGTCCAGTAGGTCATTTACAGCAGTGTTCCGCAAAGGGTGTACCGCGGCACACTGGTGTGCCGTGGTCGTTTATTGGTGTGTCTCGGAAAAATAAAGTTTACGTTTATTGATTAATAATAAATATTGTTTCAATGATTAATAAATAAATGTTGGTTAATGTTACTTAAAAAATGATTCTTTATTTGTGGTGTACCTCCACAATATTTTCCTATTCCTAGGTGTGCCTTGAACACAAAAAGTTTGCGGAGCACTGATTTACAGGGCACTCTTGGGTCATTTTAATTTTACACAAAAAAAATAAAATAAACTATTAGTATTTATCACGTTCACTTGACAGTGTAATGTTAAAATCAGGGCCTTTGTGGCACAAGTGCATACGACGCCCTTGTGTAACGTGTGTAATGTTTACTTACACCTTCGCGGCGTGCTGTAAACTCGCGCGTACGACCGCGTCGAAGGCGATCGTTGCGTCCCCGTACGCGCCGCCGACGTCACCCACGCTCACCCATGCGATACTACCGCCCCTCCTCACGGCTTGGGACAGTGACTCTAATAACTTATCGAAAAATCCTTAGATGCCAACAATTTATTTACATGCATATAAAGAACTAGTTGCGCCCGGCGGCGGGAAAAAAGGTAGCCTATAGGCTATATAATATTTTAGTACCTTTTTTCCCTTCCTCGGGAAATGGACTATCAAACATAAAAATAATTTTTCTTGTCTTTATTTCATAAAATACATGCAATAAAGCTCTACACTTACATTTAAATTTCCGTGTACATCCTGAGAAACCAAGGTCATAAGTCCATCCAATCCTGTCGTCGACTCAGCACCAATGACAACTAACGAATCCACTTTTTCCGCTCCCGCTGTGTCAGTGACGATGCAGCCATGAGCTTCTAGCCTTCGTTTTAGTTCACGACCTAAAGAGGTTGTTATATTTGTCACCTGTAATTAGTTGAACTGTAGTTACGAGCACTAAATATGTAAAACAGAAAAGATACGTTACTGTAATTTATTTAATGTTGTTATCGTTATGGTCTAAACTCTAGTCTAAAAGTTCCTATATTTTTGTAGTGTATTTTCAAAAGGAAAATTTTCGGCTAAAATATCCTATGAGCAATATTAGTATACATTTTTCTGTAGGATAATTTTATCGTATTTCACGGTACTCTTGATTTTATTACAAAACTAAAACTTGATCATATATGTAGGTGTAATACTTCTAATATACCTATAGGTATTGTGCAGTAATATTCTCGTCGAGTTTAGATTGTTTGACTTCAAGTTATCAAGTTATGTGTTATTACTTATTAATAACTTAACATTGACGCCACGTTGGCGCAGCGGTTACAGCACTGGGTTGCGATTGGCTGTTGCGCGGGCGGTTGCGGGTTCGATTGCCGCACACGACAACATTTGTATTGGCCATACAGATGTTTGCCGTGGTCTGGGTGTTTGTGCAGTCCTTGTGGGTTACCCCACCGTGCCTCGGAGAGCACGTTAAGCCGTCGGTCCCGGTTGTTATCATGTACACCTGATAGCGATCGTTACTCATAGTAGGGAATATATCCGCCAACCCGCATTGGAGCAGCGTGGTGGATTAAGCTCCGATCCTTCTCCTACATGGAGAAGAGGCCTATGCCCAACAGTGGGATATTACAGGCTGAATCGTGATCGTGATCGAACTTAACATTTTCTCAGTGAGTGGGTTTCTAAAGAAAACGCGTTTTCTCAGTTGAACTGAGAGTACCTATAGGTATACTCTCTATACTACTGGGTTGAACTCATGCAGTCCAAAATTATTAGCCTAACAATATTTTAGCTTCAATATATATGTTAAAGAAGATAGATTCAGAATCCCAAATAAATTCGGACTATATAAGATTTAATCACAGAAAAAATATTTAATTTCGAACTTTTTTACTTTGCAACCAATAAGTTGATTTATAATTTACTTACTAAAACAGAGTTTACAGTTCTATGTCTTCTTTGTTTGGCAAGTCTCCGTCTAGCTGTGTAAGCAATAAGAGCAGAGGTGGCCACCACAAGTGATCCTCCTTCGAGAGTGGCCAGCAAGCGCCAAGCGAGACCGGCACCCGCTTCTACCGCTTCTGACATTTTATCTGAAAACAATTGCTACATTAGATTTTTAGGCGTCAAGAATCTTAAGGGCTTCAAAAGATTTTTGTTGCTTTTTATATGTGATAGAATTTTTCAGACAATGAAGAACAAGATTTTGGTAAATAAAAAACAAAGTTCCTGTTGTACTAGTAAGTAACAAAAAATTAACTGTACCTAGGTAGGTACAATATTTTCCCGCAAGTTTACGTATAATGTAAATGATGAGATGTACTTAATCTAAATCTAATCTAAATCTAATCTAAATCTAATCTAAATCTAATCTAAATCTAAATATAAATATAAAAATCTTTGTTGTACGTAAATATATAGTTTTCTCTATCACCACAAAACCCAGTCAACCTTCCGTTGGTTTGTTAAATACCCCTTTGTCTCCAGGTGGTAGTAAGGGAGTTTGGTCGAGGTTGGTGAAAATGGGTGGTGGTGGGTGGTGAAAATGTTAAAACATATATTTCTGTCCTTTTCTAACGCATTAGGACATCTGAAAAGATCTCAAAATTTCTGTAATGGTCTAGAAAGTTTCTGCGATGTATTTTAACCCGAGCAACGCTGGGTTTCGCTGCCAGTACTTTATATATTTAGTCACCAAAACAATTATTTTTAGACGGTAACCTAATAGCTTTAAGTATGTACCATTCCGCTAAACTATTAGCTTAATTTTCTCTCGTACGAAATGGGGTATCACCAATTCACCATAGAAGTTATTCAATCAATAATCATTTTTGTAAGACTGTAAGTGAATGCTTTACACTACGAATCCCCACGGTTCCAACGGGCCTTGGTGTATCTATCTAAGGGATTTCCTCTGGGTCGACAAAAAAAAGGATAAATATAGGTATATAGGGTTCTTTTATTACGAGTTACAGACTACACACTATTTCACATATGAGAATAACAAACTTTTCACAACAGCTGGTTCTAATGTAGGTCAATATTATAATTATATGAACTTAAATAAAACTACTATAAGGTTCTTTCACGATCTATTACAAATTAATTTGCGTATCAACTGACAACTGTGACAACTAGACTAACAAGCGAGCGGGGATGCGACGGCGTCGCCCGCGAGAGGTGCAAGGGAGGGAGGGGCCGTACACGCACGGTCTTGTCGACTTATTATTACGCGCTATATCCTCCCCCTCCAAGCCAGCAGAAACAATGGAGGCTGGCTTGGGACCCATCGATTTGACTCGTGGTCGACCCTTTTTACGACTGTGGACGACCACGTCGGTATCTCCAACATAAGGTGACAGAAGGCTGACATGATATTTACCGCGCGGTGTGTTCTCCTTATCTACGACCTCATAAGTGGTAGGAGAAACTTGCTTGCTGACCCGATAGGGACCCTCACGCCTAGGAGCAAATTTACTACTGAACCCCTTTACTGCTCGACTAACGCGATGGCTCTCCACGAGGACGAGGTCACCCTCCTTATACGCAGGGCCAGGACGGCGGTGTTTATCAGTGGCTTCTTTGCGAACTTCTTGCTGACGTTCAACTCGCCATCTCACTTCCTGAAGGCGGTGTGCAAAGGTCCGGAGGTAAGGCGTTATTTGAGGCACGTAGTTTTCCTGATCAACAATTGTACGCAGATCGTTGACTACATCCACTGGGGACCGGAACTCACGCGCAAAGGTAAGGTAGGCAGCCGAGTGTCCGGTGCCGTGGTTAGGCGCCGTATTCAGTGCGAAGCGCACCGCCGGTAGAACTTCAGGCCATCGACGGTGCTCCGGGTCTACGAGCATAGACAACATCTGTTTCATATCCCGGTTCTTCCGCTCTGCGGGATTACATTCCGGGTGGTAGACTGGGGATAAGTTCTGTTTTATTCCTAGGACGTGCATAGCCTTCTGCATTACTGCGGATACGAATTGTGGACCATTGTCCGAAATAATTCGTCTTGGGAACCCGTAGCGCATAAACACTTCTTCGATAAGCGTTCGGGCACAGTTCTCAGCGTTGGCCTCAACCAATGGGAACAGCTCTACCCATCTACTCGCAGTATCTTCGACCAAGAAAATCCACTTCTCGCCTTTACTTCCTTCGGGCAAGGGACCGAACAAGTCCATAGCGAGGACTTCGAAGCGTTGCTGCGGAACAGGAGTCTGTAATAGGCCAGCCGGCTTTAAATTGGTTGGTTTAAACTTTTGACACAATTCACATGTTTTTAGGTAATTGGTAACATATTGTCTCATATTTGTAAAATAGAATCTGTCTTTAATCCTCTTTAGGGTACGTTCCACACCTAAATGGCCAGCGGTTGGGGCATCATGGAACTCCTTCATAATCTCGTCCCGCATTGCCTCTGGTACTACCAACTGTGGTTCTTCAGATTCTCCATATGGATCAAAGCGAAACAAAACACCTTGCGATACATAGTAACCACGATCTGCCCATCGCGCAGCAGCAGCATCATCGTCTTCAAAAACCGTAAGTATTTTCTTTATTTCAGGGTCTTCGAGTTGAGCTGTCCGTAAATCTTCGGGACTACGATGAGGTAAGTCTACTGAAATTGGACAGACGTTGCAGGTGGCGGCTTCCTCTTCATCAAGCTGACGCACCGGGCGACTCAAGGTGTCAGCCACCACATTCACTTTACCAGGTGTGTATTCTACATTTAGATCATAAGCTTGTATTTTCAGCGCCCATCGCGCCAGGCGACCACTTGGAGTCTTCAGGGAAAGCAGCCACTTCAGAGGTTGGTGATCGGTTGCGATAAGAATCCGGGCGCCTTCGAGGTATCCTCGGAACTTGTCTAGGGCCCAAACTACTGCAAGAGCTTCCCTCTCCGTCGTAGAATAGTTCTTTTCCGCTGAGGTAAGTAATCTGCTAGCGTACTCTATGGGTCTCTCGGATTTCGAGTCTTGACCTTGCATGAGTACCGCGCCAATCGCATACGCACTAGCGTCGGTCCGCAAAATGAATGGTTCAGCAAAGTCAGGTTGTCGGAGAATCGGAGCCGACGATAATTTCCTTCTCAGGATCTCATGAGCTTCATTTTCTAATTCTCCCCATTTCCAAGGTCTGTTCTTCTTCGTGAGATCAGTCAGTGGCCGTGCGACTTCAGAGAACTCCGGGATAAACTTACGAAACCAAGCACAGGTTTGTAAAAAGGTTCTCAGTTCCTTCAAATTCGTAGGAGGTTTCATGTCCATGATTGCTTGTACCTTCTCGGGATCTGGTTCAATACCTTGAGTGGTTATAACATGACCTAAGTAAGTCACCTTCTCTCTGGCGAAAACGCACTTGTCTCTATTGGCTTTTAAGTTAAACTGACGGAGACGATCAAATACCCGTTTCAGGTCATGTAAATGAGCTTCAAATCCTTCTGAAATGACCAGAATATCATCAAGGTATGCTACGACTGTCATCTCCTGATATCTTGATGTCGAACTACCATCTCCAGGTTGTCTGTTTCTCAAACCAGAACGAAACCGATCCATTAACCTTTGAAAGGTTGCCGGCGAATTCTTCAAACCAAACGGCATGCGCCGGAATTGGAAAGTTCCGAACGGCGAAGTAAACGCAGTCTTATGCCTGTCTTCTGGGGCTACTTCTACGTGCCAATATCCGGACTTCAGGTCGATTGTAGACATGACGCAATTAGGCTTAATCGAGGCTAAAAGGTCATCGATTAGTGGAAGTGGATATTTATCCGTTCGTGTCACAGAGTTTAATTTCCGGTAGTCTACACAGAAACGAGATTCTCCATTCTTCTTCGGTACCAAAACGATTGGAGACGCCCATTCTGACTCGGCCTCCTCTATGACACCAAGCTCTAACATGTTATCAATCTCCTTCCTGATTAATTCTTTCTTTACAGGTGTGACCCTATATGGTGGAGTAGCAATGGGTGCAGCATTTCCGGTGTCTATCTTGTGTACTGCAAATGGTGTGGGTCCTCCCCCTACACCGAAGATATCACTGTTGCTTTCCAGAAGTACTGCCAGCCGTTCCTTTTCACCCTGAGCTAAGAGAACGCCCTCCCCCTCGCGGAGGCCTACCGCGGAGCTAACAGCCAAGCGGTCATCGCGTTCATAGCGCAATTGATGAAAACCTGAATTTCGTATAGAATAACAATTATTGTTAAAATCTAATATCATGCCAGCATCCTGTATAAAATTAATGCCTAACAGCGATTCAGTAGCACCGGGTAAAACTATGAAAACCGTCTTAATTTCCACACCCTGCACCTTTACAATTATGGATGCCGTTTCAACAACCTGAACACGGCGAGTACCATCCGCGAATTTTAATTCCGTTTTAACACTATTAAATTTTTGACCATTAACACGTAAATGTTTTGTAAGGCTTTCACTCGCGACACACTGTTTGGCACCGGTGTCCAACAGTGCGGTACCCACAACACCGTACACTTCAATATTAAATATTGGTCTCACTCGCGGACTCAACACGTTATTGTTTAATGATTGAAAAGCCGAACCCGTCTCTGGGGGCACTGATTGTCTCTCCTTGCAGACTGCACAGTTGGATCTAATCACACCGGGCGCACCGCATCCGAAGCAGGTTATCGACGGGCGCAGCTCCGATTGTGCCGCAACTGGTTCGCTCTTAACGGTTTCTGCAGGCGACTTTTTGTTCAATAGCTTTCTACAATCCTCTTTGATGTGCCCAAACATTTTACAGAACGAGCATCTGGGTCTGTTACTGTTTTGAGTCGTGGGAGGCATCTTATTAGTATTAGTCACTGAAGACGAACCAGCTGATGTTGATGGCAGCGGTAACGATCCACTGTTGTTATTTGATAAAACAGAAGCAGGCGTGTTATACTTTCTCGCAGACGTACTAGTCTCATCAAGAAGATCTTCTGCTACTCGAGCGTGTTTCAGCATCTCATTGAATGAATTAAATGAGGCCCTAGGTACTCTCTCTCGTATCCTTCTATGCAGCAGGCCGTACACCATATCCAGCTGCACAGGGTCCTCAGGCAATGTGTTCGGCGCTAACTGAGCGATTAGGGCTCTAACTCTACATACAAAGACATCCGTCCGTTCCACGCCTTGTTCCTTACTAAAAATTTCTCTATATATACGGTGAGGAGGCAATCGTGGTCCGAACGTTTGACGTAGTAAATATAACGCATTCTGCCAACTGTTGACCGAATGTTTTACGCCTTGCCACCATGTAGCAGCGAAGTCAACCAATAACATAGGTAGACCCCGAAGAGCAATATCGTCCGTCACACCAACACAGTCTTTATAAATTTGCACTGAGTCAATAAATGCTGTGACATCACCCTTACCATCAAACCTCGACGTACAGTGAGATAAATTACTACTTACAGTTTGTGGAACACTCTGTGCGTACGTTGTCGATCCGCCTTGTACAGGTGGTTGCGAACGCACCGCTTGTAACAAGCATACCAGTTGTTGATCCGTCATCACGATCGATTGAGGCGCGGCGGCGGGCGGAGCGTGCCCCGGCTGTGACAAGCCAGGCATCTCACGCCCGTACTGGAGCAGCGACGGCGACGGCGGGTGTGAATCCGCGGCGGACGACGGGCGTCCAGCCAGCGGCGGCGTCGACGAACGCACGTCGACGAAAAGCGCATCACCCGCAGAAGTTGACGGCCCCGAACCGTCAAACTGTTCACCGGCAGCAGAGTACATCTCTGACGGCTGTTGCGCAGCACACGAAACTCGCGAAACACTGTTAGATCGAGATCGTACCAGCACCATTGACGATTAAGTTTCATAAATTGTGATTTATAAAACTCGCGAAACACTGTTAGATCGAAACCGTATCAGCACCATTAACGATTAAAAGTTTCATAATAGTGATTTTAAGTCCATATCGCGAAAATAAGGCCATTTACTTAGAAATGGACGCACGTTGGGACGCCAGTTATAGGGTTCTTTTATTACGAGTTACAGACTACACACTATTTCACATATGAGAATAACAAACTTTTCACAACAGCTGGTTCTAATGTAGGTCAATATTATAATTATATGAACTTAAATAAAACTACTATAAGGTTCTTTCACGATCTATTACAAATTAATTTGCGTATCAACTGACAACTGTGACAACTAGACTAACAAGCGAGCGGGGATGCGACGGCGTCGCCCGCGAGAGGTGCAAGGGAGGGAGGGGCCGTACACGCACGGTCTTGTCGACTTATTATTACGCGCTATAGGTAGAATTAAGATAACGTTAAAAAGAATGTTCCAGTTAAATTTCTAGATTTTTTTTCTTTCGTAGTATGTATAATCTATACTTAAAATACTATAAAGCTGAAGAGTTTGTTTGTTTAAACCAGCTAATCAGGAACTACTGGTTCGAATTGAATAATTCCGTACCCGGCGTGAAGAACTTGATAAGTCCAAAATGGCAATTTTACAGGGGAGCAATTTTAAAGTTTGACATTTTCTCCAAACTCTATTTTCATCTTAAACTCACCTTTATAGCTTGATTTATGGATAATTTTATGAGATCTATCGAATTATTTTACGTATTCTTGTAAAATCTGCTTAGTTTGTAAGGTATTAGACTTATCAACATACGTTTCGGAGACTAATCAAACGTTCCGGAGACTTGTCAACTTATTCCCCATACATTAGTGGTGAAAGCTGTGAAAACACTCTTTAATTTAATTCCTAAAAATCAGTTTTTTAGTGTATTTGAAATGTCTAAATTGATTTAAGAGTAATTTTAGATGGTTTTTCAAATATGGCTATGCATTTATTTCTAATTATCTTATTATTCATTATAATTGACTTATCAACATGTTCACCGATGACATATCAACTTATTCACTATAGAATTGGGTATCAATAATACACATTTACTATATCAACTAACTGCATCAAATCCATTAAATCTTTTTTTCTTTTCTGCACTGATTGACAATGGCTGAGTAGATATCTGAGTCAATTTAAAAGAATGTACAGTAATCTTTCCTCTTTTCTTAATACTGACAGATTAAAAAGGAGTTTCACGATTAAGGTTGTGTTTGAATAGTATTTTTTCGATTCTGTACTTATTATATTACGTTTCAGCCTGTAATATCCCACTGCTGGGCAATGGCCTCATTCCCCATTTAGGAGAAGGATCAGAGCTTAATCCACCACGCTGCTCCAATGCGGGTTGGTGGATATATTCCCTACTATGAGTAACCATCGCTATCAGGTTTCCATGATAACAACCGAGACCGACGGCTTAACGTGCTCTCCGAGGTACAGTGGGGAGACCCACATGGACTGCACAACACTGAGACCACGGCAAATATCTGTATGGCCAATACATATGTTTGTCATGTGCGGAGATCGAACCCACAATCGCCAACGCAACAGCCACAAACCAGTGTTGTGACCGTTGAGCAAACGCATTCCTTATTATATTGTAACAATTTAATAGGTTGCCAGAGGAAAGCAAGAGAAAAAGGCCCTTTTTTAGTTCTTAACTCAGCGTCATAGCCACAACCTTAAATGGTTTCTGAAATTTACATGTACCAACTGAATCCAAACGTTTAAATGGTTTATTGTCATCTAGGTCTCTCCGGAAGTCGAAATTCATGTTTAAAGAAATTTGAATTTGGAACATAAGCCTTGTGGTTTAATTTTCTTCAGACTTTACTGACGACTTATAAAATTATTCACGCTGTGCACGAATAGGTATCCGTATGATTTACTGTATTTACCAAGCTAAAAAAGTATAAATTGACATATCAAGGTACGTTCGTTTTAGCGGTAGTTGAATATAAGTAGATAAAACGATATATTCATTTGTTAACGTAGTAGTGTGTTAATAGTCGCTTTGATATCTTGTTTTGTCAATTTAGGTACGCTAGGTCGGTTTTTAGTATAAGTTGATATAAGGATATATTACGATATTATATTTTTTTTGTGACTCATCGGGTAGATATCTCGTTTTGTAAAATAAAACAGTAAAATATGGACAATTTCATAAACTTTCACAGACAATATCTTTAAAAATAACGTAGATATCGATGTGTAAATTTTTTTCCTACAAAACCAATGCCGTAGGAACCCATTGCGCCGATAAAAAAAAAATCACGTAAGTGGAGTTATCAAGTTCTTCACGCCGGGTACGGAATTATTATTTATGTGCTGGATAGTCCATTTACCGAAGAAGGCTACAGTCTATAATATACTATTTTAGTATATTGTTTCCTCAAATTAACGCGAGTGAAACCGCTGGGCACAGCTAGTAGATTGTAAGGAAGAAATTCATTGGTAGATCTTGTAAATAATCTGCGGTTGCGTACCTGTCAGGTCGTTTATGAACGACTAATAAAGTTGGTTCTTGCGGTGTGTTTGTGTAATGCGTTGATATCTTTATGGTAGGAGATATGAACTATAGGAGATATGAACTAACCTATACATAGAGACGAACTGCAGCCATTTGCTTAATGAATGAAAATTATTGTGTATTTATTTTAGTATATTAGAAAAATAATCGCGAAAGGGTTGCCTGGAAAATCCTGATAAGCTATATTGAATTCAAAATTGAAAAATTCGTCTTTATTTAAAAATGTACCTACGAGTTTAAATAGCCTTAATACCAACCGTCAGTTTAAAGTCAAAAATACAAACGTTGGGTTGTCTGTTGTTTTCCTGGCATAGCTACTGAGTACTGGGTTAGCAGGTATAAAAAGCTATATTAATATATATATATATATATATATATATATATTGTTCTAGATACCTTCACTCACATGTTTAATAAATAAATCTTACATCAAAATGAATGCTGTTTCATTGCAAATACGACGACATAGGGTTGCCTGCTAAAAGTCTGTTTGATTTGCGGGTACTTAGGTAATATTATTTAGCCTAGTTAGGAATTTTCCAGCCAATTTTTTCGCGATTTATCTTTAACATACTAAAGAAGATAATTATTTAATTTTTATCCATTAAGCAGATGTGTGAAGATCACTTCAAGTTCGTATCTTAGACTATTACTATTATTGTAAGGAACTGCATTCTGCAACCAAATTCGACACGGTTGTTCAAGCAATTAATCTTTATTTTGTGTATAAATATATCTGGCCGTTTTTATCTGTAGTGGAAATAAATTTTGTTATGGATGTTACTAACTCGTATAACTATTTATTACTACAAAAAAATAACTTTAGATTCAATATTAATAACTATTTCCGGTTCAAAATTAAATATTTTATTTTAATCAAATAAATTAAAATAATTCCCTTTTGTAGATTTCGTAACTTGATAACATGTGTAAATGGTCTTTATATTATAATACCTATTGGTGTTTTGTATACATTAACTTAAAAAGCTATACATTCGCATATTATATTATGTCTAAAACTAGCTGCTGCCCGCGACGTCGTCTGCGTGCGTTCACTGCTCGTTCCCCGTAGGTGATAGCGTGATAATATGTAGCCTATATTCTGACCCGACTTCTTAATAATATTCGTGCCAAATTTGAAGTAAATCCATGCAGTACTTTTTGAGTTTATCCCGGACATACATTGACTTTCCTATCATTTTATTATATGTATAGGTATAGATAATGGTCAGCCTTAAACTAACCCAATAAAAGAATAAAAGTATCTTATCCTGCTTTTGAAATTGTTGTTTGTATGATTGAGAAGCATTATTTTATATTACTTTCAATTACTTATTTTATTAGTTGTGTGATTGAGATCAAACCCGTTGAAAAACCTAAATATGGACTAAAAACTTGTTTTTTTTTTTTTGTAAGTATGGGAGCTACTAGTATTGTTCTTTAAACACTTATCATCACTCTGGTGTAGTGGTGTATGCACCGGCGGATTTGCGGGTTCAATTCCCGCTTGGAATGGATGTTTGCACATATACAAATATTTGTTGGTTTGGATGTCTGTCCTTGTGGGATTCCCTACTGAGTGCTTAGACGAACTCTCAAAAAGAGTTGCTCCCATGGGTGCACCTATAATTTTATAAAGGTGGAGCAAGAAAGAAGAAACAAATTTAAAAACTTGATAAGTAGGAATAAAACGATTTTGGTAATTTACTTAAATTACCTCCAAATTCTCAATGTGTCCTCAGGTAAACCATTGCACTGGCCCAGGTACATAATATATTATAGGGTATGTTATTGTAGGTACCTTGCCTTATTTACCATTTTTTTATTTAAAATTTATGTATTAACTATGAAATATACATTTCTGATATTTTGGTGGTAAGTACCCAAATAATTGACCTTTCATAATATGCACTTATGATTTATGTGCTGTACCTACGTCAAATCACCATCTATACTAATATAATAAAGCTGAAGAGTTTGTTTGATTGTTTGTTTGTTTGTTTGTTTGTTTGAACGCGCTAATCTCAGGATCTACTGGTCCGATTTGAAAAATTATTTCAGTGTTAGATAGCCCATTTATCGAGGAAGGCTATAGGCTATATATCATCACGCTAAGACCAATAGGAGCGGAGTCCACGCTGACGAAGTCGCGCGCAGAAGCTAGTGAAAAATATAGGTATATCTAAAAAACTGTCCTGGGTACAGCAGGTTCCCCTACTTATAAAGGAAATTATAATAAATGTATTTTATTTAAGTATTACGACTTTTCATTTACTCTTACTATCTACAATACTAGCTTCTGCGCGCGACTTCGTCGGCGTGGACTCCACTCCTGTTGGTCTTAGCGTGATGATATATAACCTATAGCCTTCCTCGATAAATGCGCTATCTAACACTGAAAGAATTTTTCAAATCGGACCAGTAGATCCTGAGATTAGCGCGTTCAAACAAACAAACAAACAATCAATCAAACAAACAAACAATCAAACAAACAAACTCTTCAGCTTTATTATATTAAGTAGTATAGATTTCAAAAACGGATCGCGGAGATTTTGGCTAAATGTACCTAAACTTTTCTTTATTAAAATTTAGAAAAACACCCGCACTTGGTTACACATAGGAAGGAATGTAAGCTCCGATCCTTCTCCAACATGGAGAAAGAGGCCTACGAGTGGGATGTTACAGGCTGAAACATTATAATTACTTATTATGTCTTTTTATTAATGACTGTAATTATATAATTTAGATACGTGTCGTATTTTCTCACACAGTTGTAATTTTGCTACTACAATGTTGGTATTAAATATCTCTAATAACCAATTAGACATCTTGCGCGAGTTAGTAATGCGGTTTAATGAAAGGGTAATAAGTAAGCCTTTCAAGGTCTGTGCAGTTGGTCTGAAATAAAACAAAAAAATAATAATATAAAACGATTTCGTCAGACATCACTTAGAGCGTAACGTATACGCAACTTAAGTTTGTTTTTTTTGTTTACTACTAAGGTCGAGCCTAAACTAAATTACAGTAGACTAAATGCATTGGATTACTTTTTATTGTACCGTTACTTAAATGATTAGCAAACACTTTTGTAATTTTTTAATGATGGTATTCGATTTCTAATTATTTTTTTATTACTTATAATTTAAGTTTGTCGATGAAATACACATTCATGTAAATAGTTAAAAATGGACATAAAATACAGTTGGTCCTTAAAAGAGTGTAAAATTGAGTAATTCTGGTAGAAAATAGGTACCTACTGTTAAAAGAAATAGAGGGGAAGATTCCCAAAAACAAAGGCCATGATTTTAAAGTTGGTGGTTTGATTTTAATGAAAAGATTGTCGAATTTCAACACTGTTATAATTATATTAACGCTCTACTAATTTATCTGGAATATTCCTGGATCATCTATCACAAAGAAGATGTGACATAAGCCTATGCTAGCTCGACATTTATTATTAAAACTTAAATCGGTCTACGGGATGGATAAAATACTTGCTGAACTTGCTTCAGCCTGTAATATCCCACTGCTGGGTATAGGCCTCTTTCTCCATCTAGGAGAAGAATAAGAGCTTAATCCACCACGCTACTCTAATGCGGGTTGGCGGATATATTTCCTACTACGAGTAACGATCGCTATCAGGTGTACATGATAACAACCGGGACCGACGACGGCTTAACGTGCTCTCCGAGGCACGCTGGGGCGACCCACAAGGACTGCACAAATTGCCGAATTTTGCCTAATTCTGCGACCTCTACATCGACATCAGAGACTTTATATGACTGTTGTGTTTGCTGATGTGATTCCTAACAGAGCTTTAATATTTTGAAGGAATTGATATTTGATAATACTTATACCTACACACTTTGTAGCGAGTGAAATTAATGGTCTTCATCAAACAAAACTCGATTTAGAATATGTTACTTATCTCATTAACTTAAATATCTACTATTTTTTTACATAGGTAGGTTATAGGTATATAACTCATGTGATCTCTATATCTCCTCACATTTTTAGTTTTGTGATTGCCATTTTCCAAACAATTTCAGTACCTAATACTCCTTTATTCTTAATTTTTAGGTTTGACGCCTTTCCAATTTACTAAATAAATTGAATGTTAAGATTGTTAAGGTAACATAAACGTTATCTAATTGTAGTTAAATCTAATACATGAATAGATGCATAATTATTACATTATGCAACTTTATTCGCGTCCATCGCTTTTATTAAGCTTGTAGATATGGTAGATATACAGTTTATTTTTAATATCAACATTTGAAAATGAAACGTCCGCTTTATAGTTTCTTGTATTCTTGTAAATTATGAGTTTCAAGATATTTGGTTTCAATGCTAAGCACTGTATATTGTAAACGAGCATTCCACAGCTGTAGCATTTCACAGATAAAAAAAATGTTTTATTCCGATTACATAATATAATATTCCACTAAGTAGAACCAAAAAAAAAAAAAAAAAATCAGACACAGACAAGCATAACTCAAGCATAAAACATTCTTATGTGACCAACTAGACTCGAGTAAATAGCCAAGTAGCCAGTAAGGCACAGGTTATTGACACTTACAATCACAATGTACAATAGCAAACAAAAACTCAATATTGCTTGAAAATTTTCTTGCAACTTATGAAAATCGAATATAATAGATGTGTGTCCTATTGTTTAAACGCCGTCGTACGTTACCTAAATGTTATTTCTTGTACCTAGGTACCTACACTTTAAATCAATTGCAAGTGAGAAAATAAATTAATAATGTATTGTTCAATTTAATATCTTGTATTTCTCGCTAAATATAGGGTACTTAAGGTGGAATGAGTATTTTATTACTAGGAAACAGTTCTTTTTTTTTATGTAACTAGATTGGCAAGCAAGCGTACGGCTCACCTGATGGCAAGACCGCAGCCTATAGACGCCCGCAACACCAAAAGCATCGCAAGCGCGTTGCCGACCTATCCCTAATCCCCCCCAGGAGCTCTGGTCACCTTACTCACCAACAGGAACACAATACTCCTTGAAAACAGTATTATTTAGCTGTGGTCTTATGTAAGGTCGAGGTACTACCCCAGTCGGGCTGCTCCATATTTTGAGCAGG
The DNA here is from genome assembly GCA_905220545.2 of Melitaea athalia. Lineage (NCBI taxonomy): Eukaryota > Metazoa > Arthropoda > Insecta > Lepidoptera > Nymphalidae > Melitaea > Melitaea athalia. Next base: position 4,227,045 of record HG992178.1, on the reverse strand, counting down.
AAATTTCCTGCTGTGCCCTACCTCAGTTCGGCCTTTAGATTAAATTTGATTTCGCCCTATAGGTAAAGGTTTTAGCAGTAGGTACCTAATTGAATGTCGTGATTTAATTTAGATCAGCAAAACAGTAATCTAAATAACACTAATCAGTAATGTTGCTAAGCGCATAACTGGAGAATGGCGCAACCTATTTAGCTCGGCTAATTTTTTTTTGTATGTTCCTTAAATCCCACGGAAGGTTTTTATACTAAAAAAAACATAACAGACAGAACGAAGTTTGTCCGGGCAGCTAGTAGTAAACAAAACAAAGGTTTGAAATAGGCATACATATATGCAAACATTATAATTATACTTACCTACTTATCTAATAAGTATTATCTATAACGTAAAAACAAAATTAGTATACCTTAAGTAAAGGCAAGAACGTGCCGTTTGGTTGTTGTTTCTTGTCTTTGGAGAATTACCTAGTGCCGACTTCTGCTGATTACCATCAATCCTTTAACTCAGGTTCAACATTTCCTTTTTCTACATAGGTACACTCCTTTCGTATACATACACTCTTTTGATATACCAATTATTCTTCAAGACTGTATACATAAATAATGTTAAAGATTTTACAACACGATTTTTTTTTTCTTCCTATGTTGTGGAAATTTCCTAGCTGTAAAGTATCTGTAAGGCATCGCGCTATCGAGAGTTGATCGAGAGCATTGCTTTGGACCCAAGTTATGTAATTAGGCATGTGTAATGTGTATCCAAGTGCATCCAAGGATAATTGGTTTATTAAAAATTGAAGTTTTTTTTGGCAGCAGCCGTGAGAAAGGATTTTGAAATGAATATTACTCTAGAAACAAGTGCGACGAAATAAGTATAATTTGATGTTTAAGTAACAGAATGGTGCAACGAGTAATGAAGTAGTGTTGAAATGGACTGTTTTATAGTTGCAATTTTTTGTCAGTTTTCGACAACAATCAGGCAGGCGAATGGATAATATACAGAAATACTATTTATTTAAATTTTTATAAACGCTTCACTCAACATACCGAAGTCAGCTTTTTTCACAAGTTATCGTAAGATTTTTTAGCTCTTATTAAATTTGTTTTGTCCGCTATCGAGAACGAATTTAGGGTTGCACTTAAACTATATACTTATATCTAAAACTATCCACGTTTAGTAATTCTTGCATTCATTTAGGCAGTTTGTGCAAAAAATTCCTTTTTGGGGGAGGTATTAAAACATAATTTTAGCTGCACTGCTTTACTACGATTTTATGTAAAGTTTCTGTATATTTTTAAAAGCTTTTAATTTGCAATTTATGAAAGCTTATGTATGTTTGCTAGGGTGGAATCTTCAAAATCAATTTTGAAACATATATCCTTAACCGATTGAGGTATTTGACGGTTAGATTATTAGGTTAGCTATGTGACGTTATTCTAAATCCAACAGGGCGGAACACCCAAGATGGCGGAGTAGTTATTTTTAACGGACTCCTACAATATGGGTATCAAATTAAAGGGCTTGCTGAAAATAACTCAAAAAATGAATTGTCGTTACTCCAAATCCTATATGGTGGACTTTTAAAGATGGCGGACTAGTTATACTCAATGCACTCCTACAATATGGGTACCAACTAGCAGCTGAAAGTCTTCTCTGCCTGTCGCGAGATTCACTAATGTAGATAAAAAATTAAATTAAATAACTTGGTAGAATTGATAGATATTAATTTTTATAATTTTCAAACTAAGTAAATACAAGAATTTAAAAATAAGTATTCTAAATCTCACGACAAGCTTTTATATAATATAAATTGTGTAATGACGTTTCATGTTGAGAGTTAAAAAAAAGTTTTAACGGAAAAGTTTATCCCACCAAAAACATTCTGTAAAAAAACTAGCCAAGTCTCGATGGAGCTGCTTGTTTATCTCTAAAAAGTAATGAAGTCTAGACAAAGTCGTACCAAGTCTAAGGTTCATTACTGCGATTTCTTTATTATTATAGTTAATGTTGTGTGACTTGGCCGTTAAAGGGTACACAAGGGTACAAAACTAAGAATAATATCCCATACTGGTATTGGTAATTGGACACTAGTGTCTCATTTTAGGCGGTTGTTGATAACACATGAATTCAGCATTGACAATGCTGACTTCTGTTCTCTTATTTTTGGAGCATTATATCGACCACCGATCTAACATAAAATAGACGTACAGACGGACTTCTATCAATGATTAGAAGTCCGCTGGTACTGGAAAAAATTTTTTATACAGTTTGTCTCAGGCTTGCCTATACAAAAAGTATTATTGAAATACGCAGCTTTATCAAGCCTACAATAGACTGGTTATTCAATCAACGTTTTCCAAGTGGCAATTTTCCATCGTCAATGGGTAGCGGTTCTGGCGACAGATTGGTGCAATGGTGTCATGTAGCACCTGGTTTTGTACCCTTGTGTACCCTTCAACGGCCAAGTCACACAACATTAACTATAATAATAAAGAAATCGCAGTAATGAACCTTAGACTTGGTACGACTTTGTCTAGATTTCATTACTTTTTAGAGATAAACAAGCAGCTCCATCGAGACTTGGCTAGTTTTTTTACAGAATGTTTTTGGTGGGATTTCACTTCTTTTTGTAGAAAGTAGAAACGTGGGTATATTCATGCATATTGATTTATTTTTTATAATTTCTTATTTGACACATTTTTTTTCTTTTTAGTAACAGTTTTTTTTATTATTACAATACAAATATTTCTTTTCCTTTCTTCCGGTTCTGATTCTTGTACTTGACGTGTTGGTATCACCACCACTCTTAGTCCAATGCATTATATTTTTACCAAATTTTGAGCGAAATTAATATTTTAGTGTAATTTGTGTAATATTCGAGTAGAATTAATTTAATAGAGCAGGCAGAGGGGAGGCATTCGCCCAGCAGTGGGACGCTATCATCATCATCATCATCATTTCAGCTCACGGACGCCCACTGCTGGGCATAAGCCTCCCCTAATGCTTTCCACGACGATCGGTCCTGCGCAGCACGCATCCAGCGGGACGCTATAGGCTAGATTAAATTAGAAGATGTGATCTGATTTTTCCAATGACAGTCGATTTTTTTATGTACCAATAACTAGCTAGGCCTCGCGGTTTCACCCACTGTGATTTGAGGAAAAAAATAGCGTTCCTTCTTCTTAAAGCATAACCTTTCTCTTTAAATAGGCTATCCACCTCAGAGGAACAATACTGTTTTCAAGCAGTAATGTGTTCCTGTTGGTGAGTAAGGTGACCAGAGCTCCTGGGGGGGATTGGGGATAGGGTCGGCAACGCGCTTGCGATGCTTCTGGTGTTGCAGGCGTCTATAGGCTACGGTCTTACCATCAGGTGAGCCGTACGCTTGTTTGCCAACCTAGTTACATAAAAAAAAAAAGGAATTTTTCAATTCGAATCAATAGTTCTTGAGATTAGCGCGTTTAAACAAACAAACAAACAATTACACTTTCAGGTTTACAATATTAGTATAGATTAGTACAGATTAAGATATATAAAACATATCTTTTACACTTCCGCGGCGAAAATATTTATATGGTTTAAGACTTTGATTGTATTGACAGAATAATCTGGAATTTTTCAAGGAGACCAATCAATTGAACTTTTTTTTGTATCTAATTCAATCAATTGAACTTTCTTTTTTTGTAATCTAATTCTTTTGTACATTTATTATTTATTGTATATTTAAGTAGCTTGATAATTTTCCTTAGTTTACACTAAATAAATTTCTGAACGCTCGCATAAATAAATATTTGACAACCAATATGTATAATGTCAATCCGTTTTCATTACTGACAGTATTATTAATTTTTAAAATCTAAAATAGGCCAATATCCGTATATTGTGGATATATGTTGTCGATTCGAAACCTTTATTTAAATACGTTCTTCAATTTAAGGGTAGAGTTTACCATATCGACGAGATGAACATTAAATGTTTGACAGTTACGAAACACGAACATTATATACATATACTTCCATACGAATTTTCATTCCCACCTTTCAACCCCTTTCACCCTGTTTTTCGCATTATATTTTATGTAAAGGTGGTATATCGATCTCTTCTAATAGTTTGATTGGGCTCTTGTGTTTTTTAATCAGGGTCACCAGGTACTCCAGATCTTCGATTATCCTAGTTTTTATAGTTTTCCCTTTATGTAGCCATTAAACCCTAACTCTGTACCAAATTTCAGCTCTCTGAGTTTATGGGAAGTACTAGTTCTATTTTGATGATCATGAGTGAGTGAGTGTCGTAAATGCGAAACTTTGCTTTCGTTTAACTTCTGAACTAAATGACCTACAGACTTGAAATTTTGGATTTTAAGTATGTGATTATAGCTTACTCGATGACGAAAATTTCTGCGTTCTGGTCTTATCCAGAGGTTCTCAAATAGGGCCCTGAAAATGCAGCGAAATGGTTCGGGTAAAGGATGGTACGGCAGTGTTTGCTTCGCGCTTGACTTGGCGGGGGCACTGCCGTGCCCCCCGATTTTATTCTTTTAGCGCATTAAAAATAAAAGCTCGGAAAACGCGGGCACAGATGCAGAAAATGCTAAATTGTTTAATGCTTGTAATTATTTTGTTACGGTTTCATAATTAAAATTACGTATGTATAGCAGTATAGCTATTTGCACTTTCTTTTAGTGTTAGCGTTGGTTAAAGTGAGTGTATGCTACGTCAAATTGCTTATTTTCCACTCGGCAGGATGTCCATATCTTCCAAACTACTGAATATTTAAGTTTGAAATTTATGTATGGTAAAGTTCAGGACATAAACTATCTTTCATATGTTTCGAAAACACGATTCCATAAAATTTTCTCGATACAAAAAAATCGCAAAGTTACCTCTATTTTTTGTATTAAAACCCTAATATCTCAGTAAATATAGAAGTTATGGACTTGAGATTAAGCATGGTAATTGAAATAAGTATGAAGAACATTTTATATGTTGCGTTTTTTAAAAAATAACTATTGATAATGTTTGTGGGGAGAAATAACATATAATTCGCGCGATGAACAACCAAGCGCTCTCAATTCTCATGTGTGTCGGTATAGCACGTACAAATTAACTTGACACCTGGGCCGATGACGGCAACTTCAATGTACGGTGTGAAAAATAATGTAACATATTATGATAATAATATGTTACATTATTCTACTATATATTTTATTGATATATTAACATATATTATGATATGGTTACATTATTTTTCACACCGTACGGCGTGCATTGAAGATGCCGTCATCGGCCAGTGTCAAGTTAATTTGTACGTGTTATACGACGAAGTGCGGGTGAAATCTGAATTCGAGCTGAGGTAGTGTAGCCTCTTAAATGAAATTCTTAATTGCATTTAGTGTTGTTATTTGGATATTACATTTTTTGTAGTAGAAGCGTGTAATTATAAAATATTTTAAGGCATATCATTTATAGCATAGAAGTTACAACAAAACGTAACGTTAAATTGATGAAGGTGTGACAGTGCGGGAAATATCTTGCATATCTTATATTATTATCGTATTGCAAATCATGAATAAAAATATATTTTTATTTTTATTCACGATCTTTTTGCATAAAACTTAATTTAAAACATATTTTATTATTTAATACTAATACCCGGCGAGCTGTTCTGCTGCATTTATTTGTGAACACATCGATTTTTTTTTAATTTTTTTATATTATATAAACCCTTGACCAGACACTAGAGAACACAAAAAAAAAATCTAATATGGTACAACTGTTCGGAAGCTCTCCAGCGATTTATTTTATTCATATAAAAGATGGATGATTAATTCTAAAAAAATATAAATTAACATACACGATATGGATAATATGCATCTTTATGTAACAACTTAAAGTGGAGTTAAGTTACGAAAGTTAAGTCCTTCGTGGATCGCTGCGTTCTGTTGTATTTGTAGATTGTTTGAACCCGAGAGAGCTAGACAGTAGTTATAGTAGCTTACTAGTTGATTGTTAGTTTGAACGCGCTAATTTCATGATCTAACTTATTTATGTGTATTTATTTTTATTACATTCCCTGCCTTGAATTCTAAATGCTGGCTTACGATAAAGCTGTATATATTTTATATAGAAGCCGCGTTGGCGCAACGGTTACAGCACTGGTTTGTAGCTGTTGCACTGGCGGTTGCGGGTTCGATCCCCGCACATGACAAACATATGTATTGGGTATTGGCCATACAGATGTTTGCCGAGGTCTGGATGTTTGTAGTGCAGTCCTTGTGGGTCTCCCCACCGTGCCTCGGAGAGCACGTTAAGCCGTCGGTCCCGGTTGTTATCATGTACACCTGATAGCGATCGTTATACTCATAGTAGAATTTCAATTATATTGAAACCTATTGTATAGTTTTATGTAATAAATTAAAGTTTGCGGTTTTATCTAACAAGTGACCCAGTTATGCAAATGAAAATATCGCAACTTAACTTGTTTTTTTTTTTTTTTTTTTTGTTTTTTTTTTTTTTTTTATGTAACCAGGTTGGCAAACAAGCGTACGGCTCACCTGATGGTAAGACCGTAGCCTATAGACGTCTGCAACACCAGAAGCATCGCAAGCGCGTTGCTGACCCTATCCCCAATCCCCCCCAGGTGCTCTGGTCACCTTACTCACCAACAGGAACACAATACTGCTTGAAAACAGTATTATTTAGCTGTGGTCTTCTGTAAGGTCGAGGTACTACCCCAGTCGGGCTGCTCCATATTTTGAGCAGGAAATTTCCTGCTGTGCCCTACCTCAGTTGTCCTTAGTTTTTCGTATAACAATGAATAAAGTCATATTATGTGACTTTATTTTATTGACGCAGAAAGTGTTTACGGAGCACAGGAAAAAATACATAATATTTAATAGTTTTATTTACTTTATTCAATTAAATTTGACTGCATGTCCTATTGTTTTGAAACGTATACACAAACTAGCTTGTGCGCGCGACTTCGTCCCCGTGGAATAGGACCACCCGATTTTGAAACATTCTTCATTAGTGCTACGCTCCTATTGGTCTTAACGTGATGATATATAGCCTATAGCCTTCCTCGATAAATGGGCTATCTAACACTGAAAGAATTTTTCAAATCGGTCCAGTAGATCCTGAGATTAGCGCGTTCAAACAAACAAACAAACAAACAAACAATCAAACAAACAAACTCTTCAAATAATAATAATAAATAAATAATAATAATCTTTATTGGACACAATCATAGTACAAAACAATAAATAGATTACCCTGACTCCTGCACTAGCAGTGCTGTGTTGCAGAAGCCAGTATCCTCCCCTTAATTACATGTTCCAAATCTTCAGCTTTATTATATTAGTATAGATTATGGTAGATGTACTTATGTTACTGTAAGTTCACGGCGAGGTTATTTTGAACAATGTTCAAAGTACCTACCTTTTTTACGACAACTGTCATCTCTGTGACTGAGATAACAAAACACCGGTTTTTCATATAATAAACATTTTTCTTTCTGATTCATATCTGACGCACGAAACTTGCAGGCATTAACTTGTGAGTCATTATTTAGACAATAATATATTTTTTATGGTCACAGAACATATAAAGTAGTTTTTTAAGTTGTTCTTATTTTTTTTTTGTTTCGTGCCTAAAATCGTGGCAACAGTACCCATTTATTACTTACTAGCTGTGCCCCGCGGTTTCATACGTGTTAATTAAAAAAATAGCCTATAGCCTTCCTCGATAAATTTGCTATCTAACACTGAAAGAATTTTTCAATTCGGAGCAGTACTTTCTGAGATTAGCGCGTTCTAACAAACAAAAAAACTCTTCAGCTTTATAATATTAGTATAGAAAGGCTTCGATTTGACCGACTGAGAACATACAGAACTCTACCTACTTTGAGAAGTATAAAAGGCAATATCTACTTGAAATTTTCAAAGAATACATATTACTATGGTTACTATATGACCATTAATACTTATACAAAAACAATATTATTGTTGTAATTGTGAAGTTTTTAAATTCGATTTTAAAACTAAATTCTGTTAAATATTTATTTGGTAACCGAAAGACACCTTTGTGTGATTTGAACTCGCCCTTGGCACTTCTGGGATTTTAAAAACAAATTCATTTTGTTACTTTATTTTTAATATTTGAATGGCAACGAAAACTTAAACACATGACAAAATAATTTAAAGTTTCTATTGTTAAATTTTTTTTGGTACATTGTGATTGTTGTCAATTATTTCCCGGAAGTAAGTATTTAATTTTTTTTTGTTCAACCAAAAATAACGGAAAGTTTGATGTTAGCTGACTTTGAACTATGAGTCGACACCACTGGCGGATCCAGGGGGGGGTCACGGGGTCATGCCCCCCCCCCCTTGAGCTGTGTCCAGGACCTAGGTGGACGACTAATTAAAATTGTTAAACAAGATTTTTGTCGCAATATAGGTATTTTTAAGTACATTACCTACATAGATTAATAAAATAGGTAGGTACCTACTTTTTACCTGTATCTATCATTATAAAAATTAAATTATAACTTCTTTTTACTTGACCACGACTATGTGACCCCCCCCCCTGGGCCCTTGACCACGACTGTGCCCCCCCCCCCCCCCCCCCTGGCGCCAAAGCTGGATCCGCCCTTGGTCGACACAAGTACCTACCTACTTATTTAAGTTTTACTCCAGATTGAGCTGTCAGCACTGGGGGGTCACATAGTCGTGGTCAAGGCGCCAGGGGGGGGGGGGGTCACATAGTAGTGGTCAAGTCACAAGAACTTATAATTTAATTTTGATAATAAAATAGATTCAGGCAAAAAGTAGGTATTTTATTAATATGTGTACTGTACATATAAATATCTATATTGTGTGACAAAAATTTTGTTTGACAATTTTAATTAGTGGTCCACCTAGGTCCTGGACCCATCCCAGGGGGAGGTCATGAGCATGACCCCTATGACCCTCCCCAGGGTTGTAACTGCGATTACTGCTGTGTGTCTAAATGTGATATGCATTTATTTAATAAAAGAGAAATACATATGTAATTATGTAATTATGTAGCTGTTTATACCTAAAATTCTTAAAACACAGGCGTAAGTTCAAAGATAGATACCTACTTTAGAAACTGACAACTCTGTGTGTAGTTGCCCTAGTTGGGTACGTTAAACATATTTATTTCAATGTTAAAACATCCGTGCGATAACTCGGAGTTTCCTTACTCGATTGTCTTTAGACTCTTTTGACAAATAGGTAGGTTGACAAGGTTTTTCGGTAAAATACTGAAATATATACAAGTACAGACCTTGATACCTGATAATAAATGAAGCAACTTCAACTCACATTGCGTCAAAGCTGCTAAACAGTTACACGAAATAGATAAAATATTTTTTATAATATAATCTATACTAATATAATAAAGCTGAAGAGTTTGTTTGTTTGATTGTTTGTTTGTTTGAACGCGCTAATCTCAGGATCTACTGGTCCGATTTGAAAAATTCTCTCAGTGTTAGATCGTAGCCCATTCATCGAGGAGGGCTATAGGCTATATACCATCACGCTAAGACCAATAGGAGCGTAGCACCAATGAAAAATGTTTGAAAATCGGGGTTTTTTTCCTTTTGAGAGCTTCCGCGGAGTAAACGGTTAAAGTTTCGCTCAAATCATGTTTGACAGAATTAGTCCTATTCCACGGGGACGAAGTCGCGCGCAGAAGCTAGTATTTTATAAAAATATTATGTAAGAAGTTTTTGGTTAGCGATAAATGTTTTCTAATATTTCGCTTTTTTTTTAGTTTTATTTCGTGGTCATCATTTGATATAATATTTTGTTGCTATATTTTTTGAAATGGTAATATCGTACCATTATTATATAATGCAATTAATATTTTTATAAACTGTAATATTTTAGGTAAAATTGAATTACCGATTGTAGTGATCCTTCGAATTTCACACTATAGAATGGGTGTGTAACAATGTGTTATTATGAAAACTAAGAGCATAATTATAGTGGGCGTAAAATATTATTATTATTATGAAACATTTTGTTTTAATTCAGATTCTTGATAAATTTCTCAAAAATATTACATCTAATTTTAACATGCACACCATAAATCACCAAGACACCTTGGTGATTTATGGCATACTTAAACGAGTTTTTAGCAATTTTTTTACACTAATAAACATTAAATCAGTACAAAAATATTTTTTAATAAAATAAAAAAAAAATTCATCCGGTCGTAAAAGTTATTCCTGTAACTTTAAGTTTAGTTCTGAAAAATAAAAATAAAAAATATTTTTCATGAATCTTTTCATTATGTCAAAGTTCACGAAGATGACGTTATATCATCATTTATACTAAATGTGCATGAATGTTTTAGTGTGACACAGGTGCGAACTGCATAGATCGTTGCAAGGCCGGCGGGTCGCTCACTGCCTTTGGTACTAATATATTAAAACCGCTAACCAGTAGTAGAATTTAGATTTTGGACTGCCTTTGAATTTATTTAAAGGACACCTTAAAGTGGATATTACCTTACAATACAATTAATCTTCACCCTTGCAAAAATGATAACTTACGATAAGTTTCATAAATAAAAAACTTTAATTTTTATAAGCCATGCCATGGCCATGCCATGGATGCCATGGATGGCAGCCATAGAAGATCTATGGCTGCCATCCACCATAAGCCATCTTCTATGCTTACGCATAACTGCCCTTAAGTTGTAAAATGGCCAAAAAAGAAAAAAAATGGATGCGTAGTTATTACGAGTACGTTCCTAATTCAGGGAAAATCAACGTATCTATAATGTGAAAATTATGACATATCTAACCTTGCTCTGCTTCACGTAATGTAATTTTACGTGACTTCGAGTAGTAGGTACGTAAATGTACCTAATAACAGTAATGAGTAAGTATATACAATGAGTATGTATATATTTTTTAGTTCACAATTGAAAAAAAATATATAATGTCTATATAGTATGATGATAAACTGACAAGTAGGTAAAAATATTGTAATTAAAAATAAAGTACCCGGGTGACCGAGCCTAGCTCGGTATTTTTTCCAAACCCCCGACACAGAAGAAGTCCCAACTGGGCATTGTTGAGTATGAAACGTTTAGGTATTGATTTATTTAAAACTAGCCGACCTTGTGCCCACTTCGTTGGGCGTTAATTATTATTTTTGTTATGCAAATATATAGTAAAGTTTTCATCTCACTCGCATTTCTCCGACTTGATTTACATATACTATTATTTTTCACTGAATATTTTGTTCAATAACAATAAAATATAGCCTATATCACTCCTGAGTAGTGTAGCTTTCTGTTAGTAAAATAAATTTCATGATCGGATAAGTATTTGTGAAGATTACCCCCTACAAACAAACAAAGTTAGAAACTTTACCTCTTTATAATATTAGTATAGATAAATCTGTAGCAATCTGACTGGGAAAGTACCTACTTAAACCTTATAGAAGATTGCAGACAAAACTATACTAATATTATGAAGCTGAAGAGTTTGTTTGTTTGTTTGGTTAAACGCGCTAATTTTACTAATTTTAAGAACTACTGGTTTGATTTGAAAAATTCTTTCAGTGTTAGATAGTCCATTTATCGAGGATATAATATATATATAATATATATATATAATAAAAATATATAGTACCTCTTTTTTCTTAAATTAACGTGGGTACATCTAGTGATACACTAATTATGATATGATATAATAAAATCGTTTATGATGCTCCTGATGCTGCAGCGGTTTGCCTGTGTTAGGCAAATCCATTACAGTCATTGAGCTATTATTACTGTACGTTAGTACATATTACTTCAATGATTACAGTCTCTTGTAATGTCTTTGGTGTTAGGTTATACGGTAGCCGCTTAGGTACCGGAGAACCATACACTTATTTACAACCCCAGTGACCAAAGAAAATTCTATTCCATAATGTCCTTACGTTATAAATCCTACATAGAGGTTACAGTCGGCCCTCATCGGATTAGAAGGTCCGGTGTTCTTGGGCTAGTATTTTTGGTCATGCGCCCAATCTGAGTAATGAATGTCCCACTTACCATTTTAAATGTTAAAGTTTGTTAGTTTTTAATGTTTAATTTGTGGATGGATTGTAATGAAACTTGGTTTATTGATAGCAGTAGGTGTACATAGACTCTATTCTGTTTCTATTCCTACGAGATCGGAAATGTATACTCCTAGAGACTATCATCAAATCCTATGATCCCAGAAAAAAAATCTAATATTATACACAAAATAAAATAATAAAAATCTTATTAAAGATAAATATTATAGAAATAAAATATACAAAAAAGGTTTCATTCGAAAAAAATGCGATTACTAATACTTCATGATACGATATAATTAATATTTTCGTTCTAGTTTTTTGCTGTTACATTCTATTAAATACAAAAATGCCCTTTTATAATAATAATAGGAAATTTAGTTGAGTATAACAATATAGATAAGTTTAATACTGTTTGCCATAACTTTTTAACCGACTTCAAAAAAGGAGGAGATTATGTATTCGACGCGTATATTTTTTTATGTATGACTACGCATAACTTTTTACAGAGTAGTCCGATTTTGATAATTTTTTTTTATTGGAAAGAGTATACTCCGAAATTGGTCCCATTTAAATTTGAAAATAAAAATCCAACCCTAAGGGTAGGAAAACAGGAATTGATTGATTATTCAGTCACTAATTGTAAGGTGTGACCACGCATAACTTTTTACAGAGTAGTTCGATTCGATGATTCTTTTTTTTATTGGAAAGAATATACCTTGAAGTAAGTCCCATATAAATTTGAAAATAAAAATCTAACCCTAAGGGTAGGAAAACAGGAATTGATTGATTATTCAGTCACTAATTGTAAGGTGTGACCACGCATAACTTTTTACAGAGTAGTTCGATTCGATGATTCTTTTTTTTATTGGAAAGAATATACCTTGAAGTAAGTCCCATATAAATTTGAAAATAAAAATCCAACCCTAAGGGTAGGAAAACAGGGGATGATTGATTGTTCACTCACTGATTGTAAGGTATGACCACGCATAACTTTTTACAGAGTAGTCCGATTTTGATAATTCTTTTTTTATTTCGTCTACCTATGTTGTATTACTTGTCGATGTAATTGAAGTCAGTTTTTTTTCGTTTGCGAGCAAAAACAATTTTATTATATATGATACAGTTGATATTTGGCATGTGATGTAAATTAATATGATGCATTAACTCTATTGAATTAACTAAAGTGGCAAACAATCAATTTAATAAATTTCATCAGCGTCATATTTTTGTTGATTTAATTAAAATGTTGGAAATTAACAAATGAAACAATAAAAAAGCCCTGTCGATTTAGATTTTTCAGTTTGATGAGATTGAATTCTTAAAAAAAACATACTTCGGTTGGCACTTGGCAGTTCTCTATTCAATGTATCCCTGTAAGTATATGCTAAATAACGATAAAGTTTTAACACAATCCATACATAATTTATGTGAGATAATGTCATAGTTCTGTTGCTTGTAAGGATATTTAAAAATAGACAAATTATTCAAGGCTTTGTCTTTATCTAAAGACAATTTTCACATACAAGTATTTACGAGTTAATATTAGATATGATGTATCTGTGACAAACAAATGTCCTACTATACTACTCATAGTATTTACTAAGTATATTTTAAAATTTACAAGTCAATTCTATGATTCTTGTTAATGGGTTAATCAAGATTTTTAATTTACTTGGAAAACTATTATTGCAACAGCCAACAGTATATAATTGATGCAAAGCAGCACATAATTATGTTCTATCACGTAGATCGTTTGATGTCACTTGACATTGCTGTTTTATTCAATTCTATTCTTTTTGATTTTTTTTGATTGCCACGAAAGAAATACACTGAAGGAGATATTTTTTTAAATTCGATATGACCACATACAATTTCACCTATGACAACATTTGAAAAATCGAAAGTAGTTTTTTATAAGGTACAAACTTCACATTACTTTTTAGGTATTTAGGTACATTATTAATATAACCAAGCCTAATGGCATGGTTTAAACGTAACTGTATATATTAGTTCTAATATTAAGAAGAAGCAACTGCAAAATTTTGTTAAAAACATTTTGAGTAGATCACTTTTGAAATTACAGTCATTAAGTTGCTTATCAACTTTCTAAGTCTTCCTTATACTATACTAGCTTGTGCGCGCGACTTCGTCCCCGTGGAATAGGACCACCCGATTTTGAAACATTCTTCATTAGTGCTACGCTCCTATTGGTCTTAGCGTGATGATATATAGCCTATAGCCTTCCTCGATAAATGGGCTATCTAACGCTGAAAGAATTTTTCAAATCGGTCCAGTAGATCCTGAGATTAGCGCGTTCAAACAAACAAACAAACAAACAAACAAACAAACAAACAAACAATCAAACAAACTCTTCAGCTTTATTATATTAGTATAGATAAGTATTTCCTGTGATCTAACCTTTATTACTCTAACTGGGTCTAAAATTACGATTTTGTCAAATTTCATTCCCGAGAGGGCAGAGAGTCCTATATCAGAATCTGTAAATTATATGATACACAATACTATATTGACACTTGCAATCCAATATATATAAAATATTTTGAATATTTTAACAATATTTTAACAAAAGCAAGGACGGGGAGGCGACGATTTACTACTCATGTGCAAATTACTATACCAATCATATTAAGTTACTAGCTGCATTTGAAATTATCATTCGCGCTCATCAAGATGAAGTAAATAATATACGTATAGTTATTACTCGGCTGTCTGACCGGTAAATAGTCTTTACCTATGGTACCTGTAATCGCGCTTTGTAATTTAACGTAATTATATTATGTATGAGAACTCGTCTATTATAATAAAAGTATGTATGTTTTATTAATATGTTTTAATTAAACTTAAACAATATATTTTGGAAAGTTAAAAAATACTGTTAAACAATCTGTAATTATATTTCGAAAATTATATTTCGATTTTTTTTTATGTTTTAAGTAAGCATAGTTTGTAGTTGGATTAAGTCTATTTACAATGTCGTTATGTTTTAAATAAGAGCGTGTCTCGCCATCAAACATCAAAGTTTGGCGAGGACAATAAGCTTTATTGTAAGACCATTGTAATTATTATTCTTGAGATAAAAAAAATTGTATTTAAACAATCTCTTTACCCTAAAATTACTCTCGTAGGATGAAAATCACAACTCAAGAAACATACACAAATGCTCAGTCCACAAGAAAAACGTCTGTGTAGCCTATACAGTATAGGAGACCCTGTTGGAACTACATATTCCCGGTCCTATTAAGCCTACTGGAATTTGTAGTAATATAGGTACAAAGGAGCTTTAGGAAGGGATAGCCCTTTTTAGGACACAACCTTCTTCGACTCACTGGCTGCATTTTATGTTACGAACCTCTTTTAATGTCTTTGTTACGATCATAATTTCAAGGACTGTTACGTTAAGTTAGTAATAATATGTGTAATACTTAAACAAGGACAAGAAATGTATAGGTAATTAAACAAAGGCAAAATAAAAAAAAAAAAAGATTTTTTTTTAAATTTTATTAAAAAAATTCCATTTAGATATTATATTTCCATCCTAAATATAATATCTAAATGGAATGATTTTTTTTAAAAAGGGACACATGAAAAAATAATTAAGTACCTAATCGATACTTTTTAATTTAAATTCTAAATTAAACATTATTTAGCAAAGGTAAAATATTGAAGCTATGACAATAATTAAGTGCCAAAAATTATTATATAACTAGCTGCTGTGCCCGCGACTTCGTCCGCGTGGAATTTAACAAAAAAGTCTATCTCGCAATGAAAGTCCCGTCAAAATCGGTCCAGCCGTTTCAGAGATTAGCCGGAACAAACAGAAAGACAGACGGACAAAAATTGTAAAAAAAGTTATTTTGGTATATGTACCGTGTGTAGATCCATATGCATTTTTTAAAAAGCGGTTATTTTAATATTACAAACAGACACTCCAATTTTATTTATTTGTATAGATTACAGATAACAAAGTAGGTATAATACATTTCATAGAAAGTATATGCTTTCACATTACATTTAAAAATTAATTTTTCTTAATAACTAACCTTAATCCCTGAATTAGTCGCCGAAATATAATAACAACAATTACACACTGACCAAAATTATTTGAACAATTTTACTGTATATCGTCATTTTATTAACACACGCGAATTTAGTTCTAAATTATTTAATTTACTGACGTATTTTGGCGCGAAGATTTTCGAGTTTCGACAAATGCGGTGCGTTCGCGGGCAACGCTTTCAATTGAATGCGTTTTCCGCCGTTGAAATCTAAGCTAGAAAAAAAACAAACAATGCATATAGCTGGCCTTCATTTTCCATCAAGTAGTTTGTTTCAGGATAATTGTTTTTAAATTGTGCTTGTTCTTTTCATCGTTATGATTTGTTTTGAAGTTGAATATTACTATTACCTACATAGTTTTTTTTAATTACATAGTTGCATCATTTATTTCTAGTAGAGCTTAGGTACTAACAATTAATTCATTATTTGAAGTTACAATATCATCTTGTGCGGTGCTGTTTTGTGTTTTTATAAATATTTATATCTTTTAATAATCGGTTATGTCATTATAATTATAAGGATATATCGTTTACCTTTTTTTCATACGATTCAGCCTGTATCTATCATCCTACTGCTGGGCATAGGCCTCTATCGCCATCTAGGAGTAGGATTGGAGCTTAATTCACCACGATGCTCCACTGCGGGTTGTCGGATATGTTCCCTACTATGAGTAACGATCGCTATCAGGTATTTATGATAACAACCGGGACCGACGGCTTAACATGCTCTCTGAAGCACGTTGGGGAGACACACAAGGACAGAGATCCAAACCGGAAAGAAATATTTGTACAAACACAAACATCCATTCCGAGCGGGAATCGAACCCGCAAACCGTCGGTATTTCGGGCGACTACACGCACCAGACCGGTTGCCATTTTTTAAAAGATGTATATCATAACTAGATCATAAAGCAATACCAATTACTATTTACTAATCTGCGGTAATACGTGCAACAAATATCTGAGCAAGTGGGAACTTGCGCACGTCGTCGGCATTACATTAATTTACATCACGCAATACTAGGTACATAATATTATATACGAACGGACGAACTTATATTTTTCTTCCAAATAATAATTTAACGATAACACATCATTTTCTTTATTTTTAACCGACTTCCAAAAAAGGAGGAGGTTCTCAATTCGATTGTATTTTTTTAAAATATATATGTTAGATCAGAACTTTTGGCTGGGTAGACCGATTTCGATGAATTTTGTTTTAATTGAAAGGTGTTACGTGTCATGTGGTCCCATTTAAATTTAATTGAGATCTGACAAGTAGTTTTAGAGTTATATCTAATAATTCGTATTTACTTAACTATTTTGTCGTCGACATAATGTTGTATTATATATACAATATAAATTTTCACTGAGTGGACCGATTTTGATGATTCTTGTTTTAATCAAAAGCTAATGCTTGTAGTGTGGTCCCATTTACTACTTCTGATGACTACTTTTTAAGTAATCTTTGATAACGCGTATTTACTTGAGTATTTTTGTTTGCGAGCAAATTAATCAAATGAGCAATTATAAAATATTAATAGAGCAATATTAAGTCTAAATCAATAATAATTAAAAACTAAACGTTAACGTTATAAAAGTAAATGACCAGTTAATAAGTTATTTAAAGCTTTTAAATAATAAGTATCTAATAACAGTAAACAGTTATCGCAATCGAGGACATAGTTTATATTGAGCAGGAACTATTACGTTACACCAGGAATGACTGTTACGGTGTTTTACGTAACGAGGTCCAGTCAGGGCTGCCAGCTATAAATATGAGGTAATTTCATGTAACATTTATTTTAAAAGAAAATGTATTTATTGTTGGATGCGATTGAAAATTAAGTAATTAAAAAAGGCAATTTTTTTAATTATCTGTCGAATCGATGTAGCGTCTATCGTCCCACAGCTGGTCATAAGCCTCTTTGTTCATGTAAAAGAAGATTTCTTAATTATTTAAAAGAATATTTTAATATTAAAAATATAAAACTAGTAAAGCACAAAATAATGCTGTGAATTTTGAAGCATAATACCAATAATACCATAAAACGTCTGCACAATATGACTTTAGTTAAAATATTGATTATATAACTACTGAAAATAATGCTTCCGCAAAATTAATAAATTACTTTTTTCCCTTTTTTTATAAAACCAGTAGCTAAGACGCCTGCAACACCAGAAGAATTGCAATCGCGTTGTCGACCCTACCCTTGATCCTAGGAACTCTGACCATCTTACTCAGTTACTCACCACAAGAATACAGCAGTTCTAGAGAGCATTATTATTTAGCTGTGGTCATCTGTAAGGTTGAGGTGCTTTCCCAGGCAGGCTGCTCCCGATTTTGAGCGGGATATATATTATAGACTAGCCCGTTGGCGCAGTTTGTAGTGACCCTGCTTTCTGCTCCGGGGGTTGTGGGTTCGATTCCCACCCCGAGTCTGGGTGTAATATACATATTTATTTATATATTTATATATGTATTATTTATAAGTATGTTTATCGAAAAAAAAATGTAGCTATACCAGTCGGCTGTTACCTATAACACAAGCATTAACTTGCTTACTTTAGGAACAGACGACCGTGTGTGTATTGTGCAGATATTTATTTATTTATTTATATTTCCTGCTGTGCCCTACCTCAAAAACACTATAAATAAATTTTCTGACTTGTTAATAATGTAAGCCAGAAAAAGTGAAGGATGAGATCAAAAAGAAGTTTAGGTACCAATGAGCAATTAATCTATTTAATATTCTGTAGTTTTGCAGCCCTAACTTTTGCATCACCGTGCCGATCGATGCATATCGACTTGAGCAAATGCCTGAAGACACAATAATTTATATATCTATATACCTATGTGGAATTTGTCTTTATTATTCCATTTTCAGGTTTATTTTGTTCTTACACATATATACCATATGTCCTTGAGGGTTGCATCTTGCTTTTATTTTACAAAACAATCAAACATGTGGCTTAGTAGCTTACCCGTAAAATAGACACGCGTAAAAGACAGCTAGAAAGATTAATAAAAAACATGTAATAACAAACGCCTCACTCTCACCGCCTTTCAATAGGATTCAGTATCTGGCCACGGAACATTCGCCGAGGCGAATATCCGCGCGGTGCGAATGGTGAAGCGTCTAGCGACTGAAACAAACGCATAGTAATGTACGTAGCAAGCCACGCGCAACGGCGACCGGCGAAGCGACCGGCGAAATGTACCGGGCGAATCGCGCGGGCGACTTGCGGCGAGACGGGCGAACAAAACAAAGGCATGAATCAGTACGGCGCACACCACGGAGTCGAGCGATATTCGCGGCGAAAGTGTCGCTGAGTGTCGCACTTCCTTACTAGTCGCGGCGGCGAACTTGGCTACCCGCGTGGCCTGCAAATCTTGCCGCGCGAATGGTCGCCTCGCCCGCCGCGCCGCCGTTCGCACCGCCGTTCCCCGTGGCCAGGCGGTAACTCCTGTATTGGAGGTCCGGAAGCACAATACACAAACACAAACATCCAAACCATGGAAGACTTGCTTCAGCGTGTAATATCCCAATGTTGGGCATAGGTCTCTTTCCCCATGTAGGAGAAGGATCAGAGCTTAATCCAACACGCTGCTCCGATGCGGGTTGGCGGATATATTCCCTACTAAGTATCTGGCCACGGGACATTCGCCGAGGCGAATATCCGCGCGGTGCGAATGGCGAAGCGTCTAGCGACTGAAACAAACGCATAGTAATGTACGTAGCAAGCCACGTGCAACGGCGACCGGCGAAGCGACCGGCGAAATGTACCGGGCGAATCGCGCGGGCGACTTGCGGCGCGACGGGCGAACAAAACAAAGGCATGAATCAGTACGGCGCACGCCACGGAGTCGAGCGATATTCGCGGCGAAAGTGTCGCTGAGTATCGCACTTCCTTACTAGTCGCGGCGGCGAACTTGACTACCTGCGTGGCCTGCAAATCTTGCCGCGCGAATGGTCGCCTCGCCCGCCGCGCCGCCGTTCGCACCGCCGCGCCGATCCCCGTGGCCAGGCGGTATGAGTAACGATCGCGATTAACGTGCTCTCCGAGGCACGGTGGGGAGACCCACAAGGACTGCACAAACACCCAGACCACGGCAAACATCTGTATGGCCAATACCCAATACATATGTTTGTCATGTGCGGGGATCGAACCCGCAACCGCCCGCGCAACAGCCACAATCTAGTGCTGTGACCACTGCGCTAACCACGGAAGACACCTGTATGATATCAAATGCTTATAATGAGCGGAGATTGAACCCGAGGACGCTAGCACAACACCCAGTGCATTGACCACTGCGCCCACGCGTCTTTAATTTCTCTATCAATTACTATCTAAGTATCTACTGTTTCAATAACCATTACTAGTTGTACTACTACTAATTATTACTACTACGAGTTATTATACTTCTACAAGTTGTCTAATTAATGAGGCTTATGATAAAAAAATTACTAAATGTTGAAATCCTTATTAGTACACATAAAAAAAGTGAAATCTGTTTGTTCATTTGCTTAACCCACTTTTATGTCCCAAGTGTCATGTAATTTGGCTTGGCTAGGTACATACCTGCTTGCGTCTTTTGTAATTACGAAGGGCATAGTAGCCTTCATAGGAATAATCCAGATACCTAGAATTATATCTAATTATCCAGCTTACAACTTTTATTTCATGTTATAGGTCAATTTTTTAACTTAATTTACTCGTATGTATTTACAAACAATTGTTTATATAATACTAGCGACCTCTGTCAGTCCATATTTTTAAATAATAAGTAATCACCAACATATCATATACTAAAAAAACAGAAATAGTTATTACTATATATAGTTATTACTATTTCTGTGACTAAAACCTTCTCCGAAACACGCTGCATCTTATGGTATAGGTAAGTATTATATATTATGTATTCAGATCGGTTTAGTAGACAGACCCTTATTAGTAACTAGCTTCTGCGCGCGACTTCGTCGGCGTGGACTCCGCTCCTATTGGTCTTAGCGTGATGATACATAGCCTATAGCCTTCCTCGATAAATGGGCTATCTAACACTGAAAGAATTTTTCAAATCGGCCCAGTAGTTCCAGAGATTACCGCGTTCAAACAAACAAACAAACAAACAAACAAACAAACAAACAAACAAACAAACTCTTCAGCTTTATATATTAGTATAGATTTTCGCATTATAACCGAACAAAAAAACCCGCTCTCCATTTATTAGTAAAGATAAGATATCAAAGTAAACTGTAATTTTTAAGGAATTAAAACAATTTCTTGTCTTTTTTTCCTGGAATTACTTAATGTTTATGATTATGTTAACACTAGAGTGTAATAAATCTTTGTGTGCAAGACAGAAAATGTTAAAAATCGTTAAAACGCTAAGGAACATTTCGATGTAAATTAATTAACAGTGTCTGTCTGTGATTAAAAAATAACTGTGTTTATTATAGTGCATATAGTTATTTATGCACTTATTTAAAAAAAAATAACGGTTTAAAATTTTTTTGTCTGTCTGTTTGTCTGGGCTAATCACCAAAATAAAAAATTAAAGGGAGCGGGTGAACCAAATTTTATGGGACTTTTACTGGAAGATAGAAAAAAGTAAGATGATGTTAAACATAGGCGGCAACGATGGCAGTCCAAGTAGGGCCACCAGACAAGATCCATCCAGCTGATTCGAGGTGTAAGACAGGGAAAACGCACTAGAGGATGTCTATCGGACACTATCGTGATATGGACTGGGCACCTCACGTGACCACCAATCGTGGGTTGGGCTCAGGATGAATTTGGATAAAGCCAAGGTGATGTTCAACGACCATGTTACTCCCGAATCAATCTATGTCGAAGACATATAGAATAGATATAGGGAGCCCTATAAGTTGTCCGGAAGTATATCTAGTTATCTACCTCGGATAAACATAGCAGTTGGGTGAAGACAACTTCGAGGGTGAAATCGCGCGTACAACTAGTATTTATAATTAAGAATAGCTCGTTAATCAATTTTATTTGACAGCTGTAATATTGCGATAAAAACGAGAATTTATTTCTGTGTTTAAAATATACTGAATACTTCTTTGTTAATAAAAGAAGGAATTATTCATATCTTTGGTACCTACTACCTACGTATATGTCTAACCTAGTATTATAAAGAGGAATTTTGATTTGATATGATTTGATTTGATTTGATTTGATTTGATTTATTGTTTTGTTTTTTATAATAGATACATTTTAAAACTACTGGACCAAATTTAAGAACTTTTTCATCAGCATATAAGCATTATACATATAATTGAGTGTCATGTGATAGGTACGTATATTTAAATAAGGAGAAAGCGCAACAGTCAAAATAGTGCAATCAAGCCGCGGGTAGAAAGCTAATTGGAATATAAATGAATACATATATAATCTATACTAATATAATAAAGCTGAAGAGTTTGTTTGTTTGATTGTTTGTTTGTTTGAACGCGTTAATCTCAGGATCTACTGGTCCGATTTGAAAAATTCTTTTAGTGTTAGATAGCCCATTTATCGAGGAAGGCTATGTATCATCACGCTAAGACCAATAAGAGCGGAGTCCACGCCGACGAAGTCGCGTGCAGAAGCTAGTTGTAATATACATATAGTGGTGTAACAGAAGTACTTAGCTGCCTGTAGGTTTTTATCCCACTGGGATGCCAAACAAATGTATGGTGTTTGAAACACTAGGAGCGTCTTAGTCCCGTTGCTCACCCGCTGTCAACATAGCGCTCTCTCTCCCTTCCCTTAACCTCTACTTATGTGTTCACTAAGGAAACGCAACAACTGAGGTCAGTATTATTTAGCTGTGACTTTCTGTAAGGTTAAAGTTTAGCTCCAATCTTTGCACACTAGATTAAGTATCGCAAGATATTTGCTGTGCCCTACCGAAGAGTTAAATTCAGAGGATGGGCTTCTCTCAACCTGGAAATAGACACGGAGATGCTAATCGTTTTTTGACTTACGTTTGATCAAATTTTTTGTTACAAACGTCTAAAAGAAAAAAGAAGAAATTAATATCTACTGTCATTGATGATTTTTTTGTTGTATGGGACTATGTAAATTTCACTACTATTACAATGTACTCTGTGGTCTAAGTCAACACTTGGCCAACAGTTCAACATCTGGAGTTTCTATTTTCATATAATTTCAAAGTATCTTCATCATTAGTTGTCAACCGGCACTTAATCTGTATTTAACGCTATTAAAATGTATTTAACACTAGCTGACCCGGCGAAATTCGTACCGCCTAACAGTCGATTCTTTAATTTTTTATTTTTTTTAATACTTATCCTTCCCGGAACCCCTCCACTAACTCTTAAACTTTTAGGTATGGTTTTAAAGTTCAAATTGACTTTTAAGTTTTATTACGAATCTTTTGTATGGGAATATAGATAATGGTTGGTTTTAGACTTTTTCAGGCAATTTTTAAAATTTTTCTCTCTGTAAGAACCATCCTCGTACTTCAAGGAATATTATAAAAAAGAATTAGCGAAATCCGTTTAGCCGCTTTCGAGATTTGCGCTTAGCAACGCATTCAGCGATTCATTTTTATATATATTATAGAGATTAGAGTGCAGAAGTTACTGCGGTGTATTTTTTAAGCATTTCATTTATATAAGTACCATGCTTAAAAAGAAACCAAATCTATTTAAGTATCTCATCATCTCATCTATATCCTTATTAATTTACGCAGATATAAAATGTAATTGGTGGGCTGGCACTTGTTTTACGAGTATATATATTTACGTTAAATTCCATTAAAAAACGTGTAGTAATATGTTTAAAAATATTGACAACATAACGGATATTTGTACGAGTTCTAATGAAGAGGTTGCAATAAGGAGTTAGCAATATTGCAAGGAAACTCTTGCCAATAATTACAATGAATTTTGAATTTGTCTTGCGTAACGTAGTGTGCTTATTTGTACAGAAAATTGTCAGTCAAGCAAAGGAAAAGTAAGAAAAGAAAGATAGAAAAGCCGAACTTTAAAATACACCACTGAGTTCAATACTAAATCACTCAAATGATCAATAGCGTATTACCTAACTAGAAATTCATTTCAAGCGACCTACAACAATATTGTTCTTAAATAATTAAAATTAATACATACAACATCTATCTAATCACTTATCTATACTAATATAATAAAGCTGAAGAGTTTGTTTGTTTGTTTGTTTGTTTGTTTGTTTGAACGAGCTAATCTCAGGATCTACTGGTCCGATTTGAAAAATTCTTTCAGTGTTAGATAGCCCATTTATCGAGGAAGGCTATAGGCTATATATCATCACGCTAAGACCAACAGGAGCGGAGTCCACGCCGACGAAGTCGCGCGCAGAAGCTAGTTAGTAATATTTTTGTTCGATTTTGATAGACGATAGTCTATTCGCGTTAAGAAAATAGTAACCCATTGCTGTCATTTAGCCTTGATTATTTTTTTTATATATACCTACTATAAAGGTGGCAAACAATCGCGTTGTCGACCCTTGTCCCGACCCTCCCCTGCTGGGGCATTGGCTCTCGCTACCTTACTCACTACACGAATTTAACACTACAAAAGGGAAGTAATATTTAGCTGTGATCTTCTGTAGTACGTGTCTGTAAGATATTTCCTACTGTGCCCTCAAGAAAATAATAGTAAATTAGAACGGCTGTCTGAATGATTTACTTCAACTGGTCAATTTCAACACGATGTTCTAAAATTTAAATTACTACACGTATACGTAACAGCGATGAATCAACATTTTCTTAACGTGAGTATATTAATCTTCAGATTTGAAATGAAGTATTGTATGGTTACGAAACCTTTTGGAATTCAATTAGATGCAATGCCATGATTATTTTATGTTTATTCAGCAGTTGCAAAATTCAGTGGATTTTAAAAGGCGACCACATCAAAAATGAATGAAGGCGAAAGTAGAAGAAAATGTATTTATTACAAGAAATAGTTGAAGCTTATAAAAAATATCTCTTTATACCATACATACCTAGTTATGATTATTTTTTATTGAAAATGTATTGAATACATTTGAGTAATACAAATTTGGCAAACAAGGGCAAAAAAACTACGGACACTATTATTTATTTATCTGTAATCTTATGTAAGTTACTGTCCGAGATTAGGCTGCTTAAAATTAAGAGCAGGGTATTTCCTGTTGTACCCTACGTTCATACAAGAAATACAATAATAGTAGAACCATTGCGATAAAGGTTCACTGAGGTGTGGCCCTCATAGCTGATTACTTAGATAGGACTATAAGATTAAAAGTTTCATGAGAAGGTTTTATTTTAAACTTTTAGCTAATTTTTAGCTTTTTTTTTAGAAAAAGAAAAACATCAAAATTATTCGCGTTTTCAATATTAACAACACAAATATAGACTGTAATTAATTTATTCTAAGTACCTATTTATTATGCTTCCCATTTTTTAAATAATTTTAGTAAGGAATCTAAATTTAAGGTAAATATTTATTTGTATTAGTCTGCATTCAATATTTGTAGGTGTTTGTGACAAAACAAAAGAATGGCATTGATACAATTTTCTTCGTAGACTAATTTCAATAACAAACATTCAATGTAAGCCAATACCTATTAATGCACCTTTCAAATGCTTCTACTGTTTCACAACACGAAATATAATAATAGATTACGTCTTTGCTTGATTTAACCTCTAAGTATACGGTCTAATTGTAGACATTTGCGTAATACTTTATACGGATTTTACCATGTGCCTAGTGGAATTTTTCATCGAATAACTGTGTCTCTCCTTTTCCCCCTATTGTTGTTATTAAATATACATACTTTATTTTATTATTTTTATTTAAAAAAAAGGAGTGTGCTTTAGATAGACCACACGACTGAAACGTAACTCTCTCATTTTCTATCTTCACTAACTTATATCTCCCTCTCTATAATATAGCGTAGCGTTGACTCTATCATCCCACTGCTGATGCTGATCATAAACTTCTTTCTTAATACATATTTATAGGAGAAGGGTCGTAGCTTAGAATAATAACGCATAGAAACCTAGTACGAGCGCAAAAAGTGGGAAACTGAAACTTAGTTATAAATGGCTAGATTCTCTCGGCGAGCCGTCAGTACTCAAGGTCGCATTCCGTCAAACACAGCTCGCGAGTAAATAATTAAAAATGACAGTTTGTAGCGTGAAGAGGTGTTATAACGAGTCAGGAAAACAAAAAGAATGTGATCAAATTACATTTCACAAGTAATTACTTACATATTATAGATTATATTTGCGTAAATCGATAATTAAACAAAAATTATTACAACCAAACTTCTCACAATACAGTGTGGCTAGTTGTGGGGAAAAAAATACCCACATTGCTTTTAATTTTTTTCTTAATTTTGAAAAGAAAAAAAAAAACAGTTTTTGATATACCTACTACTTACGATATTGAATACGATATAACATTTTACCAGTTACGAGAAAGTAACTTGGCGTTAGGTATTTTATATTAGTTTTCGTAGACAGGATACTGGCGGCAATTTTGTGTTGGCTAAAATAAATAAATTTCTAAAACAAAAGTAGTCTAAGTTACTCCTTACTATATCAGCTATCTGCTAGTGAAAGTCTCGTCAAAATCGGTCCAGCCGTTTCAGAGATTAGCCGGAACAAACAGACGGACAAAAATTGTAACAAATGTTATTTTGGTATATGTACCGTGTATACATCCATATGCATTTAGTAAAAAGCAGTTATTTTAATATTATAAACAGACACTCTAATTTTATTTATTTGTAATAGATAAATTTTATTTTACCTTCCGTAAAAATATGTCATATGTATTACATGAAAAATCATCTTCATGACATAAAATACTTGTCTTGATTTGATCCAGCAACATAGTAATACATTTCCCACATTTTTGTCGGTAACGGCCTAGTAATGGTCTCACTGAAAGCTACATTTGTGTGCGTTTGAGGAACGTAGACACATTCGGCTAACGCACACAAAGAAATTGAAATAGTGACACGGTATCGCTCGTGTTTTGTTCTAGACGCGGCTTCTATGCGTTATTATTCTAAGGGTCGTAGCTTATTCCACGACGCTGTGTCAACGCGGGTAATTTATATACAAAAGAATAAAAACAAATGAGTCAGTTAAAAAAATTACCAACATCTATACTAATATAATAAAGCTGAAGAGTTTGTTTGTTTGATTGTTTGTTTGTTTGTTTGAACGCGCTAATCTCAGGATCTACTGGTCCGATTTGAAAAATTCTTTCAGTGTTAGATAGCCCATTTATCGAGGAAGCCTATAGGCTATATATCATTACGCTAAGACTAATAGGAGCGGAGTCCACGCCGACGAAGTCGCGCGCAGAAGCTAGTATGTAAAGCTTTAATACGGTAAATGCTGGTATAAAATTTGTTAGCTAGCCAACCTTGATCTTTTAACATTGTATGTGTATGTTTAAACAAAAACACATAAGTTGCTCAAAAGGTTGAGTAAATGAGATACAAGCATCTTGTAAATGACATCTCAGATGAAGATATGTGATGTGTTCCATTTTATTTCACACTCTGGTCTAGGTCAATGACATTATGAATGGACCGCCGCAGTTTTTTGTCATATCCACAAATTACCTAACAGTTGTGCGTGTTACAAATGTGAAATGACTACTACAAGCACTTCGCTATACTACAACAGAACTACCTATTTATACAGTAGGTACTATATTACTACGTTTTATTAGTCAACTTTAAAATTCTAACGATAACTTTTATTACAGCCCCGGGGCCTCCACAAAAGAGTCTTAAAAAATATACATATTCAAATTCTGACTAGTAAACACTAGTAAACAAATTTTCGAAAATGATTTGGGACCAAGGGGCCTCCAAGCAGGAGCATTTTTTTCTGATTTTTTTTCTTTTACTCGGGGCAACATCCTTTGTTGAAAAAAAAATCAATTTTTGATGACCTCGCAAGGTCTGGTCGGTCAATTATTTTTATTACTAACCAGCTGATTTTTTTTCTTTTAGTTAGTTAATATCTATATAATTTAATAGTAATATTGTCCTACAAATTGCGTGGTACGTTATCCCGGTTCTACCGCACTAAACCCCCTGCGGGAGCCTTCAGCCACTTAAATTGGAGGGTCCCGGATCTGCAGGCAAGAGGATCCCTCCAGCGACAGGCTGGCCTCGGCGAAAAGGCTAGACTTCTCCTCTCTGGGGACTGTCCGGCTCACCTCTGAACAGTCCCGACGACGCCGTGTCTAGCAGGACCGGGTTCCCATCCCGGCCCGACACGGGCACAGGGGCGTTACTGGAAGCGCATTAAGTAGCGCCTCCTACGCACCCCCATTCGTCGCCCGCGGGTGGAAGCCTCGTCGGCGGCCTCCTCTCTCACCCGCTCGTCGGCCTCTTTCTGGGACATTACTGTCTCGCAGAAGGAGACCATCGCCGTCCAGGACTCATCGTCGCCGAGCATCGCGGTGATGACGCTCGGGAGTGACAAGTCACCTCCGAGGACTGTCGTCAGATCGCGACGCAGCGCCCGCGCCGCCCATCTCGGGCACACCTCGAGGGTGTGCTGGGCAGAGTCCACCGCCGCGCCGCAATCCCGGTCCTACGCTCACTGCTGCTCTATCCCCTGCTATCTCTGTTAGCTACCACAATCGAGAGTTTTCGTAGAGGAATTTTTTGTTCGCCTCATCAAAATGAAGCTACTTCCGGAAAATTAGTTTGATACTAATCAGGTGAAAAAAATGTACCTACTAGGGATCCCTACCTATAACTGAATGTTTTGATTATTTGCTGTTATCAACCGATTTCAAAATAAGAATATATATATATATATACTAGCTGTGCCCCGCGGTTACCCCCGCGTTAATTTGAGGAAAATCATAGCTAAAGCCTTTCCTAATTTCAAGTTTGTAGGTGTATTTTTCATGGGACTTTCATACAAACTGTCATCCCCTGTTTTAACCCCAAAAAGGGGTTGATTTCTCAAAATACATTATTAGTAGGCCTCAACACCATCTATAGAGCATACATTTTGAATTTCAAGTCTCTTACTACAAAAACATAGGACTTTCATACAAACTTCCAACCCCCGTTTTACCCCCTTAGGGGTGGAATTTCGTAAAACCCGTTCTTAGCTGATCTCTACTCGGCGAAAGGATTATTCCTACGAAATTTCAAGTCTCTATGCCTTATGATTCCAGAGATATCGTGATGAGTCAATGGGTGGATATCTCTTTTATATATATAGATTAAAGACAAACAAGAATTTAGATAATAAGAAATGGAATTACCTAATAAGGATATGACAATGTGATTTAAAAAAAAACTAGGAATATTCACAATATTAAATTGTGTATCGTTACATAATTTTGCATATCTGAATACCGATATCTATGAAAATATTTTATTTTTCTATTATAACAATAATTAATATTTATTTCAATAAATTAAACAACATTATTTAACGTGAGTAAACTTTACTATTCTTCACTCCACTAACATCGATGTCAATAGATTATACCACTACAGCCTATCACAGTCCACTGTTGGAAATAGGCCTCCACAAGTTCGCGCCCGACATTATGACGCAAACTCATGTGTTTTGCCCATAGTCACCACGCTGGGCAGGCGGGTTGGTGACCGCAGGGCTGGCTTTGTCGCACCGAAGACGCTGCTGCCCATCTTCGGCCTTGTGTATTTCAAAGCCAGCATGGATGGTTATCCCGCCATCCGTCGGCTTTTTAAGTTCCAAGGTGGTAGTGAACTGTGTTATCCCTTAGTCGCCTCTTACGACACCCACGGGAAGAGAGGGGGTGGCTACATTCTTTAGTGCCGTAGCCACACAGCACACAGCAATAGATTATACATCAAGGTAATTATGTTTACTCGCAAACGAAAAAAAAACCGACTTCAATTAAGTCGATCAGAAATCAACGTAGGTATGACGAAAAAATAGTTAAGTAAATACGCATTATTAAAGATAACTCATAAAGTACCTACTCATCGGATCTCGATCATAGTTAAATGGGACCACATGATGAGCACCAGCTTTTGTTCAAAAAAAGAATCATCAAAATCGGAATACCTAGTAAAAAGTTATGCGGTATACTACAACGTAGGTCGACGAAAACATAATCAAGTAGATACGCATTATTTGAGAAAACTCAAAAAGTAATCAGATCTCGATTAAATTTAAATGGGACTACATGACAAATATCACATTTCGATTAAAAAAAATAATTAAAATCGGTCCTCGCAGTTAAAAGTTCCGAGAGAACATAGAACATATATACAGTCATACACAGCCATACACAAACACAGTCATACAGCAAATACAGTCGAGTTTGATAACCTCCTCCTTTTTTTGAAGTCGGCTAAAAATTTAAAGTCGTCACGACTTATTTCAAATTAAATTCAGATCTTATACAAAAAGTTTCAAAGGTCAAGAATATTAGACATTTTTATTAATAAAATCATAGTGAACTTGACCTAAAAGGCTAAAACGACACATTGATAAATATTAAACAAAATAAACATTAGTATTCGCAGTTCGGTGCAACTTGTCAAGTATGAACTGCTTATATAATAGAAAACGTTCAAATACGACCAATGCCGTTTTTAAATCTCTTACATATTATGTACATGATGACTACGATTTTGAAGTACCTACTTGGGTTTTTAAGTTAGGAAAAAAGATCCATTATATTTCCGTAGGTACCTTAATTTTTTGTACATTTATATTATTCTTTATACAAAAAACACACAGATGTTGTGGAAGTTCACTGCACGAAATATTTTGCAAACAATTTGGAGCAGCTCGACCGGGGAAATATCTGAATCTTACAGAAGATCAAAGCTAAATAATACTGCTTCCATCAACCCTATATATTGTTGCGTACCTGTAGTGAGTGAGGAAGCCTGCAGAACTCCTGGGGAAGTTAGTGGCCTGTTTTAATGTATTAAATGTGTAAACAAATCTGACTTACTGGCAAATTAAAAATTGAAATATAAAAAATATATAAGAATACTGTAGTTTAATATTAAAAAAGTACTTAACTTTATATTTTCTCGTTACTTCG
Organism: Melitaea athalia; assembly: GCA_905220545.2. NCBI lineage: Eukaryota > Metazoa > Arthropoda > Insecta > Lepidoptera > Nymphalidae > Melitaea > Melitaea athalia. The sequence continues at coordinate 4,195,798 of HG992178.1, read as the reverse complement.
TCTGCATATAATTGGAACTTTAAATAGTCTACTTAATTTCTTTAGGTTTTCATCAATCTTCAAACCCAGTGTGGAACTTCGGCCCGCTCGCCAGTGAGGGGTTGGATGAGAATTGCAGAGAACCGGGATGTTTGGCGGGAATTTAAAGAGCCCTAGCAGCAGACTGCAATAGGCTAATTAAGCGAAGCGAGCAATGCATACTATTCAACCATGTCTTGATCAATAGTGTCAAAAAAATTAAACACTATTCATACAACTCAACTCAGTGTTCAGCCTCTCACATCTATTAATTTAGTAACTAATAATTGTATTAAAACACTATTAAAAGCACTTTATGCAATACTAAATTATAAGTCAACTGCAGACTGCAGTAAATATTTATGATAGATTTTATTGATAGGTTATAACAATTATTACATAATTATCTAAATGCATTCTGAACGTAATTCATGTAAAGGACAATGCCTATTTGTGCCCGGTACGTGCTTTGACTAGTTTAGACAATTCATATATTTAAGTATCGTTTATTAATTGAAACTAGATTTTTAATAATATTCTAAAAGTGATCAAAGCCGTCGTTTATAATTTAATTTTAAAAAATATTTTAGTTGTATTCCGCGTTTGTCATGTCAAAATAGTTTAAATATAAATAGCAAGTCGTCATAGCAACCACACAAACAAACGCTTTTTTTAAATTAAAATATAAACCACGGCTTTGATTACTTTTAGACTATTATTAAAAATCTAGTTTTAATTAATAAAGAAAACTTTAATATGTCATTTTTCTGGTCGTGTTGGGGTTTATAATTTAATTAAAAAAAGCGTTTATTTCTATAGTTGCGTTTCCGACTTGGTATTTATATTTAATATGTTTTGACAGCACAAACCCGGAATACAAATAAAATATCTTTTTTAATTAAAGTATAAACTACGGTTTTAATCACTTTTAGAATATTATTAAAAATCTATTTTCGATTAATAAAGGATACTTAAATATATGAATTGTCTGAACACGTACCCGGGCACGGCTTCATAGAAAATAGGCATTGTCCTTTTACCGTCACGTACTCATTCAAATGTTCATAATGAATAAAACATATAGATAATTATGTAAATAGTTAATTATCTCTTGCTTGCAGTTGCGACGAGCTGTAAACAATATTTTTGAAGTAAAACTTTTTTACGCACGCTTGACGCCGAGTACCTAAGCTGGTGAATGCGTGATGAGAGCGTTACAAAGTGTGATCCGGCGAGGCGAACGGAAGTTGAGAGGGAGATATAAGTTAGTGAAGATAGAATAATTGTGTTTGCTCGCAAACGAAAAAAAAGCGACTTCAATAACATCGACAAGTAATACAACGTAATAAGACGAAAAAATAGTCAAGTAAATACGCGCTATTAAAGATTATTCAAAAAGTTGTAATCAGTTTTCGATCTAATTTAAACAAGACTACAAGACAAGTATTAGCTTTCGATTAAAGTAAGAATCATCGAAATCGGTACACCGAGTAAAAAGTTATGCGGTATAATATAACGTAGGTCGACGAAAAAGTAGTCACGTAAATACGCATTATTAGATATAACTATAAAACTACTTGTCAGATCTCAATTAAATTAAAATGGGACCACATGACACGCAACACCTTTCAATTAAAACAAAATTGATCGAAATCGGTCCACCCAGTCAAAAGTTCTGAGCTAACATACATAAAAAAAAAAAAAAAAAAAAAAAAAAAAAAAAAAAAAAAAAAAAAAAAAAAAAAAAAAAACATACGTGTCGAATTGAGAACCTCCTCCTTTTTTGAAAGTCGCTTAAAAAGAGAGAGAGAGTTACACACTCGATTTTATTTAAGGCGCAAGATGCTACATCTATGTATAAATCAATATCATGACATCTGAGATGTTTTCTTAAGAGTGCGCATAATGCAAAATTACCATCTTCTATTTGTTTTGACATGAAAAGTTCCAGACCAAATCTTAAAATAAAAATATATGACAAACTACGTGATATTTGCAAGGGTTGACCCATATCAAAAACATAAAATAAGGAAATTTCCTCGATAAAATATAATCACGAAGTAACCTCTAATTTTTATATTTTTTCTATTTATACTCGATATGGTTATGACCATTAAGACAAAAATTTGATAATTAATTACATTTAAATATGAGTAAAGGCTATGCCAAGGCATTTAATGTAATTACTTTTAGTTTCGGAATTATATACAAAATAACATATTTGTCGTTTTTTACATTCGTAATGCGCTCAAAACTATATCGTCTATCGCACTCTGACACGAGGCTTTGTGTATATTTTGTTTCATCGGGCGCGCGGGTGAAATCTGATTTTTTGCTCGCCTTATGCACGCTCTTAAATAGTTTACTGATTTTCACTTAAATTAATCAAGCAGGATTAGATTTTAAATTTTAAAGAATACTTAGGGTTAGGACCATACATGGCCTTATCTATATATGTATAATGAGGGACGGTTATTAGTCAGGTTTTCACTTTTGTACTCCGGCACAGGAACTCGCAATGACGCATGCGATATATTGCTGATCTAAATGTGGAAGGCGTTAGTTAAGCTAAACTTTTGTATATTTTTGTGATTGCATTAAGTACCTGAATATCGGCTACAGTAATCCTGTTTTTAACAGGTATTCCTTTCGCTCAAATATACCATTTTGGATTATATCGCTTTTGCATATCTTTTTTTGAAGTGAAACTTCTTTAGGCGCATGAGGGCTAAAGTTCGAGCGACCGCTAACGCGGCAACGTCAGGGACGGTCAGTACCTGGATGGAGTCTAATGATATGTCAGATTTTTTTTTAATTTTAATAATTGGAGTTTTAAAACTAGACTAACAGAAATAGTCTAAAGCTGATGATGATATTAGACAGGCCATTAATCTTATGAAAAACTTCTTTCTACTCACCATTTTTTATTTAAGATAAAATAGTATGATAAATTATTAAACAAAGATTACATTTAACTGCAATAGGATTAATAGCTAACCACATATTTTTATTAGCAGAGTGCCTGAAATTAAAAAATAGCATCATTGTCAATATCCTCAATAACAAAAGCGCAGGCTGTTGGCACCAAATAAAAGTAATTAAATCTTGGAACTCATTTTTATTGTATTTGTAAATTAAAAGCTCTATAATTGACAATAATGTTTTTTTAAGCAATTGATATAATATTAATATACATGATGAAAAAAGAATAATTTAGACGAGGTTTTTTTTTGCACAAACCTGTGTTTCTAGGCACATGCAGGCAAACAGGCATTATAATATTAAAAGATGAATAGATTTGTGGAAACATTGATGCAAAATAATTGAATTAGTTTTAGATTTACCGGTAATTAGTTTTCAGATTTTAAAGTTAGGTAATATATTTATTATAAAAACGCAATAAAAATGGATATTATACATCTGTAGTGCCATCTAGTGTACTATTTCACAATTACGAAGTGACATTTTTTAGTATTTCTAATTTTCATTGAGTGACGTTAGATGGCGTTGTTATTACCACATTATAATTTAAAAAACATTATAATAAACATTATAACGTTACATTATAATTAAAAAAAAATTAAAACAAAGATTAAAAAAGTGTGCTTTACGACTGAAGTAACTTACCTACGAAACGTAACTCTCTCTGTCTCTTTACTAAATTATATCACCGTCTCAACTTCCGTTCGCCTCACCCAATCACAACATTCGTAACGCTCTCGTCACGCAGTCACCAACTTACTCCCCAACTCAAGCGTGCGTAAAGAAGTTTTACTTCAAAATAATGGTCTAAGATCCGAGAAGCTAAATCTTCCCTCATCTGTTAAATTAGATGAAACAATTTTTTATAGGCTTATTTCAATATTGTGAATTTATAAAAACAACCTCGGCCACCATAAGCCTGCTGCAAATAATAATACTTAAAAAAAATTTTTTTTTTTCTTCTAAAAAATCGTTTCCCTCTCATGTTAATAAGTTACAGCTAAAACCGTCAATATTTTACATTATATACCTGACTATAGTAGGCACCCATCTCTATGGTTGCTATATATACCTGCAGCCAGGTTACTGCTGACTGTGGTTACTGACCTGGCTGCAGAGTGTAGCAATCATAGAGATGGCTGCCTACTACAGTCAGGTATATAATGAAAAATATTAACGGTTTTAGCTTACTACATGTAATTAACATGAGAGGGAAAAGATAAAAAAAAAATTGCAGCAGGCTTATGGTGGCAGAGGTTGTTTTTATAAATTTACAATATTGAAATCAGCCTATAAAAAATTGTTTCATCTAATTAACAGACGAGGGAATATTTTGTTATATCCCACATCTTAGGCCATAACATAATATAAATAAAAAGAAAGAAGAAGAAAAAATAAATCAGATAATACTTATTTACCACATAAATCAATATAATTATCATAAAAAGCAGATATTTTAGTAACACATAAACCTATTTTTTAATTTAACTTTAATAGTATTTCTGCATAAAATAATTTCATACTTGTGTTGAGTAAAAAGCACAGAGTACATTGAATATACGGTAAAAAGCTCTGGTACATATTATGTATATGAATATGCTAATTCACTAGAATTTCGAAATTGATTGAGAACTCCAAATCAGATTGGTATCAGAATATTTATCTATTCAGTTTTTTCATCATTTTATACAACTAGGTCGGCAAACAAGCGTATGGCTCACCTGATGGTAAGCGATTACCGTAGCTTATACACGCCTGCAACACCAGAAGCATAGCAAGCGCGTTGCCGACCCTACCCCCAATTCCCCCGAGGAGCTCTGGTCACCTTACTCAACAACAGGAACACAACACTGCTTGAAAACAGTATTATTTAGCTGTGATCATCTGTAAGATCAAGGTACTACCCCAGACAGGCTGCTCCATATTTTGAGCAGGAAATTTCCTGCTGTGCCCTAGCAAGGGAGGTAAGGAAGATACATTTTCACTGCATAACAAGATTATAGACCCATTTTATTTGAAAAGAAACAAAATAGTCAGTTTTCATTACTTAACCTTAACATAAAACGAAGAGTACATTATAAATTGGTAAAATTAACTAAATGCTAGTACTATCACATAATTTATTTGATCAATATATTAAAATGAAAATGCATATGAAGTCTTCATTTCATTGCATATGAATATCAATGCTTGCAATAAGGCCACCTCTTGAATTTTGCTACATTAATTGTCTTATTATTTTCATGTATATATTTCATAATTATTATCATCATCACATCTCTTGATTGTACACAAAAATATTTTATCTATACATCTATACAAATAAATAAAATTGGAGTATCTGTTTGTAATATTAAAATAACCGCTTTTTACTAAATGCATATGGATGTCTATACAGTACATACACCAAAATATTTTTTTTTTACAATTTCTATGTCTGTCTGTCTGTTTGTTTCAGCTAATCTCTGAAACGGCTAGACCGATTTTGACAGGACCTTTACTGACAGATAGCTGATGTAATAAGAAGTAACTTATAGCTAGTATTATATTAGGCTAGCATATTAATTTCATATATTTGTGTACAATCAAGTGTTAAGCAAACAATTACTTAATAGTACGAGGAATTTCATTAGGATTAATGACATAAAGAGAATAACCTCACAAGATCATTGGATATAATTCCTTCAAGGCCATATTCAATAGTATTACTGTTAACATTAAGTATCAACTATGACTAAGGTTTGTATCTAGCTATTTTGTGAGTCTGGACTGTTGCTACTCGAACTCTCATCACTACTATCCTCATCACTAGATGATTCTTCACTTGATTCATCCGAATTGTCACCCCGTGCCGCCTTCTTAGCCATTATTTCTTTGAACTTTCGCACTGTAATCTTTCGCGGCATGATTTCTCTTAAGAAGTCTAGAGTGTCATCCTCTTGGACTACGTCTGCTATGTGTTTATATTCGAGCAACATGTTTTTGCTGTTTTTGAATGCTCTCTTCGCTAGATCCGTTACGAATAATTCCTGAAATAAAATTTGTATAAAATAATATTGAACGTGAAGCTATACTTTGTCATTTTTGTTGTCGTGTCATTTTAATAGTTTGTTTAAAAGATAGGTACGTACCGTTACTTTTGTTACTAAATATAAAGGTTCTGGACCAACTGCGTCTACTTCTGGTGAACTTTTCATAATAGTTTTCACCCTTGAAAGTGGTAAATGCAAGTCTTTTTCTGCTTTTGGTGTCGACATTTCTGTTTTAATCTTAATTTCGAAGCGACGTTTTTGATCGATTTAATGGCTTTCAGTTGTGCCAGTGGAGCACGGTTGATTTCGCCAATATCACTTACAGGGGATAATACACGAAAGTGGTTGATCGATGCGGTTGAGATAACAAACGTTTTTGAATTTTACTATTTAATTAAACTTTCAGTGAAATTCAGTGAAAACTGAAAAAGCCGGTGTTTTGATGTTTTGAGGTTGCTAAAATGACAAATTGACATTTGACAATGACGTTTAATGTTTAAACTAACGCCGTTTCATTTGACGGCTTCAAGATTATTGTATTACATTTATTAAAAAAAATTCTTGGCATTCAAAACTAAAATCCGTTCGCCTTATATTTAATTAAAGTGCACAAACTATGTATTTATTTCAATATTCACACTCAACATAAACATTTTCTCACCAACATATCGAATCTTATGTATAGCCATTCAAATTCCAATGGTATTTGACCTAACGGTCGTAAGCGTATAATTAGCTAAATAAGTACAATCACAAGTTTTGCAATTGTTTAGGATCAAATGAAGTTGCTGCGAAAACTTCGCTGGGACAATAAATATATATTTGCTACTCTCATTGTATATTGTAAATTTCCTAAGAACTGTGCTTTAGAACTGCTTAATCATGAGTATCTTTAGTCGCAAACCGTTTTTAAACGGTTTTTAAACGGTTTTATTTAGCTCACCCCGTTTGTTTTATTCTTGGGTCAAATTTAGTAATTCAAATTTCATCCTCTTCCTGTCAACCGATTAATCTGAAATTTTGTATACACTTTGGATTTTGGTGACAATACAATTATGTTTATTCATTATCATTATAAATTCAAGATGGCCGCCGCTACAAAATGGCGGATAATTTATGTTTTATTAATCCCATCAATATGGGTACCAAATGAAAGGGCTCAACAAGCAAAATACAATATACTATAAAAAATTGAAATCCAAGATGGCGGCCGCTACAAAATGGCGGATAACGTAGGTTTTATCAATCCCATCAATATGGGTATCAAATGAAAAGGCTCAACAAGCAGAATACAATATACTATAAAAAATTGAAATACAAGATGGCGGCCGCTACAAAATGGCGGATAACGTAGGTTTTATCAATCCCATCAATATGGGTATCAAATGAAAGTGCTCAACCAGTAGAATACAATGTACTATATAAAATTAAAATCCAAGATGGCGGCCTCTACAAAATGGCGGAAAACTTAGGTTTTATCAATCCCATCAACATGGGTATCAAATGAAAGGTCTCAACAAGTAGAATACAATTTACTATGCAAAATTGAAATCTAAGATGGCCGCCGCTACCAAATGACTGATAACAATTTTTTATCAATCCCACCAATATGGGTATCAAATAAAAGGGCTTGACAAGAAGAATACAGTGCACTATACAACCTCAATATTTAAGATGGGCGCAGCCACCAAATGGCGTATAATAATAAGATTTAAATTTAGAAATTGAATCTGTAATTTAGGTATCTGATTAATCCAGCCTGAATCCACCACCCAAGTCAAGATAAGCCTACGTGGCTCTTAGTAGAGTAAGATCTTTGCAGGGACTACGTATAGAGGAGTTGGACTGCAATAAACTAACGGGCAAGAAACCTTGCAATAATGAAGCAATAAATGAATTAAACAGAATGCGAAATAAAAACTAAAAACTAGAAAATAAAAATAGGTAAAAAAACTTTTTAAGTTAAACGGTTTTATGTTAAACATAGATTGCAATGTTTAAGATAAATGTACTAAAAACCAAAAAATAATAAAATAGATACAGTCGTGGGAATTATAAACATATGCATAGACTAGACTAAAATAAAACCGTGGGGCACGTCAATTGTCTACAAATTATCGACTTAATGTGCGATAGAAGAATCGTTTAATTCGTCGTTAGGCAGTTGGCCCGCAGACGGTGAGGAAATTACTTACTATTTTCTTGCTCATGGAAATTCCAATAGTTATACACTCCATGTAAATAAAAGAGATGTTATAGTGTAACATTACAAAACAAACATTTTAATCAACGATTGTAGACAATTGACGTGCCCCACGGTTTTATTTTAGTCTAGTCTATGCATATGTTTATAATTCCCACGACTGTATCTATTTTATTATTTTTTGGTTTTTAGTACATTTATCTTAAACATTGCAATCTATGTTTAACATAAAACCGTTTAACTTAAAAAGTTTTTTTACCTATTTTTATTTCCTTATATGTTATGCCCGTTGACTTTCGATTTACGACGTGACTATATAGTTACATTTAGTTAACGTAACGGAATCACTCGTTTACAACATTGCCATAATATTTTGTTAGGCACTTAAGATGTATTTTTGTGACGGTAAATAAAAATTTTATCAATATGGATACTTCTCAAATTTAGTACACTAACATTGACCAAATAAAGTTAAAATCTCTATTTTAAAACCACCTACATGCCCACGAACTACGAAGTCACGAATGCTATTTGGTGCTTGACAACAATCGACATTATTGTCGATGCTCCGTATAAGAATCAAATGAGGACCAACACCGTCAATGGAACTTAACCTAAGTAACTATTACTAATTTTCTAAATCAGCAATTCTAAGTTTCAAAGATCATTGAAATATGTTTCACTGAACTTTAGCGACTTGTACCACCTAATGGTATCAACAAATGAAGCAATTACTCTTCACAATTGTAATTATTATTTATATCAAGTATGTATGTAATTTCATACATTATATTCAGATAAATCTAGCTGTATCCGTAACCTTATTCTCGATTGCTCTTTTATCACGACTTTAGTTAGGAAAGTTTTAAGTCATATTAACCCTCGGTCGGTCGCGCATTTTTTGTTTACGCGGTTGGTCGCGTGGGGTCTCTGAAGACCCCAAAAATAAAAAGCCTAAAAAACATCTATCTAATTATATTTTTCTAATTATCATAGCATACTATTGGTGATTAACCTAATAACAATTCAACTACAACAAGTTACGTAAAAATATTCTTTTGTTTCTGCCTTAAACTTACAATCTAAAAGTATACTCATAAATTTCTCTCCTTGAGATCACAATCACAAAAAAAATGTTTTAATATAATGAAATGCAGGAACTTCTCATTTTAATAAATTTATATCCAATAACACTAAAATAACGAAGACAGCTACGTAAAATTTGGAAAACACCAACAAAAAAAAAAAACATAAACTTTTACCAATTGAAGTCAGCCATTTTTTTACTTATTATCTTTTAGAACACAGTCAGTGCATACCGTTTTAATATGTTTTGGGTATATGTTACCCTTACAACAATGGCAGGCAGATTTGAATTTTCAATCTATTTGTCTTGGGCAATAAATGCAATGTTTTCTCATAGACACAAAATTATTTTCGTTGTGTTGAACATCCTGAAGAGGAGGTATGAATCGTCTCATAGATTGTTTCAATTCTCGAGGCAAATTTGAAAAGGTGGCCCCCCATTTATCAAGGGATCTTCATCATCATCATTATACGAACTTTCCAAATCTATGTGTTGTTCATTCGATTCGAAAACCACATGCTGTTCGTCCAACGATTCCAGAACCTGACGATGCTCACGCAAAGATTCCGAATTCTCAAGCAGTTCTTCCGGAGATAATTCATGTTGTTCTGTAGATTCATCTTTACATTCCTGCTTAGAATCAGTGCTATTCTCACTCCTTTCATCCGGGTATATACCGACTTTACCTTCTTCATCATCACTAATTCACTACCACTGGAAACATCGTTACTTTCACCATATAACCAGCTTAATATACGACCCAGATAGCATGTAAACTTGAGGCAAGTTTGCTATTCTTTGATTTTAAATTGCTGCGTCAAATATGACGAGGCAAGTTTGCGACAATATTGCTGGAATATTGTTAAGACAAAGATGATGTTTCAAGTTTGCGACAATATTGCTGGAATATTGTTATGACAAAGATGATGTTTCAAGTTTGTGACAATATTGCTGGAATATTGTTATGACAAAGATGATGTTTCAAGTTTCAATATAGAGAATCCTGAATCACGCTATCAATGTTTTTAAGCTCACTTAGTATATATACAGTTATCAGGAGAGTCTAGTAGGGAGTACGTTTCTACACAGTGGAGCTGCAATCATCGCGGAGGGTTGTTCTAAATTGCGCACGTGCATCGATCACTGATAATAATAACTACTAGTGATAATAAGTAATAGAAAGTACTTATAAGCGATAAACGCTTTTTTATCAAGTTTGAATTTCCTTTGAAAAAACAAACTTCATGCAAGTTTGTCACCTTGAAACTAGCAAGTTTGATTTAAACTTGCTGCAAGTTTATAAAGTTGCCATGGCAAACTTGAAGCAAGCCTTCATTTTTGATGTATCAAACTTGTTGCAAGTCTGAAACAAGTTTATTTTGTTATCTGGGGAGGTTGTTGTTTTTCGTCCATTTTAATAGTTAATTAAATCTAAAATAACTAAAAAATACGTAAAAAACATGTAACAAAAGAAATCTGAGCTGAAAAAATCCATTCAATTTTACTTACGTGGTTAGTCGCGTGGGGTCTTTCAAGGCCCGTTCGCACAAAACTCGTATATATCACACGGCGCTTACGCGCAAACTGAAGTTAACGGCGATACGCAGCAAGTATAATCCAACTTAGGAGGGTACCTAAAATATGGAGTCGCTGAGACGGTTTTAAATGTTTAAATTTTACATTTTTGTAGCACCTGGGCTTTCAAAGACCCCACGCGACCAACGGAGGGTTAAGATGCGCTGAACATTTCAAGGTTTTTGTATATTCAAGGGATCAAACGCCGTACGTTTCATGTTTTCTATATACCTACTCGGAAGTTCAATCATATTTGTAATTAATACTTATTTTTTTACAATACTCGTACACTAACACAAGTATAAATATGCTACCAAAAAGTAATGAACGCAATGGGACTACCAATAAGCTAGTTAATTACAATTAACATAAGTTGTAACTTTGATCGCCTCAGCCAATAACCAATAACACAACTGAGGTAGGGCACAGCAGGAAAAATGCTGCTCAAAATCTGGTGCAGCTTAATGGGGAAGTACCTCGACTTTACGGAAGATCACAGCTAAACAGCACTGCTCTCAAGCAGTGTTGTGTTCCTGTGGTGAGTTAGGTGGTCAGAATTCCTGGAGGGGATTGAAGGTAGGGTCGGCAACGCGCTTGCGATGCTCCTGATATACACACATGTATAGACTACCATAATCGCTTACCATGAGTTGTAAGCTTATTTGCCGAGCTAGTTGTACAAAAAAAAAGAAGTTAAGTGAACCGTGTTGAATATTTTGAATTTTCAGAATTCGGGGGTCATGCGCAGCAGTGCAAACTTAGCACCTCATCGATGGAATTTTGGGTCGAAAATGACCTTAACCGATAGGTCTATGTTAGGTCCGTATAGGTTCACTAAGTTTTTCGTTAGGTCCGGTATAGTTTTTTAATAAATAATTTTTTAAATTTAGGTAAAAAAATGCAATTTTACACCCCATCCAAGGATTTTTAAAATCAAAATGATCTTAATTGATAGGTCTACGTTAGGTCCGTATAGGTCCACAATAATTTTTGTTAGGTCCCCTATAGTTTTTTAATAAATATTTTTTTTTTAAATTTTGGTAAAAAAAATTGCAATTTTATTATTAACTGATTTTACGAAAACTTATAACGGTTTTTACGAAACTTTACCCACAAGAGGGCGTTGCGGGGGCGTTAACAAATATATTATGGCAAAACAACGTTTGCGGGGGTCGGCTAATAAGTAATTAAGTATATAAAAGCGAAAGGTCACTGACTAATCACGAAATCTCGGAAACTATAACACCTACAAACTTGTTTGGCAGGTAGGTTCCTCGTAGGGAGTAGAAAGGACGCGCTAAGAACGGATTTTACGAAACTCCACCCCTAAGGGGGTAAAACGGGGGGTATGCTCTATAGATGGTATTGAGGTGTACCGTGTACTAATAATATATCTTTAGAAAGCAACCCCTTTTTGGGGTTAAAACAGGTATGGTAGTTTGTATGAAAGTCCAATGAAAAATAATTACCTAATCTATCTATCTATCTATACTTATTATAAAAATAAGTCCCCCGGCCGCGTCTTTCTGTCGTCCTGTCTGTCCTCCTGTCTGTCTGAACGCGATAAACTCGAAAACTACTGAACGGATTTTTACACGGTTTTCAATAATAGAAAGAGTGATTCTTGAGGAAGGTTTAGGTGTATAATTTATTATGATTTTATGTAAATTAACAGAAATACGGCGATAAATGTTGAAGAGGTCGCAAAAAATCTCGCCAACGGGGACCTTTCCTCGCAAACGCCGCGGAAACTAGCAAAGATATAGTTAAGTAATGTACTAGCGAATTCAAAATCTATAAAAATGCTACAAAAAAGTCCGCGACAGCATATCTCTATCTCTTACGGTTGACTTACAATAAACACTTTTATGTTCAAATTTTTAATTAAAAAAATTACGTTATTTTCAAAGCTATTTTCTTTAGTTCAGTATTAATCTTCAGTATTAATCTTCTTTAGTTCAGTAATAATTAAATATGTTAGTTAGCTTAAGAATTTAATGCAGATTAAAATTGCCCTTAACTCTATATCAATCAGATGAATAGTTTTTGAGATATCGTCGTTAGAAGTAATTATTAAAAATAATTAATGCGCAACGAAGTGGGTACGGGTCGGCTAGTATACTTAAAGTTCTATATCCATCGATTTCATTGATTCTAAAAATTATTAATTATTTTTTCCTTTCATTAGGTATTTACTATTTAGCTTTTTCGAATGTAATTAAAAATTATTTGGAAATAGCTAACTCCACGCGTACGAAGTCGCGGGCGGCCGCTAGTCTATACGCCCTAATTCAAGACCACTGGTCCGCTTAGCTTAGATAGCCTATTTATTTAGGAAGGCTATAGGCTATATAATATTTTAGTACTTATTTTCTTCTTAAATTAACGTACGTGAAACCGCGGGGCACATCTAGTATTTTATTATAATAAATAAAAATGAATTGTTGGGCTTACAGCGTTTTACTTGAAAATATTTTCGGGGTAATATTTTATGTCATAGTAAAAAAAATATGTCAGCGAACATCCAAAAAATGAGTACAGACAACCTATAAATCTCCTCTTTCATAAGTCGGTAAAATAAAAAAATATTTCAGAGATAAAAATAAGCTACTTAATTACGAAGCTACATAAAATATTATCGTTGTCATGCCTGCTACGCGACGGTATCTGAGGAACGCGCTACGAGAATGTTACAAGGTCACCGAAAGTCAAATGTAATTCGTCGGCATGAAATATACGTACCATTACTGTGTAATAGCTATATCTATGACTAAAATACTAATATAATATCAGTTTAAAATAATATCAGTTTAGTACGTAAAACGTAACAATACTATTGACACGAAAATACCTTTTTAACCGACTTCCAAAAAGGAGGAGGTTTTCAATTCGATTGTACTTTTCTTTTAAAATGTATTTTACCTCAGAACTTTTGACTGGGTGGACCGATTTCGACGATTTTTTTTTTGAATCGAAAGGTGGTGCGTATCATGTGGTTCTATTTAAACGTAATTAAAATCTGACAAGTACTTTTCGAGCTATATCTAATAATGCGTATTTACTTGATTATTTTTTCGTCGATCTATGTTGTATTATACCGCATAACTTTTAACTGGGTATACCGATTTTGATAATTCTTTTTTTAATTTAAAGTTGATGCTTGTATTGTGGTCTCATTTAGTAATCTTTGATATCGCGTATTTACTTGACTAATTTTTCGTCTACCTTTGTTGTATTACTTGTCGATGTAATATTAATAACTCGTAATTGCAGTCGGTTTTTTTTTCGTTTGCGTGCAAACACGATTACATAATATTAGGTATGCCGAATATTTAATTTCTTTAAGAGAAAATAATAAAATACTAAATCACTAATAAAACATACACAATCAAAAACACACACATATACAATCACTAATAAATCAATAATAAAACATAAAACTTGAGATTGGTTTGGTTATAAAAAACAAAAACTGAAATTTTTTTTACAGCAAATATCTATGTATTTGAAATTATATTATACCTATAGAATTTTCGACTTCTACCTGCGCTCCTTCAAATGTGGGGTTCTGTAGCAGTTACAGGTCACGTTCCACATAAATAAACTAAATAAAAATTGCGTGAGTACAAAGTACAAATGTCACAAGTGACACTTCTTTGGCAAACTAATTTAAAAAAACTATCGGTTCGACTTCGGTTCGGACTGCGGGTTTCGGATTCGAATCCCGCTGGATCTAAAATTTTTATGTGATTTAAAAATATTAAAAAAAACTAATTGAAAAAAAGTAATTAAAAAATAACGAATTCCAAATACAAAAAAAAAAAACTAGTTGCAGAAAACACAAAAAGCCAACGTCACGCGGTGTTCCCAGGCGGTCACCCATCCAAGTACTGATATCAGAAACGCAGTTAGGAGTCAAACTGTCGAACATTCTTTATACTGCAAATATTTTTACTATTTCGTAGAACAATTTCTACTTCTATAAATTATAATAAGTTTTCTTAATAAAACATAATGCTATATATTATAAACTCCTGAAATTAATATACTGATTCTATCGGTTCTTTCATTTGTAGCCAAAGTATATAAGCGTAGCAGGCTACAACTCAACGCTACGACTGTGCTACGACACGTAAGCGGGTCAATAACATTCAATATCGCGCGGAAGTAACCGTGCCGGGCGGACGCACATTATTTTCGGCTATAAAAATTTAATGATTTTTGGGAAGTTAAACAGAGCAACATTTAAAATAAAATAAATTTGTCTCTATAGATATACAAAATTATAATTACTTTTGTTTGACGAAGATAACTTGATAAGCAAAGGGCAACTAGCGTTTTTATTACATAACATTAAATATGTATTTATTCTATTCTATAGTTATTATTATTACGATATTAAAAACGTATTTCAATTTTTTTTCAAGTAAATTATTTAATTTTAATTGATTGTATTTTATTGACGATATCATATCAATGTCAGGAATTTAAAGTAAATGTGTAACTAATGAAAGGAAGGTTTTCAGGTAGATATGAAATAAATAAGCAATAGTGGTCTTAACTCTAGCTGTCTTTATTTTCCATTTCCTTATAGAAAATACTTTTACGAAAAACAGTATATAGGGCCGCCCGCGTGCCCTTACGTCCCGATGAGACGTTGTTGACTAGTGTCGCCTGGCAGCCCAGCCAACATCCAATACTTACGTGAAAACGATAAATAATATTTAAAAAAAAATACTGATAACGCGAGATCGAAGCTTACAGGGACTTCTCGATTTTGATCAGTTCAGCAATGCCGTCGTACATCTCCTTGACGGCGTCGTACTCGGTCAAACCCATGCGCCTCTTGTTGGAGATGTCGTAGACTCCGCCCTCGGCCTCGGTGTGCTCACCGCGGGTTCCACGTACTTGCAAGTGGTATTTGGCAGCGACTTCCTCAAGTTTTGCCTTGTCTGCTGCGAGCTTGGGCAGCTTGATGTGTACGGACGCACGAACGGTTGTACCCAGATTAGTGGGACAGAAGGTGAGGAAACCGAGACGGTCATTGTGTGAGAAAGGAATTCTCTTCTCAATATCGTTGACTGCAGTCACTAGCCTCTTGTATACTTGCTTCAAGTCACCGCCCATCTGCATAGAAATGATACGGAGATGATCCTCTTCATTGCACCAGACGAGGAAGGTCTTGTTCTCGTTGTGGTAGATACCACGGCCAGTTGGCCAGAATCGGCAAGCGTTAGCAGCCTGGAGGAAACGGTCACCCTCCTTGAAGAGGAAGTGGTCATCAATGAGCTGCTGCTGTGTCTCCTTGGACATGCCAGTCAGGGGGTAGAAGGTACCCTTGAGTTCACCCTCGAGGCCGGATAGGGTCGATGAAACTTTCTCTTCCATTTCCTTGTATTGGGCTTCAGTCAAGCAGGGGTTGAAGGGATAGCCCTCCAAGGAACGGCCACAGCGGACACGGGTGGATACAATGAATTCGCTAGTGGGGTCCAAGTTGCCAAGGGTCTCAACATCACCCCAGTTCTTGGGTGGGTGCTTGTCGGTTTTCTTGAAGCCATTGTGGTAGTCCTCAATGATGGGGTCAAAGAGATCAGCAAATACGGTGTACGCTTCTGCATCAGGAGCGTAGATTCCAACACCTGAGTCCAAGTTCTCAATACCTGAAATAATAAAAAAATTATGATAAACGGTTTCACAAAATTTTATTATTATTTTTAATGGCTGTATAGATTTTATTTTAAACATTTTTTTTCTTATTTTAGAAGAAACTCATTCTGTGTTACAGAAAATTATTTCATTTTGTATTAATATGTATTTGTATTTATTTTTCTTAATAATATTATAATGTAATTTTTTACTAGTAAAAACTAGTTTAAGTGAAAATCATGTTATAGTTTCAATAGATTTTTTTTATAACATAATGTAATGTAATTCATTTATCATCAAATTATCAATTATCAAAGTTTACTTTGTCACTATCACTAAATATCAATTACTATCAGAAATAATCACACAGAAATTAACTTTCCAGAAAAGATAATAATTTATGGTGTTATATATGTTTAAATATAAATTATTAAAAACTAAATCTGTTAATATAATATAATGTCCAGTAGATTAAAATATTTATTAATGAGCTGTTATAACATTTATAATTTTAAATTAATAATTAATAACTCTTTATAGTTTGGAAAATTGTTAATAAATTAATTCTGTTTAAAATTATGATTTGTCACTTCAATAATTCCATATCAAGTAAAGGAAAAATATTAGCTATTGCTATGAGATGAGTTGTATAACTGCATATGTTGAATACTTGGTAGTTTTTGACATTGAGCTACGTTAGTAATAATAGCTCAATGGTTTTTGATGACTTACCAGATTGGATAACATCCAAGAGTGTGGAGCCGAAGGATGTTTTCTTGTTCTTTAGGTTGTCGAAGATCTCACGGGTGAGGTATTTCTTAAGAAGCGACTTGGAGTCTGACGCCTGGAGCTTGCTGAATCCAGCCTCCAAGACCTCGAGTACAGCGGTGTCAACCATTGCTGCGGCTTTTCTGTAAATTAAACAAAAAATAATTTGATTTCTTATTTTCAATTCAAGAAAAATAAATGAGGATATAAAATAGATACGCTTTTAATGCCGCACAAGTAGCGCGTGTACACATTTTGGATTTATTTAAATAATCAATTAACTGAAACTAGAAAATTTTATTTTCTTTCAAAATGAAAAAGATTCGACGCAGTTGACGTTTAAAACAGTTTAAAAATCGTTATGGCTGCTGATTTTCATTTCCGTTTAGAACTCATTTCTTACTCGATTCAAAATTTAGTGATGTTTAGCCCGCTTTTTTTTACGATAATTGAGAGATTTTTTTTAAATTAAATTACGTTTAATATTTATGATGTTAATTTATGGGACGTTAATTTAAAATCGATTGTGAAAAGGAATTAGGGATTCTTAAGTTCCAAAATTTATTTTAAGTATATAAAATTTACAAACCGTCTCATGAGGTAATAGGCAAGAACAGCCCCGCCGCAAACAATAACAGGAATCGTGATGACTTTAATTTTATAATTCATGACGATGTAACTAATACTACTTGGGATGATGATAGGATCTACCGACTAGATGACAGTGTGAGGAGTACTGCCGGGTCTAGAATTGTTATTTGAACACACCCAAGACCAACTTGTATTTAGTGGGATTACGTAATATTTTCAGAGGTCGCCTCGGCCGCGCGCAAGTCGTCTAGAATTGTCAGCTCACTGCGCACCGGTGGTGTTTAGTGGCGCGCAGCCGATACTAAGAGTGTGGACTTTTCAGACTGCTTACGATCGTGTTATCGCAAGTTTCCTATTACTACAATGCATTAATTTCTTTGCAACAGTCACCTATAAAGCTAAAATGACCAAGCATCGTCAAATTACAGTTTTAATTAGATGTTCCGCGAACGGTATCGATTACAAGAACTGCACATTCAATTGCAATTTGAATATAAAAATTATAATATGGGATGCTTTTCCAGTCTACTTCTAGTAGCATATCATACAAAATGAGCGAAATAAAAAAGATTGCAATAAATTAAGTGTAAAAGTCCCTACTCGATAGTGTCACTGTAAGTCTGTGTAGTCTATTGAGATATATAACTATTAAATTTTCAGATACAATTTATAGCGGTAATATTATATTAATAGTAACATTATGTATATTTATAATAAATCATTATGATAGTTATAGTTATTATAATTTACAAAATTAAGTAGATATATACTCAGTAAGATGCATAGTACTGAGATATATTATTGCAATTTTCGCTTCGTTTAATTAAGTTTATGAAAGAGGGTAAATTATAATTTATTTGGATTTCAAGTATGGCAAATACTTATGATAAATATCAATTAAAAGTTTATTTTAGTAAAATGTCAAAATTTTATTGAAAATATAAGCCGGTCTACAATACGCACCCGTCGGCTTCATCTGCCGGTTTGTTTTCCTTATTTTCTTTCGTAGCACAGCCACCCATTTTCACTAATATACAACTTAACTAGCCGCTAAAACATGCACTATATCACAAAAAAACTACAGCAAATAAATAAAATGAACGGAGAATACTAAATGCAATGATGGAATGGTATTTTGCCCAAATGAATGTGCTTGTGCAGGGAGCGGCGACAGTAAGGGGTGGCCCGATCGATGCTCGGTACGCACGCTCGCGACTCACGCTTCCCGCCCTTCGGGAACCGCTTCAAAACTTTTCGGAGGGAAACCTACCCTTGGCTAGCGCCACCGTCAACGTTCGCGGGCTAAATTTGAATGGATAACTAACTTCTTACCACGGATTACTATCATATCATAAAAGTAGCACTCAAACTTATCGTTGCACATCTTGAAACAATTTATATTGTCACTAGATAGCTGATATATCTTATCGTAAACTTTTTGAGTGGTGTGGGATGATATTGACAGCTGAAGAATTTTATCGAGGCGGTAGGATAATTCTAAGTGTCCACCGCTTACCTTTTACTGGTACAACCGTTATAGTCGACTGCGAGGTGCAGAATGCTCGGTGCGGGAACGCGCGGAACATTAAGCCTAGCGTCCCGCGCCCGCACCGCAGCCCTACCGCTGTCAACCTTGGCCTTGCTGGGATGCTCTGTGTCTCTAATCACTGCAGACTTGACACTTTCCAAATGCTTTTCTTTAAAAAAAAATTAACCGACGACATCGGCTGCCAAGAGTATGACTTCAGAATCATTTTTATGCTAATACTGTAAATACAAGTATATCGTTTTGTCATAAAGATTACAATTTATGTTATAAATATCACACAAATATAATACTGGGTAACATTTAAAGATTTGCATGTCATCAGATCAGATAAGATTTGTGTCCATATCTTGAAATTAGGAATAATTAACGTCACATACAAATAACAGCCGTTATTTTACCGGTACAGAACTGCAATATAAAATTAGGATGTTGCCAATGCTTTTCGAACCTGGATGAACTCCAAAAGTATTACGATACAAACAGCTTAATAGTGGCCTCACCAATGTCAAGTTCATTATATAGTTTTTCTTGACAAAATTTCTTCATTTCATTAATATTGAATACCTATATCATATTAAGAATAATCGATATTTTAATCGATTTAGTACATCAAGAGGTGTTATGCGATTACGTATAAATGTTGAAATCACTGAAATCCTTATTGACGTAACACATAATAATGTAAATGGAAATATTTTTGAAGTTATAGGTACTTCTTTTGGCGCGTCAGGGAAAAATGAGAGTAAATTTTTACGATGCGCGCGCACACCGTCACGAAAAAAAACCGACACCATGAAGTTAGCTAGTCAACGAAGAAGTTAGTAACGTTAAGTTAGCTAGTCAATGAAGCATAACTTTTTACGTGTGTGAACATAAGTACACACACACTTTTTTAATTGAAAAGATTTAACAACTAGTGTTTATTTTTTATGAAATCATAAGAAAACTTTCTACAGCCCTTGAAACATCTACACTAATATAATTATCATTGACATTGCGTGGCTTTGGTTCCTCAAGGACGGAGGAAGCCATAATGTTACCCTAGCAGCCGTTTTATAAAAGACTTTGACCTTTTAATAGGCGTTAAATGTACGGTTATTTAGGTACTAGTTGTGAGCGTCGTAGAAAACCGTAAATATTACTAGGTACTGTAATTTATAGCATAATTATTGTGTTATTGTTTATGTTTTGTTTGAAAATAAATCTTACACCTATATATTACCTATATTATTTTTAGAAAAAATGTCGTAAATTGTAAAATAGTACTGGTTCCAATGGTAGGTACTAAGGGAACCTTGAACTAATTGTAAGACGTGACTACGTGTCTGTTTTTACCTACTTTTGTTACAGGACTGAAACTTTGATAGTGATAGGTTAAGACCTATGGAAAAAAATCTCATAAAACATGGACAAATGCAGACCAAATTCTTATACCAAGTTATGAAAGTCTATGAGATCTGTATATGTATAGAGGGTATTCGGTGCGGGATTACATGGTTGATAAAGATGTGTGGACTTAGTGACGCTGTATTTCATGCACGACATTACTAATTTTGTACTAAATTACAGTTTATAAATTTTTTTTAAAAGAGTAACTGCGGAGTTTCTTGCCGATTCTTCTCTGCAGAATCTACATTCCGAATCGGTGGTAGCTTCTTAAAAAAACTTAATAATGACCTTTAATTAAAATTTTGTAAATTGACGATTCGAAAGTGCTCATGGGGCCTATTTGAATAAAGTTATTTTTGATTTTGATTTTGAGGGTCTTGAAATTTTTACAATACGTTACATATTATATGAATAGATATATATATATATATATATGTCCTATAGCCACGAAAAGGGTAAAAAGTAAAAAAATATAAGATTGTAGCAATGCAAAAAAAAAAAAACGTAGGTACCTACCTACTGCGTTAACTCGACCTAAAAATAAGTGAATACCCTTAAAACATTTTATAGTGCTACGAAGCTCTTCGCGTGCGATAATATGAACATTTATTTGATGTAGTTATACCGAAAAAAGAATTGTTTTTTAGAACCAATCATATCCGTAATATCCGCATAAGTTGTCCTTTCATAATTTTTTTTTTGTGACAATTGAAACGCTACAAATGTATGTCATTGGGTTGTAATTACGTTTACACTGACTGATTATTAAAAAAAAAAAAAAACATTCACTGGTTGCGTTTTAGTTTCTCTTAATCGCGTCTGTTTTCAAAAGTTTCCGTATGTCTATAGTTATCAAAATTTTGAAACTTTTTTGAAAATTTTGAAAACGATCGATTTCATTTGTTTGAAAATGAAAACATTACTGATATACTTGTACAGGCCTTAACATTAAAAATATGACTTAGTGTTGTGTAAAATAATGTAGATTTAAGTTATTATATTGTGATGGTAACGAAAGCTGGCTGAGCCCGTATCGGGTCACGCGCAGCACTGGAGTCCCTAGTTGCCCAACACAATAGGCGCATTTGTACGGGATTTAACTACTTGATGCAACTGATAAAGTGCGCTTAACAATATTTCAATAATTATAATTTATACGTAATATTTCTTTTTCTTCCGCAAATACTTGGTGGATTTTACTATTTAGGTTGTAGCTTATAATATGGGTGTGACAGTTTTCATTTTATTAATTTTTTTAAACAGTTTCATTATATTAAGTACATCAATAATTCTTCTTTGCGTTTATGTTACGATACTATATAATTATATATGAAAGCGGATCTATTAATTATTTTTGTTTTGGTTGAAACGTGTGTTAACCCTAAATTGGTTAAGATTGTCAATTTTAGCCAAAAGATGGAGCTATAATCGGCTTCTAATTAGAGCAAGAACGTCGAATATTTGTTCTACGAGCCAATGCCAATTAATAATCACTTCTTTAATATATTTTGTACTTAGCATATTTAGAAATAACAAGTAGTCTAATAACTGGGTCCAAAATAAATATTTTAAACATATTACAACACAATCAATCTATTTTAAAATTAATTTTGATTGAACCAATTTTTATGGTTATTAAAATAAAATATTTTAATATTTGTTAATATAGGGCGTTCGATTCCTAACTACGTTCATTCAAATGAGGAGTTCGGTAAGTATTTTTTTTCATGTGGAATGTGATCTATAACATCTACATAATCCCCATTTGAAGGAACTCAGTTATTAGTAGTTTAGTTAGTTAGTCGAACACTCTGTATATTATTTATATTTAAAACTTTGTAGCGTTTAGCTTGTTAGCATTGGGTTTGAGATATTAATTTTGTAATATTTTATTTCTAAATGTATTAAATATAAAGTAGTAAATGGGATGATATAAATAAATAACGACATTTTTTAAATAGATAGGTAGGTACTACGTACTAGAAAGAGCAACTCTAAAAAAAAACTGCCTAAATTTTCATAAATTTTTTATCTCTTTCAGATTCTAGAGTTTTTACGATATCTAAATATTATTGGTAAGATTCCAGACACCGATCTACGTTTTTTTTTTCAAAACACAACAGATATTATTAATAGTGGCGCTCCCTCTCGTCTGATATCAATTGTTACAAAAAAATCACGATTATACAATGAGTTGTATTTTTTGTGTACTTATAAGGACAATAGCAGTCTCCCTTCAATAAAAGGCAGGGCATTCAAAGACTAACTGAGCGTTTTAAGTATGTGATGATCAAATAACGTGCGTTGGATTGGATGCTAGGTGCTTTGTAAGCGAATTTTTTTTCAAACAGCTGTGTTATGATTTTGGCGCTAACTTCTGTCTGCTCCATCCAAAGCTGTTACATACAGCTTTTAAATTAAAAACGCGGTAAAATGTCAACCTCGAGAGAAGAATAAATTTCAAATACATCAAAAGTAAGCCTGCAATTAAATATATTATTTCTTTTTAAATTTTTCTTTTCAAACTAAACATCCCATTCATAACTCACGTATGTCATTCACTCATACGTCAGCACTTTGCAAATGAAATGTGAAAAAAGTATCCGTGGGAATGTTATTGGAGGGCCTTGGCAGTGACACGTCTTTGCGGCCTTGTTTTTACTGTAGTGAGGGTATAAAAATAAATTCTAAAGTTATTCGAATCGCCAAATATTTGCATCAATTGTAATAATTATCATTTTGAACAGTTTGTTTGTTTGATATCCCACGATATACCATTACATTTCGATGAATCTTTTCCTTTAGTAGGTATAGTTAGATTATTGATTAATTCCGCTCTCCACGTAAAAAAATTCTACTTATAACTTTTTGAAGAATTTGAAATCTGAAAGAATCGGACTTGAATTTTTTCGTTAAAATCAGCAATGCAGTACTTTATACGTATCTGTCTTTAGATAATTCTGCGACTGATTAGATAAATAATACTTCGGTTTTCTTTTCAGAAGCAAACCTTTTAATCTGATTTTATAATTTTTCCCTTCTAGTATTTGTATTCATAATTAAGCTTGTAATACACCCCTGTCAATCCGTTTATGATCTGCAGCCTGTAGCACTTTTGCGTCCGAAGTTGACTTTTCTTTTTTTACTTACAAACGTACCTATATAAATTGGAAAAAAAAATTATACATAACCTGTATTTTTCACTATTAATTAGTTCACAAGGATAACAAAAAAGAAGTTAAAACACAATAAAATGTCATAACCTTTGCTACATACATAAATAGCACTAGACTATTATTATTATCAAATAATTCTTAAATTGATTTGTACTGCCAAAATTTCGTTTATGAAACAATTAAAATGTTTAAATTGGTACAAAGATTAAATTAGAATGATTCATGTACAGAGCATGAAAAAATTCCAAACAATTTAGCTGCGAAGCAATTGTTTTATTCCGATAATACGACTACTTGTATAGTATAAAGTTACATGTTGTACTTTACCGAAGTTGTTTAATTTTTCGAATATTTTGTACGTGTTTATTATCAGACTACACGCACTTTGCGATTTTGATTATGTCGAAAATTAAGCGTAGCATTTGTTGTAGACTAGAATACCTCTGAATATAATGACAATTAGTTATAGTTTTTGGTTACAATCTAATGTTAAATTAAGCTTTTAATTTGCATGAGTAGGTAGAAATTTCGAGAAAAAGTGCGTTTACTCTTTTTACTTTAATAAAGTTATTCTAAATGAATCATATAGGTACTGCGCGATGTAACTTGTAATATAACACCATAGTTAAGAAATTATGGTCATGAGATTTTCAGCTACAGTACCTATGGTACACTTTTTCCGTTTCAGATAGCTGATAGGTTAAATTGAAGCTTGATCTTGATGATTGTTTCGGAGAGTGTGCTCAAGAACTGCACAATTTGGTTCCGCCATCACCTTTTTACCATCGGACCGCAGGCCATCTTATGAATCTACACCGCTACGTGGTTGAAATCCCACGATCTCGTACTAAGCGCTTTGCTTCCTCATTTCTGATACGCACCGCAAAAGTTTGGAATGCCCTTCCGGCTTCCGTTTTTCCAAATAACTATAACATGGGTATCTTCAAATCGAGAGTGAATAGGCATCTTCTAGGCAAGTGCGCACCATCTTAGGCTGCATCTTCACTTACCATCAGGTGAGATCGCAGTCAAGCGCTGGTCTATATATTTAATTAAAAAAAATAATAAAAAAAAATTGATTAAACTAATATGCAACCATTTTGGATATTAACTAAAGTTTATATCAATTAATAATTATGTGTGATCAAAAACGAAAAAAAAGATTGATTACACCGATCACTAATACACCTTAAGAGTGCGCATAATGCAAAATTACCATCTTCTATTTGTTTTGACATGAAAAGTTCCAGACCAAATCTTAAAATAAAAATATATGACAAACTACGTGATATTTGCAAGGGTTGATCCATATCAAAAACATAAAATAAGGAAATTTCCTCGATAAAATATAATCACGAAGTAACCTCTAATTTTTATATTTTTTCTATTTATACTCGATATGGTTATGACTATTAAGACAAAATTTGATAATTAATTACATTTAAATATGAGTAAAGGCTATGCCAAGGCATTTAATGTAATTACTTTTAGTTTCGGAATTATATACAAAATAACATATTTGTCGTTTTTTACATTCGTAATGCGCTCAAAACTATATCGTCTATCGCACTCTGACACGAGGCTTTGTGTATATTTTGTTTCATCGGGCGCGCGGGTGAAATCTGATGTTTTGCTCGCCTTATGCACGCTCTTAAGTAATAAAAAATAGTTAGGTAATAAAATACTCATTATTAGATAACTCAAACGTCTCGATAAAATTTAAACAAAACCACATGATAGGCACCAGTTTACTATTAAAACAAGAATCATAACAATCGGTACAATCAGTAAAAGTTATGCAGTAACCAAACATAAAAATACAGCCAAATTGAGAATCACCTTCTTTTTTGAAGTCGCTTAAAATCCTTCAAAATCAGCTTACAAGTATTATATCTTATTAATTAAGTAATATAAGTACGCAATATTACCGGAATTGAGGTTGGTTATGGTATTTATGTAAATTTGGTTAGTGATGTCGTGACTGCTACCCTTAACAATAATATTAAATATTTCAGGAATCATGACTTCCTATATATTTAACTTACGTTTTATCATGCAAATAAAACTGTATTACAATATGAAAATCAAAATCATAGCGTTCGTGCCTTCAATTACTAATCCATACTATCTAATATTATAAATGCGATAGTAACTCTGTCTGTCTGTTTCGCTTTCATGCCTAAATCTCAGAGTATACATTTTGATGAAAGTTTTTGCAAAGATAGAGTACACCTTGGAAAAGGACAGGCTAACTTTTATTGCGAAAAGAAAGAAGGGTTTTATGCATTGATTCAGCTTGTAACATCTCACTGCTCGGCATTTGCCTCTTTTTCCGTGTAGAAGAAGGGTCGGAGCATAATCGGATAGTTAGCTTACCATTGACGGATAGGAAGAGGTCTTCTAACTACTAATGAAATGCAAACAAAGTCGCTGGTACCAGCTAGGAAGAAATAAGTCGTGTATTGTACTAGGGTGCTCGGTTAGTTCCCCAGTCGAAAGTTCGCGTGCGTCCTTGCCCCGCAATGAGTTAGGTCAATGTCAAAGTCGAGACTCGGGTGGATTATTTTGTGAAAATATCACGAATACTTTCCGTGTTTATTGAACTTGGAAAATTCAAGCTTAAGTGGATTTTATCATGATAAAATTGTAAATGATAAAATATTAAAATAGAATGCGAGCTGGATTTATTTATATTAAGTATATGTACTAAGGTTTTCTATTACAGACAAAATTATACATTGTTTAGAAATCCTTGTCTGAGACATGACTTTTAATTTTTGATATATATTTAAAATTGTATCGATCATATTCTTGGTTGATTAATTTAATGACAATCTCATTGCAGTTCCAAATCTACAGAGAGATGTCTTAATAATAAGATCACCCTTGGGTCCGGAGAAAGAGAATCCTTAGGTACACTTTTACTTATACGGAACTCAACATAATTGCATCACAAAGATAATTAACGCCCAACGAAGTGGGCGCGGGTCGGCTAGTGTCATTATAAAACTGCCTATACATATTTCGACGATGTGGCGTATGTAGGTACGCCATGATCTTGAGCGAGTCCCATATACCTATGTAAAATTGATTATGGGGACCAACAAAGCTTAAAAGTTTATATCGAATCCTTAAAATTAATTGCTATTTTTAAGTAAAACTTCTTTACTCACGCTTGACTTAGGGATTACTCCCTGGTGAATGTGTGACGAAAGCGTTACGAAAAGTGTGCTGGGGCGAGGTGAAGAAGTTGAGAGGGAGATATAAGTTAGGGAAGATAGAAAGAGAGAGAGTTACGTTTTTACGAAGTTTTACTTTAGTCGTGTGGTCTAAAGCACACTGTAATCTTTACGTTCATTCCTTTTTCAATGTTTCATACTTTACAACAATATATTTATGTAATCTTCTTAGTATTTTTTTTGTTACGTCCTTTTAGATAAACTATCAGAAGACGCTGTCCTATCTTGTGAACTGTCAAACGCGTGAAATTTTTGTGATCGTTACATTGTCTGAAATTTACCAATTTTCTTAATTTTTCGTTCCGTGAAAATTGTCTACAAAGTACAAGAAAACTTTAAAAAATTAGCCGAACTGATCCAACCGTTTTCGAGTTTTGAGCTTAGGAACACATTTGGCCATTAAATTTGAAATAAATTATTTAATACTAACTGGGACAATGAAAATAATGAAAATTTTACTATTACTCGAGTATTTTTGTAGTACCAAAATGTATGTTAGATAGCTTACTTTAGCTTATTTTTTAAATTAACAATATAATATATATATATCTATACAGTTATTCTATAATGCTACTTTAATTTAAATGCATTTTAAGACGACTGGACATGTACAGCAGTAATGTTTATTAGCAGACAGACAAAGCAAAGAATGCGTTCGCTGTAAATGCAAATAGCTGAATTGCATTGTTGCAGCTCTTGAATTTGCCGATTGGATTCCTTGGCAGACGACTGACGATAGATTGATATAGGTACATATATATTTGTGTTATAATGTATTCTTGTCTGTTTTCGTACCGGAAATATATAACATGATCATGCCTTTTTCTCTGCATTTTCCTACATGTTTTGAGATAAAAAAAGGGTCCCACACTTCAAAAATTCGACAGCATTACTTTTTTGAGATAAAATTTAGAAAACTATTAAACAGAAACGTCAAATTCATCTTGGATTTTATTTTTTTATACTTTTTATAAGTATATTTCTTGTCCCTTTATATCAGTAGATTGTAACAAAAATTTCGTAATTTTTGAACTGTAATTTAGGTACTAACAAATTGAAATGGAAAAAATGCCCAACTAAGATGCAAAAAAATTCCTGTGGTGTTGTTTTGTGTTTAGACGAGCATTATTATCTCATTAAAGGAATAAAGCGAATTCGATCGTAATATAGACTTTTACAAACCTCTCCGGTACCCAACATTCGCTGTGTATAATTCTTATAGTTTGCTTACTATCCGTCAATTATTCAGAAATTAGATCAACAATTACCATATAAAAATATCTGGCAATAAACGTAAAATTGCTATTGTTTGCCAAATAGCTTTAAGTAAAACTAAATTTAAACAGAACTAAACTTCTCCTATCTTTAAATTACTATGACTGAAATATATGATGAAACTGATATGTTATTAGAAAGAGAATAAGTTTAAGTTTATATTTCATCAAGGTATGTAGTATAATATTTACTTTATTAATTCCCATTTTGCTCCATTCCTTATCTATACTAATATATAAAGCTGAAGAGTTTGTTTGTTTGGTTGGTTGTTTGTTTGTTTGTTTGTTTGTTTGAACGCGGTAATCTCTGGAAGTACTGGGCCGATTTGAAAAATTATTTCAGTGTTAGATAGCCCATTTATCGAGGAAGGCTATAGGCTATATATCATCACGCTAAGACCAATAGGAGCGGAGTCCACGCCGACGAAGTCGCGCGCAGAAGCTAGTTTTTAATAAAGCTATCATGTATACAGGTTACAAATTTTATTGTGTTTTTGCGTGCTTATGATGGGTTCTCTTAGGTAAAATATCTAATTTCGTTTGCAATTTATGACTAGTAAACATTTCTAAATCAATTACTAATTATTGTCTTTTTTGTGCTACCTTGTTTCCTAATTTGTTTGTTGAAGGTAGAATTAAATCTAATCTATGTTTATATAAAGTTCCTTGATTAACTAAACTAGTTTGTCATAATGTGTTCTTAGAAATAGTGGTTAAATTTTTTTTAATTACAACATTTATATGCTTAGAGTAGTTCTGAGTGATATTGGACTGAAAGTTAAGCTTTCATGAGACCAACAACTTTGGTAATTTAGTCTCGTTTTGGTAATTCAGTGTACCTATATCTTGCGCCGTTTTTGGGCTTTCTGTAAATTTGTGCAAAATATTTTATACGCAGTTTGACAGTTTTAGATGGATGGAGAGTTCCATATTATTTTCAACAATAGGAAATACAACAATAGGAACAGGCGCGTCCACTAACAAATTCCTGTATCAGTGCGCGATAACAGACAAAACGTACACTTACAATACGTTATCAGTACCTTCGTCAGCACTAATGGGAATTTCTATTAACTCAACAATGCGTGTTTATTAAACGGTAATCAGGTTACTCATTAATCTGCATTCCAGGTATAAAAACAGTTATGTAATATGGTTAAAACAACATGCTGACGAATATTATCTTCTATAGATGTTTCTCTAGAAATTTAGTTGCAAAGTTGTCGCTCGTTTGTCCAACCCTAAGAGTCTAAATGTTATACTATAAGACCTAGGTAGCTTCTGCTGAAATTTGGATCAATATTGGAGCCAGCGCTAAGTTACATAACATTCGCATTTCCCGCTCCGCTCTGACGTAACTAAGATGACGCATTTGCTGACATTTCTTTTTTAAAATTTTGTATTTGGAATAAATGTCGATGTATGTTATCGTCTATACAGATGTATACGTCTATATAGATATAGATATATCTATACAGATAAATAAAATTGGGTTGTCTGTTTGTAATAATAAAATAACCGCTTTTTACTAAATGCATATGGATGATGCAATTTTTGTCTGTCTGTCTGTTTGTTCCGGATAATCTCTGAAACGGCTGGACCGATTTTGACGGGACTTTCGCTGGCAGATAGCTGATGTAATAACGAGTAACTTAGGCTAGAAAACAACGGTCAAAGAAGAAAAAAATATAAATAAAGGGCTATTAGTTTTATAAATCCTAAATATCAAACGTAATTATAAAACAATGATTAAATTAATATGGAGGTAGATAATCCTTTAAGTATATTAAGATCTATAATTAATTTAGTATATTAAGTATAGATCTTTTTCGTATAAAACTAGTGAATATTTTTTTTTGGTTAAAATATTTTCCTGAGTTAAAAGCATGATAATTAATGATTTCATCTTAAAAAAAAAAAACAATTTCCCAGCTAAAATTTTTAAAGGTTGAAATATAATCTTTTGTAGAAAAATTGTAAATAAGTATTTACAATTTTTAAATAAATACAAATACAAATTTACAATTTTTAATAAATAAGAATTGCCGGGAAATTGTTTTTTTTTTCAGTTTGACTGAATAATGTTACAATGTTTAATTATTTTGTTATTTTGTAACCCACAGCTATTTATATACGAAGGTGTTAAGAGACACCTCTTGGTAGTAGAAATTGTGGTAAATATCTATATTGTTCATAATTGTGATATTATGTTATTAAGTTCTCAATCAGAATATGATATAGTATTGTGATTTTAAAACATAACTAGCTGCTGCCCGCGACGTCGTCTGCGTGCGTTCACTGCTCGTTCCCCGTAGGTGATAGCGTAATAATATGTAGCCTGTTTGCATGTTCTGACCCGACTTCTTATTAATAATATTCGTGCCAAATTTGAAGTAAATCCATGCAGTACTTTTTGAGTTTATCCCGGACATACATTGACTTTGCTATTATTTTATGATATGCAATATAGATTATCTTACTATATATCTAGCTACAATTTCATAGGCCACCGCAGCAGAATGCAACTCGAAATTAGGTCGCAAAAGTATGTCATGAGACTGAGTAAGAGTACTTCTTTTTACTTTGTATTTTAATTTAAAACTGTTTTTGCCTCGACGCGCGACGTTTGGATTGAATTTTCTTTTTTTTTATAATTTTCTCTATAATTCTTTATAATCGGATTAACTCTAATAGGTTGAACGGTATTATACCCTTGCCCATGATTGTTTAGAATTATCTGTTTTCAGTTTTAACTTTGTTGATAATTATTTACCTAAGTAAGCAATAAATTAGGTAAGTACATATAAATTCTACATTTTATAGTCACGGAAAATGTTGTTACTTATTTAGTTACAGATATATACAACAGTATCTTTTTCTTATCAATTTATTATTTTCGATTGATAATGTTTCTTGAAGTTTTTAGACTAATATTCGAGGCGTACCCATGAATCCTCTTTCTATCTTGACATGAAATTTATATAAGATAAACTCACCTGTAGTTGTAGATATTGACTGTGAGAAATATTAAATATAACAGACCTATTGTAAAATAAATACGATACAAACACTTGGAAAATATTCTGAACGATAAAAACATTTTAGAAAGATCTGGAAACTTTACTCGTATTAACTCGAATGTCCGATAAACATTTATCAACGATAAACACAATCGAATTATGATTAGATTAATAACTCACTTTGAGTTACTGTTGTTATTATCATTGATTCATGACAGGTTTCATGGAACAAATTAAAATAATTATTTCAGGGGGCAAATCGACCGTACACCTGTTACGGTCCGCTTCTACGAAGAACGCCTGCAACACCATCTTCTACTTGATATCCTCTGTCCTGAAAAGTTAATGAAGATTACAATAAAGCGCAGTTTGCGTCAAAAGTAAATTCTGCAATTATCAATAAAAAATTTTTAGTATCTGTTTGAATCGACAATTTGGTTCAAAATACTAAGCCTATATACTTACTTACTATAAGCACATTTGCGGCATTAGAGTCTGCACTTGTTTGTAACATGTTTACAAGATTATGACGCCAAGTTAGCAAACAATCTATTAATACAATATAACAATAGTCACTTCTCACTTAAGAGTGTAGCAACAGAAGCTTAACAAATTATCTCTGCGGTCATATCATTTTATTGCAATCGTCTCTGTTAATTTATTGATTAATTATTAATTTATTATCTATAAATAGCACACAATTGGAAATAACTTAATTTTTAATTTACATTTTTGTAGGTAGGGCACAGCAGAAATGTCTTGAGTGAAATTTCAGGGTAGCTCGATTGGGAAAGTACCTGACAGAAGATTACAGTCAAATAATAATGATCCAGTGTTGTATTTCTGTAGTAATGTAGCTCTTCCACTGCTCCTGGTATTGCTTGTGTCGATAGGCTACC
Organism: Melitaea athalia; assembly: GCA_905220545.2. Classification (NCBI taxonomy): domain Eukaryota; kingdom Metazoa; phylum Arthropoda; class Insecta; order Lepidoptera; family Nymphalidae; genus Melitaea; species Melitaea athalia. The sequence continues at coordinate 4,163,350 of HG992178.1, read as the reverse complement.
TTATGTGCTTACCATAAGTCAGCTATCAGAACGGAAAAAACTTTGAATTACTTTAAAGAAAGTGGTAGGTATTATATTTTTCAGTAAAATATTTTTATCAGCGCTCATAATATTGCAACCCAACTTACTTAGTTGAAACGCACATAGCATATCATAACTAAACAATTTTTTGTTTAATAATTGAGTGTTTTTGTTTTGTCTTTGTCATTTCTGTATATCATCTATGTCAGTAATAAGCTATCCTTATCCCATGTTCTTATTTTCAGCAGTTTTGGCTCAATCAGTTAATCGATAATTTAGTGAATATATGAGGAACTGTACAAAATTAGAACTAGGACAACCGGTATGGACGTTAAGCGTATTTCATGGGCTTATTAAGAATTACCGATAATATATTTCAGCTTACGTCTATTTTATTGAATGTACGTGATGAAAGATAAATGATAAGCAACGATATGTAAAACAGGTCTATACTACGTGGTTGGCAACCGAATACTTATCAGATTATGAATACTTAACTACATTCGACATTGCCAGTCTTGCAGTTATTTAAGGTAATATCTGAAATGACCGATTGAAGCTAGGTATAGCGTAAAATCTAATGTATGCGCTGATGGAAAATTCTATTGAACTACTTCTTTTTGTTTTATACAACTGGGATGCCAAACAATCGTACGCTTCGCTTGATGGTAAGCGGATACCGTAACCTATGACTGTAACAACAGGAAAATTGCAAGCAATGCGCTACTTAAGTACTTAAGTCTGCGGTGAGCGGTTTTGGCCATGGTCTTCTTTAAAGTTGAGGTCCCCAATCGGGCAGCAAATTTTGGGCAAGATATTTCTACTGTTGCTGTGTGGTTACGGCAGTAAATAATGTAGCCACCCCCTCTCTTCCCGCGGGTGTCGTAACTGTCGTAAGAGGCGACTAAAGGATAACACAGTTCCACTACCACCTTGGAACTTAAAAAACCGATAGATTCAACTGCTGGCTTTGAAATACACAGACCGAAGACGGGCAGCAGCGTCTTCGGTGCGACAAAGCCTGCGGTCACCAATCCGCTTGTCCAGCGTGGTGACTGTGGGCAACACACATGAGTTCACGACATTTTTGGAGCGAACTTGTGGAGGCCTATGTCCAGCAGCGTGCTGCGATAGGCTGAAGTGATTCCTACTGTGCCCTACCATAAAAAAATCAGTCTAACATGTATTAAGTATTCTTATAACAACAGAATTAGTTGCAACTATTAGTTTCAAGCTGTATCATAACGAACGAGAACTACCTAGTGTAGTTTAACAAACCATTGTAGGTTAATAAAAGTCAAACGAATAAACGAATCATTCTATACATCTAACGAGTTAAGCTCGTGTGTGGGAATCAAGAAAACCAATTTAAACTAGATCTGAATACAATAAAGAATTAAACGCAGTTCGCGGGGTCGGTCAGAGGACATTAGGAGGGGCATTGCAATTTGTAGCTATATGAGTAATATCCGGTCCCGCCCGTCGCTCAGTTGATACCTACGCGAAGAATTTGTTTCAAGCTTAGGATCTGTCTTGATCACCGTTTAATTGATTTCCTGTTCTCATTTAGGGTTGTCATATTGATGTGAATTATGGTTTTGAATCATAATCTGTATTATATTGTTTTTTTTTTAAATCATGTTATCAGAAATTTACCGTCAGCAGCTGCATCATAAGAATGCATATGACTGGACTAAATCTAAATAAAACTAGATGCAAAATTATTTGGTAAAATTGTCTGGTAATTACGAAAAAGCTTGCCAAAGTGAGAGTTGACCTTTGTTATAGCAGCTACAGTAATGAACATCCTCTGAAAATTTCAATTGTCTACGTTTCTAAATAACAACCAGACGGAAGGTTATGCAGCGGAATCTCAGTAACCATGCAATCGTTTAAATAAACATTTTTGGGAACATTTTCAAATATACTTAATTAGCTATGTAATAATTATGTATTAATTAATTGAATACTCGCGCTCAACGCGCAATGTGGAACGGGCTATGCTTGGGGTTTCTCTCAAAGATAGGATTCGAAATCAGACTATCCGCGAGAGAACGAAAGTAACCGACATAGCCCACAGAATTAGCAAGTTGAAGCGGCAGTGGGCTGGTCATCTGTGTCGCAGGACCGATGGCCGTTGGAGCTGACGTGTCCTGGAGTGGAGACCGCGTCTTGGCAAACGCAGTGTGGGACGTGTTCCGGCCCGTTGGACCGACGATCTTCGTAAGATTGCCGGTGTAGGCTGGATGAGGATTGCGGAAAACCGGGATGTCTGGCGCGAACTTGGGGAGGCCTATATCCAGCAGTGGACTGCAATAGGCTGAACTGACTGACTAATTGAATACTAGTTTGCATTAAGAAAAAAAAAATACAATTTTTTTTTACCTACATCAATTTTTGACAGGCGGAATATTAATACAATCTGTATTACCTTTCAACGGGAAAGTTAAGTAAAAAATGACTTTCGCTCGTATTTGTATCCTCTTTTGTAAAAATTGTTTATTAAATACCAAATAATTATGTAACAAATATTTATATTATAACAAAATCGAGTATACGTATACGCACGCATAATGAAAAATCGATTTGATAACGATGTTATGTACTTGTGTACTTATTATTTTATCTTACATCCATTGCAGATTAAATATTTACCTACATAATATACATAAGTCACTGCAAACTTGTTAAAGTAGCCGTTTAACGAAACGACTAGCCCTTTAATTGTTTGATTCAAATTCAATTATGCGCTTAGCATTGTAGTGTTGAACGAAACAGCTGACTTATGGGCTGCCGAATCGATCAACCAAATCAAATATTTTCATTCTGATTTTGTGAATACAGTATCTATTGTTGTGTTGACAACGCGTTGGCGCAACGGTCACAGCACTGGTTTGTGGCGGTTGCGCTGGCGGTTGCGGGCTCGATCCCCGTACATGACAATTATTTGTGTTGGCCATACAGATGTTTGCCGTAGTCTGGTAGTTGTGCAGTCCTTGTGGGTCTCCCCACCGTACTTCAAGAACCTTACAACCTTGGCTTGCATAATTTATTTAATAAAAAAAACTTTACAGTAGCCTATATTTTACCTATATTTTTCTTTTTGCTACGACAGGCGGATGTTGTTCTCTCTACTTACGAATTGTCAAAAAAAAAAAAACAATACATATAGGGATGCGACAGAATTTTATGTATATGTTTGTGGTGTTGGAATCCTGTCAGAGAAAAACCTAAGCCTTGACGGAATGTTTGTGAAAGTTTATTAGTTTAAAAATGAAATACTGAGAAAAATGGCCAATCTTCCATGGCCAGGAATTTATTGCTTTTATATTCTTTTGAATTCCATGGCTTTTTGTAGGAAACATGTTACTCTAAATAAAAATAAGGCGAAATTTAAAATTTACTTAGTTTTTTATTTGACACTGAAAATGAATATGCGGGGATCATTGTTTTACCTACAATATTCGCTGTCAGCGCAGCGCATCGACTGATGTAATAAGGTGTAACTTATCTACTTTTATTTTAGATTTTTTGTTATAACTGCGAACTGAACAATATCTTTTTTGTTAAATTCCACGCGGACGAAGACGCGGGCACAGCAGCTAGTAGCATACAAATCTTTAGAATCGTCATAATTATGTAGATACGAAAATTGGGTTATATATGTACAGTCAATATTTTTTTTTTTCATTTTTAGTACATACTTTACAATGTTGAGTAAGAAATACTTCTATTTTGAACGTACAATAAGGTATAGAATTCTGAGTTGGTACCTACGACCAAAAAAAATAAATAAAAAAAGCATAGCAACGCGCGCAGGGCTCTAGTTATTTATTAAAATGAATACCTTGGTCAGTTAGTTTTTTTTTAATGTAACTAGGTTGGCAAACAAGCGTACAGCCCACCTGATGGTAAGACCGTAGCCTATAGACGCCTGCAACAACAGAAGCATCGCAAGCGCGTTGCCGACCCTATCCCCAATCCCCCCCAGGAGCTCTGGTCACCTTACTCACCAACAGGAACACAATACTGCTTGAAAACAGTATTATTTAGCTGTGGTCTTCTGTAAGGTCGAGGTACTACCCCAGTCGGGCTGCTCCATATTTTGAGCAGGAAATTTCCTGCTGTGCCCTACCTCAGTTAAAGTCCCTCGTTGGAAAAGACAAGAATTTTTACGGCTGTTTGAACTTACTACAGTCATAACAATTTAAGAAGACGACGGATGGGACAATTACTGTAAAGAATAATAAAAAAACTCGAGCACTTGTTGAATAAAAGTCATTACTCAGCAACCGCAGAGGTCCTGTAAGAATAACAAGACAATTTAATGACAGGATATATATTTCGCAGGATATTTTTGAATGGCTGAAGATATTCTTTTATATGTTCTGATAAGACTATCTGTATAACGGTGTCCAAAAGGAAATAGTTTATAATGTTTTTCTTTTTCACCAGCTTCACCTCAAAATTCAAGTGATACTTACAACTTGTGAATAAAAAAGTTGAAAATTATTTGATGTGTGGCACTGAAAGTCATTTCACTGCTTTGTTATCCACAGCCTATCGCTTCAGTCTGTAATATTCCACTGTTGGGCATAGGCGTCTTTCCCCATGTAGGGTTCCCCATGTAGAAGGATCAGAGCTTAATCCACCACGCTGCTCCAATGCGGGTTGGCGGATATATTCATCCACAACTTATGTATGAGACAAACTTTCTCTGCCACAAATGAAACAGACCTTAAATAACTTTAATACTACATTCACATCTACTACTACCTGTTAAGTGTTAACTGAATTTGTATGGGCATGACGAAAGATTTTGAAAACCTATTTCATATTGTGGGTACACATTTACTATTTACGAAAATACCTATATTTCGGTAATAAACATAAGTTTAAGGATGTTTAAGACTATTTTTCTAATATGTTTTCAATGAGAGCGGCAAAACGGCTGCGCAGGTGTCATGGCGTCGGCTTTGACGTCACAATATAAAGTGGGCCTTACTTTTTACTTTACTCTTTGAAGTGCGCCTGACGTATTATGTTATGTTGTGACGTCATGCGCTGTAATTTGTGTTTCAATCAAAATGGCCGATTGCAGTATTTTAATGTTTTATTTTATCGAAAATCACAATAATCTTATTATTTTACATAAAACTAAACCAGTATTTTGAATTATTTAAATATGAGTGTTCCCCTAAAATCATTAAATTGACGATTTTTTGATACTGTCGTCATGCCCTTTTTTATATCTAATCTACAACTTTAATTTGTTATATCGTATCGTTTTTGTTGCATTGTCGTCTTAATTAAGTACCTACTTTATCGAGATGAGACATTTGGTCCGTGATGTGATTGCCAATTACTGCATGCTGTAACGGTTAATGACCCTCTACTGACTCATACACGCACACACTTTCACAGTAGACCTAGGAGTTCGCATAATAGACACCCTCTTTTTGCATTAACGCCTGTGGTATAAGCTCTAAAATATGTAAGCCCTATCACAGACTATTAATGTCAGCTATTTCAGTGTAGCTTGTTAATTTTAGGCTCCATCAAAGTAGAATGGTCGTCAAACTTATACCTACTGAAAAAATTAATTTGCTTTGAATTTAAGCAATATAAGAAATAAATCAAGTGTATCTATTTTTAACACGCTTTTTTTTAAATATCACATTTTAATATTAAAGTTAAAATACTCAAGTGTATATAAAGAGTCAAGTTTATATAGGTTTCTAAAGTTACGATGAAAATATAATTCTTACTTATGGGGAAAGTTTTGAAATATTACAAAAATAAAATAACTATTGTTAGAAGTGACATATCATAAAATTAGGGAAACTGTACTTAACATTAAGTCAATTTAATTTAAAACTGAAACAGTAAATCAAATATTTTCAGAGTAAAAACTTTTCCCTGAAAGATTTATGATTACACCCATTTCTAGCCTCTTGTCAGTACAAAAATAAGTAGCAAAAACTTTACCTAACCATAAAACTCACCTTTGCCTAATTTTTTTTTCAATATAGACATAATCAAGGAAAAGGAATTATAATATATTCGGGACATAGGTTTTTTTTAATATCTACTACTACACAACTATTACACTTTCACTTCATATTATTGCTACGTCGCTACGAGTGATACATACGCACACGTTAACAAATCATTAATCTGCTTGTAAATGTCCCACTACTGGGCAAGTGATTCTTTTTCATATAAGACAAGATTTGAAGCTTAATCCACCATTTTCCTTCACATTGATTGACGAATAATTTCTCTGTTATAAATTTTATTGTGGTCGTTGCTAGATGTCTACGAGCTTTACCTACTTTTGTAGTTGTTTACCTACTTTTGTACTTTTGTAGGTTTAACTTACCTACCTACTTACCTGAAAGCAATATTATTTAGCTGTGGTTGAGATACTTCCCCAGTCTGGCTGATCGAGATTTTGAGCAAGATATTTTCATGATTTTCTGCAGTGCCCTAATACCTCAATATAAGCCACTTTTGTTTTTATATTAATCTTCTTAGTGAGTTCAGAAGTTTCTTTGTTAGAAGGATTAGATCTTGTTCGATCAAAGTTGGGATCTAAGTGTTAATAATTGTTTTTTAAAAATATAATTATTTCTTTTGCTGGTAAATTATAAAAAAAATACAATTTAAATTCTAAATATTAAATATTTTATTTAAAAATAATCATATGCGTGCACATTTTGTGTCATAAAAAATAAAGCATAAACTATAATAACTGATTATGGAATAAGTAGGTACTATGTTTTTATTCAAATTTTGCGAAAAGTCACGTAACTTCAGTTTTTTTAAAGAATACTACATTTAAGTGGACTCCTCTACATCGTGTGTCTGAAGATAAGTAACGAAAGAAATTTTCATGACAAAAAAATTTAATTTTAACTTTCTAGATGACTTTTTATATCTGTTACAGAAATTTTAGGTTACAGGAAATGTTTTGCAATATCATACCTATTTTATAATTTATAATTTGATACATACCTTGATTGTCTCAAATATATAACAAGATATTTTAGTAAAACAACTAGTCTAGTTTAGTCTAGATCGGCAAAAAACCGTACGGCTCACCTGATGGTAAGCGATTACCGTAGCTTATTGACGTCTGCAACACCAGAAGCATCGCAAGCGCGTTGCCGACCTTGCCCCCGATTCCCCCCAGGAGCTCTGGTCACCTTACTTACCAACAGAAACACAATACTGCTTGAAAGCAGTATTATTTAGCTGTGATCTTCTGTAAGGTCGAGTTACTACCCCAGTCGGGTTGCACACACAGTGCACAAAACACACACACACAACACAAAACAGTTTGTTTCTGAAAAACGTTTTCCTGTGAAAGTTAAGCATCTTCTAATGTGATACGATTTTCCTCATTGTTTATGAATTATCAAATCATAAACGAAAGAATAGGCCGTGGATGAAAGTAAATTTACATTAAAAAGATGATTGAATAGAATTAAACTCAGTGTTGACAAAAAACTGAAGCACGCGCCAAAAAATTCATGAGTATTTGTCACATTTCATTCGAATTTATGATCTTCAGCTGACCTTTTTTCTAATCTGCAAACGAATTCTTTTCTTGTTCAAATGATTTTAGATAACATTTGTCTGAGAGTTAAAACCGTGTTTAATTTAAGGAAACAGCAATTTGTACCTATAGGTATTCTTTTGCTTTTGAAATATAGGTATTGGTCAAAGGTTGCCTGTAGGAGGTCGCTGTATTAGCGATAAGGTCGCCTCTTGCAACTGATGCAAGTTGATTGTTATAAATTCTATCTATATAAATAATAAATACATTGGTTGGTTTTTATCTTTTGCCTAGTCAAGAATATCCGTTAAATAGTTTAAAACTTGTGGCTAAAATACTGCTAACAACTTTAAATCTTTAGTGGTTTCAAATCGATTCTTTCCTTGAATATTGTTATGTCTATAAACCATTTCCAAGACACGGCCAATCAATCAATTAGAATCAGTTCATAGTCAACATTAAACAAAGATTGAGAAGCAGAATTGAAAAAGTTTTTGTGTGATAGATTATGACATGATAACATTACAAAATGGGTGCTCAATCTGTTATGATTGAAATGTACAAATGTTATGAATACTGAAGATGTTACGTAAAACTACTGTAAGATTCCGAATACAAGTGTTATACAATACGGTATTTTGGGAAGAAAACGAAAATAAATCAACGCGGCTGTTTATTTGCCGCGCCTCTGATCCCGCGCGTCACCTGTGATGACGAGAGAGTCAGATTTGTCTGAAAAATGGACTTTAACCCAAATTTACATAACCTACTTTGTTGAAAATTCAGCCTTAACTGGTTTGTTTCTTTTAGTCGATGGTGCATTAATGAGAATGAATGAATATATTAAATGAAAGACAAATCAAATCAATCCTATGTTTACAATTTATTCTTTGTTCGATCTCAGCGAGTTGACAGTTGTTTACATAATTTCGATCAAAATTAAAAAATCTTGAAGTATGTTTTCCTCCAATAGTTCTTTGTAATTGGTGTCAAATGTTCATCTTCGTGTTTGTTTCAGTAAGATCAAGTTTTCGGTGGTTGATCTGTAAAAAAGTTATGAATTAGCAATACGAGATTTTCGTAAAGGAAAACAGTCCTTCAGTCGAACTTTTTTCAGACTTAGGCCTCATTTACGGAGACGCGGGGCGTCGTGCGTAGCGTGTGGCGTAGCGTCGCGCGTGTGTCAAAATGTATGAAACTGAACGCGTGTAAAACCGCTTATTCGTAAACGCACTCATACAACGCCCTACATTTGAAATTTGAATTTAGTGCGTTCCGCCCACAGAGTACATTGAATGTTCCGCCACGCCACACGCTACGCACGGCGCCCCGCGTCTCCGTAAATGAGGCCTTACGTTTGTTACGACTGTTACGTTTGTTATTACTAACAAAAAAAATTAAACTAATAATAATAACGTAGTAATCAAAATAAAGATTCTACTCTTTTATTCTTTGTAGCTTATTATCTTAAGTCTTAGATAAATGATTAATCGATAAAATTGAAAGTCAAAAGTAGTTAGTGTAGTCAAAAAAAATACCTAATACAATGCCTTTAACACTATGTTATTTAGGTTCCTAAATACTGATAGCTTACTTTGTGGCGGAGGTGGAGTTGGCTGTGGAGCTGCGGCGGGAGGTTGCTCTGGTGGTATTTCAGCTGGCAAGTATCCCCTGAGAAATACATAAAATATATTTATCATTTACTTTCAAATTGTTTTTAACCCCCGACGCAAAAAGAGGGGGTGTTAGAAGTTTGACGTGTCTGTTTGTCTGTCTGTGGCTCCGTAGCTCGCGAACGAATAAAGCGATTCAATTTAGTTTTCTTTTTTAGTGTTTACGAGTATTAATACGATTAATTCTTTAAAAAAAATATGTACATCGCGTTGGGGGACTGCTACAAACCTAACAATTCCATTACAAATAGTCTAAACTAACCTAACTTAACTAGGCATCATAGATGAATTTAAAAACAAAATTAAGCAAAGAAAACTTTTATAAAATTACTTTAAAATAAGCGCGAAGCGGTCCCCCAACGAGATGTATTTTTTTTAGAATTATTAACACTCGTACATATACTTAGGTACTTTAAGATTGAGTTTCTTTCATTATTTTTTACTTTTTAAAGGGAACTCAGGTTATTGTGTCGGAGATTTTTTTTTTGAATTTAATTTAATTTTTATTAGTATGGCTGTGTTTATGTAAGTGTTTTTGAGTTCTCATTTAAAAATCCTACTCGATGTAGTTGAATTGTACTTCTGAACGGCAACTATTTTACTAGTAAGAGCATTTTACTGATGTCTTTGGCGGCATTAAGTAGGTATATGCAATCCGTAAAATATACTACAAAATGTACAACACCTCGATATTAATTGCACTTATTCTTCATTTTTTACTACAAAAAAAAAAACCTCTGCCGTTTAACGGCAGGAGAAAATATTGTGAAAAAAAAATCTGCATGCTTCATCATATCATAAGATATCAAACCCAGAGAGAAACGTAGCAGGTTAAGTCATATATCTTTCTCAGTAGCGGAAAAGCGACATATATCTCTATATAAATATAACAAGTAATATAATTAAAAGAAAACAAACAACCCGCCTGCGTAAAAAACGGAAAGAGCAAAGTCAACATTTTTTAAACTTTCTTATTGTATTTCTTTATTATTATTACAGTAATAATAATCATAATATACATTTTTGAAATCCTTGTATTAAGCCCTTTAATTTGATACCCATACTATAGTATTCTAAAAAAAAATTATTTCTTCATTAATTACAATGGCTTCGCACAGCCGCCATGTTTGTTTTTTTTTTAATGTCACCTATCTAAGAACACTTGGGCTGCTAAGACAAATCTAACGATATCTCAATTATGCAAATCCGTTCAGCGGTTGTAGAGAAATGAGGTAATTAAGAATATTACATACATACATACATACATACAAGATACGCGCGAAAAACATAACCCTTCCTTGGCAGTCGGGTAAAAACGAATCGCTGAATGTGTTGCTAAGCGCAAATCTCGAGAGCGGCTGAAGCGATTTTGCTAATTCTTTTTTTATAATATTTCTTGAAGTACGATGATGGTTTTTATGGAGAGAAAAATTTAAAAATTCCCTGAAAAAGTCTAAAAACAACACTTTTCTATATTCCCATACAAAATATTCGAAATAATAATTAAAAGTCAATTTGAACTTTAATACCATAACATAAGGTTTTAGTGTTAGTGGAGGGGTTCCGGGAAGGATAAGTTAAAGAATCGACTGTTAGGCGTTACGAAGTTCGCCGGGTCAGCTAGTATTATATATATTTGTAGGACAGTCACATACCAATACGAATCAAATCCATCACGTAATAAAGATTCAGTTGAAACAGTGTCTGCACCTACATTAATTGCTACGCGTTCAATTTCAAAAATAGCATACACACGAAATAAAAGTCACTCTTGTTTACATAAATTTTATTGGCTGTATAAAAAAAGCTCTGACGATACGGCAGACTCAATGTCAAATTCTTAATTTTCGTGATATTGGACTCCGTGCTTTGGACTTGACATTTTGAAATAGTTTCAAATTATTTATTCATTGAGGTTTACTAGCAGTTGCTACATTTATGATACATAACAATTTTAATTTTATGTAGAGTACCTATAGCTAAAAATATTGGAGGAGCCCGACTGGGAAAGCACCTCAACCTTACAGAAGATGTTGAAGTTGTGTTCCTGTGGTGAGTAAGGTAGCCAGAGGTCCTCCGAGCCAGGGTCGAGGGTAGGATTGGCAACGCGCTTAGAATCCTTCTGATGTTGCAGGCGTCCTTAGACTAAGGTAACCGCTTACCATCTGGTGGGCTGTATGCTTGAAAAAAAAACGACTTTATTTATATCGTCAAGTAATACAACGAAGGTAGACGAAAAAAATAGTCAATTAAATTCAGATCTCGATTAAATTTAAATGGGGGGAATAAGATGTGGTAGAAAAATAAATTTGAATTAAGAACCTCCTCCTTTTTTGAAGTCTGTTAAAAAAGTGAACAGTTAGAAAAGTTGCACGAGAGCTGTAACTGCATTAGCACTTCCAGGCCTTGAGGACAATACAAACAAAGATGCAAGCAAACATGCTAATTGAAGACGAACGTATATTGCACCTTGACTTTGCAAATCTTTAAATGGATGCAATTAAATCTATATTCAATTGCAAGTGATTTAAAGTTCATTATTATCTAAAAAATGCTGGTTCATCTTTTCTAATTTGTGCATAGTTGTAAAAGAGCCTATGCGAATAATACTGTATGGAAAATATGTCTTAATAAGAAAAGCTGGTGAACGATAATGCCATCTAATATTTTTTAAACGCTAATCGTGAAGTCATTTTAGTCGGCGACAACATTACTGGACGTTATATAAGTCCAAAATAAATAAATAATATAATTAAACGCCTCACACCCTAATAAAATGTAGTGCTTATATATAAAAAAAAAAATTAAGACCGCTTTAAAATCGGTTTGGAAGCTGCGAAATGAAAAAAAGAATGAATTTAACCAACAATGCATTTGTATGTATACCTACTTATTGTTAATTACATTACTGACACTAATTCAATTTATATTGTTCGCAACTAGACGTGAAGTAAGATTAGATCATTTTTAAAAATGATAAATTATTTAAGCTATGTAGGTACATGTAGAAGAAAAATAAAATCAATTAATCCTTTCGAAAAACAGTTGTACGTAAATAAAATAAATTTAATATTAAATACAACAATAAAAGTTTTAAAACAGTAAAGTACATTTGGGTTCTTCTTTTTATTATTGCATTTCAGTTAAGCTATCGTCTTCTTCAACTTCCTCATGCATGAATGCACCTAAGGACGTGTTCTCATGATTTTCATTATCAGCAGTTTCAGCTGGCTCTTGAAAGTCATCTATTTCTATATTTTTAAGTGGCATTTCTTCATTTGCGTTTTTCTCTTCCACTTCTTCTTCCACATCTTTTGTAATGTTTTCTTTCTTTTCAGTAACAATTCCTTCAATTACAGGAAAAGGCATTTCATCTGTCGTGACACTTTCGGAATCTCTATATTCTTTTTTGCTACAGTTATCTCTGAAAAAAAAAGGTTAACTATTACTTTAACATTAGCGAAATGGAACAGTATTATAAATAACATAATATAAAAAACATAAAATAAAAACAATAACAAAAATAAAAAAATAACATACCATTAAAACAGATGTGAAGTAACAAGAAAAAAAAACATTTGTTATTTATGACTTATTTACGTAATGAATCAAATTATATTTAAGAATCAGAGGAACTATCATCTGGTAATAAAAATATTTTGTGCTATTTAAAAAAATATTCTAACATTGCGTAAGTACAGCTGATCGAAGAAAATAATTGGATTCGTCCCAATTTCGTATTTTGCGTAGGAGCTGTTATGAAATCTACTCGTATTAATTAGAAAAACAGAAATATAACAATTGGTGATATAAGAGGTAAAATTCAATTTTATAACTCCTGCAATTTAAATGTTAACACATCACAATTGCCTACGCAACGATCCAATTTTTAACTAATTTCTAAAAACAATATAAAAATACATTTCTATAGGCGTTTACTCCATAAATAGACTCAAGGGATTTGATGACATTCTATCATACGGATAGGAAGAAAATAAAAAAAAATCTATACTAATATAATAAAGCTGAAGAGTATGTTTGTTTGATTGTTTGTTTGAACGCGCTAATCTCAGTATCTACTGGACCGATTTGAAAAATTCTTTGAGTGTTAGATAGCCCATTTATCGAGGAAGGCTATAGGCTATATATCATCACGCTAAGACCAATAGGAGCGTAGCACCAATGAAGAATGTTTCAAAACCGGGTTTTTTTTCCCTTTGAGAGCTTCCGGTGCGTAAACGGTTAAAGTTTCGCACAAGTCATGTATGACATAATTGATCCTACACCACGCAGACGAAGTCGCGCGCAGAAGCTAGTCTACAAATAAAACGTGAATATCCTGTTTTCTTTATCCTGTTTGTTTAACTTTTATGTGCTTATATCGTCATCCTTTAAATAGCGTTATCCACTGATAAAACAGGCCCTAAGACTACAAAAGAAGACTTACAAATACGCCATCAGTCTCGAGGTTAAGTATAGAGACGCAGTAAAGACGGTTATTATGTAACAGTACTCTAACTGGATGGTCGCGAACCCAATCTAATCTTAGCAGTGCAAACTTAGCACCTCATCGATGGAATTTTGGGTCGAAAATGACCTTAATCGATAGGTCTACGTTAGGTCCGTATAGGTCCACTAAATTTTTCGTTAGGTCCGCTATAGTTTTTTAATAAATAATTTTTTAAATTTAGGTAAAAAAAAATGCAATTTTAGCACCCCATCCAAGGATTTTTAAAATCAAAATGACCTTAATCGATAGGTCTACGTTAGGTCCGTATAGGTCCACAATAATTTTTGTTAGGTCCCCTATAGTTTTTTAGCTGCTAAAATACGATTTTATTTCCAAAATTTTAAAAATTATTTATAAAAAAACTAAAGAGGTCTTAACGAAAAATTTCGTGGACCTATACGGACCTAACGTAGACTTATCGATTAAGGTAATTTTGATTTCAAAAATCCTTAGATGGTGTGCTAAAATTGCATATTTTATTTAACAAATTAAAAAAAAATATTTTTAAATAACTATAGGGGACATAACAAAAATTATTGTGGACCTATACGGACCTAACGTAGACCTATCGATTAAGGTCATTTTGATTTTAAAAATCCTTGGATGGGGTGCTAAAATTGCTTTTTCTTTACCTAAATTAAAAAAAAATATTTATTAAAAAACTATAGCGGATCTAACGAAAAATTTACTGGACCTATACGGACCTAACGTAGAACTATCGATTAAGGTAATTTTAATTTCAAAAATCCTTAGATGGGGTGCTAAAATTGCATATTTTTTTTTACCAAAATTAAAAAAAATATATTTATTAAGAAACTATAGGGGACCTAACAAAAATTATTGTTGACCTATACGGACCTAACGTAGACCTATCGATTAAGGTCATTTTGGTTTTAAAAATCCTTGGATGGGGTGCTAAAATTGCATTTTTTTTAACCTAAATTTAAAAAATTATTTATTAAAAAACTATACCGGACCTAACGAAAAATTTAGTGGACCTATACGGACCTAACGTAGACCTATCGATTAAGGTCATTTTCGACCCAAAATTCCATCGATGAGGTGCTAAGTTTGCACTGCTTCTAATCTTCCTGTTTGCGACGCGTGGGCAGAACGCGTAGACTGTACGTGTAGTGTATTTCCGACTAGGTCATAGGTCGATAGGTGTCGCCCATGACTACATATACATATATTATATGCATTGCGATTTATGACGCGGGAAGCGTAGGTATATATTGTCATAGTTTACTACTAGAAACTAAAAAGTATTCGAGCTAAACTCAGCTGAGATCTATCAAGTCCTTTTGACGTGTTTGAGTACGAACAAACATTCAGTCAAAAAACTTTCATATTTTGGATTTTTGTCTGAATTGAAACTTATATTATTATTAATTTATATTATTTGAATTAATTATAAATTTATAGGATTTGAATTGAATATTATCAAATACTAGCTTCTGCGCGCGACTTCGTCGGCGTGGACTCTGCTCCTATTGGTCTTAGCGTGATGACACATAGCCTATAGCCTTCCTCGATAAATGGGCTATCTAACACTGAAAGAATTTTTCAAATCGGCCTAGTAGTTCCAGAGATTACCGCGTTCAAACAAACAAACAAACAAACAAACAAACAAACAAACAAACAAACATCCAAACAAACAAACTTTTCAGCTTTATATATTAGTATAGATAAAAAAAAATGTTGTGAAATATTATAGGTAATGCTTAAACCTAATGTTATCAGTTGCTATGACGCAAACGTAATCAACACATATTATCATAATAATTATGTTACAAGTAGAAAATAAGTATTTGGCTAGTATCCGACTAGTCGGTTAGTCCTAATTGGTCGACAAAAATCTATCGAGACACAACAAAACGTTATGGATAGAAGCACTAGAAAAACTATTGACTATCCGGTTGATCACGTAGATAACGGCCTTGAAGGGTTAAATATAAAAAAATCGATATTATTTCTTAATTTTTAATCAAGTTATCACCGATGCAAGGACCATACTGGCAATCGATTTTACGGTCGACCGTGGGAATTACGGGCTGCCGAACAAAGAAAATTTCTACTGCGTTATCGTTTGCATTGGAGATGTCAGAAATTAGAAAATTCGTTTTGATTTGAAACCGACTTCAATTTACATCGACAAGTCTATACTAATATTATAAAGCTGAAGAGTTTGTTTGTTTTTTTTTTTTTTTTTTTATTTTAATGTTCGAACGGGGATTAACGCGAACAAAATTTTTAAGGCAAAATAAATTACCTTGGGGCCTGACGTTTCGGCTAGGTTACACTAGCCGTGGTCACAGGCAGACTGATCCAGCGATGTCACGACTCCGCCGTCGGGGTAGATATTTCTTCATCCACCCTCAACTCCTGATTATTGTCAGTTGTACCGCGACACACAACACTTATTACGTCCCTATTCTGTAAGTCAACCGGAAGGTGCCTATTCTGATATTGAACCGACTGCGAACTAAAACGAGGTTGTGTAATTTTAATCACTGGGTTCCATGTCGGGGACAGTTTGAATCCATCTTCGCGATTGAACGTTTTGTGTTTCTTTATTTCAATTGCTTCTCGCACTACTCTTGAATAAAAGTGGCGGTCTGTGGAGAGGATTTCCGTACGATGAAATTCGATCCAGTGATTAATGCCCGGTTGTAATATATGCTCGGCTATCGCTGATTTATTCGTTTGTCGGTTTTTTACAGCGGCGATATGTTCTTTGACCCTTTCAGCTATCGTCCGCTTAGTCTGGCCTATGTAAGAACTGCCGCAGCTGCAATTTATCTTATAGACACCTGGTGTTTGTAACGGCAAGACATCCTTCGGTGTGCCCACTATGTTGGTAACCTTTGCCCCCGGCGTAAAGACAGTGGGTATTGAGTATTTCTTTAATAGACCGCCGATCTTATCTGTCACTCCTCTCACATAGGGCATGTAGGCCGGTTGTCGTTTAACTTCCGGATGTTTGCGTCTTTTTGTCGGTTGCCTGTTTCGTCTATTCACTTGATATCCGTTGTTCGCAAGTACCTCCTGAACATGGTTCAGCTCCTGCTCCACATGTTCAGGGTCACAGAGATCCTGAGCTCTGTTCTTTAATGAGGTTACAACGGACTGTAAGTGGCGAGGATGGTGGTGTGACGATGCGTGCAGGTACCTATCAGTGTGTGTCGGTTTGCGGTATACACAGTGAGACAAGGACCCATTAGGTTTCACTTTTACTCGTACATCTAGGAACGGTAACGATCTGTCCGCCTCCATTTCATATGTAAATTTCATCTTAGGATGAATGGAGTTTAAATGTTGTATATATTGATCCACCTCTATTCTACTACCCTTGACGATGCTAAAAATATCATCTACGTATCTTTTCCAAAGTCTGATGGTCTTCGGGCCAAGGCTGAGTGCTTTCTCTTCAAAATGTTCCATCCAGAGGTTGGCAAGTACCGGGGCTACTGGACTACCCATTGCGACACCATCAATCTGGAGGTAGTACTGACCTTGGAAAAGAAAATAGTTACCCTCTAGGCAGTGCCTTATCAGATCAATATAATTTAACGGCATTTCGCCATCCCTAAGTTTGTCTCTCACTACGTCCAGACACTCATCTATTGGAACATTGGTGAAAAGGGACTCCACATCAAAGCTCACCATTATCTCATTCGGTTCCAATGTAATCTCCTTGATTATCTGAACGAAATGACGTGAATCCTTAACAAAAGACGGTGATTTACCCACAAATGGCTGCAATACTGATGCGACGTGCTTTGCAAGGTCGTAAGTAGGAGAGGCGATTTGACTTACGATAGGCCGCAACGGCACGCCGGACTTATGTATTTTAGGCAAGCCATATAAACTAGGTGGTTGGTGTGCTTTAGGTCTATAAAGTCTTTCGTACTCGTCTTCTGTAAACAGGTCCTGGTTTTCTTGTACCAAAGTGCGTATTTTGCGTGTGACCCTGGCCGTGGGATCGTATGAGACCGGTTTATATACCTTTTTATCACACAATAGTTCCCGTATTTTTTGTTGGTAATCAGTCGTATTCATCACTACAGTGGCGTTTCCTTTGTCAGCCTTAAGCACTAAAATGTCCTGGTTGTCCCGAATACTTTTCAGTGCTTGACGCTCTTCTGTAGTAATGTTAGTAGCAGGCGGTTTCGATTTCCGTAATATTACCGCGACGTCCTGTCTGAGAGTGTCCGCATCGCTGTCCGGTATTTTATTACGTATTATCGTTTCTTCAACACTGCTGATTACATTCTCATACGGTATACGCTTAGGTGTTAAAGCGAAATTCATACCTTTAGCCAAGATGTTAATTGCAGTGTCATCTAGACTTGTGTTCGAAAGGTTTATAACGGTATCTTTCGGATGGTTCAAAACTGTGGGTGACGTTCGGTTTTCAGTATACCGTCGATTATATTCTTTTGAGAATTTTCGATCGTGGGTAGTACTACATAGATCATAGGTACGGCTCGCTTGTAAATATGTAACACGATCACATAATTCGTAATCTTCACGAGATAGACTAACACTTAACACAACTTTGTTTGTTTGTTTGCTTGAACGCGCTAATCTCAGGAACTACTGGTCCGATTTGAAAAAAATCTTTCAGTGTTAGATAGCCCATTTATCGAGGAAGGCTTTAGGATATATAACATTACGCTAAGAAGAATAGGAGCGGAGTACCAATGAAGAATGTTTGAAAATCGGGGTTTTTTCCTTTTGAGAGCTTCCGCTGCGTGCGCTGCGTAAACAGTTAAAAGTTTCGCAAGTTCTACGTAAACGAAGTCGCGGGTTAATGTTAGCGTTAGCTAATATAACGTAACAATAACTCAAAAAGTACTCGTTAGATCTCGATCAATTCAAAGTGGATCACATGACAAGTGCACTACTGCAAAAAGCATAAGCACCCAGTAAAAAGTTACACATAAAAAACACAGACGAATAGAGAACCTCCTCCTTTTTTGAGTCGGCTAAAAAACAAGACGTATGATAAAGTGTGAATCATGTAAACTGTTTAGATTACGAACTCGTTTCGTCTCATTTAGACTTCAGATTCGTAAGATTTCAAAATTACAACAAAAAATGTGTTTGTTTATCGTATGTAGATGTTTTAATTATTCATTCATTACAATTCATTCATTTCCAATAGTTTCAAAATTACACAGATGATTTCGTCAACGTCACGTGTAATTTTTTTTTAGATATGTACTTAATCAATACTTTTGTATTATGCGAGCACTACTAATACAGGACTTAAAAGTAAAATTAAATTGTAGGTATTATTCACTTCAGAAAAATAAGACAGGAAAAATATAATGCTGTTTCACAATTGCATTAAAATAAATAATGAATAATAATATACATTAATCATGTCAGCTTACGTGAGTGAAATTGTAGGGTTTTTAATTTAGTAGTCATCCTATTGCAACTTGTGTGAATAATCAAAAATTACCCATTATATTACGTCCATGCCATTAGTAACTACACTGAAAAAGTCACGTTCGCTTGCAATCGTAACGATGCATTCAATTTTACACACTGGTACCCGTTCAGGAAAACGAATTTTAATGTCATAATTTCAGACATATGATAGGTAATTAGGAATAGCCGATGTCTAAACATTTGCGAAAAGAGAACGAAAGTAACCGACATAGCCCACAGAATTAGCAAGTTGAAGTGGCATTGGGCAGGTCATCTGTGTCGCAGGACCGATGGCCGTTGGTGCAGACGTGTCCTGGAGTGGAGACCGCGTATTGGCAAACGCAGTGTAGGACGTCCTCCGCCCCGCTGGACCGACGATCTACGTAAGATTTTCGGTGTAGGCTAGGTGAGGATTGCGGAAAACCAGGATGTCTGGTGCGAACTTGGGGAGGCCTATGTCCAGCAGTGGACTGCAATAGGCTGATATGATGAAACATATGCGATAATTAGGTAAAACGATAACGTAATTCAATTATAGAATTTTTTTTAAACAGAGAAACCGTTTTGTCTATCTATCAATTTGTTTCTTTCAGCTTTACAAAAAATCTGTTACAAAAATGTAGAATTTTAATCTATAAAAAATTGCAGTTCCATGTTAACGAAATCCTTTTGTACTCTTTAGTAGTTACATACAAATAAATTGTGAAATATTTATTTTAATAGCTTAAAACTCAATATGGCAGTTCCATAAATATAACTAACTAGCTTCTGCGCGCGACTTAGTCGGCGTGGACTCCGCTCCTATTGGTCTTAGCGTGATGATACATAGCCTATAGCCTTCCTCGATAATTGGGCTATCTAACACTGAAAGAATTTTTCAAATCGGCCCAGTAGTTCCAGAGATTACCGCATTCAAACAAACAAACAAACAAACAACCAAACAAACAAACTCTTCAGCTTTATAATATTAGTATAGGTTAAAATATAATTTAAATTTTAAAGTAACAAATTACAAGACCATAGTGTAATATCAAACTGTAATCCACTGAAATTATGTGCCTTGTATATACAACATAAAGGATTACTCGTATAATAGCTGTAGAGAGACATTTACACATTTAGCAGTAAATTAATGATGAGAAACACGTCGTTAATACTAATACTCTGCACTTAAAGCACGAATTACAATTATAATAATTCTACTTATGTTTACAGATAACATGAACCGGACGGAACTAAACAATCCGTAAATCTGCCACTGAAGAAATTTCTGTTCTTTTAGATAGGAGGAAAGTTGGAATTCAATCCACCTTGATGTCGTTTTTTGGTTGGCCTTATTATGGTCGTAATTTCTCAGTAGCGAAATGGTCTTCAGGTCTTATAATAAATAAAATCAAAAACCTTACATTTGCACCGACTAACTATGAATCATATCATATATAAACACACGATAAAAAACATTTGTATTTTTTAAAAATGTTTTTCTAAAATTGACTAATGGATTTTTCATCAGCACTACACAAATAATAAATCTCCGAACCTCGGAATAACATCTCAGTAACGTAACAGCTCTCTGCGTGACTCACACTGCACTTTACTAAAATTGCATTTGCATTCTCGAAGAAAATAAGGGTAATAAATTTTACAGCTGATTGATAATGAAAATAGTATTACATATTCTTATTCAGCGCAGCTTCACAGATGTTACGTTACACCCATTTGTAACCATTTGCAACAATAATTTGTGTCTAAAACTTTCATGTTTACTACGGTTGTAGTCTCAATTTCATTATTTCTTTTAAACTTGTACCTTCAACAAGTCTCTCTTTATTAATTTTTATTTTATTTTTTTTGAAATTAATTTTGTTACAAATCTTTGTAGTTTGTCTTTCCTTCTCAATGATAGCCGTCTGTACCATATAATACTAATTTGTAACCATTCTTTCTTAATATTATCTCGAATCTATACTAATATATAAAGCTGAAGAGTTTGTTTGTTTGGTTGGTTGTCTGTTTGTTTGTTTGTTTGTTTGAACGCGGTAATCTCTGGAACTACCGGGCCGATTTGAAAAATTCTTTCAGTGTTAGATAGCCCATTTATCGACGAAGGCTATAGGCTATGTGTCATCACGCTAAGACCAATAGGAGCGGAGTCCACGCCGACGAAGTCGCGCGCAGAAGCTAGTTCTTTATAAGGAGTCATTCGTTATTAGTTTCTCATCTTTTTCTTTTACGTTTTTTTACTTCTTTTTCGAAGGTAGTTTCCTAACCTACGAGTATATAATGATCTTTTTTTAAAACAATTATTTATCAATATTATTTCAACGTTTATTTCGCAACTAATCGATCTTATTACTTTGTCTTATGGATAGTCCGTTTTTTATTCCACTCGTTATTTCTTTTTCTTGCTTCCTGAGCCATATGATCTTAATTTGTAACAAGTTATATAAGATCAACCGTTAATCTTTAATTATTGTCTATTTTTTTTATTCTTATGTGCCGTCTATCGTCTATCGACCTTACGAAGTTGGCGTCGTTCCAGCTGTCGACTTCCCTTGATGTCAATTTTGTAACACCTCTTTCTTTTGTGCCATGAGTGTCCATTTGTTTGTTAATATTTGTATAATTTGAAAATTACGTAAAGGATGATATTAAGAGACCAAAGAGTGTATTTTTATATCTTCCTTTCTCGTCTTGACTGTAAAGAAAAAAATAAAGAAAAAAAACCCTTAGTGGTTTTTGTTGCTATTTTTTATTATTTTATATATTGTTAATTTTATAAACGATAATAATAATAAAAGTAAAAATATGGCATTTCGTTACCTATATCTAATTAGTGGGAATTTAATTTTTAGTTACCTACATAATTGCTTTTTTGTTGGTTTTATTTCTTCTGAAACTAATTCTAACTGAAACTCCCGGTATATAAAAAAATCATACATTTATAATGATTGGATATGCCAGTGAATAACAGAGTATGGCAAGCTGTGCTTATTATAAGTTTTTTACGTGACATAGGTATTATCTAAAAGACGATGAGACGATAAGTAGCTGAAATATATTTAAAAACAATGGAATAGTAACGAACCCTTGCAACTGAAATATTGTCGTGTTCATACTTTTACCGATTTATTTATAAGCTAGCCAGACTGCGGTCGGCTTAGTTTGAATTATTTTATTTGCATTAGATACTAGTGAGTAGGGTATTTGCGCGCCGGTAGCTACGGGCGCTATTTTGAAGCGCAGGCCGACAACCCCGGCCGAACGCATCGAATCTCGTTCTTTGGAGGAAGATTATCGGTGTTTTCACAACTTATTAATGTAAATAAATATTTTCTTTAACGAAGTAAAAGCTAATATTGATTATTATATTTGACGCAAACCCGCATTGGAGAAGCGTGGTGGATTAAGCTCTGACCCTTCTCCTACATGGGGAAAGAGTTAAGAGGCATAATTATGCCCAACAGTGGGATATTACAGGCTGAAGCGTAGCGTATATTTGACGAGCCGACCGATGGCGGGATAACCATCCAACTGCTGGCTTTGAAATACACAGGTCGAGGAAGGTTTTGTTTAATTTTTTCACTTGTAAAATTTAATGCGCTGAAAGTTCGATAAATCGATACAAATCCTCATCTCATAAAGAATATAATATTTAAAAACATCATACAATGATTAATCCCTTCCTAATAATAATAGTAAGTAGTTAGTAATAAATATGCTTTCTGAGAACCGAATAGAAAACCGCCGTTACCTACTAGATTTATATTTTTCGTATAATTTATGAAGTTCTCTATTACACTTCTCTGTTCTCTAAAAATAATAAAAACGTATAATTCGTTGACATGCACTCCTACGTAAAAATACTATTTTTAATTTTATGCGCTTAATATAAATCCGCTGCAGCTTTTAGAATGCATTCCTATGTTGTAACATAATATCTTTCCGTGAAAAGAGTTTAATTTATTTTATAACTTCTTCTTTAAAAATGATATAATTACTAAAATAATTTTAAATTTCGTGCGATAGACTGCAATAAAATACAAATATGTGTGCTCCAAAAATTTATAATTATTATTAATTACTAGATGGCCAGGTGAACTTCGTATAACCTACACAAAACACTTTCTGAACGCACTTATAAATATTTGACAACCAATTGATAACGTTTTTGACAAAAGACATTAAATTTCCACGCTAGGAACATTTTGTATTGGAAAATTAAATCGTCGTTTTTAGTATTTTCCGTTAGATATTATTTATGTTTCTCACCGTTTAAATTTTCCCTGAACTTCCACAAACATTTCAAGATCAAAATTAGTTAAACCGGTCAAGCCATTCTCGAGTTTTAGCGAGACTAACGAACAGCAATGGATTTTTATATATGTATATAGAAGATATTAATTAAATAAAAAAAAATTAAGTAATTTCAGTTTAATTTAAATAAACGCTACATTTGTGACGAATGCGCGTCACTAAATTTGTCTGATATGAAGTCTTAGTCCTGAGAATTCATTTAGAATGAATCTTGAAATTCACAATTTCACACGCTGTTAGCAAGCACACTTTCAGTTTTTGCTGAAAACTTTTTTAAACACAATCTTTATAATTGAGTGATTTTGATTTTCGAAGTAAACTGTGAAGTGATAAAAAATATAAAACTAGACTGCAGTGGAAAGTTTTTAGGTTCAATTGAATCTTGATAAATCATAAATCAAGTAATGGTGGGTGAGTTTAGTTAGATAAGAGATAAGGTGAGAGTTTCTAAATTTTGTTTTTCAACGTAGAATCTGTATCATTAATAAAATAAATCTGAATTGCTGAAAATCTGATTTGCATGAAAATCAGTTTTTGCTTTTTTTTGCGATTTTTACAATGTTGCGTCACGAAATTTTGTCCGCAAACCTCAGATTAGGATTCAGCACCCCAAAATACGTATCAGTCAGTCAGTCAGGCAGTTCAGCCTATTGCAGTCCACTGCTGGACATAGGCCTCCCCAAGTTCGCGCCAGACATCCCGGTTTTCCGCAATCCTCATCCAGCCTACACCGGCAATCTTACGAAGATCGTCGGTAACTGAGGGCTGAAACTTCTGTCGCGAACTCATGAGGGTTTTTGCCCATAGTCACCAAGCTGGGCAGGCGGGTTGGCGACCGCAGCGCTGGCCTTGTCGCACCGAAGACGCTGCTGCCCGTCCCCGGTCTGTTCATTTAACAAGCCAGCTGTAGGATGGTTATCCCGCCATCGGTCGGCTCCACTAGTCCCATGGTGGTATTGGAACTTTGCTATCCCTCAGTCGCCTCCTACGACACCCACGGGATGAGAGGGGCTGGCTAAATTCTATGCCGTAGCCACACAGCCAAAATTTATTCATCATATTATATCTCTTTTCCTTTCTTTCTCCTATTTGGAGAAAAACGCCTACGCCGCAATGTTAGTGATGTTACAACTATATAAGTAAAAAATAATTAAAAATTACATTAATTATCATACAGTGTATTTTACATAATATTACTAGTACACATTTTAATAACCAGTAAATATCAAAACCTTAAAATAGTTTTAAGCTTTTAAATAGTTTTTATTCGCGGTCATAACTTATGCTATAAATCATGATTCACATAAACAAAGCAGTAACAACTAACATCAATGGGAATAAAAACTTGCCGGACTGTTTGGTTCGCTACTCATAAATCAAATGTTCGTTTAATATCATCATCATCTATACATATAATAAAATGGTAGAAAAGTCAAAACTGTACATTGAATATTTTTTTAAAAGAATACTTGGGGTGTGATCTACAATCGATACCGAAGCCAAATATATAGTTTTTAGAATTTTTGTCTGTTTGTCTGTTTGTCTGTTTGTCTGTATGTATGTCCGGGATAAACTCAAAAAGTACTGCATGGATTTACTTCAAATTTGGCACGAATATTGTTAAGAAGTCGGGTCAGAACATAGGCTATATATTATCACGCTATCACCTACGGGGAACGAGCAGTGAACCTTTATTTCTTCAAATGTATGTCCGGGATAAACTCAAAAAGTACTGCATGGATTTACTTCAAATTTGGCACGAATATTATTAAGAAGTCGGGTCAGAACATAGGCTACATATTATCGCGCTATCACCTACGGGGAACGAGCAGTGAACGCACGCAGACGACGTCGCGGGCAGCAGCTAGTCATACAATAAACGTCTCACTTTCAACGCTGAAAACAGATCAACCGATATCCTTCTAATGGGTTCCTTCTCAAAGTTGTTTCGACCTACTTGCAGCATGGCCTACTGCCTAGGTAAACCTAATACTGAACAACTTCGAGAAGGGTACCATCGACCGATACAGGTCTCAGTGTCACTTGGTTATAATGCAGCGTATACTTAATCCTTAGGTCTACCGTGGAATTGACAAATGACGCCTATACTTATTACTGGTTAGTATTAGATTCACAAAAAAAAAATCAAAAAATTTATTTGGTAACCCAAACTAGCAGTTGCTTAGCATGGCTTATTGCTAGAGAACTGGTTCTAATGGGACGCTGAAGGCTGGACTAATTAATTTTTATTTTAACGCTAATGAATTAATGATATATGATTTCACTTGACTTTTCAGTACCATTGTTGTATGGAAATTATTTAGCGGTTGAAAATGATGATTATTCCTAACATAAATCCTCGACATATGCGCCATGTCATTTTAACAAAATTTAGACATACATTTTGTTTATTTTATCTCTAATAAGTACTTTGTCTAGTCAATATCTTAAACAGAAAATTTATAGCAAAACAAATGTTAACTATCATTGGCTATTGTTACATACACATTGTTTAAAGTTGTTACCGCATACGCATCATTTAATGTACCAATGTATTCTTGGTCATGCACACATCAAACTTCGACTAGCATATCTAAACGGCGTTTTTTGTGATAAGGTAGGTAACATTTCATTAAGATTTAAGATATGCATATGGCTTTATATGGTGCACTATCGAATTTCGTAAACGTAACAGGAAAACTGATTTTATTTTCATATTTCTAAGACTATTATGATAGGCGCAAGTTAACAGAAAATGCTTTGTCATGGTCATTAACAAAAATGCTTTATTTTTAAATGGTCTTAAATTCTAATGACCATTGCGTAACCTTTGCAAACATAGATACAATTGATAGGTTACACCGGTTATGGTATAGAAACACTATGAGAGTTTAATCTCCACTATCGTATATTATTGAGGTAGTGCACACAGGACATGTTTTGTCTGGAGCAGAGCGACTGGAGAAGTAACTCGACCTTACAGAAGATCACAGCTAAATAACACTACTCTCAAGCAGTCTTGTGTTCCTGTGGTGAAGAAGGTGGCCAGAGCTCCGAGGAAGATAATGCTTCTGGTGTTGCAGGCGTCTCAGGTAACCAATTACCATCAGAAAGACCGTAAGCTTGTTTGCCGACCTAGTCGTATAAAAAATATAGGTACATAACTTTCATGCCATATTTTTGCGGTTTAGAAACTCTGTAGGTCTTTAACTCTGTATGTATACATATATAGGTTATAGTTGTTATTTTTTTAATGTTTAATATGCTCGACGGTGAGGTAAACGCCGTGATTAATTTTTTTTTATAAACAAACTAGCCGACCCGTGCCCACTTCGTTGCGCATTAATTTATTTTTAATAATTATTTCTAACTACGATATCTCAAAAACTATTCATCTGATTGATATAGTGTAAAGGGCAATTTTAATCTGCATTAAATTCTTAAGCTAACTAACATATTTATTTGGATAAGGATTAATACCGAACTAAAGAAAATAGCTTTGAAAATAACGTAATGTTTTTAATTACAAATTTGAACATAAAAGTGGTTATTGTAAGTCAACCGTAAGAGATAGAGATATGCTGTCGCGGACTTTTTTGTAGCATTTTTATAGATTTTGAATTCGCTAGTACATTATAAAACGATATCTTTGCTAGTTTACGCAGCGTTCGCGTGGAAAGCTCCCCGTTGGCGAGATTTTTTGCGACCTCTTCAACATTTATCGCCGTATTTCTGCTAATTTACATTAAAACATAATAAATTATATACCTAAACCTTCCTCAAGAATTACTCTTTCTATTGTTGAAAACCGTGTAAAAATCCGTTCAGTAGTTTTTGAGTTTATCGCGTTCAGACAGACAGACAGGAGGACAGAAAGACGCGGCCGGGGGACTTATTTTTATAATAAGTATAGATATAAATTACAATAATGATGTACATTACTGAGTACATAATTTAAAAAGAGTGTATAATAGTAAAAGTAAAATCAATAAAAACACCGACATCTAATTAATTTATTTAATTTTTCTGAGAAGACCTTTTTATGGGCTAGTTAGTAGATGTGCATTTGTACTAAACCCCACGCGTCGTTATATTAACTGCAGTTGCATAAAAGTGCAGGAAACTATAAACATTATTTACAACCTAGCAACACGAGGAGACAAAGAGATACATGTCTAAATCTGTTGTTGCCATTTAAGGGTACATCGCCAACGGGGCGTCGCATGCGTATCACTGAAATAGATGAAGTGCATTTTGTGAGGTTGATTTTTGCAATAATCAGAAATTAAAGAGAAAACTCATGTAGTGTCTTTTAAAATACGCAAAGTAGATTAAACTAGCTTCTGCGCGCGACTTCGTCGGCGTGGACTCCGCTCCTATTGGTCTTAGCGTGATGATACATAGCCTATAGCCTTCCTCGATAAATGGGCTATCTAACACTGAAAGAATTTTTCAAATCGGCCCAGTAGTTCCAGAGATTACCACGTTCAAACAAACAAACAAACAAACAAACAACCAAACAAACAAACTCTTCAGCTTTATATATTAGTATAGATTTTGTTATTGCGAAAGCTTTCAGTTTAAATTGAGTAGCACTAAGCACGTATAAATAAACATTTTAATGTCAAGTGTTTGCCACCTTTCGTTTTTCTTAGCTATTAACGTTTTATTTTTGAATATGGATTCCTTTTTGGTACCAAGATAGCACAGATGGCAGGAAATGTCAACGACCTGTAGCTATATAGCAAGTGATGTTTCTGTATAATGAGTTCCGGCTTAATCTTTTTCTTTCTGGAATTTCGATCTTTAAAAATCTCATGGTTGGCCAGCGTTGTTTCTTTTTTTTTAATGGTGGCAAACAGGTGTACGGTTCATTTAATGGTACGTTGTTACTTTGACCATTGGATGTCGGCATTACCAGGAGTATCACAGACAAGTTACCGATTTTACTCTCGCTGTCAACACAGCGCATCATAAGGAGCTTTGATTACTTTACTCATCACAGGTACATGACACTACTTGAGACTTGAGAGCAGTATTATTTAGCTTGCGAAGATCGAAAGCTTTCAATTTAAACTGAGTAGCACTAAGCACGTATAAATAAATATTTTCAAACTCCATATCAACATAAATTAATTGTCATTTTCACTAGTATACTGCTATAGAAATATCCCTTACTAGCTTCTGCGCGCGACTTCGTCGGCGTGGACTCCGCTCCTATTGGTCTTAGCGTGATGACACATAGCCTATAGCCTTCCTCGATAAATGGGCTATCTTACACTGAAAGAATTTTTCAAATCAGCCCAGTAGTTCCAGAGATTACCGCGTTCAAACAAACAAACAAACAAACAAACAAACAATCAAACAAACAAACTCTTCAGCTTTATATATTAGTATAGATATTAACTACTAGCTGTGCCCGCGACTTAGTCCGCGTGCAAGTTAACAAAAAGTTATTGTTCAGTTTGCAGAGTTATAAAAAAACATAAATTTCTAAAATAAAAGTAGCTTAAGTAGCCTAAATTACTCCTTATTACATCAGCTATCTGTCAGTAAGTCCTATCAAAATCGGTCCAGCCGTTTCAGAGATTAGCCGGAACAAACAGACAGACAGATAGACAGACAGACAGACCGACAAAAATTGTAAAAAATGTTATTTTGGTATATGTACCGTGTATACATTCATATTCATTTAGTAAAAGTGGTTATTTTAATATTACATACAGACACTCCAATTTTATTTATTTGTATAGATTCTAACATTATAAAGTAGTGTGAATTTAAGTTTGTTTGTTACGCTTTCACGTGAAAACTACTGAAGTAACCGATCATCATGAAACTTTGTACACATATATTCTTGGATGTATTAGAAGTAACTTATGATACTTTTTATTTTAAAAAAATTAATGATTTAGGTATTTGAAAGCAGTTCCTGGTTATATAATGTTATATCTAAGTCATAATTAATAATTTATTTATTTACAATTTTTGGGAACAATCTGCAAAAATGTTGCGATGGATTATCAGCAAATTGTCTTTGTACTATAGATCGTGGTTTATATTATTTGTCTATCTATCCATCTTAATTTGTGTCTATCTGTTCGTCTGTCCACCATTCCATCTGTTTCATTTTCCACCTGTCATCAGTTGGCAGTTATTATCTCAATTTAAAGTATATGCTTACATATATAATGCTTACATAAGTGAGTGGATTAAAGACATTTACGTGACTACACGAATCATTCAATCGCAAAATATCACGAATGATTCACTATCGTAGACGTTTAAACAGTAGGTACACATGTAGAGATAATTTCGATACTCACGTAAATGATAATATAATCATGATGGAAGTTTTATTACTATATAAGAATATATTTTGCCAAATCCGTATATTTTATGACATAACTTTATTCTATTTATGCAAATAGTGGAGTTTTGTTAATTGACGTCTTGATGGTCAGTCGGCTTAACAGTCATAGGTCATAGCGGTCTTGGGTTCGATCCCTGCTCATGATGAATATTTATTTGTATTGGCCATACAGATGTTTGCCGTCATTTGAGCGTTTCTACTTGTGTATTATGTATATGTTTCTGGACCTCCGCTCCGCCTCAGAGAAATTCCTTCTAGGGCCGTTGATTATGTGACGTTTATTCTTATGCCTCTTTTACATACATTGACAAGAATATATCTTGATAATTATACACCTTACTACTTATTTTCAATAGATTATTATTTTGCTTCCCGACCTACAAACATATTATATTAGGTATAAGTGCATGTCTTTTCTTGATCTGACTTTATCTTTATAGTCAACATCATTTAAGATAAAAACTATCGATAACACTATTCAACGTTCAGTTATCAATATTTTATTTAAACTTTATTCATACAAATTAATAAAATTAAAATTAGACTCAATTTTCGAACTTAAAAGATTCGAGTCCAGAGCTTTATTTGATTATTTCAGACTTTGACACTTTGACACTTTGACAGTTACTCAAGCAGGTTGCTATTTTATTTTGTTTACAAAATTAAAATCAAAACTGGAAAAATTGAACATAAAAATGTTTACATGTAATTGTTATAGGGTTTTCGAAACCACCATAATCGATACATCTAATAAGTTACTTTTATTCTTTCTCGAGTGTAGAAATTGTGTAACATTTTGAATATTTGGCTAGTTTTTTTCGGTAATTATATGTTTATTTAATATTGAACTAAACATAATTATCGTTTTTGTTCTGAATACGTTGAATTATATAAAATAACAGTATTGCTGAAAACATAATCAAAAACAATAATAAAAATAGTTTTAGTGTATGTATTATTAACATTTAACTAACTTATGTAATACATAAAGACTTTTTTCCTTTTTAGTAATCGTTTTTAACACAAAATGGCTGAAGAAGTTAAAAAGAAGGCTCTCATGGTTTGTCTTGGTAAGAAAACTTTATACTTTAACTAAATTTATGTGACTGTCTCATGAAATCAATATTCAAGAATCAATAATCTATTCAATTTCAGAACAGAAGCACATTACCGGCTGAATTTATATATTAAGAAATGTAATTATCATATATAACTAATTACAATATACGTTAATCACTTGTATCTAAATACGAGTAAGTTTATGCCATTACAAAATAATTCAAAATAAATTATCTAACAATTTAGTATTCAATTATAGTAGTGTAACATATACTTTGTTTTAAAATGAGATAGTCAACTCTGTTTGTTTAAAAAATAAGTAAAAAACTTATTAATTTTTTACATATTCTTAATTATATGTAAAAGTATGTACTTATCAGTTCTAATTGGACCGAGTTATGCCAAAATGTACCAACCCACAAATTGTCTAAAAATGAGTTATTGACACCAAACTGATCAGAATGTGATATATTACTACTCAGCCAAAACAGCCCATCCTATATTCACATTTGACAGAAAAAAAGGATGTATGAACCAAGCCACACATAAGGACTATGTTTAAAACAATTCTGCTATAATGATCCAAAAACATGTGGTGCACCCTTGATAATATAAATATAAACTAAATGACTAGTTCAATGAATTAAATAAAATATATCTTGTATAAATGTCTCAAACCATTATGGTTCATGTACCTATATGCAATTTTAAGTTGAATTATCCAAGTCAACAAAGATGAAAAAAATACAGTTCAATCAATTAATTCAGTTAATCAATTAATCAGTTAATCAATTAATTCTGTTGAAGAAGGAGAAAGAGCATTCAATATTTATGAGAAGTGGCCTAAATGGCGAATTACAAGAATTAGATATAACGAAAAAGAGTGTCAGAAACCAATCTGTATGCAATTTTAATTTTTAATGTAGGTAATTTACCACCACTTTGGCCACAGGGAAAAGAGATTGCACAAGCTAAATAAAATAAATTCTATGATGCATTTAATACCAGCTGATTGTCACACTTTCTATAGCAAAATAAAGGGTAGCAATAGTGTTGTCTATGATATTGATGGGTTTGATAGACTCGATTTTGATATTGAGTTGACTCAAGCTCAACTTGAGTGAATGTTTAAGGAGTACATAAATGCTTTTCTTTTTTCATTATTATGGTTTCATTTTTTATTATAGCACATTAAAAATACTTTGTCCTATTCCTCAAATACAATATGTGTTATAGTTTATTGAAATTAAATGCTCCTTTTAAATTATTTTTTAAACAAAATAAATATGGTACATTTTGGCATATCTAATTTATGTCCGATTACCTGAAAAATCAATTTTTGCCAAAACGTACCAACTGCATATATTTTCAAATAAATAAATTAAAATGAGTTTATATAGAATCTACTTATATGTGTACCCAAGCTCTTTAGCAAAGGCACAAATGGGTAATAACAATAAATTAATACAGATAGTAGAACCATGAGTAATTACAAATCTAACTTTAAACACCAATATCTCGAAATCAATTTTATGCAGTTGGTACATTTTGGCATAACTCGGTCCAATTATCAACTGGAGTTTACTCCTTACGAATGATGACCATGATATTTAAAAATACACTTGTTTCTTTCTCACAAAAGACTGAACAGTAAACATGTCTCTCAGGTCAGGTTGCAGCGTTAGTTTCATATGATTTCATTCACCATATCTTTTTAACAGTTGCCTTATGTCATTTGTAAGGAGTGTAAGCACCAAAAAATTAGCGTGAAAAGATAACATTATTTGTGTGCAAAGGTAGACTTATTAGAATATAATCCATATATTCATTTTCCTTATTTAATTCTTTTAATAACCATCAAACATAGATAATGTATAAACTCCTTATATATAAGATTTCTTTAAAAATATAGGCAACAGTTGTCGGTCACCGATTGCAGAGGCTGTATTCCAGCACACAGTAAATAAGATGGGTGTAGGATATCTATGGGAAGTTGACAGTGCGGGCCTAGCTGGCTGGAATGTTGGTAACTCACCGACACATAGAGCTTTGAATACAATGAAAAAACATGGATTAAGATATAATAATCTTGGAAGACAGGTAATGCTGTGATTTATGAATATTTTGTATGCTTGTATAGGCCTTGCAGGAAAAATATTAATTTATTATTTTGATATTTACTTAATTAAATAAAAGAAAAGTTACACTATACAGTATGGAAGAGCTTAATTTTGAGCTTAGCCTTGATTTACTTTGTTTATTTATTTAATAATAATTAATTATAAGTTATTTAGGAAGTACAGTTGCTATCAAAAATTTTAATCATAGAAGACATCAAATTACTCTGTAGTACCTTGCTATTGTGATTTATGATTCATATTAAACATCTTAGATAATATTCTTATCCTTAGTTTTGCTAGTGTCTGTCTTATCTGGGGTAAAATGAGCAATGAAAAAAAAAAACTACAGACTAAATACTACCATAATATCTATTAAAATTTTAATGGATTTTTTTTAAATCAATAGATAAGAACAGAAGACTTCAATAATTTTGACTTCATATTTGGAATGGATCAAAAGAATATAAGTGACCTCAAAAGTATGGCACCTGAAAATTGTAAAGCAAAGATATTTCTTTTTGGAGAATTTGACCCAGAAGGCGAAAGAATTATAAGAGATCCTTATTTTGTAAGATCTTCTTTTATTTACTTAAAAATACCTTACTAGGCTTTTTTAATGTGATTATATTTTAAAATAAGTGATTGATGATTTTTAAATATTTTTTTAATAATAGAAACAATTAAGAACACTGAAGAAAAAAGACAGTTTTCCCAATATATTTTAAACATAACTTTTTTTAATTTTGATAAAAAAATTTTAAATCAAAACTTCTAAAATAATTTTAATTGTTAACTATAGTAAAATATATGATGATTATTCCGAAATAGACTGTTTATTTAGAACTTGGCGACACTAGTAAATTTTTAAGGTACCAATATATAGTCAGTATATTCAAATTGTTTTAAAATATTTGTTACAGGACAATGACGAAAGGGGTTTTGAAAAGGCTTACGAACAGGCTGTCAGGTGCGCAAAAGGGTTTTTAGAGCAACTAGATAAAGGAAATGTTAAATAGAATATTAACAGACAAAAAAAATACATCAATTTTTTAATAAAAATATATATTAGTTTTATTTTAACAGGCAACCCAAACATATTTAAAAATTGGCAATGCAAAGAATAATAAGTAAGAAGTTACAATTTAATAAGATACCTACATCTATACTAATATAATAAAGCTGAAGAGTTTGTATGTTTGATTGATTGATTGTTTGTTTGTTTGTTTGTTTGTTTGTTTGAACGCGCTAATCTCAGGATCTACTGGTCCGATTTGAAAAATTATTTCAGCGTTAGATAGCCCATTTATCGAGGAAGGCTATAGGCTATATATCATGACGCTAAGACCAATAGGAGCGGAGTCCACGCCGACGAAGTCGCGCGCAGAAGCTAGTGTGTAATATTTTGCAAAGGAATCCATTACAAGAGCTTTAGTGTAAGCCTGAATCCTAAAGGGCAAATATCAAAAAGTATTTTGTATATTGATTTAAAAAAAATTGTTAAATGGAATACCTGTTATAGAAATCTATTTATAGGTTATTAATATGGTTTTTTTTGTTTTCTTATAAGATATAGGTAACTTAATTTTAGGTCAAATTGGATTAAAGTTGTCACTTTGTTAGGCACAAAACATAATTTATGAAGCCACAGTTTTTTAAGGCGACTATTGGATTAAGGTCTTAGGATGTCTGGAATGGTGAATTATACGACTTATTTTAATTGGTTATTCTCTAATGGAATTGTTTTCAGTACAATGCGTCAATTCATATAACCGTAAATGTATCAATGTACAAAATTGTTAGCAATTATGGCATTTTTTATGAATTAAAGTATTCAGAATTGTTGTTTCTTCTTAAAAAAAATTTAAGTAAGTTTTTTTTTAAAGTGAAAAGTACTTTAGCCGCGTTGGGTACCTACTTCTTGGTAGGTAGGATTGATGTTGATAATTTTAATTATAACATTATGAAATTTCAAATTTTAATACTAAAGTGTCTTTAGTTTCACTTTATCGGCAGTCTCTCTGCCAATTTTTATTGTACACTGAGTTGGCTTCCTTTAAAATGAATAAAAATATACCATAAAGTAGGTACTTAAATATTCCAATCAGCCTTTTCTAACAAAAAAAAAAAGATCTTTACAATACATATGCAGACAAACATAGAAACTATTAATTTATTAAAGTCGGTTAATAACCTGTGCTGTGTGTGGTTACCAGCCCCGGATCTTCAATTTTTTTTAGGCGGGGCAAAAACTGAAAAATGCCGCCCCCGCTCACTTATATTTATTTTATTTTTACCTTTAGCATGCTTATAATTTCAGCTATCAGATGTCCACTATTTGATTGAAATTTGGACATAGCCTACATAGGCCTTTCGGAAATAATGCATCCATCGCTGTTCTTTCTGTGTTAAGCCTATTTATTTACACATACATAGGTACATAGACATAAACGTGTAGGATATATATTTTATAAACAGCATAGGATAGGATTTAAAATAAAAATAATTATGTATAATAAAAATAAAAATCAAATATTGTATTGCATTTGTGAATTGAAATTACAATTTTACTCTTTTGCACTCTTTGTACTCTCTCTTTCGCACGCACGGTAACCAGACGCGTGCTGCCGCGATCTGCGATTTCTGCGGGCGAGCGGGCGCGTATTTTTAACCCCCGACGCAAAAAGAGGGATGTTATACGTTTGACGTGTCTGTCTGTCTGTGTCTGTCTGTCTGTCTGTCTGTGGCACCGTAGCTCGCGAACGGAGGACGCGATTTCAATTTAGTTTTTTTTTTGTATGAAAGGTAAGTTACGGGCGAGTGTTCTTAGGCGCATGTTTGATGAAAATCGGTTGAGTCCTGAAAAAAATCTGGGGGTAAAACCGAGGAAAATACCCAATATCTGCAAATACATGTGGTGGGGAGAAAATGAGGATGGAAATCCGAATGTCAGCAAATTTATCCAAGTAGGGTTGCAAATGAAATAGCATCGCATGCACTTTACAAAATTAATAATAAAAATAAATGAATGAAAGTATAAAATAAAAATTAATTTAAAAACAAAAAAAAACCGACACATTAACCTGAGATCCCTTTAAAAGTAAAAAATAATGAAAGAAACTCAATCTTAAAGTACCTGAAGTATGTACGAGTATTAAAAAAGCAAAAAAAAATTACATCGCGTTGCGGGACCGCTCCAAAACTAACAATTCAATTACAAATAGTCTAAATAGTCCAGTCATTTGATAGCTTTACCTGGAAAGTTTTCCAGTAGTTTTGAAAATTGGTGATTTTATAGATTTCGACATGCTCTTTTCGAATTTTCATCAAATACAGTTTTTTGAGAATAACTCCGTTCCAACTCATTTTACGATAAAAATAGTTATGTAATAAATTAAACTTAAAAAAATTTCCTACAATTTATGTATATAGTAACCTTTTTTTGTAAAATCTATAGTTTCAGCGTACGAGAGCTGCAAAGTCCACTCAACACGCGTTTACGTATCATAATTATATTTCGTAAGTCCAGTTGACAAGTTTTGAATATTTTTTTTTAATTTGAAAAAAATATGGTGTAATCTAAACACTATAAACATTTAATTCCCGTTGAAAATTTTACTTAAACGTAATTTTTTAACAAGTTAAACGATTGTTAACAAACAAAATTTTCTCGAAATTACGTCTCAATTGTAAATTTAAAAAAAAAAATGTTTAAAGGTTGTCGTAAAAAATTTTCGCTTCGTAGAGCCTTATTTATATACATAATTAACAAGATCGCGCCATTAAAGTAAAAAAAAATTAATAGTTTGTTTACAATAATTTTTATAGTTCCAGAAAAATCACCACTTTTTGTAAAAATCACCAGTTTTTGTTCAAGTACAAATATTATTATAAACAAAGTATGAATATTTTTTTAACTTTAATGGCGTGATCTTGTTGATTATGTATAGAGTTAATGTGGCAAAGTGCGCCTACCGGGCAAGTGCACCTACCACAAATATCTCGAAAACTACCGATTGAAATCATAGTTCTTGGTGAAAGTCACAGATGGCTCTAGTCACGTGAGTTTGAGATACGCGCCATTTTATTTTCACTGATATTCAAAGTGGTGAGCAGAGATGACTATGGGTTGATCATCTTCGTAAATCTCAAGAAATCTAGTTTTTACCAACATACGAGTGAGGTAAATGCACAATTTAAATATTTTTCTTTAAGTTTCTGACTATATCTCACTCCTATCTAGTAAAATTTATATATTTTTTTGCAGTTAAATATTCTAACTTAAAATTTATATAGTTGGGGAAGTGCGCCATACTGACTTTTTATATGGCGCACTTCGCCGCAATCCAGAGGTTACAAACTTTTTAAAATGTGTCTTTGTTACAAGCCTTTATTTAACTTGCAATGTTTCTTTGCTTGTTTGTATGGTCGGGTCAAATCTTGCAAATTAATTTGAAAAAGAAATCTTGAATGAACACGTTGGTCCATTTATGGTCAATTTGGGTGAGAATACTATTTTTATGCATGACAATGCCCGACCTCATACATATTGGATTGTGAGTGACTACCTTCAAGAGATGAACATTACTCGTATGGAGTGGCCAGCACGCAGCCCAGATGTCAATCCGATCGAGCATGCTTGGGACTAGCTAGGGAGATGCGTAAAAAAATTACGCTTCGTGAGCTCAAAATTGCTCTCACAGAGGAATGGGAGAATATTCCCCAAAATCGTACAAAAAACTTGGTGTACAGCATGCCAAACTGGGTAAACGCAGGAATGGAAGCACGAGGAGGCAATACGAAATATTAAAATTCGAGAAAATCGTAATGTTGTTCAAAAATGTCATGTTTCCCATTTTTGTTTTAAGGCGAGAAAATAAATATTACACTTAACAACTAATTTCAATGACTAACTTCTTATTTCAGTCCGTTTATAATACCAAATAAGTAGTTCCATTTACGATGGGAATACCATGGGGTATTCCCATCGTAAATAAAAGAAAAAATATACTTGACACTCGATTATCAATATTTGGAAAAAAGGTTCATAGCCTCTGACTTAAGATTGTATGGCGCATTTAGCCGAAATTTAGTTTTAAATGCATAGATTCTTATAGAATGTGGCTATGAAAAAAAAAAATACCATTCGTTTTGTTTCTTGTTTTCCTATAATAATATAAGGCTGTTTTATTCTAATGCTATAATATTACGTTTTATTAATACAAGGCGCACTTACCCGATTTATCGGCAAAGTGCGCCTGGTAAGACTGTTTTCAAATTTTTTGCTAAAATTCATTAATTTGCTGTCAGATTCTAATGACACGACATTGGTTGTTGTTGCAAAACATCACAGATCCTTATGGTACCATGACTTAGTATCACTCGTGAACTTAAACACAAGAAATATTGCACCAAAGTCAACTATGAAAAAAGTATGGCGCACTTTGCCCCCCTGACCCTATAAGAAAGGCTCTACGAAGTGAAATTTTTTTACGACAATGTTTAAACATATTTTTTTTTCATTTACAATTGAGAAAAACAACAAGAAAATTTTGTTTGTTAACAATCGTTTAACTTGTTGAAAAATTAAGTTTAAGTAAAATTTCCAACGGGAATTAAATATTTATAGTGTTTAGAACATACCATAATTTTTATAATTAACGCTCAAACTATGGATTTTACAAAAAAAAGGACATTAATTTGTAGGAAATTTTCTCTAGTTTAATTTATTACATAACTATTTTTATCGTAAAATGAGTTTGAACGGAGTTATTCTCAAAAAACTGTATTTCAGCGCCATTTTTCCAATATGGTGGCGCGAGCGGCAAAGATACGAGGTGGCAAAGTGAAAATTCGAAAAGAGCACGTCGAAATCTATAAAATCACCAATTTTCAAAACTACCGGAAAATTTCCAGGTAACCCCCTTTTTGAGCACCAAATGACTGTACTAAAAGTAACCTAACTTAACTAAGCAATATAAATTTTTATAAAATTACTTCAAAATAAGCGCGTTTTTTACTTTTTAAAGGGAACTCAGGTTACTGTGTTGGTTTTTTTTTTAATTTTTAATTTAATTTTTATGAACTATGCCTACGCGCTTCGCGAATAATAAATGTTCGTGCAGCATGTGCGTGTCTCACTCTGCGCTCTGGGTATCGGTAGAGTTGATTTGGCCATGAAATTTCTGTACTTGTAGGTACTATTATTTATTCCGTGGTCAAAGTTAAGTAAATGATGAGTTGTCCAGTCGTCTGTAAAATGTGAATTTGGCCGCCCCCTGAACTTGCCGCCCGGGGCATGGGCCCCGGCTTGCCCCCCCCTAGATCCGGGCCTGGTGGTTACGGCACTAAAGAATGTAGGCACCCCCTCTCTTCCCGTGGGTGTTGTAAGAGGCGACTAAGGGATAACACAGTTCGACTACCACCTTGGAACTTAAAAAGCCGACGGATGGCGGAATAACCATCCATGCTGGCTTTGAAATACACAGGCCAAAGACGGGCAGCAGCGTCTTCGGTGCGACAAAGCCAGCCCTGCGGTCACCAACCCGCCTGCCCAGCGAGGTCACTATGGGCAAAACACATGAGTTCGCGTCATAATGTCGGGAGCGAACTTGTAGAGGCCTATGTCCAACAGTGGACTGTGATAGGCTGAAGTGGTGGTTAAAAACCACCCCAACGGCTATCGGCTATATCTCGTTACAGTAGGTAAGCAATTGCTGCTGTCAAACAATCTACGATAAATATTACATAATATCGTAAGAGTGCAAATAAAACTGCAGGTTACAACTAGTCGTAAATACAGTGGAATGCAATTTCGAACAATCCGAGCGAAAAGCAGACATAATAGGGTATTCCACTATGTTTGAAAAAGTACTTCAAAATGTTGATTTTCTAATAAAAAGCCACAAAAAAATATATTTCGGCAAAATAAACACGCTTTCATGCCATAAAATTAAATTAAATTTTAAACCTTTTTTATTACCGCGAAAACGCTACAGCCATTTTGGTGACGTAATATGTGCAATAACAAAAGTGTTTGACGTATGTAAGAGAGTAACATAACCTACAATTACTATGACAACCATCAACAAATTAGTAATGAATGCATATTATTTCAGTTGGAATAAGATATGAAGAGTTATTATACGAAAGAACACAACTATTACTCCTTGAAGTTAAAATTGATAGATATTATTGATATAGATAGCTATTGACAGCACTGACAGAACTTTGTTATTGCCATTATGACGTCACACCATGGCGGCTCGTGTTTTAGGTCACGTGATATACAGATTAAAATATGCGACTTTTAATTTCAATATAATAAATCAATAATGTGCTTTTATGATTCCAAATCAAAATATTTAGGTGTATTTCTATATTAATTTTAATTTTTATCAAATCTTATAATTTATTTTTCACTACGGAAAGTACCCTCTGTGGGCAGACTCTTAATGCGTTTCCGGCGAAACGTGAGTCAAGCCCTCAATACTTCCGCCGTGGGGTCAGTTGACTGACATTCAATTTGAACCAGTTCTATTAGCGGGAAATTAGATGTCTAGCATAAAATGCATTATGTGTCATTGATATCATTTTATTTTATTTTTGTATTTATAGTGACATATTCACTTACAATTGCTAGTCAGTAACAAATTGATTAATAAATAATGTGTTCCTAATTGTACATCAAAAGTTTGTTTGTTTAAACGAACTAATCTCAGAAACTACTGGTTCGAATTAAAAAGTTATTTTTGTGCTGGATAGTCCATTTACCAAGGCCATAGGCTATAGGCCATTTTTCCTCAAATTAACGCGGGTAAAACCGCGAGCACAGCTAGTACGAAATAATAAAGTTAACATGCCATGTGAAAAATGCAAAATGTAGCTTCTTTCCAATAGATTCTCAAGGAAGGAATTAAATTATTAGAGTTAATGTGGCAAAGTGCGCCTAGCGGGCAAGTGCACCTACCACAAATATCTCGAAAACTACCGATTGGATACTAGTAGTAACACTATACATCGATGCTACAAACTAAATCATAGTTCTTGGTGAAAGTCACAGATGGCTCTAGTCATGTGAGTTTGAGATACGCGGCATTTTATTTTCACTGATATTCAAAGCGGTGAGCAGAGATGACTATGGGTTGATCATCTTCGTAAATCTCAAGAAATCTAGTTTTTACCAATATACGAGTGAGGTAAATGCCCAATTTAAATATTTTTCTTTAAGTTTCTGACTATATCTCACTCCTATCTAGTAAAATTTATATATTTTTTTGCAGTTAAATATTCTAACTTAAAATTTATATAGTTGGGGAAGTGCGCCATACTGACTTTTTATATGGCGCACTTCGCCGCAATCCAGAGGTTACAAACTTTTTAAAATGTGTCTTTGTTACAAGTCTTTATTTAACTTGCAATGTTTCTTTGCTTGTTTGTATGGTCGGGTCAAATCTTGCAAATGAATTTGAAAAAGAAATCTTGAATGAACACGTTGATCCATTTATGGTCAATTTGAGTGAGAATGCTATTTTTATGCATGACAATGCCCGACCTCATACATATTGGATTGTGAGTGACTACCTTCAAGAGATGAACATTACTCGTATGGAAGTGGCCAGCACGTAGCCCAGATGTCAATCCAATCGAGCATGCTTGGGACTAGCTAGGGAGATGCGTAAAAAAATTACGCTTCCTGAGCTCAAAATTGCTCTCACAGAGGAATGGGAGAATATTCCCCAAAATCGTACAAAAAACTTGGTGTACAGCATGCCAAACTGGGTAAACGCAGTAATGGAAGCACGAGGAGGCAATACGAAATATTAAAATTCGAGAAAATCGTAATGTTGTTCAAAAATGTCATGTTTCCTATTTTTGTTTAAGGCGAGAAAATAAATATTACACTTAACAACTAATTTCAATGACTAACTTCTTATTTCAGTCCGTTTATAATACCAAATAAGTAGTTCCATTTACGATGGGAATACCATGGGGTATTCCCATCGTAAATAAAAGAAAAAATATACTTGACACTCGATTATCAATATTTGGAAAAAAGGTTCATAGCCTCTGACTTAAGATTGTATGGCGCATTTAGCCGAAATTTGGTTTTAAATGCATAGATTCTTCTAGAATGTGGCTATGAAAAAAAAATAAATATCATTCGTTTTGTTTCTTGTTTTCTTATAATAATATAAGGCTGTTTTTATTCTAATGCTATAATATTACGTTTTATTAATACAAGGCGCACTTACCCGATTTGTCGGCAAAGTGCGCCTGGTCAGACTGTTTTCAAATTTTATGCTAAAATTCATTAATTTGCTGTCAGATTCTAATGACACGACATTGGTTGTTGTTGCAAAACATCACAGATCCTTATGGTACCATGACTTAGTATCACTCGTGAACTTAAACACAAGAAATATTGCACCAAAGTCAACTATGAAAAAAGTATGGCGCACTTTGCCCCAGTGACCCTAACAACAAAATTTTGTCGGCCCTAGTTATAGCTATGACATTTTATAAGCTTTTGATAGGGAAATCTTAATTGGTTCTGGCTCGCCCTCAAAAGTTGCAAAGGTTAGAATACCTAATATCAATAATTCTCAAGGAAAAATTATAAATTTAGAAACAAAATAGAATTTCTTTAGCGAACTTTGTGTGGCTATATATAATTATCTTTTCGTGAATATATTGATTTACTTCTAATTTTCTTTTATACAAAACTTGTCATGACAAAAAAAGTAAAAAATAAAAAGAATCATCCAAGAACCTTGTAAAAAAAAACAAGAATTTTCAAATTTAGCGTACCTAATCGTTCGGAATGTTTCGCACTTTCATTTTTATTTAAGTAAGTACGTATATAGAAGATTATTATGAAAAACATAAACCCAGATTATTTAGATCTTGATATTATAAAAGTAGTAGGTAAATATTAGAGTTTTACTTTTAGCTTACCTATACATAGCGTACCTAATATTTTCTACAATGTTGATCGATACGAGATGTGAAGTAAACAGAAATAGCCTCGTATACGTAAACATTTGCATCTGCAATAATTTAACGAATGATAACATGTAGCTGCATACAATGCACATACATACAATAATAGATATTACATCACTGCGAAATCAATAGTGCGCATTGCAGGTCAATTGTCGTTCAATATAGACTTATGGATATGGACTGTAACAGCTTAACATGAATGTTCCATTCTATTGATATATGAAGGACTTTTTTTCAAGGCAAAGGATTTATTTTGCTACGTTAATCCATTGAAATTTCGTAGATGTGCCTACGCTTCAGCCTGTAATATCCCACTGCTGGGCATAGGTCTCTTTCCCCATGTAGGAGAAGGATCAGAGATTAATCAGCCATGCATGCTTAAATTTTGTACTAGTAAAATTTAAAATACGATTCAGCCTGTAATATCCCACTGTTGGGCATAAGCCTCTTCCTCATGTAGGAGAAGGATCGGAGCTTAATCCACCACGCTGCTCCAATGCGGGTTGGCGGATATATTCCCTGCTATGAGTAACGATCGCTATCAGGTGTACATGATAACAACCGGGACCAACGGGTTAACGTGCTCTCCGTAGCACGGTGGGGAGACCCACAAGGACTGCACAAACACCCAGACCACGGCAAACATCTGTATGGCTGGCCAACAAATGTTTGTCATGTGTGGGGATCGAACCTGCAACGATCGAAACAAACCTGTGCTGTCACCGTTGCGCCAACGCGTCGTCGATGTAGATGTGTCTACATATAAGCAAATCGTACATTTTATTATAAGGACGTTTTTTTATCAGGAAATTAGTTTTAAACTAAAACACTTGGAAACAGTGGTTTACCATGGTTAGTGGTTACCCTTTTATGAATTTGGAACCCTTGATTTTAATAAAATTTGGAAGATCGATATCTGATTAACATATTCACAAATAATGAAATAACTGACCACGGGGAATAGATTCATAGGATTACATTTACGCGAGGCAAGTAGCAAGGTCGCCAAACGTTATCGTCCAATATCTTTGTAAACATTA
This sequence comes from Melitaea athalia, assembly GCA_905220545.2. NCBI lineage: Eukaryota > Metazoa > Arthropoda > Insecta > Lepidoptera > Nymphalidae > Melitaea > Melitaea athalia. The sequence goes on along the minus strand of HG992178.1, from coordinate 4,119,232 downwards.
TGTAACATCTTTGACTTACTGATTCCATTGTTTCGGATGAGACGGTTTAAAACTCGCTAGTAATAAAAGGTAAAACCTAATATGAATAATACCCGTAGGGCGTAGTTTATAATTGGTAAATTCAACCACGCCTATATTGTAAACTAGCTGCTGCCCGCGACGTCGTCTGCGTGCGTTCACTGCTCGTTCCCCGTAGGTGATAGCGTGATAATATGTAGCCTATGTTCTGACCCGACTTCTTAATAATATTCGTGCCAAATTTGAAGTAAATCCATGCAGTACTTTTTGAGTTTATCCCGAACATACATACAGACAAACAGACAAACAGACAAAAATTCTAAAAGCTATATTTTTGGCTTTAGTATCGATTGTAGATCACACCCCAAGTATTCTTTTAAAAAAATATTCAATGTACAGTTTTGACTTTCCTACCATTTTATTATATGTATAGATTTTTGTGTCAGGAGTCCAAAAACAACGCAAAAGTAAGACAAAAATCTGTCATCTCTGTGACATTAGACTGTAGAGTGTGATTGATTGTAGATCAACTTATACAAAAATGGTAAAATGGTTTGTGTTTGTTGTCGGCGGGGTGCCTAATCACCGACGGTCGCGGGTTCGATTCCCGCTCGGATACATGAACATTCGTGAATCGTTTTTAGTGAAAAAAATAACGGATAAGTATTTAAAAGACTACGTAGGTGTTTTTAGTATTTATTACATTTAAAATGTTACAACTGTCGTACAGAGATTACAACAGTCTTCGAAGGAAATGGTAAGGAGCAGAGAGTGTATCTAGATGTTATGATGGGTAATAAAATTATTTAATATAGATAATATATTATATAAATACTTTTACAATTACAAACTTTTTTTCATACATGTATAAAGGACTATAAGTGTACCTTACGTACCAACTCGTAGAACGTACCCATTAAGTCATAACTGTCAAATGTATCTATATATTCAAAATAGTCGTATACTCGTATCACAATGAAAACGTGGCAGCACGGCGAGATTTTGGCAAAGAACAGAATATTGGACGATGCTATTAAAACTATTGTTAGTGCTCAACATTCGGAGACTAACTATTTCGTACTTCTTGCAGTAAACAAAATCAAATTTCATTACATCCAATTCATTATATAAAATAAAACTTTAAATTACTTTTAATTGTTTTATCAGATGATGTTTGATGCTTGTCTCGATGTTATTCTTTCAAAAAAATTAATTTATCATAAGTCTCACTTAATATTTATACTTTACTTTATACTTTATTTACTTATAGGTACTCGTAATGCTTTTTTTTATAGAACTAGGTAGGTAAGTGTAGGTACGGCTAATCTGATGGTAAGCGATTACCGTAGCCATAAAAACACTGCAAGCGTCGCAAGCGCGCGTTGCCGACGCTACTCCCAATCCCCCCAGAAGCTCTGTCTACCTTACTCACCACAGGAACACAGCACTGCTTGAAAGCAGTATAAATTAGCTGTGATCTTCTGTAGGTAAGGTCGAAGTACTTCCCCAGTCGGGCTGCTCCAGATTTTGAACAGGGTATTTCCTGTTGTGCCGTAGTCTAGTTAAAATAGTAATTGCACTAAAAAACCTTTTTATATAGGTAAGGATCCCTAGTACATTTTTTTAACCTGATCAATAAAAGAAAAAAAAACAGAAAAAAAAAATTTTTTTGATGATCTTACGAGGTCATCAAGTTGATGACCTCGTAAGGTCATCAAAAATTATTACTAACCAGCTGATTTTTTTTCTTTTAGTTACTTAATATTTATTTAATTTGATGGTAATATTGTCCTCCAAATTGCGTGGTACGTTATCCCGGTCCTACGCTCACTGCTGCTCTATCTCCTGCTAACTCTATTATCTACCACAATCGAGAGTTTTCGAAGAGGAACTTTTTGTTCGCCTCATCAAAATGAAGCTACTCACGGAAAATTAGCTTGATACTGATCAGGTTAAAAAAATGTACTAGGGATCCTTACCTAATATATTTATGTGAATATTATAGCTAACAAATCATGCTACGATGCATTCAAGCGGATCAGTAAACATAAAAGCAGACGAAATCGGGCGGACCGTTTAATTATTTACTTGTATTATTTTATATTGAAATTTGTAATCTATACTAATATATAAAGCTGAAGAGTTTGTTTGTTTGGTTGTTTGTTTGTTTGTTTGAACGCGGTAATCTCTGGAACTACTGGGCCGATTTGAAAAATTCTTTCAGTGTTAGATAGCCTATTTATCGAGGAAGGCTATAGGCTATGTGTCATCAAGCTAAGACCAATAGGAGCGGAGTCCACGCCGACGAAGTCGCGCGCAGAAGCTAGTAAATAATAAAATTAAAATAAAATGAATATTTAAGGGGGGCTCCCATACAGAATAGATTCGATAGCCAATAATTGAATCTGAATCGAGACGATACTCATACCGAATGGAAGCAATTTTCATTTGTATACAACGACCTTGTCGTTAACGATGCGCTGTGATGAAGCGAAAAATTGCTTCGAAATTAGGTTCAATCTCATATTTTATGGGTGATTCTTTATGTGGGCAACTAACTAGCTGTATGAAACGGCTAAACTCGTAGTAGCTTAGCAGAACATAGTATTGATTTTATTTAATACCTAATCGTTCATTTGTCCGAAAGGGTCCTTTAAACAAAATTATAATAAACAAATTCTATACTTAAAGTTAAAAATGATATTTTCATATACATAGTAGGTACCTACCTTTTATCGCTATTAAGATCACAAAAGCATCTTAATTATAAAATGTTAAAACAGAATAGGTACTATAAAATTTCATCAACAATCTGAATACCAATTTTCATTTTTACCCGACTGCCAAGGAAGGGTTATGTTTTTCGCGCGTATCTTGTATGTATGTATGTATGTAATATTCTTAATTACCTCATTTCTCTAGAACCGCTGAACGGATTTGCATAATTGAGATATCGTTAGATTTGTCTTAGCAGCCCAAGTGTTCTTAGATAGGTGACATTAAAAAAAAAACAAATATGGCGGCTGTGCGAAGCCATTGTAGTTAATGAAGAAATAAATTTTTTTTTTAGAATACTATAGTATGGGTATCAAATTAAAGTGCTTAATACAAGGATTTCAAAAATGTATATTATGATTATTATTACTGTAATAATAATAAAGAAATACAATAAATAAGTTTAAAAAATGTTGACTTTGCTCTTTCCGTTTTTTACGCAGGCGGGTTTTTTGTTTTCTTTTAATTATATTACTTGTTCTAATTTTAAAAACAATTATGGAATACCAAGTAAATTGAATTTTAAACAAAATTTAATAATCATTAATCATTATTAGAAACAGAGCAGTTTTGAGGTTTTGACATGTATTGTATTTACATAATAAAAAAAAATCTTTTATCTGTGGTTAAATGATGTACCTAAGTGAATTAACAATGCACCGTTTAAAATAAATTAAAACTAATAACGTTTGCGTCGTTTCATACGGGCATTGTTGAAACCAATTTATTTCAGCCATACGTTAACATTAATTATTACAGTAGACGACTAGACGTAAATCTCGAGCGGGGTAACACACTACAATATTAACGAAACAATAGATTCTATAGGTATCCTTTTATCGTTAGCAATGAAATATTGTTTTTGATGGGAAATTTCACAACGTCAATTGTTTAAATGAGAAAGTCTGATTTAGTTTTACGTATTAGGTATTATTTTTATATTGTGTTTCTTCAAGCTTAAAGACGATTACAGGTAAATAACACTAATCTTAAGAAGTATTGTATGCTTGTGGTAGGTAAAGAAGCCTTAGGTAGGTTTTTTTAAAACTAAACGGAACACACAACTTACAGAGATTCGAACCACCAGATAAACCTCAACTATTAAGAGGGTAGAGTTAGTTGAGAGAAAGCAACGGAAAGGAGGTAGTATTATTACTATTTATTTCATTTACTACGCGGAAGCTGTAGTACCTATTTCGTGTAGTTGTGGGTGTCGAGCTTGCTACCTACTAGCTCTAATACAAAAGTAGAGCTAAAGGTAACTTTAAAAAAAACTTGATTTCTCTGAACGTATTTAGAATATTTTTAGCTTGGCTTGAAAATCTATTTTACTACATATTTTTCATATGTTTTTACATAACGTCTGAAGTCTGAAATAGGTACTTATAATTGTGTTTGCCAGCACACGAAAAAAACCGACTTCAATTGCATCGGCAAGTAATAAATAATTAATAAATTAACAAACGCACTAGTCGTCACTACGATTTTCGAGGGTTTCCCTCGATTTCACTGGGATCCCATCATCAGATCCTGGTTTCCTTATTATGGTACCTAAGTTAGGATATCCTCTTTCCAACAAAAAAAAGAATTATCAAAATCGGTTCATAAACGATGAAGTTATCCCCGAACATACATATAAAAAAAAACATATAACAAACAACATATAAGGCGAATTGAGTAACCTCCTCCTTTTTTGAAGTCGGTTAAAAAATGTTATTGACAGTCAATAGTACTTTTATAAAACAAAAAATGCTTTGTTGTCTACATAATTATTTTTCAAATAACCGTTAGGCGTTACATAATTTTGACGTAGGTATTCTTCACAATACCGTTTGTCATCATTAATCATTTACATTAATAGAGTTTATTTGAGTGTTTTTAGCTTGCCCGAAATACCTTCGGTACACGTAATGGAAATTATCATACTAATAATAATATTATAAAGCTGAAGAATTTGTTTGTTTGACGGTTTGTCTAAACGCGCTAATGATGAACTACCGTTTCGAATTGAAGGATTCTTTTTGTGTTGGATGGTCTATTTCCCAAGGAAGATTATAGGCTATATAACATCACGATTCGAAAAAAAAGGTTGACTCACTATTATCTTTTTTCAAATCAAGTTTATTTTAAAATAATGCAATATTTGGGAAGATGGTTTTATAGACATGATATACAGGATGTCCCATAAATCAACGTCAAGCCGAAAACTGGAGGTAGGGTAAGTAGTGTCAGTTACCAGAAAAATATAAAAAAAATTTAAGTCCTGTACTTTTCATGTTATAAGCCTTCAAAAAAAAATCGATAAAACTAATACCCTGTGACGAACTTTCAAGTACTGCGACTATACATATATATATATATATATATATATATATATATATATATATTATACGCTGTATGTACTCGTATTATGCACAGCAAGAAATTTCCTGCTCAAATATGGAGCAGCCCATGAGCTGTACCTAGATTATGGAGTGTAGAACTAAGGAGAACCATCTGAACGTTTTTAAGTGTCCATCGAAAAGGAGCAAATATAGTTGGCGTCATAGTAGCAAGTGAAAAGATTTAATGTAAAAATCGAATCACTATCGAAGTTATCTCAGGAGTTTCAAAGGTATATTTACTAAATGACATTTGACTACGTAAATAATCTCGGCATACTTCACGTTCTCTGTAATTGCTCACTTCGTATTATACTTTTGGTGATGCTAGCGCCATTTCGGTCGATATAATTTGTAGTTTATTACCACCAATTTTCAGCTGTATTCTCTATGAAGATAACGCTCCTTAGTTCTACACTCCATAACCTCGACCTTACAGAATATCACAGTTAAATAACACTGTAGTGTTCTTGGTGGTGAGTAAGGTGACCAGAGCTCGGGGGGGATTGGGGATAGTGTCAGCAACGCGCTCGCGATATTTTTGGTGTTGCAGACGTCTATAATAAGCTACGGTAATCGCTTACCATCAGGTGAGCCATACGCTTTTTTGCCGATCTAGTTATAAAAAATATATTAATGATGACAAAAAATGGAAAGGTAATTTTATAGCATTATTATTAGCCAGGCATATTATGATCCTTATGAATGAAAAAACGTACATCAAGAAGGCAATTTTATGAAGATATACAATTTAATTTGGTCGCATAATTTAGGAGATATGTAAATCAAATGAAACGATGCCGCGTCGAGCCGCACGCCCTGTGTAAGTCGCCCGAGTTACACAGTAATGGTTTAAAAATATTTTGTAACGTTTTTTCTCAAAATATCGTGGGTGAAACCGCGGGGCACAGCTATTTTATAATATTGGCGCAGGGACGATATATACATAGATTGGAGAGACGCCAATGGCAAGGTCTATTACATCTTTAACTTACCTCTGTCCGATATTATTTTATACTACCTGCTGTGCCCGCGACTTCGACCGCGAGGAATTAAACAAAAACGTTATTGTTCATTTCGCAGTTATAAAAAAAAACTAAAATAAAAGTAGCCTAAGTTACACCTTATTACATCAGCTATCTATCAGTGAAAGTCCGTCAAAATCGGTCCAACCGTTTTCTGAAACGGAGAGCAGACAGCAGCGAAAAGCAGAGATTACCCGGAACAAACAAACAGACAGACAGATAGACCAAAATTGTAAAAAATGTCATTTTGGTATATGTTAATACGTACCGAGTATATCCATATGAATATTTGGTAAAAAGCAGTTATTTTAATATTACAAACAGACACTCCAATTTTATTTAATTGTATAGATGTACACGAAAATACAATAATACGTAGAAATAATACAGGCCAATATCTGCTTAATTGAAAAGATTTTACAAATAACATAGCTTGAAACGAGGAAGACACTAACATAATATTAACGTTATCGTTAAAATTTGATAATAGTTACTTTGTAAGTTTGTAGCAGACGTGGTACTGAAGTGTACTTCGATCAATTTTAACTCATTACTTATATACTCGTATGTTGAAAATAGCTGAGAATATTTGAAAAATATTTCTGAATATCAAGCAAATATTTAAAATTTTAATTTCCTACAAATAATCTTGAACGTGTTCTAACGATTTCCTTATGATTTTGACACTGATAGATGATATCGATTTTTTGACATAAGTCATAGGTAAATTTTCTCTTACACTTTGTCAACAATAGATTAATAGATTTTAATTTTTAAGATATTTATCTTTGATTTTGATATTTATCACTAAATAAATAGTAAGAACAAGAATGTCGGGTGGGAAAAAGAAAGCTTTATTCATATGTTTAGGTAAGCATTGATTTTAGAGTTATAAGTAAATATTATCGTGAAACTCATACATTTTGTTCTGATAGGCAACATCTGCCGGTCGCCAATAGCGGAAGGAGTTTTTCAAAAAGCAGTAAATGATATGGGAGACGGTGACCAGTGGGAGATAGATAGCGCTGCGATAGGGAGTTGGCATGTAGGTAATCCACCGGATTGGAGAGCTCTAGATACTATGAAAAAACATGATGTACCGTACAACAACTGCGCGAGACAGGTATGAGTAGTTATCTTCCTTATTAACAGACTAAACCCAGATAGATCAAACAGTATTTTTTGAAAAAGTAGGTATACTAACTAGAGACTAAATTCCCTATATTATATAACTAGTGACCACAGGCACAGCAGAACATTTCCTGCTCAAGAACCGGAGCAGCTCGACTGGGGTAGTACTTCGATCTTACAGAAAATCGCAGCTGAATAATACTGTTTTCAAGCAGTGTTGTGTTCCTGTGGTGAGTAAAGCGACCAGAGTTCCTAGGGGGATTGGGGGTAGAGGCAGCAACACATTTACAATGCTTCTGGTAATGCTGGGATTTATAAGCTGCGGTAATCGCTTACCATCCGGTGTGCCGTACGCTTGTTTGCAGAACTAGTTCAGTTTAGAAATCTGATGCCTATATAAAATATCTAGAAAAATAACCAAGGATTAATTTTGTATTATTATGTACACTTTTTGTTAAAGATAACCTCAGAAGACTTTAATCATTATGACTATATATTTGGAATGGATGAAGCTAATATGCGGGATCTAAGCAAGAGAGCGCCCAAAGGGTCTAAGGCTAAGCTCTTATTATTTGGAGATTTTGACCCTCAAGGTGATAGAATCATCAGGGACCCTTATTATGTAAGTATTATATAGCTTTTTGCCATTGCCACAAAATATTTTTTTTTATCTTTGCAATATTAGTACAGTGGACCCGCGGTAATCGGACAAACATTTTGCAGGGCAGTGTCGGATTACCGAATTTGTCGGATTATAGAGTACCCTGCCTAAGACCCCCTATAGTCCGGAATTTTTTTAAAAGAGTACCTTGTAATCCGACAAATTACAGGTTCAATGATAGGATTATATATGTATTCAGGAGTAAAAATGATACTTCATTATGTATGTCTTTAGTAAATTAAACAACTCAATAGAGAGCTTACGTTTTATTATAAAACTAACGTCATTAATGCTATAGAACTTACAAAAAATATGCAATAACTTTACATTAGGAAATAATTGTGTACAAACAAATGAATACCCTACGCGTCAAGCACAATAGTGCCTACTAGTGAGTACAAGTTATAACTCGTTCAATCATGCATTAGCAAAATATTCAAACAGACCATGTCGGATTACAGGGGGTGTCGGATTAGCCGGGGGCCGGATTACCGGGGGTCCACTGTACTAATGTTTAAATAATATTAAAAGTAAAATTAAAATATAGTGGAATGTTTTAGTTGTATTTATATTCTTAAGATTTACTTGAAAAATTTGAATCTAACTTATTACTGGCCGTAAATGCCATTGTGCAAAAAATGAGACAAAATATTTGTTGCTATTTGAAGAAATTATCTTTATTCCATCATATCCAACCTCTTTAAATTGCAATTGAGACTTATTAGTTGAAAGAGAAAGCCTTACTCAATCGAAATATTTTGTTGTTTAGGACAGTGACTCGGCCGGTTTTGAGAAGTGTTATCAACAGTCATTAAGATGCTCGAAAGGTTTCCTGGAGCAGTTACAGAAAGGGGCCATCAAATGAATTTTAACCTAACATTATAGTCATTCCAATTACATTTATAATTTCTTAATGTTTAGAATTATAATATAATCGTACTTTTTTATCATATTTTTCAAGAAAAGACTTTTTAATATTATAATTTTATATGTCTGTAAAACGGAATTAAAAATTATCACTTTAAAATGGTGATTTAAAATAATACTCATGTTGTTTTATTATTTTGAATGCATTTCGAACCTATATGCTTTACTACTGCTTAGCGATGGCTTTGCGAAATCACTACAAAGTATGCTGAAAAAAAAAATTAGATTTTAATGTCACTTGAATGCATTGCACTATTTTTCATACTACCAATATTAAGGTACAAATGGTTTGTATCTGATTAATGTTGATACAAATTAGGTGATACGAAAAATAGAGATATTTGCTTTTGTACAAAATTCTTGAATACATAAAGTTATTTTTTTTTTTTTATGTAACTAGGTCGGCAAACAAGCGTTCAGCTCACCTGATGGTAAGACCGTAGCCTATAGACGCCTGCAACACCAGAAGCATCGCAAGCGCGTTGCCGACCCTATACCCAATCCCCCCCAGGAGCTTAAAATATATATATATATATATATATATATATATATATATATATATATAATAATATGATAAATAGTTAATCAATACAAAAGTTATATAGGGTACCTATATACAAGTTAATTAATCCACCTGTTGTTAGTGGAAAGTCCCAAGTAAACAAAATGTTGGCGTGTAGTTTGACCTTGACCTCTGTCTATGCATGACCTTTCATAATGTAAACTATGTTTGATGATCAGATTGAAAGACGCGCCAAAATAATTACACTCGAGGCGATGAGTGAAACTGATAACTTGGCACCGATTCCATAATAAACATTGTTTATTAACGATTTAATAGTTTTATAATGTGCTTGTCTTAATAGGTTAAATGAAATAATTTGCAGCGAACGTAACTTTATTTTAAAATTAAATTCCATGTCGTCTTCTTAGTTGAAGACTTGAAGTTATCTATACATCTATACATATAATAAAATGGTAGAAAAGTCAAAACTGTACATTGAATATTTTTTTAAAAGAATACTTGGGGTGTGATCTACAATCGATACCGAAGCCAAAAATATAGTTTTTAGATTTTTTGTCTGTTTGTCTGTTTGTCTGTTTGTCTGTATGTATGTCCGGGATAAACTCAAAAAGTACTGCATGGATTTACTTCAAATTTGGCACGAATATTGTTAAGAAGTCTGGTCAGAACATAGGCTATATATTATCACGCTATCACCTACGGGGAACGAGCAGTGAACCTTTATTTCTTCAAATGTATGTCCGGGATAAACTCAAAAAGTACTGCATGGATTTACTTCAAATTTGGCACGAATATTATAAAGAAGTCGGGTCAGAACATAGGCTACATATTATCACGCTATCACCTACGGGGAACGAGCAGTAAACGCACGCAGACGACGTCGCGGGCAGCAGCTAGTTATTATCTATAGATACATGTTAATAAAATGTTAACTGCCCAGCCAATGAAGTATAACTTCTTTTGTGCGTACTTGAGACAAGATATTTTTAGAAACACCAACTGCAGAAGTCCTTACGAGAGATATAGAAACCTAATCAATTTTGTTTAGAATTTCTATCTGTCTGTACCTACGTTTTATTACAGCGGCAGCGTAACGCATTCTGTACAAAATTAGGATAAGTTTTCTCAGTTATATCCTTGGAGATTTAATTTAAGTTGTGTAATTGTGTTAATAACACACCGTTTAGCAATGCAGACTGTCTTTAAGTACCGTGTAGTTCAGATAATATTGGGTTGTTAGTGGCTGTAACAGTGACTTCTGCGTACGTGCGTTCTTGCGTGCAAATGGATAGAAAAAATGACGCGATAAATGTTCAATATTTTTCGGTATGCAAAATGAAGAAAAAACGATTTAGTATTTTACGTAGTAAATCGATAAACGACGCGTTGGCGCAACGGTCACAGAACTGGTTTGCAGCTGTTGCGCTGGCGGTTGCGGGTTCGATCCCCGTACATGACAATCATTTGTATTGGCCATACAGATGTTTGCCGTGGTCTGGGTGTTTGTGCAGTCCTTGTAGGTCTCTCCATCGTGCCTCGGAGAGCACGTTAAGCCGTCGGTCCCGGTTGATATCATCTACACCTGATAATATTCGTTACTCATATTAGGGAATATATTCGCCAACCCGCATTAGAGCAGCGTGGTGGATTAAGCTCTGATCCTTCTATATAATGGGGAAAGAGGCCTATGCCCAGCAGAGAGATATTACAGGCTGAAGCGACGTAGTAGGTAAATATGTTTATGGTAGGTATATAACTAATTGTTAACGATCGATGGAAATTAATGTGGAGATTTTACATCGTAACCGCGGAATTCGGGTTAGGTATTCATTAAACAAGACGCTACATATATTTTTTAAATGTGTTAAATCGAGGTCTGTACAGAAAAAGTAAGAAACAGTTTAAGCAATTAATGTAATACTTAATTAGTAATTTTTACACTACTAATTTTTATAAAAAATCGCATTCATTAGAATATTTAGAATATTTAGAGTTTTAGCCAAATGAGTTTGGATCGAAAGATAGATTCATTTGAAACTCCGGCTGTTAATTGTTGGTTTTGGCAGACGCTCGTTAACGTTCTGTGGTAGTGTGGTCTATTCAAATACAATACAAGCATACGTAAAACCTGCGTTGAAATCTATTAATATAAAGCATATAGTTTAGAAACTAATTAAAGATTTAGTCTTTTAAACTACCACTTTGTTATTTAACTATTTTTTTAATGTCTGTGTACCCAATAAAATCAAAATATTTACTGATTAGTTTGTTTTTTTTTTATTAATTCACGAAATACTACACATGTTTTGAAGAAGACAAAAGAATATCGCTAATTTTAGGTACAAAAGTTTAATTTATAAAAATTCTCGCAAAACCTCGCGGATCTTCTCTTTTTTTAATACAGGCGCTGATCGCATGTAAGTATACTCATCTACGATTAATACGATAAAATTGACTTACATATAATAATTGTAGGCAATGGCTATATACCAGAGAGCAAAAACGATGATTCCTTCACCCATGCTTCTTTAATAAAAAAAGTTTCTGTAATGAAGTCCATATATCAAAAATTTACATTCACACTTCCTAATATAACAGAGAATTTACAAATCTTTGAGTTTTTTTTCTTTAAGGTGTGTAAGTAGTCTATTTTAAACTAACTATTCTTGGAGGTTGGTCACAGTAACAAATATCCTGTTCAAAATCTGGAACAGCCCGTGATCACAGTGTTGTGTTCCTGTGGTGAATAAGGTGGCCAGAGCTCCTGGGGAGAGTTGGGGATAGAGCCGGCAACGCGTTTGTAATGGTCCCGGTGTAGCAGGCGTCTATAGGCTACGGTCACAGCTTATTATCAAATGGACCGTACGATTGATTGTCACTAGTAAAAAAAATAATATTTGAAATAAAAGATTTGTAGCTATGACTCTAACTTGCTGTGGAACACTCATTCTTAGGTTACATAATGGCCTTAACGGTAATAGAGAGTTAGAGACCTTTAGCCCAACAGTGGGACTTCTATAACTAAAGTATAAATTAATATAACAATATCGTAAAAGTTGTTCATTATATATTCTGTTTATGAGAAAAGATGAAAATATTTTTAAACGCTAATCTCTACATATCAGTAAGGTACATACTTTATTGGATATATAAGTAAAAATGATTGTATAATAATGAGTATTCTTGTGAAAATTGATATTGAAACTATTACCTTTCAAGACATTTTTCTTAGGTATTATAAAACAAACATAACTATGTATCAACAATATGTATAAGCGTCATTTCTAAATTATTATCTACATGGGTTTAGGATTTAAATTATTTTAAAATAAAATGTGTTTAGCTTAACACACAAAATCCATGATATGACAACTACAGTTATTAGATGACAGAATGACACTATTTATCAACAAAATATAGACCTATTCTAATTCTGAAGGTGTCTAAGAAGTCTGCTTAGGTACGGATCTATGAACTACACAATAAACACTTAAATAAGTACAATATTTTAAAATTAATATTTATTTAAAGTTAATAGAGTAATTTTATAAAATAACTTACATTTTAAATAGTAAATTTTTCCAAAAAGATAATCTAGAAGGCTATGCCTGAACAAATTACGGCATTATTAAAAGATAAAGTGCCTGAACAAAAAGTTTTTAGTTGCATCCATAATGGCAAAGCAACAAATAGTTTGAACGCAGTTACTTATTTCACCTACTGGTGGTATATCAATTACTACTTATGAGTTAGGAGTACTATTCTCAAACATTGCTGGCTATAAAACAACAAACTATGACCCATAGATGTAGAATTATACACTGTAGGTTTGAAAGGTATGTAATGTTTAATGCTATCTTACGCTCGAGTCTCAAGATCTACTGGTCCGACAAGAAATAAAAAAGAAAAAGTATTTGCGAAGAAAAGCCTGGTTTTTCGGAATATTAGGCTAAGAAAAATCGTACTGTAATTTTTTCATAATATAAATCTCAATTAATCTGTCAAGAGAAGAGGAAAATGCAACCAAAGAAAACATTGAGAAAGTTATAAACAAAAATTATTATTTGTAACAAAATGTTTTATTAATATTTTTCACCAAACAAACATTTGCCCAAAAAATATAAAAACAAATCATGTTAAACATGCACATGTAAAACTTACAATTCAAATATATATTAATGTAAGAAAAACAACAAAATTATATATATTTTATAACTAGAATATAAACAACAATGGCATATAAAAATTATCACTACATATTATATTATATTCAATGCTTTACAGCTTTACACTATAAAATGTGTATAGGGTCGGTTTCACCGTTTTGTGGATAAAATTTATCCTGCAGATAAGTTACGAATAGATTTTAACAGCAGGAGAGCTTTGGATCTGTTTTCAAATCAATATAGTGGAATTCGATGGTAAAAAATAATATAATAATATAGATATCATAAACATGTCCTCAATAAAATATTGATTATTTAAAATATTTGTATACTGAATGAATTCTCTTCATATATAACACTTTCTATTAGCCTTTGTCCTCAGTGAAAAACACAGCGACGCGAAAATATCGAATATTTATCTATGTTAATATGTAACACAAGGCAGAGAAATTTACATTGAACATGCTTATCTCTATATATACTTGTCAAATTTTAAATTCTTTTAGCCTTGCTCGACTTACTTATTGATGGGAGTTCTAGGCTTTGAAACATCATGATGTGACATAGAAAACCTTAAAAAATGAAGGAAGCTCAACAACAGTGTAATTATAAGACAAAAGGTCCAACAATGTTCCATTTATTTCCATTACAAAAAAGGCTAAACCATAATTTTTAAAAACTTAAAAAAGAGGAGATTCTCAATTAGACTGTATTTTTTTGGTAATGATTTTGACGATTATTTTTTTTAATTCGAAAGCTAGCACTTGTATCGTTGCCTCATTTAAATGTGGGCCATATCTGATGAGTAGTTTTTGAAGTATTCCTAATAATGTGTATCGTACTATACCTACTTGTCGATGAAAATTGAAGTCGGTTTTATTTATAAGAACAGATACAATTATATAGTTTTGCTGTGTGTAGTCACTTAGAACAGTAGGTAACAGTCAAAAATAAAAAATAATAATTTTTTTTATTTCATTTTTTTTTATTTTTTTTTAACTTTTAGTAGTAGTAGTAGTAGTAGTAGTAGTAGTAGTAGTAGTAGTAGTCACTTAGAACAGTAGGTAACACTAATATCAGTGGCGTAGCGTGGTTGTCGGCCGCCCGGGGCGGAAAAAAAATTTGCCGCCCTCTTATTTAGGTATTTCAATTTAATGTATACGATACATTCAGTCAAAAAATAATCGGGAATTGATTATTTGTTTATATTATTTGTATATTTCCAAATAAAATTATTTTTTGTTGTTTTTAGTGTGGCGCAACTGTTTTCCATTTTGGCGTGGAGTTTGAGTTGCATCTGTTATTTATATTAAATACTGTGCTGTTTTTAGTTATATCATAATTATATAGTGTGTATTGCGAATTTCATAATGGACAAACACATCGAACAAAGAGTTAGTCTTAAATTTTGCATCGCCAATGGAATTTCGTGTTCGGAGCCAATGAAAATGTTACAGAAGGCTTACGGTGAATTGACTTTATCAAAAACTCGTGCTTATGAGTGGTACAAAAATGTCAAAAGTGGTCGACATGTGATGGAAGATGTGCCTCGCTCTGGTAGGCCATCAACGTCTGTAACTGAAGTTAAGGTGAGGTAATTGATGTATTCCTGCAAAACACGTTTCTATGAATTCAGTTTTGAAATAGTAAACAGTGAAATTTTTATCTAATAAATTTAATTGATATTGTTGAGGGTATATTCTAGTTTAGGCTTTTGTCGGAAACATGATTTGATAAATTTGGCTCGATAGAATAAATTCACAAAGTTACCTCTTTTCGGGTCATTTTATTTACTATGATTGGGTTTTATTCTTAAAATAACTGATTTGATATTATAAATAAATTACCAAAATAAAGTTCATATATAACTGGAATAATTTGATCAAGTGTTTTTTTTTTAATTCCATAATTTTTTTTTTATCGATTATTCAAGTGATTTTCGACCGCTTTTTTGCTCTAGCGGCACTGTGCTGTGCAGTGTCCTGTCGGACGTCATAGACGCTGGACGTGTGAAAAATTTTTCGATTTTTCCCGCGCAACATTTCGTATTCCGTATTTTTTAAATATGTATTAGTATGCATTCAATATTCGTACCTACTGAAATTTGAATTCGCTATTAAATTTAAATTAATATATTTTGTTGCTGTTTTTGTAAAAAATACCTATTTATCTACATAAAATAAAATTGGAGTGTCTGTTTGTAATATTACGGTTTTTAACTAAATTCATATTATGTAGGTATGTATAATATACATACATTGTATATATACCAAAATAACATTTTTGAAGTGAAACTTCTTTAGGCGCATGAGGGGTAAAATTTGGTAGGTGGCGCTGCTATCGCTATGTAACTCCGAAACTACTGAACCAATTTGTATCAAAATTTGTAAGCATCTGTAATTTGGTCCAACTTGGGAGATAGGGTACTTTTTTCTCAATTAGACCCGGTAGGTGGCGCTGCTATAGGTATGTAACTCTGAAACTACTGAACCAATTTGTATCAAATTTTGTAAGGTTCTGTAATTTGGTCTAACTTGAGAGATAGGGTAGTTTTTATCTCAATTGGACCCGGTAGGTGGCGCTGCTATTGCTATGTAACTCCGAAAGTACTGAACCAATTTTTATCACATTTCGTAAGCATCTGTAATTTGGTCCAACTCGAGAGATAGGGAATTTTTTATCTCAATTTGACCCGATAGGTGGCGCTGCTATCGGTATGTAAGCAATCTTTGGTAGCTGTTTTCCGGACAGGACAACGTCTGCCGGGTCCGCTAGTTTAATATAATTATTTTGTTGCTGTTTAAGTTTTTGTAAACACTATTTATCTATATAAAAATTAATAAAAATGGAGTGTCTGTTTGTAATATTACGTCTTTTAACTAAATTCATATGTATGTATATATACACGGTACATATTACACCAAATTAACATTTTTGAAGTGAAACTTCTTTAGGCGCATGAGGGGTAAAATTTGGTAGGTGGCGCTGCTATCGGTATGTAACTCCGAAACTACTGAACCAATTTGTATCAAAATTTGTAAGCATCTGTAATTTGGTCCAACTTGGGAGATAGGGTACTTTTTTCTCAATTAGACCCGGTAGAAGGCGCTGCTATAGGTATGTAACTCTGAAACTACTGAACCAATTTGTATCAAATTTTGTAAGCTTCTGTAATTTGGTCTAACTTGAGAGATAGGGTAGTTTTTATCTCAATTGGACCCGGTAGGTGGCGCTGCTATCGCTATGTAACTCCGAAAGTACTGAACCAATTTTTATCACATTTCGTAAGCATCTGTAATTTGGTCCAACTCGAGAGATAGGGAATTTTTTATCTCAATTTGACCCGATAGGTGGCGCTGCTATCGGTATGTAAGCAATCTTTGGTAGCTGTTTTCCGGACAGGACAACGTCTGCCGGGTCCGCTAGTTTAATATAATTATTTTGTTGCTGTTTAAGTTTTTGTAAACACTATTTATCTATATAAAAATTAATAAAAATGGAGTGTCTGTTTGTAATATTACGTCTTTTAACTAAATTCATATGTATGTATATATACACGGTACATATTACACCAAATTAACATTTTTGAAGTGAAACTTCTTTAGGCGCATGAGGGGTAAAATTTGGTAGGTGGCGCTGCTATCGGTATGTAACTCCGAAACTACTGAACCAATTTGTATCAAAATTTGTAAGCATCTGTAATTTGGTCCAACTTGGGAGATAGGGTACTTTTTTCTCAATTAGACCCGGTAGGTGGCGCTGCTATAGGTATGTAACTCCGAAACTACTGAACCAATTTGTATCAAATTTTGTAAGCTTCTGTAATTTGGTCTAACTTGAGAGGTAGGGTAGTTTTTATCTCAATTGGACCCGGTAGGTGGCGCTGCTATCGCTATGTAACTCCGAAACTACTGAACCAATTTGTATCAAAATTTGTAAGCATCTGTAATTTGGTCCAACTTGGGAGATAGGGTACTTTTTTCTCAATTAGACCCGGTAGGTGGCGCTGCTATAGGTATGTAACTCTGAAACTACTGAACCAATTTGTATCAAATTTTGTAAGCTTCTGTAATTTGGTCTAACTTGAGAGATAGGGTAGTTTTTATCTCAATTGGACCCGGTAGGTGGCGCTGCTATCGCTATGTAACTCCGAAAGTACTGAACCAATTTTTATCACATTTCGTAAGCATCTGTAATTTGGTCCAACTCGAGAGATAGGGAATTTTTTATCTCAATTTGACCCGATAGGTGGCGCTGCTATCGGTATGTAAGCAATCTTTGGTAGCTGTTTTCCGGACAGGACAACGTCTGCCGGGTCCGCTAGTTTAATATAATTATTTTGTTGCTGTTTAAGTTTTTGTAAACACTATTTATCTATATAAAAATTAATAAAAATGGAGTGTCTGTTTGTAATATTACGTCTTTTAACTAAATTCATATGTATGTATATATACACGGTACATATTACACCAAATTAACATTTTTGAAGTGAAACTTCTTTAGGCGCATGAGGGGTAAAATTTGGTAGGTGGCGCTGCTATCGGTATGTAACTCCGAAACTACTGAACCAATTTGTATCAAAATTTGTAAGCATCTGTAATTTGGTCCAACTTGGGAGATAGGGTACTTTTTTCTCAATTAGACCCGGTAGGTGGCGCTGCTATAGGTATGTAACTCCGAAACTACTGAACCAATTTGTATCAAATTTTGTAAGCTTCTGTAATTTGGTCTAACTTGCGAGATAGGGTAGTTTTTATCTCAATTGGACCCGGTAGGTGGCGCTGCTATCGCTATGTAACTCCGAAAGTACTGAACCAATTTTTATCACATTTCGTAAGCATCTGTAATTTGGTCCAACTCGAGAGATAGGGAATTTTTTATCTCAATTTGACCCGATAGGTGGCGCTGCTATCGGTATGTAAGCAATCAAATTTGGTAGCTGTTTTCCGGGCAGGACAACGTCTGCCGGGTCCGCTAGTTTAATATAATTATTTTGTTGCTGTTTAAGTTTTTGTAAACACTATTTATCTATATAAAAATTAATAAAAATGGAGTGTCTGTTTGTAATATTACGTCTTTTAACTAAATTCATATGTATGTATAAATACACGGTACATATTACACCAAATTAACATTTTTGAAGTGAAACTTCTTTAGGCGCATGAGGGGTAAAATCTGAGCGACCGGTAATGCGTCAGTGTCACGACGAGTACTTGGATGGGTGACCTCTTTTTTTTTCAATTAGATTTTTGAAGTGAAACTTCTTTAGAATCGTTGTGATTTCAAACCAGATGCAACGGAAAAACGACAGGGAAGGGCGCGCGGTGCAGCGACTTGCATGAAAAAGGATGACACATTGTAGCGTTACGCTCATTGTAGCGTTACGCTATTTATATCGTTACGCTCATTGTAGCGTTACGATATTTGTAGTTACGCTATTTGTAGCGTTACGCTAATTGTAGCGTCAGTACTTGGATGGGTGACCGCTTTCTTTTTCAACTAGTTTTTTTTAAAGTGAAACTTCTTTAGGCGCACTTAACTTGGAGAGTAAGCAGGCGTGACGAGAGCGTTACGAAAAGTGTGATTGGTCGAGGCGAACGGAAGTTGAGAGGGAGATGTTTTGGTTAAGATAAAATTTGATCGACCGGAAACGCGGCAGCGTCACGACGGTCAGTTCTTGGATGGGTCACCGCTTTTTTTTCAAATAGTTTTTTTGAAGTTTAACTTCTATAGGCGCGCTTAACTTGGGGAGTAAGCAGGTGCGTTACGAGAGTGTTAAGAAAAGTGTGATCGGTTGAGCCGAACGGAAGTTGAGAGTGAGATATGTTAGTAAAGATAAAATTTAACTGACCAGAAACGCGGCAGCGTCACGACGGTCAGTACTTGGATGGGTGACCGCTTTTTTTTCAACTAGTTTTTTTGAAGTGAAACTTCTTAAGGCGCATTTCATCACATGAGGTACATTTGAGCGACCGGTAACGCGGCAGCATCAGGTACTTGGATGGGTGACCACTTGGGAACACCACGTGACGTTGCCATTTTTTTTCTTTGTTATAATATATTATATTTAATTAATATTAAAATAAGAATTATTAAATATAAAAACCTACTGTGGAATTTTTAAGGAACATACAAAAATAAATTAGCCGAATCGGTCGAGCCATTCTCGAGTTATGCGCTTAGCAACATTCTTTTTTATTATATAGATTATAATAATAATACATAACAACAAAATAGAGTTTTCAAAATAGGGGTAACCCATTTTTAATATAATATTATCTAATATATATACTAAATTTATTACAAAGTATGTTTCATTATATTATCAGCTCGGTGAAGATCGATTTAGATTCGGATCTTAGACCACTAGTACTAAGCAGCGCTTCATGACAAACTTTACATTCGTATGTTACACAGCTCAAAATGAATAATTTAAATTATATTTTTATTTCGAGTTAATACAATTAGGTACAAAATTCAAAAGTATAAGTGTGTCTGTTACATTTTTACGCCTATGGCGATGTAGCAAATTAGCAATTTTAAAATTCATCAACATCGGAGAGCTAATACTGCCTACTGTACCTATACAGATAAATTTTATTTAATAATTATTATTTTAAATTTAATATGTAATTTGTTTCATTTAATAGCTCTTATTCCATTTATGTCCAACAGTATTTATACTAAATAACCCTGAAATCCTTTACTTATTTTATTTATTTACGAAAGTATTATTATTTTATCACTACTATAAAAAATGATCATTATAAATGCATTTCTATTTTAAAGCCAAATAAAATTTCATGACGGTCAGTACTGAGATGGGTGACCGCTTTTTTTTTCAACTAGTTTTTTTGAAGTGAAACTTTTTTAGGCGCATGAGGGGTAAAATTTGAGCGACCGGTAACGCGGGACCGTCACGACGGTCCGTACTTGGATGCGTGACGCTTTTTTTTTCAACTAGTTTTTTTGAAGTGAAACTTCTTAAGGCGCGCTTAAATTGGGTAGTAAGCAGGTTAATGCGTGACGAGAGCGTTACGAAATGTGTGATCGGTCGAGGAGAACGGAAGTTGAGGGAGATATAAGTTACTTAAGATAAAATTTGAGCGACCGGTAACGCGGCAGCGTCACGACGGTCAGTACTTGGATGGGTGACCGCTTTTTTTTCCAACTAGTTTTTTTAAATATTGTAATTGTATTGTGGAATTTATTGAGATACGTTTTATTGAATAATAATTATTTTAAACTACCTATGCCCGCGACTTCGTCCGCGTGGAATTTAACAAAATAATTACTGTTCAGTTCGCAGTTATAAAATAATAATAAAAAATCTAAAATAAAAGTAGCCTACGTTACTCCTTATTACATCAGCAACTATCTGCCAATGAAAGTCCTGTCAAAAACGATCCAGCCGTTTCAGAGATTAGCCGGAACAGACAGACAGACAAATTATAAAAAATGTTATTTTGGTATTTGCACCATGTATATTATATAATATGTAATTTAGTTAAAAGCGGGTATTACAATATTACAAACAGACACTTCAATTTTATTTATTTGTATAGATTTAATATGTAATTTGTTTTATTTTATATAGCTTATTCTATTTATGTCCAACAGTCTTTATAATAAATAACCCTGAAATCATTTACTTATTTCATTTATTTACGAAAGTATTACATATTTATCACTACTTTAAAAAATGATCATAATAAATGCATTTCTATTTTAAAGTCAAATCAAATTAGTTCGCTTTACAGCCACTGACGCTTTCAGGTCACGGACTGAGTTCAACAGCAACGAGTTCGCGCGACGTGTGTCCAAGGGGGACGGGGTAGACGTTAAATGCCTACTTTTGTCATGCGACGGAGCCTTAACATCGCAAAAGTGAAGGAAACAGTGACTGAAAATCCTCATTCAACTTTGAGAAAGATAGCCACCGAACTTTCTGTATCTCACGAGTCGATCCGTACCATTTGAACTAATAATTTGGGTATGAAACTTGTTGCCGCTCGGCTAGTCCCAAAAGATCTGAATTTTCTCCAAAAACTCAATCGCATTAGAGGCGCTGGGGACATGCTAGAACGAGTCAATTCCGACCCAACATTTATGAAACGCATTGTTACTGGTGACGAGACGTGGGTTTACGAGTTTGACATGCAAACTAGTCAACAAGCTTCGGAGTGGCGCCTTCCAACTGAACCGAAACCAAAAAATCCGCGCCAAACTCGTTCAAAAGTCAAAGTCATGTTGAGTGGTTTCTTTGACTATCGCGGTGTTGTACACTCGGAATTCGTCGATTTGAGCGTTATGCGGCGTTTAAGAGAGCAAATTCGATGAAAAAGGCCAATTTGTGGAAAGAAAATTCTTGGATATTGCACCACGATTAATGCGCTTTCGCACAGGACCATCACTGTGAACGAATTTTTGACTAAACGCTCAACAAATAGCATCGAGCAACCACCATGTTCACCAGATATGGCTCCAGCCGACTTTTTTCTTTTTCCTAAACTCAAGCTACTATTTCGTGGCACCCGTTTTCAATCGGTAGAAGACATAAAGGAGAATTCGCGGCGAGAACTGAACTCAATTCCGGAAACAGCATTTAAAAATGTTTTGATGATTGAATTATTCGTTGGCGTAAGTAATTTCTGAAGGAGCATACTTTGAAGGTGATAAAATAAATTTGGATGAATAACAAACACTTTTTTATTTATGTGATATTTTGATCTTTCCCCGGTACTTTCTTGACAGAGTAGTACATTACATACATTATTATAGAGAATTTTTCGGCAAGAAACGTCATCATTATTTTGTACTGTTACAGGTTTATTTGAAATAAAAAATTGCGAGCGTACAAAACATGTCAGAAGTGAAACTTCTTTGGCAAAATAATTGAAAAAAAAACTTATTTAAAAAGAAAAACAAACAAATTGAGTGTTTACAAAGTACACATGTCAGAAGTGAAACTTCTTTGGCAAACTAATTTAAAAAAAGTGATTCAAAAAACTAATTAAGTAAAAAAACGAATTTAAAATAACAAAAAAAAATTAATTGAAAAAAAACAATAAGCCTCATGCTGTGGTCCCAGGAAAAAAAATCAGCTGGTACCTCTAACCTAACCTCGTACTATCAAATACATCGTAATACCTCGGTCATACCTCGTATCAAAAATTGATTTTTTTTTTGTAATTTTTTTTTCTTTTAGTTAGTTAATATCTATATAATTTAATAGTCATATTGTCCTACAAATTGCGTGGTACGTTATCCCGGTCCTACGCTCACTGCTGCTCTACCCCCTGCTACCTCTGTTAGCTACCACAATCGAGAGTTTTCGAAGAGTAATTTTTTGTTCGCCTCATCAAAATGAAGCTACTCCCAAAAAATTAGCTTGATACTAATCAGGTGAAAAAAAATGTACTAGGGATCCCTACCTATATGTAATTGGGATGTAAATAAAATTTTCAAAAAACACGATATAAACCGAGCTAAGTTCGTTCATCCATAGGTAAGAGTAAGACTAACTCCCATTTATGACTAAGTAAGTCACAAGCGGGAAATTCCCACAAGTATAGACGTTGCCAGTCGCTACAAAATAAAAGGGATTCACCGACTTCGCCACAAAATAAGTACAGAAAAATTCCGTGATCCTTTCAATCGGTCCGAATGTGTAGTTCCGATAAAAATGATATAAAACGGTTCAAATATTTTCAAAATATTTTTATTATTTATTGTTAAATTTTGCCGCCCCCTAAAAAGTGCCGCCCGGGGCGGGCCGCCCCCTCCGCCCCCCATACGCTACGCCACTGACTAATATAAAATATATATCTACAAAGTATGGCAATATTTTAGTATGCGGACACAAAACCCTTTTCTAGCTTCTGTAGGTAGTCTTTTCTGCAAGGAATGTCGTCTGCGGGACGATTGTATGGCAGCCATACCGGTTCACCAATGAAAAACCGTTTAGCCCGAATGAAATTCTGTAAATAAATAAAAATTATGTATCAATAGTCTTTAAACTGTTTCATTATTACCCAAAGATAATTTAGTATCAAGTTTTTTTAAGGCATAGTGACATTTAAATATTTGTTATCTTTCAAATTTAAAGATATACTTTGGCAAACGTTACTAACTTCTTTATCTACATAAACAAAAATGAATTGCTAAATTATTATTATCAACACGCTTTGCCCAAAACATAAGAATGGCTGGACTAATTCAGCTCATTTTTTTAAAGTTTTCTGTTACTTCGTAGACTTCTACTATTAGTATTGTTAAAATTGGAAAATTTCAGAAAACGTAATAATCAAAAATGATAACCTCTGTAGTGTCAGCTTGATTATTTGAGACCGTATTCTTTTAATTTTTGTTACCTTATAACTTTTCACAGGATGTAGAGATTTTTATGACTCTTTTTTTAAACGAAAGCTGGAGCTTGTCATGCGGTCCCATTTTAATTTGAAGGAGATCTGACAAGTACTTTTTGAGATATCCCTAATTAAGTGTACAGGCAGTCCTCGACTTACGTCGTTTCGAGTTACGTCGAACAATGTTTTGAAACTATTCCTCAAGCATACGTCAATTGTTTCGATTTCCGGCATAGGAGATTTCACTTGTCGTACATATACTTATTTATAATTTTATTATTTTAAGAACTTACTTTTGATAATAAAGTATGTACCTATATCCTTTGTTATAAGTGCAGTTTTTTTTTAATTTTGAGTCCGTGTGGATCATAAGCCATGAGTTTTGCATGTAAACATATTATGAAAAAATATGTCTCGACTTATGTCGTTTCTTTTTACGTCGCTTATTTCGAGAACCTAACATGCCATAAGTACGAGGACTGCCAGTAGGTATATATGACTACTTTACCAACTATCTTAGTCGTATTCCTTGTCATTGAAATTAAAATCGGTTTCGTTGTTTTTGCTAGCAAATGCAATTATCTGTACTCACATTAGTATCAAGAGTGAACCGATGATAGATACCGCTGGGTATAACAATCATGTCACCTGCGGAGACGGCAATACGGATCCACTGATCTTGGCCGTCTCGCACATCAAAGTAACCAGAGCCGTCGAGGACAAACCTGTAATTTGTTACAGTATTTTACATATAAATGCGAACATTTTTGAGGATGTATGTATGTTTGTTACTCTTTCACGCAAACACTACTGGACCGATTTTAATCAAATTTGGTACGTAGATAGATGGAGATCTAGGTTAACATACAGGTTACTTTTGGATAGGATCGCAAGAGCTAGTTTTATATAATACACATTTAACTTTCATTCAGAGCACACATAAGTAATTGTTACATTTAATTATCATATTATATCAGTTAAGTTGTAACTTTTAACATATTTAACTAAGAAGTATTTTTGTCTAAAATCAATCTTAGAAAATAATTACAAAATAAATATATTTTTTGGTCTAGAGGTAAACTTTGAGAGCCACAGGACAGGAGCGGATGGAAATGTCTCATGAAGGCCCTTTGTACCACTGGGGTACCATAGGACATCGACAACAACAACACTTAAGGCAAACTTAACATACTCTTAAATTATATCAATATCTTGACGTTTTAAAACATGGTAATATCATGTATTTTGCTAGTAAATTGACAACAATTCAATCATAATTGTGATTAACTGTATATCTAAGATAATTATGAAGAAAATATAGTTTGACTTTAGGTTTAATCTGTTGATATTTAAAATTGTTCTGGTAAAGAACACAGTTGGAAAATTTGATGTTTATTCAGTCTATTGTACTTGGTCCCAGTAAGGTATAATGGAACGTCTATTTACAACATTTCCATTTCACTGTTAAAAACTAAAAGATGGGATATTCATAGCAGCAAACGTTTATAATTATACCTGATTTCTTCATCGGTGTGAAGATGCTCTTCATAAAATGATTTTATTTTTTCTTCATAGTTTGGAAGGCACTCTTTTGAGCAGACTATTTCATCTTCAAACGTATATCCTCTGTCTTTCTTTATTTTATCCAAAACGCCATCACTTTTGTATGTATTCACATTAATCTGAAATATTAGATTTTTTTTCATTCGAAATTAATACACAGATAATTATTTTAATTTATAATGGCTATAAATTTATATTTTTTTTACATACTGGTTTAATTAGATTAGTTGTATACTTGTATTATACAAATGTTTGTAATTTTTTCTAGTATTGCTTGTGGAAATAAAAGAAAATTGTTTATTTGCTAAATAATAAAGAATTTAGTAGTAATATTTGTGTTTAATTTGAATAACTTTTATGAATTATTTACATTTTGTAAAGAATGCATGATTATGCATGATTTGTCTACATGATGTCCGCGACCTCGGGGCATAAAAGCACAAATAGAGATAAATACAAGAGATATTATATAGAGGTGTTCGTTATATTAGGTAGCGGATAAAATCACCTATTATTTTTTTATCATTTTATCACCTGTTATTTTTTTTACCTGGGAAGCGTGATATAATATCACGCTTCCGAGGTAAGGTTTGAAATAATATTTTTATTTTTACTACTTTACCTCAAATGTACACAGAGCCAAATTGTACTCTATGGTCACAAAATTCCTTTTAATGTCCAGAACATCGTATAATATGTTAGTCCCATGTCAAATCGTATTCTATTGTAACGGACTAAGAACTATTTTCCTTTGAATGTCCAGAACATTCACGTTGTAATATCTTAGCTTAGTCCCATGTCAAATTGTATTCTATTGTAACTGAATAAGAACTATTTTTTTTTCAATGTCTTGAAATAAATTTTAAAAATATTTTAGTTTGTATTATTATTTTTATTATACTATACTACACGTTACACTTATATTTTTCATATTATTTCGTTTTGTTTAACGGTTAAATTGTCAGTATGGACAACGCGTTTGTTCCCGTATGATGTTCGTCATTTTCGTGAGTTTATTTACGAATTTTACGATTGCAGTGTTGCGTTTTGAGAAACTGTAAATATAATTAATAATTATAATTAAGTTGTTTATATAATTAAGTATAGTTGTTTATATAATTAAGTATAGTTGTTTAGTGAGTAGAGTAAAATGCCACGAAAAGGACAAATATGGAATTATTTTACTGTGGTCGATGAAATTGCAAAAAAAGCGGAATGCATAGAGAATAGTAATATAACTGAAAGCGGAATGTAAATATTGTAAAAATATACTTTCATTTAAAACTACTATAACGAATTTAAAAAACATATGAAACAAAAGCATTTAATTATATATGAAGAAATAAGTAGAGAAAATAACAGGAATGAAAATAGAGGTACGTAAGTTTATTTTATCTTGTATCTGTAAACGAGTAATTCTTGTATTTATTGAAGTGAAACTTCTTTAGATTCGTTGTGATTTCAAACCGGATGCAACGGCAAAAAGACAGGGAAGGACGAGCCGCGCTGCAAGCCGCTAATTTTAAATTAGTTTTTTTTAATTAGTTTGCCATAGAAGTTTCACTTCTATCGTGTGTGAATCGCACACACACCTTTTTTTGTTATACTTTGGATATCTCAGAAACGGCTGTAACCGTTTTGATGAAATTTTGTATACAGATAGTCTTTCATTTTAAGTTTCCTATATGTAATATGCATTTGATCTCACAAATAATTAGATTTGACCTAAAGGTTGTAATTGCCAGGTCAAAAAATCCCAAAAAAAAATTTGATCTCACAAGGGTTTCACAGTTGGTAAAAAAAAAAAAAATATTATCACGTAAAAAATAATAAGTGATTTAAAAGTAGCGTAACGTTATAACGTAATATCAAAATGTAGCCGTTACGCCCATCTCTAGATATTAAGCAATTAATAAAAAAATAAATACAAAACGCAAAAACTTACGCTAAAATATTCCACTCCAGTTTTCTTGTACAAATCCTCAAGAGATACAAATTCAGGTGGATTTCTATGATGTTCTAAGCGCTGATCGCTTAAATCACTAACCATATACCAAGCTTTAACCATTTTAATGTACGAAAGCTACTGTAAACTTAAAAAAATAAAGCGTAACACGTCCTATTAGCACTGCAACCAAATTACAGATGACAGTTGACACTTGACACCCTTGACAGCAGAGAGTAGACCATGGAGAATAGAGACCATGGAGCAGACAGAGGCTGCGTTCCGAAATGCGATGAAATCGATTACAGCGATCTCGTCGAAATCGCCCGTTCCGAATTGAAATTAGTGTTTTGTACGGAAGCCCAGTCGTGACATGTGTACTGCAGACATACATAGTATGTCGACTATCTTTTTGTTTTAAAGTTAAAATCATAAATAATTACCGACCGTATATATATATATATATATATATATATATATATATATATATATATATATATATATATATATATATATATATATATACGAATTGAGTATCCTCCTTTTTTGAAGTCGGTTAAAAATTGATCTACAATTCGTCCATTACAATATATTATTGCGGTTCATGTTAAATACATTATTTTTATATTTTGTAATATATTTTTTATTCTTTACTACTGGCCAGTCCCGACTTAGCACCTGTATGTAAGTTATATGTTAAAGGTGGGCCTGAACGATGTACGTTTTAAAATACTTTGGTAATTTTCACTTCAAGGATCTATTTAAATAATAAAACACAGTTACCAAAAAGGTAAAACCACCGAAATACATAAGGACTCAAAATAAAAATCCTTTTAGATTAAAATAATTTTAATACATTAGTCTAATATAACATTTTGTCTCACAACTAAATTACAGAAACCGTAACATTGGGGTTATTATTATGTATAGAAAAATAATTTACTTGACCCGCGAAACAACTTCATACGGCATTTAAACTTAATCTAGACATTCATAATACATGTAACAATTTATATAGATTAATTAAATGTATGACACATACATTTTACATAGAAAAGATCTGTAGAAGTTATAGAATTGTAAATCATACATAAATAATTATAAATATCATCTAGGAATAATCAGTAACCTTAAATGTTTGTGTTAATTAACTTTTTTATGACACATACATAAACATAAAACTATCTGTAAACGTGATGGGATTTAAAACCTATCCATTAACTAGGAGAAACCAATGAAACAATAAAATTGATAAACATTTAAATTAGGTATCTATATTTATATTATTACATACATTCATACACTTTCATGTTCACTGAAGCCCTGTTCCTATATATAACCTGCTGAAAGTTCCAAATAAAAAAACGATGTTTGTATGGGAAGTTATTGTAAAGTATTGTGTGTTTGAAACAGGGATTCCAAAATTTTCATACAATTTTTTATCTGTTTTTATTTGGGCTATCTGGATTCCAGATTTATAATAATAATAATAATTTATTTACAATATGTTACTTCCAATACAATCATCGTTTTTTTATTTTGAACTTTCAGAAGAGTAACCGACGTTAAGTAATTCAAATCAACTTAAATAGTGCTCAAAGTAATCGTTTTTTGAATATAAGAATTGGACTTATGACTATTATTAAGATGTAAAAAGGTACTTTTACTATGTTTGTCGTTAGCTCTTTTAAATTCCTGGCATTTTAACGTTTTTGCATGCGCCATGTTTTATAAGTAAGCATCGTACTGTTATTAAAAATAAACATAGTAAATAGCCCTATTTTACATCTCAAATCATATTCTTGTTGTTATGTAATGTAAATACATGGATACACTATAATGTACATAGTTATATGATATTTATGGTTCGTCATTTATGATATGATCACGATATATTAAACAATAAGTATATCACCGTTTTAAGTACGATTCATACAGACGTAGGTATCTACGAGCAACAGTGCTGCTGTAAGGAGGTTAAAAACAGTTAGTGTAAATATCGAAATATGTGTAATTCAAAATATTGAACTTGTTTGAACTAAAAAAAATGCATATTAATATAGGTTTAATGAAATATGTTTATTGATATATTTTTAATTGTAAATCATAGAAGAAATGAACTGGCGTCAAAATTTTACAAAAGCATTGGAAAACGGTTACCGCCAGTGAATTTTACGTATGCACGGTAGTAGCATGCAAGAGGCTTGCATATATCAAGTTGATTATAATCTGGTTCCTGCATTCATAAAACGACTCGTTTTCCA
Organism: Melitaea athalia; assembly: GCA_905220545.2. Taxonomy (NCBI): domain Eukaryota; kingdom Metazoa; phylum Arthropoda; class Insecta; order Lepidoptera; family Nymphalidae; genus Melitaea; species Melitaea athalia. Next base: position 4,089,483 of record HG992178.1, on the reverse strand, counting down.
TAGGACCGTTCAATTTCGAATACGAGACGTTTGAAAGTGAACGGTTCGCAAACCATAACGAGTAGTTTTTGAAGATAGGAACCGGGTTTAATCAACTTGAAATTTTTTAACTACAATGATTTTTAATATGATTGGCTTTTCATTTCGTATGAATAGTACTTAACTATACATATACAGAAAGTTATCATTACTTTATATCAGAAAGGTGCACAATTTGTAACATGCGAATTTTTGTTAAGAAACATTTAATTAAATAATATTTTAAAACACAAAAGTAATTACAAGTCATATACATAACTCATATAAGTTTACTAGACCAAAACAAATACATTGCAAAGGTATGAAGATTATTAAACAAATTGTTACATTTTGAAAAAATAAATGCATTTAAAATAATTCATATTAATTGGACGGAAATACAAATCACAAACAATCATAACTTTTACAAACCTGTTGTTACATAAAATAGAAGAAAAGTTTAAATCTTGTCTTTGGAAAATGTAAACGCGAAATAATTACTTAATTCTTGTCAATTTTCCACTATTACATACATAATTAGGAATAACGTCTTTGAAACAATCTTTTTAAATCTTTTATTTAAAAGAGATTTAAAAATATCTTTATTTCAAGACTTTTTTGATACCTTAGGAAGTTAGGAACGAAACAGACATTTTCTAATTTCAAGTTCAGCAAATGTGTCAAAAAAGGAAAAATACAGTTTAAATTGTACCCTTTTGATGTTTATTTTTAACAGGAATTTAAAGCTAGGTTCATTAAAAACTATCCTGACTTAAAAATGAAATACTGAGATCATACACTTATTTCTAACAAATGAATTTTAAGTTTACAATTTCGTCAAAAAAAATTATTAACATTGTAAATTGTCCATTAATATACAATTTTTGTTAAATTTAAACTATGTGTATAAAAACTAAATTACATACAGATTGACAATTCATATTTTTATATGTATCATACAACCAATACACTATCACAATCGTACTAAAATTATTTACAATAATAATCTCTAATATTAAAACAATAATACTATTATAAATTAATTACGATTATATTATACTTAATTCACATCAAATATTAAAATATTATTACGTCTTATTTTACTTTTATAATTATATTGAAAACGATTCCTTTGTTTTAAAATGTTGAAAAAAAAAGTTGCTATAAAAAAATAATTAAAATACCAAAATCTATTGGTAGCAGTATTTTTTGATATGAAACTCATTCAATAATATCTTTGTTTTATTAGTATGGGTGTTATGCATCACACAAACGTTAACGATTAACATATAAATTGCTTTTAATCCATTACAGCAACGATTGCTTCAACGTATGTTAGGCGACAGTCGACACACGGTCGGTTCAATAATTCTGATAGATATACAGATTGTGGTACTGTCATGTAGTCATGTGTCATGGTCATGTCACGTAGGTATGTCATTTTTTGATACTAGTAAATATATATTTTTTGTATTTAAATTACAATATTAACTAGTATAATTTTATTCAAAAAATATTTCACTGAAATTCCGTTTACTAGTAATGAAATTTTGTCGTGATATCATCGTAAATTGTGCTGTCAACTTTCCACTACGTTTTTTTAATTCTATATACCGTACTTAGCCTTGAAGACTCACTAGTGACAATTTATACACAATCATATATTACTACTATATGTTGTGGATAAAGTTTTATCAGTAAGACCCTTGTGTGATACAAACATTTCTATTTATTACAAGAAGAAAACATACTTTTAGTATTGCTAGTGCAAAATAATCTTTTGCATTTAATAGCAACATTCATCGTAAACACTGCTAAATAATATATTGGTATTAAGAATATAAAGATATAGCAATAACAATATTGCCAGTATCTTTATAATTTGTTTACATGCTTTAATAAAATGAAATTACATTTTTAATACAGAACAATTGTATATAATACTGCAATTACGAATATATAAATATATTTAATTAAAATTATACAATTAAATACAACAAGGACATAAAATTATTACTATCAAATAATTCACTAATAAAAAAAGTTTGAATTTAATTATCACTGGGGAATATTACTGTTGGCAACATATATGCCCAAAGTCACAAAATATGTCGTATACATTACACTAGAAATAGGATTAGTCTATAGTTTGGTGTGTTTCACCGTGTCAGTCCAGTAGTTCTGGATGGTCATCGCCTCGAGCGAATTCAGGAATGAATCGTTGTCCAGGCTGTACATCTCCTCGGAATTATCCTGGAAACAGGAGAAACGTAGTATGAAAAGTTTGTTGTACCAGTTTATATCTATAGTTATCATCATTACTTATCACTTCAGCCTATCGCAGTCCACTGCTGGACATAGGCCTCTCCTAGTTCGCGCCAGACATTATGGCGCGAACTCATGTGTTTCTGTGTATTATCTATATTTATGTGCCAACAATTTATGACAATTTGATGATGTGGGAACTTGGGTGTTTAAGTATGACATGCTTTTTTTGGACAGTTAGTAGTCACATTTAAGTTTTTAACAAAAGTTAAACATAGCACTAGACTTCAATTTCATTTATCAGTAAAGTTAACAGGCTCCTGGATGGGGATGGATTGGGGATAGGGTCGGCAACGCGCTTGCGATGCTTCTCTGGTGTTGCAGGCGTCTATAGGATACGGTCCTACCATCAGGTGAGCCGTACGCTTGTTTGCCAACCTAGTTACATAAAAAAAGGCAAAAACATATAAACCAAATTTGAACTTACCCTGATAGTGCTATCGTCAAGATATCCACTAGAATCTGGGTTGGAGCACTTGTCATTCAAAGTCTGCGGCTTGTTTAAATATCGCCTGCGGTACAGTACGAAGGTGGTACTTCCAGCCAACGCCACCAGTACCAAGGCCGCGAAGGATATACCCGCAATCACTCCAGTATCCATACCCCCATCACTAGAATCAATAACTCTTCTAGAAGATTCTACATTAGGCGGTATTATCGTCTGTAGGTATGTTGTTTCTAAGGATAGAGGTTTCTCAGTCACTATTCGACTTTCAGCAACGCCTTCCAGCGTTAGGTCCTCCTTTATGAATTCCGGTTTCGTCAAATTTCGTCTTCTTGACGCAAAAGTGGAATTTTGTGAATCACTTACGTTAGTATAGTCCGATGTTATGTTTGTGAGTGTTGTGTTTTCTGGTAGAGCGATAATGGAAACGTTCGTGTCTGTTGTATTAACTGGAGTCCATTGTATTGGCTGAACTTCTGTTGTATTCACTAGAGTTTCATTTGTGTTAGTTGAGTTAATGGTGTATTTAGCTGACTCCCTAACGTTTCTTTCTGTTTCGTTGACGCTTGGAGTTGGTCGAGTGGTGCTAATTGGTGGAGTTTTGGTGAAGTACATAGCCCTTGCTTGTCTTTCGGTGGATTGGCGTTCTACATCAAACTCCGTGTGAAGTTCTCCTGACTGGGGGGCGGCGAGGTTTCGACCCGTGCTCGCTGAAAAAAGAAAGTCTTTATTAATACTATTCTCAATATTCTCATGTATTTTAATTATTACTAACAATTACATACACTTAATATATCTATACTAGCGACCTGCCTAGCTTAGTAATAGTCTAAATTAGAGTTAGGTAAGGTAGGCGGAGAGTCAGCATGGCGTCAAATACTTTGGTTGTAAATATATAAAAAAAATATTGATTTAATGGAGCAGGTAGCTTTATGGTTTGTGCGATGTTTTCTCAACTTTAAATTTGAATAAAATAATGTAAAAAATATCAACACGACAGTTAATACCGTTTGCCTATTAAATATTATATTTCTAGAGTTAAATTCTACATCAACAAGCTGTCTTAAACATGATTGCTTTTGTGTACTTTATAATAAAAAATTTCCTCTTATTAAAATGTCAAACGTCTTATATTAATCTAATATTATAAAGAGGTAAAGTTTATAACTTTGTTTGTATATACGGGGTAATCTTCGCAAATACTGATCCGATCATGAAAATTCTTTCGCTAACAGAAAGCTACACTATTCAGGAGTGACAAGATAAAAGGAAAAAGATAAAAATTATCAAAATTTTCGACCCAGCAGGATTTGAACCTGCGCCCTCTGACGTGCCGTGTCAACAATTCAATCTAATCAAGCATTATTATTTGCCTTAGAAATTAATTGGTGATTTTAAAACATTTATATTTATCTGATTTGCTGAAAATAGTGAGAGTGTATTGGAACATATCAAATTTCACCGTACCCTTCTTATGTGAAATGGATTATAACGCCCAACGAAGTGGGCACGGGTCGGCTAGTTAATATATAATATAAATTCTAATGAAAATAAAAACGTTATTTTTCTATGCGAAACTCTTTTCAAGCAGAAAAAGGTTTTTAATATTCATTCGAATTAATTTTGGCTTCATAGCGTGGGATGTATACGCCAATATTAGAAGAAATTTCACGGAATTAATATAAGGAAAAAAAAACTTGGTAAGTATTCGGGAAACAGAAAATAATTAGCTTATTTCCAGCACAGTCATCCATTTTTGTCATAAATAAAGGACTTCAAATAATCTTAATTAATTGAATAACATAATAATACTAGCGACCCGCCCCGGCTTCGAACGGTTGCAAAAACTATCAGTGTTCCTCTACTATATTATGCATGTATTACATATAAACCTTCCTCTAGAATCACTCTATTTACTAAAGAAAACCGCATCAAAATCCGTTGCGTAGTTTTGAAGATCTAAGCATATATTATAGGGACAGAGACAGCGGGAAGCGACTTTGTTTTATACTATGTAGTGATTTTACAGTTAAAATATATTTCAAATTATTGTTTTTAGGGTAACATTTGATCACAGATTATAATGTGAATGTTCAGTTTACTAACTTAGGTACTGCTTACGTATGTGTTTGTATCACCGAACTTAAAACCTTTAAGTGAAAAATATTGAACACTAGCTGCCCGGACAGACTTCGTTTTGTATTTACCTATGTTTTTTTTTTTGTTTTTTTTTTTTTACTATAAAAACTTCCGTGGGATTTAAGTAACGTATACAAAAAAAGGCGAATTGGTCGAGCCATTCTTGAGTTATGCGCTTAGCAACATTCATTTTTATTATATAGATTACAATTTCTATTACCTATATTATAAAATATTAAAACGAAAGGTATGTACCTACATTCTTTATGTCAATTTTTTTTTTTATGTAACTAGGTTGGCAAACAAGCGTACGGCTCACCTGATGGTAAGACCGTAGCCTATAGACGCCCGCAACACCAGAAGCATCGCAAGCGCGTTGCCGACCCTATCCCTAATCCCCCCCCAGGAGCTCTGGTCACCTTACTCACCAACAGGAACTGTGGTCTTCTGTAAGGTCGAGGTACTCCCCAGTCGGGCTGCTCCATATTTTGAGCAGGAAATTTCCTGCTGTGCCCTACCTCAGTTAAAATTTCATTGGTTGCGTGTATGGTATTAATTTATTGTTTTGTTCCTAAGTAAATAATATAAACTATATACGAGTACAATACCTACTAGTTTGACGGTGACGACAGTGATGCGATAAATCACTTAGTCCATAACAGTGACAAAATAAAATTATACCCTTGTAACATTTTTCAAGGCTACAAGTAATCAATGTCACGAATGTTTTGGCTTTAAAAGTACATTAAATACATTGTTATTTTATCCTCCTTTGCTTCCGTTATTCTATTTCGAGCCAAGAGGAAAGGGCAATACGATAAATCATGGGAATACGAATTGGCTCTGTTGAAATATTTAGGTTTTAAATAAGAACTTTTGTTCGTACAGTTATAAGAAACTGTCTTTCAAGGCCTATGATATACTTATAGTCATGTATAAATAAAAATGAATTGCCGATGTGTATGTACGCGTACTTTCGAAAGTTTTCACCAAATTGGATTATTTTTTTATTTGGTATTGTCAAGTTGTTGTCAAGGTTTACCTATATATAAGAAAATTTAATAAAAATAGATATTAATTATTCTGATCCATCTCCTACATGGAGAGAGATTCCTATGCCCAGCAGTGGTATGTCGATCACGATCACGATTCAGCCTGTAATATCCCACTGTTGGGCATAGGCCTCTTCCCCATGTAGGAGAAGAATCGGAGCTTATTCCACCACGCTGCTCCAATGCGGGTTGGTGGATATATTCCCTACTATGAGTAACGATCGCTATCAGGTGTACCTACATGATAACAACCGGGACCGACGGCTTAACGTGCTCTCCGAGGCACATTGGGGAGACTCACAAGGACAGATACCCAAACTGGAAATAAATATTTGTTGTACAAGTAAAAATATTTACTCCGAGCGAGAATGGAACCCGCGAACGCGGCCGCGCACAACTAGACCAGAGCGGAAGTCAGATATTAATAAATAATTATATATTCACAAAAAAAAAGCTAATATGACCGTACAAGTTCGCAGGGTCTAGTTTTAAATAAACCTTTTTGCTCCGACAGTTACTTAGGGACTGTGATGCCAGCTGTTTTCAAGGCCTACAACTAAAGCTTTTGTGGTTAAAGAAATATTATTAAGATTGTGTTAGACTAGATTTTTAAAAGCTTGTTGAGTACAAAAAGACATCTCAACGAAATAAAGAAACGACAAAGCAGTCACTTAATAACCTTCTTCAAATGACTTTCCATTATTTGAAAAGTATTTAAGGATTTAGGTATACAAAAAACTAAAAAGTAGGTATAAGATATACCTACTATATTCATAGTGTTACAACTAAATAAATATTGATAACGAATTGCCCATGAGATCATAACCTTTCTTCAGCTTTCGTTCGTATTGTCTACCTTTAATTATTTTGTTTATTCCTTTTCGTAAATATCTTAAAATTAAAGTTTCGCTAAATATCTTTTGAATCAATAATATATATTTTTATATATAACTAAAAACAGGAAAATTACGTGTTTACTCACACCAATATTGTATAGAGTCGTTGACCAAACCACAATTTATATTTAGTGCAAATCATGTGGTACTTATAAATAAGGCAATTAGCGCCTTACGTTTAACAAGGATTTACTACTGTATAATATCACTGTATAGCCTATGCCCTATACTCTATACAAATGTTTACTATGAGCGACGATCGAGGCCACGACAGCCAGCACAACAGAAGATCATCAGATCGCTGTCAAAAAGAAGCTTTTATTGATTCATAGGTTTTACGATCAAAACAGACTATAATATTATGCTATTACAGTAGTTAATAGAAGGTATATTAATTTTAGGGATAGAGAAATACACTACACAACACACCAAAGTTTATGAATGAAATAGTTTGTTAGACTAAAATAAAGCTTCGAAATAGTTGCAATTGTTTGTAAAGTAGAAATAAACATAATCGTAATTGCAAGTCAAACAATCTTTATTACAAGTCTTGCCAAATCAAATAACAAATTATTATATTCAGTAGAATATTGTTACTCGAGTTCTAGGGTTGCCAATCACGATACTAATTTATTTTAAACATCTAACATAGTTTATCTGATTCTGTCTCAACGAGAAAATTTTCAGTTTTAATTTCGATTTCAAAAGATTTATGTACCGCCTTTCAAATTTAAAATTATGCTAAATTTATTCAATTTTTTTTTTTATAAAAAATATCTTTTGCGTATGAGGATCCGCATTATATACCTATTTTGTAAATCTATACTAGAACAGTATTGAAGCTTAACGGAGTAATAATAATATACATACATTGTCATCTGCCACACTTTGGTTGGTAGATAGTAGAACTCTAAACCAGGTAGAATGCGAAAAATATGTTATCGAAAATAGTACATTTTTCATTTTAATTTACACAGGTTTTGTAACATTGCTTATCTATGTAACTTGAAAAGAAAATTTTATTTAAATATAAATAAATAGTTTTCTAGCCTGTATTAGTTATAGTTATTATAAGCTATCAAAATATAATAAGCTTCTATCAAAAACAACTCCAATTTTAAGAAAACCGTTTTAATAAGTAACTGATATGAAACAAGCTTCTTCAAAAGCGTCAACCCTACTATGAGCCAGTCGCAATTTCCCAAGTACATATTTACCAAACTCTGTACATTTGTAAAGTAAGTAAATAGTCATTTCAATTTTGTTCGGCCACGCCCAAGGTCGCGCCCCGCTACGTAGCACGTCGAAATAATTAAGTTATACGAAAGTAAGCCACACCACGTTTTGTTTAGGTATGTATTTATATTTTTGATATATATTTTGTTTATTTAATTGTGATTCAAGGTTATAAATACATTTAACACATAGTTTTCTTGGAAATTAATTTGTCATTAGTTTTTGACCGACTTCCAAAAAAGGAGGAGGTTCTCAATTCTATTGTAACTTTTGACAGGGTGGACCGATTTCGATGATTTTTTTAAATCGAAAGGTGTGGGACGCCACGTCATGTGGTCCGATTTAAATTTAATTGAGATCTGACAAGTATACTTTTCTAGTTATATCTAATGACGCGTATTTACTTGACTATTTCTTTGTTGACCTTGTATTTATACCGCATAACTTTTCACTGGGTATAACGATTTTGATGATTTTTGTTTAATCGAAAGCTGACGCTTGTCTTGTAACAGTGAAATATTTAATTTTACAACAGAAGTAAATTACTAATCCTCTTTCTTGAACGTGTTTGAATTAATTTTTTGTTTATCTGTGCTTTAAATGTCGTAATGTATGGATCAGAATGTTGGGCAACGAAAGTGACGGATGAAAGAAGAGTACACGCAGCCGAGATGAGAATGTTGAGATGGATGTGTGGAGTGACAAGGAGAGATCGAATTAGAAATGAGTATATAAGGGGAAGTTTGAAAGTAGCACCCGTGACGGAGAAAATAAGGAGCAGAAGGTTAGCGTGGTATGGGCATGTAATGAGGAGGGATGAAAGCTATATTGGTAAAAGAATGTTAGGGATGAATGTCGAAGGACGAAGAGCGATCGGCAGGCCAAGAAAGCGATGGATGGATTGTGTGAGTGAGGACATGAGAAAGAAAGGAGTATGCGCTGAAGTTACGAATAATAGAGAGGAATGGAAGAGGAGAACATGTTGTGCCGACCCTATATAAATAGGATAAGGGCAGGGAGATGAGATGATGATGTGCTTTAAATAATTATGTAGAAAAAAAAAACAATTTAAAAAGAAATTTTGCTAGTTACGCTATTTTATTTCGCTGTCTTCTTAATTATTTTATTTATCATTATAGATCGTTGTTTTTTTATATATAACTAGGTCGGCAAACGGCGTACAGCTCACCTGATGGCATTGCCGACCCTATCCCCAGTCCCCCTCAAGGAGCTCTGGTCACCTTACTCACCAACAGGAATACAATACTGCTTAAAAACCGTATTATTTAGCTGTGGTCTTCTGTAAGGTCGAAGTACTACCCCAGTCGGGCTGCTCCATATTTTGAGCAGGAAATTTCCTGCTGTGCCCTACCTCAGTTAAAGTTTGTAGAACATCTACAACGGTTCTGACAAGGATCAAAATTAATCTCTTGACGTATAAACTATAAACCAACTGTTGCCTGTCTGAACAATAAGGATAGACATCAACTTGATTAGGAACAAGTAACTTACATAAAAAAAATGTTTCCTTAATGTTTCCTTATATTAACTTAACTCGACAATTTTTTTTAAATTATATAATAATGCATGTTAATTAATATCGAAAAAGTGGATAACACCAGGCAAATTACCTAAGTTTGTAATGTACCTAATATGTTCAAAATTTTTGACGTCTAATAAATCGATGAACGCCGGCTGCATGCACGAAAAAGGATGACTCATTGTCACGTTACGCTCATTGTCCCGTTACGCTAATTGCACGCTTGCGCTGCATCCATCTCTCTTCCATTCGATTGGCCTATACGTCCGAGATGTCTTGTTATGACGTTGTCACGTTAAACTATCGTCCGTAAACCAACTTTACAGACAACCAATTTTTTAAAATTGATTGATGCTTTTGTTACCTTAACTTTTTTTTTAAAGTAATGTTTTTAGAATGTAGATGTTTTTTGAACACCAAAGTGTTTGTAGTCCATATTATAACGGGTTTGCTTGCAATTCACACCAAATAAATTGGTAGTGTACGTAATATAGGTATTTGTTTTAACCAATAACTAACAAGTGTAATTTTACTTCTAAAAAACAATAGTTGGTGTATTTGCAAAGCTAAATTCGATTTTAATATTTTGTAATTAATTCGGTTAACATTGCAATGTTTTTACTTTTGATGGTATAAATATGGAGGCAAAGATCCTGCGATTTAATACAAATATATTGGTTACTAAAGATATTTATTAAAAAGGATCATGCTCCGAAGAAAGTAAAATTAAAAAATAAAATATTCTTCTAGAACGTACCGTATCATACGCGTCACGTAGAGAAATTAAACGAGTCACACTTTCGATAAAGAGAATCAATCATTTGTCAAGGGACACCTTATCAATATTTATTTTTTCACTATCACTTTCAATTTACTTTTTTCACATCCACCGGAATATGATCAAAAACATTGACCCAAAGGACTGATCTTTCTTAGCTTAGGCCAAAATAGGCTTTTATATAAATAAAACTGCATAACTTTCAAACGATTACGTATCAAATTTGATAATTTCTTATTGTGTGTTGGTTATTCTTAGGACCAGATAAATTTAGGAAAAAAAAAGTAGCTAGTCAATAATATAAAAGATAATAATATATTAAATACTATAAATAACTCACACCGTGTCTTCGTCTGCATTGCTTATTACATGTGTGTAAAAATGACTTCGTTTTTTTTTTCTATTCCAATACAAAAAAGAATATAGCTTTCATTTCACCTCAGTCATCCAATTTTTCCGATTCGAACGTTCACAAGTATTGAAAAAAGGGAAAATCGGTTCAGTACTGCTCCCTGCTCGAGTGCATATAATGCTTACTGATGAAAAAATTCAATTCAAAAATCTTTCGATTCAGTTCACTTCAATATACATAACTAAATATAATGTCAAGTTCATTGTCATACGGATTAAATTTTTTGAACAGGGACAAAAGAGTCACCATTTATCTATAATACATGCACACATGTCATGAAAGGTTTCATATTATCCGAACTACAATTTAAAAGCAGCAAAAAACTTGGACGCCCCTGCACCCGACGCGCGAGTCTTATTGTTTTACCTAAAACTCGTACAAAGTTCGGTCAAACCGCAATAACATACGACGGAGCGCGTCTTTATAATAAAATACCCTCAGACATCAAAAATATTGACTCGTTCGATGTATTCAAAAAGCGACTGTATCATTATATAATTACAAAAATATCTGTCTGAGTATGTAGAATGAAATAATAGTGGTTTTCAAATCGTGGTGATGTTTTTGTTTTTAATTGATCCGGGGTATCTGGTTGGTTTGTGTTTAATGATTTGTGTGTTATTTTCTCCATTGAAAAATGTAACGTAATGTACGACAACGAATGTTTGTTAATTGTTTGTTTTTTTTGTAATTGTGTTCTCATGTAAGTGATATTGTGTCTTTATGAGAATAAATGATCTTTAAACCTATTTAGTTAGAAGAGGCCCAGTACAGAACTCGATCTTGAAAATATCATTTATACGACTTCTCTAGTAACAAGTAACAATACTCCCTTTATTTAGACACGAATTGAGGGTAATTTGAGAAACAAGTGTAACACACACACAACAAAAACCGCAACATATTTACATTACAAAATAATATTTGTTACAAACAGGAATTACTAGCCCGTTAGCGCAGTTTGTAGTGACCCTGCTTTCTGCTCCGGGGGTCGTGGGTTCGATTCCCACCCCGAGTCTGGGTGTAATATACCTATTCATTTATATATTTATATATGTATTATTTATAAGTATATATAGAAAAAAAATATGTAGCTAGACCAGTCGGCTGTTACCTATAACACAAGCATTAAGTTACTTACTTTAGGAACAGACGACCGTGTGTGTATTGTGTAGATATATTCCTTTATATTTAATTGTGTAGGAAAGTGACTTACCACAAATATTAATGTTTTATTGAAGTTTAAGTTCATGAAACTTATGATGATAATATTTTGATATATTAACAACATTAATGATAAAAGAACCGAATGTATCTCATTAACAAAAATGAAAACATCGTATGGGATAATTTACTCGTAACTTCAACATAATTATAACTACAATCAACCGAACCAAGGCTATATAAGATTGAAATAACTGTAATAAAAAATAAGAATTTAATGGTTTCAACAAACAAATTAAATTAGGAACTAGACACATTTTACTGTTACAAATGCGAAAGTTTACATGGATGTTTGTTACTCAAACATGCCAGAACAGAACGACTGAAAGGTTGTAGATAAAATTTGGCATAGATATAAATATTTAATATAATCTGGAATAGTACAGGCCTGTCTTTCATTCAATTTTGCGCGATATAAAAGGTAATGTCGAGTGATGACTCTATGCCCCAGACAAGTTTCTAAGACTACTCAAGTACTCACTGGAAAGACGACCACGAAGTATTTAGATTAGAAACAACATTTAGAAATAATAAAACATCTTATTTTACTATATTTTACAGTTTCCAAGCAAGAGATTTATCAGTAAAAGTCGCAGGCAACAACTAGCTTACTAAATGTAATGCCGTTATAGAAATACACGCATAAATTCAGATCGTACTGATCAGAGTAACGATATTACGTGTTCAATCCTTTAGCTGAAGCCATTTATGCGAGGTTTATTACGACCACCCACCACTGGTACCTACTGCGGTGCGTTTGATATGGTCAAGACTAATGCTATTACCTGGCTAAACGGATGATTGGCTTCTCTTGATGTATTTCTGAACCTGAATTATGTACTTGCCACTTGTGCAACAAATATATTATATAGGTAGATAGAGAGATCAAAATCAATAATAACTTTATTCAAATAGGTTTTAAAAGCACCTTCGAATCCTCATTTTACAAATAAACATTTTTAAATGATTATTATTTTTAAAAGTGAAGCTATCACCGATTCGGAATGCAGATACTGCAAAAAAGAATCGGCAAGAAACTCCGCAGTTACTCTTTTTAAAATAATATATAAACTGTGATTTACGTGAAGACGTTTCTAACTTAAGTAAAAATCTCGTCTCAACAATTCACATTCGCAGAAATAGTCAAATTCTTTTTATTCTCTCTAATATAGTCTCTCTGGTATAATCTTTATATATTCTAGCCTAGATCCTAAATCTTTCTATACCATTTGTGCTAAAGAAGTTGAGAAGACTTAAGAATTGCATTAAGCAAAAGTCAAATTGTCACCTATATGTGATTATAGAATTTAGAAAGCAGAATATTAATCTCTATACCAAACTTCTATTGAATTTATTTTACCTTGATAAGTATGTACCTAATTATTATTCTGTCTACGGAAACTCGGACGTTCATTTTCAAGAAATACGCGCATGTAATACCTAACAATCGATCTTTAGCTGATAATATACGACCTAAATCTGAATATTTTATAGGAAACTAATATTCGTGCTTTATAAAAATTACGTCACAATATATCAACGGCGCGCGGCGTTCGGCGTTATAAGGCATACGTATCTATATTTACAAATACGGTTACGTTTCGTGTTAAACCTTTTGTTTGAATGTCACATTTTACGCGCATTGGTTTATAGGAACGATAATTTTCGTTTATAAACTTAAATTTGTAACTAGTTTAACCCTGTGAGGTTAACCCAATAAGGGCCTATGCAAACCACGTTTTTTAAACGCGCCGTCGACGCGCGTTTTAAAAGAGCGCGTCGACGGCGCGTTTTTATCCAACAGAGCAGTTTGTTGGCGTTTGTATCGATACACACGCGCGTTTGCATCGCGTTTGTATCGCGTTTGCATCGCGTGACACGCGCGTTTGCATCGCGTCTGTATCAGTACATACGGCACATACGCGCGTTAACGGCGCGTTTTAAAAACGCGCGTCGACGGCGCGCTTTTATTATACAGGTGTGCAAAGGTCTACAGGCTGCGTCTAACTTACAAAATTTCCAACTTTTTTGTCATTTCGTCAACAGCGAGCACGAATTACAATTCAAACCAGCTACAAGTACTTATACTTAAAGATTGTAGACCGTCAAAGCCTTAGCGGATATAATGAGACCGTCGCGGAGATACATCACGACTAATTGCGACACACAATGCTGAAGCGATTTCGCGGCGACGATCACAGTAACAACCAGTCCATAAGCAAGCGGATGTGCACCGTTCTGGATTGACTAAATATAATTACGGACATTACTTTAAATGCTGCACTTAGAATATTAAGGTACCCATTTTTCCTTTGTCTACACCAAACACTAAAATTATAAAAAAGAAATATTTTATACTTGTAATGGAAGTCACGGGCGTACATTGGGTTTTGAGAAACGATAGGGGTAGGAAAGAGACGAAATATAGGGGAGAATTAGAAGAGAACAAAACCATTATGCTGATAAGTAGACATTGTTTTTGAAAATAAGCATTTAGACCGAGAGCCCAGGAGGGCCAAAATTTCGATCTACTTCCACTATTAACATACGAGTATCTGTAACTGTATAATAATTAAAATAGGAACAGTCGCATATAAAGGTCGATTTACATCAGACGAGCGAATGCTCATTCTATCCCCACTACATCAAATTCTTATCAAATTCTTTTAGTGTAAACAGGCGTAGAGCATTCTTTCGTTGTTATTTATATGAATACGAGTGTTCGAAGATCAAGAAAGAATGCTCTTGTTCTAGCTCTAGCTCTTTGTTCGTTTGGTCTAAATCCACCCTAAAGATGATCAATTAAATAACTAGATTTATATTATTTTTTTTTTCCTATACCATCCACTAATACAATCGCTCTGGTGTAGTGGTAGTAGTCGCCTAAAACACCGACATTTGTATATGTACAAATATTTCTTTCCGGTTTGGATGCCTGTCCATGTCCTGTCTTGGGTAATGTCACGTGGAGCACGTTAAGCCGTCGGTCCTGGTTGTTATCATATATCATGTACATCCGAAAGCGATCGTTACTCATAGTAGGGAATATATCCGCCAACCAGCAGTGGAGCAGCGAGGTGGATTAAGCTCCAATCCTTCTCCTACACGGAGAAAGAGGCCTATGCACAGTAATGGAATGTTCCACGCCAAATGCAAGCATTCTGTGCCGTTTCTGTTTGCTTCACACAAGATAAAACTACTTTAAATTAATTTCCAATAAGTCTTACCAATAATTGTGAGGAGCATCGTCACCCAGAACCAGTGCATCCACCAGTGCAGTGTCATGATGGAAGCGTTGTGAAGTCTAGGCGTTATACCGACCTGGAAGAGACATTACGATTAATCTATATATATATAAAAAATCAATGCCACTTTTCGTTGTAATTCTATAACTCAAGAAGGGGCTCACATATCCAAACCAAATATTTAGGCTTTGTTCGGACTATTTAGTAGATGGTTTATGTGAATTTCGCACAAAATCGGTCGAGCGGTTGTTCATTTATTACATTTTTTGTAACAAAGGAGGATCATTTTGTTAATGGGGATTTTGCTGGCAAATTGAAACTTTTTTCAGTGTTGACTGACAGTACAAGCATGTTGTTATTTCATTCATTTCTGTCATTTCATTTTGGACGTGCTTCGATTAAAGCAAATTAAGACAAAAAACTCAGGGATATAGTACATCACAAAAATAATTAACGCCCAACGAAGTGGGCACGGGACGGCTAGTATTTTATAAGAGAAGACATTACGTAACAGTGCACAAGAATATCTATGACAGTGATAAGACTGTTAACTTTAGTTTGTATGCTACGAGTATAATTTTCTTTCATGAATTTTGAGGTATGCAACTGTAATAAATAAATAAATTTATACGATTAAAAAATATATAAACTGTAGACTATGGAGATGCCTAGGCTTTTGTGTTGTGTTTCCGGACATTTGATACAACATTTTCTTCCTACTAAGTATAAGTCATTAAGGGTGAAACGATGTTTTGTGCGCTTGTTTATTTGTCTAGTATAGTTCAGAAACATCTAAACTTTCTATTATATTTCTTTAACCATTAAAAACTATCTAAAATAGACGTATAATTTTAAACATCATTTTTCAAACTTTACGGGTCACTTGATGGTAAGCGATTACCGTAGTCTATAGACGGCTGCAACACCAGAAGCATCGCAAGTGCGTTGCCGACCCTACCCCCTCCCCTCCCCAGGAGCTCTGGTCGCCTTACTCACCACAGGAACACAACACTGCTTGAAAGCAGTATTATTTAGCTGTGATCTTCTGTTAAGTCGAGGTACTTCCCCAGTCGGGCTGCTCCAGATTTTGAGCAGGATATTTTCTGCTATGCCCTACCTCAGTTAAAGCTGTAAGCTCTTAATGCAAGCACAAATTAAACTATGAGGAATTATAAACATGGTATAAAAAATGGAAAATATTTTTGAGCAGGATATTTTCCGCTGTGCCCTACCTCAGTTAAAGCTGTAAGCTCTTAATGCAAGCACAAATTAAACTATGAGGAATTATAAACATGGTATAAAAAATGGAAAATATTTTTGAGCAGGATATTTTCTGCTGTGCCCTACCTCAGTTAAAGCTGTAAGCTCTTAATGCAAGCACAAATTAAACTATGAGGAATTATAAACATAGTACCTATAAAAAATGTAAAATATGTTTTCAAGTACACATTTTTTGTGGTTTTTGTCATCGTGTCACTTAAATGGTTGCTCTGCCGGAAACATAACACGCTACGTGAGGATGAAGATGATAACATCAGACGACGATTTCTTTTGTAATTGTACCACAGCAACATCATTTAAGAAACTTAATCTTGTCTACTACTAAATATATATCTGTATAACTTTTAATTTCTCTATTCTGTTACACATATGCGGCAGTTGCTGTTTAATTGCTACTAGCAATATATCTCCAGATTTCGAATCTTTTTCTGATTTTGTTTAATAGAGATAATTTTTTTCTAAGTAACGTACAACACGATCAGCCCCGGATCTTCAAATTTTTTTAGGCGGGGCAAAAACTGAAAAATGCCGCCCCCGCCCACATATTTATTTTATTTTTACCTTTATCATGCTTATAATTTCAGCTATCAGATGTCCACTATTTGATTGAAATTTGGACATAGCCTACATAGGCCTTTCGGAAATAATGCATCCATCGTTCTTTCTGTGTTAAGCCTATTTATTTACACATACATAGGTACATAGACATAAACGTGTAGGATATACATATATTTTATATACAGCATAGGATAGGATTTAAAATAAAAATATGTATAATAAAAATAAAAATCAAATATTGTATTGCATTTGTGAATTAAAGTTATTCTAAGTGTTATTAAAGTATTTGCTGTGTGGCTACGGCATAGAATTTAGCCTCCCCCTCTCTTCCCGTGGGTGTCGTAAGAGGCGACTAAGGGATAACATAGTTTCACTACCACCTTGGAACTTAAAAAGCCGACCGATGGCGGGATAACCATCCAATTGCTGGCTTTGAAGTACACAGGCCGAAGACGGGCAGCAGCGTCTTCGGTGCGACAAAGCCAGCCCTGCGGTCACCAACCCGCCTGCCCAGCGTGGTGACTATGGGTAAAACACATGAGTTCACGCCATTATTGGCGCGAACTTGTGGAGGCCTATGTCCAGCAGTGGACTGCGATAGGCTGAAATGATGATGATGATGATGATGATGATGATTTGTGAATTGAAATTACAATTTTACTCTTTTGCACTCTTTGTACTCTCTCTTTCGCGCGCACGGTAACCAGACGCGTGCTGCCGCCATCTGCGATTTCTGCGGGCGAGCGAGCGCGTATTTTTAACCCCCGACGCAAAAAGAGGGATGTTATACGTTTGACGTGTCTGTCTGTCTGTCTGTGGCACCGTAGCTCGCGAACGGAGGACGCGATTTCAATTTAGTTTTTTTTTTGTATGAAAGGTAAGTTACGGGCGAGTGTTCTTAGACGCATGTTTGATGAAAATCGGTTGAGTCCTGAAAAAAATCTGGGGGTAAAACCGAGGAAAATACCCAATATCTGCAAATACATGTGGTGGGGAGAAAATGAGGATGGAAATCGGAATGTCAGCAAATTTATCCAAGTAGGGTTGCAAATGAAATAGCATCGCATGCACTTTACAAAATTAATAATAAAAATAAATGAATGAAATTATAAAATAAAAATTAATTTAAAAACAAAAAAAACCCGACACAGTAACCTGAGTTCCCTTTAAAAG
Source organism: Melitaea athalia (assembly GCA_905220545.2). Taxonomy (NCBI): domain Eukaryota; kingdom Metazoa; phylum Arthropoda; class Insecta; order Lepidoptera; family Nymphalidae; genus Melitaea; species Melitaea athalia. The sequence goes on along the minus strand of HG992178.1, from coordinate 4,071,161 downwards.
TAAAAAATAATGAAAGAAACTCAATCTTAAAGTACCTAAGTATGTACGAGTATTAATTATTCAAAAAAAAAAAAAAAAATTACATCGCGTTGCGGGACCGCTCCAAAACAAACAGTTCAATTACAAAATAATAGTCTAAATAGTCCAATCTTTTGATAGTTTTACCTGGAAAGTTTTCCAGTAGTTTTGAAAATTGGTGATTTTGTAGATTTCGACATGCTCTTTTCGAATTTTCACTTTGCCACTTCGTATCTTTGCCGCTCGCGTCGCCATATTGGAAAAATTGCGCTCAAATAGGTACAGTTTTTTGAGAATAACTCCGTTCTAACTCATTTTACGATAAAAATAGTTATGTAATAAATTAAACTAAAGAAAATTTCCTACAATTTATGTAGTAACCTTTTTTTTGTAAAATCTATAGTTTCAGCGTACGCGTACTCTAACACGCGTTTACGTGTCATAATTAGGTATATTTCGTTAGTCCAGTTGACAAGTTTTGAATATTTTTTTTTTGATTTGAAAAAAATATGGTGTAATCTAAACACTATAAATATTTAATTCCCGTTGGAAATTTTACTTAAACTTAATTTTTTAACAAGTTCAACGATTGTTAACAAACAAAATTTTCTCGAAATTACGTTTCAATTGTAAATGAAAAAAAAAATGTTTAAAGATTGTCGTAAAAAATTTTCGCTTCGTAGAGCCTTATTTATATACATAATTAACAAGATCGGGCCATTAAAGTAAAAAAAAATATTCATAGTTTGTTCATAATAATTTTTATAGTTCCAGAAATATCACCACTTTTTGTAAAAATCACCAGTTTTTGTTCAAGTACAAATATTATTATAAACAAATAATTATGAATATTTTTTAACTTTAATGGCGTGATCTTGTTGATTATGTATATAAAAAAGGCTCTACGAAGCGAAAATTTTTTACGACAATGTTTAAACATTTTTTTTTCATTTACAATTGAGAAAAACAACAAGAAAATTTTGTTTGTTAACAATCGTTTAACTTGTTGAAAAATTAAGTTTAAGTAAAATTTCCAACGGGAATTAAATATTTATAGTGTTTAGAACATACCGTAATTTTAAAAAAAAAAAAAAAATTATTCAAAACTAGTCGACGGGACTTAACGACATATAATAAACGCGTGTTAGAGTGGACTTTGCAGCTCTCGTACGCTCAAACTATGGATTTTACAAAAAAAAGGTTACTACATAAATTGTAGGAAATTTTCTCTAGTTTAATTTATTACATAACTATTTTTATCATAAAATGAGTTTGAACGGAGTTATTGTCAAAAAACTGTATTTCAGCGCCATTTTTCCAATATGGTGGCGCGAGCGGCAAAGATATGAGGTGGCAAAGTGAAAATTCGAAAAGAGCACGTCGAAATCTATAAAATCACCAATTTTCAAAACTACCGTAAAATTTCCAGGTAACCCCCTTTTTGAGCACCAAATGACTGTACTAAAACTAACCTAACTTAACTAAGCAACATAAATTTTTATAAAATTACTTCAAAATAAGCGCGTTTTTTACTTTTTAAAGGGAACTCAGATTACTGTGTTGGTTTTTTTTTTAATTTTTAATTTAATTTTTATGAACTATGCCTACGCGCTTCGCGAATAATAAATGTTCATGCAGCATGTCTCACTCTGCGCTCTGGGTATCGGTAGAGTTGATATGGCCATGAAATTTCTGTACTTGTAGGTACTATTATTTATTCCGTGGTCAAAGTTAAGTAAATGATGAGTTGTCCATTCGTCTGTAAAATGTGAATTTGGCCGCCCCCTGAACTTGCCGCCCGGGGCATGGGCCCCGGCTTGCCCCCCCCTAGATCCGGGCCTGAACACGATAGACCTGACTAACAATGAGTCTACACACTTAAATATACCTAGTCAAAAAGCAAACTCCAAAATTTTGTGTCATTTCCTTCCTTTAAATTATATTGCTTATTTTTAGACTTTCAATAAAGTATTATTAGCGATAACCAAAATTATTAAAATATTCTTAATCCCTTCTAGATTATTCGTAATTGAGTAAGTTTCAAAGATGTTGCAGAAAAATATTCCGGGATCTATAAAAAACTTCAAAAGTAAATTTATTAGTACAACAACCTACCTCATTTTTATTGCAAAACACACTAGCACCAACTTTTTTGAAACTCGCAAAAACTTCGGATCACGAAGAGAAACGCGGACTTCATTTTAAAATAACATTTTTATTATTTCGCAGTTACTGTACCGTGAATTACAGTAATGGAACTTTTTAAAGTAGAAACTGGTATAAAAGGGTTAGATAAGTACTCATATGTATATGTATATGTACTATATCCTACTTATTGTTGTGCGTGGTGCTTCTCACTGATAAGTAATGTACTTTACTGTCCTGAATCATCAATTATACTTCGCACAATTGGAAAAAGGCTTATGTGGTTTAAAAGGTTTTTAATGTAGAAGAAGTGTTTGAGCTTAAGCCACATCACGGCTACGGCCACCCACGCACTACCGTTTTAATTTTGCTATGAGTAACGATCCCTATCATGTGTCTACGATAACAACCGGGACCGACAGCGTACGTGCTCTCCGAGATAAAGTGGGAAAAGTCACAAGAACATAAATTCATAAACTAGAAACAATTATAACCGCACCGACCAACCAATCTCCTTCGTGTGTTCTCCACTCTACGTGACATTGGCGGAATCAACCGTGCTCCACTAGCACAACTGAAAGCCACTAAACCAATCAATCAATCAATCAGAAACAATTATTCCAAATGCAAATATATCTTAAAATCAAAACCATCGACAATAATTGGCAAAACTACATCAGAACAATTCGGCTGCCCAATTTCAAAACACAGTAAGGGACAAATTTTTCGAAATCGATATTTTTGTATTTTTCGTTCCAATAGAGTCGTGTGATAATTATTCGAAATAGAATTTTTGTGTTTTACTGTGTTTTGAAATTGGGCAGCCGAATTTAATTGATATTGGATCACCCCTTACATCTTAGCGTACTAGTAATTACTATTGGCTATAAATCTTTAAGCTCCAATCCATCTCCTACATGAAGAAAGAGGCCTATGCCCAGCAGTGGGATGTTACAGGCTGAATCGTACAACTCTTTCTAATTTATTAGTGCCTATTACATGTTTACGTATGAGCGGTTTTTTTATGTTACTAAGTCGGCAAACAAGCGTACGGCTCACCTGATGGTAAGTGACTACCGTAGCCTATAGACGCCTGCAACACCAGAAGCGTCGCAAGCGCGTTGTTGCTCTGGTCGCCATACTCACAAACAGGAACACAATACTGCTTCACACAATACATATAACGTTTCACACATAAGTCATAATTGAGCGAAGGACTAACGTAACAGCGTATGTGCTAAATACGCTTTATTTACTCAGCTGAGCTAACTTAACTATTACCATATAACAAGATTATGTTATTTATTTCTAACGCAGTGACCTACCTTCTATTATAAATGCTAAAGTTTGGATGAACGGATGTTAGTTACTCAATCACTCAAACGGATTTGGATTTATTTCGGTAGAGATAAGTTATAGTCCCAAGTTTAAGTATTAGTTAGGGTTGGTAGATAACAAGAGGTACATTTCTATAGTTTGTTATTTACCTTATGCTAGAGAGATTTTTTTAGTCTCTTTTTTTTGAAAATGTAGATTTTTTGAGGTTCCTTAAGTGTGTATAAGACATTATTATCTTACGGCGAAACAATTATTTTCATTTAATTTCAAACCTTTTTTTAACTGCTTTTGGACTATATTCGCTGTATTAATCACAAGGATCTTTTTTATCTTAGGAAAATGTAAGGTATTAACATCATCGCTGCGCTGGCAACAGTTCAACTGAAGCAGGTTGTAAAGTGAATTTATTACAATTGGTAGCGCAAAATATATTTGACTTATTGAATTTAATAGGTACATAGATCGACAAAATTATTATAGATATGAATGCCATTCAAGGTTTGAACAATACTGACATATAGTATGATTTCACCAATGTCATGAAGAATGGAGAAGACAGGACAGCGGACTTTGTTTAATGCTCTGGTTCTAATGGTCGTAGGTTGATATTATAAAGAAAACTAGGACAGTTATAGAAACCATAACAATTTCCTAATCTGAATCGGTAGTTTCTTCAGTTAGTGTCGTTTTACCGCTTTATTCTCTTCTGGTATACTGCTCAAAGGTTGTCTGGTTGCTTCAGTAATAAGACCACCTGTTGTACTTTTATATATTTTATAAGACTTCTATTGTTTTTTCTTTATTTTTAGAGTAAAATATAGAATATTTATAAGGTATTGAAGTTAGGTAACAAAGGTGAACAAACTCTTCAGCTTTATAATACATTCAGTTTATTGGTTAGTTCAACATGTTCCTTCATTAACGAGTTTCAATATCGCGTTAATTCGCTTAACAGATCTCAAGTTCTGATGAAGTAGATCTCGCTTGTAGCATATAACAAATTAGCGTGGATAAGAAGGTATTAACAGAGTTAAGTAAATATACCGTCTAATTGAAACAAAACGAATTAGTTCAAAGCAAGAATTCCCTAACGCGTAATGAAACTTGAAATTATACTAAATTTTCTTTTGTTTAAAATTGTTGTTGTTTATTCTATACTTCGAGTAGTATTCAAAAATTAAATTAATAAATATATAACAAACGATATTAATACAAATAAAATCAATTCATACCAAGGGAAACAAAGAAAATTTAAATTAATTAATTAGCATTTGAAAAACCTGTATTAACATCAAGTGTCATCTAATTTTATAAACGATTGAAAGTTTGAACAAGATATATTAATAGTGGGAGTGGGATTGAATAATTGTATTCACTCGCAAACGAAGACAAACTGACTTCAATTACATCGACCAGTATAATACAACGTGGGTAGACGGAAAAATAGTCAAGTAAATACGCATTATTCGAGATTAATCAAAAAACTATTCAGATCGAGATTAAATTTAAATGGGATCACAAGACAAGCACCAATTTTCTTTAAAAAAAAAGAATACTCGCAATCAGTCCACACTATAAAAAGTTCTGAGGTAACATACATTAAAAAAATACAGAAAAGAGTCATGAAACGTGTTCTTTACCATGGTTGTCTCTTTATTTATTTATTTATACTTTATTGTACATCACAACTACAAATATCATTTACAGACTGTGAAGTACAATGGGCGGACTTATGGCTATTTAGCCATTTCTTCCAGACAACCCAAATATCACGATCACGATCACGATTCAGCCTGTAATATCCCACTGTTGGGCATAGGCCTCTTCCCCATGTAGGAGAAGGATCGGAGCTTAATCCACCACGCTGCTCCAATGCGGGTTGGCGGATATATTACCTACTATGAGTAACGATCGCTATCAGGTGTACATGATAACAACCGGGACCGACGGCTTAACGTGCTCTCCGAGGCACGGTGGGGAGACCCACAAGGACTGCACAAACACCCAGACCACGGCAATCATCTGTATGGCCAATACAAATGTTGTCGTGTGCGGGGATCGAACCCGCAACCGCTCGCGCAACAGCCAATCGCAATCCATTGCTGTGACCGCTGCGCCAACGCGGCGTCAACCCAAATATATATTTCCTAAATTCCTACTATGAGTAACGATCGCTATCAGGTGTACATGATAACAACCGGGACCGACGGCTTAACGTGCTCTCCGAGGCACGGTGGGGAGACCCACAAGGACTGCACAAATACCCAGACCACGGCAAACATCTGTATGGCCAATACAAATGTTGTCGTGTGCGGGGATCGAACCCGCAACCGCTCGCGCAACAGCTAATCGCAATCCATTGCTGTGACCGCTGCGCCAACGCGGCGTCACATATACCTTTCGTACGTACGTCGTATACCGTTCTCATTTTTCTATACTTGTGACATGTCTCGTGGGTTGCTGTGGGTAGACATGTACCAAATAACAATCTGACACGATACAAGAACAAAGGCAAGTCCCACACGTGTTTTTGTTAAAGGATTATTTATAAACGTTACTTAGCCAAAAGAAAAAACATTTGCCGTAAAGTTATCAGATCAGAAATGTTTTCAGGGATAAGGGCTTCTGTCAGACTCGGTCATGTCAGGATAATCGTATAAGCGTTGGAGTCCATTGTATTAATAAAAAAATGTGACAGAAGATGTAACAAAGTTGAAAGTATCAAGACAGCTTAATCATATCAAAAATTAACAGAATTTATAACCCTATAAATATGCAATTTTCACGTTTCATTACTGTTAATTATTTATTATAAGTTTTACGAGTAATTTATTTATGTCAAATGAATTCTTTACATTATTTAGATGATCACGTCGGGGTCACCAATTTGGTTAATTGTCTTGTGGTTGTGATGTTAATGAAAGGCAATTGAGTGTAGATACATAATATTATGATTAACAATATTTAATTATTGCTACGATATTACAGTGCGAAGTTAGAATGGCGACTGGCGACAGAATATATAATAATTTATTAATTGACTATGTAGCATATCGAATATCGATTTGTTTCTAGGTACCAATATTGACAGTAATTAATAAAATATAATACGTAGGCACAACGATAAATTGAAAATTAAGACTGAAAAATCTAGCACCATAATTAAATACGCCGCGTTGGCGCAGCGGTTACAGCGCTGGATTGCGATTGGCTGTTGCGCGGGCGGTTGCGGGTTCGATTCCCGCACACGACAACATTTGTATTGGCCATACAGATGTTTGTGCAGTCCTTGTGGGTTACCCCACCGTGCCTCGGAGAGCACGTTAAGCCGTCGGTCCCGGTTGTTATCATATACACCTGATAGCGATCGTTACTCATGGTAGGGAATATATTCGCCAACTCGCATTGGAGCAGCGTGGTGGATTAAGCTCCGATCCTTCTCCTACATGGAGAAGAGACCTATGCCCAACAGTGGGATATTACAGGCTGAATCGTGATCGTGAATCGTGAATTAAATACTATCCAAGCCAAAACATTTTTTGTTTTTTAAATTTTTTAACCATATTAACTTGTGTATTATATTTATAACCACGTTAGACCAAAAGTAGACAATCACCTTCACAACAAGCAGAATATGAAATAATTACGTAACGTAGTTCAGAGGTTGGTTTGTAACGACGCATTCATCGTTATGAATATAATAAACATAGTTTCACACGGACAGACTTATCTGATGCTTATACTATATTATATAAAACCTTAAGAGACGCCTTGGATAATATCTGCAGCATTTACAGTATCTACTTGAATACAATATGATTTTTTTAAATTAATCACCATAGTCTTAGATTTGGATTGTACAAGACAGGACGAATGAGGAATATGCGTCTACTATGAAAATATGACTTATTAAATTTTCATGGTTATTTTTACTATGATAATCTATACTAATATATAAAGCTGAAGAGTTTGTTTGTTTGTTTGTTTGTTTGTTTGAACGCGGTAATCTCTGGAACTACTGGGCCGATTTGAAAAATTCTTTCAGTGTTAGATAGCCCATTTATCGAGGTATCATCACGCTAAGGCCAATAGGAGCGGAGTCCACGCCGACGAAGTCGCGCGCAGAAGCTAGTATCATAATACAACTGATGTACTCATGACCATGGTGCTTGCAATAGTACTGAAATATTGCGAACTCAAAATAACTAACAAAACATTGTAAATAGTTGTTTCATTTTACATACATATAGATCATAGTACCTACAACAATTTTTTTTTCACTTGATCGACAACCGAAACCAGCCCTGAACCTCTAGTAACCCAGCGCTGACAAACCTTTCCCAGTAGCCAACATATTTACAAATAGGTATAAAAATACCATCAACCTTTGTAACGATCTACTACTAGACATTCTCAATAAAACTGACTAACCTTTCGCCCATTGTCTGTTCAGCACTATCGCGTTTACTTCAAACGCTTGTAGTTGAGTGTGAACTGTGAAGCGCTGACAAAGAGAAGTGTTAATTATTACGACTATGTACCGGCACATTGTGTCCGTCTAAAACAACTCGTTAACAGCTGAATGACAAAAAGTAAAGCAATGTATGAGACAATTTAACACAGGTAAAAAAGCATTATACATACAACATTTAGAATACGTGTCACTTTCTTTTTTCCGCTTTAAATTTTTAGGAGTTTTTAAACTTGCAACCTTGACTAATGAATACTTTTTGTTCGAAGGGACTTTGTGAGAATCACCCGTGACTATGGCGTCTGTAACGTGGCTGAATTATCCACAGTTCCATAATTGCGTTTGCTTGTAAACGAAAAAGAACCGCCTTCAATTTACATCGTCAAGTAATACAACGTATGTGGGTAGTCGAAAAAAATAATCAATTAAATACGCATTATTAGGGATAATTCAAAACGGACCCGAACAGACCTTAATTAAATTAAAAGTTCAACTTTTGGATTTTTAAAAATTAAATACATGATATTATACCTTTAATATAGTTTTAACAAAATAGGTTTAAGATCTACGTAAGATTGCCGGCGTAGGCTGGATGAGGATTGCGGAAAACCGGGATGTCTGGCGCGAACTTGGGGAGGCCTATGTCCATCAGACAGCGATAGGCTGATGTGATGATGATGATGAGGTTTGATGACATATTTTAAAATTCGAATCATAAAGAAAATGTAATGGCGTCAATATTTTACAAAAACAGTGACGCTTTACTGCCTTTAACCTGAGCACGGCAATATAAAAGTTTGGTGTCAAAATAAAAAGTAAGTTCCTTAGTAGTAGTATTAGTAGTTAATGGTATTGGTTTAAGGTACTTGTAAAAGCTTTTAAAAGATATACCGATTTATCAAAGTTTTTGCGACTGAAACGCCGCTCTACTAAGTCTAATGGTTTTCATTAAGACTTGAAGGTAAATATTCTTTATTTATAATTATTTTAAATCTACAGGGAAAACCTTATCTTTATCTTATTTGCTGAGAAATATATTTCTCTTTTAGGTTTGTGTCAGGACCTTTAGATCTGTAACCTTATTTATACGAAGAAAATGAGAATTAACAGATAATAAATAAATGGGTAATAGTCGATAAACTACGCCCCAACAACGCCCTGAAAGCATCATTAAATTGGACGTGGAGATTATAATAGGACCTCTGCGTATAATTAACCTAGAGGTTTTACTGGTACTTACTATATAACTTACTATATACATTATATATAATGATTACAATAATGCTTGAAAGAGTATTTCTTTTACCGGTAACTTGTTGCGTGCCAACCCGCAAGCTAATGTGTACTAGACTACAGCGATAGCGAACCGCAATAATCCTCATTTACTCATGCCAAGGTCATCTTTCATGTATTTACCTAGTTCAAATATGGAAGAGGTATTTGTATTCTGATATGTTTGAAGTTCGAATCCTCTTAGTGTTGGTGTTGGGACTTGAGCTGCTACTTTTATAAAAACCACAGAAGCACCAATGGCTGGTCATTTTAGTCATCGTCACCACCCAAGGCTGTGTTTCTGAACTAGCTCATACAAATGATCAGCAGTTTCATGAAATTGTTTATGAACCGATTAGAAAATTTTCTTTTATTGTTTACATTTTTTTGTAAATGAAATTTTTTGACTTTCGTTAAATATGTATCACCTTATGGCGAAATAAATAATTTCATTTCATTTCATTTCAGGATTATCAGTATATGTACAGTACATCTGTAGGTAAATCCTATACTATTGACCTCTACAATCAATAATTATTTTCTCCAATCAGGTGGCTAAGATTTAAAGTAAAATATTTCCTTCTTCATAAATAAAAATTGCCTGTATGTTTAATACTGAACATTCTGTGCACATATTAAAATAAGTATACATTTAATTTCTGTAACTGTACAGTATAGGTACCTACTTATCTATACTAATATTATAAAGCTGAAAAGTTTGTTTCAAAAGGCAATTTTATGAAGATATATACTTTGTCTTTATAGCGTCTAATTTGGGCGCTTAATTTAGGAGATACATAATGTAAAATCAAATGAAACGACGGCGACGCCGCGTCGCGCTGCGCGTGTAAGTCGCCGGGTTGCACAGTAATGGTTTAAAATATTTTAATACGTCTTTTACTCAAATTAACGCGGGTAAAACCGCGGGGCACACCTAGAATTATAATATAATGTCGGTACGGACCACAATTATTTTAATGAAAGAATTGTAATCAAATGCTTAATATCGAATCCGTTATTACGGAGCGATTTTTAGTAATATAGAATTTCTTTATTTCTAATTTAGCGTCCATTCGTCAAATATATTGCTAGCGTGTTGAAGACCCATAAATAACGAAAAAAGAAAATTCAATTTAGTCAGAAGGCACCTTGTGAAATCTAAAATTCTAAATGTGAGGAATTAAACCGATTTCAGTTGGTATTAAAACACGAAATACACGTGGGAATCTCACAACAATGACATATGTATTGTAATATTTATTTACTAGAATGAACTAGGTGACTGTATGTGAATACGAGCATTTTAATTATTACAGTACAATTTAACAATTTTTTCATAAAAAGCCTTTATGTTGCCTGTGTATTGGAACATTTGTTATGTTTTTGTAGCCTGTACGCTATGATATATCGTGCGACATTTCATAGAAACAAGACCAGAAACATTTGTCAACTATTCTTTTAAACGTGAATTCGAGACAAATCGAGCGAACGTAAGTTACGTTTAGATATAGGTATAGGAGGTACAGTAAGCATACATCGTACACTTGCATACGTACCCTTGATAAATGAATAAAGGTTAATAGCGCGGAGGGATGAGAATTTCTCGCAATTTATATTAAGGGCAACGTCTTAACGCGTAACGTCGTTGAGGGCCCATTTACCAGACATTTGTTCGTGAATTCGGGCTCGGCGTTAATTTGAGGGTAAAACGTGGAAAATTCCCGAATCAACGAGCCGTACTTTATATTTGTGAGAGGTGAACTTGGGCGTGTTTATTCATAGCCCTCGAACGAAAAAATTAATAGAAAATTTTCGTATACATGTACAGCGTTCGGTTTCGCCTGTTTATATTTTATACAACTAGGGTGGCAAGCAAGCGTACGCTTCGCCTGATGGTCAGCGGAAACCGTAGCTTATGCACGTTTGCAAAACCATTGCATTACAAGTGCGTTGCAGACGCTAGAACTTTAACTGAGGTAGGGTACAGCAGGAAAATTCCTGCTCAAATTATGTAGCAGCCCGACTGGAGTAGTACCTCGACCTTACAGAAGACCACAGCTAAATAATACTTTCAAATAGTGTTGTGTTCCTGTTGGTAAGTAAGGTGACCAGAGCTCCTGTTGGGAATTGGGGATAGACGACAGACGTCTTTAAGCTACGGTAATCGCTTACCATCAGCTGAGCCGTACGTTTGTTTATTACGGGTAGCAATTATTTAACTATAAATTACATAATTCAATATAATATGAACGCCTTAACATCACATATACAAATTCAATGTAAACAAGAACAAGAAACATGAAGAGTTTAATTTTTTATCTGTTAGGTACCTGTTTATTCTCTTTTTCCTTGTTACCTGTTTATTATCTGTAACAATTAAACTTTAACATATACTTAGTAAAATAGTAAATGTCAAGTTACAAAATATATAATTTAAACTGCTAACAGCAACAAAGACAGACAAATGTTCCAAATACCAACCTTTCCCAATCTAGTCCATGGTGTCAATGCCATGCATTCAACTTATTTAACCTACTCTTGAAGCAATCACAACAAGCGATTTACTTTCTTTGCATGAAATTTTTAATTACTATACATTATGATACACACAATATACTTCCCTATTACAATAGCGTAGGTAACACAATGGTATACGGTGATCCGTGAAGCCATTAGTTTTTTGGGTGCGCGTGATTCGCTCCGATCCACATGAGGTGGGGCATTAACATATCGATAGGGTTGCTACTGCGTCTGTGTACCGAATTTCTAAGTGATTTAAATAATGAAAAGCTTTAGTGAACATTTTTGATTCTACGGTACTTACTCCTATTATTATTTTAAAACTCCCGATAATTCGGCAACGCTGCAGGCGCCATGGTTGCGGGAGTCCCCCCCCCCCCCCCCTATCGGGATACTCAAATAATAAACGCAGTAAGTCCGTAGAATCAAAAGTATAGTATAGTAAGTAAAAGTATATCATATGGCCGAGAAAGTTTCAAAGCTTTAAAGAAAGCGACAGTTAAACTGAAAGGTAAACGTAAGCATTAAAATGCCATAATAATAAAGATAGAATAAACAATATGATGGTAAGTGATAAAGACTCCCAGTTGCCTTCGGATCACATGTTAAAGGAACAAATAAATAGGTAGACATTTTAATTGTAGCAATACTTATTATAAAAAATAATATTTTATAGAGCTTTTGAGCCATTGATAAGCAATTGGATGAAGTTGGCAGAGCACTGATGTTCGACTTAAGAAATTACAACATGATAAAAAAACGGATTCACAGTTACTAACAACTTGCAAACAAAAACATATAAAAGAAACAAAGGCGTAATTTATATTGTTTTTATTTTTATTTAACATTATTTTAATTGGTAATAATTAATAAAAAAGTAATATAACTTTTAGGGTCTGTATATAAAAATAAATATTTTCAAGATTCTGAATTCCCGCCAACCCTGCTGTATAGGTGGAATCGTTCCGTATTCTAAGTACTAAAACCTTACTGTTTTCTAGAAACACATCGTTGAGAGGGAAAGCGTGTTTTGGTATCGATGTTTTCATATCGCTTTCACTTATCGATATCGATAAGCTTATATAAAACTTAAGTAAGTATATAAAATTATACTGTTTAATGTAATTATTACGTAATGAGCTTCTGTTCGCGTTTGTGTTAGTTTGTATAAGAATTCTTACGCTCTGAATATCTATGTATATTTGACCACGGAGTTAGTTTAAAGGGCATTTAACATCATCGTATTTTTTATAATTCTAATTTAAATTGTTTCCGCTTACTTACTTTAGTTACGAACATTTATGGAACAAAAGACAAGAAAAAGTTGTACAAAACGTATGTAGAAAACTTAAACACAAACGATCTTTCTGTATGTAAAATAAATGAAATATATCATTAATACATTAAAATGGATAATATAAAAAATTAAAATAAAATGTATTGGCTCTTTAAGTTGAATAAAAATAAAACGCCATTTGAACAAAAAAATAAAAAATTGCCATGGCAGGGTACCGTCAGATGTAGGAAACTGACATCGAAAAGTATTGTACGAATAATTCGTAAAAAGGACAGCTGCTGACAAATTCTTTTAGCTGCCTTTCTACTTTAATTAACGCAAACTTTTTTATTTGTTCATTTAAAATAATAAGCATACCATAATCTACTTTCTCCACATTTTGAAGTCCTGTATATCTGTAGAAATTTGTTCCGTAATCATTATATTATGGTAAATTTTTTGTTACGAACGAACATCGAACTGATAAATGACGTCACGGCAACTACGAGTACTAACCAACAACTACTTGTTTGATTAAAACTACTTTAACAATAGTAGACATTAATCAGCTACTTTAACTGTGGTAGGGCGCAGCAGGAAATATTCTGCTCGGAACCTGGAGTACAAGTACCTCGACTTTACAGAAGATCACAGCTAAATAATACCGCTTTTAAGCAGTGCTGTTGTCCTGTGGTGAGTAAGGTAACAGAAGCTCGTGGGGAGAAGGGGGGGGGGGGTACGGTTGGCTACGTGCTTGTGATGCTTCTCGTGTTGCAGGTGTCTAATAAGCTACAGTAATCGCTTATCATGAGGTGAACCGTGCATTTGATTGCCGATGTAGTTGTATAAAACAAAAACTTAATTTTGTAATATTCGGTTTTTAGTAGATGTATGGGTTCATTATCACTGTAAACAACAAACATAATGTTCATTATCGCTGTATTTCAAACAAAATGTGACTAAATATAAAAATGATCGACAGTTTTTTTTTCAAACGAGTAACTGAGAAGTCTTGCCGATTCTTTTCTGGAGAACCTACATTCAGTATCAGTGGTATCTTCACATCAACCATATACCTATATTAAAATTTGTAAAAAAAGAATGGCAAAAGCACTAATCCTATTTGAAGAAAATATACTTCTTTAATGAATTTATTATAGGTAAAGTGAAACTTCGGAATGTATGCCGAACCTTTTCAGTTCAGAGAGTATGTAGATTAGATTTGGAACGACTGTCCGTTTTGCTAGATTTCTTAAACAAAACGCAACGTATTTTGTACATAGGAACCGGTGCTAGTTATCTTGGCCATATCTTACATTTCCTTGGCATCAATGACATAAGTATAACGATGGTTTCAGAGAATGGGCGTATTTCGTCTCCGTAAAGGGCATTTAAACAATAGGCCATTGTTCCCGAAGCTATCATTGAGAAGCCATCAACCTACAATATCTTGCATTGTGACTATTTAAATTTTAGTAGTAAAATAGTAAACACTTCCATGAAATAATGTTCAATAAGTGTCTTAAAGCAAAGATCAACGTGGTAACAATTTACGAATTACTCGAGATAAACAGACGACTATTATGAGGGTTTTATCTATCGAGAAGGCCAATTAGGTACTACAAGGGAACTACAAAAATGCTCTTAAATATAGTGGTTAATGAAAAATATATCTTTAGGTATATTGAGGTATATTTGCTGCGTGGCTACGGCAAAGAATTTAGCCTCCCCCTCTCTTCCCGTGGGTGTCGTAAGAGGCGACTAAGGGATAACATAGTTTCACTACCACCTTGGAACTTAAAAAGCCGACCGATGGCGGGATAACCATCCAACTGCTGGCTTTGAAGTACACAGGCCGAAGACGGGCAGCAGCGTCTTCGGTGCGACAAAGCCAGCCCTGCGGTCACCAACCCGCCTGCCCAGCGTGGTGACTATGGGTAAAACACATGAGTTCACGCCATTATTGGCGCGAACTTGTGGAGGCCTATGTCCAGCAGTGGACTGCGATAGGCTGAAATGATAATGAATGATGATGATGAGGTATATTGAAGGACAGTAGAGCTTTATAGATTAGAATTACCTACGCAGTTGAATGCTTTATCTAATGTTTTTTTTTTTGGTATTTCGTAAATATTATTTATGTCTGGAAGCTTAACGTCATAAAGTTTAAAATACTTCAGTTGTAAGTTGTAGTTTTGATAGTAATTGTCTTAGAAATTGAAAGTTTAATTTTAATATTATTAAAATTGTCCATAACACAATTTATATAGCAAAGACATTTACCAAAGGAAAAAAACTGCTTAGGGTATTGCACTGCATAGGTCTTTAACTCCATGTAGGAGAATATTCTTTAATTTATTACATTTAATGTGAGGTTACCATCGATTCGAAATGAATACTTTAATATAAATTTTGATGTCTGTTAGCCTATAAGCAGTACAAAATCTCATAACGATTTTTTTATAAAATAATGGATTAGGGAGGATTATTTCACGCGAGCGGAACTGTATCGAAGCTCGGGAGGACGTTTAATTACTGCGGGTCAGAATACCAAGTTTAAACCTTTCCGGTCCGTCCTTGCTCTACTTACGGCTTTAACGAGGTAAATGTTGTTATTAATTGAAAAAGGGATACGAAATAATAACAAAGGGAAATTACAATTAAATAAATATTGAAAATACTTTGAAACTGTTGGATAGAATTGAAAACTATTTCACATTTTTTTTTATTATATTATAACTAGGTCGGCAAACAAGCATATGGCTTACCCAATTTCTCATTGATATTTCTATACATTATAGTTAGGGATCCCTAGTACATTTTTTTAACCTGATCAGTATCAAGCTAATTTTTTGGGAGTGGCTATATTTTGATGAGGCGAACAAAAAGTTCCTCTTCGAAAACTCTCGATTGTGGTAGATAATAGAGTTAGCAGGAGGTAGAGCAACAGTGAGCGTAGGACCGGGATAACGTGAGACGCAATTTGTAGGACATTATTACTATTAAATTATATAGATATTAACTAACTAAAAGCAAAAAAAAAAATCAGAAAAAAATTAATTTGTGATGACCTTACGAGGTCATCAACTTGATGACCTCGTAAGGTCATCAAAAATTATTACTAACCAGCTGATTTTTTTTTCTTTTAGTTACTTAATATTTATATAATTTGATGGTAATATTGTCCTCCAAATTGCGTGGTACGTTATCCCGGTCATACGCTCACTGCTGCTCTACCTCCTGCTAACTCTATTATCTACCACAATCGAGAGTTTTCGAAGAGGAACTTTTTGTTCGTCTCATCAAAATGAAGCTACTCACGGAAAATTAGCTTGATACTGATCAGGTTAAAAAAATGTACTAGGGATCCCTACCTATTACATATATTATTCAAATATACGAGTAGAAGTGCTTGAATAATCAATATTATACCTTATTATTTATTTTGTATTTTATAGTATTAAATTTTATTCGAAACTTGGTGTGGTTTTTTTAATTAAAATATGCTCAATATCAGTATAATCTCTAATAATAAATATATTCAATTAACAATTCCATAAAAGATCATTGAATGCTCCATTCAGCACTCAATTGCGAAACAGCCCACACTTTTTAATTACATAACATAATTTCGTTGATGACGTTTTTACCTTTTTTTTGACAACTTACCGATCGCGTCGGTCGGTGATTCACCGTCGACTCATAAGACGATAGAATGTAGCCACACCTGTAACAAAATAAACTCAAAATAAATATAACAGAACTAAACAAGAAATAAAAGCCTTAAGAGGAAAGGATACCAGCTCTTTCTCCATACAAACGTATTCGACTGTTTTCTCCCTGGATAATGACACTAGATCAAATATTTTTGTAAAATAAAACTTTTACCTGCCATGACCATGCCCCTACGTTTTGTTTTTTTTCATATTCTTATTATATTAGGCAGTAGGAGTCTTCAAAAACTAGAAATATTGCCTAATTTTTTGTACATTTTCAGACACTCATAAAAAAATAATAATTCATATTTACAAAAAAAAGAAAACGGAGCGGCATAGCTGAAGGCTTTGTTTATTTACCTAAAAAAAATAAAAAAAAAGTTGGCATGTTTCGAGGAGAAAACAGGCGACTACGAAATGATGTTTTGGTCAATAATTATCTACCTAAAACGGTCTGAGCTGCAGTTGTCCCTTTCTTGCTGTTTGTGGGATAGGTCTGGGGGAGGGAAGGGTCAAAGCAGTACGTATACACGCCAGCGAAGTGATGCCTCATAGTCGATAATTATATAGATACACTAGTGATGTATTATTTTGTCGATATTTTCAAAAATTCGTATTAACAAAATTAAATAATCTCTCTTTTCATAAACTACAATAAAACCTTATTTGGATGCGGTTTTCATTGTAACATTGTGCAAACCTGGGCTAAGGGTAGGGGTAGGGTAGGGCTAGGGTTTCTCTAACAAATAAAAATGATAATTATGGTAAATAGTTTAAATAATTATGTTGTTTATGTTTTTGCTTTGACTATAATTTTGGCTAACGGTAGTCTTATTACTGAGGCAAAGGAAGGATACTGTAGAACGACTGACGGACAGACACTAGGAAGAGTAGGTTAACTAAATAAAGCTACGAAATTTCAAAATAAGAAGCATTATTTTATTCAGTTCAAGTAGGTAAAGAGTTATTTAATTATTTCCTTTCCTTTCCTTTAAGGCAATCATAGTACAATTTTTCTAATATTGGTTCTATTAAATTCCAGAAAGCATCTTTCATTTTAACCGACTTTTAAAAAAGGAGGAGGTTCTCAATTTGACTGTAGTTTTTTTAATGTATGTTCTCAGAACTTTTGACTGGGTGGACCGATTTCAATCAATTTTGTTTTAATTGAAAGGTGTTGCGTGTCATATGGTCCCATTTTAATTTAATTGAGATCTCACAAGTACTTTTAGAGTTATCTATACATATAATAAAATGGTAGGAAAGTCAAAACTGTACATTGAATATTTTTTTAAAAGAATACTTGGAGTGTGATCTACAATCGATACCGAAGCCAAAAATATAGTTTTTAGAATTTTTGTCTGTTTGTCTGTTTGTCTGTATGTATGTCCGGGATAAACTCAAAAAGTACTGCATGGATTTACTTCAAATTTGGCACGAATATTATTAAGAAGTCGGGTCAGAACATAGGCTACATATTATCACGCTATCACATACGGGGAACGAGCAGTGAACGCACGCAGACGACGTCGCGAGCAGCAGCTAGTATCTAATAATGCGTATTTACTTGACTACTTTTTCGTCGACCTACGTTGTATTATACCGCATAACTTTTTATTCGGTGTACCGATTTTGATGATTCTTATTTTAATCGAAAGCTAATACTTGTCATTTAGTCTTGTTTAAATTAGATCGAGATCTGATTACAACTTTTTGAGTAATCTTTAATAGCGCGTATTTACTTGACTATTGTTTCGTCTTATAACGTTCTATTACTTGTCGATGTAATTGAAGTCGGTTTTGTTTCGTTTGCGAGCAAACACAATTACCAATTTTTTGGTAAATGATTCCTTTAGGGCTCCACAAAATAAAATAGCAGTAACTTCGTTATAGCCTTTCCAATATTTTTTTAAATTAAATTCGGACTACTCTGTAATGAGTTATGCATGGTCAAACATATAAAAAAATATACGTGGCGACTTTAGAACCTCCTCTGTTTTTCTTCATTGGTTAAAAATTCTTTATCAACCACAAAATAATTAAATAAAAAATGAATAGGTGGTCCTGAAAATCTGTGTTAGGGTTTATCCCTAACTGAAGCCAAGGACTTATCTTTTTGTGAGACACACTGCCACCTTTATTAGTGACTATTATTTTTAATGTCTTTATTGTTAGTTCTGAGTTCAGTTGTTTCAATTTTTTTTTTATTATTATTATTTCTTTTTATTTATAGTTTGTTCTTCCACATTTAGTTTGATGTTTTTTTTTGTAATAAGTATACTAATTTTTATCTTATGTTCATCATTTGTATTTCAGTGTGTTTCGCAAATAAAGCGCTTATTATTAGGTATTATTACGTAATTTGCCTAACTAAAAAGACATCAATAAAATAATCTATACTAATATGATAAAGTGGAAGAGTTTGTTTGTTTGTTTGTTTGTTTGTTTGTTTGAACGCGCTAATCTCAGGATCTACTGGTCCGATTTGAAAAATTATTTCAGTGTTAGATAGCCCATTTATCGAGGAAGGCTATAGGCTATGTATCATCATGCTTAGACCAATAGAAGCGGAGTCCACGCCGACGAAGTCGTGCGCAGAAGCTAGTAATTTATAATATGTATATGTTACCAGCATCTCATTTGTTTTTTTTATTACTATTTTTAAACATTTTTATATCGTCCCAATGCATGTGTTACGTATAACCGCGACAAACATGAGACATTACAACTTATATGTATACTATTATTATTATTATACTTATTTTGTTGCGTACGTATGTGTGTATGTACCTATGTATGATTGTTATGTATTCTTTTTTTGCTTATGTATTTATATTTATATACCACCTGCCCATCTGAAAAGCGATATCCATTTCATTATCAGGTTGTCTGGAAGAGATTGCTTTTTAGCAATAAGATCGCCTGGTTGTACAATTTGTGACTATAATTGCTTGTAATGTAAATTTTGTTCTTTATCTAAATGCACAACAAAGTATATTATTATTATTAAACTAAGACAAACATATTAATTACTATGTGTGTATGGCTACAATACATTTATCATGTACACTATATGTATGTATCTCAACACCCATTCTTACATACACCTCAACCATGTAATTACATACCTAATTCATAAATAAAATACCTAAGTATTTCAATAATTACTTACCAAAATACAGTTATGTAGATAACAATCCAATGAATTAACAAACAATAATTCAAAATAATAAGTACTAAGTAGTTTACGAAATCCAATAAAAGTAAGCCGAGTAACAGAAGAACGAAGCAGAAAAAATTAAATAAATAAAAATAAATAAATATGTAAAAATGCGGTCGTCTGTTCCTATGGTAAGCAACTTAATGCTTGTGTTACAGGTAATAGCCGACTGTTATAACTATATGTATATATGTATATTTTTATAAATATACATAGAAATAATACACATAAATGTGTATATAAATACAAATATTACACCCAGACTCGGGCAGGAAACGAACCCGCAACCCGCGGAACAGAAAGCAGGGCCACCACAAACTGCGCCAACGGGCTAATCAAATGAAACAAGTAAAATACAGAAAAATAGCATGACGCGAAGCGCGGGTGAAATGCACACGCACACTAACACCACGCCACTCACACATAGACAAAGCAGTGCGGGGCTTGCGGGAGGCGCGGTAGCGGCTAACAGCAATAGTCAGTGAAACAGGAATATTTTATTCAAATACCTATTTTTCAAAAGTCTATTCAGTATCCTTTCCTCTTAAGTAAGGCTGATTAATAAATTTATGAAGGAACTCTTTTCTTTCCTGAAACAGCTGAATCGACAGGCGTTGTTGGTTTGTCCAGCGAACTGTAAAAAGCTTGAAGTTAAAATAAATAATACCTACGCTATCTGAAATTTAAGAATTTTCTACGCAACTTTCTTAAATCTTCATACACTATCTACAAAATATTGGAAAATAAAAAGCCGTTCTCGATTTTAGTGCTTAGTAATATTTAGCGATTCATTTGAACTTACACAGATTTATAACAAGTAGGTCTGTATATAGTTTCTCAAGTGCCTCCATCAGTCTTACAACAAAAGTGCCCGAATTTCGCTTACTATTCGCTAGCTATTGTGTAAGATTTAGGTCGCCTTAATGATCGGCAGAAGACGGCACTCGAAGGCACAATCCAAGTCAACTTAATGGTCAGAAGGTCAAGGAAAAAGTAAAAAGGCTTAAATAACGATTACTAGTCTAAGTCTCATTAAAACAAATTAGTTTAACTGATTTGAACTAAAAGAGCTTGTCTTTCTCCCAATACTGGGTTAAAAGATTCTCTAAAAAATAATTTAATTTGAATAGCTCGACGATACACCCTTTAAACCTCTCAACTGCGGGATCACGGACACTTTTTTATACAAATAACGAACGTAAGTATGTATCTTATCTATTAAACACTTTTGATACCAAATGAAACTGATTCTACTCTTTGTATACGGCGGGATAATCTTCAAGGATTAATTTCTACACCAGAAAGAAATATTTGAACAAAAATACAAAGATCGTTCTGATCGTTCGAAACCAGATTATCTGCCTACTGGAACTTATCTCACTGTTACACCAATACGTTCAGTAAGCAAACTGATACAACTATATTATATGCACACATATAATTCTAACATTAACTACAGTTTACCCACCAAGAAGAATACATCAAGAAAACAGTTCTGATCGAAAAACTAATCCTATACCAAAAAAAAAAACATTTTAAAAGATTTCCGAATGCACAAAATTATACGCGTCATATTTTTCAATACAAATAAATAAAATTGGAGTGTCTGTTTGTAATATTAAAATAACCTCTTTTTACTAAATGCATATGGAATTATGGATGTTTAGTGTTTACAATATACATAATTATACCAAAATAACATTTTTTACAATTTTTATCTGTCTGTCTGTCAGTCTATCTTTTTGTTCCGGCTAATCTCTGAAACGGCTGGAACGATTTTGACGGGACTTCCAGTGGCAGATAGTTGATGTAACTAGGAGTCACATAGGCTACTTTTATTTTAGAAAATTTTTTGACGCTGCGAAATGAACAATAACTTTTTTGTTAAAATTTACGCGAACGAAGTCGCGGGCACATCCAGTATAAATATATATTTGTTAATATAAGTGCGGTCGTGACATTGAGAATGCAAACGATTTCCTCATCGGTGAGTTAAGCGTTCTGTTTGAGGTTACACTCGACGCGTATTGGTCAATTTATCTGTATACATATAGATATGTATGTTGATAGACATACGATTAAATTGTAGGATATTTTGTCTTCAAATTTTCATTCAAAGTAATATTAAAAAAAAAAAAAAACGAACAGAATAACGAGAAAAAGAAAAAAACTAACAGCGTTCGCTGAAATTAATAATTGAAATGTTAAAGAAAAAACGTCAAAGCAATTGAGAATTATGCTGATCTGTTAACATAATTTTAAAGCATTGGTTGATTGTAATGAATGTCCAATTAGGATTCTTCCTCTAGAGACATAATTATGAAAACGGTATTCAATACTGCGCAGTAGATTTTTTTTTCGTGATACCGGCATAAACACACCGACGCCACGGTTAGACATAATAGTCCGGGTCCCGGAGTAGCTTCATTTTGATGAGACGAACAAAAATTTCCTCTACGAAAACTCTCGATTGTGGTAGATAATAGAGTTAGCAGGGAATAGAGCAGCAGTGAGCGTAGGACCGGGATAATACTCCCGGAAAATTAACTTAATAGTAGGTAATCAAGTGAAAAAAATATTCTAGGTATCCTGGACTATAAAAAGATATGATACGCAAAAATTCTAAAAATAACTGTTGTGTCATTTATTAATATCCTATAAATCGTTTAAGTTGTTTTTTTTTTCTTATACTTTTTATGAACATATACACATCGGCCGGTTAAAATTTTACTACATGTAAAAAAAATATTAAAATTTTACTACATAAGTACATGATTAGATCCTTCTCCTACACGGAAAAAAGGCCAATGCTCAGCAGTGGGATGTTACAGGCTGAATCGTTATCGTAATTTTAGGTAAACACTAGCTTCTGCGCGCGACTTCGTCGGCGTGGCTCCTATCGGTCTTAGCGTGATTATATATAGCCTATAGCCTTCCTCGATAAATGGGCTATCTAACACTGAAAGAATTTTTCAAATCGGCCCAGTAGTTCCAGAGATTACCGCGTTCAAACAAACAAACAAACAAACTCTTCAGCTTTATATATTAGTATAGATTTATAACAACACAGTTTTTTTTCTTTAATGTCTTTTTTGTGACATTTTTTTTTCTACGCCCTTCGGTAAGACAACCTTCGCTTTTAGAAAGGCATTAGTTAATTAGGTACAAGACACTGAACTAATTATTTTTTTTCTGTACAATTTTTGTTGACATTGACTGACAAAGTATTATTTATAGAAGCTTTGTTTTTAATATAATCCATTTTATTGTAAGACTAGATCCCGCGCGTGGTGTGATCGATTTTGTTTTTTGCTCACATAATAGAACGCCTTTCTATAGCTTCTAAACTCCTGCATTATTTTAGAAGTTTTTGAGGAGAAAAATGATAAATAAATTGAAGCTATTTATCATAAAAACAAATTATTTTATTTAAATGTTCTTAAATTAAATACGTTTAAATAAGACAATTCTTAATGAACTGTGAAATTATTTTATTGAGCAAAAATTTCGACTTAAGAATAGAAATAGAAATTAGTCACATTTGTTTGCAGTGTCGAAAAATATATAAGTTACGAAAATCCGCCTACAAATAGCGATTTTGATACAAAAAAAAAAAACTGACAAGAGCTTTTAAATTTGAAATCCTTCATTATACATAATTATAAACACAACTTTACAATAATACTTAATGTGTAACGTCTATTATCGTTTTAATTAAAATATCCCGTAAAATACACACCATATAAATAGCGTTAAAAATGGTTATGGCTGCACTTAGGTGACGTCTGTACGCCATTATAATATAGTCCTCATTTAGCGCTAGCGTTACCGATGCGAAAGCTTATGTACTTAAAAATATTATGGACCAAAGAACTGCTAGAAGAGTTGTTTTAAATAAATAAACATCTACACATTACACACACGGTCGTCTGTTTCTAAAGTAAGCAACTTAATGCTTGTGTAACAGCCGACTGGTCTACATAATTTTTTTTTTTCGATAAACATACTTATAAATAATACATATATAAATATATAAATAAATATGTATATTACACCCAGACTCGAGGTGGGAATCGAACCCACAATCCCCGGAGCAGAAAGCAGGGTCACTACAAACTGCGCCAACGGGCTAGTCAAGTTTTATATTATGAGTTGTGTAATTCAGACGGTTTTCAGCATACGTTTAATGCTCACAGTTATCTCAGCATAAGTATTCAAGTACCAATTGATGTACATAGGGTAGGGTTAGATAGGGTACAGCAGGACATATCCCGCTCAAAATGTGTAGCAGCTCGACTGGGGAAGTACATCGAACTTACAAAAGATCACAGCTAAATATGTATTACTACATCGAACTTACAAGAGATCACAGCTAAATATTACTGCTTTCAAGCAGTGTTGTGTTCTTATGGTGAGTCAGGTAATCAGAACTCCTAGGCGATAGGGGGTAGGGTCGGCAACTTTTGTTGTTACAGGCTATAAGCCACGGTAATTGCTTACCAACAGGTGAACCGTAAGCTTGTTTTTCGACCTAGTTGTATTTATAAAAAAAGTCTGGTAAGTATCCCAATCCTAAACAAAGGACAGCCCTTGCTGCCTTTTCAATAATATAAATCGAATAAACTTGTAGATACTCCATAATAATTTTCAAAAAATATATTCTACAGATACTTATTCCAGACCAAATTAAAAAAAACATTAATATTGAAAAACTCAACAATCCTGAACAAGTACCAACAAGTGCTGTTGATAACGATAAAATTATAATATTAACATACAAGTAACAAAACCTTTTAGCCGACAATGAGTTACACAGTAGGTACATTAAGGTATTATTTATATAGATGATACTTAAAAGCTACGTAATTTACAAGGAAGGCCACGATTTAGCAACGAAGCACCTGTTTAAATTTAAACAGTGTAATCTAAACACTACGAGTACATTTCGAAATATTTACATGTACCTACCTATATACATGTGTTATTTCATTTTTAATGAATGCGAATCAAACGCAAAACATTATTAAAATATAATATTACTTAACTGACCATGGGCTTACACAGAATTTTGTAAGGGCCCGGCGGGGCGAAAACAAATAAACGTGTAAACGCGATAATTTTAACTTTATTATCTATAAAATTAACAATACGAGTACTTCAATGACAGATTCCAGTGGTTTTGGATAGATCTACCTAACCTTTCCCTTTTTTAAAATCTAAAATATCTCTTTTTAGCTCCTAGTAAGGGTAGGGCAAATACACCCACTTTGCTCCATTGTGAGGACATAACTGAATAAATAAGTATGTATAACTCGCACTATTAGGTAAAGGTATCATGTGCATATGAAAAGAATTGGAGCTTAATTCAGCGTTGCTCCACTGCGGATTGAAAATTTCTCAACCATTGGTAACAATCGCTATCTAGCGTTTATGATAACAAACGGGATCGATGGCTTTATGTGTTTTCCAAGGCCCGACAAGGAGAACTATATGGACATAAACCCAGGCCATAAACAAATATTTGAACAAATATAAATATTTTCCCAAACGGGAACAGAACACGCGATCGCTGGCGTTAAGGCGACTATTCACGTCATACACTAGAACACTTACATTTGTTATATAAGAGATATTTTGACAGATTTTTTAAATATTAGTCACAAAATAAGTCTCAACATAAGAAGACATAATAATTATTATAACTGAAACGAAATTCCCGCATTTAAAGTTTTGAATGAAAGAAAGTTTAGACCATAGCGTGACATTCCACAACATAATATAATCTTCCAACATAAACATGCAGACGCAAAAAATTTTTTTAGTATAATTATAATTAGATTAGCGCGTTCAAACAACACTTACTGGAAGCTGTTGAGTGAGATACGTTTATTTATTTACATGGATTTTATTACATTAGTAACTATATAACATACATAACTTTATGAATATAAAAGCGACGGGAAAGAAAATTTGAAAACTCTACGTCGATGAAACTTTAATAATTTTCTGGGTGTCTATAAATGGGTAAATAAATGAGTTCATATCATACATATATCGACATAAGTAGGTACCTATATTTGTTGGAAAATTTATTTCATTATCCTTCTTTGTGATATAGTTATAAATAATCCATATTAATAATACTGTACAAATTACTGCTGTGCCAGTAATTTAAATAATTATAATACTGATATAATGTTGTTATTAATTGTCGTTTGTTAATAAGGTAGGCTACTTACTTAATGCTTGTGTTTAGGTAATAGTTGAATTATATAGATATTTTTTAATAAATACTTATGTAAATATTACACCCATACTCGGGTCGACAATCGAACCAATAATAACCCCCTAGAATTGAAAGCAGCGTCTATCCCAACTACACCAATGGGTCTATTATTCATAAATAATACAAATAATTAAAATAAATAAGAAATAGTTTTACAAGTTTGTTAGTTAACGATAGTTATTGACTTGTTGCAAACCTCCTTTTTTAATATAAAGTTATTTACTTTCCGCGCCCTTCGCTTTAATATCCGGTTGTACAGATTAAAAACCTGTTTCGCATCCGGTCGATAAGACTAATGCATCTCACACCAGTTATCAGGGATATTCATTAAAAAAAGTCTATTTACCCGGTTGTGTTTCAAATAAATTCCAATATATAAAAACAATTAACTAAATGAAAACAAAATTATCATTTAACTTTTCTAGTGAGATAAAAATTATAACTTAATTTCAAATTTTAATTAAGCTAAACAAAATAATAATATAAAACACTATATTTAAGGACTCTCACTAAGGAGTGAACCGTTTTTCATTTTGATATGCATGAAAGATCATACAATCTTAAAACTTTGTATATTACTATTTCTAACTGTACTCATTTAAATTTACATAACATACATATACAAACCAACACACAAAACATTTACAATACATGTAACACTAGCAAGTCAAACATCACTAATTACTAGTGTTGAACAAATAGACAATCACAAAGTTCCTCTCAACTACAAATAGAACTGAATTGATTAAATCCCTGGCTCCACATTAGAATAATTGTTGACTCATCAGAAGTAAATAAGCACAGAGCGGTGACCGGTGAAGCGTAGACGATGAGGTACATTACTATCATTAGCAGTACAGATGATTCATTGCTTACTTTTGAGGATATTAAACATTCTGCGCAGTCATTTCTATAGGCACTGTAGTATGTTTAGGGTATTTGTTCAATGACTACCTTATATGCCTATTTATCTATCTATATATATATACATATATAATAAATCAATTGCTGTTCGTTAGTCTCGCTAAAACTCTAGAATGGCTGGACCGATTTGGCTAATTATGATCTTGAAATATTGGTGGAAGTTCAGGGAAGGTTTAAACGATGAGAAACATAAATAATATGTAACGGAAAATACTAAAAACGACCATTTAATTTTCCAATACAAAATTTTCCTAGCGGGGAAATTTAATGTCTTTTGTCAAAAACGTTGTCAATTGGTTGTCAAATATTTATAGGTGCGTTCAGAAAGTGTTTTTTTTTTTTCACAAATATACGTAGGTGATACGAAGTTCACCGGGCCATCTAGTTATTTATATAAAAATGTATCCGTTTTCCTTGGTCGTGCTTTATGTACTTGATAACGACCCTACCGATTTAGTTATTTGTAGAACTTTTTTATTTTCAACTTCACACGTTTACTACACGGTACCTCGCAACAAAGAACAACGTTTGTCAGGTACCTAAGCGGTAGGTAAGCTAATATACATAATTATGTACCTACTACGAAAAATATACTCATACAACTTATAGGAGTAAAGTAGTTATCAATTTTAATGTTTTAGTAGATAGTCAAATTTGTTAACATTTCATATGTGTGACTGTGTATGATTAATAACAGATTTTAAATTCATTGCCAAACTACCATTTAAGCTAGCTAACAAAACCGAAAAAAAAAAATACAATTAAATTACTTCACAATTACTCCTTACATCTTTATAATCCATACTAATATTATAAATGCGAAAGTAACTCTGTCTGTCGCGCAATCACACTAAAACTACCGAACAGATTTAAATGAAATTTGGTATACAGATAGTCTAAAGTCTGAGAAAGGACATAGGCTACTTTTTAATGCGAAAAAGAGGTGAAATGGGTTGAAAGGTGGGAATGAAAATTTGTATGGAAATATGATGACAATGTTCGCGTGTTTCGTAACTGTCAAACATAATGTTCATCCCGTCGATATGGTAAACTCTCCTCTAAAATTAAAGAACGTATTTAAATAAAGGTTTCGAATCGACAACATATATCCACAATATACGGATAGTGGCGTATTTTACATTTTAAAAATGTATAATAATGTCAGTAATGATAACGGATTAGCATAAAATATATTGGTTGTCAAATATTTATGCGTGCGTTCAGAAATTTATTAAATATACAATAGATGATAAATGTACAAATGAATTAAATACAAAAAAAATCCCTCAAATAAACGAGGGTGAAACCGCGGGGCACAGCTAGTTATTAAATAAATAAGTTCGCCTACTATTTCACTGCAACAAACAATGCCATTTAATTGCAAACGCTTTCTTGTAAACTAACATGTCATAATTCCGCGTCAATGTTTTAAAATGTCTCGATTACATGTAACATTTGGTAATACGATTTTCACATCGTAACAATTACAAAGAACGGTAAAATTTTAATCTAGGTTCAGCGATACAGTAACATAATACCGAGCCATTGAGGTCTCGGCGCTACTCGGCAGGTCGTTTAATCGGAGTGTAACCGATATCCAGTACAATGTACGAGTACACTGTTTGACTAACTATTGCGACACAGTATCGCATGTCGACGTAACAATACCAAACGCGAACTATAGCAACATTAATTATATGTCAAATTAATTTAGATAGATTCGAAAATGAGCCTTAAGACCTTGTATTAAGATTAGTTGAGGAGGATTTTGGGTGTATTTTCATTTTGTGAAGGCTTCTGTCGTTAGGGAGCAGTGTGCATGACTGATTATGGACCGGAGACTCGATTGATGACGTACGATTTTTTTGTCTACTAAAAACGAAACCTACTAACGATGATGAAACGCATACGTTTCACGGAAAGTCGGTAGGTACATCTCGGCTTACAGTAACGCTGTAAGTTGGAAAATAGAACGTTCGGGAAATGAACATGTAAGTCACTCTTTCCTTATGTTCTTCATTTATAAAAACCAAAACACCTTCCTCTACAAATTCACTAGGTATCTTTTGTGACTTCAAAAATGTAATTTTAATTATGATTTGTGTAAAATAGTAGATTTTTCTATTGTTGCCTATAATCGAAATAAAATGGCCTTAAAGTAGTAAATGACAACATATCCACAACTAATCCAAAATAGACTAAAAAAGTGTGTGTTCACACGGTGTACACACGGCAGAAGAGAAACTTTAATAAATCGGCCAAGTGCAAGTCGGACTCGCGCAGGAAGGGTTCCGTACCATTGACTAGGTACATTGATTGTAATAACGGGCAAAAAGCGGCTAAAATCACTTTTATTGTATGAGAGCAAAAATAGGCAAAAATGACGTTTTTTGTATGGGAGCCCCCCTTAAATATTAATTTTATTTTAATTTTATTATTTATTATTAGAGTAAAAATACAACTGAGTATTTTGTGAATATTTCAAGTGCCTACCTGTTGCGATTATTAATATCGAGCAAAAAAGGGCAAGAAAATCGCGTTTGTTGTATGGGAGCCCCCCTTAAATATTTATTTTATTTTGTTTTTAGTATTTGTTGTTATAGCGGCAACAGAAATACATAATTTGTGAAAATTTCAACTCTCTAGCTATAGCCGTTCTTGAGATACAGCCTGGTGACAGACGGACGGACGGACGGACGGACGGACGGACGGACGGACGGACAGCGAAGTCTTAGTAATAGGGTTCCGTTTTTACCCTTTGGGTACGGAACCCTAAAAAGTAGTCTACGAGAGATTATTTTTTACCGAGAATATAAAATACTGTGTAATGAATTTCTATCTCATTCTCTCGTATACATTTATGTGTTTGTTTCTCTATCGTGATGCATTTTGGTTTCATCGAGTTTGAAATCACAACGATTCTAAAGAAGTTTCACTTCGAAAAGATTGATATGTCAAGTGCTAAGTTCAAACAGTTCGCTACCTTGAACATTTTATTTGAAATAGTTTTCGAAACCAAAATATAATTTCTTCCATAAACATTCCATATTTAAGTTTATTTTGGCAACAAACGTAGGAATTAGAATCCGCATGTTACAAATCGGTTTTGGCAAGCCACGTGTCGGTACATCGAGACCTGTCACGCTTTATTGAACCCGACGTGACCGCAGGACAAAATAATGCCTACCTACTATTAAATATGATAATTTTCAAACGCACGGCTTTTAATTTCAGAGATACTTTTTTATGTAAGTAAGGGAAATACAAAATGATCAAAACTTCAATAATTTTGAGAATTTGTAGAAACTTGCACTTCTTTTTGGCCTTTATAATACATAAATTCGATTTCTTTATATCAAATATTATATACATTTAGTTAATGGTCATTTAAATCTTTATTATCATTATCTTTAGAATATTAAAACTTAACCGGACCACGTTACTAATAACATTGGCACGCAGATCATTGTACACATCAATCTTGCACAATATTATAACAACTGCATGTGCATTAAAATGTATTTCAATTAAAATTTCTTCTATATTTAAATAGAAAAAAAAATACATAAAAACATGAAATCTTGTTTTATTAAAAAGACTAAAACGCAATAAAAAGGCGCGTTTAGCAAAAACAACTATAGTACCCGGCCATAAATATTGCACATCGACCTTTGGAAAGAGACAATCGGCTAATTTCGACTTCGTAGAGCGTTATAGTCCAAGATCCCAGACCCCAGACTTTCTTGTTTCTGATTGACAAAACATTGCAGTATACATCGTAGTATAAAGAGTTGCTAGTTGCAGTTTTATCACCAAATAAACACTATAAGAAAAAATGAGACACGTTCAATTGAACCAGAAGCGAAAGTAGTAAACACAAAAGAAAGAACCATAAAGCAATTGAACAGGAGTCAGGAATGCAAACATATTGTCACTGAGCTTAGAAAAATCTAAATATAAAAATATCCTGATGAAGATAAAAATTTACTAGAAAATGAAGATAATCAATATGAAATGGGAAACACATTGCAACTTGACGAACTATCATAATAATGTTATCAACATATCTCATTATTGATTCCCAAGGAGGGTTGATGTCAGGCAGGCGGCCGGTCGTAAAAAATAATATTATGCCAAATCACATACAGCATGAGTCTGAGGAAGAGAAGAACATGTTGTGCCGACCCTATATAAATAGGATAAGGGCAGGGAGATGATGATAAAGAGTTGCTAAAATATTTTCTACATGTTTTAAAATATAGTAATATAATTAGTGTCTGGCGATAAATACTAAAATAGCTGGTTAATAACATTTTTACGTATATAAAGCAGCCAAATTTAAAAAAATTGTGAAAGAACGTTTGTGTACTAAAGGATATTATTCGATTAACGATTTTATAGAAGACAGTACGCCTTGGGAATGATGTGATCGCCGCCAGGCTATTTCAACCTATAAAATTATTGTAAATTTCAATCTGCTTTGGAAAAAAAACATGATTAAAAAAAAATGATATTAGTCCCGCTGAGTTTCTTTCGCCAGTTCTTCTCAGGTCAGAGGCTTTTTCTTTCCGAACTGGTAGTAGACTCATGACGTTCAGTAAGAAATTGTAATAATTTTATGCTGAATAAAATATTTTGAATTTGAATTTAATATATTTTGTCCTTCAAAAAAATATGACAGGTGATCTGGGAACTGGGTTCTTACACTATTAGATCTGTCATATGAAATACTGACAGTCCGATACGTCTCATAGGTAATGTGCGTCAGAGATAACGCTCTACAAAGTTCAAATTAGCTGATTGTCTCTTTCTAAAAGTCGATGTGCATTATTTACGGCCGTGTACTATACCTATCATCACGTTACTATAAAAAAGACACTAAACATGTCCATCGAAAAGAACACGCACATATAGAACTTCGCGCCGAAATTATATGAAGTATCTTCTACCCTCATTTGAGTAATAGTTAAGCGGAACAGTTCTTTCAGTGCGATGACATCAAACATAAAGCTAACGAGCGTCTAATGTGTTTCTTAATGACGTCATCTGCATTGCAAATCCAAGGAGCCTCATTATAATGAGTCCGTTGAGATGTGAACTGCACGACTATGTTACAATAACGTTTGTAATACATTATTATCAAGGACGAAGTCTACTACTTGTGTGTCAGTGTGAATATTCGTTAAGATATCGAAGCTTTAAACGTAGCTGAGTGGTGCACTAACCACACAGCCTTTAAGGTTCATCTGTCAGAAGATATGCTTGGTTAGTTTAGTTTCTGTGCTGAATTTCTCACAGGATTATTAAGATTTTATTGTGCAAAAGACATTTATTTATTAATTTATTTTACGAATGGACGATTACTGTCGATTTTCTTGCCAAATCTTCGTAGTAGAATCTGATTTAAAGCAGTGGTAATTTATAGGTTATTTAAAATATTATCCAGAGAAGAATAGTTTGAATTTTAAGTTTTTAAATATGAAATTTAAATAGTATTAAATTTTATTATAAGTACGAGTGATTAGTTGTATATTTTGTAAGATAGAAATTCTATTAAAACTTCTAGATAGTCATGTAATTAGCTGAATAATTTATTAATCATAAAACAGGATATTTTTCCATAAAAATCTACATAAATCTTTTAAATTGCGTTATATTACAATTTTTATAGTAAATAAAAAGAATGCTTGTTTTTGTTTTACATTTCCCTTAGTTCGCAAATACTGTTTTCTTGTTTGAAGTTCAGATGAAATAACTTTTTTAAAAGTTCTATTAAAATAAACATAAGCATTTTCATTAAAAGAACGATAAAAAATTGTCGTTGCTTTTGTTTGAACAATAATAATAATCGATTGATTAAATATTAATAAAAATTTGAATGAACTGGAGCAGGCTTTAAGCATACCACTGCTGGAAAAATCTGAAATAGATTGGATCTTAATCGGCCACATTGCTTCACGACGAGTTGATTCATATTAAATTGTTAAAAGTGATTAGCTTTAAAGTCACTCAATAAAATCAGTAAAACTATTTCAAAATAAATGATTAGACAAAAAAAAAACTAAAAAGGTGTCATTTTTTACTGTTAATATAAAAAAAGTAACCGCAATGGTTTCGTTTCCAATAAAACAAGGTCATTCGACTTTTACGATAGCACAATAGTTAGCATTGGACCGAAGGAAATGGCAAAGATTGAAATTAATCACTGTACCCTTGAAACGAGTCAAACTATTTTGGATACTTGTTTAGATCAGTGGTTCTCAAAGTTTCACCTCCGGGACTGGCAAACACTTTACACCCCCGGGACTAATAAATAGATAAAATTATTTAACTGTTAAACTGCATCGCGTAATATGTAATCATACTAAATTTACATTTTCTGACTAATTTTTTTTTTGTATTATATTGATCATATTATCTTTATTTCGGTTAATTAACCAATCCATTAAAAAAAACGTTATTAAACTTGCAACAATACTGCGTGAAATGCGTGAAGTATTGATGCGTGTTCAGTTTCATTATACGAGAGATTAAAAACAGACAAGTGTAAGTAAAGTTATTTAAAGATTAATATGGCATTTTACAGACATCATAATGTATGAAACTGAAGTCACCATCTTACAACACATCCAATCAATTAACGTTGAAATAGAGGAAAAATCTATTCAATAAACAAATTTTCATAAACAATTTTCCAACAAAACAAAGTGTTGTAATAATTGTCGTCATGATTTTAAGTAAAATAATGATAAACAAATTAGTCAAATAAAAGGTTTAGTAATAGTAAAAAAAATTGTTTCTTTATAAATCACAAATTATTCATAAGATTTTAGATTAACATGGTTACTTCTATTACGAAAAATACGAAAAAATTATTCAAATTTGTCTCGTGATCAAGACATTCGCAGTCAATGTCGAAATATCGAGCTCCGCAAAGCGAAAATAGTAAACATGGTAAATATCCCGTTTTCGAATAATTTTAGTATTATTCATTTTTTACCCGACTGCCAAGGAAGGGTTATGTTTTTCGCGCGTATCTTGTATGTATGTATGTATGTATGTATGTAATATTCTTAATTACCTGATTTCTCTAGAACCGCTGAACGGATTTGCATAATTGAGATATCGTTAGATTTGTCTTAGCAGCCCAAGTGTTCTTAGATAGGTGACATTAAAAAAAAAACAAACATGGCGGCTGTGCGAAGCCATTGTAGTTAGTGAAGAAATAATTTTTTTTTTAGAATACTATAGTATGGGTGTCAAATTAAAGGGCTCAATACAAGGATTTCAAAAATGTATATTATGATTATTATTACCGTAATAATAATAAAGAAATACAATAAGAAAGTTTAAAAAATGTTGACTTTGCTCTTTCCGTTTTTTACGCAGGCGGGTTTTTTGTTTTCTTTTAATTATATTACTTGTGTCCTTAAGCATTGGTATTGTGTTTCATTGACAGAAACTTAAAGTAACTTCGTGGCACACTTTTTTCATTTTAGGCACAAAGATTGAGGGCCACAGTTCTCGGTAGCACTTAAGTGACTAGACATGTTTTGTGATCTCATGCAACGATTTCGATACTTTGTGATATATGACCAACCTGCAGAAAAGCGTATTGAATTAGGTTCGGTATAATAATAAACAGTAAAGATATTTGCTCTGTAGTTGGACACGTATAGTCTGCTTCATTGCAATTCAATTCAAGACGTTTATACTACAAGTACTTGGTAAAACTAATTACTCCCTTTACCTACTACAGATTATTCTAGTTAGTACACATCCAGTCTATCCGTGCAACGGTACTAAAACCGGACCGGTAAAGATATTTGTTTTACCAATACAAATGCCTGCGTCGAACGAGATCGTGACCTCAAGTGAATACATCGGTGGAGATTGCGTCCACTGAGTCAGGAGTTATGTATACCTTAGGTACCTACTAGATACCTACAGATACCTGTGGTTGGTATATAGGTACTTATTCTGTAATATATGTTTTGTAACATAATATATACTTGTGGAAGTTGATGATTGATTAACTATAATTGCGATGTACGTTAGATGTAATCATTAAGATTGGTGGTGTTTTCAACTTTTCAGCAACGCTCTATACAACCAGCTAATAAAAAATGTGTCTGGGCTGGAAGAGGTCGTTTTCTAACTAACTATAAGAACGACTTTATACATCACTAGCTTCTGCGCGCGACTTCGTCGGCGTGGACTCCGCTCCTATTGGTCTTAGCGTGATGATACATAAGCCTATAGCCTTCCTCGATAAATGGGCTATCTAACACTGAAAGAATTTTTCAAATCGGCCTGGTAGTTCCAGAGATTACCGCGTTCAAACAAACAAACAAACTCTTCAGCTTTATATATTAGTATAGATTCTTTATGTAGTTACAATTATTTCCCTTTCCTTAGTGGTGTGCAATATAGAATTATAGAGTATTAATCTACCTATACTCAATATAAAGCTGAAAACTTTGTTTGTTTGTTAAACACACAGCACAGTTAGTATTAAATAAACAGTAAATTATTTGGCTATTTATAAAGGAAGATATTACTACCAGATGACCCTAATTACATCTATCACGATTCAGCCTGTAATATCATCAGGATCATATCATCATCATCATATCGCATGAGGATGTTTTTCAACGACGATATGTAATTTCAATAAAGGGACTTCCTAAAACAACAATTAATTTCAGAATTAGGCTAATAACAATTCTTATAGAAAATAGATCTAAAAAAAGGAAATTTCATATCGGTCGAATATCAATGTTAAATATTACCTATAATGTGATAAACAACAAAAAAACATAATTTTAATACAATATTTCAATGGAATACTTAGGTAAATATTACTATGTATATTCGTGCTTTCTTCCAGATCGAATGTAAGCAACTCCGAGAAACATCACAACAAAAACATGATTATATTTCACCACAAAAAAAAAAACATATTTGACCAAAACAACAATAGTTGTTAGTCACTGTTATGGCGCCAAATCTATGCAAAAACATTGTCTTTCGAAATAGTCACAGAAGTAAAACTTCTTTACGCAGGCTTGCCTTGGAGGAGTAAGCTGGTGAATGCGTGACGAGGCCACTACGAAAAGTGTGATCGGGCGAGGCGAACGGAAGTTGAGAGGGAGATATAATATAAGTTAGTGAATATAGAAAGAGAGATGGTTACGTTTCGTAAGTTTTACTTTAGTCGTGTGGTCTAAAGCAGTGTTCCGCAAACTTTTTGTGTTCAAGGTACACCTAGGAATAGAAAAATATTTTGGAGTTACACCACAAATGAAAAATCATTTTATAAGTAACATTAACCAACATTTATTTATTAATCACCGAAACAATATTTATTATTAATCAATAAACGTAAACTTTATTTTTCCGAAGCACACCAATAAACGACCACGGCACACCAATAAACGACCACGGCACACCAGTGTGCCGCGGCACACCCTTTGCGGAACACTGGCTCTAAAGCACGCTCGTTTATTTTATTTATTTATTAAATTGCATATACCTACAATCTACATAATTATATACACTATTTAAATGTACAAAGGGATTAATGTTCAAGAAATCATTGTCTACCAGCGTATCTACGTCTTATTCTAAGTTTATGACGTGTACAAGCACGGAAGTTTTTGACGGTCTACAAAATCTTTTAGATTTCAATTATCAAAATTATCCGAGTTCAAATAAGTATTAAATTAATGCCACAATATTACAAATAAAAACATGCTACAATATAACAAAAATTACTCTACCATATAATTACATACATTTAACTTTAAGAAACGTTCATTATAATGCTTATTAACGTGCGAATTATTCAATAAATCTTAAAAAACATTTCGCGTCGCGTGCGTGATGATCGAATGGATTTTCGCGTTAAATACTTCATACATTCTCTCATTCAGCCTACGTTTGGCCTCGGTTCAAAGCACGCCCGCGATGTCAACGACACTCGGCCAGTTCGCTAATTCTAGATAACTGAAGTTAAATTAAGCAACTGCGGTAAATCCTTCATTTGCTATTGTAATGACATTTTGTATTCCAGTGCTCTTTTACTTGGTACTTAAAATGGCGTTTTGGAGTTGATTCCAGGTTATGTAATAAAAACATGTTGATAATACGTGTAACAAATATTTATTTATTGTTTATATAACATCTTCTGAATAGATTGTATTAATCTTAAAGTATAACTAGCGCCAAAGTAGACTTATTTCGAAACTCTAAAAATTGGGAGTTATGATGACAGAAACATATAAAAGTTTTACAGTACCATACATATTAAGTTTAAGCACTTATCCTTCTCCTACATAGGGAAAGAGGCCCAGCAGTGGGATATTACAGGCTGAAGCTATACATCACTACATATTATAAAACAAAGTCGCTTACCATCTGTCTGTCTGTATGTATGCTTCACGATTCAGCCTGTGATATCCCACTGTTGGGCATAGGCCTCTTCCCCATGTAGGAGAAGGATCGGAGCTTAATCCACCACGCTGCTCCAATGCGGGTTGGCGGATATATTCCTTACTATGAGTAACGATCGCTATCAGGTGTACATGATAACAACCGGGACCGACGGCTTAACGTGCTCTCCGAGGCACGGTGGGGAGACCCACATGGGCTGCACAAACACCCAGACCACGGCAAACATCTGTATGGCCAATACAAATGTTGTCGTGTGCGGGGATCGAACCCGCAACCGCTCGCGCAACAGCCAATCGCAATCCATTGCTGTGACCGCTGCGCCAACGCGGCGCCGGCGATGTATGTATGCTTAGATCTTTAAAACTATCCAACGGATTTTGATGCAGTTTTTTTTTAATAGGTAGAGTGATTCAAGATGAAGGTTTATATGTAGGTATAATACATCTATAATATGTTAGAGAAACACTGATAATTTTAGAGGTTTGTAACGTATCTTTTGTTGTAGATAGTATTTATTATCAGCATTGCACCCGTGCGAAGCCGGGGCGGGTCACTAGTATACTACAAATAATGAAAATAGTTTGAAATTTGCTCTTACATTACTTACAACTATTTATGTTTTGTTAACGTTTTAACGATGTACAAAACCGATAGGGGCCTAAAATAAAATATTGCAACAGGGCTCCTCATCGCTGAGTTAAATGTAACGTTATCTGTTTCAACATTTTTGGAAGATATTTGAATACACATCTATATTTATCTGACCGATATTCACGTAAAAACTGAACGGATTGAGAGCAGCGGCCCCATTGTTATCGTGTCGCCGATTCAGAGCAGTTTGAATTACAAATAATATTGACAAGACTTTATCGATTTTACAAACACGAAATAGCATCTGTGAATCTTTATAAGGCAAATAGATTTTAATATAACGTATATTTTTAAAGATTTCTATCGAAACAGGATTACTTACTAGCTGTGCTCGCGACTTCGTCCGCGTGGAATAGTGACCTTTACATGTTTAAAGCGATTCTTTAAAATGCCATAACTTTTTTATTTATAAACCGATTGAAATGAAACAAACTCGAAATTTTAACCTAAGTTTGCCACAATATATTAGTAAACAACTAAATCGGATGAGCTTAGATTAGCGTGCACAAACGCACAGACAAACAGACAACAATTCTGAAAAATCATTGTTTTGGGTCCTATTTGCGTTGATAAAGGTCCCAATAATATTTTTTCTAATGTATCTTAAATGTACAGACAGCGACCCATTACATTTTTATTACAGGTCGAGATTTTGCTAATTTCAAATTATACTCGACTGGCCCATTAGTGCAGTTGGCAGTAACGCTGCTTGCTGCTCCAGACATTCGAACCTTGCCCCGAGTCTGGATACAACGTATACGTCGAAGACTGAGTTATGTATTTATTATTATATACATCCGTCAACCCGCAGTAGAGCAGCGTGGTGGATTAAGCTCCAACCTTTCTCCTACATGGAGAAAGAGGCCTGTTCCCAACAGTGAAATGTAACAGCCTTGATCGACCGATCGACATATCTATAATAAATACCTACTTCTACTATGTATTATCTATCTTATCCTAGAAACCTATAATATATCAGTCGAATTAAAGCACTGTAATTGCTCATAAGTTGCCCTCCTCAGGAACAGATGAGCTTAGGTAATAAGCAAAAAAAATCTTTGATGACATGCATTTAATTTAGCGCTAATAAAACAATAAAGATAATCAACTACATAATGAATAATAAGTAAGTACCAAGCACATACAACCTTTACCCCAACACGCAGGTTCCGCCTCTCTTCCATTGTAAAAAAAAATACCATTAATATAACGTTAATAGCCGTAGCTGAACCACTGGAAGTAGACTTCCAATTTGATTGATTTCCAGATAATAGTGATTCGGTTAGGCGGACGGAACAAAGGAACTATTATGGCCTAAATATAGACAATGGGTGTCTTTTTTGAAGATCATTCGCGGACAATGGAAAATAGTTTTTCAATTGGGTTATAACTTTATGCACTACTTCTCACTGCAAAGATTATTTACTTGGGTACTAACGTATGTAGTATAATTATGTCCCCGCCGACACACTGTCACGCAGTTTGGCGGGTTGAGAAATTGTAAAGTATTTGGTCAAAATAAAGAATTTATTATTATTACGATAAGTAATATCAAGCTACGATTCAGTGAGAAAAGTATAACACTTACAAAAAATTTTTGTAGCTCAGATTAAAGTGGGTGTATGTGTCTGTTGAAAATGTGTTCATATAAAAATGAAAACTGAAAAACACACTTATTAGACAGTTTCAAGTTAATTATTTATTATTTAAATATCAAAAGTAAACGTCAGTAACAGATCCGGGAAGATTTTTAATTTAAGTCAATATAAAATTACCAAACCGAAAATAAAATATAATAAGAAAGAAATTAATTAAAACGTTTCTATTCTCAGCGTAAATATAAGCTCATAATTACGAGGATATGATTGATATTGATGTTTTAATCAAATATGAAATACTACATATTTGCGTATATAGTATATTGCGTCCCAGTTAATATTTGCGCTCTCAACCGAGCGCAAATATCTTTTTAATTCAATTTATTAAAAAAAATATTTTACGCGTATCTCTAGTTTGTGTTTTAAAATTAAATTTAAAATTGTTAGGAAATATAATTGTGTTTGGTCGGAAACGAAAAAAAAAAAAACGTTTTCAATCACATATGAAACGAAAAAAAAAAAACGTTTTCAATCACATAATAATTATATTTACGCACAAGATTGAAGTGTCTGTTTGTAATATTAAAATAACCGCTTTTTACTAAATTCATATGGATGTATACACGGTACATATACCAAAATAACATTTTTTAACATTTTGTCTGTCTGTCTGTTTGTTTCGGCTTATCTCTGAAACGGCTGGACCGATTTTGACGGGACTTTCATTGGCAGATAGCTGATGTAATAAGGTGTAACTTAGGCTACTTTTATTTTAGATGTTTTTTTTATAACTCTGCGAACTGAACAATAACTTTCTTGTTAAATTCCTCGCAGACGAAGTCGCGGGCACAGCTAGTATATAATAAATCTATATAAAGAAAATAACAACAACAATCGTGTTCTGAACGTAACTGTCCTACTCATATTATAAATGCGAAAGGTTTTCGAGGACATGAAAGGGTGGATGTTTTTTTTTTTAATATTTCACGCAAAAACTATTGAACTAATAAAACTTGGTTCTCAAAATTCTCGACAGGATATTGACAGAATGTATTCGTGGGATTCAGATAGTGTTTCGTAAATCATGCGAAATAAAACTAGAAATAAAAAAAGGTGTGTGTGCGATTCACACACGATAGAAGTGCAACTTATTTGGAAAACTAATTTAAAAAAAAATTAATTTAAAATTAGCGGCTTGCAGCGCGGCGCGTCCTTTCCTGTCGATTTTCCGTTGCATCCGGTTTGAAATCACAACGATTCTAAAGAAGTTTCACTTCAATAAAATTTATACGACTTCTGTTACACTCGCGATGGGAGGACGTGCACGCGAAACAGCGCGGTCCTTCCGGAGGGAACGAGTTATGAGGAAGCTTCAATGACGAACGATTGCGATCCTTTGTCTCGATTCACATTTACATACCGTCCAATTTTCCTATGCTAATAACCATTCTAATATCACATACAAGTATATTAATAATCCTAAGTTACAAATCTTTAATTTGTTTTTCTTTTATTCACAGACATCTAACCAAAAGTTCTTGGGACTAGCGTGTTTAAACAAACAAACTTCAGCATTATACTATTAGTATAGATATGTCATACAGATATTTGTCGAGGTTTAGGCGTTTATTGTTTCCGTCCGGGACCAACAGACGATTTCATTTTACCAGTTACCGTTAGCTGTGTGACGACTGTGAGTGTGTGTGTGTGTTGTGTTACAAGATTTAAGATAGTTCGAAATACTAGACGTACTTTTCACTCAACATGAAGTTAAATAAAAATAACCACTTTTCAGGGCCATCAATTAAAAAAATATTAATTGATACTAGGAAACAAAAACTATATAGATTTTAACAATCAATTAAATTGCAAAAGATGTTCTGTTGATAAATTGACGTCGAAATGTCAGCAGTTCTAGACTGGTTTTGATATAAATAAAATACAATTAAAGTTTTTGTTGCTATTGGTTACAGACAGACGCGTAGGACTGACATAGGATTATATTAAAGGCCTATTTTAACGGTTACTGATAATATCTGATATATAACGCTATCTAATAGATAAAGCTTATGATATATTCTTCATTTAAATATAAAGCTTTACCTATTTTGTCAGATATTTCTATTTGCAATTATGTGACAAGAAATAAATATGTCTAAACATACGCTGCTACTGTGCTGTGTGGTTACGGCAGTAAATAATATAGCCACCCCCCTCTCTTCCCGTGGGTGTCGTAAGAGGCGACTAAGGGATAACACAGTTCCACTATCACCTTGGACCTTATAATGCTGACCGATGGCGGGATAACCATCCAACTGCTGGCTTTCAAATACACAGGTCGAAGAAGGGCAGCAGTCTTCGGTGCGACAAAGCAGGCCCCGTGGTCACCAACCCGCCTGCCCAGCGTGGTGACTATGGGCAAAATACATGACTTGGGGAGGCCTATGTCCAGCAGTGGACTGCGGTAGGCTGAAGTGATGAAACATACACACATGCTTGTCTATTCCTAAGGTTTTCAAATTTACCTGAGCGCCGTGACGAGAATTTATTAGTAATAATGGAGAAGTTAGGGTGCGTCATTAAACATCCAATTAATGCTCAAGATATTGTCTCGATTCATAGAGTGCCTCATATTGAAAAAACTAATAATCGGCCAAAGAACGTGATTGTGAGGTTCACAACCAAAATAATTCGTGATAATATTATCGCCGCTGCGAGAGCATCTAAGGGACTTAAGTCTGACAAGCTACTTGTCTCGGGAACAATTCAAAATGTCTATGTAAATGAACATCTTAGTGCCAGAAACAAGCAATTATTTCGCTGTTGTCGTGAAGAAGCCAAGAATAATAACTTTAAGTATGTGTGGATCAAAAATGGCACCATACTTGTACGTCAAACCGATAATTCACCTATATTTGCTGTACGTAATGAGCAGGACATCAAAAACAAAATCAAGTCGCATAAGTGTTAAATTGTATACATATTATTACTCAAAAAAAAATTGTTTTTCAAAAAAAAAGTCTACATTGAAATATTTTGTAAGTGTGACTGTAAGTGTATTGAAATTAATGTATAAAATTGTTTATATAATATTACGTTTAAAATTACTTATGACTACTATTTTATTTCTAACCCTAAAAAAAATAATTAATTCTATATATATATTTTACCTAATAATATGGGGATTAAGGTATGAAATATCATACATATATATTGTACTTAAAAGATGTTTAAATAAAATATTAACTAAATCCTTCATAAAATACCCTATTAACTATGGCTAACACAGATTTGTCTATTTATTATCAGAACTGCCGTGGCCTCAGGACTAAACTACATACATTATACATGAGCATTCTTGCACACTCTTATGATATAATAATATTAACTGAAACATGGTTGCATGAGGGGATCAAGGACAATGAATTCATAGACGACAGGTACATTGTATTTCGCTCAGACCGCACGCGGGAAGCGTGTGGACGTCGCGACGGCGGAGGCGTACTAGTGGCTGTGCGGCGAGCGCTATGCGCTGGCTGCGTGTCCGCTACCATCGGTCCGCTCCCTCCTATTGTCGATCAGGTGTTTATTGAATTAACACTCGCAAAACATAATTGCTGTATTTGTGCAGTTTATATACCACCTAAACAGTGTAACCAGGTTTACGTAGACTATTTTAGCTCTTTACGGGATAAATTATTAGATACACACACTAAAAAAATAACTGATATATTTATTGTCGGAGACTTTAACCTACCAAATTTGTCATGGAATAGTGATGATATTTGTGATTTAAGTAACGGAAGTGATTTGAACCTGGCATATAGATGCATTTATGACTTTATGTCTATTATTTCTTGTCATCAAGTAAATTTTTTGAAAAATTTCAATAATAACATTTTGGACTTGTTTTTCACTAGTAGATTTGACTGTCAATTAGCACTAGTGACTGTGCCGTTAATATCAACGGATAAACACCACCCACCTTTTTGGGTTTCAGTCCCATTTCAATTCGATCAGAAGAGTTTGCGGTGTAAACCGAGTTACAAATATTGTTATAATAAAGCCGACTATGACTCGATTAAACAAAAAATATCCGACACAGATTGGGCACAACTATTATCAAATAAAGAGCCTGAAGACGCTGTATCTGTATTTTACGAAAAAATTTATGAATTAGTCAGAGAGAACATACCACAGAAATTAATAAAATCAAATTCCTATCCTACTTGGTTTTCATATAAACTTATAGAATTATATAAGAAAAAAAATAAAGCCTGGATCAAAATGAAAAAATATAAAAATGAGTCATACTATAATTTGTT
This sequence comes from Melitaea athalia, assembly GCA_905220545.2. Classification (NCBI taxonomy): domain Eukaryota; kingdom Metazoa; phylum Arthropoda; class Insecta; order Lepidoptera; family Nymphalidae; genus Melitaea; species Melitaea athalia. Next base: position 4,026,946 of record HG992178.1, on the reverse strand, counting down.
TTCAATATACAGAAGGGAATTCAGAATAGAGTCGGATAAATGTTATAAGAAGTATATGAATACGCTAGAATCAAGTTTAAAAGACAATGTTAAATATTTTTGGAGGTATATATCAAATCGTAGGCGTATTAATGATATACCTTGTAATGTACAATATAAAAATACAGTTGCTAATAACCTGGAGCATGCATGTGAGTTATTTAGTTCGTATTTCAGCTCAGTATTTGAACCGTCTGCCGCAAATATTGAATCTATGACTGACAATAGTCTTACTTACAGTAATGCATCAGATTTAATACTGAGCAATGTTTATTTACCTAGAACAGACATTTGTAATTACCTTAAAGTTCTGGATGTCAGTAAAGGTGCTGGAATCGATAATATACCTGCCATTTTTTTTTAAAGAAACTGCAACAGTCATTGATGAGCCTCTGTATTATATATATAATAGCTGTTTAAATAATGGTATTTTTCCTCGAATTTGGAAGGCTGCTCGTATTGTTCCTGTGCATAAAAGCGGTTCCAAAAGAAGCGTAGAGAACTATCGACCTGTTTCTATTTTATCTGTTCTCTCGAAAGTTTTTGAAAGATTGGTTCATAACCTTATTTATCCTCGTTTGCAGAATTATATCTTGCAACAGCAGCATGGTTTTGTTAAGCGACGATCTACAGTGACTAATCTTTTATCTTACACTGCTGACCTATTTCAAGCTCTTGACACTTCCAAACAGGTTGATTGCATATATACAGATTTCAGCAAAGCTTTTGATCGCGTCGATCACAAAATATTATTAGAAAAAATTGCTTACAATGGCATAAGGGGCAACCTGTGGAGGTGGTTTAAGTCATATATCAGCAATAGAACTCAGAAAGTGGTTATTGGGGGTTGTGAATCACAGGTTACGGATATTAGCTCAGGTGTACCACAAGGGTCAATTTTGGGCCCCTTTCTTTTTGTAATATTTGTAAACGATATTGATAAATGCTTTAAAAATACTAAATTCCTACTTTACGCAGATGATCTTAAGATATATCGTAATATAGACAGCTTTCAAGATCATATATTGCTGCAGAGCGATTTGGATAGGTTTAGCACGTACTGCATTAATAATAAACTCCATCTTTGCGTTGATAAATGTAAGAGTATAACATTCACCAAACGTAGAAATGTTAGAAACTATTCCTATTCACTGTGTGATGTTGATCTGGAAAAAGTCAGCTTCATTAGGGACTTAGGCGTAACCTTGGACAGCAAACTGCACCTCAACATACACGTAGATAACATTATTTCTAAGGCATACAAATTGTATAACTTTGTGTTGAGATCTACTCTCGAGTTTAGAAAATCTTCCACCTTTGTTTACTTGTACAAGTCAGTTATTAGGCCGCAATTAGAGTATGCAGTGGTCATATGGAACCCGCTTTACGAAAAATATAAAATATCAATTGAAAAAGTACAAAAAAAGTTTCTGCGTCGAATTCAGTTTAGATGTCATCGTAAACGGTTATCGTATCCAGAATTGCTGAGTAAATATAAGATGCTTAGTCTTGAGTCCAGGCGGGTTCAGCTTGAGGCTATGTTGCTGTTTGACATTTGCAATAATAAATATGATTGTGTAGATTTGGTAAATAAAATAGATTATTTTGTTCCGTTACGAGTCCATATGCGTCCATCACGCGCTAAGCCCTTATTTATAGTTCCAAGACATAGAACTAATGCTGGAATTCGATCCCCATTATATCGCATGCTTGAAACTTATAATAAAATTCTTTATTCTGCAGATATATTTGCGAACAGTACCAGTCGTTATAAAAGAAAAGTAATTAATATCCTTTTAGAAAGCTGACACTGATCATTAAGCATGGGTCATAAAGTAGTAATGAACATTTAATAAGAATGTAACACTGTAAGAGGAGGCATTCTATCATAATTTTCCTATCATAATTTTCCTATTTTACTTAATAATACTATCAATACCCTACTTTGTAATTTCAAATTGTTTATATAAATATATATGTATGTATATATATATATAATTAGAGCAAACTTATATATGTAGTACATAATAATTTGATTCATTTTATTATATATTTATTATTATTTAAATAGTATATGTATATATAATTATAGTAAACTTATATAACATGGTACATTATAACTTATTTAATTTTGTTTAATGGGTCTTCAGTCGCACTTGCAGGTTTCACAAATATTTTATATTATTATATCTAGTTGTAACCATTGATGTTGAATTTGTAATGATACATTTCTGTTTATATAGTTTGTTAGACTTAAGGTGTATTACAAATTTGTTAAATGGTTTTTGTTAATAAAGAAAAAAAAAAAAAAAAAAAAAAAGGTTGGCAACTTACTGCCTGATCTAAGTAAAATTATAAATAAATATCACACAAGAATCGAGGAGCGAATCGAATCCACGACATCGGAGCAGAAACTGCGGTGGGGCACAGCAGGAAATTTCTTGCTCAAAATATGGAGCAGCCCGACTGGTGTAGTACCTCGACCTTACAGTTACAGAAGATCACAGCTAAATAACACTGCTTTCTAGCCGTATTGTGTTCCTGTTGGTGAGTAAGGTGACCAGAGCTCCTGGGGGGAACTGGAGGTGGGGTCGGCAAAACGTGCTTGCGATGCTTCTGGTGTTGCAAACGTCAATAAGCTACGGTGATCGTTTACCATCAGGTGAGCCGTACGTTTGCCGATCTAGTTACAAAAAAAAAAAACATAAACCAAAATTGCCAACAGCGCTAAAAGGTTAGTCAAGAAAAGAGCGTGTTCCATTTAAGCACCACTTCTCAGCACGTATTCGCAGAGAACGGAAAGTTTCAAATGCCAGGCCCTTCAAAGGGCAATAACAGACCAGGCCAGTTGTATCCGCAAGCTTGACATTTTGATATCAATGAATGCAAGCATTCTTTAATTCGATCGAACGATTTCAACATTACTTGCAATATGTTAATTATTATTATAATAGTGTGGTGATCGTGAATAGTTTTTTTTATAACTAAGATTATTTATTTATTTATTACCCGCCAGTGTCAATATTTTATTAATTTCAAAATTCTATGAATTTGCTTATTAGAAATTTTGACGTAAACTCTATATAAACTGTCACAAAAATCTATCGCTAGTACGTAAAAACCAGAGATAGATAGGTAGGTAATTAAAAACTATTTAAAAAAAAATAAAATAACAATTGCTTTTAAAGTAAAAAACTATAGTCAGACTTTTAATTCGATTCCAGATTTGACATTAGCTACTGTCATTTTGTAAAATAATGATACCAGATTTAATAGTGTAGTGATGAACACAAAAATCGATAAACCATCGCGATTTATGTTTATGTAATCATAATATTGGTGTGCCAATTAAATACTAAATTATTGATTTTTATTTACATAAATACATACTTATTCATAATAATTATTTATTAATTAGTATTAGCTTTATTTTATAAAAAGTTAATATTTTTGTTTTTTATATTAAAAACAAAACTTATAATAAAAGAGCCTAGATAGTTTTCTATTTTCTCTTAGTATTCTATCGCCATTTTGTTTATCTTGTCATTCGGCTTCATTCTCCCAGTCTGACTGCACGAATATCTTGTTTCATTGCGAATCGATATTTTGTTATTTTGTTGGGTTTTGTTAAAGTTTTGCTAAGTTGTGTTTGTTGTTACGTTTATAGTTTTTTGTGAACTTTGAGTGAATCTATTTGTTTTGGTTTTCCATCAAAATGGATCCTCGGCCAAGTACATCACAAAAAGACGTGGATGTTTTCTTGTCCCCAAGAAAAAAGCGTCCACGAAAAGCTTTCACTGTTACTGAAAAAGTAATGATCCGCAACGCCTACAAGTACGTGAAAATGGAAACTTCTGCGCAATTGGAGGCCTTTGAAGTTGTGGATGAAAATGAATGTATGACCAAAGAGGCGGGTGGCTGAGCGGAGGCAGTTCAGTTTGAGTGATCGACGAAGCGACTTCGAAGTGAAGACTAGTGATCAAGAGTGATACCAGCGGAAACCTACGACATTGGCTACGACCTCGGACATCGTTAGTGCTTAGTGAGTGTACCTAGTGCTTAGTGTTTGTACCTTGTACTTAGTGTTTGTACCCAGTGTTTGTACCTAGTGCTTTGTGTTGGACCTAGTGCTAGTGAATAAAGTCTCTAAAAGAGTCAGCAGGTCTTTCTCTCCAAATCGTTCGAACCCTAACACGTAACAATATATTCATTTATAGTTTGAAGTGATTGACTATTCACACTCATTGCTCATTCATCTGATTGAACGAGAACTGAACGCATCACTATTACTTTAAATATGGTATCATTATTTTACAAAGTGACATTAGCTACTGTCAGTTGGCTTCGTCTGATTAAAAATACGACTATATTTGTTTTATTTCTCATGTTCCTTCATGATCACATTTATTTATTTCTCACACAATTATTAAAGAAAACTCTCAGATCCTTAATAAAATTAATCGTCATAACTAAGTTATCCGTTTAGAAATATTTGATTTCCTGATATACTTAGTTTACGAGAATAAAATTATAAACGAGAAGAATCGATCCGGAAATATTCGATTTCCGTATCGAATAATTTCGCAACGTCACTATTTATTACTTGTCATAACGCTGCAACACTGAAATTGTCAAATCTGGAATCGAATTAAAAGTCCGACTATAGACTTTCATATATGTATTCATTAGGTGAACATTTAAGTTTGATGAACAATTGGATGAAAAAAAAATACAATCGAATTGAGAACCTCCTTCTTTTTTGGTAGTCGTTTAAAAAGTAAACTTTATATCTTATGTAAAAATCTATAAACGTACAAAAGTAGGTTTAATTAGTACTTTCAATAAAAAAACTAGATATTATACCGTTTAAAGTGAGTATCATCTCTATGGTCACACAATAAAGTCTTAATAAAGAAACTATGTTTTTAACTCTATACGTCATGCAAAAAATTTCTCAACATTTCAACTGCGTCATCATGACTCAGTTACATTACAAACAGTTTTACATACATAAGTTCTTATATATATATAATATATATAATAATACACACATGTACGATTATACATATAGTACAAAGCCTAGAGTTGGTTGGTTGTATACGCATTAATCTCCGGAAGTACTGCTTTGAACTGAAGGATTATTAAAATAATGAGCTATACAATACTAAAGGAGACATGAAAAGAAAAGGCATATCAATATCATGAGTATCAGTGAAAAATTAGCAAAAATGGGAAAAAATTTTAACAATATTATTTTTTTTATGCGAAATCGTGAGAAACAGCTAGTACCTAGTTACCTAGGTCTATTAGAATCGACAATTATACATATTATTGCAGTTAAATGATTATTACCTTTATATACCTATTCATATTTATAATGTCAATGGTACATAGAAAGAGATAGGTATATTGAGGAAAAGAGAAGGAAATAAAAATATTAATTGTAGGTATGTAATGTGTATATTATGTATATTTATTGGGTATATAAATAGTTTTTTTAAATATCTGCGAACACTGCGCTGATTGTGAAGGACTGCGTTTATATACTATGATTTAAAAAAATTAAATAATGACTGAAGTGTCCTTAACGTATATACGAGTATGTATATAATATTGTATTATGTGTCTTAGTTACCTCATTCGTGTTTTCGGATAATCGAAAAGAGAAAGTTTGTTTATGTACTTATGCATAGAAATTTTGATTTATTTATGTTTTAGATATTCATTTTATAAAACGATATTATATATTATTATAAGGGAATATTTTTTTTATTTATAATATTAAGTAAGAAAATCAATTAAACGACCTCATTATTATATATAAAGGCATTACTTTTTTATTCATCACATTATGTACAGAATTGAAAAAAAAACTTGGAAACTAATACAATACTACTATTATTTCTAACGTGTATTTTTTATCATTACCTATTCTACTTATCATTACCTATTCTTGATGTGCATAATGTGTAATGTCTAAAGGTTTGTGTGGATGTGTGGTCAGACAATACGGGTTATGGCGATCCTACGTATTTACGTAAGATCTGTTTGTGCGAATGTGCCTCAGGTCATGCGAAAGCAAACTTTATTACAACCACAAAAATTAAATTATAATATATTAATGAATTTATTTAAATATAAATTAAAATAAATTTAGAGAAAAATTTTTTGTTTGTTTTCTTACTATGTTAAATATTAAAATTATTAAGCGAATCAGTCTAGAAACCTTGGAGAAATCGAGGTTACGTACAAAAATGCTTTATCCGTCTTTATTTATAAGGAGTATCCTCGATTTATCTGAAACTCTTATTTTGTATCATGGTTAAGTGGAAATGACCTTGGAGAATATCCTTTAAAAAAATCGACAACACACGACTGTAGTAAAACTTCTACACTATAGGCCTGCACTGTCTTAGATATACGAAACCTAAGTTCTAACTGGCTATTAGAGAAAGAAAGGAAATGCGTGCTCGCACCTCTCTCTTGCTCCGTTCGCCTCGCTCAATCACACTTTTAGTAACAGTTTTGTCACGCATTTACCAGCTTACTCCCCAAGTCAAGCATGCGTAAAGAAGTTTTACTTTAAAAACTAATTAAAAAAACCGAAATCGATTCATAAGTTGGCGATTAAATATTGAGATTCTTTCTACATATTATGTATACCTATACCTAACCTAACCTTTGTTTTTCCATAGCTATATATATATGTATGATTTTCATTATTAATTGTTATAAATTATTCCATATAAGATCTCAAAGACAACTGTTACAATTTAAAACAAAAACCTACAAAACACTTAATATCAAAATCTCCTAAAATAATAACACAATCAACATTTTGTACGAATACAAATTATGCATTTACTGACATATTAAAAACAGGTAATACTGCAAAAAATAATAACTGCCTTGTAAATAACATTCAAGGCCGAATAATATTTTACATAGAAGCGTAATTTATTCTTATGTACCTTTAGACATCGGAGGTGCGTGTATTCTATCCGTTTGCGGTTTCCGTAAACCCGATACGACTTGTCTGGTAAAAACATTGAGTTAACTACTTGTGACACGCGGCTTCTCCTGTGTTTAATAAATTAATATAAATATAAATTAATCACAGTTTATTGCCGATTTACCTCTGCAGAATCTACATGTCGAATCGGTGGCAGATTCACTTTTAATTATTATTAATTAATTAAAAGAAATATAATTTTAATTTGTAAAATGACGATTTAAAAGTGATTCTGAAGTTAACTTGAATGTAATTTTTGATTTTAAATCGCCGAAATGTACGTCAGTGAATTAGCGAGCTCAACTTGCGCCCGGGGCACAAAACCTTTTTAGCGCCGCCGCCCCCATTCGAAAACCATATAATATGTCCAGTAATTTTTTGTTTTGCGGACCATTTGGTGCCCCTTTGCGAGTATCGCCCGGGATGTCCCCCTTTGCGAGTATCGCCCGGGGTATGATGTCCCCCTTTGCGAGTATCGCCCGGGGTATGATGTCCCCCTTTGCGAGTATCGCCCGGGGTATGATGTCCCCCTTTGCGAGTATCGCCAGGGGTATGATGTCCCACTTTGCCCCCCTCGCTACGCCACTGATGTATGTAGTTGCACTTCCGAACGACTACACCAAATGGCATATTTCGTATTCATAATCGTTATTGTTAGGTCTGAATAAATTAAAAAAAAGTTTGTGTGTACGCTCGTAAGAAGTTATACTTCATTGGCTAGCTAACTTCACGTTGCTAACTTCTCCTTAGTTGACTAGCTAACTTCAGGGTGTCGGTCTTTTGTAACGGTGTGCGCGCGGATTCATTGTCTAACTAACTTCACGTTGCTAACTACAGGCTAGCTAACTACAGGTGTCAGTTTTTTGTGACGGTGTGCGAGCGTATCGTAAAAATTTACTCTCATCATTTTTCCCTAACGCGCTATAAAAAGTATAGCTTCAAAAAAAAAAAAACGATATATCAGACAGTAGAATATTAGATCAGACATTTTAATACACAGTATACATCACTGTCTTGATGTTTATGGCACCTGTGTTTGTAACGTTATGATTTAAAATGTATATTTCAAACATAAAAAAATATTATATAGATGTGCAACATTCAGCTAAGTATATGATGTACTTTTTAGTTTTTAAATATCATCAACGAACTTATTGCATTATCTTTGTCCGTCTAGAATTACAACAGAACTGTCAGATTGATTTCAGAACTGTCCGGTCTCGCAATTAATTTCATCATTCCTTTTGCACTATTTTCGGTGTACAGACTAAGTGTACAATATCGTCTCATTGGCAGTACAATCTTTAAAAAAAAAAAATTAGCCATCGAAGGTAGCCATCGAACGTTTGATGTTTTGTAACAATAAATGCAAAAGAAAGACGCTGTCGCATCATCAATAGCTACACTTGGACTGTTGGGAGCTAAAAATATGAAAGAGTCTGGACCTATCACTGACCATTTCCTTAAATATAAACAAAAGAAACCATCCGTTCAAATTAATTCTTTTCCGTAGGAGTTTTCAAAGAGAACAAAAAATGTAAGAGGAGATGTTTAATTGATATCCCATGGAACAAAATACAACTAATATAGCAAAAATTATTTCGATTTTCCGTGAAAGTTTCACACCTGGCCGACCGTAAATGGCAACAACAAATCTTTTGCAGCTGATACAAGGGTCACTCGTCTTTTTGCTTAAATTGGATTAGTGTATCAAAACGGCAAACTCTAATAACAAAAAGTTTCGAACAGCTGAAGTACATTATTCTGTTGAGTAGGTACTACATAAAGGACAACACATGTGGGGGTCTAGTAACTCTGGCATTTGAGCGGGACTAAAAAGACTGAATTGAAAATGGTTGTGCAATTTATTGATGATTTTAAAACAGTTCCTTTTATATCTTACTCAAAACGTGCTCTCAGCGAAATCTACATTCCGTATCGTTGATAGCATATTAGTTAATGAAGACTTAATTGATTAATTATAGACATTATCAACAATTCGTAAAATGGCTCTAAAAATACTTTTTACTTTATTTGAATAAAGTTTTTTTTTAATTCATTCACTTGGATGAATTTAAAAAAATGGATTCTTAAGCATATGTAACGTAGAATGGAAAATATTGTAAATAATTGTGTTTGCTAGCAAACGAAAATCCCGACTTAAAATATCGACAAGTAAGTATACTATTAAGGATAATTCAAAAGGTATCGTCAGATTTCGATTAAACTTAGATAGGACACGAGAGCTAAAAAAAAGGGATTCAGCAAAATCGGTGCACCCAGTAAAAAGCTATGAGGTAAAGATTAAAAAATATACAATCGTATTGAGAACCTCCTCCTTTATGAAGCCGGTTAAAAAGATCAATTATATTAATCACTATGTCACATGACCTTAGATAAAGATTAACAGCTGATACGCAAAATGAGCAATGTCACGAACGTCATATCATTATTTATCGACAGATAAATCGTATATCAGAATAAATTCTAATGTCACTATGGGGCCGTCTCCACGAGCGAGCGTATCGCCGGCGATACGCCCAACTATCGTCGGGTCGTCTCCACGAGCGAGCGAGCGTATCGCCAGCGTATCGTCGCGTCTCGCGACGGAATCGCGGCGCGTCCGCAGCGACTCGTCGGAGCCGTCTCCACGAGCGAGCGTATCGCCAGCGTATCGTCGCGTATCGCCAGCGTATCGCAGCGTGTCCGCGACGGATTTGACGATGCGTTGTTTATTGAATAACTTTATATGAATAATAAACTGTGTAAATTATGTTTAAAGCTGATGAAATATAATTGTGTTTGCTAACAAACGAAAAAAAACGGACTTCCATTCCATCGACAAGTTAATAAAACGTAATTAGACAAAAAATAATAATTTAAGAAACGAATTTAAAAGACAGAAAAAAAACTAATTGAAAAAAGAAACAAAAAGTCAACGTCACGAGGTGTTCCCAGGCGGTCACCCATCCAAGTACTGATTGTCATGACGCTGCCATGTTACCGGTCGCTCAAATTTTACCCCTCATGCGCCTAAAGAAGTTTCACTTCAAAAATATCGATTTTTTTTTCGATACGATACGAATTTCTTAATAATAAAAAATAAAAATAAAATAAAAAAATACATCAAACTCCGATATTGATATATTTATAAATATCGATATATCGAGAATCCGATATTTAAAATAATTGTTTGCTAGCAAACGAAAAAAACCGACTTCAATTACATCGACAAGTAATACAATGGAAGTAGATGAAAAAAATTAACAAACGCACTAGTCGTCACTACGATTTTCGAAAGTTCTACTCGATTTCTCTGGGATTCCATCATCAGATCCTGGTTTCCTTATCATGGTACCACCCTGGGGATATCACCTTTCCAACAAAAAAAGAATTATCAAAATCGGTTCATAAACGACGAAGTTATCCCCGAACATACATTAAAAAAGAATATATACGGTCGAATTGAGTAACCTCTTCCTTTTTTGAAATTGGTTAAAAACGCTTAAGAGCGCGCTCGCGGCGATACGCCGGCGTGTCGCTGCGAGAGCGCGGCGAGTCGCGACGCTAGCGCGGCGATACGCCGGCGATACGCTCGCTTATTGCCACTCGTCGCATCGCCGGCGATACGCTCGCTCGTGGAGACGGCTCTGGACGGCTCCATAGAGAGTGTATAGAAATAGGTGGCTCGACGATACTATCGCCGGCGATACGCTCGCTCGTGGAGACGGCCCCTATGTATCAATTTACACACGCGCCAGTTTTAATATTCTATCTTTGAATCTGCTCATATTACTAGGGATCGAATTTTGACGTACATCTTCATTTTCATACATTATTCATTCTCCATACGAATTGTGTCAAAAATCTAGTAGGGAAAACCAGAGATGGATAGATTATTGAAAACGGCCGTTAGACAAATTATGGTGAGAGAGAGAGAGAGTGAGGAAACAGTTCCCATAGTCATGTACATGTTACAAAAGCAAGAAGTCCAGCAACATTTCAAATAGCATTTAATAGTGCTGTTAAATGATGTGCATCGGAGTTCGTAGGCAGATTAAGTACAGATTCATTTTTAGAGAAGTTTCTTTTAAATGTTCATACAAAAAGGTGTCTAATGGGCCCCGTAAACGATCAAACTTGTTTGTCAAACATGTTTGATCAAACTTCATGTTTCATAATTATAACAAACATATTAAAAAAACCCGCAGCCCCGCACACGATCAAATAATTTGACAAACACGTTTGTCAAACAGAAATTTAATATGAAGTTTGATCAAATATTTGATCGTCTACGGGGCCCTTTACTGTCTATCTTCAAATGTTATATAATATTAGCTCTACAAGCTTACATAAATTAAATTTTGTGTGTGAGATCAGAGATTATCGCTTTGTATACAGAATTTTTTTTCAAAGTTTCTTTTCTTTGCCTGGTAACAACCAGACAAAGAAACCCGTAAATTTTAACTTTGTCTAGACCCTGACTACAATTAAGTTAGTTTCAAGGTGCACCTGTCAGAAACTAATTCCTATTGTACGAATTACTCTAGTCTACTTCGAAACACTATTGTACCTACAACTATATATGTATAAGAATAGGTAATTGGACCGTATATAGCGCGAGGCTGATGGAAGTACTTTAGTTGTTTTACTGTTATGTCTTTAATCCCATACCAAGTTGAGCTACATCTTAATAAAAGTTTAGGATTATAGCAGTAGTGTCTACGTCTGATGTAGGTATTAAATAAATGTAGTTTCCTAAATTATAATAACTCGCAAGAGTATTATAATGAAATTAACTATTTAATCCTAGCTAGACTTTTTTTTTTGATACCGCAGGGTAACCCATTTACGGGAGATATCCAGGACGCCCGGGTATGCAGTCCTAGACCGTATGTCGGACTCAGCACTTGGGGATGCTAATACCGCACTAAACCCCTGCGGAAGCCTTCAGCCGCTTTAATTGGAGGGTCCCGGATCTGCAGACAACAGGATCCGTTCAGCGACAGGCTGACCTCGGCGAAAAGGCCAGACTTCTCCATGGGGACTGTCCGGCTCACCTCTGAACAGTCCCGACGACGCCGTGTCTTAGCTAGACATTTGAGACTGATTTTAGCGAGATTTATTGAGTTAACATAAAATAAAAGATTTGTATGAAATAGGTAAACAGGTTACTGAGACGTATGTTACCTTGAAAACGTCCAAGGTTCCTGCACAATAATAACATATGTACTTTTATAATAAAAAAAAGATTAATATTTTGGCATTCAACTTAAACAGAGATAAAGTTGCGGAAGTCGGATGAAAAAATATGAAATGCGCCGTTCAAGAAATTTCCATCGACTGTGCCCAAGTATTATTATCCAATAAACTATATAATATCTAACCTGGGCTTAGATTAGAAAATCTGCGTGAAAATTAATATAAAAATATTTCAAAAAAAGTATCAATTGTAAACATATTCTGAAAACTAGTCAGACACCCAAGTCCTAACCGAAACCGAGAATATCATTTTTTTTTTCATTTTATTTGTGAGTTCTGTCAAGGCCTCTTAGATCCTTTCATTTTGACTCATTTACCAGTAGGGTTAGCCGGATCGAATCGCTACCTGAATGTGAAGGGGTTACCCATTGTTATCATTTTTTATCTAAGAAACGTAGACAGAAAGCGGATATTAGTATTCACATGCATAATTTAATATTTATAAATGTAAATTTCCATAATACGTAATGATTTCAATTTTATCCAATATTAGTTAAACATTTAAAATTTTAATATCAATAGAATTTGTATCAGATATTGAGAAAGTTAGAAACTTAGAAGTCTGTTTTGGACATCTTGCAACATGCAAATTCAGCGTGAGGTTTTAAGTGTTTCCGCTAAATTGGATCTCTTTTTGCAAACACAATAAAAGAGAAACGAATTCCCAAGCTCCGTTGTTATATCGTTTCGTAAGTAACGTAAAATATTTATTTCGTTGCCTATCTCAGCCTCGTATCCGCCTACGAATTGTCTAAAAATGAACGCGGTTCTAACATATTCCATAAAGGCATTACCGACAGAAGTTTGTGAATAGTTTATCATTAATAAGAAAGATTTTGATATAACAATAGCATTAACATCAATAAATCTATAATATGCTACAATAGAATGGCAAATAACTGAGGTAGGGCACAGAAGGAAATTTCCTGCTCAAAATATGGAGCAGCCCGACTGCGGTAGTACCTCGACATTATAGAAGATCACAGTTAAATAATACTGCTTTTAAGCAATGTTGTGTTCCTGTTGGTGAGTAAGGTGACCAGAGCTCCTGAGGGGAATTGGGGATTCTGGTGTTGCAAAAGTATATAAGCTACGGTAATCGCTTAATATCAGGTGAGCCGTACGCTTGTTTGCCGAATAATAAAAAAACTTACAATAGAATATTGATATAAATAAATCTATAATTTGCTACAATGGAATGGCAATTTAAACTGCAATCATGTTTATATTCTAATCGTAAATTTAATTTTCCGTAAAACAAAAAAGCCTGCAAATACCTTGAGGAACAAATGTTATCCAAAGTGAGTGAACACAACCCGATACACAATTAGGTTCAACAAGTAACAATCACAAAATAATGTTTATTCACGATAATTCAATCCATAACAATCCAATTTAAACAAGAAAATACGTAAGAAACACGTTCGCTCCGTAAGCGCGCCAAACCGCGACTGACGGACTTCCTTGCCCAATGCCCTGTCAGGCTATCACACGCGCGTCGCTAGTTTGCTTTCATCAATGGACTACCTGCGTGACCACATCATTTTTATTTCGACATTCAATGCTGTGTCAGATAATAAAATATCTTTTGTTCTTCTTTGATAAAGAGCATTGGAACGTTTGCCGTTTTATCGATTAAAAGGCCAACAATAATTATAAACTGATTTGCAAATATACGTAGTTGTATCTGGTTTCAGGAGCACTTGATGGTTATCTGGCAGCTGCTGTGTTAATGACAATGGATGATTTAATGAAATTTAAGCAAAGGCATGAAACATTACTTAACCTAAGTTATCTTAAATATATTTACACTCTGTTTTGCTCAAGTTTTAAAGATGGTCTTTATTAATAATTCGTACTGACTAATACACGTATCTTAATTTGCGATGCTTATTATATTAAAACAATATATAATAAAAAGGATCGAAAGCGAAATTACAAACAATATGCTTGGTGCTTATAAGACCGTTGTGTCTTAAAATTTAAAATTAAATGAATATATCACTTTTTTTAAATAGATAAAGCCTAAAAGTTTAAGAAATAAAACTTAGAAGATTTGATTGAAATCGCACCTATATCATTTTGTTTACATGTGCAGACAAGATTGTTTATGGAGATTTATTACGAATAGAGCGAACATAAAATTAAGCAACAAAAGAAGTAGATATTATATCTTGATCTAATGTAATACCGGAAGTTGAGGAAATATTAGACCAGGAAGAGCCAAACTTGGACGATGCCCTACAAACTGTTTGAGGGCACGGCGGTCATTGTACCTTAAATACATACACCATAACAAAAAAAATACTGTTGACAAGTAGTACCGCAAAAATTCAAATTATGAATACATGATATCATACTGTCACCATACTTAGTTCTTGTCTAATAGAGTATTATTTCAAGTAAAGCTCCTTACCTATCTATTCTAATATACAACCTAAAGCTGAAGAGTTTGTTCGTTTGGTTGTTTGTTTGTTTGTTTGAACGCGGTAATCTCTGGAACTACTGGGCCGATTTGAAAAATTCTTTCAGTGTTAGATAGCCCATTTATCGAGGAAGGCTATAGGCTATGTGTCATCGCGCTAAGACCAATAGGAGCGGCGTCCACGCCGACGAAGTCGCGCGCAGAAGCTAGTTATTTTATACTATGAAATCGTCAAAGTTCCCAGTCAAAAGTTCTGAGGTTAGCATACATAAAATAAAGAAAAAAAAACTGCAATCGAATTGAGAACCTCCTCCTTTTTTAAAAGTCCGTAAAAAATAAGTTTAGTAGTTCCACGGTAAGCGGTTATCCTCCAATACGGATTATTTAAATAGGTATCTTATAACAGTGTTCCGCAAAGGGTGTACCGCAAAGGGTGTGCCGCGCACACTGGTGCCGTGGTCGTTTATTGGTGTGCCTCAGAAAAATAAAGTTTACGTTTATTGATTAATAATAAATATTGTTTCGATGATTAATAAATAAATGTTGGTTAATGTTACTTAAAAAATGACTTTCTATTTGTGGTGTACCTCCAAAATATTTTCCTATTCCTAGGTGTACCTTGAACACAAAAAGTTTGCGGAACACTGTCTTATAACTAGAGACCGGATTATATGCAACATAAAAAGCTTGTTATATGCATGCAAATATGCATGAAAAATGCTTGAAATATGCACGGAAATAGGCAGAATATGCGAAAATAAATGAAAAAAAAGTAAGTTTTTATTTTTTTTATTTCAAAATCAGCATACAATAAGTAAATTACTTTTTGATAGGCGAAAATAAGTATCGTAACATGACATTAAAATTATTTAAATTTTTTTGTAAACGTAAACAATCAAGTATTTTTCCAAAATTTCAGTGGTAAGATTGTGTCTTCGCTCATTTAGAATGTTTTTGTAAGTGGAAAAGGTTCGCTCCACATCGACTGAGGTAACTATGGGTAGAATTTTAACTTGGGTGCTATGTTAGTACTTAATATGCTTTCTGCCAAAAGTTCTGGTGTCCCATTAATAAAACTATCCATTAGACACAAACTTTCAAAACCTGGGTTATTGTTCAATATAATTGTTTTCAAAGTTTTTTTTTAAGTTTATGCGGCAATGTTATTGGCAACGTAGAGTTAATTTGGCGTTGTTTGGATAGATTCAGTCAATGCCAGACCGCGAGTTTCAAGCTTTTTAATACTTTCAGGTATGTAGGAAAAATGAGTGCAAATCACGGCTGTGTAATATTGTAAATGTACCGATAATATGCATCATAACTAGATCTTAGGTAAAATATGCTATTACCGCTGAGAATGGCTTAAATAAGCAAATGCATATGCAAATATGCAAATGCATATAATCCGGTCCCTACTTATAACATACACACACGGTCCTCTGTTACCACGGTAAGCAACGTAATAAGTAACAGCCTACTGCTATAGTTACATTTTTTATTATAAATATCGAACCCGCTACCCGCGGAGCAGAAAGCAGGACCACTACAAACTTGACCAACGGGCTAGTCGATATTTACTTCTTAGAATTTCTCTAGTGTTTTTAACCTACTATTATAAAGCTGAAGAGTTTGTTTGTTTGAACACGCTAATCTCAGAAACTACTAGGCCGATTTGAATAATTCTTTCAGTATTAGATAGCCCATTTATCGAGGAAGGCTATAGGCTATATATCATCACGCTAAGACCAATAGCAGCGAAGTCCATGCGGACGAAGTCGCAGGCAGAATCTAGTAATAAATATGGTCCTTCACAAGATATTTTTCTAAATATTTCTGGAATTGGCAACCTTACGGCCACCATCCAAGCGTTATATTCAAATTAGTGGAAAAAATATAACAATAAAGATAAGAAATTTCCCAATTTACCTGCACCGCAACATGTATCATGATAATTGTAACTGCAACGAATTTTGCAAATAGGAAGTTGCGAAACTGATCCATATACCGTTACATGAAACACTACTGGTTCAATCAGTTACTGATACGTTAATTAGTATTGAAATTATTTTACAGCTTGTACCTACTAATTTTAGTTCGTAATATTTAAAATTTTCCAAAACTTTATTTACTCGCTTCAGCCTGTAATATCCCACTAATAAGCCTATTTCCCCATGTAGGAGAAGGATCAGAACTTAATCGGGTGTAAAGCGGGTTGGCGGATATATTCCCTACTATGAGAGTGAGTATGATGACGATCGCTATCAGGTGTACATGATAACAACAGGGACAAACACACAGACCACGGCAAACATCTATATGGCCATTACGAATGTTTGTCATGTGCGGGGATCGAACCCGCAACCGCCAGCGCAAATGTCTAAAACACTATAATTATGGCTATTGTGAAACACACACACAGTGTTTCCGGACCCCCGACAGAAGAGAATATCCTACTGGGGGCCGTTGAATGTGAAGCGTTTATTATTATTTTTAAAACAAATAATGACAGCTGACAGTATAACCGCTTGAAAGATAGACTAGATAATTTACTGGCCAGTCAATATAGTAGCAACATCCATTGTAGCTCTACGGGTAAGGTGTGGCTATAATACATACAATACATTAATAATACATTGTACAATACCTCATAAATATCGTAAGCGTAGCAGTTACTATAAACGTCAACACAAGAAACATTCATCCTTTCTTATCAATATCATGTTTTGTATGAATAGCCCAGTCGAATTAGTACTTATATTAGATTTACAAAAATTGGAAGCAGCAATTTTCCCTTCGGAAGTCGTTAGGGGGGGGGGGGGTGTACCTACTGGTACTTGTCTGAATTCAAAAATTAGGGGTACCTACCAGACTTGTTGCTTCATCCGCCATCTTGATTGAACCCTTTAAGGGTTACTTTTTGTCTCTTGAATAACTCGTTTATTTTTAATTTTACACGAAAAATAGTTATTACAAAAGTTGTTAAAAATCAAATTTCCTATAATTTTGGTCCCTATCAGTTTTTTCGTAGGGTCGATATTTTTCGATTTATACCTGAGAAGAGTTGTACAGACAGCGATCCGTTACATTTTTATTATATTATGTATTGATTGGTTTAACCACTAAAAAAAAACTAACTACTTCTATGGCCTTCAAAATTCAAGGTCCTTATCGCGCTGACTTTCCTTCGTGTATTTTACAATCTATAAGGTACGTGACATTGTCGAAATCATCTGCTCTATTCGGGCACTATAAAGGGCCCCGTAGACGATTAAATATTTGATCAAACTTCATATTAAATTTCTGTTTGACAAACGTGTTTGTCAAATTATTTGATCGTGTGCGGGGCTGCGGGCTTTTTTGATATGTTTTTTATATGAAAACATGAAGTTTGATCAAACAAGTTTGACAAACATGTTTGATGGTTTACGGGGCGCATAACTGTTGCCTGCAGATCCGGGACCCTCCAATTAAAGTGGTTGAAAGCTCCCGCAGGGGGTTTAGTGCAGTAGTGGCAACCCCAAGTGCTAAGTCCGACATACCGTCTAGGACTGCCTACCCGGGCGTCCTGGATATCACCAGTAAATGGGTTACCTTGCGATTAAAAAAAGTAATTAATCCAAAAGAATGAGAGACCGTATTGTTATCTAAATGAAATTGTAACACAAAACACGAACATAATTACAGGAGCAACGCTGATATTATCAAACGTTATCAGACGAAGAGCCATTACGAAACCGCAAAGGCGATCTACTAAACGATGATAAACTAGTTTGAAAATGTATTATGAACTTTATTAAGATTGTGTAACCTTCAAAATAATGTATTTGACTGTGATTAGTTATAAAAATTATTAAACACTAATGTGATTAAATATTCAAAATAAAACAAACAAAAAAATAATAATAATTTCGTCAATGACTTGTTTTAGCAATGATTACAAGGTTTTCGATACAATTAATTGTAAAATAAATTAAATTATAAGATTATTTTCAGCAAACAAAAAAATACATTTTCTTCCGAGCGCCTACAAAAATTATAGCGATAAGGCTTTTTGACACATTAAAAGACCACCTTTCAAGATTTATGACATGTGACGTCATAGATCACAATAGCCTTACAAACTTACAAAATAACCGTTACCAACTTACCAAACCACGTCAATAAGAACGTTAGCCTAAAAATATATTCCATCGAATCCGATTGACCGAACAATCGACTTTCTCCATTTAATAGGAAATTAATTCACACAAAAGTGAAAGAAGTCGTTCGGTACATAAAACATCCAGAGCACATTCGAAGCAACGATTACGCTTCCTAACTATCGCATAACAGGCCGATTTGAATAAATGAATAATCATTTACCTAATTGTATCCTTTGTTTAGCTAATTACATATGTACGTACGAATTAATACGGTTTTTTAATTGACTAGCAAAACATTTTGTTCGACGCTTGTGTGTTAAATGTTGTATAATATGTATTCATAAATGCACTAGCTGTGCCCCGCGGTTTCGCGGTAATTTGAGATGAAAAATAGCAATTTTTTTTTTTTTTATATCCCTAGGTCGGCATGGCTCACCTGATGCTAAGCGATTACCATATCTTATAGACTTCTGCAACACCAGCAGCATCGCAAGCGCGTTGCTGACCCTATCTTCAATTCCCCCAGGAGCTCTGGTCACTTTACTCACCAAACAGGAATACAACACTGCTTGAAAACAGTATTATTTAGCTGTGACGTTCTGTAAGCTCGAGGTACTACCCCAGTCGGGCTGCTCCATATTTGAGCAGAAAATTTCCTTCAATAGCCTTCCTCGGTAAATGGGTAGCTCGGTAATGCGAAACCGCGGGTATAGCTTGTCAGATATTGTACAGAGAGAAAATATTTGTCAAATAAAACGATCGCAGTTTTTTATGTGTTATAAAATATAAATTTAAAATTTGGTTGCAAATACTCGACTACGAGACCAATACTCTTAAACAATTTTGAAACACATACTCTTGCCATATGTAACAGTTTCGTTATATCTACGTAACTATATACCTACATATTGTTTTAGGCAACAGTTACAATCGACATACTTTGATTCACGTCCTACATAACTATTTTAAATAATAAAATAATGAGATGAATTTCAATGTTTGTCGAATGTATGTAGACAAACACACATGCATTCTTCTATTGTCTTGAGTTTTACAATGTTTTGCGCAATATTCTTAATTTTTCATTTCGTATGAACCTTCTATAAAATGTTAGTATTAATAAAATCAAAATAATAATAATAAAAAAAAATGCGGTATTACTACAGCCGTTCTCGAGTTTAGCGACACAGCCACTAATACAAAGCTAGACACACCCGCTAGCTACAACACATAGATTTGTATTAACAAATACTGTATTGACAAACTTTAATGACACATGACAGTTACATGATTACATTTAACACGACGTAATAACAAATAATAGGTTACACGGAATTTCGTGAACACGCAAAACACACATTTTGATTTGAGCACTTAAAAATGATTGTTTTTGTAGCAAAGATGATGTTTTTAACGAACACTGTTTTTTCTGTTAATGTGTGAACTATTTCGAATTTAAAATAAATAAACATCTCCCATTCAATGGCCGCCAAACTAGTGTATCAGCAAACATTTGTCATTTTTTTAAATATATCTTAAGTAGGTCGCAAGCAAGTGGATACCGTAACCTCTATGAGGAATACTAGGAGCATGGCAAATGTGTTACCGAACCTAACCCCTTACCCTCACTTAGCTGTGATCTTCTGTAAGGTGTACGTACTTCCCCAGTCAGGCTGCGCCAAACTTTAAACCTTTTTAATTGAAGTAGGGCACAGCAGGAAATTTCCTGCTCAAAAAATGGATTAGTCCGACTGGAATAGTACCTCGATCTTACAGGAGATCACAGCAAATAATACTGTTTTCAAGCAGTGTTTTGTTCCTGTTGGTGATTAAGGTGACCAGAGATCCTGAGTGGAGATTGGGGATAGGATCGGCAACGCGTTTGCGATGCTTCTGGCGTTGCAGATGTCTATAAGCTACGGTAATCGCTTACTATCAGGTGAACCTACGCTTGTTGGCTAGTTATTAAAAAAAACTTCGAACAAGACGTTTCCACCAGTGGTCAATCCCCAGTTATGACTTATATTATATCTAAGAATGACCGCTAGCGGCGACATCCAGTTCTTAAACATTTCTGTGTAAATCCGTTGTCGAGCATATAAGATAATTTTACGGCTTTCACGCCTTTTAACCATATAGCACATGTACATCATGAATATACAAAATAAAAAAGTACAAAATATAGTTAAACGAAAATTATTACGAACTCATTTAGACTGCACCACTGAGCATCTTAATAAATATATATGATTAATTTACAAGAGGAATTACAATAATAAAATCTACATAAGTGAGGGATAAAGAATACATATTGTATAAAATAATTTATTGCTTTGCTACTTGGAAACAGCGCATGTTTTAAGTTAAAAGCTTTTTTAATTTCATTAATTGAAACATTTTACGTATATTTTCTTATATTTCAATAGGTTATAATTTGTTCTGTTTAAGGCTAAGAACTCACGGAGCGATTTTCGCCCGCGTCCGCTGCGGTTGCGGGCCCGCAGCTTCTGTAGAATGCAAATATTTATATAAAAAATTAAAGCACATTTCACGACGCGTTTTACGCCCGCGGTGTACGCGGTTGTATGCGGCTCCCGCTGTACCGGCGGGCAACTAGTAGAATCGCGCGGGCCGCGGTTACCCGCAGCCTCGGCGGGTGGCGCCCGCGCGCTTTGCGATCGGTTGGCGGGCGACCGCGGGGGCCGGCGGGTGGCGCGGCCGGACTCCGGAGGTACAGAGATCCGGCCATTTTGATTTAAGTGACTTGTTATTACACGTGGCATCGTGACGTTGTCAACAAACAATAAGTATAATATTCTAATAAAATGGATATTTAAATAGATCTCTTAATTACCTTAGTACAAGAAAGGCCAGTTCTATCATCGGGCGATGATCGCAACCGCGGCGGCCGCGTAACCGCGCGAATAACCGGTCTCGTGAGTTTTGAAATAAAACCGCAGATCCACGACCGCGGCGGTTGCGGGCGAAAATCGCTCCGTGAGTTCTTAGCCTAAGGCTATGATATAACTGGATATAACTGGATGATAGAACTGGCCTTTCTTGTACTAAGGTAATTAAGAGATCTATTTAAATATCCATTTTATTAGAATATTATACTTATTGTTTGTTGACAACGTCACGATGCCACGTGTAATAACAAGTCACTTAAATCAAAATGGCCGGATCTCTGTACCTCCGGAGTCCGGCCGCGCCACCCGCCGGCCCCCGCGGTCGCCCGCCAACCGATCGCAAAGCGCGCGGGCGCCACCCGCCGAGGCTGCGGGTAACCGCGGCCCGCGCGATTCTACTAGTTGCCCGCCGGTACAGCGGGAGCCGCATACAACCGCGTACACCGCGGGCGTAAAACGCGTCGTGAAATGTGCTTTAATTTTTTATATAAATATTTGCATTCTACAGAAGCTGCGGGCCCGCAACCGCAGCGGACGCGGGCGAAAATCGCTCCGTGAGTTCTTAGCCTAAAGAAGAAAATACAAAACAAAGTCAAACACCACGTCTTTTAAATTTAGATTGTAACTAAATAAATAATGTATAATTAAATAAGTCCGTGGCAGTCTTTATAGTCTATTACATAGTAGATAAGCACCAAAAGCAGCGTCTGAGGTAAAATGACCGCAACGGACTAAGGTAAGGACTGCGACGAAAATACCTTCATAATTATGTCTGTCCAGTGACATCAAGGCGTGGGTGAAGTGGACCTTCGCCCACGGCCTTACGGCGCCCCCAGACTTTACCACATTTATCTAATTAATTTGATCACTTCTAAGCTCAAAAAATTACGTCACATAAGGTATGTTTGTCTGGGGCCTTGCAAGAACCTCTAAATGCGACTACAAGGCCATTATGACTATCTGAAAAGTTTGCAACTGTCCATGAATTACGAGATTTAAACAGACTGTGGAAACGAAAGAAGACGGAAAGTGTATCAGTTCAGGCTCCGCCTGTGTAAAGGAACCCTACCGAGCGTCTTATGCCGGCCATACACGCTACGGTCTACCGGAGAGAAAAACTGTACAGGTGTGCCTGCGCAGGTCCACCGAACACCGGTATCGTGTATGGGGACGTTCCGGTGTACCGGAGCGGTCTTCAGTTCTTTTTGCGATGGCATCAAAGGAGGACGATGACGCGCTGGCATTGCTAGGCCTTGCGTTAATTTAAAAGATAAAATATATATACTTTTAATACCATAATCGAGATAAAAAATTATATATAAAATATATAATTTTTTTATCTCGATTAATATATAATTTTTTATCTCGATTATGGTAATCTTTGTTTTTAATTTGCCAGAGACATGGATTACTTTTATAAAAATCTTGAAGGATTTTTTTTTCTTGAATTCGCCATTTTTAATTGCTGAATTACGTATTCGTGACAAGCGACGAGACAACCATCCGAATGAAAAACTAAAAACAACTGACGCGACCTGCGCAGGCGACCGGAGTATACGCACACACGTACAGGTACACCGTAAGGTGTACCTTGAAAAAATTGATTTTCGAATTTGCTCCGGTCGCCTGCGCCGGTTAAAAAAACTGCACAGGTCTATTCCCACACACGTTCCGGTGTACCTGCGCAGGTGAACCTGTACAGTTTTCCTCTCCGGTAGACCGTAGCGTGTATGGCCGGCATTAAGCGATGGCTAGGCCAAGTTAAGCAGTAAGCTGTACATCTAACTCAACGGCCTAACCATTAAATAATGTAAAATATCGTGTAACGTAAAGGAGTTTTAGGATAGAAACCTGACAATAAAAGCCAGCATAGCCTATCATAGCATATCATAGCCTACGCCTATATAGCCCATAGTCTAACCATATATGATGAAAAAGACCAAGTGGTAAAATAATTTTAAACGATTTAACTCATCGCCTTTTTGCATCCACCGGTGACAGAGGGCTGGTGCATTTTTGTCCAGAGAATCGACATAGCGATTCAGCGGGGAAATGCTACCAGCATTCTTGGACAAGCACTGTAGTGCACGAGGACTGCAATTATTTAATTCTAAAGATGTGGTTTGTAAATATGTATAATGTTGTAAAATTACGAAATAAATTATTTTTTCTAAATAAAAAATACAAACTAACACGCTTATCTTGTAGTATCAATAATACTTTAATTATATTTTAAAAAATAATTTAAAGAAATTTATTTTAATAATTAAATTATTATGAAACTGAACTAAGATATTAAAATGTAACTGTAAATGTGTTTCAAGGAATTCGAGCATGAGAAATATTTCTCTAATAATATCCCTATTTGTTTATTCCCCAATAGACTTTGATATACAAACAAAGTTATAAACTTTACCTCTTTATAATATTAGTATAGATAAATCAATTGCTGTTCGTTAGTCTCGCTAAAACTCGAGAATGGCTCGACCGATTTAGCTAATTTTAATCTTGAAATGTTTGTGGAAGTTCAGGGAAGGTTTAAACGGTGAGAAACATAAATAATATGTAACGGAAAATACTAAAAACGACGATTTAATTTTCCAATACAAAATGTTCCTAGCGGGGAGATTTAATGTCTTGTCAAAAACGTTGTCAATTTGTGTGGTTGTCAACTATTTTTAGGTGCGTTCAGAAAGTATTTTGTGTATATTTTTCACAAAAATACGGAGAATTTCAAAAAGTTCACCGGGCCATCTAGTATTTCTATAAATATTGCTATTTATTGGCGATGTTTTTATGTACGCAATTAATTTATTTATAAAAAATATTCACATGTTATAAAACAAAGTCTACCGCCCGCTATGTTTAATCTGCTAGCAATATAATGCTATTGAAATAAATGAAATATGATGGTAATGTTGACAAAACCGAAAGGAATCGCGCCTCGAATCATCTCATCGGACCTCAGAGGTATAGTAAAATAATTTAGGTAATTGAGAATAGGTCACTACACGTGAGGTGTGTGAGATTACCGACAGTGAGGACTGTCTGTCAATCTACACTACACTACTATGTCCATCTTAGTTTTAAATTATTAATTTGACTACTAATCAATATATTTTCAATTATTTTTCGTGTATTCTTATTTTATGTACGCTCGTAGCTTCTAAAAAAATGTCAAGTTTAATGGGGTAATTCTTTTACCTTAAGTAATCGTAATCGTTAAAATTATTGGGCACCAAAATCCAAGCGTGGGTCTGGTCTCTGTTATCAGTCGGATTCTCTCGAGGCGATCTTCGTCCACACTCCGCAGCCGCTTATGGTGGCAAAAATTACTATATTATATCTAAAAATTCTAAAATAAAATAATCCAAGAAGCTTAACAAAATTTGTTTTTTATTTGACTATTTAATAGTCAAATAAATTAATTCCAAGCCCGTAGTTCCAATAGGTGTTAAATTTTAATATGATTTATATTGGGGGACAGCGCGTACGCAGTCCCCACTACCAAAAATTACGCGTCCGAGTTATCCGCATTAGGGATAATCGCAGAGGTCAACCCTACCGCAGTGCAATGATGGGGCCTCGCTCTGGGGGAACCGCCTTCATGATCACGGTATCCCCTACGCCAGGTAAGTATGATTTCGCAAACTAACGCCGCGGTACTCATGTTACGCGAAAAAATCTAGCCAGCGCGATGCACAATACGAGAAAAAACGTACAGCGCCATCTATCGAAGCTCGGCGCGAACTACTGTCAATGAACTTGTGCCGTGTACGGTAAGAAAGCTTCTTTATTTTTATAGATGTAATGAATGTTACAAGCGATGAAATTGAAAACTGTTTCATTTCTATTTCAATTAAAATTTATATAACTTGGCATAAATTAATATTAACGAGATATAAATTTGTTTCAAACAGAATTAAACAATACTCCCGTCAATGATGGTTTAATATTCAAATCTACAAATTAATATCACAAATTGTTACGAAGTTTAGTTGAAAATGACAAATTCCAAAGTTCTGAATGCTCTGATATAATTCTTAACTTAATTAAATGTTTCAAAGCTTCTGAAACATTTGCAAATATGAAGCTGTAAAGGGTTTAGCCTTTTCGTGTGACGAATCCACATTCTTAATTACACGAGGGACGACGATTATGAAATTTTACTTTCTTTTATAATGGTTTTGTTAATTATATGTTTAATTAGTATATAAAAAAGTTTTCATTTTGAATTTTGTTTTTGTTTTAGATGTAACAAATATGATAAAGCAATAATTATAAAATTGATTCTGAACTTCGTATGGACTAAGGTTACATCATTAAAGCAATACTGATAATGATGGCTAATCTAAATATATATGTATATATAAAATGCTTTGTTAGTACGTAAATACACAGTTTTCTCTATAACCATCAAATCCAATCAACTTCCCGTTGATGTGGTAAATACCTCTTGGTCTCCAGATGGTAGTAAGGGAGTTTGGTCGCGGACGCTCGCGGTTGGTGTAAGTGGGTGGTGAAAATATTAAAACATATATTTCTGTCCTTTTCTAACGCATTAGGACATCTGAAAAGATCTCAAAATTTCTGTAATGGTCTAGAAAGTTTCTGCGATGTATTTTAACACGAGCAACGCCGGGTTTCGCTGCTAGTATAATATAAGCCACTATAAACACGTCAACATATTTTAACGTTCCTATATCTCTACATATTTGATTGTTATGTGTGCGTAGTGTACCAAATGAGCATACTGTCTGCCTGATGGAAAGCGGTTACCGTATCATATGCCTGGTCTCCGACGCCACCCCCGACCATCCCAGAATCTAGGCTCTGTAATCACAACAGCAACACAACATTACATGAGTGCAGTATTATTTACGCTGTAGCTGTTGCGCTGGCGGTTGCGTGTTCGATTGACCGCACATGACAAACATTTGTATTGGCATACAGATGTTTGCCGTGGTCTGGATGTTTGTGAAGTCCTTGTGGGTCTCCCCGCCGTGCCTCGGAGAGCACGGCCGTCGGTCCCGGTTGATATCATGTACACCTGATAGCGATCGTTACTCATAGTAGGGAATATATCCGCCAACCTGCATTGGAGCAGCGTGTTGGCTCCGATCCTTCTCCTAAATGGGAAAGAGGCCCATGCCCAACAGTGGAATATTACAGGCTGAAGCGGGTATTATTTAGTTTTAGCCTTCTCCAGTAGAACTGCTCGAAATTTTGACCAAGATTTTTTCTCCTGTGCGCCACCTCAATAAATAATATTTATAAAATTGTAACATAAAACGGTCTGGTACAATCTAAATGTTAAAACTATAATTTACTTAATATAGTCAATAGTTAAAGCATTGGTTTTAGTTGCGTTATTAAAACAAATTTAGAAGCGCTGAAGCGTTAAAAATTAACTAGGTGTGTATTACCAAATGTTGTACGATTCAATGGTTTTGACCTGATTTAATAAAGGGTTCACATCGTTTTGTGTTTCGTTTCTATAAGATTTTTTCTTAAAATGGTTAGGTTTTATTATGTTGTCTTTAATTTATTCCTATTGTAAGATTTCATTTTTCATAAAAAATTTATATAATTTCAAATCGTTTTAACAAAGAATCGACCAGGACTAAAACACGAGGCTACAGAGAGAGAAAAACTAATGACACAAGGAATCTCTTATAGTACCTATTCATTATGATAATTGTGAAAGCAAAATTAAATTACTATGTAACATAAATCAAAAGTAGTTACATGTTTAAATTTTTGTTACTGAACTTATTTTAGACTAGCTGTGTCCCGCGGTTTCACACGCGTTAATTTAAAAAAAATATTGCCTATAGCCTTCCTCGATAAACGGGCTATCTACCACTGAAAGAATTTTTTAAATCGGACCAGTAGTTTCTGAGATTAGCGCGTTCAATCAAACAAACAAACTTCACCTTCAGCTGTATAATATTAGTATAGATTTGCATTATCAGTATTAATTTTTGATCTATCAAGCAAGCAAAACAAGAAAATATTACAAAATCAGAGCATATAAACGCTTTCAATAAGCGGAAGAAACATGCAGAAAATTTTCAGAACGTAAAGATTTTCGTACAAATTTTAAACTTAAGTTCGGTTTACATTACGAGTTCAAAAAGGCTGAGTACGTTTAGAACGGGGTTTCTTGTATAAATCACTTAAACGCGGTTTCCAGAACTAGTAACTAGGAACTTTCAACAACTACTACACTTCCGGCTTTGGTAGTTCTCAATGCACGAGTCGTGTATGTTCCAGTTACTACATTAGTTATATAATGAAATTTTTCGAGCCTTTGCGGAATTGTTTTAGAAAGTTTACCAAAAAGCAATTAAATTGTCAGGATCTTAAAAAAATCGTGTGATAATATTCTGAACGAAAATTTGAAGACGTATACTTTGAATCTATACTAATATAATAAAGCTGAAGAGTTTGTTTGTTTGTTTGAACGCGCTAATCTCAGGATCTACTGGACCGATTTGAAAATTCTTTCAGTGTTAGATAGCCCATTTATCGAGGAAGGCTATAGGCTACATATCATCACGCTAAGGCCAATAGGAGCGTTGCACCAATGAAGAATGTTTCAAGTTCGTTTTTTTTTTCTTTTGAGAGCTTCCGGTGCGTAAACGGTTAAAGTTTCGCACAAGTCATGTATGACATAATTTATCCTATTCCACGCGGACGAAGTCGCGCGCAGAAGCTAGTGTTAGATACGATTCATTTACTTTTTATCTTAACTCTCTTTTCACTTTACGTTAACTGCGTGATTTACGAATGTTGTTTTCTTTAATTGTTAAACAAAATGAAATATAACGAATCTGTTGAATCTGGTGTCTTAATTCTCCTAAAATTTGATGAAATAAATTAAGCTCAGACTTCTATTGCTTATACAGTTTTCCAGTTCAATAACAGCCAAGCTGATCTTTATACTCGTCGCAGTGTGGTAAACCATAGCAAATTCTTGTTAATTATTATCTGCAATGCGAGCCTCCCGTCGCCTTCCGTCCACGCTTCATCTAACAGGGGTCAAGGGCGAGCTACTTGAGAAATATACGTTTCAAACCATGTTTAGTAACCCTTGCATTGCAGATTGTTTATTGTTTGAGATGAAAGTTGTGATAATTCTTGATTTTTACATACATTACATTTATACATACATTCTTGATTTTACGTTAAGCCGTCGGTCCCGGTTGTTATTATGTACACCTGATAGCGATCATTACTCATAGTAGGGAATATATCCCTACTATGAGTTGGACCCGCATTGGAGCAGCGTGGTGGATAAAGCTCCGATCCTTCTCCTACATGGGGAAGAGGCCTATGCCCAACAGTGGGATATTACAGGCTGAATCGTGATCGTGTTGATTTTTAAATACGAAATAAAATTAAACAAAGCAAAGAGAGTAAAAAGTAAGCACTTTAAAGTTTAAGCATTTCATAGTCTTGACCATTATTTTTAAACACTATTGTAAAGTATGGTGGGTAGTTTTTAGAAGAAATTTAGAATCGACTTCGAAAGGTGCATGTATTTATGTTTTCAGTTGGTATTTTTTTAGATAAGTATGTACGTACACCAATATTATAGCGGTTCGTGGGTCAGTTAGCTTTAGTCATTGGATTAAGTAGATTTAGTTATAAAGTTACATACGTCATTCATTGCAAAACAATTTTGTTATCACAAAAAAAAGTTTACATACCTATGAAAATATATAAAAAAGTTATGTTACATAAATATTAACTATAATAACAAAATAATAATTGTAAGACCTTATAACATGAATTAACATGATCTAAAAGCGCTATCAAAACCTACAGATAACTAGATAATAAACAATCACAAATGTCTACCACATCATAACAATCGTTTGACTGTTCTCAATGTTCTCATCAAACATCGCTTATTAATTTATTCCTACTAAAAAGCGATTCTGAGAACACGTAGAAGAAATTATTTATCACATCAAAGACGAAGCCTCCAACATTGCTCCCAACGAATGGGTATAATCATACGTAAATTACATTTCCAGCAGCGCCGAAGGTAATTGTCGCTTCGTAAGGTATAAAGCAACTGTTTTATATCGTAGCTAGTTTACCGCCCACGGCTTCACCGTTGTTATAAAAAAAATGCGTACGTACAAAGCACACATGTCAGAAGTGAAACTTCTTTGGCAAACTAATTGAAAAAAAAATAATTAAAAACTAATTGAAAACTAAGGTGAAGCGGGATACGAGGCGGGTGACGGACAAAATAGGCGGTATCATAATTAAAAACAATAACGTCGCCGTCCCATTAAAACGCGTTGCCGTTGTCGTAAAAATTTTAACCTCATGCACGTAAAAAAGTTTCACTTTAAAAACTAATATTGTAAATATCTCAGGTTCTAAGTGGTAGTATTTAGACAAAACATGCATACGTTTTTGAGTTATAGAATTACAGCAATACAACTGAGAAAACTTTAGCAAATTACATTCAGTAGTGAAGTAATACCCGGACAAACTACAATAAATAATATTTTGGCTTTTATTAGCCTCACGAAGACTCTTCACACATTTTCTCTCAAATATCTTCTATGTAATATATAATCAGCTACAGTTTTATTACAGGTATAAATAGAAGCGGTAGGTAATAACACACTAAGCTTGAGGGTAATTGATACTGGATTACGTTCAGAAATCGTCGACGTAATTGGATCGGGTCTCTTCTTATACCGTTCCCGTCTCTCAGCGTGTTTATCTTTGCCTCGACGCATATCTTAACTGGAGCTATTTGCTTCGTTTGCTATCGAGTCTTCCGATTCGTTAGAATTAAAATATCTACATAAATAAAACAAATCTCTGAAATGTACCTATGTATGGGCATTTCGAACGACTGCACTAAATTGGATAATTCTTCTTTTTTTTTCTTTATTGTCAGGGACAATAAGGTTTGTATATAAGAAAAAAAAATGGTCGTGCCTATTAACGAAAAAAAAAAATGGCAGTATGTAGTTCAACGTGTATAGTTACAAAATATATAAGCAGAAATGATGATGATGTCCCAAAACTTTTGGAATATTTAGGTTCGGAGACTTACCTAAAAAGGGCCAAAATTGTTTACAGGAATGCTGTCATTCTTAAATCTTAAATCAAGACCTTGGTTGGTGGCTTCTATTTAAGATAGTTCTTAATGCAGTCCAAATCATTAAATGATTACAAAATAATCACTACCATACAGGTACCTACAAAGCTATTGCGGACGAAACCGAGTAATAAAACTAGTATTACAAAGAAGTATTTTATGGATCATATCGAATGTTTCTTGAAAACATGTTGTTATATAAATAAGATCTTTGAAATTGGTTTAAATATAAGTGGATTATTATGTGTTACATATTTAGGTTATTCATTAGATGTGTGGAATGAATTTAGGGGGGAGGGGGGTGGAGGGGAGGGAGGGGGGTTGGGGGGTTATCCTCTGGTACCACTCCCACGGTGCGAAAATCCATTAAAACGAAGATATCTATAACTAAAATTTTTATGTTAAAATAGTGTAGAAAGTTACCGAATATATGTGTGGAATGAATTTATGGGGTTTTAGGGGGGAAAAGGGGGGGAGGGTGGGTGAATTACCCTCTGGTACCACTCTCACGGTTTGAAAATTTAAAATTATACTACTAAATTGCATAATGAAGTCAAATAAAAAAAACCTATCTTATTTCAATATTAAACTGTTTACCGGCATATTTTTGTCACAGAAACAAAAAAAATAACCCTAACCTATCTAATTTCAATATTAAACTGTTTACCGGCATATTTTTGTCACAGAAACAAAAAAAAATAACCCTAACCTATCTAATTTCAATATTAGACTATTTACCGGCATATTTTTGTCACAGAAACAAAAAAATAACATATAGTTAGCATATAGTATAGCAACTTCGTTTTAATGGATTTTCACACCGTGGGAGTGGTACCAGAGTAATACACCCAACCCCCCCCCCTTCCCCCCTAAAACCCCATAAATTCATTCCACACATATATTCGGTAAGTTTCTACACGATTTTAACATAAAAATTTTAGTTATAAATATCTTCGTTTTAATGGATTTTCGCATCGTGGGAGTAGTACCAGAGGGTAATCCACCCACCCTCCTCCCCCCTTTTCCCCCCTAAAACCCCATAAATTCATTCCACACATCTAATGAACAGCCGACATGTTTATTATAGCAGCATTTATATTTTAATTAAAAAACATAAAATTGTAAAAAAAAATATGTTTAAGTTATTTTGATTATGAACTAGCTGATCGAAAATATATTCGTCCCGTCTTAAGGCGCCTATGCGAATCGGACAAAATCATGCTCTTTTTCAGGTCATTTTGTGACAAAACTAAAGAAAATAATATATAACGAATAATTATTTCATAGAGATTGGGTCTTCATCTTCAAACAGAAGGCTGTTTTTTAAATCTAGTTCTTATATTAATATCGTATTAAACGTTTTTCCATTACCATTTTCAAGAAAATGAACAAAACGGGTAGATTTTCGGGTGATGTTTGTTCTATTATACACATATATTAAGTTTTCTAAAAATAGTATGAGCAGGAGGATATGTTCAATTTTAAATGGAAGGCTGAAAATAATACAAAAATGCCACCAATAGTCTTAAAAAAAATAAAAACTGGAGCTAATTTTTATACACATTTTGCTATTAAAGATGATTCTTATTCCAATGCAGTAAGGTTTATTTTATTATTGATTTTTGTTTTAAACATAATTCAATTTTTCGAACGAGACCTCACTTCGCGCTCGGCCGCTGTTGTGAGTAGTCGCTGTGTCGCTTGTTAGCAGCCCGTCGCGTTGAAAACATCGCTTATTTATAGTATCATTTTATTAATTTTATTAGATAAACCGAGTTTGATACTTGACATTGATAAGGTAAGATCATTTTATAATCACACATTTTTATTGCATTATTTTATTTCGCTAAAAGTAGATAGGTAAGTAGTTTCTATATATTCTCTCAGACTTGAGTGAACCTGAAGGTGTACTTCTGTGCTGTGTCGTGTTCAGTACTGTGTCGGGCGTGTCACGGTGCGCACGCGCTCGCTTCTGTTCTTGATTTTTGTAATGCTCGTGTGTAGTGTAATACCTACATCGCGAAAATGACGTCGTATACGGTGAAGTGTAATTTATGTAACATTGTTATTGATGAAATGTTATCATACATTCAAAATAAGATCTCAGTAATAGATGAGGAAACTTTAGTTCGGATTTGTACAACGGCATTTACCAGTGAGGAAATCAATAGATCGAAGTCGTTACTTTTCGAATCTGTACCGACAGAACGACGAAAAATTCAACGAAAGAGGGATGGCAAGGAGCACAGAGATCTAATGGACATTATATGTGTACTGAAGACCACGGAGCCAGACCTTGTGCCAATTTTTGTAGCACGGCAGTTGGAAAAACTACCGCCTGTGACATTTGATCACCTTGACTGCACAAAGCTGCTGAAGGATTTGGTTCGTCTTCAAGACGAAGTTAATAATATTAAAGATACCTACGCTACAGCAAAACAGGTTGAGAACCTTCAAGCAGAGATACAATTACTGCGTAACAACTCTCCGCCGAAATTACCGTTATGTAGTATAAATGTAAAGAGGGGTGGATGGTGTTTGGACAGTGGCCCCATGGGCCTGTCTCAATGTGTTGAGATGGAAAATGAGCAAGACCCAGAATATAAAAGCGCTGTATTTTCATCAGTTTCAAAAAAGGAGAAATCTACCTCCAACGCGGGTGATAAAAATATTGTAACGACTCAAACGAATCAGATTCAAACGAATAGGGTGAGCGAGACACCCAATACGTGTGTGAAAGAGAAAGACGCATCCATGTGTCAAAATCACACAGAGCCGGCAGCGCCTGCGACTGTTCGAGTGTCAGATGACGAAGTTGTCAATGTCAATGTTAATAACCAAAATAACTGGCAAACCGTTGAGCCTAGGAAGAAAAAGAAATTGTCATATCGTTATCTGGGACAAAGGGGAGCAGCGGAGTGTGAAACTAGCAAATTTAAGGCAGCGGAAAGGAAAATTGCGATGTTTATTACCAACATTCATAAGGACACCAGTGAAACGGACATATCAGAGTACATAATGTTGCGAACACAAGAATGTGTTACACTGGAAAAGATCACAATGAAAACTGGAAGAAATCACAATGCCTACAAATTTTTCGTGTCAGAGTGTAAACTATCCTTGTTTTTAGATGTAAATCTGTGGCCTAAAGGTATTATTTTCAGAAGGTTTATGCATTATAGACGTAAACAGAAAACCGGGTTGACACCGGTTGCCGGCGCAACACCTACACGTAATGGATAGTAGTATTCACAAAATCGCCAGCTTTAATTGTAGGGGTGTAAAACGTTCGATAGAGAGTGTAAAGGGCCTATGCCAGATAGCGGACATAATAGTACTACAGGAGACCTGGCTCATGCCATTTGATATACCCTATTTGAGCTCCATTGACAGAGATTTCAGTGCTACTGGTGTTTCAGCGGTCGACACGTCGGCGGGAATGCTGCGCGGGCGCCCCTATGGAGGGGTGGGCATTCTCTGGAGAAGGTCTTGTTTTCAAAATGTGTCAGTGATACAGTGTAATAATGATCGTGTATGTGCTATCAAGATTGTGTGTAGCGATAGACCTATTATCGTGATAAATGTGTATATGCCGGTGGACTGTGTCGACAACCTGACGGAGTTCACGGATTGCCTGGGAACAGTAAGTGCTTTAATTGAGGAAAGCGAAATAGAAACAGTGTACATTCTAGGAGACTTTAATGCACATCCAAATGAATTGTTCTTTTGTGAGTTGTCTAGCTATTGTGATGAGCAACAGTGGGTATGTGTTGACACTGAAATGCTTGGTATCTCTTCGGATGCATACACTTTTATAAGTGAAGCACATGGGTGTAGGCGCTGGCTGGATCACTGTCTTGTAACGCAGTCTGCGGCTCGTTCGGTGTGTAATGTCAGCATAAAATATGATGTTCTATGGTCTGATCACTTTCCCCTAATTATAGAATGTAATCTGAATGTATTAACGCCTAGAGTTGAATCAAAATTGCCCATTATTGATTATGCTGTGTGGGGTGACAGGGATGGGAATCAAATTGAACTTTATAATAGTGAATGTAATAATAGATTTCAACGCATTCAATATCCCGCCGAATTGACTCACTGTGTAAATAAATTCTGCAATGATGATAGTCACAGACGCAGCATTCAGCATTTGTATCATTATATTGTTTCCATACTTAGAGAGTCGGCATCTCTATGCTGTAAACGGGTCAATGGTAGGAAAAAGAAATGTATATACGGTTGGAATAAGCATGTAAAAGCCGCTCACGAGAGGGCCAGGCTGAGGTTTCAAGCCTGGGTGTGGTCTGGAAAACCTTCAGCTGGCATTGAGTATGATGAAATGTGTGAGAGTCGGAGAGTTTTTAAATCTAAACTAAAATGGTGTCAAAATCATCAACACCAAATAAAAATGGACATACTAGCCTCACAACACTCAAATAAGGATTTCCGCTCTTTTTGGAAGACCACAAACAGGATGAATATTCGGCCTGGCCCTCCCGTGAGCGTAGACGGGGAAAGCGATCCAAAGTGTATAGCAAACATATTTAGGAATCACTTTCTTGTGAAGTCACCATTGGGACAGTCTCAGTCTGAGCTTAGCACTGAGGTCCCCGTGGAAGGGTTGATGACCCAGTTTTCTGAGAAGGATGTTAGAGAAGCCATCAGGTCCATCTCGGGTGGAAAGTCACCCGGCCACGATGGGCTTAGTGTTGAGCATTTGCGGTATGGCGGTTACCATATATCGAGAGTGTTGGCAATGTTTTATTCTTTGTGTGTTAGTCATGCCTATCTCCCGTCAGATCTTATGAGAACAGTGATTGTGCCAGTTGTAAAGAATAAAGCTGGTGACTTATCAGACAAGCACAACTACAGGCCTATCTCGTTGGCTACAATACTTGCGAAGGTACTTGACTGTTTGCTTAATACTCACCTTAATAGGCATCTGTCGTTACATGACAATCAATTTGGGTTTAGGCCCGGGTTATCCACGGAGACTGCAGTATTGAGCCTAAAGCATGCAGTCGAATATTATCGTAGACGCAAAACACCTGTTTACGCCTGCTTCCTTGACCTGTCCAAGGCATTTGACCTGGTTTCTTACAACATTCTGTGGAAAAAGCTAGAGTCCATAGGACTGCCTTGGGAACTTATAGGCATATTCAAATACTGGTATGGGAATCAGGTTAATAACGTGAGATGGGCAGGAACATTTTCGGAATCATATGGGCTGGAGTGTGGAGTGAGGCAGGGGGGGTTAAGCTCTCCTTCGCTTTTCAACTTATATGTGAACGAACTGATTGAGACGCTCAGTAGTATGCATATTGGTTGCCATGTTGATGGGGTGTGTCTTAATAACCTCAGTTACGCAGATGATATGGTGCTGCTGAGCGCCTCGGTGTGTGGCCTTAGGAGACTGTTGAAAGTGTGCGAGGGGTATGCTGCAGCACATGGATTATTGTACAATGCCAAGAAAAGTCAGTACATGGTCTTCGAGGTTAAATCGGGTGCACATACTGATGCACCCATGATATCCCTTAACAGAACTCCATTAGATAGGGTTAGTCAATTCAAATACTTGGGACATATATTGACTATAGACCTGAAAGACAATGCTGACATTGAACGGGAACGAAGGGCTCTATCGGTCAGAGCAAATATGATTGCCCGTAGGTTTGCTAACTGCTCTAAATCAGTCAAACATACATTGTTTGGCGCCTACTGTACCAACTTCTACACTAGCAGCCTGTGGAGAGATTACACGCAAAGATCGTATGGAGCCCTTCGAGTCCAATATAACAATGCGTTCAGGGTTCTGATGGGGCTGCCCCGTTGCTGCAGTGCATCTGGCATGTTCGCTGAGGCGCGTTTGCACTGTTTCTGGGCCACGATGCGCCTGCGAGCTGCGTCACTTGTGCGTCGGGTGCGGGCCAGCTCCAACAGAATCTTGAAAATGATAGCAGACAGACTGGACTGTCCCTACATGTTGCGCTGCTGTGGACTGCATGCTCCCAGCAGCTTAGTCTCCTACTAACAGTCATTAGTTATTATTATAAGATTCTAATTTATTGTATTTTTAATATATTTTTAATTGATTTATTTGTGATTTTAATTTAATTTAATTTGGTTTTAATATTGATGGGATTCTGATAGTAATTTTAATTATATTTTTAATTGAATTTTAGTGTTAGTTTTAATATTGATTTTGATTTTAATTATTTTTGATTTAGACATTTATTGTAATTGTAATTAAATTATTATTGATTGTAATTGTTAATCTTTTAAAATTGTAATTTCGATTGAATTTTGATTTTGAGTGTGTCTGAATGTAGCTTAGTTTTAAGAAATCTATGGACTGATGTTGTCTGAAAATAAATTATTATTATTATTTTCTTTTAATTAACATATTTCCTTATAATTACATTTTTAAATATATTTATAAAAAGAGAAAAATAAAAATATTTAAAAATATAAAAATAGAAGTCCTCCGGTAGCAGGTTGAGACCCAGGCCGCCGGTAGTTAAGGCTCCAGGCTGAGGAACCTCCTCACAATGCGGGCCGTTTCAAGCAACACTGCCTTCTGAATCCGACCCTTGATCCAACAGTCAAGCGAGAGTTTCTTAAGGTGTTGGTCGAAACTCTTCGCTAATAGACCATTGACCGACACAACTATAGGAACAATTATTGTTGAGTCCACATTCCACATGCCGGTAATCTCGTGGGCAAGGTCTAAATATTTACTTAATTTTTCTTTTTCGGCCTTTACGAGATTATCGTCATGTGGAACTGTAATGTCAACAATAATTGCTCGGCGCGCTGATCGGTCTACTAGCACTATGTCAGGTTTATTGGCTGCAATAAACCTGTCAGTGACAATAGAGCGATCCCAGTAGAGCAAAGCACGACCATTTTCAAGAAATGGCGTTGGGTTATACCTATAATAAGGCAACTCATTTTCAACGAGGCCGTATCGAATAGCAAGTTGTTGGTGGATAATCCTGGCTACTTGGTTATGTCTGTGCAAGTACTCACCGTTAGCAAGATGACTACAACCGGAAACAACATGTCTAATGGATTCTCCAGGCTTATGACAAGCTCGGCATATGTCTGGAGTTCCATCTTTCATGATATGTTTCCGGTAGTTATTCGTCTTAATAACTTCGTCCATAATTGCACAGACAAAACCTTCGGTTTCTCCGAAGAGGTTCCCATGTTGTAACCAGGACACAGAGCTAGGTTGGTCTACATCTGGGTCTGTCAGAGATTTGTAGAACCGACCATGTAGTTCTTTGCTCTTCCATACGGCCACGCGGTCAACGGTACTCATTACTAAAGGCTTACGCCATTTCTCTTTGCCTAAGGACAGCGGAGTAAAGCCCTTATCAACTGCAACAACGTCCATGTGCATATCGCTTTTGATATTTAAAAAGTACTCTCTGAGATTACACACCTCACGATTGTGGAGATTTTTAACGTTTAAAAAGCCACGACCTCCACATTTTCGTGGGATGTATAATCTCATCAGAGACGATCGAGGATGATGTATTCGATACGCTGTTAACAGTTTACGGACTTGGCGATCAAGGGAATCTAATTCCGTTTGAGTCCATCTTAAAATGCCAAAGGTATAGACGATTAAGGGCATAACCCAACTGTTA
Organism: Melitaea athalia; assembly: GCA_905220545.2. NCBI lineage: Eukaryota > Metazoa > Arthropoda > Insecta > Lepidoptera > Nymphalidae > Melitaea > Melitaea athalia. The sequence goes on along the minus strand of HG992178.1, from coordinate 3,988,363 downwards.
AAGGCACGTACCTTGTTACCACCCGATAGAAAGCTGTTGAGAACTTTCTTCAGCCGGCCAAAGAATCGTTCCCTTACCAGTTGTTTCATGGCTCCGTCATCAATGCCCAATGCCTCTGACATTCCAAGATATTTATAGGTTTCACCTTCGTTGAGAGATCTAAAAGACAAAGAGTTCGTAAGTTTTAAATTTTCTGAGGAGACAATTCTACCTCTTTCTACATGGATGACAGCGCATTTATCCACACCAAACTCCATTCTTATACAAGTGCTAAAAGTTTCTGTTATTTTTAACAACTTGTACAAGTCTGGTAGTTTGGATGCGAAAAGCTTCAAATCATCCATATAAAGTAGGTGAGATATTGCTTTGCTCCCTCTACGAAGGTGAAAGCCCAACCCTGAATCCTCTAACAAAGTGCTTAAAGGGTTCAGGGCTAGACAAAACCACAATGGACTCAAACTATCACCTTGAAAAATACCCCGCATAATCCTTATCGGCTCAGTCGATCCTGGAACATCGACCGCGCCCGGATAACGTAAAAAAGTGTTCCACTGTCTCATACACGTACTCAGAAAAGAGCACAAAGTAACATCAATTTTGTACAGTTCCATAACTTTTATAAGCCATGTATGAGGCACTGAATCATACGCTTTTTTATAGTCAATCCAAGCGGCAGCCAGATTTTTCCGGTTTCGACGTACCTGTTGGCATATGGTCATGTCTATGAGGAGAAGTTCCTTGGTACCGCGACTACCAGACTTACATCCGTTCTGAGTCGTAGCCAAAATATTATTTGCACTAATATGTTTTGTAATTTTTGCGACGAGAACAGATGTAAGTAGCTTATAGATGGTGGGTAAGCAAGTTATAGGGCGGTAGTTTTTTGGATCAGCGGTACATCCCGATTTGTATAACAGGAATGTGGTGCCAGTCGTCATAAATTTTGGCAGTGAATTATTAAAAATTGCATCTTGAAATTGTGATGCCAGGATGGGATGCGAGCTATGGAACCATTTAAGCCAAAAGTTATGCAATCCATCCAGTCCAGGACATTTCCAATTCGACGTTGAACGGATTGCATAACTTATATCTTCTGAACTTATTTTTATTTGTTCCATTTGTGGAAGTGAGCTGCACCTCCTCCTGACAACATCCATCCAATCACTCTCAATGTGGTCAATGGGGTTCGACCAAATATTACGCCAAAAATTAGTTATCGACTCTCGGGTAGGTAAATCATCATTGACCACATTAGTAGTGCACTGTTCCCAATTCCTGTATACTTTTCGTTGGTCGCTTTGAAACATGCTATTCTGATTATATCGATCCCTGCGTTTTTTATACCTCTTAATGCGTTTTGCCCATGCACAGAGCTTTTGTTTCAGAAAATCAATGCGATCTGAGACTGATGTTATGTACTCGTTGGATGTTATATTTGTACCCGCAAAAGCCTGGTGTACAAACCGCATGATTTTCGGGCGCCTGTTACCTGCCCTGAAACATGTTAATTTGGCTATTAGGGTTCTGGTCAAATTTATTCGTTTTTCAATCCTGGCCTGCCAAGCTGGAGCCGTGTGCGATGGTAAAGTAATTTTATTTGATGTAAATTTCACTCCAGCTACATTACACACAGCTGCAGCTCCACAGTACAGAACTGAGTGAGTATCAGCTAAATTTTGAGTGCTGTCTAAATATTCTTTTAAAATTGTATCCATAACACCTACTAAAGCCAAATTACGTCTGTGAATAGGCAAACGAGGTAGCTGTGGCCTAATATTTGGTGGCATGGATCTATATTTCAAAATAGCATCCTCCAAAGCTCTCCTCATAGGCTCATTATCCTGTTCGTTTACCGACAAATCAACACTGTTAGGAGATATATTATTTAAATTTATTACCTCTCTTTGCTCTTTTTGTGATGTTTGTACAGCACGAATGTGACTAACAGTATTAAATTGTGGTAAATTTGTACGCAGCCGCTCAAGTACAGATTCATCCAGGAGATGACAACGCTGAATGGCTCGTACTTGATCCGATAGTCGTTGTGCGGTTACGGTGACAGTTGGTTCAAGCGCCTGAAACAGAGACAGCATCGTTGAACGATACGCAGTAAGGTTAATTCCCCCTCCTGTTGCCTCATAGTACGCTCGCATGACACTCTCATTCATTTTATGAGTCCATCTCATGCGGCGCACAGCACCACCGGCAGCGGGATTTCTTGTTGGGGCGCGTTGCCCCTGAACGTCCAAGCTAACTGGTGGCGGGCGTATGACTCGTCGACGTTTAGGTCTTCTTGTAGACGAGTCAGCATCGTCAGCATCCGATTCCGCGGTAGACGGCGGTGTTTCATACTCATCGTCTGTTGACGACTGTGTCTCGGAGCGCGATGGTACCTTTGATGTTGATTGTGCGTGTTGTCCTCTGGCTTTATTCATTTTACCTTATTGTTATTGGTCATTTTAATGATGTTTTAATTTTATTTTCGTATTTAAACACATTTTAAATTAATAAATTAAATGACAAGATAAAAAACGCGTCATTTCAGATGACAGCTGCCAGGTTTTTTATTATTATTATTATTATTATTATTATGTGACTGCTACGGAACTCCTTGACGTGTAGGACTAGCAGTGCCGAGTTTGGTATCGTTTTAATAGTTATGATAAGACCTTACCTCTTGACTGGATGGAGTGACCTGAAGGTATACTTGAGTGACTGCTACTGGAACTCCTAGAGATATAGAGCTAGGCGTGACGAGTTTGGTATCGTTTTAATAGTTATGATAAGACCTTACCTCTTGACTGGATGGAGTGACCTGAAGGTATACTTGAGTGACTGCTACTGGAACTCCTAGAGATATAGAGCTAGGCGTGCCGAGTTTGGTATCGTTTTAATAGTTATGATAAGACCTTACCTCTTGACTGGATGGAGTGACCTGAAGGTATACTTGAGTGACTGCTACTGGAACTCCTAGAGATATAGAGCTAGGCGTGCCGAGTTTGGTATCGTTTTAATAGTTATGATAAGACCTTACCTCTTGACTGGATGGAGTGACCTGAAGGTATACTTGAGTGACTGACTCGGTTGATAAATAACGGAGTTATTTAAATTATAATTTACGGAAAAATACTGTTCTAAAAATAGATCTAATCCGCACTTCACAGAAGTTTTAGAAATAACCGACTGCGAACAAAAGAGTACTGAGTTTAGTAAAAAAATTTAAATAGTCGATTTTAGCCTTATTTTCCAATTACTTTTGAAAACAAAATATATTACGGTGATTAGGGTCACTCGAGGAAGATATCTAAAGAGGAAAATTTGGAAAAACTGAAGGTTTTATGGGGGGGGGGGGGATTATGAATGAATAGGATACAAAAGGAGGAAAGAATGAGTTCTGCGAAAACCACAGGGGACTAGGACCGGGATAACCAGAGTTACGGAATTACGTTTTTCACTGATTTTACACAAAGTTCTAAGTTCTAATTATTATTATTATAACTACGTGCGGCTCGTTCAACTTCAAACTGCGGTCGATTTTGGGTCGGTTGCGGGAAAAATTTCACTGTGATTAGAGTTCTGAACGGAAAATTTTGATTCAAGCACTAATTTGATCTTCGTTAAATTGTCTATTATTTAATGATATAATAATAAAGTGTACTTGAAAGTTATTCACGCACGAAAGTCACAGAATTTTTTGTCATATCTTGGTTCTTGTTTAGTCACTGAATTTGAAATTAAAAATGTTTTTGAAGTGAAACTTCTTCAGAATCGTTGTGATTTCAAACCGGGTGCAACGGCAAAAAGACAGGGAAGGACGAGCCGCGCTGCGGCCGCAGTACGGCCGGGCCGCTCTGCAAGCCACTAATTGTTTTTTTTAATTAGTTTGCCATAGAAGTTTCACTTCTATCGTGTGTGAATCGCACACACACCTTTTTTTTTGTTTACGAGTGTTACCTGAGGCAAAGCGAATCCTGTGGTGTACCGATGATGGGTGTACCACGCTTATTGTGGAAAATAGCCGGAAATGGAGCGTGGGAAAAAAAAATTGAAAGTTCGAAAACAGGCACTAATTTTAGATAAAAAAATCTGAATTTTCGCAGGATCATAGAGGACCTTGAGCACTATTTAAATATGCAAAAACAATGAGGGGTCGTCGATTTAATTTCGACGCCGCACGCACTTGAAGTTAAAATTTTGCACTTCGCGAGTAAAACACTGTTGTATCACTATAGTTTATGTCGCGATTTTTAAAAAGAGTACATCAAATTAAAGAACAAAATAAGACGAAGAGAACGGTATATAAAACATAAAACAGAAGTTAAAATTGAGCGAGTACTGAATTTTTTAAAGTTTGTGAGTAGGAAAATCACTGTATTGTACTGTTTTTAACCGACTTCCAAAAAAGGAGGAGGTTCTCAATTCATTTGTATTTTTTAATGTATGTTAGATCAGAACTTTTGACGGGGTGGACCGCTTTCGATCAATTTTGTTTTGAAAGGTGTTGCGTGATCTGACAAGTACTTATCTAATAATGCGTATTTACTTGACTACTTTTTCGTCGACCTACGTTGTATTATACCGCATAGCTTTTTACTCGGTGTAGGTATCGATTTTGATGATTCTTACTTTAACCGAAAGCTAATACTTGTCATGTAGTCTAGTTGTAGTAGTGTAAATTAGATCGAGATCTGATTACAACTTTTTGAGTAATCTTTATAGCGCGTTTTTACTTGACTATTTTTGAAGGTAAAATTCTTTAGAATCGTTGTGATTTCAAACCGGATGCAACGGGAAAACGACAGGGAAGGGCGCGCCGTGCTACTTACACGAAAAAGGATGACACATTGTAGCGTTACGCTATTTGTACCGTTACGCTCATTGTAGCGTTACGATATTTGTAGCGTTACGCTCATTGTAGCGTTACGCTATTTGTAGCGTTACGCTCATTGTAACGTTACGCTTATTGTAGCGTTACGCTCATTTACGCTCATTGTAGCGTTACACTCATTGTAGCGTTACGCTCATTGTAACGTTACGCTCATTGTAGCGTTACGCTCATTTACGCTCATTGTAGCGTTACACTCATTGTAGCGTTACGCTCATTGTAGCGGAAGTTTCACTTCTATTGTGTGTGAATCGCACACACACCTTTTTTTATTACGTTGTATTACTTGTCGATTTAATTGAAGTCGGTTTTTTTCGTTTACGAGCCAAACACAATTTTTACGTTTAGGATTCGTCAAAAAAATCATAAAATGAGTAAAAAACTTTAAAAACAAGCTGTCCGCCGGGCTCCCACTCCTCTTGGAGGAGGAGAGAGTGTCACTTGTATCAAATCGCAGCCCTCACCCTCTCCACTCTACTTCATAATCTCAACCGTCTCATACCACACAATTATATGTATAATATGACTCACACCTCATAAGGAAAAACTAACAAAGTGAAACAAATAGTATCAAAAAAAAACTCCTAGAGGTGTAGAACTATTTGTGCCGAGTTTGGTATTGTTTTGATAGTTATGATAAGACCTTACCTCTTGACTTGATGGAGTGACCTGAAGGTATACTTGAGTGACTGCTACTGGAACTCCTAAAGGTATAGAGCTAGGTGTGCCGAGTTTGGTATTGTTTTGATAGTTATGATAAGACCTTACCTCTTGACTTGATGGAGTGACCTGAAGGTATACTTGAGTGACTGCTACTGGAACTCCTAAAGGTATAGAGCTAGGCGTGCCGAGTTTGGTATCGTTTTCATAGTTATGATAAGACCTTACCTCTTGACTGGATGGAGTGACCTGAAGGTATACTTGAGTGACTGCTACTGGAACTCCTAGAGATATAGAGCTAGGCGTGACGAGTTTGGTATCGTTTTCATAGTTATGATAAGACCTTACCTCTTGACTGGATGGAGTGACCTGAAGGTATACTTGAGTGACTGCTACTGGAACTCCTAGAGATATAGAGCTAGGCGTGACGAGTTTGGTATCGTTTTCATAGTTATGATAAGACCTTACCTCTTGACTGGATGGAGTGACCTGAAGGTATACTTGAGTGACTGCTACTGGAACTCCTAGAGATATAGAGCTAGGCGTGACGAGTTTGGTATCGTTTTCATAGTTATGATAAGACCTTACCTCTTGACTGGATGGAGTGACCTGAAGGTATACTTGAGTGACTGCTACTGGAACTCCTAGAGATATAGAGCTAGGCGTGACGAGTTTGGTATCGTTTTCATAGTTATGATAAGACCTTACCTCTTGACTGGATGGAGTGACCTGAAGGTATACTTGAGTGACTGCTACTGGAACTCCTAGAGATATAGAGCTAGGCGTGACGAGTTTGGTATCGTTTTCATAGTTATGATAAGACCTTACCTCTTGACTGGATGGAGTGACCTGAAGGTATACTTGAGTGACTGCTGCTGACCGAGCCTAGCTCAGTATTTTCTTTTTTTTGTTTTTTTTTTTTTTTGCTCGGTATTTTTATATTTTAATGTTATTTAACTAATAAATCACGAGTGAAATTTAAAAAAAAAAGAAAAAAAATTGATCTGGAGACTGAGATTGGAACCCGGGTCAACACGATTCGATACCCGCCGACTTCCTAATTACGCCATTACAGGTATAATGACAACGGTGAAATTAAGCTTCGTATTCTAATGATATTTTTTCATTGCCTAAAACAGGGATAAAACGACATTTTTTTAAATGAATCCTAGCTAGATCAATTTTTCGCCCCCGAAATCCCCTGCATACTAAATTTCACGAAAATCGTTGGAGCCGATTCCGAGATTCAGAATATATATATATATATATATATATATATATACACACGAATATATACAAGAATTGCTCGTTTAATAGTATAAACATTTATTTTCAAGAATTTTTTCAATAGACATGCATCAAACATTGTTTGACATATCTGTCTATAATTTTTTTTAAAGACTTCTAAGTAATAAACTTTGACATACGTATCTATCAAATAAAAAATGAAAGAAACAACCAGTCGTCTCTTCTAATATAAAACAAAAATCTTTTAGTAATAAAACAACTCTTTTAATAACTAACAAAAGAACGAGAACTAAAAAAAAATGAAACTTAGTAAGTTGAGTTGACTATAAAACTGAGATATATATTATTATCAATTAAATAAAACTATATCTACTCAGTAGATCCATTAGATATTACAAATATACCAATCAAATGAAAGATTTGTTCAGTTCAAATCACAAGCCATTATCGTTTCAGCCTGTAATATCCCACTGTTGGGCATAGGCCTCTTTCCCCATGTAGGAGAAGGATCAGAGCTTAATCTACCACGCTGCTCCAATGCGGGTTGGCGGATATATTGCCTACTATGAGTAACTGTTCCCTACTATGGTGGGGAGACCCACAAGGACTGCACAAACACCCAGACCACGGCAAACATCTGCATGGCTAATACAAATTTTAATGTTGTCGTGTGCGCGGATCGAACCTGCAACTGCGCGCAACAGCCATACACAAACCAGTGCTGTGACCGCTGCGCCAACGCGGCACAAGCCATTATTACGAATTATTCACGAGATCTCATTTTTGCAAGATCTCGCCTTTTTTTCGTCCGAGATTCAATCTCGCTAAAAAAGGCCGAGATCTCGCGAGAACGAGATTGCATTCCCTAGTCCAGAGGTAAGGTCTTATCATAACTATCAAAACGAGCACAAACCCCATGTGTCTACTAGTGGAGGGCTTGCTTACAGTGCCTAGTAAATTAGCAGTGACTGAAGTGGGTATTGGTATATTTATAAATAGTTATTATTTACTAAAAACACAAACACCAATAAAATATATTTTCGTAGGTACCTACGTATCACAAAGAAATATAAATTGTAATAAAATAAAAAATATAAATAAATAAAAAATTGTAAAGTATCAAAGTAGTTCAATCCACTACTATTCTTACACCTAACCGTGCGTACTGCGTCGCTTGTGTGAGTGACTCGTGTAAATGGTCGATTCTATACCTATTAATTTTGTGAATACGTCCTTAAGAATTGTTAAACGCATAAAGTTAATATAATAACAAACTTTCGAAAATTTCTGTGATGTACTATATCCCTGGGTTTTTTGTCTTCATCATTTCATCGAAGCACGTCCAAAATGCTTAATTTGCTTTAATTAAAACGTAGTGGTTATATACTCTTTGGCTTTAATCAAAAACATAAACATAAATGAATGACATTACAACATGTTTGTACTGTCAAACACTGAAAAAAGTTTCAATTTGACAGCAAAGTCCCCATTAACAAAATGAGCCAAATAAGGTTTAAACTAAGGTTAAACTTTTACTTAAGGTTTTTTTTTAAGGTTTTTAGTTTTAGTTTCATCTTTTTTTTAGTATAATATTTTTTTTTAGTATAACATTTTTATAATTAGTTGTAATTTAATAAGCACTTTTATGTTGATTGTCAAAGTCAGTTAGAAAAATTTTATTTCGAAGTTTAATGTCTAATTTCACTAAAATAATTTGTTAAATGCTTATTATGTTCTAAATGAGCCTCCTTTGTAACAAAAAATGTGATAAACGAAGAACCGCTCGACCGATTTTGTGCAAACTTCACATAAACCATCTACTAAATAGTCTGAACAAAGCCTAAATATTTGCTTTGGATATGTGAGCCCGTTCTTGAGTTATAAAATTACAACGAAAAGTGGCATTGATTTTTATATACGTATATAGATTAAAAACAAGGATTATCCGCATTAGTCCAGCGGTTCTCGTGTTTTGGTCGTAGCAAGTCAATTTGCGGTTCATTTTTCTTTATTCCTATATGTATATCTATATAAAAGAGATTTTTACCCATATATTGACTCATCACGATATTTCTGGAACCATAAGGCGTAGAGACTTGAAATTTGGTAGGTTTATTCATTTCGTCGAGAAGAGGTCAGCTAAAAAAGGAATATACGAAATTCCACCTAGAATAGGGGGTTGCGGGAGTTAATAACATATATGGCAAAACAACGTTTGCGGGGTCAGCTAGTATACAATAAAGGAAGGACGATGTTAAGAAATATTTATGGCAGTTTCAAAACAGCTAAATTTTAATTTCGCGAAATTACGACTGTTGCAAAGTTCGCAAACATTTGTGATATTAAATTTGTTTTTATTGTTGCCTAAATTTTTTCTCGACTGTAATTTTTCATAAAAAAAAATAAAACTCTGAGCGTTATTTGGAACTTTACTATAATTAAGAAGGGCGGATTGTTTTATTTTTCTTTTTTATTAATTCATTTCTTCTCGGAAGTTTCATAATCAAATTTACAAAAGTTTCAATGGGCAGACCTCCCACAGTTTTTGCTTTGAAATATATTTTTAGACGAATGTAGTAGTCTGTTCACCGTTGTTACCGATTGTTTTTTTATCAAAATGCTTTTTTTAGGTTTAATATAAGATTAACTACCTCCCTACAATATTCATTTCAGCCTATCGCAGTCCACTGCTGGACATAGGCCTCCACAAGTTCGCGCCAATAATGGCGTGAACTCATGTGTTTTACTTTTACCCATAGTCACCACGCTGGGCAGGCGGGTTGGTGACCGCAGGGCTGACTTTGTCGCACCGAAGACGCTGCTGCCCGTCTTCGGCCTGTGTACTTCAAAGCCAGCAGTTGGATGGTTATCCCGCCATCGGTCGGCTTTTTAAGTTCCAAGGTGGTAGTGAAACTATGTTATCCCTTAGTCGCCTCTTACGACACCCACGGGAAGAGAGGGGGAGGCTAAATTCTATGCCGTAGCCACACAGCAACTACAATATTATAAATATACAAATATATTTGATGTTATAAATCGTTTTTTCTTAATATGCTATAAAATACACGACGGTGTCTAAGAAATACAAGTCAAAAGACTTACTCGAAATCTATCTAGGTAGTAATTACCATAGATTATACGTATACCTTTTCTTTATTGTGCGCACAACGACTGACATCTTCTTTGTTCTTTTTATACAAAGGTAGACAGACGGACATATCCAGATTGAAAAAAAATTGGAAAATCCAAAAGAGCACGTCTCCAAAATTAATTTTTTTTTAATATATTTTTTTTTAAATAATAAATACACAATATTTATATTTAGGTACGATGTTATTAGTTTTTTACGAAACGATACATTTAATATAAAAGAACATATTATACAGTTAATATAATAAGCACCGCTTACACAGTTTACTGTTATAAGAATGAATTTTATATTAATTTAATAAAATAAGCAATGTATTACGAAGCCGCCGGTATCAGCTAGTACACAATATAAAGCGAATGTTAAAACTAACTTCGACGTATGCAAATTAAAACGAATTTTCTATAAAATAAATACAATACTTTATCGGAAGCACGTCGAATCGCATGAGCACCGCTGAATCAAGATTTGAAACGGGTTTTAATTACGAAAACTATGATTACAAACGCTTTGCGACTTTTTTCATTAGCGAGATGCGTCTTTTATTCTTTGTTGTCGGGAAACATGTGGGGTCGAGTTATACAATGCTCAGTGATGTGCTTTCTTTTAGTTATTTGAATATGAGGAACGTACATATGTGGCTTTAGCCTTTTAAAATATGTACTTCATGTATTAGAACAAATATTTATGTTTTAAAATCAAACAAATGGCAGTTAATATCAAGATATAAGAAACTTAATAAGGCTGTTGGAAGGGAAGTTATCAAACAATCCGCAATTAGCTTCAATCATATAGCTTTGTTAGAGTAGTACATAAGTATGAGTGATTAAGAACAAAATTTGTAATATTTGAATTATCTATTTTGTCACTATTAAAAACTGTTGATTCAATTTACTATTTCTTTTAAAATTATTGTCAAACATTTTTTTTATTTGATGGCTGACAGTGTAACGAGATCAATTACAGACCTTCAAAATTACGTAAACGTATTAAATTAATTATTCTTGCTCCTAGACCATTGCTAAGATCGAACTTATTACGACATATTCTAAAAAATATCGTTCATCAATGATAATTACGTAATACGCATATCGGGTCGGTTAGCATTGACATATTGTCATTGATATCTTATACTATTAAACGAGCAATTCTTGTATATATATATATATATATATATATATATATATAATTATATAGAATCTCGCTCTCGATCGGAGGATCGGATTTCGGGATCGGACTCGCGCCGATCTCGAAATCGGCTCCAACGATTTTCGTGAAATTTAGTATACAGGGGATTTCGGAGGCGAAAAATTGTTCTAGCTGGGATTCATTAAAAAAAAATGTCGTTTTATCCCTGTTTTTAGGCAATGAAAAAATATCATTAGAATACGAAGCTTAATTTCACTACTATCAACATGGCTGTAACAGCGTAATTAGGAAATCGGCGGGTGGCAAATCGTGTTGACCCGGGTTCGAATCTCAGTCTCCAGATTATTTTTTTTTTCTTTTTTTTTTAATTTCACTCGTGATTTATTATTTAAATAAAATGAAAATATAAAAATACCGAGAAAAAAAAAAAAACAAAAAATAAAATGAAAATACCGAGCTAGGCTCGGTCACCCAGGTACTAAGAATATGAAATATGATATGTTTGTTAAAGCTGATTTTCTTGTAAGAACAATATAGCACAGAAGAAAATAATAATTTTATATATGATTACTAGCTGACCCCGCAAAGGTTGTTTTGCCATATATTATGTTATTAACCCCCGCAACCCCCTCTTGTGGGTGGAGTTTCGTAAAATCCGTTCTTAGTTCACCTCTACTCGGCGAAAGGAATATTCATACCAAATTTCAAGTATCTACGCCTTAGCCCTTATTGTTCCAGAGATATGTTGATATGGGTGGAAATCTCTTTTATATAATTAATATAGATTGTATTGGGTACTAGATAGAACATGTTAGTTGAGAATTTGACTAGCTGAGAAAGAAATATCTTGCACAAAATTTGGAGCCCGGCTGGGGTAGTAGGTACGTCAAGCTTAAAAATAATAACGGCCAAATAATACTACTTTCAAGTAGTATTGTGTTCCTGTGGTGAGAAAGCTAGCTTCTGGGGAGGATCCTGGCTAGGTTCAGCAAAGCGTTTACGATCTTTTGATGTTAGATGCGTCTTATGAGATACGGTACCTAATCGCTAACCACTAAACAGATCATACGCTCGTTTGCCGCCCTAGTCGTATAAAGAAAATCTTAATATTTCAGAGTAAGTACCTACTCTTTCTCTCTTAATATCCACTGAAATCATTAGAAATGTATTATAACTGTATATAATATGCAATATAAACGTTCACTCATTTATAGTTATTATTATAAGGAGATTTACTGTAAACTGATTACCATGATAATAAAATTACGAACGGAGCGTGCTCGCGCATAGGATTATGTTTAAAAAGTCTATTATCACTCTAATGGTCACCTTATTCTAAATGCAGGCTTTTTCCTTACGTTTTTGGTATCTTCACATTTATTTTCTCCTAATTCTGAACTAGGTATGTTATTATTATTATATTAAATGTATTGTTATCATGTAATGCTATGTTGGAGTATACTTATCCATAAAATCTTAAAGTTCTGCAGGTCAGCGTTAAAAATTCGTGCCGTTAAACATACCTATAAAACAAAGGCTGTTATCACGTCCTCTAAAGCGATCATGTTAAGCGATTATAATATTTTTCTTGAGAAAAACAACCTTTTGTTTTTTTCACAATGACAATAATTAACAATAAAAGGAACAATAGAAAAGATAATATTATGATTTATCTTATAGTCCACTCAACGAAGCAAAAATAGGGGAAATAATTCGTGTAAAAGCGATTTTTGGCATAGTTGTAGGGAATGGTGTCTGAAGCAACATACTAAAAGTACTGATGGATGGGGGTGAAGCTAACGGGTAGAGGGGGGTGTAAAGGTCCCTTTTTTTAGTTTTTCTTAAACTACTCGTAAACGGTGGCTCATAGCAAAAACATTTCTTCTACTTAAGTAATCTACATAAAATTCTATACAAAAAAGGTTATATACACTTTTACGCTGAGATCAATATTTAACGAGATATTAAAGGAGAAAAGTTACTGCTAGCGCGCACCTGTAGCGTCGCGCGCCGAGATTCGTACCAAAATCGGTCCGATGTTATAAAACGAGTACACCGCGTCCTGAGTTGTGATTTTTTTTTCTACGTACACCACACCATGTCGGAGAAGTGTTTGATTTGTAACGATATAGTCGAAACGGACTTGTCTATGGTCGGAAGTAAAGGGATAATTGGAATAACAAAGGCATGTGCGTTAAGAAAAGAGGGGAAAGATACATGATGATTGATGATGCTTTAGCATGCCATCGTCTCCTTTGGCCCGGCTCTATATCTTAGGTGGTTGCCGAGCCATTATTGTGTATGTAAAAGAGATAATAAGATCAACGTAAGTATTTAGCTCAAATATACTCGTATATTTATATTACAGTATTTGACAACTTTTGTGATTAATGATACCTGTAGGTACACTCTCAACGAGTGCTGATTCGAAGCTCTCCCAGTAGGAGGAAGAGTGGCCAGATCTGATTTCACCTTCATCGATGCTCTCAAAAAAGCTGAGTAGCAGTATTTATTCAGATTTTGTTCCTGGGCAGGAGCTTGGTAAATTGACACTTGACAGAAACAGTTTCTCGCCGGCCTGTTACATAATCTCAGGTGATGTTGAAACTTGAAAGCTCACTGAAAATGACTGAGATGTTTTGGGTCAGGTCTGGTTTAGCCGTGAACAGCTTAGCAGTTTCAGATCGCGGAGTCGCATCCGGAGAAGCCGTGGTGAAGAAGAATTGTCTTGGCAAATGGAAGCTGTTAAAGTTGTCACACTGAAAACAATTTGGTCTCCACCTTTCCACGCTCTGGTTTCATAAAGAACACGTTGATATTTGGTTGAGTCAATCCCATGAGGAGGACTATCAAGTCAACATCCTCCCCAACTATTACAACAGTTGGATGAACGGCAGCCTTATCCAATCCGCACCTGACGGCATCTCCTATTGTAACAGTTGTTTCAATCCCTGCTGCTGTCACTTTTGTCGGTGAGGAACTGTATCCCTTCATCAATGGGTCGTCCAGCTTTTCTCTTTGAAGGCAAGTGGCAAGGGTGAATTTTTTGTAACAATCCACGTGACATATTGCATCTACTGCGTATAGATCTCCAACAGTGCAGATGCGTCTTACTACGTCGTTACCCCACTCAGCGTTTCTGTCCTGCCTACGAAGAAGCACGGAATTGTGAAACGTAGTAGCAGGAAATCGCAGGTAATAGCAGGAAATAAACTTTGATAATGGTTCGACGGTTAGAATAAGATTTTTTTTCTCTCCGCCTCCTCGTCATACTCTTCTGTGCAAAAAAAACTTTGTTTTTAATCAAACTGACTATATGTCCTGAATGCAAAGAAAAGACACCACGTGATGTTAATGGTTGCTTTGAAAGGGCTTGTTCTCTCAAAAACCTTTTTATTGAGTCACTTCTAACGAACCTTATTGTCTTCTGCAAGCATTGTGAACAACACCACTCGTCTTATACCTTAAACATGTATATTTCCCCTCTTTTCTTAACGCACTTGCATTTATTGTCCCAATTATACCTTTACTAGACAAATCCGTTTCGACTACATCCATGCTTAAGCCTGTAATATCCCACTGTTGGGCACAGGCCTCTTTCCCCACGTAGGAGAAAGATCAGAGCTTAATCCACCACGCTGCTCCAATGCGGGTTGGCGGATATTCCCTACTATGAGTAACGATAACTATCAGGTGTACATGATAACAACCAGGACCGACAGCTTAACGTGCTCTCCGAGGCACAGTGGGGAGACCCACAAGGACTGCACAAACACCCAGACCACGGCAAACATCTGTATGGCCAATACAAATGTTGTCGTGTGCGGGGATCGAACCCGCAACCACCAGCGCAACACCCACAAACCAGTGCTATGACCGCTGCGCCAACGCGTCGTCGACTTCGACTACATCATTACGATTTAAACACTTCTCCGACATCGTGTAGTGTCACGTAGAAAAAAAAAACACAATTCGGGACACGATGTACTCGTTTTATAACATCGGACCGATTTTGGTGCGAATCTCGGCGCGCGACGCTACAGGTGCGCGCTAGCAGTAACTTTTCTCCTTTAATATCTCGTTAAATATTGATCCCAGCGAAAAAGTGTATATAACCTTTTTTGTATAGAATTTTATGTAGATTACTTAAGTAGAAGAAATATTTTTGCTATGAGCCACCGTTTACAAGTAGTTTAAGAAAAACTAAAAAAAGGGACCTTTACACCCCCCTCTACCCGTTAGCTTCACCCCCATCCATCAGTACTTTTAGTATGTTGCTTCAGACACCATTCCCTACAACTATGCCAAAAATCGCTTTTACACGAATTATTTCCCCTATTAGGCAGTTTTTGGTCTTCGTTGAGTGGACTATTACATGCATTGATATGATTAATAAATTATTCGGTCACGGTTTAAAATGATTGGCGTACGTTGGCGCAGTTGGCAATCACCATGCTTTCCGTTCCAGGGTAAACAAACAATGCTATACGCAATAAAAAATTTAAAACCTTTCCAAGTCTCGTACCCTTTCTTAACACTAGGTAAATAAATGACGAATTTCCATGATAAAGACATTTGAAAGTAATTGATGCTAGTCATCACGACCATTAAAATCTCCAAGCTATTTCGGTCTTTTTTTTAAAAGTAATTTTAGGTAGAAACGACAGTTAAAAATATGTATTAAACCCCAGCGAGTGCAAGTAACGGCGTGAAGGCGTTGCGCTTTGAGATAAATTAATGCTGCAAGCAATTTTGCTTCCCTAGATTGTATGTGCTGGAACACTAAATGTGGAGTTATGCTGATAAATTAAGACAGATGAGGTTTAAAATACGACCGTTTTCCAAAGAAAAGATTTGAAATTTTTGAGGCGATAACGATTTTGTTTCCAATTATTTAACTAAAATGTCCTTTTCGTCGACACAAAATTTTCAAGAAGTCTAAAATTGTCTAAAATGGGTAGAGAATATCGTAAATATATAGTTATTTTCACCTTCAAGGTACTAGTAAGGATGGATAAAAATTTAAAATCGAAGATGTAGAACAGAAATTTAAGTTTGTCCTTAATTTTTACATCACATTGGGATATTATTATCTAACTATTTGAGGTTAATGACATCATCGCCGAGTCAGTAATTCTTTCTATGGACAATGTATACTTACGCTTATACAACAGGCTCCCAGAAAACGTTCAAAAAGCTTTTATTGCCAAATTAAAAAAATTGTGAAAGAACGTTTGTGTACTAAAGGATATTATTCGATTAACGATTTTCTAAAAGACAATACGCCTTGGGAATGACGTGATCGCCGCCAGGCTATTTCAACCTATAAAATTATTGTTAATTTCAATCTGAATTTAAAAAAAAAATAAAAAAAACATTACGATAGAAAAAAAAAATGATAGTCCCGCTGAGTTTCTTTCGCCAGTTCTTCTCAGGTCAGATTCTTCTTCTTTCCGAACTGGTAGTAGACTCATGACGTTCAGTAAGAAATTGTAATAATTTTATGCTGAATAAAATATTTTGATTTTGATTTTTGATCATCAAAACACTAACATATAGGTATACTCGTAGGTCAAAAGGACTCAATTTTCATAACAGCATTAAACAATATAAGAATGCAATAACAATTAAAGAAATTTCTTCTAAATAATAAAATTATTAAAGTTAAGAATTCCGTATATAAATTGTGATAGACAGTAAAATGTACTGTAACTCCTAAAAATACAACTAAGATGAGGCTGAAATACGAAATGAAGCGGCGCTTTTCAAGCCGACGAATAAATTATGGCAGGTCGGTGAACGATGAAAACAGCTATTGAATTTACAATTGAGACGAACGACTTTCTGTAGATTGGAGGAATGGTAAAACTATTGTGCGATAACGATGTTTATAAATAAATTATATGATGCCAAAATATCTTTCTGTACCTAAATGAGATTTGATTTTTGAAGTGAAACTTCTTTAAGCACGCTTGACTTGGAGAGTAAGCTGGTGAATGCGTGACGAGAGAAGTTGAGAGGGATAAGTTAGCTGTTAGACGGAGCTAAAGAAGATTTACTTCAGTCGTGTGATCTATATACACACCCGTATTTTACCAATTTTAAAAATTATTTCACCAGTAGAAATTTACGTTATCACTGAGTGACATAGGCTATATTTGAAAATAAGAAAACGGAAAAGCCAAAATCATTTAATCTTTATAAAAAAACTAGTGATTCTCTATCTATATAATCTTATACATTAATCTATTTTGAGTTTTCTGTACATTTAATACGCGAATGGGCATGACGAAAGATTTAGAAAACCTATTCCGTAATGTGGGTACACATTTACTATTTACGAAAATACCTATATTTCGGTAATAAACTTAAGTTTAAGGAAGTTTAAAACTATTTTTCTAATATGTTTTCAACGAGTGATACAAAACGGCTGCAGGTGTCATGGCGTCGTCTCTGACGTCACGGTATAGTAGTTCGTTCCACCTACGACCCACAAGTGCCCACAACGCCATCGACCACGACCGCTGAAAACCGCTCAGTGGTCTATACACCGTCCAATCGTTTATTATCTTTTTGAACGCTCACGCCTATAAATTACAGGCTATTTTTCAACCATTTTCAACTTGTCTACTAGACTACTGAGTGGTTTTCAGCGGTCGTGGTCGATAGCATTGTAAGCGTTATGTGGAACGCGTATTATAGCGTGACGTCATGAGCTGTTATTCGTGTTTTAATCAAAATGGCCGATTGCAGTATTTTAATAATAATAATAATAATAATAAACATCTTTATTGCAACTAAAACTAGTTTACATAGCAAACCTTAATATTAAAATAATACATTTAGTGCAATGGGCGGTCTTATCACTAAATAGCGATCTCTTCCAGACTACCCAACAGAAAGGAGCTAGCATTGTAACGGGCTTGCGCATCGGTAATAAAGTTCACAAAAAAAAAAAAATAAGCATATTATTCAAATTCATACACACATACAAATATATAATAAATATATTATATATAAATATATATATATATATATACATATATATATACACAATATATACATACACATATAAATACACATACAAAAGCGAATAAATAAACGTACGCAAAAGATATGTTATTTAAGTCATAGTTAGGTAGAAGTGCTTTACGCGGTTTTTAAAGACAAAGATAGAAGGAGATTGACGAATTACCAAAGGTAGTGCATTCCATAATTCAACAGCCTTTGACGTGAAAGATTTAGCATACGAACTCGAGTTACGAATTGGCACACTCAATTTGTTGTCGTTTTGAGAGCGAAGGCACATGTGAAGAGAAGGGTTGCCAAGGAAAGAGAAACGTTCTTTCAGGTATAGCGGTGAAGTAGGACAGAAAAGGGTTGCGTAGAGGAGGGACAGAATATGTAGGTTACGTCGATGTTTTATTGGAAGCCATCCGAGCCTTGAGCGATACTGTGATACATGGTCAAACTTCTTCAAATTGAATATATATCTTATGCCGAGGTTTTGCAGACGGTTGAGTTTGTTAATCAATTCCTCCGATAAGTCTGGATAGCATGCATCTGCATAGTCCAAGATTGGCAACATAAGACTGTTGACTAGCGATATTTTAGTCTTAATCGGTAGAAAATGTTTCCATCTTTTGAGAGAATGAAAAGTTGCAAAAATTTTGCGACTAATTTCAGCGATTTGCGGACGCCAGGAAAGAGAGCTGTCAACAATAACCCCTAGATTTTTTAACACGTTGGAGTAACATATAACGGAGCCGTCGAAAATAACGTTAGGAAGGTTATAGCAAGCTAACTTTGCTAGTTGTTTAGAGGTGCCTAAAATAGAGAATTGTGACTTGCCGGAATTGACAGATAATCCAAACGACCGACTCCAGTTGGTGATAGCGCTCAGGTTAGAATTTAGGGTGTTTATAGCTTCTACAATGTTCTCAACCGGTGTTGTCAAATAAACTTGCAAGTCATCAGCGTAAAGATGGAAAGAGATGGTAAGAATTTCAGTAACAGTATTTATAAAGATAGAGAATAGGAGTGGAGAGAGCACGCTACCCTGGGGAACCCCAGCACTGAGGCGGCAATACGAGGAATGACTATCACCAGCACATACACGCTGTCGACGCCCAGACAGATAAGAATGGAACCACTCTATGACTTCAGCTGATACATTAATTGACTCTAAGATAGCTAGGAGTATGTCGTAATCAACGGTGTTAAATGCGTTGCTGAAATCCAGTAAAGCTAAGATGGTTACTTCCTGGTTATCCATTCCAAACCGAATGTCGTCAAGAACCTTTGTAAGTGCCGTCACAGTGCTATGGCCAGGTCGGAAACCGGACTGGAACGGGCTCAGGATGTTATGTTTAGTTAAAAACAAGGTAAGTTGGAAATGAATGATGCGTTCAAGGATTTTAGATAGGAAAGGAAGTATAGAAATAGGTCGGTAGTGTGAAGGTAATGAAGGATTGGAGAGCTTAGGGATTGGTATGACATTAGCAAGACGCCATACGTCAGGGAAAGTCTTTGAAGTAAGAGAGAAGTTAAGGATAGTTTTAATGTTTTATTTTATTGAAAATCACGATAATCTTATTATTTTAAATAAAACTAAACCAGTATTTTGAATTTTTTTAATATGAGTGTTCCCCTAAAGTTATTAAATTGACGATTTTTTGATACTGTCGTCATGCCCATAATTTTTTTTGTTTATAATACAGCCCTCACTTCGCCAAAACTCAAAAGTATGCGTCTCAATTAAGTCGAACTTGAGCTTTATAACAAGAGTTCACACTTAAACTTTGCTATTCAGTCTTTGATAGCTTAAACGCATTTCGTTGACCTGATTTCCTTCCTCGGGAAGTATTTAACACCTTTGAATTTATGTGACCGCAGTTAATTCAGTAGAAACGACGTTCTTCGCTCTCAGCGTAAACTTTACTACTTAAATACTATTTAGAATATTTTAATGAACTATAGTTTGACTTTTTAATAGTAAATTTGCAATTTTAATAGTAAGTAATTTATGTAAAAGTACAACGGTTTCACTTATTGAAGTAAA
Source organism: Melitaea athalia (assembly GCA_905220545.2). Classification (NCBI taxonomy): domain Eukaryota; kingdom Metazoa; phylum Arthropoda; class Insecta; order Lepidoptera; family Nymphalidae; genus Melitaea; species Melitaea athalia. The sequence continues at coordinate 3,968,212 of HG992178.1, read as the reverse complement.
ACTTCTTTACGCACGCTTGACTCGGGGAGTAAGCTGGTGAATGCGACGAGAGCGTTACGAAAAGTGTGATCGGGCGAGGTAAACGGAAGTTGGGGAAGAATAAGTTAGTGAAGATAGAAAGAGAGAGTTACGTTCCGTATATTACTGTAGGAGTTAAAGAAGTTTGACTTCAGTCGCTCGCGTGGTCTAAAGCACACTGGTTTTCTGTTTTAATATAATTTTTGTACACATACGTTGGAAAATTTATTTCCTGGTACATATAAGTAGACAAACAAGCGCAGATATTGTAGTTCTAGTTTACACATTATATCTACTTATATTATATTCATCAGTGTTTGAGCTGGGAAATAATTAAATACAGAGTATATAAAAATAAAAATATTGGCATGAAACTGGCATCTCATATTTCTATTATGCATGTCAGTGCAGGCGATTTTATCATAGTACCTATGCTTAGATGCAAGCTGTTTGCAAGTTAATAATAATAGCCATTATTTAACCCTAAGCAGATACGTGACTTGCTCTAGGAAGGAAGACGTTTAAGACAGAGCAATTACAGGCCAGAGGGATCTCATAATAAAGCGTTGAATAGTTATAGTACGAGCTTCTTCTTGTACCTATCTAGTAATTACGTACCCATATTCAACATAATTATGTAATGACTTTCCTATTACGGGTAATTTTAGTGAGTATCTTTACATAGTATAAAACAATGTCGCTCCAACCTGTCTGTATGCTTAGATCTTTAAAACTACGTAACGGATTTTGATGCGGTTTTCTTTACTAAATAAAGTAATTCCAGAGCAATGTTTATATGTATAATACATCATACATGCATAATATAGTAGAGGAACACTGATAATTTTAGAGGTCTCTAATGTGATGTCGTAAATTAACACATTTTTACGCTTACATTGCAAATATTTATTTTATATTTAGTATCAACATTGCACTAGTACGAAGCCGGGGCGGGTCTCTAGTGTATCATAAATCGGTTGTTATCCTTATCATATACACCTGATAGCTATCGTTACTCGTAGGAGGTAATATTTCCGCCAACAATCAGTTGAGTAGTTTGGTGGAATAAGCTTCTACCCTTCTCCTACATGGAGAAAGCGGCCTTTGCCCAGCAGTGGGATGTTACACGCTGAATAGTATGTATCGATCGACGATACGTTCCCACAAAGGTCTTAGCAATTTTCTGATCGTATCTTAGACTCCGGTAATCCACCAACATAGAATTCGCATCTTATTAGGAGCTATTCATAAATTACGTCACACGTTAAGGGGGTGGGGTGGTGTGTGGTAGGGGGGTCAAAGGAGTGTGACATTATGTGACAAGGGGTGGGGAGGGATTCGACACTTTGTGACATTACATTTCATTATATGATACCTACATTCAATTGTTAGTATTAAAACATGATGACCATCTGAGACAAGGTAGGGAAAGGGGACAAAACACAGACCACAGAAATATACTCCGTGGGTCAAAAAATCAAGAAATGCGTATGACGTAATTTATAGATGGCCCCTTAAGAAGTTGAGTGTGAAACGATTTAGTTTTATTTTGTATAATTAGTTAAAAATAAATTTCATTTTACACAACATCAATACAATAATATAGTAATAATATATAAAAAAATGAAAAATATAATTTAATTAATGAATCGTTAAAAATAAAATTACGTGTAATTTTTTAAATTCTCATGAACATTAGGCAAATGATATTAATAAGAAACTAGTTCGAAGGACACATAATTCTGGGTACAATTGAGATAAATAAAGTTAATAGACGTGATGAAATCGACCGATATTATCACATCTGATACAATTATTTTGGGTGTACCTACTTCCGAAAAGCTCTTAGCGCCGATCGATCTGAAATTTGGTATACTAACGTATTTTGAACTCCTAATCACGAATATCATAACGAAAATTGGCGCAAACTAAAAAATAAAATAAAAAAATAACCCTAACGAAAATTGACTCAAACGCCATTTTGAAAGCTTAAATTAATACTTGTGCACTGTAGGATAAATTAGAATGACAAATATTCTAATAAAATTAGTAAGATTGTGTGCTTCCATTATTTTAAAGTAGAATAGGTATTTAAAATTCTAGTATGAAGTTCTTATAATAAAATAAAATAATAATAATTTTTTATACCAGTTTATAAGTTCTATAGTTTAGCACCAAGCACCACAAACAAACTCTAAGCTAAGCTAAGCTTTACATCTTTATAATATAAGGATTAGATTAGATATTAGATTTATTTATTACATTTAGATCTGTTAAATGTAATAATATTTAAGTACCTACCAGTATAGTGACTATTATTACTCCGTCCGTATAGTAAGAAAAGTAAATAAAAAGCAGATTCTGCACTGTGAACAACCGCTTTGGTATAGTGGACGTAGTACTATTTACTAATCTGTGGTAGTGGTTCGATTCCCGCTCGGGATGGATATTTATATATGTATAAAATATTTCATCCCGGTTTGGATGTCTGTCCTTGTGGGTCTCCCCACCGTGCCTCGGAGTACGTCAAACCGTCGAATAAATACAGTAAGATATTTAGAACGATCACTTCAAATGGTTTTTTATATTTGCTAGCAACGGAAGTGTACATTGCAATGCATTCAAATTTCAACGTCTTTTATATTCGTATTCAAAGTTTGTATATATTAATAATTTTATCACGTTTCAAGATTTGACGCTGGAATACATTATATATTTTATAGCTAGTTTTAATTTAGCTTCTATGTATATAGTGGTTAGGTTGTTTTTCGAGTATTTTTTTGAGTTATAACTGTTGTCAGTTGTGATAGATTGTTATTGTAACTTTTTGTTGCATTTTAGATCAGGTACCTAATAATTAATTAATAAAATTTTATTGAGACGATTATTTTTACGAGGAAAATTATCGGTTTTTCCGCTGGAAAGCTTTAAGCTTTTATTTGTGTTTTAAAACCTAACGATTATATTTTCTGGAGAGATATTATAATGATAATTTTTACTAAAACAACTACTTTATTTCATAAAAAAATTGGGTCTAGTTAGGTTTACTGCTACTCTTCTTAGCATTAGAATTCGACTGTCTAACTGAATCAATCCAATAGAAGTATAAACTGAAGTCTAGGTCAGTGTTCCGCAAACTTTTTGTGTTCAAGGTACACCTAGGAAAAGGTAAATATTTTGGAGGTACACCACAAATAAAAAAGTCATTTTTTAAGTAACATTAATCAACATTTATTTATTAATCATCGAAACAATATTTATTATCAATCAACAAACGTAAGGTTTATTTTTCCGAGGCACACCAATTAACGACCACGGCACACCAGTGTGCCGCGGTACACCCTTTGCGGAACACTGGTCTAGGTCACTTCATATACGTCCATTGCAACTTAGGCTTAGATATCGAAATGTTAAGCATTTAAAGGGTAGATATAAAAGGCAGTATAAAAACTAGATACATGAGCCAAACTAAATCAAATTTTTATGTTACCAACACAGGTTACCAATTACCAAATGGCAACTTTTTTCGCATGGAAAATTAATCAAATAAATCAGATCAGGAATCTCGACGTAATTGGTGTACATACATGAAAAAAAATATTTACTGAGTTGAGAACCTCCTCTTTTTATAAAGACAGTTGAAAATTTGACAAATCTAGGTATAAAATCAGACTGCCAAAAGCTGGTCTATGCAAGTGTATAATTTGAAGCAATCGCTTTACAACTGGCAAAATGATTATATCCTCTCTGTACAATAAATGTTAACACTGGTAAAGAGGAAATATTGTATAGTAAACGTTCACAAACTAGCACGGGCACCGTCCCTGACCGCTTTAGCGCTGCGCCGCCGATAACTGGGCCGTGAGCAATGAGCTAGTCTATTCATACTGAAATTTAAATTGTTATCTAAAAGACAGACTTTAACTGAGGTAGGAAATTTCCTGCTCAAAAAAATGGAGCAGACCGACTGGGGTAGTACCTCGACCTTACAGAAGACCACAGCTAAATAATACTGCTTTCAAGCAGTATTGTGTTCCTGTTGGTGAGTAAGGTGACCAGAGCTCCTGGGGGGGAATTGGGGATAGGGTCGGCAACGCGCTTGCGATGCTTCTGGTGTTGCAGATGTCTATAGGCTACGGTATTTGCTTACCGTCAGGTGAGCCGTACGCTTGTTTTCCGACTTAGTTATATAAAAAAAAAGACACAACGAGAAGACAGAAACTATACCTAATTTAGATAGGGCGCAGCAGGTATCTTGCTTAGAATTTTTAGCAGCCCGACTTGGAAAGCACCTCAATCTTATAGAAGATCATAGCTAAATATGTCATGCTAAGTATGTCAATATGTGGCAGCTTGTTATTAGCTTTTTAGGGTTCCGTACCCAAAGGGTAAAAACGGGACCCTATTACTAAGACTTCATTCACTGTCCGTCTGTCCGTCTGTCACCAGGCTGTATCTCAAGAACGGCAATAGCTAGACAGTTGAAATTTTTCACAAATTTTATATTTATGTTGCCGCTATAACAACAAATATTAAAAACAAAGTAAAATAAATATTTTAGATTTAATTCCAACGCCATCTTTCCAGAAGCCAAGAAAACGTCGTCGATAGACTAATATAATAGCTTTCCAATAGCGGCATGGATCGATAGATAGATGGCGTATTTGACTAGTTTATTTTCCATTTTTATAACGTATAATATTTTTCTTATTTACTAAGTATTTTGCTTAATAACAATAAAATATAGCCTTTAGTTTAGTCAATGGTACGGAACCCTTAGTGCGCGAGTCCAACTCGCACTTGGCCTATTTTTTATTTCTATTGTGTATTAGTTATAGTTATAATAAGCTATAAGCTATTCTAATAAAATAAAATATCACTGCCTCTCGAGTAGTGTTGGGATCCTGTGGTGAGTAAGGAATCCAGAGCTCTTAGGCAGGGGGACGAGGGTGCGGCAACGCACAAGCCAATGTCCCTGGTGGCAATGATGTCGCTGGCATACTCTTTAGTATGGGCGCCAGCGACACCATTCCCACATCTATACTAATATTATAAAGAGGTAAAGTTTATAACTTTGTTTGTACGGGGTAATCTTCGCAAATACTGATCCGATCATGAAAATTCTTTCGCTAACAGAAAGCTACACTATTCAGGAGTGACAACATAAAAGGAAAAAGATAAAAATATATAAAGATTTTAAATCAGCAGGATTTGAACCTGCGCCCTCTGACGTGCCGTGTCAACAATTCAATCTAATCAAGCATTATTATTTGCCTTAGAAATTAATTGGTGATTTTAAAACATTTATATTTATCTGATTTGCTGAAAATAGTGAGAGTGTATTGGAACATATCAAATTTCACCGTACCCTTCTTATGTGAAATGGATTATAACGCCCAACGAAGTGGGCACGGGTCGGCTAGTTCGTAATAAAAAAAGACCGATGTATGTCTGAAAATCGACAATAAGTATTTCAAAAAACCGTTGCACGAATTGTAATTCAATTTTAGAATCGGGAAGGAACTCGTTAGATCGTTATCGAAGAAAACTTTCTAAAACGACTGTTTGAATAGTTTCAAAGGAAAGCCGAAGACTGCAGATGGCGCCACGTTAGTCCCTAATTACGTTTTTATCAGTTCCACAGCCTTGTTTTTATCGCTGGTAACCATTTTACTATGGCAACCTTACTGTTAAAGAACATGTTTAATGAGGTAAACTATGTTTTAACAGTTTCAAAATGCAAATATATTTACCTACCTTTTTTTTGATATCGCAGGGTAACCCATTTACGGGTGATATCCAGGACGCCCGGGTAGGCAGTCCTAGACCGTATGTCGGACTCAGCACTTGGGGGTGCCACTACCGCACTAAACCCCCTGCGGGAGCCTTCAGCTGCTTTAATTGGAGGATCCCGGATATGCAGGCAACAGGATCCCTCCAGCGACAGGCTGGCCTCGGCGAAAAGGCAAGACTTCTCCTCCATGGGGACTGTCCGGCTCACCTCTGAACAGTCTCGACGTCCCATCCCGGACTGACACGAACACAGGGGCGTTACTGGAAGCGCATTAAGTAGCACCTCCTACGTACCCCCATTCGTCGCCCGCGGGTGGAAGCCACGTCGGCGGCCTCTGTCTCACCCGCTCGTTGGCCTTCTTCTGGGACATAGCTGTCTCGCAGAAGACCATCGCCTTCCAGGACTCGTCGTCGCCGAGCATCGCGGTGATGACGCTCGGGAGCGACAAGTCCCCTCCGAGGACTGTCGTCAGATCGCGACGCAGCACCGCCAATTTAACCGCACCGCAATTTAAGTTTTTTTTTTTGCGAATTTAATTTAACTAATCATCCCGTAAGTGAGGCCGCACACCTCCGCCACACGCTACTCTCAACATACATTTACTGCGCCACAATTACTGCGATACAATTTAAGCGGTGACAAATGTGTCGTGTGTGCGCACATCGGAAGCACAATTGTAGCCTGGCACTAACAACAGAATGTCGACATCATCATCTGACGATGACGATTTTTTGATGTGGCGATTAATGAGAAAAAAAAGACGTTATTGGGTTCACCCTTTTAATCAAAATTGTAGTTTACGGAAATTTCAAAATTGCGCAAGAATTACGATCCGAAGAAGAAAAGTTCATAGAATGAATAATTATGAAAACACATAACAATTATTATTAAATTTAGTTCAATCAAATCAAATTGTTCAATGAATTATAAATTGTTCAATTAATCAGTTCAATAAATTTATTCAAACAGGATTTTTTTCAATCTCTGCAATAAATTCAGCATAAAATTCAACATTCTTTCATTTTCGCGCGTTTTTATTCTATGTTCGCGCCACATAAAACGAACGTGTTCGATCTTGAATTCGTGTGGCGCGGCAGACATCTAGCGGTCTTGCCACAAACCGCACCTACTACATAATATGTGTCCTTGATGTGCGGGTTTACATACAAATATAGGGGGGCGATAAATGTGTCGCGTTTCAAATGTGGCGCTACAATTATCGTAATACAAATGTAGCTGTGGTGTGCGGCCTCACTAAAGCGTAATGTAAGTAGACACGAAAGTTTTTAAAGCACAATATGTGTTTAAATAGAAAATACTTTTATCTTTCATAATATAAATACATTTTACTAGTCCTTTGCAGAACATTTATGATGGCATATTTTATTTAGATTTTTTGGCAGGATGAAACTCCGTTAAGTAATTAAATTATATACAATTACTCCCCGCCCCTGCAGACCCGCAAACGTTGTTTTGCCATATATGTAATTGACACCCTTAACCCCCCCCTTCCTGGAGTATGGTAACTGACATGAGAATTTTATATATATCTAAGATATACATATAGATTACGACCAATTAGAAAAGAAAAAAAAATAATAAAATCATCCAAAGTTTCTCATAACAAGTGTTAAGAAAAACAATAGCAGCGGAGGGTCTCATTAAGAGATAGCTTTAGCTGACTAAACAACTACGTTAAGAGTTAATCTCCAAGCATTCTTCATTTTAATAGGGTTCTTTGTTTTTATTGAAGAAAACGTAATTACGAAGACGTGGGCGGTAAGAGACTGATGATAATTATACCTATTTTCTATACATATATATTCTTAATATATATAAATCTCGTGTCACAATGTTTGTCCTCAATGGACTCCTAAACCACTAAACCGATTTTAATCAAATTTGCACACCGTGTGCAGTTTGATCCAACTTGAAAGATAGGCTATATTTTATTTTGGTATATGTAATTATTATATTTAAGAAAAAAAGAAAGGCGGTACGAAGTTCGCCAGGTCAGCTAGTTAATTAATAAAGGTTTGTCTATCCGCAGGTTTGCACTGGATTAAGATTATACTGATAAGAGGAGGCGTTTCTTCAGTATTGGGAACTTTACAGGATATTATGCAATACTTTTTTTAATGTTTAATTTTTAAACAATTTAGAGGTAAAGCAACAGGAAACATCTTGCTCAAAATTTCTTCTTCTTCTTCTTCTTTCTTTCTCAAGTAGTCTTTCTTTCATGTGGAGAGTAAGGAAGTTAGACTTCATGGGAAGGACCAGGGGTAGGATTGTTAAAGTATTTCGAATTGTTCATACACCATCACGATACCTGCGACAATTAGGGCACAGCAGGAAACTCCTTGCTCAAAATATGGAGCAGCCCGACTCCCGAGTGTGGTAGTACCTCGACCTTACACAAGACCACAGCTAAATAATACTGTTTTCAAGCAGTGTTGTGTTGCTGTTGGTGAGTAAGGTGAGCAGAGCTCCTGGGGGGACTTGCGGATAGATTCGGCAACGTGCTTGCGATGCTTCTGATGTTGCAGAAGTCTATAAGGTGAGCCGTACGCTTGTTTGCCGACCTAGTTATTTTAAAAAAAACCACTTACCATCCGACAGATCAAATGTTTAATTGCTACCTTTATGGTAAAAAAAAAACAAAGCAGAAGTCATGCACGCAGATTTCTCTGCATTAGCAATACCTATAATTATTATAGATATTACAAAGTATTTTGTCAATTATATCTAAATCATGATAAAGAGTAACGATCTTATAAGTGTGTTTTAATGATAAGTAGGTACCAAATTCAGCATTGCAATAAGAAACCTCGCACTGAGCAGTAGTCACGAACTGTTTATGACTTTTTAATCATTTCCACAATTTCGCGGAATCGTAAACTTTATTTTCATTTTATCATAAGGAACAGTAAGTACAGTCATAAGTACATATTCTTACTAAAAACACGTATATATTTACAAATTTAACTGCTATGTTAGCTTGATGAAATTTCTAAATCTATACGAATATTATAAAGCTGAAGTTTGTTTGTTTGTTTGCTTGAACGCGCTAATCTCAGGAATTACTGATCCGATTTGAAAAAATTCTCTCAGTGTTTCATAGCCCATTTATCAACGAAGGCTATATATCATCACACTACGTCCAATAGAAACGGAGAGACAATGAAGAATGTTTCAAAATCGGGGTTTTTTTCCTTTTGAGAGCTTCCGCTGCGTGAGCTGCGTAAACAGTTAAAGTTTCGCAAAAATCATGTATGACAGAATTGTTCCTATTCCAAGCGGACGAAGTCGCGGGCAGAAGCTAGTATTTTAATATGACTATAGACAAATTGATGGACACAACTCAACACAAACTTTTAAAAAATGCAAATAATAGGCTGTAGGCAAATATGCACAGTAAATACCCGATTCAGCCTGTAATATCCTACTGTTGGGCATAGGCCTCTTCCCCATGTAGGAGAAGGATCGGAGCTTAATCCACCACGCTGCTCCAATGCGGGTTGGCGGATACATTTCCTACTACGAGTAACGATCGCTATCAGGTGTACATGATAACAACCGGGACCGACGCTACGCGGCACGGTGGGAAGACCCACAAGGATTGCACAAACAACCAGACCACGACAAACATCTGTATGGCCAATACAAATGCTGTCGTGTGCGGAGATCGAACCCGCAACCGCCCGCGCATCAGCCAATCGCAATCCAGTGCTATGACCGCTGCGCCAACGCGGCGTCTAGTAAATACCCACATAGCAACAACTTATGTATGTTTACAACAACAGGAGTATCACAAGCGCGTTGGTGACCATAACACCTCTGTCAACAGTGCATCTACAGAAGCTTTGGCTACTTTCCCATTACAGAAACATAACACTACTTCAGAGTAGTACTATTTCACTGCGATCTTCACACTAATGACTTACGTCGTCTACGGTGGCCGTTAATGGCTAGACCTCTTTAATGACTAGATTGTAATTTTGAAGCAAATATAATGTCTACACTGTAGTTTTTGTAAGCAAGTATTAAGAGGAAACGACTAATTAATACAAAAAATGTAATAGCAATTAAGTAACCATAATTGTTAATCTTATAATATCATTAAATAAATTAACTTATAACATATACACGCGGTCATCTCTTCAGTAAGCAACTTAATTAGGGAATGCAATCCCGCGGATCCGCAATCCCGCAAATGCGGGATCCCGCATAAAATTAGCGGGATTACAAATGCGGGATTACACCTGCGGGATCCGCAAGATTTGCAAGATTTTATTTTTTCCAGCCTGAATTCGCATAACAATGTGTACGGCACGAACAGTGTTGGATTTCGTAGTATAATTATACTATTTGTACCATTATTTCATGACTTGTAGTATGTAGTATCGTAAAGCAAGGATACTACGCGAAAATACCATAATTTTACCTTTCATTTATTGGTCGAATCATTTTGTTTTTATTGTTTACCCTTCAATATAAAGAAATTTTATTTATCAGGCAAAAACCAAACAGTCGTCAAGAAGCTTCGTTGATTCTCTATGTAATGTTTTACTAAGTAATTTGTATACTGGTGTACTTAGTATAAAAATTCCTTGGTTTTTTACTATCTGTCGGTCGTTTGACAAAGTAGGATGGATGTATTTTATGTATGAGTGTGAGTGAAACAATGATATGATAGGGTACAGCAGGAAATTTACTGCTCAAATATGGTGCAGCCCGACTTTTAACTCGACCTTACAGAAGATCACAGCTAAATAATACTGCTTTCAAACAGTGTTGTGTTCGTGTTGGTGAGTAAGGCGACCAGAGCTCCTGGAGGGAATTGGGGATAAGGTCCGCGACGCGCTTGTGATGCTTCTGTTGTTGCAGACGTCTTGCTACGGTAATCGCTTACCATCAGGTGAGCAGTACATACGCTTGTTTGTCTACCTAGGTATATAGTTAAAAAAATGTACCTACAAATCTACCTGTAATCTACAAATCAATCTATTTTAAATTACCGCAAGTCGGCAGCCGGTACTCGAAAGGACAGTTTTCGCTTTTTTATCAAAAATCGACGAAAAACGAAACGTAGTATAATTTTATTTATTTTTTTCAGATTTTAATTCACATAAAATAATTTAGTTTGTCATTATTTCTGATCAAGATATAATTATACTACTTGTTTCTTCTAAGTAAATTATATTGATTCATTTAATGACTTCGAAAATAATTTTGTGGACTAATAATTCTAAAATATTGTACAATCCTGCAAATCTTGCGGATCCGCGGGATTAATGGTCTCAATCTTGCGGATTTGCGGATTGTCTTTTGGGTGCTGGATTGCATTCCCTAAACTTAATGCTTGTGTTATAGGTATAGGTAGGGATCCCTAGTACATTTTTTTAACCTGATCAGTATCAAGCTAATTTTCCGTGAGTAGCTCATTTTGATGAGACAAACAAAAAGTTCCTCTTCGAAAACTCTCGATTGTGGTAGATAATAGAGTTAGCAGGAGGTAGAGCAGCAGTCAGCGTAGTACCGGGATAACGTACCACGCAATTTGTAGGACAATATTACCATCAAATTATATAAATATTAACTAAAAAAAAATTCAGCTGGTTAGTAATAATTTTTGATGACCTTACGAGGTCATCAAAAATTATTTTTTTTCTGATTTTTTCTTCTTTTATTTAGTTACTCACGGAAAATTAGCTTGATACTGATCAGGTTAAAAAAATGTACTAGGGATCCCTACCTAGTAGCAGCCGACTGCATTAGCAAAATTTTTTTTGATAAATATATATAGAAAAAATACATATATAAAAGGAGTATGTGTACTTATGTAAGCCCGTAAGAAGATATACTTCATTGGCTAGCTAACTTCACGTTGCTAACTTCATCTTCGTTGACTAACTAACTTCAGGGTACTGTCGGTTTTTTTCGTGACGGTGTTCGCGCGCATCGTAAAAATTCGCTCTCACAATTTTTCCCTAACGCGCCAAAAGAAGTATAACATCAATAAATAAATAAATAAATACAAATATTACACCCAGACACAGGCCGGTATCGAGCCTGCAATCCGCTGAGCAGAAAGCCAATACAAACTGCGCCAACGGGCTAGTCAAAGCATCTTCATTAGCAGTAATCTATTTGTTTATAGAGATTAGAGGTCAGAAGACTCAAGATGTATTTCTATTATTAATTTGTTCGCTTTTAAATAATTTAGATCGGGAGATAGTGACACAAAATATTAGGTCATTTGTACCAGTATGGCGGTTCGTCAGGGGTCTAATTACGTTAAGGCAAAAAGGAAAATGATGGTCATAGCGCTCGCACCGGCGGCCCAATCGCGTGGGCGTTAATCAAACGCGTCGGATAAATAACGAGTGTCGAACGATTTGTTCCACAAAAATGTTTTTATTTTCAGATAGTCGAAAAAAAAGAAGTAGGCGGTAGCGGAATGCCATACTTCTCGGGTGTGACTTACAGCCCGCCATACCGACGCGAATACATTAATTTAAATAAAACAATTCAACCATTTGTACCAGGCTAATTTTTGCAAAGCAAATCATCGTCGAGTAGCCATTCACGAAAATCACCTTGCCATACTTTTCCGACAGTTCCCAATGGCCGCCATACCACTGCAAAGGAGTAATTTCTTTTTTTTTTCGCCAAACGATTTGTACCACCCTGAAACTTTTTTTAACAGTTCCCTGTATGATCATAAATAGAAGTCTGATAATGCCATACCTGTGGGAGGTGGCGAATGTGAACAATATTTTTTCAAAATGCTAAGATTTTATTCGTAATTCGAATTTTTTTTCAAGTATGGCGCCACTTTTTCCCTCTACTACAAGTATGGCAAATATAATAATGGTCACATTGTATCGTATAATTTCCAAAAATCGAAATGCCATACTGGTACAAATCGTCAATTTTTTTTTTTCACCTTTTTTAGCTCAAGTCATCCGCCCGATGGTTACAATCTGTAATAATTTTTTTTGCATCCAAATGACAAGAATACAATGATGCCATGATATAAAAAATGATTTTACGTATTTTACAGTCGTATTTTAAAAACGTGGCAAATAAATAAGTATTTCAAGTATGGCAGCACTTTTCCCCCTACTAGAAGTATGGGATAAATAATAACGGTCACATTTTGTCAAATACTTTCCAAAAATTCAAATGCAATACTGGTACAAATCGTTTGGCGAAAAAAAAAGAAATTACTCCTTTGCAGTGGTATGGCGGCCATTGGGAACTGTCGGAAAAGTATGGCAAGGTGATTTTCGTGAATGGCTACTCGACGATGATTAGCTTTGCAAAAATTAGCCTGGTAGAAATGGTTGAATTGTTTTATTTAAATTAATGTATTCGCGTCGGTATGGCGGGCTGTAAGTCACACCCGAGAAGTATGGCATTACGCTACCGCCTACTTCTTTTTTTTCGACTATCTGAAAATAAAAACATTTTTGTGGAACAAATCGTTCGACACTCGTTATTTATCCGACGCGTTTGATTAACGCCCACGCGATTGGGCCGCCAGTGCGAGCGCTATGACCATCATTTTCCTTTTTGCCTTTACATAATTAGACCCCTGACTAACCGCCATACTGGTACAAATGACCTAATATTTTGTGTCACTATCTCCCGGTCTAATTATATATTGACATTATTTCACATTTTGAATCGACGTTTATTACTCCATCATAGCAGAACTGCTGAACGGATCTGGTTGAAATTAGTATGTTATTAAGATATACCTAAAGATGGCTGAAAATCCAGCCTAGAATAGACTTACGAAATTTCCGAAGGGTAAATCAGTGGGTATACTCGTACCTGACACGGTAAGTGTTATAAAAGTAAAGAAACAAAATTTTGTAAGACGAAAAATAAAAAAATAAAAATGTGGTACAATTTTTTTTTTTTTTGAAAACTATAATTGATACATTGTAAAACAAATCATTTGGTCAAAAGTGTGTTAAAGGACAATGCCCCGTTACGTGCTCCGGTACGTGCTTGACGTGTTCAGACAATTCATATATATTCCATTTTTTTATAAGTGACCCAATTGGTAAACAAACTCCTGTCAACACGTAATTCACGTTTTTTCCGCATTTATCACTCACTTTCACAACATATTAGCTAACGGACATTTGTAAAACTCCATTTACTATTTATTTCACCAAAAACAAATATCCATTTATCATTTTAAACACACAAAATTTACTAAAATACGAATATTGACAGTACAGATAATCAATATTTTTGAATATGACATATCAATATGTTTTTTTATAAGGCAAATAGGGATGTGGCCATTATATTTTTAGAGGTGAATGAGTATAAGGAATTATTAAAATGAGTGATAAAATAGGCCGTATTCTTTACCTATATTTTAAATTTTCACGAACTATAATTTATTATTAAACTACAAAACAATGTTACCGTAAAGCGATTTGTTATTAAGTTGTTATATATATATTGTTTTTTTTTTTGTTGAGCGCAAAATATGCTTACAAAATATTAGAAATATCAAGCTTTAATATTAAAGTGTTTATTGTAAAGGTTTTATTTTATATTGTGAATATTTCTGAATATCGTTTTCACCCTGAACATTTTTTACTCTATCCCATATAATATAAAAGTATAGCACATAGCACTGGCAAAAACAATGTTATCAGTCCTTTTGTTTAGTTGTTAGAGCGAGTGCGCATAATGATATTGTGTGACATATTGTTTTTTATATTTTGTATCACATTGGTTCCTACCAGAGATGCGCCGAGTACAAGATTACCGAGTAACCGAGGACCGATTATTACTCGGTTTTGCTTTTGGCAAACTAAGTTACTCTGCCGAGTAACTCGGTTTGACTCAGTTTATACGTGGATTGGTTGTTTCTAGTTCCTAAAAGTCCCATCGCTCAAGAGTTAGATCGCTTATGTAAGCAAGAGTTTGTTGCCGCGAGACCAGAGTCCATTCGAGAGGAGGGTAGGACATAAAACAAGATGTAAACTCTTGGCACATTTAGCACGTGTGTTCTTATGTGCACCTGCAAGCACTGTGTATAGCGAGCGGTTATTTTCAGAAGCGGGTAATGTCTACGAGGAGAAAAGGAACAGATTACCTACCAAACCTAATTATCTACCAAATACTAGGTCACTGGAACCGAGTTATTCGGCCAAGTACCGAGTACTGAAAAAAAAGGCCAATTACACCGAGTACCGAGCACAAACCGAGTACTTGGCGCATCTCTAGTTCCTACTATAAATACCTCTAACTTTTGTTAGTTTTTGTAAAGTCTAACATAATTTCTAATAATAAACAAATAATATTACGTAGTTGCATTTTATTTATTTATTAATAATGTAAAATTGAACTGAAGTTAAAAATATATATTATTTAATTTAATTTATAAGTAAATCGGTATCTTTTCAGTCGCGTGTTTAAAATAGCATGGAAAAGATAAAAACGCGCTTAAGGTTACCTTTCTAGGGCTAAAAAAATATTACGCGTACTTTGTTTTCTTTGTTATTTTATTTGTTGAATTTTAATGGTAAAGAGCATCAAAATCTGTATATTATTAATACGTGAAGCAAAAACTTTGTACCTCTTTTTACGAAAATTGCACGGACGGAGGAGTATAAAATTTCGTACATTTATAGTATATATAGAGAAGGAGTGCAGAATGTTAATATTTGTTTACAATTATGCATAAAAATATATTAAATCATTTTAAAAAAAAACGGGTTGCACTCCGGGAGTGCCGGCAGAAGTGAAAACTTGAATAGTTGTTTACTTGTATGAGTGTATTCGTACAATTGTTTTCATAGTGTGCGAACCACATTGTGAAACAATTAAAGGATTAGAACGCTGTTGTGCAATTAATGAAAACGCACACATCTTCAAAAGTGGCTACAGCGGTACCGGACTTATTTCGCGGTTAGGGCATTTCTCCTTCTTTCTTAAATCTGTGGTAGCATAGATTGAAGAAAGAAGGTCTGTAGTCAAATTGAAAAAGTTTCTTTATTTTCTTTATTTATTGGTTTTCTTCAATTTAAATTTTTAATTATGTTCGAATTTCGATCTCTGGGCGACCACTAATAATGAGAATTACCTCATTCGTCTCGTTACCTTCCTTGATGTTGTACGTTACGGGTGCTTTCTGGATTATATCTTTTAACGATAACGACTTAGCTATCTTTTGGATTTTTGAGTGCTCAGTGATTTGGATTGTGTTATTCTTTGGACTGACGACTTCTGGCTATTCATCAAGGACTTCGATATTGCATACAATTGGGAATCTCCTGATTTTTTTTCAAACCAAGGAAATTTTTATTTATAAGGTTTTTTTTAATACATTTTATATAACACTAGCGACCCGCCCCGGTTTGCACGGGTGCAATTCTGATACAAAATATAATACAGAATGTATAAAATTATCTTTAATACCGACTAGAATACAATTTCAAAAAAATGGTAGCACTGAAAAGCACGTTTTGTCTTAAAAATAATTCACTTTAGTATTTAAATACTATCATACAATTTCGTTTTTTTTTCGGTTTGTTTTATATTAAATGATAAATAACCGTATCTTTAGCAAAAACAGTGATTTTATTTAATTTTCCGAATTCTCAAACGATTTTTTTTAAATTATTTATTATTATTTTTTATATATAATTATTTATTTCTGTAACTAAACATGTATTTTTGTAACAGATTTTGAAAATGAGTGGACCTGAACCTATGCCAGGGCCTTCTAATGTTAAAAAGCAGAAAAGAATTCCAAATCCTCCAACATTTTTAAGATCACCTTTGAAGAAAAGGCCAAATAATACAAATCTCACAGCAAATGAGAAAACGATAGCCTTAAATATTTATAAATATATTGAAAGGACGTCTGAATCATACCCCAAAAAAACTGATATCTTATACGCAACGGCACAAATTATAGGAACTTCGGAGAAAACTGTAAAAAGAGTGCTAAATGAGTATAAAAATAAAGGAGTAGTTACTACGCCAAATAAATCGAAACCAAAACATAACATAATAAGTAATTTAGATGATTTTATACTATCAGCCATACGTAGAAAAGTACACCAGTTTTATTTTGATAAGGAATTACCAACTATTGACAAAGTTACTCAGGCAATAAATGAAGATGAGGACCTGCCATCGTTTTCTCGGTCAACAACATTTAAACTAATGAAAAAACTGAATTTCAAATACACGAAACGCTCGCGAAAGAGTGTCCTAATAGATCGACCGGATTTGATGATATGGCGTAAAAATTATTTATTAAAAATAAAAAGCTTTAGGAGGCAAAACCGAAAAATATATTACACTGACGAGACGTGGCTAAATGAAGGGCACACTTCAAATTTTGTATGGAACGATTTAAATGTCACGAGCAGCCGCCAGGCGTTTTTAAATGGCTTGTCGACTGGCCTTAAAAATCCACAAAAAGGCAAAAGATTAATAATTGCACACATCGGCAGCGTAGATGGCTTTTTAGAAGACGCAGAGTGGATTTTTGAGGCCAAAAAACATGATGGGGATTACCACGGCGAAATGGATGCGCACAATTATGAAAAGTGGTTTGTTAATATTTTAAATAAAGTGGAACCTGGGTCAGTAATAGTTTTAGACAATGCACCGTACCACTCGAGACTTGCTGTCAAAGTGCCTAACATGAGTTGGCGGAAGGCAGACATACAAGCGTGGTTGTTAGAAAATAATATAAGTTATGATGAAAACGAAATAAAAGCTGAACTTTTAAAAAAAATTAATAAAGATGACTATAACAAAAAAGTTATTGACGAAATGGCAGCCCACAAAAACATAATTGTTTTACGTCTTCCGCCCTACCATTGCGAATTAAATCCTATTGAACTCATTTGGGCACAAGTAAAAGGTTATATAGGCAAAAATAATAAAAGTTTTAAAATGGCAGAAGTCAAGGAGCTCTTAAAAGAAGGCTTAAATCAAATAAGTGCGGTGTCGTGGAAGAAATGTATTGATCATATTATAAAAGAAGAAAATAAAATGATGCAGCTTGACGGAATCATGGATGCTGCATCAGACGGCCCAGGTTTCTATATCCACGTCTCTGAAGAGTCCTGCAATTCATCAGGAAGTATGGACAGTGATTAGAAAATAAAGTACCTTATTGGCGTTTTTTTATTTGAATATTTTCCTTTAATATTTTCATGAATAAGCCAGTGACAATATTTTATTTATCTATTACAGTCGTCCAATTTTTTTTAATTCTGTACCTGTATTAATTATTAACAAAATTATTCAATATATTATCAGTTTTTGAAATAATTTCAGCAATTTGGTATCGTTAAATATTTTTATGTAAAATGAATTTTACTTATCTATGGCTTATTAATATTGTTCATTCATTCTGTCTTTGTGTCACTTCACTAAACTACACATTACTCTAGCATAACTCTAATTGTCTATGGTCGTAAGTACGCCATACTTGTTTACCAATTGGGTCACTTATAAAAAAATGGAATATACATATTTAAGTATCGTTTATTAATTGAAACTAAATTTTTAATAACATTCTAAAAGTGATCAAATCCGCAGTTTATAATTTAATGTTAAAAAATATTTTATTTGTATTCCGCGTTTCTTATGTCAAAACTAGCTGCTGTGCCCGCGACTTCGTCCGCGTGGAATTTACCAAAAAAGTTATTGTTCAGCTCGCAGTTAAAAAAAAGTAGCCTAAGTTACGCCTTATTACATCAGCTATCTGCCAGTGAAAGTCCCGTCAAAACCGATCCAGCCGTTTCAGAAATTAGCCGGAACAAACAGACAGACAGACAGACAGACAGACAAAAATTGTAAATTTAAAATGTTATTTTGGTATATGTAGCGTGTATACATCCATAATTATGCATTTAGTAAAAAGCGTTTATTTTAATATTAAAAACAGACACTCCAATTTTATTTATTAGTATAGATATTTTAACTATAAATAGCAAGTCGTCATAGCAACCATACAAACAAATGCTTTTTTTAATTAAACTATAAACCACGGCTTTGATCACTTTTAGACTATTATTAAAAATCTAGTTTTAATTAATAAAGAAAACTTTAATATGTCAATTTTCTGGTCGTGTTGGGGACTTGGGGTTTATAATTTAATTTAAAAAAAGCGTTTATTTCTATAGTTGCGTTTCCGACTTGGTATTTATATTTAATATGTTTTGACAGCACAAACCCGGAATACAAATAAAATATCTTTTTTAATTAAAGTATAAACTACGGCTTGAAACACTTTTAGAATATTATTAAAAATATATTTTCAATTAATAAAGGATACTTAAATATATGAATTGTCTGAACACGTCAAAGCACGTACCGGAGCACGGCTTCATAGAAAATGGGCATTGTCCTTTTAGCATTGAATGATAATACATAAACATCTACCCTTAAATACAAGGTCGAAATTTCAAGTTATCATAACAAACTTTAATTTATGTACAATACAACAAAAACCTTTTAATCATTTCTCATATAACAAAAATTTATAAGCATTATAGATAATTTAATATAGCATTTTATTGAACACGAAATCTCAATAAATCTTCTAAAAGAGAAGTTTTATGTAGGGCTGCCATCCACCAGGATTTACCGGGTTTGTTTTAGTTAAGTTTGTTAGGGGCACGGGTAGTATTTCTAAAAAGCATCCGGGTAAATCCCGGAACATGGTTTGTGTTAGGGGTAAGCCAATTGAATGAAATTAAATGAAATTCTTTAAGACAAAAATAAAGCCTTCTAAACGGTTATAATTTTAAACCACAAGGAGTTTGTAGTGGCACTGCTTTCTGTTCCGCGGGTTGCCGGTTGCGGGTTCGATTCCTGCCTTAGTCTGAGTGTAATATTTTTATTTACATATGTGTTATTTCTAAAACGAAAAATCAAAATATTATTATTATATTTAGGGCCTGTTTCACAATGTCCAAGTAAAGTACCCTATAGCTATTTGACAAGTTAATTATGTGACACATAAAACTTCTAGTTAGTCCTCATTGCGTTTCACCATCATCTTACCTATAAATTTATTTGACATATAGCTATTTGCCAGTTACATGTTAGTAGGTTTGGCAACCTCGCATTTAATAGTTCCGTTTTTCGAAATACATGTTTTAGGATATCATTCTGTGTTGTAAGTACACATGAAAATATGTTTCAATAATTTCAATGCATGGTTTATACTATTTTTTATACATTTTATGTACATACAGCTTGAAATATGTTATTACTTATTTTTTTTATTGATCAAAACAGAATATACATTACCTACCTATTTTGTGTATTACTGTGACCGGAACGTCGAACGGTTAAATGAACAAACGTGAAAGTTGACAAGTTTGAAATATCGTACTGTTATAAGTTATAACTTTAAAAAAAATAATTACCTTTCTGTAGTGGAAGAAATTTGGTTTACAATTAATTTGGTTACGTAATTTACCGCATGTTTAGTAAGTCGAAATCTTATCCTAAAGTCCGTATCATCCGAGGCTTGCATATAATTAACGCGTTGTCGACATACAGGATTCCTTCTCGGTCTATTTAAAATTTTAAACTATACATAAAATCATCTTATTCGTCTTCAATTATATCAAATATTTCCATATCCATTTTTTTTTAATTTTCTTGCACAAATAAACAAACGTTACAACTAAAATTAATTGAATCAACTACGTATTATGGCTTTCAAGTAATTTATTTGACAGATAAATATGCTATTGGCCAGTTGATCTGACCTATAGTTTACTGGGTACTTTATTTGCCAGTTAGTGCTATTTGTCAATTGTGAAACGCAAACGTTGTCGTTATTTGATAAATAAGTTGCAAGTAGCTTATTGGGAACTTTATTTGGACATTGTGAAACAGGCCCTTAGCAAAAAAAATTACCTATAACAGTCACCGTCAATATCTTTTCAGGAACAGACGACCGTCTGTATGTGAAAAGATATTTATTTATTTATTAGTTATTCTATAATTTTCTTTTAGTATTTTTTAGTTCTTACAAATGAATTGGTATCGTTTGATTTTTTACTTAAAGTCTAATTATATTATTTGATATTAGGAAGTGGATTGAACGACCAATTTAATATAACTTCAAATTGCTCATTATTCGGTCACCAACCCGCCTGTCCAACGTGATGACTATGGGCAAAACACACGAGTTCACGCCGTTTTTGGCGTATACTTTCGGACGCAGGCCTATGTCCAGCAGTGAACTGCGATAGGTTGAAGTGAATCATTATTCCAAACAAATATAGAAATAAAAAAAGTATATTAAGTAAAGAATAAATAGAATTAGATCTCAAATAATAATTATATATTTTGTTCTTTATAGTTAGTAATCTTTAAAAAAAAAACAAATCTCTATATATATAAAAATGAATCGTTGAATTTGTTGCTAAGCGCAAATCTCGAGAGCGGCTGAACCGATTTCACGAATTCTTTTTTATAATATTCCTTGAAGTACGAGGATGGTTCTTACGATGAGAAAAATTTTAAAAAATTGCCTGAAAAGTCTAAAAAGTAAAAACAACACTTTTCTATATTCCCATACGAAAGATTCGTAATAATACTTAAAAGCCAATTTGAACAGACTAACTACTTTATTGTATGGTATTAATACCATACAATAAAGTTTAAGAGTTAGTGGAGGGGTTCCGGGTAGGCAATTGAGTGACGTTAGTATCGTATAAATATTAATGTCAATATTTGTCAATATTTTTAATTTTTATAGCTAACCAGTAACCCGGTGTCACGAATAGCAGAAATAAGTATTGAAAACATTAAAAATTAAAGAATCGACTGTTAGGCGGTACGAAGTTCGCAGGGTCGGCTAGTTTTATATAAAATCGCTCTCTTAATTAGCAGTAGAAGTCTTTTCAGCAGTGCAAATTCATATACCAAAGCTAGGGGAGACACCAGACAAAGAATTCGAACCCTACTTCCCGGATAGAAGCCATTATAATTTCAGCTTTTCGTGTGAGCGTATTGTTTTTCAACCGACTTCCAAAAAGGAGGAGGTTATCAATTCGATTTTCATTTAATATAGCATTTCATATTGCGTATTATATTAATTTAGTATACAATATACCTTCCTCTGGAGAGTGATTACTCTATTTAGTAAAGAAAACCGCATCAAAATCCGTTGCGTAGTTTTAAAGATCTAAGCACACAAACAGCGGGAAGTGACTTTGTTTTATACTATGTATTTATGTAATGATAAGTATAGCTCTGACTCAGGCGTTTATAGCATTTTCTTTTTCAGAACAGACTTTTTAAATTTCCCACCCAAAATATCCGGGTATAACATTGTAGGTACCGGTTCCGACGTTAAGAATAGAAGCCTTAGTGTTTTTTTCTGAATAATACGCTCAATAACTATTTTACGGACACTATTTCAAATTTCGCTTATCACCCCAAATATCCGGGTATTTGTAAATCCGGTTTCAGCATTAGGCAGCCCTAGTTCCCGGAGCTCGGGATCAAGGACCGTTACTGCCCTTACCTGTTCGGCCGGCCCGGGATACGAGCTTAGAGATTTGCACTTACATTTATTTAGTCACGACTTTGTAACACTGCTTTTGCTTATTCGTATCCTAATAGCCCTTTAGTTTACGATGTATTGAAATGATTTTTCTTCGTTTTCGTTGAGTCCTTAATCTGATTAAGGAGTTCAATATGTTTAAACTATGTTTGGTATGATATTTTTATTGACATGACAACGTCTAATAAATCAATGAACGCCGTCTGCATGCCCGAAAAAAGGAAGTTACGCTCATTGTACCGTTACGCTCATTATTCGCTTGCGCCGCATCTATCTCTCTTCCACTCGTTTGGCCTATGCGTCCGAGTAGATGTTTTGTTATGACGTTGTCACGTTACAGACAACCAATTTTTTTCTTAAACTTCTTTTTCAATTTTTAATTAATGGCTGGCTTGTGGTAAGAATCCCATAATTAGCTGGGCAAAGGCTTCGCCAATATAGAAGGATTTTAGAATGTTGCTGTTCTACTGCACTTTCATTACCAATAGTAATAATTTTTATCGGTTATTTATGATAACACGATGATGATAAAAATAATTATTCTTAGCGACACGGTACTTTTTTTATACAAAGTGGCAAACAACGTACGGCTCACTTGATGGTAAGCGATTACCGTAGCCTATAGAGGCCTGCAACGCCAGACGCATTGCAAGTGCATTGCTAACCTTACTTCCAATCACTCCTAGGAGCTCTGGTGACCTTGCTCAACACAGGAACACAACTTCTGTAATCTTCTCCTGTAACGATCTTCTGTAAGTTCAAGGCATTTCTGCTGTGCCCTACCTCAGTTATCGAAACACTATGATAAAAGATCAGAACAAAATTAAAAAAATGTAAAAAAAAAACAGCAGAAATCAAACCCGTGACTCTCAGTTATAATGCAGCTTACATTACTACTACACCAAAATGTTCCAACAAACACATTATGCATCATTACAATATTAATATACATCCAGGGGCTAGACTCTAGGCGGGGTAGTAGTAATATAAAATTCAATATTTTAAAAAGGTAATTAAACTACATCACACACACACACACACACAGGGTCGGCAACGCGCTTGCGACGCTTCTGGTGTTGCAGGCGTCTATAGGCTACGGTAGTCACTTACCATCAGGTGAGCCGTACGCTTGTTTGTCGACTTAGTAACATAAAAAAAAAAAAAAAAAAAAAAAAAACATGCAATAGGTATAAAGGAATTAAATTACGTGTTTGTTAACTTATAAAAACAACAAAATATTTCTATAATGATAAATTTCCCTTTAAAGAAAATAAAGCTAAATTGTAGGGCAAACTTTTATTTTACAAATCCTAACACGGCTATCTAATACTTCAATCTATCTTTACATCATCATACAAACTGTTATTGATAGAAAAATTATTTCATTCTATTTAAAAATAACAAATTAATTTATATCAATATTGTAGTAAAAATAGAAAATACAGCTGCAATGTTATTTTATTATCTTACTGAAAGTATTCTTTTCTAGGTTGTGTAATGAGATTGTTATGATCTTGAGTCTTGATGTTGCCATCACCCTAGGGTCCAGCCCAGGTAAATTACTATATGTCCCATTAGTAGGATAAAAAAAAATAGGATTGCTAAAAGGATAATTATTATTTATTATCACATAATAAATATTTCTATTTCACTAGAATGTAAGAATATTTAATTTTTATTTATAGGAAACTAGCGACCCGCCCCGGCTTCGCACGGTTGCAAAAGCTATCAGTGTTCCTCTACTATGCATGTATTATACATATAAACCTTCCTCTGGAATCACTCTATTTACTAACGAAAACCGCATCAAAATCCATTGTGTAGTTTTGAAGATCTAAGCATATATAGTGATAGACAGACAGCGGAAAACGACTTTGTTTTATACTATCTAGTGAAAATACACCTTGGAAATGACGTGACCCACTTTATAGACATCATATGTCACCATTTGTATTATAGTTAGTACTTTTCGTGTTATATACCTACTATATCATAAATACATACCATCATGTCAAATATTCTTGATTTTGGACATTTTAAAGTTTGATTTTATTTCAATTCCATTATGCGAAAGTGAAAAACTCAGAATATTTCAATCCAATTTCCAAAACCTCTGCAAGCTATTATTGAAGTAGTGTCGATAGTGAAAATAAATGAATAGTTGTTGTAAATAAAATGAATTAAATTTCCTACTACTTATGGAGTTTTACATTTATTTGTTATTGGCCCACATTTACAAAACTCTGGGTACGCCCATGTATTATAAATATAATATAAAATTATAATATAATATTTAAAATATAAATTATATTGACATCAAATATAATTTATATTATAAACTTTGTAGAGCTTTAAATGTTGTTCTGTAGGTTTTGAGAAATTACTTAGCAATTAATTTTAATACTTTTTTATCTTGCGAATAGACTGAATAGCTATTATTTTTACACAAATAACTTTTTTCGGTTCTTGAAAAGAATTTCTATTTTTTTTCGCTCAATTACCTATTTATTGCTTCTTTAAAAAATATATTAAATAGCTATGTGAATTAAAATATTTATTATTGATATGTTTTGGTTTTGTTACGTGCATTTTAATTAAATTAAGGATCAAACTGAGCTAGTTCTTATAAAAATTATGAAACGTTTAAATTTTTCTCAAGTCCTCGAAGTTACTAAAAACGGTTTTAAAAATAAAAATAAATATATACTTTTAAATATAAAAAAAGGATTACATACCAAAACGATGAGTTCCGCTGTGTAAAACTCTCACACCACTGCACTTACGCTCAACTTTTTATGTTACAAAATTTATAAAGTCTATGTAGTTTTAAAATAAGACAATGTTTTCATCAGGGTTCTAGTAGATAAACGATAAACATTGAGAATCAACTTTTTATTACACTCCTTCGCGACTCCATTCCATTGTTTGTCTCCCCGTCCGACGTTGACAGATTCAAGTTTGACATTTGAAGTTTGTTAAGTTCCTATTTTTATTTCACTTTTACAGTTTTACTGTTCTATTTTATTCAAAACGCTTATTAATTTACATTTAAAATTTTAAGAAGTGTAATTTTTGTGGTAAAGTTATATTAAAAATTCTATAGAAAATGTTCTACAGCTAAACAATTATTCATTCCTTCCAAACAAGTTTAACTAAATGCCGATAGATGGCATTAACTGCGTGAGTTTTACTAAACGAAAAGTAGATTTCTGTTTTTCGCTACAACCGTCCATGGCTACAACCATACTACAAGGAATGTTACTACAATTTTAAATTTCGAAATATATTTCTAATTCGAATTATATTGTATGTTTGGGGATAGCTTCGTCGTTTATGAACCGATTTTGATAACTCTTTTTTGTTGGAAAGGAGATATCCCAAGTTCGGTACCATGATGGTGGAATCCCAGAGAAATCGTGGGTAGCCCTCGCAAAATGTTGTGACGACTAGTGCGTTTGTTAATTTTTTTAGACTACTTAGGTACGTTGTATTACTTGTCGATGTAATTGAAGTTGTTTTTTTTGTTTGCTAGCAAACACAATTATATCTTTGTATATACTTTTAACATGAACGTAATAACGTCCATGATCCCTGCATGTTCGACAGCTAATCGATAAGTAATTTAACGGAACGCATTATTGCTCGTGTAATTTTGCAGGCGTTGTTTGCAACATGGTTACTACTTACTTGCAAAAAAATGTCTAAGATTTTTTTACAAGTAAATTACGATCATAACTATTTTGTAGTAAATCACAAATATTCTTTATTACATAATTAATCTATGTTATTTAGATTTCAACAAGTCTCTATTTTTGTAGAACACTTAATGAATATCGACTTGAGGTTACGCGTTGTGTTTTTCTCGACTTAGGTACAAGTTAAGCTTTTGTATACCGACAAAAGACTTAAATATCAATATTTCCGAAAAACCGTAACTAAGCAACGACCAACATCATGTGTTCTATTTCTTGTTACATGTTTTCTTTAGCTCTATTTGTATGCATATAGTGTGGTGTAAAAGGGAACCATATAACCATAATAACGTGAGTACAAGTAGTTTTTGTATGAAGTCGAAGTAGGTATGGGGTGAATGATCATTGTTACATGCTGACACGATTTATATAATCTGTGTAAGACTAGTCATATTTTAAGTTTTCTAACATTCTACGTTTGATACTTTGTCGAAAGCACGCTTCAATAGTGTTATTAATTATTATCATAAATGTCACTAATTTTGGCCACATGTCGCAATTAAATAATTAGATTTTAAGATTCTATATAGCTTTATTGATTAAAAATGAATTTGTACAACGTTCAAATACAAGGCTGTCGCATTAGACCAATCGGTGTCACTATAGGTCCATTTCAAGGTCTAGGAGATATAAATATTTTTAGTAAAACCACAACCAAGCTAGACTGGAGACCACAATTTTAACGCATAATCAAGAACAGTCATAACTCATAACATTGCGTGTGCACACAGATGTCTATTTAAATGTTTTGACAAATTGATGTTTTCAGTTTTAGCGTAATAAAGGTAACGGAAAAGCTTTTGTGATACACGTGGCGCATGGCCTAGTTCTTCGTACACACACAGGCAATAAAATTTAAAGTTCGATCCTTCGAAAGAGTGCGTACAGTTCAATGTAAATTGTAGGTACTTGATTTGACTGTATTATATTGGAAGGATAAGCTATTGGTTATTTGTTTTTATATCTTATGAAACAAGATCGATGAAAGGTATTGAAATCCCTTTCACTTGCATTGTCATATCTCCAGTAAATCATCGGAAAATCCGGTAAAACTACACATGGCTTATAGTGATTTATCATGACACGACATATCATAATTATTATGATGATGATCGCGACATTTCTTTATTAACATTTTATTTATTAATTTATTTTATTTAAACTTTATTGCACCCAAGAAAGATACAATTTGAAAAAAGAACCATTATGTACATATAAACAAATAAGACAGTGTGCATAGGCGGCCTTTTTGCTTATAGCGAATTCTTCCAGGCAACCTTAAATGACTAGTTTAGGAAAAAGTTCCGGAAAGAGTACGCAAACGACAATGCAAGATTATTCTTATTACGTATACACATAAATCAACTTAAAATAATAAACATAATTATATTATTTATTATTCATACAGCATACGATACAAACATACATAGACATAAATACACATACATATAGTAGGTAATCTTAGTTAATATCTGTCAAATTCGATGTAATCGTCATAATATACACACGTTTCCACGCCAAAAATTCCAAAGATGGGGATTTCACAAATTTTCAGCTTGTTGGGAATTTATGTAGCTTCGAATGTCTAAATTGACCGGACTATTTCTCCTTT
Organism: Melitaea athalia; assembly: GCA_905220545.2. NCBI lineage: Eukaryota > Metazoa > Arthropoda > Insecta > Lepidoptera > Nymphalidae > Melitaea > Melitaea athalia. The sequence goes on along the minus strand of HG992178.1, from coordinate 3,940,442 downwards.
TATGTTTTGATTAGGAATTCGTGGCATAAAAGAATAACTTTTTTTACGACTAGGGTGGCAAACGTGCGTACGACCCACATGAGGGCAAGCCGTTCGTTAGTTCGTTACCTGCAAACCTTATGGATTTCAGCAATAACAAAAGCATTGCAAACGCGTTCTCGACCCTACTGCCGACACTCGCCGGGAGCCCTGGGAGCCGGGGCTACCTTACCTTATTCACCAAAGGAACAACATACTACTTGAGAGCAGTATCATTAGGCTGCGATCTTTTGTTACTGTACCTTATAATCAACATAATTATATTCCGCACTACATCATAATATTATGCATGTCCCGGAACGAAAACCGACAGTCTATTTATATGACTGATATGACTTTCATTACCTAAAAATGTGTTCTATAATTTTAAAGCATTGCGTGTAATTCTAACTAGTGTGCAAGTGTCTCGAATCTCTCGAAAATACTTACTTCTGTTATACTTTAGTTGATATAAAATTTTTCTGATTTTGTTCGGTACAATAAAATGTCAATAATATTTTCTACTAACTTAAAATGACGAATCAAAAATTCTTTTTATTGAAAAAATTTAGTATCTATGATATATAGTACCTACAATACAAATGAAGTTTGATGTATAGACAGTATAAAGTTGATACTTATATCATAATAAAAAAAAAATTAGTTCTAACAGACTTTGGGTGAGGCCAAACGAGCGTAATTTTGTGAGTTGTGGGACGCGTAATTTCCGCTGCATTCGGTTTCATACACAAGGCCAGTTCGTGCCACACGGCCACGCAAAATGAGTTATGAGCTGTGTGCTGAGTGCTGACTCACATGCATAATCCGACCAAATTGCGTTCGCGCGAGCGAGGGGACTGAGGAGGCGAGGAATCGAGGAAAGCGCCAGCCGCCAGCCGCCAGCCCGCCAGTCAGGTAAAGATTGCGTGAAAGTCGACACGTATTTTGCTAGCGAAATGCTGGACACCGAAAAACTAATAATTGAAATCGAACAATGGCCATGTCTGTGGAATTTGTCAGACAAGTCATATAGTGATAAGTTTTTAAAACAGAGGGCATGGGAAGAGGTTGCCGAGAATTGTTTCGAGGATTGGAATGATTTGACCAACGAAGAAAAAAGTAATAAAAGTAAGTAGGTACTTATGTATGTGTATATATATATTTTTATTGATACAAAATAATGACACAAAATTTTACTACAACCTATATTAACAGTATTAGAACACAGAATTTATTCTCTCTTGCCAGGGTAACGCTTCTACTTCACTAACAAAAATTAAAAAAAAAATCTCTAATGGCTATGGCAGGATTTGACATCCTTGTTCTGGTTAGCAGTGATCAAGGAGCTCGTAGATGACATTAGAAACTCGTCGCCAAGTTAGCCCCAACTCTTCATCGCACGAAATGGTCCAAAATGCATGTAGCTTTAACTGTGTGTATTGCAAAATCAGTGTTAAGTTGTATTGGTGAATGAAGTACCCTCCATTTTTTTGTTATTATGCCAAAAGCACATTCCACACATCGCCGCGCTCTACTAAGACGATAATTAAAAATACGTTTGTATTTGTCAAGGTTTCTGTTTGGATATGAACGCATCATAATCTTATGTAATTCGAACGCATCATCTCCAACAAAAACAAAATGTTGGGGGTTCTCAGTATAATTTGGTAAGCTTCTTTCTTCCGGCAAATTTAAATCATTTCTGTAAAACTCTTTACCTAATTCAGACTTTCTAAAAATACAGTAATCCGATTCTTTGCCAAAATCACCAACATTTTATTGTTGTGAAACAACAGTTTGTACCCGCCACAGACATCAGCACGATGGAAAAGAACTTCTTATAATTATATTAATTTGAGCCACTGTGTGAAGGTGATTTTATTCTGATGTGTTTACAATCGACAGCTCCAACCCAATTCGGGAAATTAGTTTTTTTTTTTAAATGAAAAACTGCTATTTTGTATTCCAAATACATTCATTTGGATCTGGCATTTCATGTGGCTGAACTACGTTTAAAATTTGTATACAAGTTTGCTTGATAATATCACTAGTAGTAGAACGCCCAATGAAAAAAATCTTTGCTTATTGTATTTAAGTCCTTTAATACCTGAAAAAATATAATTACAATTAATTATAAAAAAATCTTTAAATAGCATACAGTAGGATAATAATAAAAATAATATACATACTTAAAGACATTGCAATCTATACTAATATTATAAAGAGGTAAAGTTTATAACTTTGTTTGTATATACGGGGTAATCTTTGCAAATACTGATCCGATCATGAAAATTCTTTCACTCACAGAAAGCTACACTATTCAGGAGTGATATAGGCTATATTTTATTGTAATTGAACATAAAATTCAGTGAAAATAATAGTAGGTGTTACGAATCGCGCCATCTCTTGATGAACTGTAGGTACCAACTAAATAAACATCGATGTAAAATAGCAGCGGACGGCGCGCCGAACGACTGTGTTCACGACGTTTACCAAAGTATAGGTACTTCATTTAAAAATTCGTTATTATTCTGTAATAGTTAAATTTAAAAAAACTTGAAACATATCAAATTACTGTAAAAATCTTTTAACGCCCAACGAAGTGGGCACAGGTCGGCTAGTATAATATAAATATGACAGTTATAATTTTTGTTTTTCAGTGAACGTTCTGCAAAAGAAGTGGAAAGCGGTAAGAGACTATTATGTGCGTGAAAAGAAAAAAGAAAACGAAGAAAGAAGTGGTAGCGCAGCGAAGAAGAGAAAGCCTTGTCGTTATTTTGATTTTTTGCAGTTTTTAATAGTAACCAAACAGTCTAGGAAATCGTCTTCAAATGTAGCTTCTCCTGAAAACACAGATAATGACAGTAACGTAACTGGTAACAATAATGAAGAAGAAGAAATTGATGCTGAATTCGAGCCAACATCACCACAGGCTCTATCTCAACCGTATTCATCGCAGCCAGCGTCAATGCAAACACCTGTATACCAGAACCTGCCGTCGACATCAAGGCAGACAGTGTCATCGCAACCATATGTATCGCGAACAAAAAGTAAAAATAAAAAGATGACACCATTTCAAAAATCTCTTCTCAAAAGTTTTAATAAGGATGATGATAACCCCGATCGACATTTTTTGTTATCTTTTTTGCCGGAGATGTCAAAAATGACAGAGAGACAAAATTTCGAATTTCGCATGGAAATGATGAAAGCGTTAAATAAAGTGAAGTATCAAATTCCAGATCAGCCCACAGAAACAAACAGGTCCCGATTTTCATCACCTCCTTCTGATTCGCACAACAGCAATAAAATTAATTGAAACTTTTAAAAACTTACTTGAGTGTTTTTTTTATTAGTCTTTCCTCTGGACTGATGGCAAGTCTCATGTCTGTGTTTGATTTAGTTATAAAAGGTTTTAAGAGTTGTATTAATTCTTGAAAAACATGTACTGGCAAATGATAGTAGGTAATTTTGAAATGTATCTTGATTTGCATATATAAACGTTCATATAAGGTGTGGAACTGTCCAAGCATGAGTCTTTCACTATTAAGTGGATTTACCTAGCTTCTTTGTCTGGCATTATCTTCTGTGTCTTCTAGATATCCTTCGTAAATACACAAAATTTGCAACGATTCCATTACACGACACAAACATCCACTATTTATTTACTTATTTATTTATTTATTCAAGGCTAATCAACGCAAAGTACACAACAAACTATCTAGTGTACGTACATTTTAAAGACAAAAAAAATATTTATAAATAATACATTAAGTATACCTAATTATCAAACAATGATTTAAAAAAAATATTTAAAAAATATAACAAATAGAGAATACAGAAATCGACAAAAGTGCAACGAGATTAATAAATGACAAACAATAAAAAACAAGAATTAATATCTAAAATCTCAGAATGAACTGTATAATACATTACAAAATCAAGAGAACCCTTCTGTATTTCAATGGAGTTACACAACTGTTCTAAATAACGCTATAAAAGTTTGATAGCAACTGAATAAAATGCGCTCGTCTGGCACCCCAACAGAATTTCTGTGACCGAAATTACGCTCGTTTAGCCTCACCCAAAGTTTTTGTGTTTCATTTTGTAAATTAAAATTACATTAGTAACAAGGCCGCAAACACGAAACTTGCGGTGGCGGGGCGACAGCGGTAGCGGGGCGACGGCGATGTACCTATTCAAAAGCATTACACAGTATAGCGACGGGCACGAAACGGGCGACGGCGGAGCGGGGCGATCGAGCGATCTTCCATGTCGCGTCGCCCCGCTACCGCCGTCGCCCCGCTGTCGCCAAGTTTCGTGCCCGCGGCCTATTATAGTTAAAAGTGAAGCTATTGATTCGGAATGTAAATTCTGCAGAGAAGAATCTGAAAGAAACTTCGCAGTTACTCTTTTAAAAATATATTATTACAAAATTGGTAATAGGTGACGTCGCGGGCGCAGCGGTCACAGCACTGGTTTGTGGCTGTTGAGTGTTGAGCGTGCGCGGTTGCGGGTTCGATCCCCGCACACGACAATATTTGTATTGGCCATACAGATGTTTGCCGTGGTCTGGGTGTTTGTGCAATCCTTGTGGGTCTTCCCACCGTGCCGCGGAGCGTCGGTCCCGGTTGTTATCATGTACACCTGATAGCGATCGTTACTCATAGTAGGGAATATATCTGCCAACCCGCATTGGAGCAGCGTGGTGGATTAAGCTCTGATCCTTCTCCTACAAGGAGAAAGAGGCCTATGCCCAACAGTGGGATACCTATTATAGGCTGAAATGTAATAGGTACGATTATCTTCCATGAAAAACAACGTCACTAAAGCCATACATTTACCATTATTTAATACTAGCTGACCCGGCGAACTTCGTACCGCCTAACAGACGATTCTTTAATTATTATTATTTTTAATACTTATCCTTCCCGGAACCCCTCCACTAACACTTAAACTTTATGGTATCGTATTAAAGTTCAAATTGACTTTATTGTTTTTAGTCTTTTTAGGCATTTTTTTTTAATTTTTCTCTCCGTAAAAACCATCCTCGTACTTCAAGAAATATTATAAAAAAAGAATTAGAGAAATCGGTTCACCTGCTCTCGAGATTTGCGCTTAGCAACACATTTAGCGATTCATTTTTATATATATAGAGATAATCCTGCACCGAATAATGCTTTGGCTATTCATATCTTGTTAATATAATTTTTTTATATATATTTGTGAGTACGACTTAATACCGAATGCGTAACTAGTTTTGATATCAATATTTCTGTCAATAGATCTCAATAAGGAACTACTAAACGTACCTATTCCGTAGTCAAATTGCGTGGGCGGTATTTGCTCGTACCTACTCGTAAATTTTGAAATGCGACAAATCTGACTTATTGGTAGATAACCATCGTCAGTTATTGTATCCTATGTTTGTTTCGACATTGCTTTCCATATTTGAATAAATAAATAAATTACTGGATGTAAAAAAATTCTGAAAAAAAATTATAGTATTATTTATTAAAAAAGTAAATTATACTCATATACAACTACGTACTAATTAACGCATATTTTTTCGATTTTTCTTATTTTACGAAGAAAAATTGAATGAAACGTGTGTGTATCACTGTTCTGTAGCACTAAAGTAGGGTTGCCAACCGTCCTGTTTTCCCAGGACATGTCCTTGTTTTTGTAGTGTCCTGGGACGTCCTGAATAGTTTTTAAGCAGCGTCCTGGGTTTTTAAATTTTAAAATTCGCGCGCCTCTTCTCAAATTTTTACGCTACGAGCAGCCTCACGGCTCGTAAGTAAACAACCACAAATACTGAAGGAAATTAATGGGATTGAAGAGTATAGTAAAAATTAATACGTTTATAATATTAGAATGATACTATAAACTAACCTAAGCTTAAAACATTTGTTACAAACTAAAGTGTTTGTTTTTTATTTTAATAACTAGTTTTCAACTCGTATTTAATCCAAATACTTTTATTAAAAAATGTGATTATTTTAATTAAATGCGTCCTGTTTTTTTACTGAATTGTCCTGGTTTTTCCAACTTCAAATCCTGGTTTTTTTAATTTGAGGCCGGCAACCCTACACTAAAGTAACCTAGTAGTATAATAGTATAAAGGCAAAATAAATAATAATAACGCAGAAACATAGACATACAGAAAAGAGTTTTCTTAAAGTACACGATTCGGTTACGATTCGGCCTGTAACATCTCACAGCTGAGCATAGGCTTCTTTCACCATGTAGGAGATGGATTGCAGGTTATTCCACGGTTCCACCACGTTGCTCCACTGCAAGTTGGCGGCGTTATCACTTATCAGGTGTAGGTATATGATAACAACTGGGACCGACAGTTTAACGCGCTCTCCGAAGCACGACGGGGACCCCCACAAGCACAGACATCCAAATCGGAATAAAATATTTGTACAAATAACATTATCCATCCCTTTTGAGAATCGAACCCGCAAATCGCCTGTTTAGGCGCTTACATGGTACACGCATCGCTACACCAGAATTGAGAGTCTACTGACTTCTCAGATATGTATTTTTTTCATTCACGTATAATTTCTATTGTAGGAAAGAAAAATCTTTTATGCGGAACTATGTAGAAAACCATTAAAATAAATTACTTTTTTTTATATAACTAGGTCGGCAAACAAGCGTCCGGCTCACCTGATGGTAAGCGATCACCGTAGCTTAAAGACGCCTGCAACATCAGAAGCATCGCAAGCGCGTTGCTGACCCTATCCTACATCCCCCCAGGAGTTCTGGTCACCTTACTCACCAACAGGAACACAATACTGCTTGGAAAACAGTATTATTTAGCTGTGGTCTTCTGTAAGGTCGAGGTACTACCCCAGTCGGGCTGCTCCATATTTTGAGCAGGAAATTTCCTGCTGTGCCCTACCTCAGTTAAATAACACTTACAAGTTACAAGTCACTTGCAGTTAAACGAACAATTAGACAATGAATATCCTTCAAAAATAATCCTTGCTTCAGATCTAATAACCCAAGTAAATACGAGTATTGTAATCACTTTGGCCCGTAGTTCGTACCTCGCACTACCTATCTCTAGATCAAGGCAAACCTAATTGCCACTTTAACTTCCAGCTAACACTAGATTAGGTTTTGATGACTACAACAACACTGTAACGTAACATGACTGAGTGCGGTGCAGCGGGAGAAAGTTTATGAACTTTGGATATGACTAATACCTAGTCGTGATTTTGAGGTTTCTGTTAATTGGTTTTTACTTTTTACCGCACAAAGTTACTTTAATTCTTTCATAGTGTTAGCTTAATATGTTTGCCAGAGTTTAAATACTTAGTACGAAATGTAAACAAATCATCATCTCCCTGCCCTTATCCCACTTATGTAGGGTCGGCACAACATGTTCTTCTCTTCCATTCCTCCCTATTATTCGTCACTTCAACGCTTACTCCTTTCTTTCTCATGTCCTCACTCACACAATCCATCCATCGCTTTCTTGGCCTGCCGATCGCTCTTCGTCCTTCGACATTCATCCCTAACATTCTTTTACCAATATAGCTTTCATCCCTCCTCATTACATGCCCATACCATGCTAACCTTCTGCTCCTCATTTTCTCCGTCACGGGTGCTACTTTCAAACTTCCCCTTATATACTCATTTCTAATTCGGTCTTTCCTCGTTACTCCACACATCCATCTTAGCATTCTCATCTCGGCTGCGTGCACTCTTCTTTCATCCGTCACTTTCGTTGCCCAACATTCTGACCCATACATTATGACAGGTCTTATGATCGTTTTGTAGATTTTCCCCTTAAGTTTAAGAGGCATTCGTGGATCACAAGCTGTTGCAGAGACCTGTCGCCATTTCATCCATCCCGCATTTATTCTATTTTTCACGTCACGGTCTACGTTGCCGTCATTTTGGATTAATGAACCGAGGTACCGGAAGTCTGAGCAGACTGGTAGGGATACACCATTCAAGGCAATATGGGAAAAACTGGACAAACCGCTGAAATTGCAAAATAAATGCTCGGTTTTGGATCTACTCATCCTCAATCCCGCGCCCTCCAGTCTCTCCTGCCATTTTCCCAGTCTGCTCTGGACCTCAAGAGCATTATCTCCGACAAGAACAATGTCGTCGGCAAACAGCATACACCACGGTGCTTCCTCCTGTATGTCTGATGTTAGAACATCCATAACTAGGAGGAACAAATATGGGCTTAAAGCCGACCCCTGGTGCAAACCTACAGCCACATTGAACGTGTCAGTTACTCCGGCTTCGGACCGGACGTGGCTACTAGCTCTATCATACATCGCCTGAACAAGTCGTACATACTTCTCGGGCACACCTTTCCCTTTCATAGCCCACCACAGAACCTTACGGGGGACCCTATCATATGCTTTTTCCACATCTATGAACACCATATGCAAATCTTTTTGTGCGAGTCGGTATTTTTCACAAAGTTGGCGGAGTGCAAATATGGCATCCGTAGTTCCCCGGCCCGGCATAAACCCAAACTGGTTCTGTGTGACCTCACATTCTTCTCTCATTCGTCGCGCTATCACTTTCTCCCATATCTTCATACTATGTGACACGAGCTTTATTCCCCGATAGCTGCTGCAATCCTGTATGTCACCTTTATTCTTAAAAATGGGCACCAGTGAACTGTTGCACCATTCCTCAGGTATAACCTCTTCTTGCAACAACTTATTGAAGAATAAAGTCAGCCACTTCCATCCATCCGCATTCAAAAACTTCCATACTTCCGCTGGTATACCATCTGGCCCAACTACTTTCCCATTCTTCATACTCTGCACTGCCATCTTCACTTCCTCTATACTTACCTCTTTCACCAATCCTTGATTACTCCGTACATTTTCTAACACTCCGCTCCATTCATTTTCTTCGTTCATTAATTTATTGAAATATCTCTTCCAGCGTCCTTTTATTCCCTCATCGTCCGTCAATATCTTCCCCGCTTCGTCTTTTATACATCTCATATGTTTTACATCTCTTCCATTCATCTCTCTCTCTCTCGAAATTCTAAAGAGATCTTTTTGGCCTTGTGGGCTCTCCAAAAAATCGTACAACTTATCTTGTACCTTGGCCCTTGCAATAGCGACTGCTTTCTTAGCCTTTTTTTTACTAGTTTTATATTCTGATCTTTTTATTTCCTTTTCTCTGTCATTTCCATCTTCCATCCTTTTCCATTCTTTGAAAGCATTCTTCTTTTCTTTCAAAATCGTCTGTACTTCCTCATTCCACCACCATGTATCCTTGTCTATCTTCCTTTTCCCTTTCGTTTCCCCAAAGACATCCCTCGCTACATTTCGTATCCACGTTGCCATCTCACTCCAACACTCATTTACTCCAATCTCTGCCATATCTCCCATTTCTATCATTTTACCAACCACTCTTTCCCTAAATTCTGCAGCCAAATCTCTATCATCCAGTCTGTACCATTTCGTTCTAGCTGGGGGCTTCGAGCTCTTATTTAAACGCTGAACTTTTAGAGTTAAGTCCAGGAGCAGTAACCTATGTTGGGAAACAAGGCTCTCACTCGGTATTACCTTGCAGTCCTTGGCCGATTTTAGCCTATTTCTTCTTAAAAGTATGTAGTCAATTTGTGTAGAGTGTAGACCACTACGGTATGTGATAAGATGTTGTTCCCGCTTTTGATAAAAAGTGTTAGCTATGGCTAAGTCAAAGGCCAAGGCCGCTTCCAGTAGAGAATCGCCGTCTCGGTTCCTGACTCCGTGGCCTCGGCCCCCATGCACTCTCTCATACCCGTCATTCATCCTTCCCACGTGTCCATTAAAGTCCCCCCCAATGTATATTTCCTCACATTCGGGTATTCTCATTAATACCGCGTCAAAATCCTCCCAAAACTTTTCTTTCACACTGTCATCGCATCCAGTTTGCGGCGCATACACACTAACTACATTCAAAACCAAGTCTTCCATCAACAGTTTTACTACAATTACTCTATCATTCACTCTTTTCACATCCGTCACCTTGTTCTTCAGCTCCTTATCCAGCACTATACCTACACCATTCCTTTTCCCATCACATCCACAATAATAAAACTTATAACCCGCCCCAATTTCTCTTGCTCTCTGTCCCTTCCACTTCGTCTCCTGCAAGCACGCTATATTTATCCGTCTCCTTTCCAAAACATCCGCTAGCTCTCGTCCTCTCCCAGTCATCGTACCCACATTCCAACTTGCAATCCTCAAGCTCACCTCCCGGACTAGCCTCTTACGCTGCCCCCGTCCCTGGTGCAGCAACCCTTGTCCATTTCCCACAGACGCCGGGTGCTGCGTCTGCGCGTCGCCTGCGGGGTACGCCCTAATATTATCGCACACTCTGTCACTCGGACTCATGCTGTAAGGGGTTTGGCATGGTATATTTTACGACTGGCCGCCTGCCTAACATCAACCCTCCTTGGGAATTCTTGGCAAAATAAGAAGGATAGGTGGGAAGGGTTTAAGTGGGAAGGGATCTGGGGTTAGGGATACCAGTGCCACGGATTACGGGCAGGGGTGTGTGACACTAGCAGCTAGAGCATTCCGGGGTCGCGTACCCGTAGCGGTACCAACCAGTTATCGGATAGATATCTAGTGGTCCTTACGAAATGTAAACAAAATAACATTGAATAAATCGGCCAAGTGCGAGTCGGACTCGCGTACTAAGGGTTCCGTACCATTGAAATACTTAGTAAATAAGAAAAAGATTATACCATATAAAAATGGAAAATAAACTAGTCAAATACGCCATCTATCTATCGATCCATGCCGCTATTGGAAAGCTTTTATATTAGTCTATCGACGACGTTTTCTTGGTTTTCGGATAGATGGCGTTGGAATTAAAACGCATCGCGTTAAATATTTATTTTACTTTGTTTTTAGTATTTGTTGTTATAGCGGCAACAGAAATACTGTATATTTTGTGAAAATTTCAACTGTCTAGCTATCGCCGTTCTTGAGATACAGCCTGGTGACAGACGTACGAACGGACGGACGGACGGACGGACGGACAGCGAAGTCAGTAATAGGGTCCCGTTTTTACCCTTTGGGTACGGAACCCTAAAAAGTTTGAACTAATATAACTCTAATATTATTGTAGTAAGTAGGTTATTTTATTGTAGTAAAGTTAGGTGATCCGTAATTCGTTTTATTAGTGGTAATTATTTTCGAAAACAGATATTAACATTATTTCACCGTTTAATACCGATTGCGTATTTTGAAAATAAGACCATTGCAAGATATAAAAGAATTAAGAAAATAAGATAATAAGATAAATTAATTAAGTGTGATGTTTATTTGAGACTAGCTTCTGCGCGCGACTTCGTCGGCGTGGACTCCGCTCCTATTAGTCTTAGCGTGATAATACATAGCCTATAGCCTTCCTCGATAAATGGGCTATCTAACACTGAAAGAATTTTTCAAATCGGCCCAGTAGTTCCAGAGATTACCGCGTTCAAACAAACAAACAAACAAACTCTTCAGCTTTATATATTAAGTATAGATAACATTTTATTATTTGTTTCATTAGATAATGGCGGAGAAAAAGAACCAGCAGATCAGCATTGCTGCCAGCGCTATCGCTATGCGTGGTGTCCGCATGTTCCTCAGCGCGGGGAAGGCAGCGGCTGAACGTCGCGCGTCCCCGAAGAAAACGCGTCCAACGAAGCCTGTCGTATCGGGAAACAAGCTACACAGTAGTGTGACTGAAATGCTGCTTAGAAAAACTAAATTCGATAAGTAAGTTTACTGTTTTTATTTATATTTATCTTACTACGTAAACAAATAATTTAAAAAAATCAAACTTTATTTCTACTGAAGTCAACAAAGAAGTGTAAAATTGTAAATCTATTTGAACTTGGATGGATAAATAAATAAATTAAAAGTAAAAAACCTTTTTAAAAAACAAGCTTTTATTTGAATGCACTAAAACGAAAAAAATAAAATTTTACTTTAAAACTTTTACTATCTCCTTATAAAGTCATTACACATAATCTATATGATAGAAAAGCTTGTTGCGAGATATCAGTACTCGTATTTCCTTAGTTTGAAAATTTTAATAGTTAAAAATTTAAAATCAATCACATCAATTTATTTAATTTACTTGTTTACAAGCAAATCTCGCAACAAGCTTTTATATCATATAGATTATGTGTAATGACTTTATAAGTAGATAGTAAAAGTTTTAAAGTAAAAATTTATTTTTTTCGTGTTAGTGCATTCAAATAAAAGCTTGTTTTTTAAAAAGGTTTTTTACTTTTAATTTGACTTTTTAGTCGGTTATCACGTCACTTTATTCGAATTATTCTTAGCAAGCCCTTTCATTTGATACCCATATTGTAGAAGTGCACTAAAAATAACTAGTCCGCACTCTTGGATATGCTGCCATATTGGATTTAGAATGACGTCACAAAGTTAACCATGCATTGTCATCCAAATTGAACCTGCATACAATATTTCAGCTCAATTGGTTGCTTTAAAATCGAGTTGCAAGATTTCACCCGAACAAACATACATATATACATGCATACATACAAACCATGCGTTGTCATCCAAATTGAACCTGTATACAAAATTTCAGCTCATTTGGTTGAAGATATCTGCTTCAAAATTGAGTTGCAAGATTTCACCCGAACAAACATTCATTAAAGTTACATACATACATACATACATACATACATACATTGCAAGTTAAATAAAAGCTTGTAAAAATATTTTATTAATGATTGAATATTTGAACAATACCTACATATAAATAAGTACCTACAGGGAGAGTGAAAACTAATAACAGAAATTGGAAACTGTTTGTTTATTTTAATGTAATTTTTGAAGTGAAACTTCTTTAGAATATCGTTGTGATTTCAAACCGGAAGGCAACGACAGGGAAGGTCGCGCCGCGCTGCACGCCGCTAATTAAATTAGTTTTTTTAAATTACTTTGCCAAACAAGTTTCACTTCTATCGTGTGTGAATCGCACACACACCTTTTTAGGGTTCCGTACCCAAAGGGTAAAAACGGGACCCTATTACTAAGACTTCGCTGTCCGTCCGTCCGTCCGTCCGTCCGTCCGTCCGTCCGTCCGTCCGTCCGTCCGTGTGTCTGTCACCAGGCTGTATCTCAAGAACGGCTATAGCTAGAGAGTTGAAATTTTCACAAATTATGTATTTCTGTTGCCGCTATAACAACAAATACTAAAAACAAAATAAAATAAATATTTAAGGGGGGCTCCCATACAACAAACGCGATTTTCTTGCCTTTTTTTGCTCGATATCAATAATGGCAACAGGTAGGCACTTGAAATATTCACAAAATACTCAGTTCTATTTTTACTTTAATAATAAATAATAAAATTAAAATAAAATTAATATTTAAGGGGGGCTCCCATACAAAAAAACGTCATTTTTGCCTATTTTTGCTCTCATACAACAAAAGTTATTTTTTAGCCGCTTTTTGCCCGATATTAAAATCAATGTACCTAGTCAATGGTACGGAACCCTTCGTGCGCGAGTCCGACTCGCACTTGGCCGACTTTTTTTATACTTAACTTGGTAACTAGGTAAGCGACTGTAGCTTATAGACGCCTGCAACACCAGAAGCTTCATAAGCGTGTTGTCAACTCTATCCCAAATTCAGGAGCTCTGGTCACCTTACTCACCAACAGGAACACAACACTGCTTGAAAGTAGTATTATTTAGCTGTGGTCTTCTTTAAGGTCGAGGTACTACCCCAGTCCGGCTGCTCCATATTTTGAGCAGGAAATTTCCTGCTACTGCCTCAGTTATTGTTTCATGGTAAAAAATTCTCCAGTGAAAACCTGTAGAAAACTTAAATTGGAAATTTGTTAGAAATACATATGCTTAGTACAATAAAGAAGAAATTTAAATAGTTTTTAATTATTACTAGCTGCTGCCCGCGACGTTGTCTGCGTGCGTTCACTGCTCGTTCCCCGTAGGTGATAGCGTGATAATAATAATTATGTAGCCTATGTTCTGACCCGACTTCTTAATAATATTCGTGCCAAATTTGAAGTAAATCCATGAAGTACTTTTTGAGTTTATCCCGGACATACATTGACTTTCCTATCATTTTATTATATGTATAGATAATAATTAAGGTTTATTTGAAACTTAGATTCAGATTAAAAGTCTGATTGTGAGAAAGAAAGAAATAGGTACTTAGCTTAGCTTGATAAATTTTTAACCGAGTTCCAGAAAAGGAGGAGGTTCTCAATTCGATTGTATTTTTTGAAGTATGTTACCTTAGAACTTTTGACTGGGCAGACCGATTTCGATGATTTTGTTTCATCGAAAAGTGTTCCGTGTCATGTAGTCCCATTTAATTTTAATTGATGAAAAACAAGTATTTTTCGAGTTATATCTAATAAGCTAAGTACTTTTTCGTTGACCTACGTTGTGTACGTAGTATACTTATACCGCATAGCTTTTCACTGGGTATACCAATTTTGATGATTTTATTGTTTTAATCGAAAGCTGATGCTTGTCTCGTGGTCACATTTTGAGTAATCTTTGATAACGCGTATTTACTCGACTATTTTTTCGTCTAGGTACTTACCATTTTTACTTGTCGATGTAATTGAAGTCGATTTTTTTTTCGTCGTTTACTAGCAAACACAATTATACTAGACAAAAAGAGAACGATCCAGACAGAGTCACGAATGTAAGCTAGTTTTAAACATATAATTACGTGTATTCAGATAAAATTAATGACAGCAGAAAATTTTGTTACTTCGGCATAGTTTTCAAATGAAGATTAACGAGAAGACAAAGTAAAACACGCGATAAATAAATTATGGTATTGCACTTAATTTACTGTAGGAACTATCTGCAGCTTTGTCTAAAACTTAGTTAGGCTACGTATTTAATGTATATTAAAAAAAAAAAACATAAACCTGATTTTCTTAAAAAAGTTCTAGTAGCATTTATATGTATATTGACACGGCCGTGTTCAATAATATATCTATTTCCTGTTTTGCTTACTAGCGATAGAGTTTAGACACGATTAGTATGGAGCATACGTCAAAACTTTCGTCTTGTCACGTTTGTCAAATAAAATCGTTTACCCCCTTAACTCAATCACTGGAACCACGACTCCGATAATTTGACGCCGTCTTCTCGATTGAAGTTATGATATCCTGATCTCCTCCTGATGAAGTATTTTCGGTTCAGAGAGCTTGATCTAACAATCAATATGCATCTCTACTTTTATTTACCTGTTTTTGACCTCAGCTATGTACTCTTTAAGTAGGTATCGGAGATATCGACTTTTTGGTTTGCTAAATATAGGAACTTTTATATAGCTGCAGTCCATTTTTAAAGACTCCTGCAATTTCGATTGGAAAATCATTCGATGACTGTCCTGGCTCCATTGCTATCCATTGCTATTTTTTTAGCTGGAGTAAACGTGGATTTTATGTAATATTTTTCTTAATGTCTGTTAATTTTATTTGTGACTGTTTTCTCGAATGTTAATTATGCCAACTGCCTATTTAGCGGTATGGTTTCGGCTTCCTCATGGACGTTTTCTACGTACAAAGTAGAAATGTAGTAAAAGTAGAAATTCGCTGTGTGGTTATGGCAGTAAAGAGTATAGCCCAGTTCACACACAAGATAACATATTTCCACTACCATCTTGGAAATTAAAAAGCAGACTGATGGCGGGATAACCATCCAACTGCTGCTACAGCCCGAAGACGCTGCTGAGCGTCTTCGGTGCGACAAAGCTAGCCCTGCGGTCACTTGGCGCAAACTTGGGGAGGCCTATATCCAGCAGTGGACTGCAATAGGCTGAAGTGAAGTGAGAAGTGAAGTAGAAATGACTTGATCAGGATGAGAGGTCATTACTATGTGGTACGTTGATACCGATTCAACCACTTGCTTATTATGAAATAGGGTTCAAGCTCCTAAGAATCTCTCAATCACTTAGTATATAGTTTGAACGCAATAAATTAGTTTTAAATTTTTTCTTTTTAAAAGTATAAATTGTCGGTTGTCAAAAGACAAGACGCACTGGAATCTTCAAATAAAGTAAAGACAGCCTAAAATGAAACTAGCCTTAGATCATTGTCTATTAACCTACACACACCCCTGAAAATTCACCACAAACGTTTAGGCCGTTTAGGGTGCGTTTCCACCAGACATGTGCGAGGATGCGTAGCGAGGGATGTGTTTTTAAAGAACCAATAGAATTGCTTCATTTACTTAGCCTCGCTTAGCACAGCTCTGGTGGAAACGGCTTAGCGGAGCAAGTTTTTTTTACGAACAAAACGAGCGAGAGAGTGTGCGAGAAATGTTTTACGAGGGATGTGTTGCGAGGAATGTGTTGCGAGGTATGAGTTGCGAGGTTTGAGTCACCTGTCAACGCATCCTCGCACGGTTCGCACCGCACATTAATGCGCATTTTCACATTTTCACAGCTCCGCTACACATCCTCGTACGACACATTTTCCTCGCACAGCTTTGGTGGAAACGCCCACACATTTCCAAATCATAGCTAGACATCCTCGCACAACACATTTCCCTCGCCATCTCTGGTGGAAAGGCACCCTTAGAGTGATTGTATTCGTTGTTTATATTCATACATCCCTGTTTATGCCCTTGTCAGTAGAAGTCGTGAGCGCTTTCAAGGCGGCCGTCTACACGCATCGCCATGCCGTATCGACAGCTCAAAGAGAAAACGCTCGAGTTATTGTATAGGAATACGCATTTTACTAAGTGAGTCACGATATATGTGAACTACTATGACGTAATATCCATTACCTTGTTTAGTAATAAAATTATTATGTTACGATTTTTAGGTACAGATTGAAAATTATTTTTTTATCTACGGTAAACACTAATTAAGTATCTGTGTGTAAAAAAGTTAAGTATTTTTTTTATAATTTAAAATTGGAACGTTATACATATTTTATCGCTTAGCTTACAAAATAATTTCATAAAATTAGTGATTAAATAATAATCAATAAAACGGTGTTTTTATTTAATTTAAAATAAACTAAAATCTGAAATAGTATTAAATTAAATTGAGTATATATATATTAGTGGAGTGCCTGGGGCGTTAAAAACACGAAAACCTCGGATTTCCGTTACAGTGAATGAAATTTTATAATTCAAAGTGGAATGTTTAGCTTATAATATATACAAAAAAGTTTACCTATTAAAAAATTGTGATCTCGATTCAAAAAAAAAAAAAAAACGAAATAATTATAATTTTGATAGTTTAAACCCTGTAGAACATTTTTCTACACCAAAATTAAGTTAATAATTAGGAAAAAGATTTAACCGACTTCCAAAAAAGGAGGAGGTTCTCAATTCGACTGTATGTTTTTTTTTATGTATGTTAGCTCAGAACTTTTGACTGGGTGGACCGATTTCGATCAATTTTGTTTTAATTGAAAGGTGTTGCGTGTCATGTGGTCCCATTTTAATTTAATTGAAATCTGACAAGTACTTTTAGAGTTATACCTAATAATGCGTATTTACTTGACTACTTTTTCGTCGACCTTCGTTGTATTATACCGCATAACTTTTTACTCGGTGTACCGATTTTGATGATTCTTACTTTAATCGAAAGCTAATACTTATCATGTAGTTTTGTTTAAATTAGATCGAGATCTGATTACAACTTTTTGAGTAATCTTTAATAGCGCGTATTTACTTGACAATTTTTTCGTCATATTACGTTGTACTACTTGTCGATGTAATTGAAGTCGGTTTTTTTTTCGTTTGCGAGCAAACACAATTATTTAAAGTATAATAGCTCCAAATCTACTTGATTCAACAATATCATCATGATAGCGGTCTATTAGTCGTTATCTAATAGTTTTTTCATCCGGTGTATGCTGTGAGGTATATACCATCATATCTTTCAACTCTTGCATAGAAAATTGGCAGTCGTCATTCTCATATTTGCTTCATTGCTGCATCTATCATCGGAATTGTCAAACCAACCTTTTTATCAGCAGAGCTCAGATGAATAGAATTTTTAAGAGAATTATAACAATCAGCATGCTATTTTGCTTGGAGTGTTTGTAAATCTGCTATATCAGAAATTCTTTTATGAATTTCTTGATAACAATCGTTTTTCTGTACAGCTATAAAGCTTAAAAGGGAGTCATTTAAAGTTGGAGTATTAATATATGAGATTTGTCTTCGTCATTTTTTATTTAATTTTGCTTAAATTTCTTTATTAGCTTCTTGACCAGAGATGAAACAGTTTTTTCCCACTCAAAGATCGATAAATCAGTGCTACTTCGGAGTTTCTTTTTCGAAGGCAAAAATGGAGTATCATTGGGCCTCTTCTTATATGTTTCAATATATTTTTGGCGACAACCTGTATGAGCGTAAATGAATTCAGTTTGAAGATGAGGTAACAAGCCATCTTTTCGTTCTCTCCTCTCCACGTTCTACTGCCTGTCCAAGGTCGTTATGACCCTTCATACGCTCCAACATTTCAAGAAAATATTATTTTACGTCTATTTAGGTATTATTCAACGTATATAATACGAAAAAAATATATATTTTAAATAAAATTATTAATTTTTTATAGTTTTTGGTTTAAATAAAAAAAAAATCAAAAGCACAAAAAAAAATTTGGTAAACTTTACACTTTATAGTATAACAAAGAAAACCCCCCCTCGACCATTTAAATTCATTCACTGTAACAAAAGTCTGAGGTCAAAACCCCCAGACACTCCACTATATATACTCGTAGTATATAATAAACAATTTTAGAACAAAATAAAACATATAGTTAGGGATCCCTAGTACATTTTTTTCACCTGATCAGTATCAAGCTCATTTTTTGGGAGTGGCTACATTTTGATGAGGCGAACAATAAATTCCTCTTCGAAAACTCTCGATTGTGGTAGCTAACAGAGATAGCAGGAGGTAGAGCAGCAGTGAGCGTAGGACCGGGATAACGTATCACGCAATTTGTAGGACATTATTACTATTAAATTATATAGATATTAACTAACTAAAAGCAAAAAAAAATCAGAAAAAAAATTAATTTTTGATGACCTTACGAGGTCATCAACTTGATGACCTCGTAAGGTCATCAAAAATTATTACTAACCGCTAATTTTTTTTTCTTTTAGTTAGTGATTATCTATATAATTTAATAGTAATAATGTCCTACAAATTGCGTGGTACGTTATCCCGGTCCTACGCTCACTGCTGCTCTACCTCCTGCTATCTCTGTTAGCTACCACAATCGAGAGTTTTCGAAGAGGAATTTTTTGTTCGCCTCATCAAAATGTAGCAACTCCCAAAAAATTAGCTTGATACTGATCAGGTGAAAAAAATGTACTAGGGATCCCTACCTAATAGTTGTTTAAAAAGCATACTTAGGTTTAAATTGCAATTTCAACATTAAATATCCTAATCACCGAGCCATATAATTCATTGATATTCGAATTAATTGTTAGATAATAAAAAAATAAAATGTTATTTTGTGTTCCTAAAATAGTTTAATTTTGTTCTAGAAATGAACTGGAGGCTCTCTTCACGATGTACAAGCGATTAGTAACATCTGCACAAAACGCAGCTCCTACCTCCGTTATTGGACAACCGGCCGCTAAAATTGACGTAAGTAATTTGTTATATGGGTTTTGCATAGAATAGGATCATTAATAATTATTCTAGAAATAAATTTGGCGACACCAATATCATCAAAGTGCTTTTCATCATGTTTATTAACTAAAAAAAACCTTAATTATCTTCTAATCTTCCCACTGCTAGGCAAAGACATCGTCTTTATATAGGAATGGTGTTGGACCTTAATCCACCACGCTGCTCCACGGCAGGTTGGTGGATAGTTTCCCTTCTCTTATCATTAGTTACGATCGTTATCAGGTATTGCCTACGGCTGTTCTACATGCGTGCTCTCCGTGGCTCAGTGGTGAAATAAAGCACATTAACTGCTCCACTGCGGGTTGGCGGATATATTCCCTACTATAAGTAGAGGTCGCTATCAGGTATTTATGATAATAACCGGGACCGACGGCTTAACGTGCTCTCCGAGGCACGGCGGGGAGACTCACATGCATAGATCTCCAAACCGGAAAGAAATATTTTTACTAATACAAATATCCATCCCGAGCGGGAAACGAACCCGCAAACCGTCAGTGTTTTAAGTGACTACTCGCACCACTACACCAGAGTGGTTTAATTCATTGAATTAAAAAAGTAGATCGTCTCTACGTGGTTAGCCAGTTCGTATTCAGAACAGTACGTATATATCTATATAAAGTAATTTAAAAAAATCCAAAATCCGGGGTCCGAAATATTCCTATTTGAAAAAATTGTATTGTTTTGTCCCGTTTTGGATTTCTATAACATGTTTGATCAAAATTCTAAAAATTAGTGTGCGTTTTAATTTGACAAGAAGTTGCTATATCCTAAAATGGCAAAAATTAAGTTGTCAAAACGAACATTAGTAGCGTAACAAAGTTTAACTTTGTTGATGTTGATTTAGTCAAAAGTTTAATGTATTGCCTTACAGTATGGTGATTATGTTGACGTGTAAATTCCAACTATAAGGAAAACTTATTAGTCGTATCTATTTAAATTTTTAACTAAGAATGGGAATTATTATTACGTTTATCTGTGTATTTTCTTTTCACGCACGTTTTTGTCAGTTTTTAATGGATTCTAAAAGATTATGGCGTGTAAAATAATTCTCTACTATTGTCATATCAAAAAGTGATTATGACTGTCGACAATTAGAAATCTACAAAATTTTCAGTTGTATTAAAATTATCAAATATATATTTTTAAATCAATTACAAAGTCCAAAGTACAAAATTATATTTTCTGCGTGTCATACTCATACTCGTACAGGTACTACTATACATTTCTACGATCTCATAAACTTAAACGGCAATAATATTATATACATTTCAAATATAGTATAGAAGTAACTAGGCTAGATAAATACATTATGCGTACAGTCTCAAACACGAAAAAACTAAATAAAAGAACATAGACCGTTCGTCAGATGAAGTAAACTAATGTGCACTAGTAGTTTAGCTATGAAAACCAAACTAATATTAGAAATTTCATAATTATGTTATACTGATATGCTAAATATATAATCTATAGTAATATTATAAAGCTGAAGAGTTTGTTTGTTGGTTTGAACGCGCTAATCTCAGGAACTACTAGTCCGATTTAAAAAAATATTTCAGTGTTAGATAGCCCAATTATTGAGGAAGGCTCTATATCATCACGCTAAAATCAATAGGAGCGGGGCACCAGTGAAAATGTTTCAAAATCGGTTTTTTTTTTTTGCTTTTGAGAGCTTCCGCTGCGTGCGCTGCGTAAATAGTTTAAGTGCGGGTTAAAGTTAGCGTTAGCCAAAAGTAAATATTTCACGCGGACGAAGTCGCGAGCAGAAGCTAGTCTGGTTATAAAATACGGTAATAATAGAAAGTTGCTATGTCATAAATGACAACCGAAAATGTTTGAATCGTTAAGCCTGTAAAGTATGTAGCAGACATGATGTAGCCACACGCAATTCTAAATCTGTTGTCTGGCGAATGAGTTCTATGAGTTTTAGGTGAAGCTTATGCAAAGATAAAGGCCTATTTTTACAAAGTGAATGATAGTTTGAAGATAATGTAGCTAAAAGTAATAATAGCAGCTTAATCTTTTTCTTTGATGTTTTTAACGCACTTTTTACACGTCGATAAGTCAAAGAGTTTTATTAAGTAACTAACTGATCGCGATTTCGTCCGCGTGGAATAGTGACTTTACATGTTCAACGTGGAGCAAACACTCAATATTAAGCTAAGCTTGCCAAAATGTATGCGTAAAAACCACGTCTAAATCGGATAATCCGTTTCTGAGATTAGCGTGCACAAACGTACAGAAAAACAGACAAACAGACAAAAATTCTGACAATGTTGTTTTGGGTGCTATTTGCGTTTATAAAAGTTCCAATAAAATATTTTGTCAGGTTTGTATACAGAAAATTAAAAAAGTCCGTATATTCACCAAATAAATAATATAAAAATAAAAGCTCATAGGGTCAGCTAGTGCCTTGTAGAAGATTTGTCACGTTATCAAGAATTTCTTGGCTCGTGTCTTACCATGCGCTTAACGTTATATTCGTGTTCAATTACTACACAATAAAGGTAAGGTAAAGTAAGGTTTTCGGCTGTAATATCGTGATATAAAAACACATTCGTATATCGTTATCTCTTTATGGCTGTTCTGCAATAGGATGTTCCTGGCATGTTCGTAATCTGATAGAGCAGCGGTTCGGTTTATTACCGAAGCAAAGTAGAATATGGTCTAGCATAAATAGCAAGCAATATTGCATTATTTTGCAAAATTTTACGACTAATGAAAAACTTTAATACGCTATTTTATTACTAGACTTAATAGTTTTTTTTAGAAAAAGAGGCTTAAAGTAATAACGGAATATTAACTGAAAAAAATAATGATGTTCCAAGATAAATGTTTTATACAAATAAATTCAATTCGTCGTCCAGCAGTCGAGTTAAGCAGACGTATACTTAGTTTGTCTCAATAATTGTAAAAACCATACACAGTGAATTACACCTTAATAAAACTTGCATATGTGCTACAACGGATTATACAGTGAAATTGTGCATACGACTTTTTACTGTAGTGTCCTTAACGTGACGTCGCTTTATTACCATCGACGCCCGAAAGGAAAAAGAACGTAAGTGAATTTTTTACCATCAAATATTAAATAAAATAAAATATGAATGTCAAACACTCACCTCCAAAATCTAAAAATGAATCGGAAAATGTTAGTCAAAGAAGACGAAAACAGCCTGACAGGCAATGTGATTGTGAGTCAGAAATAAAGGAATTACGTTTGGAATTTAGTCATGTAACGGAACTGCTTGAGAAAACGATTGCTAAACAAGACATTACACTGGAAAAGATGCAAGAAAATCTAACAGCTATCAAAAATGAAATGCAAGAAATAAAAAATATAACCTCAAACTTAGTTATGGAACAAAATAATATAAGATCTGATATTTCTAAACTGAACATTCGAATAAGCGATGGTGAGACGAAGATGCAAAATATTGAGTCAAGTTCTATACAAATATCAAGTAAACTGTCATTGGCTGAGGAAAAATTACATGCTTTAGAATCAGATTTCAAATGCAAGGTGGCACCTGGTCTTATGAGTGAAGAAATCATTTCAGAAATACAAGAGCGAAATAATAGAACTAGTAACCTCATTATTTCTGGTTTACCGGAGCCTCATGATACGGATACCCAAAATAGACATCAAAATGATATGCAAGAAGTTATGAAAATCCTTAATATTCTCACCGACAATCCTCAAAAACCAACCAAAATATTTAGAATTGGGAAATACAACAAAGATAAAAATCGTCATATCAAAATTTGTTTCACTTCTTCAGATATTCCTAGATCGTTGATGAGAAATAGAGCAAAGCTAAACAGTAACATAAAAATCTTCCCCGACCAAACCCCCATGCAACATAATTTATTCAAGAAAACAAAAGTAGAATTAGAGTCCCGACTGGCAGCGGGAGAGACAGGCTTGACAATAAAATACATAAAAGGTGTACCAAGGGTTACTAAAATTCAGCCTGCAAAAAACTGAATACAGTCACTTGCGACCATACATACAAAAACGTTACATACCAAGTTCTTGATACATATTCAAACCTCATCAATACTAAATATAGGCTTAATTTTCTTTATGCAAATATACGTAGCATTCGAAAACCAGGCAAACTGGATGAAATAAAGTGTATACTAAGATCAGTATCTAGTACAGTACATGTAATACTTTTTACTGAAACGTGGATTACAACACCAGAAGAGACACGAAATTTTGGACTTGAAAACTACACACATTATTTTAACATCAGAAACGATAAAAAAGGAGGCGGTGTCTCAATGTATGTACATAATAGTCTAAACCACAATTGTGTTAATGAGTCATACATAGGTGGAAATAATTATCTGTGGGTTCACCTTGAAAGATATTGTTTGGATGTTGGACTAATCTATTATCCTGGAAGTACAAGCTTCTCTGATTTTCTGAAAACTTTTGAAAGTCAGTTACAAGAATGCAAAAGAGGTCTAGTCTTTGGAGACTTTAACATAGATTTGTTAAATGTAACAGACTATAAAACTAAATGCTACAAATCACTTGTTCGGGGATCTGGATACCGGATCTTGAATCGTACGACAAAGAAATTCTGTACCAGAGAAACTGCAACAACCAACACTTTAATTGATCATGTATTGACTAACTTGCCAGACACCAAAATACATTTAGCAACTGTAGATTCCAGCTTATCAGACCACAAGCAGATATACGTAGAAATTAAGAAGCACAAGACTCCAAAACTCAAAAAGACACAGTGTTGGTCGACGGATTACAAGAAATTACAAAATATAATTCAGGAATTTCAATTTGAAGCCAGCGACTACAATGAATTGGAACAATATATTTTAAAATCAATTTCAGAATGTAAACAAGTAAAAACAAAGATAGATAACCCTCCGCGTAAGGATTGGATTAATAAGGAATTAATTGAAGGTATAAACTACAGAAACAAGTTATGGAATGAACTAAAAAAAGAACCAAATAATTTATGTTTACAAAAGCAATATTGCACACAACGTAGCAAAGTACGACTAGACATCAAAAACGCTAAAGAAAGCTTCTATCTTGCAAAATTTGAAAACGTTAAGAAGAATCCAAGAAAACTTTGGTCCTATATTAATAACTTATCGAATAATAATAATAAATTTAATCGTGCTCCTCCAAAGCTAAAGACTCCCACCGGTTTTGTAACAGATCCAACAATGGTATGTCAAATATTTAATGATTATTTTTCCTCAATTGGTCTTAAACTAGCAAACGAGATACCGACACAATTCCATAAGAGCTCAATTTATTCGACATCATCTCACAATTTAGATAAAAAGCTAAACAAATTTTCACCATGCACTAAAAAAGAAGTCATAAAAATTATTAATAATCTTGACAATAATACTAGCTCTGGTATAGACGGCATTAGCACCAAGCATATCAAATGCATTAGTAGTCTAGTAGCTAAAAACCTAAGTAATTGTTTTAATACACTCCTCGTTGAAGGTCATTTTCCTGCTTCTCTGAAACTTGCAAAAGTTAGCCCAATCCACAAGTCTGGGGCTTTAAATGACCCGAGCAATTATCGTCCAATATCTGTGCTGCCGGTTATTTCAAAGATTCTCGAAAAAATCCTTTTTATACGGCTAGACGAATACTTCTCCTCTATAAACTTCTTCTCCGAATGTCAATACGGATTTAGACCACGCTCAAACACCTTAGCAGCAACTTTGGATTTAATCACTGACATAAAAAGTAATTTAGATAGCAAAAAAATTACTTTAGGAGTCTTTATCGATCTACAAAAAGCCTTTGACACCGTTAGCCATAAATTGTTACTTGAAAAGCTTGAAAATATCGGAATAACTGATACAGCTCTTCAAATGTTGAAGTCTTACCTTAGTGATAGGTATCAAGTGACTAAGATTAACGATTTTCAAAGTGACCCCCAACCAATCACATGTGGTGTACCACAGGGGTCAATTCTAGGGCCGCTGCTGTTTCTGGTTTATGTCAACAATATTTCCGAAATTAAATTACACGGTAAATTAACACTTTATGCGGATGACACTTGTTTATTTTACTTTGGGGATTCCATTGACACTGTTGTGACCCAGGCACAAGAGGATTTAAACACTGTTTTTGACTGGTTTCGTTATAACTTACTCACAATAAATGTATCCAAAACCTCTTACTGTATTTTCAAGGCAAAAAATAAAAAAATTGGAAACTATAAAAAATTAACTATTGATGGTAAAGTTTTAATAGAAAAAAAAGAAGAAAAATATCTAGGTTTAAGAATTGACCACAGTCTAATGTGGACGTCTCAAATTAACTATATTAAGACAAAGCTTACCTCGTTTCTCGGTGCCATTCGACATAATATTGGTTGTTTTCCCCGCAAAGTTAAATTTATGCTATATAATTCATACATTAAATCTCATTTGACATACCTTATCGAATTATGGGGAACAGCATCAAAAACAAAATTAAATGAACTACAAACCTTACAAAATAAAATTATAAAAACATTATTCAATTATAACTATAGAACTAATACTGAAAAAATTTATAAGGAAACGAAAATTATGAATATTAATCAATTATACCACTTTCATACGCTATTACTTATTTATAAAATTGTACATAAGAAAATTAATTCAAAAATAAAATTTACTCTAAACAATGAATTACCAAAATATAGTCAACGAAGACCTGTAAAAACTTTTCTAATTTCAAAAACTAGAACTAAATACGGACAAAGGACCTTGGTCTCTGAAGGAGCACAATTATATAATAAATTACCAGACGCATTAAAAAACTGCAAATCATTAAACTTATTTAAGAATGAACTTAGAAAACATGTTTTGCATTCATTTTAAATTATGATTAATTTAATGAACTTTTACTTGCATCCCTATGCGGATGTAGCCTCGACCGGCCGATCGGTGTGCGACCGGCGGCTGTGACAGTACTTTGCCGGCCGCGTGCGTTGCGCGCGCGCGTCGGCAGTACTTATTTTGAATACTAGATAGATAATCATTCATAAGAATTGAAGAATGGTCAGTTTAGTATGTAAAATGTTTGGTGATTGGAATTATGTTGTAAGTACAGTGCTATAGGTACATAAGAGAAATCGTAATGTAACTGAACTGCTGGACAATCTTTTGTATTATTACCCACATTGTATTTATCATTTCTCATGTAAGTGACTTGTGTTTTCAATGAGAAATAAATATTCTTTAAACCTAAACCTAATAAAAAAATATTCTAAAGAATTTCTTCGCATGTCTGCTAAACGTTTTAAACTTGATCACTACGAATCTAAATTTTTAGAAAGACTAATAAAGTAATTGAAGTTTCACTTTAATCATTTCATGTTAATGTATTACAATTGTCACTATTTAGAATTACAAGATGTTAAGGAGTATTTCTGATCATCTAATTATGATAAATAATATAAACAATTTGATGCTTATAAGCGGCTTGATGATCATTATGAGTCGATGGACTCGATGGTCATTATTATATAGCTCCTATTTCCATGGATATTATTTTCAAAATAATATATCTCCAGGGAGTCGACCAGAACACCTTCCGTGACGTGATGCACAATACCTTCGACCTGGTCACAGAAGACGTAGTACTAGATCGTGTGTGGTTCACCTGGGAGAGGGGAGTCAATGGGGGAGAGGGGGCGTTGAAGTTCGAAGCCTGGGCGCGAGGACTCAGCGTACTGTTGCGCGGCTCTGACGAGGAGAAGATGTTGCACTGCTTCGCTGTTTACGATTTAAATGGTGATGGGTTCATCACTAGAGATGAAATGTTTACGTTGCTCAAGTAAGATTATTATTAAGATGTTAAACAAATATAAGTATAATAGCACATAATTATAATAGTTACTGTATGTTATGCAGTTTATTTTAAGCTTTTGGTTTTAACTTTTATTTTATTTTTTAATTTCAGTTAACTTATATAAATTTATCACATTGGGTTTTAGTTGTTCCACATTAAACACACTATTTCAAAAATGTCACGGAAACTGGAGAAGTTACAAAGGAGTGTAATTGGCGCGGTTTATTGAAATAAAACTACTTCGTAGGTGTACACATTCTCCTTTATTTTCACAACTACACTACAGCAGTCCGCCAACCCGCATTAGAGCAGCGTAGTGGATTAAGATCTGATCCTCCTCCTACAATGGGAAAGAAGCCTATGCCCAGCAGTGGGATATTACAGGCTGAAGCGTATTAGGTATCAAATGGCATATGCAAATATCTTTAATTATATAATATTAGTACAAAATTATTTATAACTAAAATTAAAATTTATTTGAAATAACTCAAAATAATCATATAAAATTAATATATTTAGTATCTTTTAAAAAAAAATACATAACAAAATAAAAACCTTAAACAAAATCTAATAGTTTATATCAAATAGCTCAATACAATCCTATGAAAATAATAAATTTTAGATTTAGATTAATAATAGATTTGAAACAGCTTTTAAAGGAAACCCACTATAATATCTAAGGTATAAATTTTTTGTTTGTGAATACGATTTTTATATTTTTACAAAACTTAAAATAAAAACTGTCAAAAATTAAAACTAAACAATGCGTACAAAAATATTATTTTATACATCAAAAAGAACAACAAAAACAAGGAAGTAGTACCTATGGGGTAAAAATAAACTACAATAACTTTTACACATCAATGTTTTTCACTGACATTTTAATAGAATTTCCTTTCGCATCAAAGCTTTAGGACACAATGCCTCACGAAAATATAATCTTCTATAATTACAATTTCTTTTACTTTCAAAACAGAACATGCAATAATATTGCAGCTTGAATTTATTTAATTGTAAACTATTCGAATAAAAGCATTTAACTTTACTAAGGTTAAAGTGAAGTACCTGGGTGACCGAGCTTTGCTCGGTATTTTTAGTAAATCATGTTTTTTGGAAATCATATTCAAATATGAATTAAAATCATAAAAAAAACTTTATTCAAATAGGACCAAAGAGCACTGAGAGAGCTCTAGTGAAACCACATTGTTCACTATGAAAAATTCCATTAACTTTAAAATGGAAAAGAAGTTGATTTAGTATATTTTTTTCAAAAGTTTTACTTAAGCACGGTAGGGTTGAAAAGGGTCTACAATTACTGGGATCACTACGATGTGCCTTTTTAATAATTGTCTTTGCTTGCAAACGAAAAAAAAAACCGACTTCAATTACATCGACAAGACAACTGAGGTAGACGAAAAAGTAGTCAAGTAAATACGCGTTATCAAAGATTTCACAAAAAGTTGTTATCAGATCTCGATGAAATTTAAATTTGACAACATGGTAAGCATCAGCTTTCGACTAAATTAAAAATCATCAAAATCGGTACACCCAGTAAAAAGTTATGCGGTATAATACAACGTAAGTCGACGAAAAAATAGTCAAGTAAAATGCATTAATAGATATAACCCGAAAAGTACTTGTTAGATCTCAAATAAATTTAAATGGGACCAAATGACACACACCACCTTTCGATTAAAGAAAAAATTTAACAAAATCGGTCCACCCAGTCAAAAGTTCTGAAGTAACATACATAAAAAAATACAATCCAATTGAGAACCTCTTCCTTTCGGTTTAAGTCGGTTAAAATTGGTAAAACTTTACTATATTTAACCAAATCTGAAAAAGAACCCACCTTAATAGCATTGTTAAGTGTTAAAGATAAGTACGGAGCGAGGTAATCAATGATAGTACTAATTAATTTAATGAAATGCTCCACAGATCATTGTGCATTGTTTTTGAAGTGAAACTTCTCTTAAGCGCATGAAAGGTAAAATTTTGACGGATCAAACGCGTCACGTTAAATACACCGGATCTCGTCCGATCACCGAAGTTAAGCAACGTCGGGCACGGTCAGTACTTGGATGGGTGACCGCCTGGGAACTCCGCGTGATGTTGGCTTTTTGTTTTTTTTTGTCAATTAGTTTTTTTTTTTAATTAGTCTGCCAAAGAAGTTTCACTTCGTACTTTGTACGCACGCAATTTTTTTTTAATTATGACTTAAACGCTTTTAAAATATCTAAAGAATCAACCCGCGAGAATGAAAAATGAACATTACATTTGCTAACGTTATTTTTAAGAAGTTGGGTAGAATTAGTTGAAGATGAATTCAGTCGAAAAGAAGTCAATTCAAAGGGTATTTTATCGAAAAAGGCTTCAAAGGCGTATGCCAACTTGTCATCAGATGAGCTGCTGTTGTTTGATTATTATATTATGTATTTTTTTTTTTTTTTTTTTTTTTTTTTTTTTTTTTTTTTTTTTTTTTTTTTTTTAAAACACTGCCCCCGAACGTGATCCGAGACTTTAGCTACAATTTTTTCCTACTCTTATTTATTTCTATTTCTTGTATATCTTTGTTCATATTTTTGTATTCCCAGGGTCTTACAGTCTATTATACTTTTATTCAAAATCTTAGTCTAGTACTAATCTTCCTTCTTACATAAATCTAACATTCTCGAACTCAACCTATGGAGGCTACCGTTTAGTTATATTATAGTTATTTATTACATTTATGGCTTATCTATACAACTTATTTACATTTCTATGCAAAATTTCATTAATTTTTACATAAAAAAGTATTATATTATATATATTATATTATATTGGTATCTATATATTATATTATATTGGTATCTATAGTTTGCTTATTACGTTTCCCACAGATACTATTAGGTAATCTTTGATATATTTTGATTTAGCAGCCATACATACAGCAGAACAGCTTCAATAGTTTTAGAATATTGTTTTACGTAAGCCAAAAATCTAGTCTCCTGATTCCATTGCTTCTTACTGTAGGTAGGTACAGGTCGTAAAACCTATTTCTACTCTTACAAATACCTTCAGAGGCCCATTCACTAAATGTACAATTTACATTTATATCTACATTTTTAATTTTAAAAATGTTATATCCTCTAAGATTAATTTGAAAACTAAATTATAGATTACATCTGGATCTTGCGCCATCATAATTATTTACTTTACATATTTTGTGCGCTACTATATCCCTAAAACAATTTGTTTTCTTTACCGTTATTGGTCTACATGTAATTCTTCGAGAATTTATTTTAATTTTCTCATCAAGAGAAAATTTTGACCGCAGTGATCGGAAGTTCATTTTTATCGTAAATTTCAATACCTATACTAATCTATACTTAATATTATAAAGAGGAAAAGTTTATAACTTTGTTTGTATATCGGGGATAATCTTCGCAAATACTGATCCGATCATGAAAATTCTTTCACTAACAAAAAGCTACACTATTCAGGAGTGACATAGACTATATTTTATTGTAATTGTACAAAAAATTCAGTAAAAAAGAAAAATATTAAAATATATTATCAAAATGACAAAGAAACGATCGCCATCTATCGCTATTTATTAGTCTACTTATTTTATTTACTCTTATTTCAGTTAACCAACGTCAATCGGCGACGAAGTTTTTTCGCTTTTTGATAGATGGCGTTGGAGCAACATTTTATTTATAAAGTATGTTATTTGGTTCTGTGATTTAAAATAATAAATACACGATATTATTACGATTTTATAAGTCAAATTCTAAACAATGAACCTAATAAAACAGTACTAAGAACTACACAATATAATTGCATCACAAAGATAATTAACGCCCAACGAAGTGGGCGCGGGTCGGCTAGTGTATTACTAAATAGGTTATCTATTATAGGTAATTGATAAAATATGAATAATATTTTTCTATCTTACCGACATAATAATAAAAAATATGAACTCGTTATTTAAATAAAAAATCACGAGTGCAAATAGAAAAAAAAAGGATAAAAAAACGATTGTTCTGGAGGTGTGGGATTTGAACTCGGGACCTCTCGATTCGGTACCGGTCAATTTCCTACCTGAGCTATTTGAACTATGATATCAATTGTGAAATTTAGCTTCGTATTCTAATGCTATTTTTTCATTGCTTAAAAACAGGGATAAAACGACATTTTTTTAAAATTAATCCTAGCTAGATCAATTTTTCGCCTCCGAAATCCCCTGCATATTAAATTTCACGAAAATCGTTGGAGCCGATTCCGAGATTCAGAAAATATATATATATATATATATATACAAGAATTGCTCGTTTAATAGTATAAGATTCACAATTTGCATAACCTCAAATTGTTTTTAAAACATATTTCGTTTAGTAATTTTCCTGTAACAAATATTTAAAAATTCAGCCTATAACGTCCCACTGTTGGGCATAGGCCTCTTTCTCCATGTAGAAGAATGATTGGAGCTTAATCCACCGCGCTGCTCCAGTGTGGATTGGCGGATATGTTCCCTACTATGAGTAACGATCGCTATCAGGTATTTATGATAACAACCGGGACCGTTGACTTCACGTGTTCTCCAAGGCACGGCGGGGAGACTCACAAGGAAATATACATCCCGAGCGGGAATCGAACCCGCAAACCGACTGTGTGACACTACACCAGAGTGGTTGTTCAACAATTATTTAATGTGGCTCTGGGTAATTTTTGTTCACTGTGGAAGTGTAATACGAATTATAATTATAGCAATAGCAAACTTGGAAATAAAAATAAATATGCTTAACATATAACCTCAGCCGTAGATTCTGGGGTCTGTGCTCGGCCGTCTATTCCTTAGCTAGAAAAGAAAATGCCTGTGTCTTAGATAACAGCCAATAGATGATCATTTCTTTTGTATAGGAATTACATTGAACGTATTTCTATAAAAGTTAGGTATATTTGATAAGAAGCACGGACTGACGTGACGTGTGACGTGTTGTAAACTCAATACAAGTATATTTTATACTTATATATCACAGTGATCAGGGTTTTCTGACCACCAAATTTATATAGATATATATAAAATAGGTACATAGGCACACATAACCTTCTATTTTTTTGGTGTGGGTTAAAAATTAATAATCAAATTACAGGAATTCGCTTTTGAAACAACCCGGAGACGAAGACCCGGACGAGGGAGTCAGAGACTTAGTGGAGCTGGTCCTCAGAAAAATGGATATTGATAAAGACGGGAAACTGTCTTATGAAGATTATAAGTGAGAATATTATCTTTTAAATATATATGCTAGCTGTCGCTCGCGACTTCTGACGCATAGAAATTTTTATATTGTCCTATCTATACTAATATTATAAAGAGGTAAATTTTTTAACTTTGTTTGTTTGTAGGGGGTAATCTTCGCAAATACTGATTCGATCATGAAAATTCTTTCACTAACAGAAAGCTACACTATTCAGGAGTGACATAGGCTATATTTTATTGTTATTGAGCAGAAAATTTAGTGAAAAATAATAATATGTGTAAATAAAGTCGGAGAAATGCAAGCGAGATGAAAACTCTACTATTATATTTGCATCTCAATAATAATTTTATTGATTAACGCCCAACGAAGTGGGCATAGGTCGGCTAGTATGATATACTATCAAAGATTTTTTTTCTGTTTTTGAAACAATTGTCATTGATACTCCGTTTCAATTGATTATATAGCGTGTTGTTTACATCCTTGAGCTTTCTCGAATACTGTCTTTCAAAACAAAATTAATCTACTTACACTAAAATAATTTTTTTTCTCCTACCAGTAGATCCTGAGATTAGTGTTCTCAACGGAACGAACTCATAATATAATTGACTAGATGTGCCCCCGGTTTCACCTTTGTTAATTTAAGAAAAAAGAGGTACTAAAATATTTTATAGCCTATAACCTTCCTTGATAAATGGGTTCTCCAACACTGAAAGAATTTTTTAAATCGGACCAGCAGTGCTTGATATTAGCGCGTTGAAGCAAACAAACAAACAAATTCTTCAGCTTTATAATATTAGTATAGATATTGAAAATAATTTGCCGGGCTTTTCGCCCGAGTAGTAGACGTACAGACCATATATATTTTTAAATAATATTTAGGAGACTAGTATTTTCAGCCTGTAACATGCCTGCCACTTCTGGGCATAGCGATCTTTCTTCATGTACTTTCAACAAGAATTAGAACTTTGACCACGCTTCTCCACTTCGAATTTTCGGACATATTCTTGCTATTATGAGACAATAATATTTGAAAAGTCTATATGGGTTGCTGCGATAAAATTAAAAAGAAAATTTCAAAATGTACTAATTTAGTAAACGATTATTTGAGTATATATATGTATGTATGTTTATGTGTATAGTTATCTATACTATAATATAATAAAGCTGAAGAGTTTGTTTGTTTGATTGATTGTTTGTTTGTTTGTTTGTTTGAACGCGCTAATCTCAGGATCTACTGGACCGATTTGAAAAATTCTTTCTGTGTTAGATAGCCCATTTATCGAGGAAGGCTATAGGCTATATATCATCACGCTAAGACCAATAGGAGCGTAGCAATAATGAAGAATGTTTCAAAATCTAGTAAAAAAAAAGCTAAGCTTAAAAAGCTAGTATGTCTATATAATGTATGTACGCCTCCATGCCTTTTGCCATTAGCGATAAAACCGCATTTTGTACATGTTTATATTTTCTTTTTCAAAGTAAAAATTTCCTCTATTAGTGTACAATAAAGTATATTTGTATTTGTAAACGGACAAACTAAACAATCTAAAAGATATTTTAAAATTTTCAACTTTTTTTTCTAAACAGGCAAGCAGTGGAACAAGAGCCTCTACTTCTAGAAGCGTTCGGGCAGTGTCTACCTTCGCAACGTCACGCGGTTGCCTTTCTAAAAACATTGACAAATAAATAAACAAATAGTTTAAAACATTTAATTAAAAATATTTAATAGAATTATAAAATAAACAAATAGTTTAAAAAATTTAATAAAAAATATTATATAGAATAATAATAAATCAAAATAATATTCAATTGTCATACCTTGTAACTAATTCTAGCAATCATTATTTGTGATAAGACCACTTTTGCACTTTTTTTAGTAAGAATATTGTTATTTACTTTAATGTTATTCTAAATGCGTAATATAAGTAAAAATATATAAATAAAGTCTTAGAGGTAATTATCGTAAGTTTAATAAGTGTCCTTTATATTTACAAGGTAGGTGATAGTAAGAAATTTTTATATATACATTGTTGAATATGATTTATTTAATAAATAGTTTACTTACATGTAAAATTATCTCTACGCTTATGTAACATTTATATAATTTATTGTCTTATTAAATGCGTTATATTTATTTCTAAGCAGAACAGTTATCTATAGATTGTGTACATTATTGTCAATTACAGTGTAACCTTAAAATATAAGAAACTACCTTTAACAACGAACTTTCAACGTAACTAAATATAAACGTACAAAAATATAAAAAGTACATAACAATTATAAATTTAATATGTATTAATAATATTGACTTATTCAAATACAGACGGGGCATATAGAGTTACATGTAGGCATGGCCCAAATTATAACTGAAGAAAATAAAGGTTTTGAAAGTGCCGCTAAACGGATGGACACATGTTTTGAAACATTCTATATAACTGATATTTGATTGAATTTGTTACTATTATTCCGCTAAGATTAATCACAGCGAGATATTATATAGCCTATTTTAATTCTAAACGACATACTGTCGGACTACTTGTTATTAAAATACATTAAACAGAGTATCAGAAATATATATATGTCACGTAATAATTATATACAGGTATTATATTTTATTAATTTTATAGTATAATAATTTAGTCTTCGTGAGCGTCGACCCCAGCGTTCAAGAATGTGTTCCACAGATGCACGGCGCGTAATGGTATCAACCAGAAGTTGTACTGGAAAAAATTCATAAAATATTCATATAATATTTGAATGTAATAATTAAAAAAAGATCGATAAGATTAAAACTAAAAGATACTAAGTAAGAAGTACTAAGTCTAAGTAGTACTAGCTTACTAAGTCTACGTAAGATTGCCGGTGTAGGCTGGATGGGGATTGCGGAAAACCGGGATGTCTGGCGCGAACTTGGGGAGGCCTATGTCCAGCAGTGGACTGCGATAGGCTGATACGATGATGATGATATGATGAATTAAAAAAATATAATAATCTTTTCACAGTCATTTTCCTCTGTATGCAGAAGTATATACAACACATTCAAGACAAAACACCTGTCTTAAAACATGGTAGTGTTTGCGTTGAATTGACAGCATAAGGTTATTGTAAAATTTTTCAAGCTTTTGTAATAAATAATTATTATAATAAATTACAATTACTGAACTACAAGTTTTTGCGTGAAAGAAATCAAAAATCAATCTTAATAATTGTGTTTGCTCGCAAACGAAAAAAAAAGCGACTTCAATTACACCGACAAGTAATACAACGTAATAAGACGAAAAAATAGTAAAGTAAATACGCGCTATTAAAGATTATTCAAAAAGTTGTAATCAGTTTTCGATCTAATTTAAACAAGACTACAAGACAAATATTAGCTTTCGATTAAAGTAAGAATCATCGAAATCGGTACACCGAGTAAAAAGTTATGCGGTATAATATAACGTAGGTCGACGAAAAAGTAGTCACGTAAATACGCATTATTAGATATAACTATAAAAGTACTTGTCAGATCTCAATTAAATTAAAATGGGACCACATGACACGCAACACCTTTCAATTAAAACAAAATTGATCGAAATCGGTCCACCCAGTCAAAAGTTCTGAGCTAACATAAAAAAAAAAAAAAAAAAAAAAAAAAAAAAAAAAAAAAAAAAAAAAAAAAAAAAAAAAAAAAAAAAAAAAAAAAAAAAAAAAAACGTACGTGTCGAATTGAGAACCTCCTCCTTTTTTGGAAGTCGCTTAAAAACTACTTTATTCAAGTGGCTCCAAAAGCACTTTCGAATCGTCATTTTACAATTAAACGCTTCACACTCCACGGGTCCTGGTATACGAGTATATCATCATATCTATATATCAAATGCCCACACCACGACAAACATCTATATGGCCAGTACAAATGTTTGTCATGTGCAGGGATCGAGCCCGCGACAGCTAGTGCAACATACAGTGCTGTGATCGCCGCGTCAACGCGTCGTCAATTGAAATTATATTAGTTTTAATGAACTAATTAAATTTAAAGTGAAGCTATCACTAATTCGGGATGTCGGTGTAAATGATTGTGGGAGAGAAGAATTAGCAAAAACTTCGCAGTTACTGTTTTGAAAATAAGCGCTTTGTTGTAATTTTGATCAGAGCAAGAGTATCAAACATCCATCTACGTATTTTCGTATACTTTAAATTAATATGTTCATTCACGATTCAGCCTGTAATATCCCACTGTTGGGCATAGGTCTCTTCCCCCATGTAGGAGAAGGATCGGAGCTTAATCCACCACGCTGCTCCAATGCGGGTTGCCGGATATATTCCTTACTATGAGTAACGATCACTATCAGGTGGACATGATAACAACCGGGATCGACGGCTTAACGTGCTCTCCGAGGCACGGTGGGGAGACCCACAAGGACCGCACAAACACCCAGACCACGGAAAACATCTGTATGGAAAATACAAATGTTGTCGTGTGCGAGGATCGAACCCGCAACCGCCCGCGCAACAGCCAATCGCAATCCAGTGCTGTGACCGCTGCGCAACGCGGCGTAAATTAATATGTTATTAATGTTGAATAACATTTTTTTATAATTCAAAGTAAAACTTACTCTGACTCCATAGTGCAGTTCTGGTGGTATGCTTATCTCGGTAACTTCTCGTCGCACTGCGTCCACGATCATATCGGCCGCTTCGTCGGGTTTTATTATTCTCATCAAGTTGTTGAAGCGGATACGAGGCTTCTTGCAGAGTCCCGTGTCGACGATGTACGGGCAGATCGTTGTTAGCTTTATCTGAAAAGTTTTTGAAATTATTGGAGTTTTTCATTTATTTATTGTAAATTACACTTAATCCACGATTGAGGACAAAAAAGATCATTTGCGATCTCTTCCTTAACATCATGTTTGTCAATTTTGATTTTTGACAGCGCATACGATGCGTCCCTCTGCGTCTAAAGTCGAAACCACTGGCTATCGAAGTTTAAATTTGGTGGTAGACTCAATATTGATATAATCGTCTACTGCTGCACTCGTTTGTTGATGATTTTGTAACAGCAGAAGCTTGTTTAATTTTGTTCAGTTATTGAATTTCACCTTTCTTCAGTTTAAATGTTTGAATTATACATATATAATGTGTAATGCCATCACGTCAACATAATATTTCAATCTTATAGAAAGCTGGTACAAAGAAAGATAGATCTACAATGGTACGTTGTAAAGATTTTCATGGACTACACTGCGCTAAAGACTTGTCAACATCCTATTGCTGGAAAATTACTAATCTATTAATAAAAAGGATTGCTATTTTTGCCACACTGCCACTTTTTATTTAATATGAAAATTTTCATCTTTATCTAAAAAAAACGTTTTTTTTTTAAACTTTTGTGACAATGTGTTATTCATTTTGATAGATCGAAATGCTTTGCTTTCAGATAATATTTTATCATTAATTTTAATAAATAGTACCATCAGCTTAAAGGATAAATATAATATCGCAGTTAATGACCTCTTAAGTTATAAATAATATTAGTTGTAAACACTGCGACTTATATTGGTTTAAATGTTATCTTTTGTGTATGATCACTAAAGGCACCTTTGATAACGTTGACAGTCATTCTTCGTACATAACAATAGCTTCGTATTTTTAATAACTAAATTAAATTATTTTTATAGGTGGATCATGACTTTTTAAAATGTAGGTATATCTAAGTTATAATAAAATATTAACAGGTCTGTCTCTGTACATTGAAAATATTTTTGAAAGTTTTTACAACTTTATCGATGGTAAAACCTAAATTAACCTAACGGGCTATGCTTGGGGTTTCTCTCAAGGATAGAATAAGAAATGAGACTATCCGTGAGAGAACGAAAGTAACCAACATAGCCCACATAATCAGCAAGTTGAAGTGGCAGTGGGCTGGTCATCTGTGTCGCAGGACCGATGGCCGTTGGAGCAGACGTGTCCTGGAGTGGAGACCGCGTCTTGACAAACGCAGTGTGGGACGTCCTCCGGCCCGCTGGACCGAAGATCTACGTAAGATTGCCGGTGTAGGCTGGATGAGGATTGCGGAAAACCGGGATTTCTGGCGCGAGCTTGGGGAGGCCTATGTCCAGCAGTGGACTGCAATAGGCTAATATGATGATGATGATGATATGAAACCTAAATTTGTGATTTTTACCTATTTGTTGGCCGCTCGTCACGCCGAAACTACTAAACGAATTTGAATAAACATATGGCGTGATTTGAGTCCATTCTACAAGCTAACATATTATTGTTTTTTGTATGTAAATCAGTACATTTTTCTTAATAAAGCGAATGAAGTCACGAGTACTGTAAGTGTAAAATAAGTGTAAAATGAGTACTACTTATTATTGAACAAGGCACGTATTTCACGTTTATTACTAACTGATATTAGGTATCAGTTATTACTGTCATAAAAATTCCATCAGAATATTTTGATACCATCTGGCCTTCTTTATTACTCGTTGATACACATGCATGCTAAGCGGTAACATTAAAAAATTACTTAAACAATTTTTTTTGGATTTTTGTATTCCCAATAAACAAGCTATCCAGGCGAATTTCGTATTTCCTGACAATAACAACCCCAGAACAAATTATCTAATTTAGGCAGTCGTTCAGAAGTTACGCACGTACTACATTCCAGAAAATCATTTTTATTTATGTGTGGTTACGCTTACGACATATAGGTCAAGTTAGATGTATGCCGGAGTTCGGTAAACTTTGAAACCACCGAATTGGCCAATAATGGTAAGCGATAGTAATATATGGTTTATAAGGCCGTCAAAGCTATTTTTATATGTTCTGATGTTAGCCGTCCTATTGTCTCATCATATTAAGCCGGAAATTCAATGCATTATAGTTTTATTCCTACTTTCATAAAACGATTGGATTTTCATGTTCGAAATTGAACTTTTTATAATCAATATGAAAGCAATATTCATTTTGCTTAATTGATTCATTAAAGGAAAATTCATCGATTAAATGAATAAAGCAAAAAAGGATGATCCAGCAAAAGTCACATTTGAAACGTCTTTTTTGATTCTACAGTTTGCCTTTAAAAATTGTTCATAACATTTACTTCTATTCTATGCTGCCTTCTTCGGTTAGGTTAGATTAGTTACAATTTTGAATTTAGAAAATATAAAAATGAAATTGTGCTTTTAAAGGTCACCCGTCACAGTCTTTGGCAAACAATGTCTCTTTGCATATTGGTAATCTTTCTAAACCCATAATTGTCATTAAATTATAAATCTAACTCGCAAACCCTTAAAATCGTACTTAAACCGTAAAATCAATTAAAAAAATAATTGAAGTAATACTTACTCCTGTCAAACCTCTAGGATCATCCCAAAGTTCTGTGGCGAGAGCCTCTATGATGCCCCTCACGGCGTACTTAGAACCGCAGTATGGTACGAGGTTTCTTAAACCCATCATACCAGCCATGGAAGACATTGCTACTATATGGCCGTGGTTGCGAGTTATCATGGACGGGAGGAAGGCTTGAAGAGTCTATGGAAATAAGCAGTATGTTTAATTTATTAAATTGTTTTAAAGATTTTTAAAAAAAATCTTTGGTGGGTGTCGTCGATGTAAGACGAAGATTTCTGATTGTAAATCACTATTACAACTTATACTGAGGTAGGGCACAGCAGGACCTGCTCAACATATGGAGCAGCCCGACTGGGGTAGTACCTCGACCTTACAGAAGACCACAGCTAAATAATACTGTTTTCAAGCAGTATTGTGTTCCTGTTGGTGAGTAAGGTGACCAGAGCTCCTGGGGGGATTGGGGATAGGGTCGGCAACGCGCTTGTGATGCTTCTGGTGTTGCAGGCGTCTATAGGCTACGGTCTTACCATCAGGTGAGCCGTACGCTTGTTTGCCAACCTAGTTACATAAAAAAAAAAACATTATAAGAATAAAAATTAAAACCATGAGACGAGCAATGAGAAAAGATAAGAAAAATATTTTTGTAAATAGTAAGCTCTATACCTATTTTGTTTTTGTTTTATGTCATTCTAATAAAAGTGAAAAAAAATCAGACACAAAAACAAATCCAACAACATACTAATCTAATATGATTTTTATGATGAATTATACATGTATTTTTAATATAGATGATAATTTATCTAATATAATCTAGTTACAAAGAAAAAAAATGGCCGCAAGACTGCCTTCGATTTGGTAAGTTGATTAAAAAAAATTGCGTGCGTACAAAGTACACATGTCAGACGTGAAACTTCTTAGGCAAACTTATCTTTACCATCAATAATTCACTTTATTTATCATCATCATCATCATCATCATCTTCAGCCTATCGCAGTCCACTGCTGGACATATGCTTCCACAGGTTAGCGCCCAACATATGGCTCGAACTTACGTGTTTTGCTCATAGTCACCACGCTGAGTATTCATGTGCCTGTATTATCAAAATATTGTTATACGTTTAATATAGCTTGCGAGTAATATAATCAGGCCATAAATTTTACAAACACCGTTTTATCTATAATAACGACATGTTTGTTTGTGCATATCTTTTCAGGTGGATATTTTAACTACTTGCATTTAAAGCCGATGGAATTTTTTACTAATTATAGTTTTACCCAAAGGAAAAAGGCATAAACATTTTAAGGAGTTAAAAACTGAAATTTAAAAAAGGAGTTAGATAAAAGCTGCTTAAAGGACATAATGTATTACATACTTAATATAAAAATATTATTTTTAGTCTTTATTTATGTATAACTTTGTAGAATAGAGCGGGCTCAAAATTTGTAGCAGTTCGACTGAGGAAGTGCCTCAAAGTTACAAGATTACAGCGAAATGATAGTGCACTCAAGTAGTTTTATTTTCTTGTGGTGATTAAAGTAACACGAGTTCTTGGTAAATATTGGGAGTAGGGTTGACTATACGCTGGCAATGCTTCTGGTAATGCAGGCGTCCATAACTACGGTAAAATGGTACCCCCTTACCACAAGGCAGACTGTACACTTGTTTGGCAACCTATGTATTAGAATAAAAGTCTAGTTTCTCACCCATAGATTAGCGTTAATGTTGATATCGTTCATCAGCCTAATCTCTTGTTCGGTTTGTTCAAGCAGAGGTTTGCAGGGCATGATACCAGCGTTGTTGACTAGAATTGAGACATCTCCAACTTCACGTGCGACTTTCTCAGCTAGCTCCATCACTGCTGCACGGTTCGTCACATCACACCTTTGGAAGTTACAATTTGTTTTAAAACTAGCAATGACTTTCGTCTTTTCTAGGATTACATGTAACAATGAAGGACATGGAAAGTGTTATTATTAGCTGAGTTATCGAACTGTAGCTACCATTTTGTTCACTGGATTCTTTGTTGTTTTATTTCGTAATTTGTACGTCCAATGACATTGTTTTTCTTTGAATATTTTAAAAATATCCTAAACCGATTAAATTACAAAACTTATTTCATTTCATGATGATGATTATGATTATTCATTGTCATGAACCCTACTATGTAACGGTAAATTATTTGTATCAATTATATTTATTTATTTAAAATAAAGTTATGTTATCATTAAATTTATTTTCAATTGTATAAATTGCAAACAACTTACTGATAGGTGCGTGTTTTTCCTTTTTCCGCTTTGATCATATTCGCCGT
The DNA here is from genome assembly GCA_905220545.2 of Melitaea athalia. Classification (NCBI taxonomy): domain Eukaryota; kingdom Metazoa; phylum Arthropoda; class Insecta; order Lepidoptera; family Nymphalidae; genus Melitaea; species Melitaea athalia. The sequence goes on along the minus strand of HG992178.1, from coordinate 3,898,023 downwards.
TTCTTCATTGGTGGTTGGATTAATGTCGACACATATAACTGTGGACCCCAGTCTTGCAAAACGCAAGGCCATCTCCCGACCGATTCCATGGCCAGTACCAGTGATCTGAATCAAATGATATTTTTATTTATTCTAACAGTATAAGGCTGATATCATCAAAAAATCATTTTAAGTTGGAAAGATTTATTGCTAAGCATAAATCATAAATAAAATTGCTAAGCATATCTTAATCCTTATTAATAAAGGTTACTTTATCATCAATACCACTACAAATATATATTTTCCTTTAAATAACAACAATAAGTTACAAACATAGTTGGGATTGAATTAGGCTTGACCAGGCTATCTCTATATCTCGCCTTGTCATAAGATATAGTTACAAATATTGTAAGCAGGTGGCATGTGGTGATCTCGGTACACATTGGCTGTCTTTTGGCTGTGTTTACTTTTTTGTATAGCGACTTTAAATTTGGAAAAGAGTAGGTACCGTGGGTTTTTGTCCTCCAGCTTTTTTTCTCTCGGCCAATACTAGGGTCTATTACGTTAAGTAATTTGTTGTAATATTTAATAAAGCCAATGACATAACAGAGAGGCGATTAGAAACAAGTTCAAAATAAAAATATTCTTAATTGTTGCATAGCACTGAGTACATTACCTAAAATTGTAATGCATCTAATGCGAATCTTTAAGCAATTTTGAAATTGTTAGCTACCATAACTCTTATATTTTTGTTTGAAATGTAGACTTTTTTTAACGTTCATTAGGTGTGTGTAATCAATCACCTTATAGTGAAAAAATATAGTAACCTGAGTTACGGAGACGAAAAAAAAGGTTCTCACTCAGCGAAGGTGGTAAAAATCAGCTAAAGAAAATAAATAATCTGTCTTACCAATACTATCTCATTTGACACGTCCTTCGGTTCAGGAGGGACGATCGTCCTCCAGATGCTGCGGAAGATCTCAATGTTGATCTTGATGAGGGTCCATATGACCTCAAAGACCAGAGTTATTACTTCTGGTATGTTCACCCTGTATTTAGACAAAATACGTATGAATAAACTAGATTCATGTGGTTATATCTTTTTTTTTATATCACCACTAAGTCGGCAAACAAGCATACGGCTCACCTGATGGTAAGCAATTACCGTAGCCTATAGACGCCTGCAATACCAGAAGTATCGCAAGCGCGTTGCCGACCCTACTCACAATTCCCACCTAAGAGCTCTGGTCACCTTACTCACCAACAGGAACACAACACTGCTTGAAAGCAGTATTATTTAGCTGTCAGGGTCTTATAGTCAGGGGTACCCACTGCAACTTCTGCTGAATGTTGCATTGTGTATACGGGTATGCGACCCCGGCTTCCCGAGCTGCTACTGTCTCTGGCCCCCTCCCATCGAGACAGTAGTATCCCACTCAAAGTCTGCTTCGGCGAGAGTGGCAACCCATTGCAGATATTGCGAAAGGGCTTGGTACACTCGGCGATTCAGCAAGGCAAGGTGGATGGCCTAGGGCGACGGTAGAGGGCGTACAGTTACTGTCGGCCAGACACATCATCTGACCTCTTCTCCAGTCGTAGCGGTTCACCGTTCCACTGAATCAAGAAGTGGGAGGACGAGTGTGTGCGCCTGCGTATGCGCGAACGCTTGCGCACCTTAATATATCCTGCGCAATTGACCGCTTCCGATACATGGACTCCGAGTACTCTAAGTCCTATGGCGATGGGCTGAGGTAGAGAGGTCCGGCGCGATGCAAGCCGGGCTTTGTCCGATACCTGCACATAGGCGGCCCCAGGGGCGTGATTACACGTCTTGGTCGCCTTCGCATTGCAAGTTTGGGACGACAATGCGAACTCGGCAGCACCTGGGGTGACAGAGCAGCCCTATTTAGGGAGGCACTGCTCTCCTCGCTCAGCCGAGGAGGGGGCTAGAAAAGGTGCCCTAAAAAAATGCTCGTCCCGACCCGGAAGGTGGTAGTAACCGCGGCTGCCACTGCATCAATCTAATTCGTGGTCGACGTGTCAGAAAGAATAAAACTATCATGAAACCACCAATCATGACATTTGGCGCGTGGAACGTAAGAACGCTGATTGACCGAGATGGCAATGCCTGCCCCGAGCGCAAAACCGCTATAGTAGCTCGGGAACTTCATCGCTATAATGTGGATGTGGCTGCACTCAGCGAAACACATCTCGCTGATGAAGGAGAGCTGGTGGAACTTGGAGGTGGTTACACTTTCTTTTGGAAAGGTACCCCTTCATCCGAACCTCGTAGGTCTGGGGTAGGATTTGCCATCAAAACTCAATTAACAAAGCGATTTCATGAATGTCCTGTGCACATCTCGGACCGCGTTACCACACTGCGTCTTCACCTGGACTCGGCCAACTACCTTAATGTCATCAGTGTTTATGCCCCAACCCTGGACAAGTCTGATGACATCAAGGACAAATTCTATGAAGAATTATCTCAATGCCTTAACAACATCAACAGCAAAGAGCAGATATTGCTGCTGGGCGATTTCAATGCCAGAGTTGGCCGGGACTATGAGGCTTGGCCTGGAGTTCTGGGTAGACACGGAGTCGGCAACATGAACAGCAATGGTCAGTTGCTGCTCAGTCTTTGTGCTCAATACGACCTTGCGATATCGAACACTATGTTTCGGCTTGCCGCCAAGCACAAGACAACGTGGCAGCACCCGCGGTCTAAACACTGGCATCTGATAGACTACGCTATCATACGGCAACGAGACATCAGTCAAGTGCAAGTCACCCGCGTTATGAGCGGTGCGCACTGTTGGACTGACCATCGACTCATTGTCACTAAGCTAAGACTCCGCCTCCGCCGGCCTCGTAGATCCATAGAGAAAAAGCCTGCGTGTTTAAACGTAGATAGGCTAAAGAATCGCGAGGCTAGAAAGGAATATGCCGAAGCCTTATCGGGAAAGCTGTTGCCTGCAAATGAGACGGATGATATCGGTACTGCTTGGAGAGCTTTGTCTAGTCACATTATGGAAACCGCTTCAGCTACATTGGGTACAAAAGACCGGCGTAGCGAAGACTGGTTCGATGACAACAATGAGGCTCTCAGAGCAGCATTCGACAAACATCGGGAGCTCTTGCGACAGCACAGTAGAAGAGGCGGAAGCATTGCGGCAGTCAAAGAGAGTGACCAAGAATTGCGCAAGCTGTCTCGTCAGATAAAAGATAAGTGGTGGCATGACAAAGCTTGTCAAATGCAGTGGCTTGCTGACACTAACCAGCTTCGGGAGTTTTACTGCGAGGTGCGAAAGCTGATTGGTGTTTCCTACCGAGCAAAAGTACCTCTGAGGTCTTTAGATAGTTCACACCTCCACACTAGCAAGGAGGAAGTACTAAAACGTTGGGCTGAACACTTTAACACTCTGCTCAACGTGGATCGATCAGCCGATCTACAAAACATCAGCTTAATGCCTCAACTCCCTTTATCTATCGAGCTGGATGAGCCACTGATGCTCGACGAGGTTGTCACTGCCATCAGACAGCAGAAAAACAAGCGGGCAGTTGGCATTGACCATATACCAAGCGAGCTATTGAAATACGGCGATAGGGATTTGCACATGTCGGTGTGGAAACTGTTTGTTCGAATGTGGGAGGAGGAGCGAGTCCCAGACGATTTTAAATTGTCTCGTATTAGTGCCCTCTACAAGAACGGGGGTGATCGTTCCAACTGTAATTCATATCGCGGTATTTCACTATTATCAGCTCCTGGAAAGGTCTTTGCAAGAGTTCTATTGAACCGCCTAAGGGACCTATCAGAAAGGATCCTGCCTGAAACCCAGTTTGGCTTCCGACCTAACCGAGGCACATGTGAAGCTATTTTCTCGGTGCGTCAACTTCAGGAAAAAAGCAGAGAACAGGGACGTCAGCTTTACCTCTGCTTTGTTGACTTGGAGAAAGCATTCGACAGTGTGCCTCGCGAAGCCCTCTGGATGGTATTGGGAAAGCTAGGATGCACAGAAAAGTTTGTGAGACTTCTGCGACTCCTGCATGACAATATGCAGTGCTGCGTCTCCGTAGACGGCGAACAGTCCGACTTTTTCCCCGTTACCTGTGGGGTAAAGCAAGGGTGCGTCCTAGCACCCACACTGTTCGCTCTATACTTTGCAGTAGCAGTCAAGGAGGTCCTACAAACTGTTTCTGAAGGAGTTCGCATTCGCTTCCGCACCGATGGCAATCTTTTCAACTTGGCCAGACTTAAGGCGCGCACCAAGGTCTCGTTTACATTGATCACAGAGATCATGTATGCTGATGACTTGTGCTTCTTGGCAGAATCCCCAGACGGCCTGCAACAGCTGATGTCCGCTTTCCACCAAGCATGCTGCAAATTCGGCCTAAAGATCAGTGTCAAAAAGACGGAAGTGATGTCCCTGGACATCCATGGTCGTGAGACACTGACCATTAAGCTTGGCGAAGACGTGCTGAAACAGGTCGATACATTTCGTTATCTGGGGAACACTATATCAGCTAAGTGTGACCTTGATGCCGAGATCAACAGCAGGATAAGTGCTGCAGCTGCAGCATTTGGAAAACTGTGTTCCAAGGTCTTTTGCTTGCACGACCTTAAGCTGGCTACTAAGATCTCGGTCTACATGGCGATCGTGTTGCCAAACCTTCTCTATTCTTCCGAGACCTGGTGTGTGTACCGTCGCCATATACGCACTCTCGATCGATTCCACCTAAAATGCCTACGCACCATCATGAAGATCAGATGGTCCGATCGGGTGCGTAATACCGAAGTTCTAAGACGTGCCAATGTTGGTGGCATTGAGGCGTATTTGATGCGTCGGCAACTTCGGTGGTGCGGTCACTTATCACGGATGGCGGAGGAGAGAGTGGCGAAGCGCATCTTTTACTGTGAGCTGGAGGAGGGCAAGCGAAAGCATGGCGGACAACTCCTCAGATATAAAGATGTTCTCAAACGTCATATGAAAAGATGCAATATAGAACCCTCTCGCTGGGAAGGTTTGGCAGCACAGCGACCGGAATGGCGCGAGATTGTGAATAAGCGAATCCGCGAATTTGAGGAACAGCGTTTAGCTGACCTCGACACCAAGCGCGATGAGCTCAAAGCCCGTCCACTCGCCGCCATTCACTACAATTATGAGAGTGGCAAGCTCACTTGCCCGCTTTGTGCAAGGGAATTCGCAGCGAAAATTGGCTATATAAGCCATCTCCGGGCGCATCAGCGCCAAGCCCTATAAGGGGCTGAAGTGGTCGCCATGGCCGAAATCGGTCGGATTACATTATTATTATTTAGCTGTGATCTTCTGTAAGGTCGAGATACTACCTCAGTCGGGCTGCTCCATTTTTTGGGCAGGAAATTTCCTGCTGTGCCCTACCCCAGTTAAAAAAATTGTAATCCGTGATAGATTCAAGGTCAGTTTTGATTCTTATTTTACTAGCATGTAGCTAAGCTCACGCTTCATTAATACTTATGGGTGGAAAACATTATGTACATTTAATGTAATACTAGCGTAGCCTCGCGGTTTCGTCTGTGTTACCTCCGATCCCGCGGGAATATCATGATAAAAAGTCACCTATGTGGCATCCCGAATCTTCAGCTATCTACGTTCCAATTTTATTACAATGTACCCCCTGGTTAGATTATTTGAGATATGCTATGTTAATCATAGCATACATATATCGATCTTGTATTCTACTGGCTCAAATAATTAGGCTTAAAGTGGATTACTTATGTGTATTAAAAATAGCATGTCATTTTTAATTTTAGTATATTATTATTATCTAATTATTAATTTGTCCATAGTCATGATGATCAAACACATAAATTCGTCACATGAGAAAAACTTAATTTGAAGTGTGATCGCTAGGCATACTTTTTTTAAAAATACAATACACTTCACACTCACGGCCCCCAGAAGAATTTTTTTCTTTATTGGGAGTCTGACAATATATCTTGGAAATTATTGGTCCAAATCATTAAGTTAGGTTTAAAGTCCTTTATATCAATGTTTAAAAAAATACAATGTCATTTTGATAACAAAAATTAAGATAAAGTGTTTCAAGTATTCTTTCTTTGGAGAATATTATTAAGACGTTTACATATTTATTTTGATTTACCTAGAGATCATTTATTAGAGCCAGAAATTATGGCGCGAACTCATGTGTTTTGCCCATAGTCACCACGCTGGGCAGGCGAGTTGGTGACCGCTTTGGCTGGCTTTGTCGCACCGAAGACGCTGCTGCCCGGCGTCTTTGGCCTGTGTATTTCAAAACCAGCAGTTGCATTTGCAGCTTTATAAATTCCAAGGTGCTAGTGGAACTGTGTTATCCCTTAGTCGGCTTTTACGATACCCACGGGAAGAGAGGGGGTGGCTATATTCTTTACTGCCGTAACCACACAGCGTGACACGCATGTAAGCAACGGGTTAATCAAAGTTCATACATTAACATACATTTTTTTATAATTTGTCATAATTTTCTACTGCTCTTTAGAGAATATTTTTATGTCATGCCTATTCCCGAGTCACGAATTTTTCTTCAGGATATTTTCATGTGTTGTCAATTTGTTCAAAATGAGTAGATTAGATAAAATGCGCAAAGCTTGCCGAAATATGGACCCGCGACCTTTACTCATCACGGGATGTTCATCGCGTTTCGTAATGTGATAGCGAGGAAAACATGATATTATTTATTGTTATTTTTCTTAGCGATGTCTCTGTGGATTTGAACTCGTGACCTTTTGTTTAAGATCTACTGGGCTATTTCAGTTGTTGTTTATTTAAAAGTGTACTATGTTGCTAAGTGAATAATTTTTTTTTATATCACTAAGTTGGCAAACAATAGCCTATAGACACCTGCAACACCAGAAGTATCGCAAGCGCGTTGCCGACCCTACCCCCAATTCCCCCCCAGGAGGTCTGGTCACCTTACTCACCAACAGGAACACAATACTGCTTGAAAGCAGTATCATTTAGCTGTGATCTTCTGTAAGGTCGAGGTACTACCCCAGTCGGGCTGCTCCATTTTTTGAGAAGGAAATTTCCTGCTGTGGCCTATCTAAGTGAATAATATGTTACTTATATCACTTTTTAACAGAAAAATTAATTTACAGCCTTACCTCAGTTAAATTATGAATTTCCTATTATAAAGTCGATCATTACGAAGAGGTCGGACGCTTCTAGTTTTTAAATATCGCAAGGAAATCATCAAAATTATTTATTACATAAGTTATATTATAGCTTGTTTGCGTGTTACGCCCAAGATACTGAATGAATTGGACATTGGATACTTTTTATCTTGAAATATTGTACTTTCTCCGTGATTCCGGTGATCAGATTAAAATAAGTTATCGTAAATCAAGTTGCGGGTACACTTATAATTAGATACACCATATCATATAGTATAAGAGCGCCTTCAAATTTGCAAGACAAATTTGATGGCGCACTTATATCAAAACTAAAAGAATCTGTCTTGTGCCTAAACTACTTCTTCTATTTGCCTATTTTTTATTTTTGTATACAGCTTAGAATTCAATTCATGTGTCTCGTTATTCGTCATGAATATCTAACAAATGTATTTTGTTGAGCAAAATGAATACTTTATATGTATATACGCAATTTCATATTCACTATATTATTATATCATATATTTCAAATTCCGACAGGTTAGCACATCGGTCACGGCACTGGCGGATCGAACCTCGCACATGAAATACATTTGTATTGGCCATAGAGATGTTGTTATGGTCGAGGAGTTTCTGCTAGCGAATTGTGTAAGTATGTTTACATATCCTCGACTCAGGAAGTAAGTCCTAGTAAGGGCTGTTGAGTGTTAGGCGTTTATTTTTATTATTTATATCTCATACTATACGTAAATTCACAGTCGACACGCATTCAGACTTAAGAGAACTAAGTAATAACACTGAATAATATTCAATAAACAACATCCAGGTCAATAAACTTGTGTTCTTATGTCTTTACGCTATCGAGATTAAAAGTATTTTTTATCGAACTTATTTATATATTTTTTAAAGTGAAACTTTTATTACATCGTTTCAAACGTTTTCGTCTCTGTGTTGCATGTCGCGTGACGGTCGGCCGCGCGGTAAGATTGATAAAGGGATTTTTATACCCTTAATGGAATATTATTCCAATTTTTTTTTAGTTAAATGTCTATAATGTGAAAAAAAGTTTCACTTTTACCGTGATTTCATAAAACCACATAGGTTCGTTTATTTATAGGTATAATTTAACTGTTGTTACAAATTACAATTCCAATAAATAACATAATTGATATTTAAAATAATACTTTAGATTTGTGTATAGGTACTTATATTATAGAAAAAAAAAATTATTCTCACTGACTGACTCTCAAAATGATTGAAACACATTATTAATACTTATTATAGTGATTTTTATATGTTATCGTAACGAATTTATTTAGTTGTGCTTATCGTTATTATATTTATACTAGCTGACCCGGCGAACTTCGTACCGCCTAACAGTCGATTATTTAAAAAAATTTTAATACTTATCCTTCCCAGAACCCCACCACTAACACTTAAAATTTATGGTATGGTATTATAGTTCAAATTGTCTTTTAAGTATTATTTCGAATCTTTTGTATGGGAATATAGAAAATTGTTGTTTTTAGACTTCTTCGTGCAATTTTTTAAATTTTTCTCTCCGTAACAACCATCCTCGTACTTCAAGGAATGTTATAAAAAAAGAATTAGCGAAATCGGTTAAGCTGCTCCATTGAAGTAATATGTACTAATATAGTAATAATAGCTCAATGAGCTGCTCTCGAGATTTACGCTTAGCAACACATTCAGTGATTCATTTTATTTAAATAGAGATTATGCTTATTTACCAGACCAAATCAATTAATTTATTTTTAGTTAGAAAGCTGTTTACTGAGAAAAGGTTAAATGTCATAATTATATAAAATTCGACAAGGGTGAAAAGTCAAGGGTCGTCCAGTAAATGATAATTTCAATATTAAATATGTCACAAACATGGCGGTATATGCGATGAGAAAACAAGAGGGCGGTTGGCTATTATGTACTATTATATATAATTGTTTTCTAATGTTTACGCGAATGTTATTCATTGAAATGAAACAAACTTTTTTGAATTTTACCGCGGTTTATTACGTTTTTTAATTTCCGTCGTTATACAATTGTCAATTAGTTGTTTATAGTATAACTTATAGTTTCTTTCTTTTTAATTAATTTTGTAGACTATAATACGTTATATATACTCATAAGGTAATATAAAATCAATAGGGTTGTCATTAATCATCATAACTCATCATTGCTCATCATGGAGCCCTTACTGTTATAAGAAGCCATCATCAATCAATTAATCAAACTCTTACTGTCAACTAAAATACTAATGATATTAATCATTTTAATTACACACCATTGATACTAGTGTATTGACTGAGACACATTCCAGAAATACATTAAAAGAAGTGTATTAAAATTGATGTAGTATCTTAAGCTTTAGCCTGTACCTAATATCCCACTTCTGGGCATAGGCCTCTTTCCCCATGTAGGAGATGGATCAGATTATGTTCCCTACTATTAGTAACGATTACTATCAGGTGTAACAACCGGGACCGACGGCTTAACGTGCTCTCCGAGGCACGGTGGAGAGACCAACAAGGACTGCACAAACACCCAGACCACGGCAAACACCTGTATAGCCAATAGAAATGTTTGTCATGAGCATGGTTCGAACACGCAACCGCCAGCGCAACAGCCACAAACCAGTGCTGTGACCGTTGCGCCAACGCGGCGTCATTGTTTAGGATTATTAATAAATAATCGAAAAATAAAAAATAAATTACTCACATTTCAAAATACGTGCTTACTCGTCGACACTCTTAAGGAAATTCACGTATTAAATATATTATAATGTATATATTGTTGATAACTGATAACGGCAAAGTAATTTTAAAAATACTAATTCGTTCACATGGATTCGTTCGATAGTATATTTATTTGTATTCAAATTGTTTAATTATTTATTACTAAACGATATTACTCATGCAATATTAACTCTTGCTACTACTATCTTTATTCTTAAATCAAAATATTAAAATAAAAAATTTCTTTATTTTAAGCCTCAATAGAACTTTTAAGTCACTTTATAATTTAGGTATTAGTTTTTTTATATTAAACTAGCTGACCCGGCGAACTTCGTACCGCCTAACAGTCGATTCTTTATCTCGGAACCCCTCCACTTACACTTAAACTTTATGGTATGGTATTAAAGTTCAAATTGACTTTTAAGTATTATTACGAATATTTTCTATAGGAATATAGAAAAGTGTTGTTTTTAAACTTCCGTAAGAACCATCCTCGTACTTCAAGGAATATTATAAAAAAAGAATTAGCGAAATAGGTTCACCCGCTCTCGAGATTTGCGCTTAGCAACACATTCAGCGATTCATTTTTATATATATAGAGAAGAGATAGATTATAGTAAATGTGATGCTATTACCGATTCGGAATATATTATATTCTGCTGAGAATACAAATTATTCTTTCAACAATTATTCTTTAAAAAATCGTTTTCTAGCACAACAATTTGTAAGGATTTTCATATTATTTAAACATACATATAGAAACGTACAAAGGCGTTCTTACCGCTTAGTATCAATTTCTTACAGACAACCTTAGTATAATGTGGGTAATTATACTAAAATTTATTAACAACTTTTGCCAAATACGTTCAAAACAATTGATACAAATGAAAATTAGATAAAATTTTAGTTAAATAACTTAAGATAGCTTACCGGTTCTAAAAATAATAAAAATGATAACGTATGTAATTGAATATGCTACTATCTATTGTAACTATCCAAATATACTATCATTTGTAAGGAAAATAACCGGTATCGAAATATATTTTGTAGTGTAATTTAAATTTCAATCCGTCGTACCTCGTCTAGATAGGGGAGACTGGGTACGGTTGTGACAATTTCGGTTTGACCGCCGATAATTTTGTTAATTTACTAGTTAGTTGAGACAAAAATTACTAAAACCGTAGCTTATACATTTGTCCACATAAAAACACTGAAATTTTGTCTCAAATTATGCCGTATTAGTTATAGCATCAAATTTGAAAAAAAAAAAAAGGAAAATGTCACAACCGTCCTCACCCCAAGGACGGTTGTGACAGTGGCTGGGGTCAGTAGTGACAGACATAAACATACACAGAAATGGTTTATAATTACTTTTATTGTTAGAAATGTTTAACATAACACAAAATACTTTTTTTCTATATAAAGTTTACACCAGTTTTATCAGTATTATATATATGTTGTGGCTCATGTAGGTGTATGTCCAAAATAGTCTGCAAGTTGTTATAAAAAGCTTCAATATTCGTTTTGTTAAAACTTGTAGCTCTTGAAAGGCTTGTAGCTTGAGCTACGCGTACAGACATGAACGAAACCATTCCTCACCAGCCATCTCATTCTCATCCCAAGTAGCAGGTCGGTTTATATTGTATGTATTTATTTGTCAGTTCAAAGGCCAGTTTCCGTACCTCTCTTGTAGTAAGGCCAAAATATATTTCCGCGCAACGTGTGGTACATGTATTTTGATAACCGCTCTTCTTGCTCCTTCGAAAACACTTTGCTATGAGCTGCATACCCCATGCTGATGCTGTTTACATCGTGATTCGCGCCGACTTCACCATGTTTACGAATGTATCGTAACAACGACATGCGATTAATATTATGCATTTCCGCAGCTCTCCGTAAAGAAGTCCCACGTCTTACTTCATCCGCAAGCGTTTTCTGGGCATCTAAAAGCAAAAACAATAAAACATCATGAGTAACCTAAATTATCTACGTGAAAAGTAATCATTTGTAATTAACTACTAATATTCAATTGACAACAAAAAATATTTGCTATAGTATATCTGTATACCAATAACAGTAAATATTAAAAGAATCTGAACAAAAAAACTTACTTTTGGCTGTTGAAAAGCAATGTGGCCTCCTGCTTTTGTTTACGTCGTGCACTGGCTAACGCAATACTGGGCAACATGTGTAGACATGCATTGCGCTTCTTTTTTCCCTTACACTCTTCCCCGCATTCCGTATAGTTTCGCGGTTATAACGACTGTCACTATCGTACCCTGGCACAACCGTACCCAGTCTACCCTACTAGAGAGTAGAGGTAGAGCACAGCAGGAAATATCCTGCTCAATATCTGGAGCAGCCTGACTGGGGAAGTACGCAAGTTACAGAAGATCATAGCTAAATAAGACTTCTTTTAAGCTGTGTTGTGTTCCTGTGGTCAATAAGATGACCAGAGCTCCTGGGGGGCGGTAAAGTGGCACTAGCTTGCGATGCTTCTGGTGTTGGTTGCAGCGTCTTTAAGCTACGGTAATCGCTCTACATTAGGCGTGCCGTACCCTTGTTTGGTGACCTAGCTGTATCTATATAAAAAAAGGTAAATGAGACCACCAGGCGAGAGACTACCAAGTTCTTAAAGCTCTAAAAACCTCAATCAAATTCTCATGGGACCACATGACAACCACTTTCAAATAACAAAAGAATCTTCAAAATCGGTAAATCCAGTAAAAACTTATGAGGTATAAAACCCATTGATAATAAAGTTAAATTGAGAACTCCCTCCTTTTTTGAAGTCGTTTAAATATTTAAATCATTTGTTTGGTTAGATGTCACGTTTATAGAGTTGTTAAAGTTTTAACAGTTCCAAACAGGAAACAACATAAAAAATCAATGAATATGTATATATTTTTTAATTATTTTTAAGTTTCTTACATTCTGATACTTGTTAGAGACTTAAAAGTAAGTAGTGTAGTTAACAAATTATGTATACACAGACATATTTTCATTCAAGAATGTTCATATTATACAAATATTGATAACACCTGATAACGTTATAGAAGATAACGCTTCAAAGGCCAGATTCGACGTGACATCGAAAAATTTAATTATGTAATCTTATTATCATAGTTCATTAATGTATCATTGCTTGCTTAATATTTTCCTAGTCAAAAATACTTACTTTCATTCGTTCTACAACTACATATATTTCATACATTCTATCACACGCATTTTTTATTTATTTTACATTAGTAGACAACCTCCTTCTATGTTCTTTTTTAGGAGAATTTTTTCTATATTTGGAAATTTAAAATTAAAGTATATATAATGTATTTATAAATATGTTTTCACATTTTTGTAGTCATTTGTTTTGAGGCAATAGGGTGATTCTAAGGGCCTATGCAAACCGCGTTTTTTAAACGCGATACAGACGCGATGCAAACGCGCGTATGTCGCGATACAAACGCGCCGTCGACGCGCGTTTGAATCGATACAAACGCCAACAAACTGCTCTGTAGGATAAAAACGCGCCGTCGACGCGCGTGTCACGCGATACAGACGCGATGCAAACGCGCGTGTGACGCGATACAAACGCGATGCAAATGCGCGTATGTCGCGATACAAACGCGCCGTCGACGCGCGTTTGAATCGATACAAACGCCAACAAACTGCTCTGTAGGATAAAAACGCGCCGTCGACGCGCGTGTCACGCGATACAGACGCGATGCAAACGCGCGTATGTCGCGATACAAACGCGCTGTCGACGCGCGTTTTAGAAACGCGCGTTGACAGCGCGTTTAAAAAACGTGGTTTGCATAGGCCCTAATACAAAAATTGTATAATTTCAAAACGAAACTACGAATATAATATTATAATAGTGAGTAAAAAAAAATTTTTTTTAAGAAACAATTTTAGCACGGCTACGGAGAAGCGGTCATTTTTAATATGAGAAGTGAATATCAACATTTTTCATATATTAATTTCATCTAAATATAACAAATTAAGAAATAGATACACCAGATAAAGGGCCGAAGCCGCGACCTCTGCGCAACTAAAAATATGATTTAAATAATGTAAAATATCTATGTAATAAAGCAATTGACTTAGGACACAGACGAAAAAATCTTGCTCAAGGAGTGGACCAGTCCGACTAGGAAAGTCCCTCAACATCACAAATATTATTGCTTTACAGCTCCCAAGGACGGAGGCGGGAGGATGTGTTGAGTTGACAGCGGATCGGCAACACTCTTACAATAAAAATGCAATTAAGTCTAGAGAATGCTTATCATCAGGCGTATTGTACGCTTGCTTGCTACCCTAGAGGTAAATATCTATGTCGCAGGGATTTAGTCAAAGACGTTATATTATAATTTCACTAGTGAAATTATAATTACACTGATTATTGTCAATAACGACAGATTCGTAGTCTAATATTGAAATTAGATAAGTTAGGGTTATTTTTTTTTTTGTTTCTGTGACAAAAATATTCCGATAAACATTCTAATATTGAAATTAGATAGGTTAGGGTTATTTTTTTTTGTTTCTGTGACAAAAATATTCCGATAAACAGTCTAATATTGAAATTAGATAGGATAGGGTTATTTTTTTTTGTTTCTGTGACAAAAATCGGTCTAGTGAAATTATAATGTCACTGAAACTAGCCCGTTAAATTGTAAGTAACGCAAACGATTGACAATAAATCAGTGCAATTATAATGGCACTAGAGAAATTTCAATATCGCGGCTTTTTTAATATCCCTGTAACATCTATACTAACATAATAAAGCTGAAGAGTTTGTTTGATTGTTTGTTTGTTTGAACGCGCTAATCTCAGGATCTACTGGTCCGATTTGAAAAATTATTTCAGTGTTAGATAGCCCATTTATCGCGGAAGGCTATATTCTATATATCATCACGCTAAGACCAATAGGAGCGTAACACTAATGAAGAATGTTTCAAAATCGGGTTTTTTAAAGTTTTTGTTTTAGTTAAGTTTCGCACAAATTATGTATGACAGAATTAGTTCTATTCCACGGGGACGAAGTCACGCGCAGAAGCTAGTATATTATATACAGACACAGATTTAACAAAATAGCGCCTTTTAAAAAATAATAGCAGAACTATAAATATAAGCACATATCTATACTTATTACTTATAATATTATAAAGAGGTAAAGTTTATAACTTTATTTGTATATACGGGGTAATCTTCGCAAATACTGATCCGATCATGAAAATTCTTTCGCTAACAGAAAGCTACACTATTCAGGAGTGACAAGATAAAAGGAAAAAGATAAAAATATATAGATTTTAAATCAGCAGGATTTGAACCTGCGCCCTCTGACGTGCCGTGTTAACAATTAAATCTAATCAAGCATTATTATTTGCCTTTGAAATTAATTGGTGATTTTAAAACATTTATATTTATCTGATTTGCTGAAAATAGTGAGAGTGTATTGGAACATATCAAATTTCACCGTACCCTTCTTATGTGAAATGGATTATAACGCCCAACGAAGTGGGCACGGGTCGGCTAGTTTTTAAATATAGGCGCTTATTACATACATTACATATCAAAAAGTAATAATTCGGAGAGAAAAAAAGATTATAATTTTTTTTTTCTAAAAATCAAATGGCCAATCTATACATATAATAAAATGGTAGGAAAGTCAAAACTGTACATTGAATATTTTTTAAAAAGAATACTTGGGGTGTGATCTACAATCGATACCGAAGCCAAAAATATAGTTTTTAGAATTTTTGTCTGTTTGTCTGTTTATCTGTTTGTCTGTTTGTCTGTATGTATGTCCGGGATAAACTCAGAAAGTACTGCATGGATTTACTTCAAATTTGGCACGAATATTATTAAGAAGTCGGGTCAGAACATAGGCTACATATTATCACGCTATCACCTACGGGGAACGAGCAGTGAACCTTTATTTCTTCAAATGTATGTCCGGGATAAACTCAAAAAGTACTGCATGGATTTACTTCAAATTTGGCATGAATATTATTAAGAAGTCGGGTCAAAACATAGGTTACGTATTATCACGCTATCACCTACGGGGAACGAGCAGTGAACCTTTATTTCTTCAAATATATGTCCGGGATAAACTCAAAAAGTACTGCAAGGATTCACTTCAAATTTGGCACGAATATTATTAAGAAGTCGCGTCAACATATAGGCTATATATTATCACGCTATTACCTACGGGGAATGAGCAGTGAACCTTTATTACTCAACGCATTCTGTAACAACGTGTAATCTAACGACGCATATTTGAATGTTGTTGTTATTAAGTATGTTAATAATAACCATGCTACAAGCTAGCTTCACACTATGAGAATTACGCAATATAAGTATTTAGGCCGATAAACGTAACTAAATGAATATCAGTAGTTCTAGACAAATTTAAAGCAGCGCCATCTATGAGATTTCAAAAGCATCATCATCAATCCCTTTTTGGATATAAATAATTAAAAATTTTTTTTTTTTATGTAACTAGGTCGGCAAACAAGCGTAAGGCTCACCTGATGGTAAGACCGTAGCCTATAGACGCCTGCAACACCAGAAGCATCGCAAGCGCATTGCCGACCCTATCCTCAATCCCCCCCAGGAGCTCTGGTCACCTTACTCACCAACAGGAACACAACACTGCTTGAAAACAGTATTATTTAGCTGTGGTCTTCTGTTAGGTCGAGGTACTACCCCATTCGGGCTGCTCCATATTTATGTTGGCGAGGTTAATTGTTATTTTGTTTGTTATTACATATAGACAAACTCGATGAATTTTATAAGACATAGATGAAGTAGCTTAAAACTTTTACAAACACATTTTTTTTTAAATTGTCTTGCTCATCTCTGAAACGAATTAACGATACCTACAATTTTTAAGAAGAAAATGCACAACTCCATCTATACGATACGATCGATTACGATTCAGCCTTTAATATCCCACTGTTGGGCATAGGCCTCTTCCCCATGTAGGAGAAGGATCGGAGCGTAATCCACCATGCTGCTCCAATGCGGGTTGGCGGATATATTCCCTAATAAGTAACGATCGCTATCAGGTCACAGGTGTACATGATAACAACCGGGACCGACGTGGGGTTAACGTGCTCTCCGAGGCACGGTGGGAAGACCCACAAGGACTGCACAAATACCCAGATCACGGCAAGCATCTGTATGGACATATTATGTTGTCGTGTGTCGAACCCGCAACCGCCAGCGCAACGGCCACGAACCAGTGCTGTTACCGCTGCGCCAACGCGGCGAGTTACTTTCGCATTTATAATATTAGTATGGATATATATTAGTATGGATTATAAACCTGAAAGTTGGTTTTGTTTGTTTAAACGCGCTAATCTCAAGATTCTGATTCGAATTGAATAATTCCTCTGAGGTGGATAGCCTATTTAAAGAGAAAGGTTATGATTTATGAAGAAGGAAGGGTATTTTTTTTCCTCAAAGCAACGCGGGTGAAACCGCGGGGCACAGCTAGTTAAATACTAAAATGTTAAACAGAATAAACGTAATATTTCATAAGCTGTTTATTAAATTATACGATCTGCAAGTAGTTACTATTAAAGAAATCACAATTAATTACTATGTTAAAACTTATAACATATCTACCTATATTATTTTCAATAATCTTTTATAATGTAAACTAGCCGACCCGTGCCCACTTCGTTGCGCATTATTTATTTTTTTAATAATTACTTCTAACGACGATATCTCAAAAACTATTCATCTGATTGATATAGTGTAAAAGGCAATTTAAATCTGCATTAAATTCTTAAGCTAACTAACATATTTTTTTGGATAAGAATTAATACTGAACTAAAGAAAATAGCTTTGAAAATAACGTAATGTTTTTAATTACAAATTTGAACATAAAAGTGGTTATTGTACGTCAACCGTAAGAGATAGAGATATGCTGTCGCGGACTTTTTTGTAGCATTTTTATAGATTTTGAATTCGCTAGTACATTACTTAACTATATCTTTGCTAGTTTACGCGGCGTTCGCGAGGAAAGGTCCCCGTTGGCGAGATTTTTTGCGACCTCTTCAACATTTATCGCCGTATTTCTGCTAATTTACATAAAAGTATAATAAATTATATATCTAAACCTTCCTCAAGAATCACTCTTTCTATTGTTGAAAACCGTGTAAAAATCCGTTCAGTAGTTTTCGAGTTTATCGCGTTCAGACAGACAGGAGGACAGACAGACAGATAGGAGGACAGAAAGACGCGGCCGGGGGACTTATTTTTATAACAAGTATAGAAGAAGATAGATTGAAAACAAGTAACATTTAGTTACTTGTTTTCAATTTACTGTAGTACCTACTGAGGTAGGGCAAGGCGGGAAATATCTCGACGGTCCCTACGTACATAAAGACATGTCAAAAACCGAGGTTTACAGGAGAGCGTTTTTTAGGTTCAAACCGCTCTAGAAATAATTCTATGTACAATTATAAATATTTTTTTTCTATAATGTTTTATTAGCTTTAGGAACTTCATAATGTTATTTATACATATTTTCTTTTTTTATGTTTTCTTAGAAAAACCGATAGATGACTGTTTCTACGCTGAAATTAAAATAAAAGTATGTAAGACATGTCTGACATACCTTTTTATACGCGGGAAAAAAGAAAAGTTTATAAAATAGAATTTAAATAAAATGTATTATAAAAACGTAGAATTGTGTTATTGTTTTCAAACGGATATTTTTATTAAATCTTGTGCTTCAGAAACGCATAAAAATATCATTTCTGGAGTTTGCAATATCCATTATATCCAAAAAATAACTTTGATCTACTTTTATTCATGGTTTTTAGTATTGTTGAATACTTATAACTAAATAGACGCCACTAAATCTAAAAACATTAATATTTTACCACGCGAACAAGCAGCGGAGTAAATGACGCTATGTCAGACATGACCGCGTTCGCACCGTGTGGCGCACATTTTAAAACACCGTACAAAACGATAAGTAATAGATCGGCTGCCCCATTTCAAAACCTAGTAAGTGTGATTGACAAAATTTTACAGGAGACCAAAAAAACATGTTTTGTGCTAGCCCTTCTGAACTATTCAGTACCTGTTGATGAATTGATGTTTCGTAAATAAGCTACTATGAAAGCTTTTATTTGATATATTTATTAATTTGCTAAGCCATTTAGGACAAGTTTTATAAGTCTTACTAATTTTGAAAATAAACATCTATTAAAATTTAAATTTCTTGTACAACTTTAAAACCTAGTAAGAGCTCTCACTGTGTTCTGAAATGGTTAACGTGATCAACAATGTATCGATTTTTGTAGACCAAAACCTAGCAAGAGCTCGGTCACCTCCTCGTGGTGCACCCTGGGCAACGGGACGGGCAGCAGTTGGGACGGTAGGTACTGCTGCCCGTCGCGGCTAACGACCGACGGGGAGGGAGCGTAAGCGCATTGGGGTGCCGGGGCCTTTGGGTCGCGCCCCAGGGAGGCGCGAAAGCGCATAGGAGTGTCGAGGCCGTTGGGCACGCTCCTAAGGAAGGGAAGGGCCTCTGGGTCGGTCCCGGATCACCGGGGAGCGGGTCTCGCGGACTTATGGTTCGCGGACTTGTCTTTCGCTCCGGGGGTGGGTCTCGGACCCGGATCACTCCGGGTTCCGGGGATGGGTCTCGGCCCCGGATCACCAGGGCGGGTTTGCGGACTTATGGGGTTCTCGCGGACTCGTCTCTCGGCCCGGGGCGGGGCGGGTCTCGGTCTCGGATCACCGGGAGCGGGTCTTGCGGACTTATGGTCTTGCCGACTCGTCTCCCGCTCCGGGAGCGGGGTCTGTTAAGCTCTTCTTTCGGCTCGGAGGTCGTGCGCGGTGCGGGGTGGCACGTAGGTTGCCGACGGCGAGGGCTTGGCGCTGCGACGCGGCGCGGGGAGAGGACGGGGTGGGTGGCTTCGTTCGCCCGCCACGTGGCGCGGAAGCGCGGGGGTAGGTGCGCTCTGGGTACTCTTCTCTGCTTCTCGGAGTGGACCCGTGAGCGCAGGCGCTGTGAAGGCGCGAAGACGTGGGGGTCGGTTTTTCCTTCCCCCACGCTGGGGACGGGGTGGGTGGGTTCGCCCGTCCGCCCCGGCGGCGCGAAAGCGCTTTCCCTAGTACCGAGGCCTCGGTCCGCGGGAGTACAGGGCCGTCGCCACCCCGGTCTTTCTTGACTTACGTTGGCACTGCCTGGGCGGTACGGGGCAGCCTAAGCGCCAGGCAGAGGACGGTCGACTAGGGAGGGGGTTGGCCGACCATCAAATCTGCCCGGGTCGGTGCGCGCAGTGCCTCCGCGCGCCACCTATACGGGAAGTGTCCGTAAGGGCAACGCCGCTGGGGTTTGCAGAGGAATTTGGACTCCTGCACGGGCGACGGAGGTGGGCACCGCTGGTTTTTAGTGGGTAGTCCGGCATTGCACCACCGCCGGGAGCCCCACACTCCCGCTGCCCAGCGCGGTGGCGGGGTCAGTGCGTAAATGCATTTTCCAGCGTTAAAAAAAAAAGGTAAACACCAGTAGGTACATTGATTTTAATATTGGAAAAAAATAGACACAAACGTCATTTTCGTTGTATGAGCCCCCCATTTTTTTTTATTTTAATTTTATTATTTATTATTAAAGTAAAAATACACAATTAAGTATTTTGTGAATATTTTAAGTGGCCTACCTCTTACTATTTATTGATATCGAGCAAAAATAGGCAATAAATCGCGTTGTTGTATGGGAGCCCCCCTTAAATATTTATTTTATTTTGTTTTTAGTATTTGTTGTTATAGTGGTAACAGAAATACATAATTTGTGAAAATTTCAACTCTCTGGCTATCGCCGTTCTTGAGATACAGCCTGGTGACAGACGGACGGACGGACGGACGGACGGCCAGCGAAGTCTTAGTAATAGGGTTCCGTTTTTACCCTAATTATTCATTTTGCTCCAATTGGCCCATAAATGACAGGTGTATAGATTTATCATTAGTTGGCAAATGATGCCAAAAGGCTCTTCGAGATTTTGGCATCATGGGCACCAACTTTTTGATAATATCATTTTTTTTTTTAAATAGAAATAATACCCAGTAACTCTTTACTTTTTTAATACTTACTAAACCTAAAAAATATTTAATATCTTTATTTGACCACCCCAAAACCTAGTATATGTATTTTACCATTTCAATACCTAGTAAGTGTGCGAGACATACTAGGTTTTTGAAATGGTTTTGTGACTTACTAGGTTTTGAAAAAGTCAAGTCCATGAAGTCGTTGCACTTACTAGGTTTAGGGTATGCTGTAAAATATAAACTAAGCACGATATCGACGTAGGGGTTTCTTCATGTTGTAGGCACTAACTGGGAAATACGTTTTAGCTAAAAAACTCAAATTCTCATTTTTTGAGACATACTAGGTTTTGAAATGGGGCAGCCGAGATGTCCGCATCTACGACACTTATTCGTTAAAAATATCATACTTGTACTCATATACGTCTTGTAAATGACGTTAAATAAATAATATATAAAAAAAATTCCTATACAGGTATGTGCATATGGAACTTCTAAAGCCAATTGTGCAATAAAAAAAAAACGCCATTTTCGACATGTCTTTATATACGTAGGGACCGTCGATCTATAAGGAAGCTCAAAATCTGGAGTAGTCCGACTGTGGAAATGCCTCAATCTTACAGGAGACAGCTTAATAATACTGCTTTCAAGCAGTGTTCTTATGGCGTGTTGATAAGGTGATCAGAGTCACTCGTGACGCTTCTGGTGTTGCAGGCGTCTATAGTCTACGGTAATCGCCCACCATCAGGTGAGCCGTACGCTCGTTTGCCAAAAAGTATCAGAATAAATTTTTAATTTTAATATTTTGATTGTGTCACTTGTTTTCTACTAAAAAACTAGCTGAACCCGCAAACGTTGTTTTGCTATATTATGTTATTAACCCCCTTAATCCCCTCCCTTATAACTTAGGGGTATGAAAAATAGATCTTGGCTGATTCAAAGACCTACCCGATATGAACACAAAATTTCATAAAAATGGGTCAAGCAGTTTCGGAGGAGTACCTATTGTAACTAACATTGTGACACGACAATTTTATATATAAGACATGATAAAAGTAAGTGTCATCGACCTTCTATAATATAGAAACAGCAGGTATGTGTACCTAATTACTATCATACGTTTGTAATAAATAATTAAATTAAAAAAAATATTAAAAAAAATGATCACACATTTGCAAACAATACAATCTTTTGTAATCTACATTAATGTTATTGTTACAAAGCAAATTGTTAGCTTAGTAATCAGACTACTTTTTTAATCTTTATTTTTTATTATGTTACATATAAACTATTAGGATTCTATTTAGCGGTAGAGATGTGTTTTAATTCTCATTCTCTCAATAGAGAATATTATTGACGTAAAGCTGTAGGTAATATTCTGCTCAAAGTCTGGAGCAACCCGACTTGGGAAGTGGGTAGGTACCTCAGCAGAAGATCACAGTTAAATAATAGATACTACTCAAAAATAGCGCTGTGCTTCTATTTCTTTATGTCTCACTGCTTGGTCAATGCCATATGCCACTTGCGTGATTAAGACCGTTTTTTTTATAAAATATTTTTTCTTGATTCATAATTATGTTTTAACATATAAATTGTTGATTGTTAAATGTTTTTTTTTTCTTATTAAATATGATTGCATTTGTACGTTTATTTATACATATTATAGCAGTCCGTTAAATATTATGAATTACAAACCGCTTAGAGAATTTACCGTCACAAGTTATAATATGGTACAAACGGTCAAGTGTGAGTAGAGATCACATACAAAGTGTTCCATGCAGCCGTACATTTTTTTAAACAATCTGTATAATAAAGGCCTTACCCTCAACTGCCTTCGAAAAGATTAATTCCCATGTTGGGGTCTGAAAACACACAATACACAAGCACAAACATCCACCCAGACTACAGAAATAACTTGTAATGCCTATACAAATGCTTGCTATGAGCTGGAATAAACGCGCGACTGCTAGCGCAACAGCCAATGCAGTTATTACTGAGCCAACGCGTCTTTAAAAAAAATAATTAAGGCCCAGGTAAAAAGTCAGGAAAACATGTTTTTAATTTGATCACACCTCTCAACATTTTGGAACTTTTTGGAAGTCGGCTAAAAATAGTTCCAACCAGACAGTGAACACTTCAAAAGAAAAAAAGAAAAAACTACAAAAATACATTTTTAGTAAAACTTTCAATCTTGTCCTCTAAATAAGTCGGTTTCCTTGCAAAATATTATTGTAGCAAACAAGAATATTTCCGTCCAATCACGGAGGTATTTCGACACTGGCAAATATACTTACACGCCGAAGAGATGCATATTTCTTACAAACAATGACGCAAACCACAGCTAGTTGAGCAAGCTAGATCAATGGAGTACACAAAACTTGATTTATAATATTCCACTTAAGCATTTCGGCGTTAGGTTAGGAGCTGTTACGTCATAAAAATAGCTTTTGATGGAGTCTGTTTTGCACAAGTCATTTACGTTTTAACAAGTCGTGGCAGCGACCATAAAATCTTAAGAAGAACAGCTTTTAGTCAAGCCTTGATTGATGAATGCACTTTTGATGAATTTATTCCCACATGATTACCTAGCACTACTCTGTATAGTTCAAATTTCAATTCTACCTTTTATAGTCATGTAACTCTATCATCCCACAAAAGAGCCTTCAAATCCAATTTCAGAGATACGACCTTACGATCTTTACAGAACCAATACTTTTACGGTAAGGTATTACCGTAAATGTATCAGTATTGAGTAAAGGAATTTTTATACGCTATCTGTCTCCGGTTTTTACGACACTTACTACGATGCTGAACACATTTTACTTTAAAACTAATTTTATTAATTGCTTCCATGTTAGTAATCTATACTAATATATAAAGCTGAAGAGTTTGTTTGTTTGATTGTTTGTTTGTTTGTTTGTTTGAACGTGGTAATCTCTGGTTCTACTGGGCCGATTTGAAAAATTCTTTCAGCGTTAGATAGCCCATTTATCGAGGAAGGCTATAGGCTATGTATCATCACGCTAAGACCAATAGGAGCGGAGTCCACGCCGACAAAGTCGCGCGCAGAAGCTAGTGCTGTATAATTAAAGATTAGCTGATAACAATATTTCAAAATTTCTTCTCACTGTATTTCCACACAAGTGTCCTTCGCGAATACGAAATGGTCGGTAAATCTTTTAGCACATAAACAGTCTTGCTCTTTCGCGGCTTTCTGCTAAAATCCACGTGGTCTATCCACTGGGTCATTTCGAAGCTCTTGTGAAAGTATTTGTACTAATACATTTTTGTGTGACCGTGAAGGTTTTATATGTACTCGCATCATATACTAAATTCTAATGATTTTAATATTTTTTGGATCGATTATTAAAAAGTACAATTTGTAGTTCGTTTTGTAGAAAAATACTAAAATAAAAAGTACCTATATTATAATAAAATTTGTAAGGCAATCTTGAAATGTTTTTTTTTTAGTTTGACGTTCTCATAAACGCATATGTATTTGTAATTATAATTAAGTTCCCTAAAAAGGAATAAAAGAAAAAACGTTTTTTCAGTGTTACTTCATTACTTATAATAAAATTTATTTTTAGAACATATTTACCTTTTCGTACAAATTTAAAGAAGAGTAATTATACACGTATAAATAATTAGCTACAGTTCTAAAGAGGTTTTTTTTTAAACAAAATTGTATAAGACAATTTATATAATATTTGCTTATAAATAAGTAGTTAGGTTAATTTTAAAACCAAATAACTAAATGAATAATG
This sequence comes from Melitaea athalia, assembly GCA_905220545.2. Taxonomy (NCBI): domain Eukaryota; kingdom Metazoa; phylum Arthropoda; class Insecta; order Lepidoptera; family Nymphalidae; genus Melitaea; species Melitaea athalia. The sequence goes on along the minus strand of HG992178.1, from coordinate 3,873,316 downwards.
AAAATGAAAACACTTAACACTTATTTACTAATTATAACTAAGCTACCGCTGTCCTACAACGCATATAATTATATTATATATACATATATAACATTACTCACATTAGGTATCATACATAGTTTTAAATCATTTTAAACGAGCGACATTATAAATCAAGTTCATTTACTTTTAACCTTAAAACTGATATTTACATAAATACCTATATTTTATTTGTTTACTTGATTCAAAAAGTTGAAATAACTTTATTTTATTAAATTATACTATTATTTTATTAAATTATACTTTATTTTATAAATATAATTATAATTAATTATAGTGTAAAAATAATTGTCTATTTAAAATGAAATAAATAAATAACAATTTTAATTTTTCTGTACAAACTTTTCCCTGCTAATAAAAAAAGTGTGTGTGTCAGACTGGAGTTTACTTGTTCAGATCCACTCTCTAAATATGCACAAAAAAGACTTTATAGTCTAAGAAAAAGATTAATACCATATCAAATGGTAAATAAATGAATAAATGAAAACGTCGTAACCGTCGTAGCCGGTACCGTTGATGTCGTAGCAGATAGATAGCGGACAAAAACGTAACGAGGTCATTCGTTCAGTAGATTTTACTCCTCATATTTTTTTCATACCTTATATGAAAATCGATTCTTAAGGAGTAAACTCCAATAAACTCCAAAAAAAAATTGTATTTGCTCGCAAACAAAAACCGACTTTAATTACATCGACAAGTAAAAAAGGTAAGTAGACGAAAAAAATAAACAAATACGCTTTATCAAAAATTACTCAAAAATAAGTCATCAAATCTCGACCTTTAAATAAGACTACAAGGCAAGTTTTAGCTTTCAATTGACACAAGAATCATCAAAAACGGTCCACCCAGTCAAAAGTTCTGAGGTACATATATTACATTTAAAAAAATTCAATCGAATTGAGAACCTGCTCATTTTTTGGAAGTCGGTTAAAAATAAATATTCATATTGCTCAATTTGACGATTCATATCTTCTTATCTATATAATTATATAAAAGAGATTTCCACCCATTGACTCATCACGATATCTCTGGAAGACCTAGAGACTTGAAATTTCGTATTAATATTCCTTTCGCCAAGGAGAGGTCAGCTAAGAACGGATTTTACAAAATTCCACCCACAAGAGGGGGTTGCGGGGGCTAATAACATATATGGCAAAACAACGTTTGCGGGGTCAGCTAGTTTTTTTATATACGAGTAGAAGACAGATTATTTTCAATGCAACGCAATACAATGTAACGAACTAATGGATTTTTCATTATAAAGGTCGATTTACACCACACGAGCGAATGCTCATTCTATTCCCACTATATCAAATTCTTATCAAATTATTTTAGTGTAAACAGGCGTAGAGCATTCTTTCGTTGTTATATATATATATATGAATACGAGTTTTCGTTTACACATACAGATCAAGAAATAATGCTCTTGTTCTAGCTCTAGCTCTTTGTTCGTTTGGTCTAAACCCACTCTTACAACGTAAAGAGGACTTTTTACCTTATTTGTCAAAAGACTCAGAAGTATCGCTGAAATAGGGCAAAGCAGGAAATACCTTGGCCCTGGAATGTTTGGAGCAGCCCATTAGGGAAGTATCTAAACCTTACAGAAGATCACAGCTGATTTGTTATTTAGCTGTGATTATTAACAGTGTTCTGCTCTCAAGTATGAAAGAAAGAAAATAAAGGAAATAATTGTATTATTACAATAAAACACGTGGAAAAAACAAAATTGCATGATGTATAATATAGAAAAAGAAATGGGCAACTAAAAGCCCGTGACTGTTTACTGCACGCCACCAAGAAGGCTGTGCTTTACTTTCACGAAATGAAAAAAATACGGTAAGCGCTTACGCCCTTTACGCATTTGAGTATATTAATTTTATTTCAAATACATGTTTGGTATAGGTAAACTTAAAATCCCTATTTCTACAGTCTTCAAAATTCTATTGAGTTGCTGTAATCTCCATCAATCTCTTTGTCTTCTCTATTCTGTGACATTCTGTGACATAACGAACATTTTAATATGAAACAATTCATATCAATCGGTTCATAAATAAAAAAGTTATGCCAATTTAAAGAATCACGTTGAACATGTAAATAACCAAAACTCGGACGAAGTCGCAGGCACAGCTAGTTTTAAATAAAAATTCATGTAACTTGTTGTTATTACCTGTTGTATTGAGAATAAAATTAATGAACGATTTAAATTAGAACAACAATAAAACAAGTGTGACGCCGCGTTGGCGCAGCGGTCATATAGCACTGGATTGTGATTGGCTGTTGCGTGGGCGGTTGCGGGTTCGATCCCCGCACACGACAGCATTTGTATTGGCCATATAGATGTTTGCCGTGGTCTGGGCGTTTGTGCAGTCCTTGTGGGTCTCGTGCCTCGGAGCCTCGGAGAGCACGTTAAGCCGTCGGTCCCGGTTGTTATCATGTACACCGCGATCGTTACTCATAGTAGGGAATATATCCGCCAACCCGCATTGGAGCAGCGTGGTGGATTAAGCTCCGATCCTTCTCCTACACGGGGAAGATGCCTATGCCCAACAGTGGGATATTACAGGCTGAATCGTCGAAAGAAGTGTGAACGTATTGAAAACAAAAATAAATTAAGTATAATTATATAAATTTTCTAAATAAAAGAATTAAATATTTGATATCCTTAGTGAGAGCAATTACATATTTACATTATACTTCCTTTATAACGGAGTCCGCGGCGAGAGGTAACATTTTCGAATGAGAATGTGATAATTGATCGACCTTGAACGTAGTGTTGGTCTTGTCGCAATGACTGCAAATAGTAAGCAATAAGCATACAGCAAACCTGTTACAGCGCGGTTGTGACTGCGGACGTTTGACATTAATAATGTTTTTTGTACTACTAGGATGGCAAAAATTAAAAGTAAAAAAACCTTTTTAAAAACAAGCTTTTATTTGAATGCGCTAAAACGAAAAAAATAAATTTTTTACTTTAAAACTTTTACTATCTACTTATAAAGTCATTACACATAGTCCATATGATAGAAAAGCTTGTCGCGAGATATGAGTACTCGTATTTTCTTAGTTTGAAAATTTTAATCAACAAATCACAACAAATCTGGCTGATGTCAGTTAGTAGTAATCAGTTAAAAGACTTGACCTAGAAAGCACAGAACAGTTTAGCGCCGGTATCTGGTGCTACACAACGCATTCTCTTTCAAGGTCCATCGGAATATTTCTGTCGGATGTGAAATGTTACTGACCCTTGCATAACTAGGGCTAGCGCGAAACGTATGACGAGTTGCTTAAATGTTATGGAAATAGTATGTGGTATTGCTTGCTCTGTTTGTGATATGCTGCCTCAATAGTCTAGTAATCATTTATATTATTGTATTGGTACTTTTAGAATAAATTTTTACTATACGACTAGTATGGCAGACAAACCTTGGCGCATCTAATGGTATAAGCGGTTATTGTAGCGAATGTACTCCTGCCAACACGAGAATCACTGCAAGCACGCCAAAACTACTCCAGAAGTCCAACCCATCTCTAGGAGATCTGGTTATCTTGCTCTCTAGAGAAACACAACACTACTTAAAAGCTGTAATCTGTTGTTGTGTAAGGTTGAGATACGTTGATATTTTAAACTGAGGTAGGGCACAGCAGGAAATTTTCTACTCAAAATATGCAGCAGCCTGACTGGGGTAGTACCTCGACTTTACAGAAGATCACATCTAAATAATACTGTTTTTAAGCAGTTTTGTGTTCCAGTTGGTGAGTAAGGTGACCAGAGCTCCTGGATTGGAGATAGGGTCGGCAACGCGCTTGCGATGCTTCTGGTGTTGCAGACGTCTATAAACTACGGTAACCATCAGGTGAGCCGTACTGTTTACCGACCTAGTTTTCTATATAAAAAAAAAAACTTCCCCAGACGGGCTACTCTGGATTTTGAGCAGATACTTTCTCCTGTGCCCTACCTCAAATAGAAAAACGATATTCTAACTTAACAAACTGCGAAGGTGGTCATAAATTGATTTCCTATAGAAAGAAGTTTTGACAGTAGTTGTCTAGGAAATATTGATAGCATGACACATCTAGGTAAATGGAGCAAATAACTAAGAATCTTGGCTATTAAATAGAGTGATGATGTAACTTAATTATTCAAAGTGCATAATTTATACATTTTTTCTTCTATAAAGATAATTAAATACCTACATTTTCATTGCATTCATTGTGATATTTAATGTTTAAGAAATTTTATTTGTGTTTGTTAATGAAATTAATACGAATGTCTCCTTATTTTTAACCGACTTCCAAAATAGGAGGAGGTTCTCAACTTGACTGTTTTTTTTTTATGTATGTTAATTCAGAACTTTTGACTGGTTAGACCGATTTCGATGATTTTTTTTTATCGAAAGGTGTTGTGTGTCATTTGATCCCATTTAAATTTAATTGAGATCTAAAAAGTACTTTTCGAGTAATGCGTATTTACTTGACTATTTTTTCGTCGACCTACGTTATATTAAACCGTATAACTTTTTACTGGGCTTACCGATTTTGATGATTCTTACCTTTAATCGAAAGCTAATGCGTGTCATGTAGTTTCATTTAAATTTGATCGAGAGCTGATAAGTATTTTTTGAGTAATCGTTGATAACGCGTATTTACTTGACTGTTTTTTCGTCTACTTATGTTGTATTAATTGTCGATGTAATTGAAGTCAATTATTTTTATATCTGAAGCACGTGACCATGAATCTGATTCCGTTCAAAAGTTCTGGGTTCAATTCCCGCATCAAATGTACCTATATGTATCTAATGTTACCTAAAACACAGTCCTACCTTAGAAACAAACGTACGTAGAGTCGTAGACACGTGTAAGTTAATTAATTAATTTGCTGAATTAATTTAAATACAACATTTATGTTAAAATAACTTTGGCACATTAATTAAGCAGTAAAATACTTTTTTTTTCTAGAACAACGAGGCATATGATAATTGATGTTTAAAAATATTTAAATTACCTATACTCCGTTTTTTTTCGGTACGGACTAAATTGACATAAGCTGTGTTGCTAGTTTTTTGCGAATCATTAATAGTGATGTGCCACTACCGTAACTTTACGTAATTTACAATATAGTATCGTTTTTCACTAATAATTACAAGTCTTTGTCTTTAAAATTTTAGAATGTAGAATACCAAATACCTTATAATATACCTTCTTGTATGGCTAATATATTGATTTATGATAAATGAAAAACACTTATTTTTTTAAAAGTATTTATTAATCTTAGTAATCACATGCAAATTGAATTAAAGTGAAATGAAAACATTTATTTCGCCTTAAGATGATACACACACTTAACGAAAGTAAAAAGAAAAACAACAATAATAAAAAAAAGTTAAGGTAAATATCAAACAATGAAATAAAATAAAAATAATTTTTTGATATCTTAACATTAGGTACTTTACAAACTTAGGTAATGTACCCAGTGTTATAAGCAACCTTAAGTTAGTCAAAATGTTAAAATATTAAATTACTCAAAATTTCTAATGTCTCGGTAGACATTACCTATCTATTTTATCCTCGGCTTTATTAAATATTACAATAAATAACATAAAGTAATGTCCCTAGTGTAGGCCGAGAGAAAAAAAGCCATAGAAAAAAAAACTCTCGGTACTCTTTTAATTTTTTTTAAATCATATAAGTACAAGGTAAAAACACAATAGTAGACCATGAAATGTTCAGGACAAACACGAGACAGCCAATCGTGCATCTAACTATTTACAAGGCGGGTCATAGACATAGCCTCATCATCATCATCATCATCATCATCACATCAGCCTATCGCAGTCCACTGCTGGACATAGGCCTCCCAAGCTCTCGCCAGACATCCCGGTTTTCCGCAATCCTCATCCAGCCTACGCCGGCAGTCTTACATAAATCGTCGGTCCATCGGGCCGGAGGACGTCCCACACTGTGTTTGCCAAGACGCGGTCTCCACTCCAGGACACGTCTGCTCCAGCAGCCATCGGTCCTGCGACACAAGTGACCAGCCCTCTGCCACTTCAACTTGCTAATTCTGTGGGCTATGTCGGTTACTTTCGTTCTGTCGCGGATAGCCTCATTTCTAATTCTATCTTTGAGAGAAACCCCAAGCATAGCCCGTTCCATTGCGCGTTGAGCGACTTTAAACTTGTGGACCAGTCCCTTCGTCAGTGTCCACGTCTCGGCTCCGTATGTTAACGCAGGCAGGACATAGCCTGGTCGAGCTATATTCAATCCCATGCCTTTTAATCATTAAGGTATTCATTAATGTCCAAATTAAAATTAACGTTAAAAAATTAATGGTCAGAATCAGGCAATGACTCCGTACCTGAATGTTCCGAATCGCCAGAGTCGTCACCTACTTCAATTATAAATCTGTCGGTAATGTCGTCGACAATATGGCCTAGAGTACACATTTTGTCCTCAACTCCAATTATATTATGTTTAATACAATCTTTCCAGCGCTGGGGAGTCACTAGACGAAGCCCTTCCTCGAAAAGACTTCGCACATCTTTCATTTTAAACGTTTTATTGTTTTTTGCGACATGCCCCTTTACCTAATCCCACACCAATTCAATTGGATTTAGCTCGCAGTGGTAGGGAGGCAGTCGCAAAATGGTGACTCCCCGTTCAGCGGCCATTTCATCGACGACATATAGAGCGCGGCATTTTACAAGAAGTTTTCGTTTGAATTGTTAATGTCATTTTTATTCTGCAGAAAAGGGCTATCCATGATAGTAACAAAATCTTAAAGCGCGAGTGAACAGGCTACTTCTGGGCGAGCTCGCTCCATCTTCGACCTCGTCTCTGCCCTAGAGCTAGACTGGGGTCAAGAGTAAGCCCATAATTTAATTTAAAAAAAAAAACCTTGTTTTGAAGCTGTAAAACGTTAAATGGTAATAAGATGTAAAATTCGTGGCTGAATTAATAAATTCGGTGGCAAATAAAAATAAGAAGGACAAGTAAAAATAATTGTTGATCTTTATTTGACGCTTTATAAAGAATGTTTAGTTGTTTTTAGTAATAAAATTATGTGGTAAAAGTAAAAAGTTACGATTCATAAAACCGGTATCGTATTCATAAAATCGATATACAACACTATCACTAAAAATCTGGTATCATTATTTCGAAAATTGACATTTGCATGTGTCAATTTAGTCCGCACCGAAAAAAAACGGAGTATAGATATGAATAAACAAATATAGGTACTAGGCCGCGGAAAAGTCTATTCGTATTTTCTAGTAAAAAGTTGCAAAAAAATCTTTTTGGTTGTATTGTTTGTAACTGGCTGGTTTTGTAACCACAAAAAGTGACATTTAAAACAATTAAATTAAAAATGAGAAAAAAAAAGTTTCGTGCCACTTTTCATTTCTTTTTCTGTCCGGCAAAACGGGTGAATGTAACAAAGAAATTCGGTACATATTAAAGTATTACTTTAAAAAATGGAAAAATTCGACTCTAACCGCGAAAAAAAATTGTGTCGTTTATGGACCTAATGCAGTTTTAATAAGAGTAGCACAAAATTGGTTTAAGCGTTTTCAGTCAGAATATTTTGTTGTTAAAGATTAATTTCGCTCTGCAGTTTATGGATAAATGTGATGACATTTTTGAAAAAGTGAAGATAGATCGACATTTGAGTCGGTCAAGCTGCACAGACTATCACGAAAGCCGGTTTGACACGCAATGAGGAAGCACCTCAATTTTACAGAAGATCACATCCAAATAACACTGCTCTAAAGTCGTGTTGTTCGCTTGTTTCTTTGGTGACTTAGGTGGTCAGAGCTTCAGGGCAGGGTTGGGGGTAGGATCGGAAACGTGCTTACGGTACCACTCCGATGACAGTGACATTTATATTTCGTGACTTTACTAATGACTATGGTAAAGTCTGTTGATTTTTAAATACAAAAGTTCCCAAGGTAAAACATTAATGTGCTCTTTATAGAAAAGCGTAAATTCAATAACATGACCATTAAGTTATAATAGCGAGTTATGATGGCGACACGTTAGCGCAATAGTCACAGCACCTGACTGTTGCGCTGGCTGTTGCTGGGCCATTGAGTGTGTTTCATTATAATTTAGTTTATTCAGAATACCTTTTTTTTTTTTTTTTTTTTTTTTTTTTTTTTTTTTTTTTTTTTTTTTTTTTTTTTTTTTTTTTTTTTTTTTTAACGTGTGGAAATGCTTTATGCATTTCCGGCCGCTGGGGAAGCGACCGGGGTATGTGGGACTCCTGCCGACTCCCTGGCAAGTTACCCACTAAAACCACACGGTGTCCACCTTCATCGCCTGTGCCAGGGTCGCAGGAGTCCGTATTCTTCTGCAAACCCCGGCGGCGTGCCTCGTCAGGCCCTTACCAGTTGGGTGGCACGCGGCGGACACCGCGCGCGCCTACCCGGCAGATTTGGTGGACGGTCGACTTCCCCAAGACCAAGTCGACCGCCCTCTGCCTGGCGTTTAGGGAGGAAGGCGGCGATCATGCGCCAGCCTCCGACGCCCGGTCCTTTTGCGGCGGAGGGGGAGGTCGGTAGTGTCCTCCCTCACCCGCTCCGCCGCCTCCTTCCGCGACATCACTACCTCGCAGAAGGCGAGGACGGCATCCCAGCATCTTTCGCTGCCAGCCATGGCTGAAATCACAGCCTGCAGCGAAAGGTCTGTCCCTATAACACCTTGTAGCGCCTCGCGCTGCTCTTCCCATGCCGGACACTCTTCCAGCACGTGTTGTGCCGACTCGTCAGCGCAGTCCTGGCAGTGGTGGCAACGAGGAGAGGGCTCCCTCCCGGCGATCCGACACAGGTACCCCCCGAAGCAGCCGTGCCCCGAGAGGACCTGCGTGGCGCGAAAGGTTAGGACGCCATGCCGTCTATCCAACCACTGCCGGAGGACCGGCCGAACCGCCTCGATCGTCCGATGCCCCGCACTCGGACGCTCGAGCCTCTCAATCCACTCCACGATTGCGGCATCCCGCTCTCGCCTGAGGTGCTGTAGTCGACCCTGTGGTGCTGGACTGAGGGCCCCGGATGCCAAACCCCGACGCCGCCGGTAAGACGACGCCAGAGCGACCGCATCCAGGTCCCAGGGCAGGACTCCAGCCAGCACGCACGCTGCCTCTCCCGAGATGGTACGGTACCCACGTACGACCCTTATCGCCATCACCCTCTGCGCTCTCCGCAGCAGGGCGATGTTCTCACGATCGAGGGTGTCGGCCCAGACAGGAGCACCGTACATCGCAATCGCCCTCACGACGCCGGTGTAGAGCCGGCGACAGCTCACCCCAGGACCCCCCACGTTTGGCAACAGCCACGAGAGCGAGGCCCCCACCTTCAACAAGCGCGGGACTAGTCGTTGAAAATGCACCCTAAACTTCCACCGGCCATCGAGCACAAGACCCAGGTACGTCATTGTGCCCGACAGACCGATGCGAGTACCTCCCACGACGAGATGGGCGTCGTGAGGAGGCGCCTTCCTTGGGCCATGAAAGACTATGCCCTCAGCCTTCTCGAGGGCGACAGTGAGACCGAGACGCCGAATCCGCGCTACAACCTGCGCGACGCCCGCAGTCGCCAACACTGCCGCCTCTCGGTATGTCGGCCGCCGAGACAGAACCAGCGTATCGTCGGCGTAGCAAACGACGCTGACGCCCCGCAACAGAGAAACACGAAGGACCCAATCGTACCCGATGTTCCACAAGAGTGGACCGAGTACCGACCCCTGCGGAACACCGCACACGACCTCCCTCCTGACAGTCCCGTCTCTACCGGGAAACACCACCCACCTGTCGGAGAGGTAGGCACCCATCACCCGACGCAGATAGGTCGGCACCCCGTGGTAGCGGAGCGCCTCTCTAATACAGCTCCAGGGCAACGTGTTAAAAGCGTTGGCGATGTCAAGAGACACCGCCACAACGACGTCGCCCTGAGCCACTGCGTCCTGCACCTGGGTTCGGACGCACAGAATGGCATCCACCGTGGAGCGGCCACTGCGGAAGCCAAACTGCACGCCCGAGAGGTCGGGTCCACTCTGCCCGAGGTGCGCCAAAAGACGTCCGGCCACCACACGCTCAAACAGCTTCGCCAGCTCGTCCAAGAGGACAATCGGGCGGTACGCCGACGGTGACTCCGCCGGCCGGCCTACCTTCCTGATGAGGACTAGTCTGCCTGTCTTCCACCGCTGTGGGATTAAGGCTTGAGCCAGACAGGCAGAGAATAGCCCTCGAACTCGCGGTGCCAGGTGTTGGTACGCCAGCACCCACGCCCTTCCTGGAATGCCATCCGGGCCTGGAGCGACACTCTTCCGTCTGAGACGTGCGACAGCCTCTTCGAGTTCCGACTCTCCGACCTCTGGTGCCTCCTCTCCGAGATCTTCTCCCGCGTCCGCTGGTGCCATTGGCGGCGGCTGGTGCTCTGACGGCGCCGTCGGGAACAGAGCCGCGACCACCTCACTGACCACTCCAGCTTCCATGGTCTGAGTGAGTGGAGGAACCCAGGGACGGATCTTATTGCGCACCCGTTTGTAGGGCATCCCCCACGGGTCGCTGTTAAGTCCATCTAGCATTTCCTCCCTGGCCGCGGCCTGCGACTCGCAGATAGCACTCTGGAGGCTGGCTTTGGCTGACGTGTAAAGGGCGTACAGCCGCTCGCCCTCCTCCTCGTGCCGTGCCCTGTCCTGCGATGCAAGTGGTGACCTGAAGATTCGCCTCCTGCAGCGTGTGTACTGGCGTCTAGCGGCCACGCACTCCCTGCGCAGCTGCGCTATCGCCTCCGACCACCAGTACACTTGACCACACACGTGACCCACCGACCTGTGGCTGGCAGGAGGCCACTATCGCCGCTTCTTCGAATCGTTCCATGTCCAGACGTTTTAGTTGCCACCGCGGGCCCTCCTCCGCCGAGGCACGGCTGGAGCTTGACGGCACCGCCGGACCCGTGGAGATCTCGAATCGGATGTAGCGATGATCCGAGAGAGTCTCCACGTCGTCAAGCACTCGCCAGCCCTGAACACGGCACGCTAGGGTGGGGCTCGCGAACGATACGTCCACGATGGAGCCACCCCACCTTCGCACACACGTGTTGGTCATCCCCCGATTGAGGACGGTCAAATTGGTGGCAAACACCCACTCCTCTAGGATCGCCCCCCGCGCATCCGTCGCAGGACAGCCCCACAGCTGTGACTTCGCGTTGAGGTCCCCGAGCACCAGCACCTCCCTGGGATGAAAACTTCGCACAACTGCTCCGATCTGGTCGAGGAAAACCTCGAATTCGGCGACTGACTTATTCGGGGAGAAATACACCCCTACTACGGCCATCCCCCCCAGCAGTGCTGCAACGCAACCCGAACCCTTTACAATACCCGTAAAGGGCGGGGCGCCCGCGGCGACCTGGGTCACGATGGCCACTACCCCATCGTGATCGCCGATCCAGTTGTCCCTCGGCGGGACGGAGTAGGGCTCGGCCACCACTGCCACTTGCACGGACCACTGTACCAGACTCTGGACAAGGAGATCCTGAGCCCTGGCACAATGGTTCAAGTTTGTCTGGAGAACTCTGGTGTCCATCACTTAATCAAGTCTCCATATTTACCTCCCCGTCTCTATTGGTAGGCAGTGCTTGGGTTTGGGGCCCAGGTCTCTCCTTCTTCCTTTTCTTGCCCAACTTTTTCCGGGGGCACATGACAATGCTGTGCCTCGCCGGTTGGTCAGCGGCCTCGCAGGCTGGGCAGTTCGCTTCGGCAGTGCACTGCCGGCGAGTGTGCCCTTCTTTGCCGCAGCGGTAACACTGGCCGCTGCGGTCCACTTCTTTGTCGCACTTCGCTGCCACGTGCCCAACCTCGTGACAGCGATAGCATTGTCGCGGTCTCTCCTTCAGGAGCTGGACCCCCACCGAGACGAATCCTACTAGAAGGCGCCGACCCTCGACCACCTTCTTAGCCGCTTCAACTGGGCAGCGAACCCAAGCTGTTCCGACACCGGTAAAATTTTGCCGGATTTCGCCAACCTTAATGGAGTCCGCGGCGCACCCCCCAGCCTTGGCGATTACGCCAGCCAGTTCCTCGGGCGTCACCGAGTCGTCCAAGCCTGCGATCCGCAGGTCGGCACACTTAACCGGCCTAGTGACCGCCACTCCCTCGCCGACGATCTTTTGGATGCGCTGGGCCAGCGCCTCCGCCTTCTCTCCACTACCGGTGCCGGGCAACTCCAGCCTGCGCGCCCCCGTCTGCGAGACTTTATAGCGGGTCTCCACGCCCATCCCCGCTATAACGCCGTCAGCCTTTATTAAGCCCAGGACCTCTGCGTAGGTCTTTGTACTTCCCGGCAGCAGCGTCAGTTGCACCGCCGCTGACCTGGGCAGTCGCAACTTGGGCGCTTTTGGTTTCTTAGCCGGCTGCTTGGGCTGGTTTGTATGCCCAGACTTTTTACCCTTCCTCGCCACCACATTCCAGCCCTCCGACAAAGTGGCCGGAGCAGGCGGCAGGGGGCGAGGTTCGGTGGGCGCAGCCACTTGTGCGACCACACCTTGCTTGCTCCTTTTACTTTTTTTGGTTTTCTTCCCCTTCTTCGGGGCCGGATTCGCTGGCTGGGTCAGCGTGGCAACCCGGGGCTCCGCTGGTTGGGAAGCTGACGCCTCTGTCCCGTCGATAGATTCTCTGGTCTGGCCTGCTCGTACCCGCACTTCGGGCAGGAGCCTGCCGGACGCCTCTAAGTCCTTGAATCGGTCGTTGAGCAAGTCGCCCACCCCGTCCATGATCCTTTTAACTAACGCGTCATCCACGGCCTCCCGCGCGGTAGAAGGAGGGGCCGGAGCGGACGTCGAACACAGCTCACGCCGTAGGTCGGCCATGCTCTGCTGCAGCTCCGTCATCTCCGAACGGAGCTGGGCGTTTTCGGCCTTAAGACGGTCATTGGCCTCTTGCAACAGCGTTATCTCCTCATTAACGGTCCGCTGGTGGTACAGGGCACCGAGCACCTCCCTTATGCCCTCAGCGGACTCGTTAAGTGCCTTTTTGCAAGTGCCCTTTAAATTTTTGGAGATTTTCGTCACTCGCAAAACTGACTCGGCGTACTCCTGGGCCCTCTTGTGAAGGTCCAGTGTCGTGGACTTATCCAATGTCGTGGTCATATCCAGGTTAGTGGAAGCACGTGACTCCCTGACTCGGCGCGTGATCTGTGCCGCTTCGTGCTCCGCCTCCAGCTCGAGCTCCATCGCGCACTGCTTACGGAACTCTCTGGTCGTGGGTGATCGACCACGGCCACCTCTACGTGCAGTGGATACCTTTTTAGGGGGAACGTCCTCATTATCCGCGTCCACCTCGCCATCATTCCCCCCACGCTGCCAGCGCCTCCAAAATCGGTCACTGCGAGATGAATCTGAGTCATAAGGTGACCTCGATCTTCTATCATCCGAATTGGAGCCAACTGCTCCCGAATAACTAAAAACACCGCCCTTCTCGGGCCGAACGTCTTCTCCGCCCTTCTCGGGCCGCTCTCCGGTTACACCGGGAACACAAATACGTGCGTTGCCCCCCCCAGATTCGGTGGGGCGGAGTGCCGTAACACTGCGGGATTCTCCTTCGCTGATAGCGTCGGTACCCGCCTGGGGTAATGTATTCTTTGTGTACGTATTCATGTTTGAAGTTGACACAGAATGACCGAACTTCCCATCAGCCATGCATCCCTTCACGCTGCGTCGCCGCTTGGGATTCGGGGTAATTTTTTATAGAGGTTTTCTTCCTCGTGGTCCGACCGGTTAAGGAGGGACCCTCGGTCCCGTACGGGGCCGCGAGACCACGCAACGGGATTACGATGTCGACGGTGAGCAAACAGGACTCCTGCTCGCTCTGTCCGGCGGCGGTGTAAAACGCACGCCAAACCCGCCCCGTCTCCGTGGTGGCACAGCGCGCGAGCGCAGCACAACCGGAGAATTCCCCCCTGTATGCACTCGCGGGACAACTCTGCTCCGAGCAGAGCGCCGGAGCGCATTCCCCACGAGTCGGTCGTTAGCCGCGACTAGCAGCAGTACCGCGACTGCGATACTGCTGCCCGTCCCGTTGCCCAGGGTGCACCACGAGGAGGTGACCGACATGCACCCCTTATACCCCTTCAGAATACCTGAATCAACATTAAGTTTTTTTTGTATAATTATCTTATACTATTAAACGAGCAATTCTTGTATATATATATATTTTCTGAATCTCGGAATCGGCTCCAACGATTTTCGTGAAATTTAGTATGCAGGGGATTTCGGGGGTGAAAAATTGATCTAGCTAGGATTCATTTAAAAAAAATGTCGTTTTATCCCTGTTTTTAGGCAATGAAAATATATCATTAGAATACCAAGCTTAATTTCACCATTATTAACATAGCTGTAACAGCGTAATTAGGAAAGCGACGGATTTCAAATCGTTTTGACCCGGGTTCGAATCTCAGTCTCCAGATTACTTTTTTTTCTTTTTTTTTTTTAATTTTACTCGTGATTTATTATTTAAATAAAATTAAAATATAAAAATACCGAAAAAAAAAAACAAAAAATAAATTAAAAATACCGAGCTGGGCTCGGTCACCCAGGTACTATGTTTTAAGCATGTAAATATATTAGTGGTTCCTAAGGAATTAAAATTAAGCCGGTTTGAAGTCGAAGTAGAATCAAAGCTTTGTATTATACGATTTTAAATATAAAGTATACCTACTCATTGTAATTTATATTTGTTAAAATATATTGTATTGCAATTATTACAACATGTTTAACACAGTTAAAACAGATGATTGCGAATCCGTAACTTTACTGTATGCAAGATAATATTTGATAGAACCGATTGCCCGAACACGTTTTAAGTTTTTTCCATACTTTGAAATATGTTAAATGATTTCGCAATTTTCAAAAAGAAAGAAATAGTGTATATTTCAGATAGCTGAAAATTACCATTTCATTTTTAAGTTGTAGGTACATGTATCTAACATACCTAATCTCAATCTTATAACAAAAAAATAAATTTTAATTCTTAACAAAACGTTTTTATCAAATTATCCTCGAGTTTTTTTAACATTTTCATTATCATCATTTTTTGTCTCACTTGAAGAAGGAAGTTATAGACAGAAATATTTTTGTTATTATGTTTTGGGCGTAAAAAATGTTTCATGTTTTTTAACCAACAATTTTAGAAGCGAGAATAATATTTTGTTAGGAAATGCTGACCCAAAACCAGTTGAAACTGGTTTGCTCAAGGTTACATTCTTAGAAAAAAAATGGTATTAATACACGCATAAAATTATTGATTTTTAATAAAAGAATTAGGAAGCTTTGCGTTTCTTTTGCTCATCTCTTTTCTCATAGCCTTCTAATAAGCCAATCCTAATAAAAGTAGTATTAAAGTTTCTTACGTTGTATAGTGTCTAAAAGAGTGCTCGCTTAAAGCAAATCTGCCACCAGGTATATTAATATATATTGATACTATGTAGTTACTTTCACTTACACGTTTAATAAATAAATCCTACATCAAAATGAGCGATGTTTCATTGCGAATACGATAACATAGAGTAAAAGTCTGGTTTGAATGGCGGTTGTCGAATATAATATAGCCTGGTCAGGAATTTTCCAGCCAAACCTTAAACACATACAAAATTAGATAAAAAATATTTTTTATCCATTAAGCAGAAGGATGAAGATCATAATTATTATCTAGTTCGGATTAGACTAATATAAAACGTAATTTGATACCTAATTTTAATATTATTAGGTAGCAGTATTAAATAATAGTTATGTGCTTTAAACATTGTTTGTATAATTTATGTACGTGTGGCCGTTTGATCATTATATTTTGACTTTATAAACACAAATCTTGAATCCTTTCCGCTACTGCGATGTATTTTTTATAACTTTATGTGGTGCGAGTAGTCACCTAAAACACCGACGGTTTGCGGGTTCGATTCCCGCTAGGGGTGGGTATTTGTATTTTTACAAATATTACTTCCAGTTTGGATGTCTGTCCTTGTGGGTCTCCCCACCGTGCCTCGGAGTGCACGTTAAGTCATCGGTCCCAGTTTTTACCTGATAGCGATCGTTAATAATTGTTGATTGATAAGTAATATATATCCGTAAACTTGCATTGAAGCAACTAGTAAATTAAGCTCCGATCATTCTCCTACACGGTGAAAAAGGCCTATGCCCAGCAGTGGGATGTGACAGGCTGAAGCTAGCCAGTCAGCGCAGTTTGTAGTGATGGTGCTTTCTGCTCCACAGGCGAGCTCGGTTCCCGCCTAAGTCTGGATGTAGTATTTGTATTAGATATATAATCTATACAGTCATGTTTTATTTGTTGGATTCTAGAATCGTAGGAACGATGTTAGTAAAAAATACTTATATACTAAATTTTGTTTTAGTATTTGAAGATTGAGTTGATTTTGGTGTGTAAAAATTGAGTAACCTCAATGTTATTTTAATATTAAAATACTGAAAATTTATTTGGTCGATTGAACTTGTTATAATGGCAATAAAGTTTTTTTCGTCTGTTCTTACTTTATGAATAAAATAATTCTACAAATTGTAATTAGTTACAGAGTAAGTTACAGATGCTTACAAAATTTGATAAAAATTGGTTCGATAGTTTCAGAGTTTATCGCCCACAGACATCGTCACACGAAATTTTTATATACTCGTATATACATAATATATAGATTATGATTACATACAGGCGATACAATAACACCCCGAAACTCGCAGTAACTGTAAACGTCAACAACAACGACCACGGTACTACCGCATATTGATGTGGAGTAGTGGCTGTAGTTTCCACATGTTTATAGTAGACTTACTGATACCTTCGACTTCTTCTGTATATATTAATAATATTAAGAACAAAAGAAAAAATACATTTTATTTGCCAATTTTATTTGTACAAACCCATAGTGCGAAAGAAGGTTATTTCTTGAAACTTTATTATTTTCTACTAAATTTTAACTTAGGTAGTGCACAGCAGGAAATTTTCTGCTCAAAATATGGAGCAGCCCGACTGGGGTAGTACCTCGACCTTACAGAAGATCACAGCTAAATAATACTGCTTTCAAGCAGTGTTGTGTTCCTGTTCCGGTGAGTGAGGTGACCAGAGCTCCTGGGGGAAGTTGGGGATAGGGTCGCCAACGCGACTTTCGATGCTTCTGGTGTTGCAGGCGTCTATAAGCTACGGTAATCGCTTACCATCAGTTGAGCCGTACGCTTGTTTGCCGATCTAGTTATATAAAAAAGTTATAGACATGGTCCCACTTATCTGAAAAAATTAATTTAAAAGACTTAATTAAAACTCTCCAATAATTTTCCCCGTGATGCGCAAAACAGTACGCCTATTTAATTACTTTTTAATATAAGCTCCAGTTTATAAGTGGCCATGATTAGGGTTATTCTCACATTTTCGCGGTCAAAACAAGGTTAAAATCATACGATTGGAAAGCAGGAAATAGGTATGATAAATCGAACCAGATTTCCTTATTTTTTTTTTTATTTCTCTGAAACAAATATGCGTAATGGTTAATCTCGAATTTTATTTTAATTTGTACGGGTAGCGTGTCACTGAAACTTCTGAACTTAAAAATGCTATAATTATGCAAAGGACGATAGGCTTTGGAACCGTAATAGACAGACAAATTTCAGAAATATTTATCAATATGCCTGATATGACGTCAAAATATTTTAAACAATAATGACAAAAGAAAATATTTCATTTTTTAGATTTCTCGAAATTATTGAGGATTATAATTATGTCTACCTAGGCCGCACCATTGAACGAGGCCGGAACAACTTCGAGAAGGAAGTTGATAGACGGATTCGGTTGGGCTGGGCGGCGTTTGGCGGGCTTCATCGAGTCTTCACTTCGAAGATTCCGCAATGCGTGAAGACATACGGAGACATACGGAACCGACTTCCGGGTCCGTTCCTCGGAGAGCATGTTAAGCCGTCGGTCCCGGTTGTTATCATGTACACCTGATAGTGATCGTTACTCACAGTAGGGAATATATCCGCCAACCCGTATTGGAGCAGCGTGGTGGAATAAGCTCTGATCCTTCTCCTACATGTGTAAGAGGCCTATGCCCAGCTGTGGGATATTACAGGCTGAAGCAAAAAAAAAAAACTTTTCAGACCCTGGCCTGTTCACTGTTTTGGATATGTATACAAATTAATAATAAACGAACGACCGAATAACGTAAAATTAAATTTTGTCATAAGTAAAACAGCCAATATTAAATAAATCCTCACTTTGCATTGTACTTTTCCATTTAAAGTGATATATTTTAGTCGCTCATACAAATCTCCTTCTTACTGCATGAAATGCATCACTGCATGAATGCATCTACTGCATGAAACTTCTAATTAAAAAATAAATAAATTTTATCAATAGGTAAGTCGAAATTTTATTTTTACTATAAATGTTACGTATTTTTTAAGCGCGTCTACTCTAGAAGTGTTTCATCTGCAAATGGCAAAATATCTTTGGGGTAGGTACCTAAGTGAGAAAAGATTTTAGAAGGTAGATTATTATTTATGGAATTCTTATAAAAACTAAAAAAAAAAGTTATTGTAAAATAAATTTGGAGGATTGAGGATGTTCTTAATTCGACTATAATTTTTTCATGTGTCACAGCTTACTGTCTGTAACGATTTTGATGAAAATATGACCGCCTGGATCGAAAAAATTTGATATGATTTAAAATTGTTTTTAGAATAACCAGCTTTTTTAATCGAAAGCTGGTTATTGTCACTTATTCCCATTTAAATTTGGGTATTAAATTATTATTATTTCGACTGGTCTACGCTGCGCTGTGATACTTGTCCGTGTAAATTAATTATTTCTCGTTTGCAGGCAAACACAATTATAATTGTTGAAACCTGTAAATATTTAAATAGAGAGAAAAGTAAATAAAGCGTTGCAATTGTATGAATTAAATGTAACAGTTGTATTTGTAGTGATCAACTTCTCAATGGCAGTGTGCGACTGCGACCTAATTTGTGAACGCATCGCGAATAGCTGCCAGTTCGCGTGTCCGCCAGTCGTTCGCGGAATCCGTCGTCAGCTGAACGTTTAAATAGCACAGATTATAATTATTATTTATATTATAATTATAATCTCTAACTCTTCGGCTTAAACAGTTGACAGTTTTGTGAAATATTTTTTCCCATTATAAAAAATGTAAGTTATTTTATTTGTCGTTTATTATTTTATCTTTTTTGGTTATTAAATTAGGGTAGGCTGATTTTTCTCATTATTGATATTTTTATTTAGTACCTATCTAAATTATTAAAATTTTCTCATTTACATTATTTGAATATTCATATAACACAGTATTCATAATAACTATTATTTAGAACAATGCAATGAATCAATTATGCTAATCTAACACTTGAAAAGTGCGAAAAGTTGAAAAGTGCGGGTATAATATATAAAAAAAAAGAAAAATTGATGAGATGATTTCTGTTTCCAAAAATACTTTTATCTTTAGTAGTCTTAACACAATATCATACTTAAACACTTATATTAAAAATATAAATAAATTCCTACGTGTTTTTTTTTCGACTAAAAAAATACCTACGTAAATCATTGTTTCAAGTAATCACAACATTCGAAAAAATAATTTCAAAGTAAATATAATTATTATTTTATAAATAAATATCACAGATCTTTTTTCAAATTAATATAACGAGTTCACTAACAACTTAACAATCACAATTAATAGTTTAATGACCCTACAGCGTTGTTTTAATGTTGGCATCATTAAAAGTTTCGTGTTTTATACTAAGAACTTTTTGTTATAAATTTTAATAACATAGGAATTTATCGAGAATAGTTTCTTGTTTGGCATATGACTTTTGACTTGACTAATTTTTTAATATAAAAGTAACAATTCTTATTGTTTTATAGTTATTATAAATAAGCAAAGCAAAAGTTTGTCAACATAATTCCTCAGATTATGTATGCACGTGAATAGTTTAATTATTAATTATCATTAGCTGATACTATTTACTAAAAGAATTTACTATATTCTTATTAATGTGTATTTAACTATGACACATTACATTTGTTAAATAAATAAACGCTTAGCATTCAACGGCTCCCAGTAAGATATTCCTGTTTCTGTGTTCCAGAAACACACACGACACATGCACAAACAATAACAATATGTGTGGCTTTTACAAATAATTGTAAACAGACATTATTCACACATATTTTCCTACCTAATGAATATATACTAAAATTATACTATTAACACATATTTTCCTATAATAATGATGATACAAAATGATAAATGCACTTCTGGACTCTTAAGATACACTATAAAAATTCGACGAAAGCTTTAAAAAGTCTGACAAATATAAGAAATACATTTGATGCTTTTTAAGCTTTTCCGTTAAACGTCAAAACATTGTGTGCTTTTAAAACATTTTTACACATAAGCTTATCATAAGTAGTGGTCGCCCAGTGGTCGAAATTCGACCAAAATTAATTTAAATTACAAGTTTGAACATTATTAAGGTTCTGTTGTCAAAGACTATACTTCTATAACAATAAACGAAAGCTTTACAAAAGAGTTTAGTTAGTGTGTTTAATGTTTTTTTTTTATTGATTTAATATATTTTTATGCATAATTATAAAAAAAAAACATTAGCATTCTGCACTCGTTCTCTATATACCTAAACTAGTGTGCGCATACTCCTCCGTCCGCGCAATTTTCGTAAAATGTGGTTCAAAATTTTTACTTCATTTATTTTTATACAGATAATCACACTTAAGCTTATATTATTATACAATGTTAGTTTAATATGTAAAATCAGCTTCGACGTACAGAAAATAAGCGAATAAGTTGATGGTAGCATAGATGATAATTATTTGGTCAACTATACGGCGTCGATGACCTCCAAGTTCAAGATCAACGAATGAGAATGATGCGAATGATTTAAGGCAGTGGTCGGCAACCTTTTGGTAGGCAAGGGCCACGAGGTGGCCAAATAAACTAAAGGCGGGCCGCACTTACGATTTAAACCCTAGACTCTACCTGATACCTACAATATAATTGGTCATATCCCATAGAAAAAATGAAAATGCTATTAAATTTTTTAAAAATATGGAATTTAATACGTACACGTAATACTTACATTATATACAGCACAACAGAATTTTTGTTGTATGGATTTTTTTATGGATCTAGCTGCATTTTCTACCCTAATTCTAAATTTGTACTCAGATTTTTGCTAGCAGCTCTACGTTTTGAGATAGGAAGGGTAGCTATTTTTGTCAAAAAAAAACATGGTTTCCCGTCATATAACAATTTATTTAAACAACATTTTCTTTTATGTAACTTTCTTGAATAAGTTGGAGTTTTACTACTATTCTGGATAATCCAACAGTAGTCAGCCATCATACTTTCACTCCAATAGCCCTGGTAGCGCTCCTCCATGAAGCGAATATCCTGATGAAAGCGTTCTCCCTGCTTCTCGCTTAAATGTCCAAGATTTACAGAAAATCGATCAAGGTGGCTATAAATGAAATGCATCTTAATGCTCATGTTGTATTCAAGGTGCTGAACGTATAATGGTAACTGCTTGACGTGGTCAGGAAAGTCGACGGACTTCTTATTTCCCGAAAAGCTTTTTACAAGCCAAAAAAACTAATTCCAGGTATTTTTTCAGCAATTGTCATACTTTCAGTAAAATTTACATCGTTTATTAATTTTCTAATTTGAAGTCCTTCGAAAATTCCAGCTTTTAAATTCTCAGCACTCAATTTTGGAAAAGATCTGGATATACAGTGGCGTGTAAAAGTTTTGGGCCACCCTGTTTTTTCCATATAACTGACAAAATATTTTTTTCTTTCACTTGTTCTTTGTTTGAGTTGTTTGAGAGGACCATAATAAAGATTATAACGTTAATAATTATATAAAATATAATATTGTGCAACGGTAAATGACTTTCAACAGTGTGCAAAAGTATTGGCCACCGCAATTCACGAATTTGCCGGACCTTACTGCACAAGATTTTTTGATATTTTTTTCTCATTGGTTTCTAAAAACGCTATGCACAAGGAATATGTTAATAATTACTATTATTTCTGCCTCAATGCCGAAAATTTTTAACAATAAAACTTGAAATACGCAAACATTAAGCTCTGAAATTTTGTTCAAACCACGTTCAAACTTTATTCAGAAAAAAATTTCACACGTTTTACACACTATATTGGGTATCCAGTGCTTGTTGTTTGTTTCCAATGGCCGTTGATAGTACTGTCTAATAAATGTCGATAAGTCTGACACATTTAAACAGAATTTTTTGAATGTATATTTGCCACAAATGTAACAAAATCTATTTGGATTGTTTACACAGGTCTTTCTAAACGCATGTTGTGATTGATCTGCAATGTAATGACATTGCAGATCAATCACGTTCATTTGTACATGACTCGGTACTTCCTGAATATCACAGGAAAAAGGGTTTGCAAAAATCTTCTTTGCTTGAAACTTTTCAAACTCACCAAATCTGTCGCTGAATGAAAAATGTCACATTAAAACGTAGTGGTTATATACTCTTTGTGTCACATCATATATCTGCCAGTTTCGTTTTAATTCTACGTGTTACGCGATCGCGGTTCGTTCATGCATTTATGTCGATATTTATAACTTATTTACAAAACATTCGCGGGCCGCAAGTAAGACCTCCGCGGGCCGCATGCGGCCCGCGGGCCGCGCGTTGCCGACCACTGATTTAAGGCAACCTAACACAACACACCAACTTTTTATTTAGTGTAGGTATTGATTATAAAAAACTTATCATAAATTGAATTAATGAAATAAAGAATTATAACGTATTATAATTTTTTTTAAAGTACCTACCGGACTTTTGTGTGTCTAAACTTGGACTCAAGAATTTCTACTTAAGTCACAACACTAATGCAACGTTAACTGTCAATCACTCTTAAGAATTATGACGTATGTATGTATTTTAGTTATAAGTCACTAGATATCACATCACTAGCTCCTGGACGGTAACTGTACGGAAATAGTGACATAGAAAATAGACGTTGGCCTCGTTTACCATTCATTTTACGTCCCGATAAAGATAGAAATAATAGTACTAACACGTAAAATTGTTGTATTTAGCCAAAAATATAGGTACACTAAATTAGTAAATACGTCCAAGGAGCTAAGTGTGCTCATTATATTATTTTTACTGTAAGTACCTATCTATCTATAGCGATATATTATTTTTAAAGTAAATTTATCATACACGTACGGTCTGATCTTAAGGTAGGTGATTTAAGTCAATGGACATAATAAATACATATATAGATTACACCCAGACACGAGCCGGCAATCTAATTCACAATCCTAGAGCAGAAAACAAGGTTACTGCTAATCGTGGCGTAGTCAATAAAAATATTATATGAGTATAAAGAACACTTATACCAAATAATTGGAATACAGACATTTATTTTAAAATAAACTGAGCGATGGCGAACTTCGTTCTGTCCATTGATCTAAAAAACTTTAGATCAATGGTTCTGCCATATACTCGTTTGTTTTTGTTATTGTATTAAACTATGTAAATAATAAATAAATAAATAAATAAATATCTACACAATACACACACCAACACACACGGTCGTCTGTTCCTAAAGTAAGCAACTTAATGCTTGAACTAACTGAATAAAAAAAAACTGAATAAAAGATAATAAATTATCTGTTATACAGATGATGTCCAGACATTAACACACAGTGTTTCCTAAAGTCCAGGGAGCGTCATTTACGCCCGGTTTCCCAAAGGCTGATCAACGCAAAAATTAACTAATCATCTGTCAAATAGTCCGGGTACATTTTTTCACTTGATTACTATCAAGCTAATTTTCTGGGAGTAGCTTCATTTTGATGAGACGAACAAAAAGTTCCTCTACGGAAACTCTCGATTGTGATAGCTAACAGAGGTAGCAGGGGATAGAGCAGCAGTGAGCGTAGGACCGACGACGACAAGGCGACGAGTTGTAAAGTAGGTCATCAAAAATTGATTTTTTTTTTGATTTTTTTTCTTTTAGTTGGTTAATATATTTTATATAATTTAATAGTAATATTGTCCTACAAATTGCGTGGTACGTTATCCCGGTCCTACGCTCACTGCTGCTCTATCCCCTGCTACCTCTGTTAGCTACCACAATCGAGAGTTTTCGTAGAGGAAATTTTTGTTCGTCTCATCAAAATGAAGCTACTCCCAGAAAATTACCTTGATGGTAATCAAGTGAAAAAAATGTACCAGGGAGCCCGGACTATTTGACAGATGATTAGTTAATTTTTGCGTTGATCAGCCTTTGGGAAACCGGGCGTTAGTCTCAGCAACTCGCTGATTCTCAGACGGTGTCAAATTTGATCAACGCACATGTGCGTGTGATAAATATTAAATTTATATGCTATATTTATATATATTTTATTACTTACAGTCGAATTCAATAACAATGTTTCATACAAAAATCCATTAATTAAATTATACCAATAATTATATACAAGTAAATATTTATTTAGAGCGAATTAAGAAGGAATTTTTCTAAAACGATGCGGATATTCTTTTCTTGTTTGTTGGTCTCAAACTTGTACAATTACCTACTTCTACTAACAAAATATTATTTTATTTCAGAACAAGATGGCTTCTACGGAGACGCAAAAAAGCGGAAATCCACAAAGTCTTTTATCAAAAGTACCTTGGTATGTTATTTTAATTTCTTTATACATCAATTATTTTATAATAAAGTTTGTGCAACAATTTGTTTAACATGCTTGCTTAGTTTTATGACAGTGATAGTAATTTTAAGTCAGTAGTTACTTAGTTTATTACCTAATTTATGAATATAATTATAATTTATTTAGATATTTAACAATATTATACGTATCAAAAATTCCCATCTTAAGACTGTTAACAGACTGATACAATCAGTTCCTTACTAACTTCTAAAAGGAAAATTCTTGTTACATGCAATTAAATCTACAGATCCTTGACAGTTACGTTAATTACATTTTTTACAATAGCATGAGACGTTCATTCCATAGTCTAGTAACTAATTAAGTGTAGGTATTTAAATAACGAAGTGTATTATTTAAAAGTCATTCTTGTTCGTTTATTCAAAAATGAAAGTTGGGCATAGTATGCATACACCATCTCTATAGACACTGATATACATATATGTTGAGTATATTTATGTTGTTAATATTTCGGTATAGTTATGGAAACCCTGTTGGCGATCATGATCAAATACCGACGAAGTTGAACACATAAGCAAGGCATATTTGTGCAAATATGTAGGCTTCTCGTCATCGAAATATAGCCTGAAACGTTTATGAAATACTATTTCGTAACAAAATAAAATAATCCTATAAATTATTAATGTAAATAATATTAATAATTATTAGATATTTATTAAAGTTATAAGGATATAAAAAATGTGTTAATTACTTAATAAGTAAACTATATTAAATAAATAATCATTATACACCTATAAACGTCCGCTCTTGTACGTTCTAAGGTTGACTGGTAGAGAATGCTTTTAGCATTAAGCCCGCCTTTTGTACAATTTTTTAATGTATTGTGCAATAAAGTATATCTTAAATCCTTAATCACGATAAACAAAATATTTTAATAAAATAATAAGTAACCACTACTCAAGGATATACATACTTTACGACTTTTTTTTTGCGGATTTCGTATAATAAAACTTGGAATTTCAGCACTAAAGCTTGTTGAACAACAGACAGACATTGCTAAAAATTATAGAAATCAAGTAGTTGTAGATTTGTAATATATGTATTTATTACTAGCGACCCGCCCCGGCTTCGCACGGTTGCAAAAACTATCAGAGTTCATCTACTATATTATGCATGATTTATACATAAAAACCTTCCTCTTGAATCACTCTATCTATTAAAGAAAACCGCATCAAAATCCGTTGCGTAGTTTTAAAAATTTAAGCATAATTATATACATACAGACAGACAGACAGCGGGAAGGGAATTTGTTTTATAATATGTAGTGATTTTAACAATTCTTTAATGTAATTTGAGTACCTACGTTTTGAATACGAAAAAAATATTTATATTTTAATCAAATTCCTTTACATTATTTGTCATGTAAATAAATTTAAATATATTTACAAAAACATCGTGGCACTGAGTCTGTGGCACTCCTGCGTAACGACTCGACTGGTTTTCTTTTGTGTTTATTTTGTAGGTATGAAAATAGATCGTAAAGTATATTCATACGGCTTGTTTAATAGGGCGGATAGGGATCAAGTTTTTGAAGTGAAACTTCTTTAGAATCGTTGTGATTTCAAACCAGATGCAACGAAAAAACGACAGGGAAGGGGGCCGCGCTGCACGCCGCTAATTTTAAATTAGTTTTTTTTTAAATTAGTTTGCCAAAGAAGTTTCACTTCTATCGTGTGTGAATCGCACACACCTTTTTTTCTTTCTATTAATTAATCTAAACAGGAATGCGAAAATTATAATAAAAATAAAGTCATTAAGAAATTTCATTATTAATGAAACAAAAAGGTCGTTTCTTTGAATATTATAGTTAATACTAAATACCGAGTTAAAACGTTAAAAGTGTATGTGTGCGTTTAATACAAGAAAAAATAATAATGTAGCTGTATCAATCAGTTGATACCTACAACATAGGTATTAAGTAGCCTAGGTAGCTACCTTAGGAACGGACGACCGTGTGTGTATGTTTATTATATCTGTGCCTTCTATGGCAAATGACACAAGTCGAAAATCATCATTTTACAGGAGAGCAAAATCATGGTTTTAAAAAGTTATTTTTAATGAATGTTGTGGGCTAGATTCAATTGAAGTATCTTCTTTAGTAGAGAACATCCTCTTTCAATAGGTATTTAAGTTTTTATAAAACAATACTCACAAAAAATGTACTGAAAATTAATTGCGAATTAAAATATAATCGCGCTTAAATCACAAAGCACAAAAAATATATGTTATTAACCCCCTTAATCCCCCCCTTATAACTTAGGGGTATGAAAAATAGATGTTGGTAGATTCTCAGACTTACCCGATATGCACACAAAATTTCATAAAAATCGGTCCAGCCGTTTCGGAGGAGTATGGTAACTAACATTGTGACACGAGAATTTTATTTATTAGAAGAAGATAAGGTTAGATTGGTCGTAAGGTTAGATAGACAACTAATATTAATATTATATTATGACTAAATATTAAAGTTGTGTTACGACACTTTCTTCTACGAATCGGGCATTTGCGATTGGCAATATTTATATGATTTCAAGGTTCCAAACTATTGAAGATCTAATCAGGCCACTGTGAAATTTGACGGCTTAGGCGCCGCAAGCATTTATGAGAATGGTCTGTGAAGTGGTGGGTCCGTATATAGATAACATTCCGAATAATATTCGGATTATAGATATATTTCTATATTATAGATACAGATATATGTTTTAAAGTAACGTGTGCCTCATAGTTTAGATTTGAAAAACTGTTTATTTCTAATTAAACCTCCATTTTAGTTTTATTTGAAGATATTGTTAAGTGTTAAACACAAACACACACACACACACACACACACACACACACACACACACACACACACACACACACAAACGCACGCAACCTTTTGGGTTATTTTAATTTGACTTTTAAGTTTATTGTTTCAATGATGTGAAGATTATCTTTCATTAAAGATATTCGGACATAATAATTGTGTTTGCTAGCAAATGAAAAAAAAAACCGACTTCAATTACATCGGCAAGTAATACAACGTAAGTAGACGAAAAAATTTAACAAACACACTAGTTGTCACTACGATTTTAGGGTTTTCCCTCGATTTCTCTGGGATTCCATCATCAGATCCTGGTTTCCTTATCATGGTACCTAAGTTGGGATATCTCCTTTCCGACAAAAAAGAATTATCAAAATCGGTTCATAAACGACGAAGTTATCCCCGAACATATTACATTAAAAAAAAGAAAAAAAATATATAATATACGGTCGAATTGAGTAACCTCCTCCTTTTTTGAAGTCGGTTAAAAAAGTACAACGCGTCACCCAACGCGATGTATTTTTTTAGAATTATTAATACTCGTACATACTTAGGTACTTTAAGATTGAGTTTCTTTCATTATTTTTTACCTTATAATGGGAACTCAGGTTATTGTGTCGGGTTTTAAGTTAATTTTTATTTTATACTTTTTATAGGTAAATACTTATTATAATGTAGATTTTGTTAAGTTGTTAATACATAGATTCTTTTCGAAATTTTTCACATTTATATAAGGTAAACATTGCATTTAAGGTCAAGCTTGTTCGCTTTTATTTTACTTACTTACTGATTACTATTTTTTGTTTCTTTAAGTAATATTGTTACTTAATTGTTAGATTTTGTCAAGTTGTGAATACGTAGAGAATCAGAACGAATCTTCGAATAATAATACGAAAAATACGAATAGAATCTTCTCAAAAATTTTCAAAATTATATTTAAGGTAAAGATTACATCGGATTTTCATCCTAATTTTCTCCCCACCACGTATATTTGCAGATATTGGGTATTTATTTCCCCACTTTTACACCCAGAGTTTTTTCAGGGCTCAACCGATTTTCATTGAACGTATTATTTTGTAATGTGCACGTGATGCGCTTTCATTTGAGACCCCAATCGATTATATTTGCATACATTCGGTTATTCTTCCCCACTTTCACCCCCCACTACTTTTAAACGACTCAACCGATTTACATCAAACATGTCTAAAAACACTTACCCGTAACTCACCTTTCATACAAAAAAAAAATTGAAGTCGTTTCATCCGTTCGCAGATACGGAGCGACAGACAGACAGACAGATAGACACGTCAAACTTATAACACCCCTCCTTTTGCGTCGGGGGTTAAAAAAGCTGACTTCACGCATTTTCGATACGGACGTTTTTTGGCGACTAGGTACCGCTTCGCATCGTCCGTCAAAATTAAAATTTTAATTAATAAATAACTTTTGGCTCATAAATCATAATACACGTGTAACAACAAACTCACAATATGTGTTTATGTCCAACTTACACAGAGTTGGAAATAAAAACAAAGGTACTATATTTTATAATCTATATAATAAAAATGGATGTTGCTAAGCGCATAACTCGAGAACGGCTCAACCGATTCGGCAAATTTTTTTAATGTTTTTTAAAAATTCCACGGAAGGTTTTAAGTGGTTTTTATAAAAAAAAAAAACACCAGACAGAACGAAGTCTGTCCGGGCAGCTAGTAACAAATAAAAAATAGCAAAATAAAGTCTTTATATGACAGCATTTATATTACAGGCAGGCAATTAGTCTGTTAAGTTATAAAAAACACAGCGAAAATAATTTCAATTAAGTTCTGGTTGGGTATTATACATCACAATATGACGTAAAAACTCTAGACTCCTATATTACCTAATAGAATAAGAATATGATTTAAAAAAAACGTAGTGGCATGGTCATGGCAGTTAAAAGTTTTATGTTACAAAAATATTTGATCTAGTGTCATTATCCAGGGAGAAAACAGTCGACTACGTTTGTATGGAGAAAGAGCCGGTATCCTTTCCTCGTAAATAAAAAAATTATATTTCAACTAGCTTCTGCGCGCGACTTCGTCGGCGTGGACTCCGCTCCTATTGGTCTTAGCGTGATGACACATAGCCTATAGCCTTCCTCGATAAATGGGCTATCTAACACTGAAAGAATTTTTCAAATCGGCCCAGTAGTTCCAGAGATTACCGCGTTCAAACAAACAAACAAACTCTTCCGCTTTATATATTAGTATAGATGTACAATAATAACTTCTTCGTAATAATTGTGATATTAATGTTTAAAGGTCTACTCGTGTTATTTTTAAGTGTGCGCCTTCGCATATATTTCCCAATTCGCAATAAACACGTTTTTAATATTATATTCCACGGAATATAATTATAAAATAATTTGGAAAATCCAAAAGTGCACGCTTCACACGCTCATTGTGTTACGAATTGAAATTAATAATAATTGCCTAAAAGAGAAATCAATTGAATAAAATATTATTATTTTTTGTGTCGATTTCGCAAGATAAAATCGTTCTTATATGTTAAGGTAGGCACTAAATTATCGCTGAGCCTGCTTAGCTAACCTATCTTTTTCTCGTTCGCTTTGTCTTATTTCATCGTTTTGACGAACTTGAGACATTCGACATTTTTTTTGAGCAAGGTTTACATCATCCTTATTAGGAATTTGAGCAGAATAGATTCCACTATGTTTATTTCCAAGACAGCAGCTTTCAGGTTTATTCAGCTCAATCATAACATCATCTTTATAATTTTTCGAAAGACTCATAATTTTTACGACGTTCTCTTTTATAATCACGTTGTAATTGATCACGTTTTCTTGCAGAGTTTTTATTTTCTTTTGGCATTTTATATTATCGAAAATCTGTCGACACGTCACGAAACATAGATACAATTTTAACTTCACTGCCAAAAATATCAATAATGTCGCTAGATGCAGCAGAAGTTATTTAAAAAATAAATAGTTCATGAAAAAGGAGAGAGGAAAAAAAAATAGACGGTGATAATTTTTATGAAAGAAACCCAGAAAATCTTTCGAATTTCGTTAATATCTTTAAAACAGTTAAGAGTTCAGTCATAATAAGAAAAAGAGTTCATCCTTAGAGTGACTGGGGTATTATTCAAAAGGAATAATTACAATTAATTGGCGTCTCTACATATATAGACTTTTTATATAAATAATAATATAAACCTCTTTTTATCATTTTAATAAAAATATTTTTTGATTGTTGTCAAAGAATTTGATTTTAAGCTCTTCTTGTTAATATTTTACATTTTGCTACATACTTGATTCATTTTTATATTATAACGAAATAACAATTCATTAGTAAAAAGTCTGCGGAGTTAGCGAATATTTTATCATCCGTATCCATTCGCTAAACCGAGCTCATTTGCTAAACTGGTGGTCATTCGCTAAGCTGGTAACCTCGAGCTTGAACGGCAACGCAGGCTTCGCAAGCATCACCGCAGACAGTTCCAACTCACCCTGAGCTATGCAGCATCTGGTTCCACTGGCCCGCCAACCTGCTATTGACCTTCGGTCTCGGAGGAGAGTAATGTGGCGTGTTTTTGATAGTCGTCAAAGACTTTGATTTTAAATTCTTCTTGATAATTTGTTTTTCAATTTAGTAAGTAAAATTATGTGCGTATACGTAGCACCTTATAATTATGTTTTGTATTTTGCTACTTTTTTATATTTTGCTACTTGAATATTGTTTTTCTATCATTATTATTCTTCAATAAAGAGTCAGCGAAGATAGATAACATCTTATTATTTATCCGCTCGTTCAATAGCTTATACATTTCGCTAAAATTGTTTATATTTTTCTAAAACGAGAAGACAACTAAAAGTGCACATACCAACGGACAGCTGTGGATATATTATTTGATTACATTTTTTTGCTATATATATTAAAGGGCTTAATCCACCACGCTGCTCCAATGCGGGTTGGTGGATGCCTTACTATACATAATACGATACCTTACCATATACTTTCAATATCATTGAAGTAATACGGTAACAAATTTCGAATCGATAGGACATATGGAAGGTAATTAGATTCCCTCATCAACTATTAAAGAGCTGATGATCTTCGAACGGCTGATCAGCTCATGGTTACCCTACCATATACTTTCAATATCATTAAAGTAACACGGTACCAAATTTCGAATCGATAGGACATAAGGAAGGTAGTCAGATCCCCTCACCAACTAGAAAAAAGTACCACAGACAGTTACACAGATACACAGACACGTTAAACTTATACCACCCCTCGTTTTGCGCCGGGGTTTAAAAAAGAAAAAATATTTATGAAAGAAACCCAGAAAATCTTTCGAATTTCGTTAATATCTTTAAAACGGTTAAGAGTTCAATCATGAAAAGATATACAGTTCATCCTTAGAGTGACTGAAGTATTATTCAAAAGAAATTATTACAATTAATTGTTTATATTTTTCTAAAACGTGAAGACAACAAAAGGGCACAGACCAACGGACAGCTGACATATCACTTTTTAATTACGTTTTTTTTGTTATAAATATTAAACAAAATAAAAAGAAAATAAGCTGACTTTGTAGATTAACATGTCTAGTTTCCGAAACAACCTTTTTTTTTAAATTCAGTGCCTAACTTAACGTATAAGAACGATTTTATCTTGGAAAATGGACACAGAGCCGTCTTTCGATAGTAAAGCACACCCACACGCTTAAGCGTGTGACGCGTGCAATAAATAAATAATAAATGACCTACACTCATTGACTCGCATTTGGAGTTATATTTTCACTGTCAGGGTCTAGAAATACATAATCTTATGTGTTTACATAATACGCAAATACAAACGCCCAGACCATGGCAAACATAATGTATGGCCTATATAAATATTTGCCATGAGCAGGGATCGAAGCTGTAATTAGCAAAGCATAAACCAGTGCGAACACTAAAGCAACGCGTTGTCTAATACTGCCAAAATCCTGCAACATTATTTGATTAATCGTTTTTAAACCTTTTTGTTTAGTTGCCAACTCTTAAATTATGAAAATCGTTTTCGTACTTTGGCCTTTGAAGCTGATCTTAATTCAAATTTAATAACATATTGCAACATTTAAAGCCAATGCTATTATTGTTATTCGCAAAACGAAATAATCCGCATTAGATTTCATAAGATAATAACAAGTTGGTTCTTTGTATATGGAGACATAAAATCATTTCTGTGTTATGAAAAACTATAAACATTATTTTATTAGATACGATTCAGTTTCAGTTTCAGTTCGACACCCGCTTTGGATTTTTGTATGTTTTATAGCCTAGAACTTCTTGTTCTGTAGATGGCAAAAAATATTTTAACAAATAAAGATACTCCAGATTTATAATATAATGTAAACATCTCGATGTGACTCACAGTGGATGAGTAGTAACATTTATTTTCAATTAAATGCGCAAGCAACTAAATTAATATAGGCGAAATAGTAAAATAGCTCTACGAAGCTATTCTAACCTCTATCCTGGTAGAATCGAGGTCGAATATAAGGCTATAGGCTGTGAAACGTTACTCACAGAAGCAAAGTAGTAACAATAATTACTTATTAGCTTCGCAAGTATCGGAATCAATAAAGGTGAAATAGTAAAACCAGTAATATTAGAATACATCAAGTATGCTAATCTAAACTCTATCCTGTTAAAATCAAGGTCTCTGGTATTATATTTACAAGGCTATATAGTCTATATATAGGCTATTGGAAACGTCACGGTGTAACTCACAATAGCGGAGTATATTTCGTGTCGTGTAAAAAGAACGCTGAAAGAAACTGTTTGCGCATATGTAATCTCGCTCACTAAAGTACTAGGCCTATTGTTTTATTTTTGAATTAACCTTTCGCTCGCGGCTTCGTATAATGGTTATTGGTAGATACATTAAAAATATAGATAGACCTCATATAGACCGTTAAATCGCCTTTGCGCAGCTTGAAGGCCAGCGTTCGTTTTACGTGACGCGAACTATACTAACATTTTCAATTAATTTTGGAAGCATCGAAATTTATAGTTGCAATAGTAAATATGTCAAAGTATAACCTCTGTCTTGCTAGGATCAAGGTACCGTAAAAGGCAGTTTACATATAAAATCAAGGACAGGCGCTATCAATAAATATTAAATACTCCAGCTTGATACGGCTATTTGCGTGTACACTCACGCGCTGTTACTCAAGTGACGGCCTCTGACGTCACGGACGGGCGATTAACCTTTTAGATTTTACGTGATATATTTACTTCAGGATTTATTGTATTTACTAGTAATATACTGTTCAAGGCTCTAAAATTTAGGCGCAATATTTTTTTGATTGATGTAGGTATAATCGCAGTATACGGTAGTGTATTCTTACTTACTTCGCATTCGCAATTACATTTTGAATAATGCTATTTATATGAAGATCATTGAATTCTTGGCTTTTGTACAAAATTATTTGCTTATTGTTTTTTATCTTATATTACCTTCTTATGTTTATTGCATTTTTTATTGTATTGTTGTTTTACTGTTAATGTATCTGATATCCATTAATATCAGTGGAAACTTGTAATTGACCGTAAATTAATCATTGATTTTTTAGAATTGTTAACTAGCTGTAAGTTTTCGAAATATGAAAGTAAAATAAATTGACAAGCGGATTCTTTTTTACAATTTCAATATTGAATACTTTGTAGGTTTTCAAATATTTCAGATAATTAAGCTTCGACATTCATTATCTTTGTTCACGGTCAAATAAAAAGACAATCAATTAAAAACACGATATATAGCAACTTATATTAATTATGCTAAATGTAAAAATAATGGGACAAGTCATTTAGTCAAGCCACTTGTTAGGACGTTGACGTCGCGTTGGCGCAACGGTCACAGCACTGGTTTGTGGCTGTTGCACTGGCGGTTGCGGGTTCGAACCCCGCACATGACAAAAATTTGTATTGGCTATGCAGATGTTTGCTGTGGTCTAGATGTTTGTGCAGTCCTTGTGGATCTCCCCACCGTGCCTCTGAGAGCACGTTAAGCCGTCGGACCCGGTTGTTATCATGTACACCTGATAGCGATCGTTACTCATAGTAGGGAATAATTATATTCGCCAACCCGCATTGAAGCAGCGTGGTGGATTAAGCTCTGATCCTTTTTCTACATGGGAAAGAGGCCTATGCCCAACAGTGGGATATTACAGGCTGAAGCTAAAAAAAATTCTTCATTGCCTTTGATTGTCTGTATATTTAACTATATATTCATTTGTTACATGGAGTGACAAGAGATACTTATGTCAAGGATTTATACCAACAATTTGATGTGTACATTGCTCAGCATTGTAATGTATAATTTAAATTTTGTCATCAATTAATTTGTCATCGACCTTTAGAATGACTCGGTCCTTGGCATCCCTTTGATAGTTTCGGCAATCCTTTGCAAGCCGAAGCAAGATCAGTAGCTAGGCTACACACGTTTTACAGTTTTTCATAATACAGCTTAATTAATGAGATAATTATTAAAAAGTATAGTTAAAAATGTAATGTAGTTCTAAAGAATCACAATACTTTTTCAGACAATAAGACGGACAAGTATTAGAATTTATAGACGCTCTTTGGTATATAATATAACTAGCTTCTGCGCGCGACTTCGTCGGCGTGGACTCCGCTCCTGTTGGTCTTAGCGTGATGATATATAGCCTATAGCCTTCCTCGATAAATGGGCTATCTAATACTGAAAGAATTTTTCAAATCGGACCAGTAGATCCTGAGATTAGCGCGTTCAAACAAACAAACAAACAAACAAACAAACAAACAAACAAACAATCAAACAAACTCTTCAGCTTTATTATATTAGTATAGATTATACCCTACGACAAGATTGTGTTAAGCATTTAATAATAACATCACATAACATGGTGTTTTACGTAAAGTACATGTCGCATGTAACATATGTTCGACTAATTCAAGTCGCTAATGATCTATTACGCTGTACTTACGTCACTTAGAGTATCGATAAACTTAATACCACTACAGCCGTATTGGGAAACGACTCTATGTGGCAGAAACCATGTCATTGACTATGTTTGCGGTTACTAGATGAAAGATGAGTTGTGAAATCATCTAAATCTCGATTTTAATAACATGTTTGCTTAATCTTGTATCATTTAGATCTTTGCAATCACAACTATAGCATTAAAATATTTTTAACTAACTTCAAACGAAGGATTAGGTTCTCAATTCGATTTTTTTAAATGTATGTTACCTTTTTTTTTTTATACCACGACGGTAGCAATCAAGCATACGGCCCGCCTGATGGTAAGCGGCTACTGTAGCCTATGGACGCCTGCAACACCAGGGGCATCACATGCGCGTTGCGGACCCTTCAAAAACCTATTTACTCCCCTCTTGAAGGACCCCATACTGTAGCATTACATATTGTAGCATAGTTATAGTTAGCATATTGTAGCATTTTGTTACCTCATGACTTTTTACTGGTTGTACCGATTTAATGCATCCTTTTTAGAAGGTGGTGCTCGACATCTGAAAAGTAGTTTTCGAGTTATGCCCAATAATAATAATTTCATTTCGTATTTAATCGGTTTTACGGTATCGGTTATTGGTTACAGTTATCGTTTTTGGTTATATGTTTAATATACTATGCAGCTTAATGTCTGTGTCTTTGTTAGGTTGATTGATGTAACTGTATGTATGTGTATATATATTTACTATATACGTGTAATGTATAATATCTACTACGTAGTGTCGGAAAAGGAAGTCGAACCCATAACTCCGAAGGTCAATGCCAATTGCATCACCAAGTCAGTCAGTTTTTTCGTCAAGTACTTACTCACGTTACGTCAGGTTTTCCGCCGTTTGATTGAAATGAACTGCCTCGTATAACATTTCCCTCTAAGCTAAAAGAAAATCCCATTAAAACATCCCTAGCTCGTCAACTTTAAAAATATTATAAAATAAATTACTTTATTCAGCTCCACTCATAACAGGCGAGTGTAAGATGTTAATTTATATTAATTATAGTAAAAATCTCTTACGATACATCTTAATTATTATTTCCCATTTTATGAAATTAAATTTGTTATTTAACAAATAACCATAAAAATCTCAAACAATGAAATCTGAATGAATCTGAAATCCAAATCTCACATAATGTTGCAATTAAACTGGAGGCGAAAAAACCAAATAATCTCACTAAATGAATCTCCAATATAATTAATAACAAACTTTCTGCCACCATTTTTTACAGAATACCCTAAAACTATAGTTAAAGTAAATAATTCTGTAAAAAATGGTATCATTCATGCTTTCAGGGTATATATGTATATGGGTTCCCTTTATGTATAATACGATCAATTCATCAACGCACTGACTAACTTATATATAAATACGTTCACCATCCATCCATGTCTGTGCCAACGAGCGGAGTAAGGGAAGGATACCCAAACAGGACGCCTGCAAAGATTTTCGTAACTTCCTCCAATTATGCAATTGCACCTGCAACACACTGCATTAGTGAAAGTCTGGCTCTGCAGCCGCACGCCTCTTTGACTCTACAACGTAATAGTTGTATATTTCAAATAGTGTTCGGTTAATGATCGGTAAATATTGGTAAAACCGCCGAAAATTGGTTTGGTTAAGTCGAGTGGATATGTGGTTCAACGTGTCTATGGTTCAGTCTGGAAAGAAGAAGGTTTTGTGCTTTGAGTGAGTAAATTTCAGGACTTACGGGAAGATTTTCTCTTTAATTTTCAATTCTCAAAGGTCAGTCCATAAACAAAAAAAAAAAAAAAAAATTGAGTTAATTCAAATATTTTACGTGCTAGTACTTGTTTATTAAATTTTACGATGTAAAAATTCATAATTGCATATAAATAGAAATCTTGTACAAGCCTAATAATAAATCGGTGTTCAGTTAATTGGTGCACGTATTACAATAAGGTACGTTTCATTAATTATAAATGTAATAATTTAGATTTTGTTTTCATTAATTCTTGTGAAAATGTTTCCGATCAGAAACATCAAAAATCAAATAAAATATTAAAAATCTATGGTCAAGATTACTTGCTTTTAAGTCCTTTTTGTAAAAAGTTTGCCTTATTAATTATCAGGCGGCAGTATAAAGATGTTACAGTCCAAATAGGTTTATGAAGACCATTCTAATGTTGCTCTTTCGGGGTGAGTTTGTTATAAATCTATACAAATAAATAAAATGGGAGTGTCTGTTTGTAATATTAAAATAACCACTTTTTACTAAATGCATATGGATCTATACACGGCACCTACATATACCAAAATAACATTTTTTACAATTTTTGTCTATCTGTCTGTTTGTTCCGGCTAATTTCTGAACCTGCTGGACCGATTTTGACGGGACTTTTACTGGCAGATATCTGATGTAATAAGGTGTAACTTAGGCTACTTTTATTTTAGTTTTTTTTTTTATAACTGCGAACTGAAGAATAACTTTTTTGTTAAATTCCACGCGGACGAAGTCGCGGGCACAGCAGCTAGTAATATAATATAATCACCAATCAACAACCACAAAATCTGAGTTCAATTCTTTTAATAGGATAACTATTAATAATAGAGGTAGAAGTGTTATCTTATTTGACATTTAGCATATTTTATGACATTTAGCAAGTGAAACCGCGAAAGACGTCTAGTATAACAGTAAGCTAATCAATCCAAGTCGTTTGGAAAATAACAAGCGTAACAGTAACACGTAATTGTTACCTATAGGTAAAGGTGTTTCTTGCATATGTTACGTGCATTTAGATCTCTAATGAGAGACTGGAATTCATTCCTACTATAAATTTTATGTTTTACTAGCTGTGCCCTGCGGTTTCACACGCGTTAATTTGAAAAAAAATAGCCTATAGCCTTTCTCGATAAATGGGCTATCTAACACTGAAATAATTTTTCAAATCGGACCAACAGTTTCTGAGATTAGCGCGTTCAAACAAACAGACAAGCAAACAAACTCTTCAGCTTTATAATCTTAGAATAGATTATAAATTTAAATTTACTTAAAAATTGCTTATTTTTTAGTATGAATACTTGTAATTTGTGCTATTGTAACAGAATATTATTAGAATTTGGTTAGATAGTTAAACGAATTTTGGTAAAAGGAGTTAAGCATGATAAATCGCTTACTCTAAACGCATTATATTGTACGTATTTTTCTAGAACAAACGACATTTACTTATACCTACTCCAATGCGGTTTGGCGGATATAATCCCTACTATGAGTAACGATCGCTATCAGGTGTACATGATAGCAATCGGGACCGACAGCTTAACGTGCTCTCCGAGACACGGTGGGGAGACCCATCTGTATAGACAAAAATGTTTGTCCAGCCACCGCCAGCGCAACAGCCACAAACCAGTGATGTGCCTGTGACCGTTGCCGCGTTGCGCTAACGCAGCGTAGTGCAAGAGAGATAAAAATAATACAGTAATTATATAGCAGTAACATACATACATACAATCGTACATACACACTTACATAAGTATCAATATACATTTGAGTAATAAAACATAATAATTATCGAGGAGATGACTGTGCTACAAGTTTTTATTTATCCTGTTATTTACAATTTTTTATGACGCATGATATTAACTTAATAAAAGTATAATTAAAGGTTATTAATTAATTAATTCATATTTCTACGGTACAATTGTTGAATTAAACATACGTACGTACTAAACTTACCCTCAAGAGTGTGAAACTAGATCAAAATATCGCGACATAGGTAACTAAGTTTCTATCGTGGTATACTACACTTCATATTATTTATTTAGTACACTTCATATTTATTTATTTACTAGCTGTACCCGCGACTTCGTCCGCGTGGAATTTAACAAAAATCTTAAAAAAAAGTTCGATAAAATGATCTTTGATATTCTTTGATTTCCTTTATTATCATGAGCAGGCGGTCGAGCGATGCGGGGCAGAGGGGATGTCGCCCGCGCCGTAGGCATCTCAAGGAAAGAACGCTAGCTCGCCGAGCATTAAATGTTTCGCTGCTAATTACTTCTAACGATGATATCTCAAAAACTATCTGTCTGATTGATACAGTGTAAAGGGCAATTTTAATCTGCATTAAATGCCTAAGCTAAATATCATATTCATTTGGATAAGGATTAATACTGAAGTAAAGAAAATATCTTTAAAAATAACGTAATGTTTTTAATTAAAAATTTGAACATAAAGTGGTTATTGTAAGTCAACCCTAAGAGATAGAGATATGCTATCGCGGACTTTTTTGTAGTATTTTTATAGATTTTGAATTCGCTAGTACATTATACAACTATATCTTTGCTAGTTTACGCAGCGTTCGCGTGGAAAGCTCCCCGTTGGCAAGATTTTTTGCGACCTCTTCAACATTTATCGCCGTATTTCTGCTAATTTACATTCAAACATAATTAATTATATACCTAAACCTTCCTCAAGAGTCACTCTTTCTATTGTTGAAAACCGTATAAAAATCCGTTGCGTAGTTTTCGAGTTTATCGCGTTCAGACAGGAGGACAGACAGACGCGGCCGGGGGACTTATTTTTATAATAAGTATAGATTTGTTTGTTTAGAATGACGGAAAGTACATCACACTTACATAAAAAAAATAACAGAAAAAAGTTTAAAGTGCCTCTCTAATAAAAGGCGAATACAACTCAATTTTGAGTAAACAAGACTTAGTTAGGTACATTTATACAAAAAAGGATATTATTATAATAATTTTCAAACTTGTGGTTTTACCTTCTTCAAAGTAATTGCGTGGATCAAAATATTTCACTATTCAGACACAAAGACTCTTGGGGAGATGTTCTATTATTTTAATAGTGTTTAACGGTCTTCTTTATTTTAATTAATCAGTTTCATCATTATACAATTGGGACACCAATATGACTCTACTATATCACAGTTGAATCTATGCTAATATAATAAAGCTGAAGAGTTTGTTTGTTTGTTTGTTTGTTTGTTTGTTTGAACGCGCTAATCTCAGGATCTACTGGACCGATTTGAAAAATTCTTTCAGTGTTAGATAGCCCATTTATCGAGGAAGGCTATAGGCTATATATCATCACGCTAAGACCAATAGGAGCGTAGCACTAATGAAGAATGTTTCAAAATCGGATGGTCCTATTCCACGGGGACGAAGTCGCGCGCACAAGCTAGTTAGTAATATATATAAAACTGTCAAATAGAAACCACAACGGAACTCTTCTTCGACCATCATTAATGCGAACATAATGATTAATGACATAATAACCTCACATGTCGAACTTACTCCCTGCATACCAGGGGAAATATCTTGCGCAAAATAGAGAAGCTCAACTGGGGTACCTTAACCTCACAGAAGATCACAGCTATAGAGCCTATAGAACTGGTCCCAAGTTGTGTGTTCCTGTGGTAATATATAGACGCTCAATTGATTCTTATTATCTAATAGTATTAAACTACCTCACTTTGGGTGTTGAACTCAAAACTATAGTTACTTAGGGATAAAACTATAAACATTGAACAAATAGATCGATAACAAACAACAAAACATAACTTACTAGAAATAGTATATTCGCAGAAATTGCTTAATCATGGTTGTGTTTCATTAGCGTATATCGTAATATGTGTGTCAATGTGAAGGTGAGCGCAATACGTGGAGCAACACATACGCACGATCCGCTAAAAATGTTCGATTTGGATTC
The DNA here is from genome assembly GCA_905220545.2 of Melitaea athalia. Classification (NCBI taxonomy): domain Eukaryota; kingdom Metazoa; phylum Arthropoda; class Insecta; order Lepidoptera; family Nymphalidae; genus Melitaea; species Melitaea athalia. The sequence continues at coordinate 3,831,933 of HG992178.1, read as the reverse complement.
CATATGTTTCAAATCGCGACTTGTGTCGTTTTGGTCCTGATACTGAAGCTTAATAATGTTGGTCAATAACCTCTTTTATTATAAAGGATAATTCGAACTTGAATTGATATTTCGGTCAGTTATAAATAATAATTGGTATAAGCGTGTCAGAATTTATTGCAGAGTAATAGCCCAGTCGAATTAGCTCAAAAACGGGCTGATATTTACAAAAATTGGAAGCAGCAATTTTCCTTCGGAATTAGTTGGGGAAGGTCACTGGTAGCCTAAATTCAAAAAGTTCCAGACTTGTTGATTCATCCGCCATCTTGATTTAAAGGGTTATTTTTTGTCTCTTGAATAACTCGTTTATTTTCAATTTTACACGAAAAATAGTTATTACAAAAGTTGTTTAAAATTAAATTTACTACAATTTTGGTCTCTATCAATTTTTTGTAGGATCGATTTTTTTCGATTTATACCCGAGAATATGGGAGGGAATGAAATATTATCATTGTATTATCAACGAATTCCGCAGGAAAATTGCTGCTTTCAATTTTTGTAAATCTAAAATACTAATTTAACTGGGCTATAAGCTGATTTCCTTACTGTAAACCTCCGCCAAACTGCATACTGATTTTCATCCTCATCTTTTTTTTGGGCTATTTTATATCTGTCCTTGTTATATAAATGTATGATCAGCCCCTTAGAAATACAAATTACGAATTACGATGAATTAGTAGTAGTAGATATAATAAGAAGTAGTAGGTATTTGTTTATGGTGTCAAAAACCTTTATATAACCTCCTTGTAATTGTAAAAAAAATATGTTTCGATAAATGTTTATATGAATATTCTTAATCCCCATTTTTTTACTATACTTAAAACGTAAGCGGAAAATATACCCGTATTTTAAGGTGTTCTTTTTGTTTTTATTAAAAATAAATCATACATACCTACAGTCTCTTTTCCAAATAAATTAAAGATAATTTTGAAAAATAAAGTACCTATACAGATACATGTCAAGTTTTAATTAGCGTCTTACGTCCATCAAATCATTTATATACAAAATTAATATTCTTATTATTTTAAGTCTTCTTAAATTTCCGTTTAGCTGATGAATTTTTGTGAGATTATAGTTGTAAAATTTTCATTGTCATTTTTAATGTGCCTAGTTATTTCTCAGAATTCTTTTAAGATATAAGACTTAGGAGAAGAATAGGAAATACGTTATATTATAAACTACAAAATACAAAACGGATAGAGCTCAATACTCGTAAAAAATTAAAAATACCATTTCAGAAATTTTGTAACGTATGATTTTTATACATTTATAGAATGAAGAGAATGGGGCCTTACCGTCTGTAAAATTTTACCAAAAGAGTGTTTTTTATAATAATAGTGTGGCTAAAAAATGTGCCTGATGATGAGCGGTTACCGGAATCATCATAATGCCTAGTTCGCATTAGGCTAGTATTTTAGTCGAGTGGCGAGTATTTATTGAAGTTAAGGTGAGATTTTCAATTATCCCCCTCGGTTTAAATGAGATTTGGTGAGATTTAATTGGACCCCTCCCCTCCCATTCTGAGCTTACGTAATCAATGGATGTCCCCTAAGGATCTCTGACCCACCTTAGTCACCACACGAAAACAATTCTATTTGATACTAGTACCATTTGGCTGTGATCTTCTGTTAGACGATCTACGTAAGATTGCCGGTGTAGGCTGGATGAGGATTGCGGAAAACCGGGATGTCTGGCGCGAACTTGGGGAGGCCTATGTCCAGCAGTGGACTGCGATAGGCTGATATGTGTGTGTGTGTGTGTGTGTGTGTGTGTGTGTGTGTATGTGTGTTCTGTTAGGCGGAAGTAATTTCCCAGTAGAGATAGCTATAAATATTGAGCAAAATATTTATTGTTGGACCCTAACTAGTTCTATTAGTGAATTATTTTACCACGTAATGTTAAACGGACGGTTTAAAAATACCTACTTATATTGTCTATAGAATTAAATTTTAATATTGTCCTTAAAAAATATTGTCGTAAACAGAATATTTACCAATGTATATATTTTACTTTACCTTGCCCTGGTTTATGAAATAACGACTGCTTTACACAATTGTAGAAAGGAGTTATGCTATGAAATATTTCTTTGAGGAAATGTTTATCGTCCTTGATGACTCAACCTTCTAAATATACGTAGCAAAATAATAAAAAGAATATTATTAACTACAAGATTAAAGTCGCTCGTGACCATGTCGTTTATAACTACGTAGAAATCAAAATAACATTTGCAGTAATCGTATAAGTAAAATAATTAAAAGTTTTATTATGAGGTTATACAAATTGTAGTATTGTAAATGTTGAAATGAAACAACTTTTATGGATTTTATTGCGGTTTATTACGTTTTTTTAAATTCCCGATGTTTCGGATACTTTACATTTACAGCAACCATGGTCACGAGTCCTCCCGTGAAAGTATCTACGAATTAAATATATAGTATCGGCTAATTTAAAAAAACCTAATAAACCGCGATAAAATCCGTAAAAGTTGTTTCATTTCAATGAATAAAATTCGCGTAAACATTAGAAAACAATACGTATATTGTAAATGTGTCACTTTTGAGCAAAATCCTCTTCTCCCACAAGAAAACATTAGTGACGCTGCTCCACTGTTGGTTAGAAAATAATTCCGAAAATATAACAACAGTTATTCGTTGTTTATGGTAACGGTTTTGCGCGCTTTCCGAAATATGTTAGGAGACTCGCAAGGTTAAAAACCCAAAACCAAAACTAATATAAGTTTTTAATCTTTGAAAGTCACTATGAACACTTTTGATTCTATGGGACCACCATAGAATCAAAGGTGATACTTGTGTAAATATTAAATCGGCTATGAGCAGGAATGGAAAACACGACTGTCGGCATTACGAATCTTTTTGAACGAATACGATTTTTTTTGTTTTTTTTTTTTAACAATTAGTAGGTATACAGCAAATTGAAATAAATATACTATTTTTTAATTGTGTAGTTATTATTAATATTAAATAACAAATACATAGTCTAGATTATATACATACATATGTTGTATGTGTAATGAGAGCTTAAACCTGAGGCAAAGGAACTGGTTCGACGAGAATTAACTTAACCGGTTATCCGAGTTCCATAATGACTCCTAACTTATATGATGTTTTTGTTAGTTGAATGTACATATTATATGTCACCAATTATCCTTAAAATTAATTTCGCTACAGACTGTAATATCCCACTGTTGGGCATAGGCCTCTTTCCCCATGTAGGAGAAGGATCATCAGCTTAATCCACCGCGCTGCTCCAATGCGGGTTTGTCGCTATCAGATGTAACGTGATAACAACGGAGACCGACGGCTTAACGTGCTCTCCGCGGCACGGTGGGGAGACCCACAAGGATTGCACAAACACTCAGACCATGGCAAACGCCTGTATGGCCAATACACATGTTTGCCATGTGCGGGAATGGAACCCGCAACCGCCAGCGCAACAGGCACAAACCAGTGCTGCGACCGTTGTGCCGACGCGGCGTCAAAATTAATTTACGTGTGTTGATAAAAAGTATAGATTAACCAAATCGAAATAAAAAGTCGAATAAAAATGTTAATAGTAAAGGTGTGTGAATCTTACAGTATTATATATACGTTTCATTTAGTGTTAGGTATTTAATTTTGTATGATGGTATTAATATTTTTTGTTTCTAATTACTTAGTGCTTTTAAGCTATTTTTTATTCTCTTAGCTATTATTTATTCTCTTTAAACTGTTTTTTTTTTATTTAATCAAGCTGACTAACAGTAATCACAATAGTTTCACATAGAAGAAGAGACTTATAGTATAAACATTTGTGACACCAACACCGTCAACTCCAGATAACAATTTTATAATACGTATATAGTACAAAGCACACATCTAGGAAATGGTAGGTAAATCTATAGAGTAAAATATACATTTATTTTATTTATTTATTACTATTGTACGGTGTTATTATATTAACAATGAGATCTGTGAGATAATCAATTAGTACCTAAGTACGTACAAAAAAAAACTGCAAAAATCTAACAAATCTACTTGAAATATTATGATTAAAACGTAAATACTAGGTATAAGTTTTGGAGTTGATTCTTATACAATGATTCGCTTTGTTTACGTGACAGGAAGAATAAATTATTAGGTTGTTTTAAGACCTTGACGGTATAAATATTCAAGGTGTGTCATTAGATTCACGTGGGTTTTGGACTCAACACCATAGATGTTCGTTGTCTATAGGAATAAAAATGAATTGTGGAAATATATACACAATTGGATAATTTTTAACCGCATTCAGAAAAAGAAGGAAGGTTTCAATTCGACTGTATTTTTTATGAGTTTTCTCAGAATTTTTTTACTGGGTGTACTAATTTTGATGATATTTTTTTTATCGAAAACTGGTGCTTTACACGTGATTCCATTTAAATTTGATTGTGATCTGAGAAGTACTTTGTGAGTTATCCCTAATAATGCGTATTTAATTGTTTATTTTTTTTTAGATTACGTATTACTTGTCCAAGTGAATTGAAGTCGATTTTTTTGTCGTTTGCGAGCAAACACAATTATAACTCAACAGTGTTAACTCTTCTAAGGAATTGTTTTGACGGTTATATTACATAACGAAACAAAACCACGAAAATTATGAGTCAAGTAAAAAAAGTTCCCACGAATGGTTAATATGGGAGCATTTTACTAAACAAACGTCTGACTTTTTATACAAACATTACATGGGCATATTCCCACGTCATAAATATCTTCTTGTTCGTACTGAAAATAATAAGAAGCATTCCAGTTAATTAATGTCAATTTTGTGCCAGTTGCTAATAGAGTTTGCCTCGTGAATACCCAAGTATTTTTATAGGCTTCATTTCAACAGGAGGAAAAACAGACTTTTGGAGTCTCTTACACTTCAAATAATAAACCTGTCATCACTAAAATTTTATAATTCGGATTTAAGTTAAGCTGAAAAAGTTCACGACTGATTAAAATGATCGTGATCATGCAGTATAAATATATTAAGTGAACATTAAAAAGATGATTTTTAGAATATTGAAATTAATAAATTATACTAGTTTTTTTTATTGTTGTAAAGTTACTGCTTACTACTGTTTCCGGGTAAATCTCCAGACAGTATTTATTTTGATAGTATTTTTTGACCTCTCAAAAACCTGCGTGCATCGCTTAGATTTTTTAATAGTTAGGATAAAAAGGTTGAGATCGTTACATTATTAGCGGAGTTACTTCAAATAACAAGACAAAAACTGGAATAATCACGTTTTTGTTAAAAATGTTGTTGAGGATAATGATAAAATCTGAGGAAAATGATTTTCAGTGAAAGGATAATGACGATGCGTTGAAGATAATGATAAGCTTGCGAATTTTTATAAACGCAGAGTAATAAATAATACCAAAACTAAATGCTGAATCATATTTATTTAGTTCCAAATTAACTTATACAAATAAATGTGAAGTACACTGATTTATGTAACAAATAATAGTAACTGCTTACTGCTACGTTAATTATAGATATCTGTTATTTTGACAACAGCATATAACATCTTTAAACTTTCATTAGGATAACAAAAAATATATCTAATTAGTTATTTAGAATCACAAATTTAGTCAATCTTAAAAGTACGAGTATCACTTGACAAGCATTATTAATCTTAAGTTACTTACATATAAGAAATAAAAATAAAAACAACAGTCTCAGGTATATTAAAAACTTGGTATATAAAAAACATCATAATTACAATAGTTATTAATTTTCGGTAGGTAAACAAAAAAACAAAACCACCGGAGCAGGCTGGGTTTCGAAATGGCTACAGCACCGTAGACCACATCCATACTGTTCGGCAGATTATTCAAAAAACAGAAGAATATAATCAGCCGCTGTGTATGGCATTTGTAGACTACGAGAAAGCCTTTGACTCTGTAGAGACTTGGGCTGTCCTGGACTCTCTGCAGAGATGTCATATCGACTGGCGATATATCGAGGTACTGAGATGTATGTACGACGCGGCGACGATGACCGTTCATATCCAAGACCAGAGAACGAGACCTATTTTCCTCCGGCGTGGGGTAAGACAGGGAGATGTAATATCACCGAAACTGTTTACCACTGCGCTGGAGGATGTCTTTAAGACCTTGGATTGGGGGGAACGAGGCATCAACGTCGACGGCGAATACATCTCTCACCTTCGTTTTGCTGACGATATCGTCATCTTTGCGGCGACGTTGGATGAGCTAGGTCAAATGCTGGCCGGCCTAAACGAGTCCTCCCGACGAGTCGGTCTCGGTATGAACTTGGACAAAACGAAAGTTATGTTTAACAACCAAGTCATACCGAGACCGGTATCGGTTGACGGTATCCTTCTTAAAGTTGTTCAGGATTGTCTACCTTGGCCACACCATTCAGCTGGGCCGAAACAACTTCGAGAAGGAAGCTGATAGGAGGATTCGGTTGGGCTGGGCGGCATTTGGCAGGCTTCGTCGAGTCTTCACTTCGAAAATTCCGCAATGCTTGAGGACAAAAGTCTTCGAGCAATGCGTCCTGCCTGTGTTGACATATGGAGCCGAGACGTGGACACTGACGAAGGGACTGGTCCACAAGTTTAAAGTCGCTCAACGTGCAATGGAACGGGCTATGCTTGGGGTTTCTCTCAAAGACAGAATAAGAAATGAGACTATCCGTGAGAGAACGAAAGTAACCGACATAGCCCACAGAATCAGCAAGTTGAAGTGGCAGTGGGCTGGTCATCTGTGTCGCAGGACCGATGACCGTTGGAGCAGACGTGTCCTGGAGTGGAGACCGCGTATTGGCAAACGCAGTGTAGGACGCCCTCCGGCCCGTTGGACCGACGATCTACGTAAGATTGCCGGTGTAGGCTGGATGAGGATTGCGGAAAACCGGGGTGTCTGACGCGAGCTTGGGGAGGCCTATGTCCAGTAGTGGACTGCAACAGGCTGATATGATGGTGATGATGAAACAAAAAAAGTGTCGATTTAAAAAATGATCAAAACAGATTAAGGCACCACAAAAATCTAAATAAATAGGCAATAAAATTGTAGCCTATTTATTTTTTGATGAAGGAGATGGTCCTGGAAGATTAAAAGGACTTTTAAGGGTTATATCAGAAAGAACCACTATACGATAATGCATTTTCTTCCCGTTCATCAATTACCTTCTGTATAAAACCAACATGTTTTCCATGACTGCAAATTTCTGAAGCTTCACAATCGAAACAACTCATATTGCGTACAGTTGTTTATGAAGTGGACTTCTCCCAAAGAACTTGATATACAGAAAAGGTGCCCCTGAATGGTTTCATTGTTTTAGGAATTAAGCTCTCTCTAAATATAACATCCTCTCGGTCTATTTTTTTCACAATTATTTTATGATTTTTACTTTCCATGTAGCTTTTAATGTAATCGTAAAACTGTGCAAAGGTTCCAATATCATTCCCAAAAGTGACCATACGATCTGCAGTCCTTTTTAGAGTTGCTCCAATTCCATCAGGGGCACCTTTCCCATGCCCGGACTCGGAATAGTTCCATGTTATTCTTTCCAGTTGCGGGAAGTCTTTACAAAGTTGAGTAATCATGTAATAATGTATAAAATATGTGCTTATAAATAAATGTATAAAATATGTGCTTATTTCTGTATTGCGAAGTTGGAGAGTCGGACAAAAAATTGATAGTGTCGATAAAACAGTTCAGAGTAAACATCTCCTCTATCAATGGTATTAAGTGGGCCCACACAGCTGGAGCATCGTGACGCAGACAATCACTGATTGTGCACACGGATTTCGGTGTAACATCTCCAATCGTAAAACTGTGTGTGTAAATTACTGCAGTACCTATGCAAAGAGACTTGTTGTCTGCTGGCGCCAAAGTGAAATGCCTGAACTTCTACCCCGTACTTCAAGAAATAGTTCCTCGAAATATCAATATGTACACAAGCTTCATGAATATTAAGGTTTTGTTTCAAATTTGTCATTGCTTTATATTGACTCATAATTTTGAGGGTATGATGAAAAAATGGTTTTAAATCATCTTCTAACTTTACAATAGCGTTTTTAGTACTTAAGGTAATTTCTGTTTTCTCAGTCACTACATATTTTTTCTTTTGCTTATTAGGAACATTGATTTCTTTGGTCACTCTTTTCCATAAATGAAAGTATAATTTTTTTCTTATGCAAAGCTTCAATCAATAATTTTATGTTTTCATGAATTTGGCATCCGCAAGTGTCTCTATAAGATTCTTTAGGAAAAGTTACCCAATACGGCCGCTGTTTACAAAAGAATGAGTAACTTACTATGATTTTAGTATCTTCAATAAATTTTCTGTGCAAATCTTTCAAAGGTAAGCATAACAGCCGTTTCTGCATTTTTTTTTCTTATTTTTAGTTATCTGTTGCTTCTTTCCTGCACATAGTACGCTGTTGACATCTTGCAAATAAAAATTTTTGATGGTCTCAATCACTGGTACCGCTTTAGGTCTTGAACTAGTTTCTGGGTGATTTATATCATCTGCAGGTACATCACAAGTATTTGATTGAGCATCCGAGGGCTCTACATTCGTTTCTACACTTAATAAGTAAGCTTCATTCGTCCATCGCGATATTTTAAGTAGCTTTTGAAGTCTCTGTACCTTTTTTGCTAGGGCTTTATTCGATCTTTTTTTATAATATGAGAGAAGTCTTATGAGCCGCATCCTTTTCCTTAAACCTTCAGATTTAACTTTTTGTGTTGCTGACTGAGCTGCTGTGCTATTTCTGTTTAAAGGGTCTTTTTGTTTAATATTGTTTGTATTCGAAGAAACATTAGCACCATCTTCACCAATAACTGCGTTTACTTGAATTGTTTCGAAAGTGCTTTGTGTTTTGTTTCCTTCCTTTTTTCTTTGTATGTACCTTTAAAAATAATTACTAATTACTAGCCTTCATAATAGTGTTAAATATATCAAAATTTTGGTAATTACTGACTGTTGTAACTCAATCGATTACGCTACAAGACTTATTTATTTTACTCTTTATGCATAGCTTACATTAAAATTTTGTAATATATATAAACAAAAATCTTCTTTCGTCCATTATGTGACGATTTGTTTCAATATAGAATTTGTTATAATATAGTACTTGAGCTCCATGATATAAAATTATTATAAACCATAAGCTTCACCTTAAAACAAACGCAAACGAACCTGTGTCATTATCCTGAATGTGCATCATTATTCATTTTACATAATGTCATTATCCTCATTGTGCATCATTATCCTGACAGTAAAAATTCAGGACAATGATGTTTAGAAAATGACGATTTCGTTAAAAACTTGTTCCGACAAGTTTTGGGCGTGAGATATTTAGAAAAATGATTTATTACGGCATACATACTCAGAACCGACATACTTTTATGTGAAATACAGAGAGTAAAATGCATTTTTACAGAATATATCAATGAAAGTGTAAATGACGCTTATAATGAACATTTATGGAGAATGAAATTCAAAGGCTTACCTGCTTAAAACAAACGCGCGTATCACCACCAAAGCCCATCGCTCGACTGCGGCACGCGGAGCGCTCAAAGGCTCGGCTACGAGTTTACTCCCCCCTCACCCCTTACACGATATATATCGAGAGCAAAAATTTGGCAGGACAATGACGCTAATTCTTGAAACATGAGTTTTTTATTAAATAACCGAGTGGGTATTGGTAGTACTATTTAGAAAATACAGCTTGTAATATTTTAATTACAGCCCAAATAGCAGATAGCTCAACGACGTCATATTTTATTATGAAATTAAAAAAAAGTTGCGCGACTGCCGCGGAGACATAAGGAAAAATGGCTATTATGTAGTTATTTTTTGACATAACTTTTTTCTTATTATTTTGTAGCCATTGTGGTCTTAGCAACATTTTCTATAATCATTTAAGTAATAAAAGAGAGATTCCTTTTAAAAAAATATGCACATGTTTTCGAGAAATACACGAAGACATTAAATTAGACCCCCTTAAATATTGACCCTTCCGTTTAAAACTGAAGAGGTGAACATTGAAGTAACATTTCAGTAGTAAATACAATTTTATTTATTATTCTAAATAGACAGCCATTTTGGGAAATATGTACCTAATCTTTAAAACTTAAATTACAATTAACTAAAATTACAATAAAGAACAGGAATTTCTATTCTTAGTTATAATTTTTTTTATTCAAAAAAATTGGTGTGTGTGAGTGAGATAACGATATATTATGTTCTCTATTTTCGTCATTCGATGATAAGTCACCTTTGTACATTTATATGGGAAACATTAGCATTATTTATACGACGTCATTGTACCTTTTTTGTGCACAAGATGTCTATACAGATTAACATGTATATACCGTAATAATCTATACTTCTATACATCAGGGCCGGACCGTGAGGTCAGGGGGCCCTGGGCTAATCTATACATATAATAAAATGGAAGGAAAGTCAAAACTGTACATTGAATATTTTTATAAAAGAATACTTGGGGTGTGATCTACAATCGATACCGAAGCCAAAAATATAGTTTTTAGAATTTTTGTCTGTTTGTCTGTTTATCTGTTTGTCTGTTTGTCTGTATGTATGTCCGGGATAAATTCAAAAAGTACTGCATGGATTTACTTCAAATTTGGCACGAATATTATTAAGAAGTCGGGTCAGAACATAGGCTATATATTATCACGCTATCACCTACGGGGAACGAGCAGTGAACCTTTATTTCTTCAAACGTATGTCCGGGATAAACTCAAAAAGTACTGAATGGATTTACTTCAAATTTGGCACGAATATTACTAAGAAGTCGGGTCAGAACATAGGCTACATATTATCACGCTATCACCTACGGGGAACGAGCAGTGAACCTTTATTTCTTTAAATATATGTCCGGGATAAACTCAAAAAGTACTGCATGGATTCACTTCAAATTTGGCACGAATATTACTAAGAAGTCGGGTCAGAACATAGGCTACATATTATCACGCTATCACCTACGGAGAACGAGCAGTGAACTTTTATTACTCAACGCATTCTGTAACAACGTGTAATCTAACGACGCATATTTGAATGTTGTTGTTACTATGCTATGCTACAAGCTAGCTTCACACTCATTTCACACTATAAAAATTACGCAGTATAAGTAATTTAGGCCGATAAACGTAATTAAATGAATATCAGTAGTTCAAGACAAATTTAAAGCAGCGCCTTCTATGAGATTTCAAAAACATCATCATCAATCCCTTTTTGGATATAAATAATTTAAATTTGATCATGTTGTCGAGGTTAATTGTTATTTTTAAAAGTCATAGATGGAGTTGTGCATTTTCTTCTTAAAAATTGTAGGTATCTTTAATTCGTTTCAAAGATGAGCAAGACAGTTAAAAAAATTCTGTTTATATAAGTCTTATAAAATTCATCGAGTTTGTCTATATGTAATAACAAACAGAACTCAAAAAGAACTGCATAGATTTATAACAAAATTTAAACTCGAAAACGGCACGCTATTTCTGTATGCAATTTGAGCTAAATAGCGAAAAAAGAGAAAAATTAAGCATGCCATATACCTATATAATAAAGATAAGGCATGCTTATTCTTTTACAGTACAGAATAAATAGTAATAGAGTTAGTACAAAATAAACATTGACTGTTAATATTTTTGTTCGGTATTTATTGGTGTAATTATTGCGTCTTAATTAATATATTTTCATGTCGCATATAAGCGTGAGATGTGGAACTAGCTAGATTTTTTTACGCACACTGCGCACACACAGCCATTTATTTTATGTTAAGATCACGTAAAGTCATAACTTAGATGAGTTATAATTTTTCACCATATAAAAAATGTTTCCTGTTTGCTAACTAGACGGCGGTGGCGTCGAATTAAATCGTGCTATAGTTTCGTTCACAAAAAGTGATGTTATGAGTACAAATGTCGTCACCTCAACCTATAGAAACTGGGGTTACCTGCGTTGCTATAAGTTATCGTATGCTTGGAAACCAGAAAATATTTTCCTGAAATAAATAAGTCCATACTAATATTATAAATGCGAAAGTAACTCTGTCTGTCTGTCTGTCGCGCAATCACGCCAAAACTATTGAACAGATTTAAATGAAATTTGGTATACAGATAGTCTAGAGTCTGAGAAAGGACATAGGCTACTTTTTAATGAGAAAAGGGTGTAAGGTGTTGAAAAGTGGGAATGAAAATTTGTATGGAAGTATGTATAATGTTCGTGTTTCGTAACTGTCTAACATTTATTGTTTATCCCGTGGATATGGTTAAATCTGCCCTAAAATTAAAGACCGTATTTAAATAAAGATTTCGAATCGACAACATGTATCCACAAAATACGGATAGTGGCGTAGTCTAGATTTTAAAAATGTAAAATAATGTCATTAATGAAAACGGATTGACATATTATATATTGGTTGTCAAATATTTATGCATGCGTTTAGAAATTTATTTAGTGTATGTAATCTAAGGAAAATATATCAAGCTACTTAAATATACAATAAATGATAAATGTACAATTGATTCTGTCAATTCAGTCAAAGTCAATATATTATATTAATATTTTCATCGCGAAAGTGTAAAAGATATGCTTGATATATCTTAATCTGTACTAATCTATGCTATGAGTAATGATCGCTATCAGGTGGACATGATAACAACCGGGACTTATGGCTTAACGTGCTCTCAAAGGCACGGTGGGGAGACCCACAAGGAATGCACAAATACCCAGACCACGGCAAGCATCTGTATAGACATATTATGTTGTCGTGTGTGGGGATCGAACCCGCAACCGCCAGCGCAACGGCCACAAACCAGTGCTGTGACCGCTGCGCCAACGCGGCGAGCTACTTTCGCATTTATAATATTAGTATGGATAAATATTAGTATGGATTATAAACCTGAAAGTTGGTTTGTTTGTTTGAACGCGCTAATCTCAAGAACTACTGATTCGAATTGCAAAATTCCTCTGAGGTGGATGCCTATTTAAAGAGAAAGGTTATGCATTATGAAGGAGGAAGGGTATTTTTTTCCTCAAAGCAACGCGGGTGAAACCGCGGGGCACAGCTAGTACTAAGTAATTAGGGGCCCACCAAATTCGACCACGATTGAGATGAATGTGTAATGGCAGCCGAACATTTTAACTGTCAGTTCGAAGTAATATAAGAATAAAGAAAATAATAAAAGTATTGATTCTTTCGCATTGTTGTCTATTTTTGACTTCGAATTGACTTAGCTGGGGGCCCCTTGAATCCACGGGGCCCTGGGCTAAAGCCCAAAAAGTCATATGGTAGATCCGGCCCTGCTATACATAGTATAAAACAAAGTCGCTTTCCGCTGTCTGTCTGTCCCTATGTATGCTTAGATCTTTAAAAATACGCTACAGATTTTGATGCGGTTTTTTTAATAGATAGAGTGATTCAAAAGGAAGGTATAATACATGCACAATATGGTAGAGAAACACTGATAATTTTAGAGGTTTCTAACATATCTTTTGTTGTAGATAGTATTAAATTAGTATCAGCATTGCACCCGTGCGAAGCAGGGGCGGGTCGCTAGTAATATTATAAAGCTGAAAAGTTTGTTTAAACGAACTTATAAGGAACTCCTGGTTCAAATTGAAAAATTCTTGTTTTGTTAGATAGCCCATTTATCGAAGAAGGTTATAGGCTATTTTTAGCTAGTTAAGTATAAAATTTTCTAATTTCTTTCTATTTAATAGTGGTAGTTATCATGACAGTCATTAAAGTTTCTGAACTAACAAATAGAAGATGAAATATGTCTACTTTAAAGTATATTTGTAACAAAATAAAGAATTATTAAAACCGGATAATTACGCGTTAATAACACCTACAAGAATACGTTTTGACTTTTATTCACTTTTCCGTTATTGAACTACTTCTACTAAATAATTAATTCTACAATTGTACATTGTAAATATGTATAGCACATCAATACTGTAACAAAAAAATTACACTGAAAAAAAATTGTTTTCATTAATAAAGACAAAAAGATAGATTTAGACAAAATAATCACTTGGTTTTGAATCGATTAAGGAATCCAAAAGTTCTTTCAATATATTGTCGACGTATTGAATTAGATTTATTACATTACGTTATTATGTACTTTTTATTATATGTACTCGTATAAACTAGCTGACCCCGCAAACGTTGTTTTGCCATATATGTTACTAGCTTCTGCGCGCGACTTCGTCGGCGTGGACTCCGCTCCTATTGGTCTTAGCGTGATGACACATAGCCTATAGCCTTCCTCGATAAATGGGCTATCTAACACTGAAAGAATTTTTCAAATCGGCCCAGTAGTTCCAGAGATTACCGCGTTCAAACAAACAAACAAACAAACAAACAATCAAACAAACAAACTCTTCAGCTTTATTATATTAGTATAGATTAACCCCGGCAACCCCCTCTTGTGGGTAGAATTTCGTAAAATCCGTTCTTAGCTGACCTCTACTCGGCGAAAGGAATATTCCTACCAAATTTCAAATCTCTACGCCTTCTGGTTCCAGAGATATCGTGATGAGTCAATATATGGTTGGAAATCTCTTTTATATATATAAAAGATAAATATATAAGGTACATATAATAAAAATTCAAAGCAGTTTAAATGTTATAACTCCTTGTTACTGTAACTAACAATACAGTTCATTTGACCTTTCTTATCAAAAGTTATACTGACAATAATATTACCTATCAGAAGCTTATAAACGAAAATACAATTAACTATGAAGAGAGTTCTGTTTTTATACATCATACCTACGATCATTATACCTACCGTGTATTTTTCTGCAGATTATTATTTATCTATACTGATATTATAAAGAGGTAAAGATTCTAACTTTGTTTGTTTTTAGGGGGTAATCTTCGCAAATACTGATCCGATCATGAAAATTCTTTCACTAACAGAAAGCTACACGATTCAGGAGTGATATAGGCTATATTTAATTTTTATTCAAAAAAATCCAGTGAAAAATAATAGTATATGTAATTCAAGTCGGAGAAATTAATATGAGAGAGATGAAAACTTTACTATATTATATTTGCATCACAAAAACAATTAACGCCCAACAAAGTGGGCACGGGTCGGCTAGTATTATTATAAAAATTTGCTTTTTCAAGTATGATCTATTGATATGTTATGATGGCAGTACAAAGTATAATAGTAATTCAGAGTCAATGATTCGTTGCCATCGCACTCTACTTTCTGCTCTATGTCTGTAGGTTTGAATATAGCTATAAGTCTAGACTTTTTGGTTATTTTTATTGTTGTCTAATATACATAATTTAATAGGCCACATACTATAATTTGTTTATAATACAGTATTCTCCAAATATGCGACAAAATTGGCCTGTAATTTTTGTGTTTTTACGTTTCCATCTATAAGGGCTAGACTGCATGTGATTAGGACAATTCTAAACCCAAATGCTTAACGTTGTTTAAATAAAATAAAATGTTTATCAAATTACGTCATTTTCATTTCAATAAAGAATTCAAAAATGACCTTGGTCAAAAGAGCTGTTTAAATAATACACAAAATTAAGATAACAGGTATTGAAGTATAAATATTATTCTCGTAATGTATTATTATTTACATTTATATGATCGGTAGCTTTTATATAGGGTTATTTAAGTATTTTATTTCTTTAATTATATGCTTAAAACTTTATTGCACATTCAGAATTACATTAAAAAACTACACAACACTCTACCTCACTTAAAAATATCTCTTACAGAACAACCCCCACCTACAAAAAAAAAAGTGGATATCATAAAAAATAAAGTACGATAATTAATAGTTAAAACTAGGCATATTAAACAAGTACAATAGTTGTCACATAAATGAAATTAAATTTAAATAAGCTTAATATATATACGAGGAAGATATAATATACATTATACTCGTACATACATAAATAATGGGTAATAATTGAAATGCTTCGACCCTTCTTTGATATAATTTTTAAGTGATCTATAATTAGAAAATAAATATATTAATTATTTTTTAATATTTTTTTTATATTAATTAATTTAATTTTTTTATTATTAAATTCTACACAATTGTTAATAATCGCGATAAGCTCCGAATAAAAGAAAGTAATCTTACTTCTTATTTATTTTTAACTGACTTTAAAAAGAAGGCGATTCTAAATTCGACTGTATTTTTATGCGTATTTTGTATGTGTCTAAACAGAAATATTATAGATATAGTCTCACTTAATAATTAATTAGGCTTAATTTTTAACTTCATTTAATGTTTACAGGACGGATGAGCAAGGCATCGGTATGAAGATCTATCAAGGCATCATGCTCACCTTGGAGGTGATCGTGCTCATCATCAAGATGTACGCGACCTGGTTCTACAGCATATACAAGTTCTTCGTACCCCCAGAACCTAAAAGCGTCAAGGGGGAAATTATACTTGTAAGTTTTTACAAATCATTTAATTAAACTGAAATTTATACATATGTATGTAGAGCTCGTTACAAAATTACTCTTAATTTTTTACTAAAAGGTTACTAAAAGGATTCAAGGTAATTCTTTTTAAAAATAAAACTAAAAGAAAAACTTGGAAAAATACAGAAACGGTATTTATCGGCTCTATCTGTCAAATGACCTTAGGATTTTTCCTTCAAGCAATAAAGATCGTTTTGGTAAAACGCGCCTGCTTAAATATACCACAATACTTCAGAAATTTTAAAAAAATTTATAAGAATATTCAATTATATGTAGTTCAGCCTTTTCAACTATTAAAGTGGAGTATTAGTGTCAGCTCCGTCACGTTGCTTAACTGTGGATTAACAGATAATCACTGTGTATTAGATTAGTCCTGGGATATGCAAATTCCCTAACGTTACCATTCTTCTAACTCAGCCAAGGTTAAGCCAACAAATCAATATAAAAATATTTGAAATATAGCAGCCCAATATGGACATTTGAATTCACGACCTTGTTTAATACTTACGTGCTCCATCCATTGAACCATTACATCATATTATTCATCATCTATACATATAATAAAATGGTAGAAAAGTCAAAACTGTACATTGAATATTTTTTTAAAAGAATACTTGGGGTGTGATCTACAATCGATACCGAAGCCAAAAATATAGTTTTTAGAATTTTTGTCTGTTTGTCTGTATGTATGTCCGGGATAAACTCAAAAAGTACTGCATGGATTTACTTCAAATTTGGCACGAATATTGTTAAGAAGTCGGGTCAGAACATAGGCTATATATTATCACGCTATCACCTACGGGGAACGAGCAGTGAACCTTTATTTCTTCAAATGCATGTCCGGGATAAACTCAAAAAGTACTGCATGGATTTACTTCAAATTTGGCACGAATATTATTTAGAAGTCGGGTCAGAACATAGGCTACATATTATCGCGCTATCACCTACGGGGAACGAGCAGTGAACGCACGCAGACGACGTCGCGGGCAGCAGCTAGTTCCTAATATGAATAAGATCGCCGACGGAAATTAAATGAGGATTTATGGACAGCGATTTTTGATGCTAAATTTCCAGCAGTGGACAGCGATAGTTTGAAATGAGAGAGAGAGGAGGAGGTAAAGATTTATATTTATTTATTTATTAAAACTTTTTTGCATACATATATTCAACAATTTTACATAGTAAAAAATATAAGAAACAGCAGTACAAAAATAAAATTAAACAAAAGGTATTGTATATAGTTACGAAAATATGCAAAGGCGGTCTTATTGCTTAAAGCAATCTCTTCCAGACAACCCCAGGTGAAAGGAGATTATTAGTAGCAAAGTGCGGGATAGTGCAAAAGTAAATAGATATAAATATATTTGTAAATACATAAAAGCACACATACTCACGAATACATACATATATACATACATACATACATACATACACACATACATACATATACTACGTAAGTTCATAAATGCATAACACATTACGGTGTAAATAACATTTAAATTAAAGAGACAAAATAATAGTGTTTGTATAAGCGAATTTTAAAAATTTGTAACGATTCAGAGTGACGAACTTCTCGCGGTAGGCTGTTCCATAGTTTCGCAGCCTTAATCGTAAAAGATATATAATTAATAAAATTATTTAATAAATATTTCTTTTAAAACTGACAGATAACAGGCGCCGGCCATGGTATGGGACGAGAGATGGCGTTAAGCTTCGCTAAGCTTGGAGGCACTGTGATATGCGTGGACATAAATCCCACCGGCAACCAGGAAACAGTGGACATGATCAAGGAGAATAAGGGGAAAGCGCATAGCTATCTGTAAGTTAATATTCATATGACTAAAACAATTAGTAATTGAGAATTCGTGTACCAATACAAATTAATTGAAAAATGAAAAATATGTTTAACATACGTGCGAGTATAACGCCATCTTTCGGTGTTTTTAGGTAACAGCCGAATGATACACTCATTTATATTTTACTAAAATAAATGTATATAATACATAAGATGTTCATAAATACAATTATTATACTTAAACTCTGGTATAGTGGTGCGAGTAGACGCCTAAAACACCGACGGTTTGCGGGTTCGATTTCCGCTCGGGATGGATATTTGTATTTGTACAAATATTTCTTTCCGGTTTGGATGTCTGTCCTTGAGGGTCTACCTACCGTGCCTCAGAGAGCACGTTAAGCCGTCGGTCCCGGTTGTTATCATAAATACCTGATAGCGGTCGTTACTCATAGTTGGGAACACATCCGCCTTGAATGAGGCCTATGCCCAAAAGTGGGATGTTACAGGCTAAATGCAATGCATACCTAAACTCTGGATAAGAATCTAACCCACAAAAATGGCGCAGAAAGATTTTAATTAATTATATCAACTGCGCCAAAGGGACAGTTGAAATAAAATGTTGCGCTCACACTAGTAGGTAATTGAGAAACAGATGACAACAAAATAATAGGAACAGATTATGAGGCACAAACAATATTCCTGATAAAAGAGCTGTTACGCGATCACAATAACATTATAATTATATAACACTTAAAAACCAGTTGCTCCCATTTAAATATTCGACCCATCAATTTTGCGTCAATAGTGGTATAAATGCTCAATTAAATTTGAATATGCATAATACATAATTTTAAATGTTATAAATAATAGTTGAATTAAATACGTAATTGTTGAACCTTCGGTATTGTTCGGACATCCGACGTTTTCGGATGTGGAAATCCTCAACTACTGTTAACTACGATCGACCTCAATACAATACATGATATTCAAAGCGAAAGTACGTATTGTTTTGTTCTCAACGACCCTTTATACTTAGATGTTTGCTATCTGATCGAGCGCAAAATATTTTAATATTCATAAATCTTGTATATCGTAAGATGAGCTATTTAATTTTAGTCTTATTGAGATCAAATACAATTTTTATAATAATACCTTTAATAATACTGTATTAGTAGTTTATGCAACTGTCATATAATGAAGGGTATTAAAACACGAGTGTGAGTTTATGAAACGAGCGCAGCGAGTTTCATAATAGTAACGAGTGTTTTAATACCCGTGTTATATGCAGTTGCATACACTACTTTATCTTCACTAATGCAATTAATCAAACAACAAGAGTAAAAGCTGACAATAGTTTATTTTTCATATAATTTTCTAGATTTTTCTGGCAAAAGATTGTGAGTTAATTTTGTTGCCAATTCTAGAATATCCGGAGGCGTACAAATATCATCGTCGCTATCCATTTTTAACTTTTAATTTATTAAATTAAATTCACGCGTACGTGTATTGTCACAGTGATTTTGCCGCCATTAAAATCTAACCAATGAGAGCGCAGCTGCGCGCATGCGCGCGATGTTATAATGAGATTTTACGATATCGATGTGGATATTATACCATCATGTGAAATTGCTTAAATTGAGTGTTTTGTTGTCTGCGCTATAACAGTAGTAATTATATATCAAGACGTATTGGAAACATAAGTAGAATGTTACAACATTAGTGTAGATAAACTCATTAAGCACATTATAAATTATTAATCTCTATACTTATATATAAAAATGAATCGCTGAATGTGTTGCTAAGCGCAAATCTCGAGAGTGGCTGAACCGATTTCGACGATTCTTTTTTATTATATTTCTTGAAGTATGAGGATGGTTCTTACGGAGAGAAAAATTCAAAAAAAATGGCTGAAAAAGTCTAAAAACAACACTTTTCTATATTCCCATACAAAAGATTCGTAATAATACTTAAAAGTTAATTTGAACATAAATACCATACCATAAAGTTTAAGTGTTAGTGGAGGGGTTCCGGGAAGGATAAGTATTAAGAGTGCGCATAATGCAAAATTACCACCTTCTATTTGTTTTGACATGAAGAGTTCCAGACCAAATCTTAAAATAAAAATATATGACAAACTACGTGATATTTGCAAGGGTTGACCCATATCAAAAACATAAAATAAGGAAATTTCCTCGATAAAATATAATCACGAAGTAACCTCTAATTTTTATATTTTTTCTATTTAAACTCGATATGGTTATGACCATTAAGACAAAAATTTGATAATTAATTACATTTAAATATAAGTAAAGGCTATGCCAAGGCATTTAATGTAATTACTTTTAGTTTCGGAATTATATACAAAATAACATATTTGTCGTTTTTTTACATTCGTAATGCGCTCAAAACTATATCGTCTATCGCACTCTGACACGAGGCTTTGTGTATATTTTGTTTCATCGGGCGCGCGGGTGAAATCTGATTTTTTACTCGCCTTATGCACGCTCTTAAAAAAAATTAGAAATTAAAGAATCAACTGTTAGGCGGTACGAAGTTCGCCGGGTCAGCTAGTAATAAATAAAAATATACCATAAAGAAATTGTCGTTAAATTCTTGTTTAGCATTGTCCTTCTTTCCTTAGGCATTTGAATTTTCAGAAAATATTTTTTTCTACTTTTTTTTTCTTACTTTTGCAATATTCCAACCCTCTTTAAAATTAAGTTTCCTGGTGATAGTAACAAATCCATGTGTTTCATGATAAAACCCGGAATTGACACATGGTTTTACATAATCTTTTTCTCAAATCTGATAGTACTGGAAGAAATGGCTAAATAGCCATAAGTCCGCCCATTGTACTTCACAGTCTGTAAATGTCTTTAAATGTGTTTAATGTTTAAAATGTTGTTGTGGTGTACAATAAAGTGTAAATTAATAAATTCATTAAATTACGAATAACAATTGAATGTATAGCAATACAATGCTGCAAACCTAAACTTAAGTCACAATGGACAGCATTACGGACAAATCTCAAGTCCCAGCGTTATTCACTAGGAACTACCAACTTAATAAATTGTTAACTACAAAAGTTAATGTTGTTCATAGCTGTGACGTAACCAGCCGAACATCCATCAACGAAATGGCGGAGAAGATTCGCAAGGAAGTCGGCGACGTGACGATGCTCATCAACAACGCGGGCGTGATGCCCTGCAAGCCGTTGCTTCAGACCGGCGAGAAGGAGATACGTATCGCGTTTGAAGTTAACTGCCTGTCTCATCTTTGGGTATGTTATCATTATAAACTTAACTCAGACTTAAATGGTATTATTTTTATTTTTGTGTTACCCACACATGAGGAAATCTATCTTCTATCTATTTATATAAAACAATTGCTGTTCGTTAGTCTCGCTAAAACTCGAGAATGGCTGGACCGATTTGGCTAATTTTGATCTTGAAATTTGTGGAAGTTCAGGGAAGGTTTGAACGGTGAGAAACATAAATGTTAAGTAACGAAAAATAGTAAAAACGACAATTTAATTTTGCAATACAAAATGTTCCTAACTGAAACATTTGATGTCTTTCTCTTTTGTCAAAAAAATTGTTTTTCATTGGTTGTCAAATATTTATAGGTGCGTTCAGAAACTGTTTTGTCCATATTGTTCACCAACATAGGTATATAGGTGATACGAAGTTCACCGGGTCATCTAGTTCTAAATATTTTTAAAATATCATATCAAAAATGACTACTATAGACGGCGCTACGGTCGCTTAAAACAGAATAAAAAAATCATCATATCAAAAATTTCGATCTAGCGGGTACATCGTTCCATTTCTTAATTGGCCAGATACACCGACACGGTCAGTTGAAGATGCATGTTCGATTCCCGCTGGAACGGATTTTGGATATGATATTAAAAATATTCAGCCTCAAATGGTTTATATTTTTTCTTAAGTCAAAATGATTGTAATTATTTAGTTATCAATGAAAGTAACTTAAACATAGTTTTATACTCGTAATATGCATATTACGAGTATAAAACTTTGAACTGGTAAAATATGTAATAGAGGCGGTCATTAAGACGAGCGGTTATCATAAATTTATTTTGGCATTTGCACAGCAAAAGTTACGAGATATATTGTTTGCGAAATCGCATAGCCATTACTAAAAATTTCCATGTTAGTTTTTGAAGTAAAACTTCATTACAAACGCTTGACTTGGGGAGTAAGCTTGTGAATGCGTGACGAGTGTTACGAAAAGTGTGATCGGGTGAGGCGAACCGAGAAAGAAAGAGAGGTGCGAGCATACATTTTCTTTCTCTCATAGACAGTTACGTTTAGTATAGCTAAGACACAGTGCAGGCCTATTGTGCAGAAGTTTTACTTCAGTCATGTGATCTAAAGTACACTTGATATCTTACCTGTAAAGACTATTTTCAAATTACAATTACATTGTTGTTAATGATACAATAACTTTAAAAAATAAGACAACAATATGGACATATCTCAACAGACTCTCCAAGCTTTCCTCCCCGCGATGATGGAACGCAATCACGGTCACATAGTCGCCATGTCTTCCATGGCTGGCGTCATCGGTCTCCGCAACTTGGTGCCATACTGTGGCACGAAGTTTGCTGTGCGTGGCATGATGGAAGCCATCCACGAGGAATTGAGAGAGGACCCCAAAGACTACAGTGGAGTATGTATAATCTTTTTAGTCTGTTTTTTTTCTCACAGGGAAATATTAGCATTAACCATAAGCTACACGGACGGACGGATGGATGGACGAACAGATAGCGAAGTCTTAGTAATAGGGATCCATTTTTAACCTTTGGGTACGGAACCCTAAAAAAGCTACAAGTGTATAGTAAGAGCGAGTTATGCTTAGAGAAAAATGTATTGATTTAAAATTATGCTGACATAAAATATTATGATATCCATATTTTGAGCAGGAAATTTCCTGCTGTGCTCAACCTCTCAGTAACTTTAGAATTTAGATAGTTATACGAAAAGGGTCACAGAGCAAAGTAAGAATCACATCACTATACAACTCTAGCTAAAGTGCAGTTGGTAGTGATGTACAAATTGAATACAATAAGATGATTTTGTAATAAATTAGTTTTAAATAGATTATATTTCGAAAATAGATTTGAAATCACATGAAAAGCTTGTTGAGTTTTATGAATAAACATAGTATAGATTACAACAGTAGAGTTAATACACGAGCGGTAATTATATACCAATAAAATGTGATTATATATTATAATTTATTAATTAAAGGTGATTGTAATAAAGTAATTAAGTATAAAACAATACGCAAACGCAAGAAGTGGAATTTCTGTAAATGTAACGCTTTTACACGATAATTCTTCCGATCAAGGGTCAAGTCAACATGGAGACAATGTATTCAATATATTTAATTTTACTTTCAAATTCTAGAGACTAGTTACTCATAACACATAAGAAATGAATATAAATTGAATATGTACATACAAAGTTCCATCAATTTTTAAGCACTAGGAAAAAAATTGAGTTTGAAAAATATTTCTAAATATTTTTATTCACTTTAAATTTAATTAGTTTAGATTGCACGAATGACTCTTTGTCAGTCGATTCTAGAATTAAAAAAAATATATATTTTATTAAGTATTACATTATTTATATTTACAAGATTAAAGATTCGATTCGATCCAAAATTGACCACATACACATATCTAATTTAGAGGAAAATAATTATAAAATACATCTAAAATTAATTGCGAGACGTCTGATGTACACATAAAAAGTTCAAATTGAGTTTGTCAAAATCGGGAACTCTACTCAGAAACTTCAATATTCCTCCTAAACTTCCAGATTAAGCTGACCTGCATCTGTCCGTACATCGTGGATACCGGCCTCTGCAAGAACCCCAAGATAAAATTCCCGTCGCTGTTGAAGATTTTAACACCGCAAGAGGCTGTGGAGAACATTGTTGATGCCGTCAGGAGAAACTACCAGGAGATAACCATACCGAGCTCCCTTTACTATATTAACACGGTAAGGAAGACCTTCATTAGTATTACCGAGTTCATACTTTTGTGCGTGTTCTTAGGAATATGTTTACTTTGAATGTGTGCATGTGGTGGTGGGATTCATACGACTTTTGAAGTACTCGTACTTATGAAGTGACTTCAAAAAAAGGAAGAGGTTCTCAACTTGACTGAATTTTTATGTGTTTTACCTGGGTATGCCGATCTTGATTAAAAAAAAATATTTGAAATCTAGTATTTGTCTTGTGGTCCCTTTTACATTTGATTGTAGTAGTGTGTCCCTTTTACGTTTGGTTGTATTGTGGTCCCTTTTAGATTTGACTTGTAGTTTTTGAGTTATCCCTGCGGTCACCAACTCGCCTGCCCGGCGTGGTGACTACGGGCAAAACACATGAGTTCGCGCTATAATGTCTGGTACGAACTTGTGGAGACCTATGTCCAGTAGTGGACTGTGATAGGCTAAAGTGATTCTTAGTTATCTATAATATTGCGTATTTGACTTCTCATTTCATTACTTGTCGGTGTAAATTGGAGTCGGCATGACGACAGTATCAAAAAATCGTCAATTTAATGATCTTAGGGGAACTTGTATTTAAAAAATTCAAAATACTGGTTTACTTTTATGTAAAATAATAAGATTATTGTGATTTTCAATAAAATAAAACGCTAGAATACTGCAAACGGCCATTTTGACTGAAACACAAATTACAGCGCATGACGTCTCACTATGAAACGTCAGGCGCGTTCCACTTAAGACTCACAATTCTGACCGCTGAAAACCACCCAGTAGTCAGTCCATAAGTTGAAAATGGTCGAAAATAGAGATACTGCTCTTAAAATTATGTGTGATAGCTCATTTTATTCGGAATGGCGCCTAGCAAAATTTTCTAAAAGCGTATTTTAGCACAAAAATTGTTTTCGGTTTTCACTTTTCAGCGGCCTTAGGTGGAACGCGCCTGACGACCTTGACTTTGATATAGCGTGACGTCAGAGTATGATCAGAGCCGACGCCATGACACCTGCTGCCGTTTTGTCGCGCTAATTGAAAACATATTAGAAAAATAGTTTTAAACTACCTTAAACTTAAGTTTATTACCGAAATATAGGTATTTTCGTAAATAGTAAACGTTTTCCCCATATTATAGAAGAGGTTTTCAAAATCTTTCGTCATGCCCATTCGTTTTGTTTGCGAGTAAACACAATTCTTCGTTGACAAAAATGAAAATAACTCATCATTATGACGACAAGGGTTGTATTATTTTAACTATCTTCAAAAAGAACAATTTGCTAACAGGCGATTTAATGTAATTGCTCTTGATTGTAGCAATAACAACGCACAGTTACAATATATGCAAGCTACACGCACACATAGTCACACGTCGAGGTGGTTTAAAGGTCGCTTAGTTATACTATAATGGTCGTGCGCAAAAAGTAGTCTTAATTGTTCATCCATATACCTACAGTAATCCAAGCTTGATCAATTATTAATTTCTTTAATTAAGTAGTAGGCTTTAGGAATGTTCTAGAGGAAATAGCTTTAGCTGTTGATCTATGTATAAATATTTTTAATATCATATCAAAAATTCGCTCCAGCGGGGTTCGAACCTGCATCTCCAACTGACCGTGTCGGTGCTCCAGCCAATTAAGCTATGGAACGATGTACCCGCTAGATCGAAATTTTTGACATGATGATTTTTTATTCGGCTTTAAGCAACCGTGGCGCCAGAGTTTTTAGAAGTCGGTTAAAAAGTAAAATATTTGATGACACTGTCGAAGTCGAGAAGTTTTTAAAGTGAAACTTTTATTCTATCGCCCCAAAAAAAAATTGTTCATCTATCGCATGTCACACGACGAGTAGTGATAACGTGAGAGGCGCATGGCAGATCAGCTAAGGCCAATATGGCGGTGTCTATATTTTATTCACTAAAGTTTTTTTTCAACTGAGGTAGGGCACAGCAGGAAATTTCCTGCTCAAAATATGTAGCAGCCCGACTGGGGTAGTACCTCGACCTTACAGAAGACCACAGCTAAATAATACTGTTTTCAAGCAGTGTTGTGTTCCTGTTGGTGAGTAAGGTGACCAGAGCTCCTGGGGGGATTGGGGATAGGGTCGGCAACGCGCTTGCGATGCTTCTGGTGTTGCAGATGTCTATAAGCTACGGTAATCGCTTACCATCAGGTGAGCCGTACGTTTGTTTGCCGACCTAGTTCAATAAAAAAAAAGTTTTATTTGCATCGCGGTTTCGTAAACACACACAATTGTTTTCTATCGTGATATAAACTAAAATAATGTTATTTTCCAGATGTTCCGGATATTCCCCCGAGCGGTACCTCTTCACATCAAAGACTTCCTGGACTCGGGTTTGGAGGCGCAGTAATGAGAACTTTACTTTAGAACCTTAGAATTTATCCATGTGATCAAAAGGGACCATTGAATTAAAAAAATTGTATCATGACCATCTTTCTGATTACACTGATGGTAATTTATGGCCATTTTGGTCATATTTTTGGCCGCAACGCTCATGGCGGCAATAAATAATTATTATTGGCCACGCGAATATATATTTTTTGTCGATTACGATCACTGATTGTGTAGGCAATGACTGTATAAATGTATATAAAAACACATATAAAATCGTAATTATTATATATTAATAATACAAATGTACATACTTGGAATAGAAAGTTTTTACATTTTTGTTTGTCTTTACAACATATAATAAATGGGACAAAAGTGATAAAATACTTTCTATTTGTAGTGTATCTGTTTATAGACATTTGGATGCTAAATAAATCGGTAATCATTTTTTTTTAATTTTCCTGAGCCGAATATAAAAATGCCTTAAAAATTATTTTTATAAGTTTTTAAAAAGATTTTGCAATGAAATAATTATCTGGTTAATAAAATTACCTACAAAAAACAATTTTGCATGAATGTTACAATTTTAAATAATTTCAAATAACTTTTATAAAGACCTAGTGTTTGATGTTTTAAGTAAAATTTATTTTCATTCTTATTTTAATCGAAAAACAATAAAGGAAAAATATTTTTTGAAAAATAAAATTTATTTAAAACATTAAATAATATTTTTTATATATGAATTTAATAAAAAAGAAAAGAAAAATAGAGCTTATTTAAATAACAATAATGTTAAGTAATAACGATATTGATTTATTGATATTTTATTGATAAGGTTTTGAATGCTGTATATAAGACTGGTGTAATATGAAGTTTTTATAATTTTAATGATAAGCTTATAATGTAGTTAAGTGGTGATAGACAATCGGTTGATAATATTAAAATCCCACACATTCTCAACGAACTCATAGAAAATAATTGAAATATTTTGTCTCAAGTCTCAATTACATGACGAATTATCGTCACGAAGTAGTCCTCAAAGTATTATTATCGTTCCGAATGTAATATAATAATTAAAATACAAATTCAAAATATTCAAATATTCAAAGGAACTAAGTTTGACAACCAACTAAAAAAATATGAATGAAGGCCAAAGTACCTAGATAAGTCGTAAAACAACTAAATTGTCACCGTGACGATAACCGTGATGACAACTTGCAACGACAAATTTATGATGTTATTTAATATTATCAACGATTTATATTTCGTATGTATATGCTTGTATACATTTATCTTGTTCCTGTATTTGTTGTAATGACAGTTATTTAGATATTGTATACTTTCCATCAGCCAGTGATAAAGGAACTGAACGTGCCATTTGTCATTGTTATAGTCGTTTTTTTATGCATTTCTTTTTGTTTTCTACAGTGTCATCTTTATGGGCCCCGTAAACGATCAAACTTGTTTGTCAAACATGTTTGATCAAACTTCATGTTTCATATAACAAACATATCAAAAAAACCCGCAGCCCCGCACACGATCAAATAATTTGACAAACACGTTTGTCAAACAGAAATTTAATATGAAGTTTGATCAAATATTTGATCGTCTACGGGGCCCTTTAGAACTGTGAC
Organism: Melitaea athalia; assembly: GCA_905220545.2. Classification (NCBI taxonomy): domain Eukaryota; kingdom Metazoa; phylum Arthropoda; class Insecta; order Lepidoptera; family Nymphalidae; genus Melitaea; species Melitaea athalia. Next base: position 3,803,582 of record HG992178.1, on the reverse strand, counting down.
ATGATTTCAAAATAACCGATGTACTGAACGTTTGTTTTTTTTTTAAATATAAAAACAATTATACTGCAAAGGAGTGTGTTGGTAGTGAAATTATCGATTTAAATATTTTTTTTTGATAATTATAAAGTAAAATATTGTATAAATTCATTCAAGGCAACCATGATCTTGTTATTGAATCCAAATTGTTCATGTTATTAATTAAAAAAAAGTTAACCTAATTATCAAAGCATGAATTAAATTAAATGTACAATATTATATTCACGTATTCTCCTTCTTACTACAATTAAATCTGAGTAGATTTGTTATATTGAGTAGACATTGATTGATATTTTTTTTTAAAGACTAAGGGCCTGTTTTATCTGGTTGCTGTTAAATTTTGTTTTGTATATAAGCTGTGGATAGGTTTTATCAGCAGGAGAGAGGGAAGGCAGGCTGTTACGGTCTTTTCTTTTATTCTCAACAAAATAGTAACAGCGTTTAGATTTGCAGATTGAAAAAATAAATATTGGTAAGTTATTCGTAATTAAGTAGTAAAGAGATAGAGAAATTTAATTATGTGTTGAATACGTTTATATGTCAGATAGATTTAACAGCAATCATTTTATTCATTTTTTACTCAATTATCAATGAAATTTTGTTGCATGGGATATGTATAAAATTAGATTCAATAATAATTTGCTATCACTCAAATTACGGTGATACTATTTATATGAGGGTTGTGTTATGAATGTTTAGTACAAGCGAATGAAATAAACGATTGAAAGTAATGGTTATTTTATTGAAACTCTAATTTTTATTGGCATTCTATTTATTTATGTATACATTTTATGATATAATTAGGATATTCACAAGCCTAAGGACCAGAGTCCTGTGTACACAGATACTTTTTGCATTAACCTTACTTTATTATATTGTAATTTACGGTTATACCATGGTTTTGCATTTTGACTAGTTGTTAAATCTTTTGTTTAATTATTTAAACGTTATATAAGATTTTATACTACACCGTCCCTGCATATCAATAACTTCACTAACACGAATGTTTAGCCTTCAATAAATATAAAACAATTCAACTTCCCTTAACACGTTCGCGGACGCACCGGCTATAACAGGCATCAGTGACTTACTCAGAATGACACGCCGGCTATAGCCTTTATGTTCTTTCCGCAATTTGGGGCACAACGGCTTTAGCAGACGATTTTCTATATTACTACCGTATATTTTATCATCGAGTGCCCCTAAATTGGAACTTTCAAATCGCTAGGTGTCATATAACATATCTTTTTACACCTTCGAAAGGTCACTACACTTGTGTCGTTGTGTGCGCACGCACACTGACGCACCTGTCATAGCAGCGACAATTGTATGGAAATTTGTTAGTCGACCGGCGAGTGCCCCCAGGAGCGGAGGTGTCGTGAGTGTATTTATCACGCGGTTTTCGTACTGCTATAGTGGTAAGTTTACTTAATTTTTAAAGTAAACATGGATAAACTGTTACTAATATTATATAACAATACTCATTTAATACAATATTTGCTATAAATTACCTATTTACGTTTACCTTATTTGAGTAAAACTAATAGTAAAACATGGCTACTTTTCAGATGTCTAGACAAGAACCGAATGGGAGTAAACGAAAAATTTATGATCCATACGAAAGAGAAAACGAACGATTATTGAAATTATTCAGTGATGCTTCCTCTGGCGAGCTGTCTTCTGGTTCAGAGGAACCTGAAATGCCGAGTGATAGCGAATCATTGTCAAGTGAGTCGGAACAGGATCCTTACAATGATTGTGATGGTGACTACGGTTCAGACACTAACTATATACCTAATGAAGATAGCGGGTCATCCACAACTCATGTGTCTGACTCTGAAGAGGACAGTGGTAAGGTAAAGCATTTCAAAACACCTAAGCAGCCAACTCAACGCAAACAAGTACTGTCTGTAGAATCTCCAGTAGATTCTCCAATTACCTTAAAAGGCCTAGGATCACATGTTCGTGTTTCTGCTTCGGATGAGTCAGCGGCTTCAATCGCTATTTCGTCCCCAGCTAATATGAAAAATTCACTATTATTAACTATTATATACTTTTTTCAAGTGACGGAACAACTATAGCAGACGAAGGCTATAGCCGTTGCGTCCTATATGCATAGTTATTATATCGTTACTAGTGACGGAACGGCTAAAGCAGGTAAAGGCTATAGCCGTTATGATTTTATTTAAATACTTAGTACTTTTCACTAGTGACGGTGCGGCTACAGCATTTCATACAATAATGAAGTGTAAAAGTGGCGTTGCAAAATCGGCCCTAGTGTCCGCGAACGTGTTAATACAAAACAATTATTTTACATGTACCTAACTATGTATATCGAGAGAGTCAAATAACAAAACAGTAAACAAAATTGACTCTTCATTATTAGTTAATTAAATATAACAACTAGCAAATAACTAATAGATAATTAAAAAAAATACAAATATATTACGTAAAGTTAAAAGTAAAAAATGCAAAAAATATATGTGTACATAGGCCTTTTTTTAAAACCACTAATACATTAAAATCTAATCACATTTCACATTCTATTCTCCATAATATTCCTATTTGAACTTCGAATCCGTTTTTTTTTTCGTTATAATAAAATTTAATAATGCAAAAATATTTATGTACAGATCTTACAATTTAGTAATAAATGGAACTGCGAAATTTGGCTATAATGCTTCTAAAACAGACTAAAGAAGTATAAAAATGTACAGATCTATTTGACATAGGATTTCCTTGCTACATAAAATAAAGTTATTTAGATAATTGCAAATAATATACTTCATATATCTACTTCATATTGGAGCGTAAATTGTTTTTTTTTTTTCTACGAGTATACTAATTTTATATAAATTGAGGATGTATTCTGACCTTTTAACTTCAATTTTCTATAGGTACGTACCTATTATTATCTGTATTACGAACATATTACCAAAGGTTAAAAATTAAGAATGACGTGTTATAGCTGGTATGTACGTAGCTATTTCGCATTAGCATTGTCAATTAATTAATTGTCGGTGCGAATATTCATAAATATTAAGTAGAAATTCAACCAATTTTTATTTTAAAAGTTACAAAAGTCGACAACTTTCTTTAGAATATTGTCACTCAAATAAAAAAAGAAATAAAAGACCATAAATACTACCAACTACACTTATTAAAATGTAAAGATTTAAAACAATTATGATAATTATAATATCAATTTTGCAAATATAGAATGGGATTTTGTTACTGTTTTAATTTTGCCTAGAAAAACAGAAAAGTGCTCTTGCGTACCGGCGAGAATTTAATTTATACCTAAGTTCAAAATGGTTATCGGTGTTACTCTATTTATATTACATCGTTTATTTAATGAATTGTGCCTAAAATATGTTAATAATAAACTCAAAACAATACATACACGATATGCTATTTATAAATTACTGAGGTAAAGCTATAACTTTGTTTGTGCCCCTGTTGGCAAAAATTTTACAGTGGTAGTACATGTTTAAAAAAAAAAAACAATATTATTTACATATTTTCGAAATTTTACAAATTCTTTTTGTCACTCGTAATCGTTATTTATTCAATATGATAAACCAGGCCAATAACAAATTTGTCAATGTAGGTATTGTTATTTGAGCTATTCAGAAGTATCGTCGCGACGACAACCTCGGAAATGCAATTCCGACTACGATGGATAATTGTCAAAAAGCTTAAACAGAAAATTGTGTCTAAAAGTAACGAACTTATTACCTGGCACAGAATATGAATAATAACGATTTTACAAGTGTCGAATTGTAAATTGTTCTGTAATATACATATATTAATTAATATACATAACTCTAAAAGAAAAATAATTTGCTAGCAAAAATATAGAATTCGCTAATTTATATTAAAAATAAATACATTCCTCGATACTTTTAACCATACATCAAACTACGTTCATAGTATAATACTTTTTTTATGTTCCTAAACACTATTTGTCTTGACCTAAAATAATTTAAAAAGTTAAATAGGTAATCAAAATTGAGAGGTACTGGTATCTATCAGTAGATTACGTACGTAATTTTATTTAATTTAAAGCTAATTAAAGAAAAAGTATTCAAGCTACCTTTTTCAACTAAAAAAATATGGAAGAGAAAAAAGTAAGAGGAAGACCGTGAAAAAGCTGATCTTGAACACCAGGCGCTGGAAAACGTGCTTCTATAACTCTATATAAAACTTTTGCCTTCGACGAATATTTTTTACTTAACTTTTATATACTTTGTAATTTCCTTAATACCATATTTTACGTTTACAAACCTTCAAAATACATTTGTAACTACTACAAATTCAAACTACACAGCTAGCAGTGCTCATTTCTGAACGTAAATGATCATTTATTTTATCAAACTTTTTATTATTTCATCGTTACCGCGTTTTAGACATCAATAACTTTACGACATATATACTATTTGTAACATAGGTCTATAGCCCGAGTTCTAATATATCAAAAACGATTCGTAATGAAAACGAGTCGATTTCTGAATATAGCAACATGTCTATAATAGAAGAGGATTTAAAATATATCAACATCTTTGAGATGCTGGTAGTTGCGGTCCCAGTAGCCTCCGTTGTAGAGCCAGTCCTCTTGTTTCGTGTAAGGATTGGTGCCTTGACTGAACCACCTAGAACAGAGAGTTTTTAATTTTATCTTATAGGTACGAGTAATTTATTTCATTTTCAAATATCAAATGGTTACTGCTAACTATGACAGTTCCCATTATCCTTAAGTATTCAGCGCTTCCTTTATCTTATGAATCTTCCAATGTTCTAGAAAGTGTAGGCAATTAAAAAACAAGGCCGTCGATAAAATGGACCCATGACGACCATTGCAGTCTAAAAAAAATTGTTTGGCCGCTACTATATGTAAATAAAAGAATGTGTATTTCTCCCATAATTACGAAAATATTTAGCTTCTTATGAATAGGTAAAATAGAAAAAAGTAAATAGGCGATAAATTAAACTTTTGTATTCCTGGAGAACTTAAATTATGTATTAGTTTTAATAAAACCGCTTTCAAATTACATAATATGAATCAGAATTTTCTCACGCCGATTTTCTTTGATTATTTTTTTAGCAGAACGCTTTTGCATAAACAAAAACAAGTGATGCCAACCACCTTAAATCGTCTCAAAAGTTCTTTCTACGGGACAATTTAGGCCCACATAATTATGTAGAGAATTAATATCAAATTATCTGTAATACCTCGGCTGCCAAGCATCAACGTTCTTCTTAAGACCCTTCCTCGCGGTTCTCTGCTTCTCTTCAAGCCTGGTCTTCTCGGCCGCTGCTCCGTCTATGTCACCCTGCTCCAACAACCGGATGTCCGGTCGCAGGCGACTGTCCGTGGGACACAGCTGGCCCTTCATGTCTCGTTCTAATTCGTTCAGTGACATCGCGAATTCAGTGAATTGGTAATACTGGAAAATTATTTAAGTATATTATAGTAAATTCGTGTGTTGACGGATATTTTTTTCTTTTTTTATATCACTAGGTCGGCAAACAAGCGTACGGCTCACCTGAAGGTAAGCAATTACCGTAGCTTATAGACGTCTGCAACACCAGAAGCATCGTAAACGTGTTGCCGACTGTATCCCCAATTATTGTGCTCTGGTCGCCTTACTCACCAATAGGAACAAAACACTGCTTGAAAGTAGTATTATTTAGCTGTGGTCTTCTGTAAGGTCGAGGTACTACCCCAGTCGGGCTGCTCCATATATTGAGCAGGAAATTTCCTGCTGTGCCCTACCTCAGTTGCTTTCTAAGTTACCCGTAATTTCAAATGAAAATATAACATATTATCTCAACGGACTCCAGTAATATGGGAATGATTTGTTGGTGTCTGAAAATGCACAATACAAACACCACTCCCGAGCACGTTAAGCCGTCGGTCCCGGTTGTTATCATGTACACCTGATAGCGATCGTTACTCATAGTAGGGAATATATCCGCCAACCCACATTGGAGCAGCGTGGTGGATTAAGCTCCGATCCTTCTCCTTACATGGGGAAGAGGCCTATGCCCAACAGTGGGATATTACAGGCTGAATCGAAACACCAGTCCAGATTACGACAAATATCTGTATGGTCTCACCGGGCCTATATGTTGAGATCGTTAAGTATAAGACATTAGAGACATTACTCTATATTATAATTATATTAAACAGAGGTCTAGAGGGTGGGACCACTAGATATCTATCCGATAACTAGTTGGAGCCGCTACGGGTACGCGACCCCGGACTGCTCTAGCTGCTAGTGTCACACACCCCTCCCCGTAATCCGTGGCACTGGTATCCCTAACCCCAGATCCTTTTCTCACATAAATCCTTCCCACCTATCCTTCTTCTTAGCTAAGAATTCCCAAGGAGGGTTGATGTCAGGCAGGCGGCCGGTCGTAAAATATGCCGTGCCAAATCTTTTACAACATGAGTTCCATGACTCATGTTGTGCCGACCCTACGTAAGTGGGATGAGGGCAGGGAGATGATGATTATAATTTATATTAAACAAATCACATAAATAGGTATAAGTATTTAATGCACTTTCTAGGTTCTTAAGTTCAATCAGTGCAATTTTTCTGTTTGATTTTAAATCTCTATACAACATCAATCACCTGAGCACTACTGCTGGGTCTCGGTCGAGCTTCCCAGAGCGTCACGGATCCTGGAATGTCAATGTTATAGGACTCGTCAGGTTTCGGTACTTCTTCTGAATTCTCGGCTTCATCGTTCTGAAATTAATTTAGGAACTACTTTAATATCATCTATTTATTATCTACGCATTTCTCTTAAAACTATTACTGATAAGATAAGAATTATTAGTTATGATATTGTGTTGCCCTTAATATTAAAATTCAGTTAGCGTGTGAAAATAGTGGTATGGATCATAGGAGAGTAAAATTTGCAAGATAAACCCACGATTGACGTAATGAGTTTTTTAAGTAGATACTAAATTAACTACATATTTATCTATTGAACCGATTTAGACAAAAATAAGGAATCGCTTGATTCGACTGCATTTTTTTCTTTTGTATTACTTCATAACTTTTTAATGGGTATATTTGATGATGATTGCAATTTAATTTTATTTGAAAGCTAGCTGCTTGTCGTGTGGTTCCATGTATTTAGGAGTGAGATTTTACGAGCAGCTTTTGAGTTATAAGTAATAATATTTAGTGTACTATAATACTTGACGATGAGAAATTTAAGTCAGTTTTATTATTTTTTTGTTTGAGATTTCAATTGTTTATCACCTTCTTAATAGTGCCATATATACTCACATCCTGTATAGACATAGACCGAAGTGCACCAACTTTGAAGCTGTTAAGTTTAGCGAGCACCTTCTTAGGCGTGTGCGCTGGAGTCTGTGCGTCTTCGCCTTTCTCTCGAGCCCATTGCTCATATGCGGACGCGCTGCAGCACTTGATAAACTCCGTCCATTTACCGTACAGATATTTGAGGCGCTTTTTGCTGGAAAAGTGAAGAATTAGTAGTTTATATATTGGTCATATTGATTTTAACCTACATTTTAATTTAGTACTTATAGCACTGCGTCTATTTCATACTTTTACTCCAATGTGTTGGGGTTAGAAATAAACATTTGCAACACAAGTTAGATAGAGATAGGTTTTAGATAGGCTTCAAAAGCACTCTTGAATAATCTGTCTACTAAATCAAATTAAATTCGTTTTTAAAAAATTAGCTATAGTCAGAGTGAAGAAACTACCGACAATAGAATCGACAAGAAAATCCATAATTGATACTTTGCAATTTTATGTTTATTTTTGAAGTGAAACTCTTTAAGCTCATGAGGGGTAAAATTTGAGTGACCGGTAACGCGGCAGCGTTATGACGATTAGTACTTGGATGGATGACCGCCATAAATAATTGTAATTGTAAGTTGCAATGTTAACGATTGGTTTTTTTAATTAGTTTTCCAAAGAAGTTTCACTTCTGACACGTGTAATTTGTGCGCACACAATTTTTTTTACATAATTATGATGTGTTTATAAAATACTAGCTTCTGCGCGCGACTTCGTCGGCGTGGACTCCGCTCCTATTTGTCTTAGCGTGATGATACATAGCCTATAGCCTTCCTCGATAAATGGGCTATCTAACACTGAAAGAATTTTTCAAATCGGCCCAGTAGTTCCAGAGATTACCGCGTTCAAACAAACAAACAAACAAACAAACAAACAAACAAACAAACAACCAAACAAACAAACTCTTCAGCTTTATATATTATTAGTATAGATTTTATTAAATAAAAATTGGAACTATAAACAGTGTTCGCAAACCGAATAATCCAACGTAAAATATAGTATTTCAAAAAATCAGTTAAGCACCTTTGGTCAACAATGAATCCATCGACTCTGTGCAAATCCCTGTTGTTGAAGCCAGCCGGTTTAAACGCGAGGTTCGCCTTGAGACCTGCGCCACCGTGGCAGGTCACCTCCATAGCTCCGTACTGCTCGATCCAGAGCTTGCCGACGATCACGTTGTGTACGCAGCAGTTCACATTGGTCCAGGTGTAAGCCTCGCCCCATCTATAAATAAGTATTTTTTTATTATTTTAATAAATGTCTATCACCTATTTTTTTCTTTTTTTTAACCCTATACTTGGCAGAGAATTTTAACTTAAAAAAAATAAACTTTTGCTACTTTTCTGTGTTAATAGGGTTAAAAGGATGTAAGGAAAAATAAAATAAAAATTCCCTGAATTTCAGTTTTCAGGATATATTATGTATCTTTATATGCACACTGCCATGTGCTCACTATAATAAAAAAGAAACAAAACATTAAAAATAACATGATTTTTTTAAAATACTTAAGATAAAAGTCACTAAATTATAACACATCAATAAGTTTTGAGATATTTTAGGAACTAAATCTATGAGTATGGTATGTGACGACATAATTATCACATACTAGCTGCTGTTCTCAACGGTTTTCACCCGTGTGCGCAAACAATTTCCCGTGGGAACCTATTGTTTTCCCGGGATAAAAAGCAGCTTATATTACACAGGAATAACTAAGCTTTCAAATGGTGAAAGAATTTTTTAAATCGGTCCAGTAGTTTTTAAGTTCATTAAATACAAACATACACACAAAAATACAAATCTTTCCTCTTTATAATATTAGTATAGATAGTTGTACTATTTAAAAACAAAACAATGTAAAACTTTATACTAATTTTTATCACAAAATTCAGTCGTAATGCTCTGAGATCAAAGTTTACTTAATTATCTAGCTACCGTGTAAAAATATAAAAAACTTATACACTATTGATGTAGGAAAATCCATAAAGCAATTTCGCCCTTCAACTAGGTATTGTATAGTCGTGCGTTACACTATGGACAAAAAAATTTGGTTTGGTGTTTGGAAGTTTCTACACCTACTTTTTGTCGTAAAAGACTTCCTTCCTTCCATCTTCCTAGATGACCCGTCAGGTCGTAACGAGTAGCATCATCACATAAATTGGAATGATATACTATTAGTTCTATTATATCGTCAGTAAAAATAGCTTAAAGTTATCAAGTGGCGATTTATCAATATCAGTAGATTTGAAAAACAGCTCATCTTTTATGTCTGCTACTCCTTGAAATTTCGTCCTTGTCCATTTAAGAAAAATTTAAGTAGCTGATGTAGCTGCCGCAGGTACTGTAGGTGCATCAGGTGTTGAAGGTGTGGTACTGCAGACTGAGTCTATAGATGGTGACGGTGGAATATAATTTGAATATAAGTGAAAGCAGTATAATATCAGGACCATGTTGAAGAATAGAAGGTGAGTTTGGAGTAGAATCAATAGTTTTGTGTCTGAACCTCGGCTCTTTATGGACAGAAGCAATGGTGTATATTTCTCGATACTCACAGTCATCACAATCGAAGATGTTTACATTTTCGACAGATGACGCTACAGATCGGACAGAGGAACTGTCTTCTAAGATGTACTGATGAGGCCTACATATCTGCAAATCATCTTCCGAAGATTTCGCGGGATTCCATATCAGACTTAGCTCCGCATTTAGGCACCAAAGCTCGGATTTTTTTATTCCTAGTCATCTGAAAGAAAAGTATTGCAAGCCAAGGAATAGGGATTTGGTGAAAGGGGTAATATAAACTGCTATCATGCATTATTTAAAAAAAAGCTCTGCCTGAAAAGGGCTTGAGTAAGTAGTAAGCACAGTAGGCAATGTGCACTTTACGACACAACATTCACAAATAGTTATAGTCCGTGATGTTGGCAGTGTGCATTTAAATATACACAAGAAATATTTAGTCATTCACGCTGAACCAGGCAGTGTGTATTTTAATGCACACATAACAAAAGTTATGTATTACTTTATATACAAAACAAAAAGCACAAAAATAATATCGCCAAACAATTGCATAAAGCTTTCAGAACGTAAAATTATAACAATTTAATACATATAACTTAATTAAATTTAGATAAAAAATGATACTTACAGGGCATTGCGCGGGCGCTGACGGACGGCTCGCAATTTTGTTCACCACTGACAATGTGTGTGCGAGATGGATATAACTTTCTTTTTTTTATGTAAAGAAAAGTTTAAAAAGTCACTTTGAGTTTTTACTCAAACGATTTGATGTTAAATTTTCCATAAAAAATTTTTTTAAAGTGAATGTGCATTTAAGTTCACAGTGTCAAGTATAGGGTTAAGTGAAAAATGTGACACAGCAATGGGTAACGCGTCACTACTTAGATGGGTGACCGCTTCTGAACACCACGTGATGTTGTTTTTTTTTTCAATTAGTTTTTAATTATATATAATACTTAGCGCCTACTTTTTCAATTAGTTTGACAAAGAAGTTTCAAAATATTTTTATTATCATATCAAAAATTCGCTCCAGCGGGGTTTGAACCCGCACCTCCAACAGACTGTGTCAGTGCTCAAGCCAATTAAGCTATGGAACGATGTACCCGCTAGATCGAAATTTTCGATATGATGATTTTTACTGCTGGTGTGTTAACTGTGTTACCTTAGTTATAAGTATAGTTTTTAAAGATTTCTTATAGTAATCAGACCACCTTTACACGTTGTCAATGAATGCTATTTTGTAGTATTGTTTATAATTAATTATACTTATTTGATTTGTTAGCAATAAAAAAAATTACTTTATTACAAATTGAAATGCACTATAATAAAAATCCATGATCAAAACATATTTTTCAACACGAAATCCTTTCACTTTTTTATATTTTACATTTATTTTTAGATATTTGTAAATGCCTTTCAGCTACAGTTCCGAAAGCATGACAGGTGAAGGGTTGGATACCAATTTAGAGTATGAAGTACAACAAACAAATCCTTTCTAAAAGGATAAAAGCTTCGCCTTATCGAAGCACGGGATTAAAACTTTTAATGAGAAAATGTCTTATTTTAAGCCTCTAAATGCTTAATGAAAATACGACCTCACCGTTCATTATCTTCTCTTTCTATTAAATATTTATCGTTTTGTAATAATAACAAAAATAAGTATCTGATACTTTATTGTCTTATAAAATAAAGTGTATTTTTATAATTCGATGAACTATTATTGTTTTTATTTTAAAGGTACCGAGTCACTAACGTTTCTTAAAAATATAATAAACTAGCTGACCCGGCGTACTTCGTACCGCCTAACAGTCGATTCTTTATTTTAATACTTATCCTTCCCGGAACCCCTTCACTAACACTTAAACTTTATGGTATTGTAGTAAAGTTCAAATTGACTTTGAGGTATTATTACGAATCTTTTGTGTATAGAAAATTGTTTTTTTTAGACTTTTTCAGGGAATTTTTAAAATTTTTCTCTCCGTAATAACCATCCTCGTACTTCAAGAAATTTTATAAAAAAGAATTAGCAAAATCGGTTCAGCCGCTCTCGAGATTTGCGCTTAGCAATACATTCAGCGATTCATTTTTATATATAAAAAATTATGTTGTATTTATATTGATTACTAGCTGACCTGGCGAACTTCGTACCGCCTTATATATTTTTTGTATCTATTAATTATATATATCGAAATAAAATATAGCCTATCTCTCAAGTTGGATCGAACTGCACATGGTGTGCGAATTTTATTATAATCGGTTAAGTGATTTAGGAGTCCATTGAGGACAAACATTGTGACACGATATTTATATATATTAAGATTGATACAATCATTGACATTCGGACTAGCCCGTTGGCGTGCCCGTGGCGCAGTTTTAGTGACCCTCTTTTCTGCTCCGCGGCGCGGGCGAGTCCGGTTCCCGCCTGGGAGTCTGGGTGTAATATTTATATTTCATATGAATGTTTTACTTCTATGTATATTAACCAAAAAAAAAAAAAAAACTATAACAGTCGGCTGTTACCTATACACATATACACAAGCATTGTTGCTTATCGTAGGAACTAGGAACAGACGACCGTGTGTGTATTATCCTGAGACAAAAAATAAAGTAGAGGAAGCGATACTATAGAGAACCACGTTTAAAATTATCCAGCACGAAGATATAAAAATATCTCGTAATTATGTAAAGAATGTACCTGGGCAGCTCAACAGTAACATGTCCCTTCGGTTGAATCTCAACGCTCTTGCCGCAAAACTTCAGCTTAGGGTGAACAGAGCCGTGGAACACGAAGTGGGGGCTATCGGCGTGGAAAGCCGATACTGGAGGGTGGTGGGACACCTGTTGACAGTATCGTAAAATCATTCATTATCCTGAATATAGTCAAATAGAATATTTTAATTTTTTTCGGCGTTAGGTATCATTTTTGTACTTTCATGGTCACTAATTCACTATGGAATACTTTTGATTTGATCATCCAATGTTTTTCAATGTAAATTATAGCCGTGCTTACGCGCTCACGAAAGATATCATGCGGAACGAGTTTATCAAAATAATCTAGGATTTTTTATTCACGCTTAACGTAATCTATTACATCTATAGAGCCCCTCAATTGATGAAACGCAGTTGTATATGGTTTAATTGATTGTCTATCGCTTTTATCAATCCGGAATAAGTAATTTCATTGAATGCATTTAATTATGCTTAAATTCAGCCTGTAACATCCAACTGCTGGACATAGGCCTCTTTCTCCGTGGAGGAGAAGGATTGTAGCTTAATCAACCACGCTGCTCCACTGCGGGTTGGCTGATATGTTCGATTGCTATCAGGTATTTATGATAACAACCGAGACCGAGACGTACTCTCCGAGGCACGGTGGGCTGACCCACAAGGACAGTTATCCAAACCTGATGGATTTTTACAAATATTCATCCCGTCGAGCGGGATTCGAACCCGCAAACCATCGGTGTTTTAGGTAACTACTCGCACTACTAAACCAGGAAGGTTGTTAAGTAGTTTCATTAAACGCCCTCATTCCACGCGTTTAGATCACAAACAATATCACAAGCCTTGAGTAATAATTTGAAGTGCACTCAACGATACAACCGTGAAACTTCTGCCATAAGTGAAGTCGCTTTCATGTTCCTTTGACGACGATTGAAGTTTATAACGAAGAAACTTGAGAGAAGCTTCACTTGGAGTGATTAAATTATGTGCTAAATTTGTCTCGTAACTGAATGAGAAGTAAATATTTTTAAACAAGAAATATTTGTACTTTAAGACGATTACAGCAATATATCAAACAGATACGGATAATAGTCATTTTTGTAAGAATTAGTTTTGTGCATGTAATAATAATAAATAAATATGGCTTTTATATTGCATTTTTAAGGTTTTAAAATACGTTTTATTGTGGTTTATACGAATTATATGTTATCTTGATTAACCGAAGAGCACGTATGAAAGGAATAATGAATGTGGACGAAGCGAAACAAGTATGTAAGGATCGTAGCAAGTGGGCTGGATGAGGATTGCGTAAAACCGAGATGTCTGGCGCGAACTTTTGGAGACATATGTCCAGCAGTGGACGTGATAGGCTGAACTAACCTAACTGACCTTCTTTAATAGCAACATCCGTCAGTATGTAGGCAAATGAAGGCAAAAATAAAAAAAAATACATTTTCAGCTTCAGTGTCAACTATAGATAGCCTTCGTACAAATTTTTAAAATAGCTTTGAGGTACAATGTTACAATGTGTTACAATTTCATTTTAAGCACAGATTTATGTATGTTATCAAAGGGCGACACATCCGCATCTATCTGCATGTGGCATCTGCAACTTCATCGAAATATAGCCGTAAAAATATTCCATAGTGACCCTGAAAGTTCAAAAACTTACATCTTAAGAAAATTTACCTGTTCGCACACAGCTCTGAACTCCGGTCGCTCTAACTCGTAAGTCTCGCCGAGCAGAGGGTTGAACGGCTTTCCCAGACGCTCCCAGTTCGACGCTAGAGCACTTACCGCGAATGCTGTAAAATGTTAAAGCACTTAGTAACATCCATATCATAAACACTAGGGCGTTACTTAATGTGAAGATATAGTTTCTATAAACTTACTAAACAATACGTACTCAAGTGAGAGTTAAAGTTTATGGTTACTGCTCTGTTCTTTTAGGTATAGCGTGATAATTGCTTGCCTACATCAATCACATTTAAAAAAGCAATGTGATATAAGCGTGTTCTAAAAAAAAATTACAGTAATGGAATATGAGATTAGGGTAGATTAGTGTACGGGGAGACTAGTTATAATTATATTCTATACTATAGTATAAATTTCTAAAACTTCTAACTTACTAACTTTTCTGTTTCTATATTTAGTTAAATAATATATTATGTACATTTTTAATAATAGTGACGATTAGGTTTTAATGTAAAGTCACTCACTCAAAGTCACCAACTAAAATGTTTAGGTTTTAGTGTTTCGAGAACAAAATGATCGATAATTTTTAATGTTTGGTGGTCACTGTTATAATTGTCTGATCTTTGTATTAATGTTTTAGGTATGTAATTAACAAATAAGATAGAGAAAGCGCTTTTGTGTTCATCCACCACCACCACCACTGGTGATAAAGCATCCGAAACATCGGACATCTAAAAAACTTAACAAACCGCGATAAAATCCGAAAAAGTTGTTTCATTATAATGAGTGAAATTAGCGTAAACATTAGAAAACAACATATAAATAGCCTACTGTTCTTGAGTAAAAGTACAATGAAATTTTCCATCCAAATAAAGATAGGTATAATTTATAATACGTAAAATTGTTGAGTCTCATTTAGATTTGTCTTTGAAAATTTACGGCCACCCTAGTGTCGTAGAACGATAATGGTAATACAAAACACAAATGTAATGTTATCAATCGTAAACAGCTGCGTGATGCCTATCTAAATACACATCACTCGCAGCTGGGTGGGTTTGACGGGACTATAATGAAGTCTAGAGCTTAAGGGGTGATTTAGGTTACGGAATTTTCCATTATGTGGACTGTTTCGAGTAGGGGTGGAAAGAATAATTTGTACTAAGAAATAGTGAAATTTTGGATGTTTAAAATATACTAATTCTTTTTTTTATAAATGAAAGTAGCAGAAACATAAACGAGGTTTTTTTATATCTAACGGTACATTATTTTTTAAAGTGAATACTACATTAAATTTAGGATAAGAGTATTACAGGCTACACACAATATATATTGGCTATTTCACTATAATATTAATTAATTACTTAACTACAATGTAATAAAAACACGACCATATAAAGATCGAACCATTCTTTTGACTTTTCACGGAATGTGGGTTAAGATCGTCCGAAAAAATTCGAAGCAATGTTATCATTTAGGTTTTTACAGAAAGTTTATCAAGGTGAATTGCTACCAAGGACAGAATTTATTATTCTCAAAGCGCAATTTATATATACCAAAGCTCTTTCAAACTTACAAAATGAAACCTTGTCCTCTTTTTACTTTGGCCAGTCGAGCTGAATAACTAATTCGAACGTAAAGAAAAATAGCTAAAAAGACGTGAAGGTAATTGTTCTCGGGAACGAAATTTATAACAATTGGAGCCAACTTGTTGAAACCGCGGCGGGCTTCAATGGGTCTTTTTGTGTATTTTTCTACGACCAAGTACTTTGGGGAAGCGTAATTAGGAAAGTATTGTGCCCAAGTTGTTCGGTTTCGGGATTAAATCTGTAACATATAGCATCTTTCATTTCATATTTAAATGCCTCATATGTTATAGCATATAAATATATCGCTTCCAGCTGCTGTTTTGCCCGTACGACACCAGGAGAAATAATTATTGCATATTTATAATGCTACGATTAACTGCCTTATGACTGTTGCGCTGGCGGTACGGTTCCCAATCCTTTCATTGCCGTAGAGATGGTATGTGGCCGACATACGAGTAAATCCTGATGTTGCCCGTTAAGTGTGTGGCGTTTATTTATTATTTATATATTGAGTAATAGTGAAAGGCTATCAAATATTTTCTATATATACCAGCAATGTACTCCATCCTAGCCACTGGATCGGTCTGTTCCGAAGCCATCCTGAGTAGATGAGCATATTCAAGGTACTCCAGCATTCGCTGCAGGAAGGACAGCGGCTCGTTGAATACCACCGGCATGGTGATCTTGGACAGCTCCTTGCCAACGCAGTTCTTCAGGACCGACCAGAGCGAGAAGTCACCTCGGCTGAATTGGGCAACTGGTAATGTGGTCCTGCGTACAATAATAATGATATGAATTAATAAAAATGTTGAAACATTTTAAGTGTATGAATTTTATGTAATAGGCAATTCATATTTGAAACGAGTCACAACACTAAACAACTATTTCGCTCTCTTTTAGATCTTCTAAATTTTTATTCATCATAATATTTATTTTCCTTTATATATAGAAGAATTAAACACAGAAAAATATTTAGTGTTATCTAATACAAAATTATCCCATAATCCTACAAATCTACAATATAGACATGATAACATGTTTAATACTCTTGATAATAATTAGGCACTTTAATACCTGCTAATTAGCGATTAATTAATACAATTACTCGACTACTTAGCTACACTTAAGTAATCATATTTAATCCATAGAAGCTACATTACTATCAGTTAAAATATATATCTAAAGTAGGTACTTTTATAAGGCTAGATACAAAATAACTTTATTTCTATAAGATTTTAAACAAATTGAACGACATAATAATCCTATCTGGCATTAAATAAAACTCCAAATGAAAATTCCAAAGTGCTTTTGAAGCCTATTTCAATGCGCTAATTTTGGTTTTGATTTTGATTAGAACTCCGTATTTTCAAGATAAGAATCTTATCCCAAGCAGACTGTAAATAGAAAATGTTACCAAGAAACAGATCGACGACATATACCATATAAATATTATTTATAGTTTCCTAATATTTTATTACCCGAAAACATCGTAACAACATAATATTATCCTGTTCATTAAGAAGTGAGAAACTTCGTAACGTCGTTCGGGAGAGCTCAAGGTCGAGCTTTGGATCAATACGCCTACCGGAGGGATGAGAGAAATATTTTTAAGAATAGAATATAAATAAGGATCATATAAGCTTGTGTTTTTCCAGCGGTCATAAGAATTACTTTGAAGAAATTGTTTTGTAAATATGTAATACATACAAACTGGAAAGAATATCAGAATAAATAGGGACTTATTACATAAAGAAGTAACATGTATTTTATTTCATTTTCTTTTCAAATTACTTTAAGTCATCTTGATACGTAATTCAACCTGTAATGCCACTGCTGGACTAAAACCTCTTTTTTCATTTAGGATAGGGATCGGATTTTTATCCATCTTAATAAGCTTTTTTAAATTAGAATTTTTTTATCTTAACTAATTAAAAGTTTAAGGACCTTCATATAACTGAAATATCCGAAATCTCAAGAGGGTCGTTTGGCTACTTAATGAAATTTAGAATCAAAGAAATATTAAATAATTAAATTAATATACACATTTATATTAATAGACACGTTTTTCGTTAATTAATAATTTTTAAAATGTAAGTCAATTTTTAACTAAATAGAAATTTTGAAAATTATAAGCTCTTGATCTAATTAAAATCTTTGATTACATTTTAATCAAATCTGTTTCTAATAAAAATAATCAAAACTAGAGAATGAAAATTATTATGAATAACAAGTATTTTAGGTTTTATTTAGGGTCTTTGTAACTTTACTTTTAATCAAAAAATATATGAGCCAACAGTGACCTGGATTTGTATTTGAACGGCTTCGCAATAATAAACCGTTTATCTAAAGACAAAAATTACCGAAAAATCACGTTTATTCTATGGTCCTTTATTAATCATTGATTTTTTTGTAACATATGGATATATTGGCATAAGTTACTGATATAATTACTGAATAGCATTTACTGATTTAGTAATTCGGTAAAATATATCAATTGGTGCTTTGATTGCTTAGTTGATTCTATCTTGCAAATTTTTCTGAACTATTTAGACAGTCATCTGGAAATCTGCAGTAATACAAAGACTACTTTTTATCCCAAATTTTCCACGGGATCGAAAGTGACGTCGATAAAATCGAGAGGTGCAGCTAGTAGAATATATTTAGCCAAACATGTGAAATATGATATGGGTTAAACGAACCTCATACTTAAGTGACCCAAAAATAAATTGAGGTTATTATTTATTAATTCAATACGATGTTTGTGAAATTTCTAGCGTTTACCCATTTTTTCCAACTAGGCGCAACAATTCGAGAAGGAGGCTGATAGGAGGATTTGGTTGGGCTGGGCGGCGTTTAGGAGGCTTCTTCGAGTCTTCTCTTCAAAGATACCGCAATGCTTGAAGACAAGAGTCTTCGAGCAGTGCGTCCTGCCTGTGTTAACATACGGAGCAGAGACGTAGGCACTGACGAAGGGACTGGTCCATAAGTTTAAAGTAGCTCAACGCGCAATGGACCGGACCGGGTTTCTCTCAAAGATAGGATTGGAAATGAGACTATCCCCGAGTAAACGAAAGTAACCGAGATTGCCCACAGAATTGATGGCCGTTGGAGTAGACGTGTACTGGAGTGGAGACCGCGACCTGGCAAACGCAGTGTAGGACGTCGTCCGAACCGCTACGCTAGATCGAAGATCTACGTTTGCGGAAAACCGGGATGTCTGGCGCGAACTTGGGGAGGGCTATGTCCAGCAGTGGACTGCAATAAGCTGAACTGACTGACTGACTGACTGACATATTCTTATTTAAAAATAAAGTTTTCTCAATATAATTTATATAAAACTTGAAAATTCATGAATAAAAATATGTTATCACACAAACAAGATAATAGCGAGCGGTAACTGAAGTGGAAAATCGATTAGTCTAAAATAGTCTAATAAGCGGAATAATGCGACAGGAAACCGTATAATGTTTTCTTGTTTATCTTTTTGCCTATACATATAAACAACATACGCGTATTAGACACGCTATGTAATAAAAAATAAACAATAACAAAGTTTATTATGAGAAGATACAAAAATAGCAGTTAGCAAATGAAAATTATTTGTTTTATTATCTGGCTAAAACATTACTTTTTGAAGATTTGCGGAGCCGTATTTCATTCGGAATAACAAATGAATTCGAGCGATAACACCCACGGCGAAATATGATTTAGGTGTAATGGAGGAAAAAAAGTACGCTCTTTCACGCTCTAACGTGTAATTACGAAATATACACATGCACGTATTCAAGAAACATGTATTTCTGAAAGTATAAAACAAAGTCGCTTCCCGCTGTCTGTATGCTACGCAACGGATTTCGATGCGGTTTTCTTTAGTAAATAGAGTGATTACAGAGTAAGGTTTATATGTTTAATACATGCATAATATAGTAGAGGAACACTGATAGTTTTTGCAACCGTCCGAAGACGGGGCGGGTCGCTAGTTTAAAATAAAAATCGTATTTTGCCAGGTTTATGCTTCGGTTTTTGATAATTGTAACTAAAAGATCATTTAGTATTTTTTATTTATTTACGTAAAAATTTTTTGTATCCTAAACTCGGTACTCTACTTTAGACTAGACATCTACGAATCATATTCTCCATCTATCATTCATTTTTCTTTCAAATTTATGAACTATGTTCATTTTAATGAAAATGTGGAAATATTCAACTAGTGGGTGAAAGTTTTCCATCATCTAAAAGGTAATGTAGCTTAATCTCTCAAACTACTGCGGGTTAGGTAATAATTTTCCTAACGAGAGTAACGATCGTTGTCCGTAATACACTCTCTACGTTCGAAATGTATGGTATGTGTACAGTGATGAGACAAGGACTAATACTCGGGGTGGAAGCAAATATTTTCAGAAGTACAAAATCTGCTCCGAGAGAAAATTGAAGTAGACTTTTTTGCTAATTTGCTGTACACCAGAATTTATTCGTATTTCTTTTGATATAGGTATATTTTACAAAGAAAGAACCTCCTTCGAGATTTATTCACACGAATCAGTCATAACGCATTGCGTCACGAAAATATATATTAAGGTATACAATTTTCTTTCGGATTACCATATTTATTATACTATTATTTATGTTTTTGTCGTTTTATAAATAAGACTTTAGACGTGATTGATGTGAGTGATGAATATAATTTTTTCATTTTGGGCGCCGTTTTTTTATTTAACTATAGAAATTATGACTGTACAGCAATCGTCTACCAAAAAGCGACATGAGCTTCAGTCCGACCGGAGTCCACAGACTCACTTTTTTTTTTTTTAGTTATACAAGCTTAGGAGCCCGGATTAGAAGGTCAGTCCTCCCGTGACCATGGTTGCTGTAAAGTATCCGAAACGCCGGCCATCTAAAAAACTTAATAAACCGCGATAAAATCCGAAAAAGTTGTTTCATTATAATGAGTGATATTCGCGTAAATATTAGAAACTAATATCTACAAGCTGTTTTAGGGCAGAAAAAACAGAAAAAAAAAGAAAAGGCGATGTACTCTCCTCTACAGAAAATGAATCAATATTTAAATAACTTACCAACTCAGTCAACTAAATTCGTGTTCACGCATGTTTTGTGTTGATATCAAGCGGTATTTTAACAGTAGTAGAATATAAAAGACACAATTAACTTACATAGAAATATAAATTTTATAAAAATATTAGAATTTAAACTGAAAGTCCTATATGGATTATTATTAAATGTAGTTAATAATGAGCCACCCTTCCGCAATGTATGTAACGAAATGTTCAAATTTCCCTTAAATAATACTTTAAAAGAAACAAAGATGAGAGAAATTATGACAACTTTGGTTATGGAAAACTTCAGATTGTATGGATATAATCTACTAGCTGCTGCCCGCGACGTCGTCTGCGTAAACGCTATACAGCAAATAAAGGTCCACTGCTCGTTCTCCGTAGGCGATAGCGTAATAATATGTAGCCTATATACTTCTCTACGACTTCTTAATAATATTCGTGCCAAATTTGAAGTAAATCCATGCAGTAATTTTTGAGTTTATTGAGGACATACATACAGACAAACAGACAAAAATTCTAAAAACTATATTTTTGGCTTCGGTATCGATTGTAGATCACACCCCAAGTATTCTTTTAAAAAAATATCCAATGTACAGTTTTGACTTTCCTACTATTTTATTATTATGTATCTATGTATAGATGAAAGAAATCCGGTATTAATTAATAGCATAACTTATCTGCATCCGCGCTAATAAGATTGAAGATTAATTAGAACAAGAGACTTCCGCTACAAACTTGATTAAATATTCAGCTCTTTAAATGAAAAATGAGATACGGCGCAAACAACATGAAAATTAATGGCGGAAGTTTAGTGCTAATGTAGAAGTTTATTAAACAGATTTTCTTTTCAATATATGTAACCAGGTCGGCAAACAAGCATACAGCTCACCTGGTGGTAAGTAATTACCGTAGCTTATAGACGTCTGCAACACCAGAAGCATCGCAAGCACGTTGCCGACCTTATCCCCAATTCCCTCAGAAGCTCTGGTCACCTTACTCACCAACAGGAACACAACACTGCTTGAAAGCAGTATTATTTAGCTGTGATCTTCTGTAAGGTCGAGGTACTGCCCCAGTCGGGCTGCTCCATACTTTAAACAGGAAATGCTGCTGTCCTACCTCAGTTTTAATCAATCAATTAATCAATAAGAATTAATATAATGAAAACAAAAACAACAAAAATAATAATAAAGTAAACATTATTTTATATATCTCCATACGTAGAGAAAAAAACTCACATAGTAAGATGAGATAAAGCAACTTGTAATTTAGATAAACGATAAATTTTTAGCGTCGACGGAAATTGCGTTTTGTCGTTGCTTCGAATATGCAAAAAGGAAACGAGCGAAAACGACAGCTTTGCGTTTTATTGCAGTGATAAGATGATAACACACAGATCTCCTTGTGAGTAAGCGATAACTTTGCGACTAGCTGCGATAATTTTATTCGACCTACTTTTTAACCGACTTCCAAAAAAGGAGGAGGTTTTCAATTCGGTTGTATTTTTTTATGTATTTTAGCTCAGAACTTTTGACTAGATTCGTTGATTTCGATGATTTTACTTGAGTATTTTTTCGTCTACTTACGTTGTATCCAAAAAAGATGAGTTGAACATAAAATATAAAACCATGCTCTGGCTGCTAGGACGAAACAACAAATTATTAACGGACAATAAACTGCTAATCTACGAAATGCTCCTAAAACCAGTGTGGATGTATGGGATACAGCTCTGGGGACCCTAGTAACAATTATTGTGGGGGTGTCGTAGCCAACGGTTGCCAACGGTTAGCATTTTGTTGGGAAGTGGTTGTGGCTCTGCCAACAAAATCCCAACATTGGGCCAACCGCGTAACAGTTACGTAAACGTAGCCACAACCTACCAACGTTGGGCCAACTATATGTATTATTGATTAGCCAACGTGGAATTTGTTGCGTTGGCAAAGCGTTGGCCTTACTGACATAAAAACAACTCCTAAAATCTAGTAGCATTGGGCCAACGACTCAACGATTGGTAAGCCAACATTGGCTCTATTTGTCGGCCCTACAACTTTTAAGTATGACAAACCACACCGTTGGCCAACAAAAAGGGCACATAGGCCCAACAATTTAACAACGTAAATTGCTACTATTAGGTGCTAGTAACTCAAATATTGCTATGATAAAAGAATCAAGATCACAAAATATCATCTTGCGCACCATTTCCGGTGTTCCCAAAAACGGTGAAATCTATTGCACCTTGAAAATGACCACAGTGAAGGAGAAAATTAGAGCTGCCTCAAAAATATACCAACAACGGCTTGCCCTACACACTAATCAATTGGCAACCCGGCTGAAAAGCCAAAAACATCTTAGGCGCCTAAAGGGGCATGACGTACTCTAGTACTAGCAGCTCTAGCTGCATGAGAGGGCGTACGATTCAGCCTGTAATATCGCACTGTTGGCACTCTTCCCCACGTAGGAGATGGATCGGAGCTTAATCCATCACACTGCTCCAATGCGGGTTGGCGGATATATTCCCTACTATGAGTAACGATCGCTATCAGGTGTATACATGATAACAACCGGGACAGACGGCTTAACGTGCTCTCCGAGGAACGGTGGGGAGACCCACAAGATCTACACAAACACCCAGACCACGGCAAACATCTGTATGGTCAATACAAATGTTGTCGTGTGCGGGGATCGAACCCGCAACCGCCCGCGCAACAGCCAATCGCTATCCAGTGCTGTGACTGCTGCGCTGTAGCACCCTCTTAACCCGAGAAGTGCTCTCGATGGAGAACTCACTCATCACGCCAACTATCGCACCAACTATCCGCTTATAGTCCAAGGACTGATTGCAGATTAAAACATAACAAAAAAAAAAAAAAACTTACGTTGTATTACTTGTTGATGTAATTGAAGTTACTTTTTTTTCCGTTTGCGAGTAAACACAAAATTATTACATGATGCGTTAGGCGCTTGTAACAAGATGCCATATGACTCTCCTTGTGTGTCATTGCGATCTTCAAGTTTTTCCCTATTCTAATATTTACAGCAACCTAAGGATGCTTGCAATACCAGGAGCATTACAAGCGCGACACAGATCCTACCCCCTGGCTGTTAACGCAGCGCATTCCCAAAAGCTGGACCTCACTCACCACATTAACGAAATACTTTTTGAGAGCAGTGTTATTCAGCTTGGAATCTTCAGTAAATTTGAAATGTTACAGTTGGACTGCTTCAGATTTTGAGAAAGATAATTATTTCGTGTTATGCGTAGGACTCAATAAAGTCATTGATTAATTAGAACATACGTAAAACTATGAACAAGATCTTTAAATATCATTTGTCATGGAGTATATCGTTACGTCTAAACGTAGTATTGTCACATCTATACAAATAAAAATGAATGTTGCTAAGGACAGTAAAGTAATTATTTAAAAATTTTATTTGACCCATATGGATATACTTACACGGTGTTTTTTTTTAAATTATAATTATTATAAAAATGTTAAAAGAAGCAGACAGCACCACCTGATGTTAAATGGTGTCTGTCGCCGGTGGACATCCGCACAAATAAAGCTAAACGCTTCCACCCTTAAGGGAAATTGTGTTACACTCGACACTTGAAACCCCTAATTATTATAATTCCAACAAGTGCAATTTAGTTAAATTTTTGGTGTCAGTCCCTTCATATGAATATTCGTGTAATATCGTAAATATTAGGTACCTACATCTAATTTTCCTAGAGAACAGATCTTGTAACGCCAAAATAACTACTCCTAAAATTAGTTTTCAGGAATTCTTCTGCCGTATTACATTATTACAAATTAAATTTTTAGGATTAGATACATTGACGGATTTTTAAGAAGTAACTGTTGAAATTTTTACCGATTCTTTTCAGTGAAATCTACATTTCAAATCTGTACTAGCTTCCACTCACTTCACTAAAACTACAATTTAAGAATAAAATAATGTTAATTATTTAAAAGAAATTTTGATTATATAAAAGTAAAATCCATTTAGTAGAAACAAACAACGAACAAACATTACCATAAATTAAGATCGTAGCGAATTGGTTGTTTTAGTTTGTAATTGCAGAAAACTCGTACGAAGGCAAAACAAAAACAATTTCAGCGTGTCAAGTTGACATTTCATTTTCGTTAATAAGCACTCCACTCGGCGTGTTTATATACTCTTTGCCAGCGTGTGTCGTTGATTGAAATATATAATTAAGTATATAAAATCTGCGTTTAATTAAACTTTCCTACGCCTACTTTCCCCCCTTTTTGGTGTTATATAAGTGTATGTCACGCGTTAAACAGAAAAAAGGTCTGTATATTTAAAAATCTATATATATAAAAGAGATTTCCACCCATTGACTCATCACGATATCTCTGGAACCATAAGGCGTAGAGACTTGAAATTTGGTAGGAATATTTCTTTCGCCGAGTAGAGGTCAGCTAATAACGGATTTTACAAAATTCCACCCACAAGAGGGGGGGGGGGGGTAATATCATATGTATATGGCAAAACAACGTTTGCGGGGTAAGCTAGTATTTTAATATTTTGTGTTATAAACTTGTGATATGCTTCAGCTTCTGAATAAATTTTAATTTTTTTTTTGAAGTAAGAAGAAAACTACAAAAGTTGACGATTTGTGGTTTGAACTGATGTTCTTATGGAAATATGTAGGTAGTCGTCACACTACTTAAATGATATTTTTGATTCATTCAAACTTGGGATATATTTTAAATGAAAATACCTCTTTATTTTGTTCTATAAAACGAAAAAGGCTGTATAGGTTTAATACCAACGTTCAACTCCATGTCAGGAAAGGCTACTTTCTTCACAGAATTTCAGTATCTTTTTGTAGTAGTCTGAGTCTCCCTTCGTAATAATAGAAAGAAAAAAAAATGGGTGCGTACAAAGTACTCATGTCAAAAGTGAAACTTCTTTGGCAAACTACTTCAAAAAAATTAATAAAAAAAACGAATTGAAAAAAAAAAACAAAACAAAAAGCCAATTAAAAATCACAAAACCGCTGAATAACGCCATCTATTTAGTACAATCAGAAACAGTCTTCGCAGAACTAGTTCTTCGAAACAAACCCAAAATCACGCGATTGTTATTGCTTACGTAGTTCACGTTATCAACACTAGACGTCACTAGTTTATAAGTATTTTATATTACCATCTAAAAACAATTTACATGAATATTATTTACTGTTCTTAATAATTTATAAATGGAAAATCCAAAAAAAAAAACGAATTGAAAAAAAAAACGAAAAACCAACGTCACGCGGTGTTCCCAGGCTGTCACCCATCCAAGTAGACCGCGTCGCCGTGTTGCCGCGTTAGCGGTCGCTCAAATTTTACCCCTCATGCGCCTAAAGAAGTTTCACTTCAAAAAGCTATAACGACTTATATACATCAAATACCTATCTTTATTTTTAAGTATATAATGTTCAGCTAACCCTGTCTACCTCAGTAACACAACGATACAAGGGCAGTATAATTTGGCTGTTACTTTCTCTAGGGTTGAGGTACTTGACCAATCGCTGCTTCAAATTTTGATCAAGATATTTTCTGCCGTATAATGAAAACCTACCTTCTTACCTTAATCAAAATTGTTATCCACATTAACATATCTGTTAAGATCAAATTACGACAAATCTTTGAAATCTTCGGCCCGTCAAAAAAAGTTCCAGGATTAATATTTTGAACACAAAGACCGAAGTACTGTTTCCTTGCAAATACCCCTAGAAATCTCTTAAGAGACAAGCTCAGTACAAAATAAATAACGCTTAGTCAATTCGTTACAAAAAAATTGTATGGAAATACATTTCTTTGAAGGAATTACTTTTAAGAATAATTTTTCATAAATGCAAAGCTCTAAAGAAGCGAAAGATATTACGCAACGCGCTGTATTTTGTACCTATATATAAAAATTTCAGTCGATTGGCGCCACCGTCTCTTCAACATTTTAATACAGTAAAATTTTGAACACACTCACACACATACTTCAGCCTATTGCAGTCCACTGCTGGACATAGGCCTCCACAAGTTTTGAAGCTATGTTATAATTTTTTTCAAAATAACTGTGTTTTCAAAGGAAATATAGTTGTTAACACTATATCTACTAAATAACAAACGAATAATTTTAAAATTTTTGACTACCAGTCGTTAAAAATTAGGACTATAGATAGGATTTCCCACGCGAACGAAATTGCGGGCACAGCTATATTATAAAAATAGAAATTACATTTTACAAATGGAAATTATATTCGTTTTTAGGGTTCCGTACCCAAAATGTAAAACGGGACAATAAGTAACTTCTAAATTAAATTTAATAAAAGACGAAAAGAGAAAAAGGTGCCTTGAAGAGGTTAGCGAAGACCGCCTAATAATACTGCCTGCAAGTTACCTTAAAGTTATATGCCATACAGATTATTTTAACTATCTAAAAACAGTAATAAGTTAATTATAATTTCTGTAATACCTATCTATATATTTTTATAAGCAATTCCTCTTATTCAGTACGTAACTGTATTTGCTAGCAAACGAAAAAAAAAACGACTTCAATTACATCGACAAGTATCTAATACTTACAACGTAATAAAACGAAAAAAAGTCAAGTAAATACGCTCTATTAAAGATTACTCAGAAAGTTGTAATCAGATCTCGATCTAATTTAAACAAGACTACATAACAAGTATTAGCTTTCGATGAAAGTAAGAATCATCAAAATCGGTACACCGAGTAAAAAGTTATGCGGCATAATACAACGTAGGTGGACGAAAAAGTAGTCAAGTAAATACACATTATTAGATGTAACTCTAAAAGTACTTTGACATTTTTCTTACATGACACGCAAGTTACCTTAAAGTTATAACACCTTTCAATTAAAACAAAATTGATCGAAATCGGTCCACCCAGTCAAAAGCTCTGAGCTTACATATGCATAAAAAAAATACAGTCGAATTTAGAACCTCTGCCTTTTTTGGAAGTCGGTTAAAACTGAGAACCTCCAACAACAAAACGTGTAAGGTAGGTTATACACACATATTAATCAGAGCGCGGAAGCTCTCCCGCTATTGATCCGTCGCATGACCTTGTTCATATGACCAAACAAGTAATCACATATGAAACTTGATGCGGACTTAGTTCTAATATTTATTACTATTATAATGTATTTATGTTTAGAGGTGTGGTTGTTAGGGTGAAAGATTTTGGGATAAGCAATAACGGTTGTATTATAAATGTTATTTACTGAAAAATGTTATAGATACTTACTTGGTTTAATTCTATTTTTTTACCTATATTAATATTTTGAGGATTATTTGTTTGTTTGGCAGAAATGTTTTGGGATAAGCAAATGCGATTGTAATACAATTTTCATTAAAAGCTTAAGTTGGGTAGGTAGTTTTATGTCTATTCTGATTCGCGTTACTCCAGTACGTAGAGAGTAACTACAAATTATTTATGAACTCGGTGAAGATGCGGACCAATGCACAAGTACTTGGAGAGGTAAGGAGCATCGTGGGGATTCAGTCGGTAAGGATCCGATATAAGCAGCTATAGTTCTCTTGATGGAGGGTATCCATAAGGATTACCCAACAAAAAGGGAATCGCTTCGAGATATCAATTAAAAATAGAAAGTAAAATTGGGCAGAATCTAGTTGAAATAATATTACGTATTCGAAAAGTTTTGAAAAATAAATAATAGATGTTTGTCATTTTTTAACGCAATAACTACCAATACTGCATAAAAAACTGCGTAAAGTTCGCTCATTGAATGCATAGAAATAGATTATGACCACAAGAATCGGACCAAGTGCGTCTTATTCTAATATTTAGGTATATTAGATAGATACCTTTATTATTACAGTATTAACAGTTTGACAAGTTTTTTAGGGCCACACGTGTTATTTAAATCTTTATCCTGTTATATTTATAATGTTAATGAAGATACATTTATATCATTCATCATCATCATCATCATTTCAGCCTATCGCAGTCCACTGCTGGACATAGGCCTCCACAAGTTCGCGCCAATAATGGCGTGAACTCATGTGTTTTACCCATAGTCACCACGCTGGGCAGGCGGGTTGGTGACCGATACATTTATATATTATTTGTAAATTATAAGTTTATTAAGAAAAACTTCAACCAAAAATCAATTCCACAAGTAATTAAAACAAACGAAATTCAGACTCAATTTTGTATGTTAACGAAATTCTATTTAACAAGCAAACATGAACTAAAACAATATTTAACTTCCAAATTGTTATTTTGAATTATTGCTCGCTCACTCTATCACAAAACTCTGAACTGACATAAGAGTTATATCATAACTTTAGCTTTCAATAGCATCCAAATAAAACAACTGTTCTCTCTCACCAATGTTTGGACAACCGTGAACGCGATTGTAACTTCGCTGTTTTGATGCAGACAAAACAAAACTGTTTTTCCTTTGTTTTGTAACAAAATATTTTTCATGAATCAATGGTGTTTTCAAAACTGCCAAATAATATTTAATTTTTTTTATACAACTCAGTCGACAAACAAGCGTATGTCTCACCTGAAAGTAAGCAATTACCGTAGTCTATAGATGCCTACAACACCAGAAGCATCGCAAACGTGTTGCCAACCCCACCCCTAATCCCGCCCAGGAGCTTTGGTCACCTTACTCCTAAAAGGAACACAACACTAAGCAGCTAAGTAATATTATTTAGCTGTGATCTTCTGCAAGAATACGGCTACTCGATTTATCATAGTTATAAATAAAACAAAAGTGTTACGTCCAACAGCTCCCAGTAGGATAGGAATACTGCGTTGATGGTCTGGACACACATTCACAATACACAAATGCCCAGACCACGACAAACATCTGCATGAATTCTACTGCGTGACCACTGCGTCAAAGCGTTGTCACAGCAACCTCTGAATGACTAACTTGAAATAATCAATTTGAACACGGTTTCTAATTCAATTGCTTAAGGAGCGTAGTTAAGCTAAGCGTTTTTTGAAAATTACAAAGACATATCTCTACCCTCCTGTACCTATATTACAGAATTTTTCTAAATGTACCAATATATTATAGGATCAAAATCAAAATTAAAAATTACTCTATTCTCTAAAAGCAACTTTTTAATCGTCATTTTACAAATGAAAATCATATTAGTATTTTTATTAAAAATTATTTAATGTGAATGTAAAGTTTCCACCGATTCCAAATGTAGATTTTGCAGTGAAAAATCGGCAATAAATTCCGCAGTTCGATCGACTTGCCGAGATAAATTGAAACTGTATAACTGGCCTTAAGGGACGTCAAGACTCGATCGATACCAGCCCGGCGTCCGTTACCAGCATCCTTTGAAAACACACCGGTTTCAAGGACATTTGAGAACGAATATTTTTGTCCAATAATGCGAGGAAAATTGGAGCAATTTATTTTTGTGACAGTTTTGTGGAATTATTTTGGCATTACCTATTATTTATAGAGTATTTTGATAACGCGTATTTATATTAGAAAGCTAAGTATTTACGTCTACCTACGTTGTATTACTTGTCGATATAATTGAAGTCGGTTTTTTTCTCGTTTGCGAGTAAAACAAAATTATTTCACTATTCATTATTGACAGACATTGTTTAATTAAAAAAAAATATTTTTCGAAAAAAAAAATGCGGGACGTAATTCGCTGGGTTAGCTTGTTTAAATTTAAATTTAAAAATCTACCTGAGATTAAGCAGCCTACACGAAACACAGTTTATTGTTTTAAAAAGCTAATACCGAAAGACAATAACCTTTAATTTACTCAACTTGAAAGTAAAGACCTTTTGGAGTATATAAAATAAATGTAAAACTTTCGTTCGTTGCTAAAAATATATTGAATTTTTTTGTTTATTCGAAATTCTATCTACGAGTCTTTCATTATAATTCTTTTGAATTGAAATTTTCCTTTCTCTTTATAAAAATATAAAAAACAAGCTCTGTGTTTTACGGTTTATTAAAGACTCTTATTTATGTAACTCGGTCGGCAAACAGGCGTATGGCTAATCTAATGGTAAGCAATTACCGTACCTCATAGACGCTTGCAACACCAGAAGCGTCGCAAGCGCGTTGCCGACTCTACCACTAATCCCCTCATGAAATCTGGTCACCTTACTCACCACAGGAACACAACACTGCTTGAAAGCAGCACCATTTAGCTGTGATCTTCTGTAAGGTCGGGGCACTGCTCCAGTCGGACTGCTCTAGATTTTGAGCAGGATGTTTCCTGCTGTGCCATACCTCAGTTAGAACTCTTGTATTTATTTAAAAATTAAAATAAAACTTTAATCTATATAATTATATAAAAGAGATTTCCACCCATTGACTCATCACGATATCTCTGGAACCATAAGGCGTAGAGACTTGAAATTTGGTAGGAATATTCCTTTTGGCAAGTAGAGGTCAGCTAAGAACGGATTTTACAAAATTCCACCCACAAGAGGGGGTTGCGGGGGTAAATAACATTAATGGCAAAACAACGTTTGCGGGGTCAGCTAGTTACTAATAAATTAATACTACTTATCTGAATATTATTTTAAAGTATAATTATTATATTAGCTATACTTATTATTTAAATAGATATTAGATTAAAATCTTATGAGAGGGCTGTTTCACAAATTTCTGGTAACGATCGTTATTCAGAGTATAATGATAAAAACCGGGAATTTTGCAAGCTAAGCTGCCAAGCAAAGTATATCACAAGTAAATATAGGTATTAAATATTTATGAAGCTCCACATCCCTTATTGTACTTACGTATCCCTTATTATACTTAGTTACTGATACACAAAACCTTTGACCTCAATATACTTTAGACTTTCTTTAATCTATAGTTTATCAGTATAACAGGCTATCAGCTAATAACAAAAAATGTTATGTGGATCTTATGTCAAGTTTTTAATCGTAATGAAATAGACAAAGATTAATTTTTGTTTTTTAA
This sequence comes from Melitaea athalia, assembly GCA_905220545.2. NCBI lineage: Eukaryota > Metazoa > Arthropoda > Insecta > Lepidoptera > Nymphalidae > Melitaea > Melitaea athalia. Next base: position 3,771,626 of record HG992178.1, on the reverse strand, counting down.
CCGACGAAAAAACGGAGAAGGTTTTTTTTTATGTAAGTAGGTCGGCAAACAAGCGTACGGCTCACCTGATGGTAAGACCGTAGCCCATAGACGCCTGCAACACTAGAAGCATCGCAAGCGCGTTGCCGACCCTATCCCCAATTCCCCCCAGGAGCTCTGGTCACCTTACTCACCAACAGGAACACAATACTGTTTGAAAACAGTAATATTTAGCTGTGGTCTTCTGTAAGGTCGAGGTACTACCCCAGTCGGGCTGCTCCATATTTTGAGCAGGAAATTTCCTGCTGTGCCCTACCTCAGTTAAAAAACGAGGTAGTAAGGTTCTCAAGACGACGCGTATCTAAATTTTTTTATGTATGACAACGCATAACTTTTTTCAGAGTAATCCGACTTTCATAATTCTTTTTTTATTGGAAACAGTATACTCCGAAGTTGGTCCCATATAAATTTGAAAATAAAAATCAAACCCTAAAATAAGCATGTAGTAATTAGAGGATTATAGCCACAAAAAATTAACAATAAAAAACTTTTTAACAAAAAAATTAAACCGCCGAAAAACTGAAAAGCAAAAAATAATAAACCTTTTGTATTTAACCTTAATAATTAACTTCTTAAAGTAATGTAAGTATAGCTAAGTAATGTTGAGTCAGATTAATTTTTTGTTAAAAAGTTTTAATATTACGCCTATATTTGTATATGTTTCGTAATTTTTAATCTGTATTATAGTTTTGTTTTATAGATACATACATAATAGACCAAGCTTAAGGCACGATGAACGTTTGTATGTGGTCTTTAAAAATGTCGTGAGTGGGAAATGAACCCGTGCCATTCCAAAACCCATTGCTGCGACCGCTTAGGCCTGTAACATCCCACTGCTAGTCATTGGCCTCTTTCCCCGTGTAGGAGAAGGATCAGAGCTTAATCCACCACGTTGCTCGAATGCGGGTCGGCAGATACATATAATCCCTACTATGAGTAACGATCGCTATCAGGTGTACATGATAACAACCGGGACCGACGGCTTAACGTGCTCTCCGAGGTTGTCGACCGTTATGTTTGAATAATTTACTGGTATATAAACCATAATTTTATTATAAACTAGCTGACCCGGCGAACTTCGTACCGCCTAACAGTCGATTGGTATTAAAGTTCAAATTGACTTTTAAGTAGATATTATTACGAATCTTTTGTATGGGAATATAGAAAAGTGTTGTTTTAGACTTTTTAAGGCAATTTTTTAAATTTTTCTCTCCGTATGAACCATCGTTGTACTTCAAAGAATATTATTAAAAAAGAATTAGCAAAATCGGTTCAGCCACTCTCGAGATTTGCGCTTAGCAACACATTCAGCGATTCGTTTTTATATATATAGAGATGAAGAATTATTTACAATTTCCAATTTAAAACGAAAAACAAAAATTCACAGAGTTTATAAAAGTTAAGTCGTCTAACTAAGCAAATAAACCCAACAAAGGGATGCGCACTTAAAGGAACGCCATATTGAATAATTGAGTTCCAGGACGAAGTTTATATCTAAATGAAATGGATGAGTAGCTTCGTATCAAATGTACCCACAAATTTAATTTCAATGTTTTCGACTGTGCATTAGGTACTTGCGAATACAACTCAGTTTTACATGGTTTAAAACCCACTTTGAGTTTTGATATATTATATGAAAGATTAATGTATATTCAGGATTACTATTATTTTTACTTACCTACATCTTTCATATTTACAGATAGATAATTTACAAAATTATATCAATAATTTCGGTCTTCAAATTTTTACGAAGTTTGTAATCTCTACCTCATTGATCAATTTCTTTCATGTATTCTCTATGCTACTTGACATTAGCATAATATAATCATCTGGCTAGTAAGTAGTAGGAGATCCGAACTAGAGACGACCTTCACAATCATTATTAATAGATGAAAATTATTTTATATTTATTTTAGTATTTTGGAAAAAAATCGCAAAAGGGTTGCCTGAAAAATTCCTAGCCTGATAAATTTTATTTACATAGATTATCTTTAGTTATAATAATATGTTTGAAGTCTGTGCGTAAAATCAATCAAAACTACATAACCAATACTAGCTTTATGTATAACTAGCAACCCGCCCCTGCTTCGCACGCTTGCAAAAACTCAGTGTTCCTCTACTATATTATGCATGTATTATACATATAAACCTTCCTCTGGAATCACTCTATTTATTAAAGAAAACAGAATCAACCGAACCTAATCAAAATCCGTTGCGTAGTTTTAAAGATCTAAGCATACAGGCAGCGGGAAGCGACTTTGTTTTATACTGTGTTTATAAGGGGTATATTTATATACCAGATGTCTCTTGTGGATTTACCCTTCCTTGACACTTGTCAGATTGGTTAACATTCATCTTATAAAGTACATTTCTATGATTAGAGCCTCCATTACCTAAATTGGAAAAGTCAAACTTTGTAAAACCCAGAATATATAAGTGAAATTAAAATGTTTCTCGAGATAGCTTATGATAATAATAATTATAATAATTTTATTACACAATTTTTTACTAAGATAAGTCCATTAGATTATCTGTGATACAAAAAAAAAATCCGGATGGAAAACAGCCTAAGTCGCTACAAAACACTTATTACAGCTTTAACTTTAACTAATTGAACAGAATTTCGCATGCAAAAACAATTTACCAAATGGACGAGTAAGCCACTAGATTAACATGTTCAAACGTACTGGCATTTCAGGTTATTATTACACAACTAATGTAGGGCTGAAACAATGATTACCTATATTGTAAGTTGTACATATACTGACTTAAAACTCGTGTTAAACATAATCTATTTCATATTACTACGGATAGTTATTTGGCTGGTTACCAGATACTAATAAACAATTAATAATAGACTAGCGTTTTTGGTAGCAGGTTTGGCAGCATGATACTGTTTTGTCTGTGTACAATTCCTTGGCAACAGGACACTGGTAAAATATACGTACAATTACTATAGTCGTGTAATATAGGGCTGCAAAAATTTCTACTTACTTCACCATAATTATCTTAAAATGACATTAAATTCACTCAATAAGTATCTTATGACAATCGTTTTAGTGTAGCAAGCAAAGCCAGTAGTAGCATAAGCGTGGAGCTTTTAGATTTTTGTTCCGGGCAGATATTTGTATTTGCACAAATATTTGTTTCTGGACTGGATCACCACACCGTGTCTCAGACAGCACATAAAAAATCCTGTAATCGATCGTTGCTCGTGGTAGGAAAATTATCCGTCAGCATTCAACTACTCCACCTTTATAAGCCACTGCTCGACATTTACAGCCCATAAACTTCTAAATAGACTTAAAAAATGCGCGTTAAAAAAATTATACGCTTTAAATTTATAAAATTTGTATTGTTTATATATTTTGTCATAGAAATAAAAAAGTAAGTATATAAACTCTCCAGTTTTATAAAACTACTATTAAAATGACAATATACAGCTTAAATCATTTGTTAATCTATACTTACTAATATATAAAGCTGAAGAGTTTGTTTGTTTGTTTGTTTGTTTGTTTGAACGCGGTAATCTCTGGAACTACTGGGCCGATTTGAAAAATTATTTCAGTGTTAGATAGCCCATTTATCGAGGAAGGCTATAGGCTATGTGTCATCTCGCTAAGACCAATAGGAGCGGAGTCCACGCCGACGAAGTCGCGCGCAGAAGCTAGTATATTAAAATGTTTTCATTGATTCCCTCTCACGAATAACCTGAAGATTAAAGTTCAAGAAAAGTTTACAAGCGCTCTTAATCATTAAGGGCACTTGAACTAAATAACTCCATTAAGACACACTTATTTTGGTACCATTTTTATTTAGAAACTAAAACAAAAAAGGCGTTAAGAAGAGAAAACAGTTTAATTTATGAGGGGTTTAAATTCGAATCATCGCAGTTTAATTTTCTTATCATCACATAGTATAAAACAAAGTCTCTTCCCTCTGTCGGTCTGTCCGTATGCTTAGATCTTTAAAACTAAGCAACGAATTTTGATGCGGTTTTCTTTAGTAAATAGAGTAATTCCAGAGGAAGGTTTATATGTCTAATGCATGCATAACATAGTAGAGGAACGCTGATAGTTTTTGCAACAGTGCGAAGCCGGGGCGGGTCGCTAGTTTTGAATAAACCTAATTTTCAACAGTCTTCCTTGAGTCATGTAAGTACATAGCCACTCGTTTGAATGTATAAAGATACCACTCAGCAGATAAACAACACTAAGCTTTAATCAATTTTCCTTTACAGAAAATAGGGCATTTACTAAACAATAGTAGATATACATATAGTGACTGATGTTTACGATACAAACATCTTAAAAATGTGTAAATCTTTCATTTTATTACAGTACCTAATCACAAGAAATTTGAATATCACAAAATTGAATAAAAATGGAATGAATGGAGAAATTGCAATAAGTGTTGAATTTTATGTAGTATATGTCCTAAACTATTTTTGCCTGAAACATGTACTCCAAAAACCCTCGTCACTTCGTGATATAGCCGAAAGCGTCTGTGCTTTTTTTAAGCTATTAAAAATTAATATCTATACTAATATAATAAAGCTGAAGAGTTTGTTTGTTTGTTTGTTTGTTTGTTTGTTTGTTTGTTTGTTTGAACGCGCTAATCTCAGGATCTACTGGTCCGATTTGAAAAATTCTTTCAGTGTTAGATAGCCCGTTTATCGAGGAATCTAAACTAATATAATAAAGCGGAAGAGTTTGTTTGTTTGTTTGATTGTTTGTTTGAACGCGTTAATCGCAGGATCTACTGGTCCGATTTGAAAAATTCTTTCAGTGTTAGATAGCCCATTTATCGAGGAAGGCTATAGGCTATATATCGTCACGCTAAGACCAATAGGAGCGGAGTCCACGCCGACGGAGTCGCACGCAGAAGCTAGTATTAAATATTTATATTTTGTAAAGGAAAATGATATTATTAAATACAATAATTATGCCACAATACAATAATTATGTCACAATACAACAATTATTTTAATTAATTTTTTTTAAAGTTCTTTTATTTAGTGAGATATACATATATTTCAATTAATTTATATTTTTTTAACTAAAGATTCAATATTTCTATTACTATTTAACTGAGGTAGGGCACAGCAGGGAATTTTCTGGTCAAAGTATGGAGCAGCCCGACTGGAGTAGTACCTCGACCCTACGGAAGACCACAGCTAAATAACACTGTTTTCAAGTAGTGGTGTGTTCCTGTTGGTGAGTAAGGTGATCAGAGCTCCTGGGGGGATTTGGGGATGGGTTGGCAACGCGCTTGCGATGCTTTTGGTGTTGTAGACGTCTATAACTTGCTGAAAGTTCCAAATAAAAAATGATGATTGATGGGAAGTTATTGCATGTAAACTATTGTGGGTTTGAAACAGGGATTCCAAATACTTTATTCAAATTTTCATATGTTAAAATACAATTTATATCTGGGCATTTTTCGATTCAGATAAATCTATTCTTATTCCCAATGGAACTTAACATTTTATATCGGAGTTTATCCACAGGGTAAGCTACGGTATCTAATTGCTTACTATCAGCTGAGCCGTACGGATGTTTGCCGAACTAGATCAGTGGCTGCACATTTCTGTTTCACCCGTGTAATATTCGATCCCACGGGAATGTCGCTAATATATCAAGTTTCATCGAAATAACAACAGTAATGTTTTCGCTGCTTACAGATGGAATACCATACATACGTAGATGGAAGGCCATCTACGTATTTATGGTCTCAAACTTTCGCATTCGTAATAAGTATTAGTAGAATATTTATTTCACATATTCGAAACAATTCAACTTTTATTACCTATACGATAACATTATCTTCAAATTACTCTAGACTGACCTTCATACACCTAAATCTCTATTTTATGATTGCACATTACGCAGACAGTTACGGCGGGCAATAAAAGTTTTATGAACTCTTAAAATCATTTCAATTTATTGTGACATAGCTTTATATGTGTAACAATTAATATAGTTATAGGAAAAGCTTATATCTATGGGAAAATAGTATTCTATGATCCAAAACGAATGCGGCAGCTACTGGTGTAAGACAATATAAAATAGTATAGGTATCAATACATATTATAAAACAAAGTCTCTTCCCGCTGTCTGTCTTTCCCTAAGTATGCTTAGATCTTTAAAACTACGCAACGGATTTTGATGCAGTTTTTTTTAATAGGTGGAGTGATTCACAAGGAAGGTTTATATATACATGCATAATATAGTAGAGGAACACTGATAGGTTTAGCAACCGCGCGAAGCCGGGGCGGGTCGCTAGTACTGTATAAATATATTACTGAATAATGAAAATACAGAAATAGTCAAAATAATAATTATAGTCATATATTAAAGAATAGGACATGATTAAACTATTAACTAATTAAATAATTATTTTCTCGCAAAGGAAAAAAAACAGTCTTTAATTTATATCGATAAATAAGTGATGAGAAGTCAAATACGCAGTAGGTATAACGGATTACTCAAACTTTGCCCGTCAGATCTCGATCAAATTTTAAAGGTACCATTTATGATACTCACCATCTTTTATATAAAAAATCAATCACCAAAATAGGTAAACATAGAAAAAAGTTATGAGGTATTAAACAAAAAAATACAGTTGAATCGAGAATCTGATCAACCATTTATATAGCTAACATTGCATAAAATCTCTTATTAAAATTTTACGAAGTTAACATTACATAATTTAAATTACACTTTTCAAACAAATATTTGATATTAAACACCCTTAAGGTAATTATTATTCACACGTTACTCCCACAGGGATTCCTGTATTAAGTTATATCTCCCACCCACGAGGAGGGAGGAACTAGGAAGGCAGTATTGAGTGCCGGCAATCTGAGGGAAATTGATTATTATGATGTTGAAGGATAGCCCTAAAAGCTGTTGCTATTTCAAAGAAATGTTTCATACTTAAATGAATGCCGCGAATTATTCCGCAAATATTCCTACACAAAAAAATTTAATATAGGTAACTCTTAAGATTTGTACACTTTTATATGATATTTTTATTTCTTTTTTTTTTTTTTTGTAGTGAAACTTTGTTAGAATCGTAGTAATTTGAAACTCGATGAAACGAAAATGCGTCACGATAAGGAAACAAACACATAAATGTAGACCATTAAGTCTGTGAGAGAATGAGATAGAACACTCGTACATTACACAGTATTTTATATTCTCGGTGGAAAAAAAAATTCACGCTTATTTTCAGAAGTTTCACTTCTGCCGTGTGTGGATTGCACACACACTTTTTTGTCATAATAATTTATAGTCATGTACAGATGTCCTGTGTAGTTGTTTTGCGTTTACATTTATTTAATCTATATATATAAAAGAGATTTCCACCCATTGACTCATCACGATATCTCTGGGACCATAAGGCGTAGAGACTTGAAATTTGGTAGGAATATTCCTTTCGCCAAGTAGAAGTCGGCTAAGAACGGATTTTACAAAATTCCACCCACAAGGGGCGGTTGCGGGGGTTAATAACATATTATATGGCAAAACAACGTTTGCGGGGACAGCTAGTCTATCTATACAAATAATAAAATGGTAGGAAAGTCAATGTATGTCCGGGATAAACTAAAAAAGTACTGCATGGATTTACTTCAAATTTGGCACGAATATTATTCAGAAGTCGGGTCAGAAACATAGGCTACATATTATCACACTATCACCTACGGGGAACGAGCAGTGAACGCACGCAGACGACGACGTCGCGGGCAGCAGCTAGTATAAGTTAAACGTATAATTTTATATTTAACACATCAAGTAAAGCGTCACTCACTACACGAATATCTATTTTACGTTCATGCTAAAGAAGGCATGGAGATCTTATTTTCGGTAATGTTGCTTTTTAACGTAGGTAAACCAATGTTAGTATAATTTATTGGAGTTTATTGGAGTTTCCTCCTTAAGAATCGATTTTCATATATAAGGCCCCCGGTATGAAAAAAATATGAGGAGTAAAATCTACTGAACGAATGACCTCGTTACGTTTCTCGTAACGCCATCTATCGAAACCGAATAGGGTTCCGATTGGTTGCATAAAGACGTTGTCTAATAACGCCATATTAGATAGATAGATGGCGTTATTTGATACGTTTATTTACCATTCGATATGGTACCTATTCTTTTTTAGACTAGTAGGTAAGCCTTTTTGTGCCTATATAAACAGTCGATCTGAAGGAGTAAACTCCAGTCGTGCGACGGAGGTGACACACAAACTTTTTTGTTTAAGTCAGAAATGGTATGTAGTAGGTATACCTATGTAGTTTTGTATAATGCCTCGCGCTTGTATTAACTTACTTAAGTATAATAATAAAATCATTTTAACATACATTTATGCTTTCAATTCTCTGACAAACGAATCCGACAATCGCTAAAAAATTCTATCTGTGAAATACCATTATATATATAAATCAAACTACAGACACAGTCTAACATCACAGAAATGGCATTAGCTGTATTAATGGTACGTGTTTAAACCACAAACAACTTGCTATGCATTGAGTTGGCTGAGCTAATAGCATCCATTGGCATATGCGCTAAAGAGAGAATAGATAATCTGAAAATTTGGCATGAACGTTACTTTCGTAAGGGGCTGTCTCCACGAGCGAGCGTATCGCCGGCGATAGTATCGTCGTGCCACCTATTTCTATACACTCTCTCATCACTCTCTATGGAGCTGTGGAGACAGCCCCTTAGTGTGGACGAATATTGATAAAGTTTTCGTGAACATGCCCAACCTCACGAAACTTATAATACTTTGGTACAAGCTGGGTTAGTTCACGTATCGTTGCCTCCCACTATAACCCGGTTCTTATATTAAATTAGAAAAGATTCGTTATCTCACGTACTGTTGCAATTTACACGTTCAATCGATACCGTTCCGTTCAATTCATCTTTAAACCATTACACGTACTCGAAAAGTCTTTCACGATAAAAACGAACCGATTCTTGAATGTAGAAACAGGAATTATACTTACTATGTATATTGTTAAGTAATATTAAAAAAATTGTATTGAACATTATTAACTCAAAAGCTATCAATAAATTCACCGAAAACGTTTTCTGCAAACAGAGTGATGTTAATCGATGAACACTTTCAACTTTACAGGACTTACCGCGATCACTGCAGCCTATCGCAGTCCACTGCTGGACATAGGCCTTCACAAGTTCACGCCGAATGACGTGAACTCATGTGTGATGCCCATAGTCACCACGCTGGGCAGGCGGGTTGGTGACCGCAGGGCTGGCTTTGTCGCGCCGAAGACGCTACCTTTCTGCGATTGTTATTTTGAAACTTCCGATATTTTGATGACGATGCAGGTGCCATGGTCGCGAGTGACTCAACTGAGTCGGGAGTTAAGTCCCTCATAATCAAAAGTGTTCATAGTTACTGTGAAAGTTTAAAAACTTATGTAGGTACATCAAGGATACACAGGTGTAATGTTGTCGTATTAATGTTACGTAACATCCTTCAAACAGCTCAAGCAAACAATAAGCTTTAAGCAAAAACAACTCACCTATACTTGCACAGCCGACGATCATGTTCCATCTTACAACTTCAACGCCCGTCGCTCCTTCCGGCGGTGTCGCTTCGTACTTCACAACACAAATATTTGACAGTACCCCTTTGTTTAATACTTAGTTCCCATTATCTCAACGCTGTAATGTTTGTTATTTGAATTTTGTGAAGTGAATTATTCTAAGCAGTCAACATACAGTGCTTAAATTTCTGCGGTGTGTTAAGTTCTCAAGCGGTGACAACATATTTACATACAAATATTTAGTTGTAGCACAGAAGCAAAGGTGTGTATTAAAAAAAAAGAAAATTAAAATATTTTATAAGGATCGAAGTTTTCCATTTATTATTTTAAAATTATAGTAATCACCTAGCCTTAATAATAGCTTTCATAAATTAATAGTGATAAATCGCTGTCACTTAGCTGATCACTTTGTAGTTTTATAGAACGCGCCTGAATGGTTTGCATATACTGATAAATGAGAATGTCTGATTTACTACAATTTTATTGGTCAATGGCCATGTCTAAATGGAAAAATAATGAAACAAATGTCTTGGACAGTGATATATTAGATATCAAATCATAATGACGCAAGATCGTTAAGCTGAATAAGAAATACCGCACGAAATATACCAACTCACTGTAAAAATATAAATTAATCTAACAATCAGGAAACACGTTAAAAGTTAATTAAGGTAATATTTATATAGTAGAACGCGTGAGTCATAAATAATTACGCTCGGAATTATGTAAGTAAAAGCTTTTTTCAGCTTTCTCAATGAAACTGACCTTTGTTAAGGTCATGAAAAATATAAAAAGTTGACATTTTTAAAGAAAGCAAGTTTTACGTTTTGTAGATTATATAATAAAAAGTAACGTTATAATCTATACTAATATATAAAGCTGAAGAGTTTGGTTGTTTGTTTGTTTGTTTGTTTGTTTGTTTGAACGCGGTAATCTCTGGAACTACTGGGCCGATTTGAAAAATTCTTTCAGTGTTAGATAGCCCATTTATCGAGTAAGGCTATAGGCTATGTATCATCACGCTAAGACCAATAGGAGCGGAGTCCACGCCGACGAAGTCGCGCGCAGAAGCTAGTAAAAATATAAGTCTCTCATTGTGAAACTATCCGCATGATGAAAGTAAAGAGTTCTGTACGATTCAGCCTGTAATATCGCACTGTTGGGCATAGGCCTCGTCCCCATGTAGGAGAAGGATCGGAGCATAATCCACCACGCTGCTCCAATGCGGGTTGGCGGATATATTCCCTACTATGAGTAACGATCGCTATCAGGTGTACCTACATGATAACAACCGGGACCGACGGCTTAACGTGCTCTCCGAGGCACGGTGGGGAGACCCACAAGGACTGCACAAACACCCAGACCACGGCAAACATCTGTATGGCCAATACAAATGCTGTCGTGTGGGGGGATCGAACCCGCAACCGCCCGCGCAACAGCCAATCGCAATCCAGTGCTGTGACCGCTGCGCTAACGCGGCGTCTGTCTAAAGAGTTCTGTAGGAGTTATGTAATTAATTATATCTAGAATTATAATGGAAAATTAATTAGCCTTTTAACCTATATCTACTCGTATATATGAAAGGGAAAGGTCACTGACTCATCACGAAATCTCAGAAACTATAAAACCTACAAACTTGAAATTTGACAGGTAGGTTCATTATAGGGTGTAGACATCCGCTAAGAACGGGTTTTACGAAACTCCACCCCTAAGGGAGTAAAACGGGCGTTGGAAGTTTGTATGAGTCCTATGTTTTTGAAGTAAGAGACTTGAAATTCAAAATGTATGGCTCTATAGATGATGTTGAGGTGTACTAATAATGTATCTTTAGAAATCAACTCCCTTTTGGGGTTAAAACAGGGGATGGTAGTTTGTATGAAAGTCCAATGAAAAATAATATCCATCGATTTCATTGATTCTAAAAATTCGTCTAGATATCTATATTCATTGTTTTTATCTTTCTTTTATTTTTTCCTTTCATTAGGTATTTAGCTTTTTCGAATATAATTGATGATGGATGATATTTATTCAAGGTTTTACACAACTCGGAGAAATTAAAATTTTCAAATACACAAAAACTATAAAAAAAATATAGTTATATACGAAAAAAAGAGTCCGTGCGCGAAGGGCATGCCTCAAGCTTAATTGTGTAATAAACCGCTATAAAAGTGAAAAATCAGGAAAAATTGTGAGTGAGAAGTCTCCTGGAAGGAACGTTTTTCCGCCGGGTATGAAAAAGCCTTTTTCCCCGAAGAACAACGTCACGAGATGATGTTATTAAAATCCTTCACCTTACTAACATTTTAATCCCACGCCCATTAGTTATACTGATTCCCTTTAAAAATAACTTTAAAAAGAGAAAAAAGGATTATGCTTAAAATCAACTAGAAACTGTTAACTTTTTGATAATAACGGCCTTCGTTATTATTAATTTATTATTTATTTATATATTATATTTGTACATTTTAATGGTTATCTAGATTACCTCAGCTTAAATTGTATGTAACTGTGTATGCACAATAAAAATACGAACACGAAATAAAAGACACTGACGTACCTATATTTATGTAATTGGGTTCGTTTCTTTTGCACGTTACCATTTCAAAACAACACTAATACTGTTCAACTACATAAATCTATATATATATAAAAGAGATTTCCACCCATATATTGACTCATCACCATATCTCTGGAACCATAAGGCGTAGAGACTTGAGGTAGGAATATTCCTTTCGCCGAGTAGAGGTCAGCTAAGAACGGGTTTTACGAAATTCCACCCACAAGGGGGGGTTGCGGGGGTTAATAAGTAATAACATATATGGCAAAACAACGTTTGCGGGGTCAGTTAGTATGTGTATACTTGTATTGTGTGTGAGAAAAGATTTTATTTAGAACAGAAGGTGCGTACGTACCTATCATATGCAAATCATTCATACGTATAAAGGAATGTGCACTGCAGATTCAATGCAGTATGAAATAAATACGACATAAAAATGTGTTTACAGACAATAAAACTTTATTTCTATTCAAAAATTTACTTATATAATTATAACAAAACTGTATTTTTCCATGAAAGACTACACTTCTCTCACTTTTTCACTGGTTTCGACGTTTATGGCCACTGTTGCTCTTTGTTATTGCAGTGTTATGTTTCGTAGCCTATCTTATTTACGATAATATTTATTTTTATGTAAACCAATGTTAGTATAATTTATTCAAAAGTTTTAATGTTTATTAGTTACAAATATATACCAATCTTTTCTTTCTATGATATTACAATAGATATTAATTACAACTAATATTATGAATATTTATTGTAACATTAAAAACATTTTTTTATAAGTCATTTTTTTAGAAGTTTCCTTGAATGCATATTTGACTTAATTCAATACTACTTATATAAATTTAATACAGTTTTCATAGTTTCGTATTTATCATAGTTCCTAGAGATAGAATTTAAAGTGTGGCACTTGCTTCATATTATAATATATAATTATTGTACCGGTTATCGTATATGTCTTCCCAAATGGATTTTTTTTCATTTTATAAAATAAATACGAATATAGAACACATAAGGCGTAAATAATCGCAAAAAAGAAGTTATATTTATATATAACAAATTAGAAAGAAACTTTTCCAGTCAACTGTGTTTTCACGTCCAATCTGCAAAGCCTAAATTATTAACGAAAATAAATTGAGCTCTAGACCGCGTTACTATTTTATTACTTTTTCCACCGACAAAAATGTTCAAATCCCACGAGAACAAAACAAACAACTGAAATTCTTTTATTTATTCCCTCAACGTCAACACCTTAAAAATTTAGAAATTTCACTTTGCTTTATTATAGCTATTGAAGATATTTATACTTGTATCTTGTAGATAATACTATTAATATTCTATAAAAATATTATACAGAGGAAAGATTTGATTGTTTGTTTGCATTGAATAGGCTTCGAAACTACTGAACCGATTTGAAAAATTCTTTCACTGTTGGGAAGCTACACTATCCGCGGGTGACATAGGCTATATTACATTTTCAAAAAAAAATAGGCGATTTTTTTAATTTTTAGTTAAATAACTGTTCTATCTATTCGTTTGAAATTAAAAATTGAAATTAAAAATATTATTTTAGTTATTTTTTAAATGTCAAATGTCGCATACAGAAAACCCGTTGGATTGTATCGATTTACCAAGTCTGCAGTTCTATTTCAGACAATGTTATGCACCCTCTGAAAATTCTCGATTCTCATAAAATGAGTCACCTGTAATATAGTCAGGTTGTGTCAGGGAACGGAGGAAAATAATTATAGTGTCTTGAATTCCTAATCCCCTTTCGAAGTTCTTTATACGAGTCATTTTTAAAAAGAAATATAGGTATATGCAAAATAAATGTTAATAACTTGGATATTAATACTCGTTTTATTTTACTGTGGAATTTGTATTATGTGTTGTAAGATGTCACTATTGCAACTTTTGCTTCAGCCTTTATTATCACACTGCTGGGAATAAACCTCTTTCCCCATGTAGGAGAAGGATCAGAGCTTAATCCACCACGTTACTCCAATTTGGGTTGGCGGATATATTCCCTACTAACCATCGCTATCAGGCGTACATGATAACAACCGAGACTGACGGCTTAACGTGCTCTCCGAGGCACGGCGGTGAGACCCACGAGAACTGTACAAACACCCAGACCACGGCAAACATCTGTATAGCCAATACAAATGTTTGCCATGTTCGGGTATCGAACATGCAACCGCCAGCGCAACATTCACCGTATTGTATGTACGCGTATAAATTCCGGGTGCACTAATTTCAATACCTAATTCATTTCGATATTGTCATGACAAGTTTTTATATATAAAATAAGATCGATATAATCACAAAAAATATATATATTCAATTAATATTTTCAGTCACAAATGAAAATTAACCAATAGTTATAAATTTAACATCTGTAATTCAAAACCTGACTACTTGGGAAACTGAATAAATGAGAGCTTTTTTAAGTGACAACAATCTTAGATACCTTTAGATCGTATTTTTATTAAAATTGGAATAAATTTGACAATTCCATTTACTACTCATATTTCATTTAAGCAAGGAATTTTTTAATTTGTGAAATTTTATATAACAATTTCCACAGTAAAGTAAATGGGGTCCCTAAAATGTTTACAATTCCACGTAATGGCCAGCTACGCCATAACATTTAGGGAGACATTTGTTGCTACCTCCACTTTCATTTTAAAAGCAAAGATAAGCCTCCTGTATTCAGAAACATGTATTTGTCTTGTCCTACTTTTCACGGTTTTCTTAAGTTAAAAAGTTGGAAGCGTACATTTCTTGGAAATATTCTGAGATATTAGTGAAATAATATAAATATGTTTACTCTATGTTCGGCTACTAATTAAGAGCTAATAATAATGATAGAGCATCTTTATACATATATGTAAGTAGTACATACATACATACACATACATACGTATGTACGTATATAGTTTTTACCTAAATAAGTAGTATTCGTTAATTTAAGTAATTACAGTAATTATATCATTACAGCCTTATTTCAGGATTAATCAGTGTTCTTCACATTATCTACAAAATTGTTGAATATCTCATAAATATCTGATGAATTTGACTATTTACCGTGAAATATTCACAAAGGCGAAGGTAATATGGCCTCCTTTATAACGTAAGCCTACCAAAGCCTTTAATTAGAATTTGAGAACCGTATAATAATTTTATTTAAATATACTTCATAATCTATACTAATATATAAAGCTGAAGAGTTTGTTTGTTTGTTTGTTTGTTTGTTTGTTTGAACGCGGTAATCTCTGGAACTACTGGGCCGATTTGAAAAATTCTTTCAGTGTTAGATAGCCCATTTATCGTGAAAGGCTATAGGCTATGTGTCATCACGCTAAGACCAATAGGAGCGGAGTCCACGCCGACGAAGTCGCGCGCAGAAGCTAGTATTTAAATAAACTTCTTTGACCTTTTAGTTTTAGGATAATTTGGAAAAAAGCCAAGAAATTAAAGATATTAGGTAGGTACCTAATTTGTTACATGTTATGTATAATGTAATGCTTTATTATATTTTCATGATTGCATTTATAAAATCCCAATTTTCTACGTAATTTCCTTTTTTCATTCCCTAAGAATGTTCTAAAAAGTATTAGTCAACTTTTAAAAAATGTAAGCCGAATTGGTCCAGCCGTTCTAGTATTTCGGTTAGCAACATAATTATGTAGTGATTAATTTGATTAATTAAATACTTTTTAGAAGATTCTTAGGGATTAAAAAAACAGGAAATTGCGTAGAAAATTAGGAATATTCAGAAAACTCAGAAAATTATTTAAACATCCACACTTTCCATAGACAAGTGTCGGCAAGCTAATTTAAAAATATATTTACTACTTTAAAAATATATAAATGTAACAAATTAGGAAGGAAATTCTTAGTTAATCACTTTGTCTTCCATTATAATGCCAGTATCGTCACATCATATATAGGTCAACAACACCCTTTCACTGGAATATTTGGAAATGCTCAAACCACCGGATGACATAAGTAGCGTTTTAGAAAACTTAGACAAAAACACACGAAGGCAAGGCTGACGGTAGTCGGTAATGGACAAAATTGAAATCTTTCCGCTATTCGATAAAACGGAAATTTTAGTGGCTAGCTAAATGGCTACCAAATAAATCGAACCAGTGGCTAGCTAAATGGCTACCAAATAAATCGAACCAATTTATGAGTTGAGTATTCATTACCTTCGAATGCAATTTTACTTATTTGTGAAGAAAAAATACTTTATAAGCCGTATTTTAAATTAATAATTATTGGCTTAGTGAAGATGAATCAAACGGCTTTAAAAATGAATAAAACTGATGAACGAAACTTGTTTTTACTCAAGAAGTTTCAAAGGCTGTTGCATCATTTGACTTCTATTACGAGTTCAAATGGATTTTTTGTTTTTTTTTTTTTTCAATTTTTCTCTAATATTGAAATTTCCAACAAAAATAGTCACGTGATAGCTATTCATACACATATTATTACTCTGCTAATAATTCATGTTGACGTACGTTGAATTTGATAAAGCTACATTTCGTGCTTTTATGAAAACGCTGAATCACTGCACTCTGGTGAATCATGTCGAAAAGTAACAGATTTTTCGATGCGTCATTGTAGATATAGATCTTGAATACTATAAGTCTCATTTGTACTCTCTATCTTTAATATATAGGTATATATATATAGTTTCTGCAATCAATAAATACGCAAAACAGTAGTTCATCTTTTTTTTCATTTTTATTTCCCGTTACATATGAACTTTGGTAACTTATATTGTCTATAACGTAACCAATACATAAATATTGTTAGTTTACACGTCTCACTGCGATACTATCCGTAGATTTCAACGGATAAAAATATTATTTTACTATCAAAATTATGTTATCTCAAAATTAATTTAGATAAAACTACTTATGATTTAAAAAAATTACAAACTAACAGTTTTCTAATACGGGCAAATATACTTTATCAATAATCAAATTGCACATTGAATAAGTAAACTATACGTCAACGACATGAAATTCTTTATCGATTGAAAGAGATTTATTTTACAAAACTTGCATTACTAAAGTATAAAGTTCGAACGTCGAAGTCTCTGGTGGCATGGTTCATTAGTTAGCCTGCGTACGATGGGAGGAAATTTTATTTTTGGTTAAGAAATTACTTTTTAAGTAAAGTAAATTGACGTTATTTAATGAAAAACGGTGACGGTTCATAACAGTGAAAACTCGTAATTGGCCTTTAGTAGTAATTCCAAAACTATAATACAATTGTCTAGCTGTAAGTTTTCCTAAAATAATAAAATAAAAATAAAATAACGCGACTCGATCATATTTCAGCCTAAAGTACATTTATTACTAATATTATAACATAAAAAAATGTTCAGTTTTGTATATATTTGTATCCAATAAAGTAACAAAATTGTTCTGAACTGTTTTACCGCTAGAATGCAACGACAACAGCTGTAGCCATATTTGTCAACTCGAATGAAACCACGAGTTACTAGCGACCCGCCCCAGCTTCGCAGGGTTGCAAAAACTATCAGTGTTCCTTTACTATAATGCATGTATTATACATATAAGCCACCCTCTGGAATAACTCTATTTGTTAAAGAAAACCGCATCAAAATCCGTTGTGTAGTTTTAAAAATCTAAGCATACAGACAACGGGAAGCAACTTTGTTTTAGACTATGTAATTAAGTATATTATATGTGTTCGTGTATAAGCTTATCGCTTGAGCACATGTAGGTAATTATTGAATTTACTCGTAAAAAGCTTTTGTACTCCAAAAGAAACTCAAATGGACGAATGGTTTTTATTACCGAACAATAAAATCAGTAAACCTTTTAAGAATTAAACAAACTTTGGTATTGAGTTTTACTTTGATAGGTAGGTATATTATAATTCAAGTAGGTATAATGGCCTGCGCGACTTTAACTGCTACGAACTGCTACTTTGTACGTACCATAATAGTTTTTCAATAAAATGCATGGAAAATTGGCTAGAAACATGGAGTGGTTTTACTTGTAAAACGACTTTCTACCTCTTAAACAATTTTCAACTTGAGACAATATCCATATACAAATCTTCTATTCGAGTGGGTATATACCTATCTCAATTGTTATTTTCAATTTTAACCTAAATCTCGAGTTCTACCGGCCATATCTTACTTCTGACACATTAAAACAACTAAATAATTAACTCTAGATAATTATCTAAACACAAAGAAATAAAGAAATTAAACGATTAAATTTCATAAAACTTGTTTTTAAGGTACCTAAACATGATTTTGAGTGGCAGTTTCTAAATTATAGAATATGGTCTACCCAATGGAATAATCTATACTAATATATAAAGCTGAAGAGTTTGTTTGTTTGTTTGAACGCGGCAATCTCTGGAACTACCGGGCCGATTTGAAAAATTCTTTCAGTGTTAGATAGCCCATTTATCGAGGAAGGCTATGTGTCATCACGCTAAAACCATTATTAGCGGAGTCCACGCCGACGAAGTCGCGCGCAGAAGCTAGTTTTTGATAATTGTTTATCGTACGAATATGCGATTATGACAATCTGATTTAAAAGTTTTCACACTTTAATTGCAATCAATAAATGTGTTAATTAACGTAGGCGTAGACTGTATTGATTGTTTTCATGTCATAATTAGTAGGCTGCGGCTTCACCCGCTTCAACTTTCGATAATTGACAAGTCGATTGACACGTTTTTACTCCCTTGATTTTTGGTATTTTAGCGTTACACTTTTAAAATTGGAAATTCGTATTGCAAATAGGTGTATTTAGTTTGAGAAATTAAAATACAATACTTTTTATAACATTAACAGAATAAAGACTAAGTTATAAAGTTACATGCTAAATTTCAAAGATGATAAGCAACATCTTACAGCCCAACCATGCAAACAATGTTGTTTTAACTGGACATATGCCAACATTGGGATGAGGTTGAAAGGTTCACGACTATGTCGTTTTTATCTTTGACTTCAATTGTTCGACAAATGGACATATTTGACTATGGTTTCTGAAAGTTCATTACATAACTATAAAGTTGTTTCCCCAACGGGATTTCCCAAAAACGGCTTAAAAAAACCTTACAGACTATTAGATTGTAACTTTAAAAAATTGCGTGCGTACAAAGTAGGTACACACGTCAGAAGTGAAACTTCTTTGGCAAACTAATTCAGAAAAAAAAACTAATTAAAAACACTAGTTAAAAAAAGACAAAAAGCCAACGTCACGTGGTGTTCTCAAGCGGTCACCCATCCAAGTATTGAACGTAATGACGCTGCCGCGTTACCGGTCGCTCAAATTTTACCCCCCATGCGCCTAAAGAATTTTCACTTCAAAAATATTTTTTTCTCACATTTCGCTTTTAGTTCAGTTAATCCCAAATGAAATTAAATTTTTAACACTAAGCGACCTGACTTATTTATGAACAAAATTATAAACATCTTCATATTTATAACTTGAATAAAAATTTCTGATGCCTATTTAATACGTAAAACCCCGAGGAAATTAGATTTTAAAGCTCCTGTCTAATTTTATTGTCAGTGCTCGTCTACTGCAGACACTAGAAAGTACTAGAAAATTAAATTGAGCGTCAAATTGATTCCTTCGGGCTTTTTGTAAAAAAAATATTTCATATCAGTTATGATTAATTATGAATTTGATTAACTTAGCAAAAAATATAATTTAATTGACTTAGTTACTTAGTTAAGCCGTCGGTCCCGGTTGTTATCATGTAGGTACACCTGATAGCGATCGTTACTCATAGTAGGGAATATATCCGCCAACTCGCATTGGAGCAGCGTGGTAAATTAAGCTCCGATCCTTTTCCTACATGGGGAAAGAGGCCTATGCCCAACAGTGGGATATTACAGGCTGAAGCGTAACTTAGCAAAGTTAAAAAAAATCTTTTCATGAATATACATATACATAAAAAGATACATAGCGTCACAAATAATTATCTCTATATATATAAAAATGAATCGCAGAATATGTTGCTAAGCGCAAATCTCGAAAGCGGCTGAACCGATTTCGCTAATTCTTTTTTTATAATATTCCTTGAAGTACGAGGATGGTTCTTACGGAGAGAAAAATTTAAAAAATTGCCTAAAAAGTCTAAAAACAACACTTTTTTATATTCCCATACAAAAGATTCGTATACTTAAAAGTCAATTTGAATCCATACCATACCATAAAGTTTATGTGTTAGTGGAGGGGTTCCGGGAAGGATAAGTATTAAAATAAAGAATCGACTGTTAGGCGGTACGAAATTCGCCGGGTCAGCTAGTAAGTAATGAAAATTTATAGGTAAAGAAAATGATTGTGGATTAAATAGATTAACATTAATGCTATACGGTGTTATGGCGTACCTATTTTAAAAATCTTATTTTTTAAACAATCCCTTATTTAACTCATTGCTTTGAAAAAGTAATCAAGCGGTAAAACGGATAACGTGAAAACTCTTTATAAATTACTAGCGACCCGCCCCGGCTTCGCACGGGTGCAATGATGATACTAAATACTATCAACAATAAAAGATACGTTAGAAACCTCTAGTCTAAAATTATCAGTGTTTTTCTACCATGTTATGCATGTATTATACATATAAACTTTCTTCTTGAATTACTCGATCTATTAAAAAAAACCGCATCAAAATTCGTTGCGTAGTTTTAGTGATCTAAATTCTAAACAATTAAACATACAGACAGCGGGAAGTGACTCAATTTTATACTATGTATAAAGATAAAGATGTACTGGTGGTGGTCGAGCGTTACGTCATGCGGGGCAGAGGGGATTGACTCGCCGCGCAGTAGGCATAGCATAGTAGGCGCTTTAGGAACTTTAAATGTTTCGCTGCTAATTGCTTCTAACGACGATATCTCAAAAACTATTCATCTGATTGATATAGTGTGAAGGGCAATTTTAATCTGCATTAAATGTCTAAGCTAACTAACATATTTATATGGATAAGGATTAATACTGAACTAAAGAAAATAGCTATGAAAATAACGTAAGGTTTTTAATTAAAAATTTGAACATAAACGTGGTTATTGTAAGTCAACCGTAAGAGATAGAGATATGCTATCGCGGACTTTTTTGTAGAATTTTTATAGATTTTGAATTCGCTAGTACATTACTAAACTGTATCTTTGCTAGTTTACGCGGCGTTTGCGTGGAAAGCTCCCAGTTGGCGCGATTTTTTACGACTTCTTCAACATTTATCGCCGTAATTCTGCTAATTTACATAAAAGTATACTAAGTTATATACATAAACCTTCCTCAAGAATCACTCTAGCTATTAAAAAAAACCGTATCAAAATCCGTTGCGTAGTTTTAAAGATCTAAGCATACATAGGGACATAGGGACATAGGGACAGAGAAAGCGACTTTGTTTTATACTATGTAGTGATTCCGAGACCACAGTAACAAAGGGATGAGAATTTAAAAGGTTAATTTAAAATCGATATTTATGCGGTTTTTCAATTATAGCAACATTTTAATTTCATTAAAACTGAACCGATTTCTATGAAATAATATAACATTAATGGAAAAAGGTTAGACGTCGGTTAAATAGTTGAGGAAAACCCTCAATCAGTAAAACGAAACCGTAACGTACGTAATGCATTAACGAAATTGTCTAAGTAGAGTCAGACTAATAAATTTTTAAGGGAAAATCCAGGCTATTTCGAATAATAACCTAAGCTTCCTCAAAATCTCTACCCCTCAAGTTAAGGTATTTTTTACGTTGCTCGCGTACCGAAATTTCCATTGTAGGTTAAGCAAATGTTGTCTCTACGCGTTATAAGACTTGTGGAGTAAATCCCCAGATAAGTGTACGGTATAACGTCTTGAAATGTTAAGCTCAGGAATTAGGTCATCCGTAATGAACATCTCGTTCTTATACAATTTTTAGTATCATTTAAGCCTTTATCGCGTTTTAGAGAAATAATTTTAGATATCAAAGGTGCTCAAAAAAAAAAGTAAAATGTTATAAATAAAGTTATAAAATCAATCACATCTACAAGCTTAAATAAAATTACGTTCATTAAATACAAACCAACATCGAACATAGCGTTTTACATAAAAGCGTCACATTGACACATCTATATAACAACATCAATCAAGCCAGCAGTCCAATTATGTAACCAGATGGACACTCACGATCCGACTGGCATGTGTGGAGTGTGTGATAAACGCGGGAGCTATACGTGTGCAGGCGACGAGCGCTGCAACGCAACTGGCTGTGAGCGGGCGAGACGAACGGGCGCCTCCCACCCCACACCACAAAATTAATGTGGCGCCCAATGTGGGGCGAGAAAACTAACGCGCATGTTAGAATACCGCACGTTTTAATACGAAAAATCCGTGATACTCAAATATCTACTACATCTATATATAAAAAAATAGTCGTTTAATATATTGCTAAGCGTAAAAATCAAGAGCGGTTGAATAAATTCAGTTTTCTGTTTTTAAGTTTTTCCAATACATTGTCGAAGGTTCTTACGGAATCTGTATTTTACGAATTTACTTAGAAATTGGAAAATTTCTGAAATAACTAACGATAATTTCAAATTTATGTATTTAAGAGATGACAAGATATAGGAGAAGGTAAGGAAATTATACAGAAATCCAGCTAAGTACGTAACTACTAAATATTAGTAACTATACTCCATCGCGTATTAAAAACCGCGCTGTAAAATCGTCACATTATATTGTACGCTATCTCTAATAACACTCACCCTCTGACAGTCCGACGTACAACAATAACGCCACGGTAAATCTCCTGAAATACTGCAGGTATATACTTACCCATGTTGCAGTTTGTGAGGCGCGCCTTTTTCTGTTCTGTTATTGGTTCCGAGAATTACTGTTACAATGCGGTATACATTGCTGATGTTACATTCTAGTTTAAATTTTAGATAAGGAAAAAAAAACTAAAGTCAAATTAAATGAAACAAAAAAATAAGTAAAATATATATTTAATACTTAGTCAAATAATTTCAATAATGGCTACATACGATAAAAACTTATAATAATATATTTATCACATATTTCGCGTGTCAGGTACGAAACAAAACATTTTTTTTTTAAATTTATTCTATAAATGGCACTTAATCACAATATTCGATATTTTCAGAATAAAAAATTTTATAAGCAAATTTCTTAATAAATCACTTCTAAACTAATTAACATAACATACAAATGCCCATTTACATATATATAATTATTAAATTTTGTCGATATCTTTATACGTATTCATCTTAATATTTATTTAGTGGTCTATTTGAGCTCAGAACGATTTTCAAATATCTAAATTCTTTTGCATTTGTACTTTGACAAAAATATGAAAATCTTTAAAAAAATGGTGAAAAACTTGAACGCCTATTTAAGTATTTTATATAAAAAAGCAACCAATTCCGTTAATATAAATATCTATACTCATAAATCATAAGAAAATGAATTAATTTTAAAACAACTGTATTATTAAATAGTTATATAGCTACCTTTTAGAATGCATATTTACATTTAATGAATGAGATTCATATGTATAAAGTCAATTTCTATAATAAGCTCTGTTTTAAGTTAAATACTATGAAGTACATAGTTCGAATTCTCACATATCACAATTAATTATTATTATTCAAGTTATATATTCAATTATATAATTATATTTTAATTGCATTTACGGTTTTTAAGAGATTCAACAATTAATCTGATTTATATTGTAAATGAGTAAAAAATTATTATCTGTCCTTCATTTTAACCCTTTCGCTGCGACTCGCGTACTGTATTAGCGATGACTGTGTTATTTCGTTTAAATAAAATAGTCAGTACCTATGTATTATACAGCAATTATTATAAATGTCTTTAGACATTGACTGTTGTGGATGTTAATAAAACACAAGTTCTTATCTGATACATAAGTCTAACTCATAGATAAATAAATATAAACATTTTGACATACACACACGATGTCTGTTCCTAAGGTAACAACTTAATGTATGTGTTACAACAGCCGACTGTTATAGCTAATGAAAAAGACGCGATGGTGGGATTTAAAAGGACAAACACTCTGATCAGAAACAAATATTTGTATAAATACAAGTATCTTCTCTGGAAATCGAAACCACGGCCATCGACGAATTATTATTGATATATTGATCGGGACCTAATACATATTTTTTTCAAAAAAAACAACACTGATAACAGTTTCTAAACTTCCGTGGTTAATAACAATAATATGATTAACATG
This sequence comes from Melitaea athalia, assembly GCA_905220545.2. Taxonomy (NCBI): domain Eukaryota; kingdom Metazoa; phylum Arthropoda; class Insecta; order Lepidoptera; family Nymphalidae; genus Melitaea; species Melitaea athalia. The sequence continues at coordinate 3,747,165 of HG992178.1, read as the reverse complement.
TAAATGAGGGTTATTTATCATTTTAAATAGCACAATGATGCAATGGTGCTGAAATAGGAACTGTAAATAATTGACAACAAACATGGTACATACCCCGTTTTACATATAAATCATTAGCCAACACTGATGTTTACACTGAAGTTTCATCACGGTATGCCAAACGTCCATAAATAAAAATCACAATTAAATAAACTAAATATTTCATCTACCGTACCTGATCCCTTTGATCACGCCCAATGTAACCGACACACATATTACGACGCAGCGCTGAAAGGGTTAAATTGATGAAACAAATCAACGTATTAATTCGTTCTTTTAATGGAATGTTAATATCGATGTAGAATGTGAAATCGATTTTATATCGATGTCAAAGTAAACCTTTATTGTTTAAACCTCACGAAATTTTAAATTTCGAACACGACATGATCGAAAGTGAACAAAACGATCTTTTTTTTGAAGTTAAACTTCTTTAGGCACATGAGGGTAACATTTTTACGGATGAAACGCAGTAATAATAATATTAGCGTCACGAAGATGTGCAACGTTTTGGTTGATGGAGCGAGAGTAGGGAGCAGGCGAGTGAGAAAGATAGAGAGAGAGATAGAGCGAACTTTAGATTTGTATAAATATAAACGAGACTTGAAAATTAATTTTCCAAAGAAGTTTCACTTCAGACATGTGTACTTTGTACGCACGCACTTTTTTTAATATAGGAACTTAAATGCAATTAGGTTTTTTTATTATTAACAGCCAGTTTTAATAATGTGTCTATCTCCGGGTTTCCTTATTAGCAAATAGATTTTTAAACCAATTTAAGTTACTTCAAAATCTAGCCACAGCACAGATAGATTATTATTATAAAACCAAGCTTAAATTAATAGGCCAGGACATTTTTATTACTATATAACTTTTTTGTACATCATATCACTTATTAATTCTTAATTCAAATTTCATAAGCTCTTTATCAACCTCTTCGGTTATTTTTAATGTAAAACACAGCACAAAGGGAATAATTATAAAAAAATAGTTGAAATTTCAATAGATAATTCTGTGGTGTCGAGGAAAAATGAGATAAGTCAATTTATAGTTTAGTCAATAAATAAATAAAAACTTTGTAAAATATTAATATGTTTCATGGCAGAAAGAAGCTACGCCACTAATTGAAAATAAAAACATAATGAAAAAAAAAATTTCTAACAAATCACATGAGTTGCTTCCTTATTAATTGACCATTGTGAAAAGTTCAAATATATGTACTTGTCTCCTTTTTCCTTCACACCACAGAATTATTATATGCTATAAGTGGAAATTTTAGCAGCCGGTAAGGGCCTTTGTCACAGATTAAAAATACTAATATATATTATATAAAAAAAGTATTATGGAAATATTTTCTTTGCGCGTTCGTTGATTAAATGCAATATTATGTCTAATTAAGGCCTTTCACCGACAGGCGCCGATTCGTAACGCAGATGCGATCTAAAGGGCGCCATACACGGCGAAGATACTATAGGTAATAATTATGTTATCTTAACATACAATAAACGTGTGTGTAAAACGTGTGTGGCGCCCTTTAGATCGCATCTGCGTTACGAATAGGCGCCTGTCGGTGGAAGCCTTAAGTGAAATTTGTACTGCGACAGTTTAAAGTGACCACTGGGAACTGAAACAAAATAAAATGAAATTAAAATAAATGTAACAAAACATTAAACAAATTAAGGAACAGAATTTATGGTAACTATAAAAATAAAAAAATAAATCAATGAGTACTCAATCAATTTTGATTTAAAACATTTTGTATCCTTTATACGAAGTTTCTAGAATGAGATCATTTCATATATACCCAAACGTAATGTGATTGATTAGCTAAGTTTGGTAAAGTTTGGTGAATTTCAGAGTTCGAGGCCGAAATTGTACAACTAGAGTTATTTTCCGTGTCGAAGGCGACATTTACAGAGGTTTCAAGCAAAATTTATCCTACCTTTCAAGTTATGTGGTATTTTAACCTTCTGAAATCCCTATGTGACATAACCTGATTTGAATTCCCAAGAAATAATTATTTGGGGTGACATAAAATGGCACACTGGAATCAGAACGGAAAAAGCTTTAAATTCATGCTCAGTACTTCATAAATTCACTACTTGAACTATATTGAATATTTGGTGCATATTAAAGATTATAGTAAAAGAACAGGTATTAATAGGAAATATGAACTAATGTCATCCCAGAGCGGACCCTTTTTAATAGTTTATTGTAATAAATTTATGTTAATGTTACCTTAAATTTTTGAAGTAAAACTTCGTTACGCACGCTTGACTTGGGAAGTAAGCTGGTGAATGCGTGACGAGAGAAGTTGAGAGGGAGATATAAGTTAGTGAAGGCAGAAAGAGAGAGAGTTACGCTTCGTAAGTACTGCTTTAGTCGTGTGGTCTAAAGGACACTCTATTTTTTTCTTCTTCAAGACGTCAAGGTCAATGAAGTCAGAGATGTATCTGGAGAAACACGTCTTTACTATATAAACTAATTACATCGCATTTTACCTACAACATTTCAATCTGCTTGCATTACCTTACGTTTGGTGTTAGAACACAGCCGTAGTATTTTAACTGAGGTAGGGCACAGCAGGTTCTGCTCAAAATATGGAGCAGCCCGACTGGGGTAGTACCTCGACCTTACAGAAGACCACAGCTAAATAATACTGTTGTCAAGCAGTGTTGTGTTCCTGTTGGCGAGTAAAGTGACAAGAGTTCAATTCTCGGCAACACGATTGCAATGCTTCTAGTGTTGCAGACGTCTATAAGCTACGGTAATCGCTTACCATCAGGTGAGCCGTACGCTTGTTTGTCGATCTAGTTATATACAAAAAAAATAGTATCTCATTGTCATTTGGTATAATGTGTTCTACTGGCGTTTCTTCAACACCAAAGGAGTGGACAGACGTTCAAATATGGCTCTATGTTCCGGTAGCCGACACTTACGACATAATTGTCTCAAGAAAAGCGCATAATGCTTATCCAAGTCTAGTATCCAGACTTTGCATCTCGTAGTATACCTCACACTGTGTACAGAATGAAGCACCCTATCACTTGATTTATTATAATAAATAGCAACCGCGCTGGTGTAGTGGTGCGAGCAGTCACCTAAAACACCGACGGCTTGCGGGTTCGATTCCCGCTCGGGATAAATATATTAATATTTATCCCGAGCGGGAATCGATATGAACAAATATTTCTTCCCGGTTTGGACGTCTGTCCTTGTGGGTCTTTAGAGCACGTTAAGGCGTCAGTCCCGGTTGTTATCATAAATACCTGATAGCGATCGTTACTCATAGTAGGGAATGAATCCACCAACCCGCAGTGAAGCAGCGTGGTGGATGAAGCTCCAACCCTTCTCCTACATGGAGAAAGAGGCCTATGCCCCGCTGTGGGATGTTTCAGGTTTAATGCGAATGCGAATAAATCTTTTCTTACCTAAAGGGTAAAACGAGTTCATTTGGCTGTTAAGGTCAGGTACAAGTGTTACACGATTAGACACTCCTTGCGTTTCGTACATCTGTAGACACACAAATCAGCTAGTACCTTATTTGGTTACCTCTTTTTAGAATTATTGTATTTACTCTAAAACGCCAAAACACTGAACCATCCTAGTTTATCTTTACGATCTCAATACACGTAATTACGCCTGTGATCACTCAAGCATCATTCATTTAGTTTGTCTTAATAATTTTCTTTTAATTGAAAAAAAAAAAACAGTACGTAATAAATTTTTTACCTAGAATTTATTTAAAAATCATTACCAAAACAATTTCCATTTTAACACATAAACACATTACAGCACGTGTCGTAGACGCGCCTTTCGAAACCAAGCAAAACTTAAATTGAATAATTGAGATTACAGAGATAGTGTAAAATTATTCAAATTGTCGATTAACATTAAAAACAATAAAAATAAATGAAAATTGTATCGATTAATAATAACTTTAGCTTATCAACTAAATGTAATATAATGTGACCGTAGAGGTCAAGGAAGTCAGTCATGCACCAAAGGTCTAAGTTCAATGATGTTAGTCGCGCACTTAAGGTCTAAGGTCAATGAAGTCAATCGCGCACCTAAGGTAAAAAGCAATGAAGTTAGTCTTACACCTAAGCTCTAAGGTAAATGAAGTCAGTCGCGCACCTAAGGTCAAGGGCAATGAAGTCAGTCGCACATCTAAGATCTAAGGCCAATGAAGTCAGTCGTGCACCTAAGGTCAAGGTCAAAGGCCAACGAGGTCAATAAAGTGAGTGTACCTGGGTTTGCCGGAGCGCGCGTAGGGCCGCGCGTTTCTATACACGTGTCCGCCTTGAGAGACCAACGTGCCCAGCGAGCTGGCGGGGCTGAGCGCGGGAGACACCGAGCGAGGGCTTCTCTCCTCGCCGTCGAGGTTTGTGGGGGTCCGCTCACCTACGACATCATGATTTGCATAGTCACTTTTTATTCTACGGGACTTTTATTTGATTTTGAAAGACAACCGAACAAACCGAAAAGCAACAACGAAGGAAGGAGGAAGGACGATAGGAAGGAGTCCGAACGTAATGTTAAACAAATGGTCTCAATTTAGACGACTACTAACTGACAACTGTTAATTCTAATTTTTTTCCGAAGAGCGCCACCGCTGATTATAGGGTACTCGTTTAAACCAATTAAAATCAAGATTCGCGAGCTTCTAGCGCAGCCACTAGTAAGTGGCAGAAAAGAGAACTAAATAACTGGTTAAATTATTTTATACCACGAATTCTATCGAAAAGCCTATACCGTTCGGACGCCTTCCTATCTATACTTCGTGCTTAAAACAATGGAAGCTGTGGGATGTTACAGGCTGAATCAAAGGCGCCATGGCACTAAACAGGTCACCCGCGACCACGGCGTCTGCAACGACGCCGAAATATTGGTAGTTTCAAAATAAAATTCACAGTAAGTCCTGTAGTCACATTGAGAACAATTATCTCATTATCAGTACAACATAATTATATATTTGCAGATTTTAGTTATTCATAGCGATGAGAACCTATTTCTAGTGTGAGATGATATAGTAATGTGAAAGTTAGAATTAACGCTGATCACGATGGCAGATTCATTTGGTTTTTCTGGTCTTGATGCTTACAACCTCCCCACAATCGGAGAGCAAGTAAAATCATTGGTGCTAGTTGTTATTAAAAACAATATCGCTCGTGACTTTTATAGGGAGACTATTCGCTACTAACAAATGTGTGTTTGCGCTCCAATGCTACTTCTATATGGAGAAGGATCCTTTGTCCTACAGCAGAAAGTTTACAGACTAATTTGACGCCGCGTTGGCGCAGCGGTCACAGCAATGGATTGCGATTGGCTGTTGCGCGGGCGGTTGCGGGTTCGATTCCCGCACACGACAACATTTGTATTGGCCATACAGATGTTTGCCGTGGTCTGGATGTTTGTGCAGTCCTTGTGGGTCTCCCCACCGTGCCTCGGAGAGCACGTTAAGCCGTCGGTCCCGGTTGTTATCATGTACACCTGATAGCGATCGTTACTTATAGTAAGAACTATATATTTGGGTTGTCTGGAAGAAATGGCTAAATAGCCATAAGTCCGCCCATTGTACTTCACAGTCTGTAAATGATATTTGTAGTTGTGATGTACAATAAAGTATAAATAAAAAAATATAAAAAAATAATTTGGTCATTATTACCGTCCCCATCGACGCTTCCAATCGGAGTCCTCCTTGTGAGATCAGGACTGCTGCCCCAGGGGCTAAGGGCTCCTAACGGACTCGACAAACCCGCTGTGACTAAGGTGTCGTCATCGGAATCTAGATAAATATTACTAATAATAGTTAATTGGTTTAAAATACTAAGTTTGTCCTTAAAATTTTTCACAAGAAAAATAATATGAGGGAATCTACAAGTGTGGCAAAAAATCTAGAGACGTGTCAATTCGACAATCCACAATTGCAAAACGTGGCAGATTAGGCAAAGACATTTACAGACTATAACTATTGCACATTTGACACATATAATATGTAAAAAAAAAACTCATCAAATAATAGTAAAACGAACAAAAAAGCATGAACTGTTAATTTTTTTTTAAAAAAGCTATATATTTACCTTCGTATACGTCGTAGAAATTCTCCTTCGAATCGTTTGTCGATTGTGAAAGCCTCTTTTTCCTCTTACTCTGCAAACAAACAAAATATTAAACTATTGTGAAAAAGACACTCTTTTTAAGCAAATCGACTTCGGCTATGACACCGTGTAGGCTACTTATTTACATAATTTGAGATTTTCGACACATCGAGAGATTTAAACTTGTCTTCATCTGACATTAGTTACGAAGAGTCTTTGACGAGATGCAATTCTATTCATTTAGAGAATTTAAGGTAACATAATTAATAAATTAACGGTACAAAGAACAGCTTTAGGTCACTCGTGGTAGTACAACATTGTTGAATTTGCCACTCTTGAAGTACATTAGAAAACTATTAAGAATCAAATTCCAGTTTTGCTGATAAAATTTTGGAGATAATAGTTTACATATAACTGTTAGGTAGGGATCCCTACTACATATTTTTCACCTGATTAGTATCAAGCTAATTTTCTGGGAGTAGCTTCATTTTGATGAGTCGAACAAAAAGTTCCTCTTCGAAAACTCTCGATTGTGGTAGATAATAGAGTTAGCAGGAGATAGAGCAGTAGTGAGCGTAGGACCGGGATAACGTACTACGCAATTTGTAGGACAATATTACCATCAAATTATATAAATATTAACTAACTAAAAGAAAAAAAAATCAGAAAAAAAAATCTATTTTTGATGACCTCGTAAGGTCATCAAAAATCAAAATATCACTAACCAGCTGATTTTTTTTTTCTTTTAGTTAATTAATATTTATATAATTTGATGGTACTATTGTCCTCCAAATTGAGTGGTACGTTATCCCGGTCCTACGCTCACTGTTGCTCTATCTCCTGCTAACTCTATTATCTACCACAATCGAGAGTTTTCGAAGAGGAACTTTTTGTTCGTCTCATCAAAATGAAGCTACTCCCGGAAAATTAGCTTGATACTAATCAGGTGAAAAATATGTACTAGGGATCCCTACCTATGTATCCAATAATCCAGGAATCCAAAAATTGTAGGTAGTAGTAGGTGGTATTAGTTGAGGTGAACTAGGCCCAAAGGAAGTATTACTGATAGTCTATCTAATAACTTAAATGCAAGATAAACTCTTTTGGTAACTAATAAAATTGACTTTCGATAAGCCGAAGCTGTAGCAACCGCTCTGGTGTGATGCGTATAGTCGCTGAATACACCGACGGTTTGCGGGTTGGATTCCTGCTCGGGATGAATATTTGTATTTGCACAAATATTTCTTTCCGGATTGGATGTCTGTCCTTGAGGGTCTCCCCACCGTGCCTCGGGTAGCACGTTTAGCCGTCGGTCCCGGTTGTTATCATAAATATTTGATAGCGATCTTTACTCATAGTAGGGAACATATCCACCAACCCGCAGTGGAACGCGTAGTGGATTAAGCTCCGATCCTTCTCTTACGTGGATAAAGAGGCCTATGGCCAACAGTGGGATGTTATGGGCCCCGTAAACGATCAAACTTGTTTGATCAAACTTCATGTTTTCATATAAAAAACATAATATCAAAAAAGCCCGCAGCCCCGCACACGATCAAATAATTTGACAAACACGTTTGTCAAACAGAAATTTAATATGAAGTCTACGGGGCCCTTTACAGACATAACACACCTTAGTCAGTTCTTCCGCCACCGACATCTCCAGCGCGTGGTGCGTCCGCGCCAGTGCGGCCAGGGCTTCCTCTAGCACTCGATTTCTCTCTATCTGTGGACATTTTACTTTTATTCGTTGTGTGAGAGAAAGAGAAAGAGAGAGAGAGAGAGAGAGAGAGAGAGAGAATACATTTTATTGTACACCACACAAAGGAATTGACACAAACTTCTTAAATTAACTAACGAACGACTAGTGTACAAGGGTCTTATCACTGAGTAATAATTCCTTTCAGACAACCCAAGATTAAAGAAAACATGTAGAGAAAAGGTGGGTGGTGCATTTTTCAATTTATTATCTTAGCTAAACATAATATAAATAGTATAAAAAATGTATAAAATTTTTCTTTCGTGCGTTTTGTAAACTAACTTTTTGTAAACGGCTGGACCGATTTGGTACAAATTTTGCGTGTACATTTAACGGGCTCATGGATAGTTTGAAAACACAATTAGACCCAGTAGGTGACGCAGCTGCCAGAATGTCAGCAATCAAATTCGGTAGCTGCTATTCTGGGCAGGACAATTTCTGCCAAGTCCCGTAGTAATTACATAAATTTATACTATTTCAAGCACACGTCCAGCTTCTATATGAAAAGAAAATTGTAAGCCTTAATTTCATCTTAATATATATGAGATACTCTGCTTGCGTCTATTGCATGAAATCGTCCACCAGTGAACAAATCTAAAGAAATGCGTATGGCTTTACTGGGTTATATTGAGGATACAGCAAAATATATCCTGTTCAAAATTTGAAGCAGCCCGACTGGGGTAGTACCTCAACCTTACAGAAGATCAAAGCTAAATAATACTGCCTTTAAAGCAGTTTTTTTCCTGTTGCGAGTAAGGTGACCTGAGCTCTCAGGGAGGGTCGGCGATAGCGTCGGCAACGCGCTTGTGACGCTTCTGGTGTTGCAGACGTCTATGGGCTACGGTAACCACTTACCACCCTGGTAGGCCGTAACTTATTTGCCGACCTAGGTTTATATAAAAAAAAACGAGTTTGTCTTAGACCACACGACTGAAGTAAAACTTCCTTAGCTCCAACTGACTTATATCTCCCTCTCAACTTCCGTTCGCCTCGCCCGATCACACTTTTCGTAACGCTCTCGTTACGCATTCACCAGCTTACTCCCAAAGTCAAGTCCAAAGTTTTACTTTAAAAATTTGAAACAGTCCGTCTAGACTAGCCAGTGAAACAGTAACGCAGCAGTGACGCACCTGCCGCGCGAGCGCGTGCGAGTCCCGGTCGCGCGCCTGCGCCACTAGTGCGGCGCAGTGCTTCAGTGCCGATAGAGCCGCCTGACCAGACCCGCATGCGTGTTGGAAACGCTGTTTTCCACAGATTATAACAATTTTATCATTAACAAAACAAGAAAAAACATTTTAAAATTTTCTCATGTGTGGGAAACACAAAAATAAAAATAATACCAAATAATAATTTTATACTAGTGGTCGCCCGGTGGTCGAAATGCGACTAAAATTAATTTAAATTATAAGCTTGAACATTATTAAGGTTCTGTTGTCAAAGACTACACTTCTATAATAATAAACAAAATAGTATATATGCGTGTGTGTTGAATACATGGTAGTGTGTGTAATTTTTTTTTTTTATTGATCTAACGTATTTTTTAAGCATAATATGAAAAAAATATTAGCATTCTGCACTCTTTCTCTATATAAACTAAGTGTGCGAAATTTCAGTCTCTCCACCGTGTCACGGAGACCATGTTAAGCCGTCGGTCCCGGTTGTTATCATATACATCGGATGAACACATCCGCCAACCACCTGTAGTACACCTGAAGAAAGAGGCCTATGCCCAGCAGTGGGATGTTACAGACAGAATCGTGATACCCGCCACTCACCATACAAGCGGAGTGGTGGAGCGAACTGCCAACAGTGACACTGCGGTCAAGCGCCGCAACAATGGCGCTGCACTCGCGCAACTGTGTGTCGAGCATTGCCACACTATTTGTGGCCGCTGTTAGTGCGTCTTGCATCGAGCCTACGAAACAACGGGCACATAAAAGGTAAATGCGATTTCGATTCGGTAACGTAGGGTTTCTAGCAAAACAATTTTCGAGCTATAAATCAAAAGTAAGTTTTTAAAATTTCAAGGTCACTATTTTACTTTGAATTTTACGAATACTTTTTTTATCACAAGACTAATCGCAATTTTTGTCGAGTCACTCGTTATCACAAAAAAAAAAACGCGGTAAGTCCCATAGAATAGAAAGTAACCAAAATAAATATGTATTTCTCTTGAGGACATAGTTACTTTAATTTTAAAGTGTATTTGTTTTTATAGCGGTGACATTAATAATACTGTGATTACTATATACATACATGTTCAGTGATAACATAATGTTACTACATACACACAGTTAAGTGACAGTGTAATAGCACATCTTATACAACCCTATAAAAAAAATTAGCCAATTGAGAGATCTAGACGGAGTGATCGTGCGAACTATGAGCGATGAATGAATAATAGCTGTTATCTTTAAGATCTGGATTACTCTGGACTGGTTCTAGGTGTCTAAAGAAAGGCCTACGAATAGGCAATACCAATTTTAGTACAATCGAGACTTAAAGGCGAAACGCTGTTTTGTTTCTTTGGCTTTTGGGTTCTGAAACAAATCTTTCATTATAACTTAGCGATAAAAGTAAACATCATTTGGTCTTAAAGTTGAAGAGATATGACGACAGTGTCAAAAAATCGTCAATTTAATGATTAAGGGAACACTCATATTTAAAAAATTAAAAATACTACTTTAGTTTTATTTAAAATAATCAGATTATTATGATTTTCAATAAAATAAAACATTAAAATACTGCAATCGGCCATTTTGATTGAAACATCGATCACAGCGCATGACGTCAAGCTTAGGTAAACACCCCTGTCACTCTCATTCACTATGTTCTGTTCTTAGACACAATGACATATTTACCTAAGCGTAACGTCAGAGCCGACGCCATGACACCTGCAGCCGTTTTGGCGCACTATTTGAGATAAATATTAGAAAAATACTTTTAAACATCCTTAAACTTAAGTTTATTATCGAAATATAGGTTTTTTTCGTAAATAGTAAATATGTACCCACATTACGGAAGAGGTTTTCAAAATATTTCGTCACACCTATACTAAATATAGTACTGAAAAAATATTTTACATACCTAACGGTTTGCACTCGTCTTCGAGATCTTCAGTCGCCTCCTTAGCGGTGTCAGGAGATGCGCCTGCCCATAAGTAGTGACCGGAATACGCAATGTGTTCTTTTAGAGCTGTGATCCAAGACTGGAATTAATTATTCCAGTTAAGTATACTAGAACTAACGGCTTCATAAAAATAAATCTTCACTATGCACGTATGGGGTCGTCCATTTATCACGTGATGTGTTTTAACAACTTTTTGAACCCCTACCCTCCATTTAATGTTATTATGAGGTTTTAAACTACTGATTCATTGTATTTTTTATGCATAATAAAAAAAAATATATTAGCATTCTGCACTCTACATAAACAGTAAGTGTGCGAAATTTCATACTCCTCCATCAGCGCAATTTTCGTAAAAAAAGGGGTAAGTACAAAGTTTTTGCTTCACGTATTAATCTATATAATAAAAATTAATGTTACTAAGCGCATAACTTGAGAATGGCTCGACCAATTCGGCTATTTTTTTTTATGTTTCCTAAATCCTACGGAAGGTTTTTATACAAAAATAAAAAAAAACAACAGACAGAACGAAGACTGTCCGGGCAGCTAGTATAGTAAGTAGTAGTATAGTAGTAGTAGCCGTAGTGTAAACTAAACTCACCTGACGACAAGCAGAAACGCTTTCCCCTTGTTGTACAGCGAGGCGATGGTTGTCCCCATCACTGAAGCCGATGACGATGAGTGCCGGTTCAGTGTCCGGGGCGTTCACCTTCGCTCCATCTAAGTACTTCCGGTCTCGCCAACGACCACCTTCACGGGCAGCTTCCGCCCGGGAACCGTAGTACAGTAACACGCCACGTTGTAAAACAGCCTAAAAAGTTTACGTCGGCTAGAGTTGGACAGCATTAGTTAATCCAAGGTTTACATAATTATGGAAGATGGATGTATGATTTTTCGTAATTGGGTTTTGGGTAATTTGTGGAAACTTTGCTGAATTTTGTATCTGTTTATTTTCCACTCATAAATAAAATAAAATGTTTTTTTTTTTATACTGCTAGTGTGACTAACGCTCCTATGATCTACTAGACTGTAAGTGGTTACTGTAGCTCCAACACTTCTAGCTAATAAAGAGAAGGGCTTTGCCCAGTACTGAGACTGTAAGTCCTGATATTTTAATAGCCATTGCCATAATATATTTACCCACAAAGGTCGCCAACCGAGAAATCGAGAACGTTTAAGCAATGGTCCTTCAAACCTCGCGGCAGTACGTTGTAAGCGCTGAACGGGACGAACACTAAGAACTTCACGCATTTCATTATCCTTTGCTAGGTCTATTGCTAGCTGACCTGAAAAGCAAGAAAAATCAATTACCAAATATAGAATTCGTTTGTGCAAAGTGAAATTATATGAAGATGTGGGAAAGAAGTTGGTGCCTTAAGGAATTTTCTGTCCTTTTATATATTATTTTAAAATTGTAGTATCAATTTAGAAGATAAAGTAACTTCCTAAGTTTGTACCTCATAAAGACCTAAAATATGGCTAAAAATGTATAGTTTTGCTATTGTGATTTTTCATAAATACTTTTAAAAAAATTAACTTCTAGAATATAAAAAACACACTTAATAGTAAAAAAATCAAGTGTGCTTTAAATCACACGACTGAAGTAAAACTTCTTTAGTTCCATTAGGCCTGACTTTGTCTCAGATATACGAATTTTTTTTTATAAATACGTGTATTTTACAATCTTACCGCTATTATTCCTAAGCGTGGTATCAACTCCATTCTGTAGTAGTAATACAGCGACGCGAGTGTGTCCACGATAAGCAGCGCAGTGAAGACAAGTGTTCCCCTGTGCGTCCACACAGTTAATGTTCGGAGGACTTGAGACACTTAACTGTAATAAAACATTTTGTTTTTTTACATTTCAGGACACCTTGTGAATCTCATATTTTTAGTAAAGAAAATAATTCATGGACGTGGTAGGTGTTATGCCATATGGAACATTTTTTTTTAATTTGGGTTGGGTTAATTTAGGTTTTTTAGCTTGGGTTGTCGGAAGAAATGGCTAAATAGCCATAAGTCCGCCCATTGTACTCCACAGTCTGTAAATGTCTTTAATTGTGTTTAATGTTTAATATGTAGTTGTGGTTTACAATAAAGTGTAAATTAATAAAAAATAAATAAATAAAACATTTTTTAAACAATTTAATTGAATCAAAATTCGTGAATAATAATTGACCTTATTAATATAATAATTGACCTTATTAATATAATAATTGACCTTATTAATATAATAATTGACCTTATTAATATAATAATTGACCTTATTAATATAATAATTGACCTTATTAATATAATATTACTGATTGATGTAGGTACACTAAAAAATTTTATTAGCATTGCATTAAAATTTTGAATTGAAAGGAAATATTATTTGATACTGCTCGAGGTTGTAGTTTTCATATTGATTATGAATGGATATGCAAATCCATGACTAAAAACAAATTTGTGTTTAATTTTAGTTTAACATTTTTACACAATTATATATTTTTTGAAGTAAAACTTCTTTAAGCACGCTAGACTTAGGGAGTAAGCTGGTAAATGCGTGACGAGAGCGTTGCGAAAAGTGTGATCGGTTGAGACGAACGGAGCAAGAGAGAGAGGTGCGAGCACGCATTTTCTTTCTCTCATAACCAGTTACGTTTCGTATATCTAAGACGCAGTGCAGGCCTAATGGGGCTTAAGAAGTTTTACTTCAGTCATGTGGTCTAAAGCAGTGTTCCGCAAACTTTTCAAGGTACAACACAAATAAAAAATCATTTCATATGTAACATTTATCAACATTTATTTATTAATCATCGAAACAATATTTATTATTAATCAAGAAACTTAAAGTTTATTTTTTCGAGACACATCAATTAACGACCACGCTACACCAGTGTGCCGCGGTACACACTTTGCGGAACACTGGTCTAAAACAAACTCGTTTTTTGGAGTTTACTCCTTAAGAATCGATTTTCATATAAGGCCCCCGGTATGAAAAAAATATGAGGAGTAAAGTCTACTAAACGAAGGACCTCATTACGTTTTTGTGCGCCATCTATCTGCTACGACGTTTACGACGGTACTGGCTACGACGGTTACGACGGTATCGGTTACGTTGTTTTCTAATATCATCTTATAATATCGTCTGTCGATGGCATTATTTGATTAATTTATTTACCATTTGATATGGAATTAAAACTCCAGTCGTGCGTCGGAGCTGACACACACTTTTTTATTATTAAAATTAAGTATTACATACCAGCTCTTGTACTTCCTCCACTCTCCCCTCCCTCGCAGCGGTCAATAGCTTCCGTTCCCTGTCCCTCCTCTCAGCCAGGCTAGCCGCTTCAAGTAACCTCTGAACATCATGTGTCTTACACACGTCCGCCGCAGTCCGACCTTCGCCGTTCATTATATTTACATCCGCTTTGTAGTTCAGGAGTAGAATTACTAACTCCTACAATAATAAAATTAATAAGTTTTTGAAATTAAACTTTTTTACGCACGCTTGACTTTGGGAGTAAGCTCGTGAATGCGTGACGAGAGCGTTAAGAAAAGTGTGATCGGGCGGGGCGAACGGGGCAAGAGAGAGAGAGAGCTACGAGCACTCATTTTCTTTATTAGCCAGTTACATTACTATTGCTAAATAAGTTTTACTTCAGTCGTGTGGTCTATAGCACACTTTTTTTTTTTAGTGTAGCATGTATTATATAAATACTAGATTTAGGGTGAGGCCAGACGAGCGTAATTTTGTGAGTTGTGAGTCGCGTAATTTCGGTCGCGGAAATTCTGCCTAGCAGAAATTCTGTTGGGCTGCCAGACGAGCGTAATTTTATGAGTAGTTGTGAGTTTCACTAGCAAAATACTTTACCTGACTGACGGCTGAGTCAGCGAGCTGCGCTGCGAGCGATTCGGTCGGATTATGCGTGTGAGTCGGCGCACAACTCATTGCGTCGCTATGTGACACGAACTGGCCTTTTGTATGAAACCGAATGCAACCGAAATTACGCGACTCACAGCTCACAAAATTACGCTCGTCTGGTCTCGCCCTAAATGCGCCTCACGCTCAACGGGCCCTAATACAATGAGAATTGAGAATCATGTGTTGGGGGCCCGAAAATACACAACACCAAAACAAACGCCCAAAGCCCCAAACACATAATGTACACCATACCACCCATAATGTGCCCCAATACACATAATGTGCCCCAAACACATAATGTAAATACTGTTTCATACACCTCAGAGCAAAGTATTCTCACGTAGGTATGTAGGTAGGTAGGTATATTTTACAGTTGGCAGATACAGGTTGTTATTATTATTAATCTTTCTGCTTCTTCTTTTATGCAGTATAATAGTGTATTATATTTTTTATATTGTAACATTAAAATTGTAAATTACGTCAGCGTCTGACCACATCCTAGCTTTACTAGGCATTCACATCACTGTCGATCTGTTGTTTTACTAATAAATCGCCTGTAGGATAAGCATAACTATAATCCTAATGATGTTTAATTAAAGGAATGGGCATTTTAGAGCATCTGGATGTTAATTTTAAAAAAGAAAATGTATTGTTTTTCATAAATTTTGTAATGATAAGGATTGAAGTAAATAAATAAATGTTTCTTTAGGCAGGTCTCAGCAACAATAGATACAACTCCATCAAAGGTCAGTCGATAATAGAAAGAACATATACATATAAATGTAATACAATATATGAATAAACCTGACCTCGTTACCAATAAACGATGCCTTGTGCAAGGCCGTGTCTCCAGTGTCGTTCACTTCGTCTACATCGACTCCGGCGTCTAACAGAGCCTCTACGACATCCTTGTGACCGAAGTATGTGGCTAAGTGGAGGGGGGTCCATCCTAGGTTGCTTTTACTTTTGCCTAAAAACATACAAATTTTGCTTATCTGTATATATAAAATCGTTAGGTCATTGCCTTGTCACGAAATCTCAAAAACTGCTGGACGCATACAATTTCGCATATAGTTAGTAGACGTCCACTAAGAACGGATTTTACGATTGAGCCGGATTAAACGGGTCTAAGGGTTATTACAAGTGTTTGTATGAAAGTTTTTAATTTTTTATGCTACACACTTGAAAGTGGGCTGCCGGCTGAGAGATAGTTATTAGTTAGTAAGACGTCTTCTAAAAACGGAGTGGACGACTAGGACCTTATTAAAGAGGTCTAAGGGCTGCCAAAATATAAAAGTGCTTAAGGACGTATTCACAAAATTAATAGGTATAGAATCGACCATTTACACGAGTCACACACACAAGCGACGCAGTACGCACGGTTAGGTGTAAGAATAGTAGTGGATTGAACTACTTTGATACTTTACAATTTTTTATTTATTTATATTTTTTATTTTATTACAATTTATATTTCTTTGTGATACGTAGGTACCTACGAAAATATATTTTATTGGTGTTTGTGTTTTTAGTAAATAATAACTATTTATAAATATACCAATACCCACTTCAGTCACTTTTTGATACTATTTGTTTCACTTTGTTAGTTTTTCCTTATGAGGTGTGAGTCATATACATATAATTGTGTGGTATGAGACGGTTGAGATTATGAAGTAGAGTGGAGAGGGTGAGGGCTGCGATTTGATACAAGTGACACTCTTTCCTCCTCCAAGAGGAGTGGGAGCCCGGCGGACAGCTTGTTTTTAAAGTATTTTTACTCATTTTACGATTTTTTTGACGAATTCTAAACGTAAAAATTGTGTTTGGCTCGTAAACGAAAAAAAACCAACTTCAATTACATCGACAAGTAATACAACGTAATAAAACAAAAAAAAGGTGTGTGTGCGATTCACACACGATAGAAGTGAAACTTCCGCTACAATGAGCGTAACGCTACAATGAGCGTAACGCTACAATTAGCGTAACGCTACAAATAGCGTAATGCTACAATGAGCGTAACGCAACAATTAGCGTAACACTACAAATAGCGTTCCGCTACAAATAGCGTAACGCTACAATGAGTGTAACGCTAGAATGAGCATAACGCTACAATGAGTGTAAAGCTACAATGAGCGTAACGCTACAATGCGCGTAACGCTACAATGCGCGTAACGCTACAATGCGCGTAACGCTACAATTAGCGTAACGCTACAAATAGCGTAATGCTACAATGACCGTAACGCTACAAATAGCGTAACGCTACAAACGCGTAACGCTACAAATTTCGTAACGCTACAATTAGCGTAACGCTACAATGTGTCATCTTTTTTCGTGTTAGTAGCACGGCGCGCCCTTCCCTGTCGTTTTTCCGTTGCATCCGGTTTGAAATCACAATGATTCTAAAGAATTTTCACTTCAAAATAGTCAAGTAAAAACGCGCTATTAAAGATTACTCAAAAAGTTCAATAATCAGATCTCGATCTAATTTAAACAAGACTACATGACAAGTATTAGCTTTCGATTAAAGTAAGAATCATCAAAATCGATACATCGAGTAAAAAGTTATGCGGTATAATACAACGTAGGTCGACGATAATTGTGTTTGCTCGCAAACGAAAAAAAACCGACTTCAATTACATCGACAAGTAATGCAACGTAATAAGACGAAAAAATAGTCAAGTAAATACGCGCTATTAAAGATTACTCAAAAAGTTCTAATCAGTTTTCGATCTAATTTTAACAAGACTACAAGGCAAGTATTAGCTTTCGATTAAAGTAAGAATCATCGAAATCGGTACACTGAGTAAAAAGTTATGCGGTATAATATAACGTAGGTCGACGAAAAAGTAGTCACCTAAATACGCATTATTAGATATAACTCTAAAAGTACTTGTCAGATCTCAATTAAATTAAAATGGGACCACATGACACGCAACACCTTTCAATTCAAACAAAATTGATCGAAATCGGTCCACCCAGTCAAAAGTTCTGAGCTAACATACATAAAAAAAAAAAAAAAAAACATACGTGTCGAATTGAGAACCTCCTCCTTTTTTGGAAGTCGGTTAAAAAAGTAGTCAAGTAAATAGGCATTATTAGATAAGTACTTGTCAGATCACGCAACACCTTTCAATTAAAACAAAATTGATCGAAAGCGGTCCACCCAGTCAAAAGTTCTGATATAACGTACATAAAAACATACAGTCGAATTGAGAACCTCCTTCTTTTTTGGAAGTCGGTTCAAAACAGTACAATACAGTGATTTTCCTACTCACAAACTTTAAAAAATTCAGTACTAGCTCAATTTTAGCTTCTATTTTATGTTTTATATACCATTCTCTTCGTCTTATTTTGCTCTTTAATTTGATGTACTCTTTTTGAAAATCGCGACATAAACTATAGTAATACAACAGTGTTTTACTCGCGAAGTGCAAATTTTTTAATTTCAAGTGCGTGCGGCGTCGAAATTAAATCGTCGACCCCCCATTGTTTTTCATATTTAAATAGTGCTCAAGGTCCTCTATGATCCTGCGAAAATTCAGATTTTTTAAACTAAAATTAGTGCCTGTTTTCGAACTTTCAAACTTTTTTTTCCCACGCTCCATTTCCGGCTATTTTCCACAATAAGCGTGGTACACCCATCTTCGGTACACCACAGGATTCGCTTTGCCTCAGGTAACACTCGTAAACAAAAAAAGGTGTGTGTGCGATTCACACACGATAGAAGTGAAACTTCTATGGCAAACTAATTAAAAAAAACTAATTCAAAATTAGCGGCTTGCAGCGCGGCCCGGCCGTACTACGCAGCATACTGCATTTATTATGATCATTTTTTAAAGTAGTGATAAATAATACTTTCGTAAATAAATGAAATAAGTAAAGGATTTCAGGGTTATTTATTATAAAGACTGTTTGACATAAATATAATAAAGGCTATATAACATAAAACAAATTAGGTACATATTAAATCTATACAAATAAATAAAATTGAAATGTCTGTTTGTAATATTAAAATAACCGCTTTTAACTAAATTCAAATGTATGTATGTAGGTATACATGGTACATATACCAAAATATTTTTTTTTATAATTTGTCTGTCTGTCTGTCTGTCTGTTCCGGCTAATCTCTGAAACGGCTGGATCGTTTTTGACGGGAATTTTACTGGCAGATAGCCTGATGTAATAAGGAGTAACTTAGGCTACTTTTATTTTAGAATTTTTATTATTATTTTATAGTTCTGCGAACTAAACAATAATTATTTTGTTAAATTCCACGCGGACGAAGTCGCGGGCACAGGTAGTTTAAAATAATAATTATTCAATAAAATGTATCTCAATAAAGTAGCTTCATATTTTATCTTTAATCTAATTCTTATTTTAATATTAATTAAATATAATATATAACAAAGAAAAAAACGGCAACGTTACGCGGTGTTCCCAAGTGGTCACCCATCCAAGTACTGACGCTGCCGCGTTACCGATCGATCAAATTTTACCCCTCATGCACCTTAAGAAGTTTCACTTCAAAAAAACTAGTTGAAAAAAAAGCGGTCACCCATCCAAGTACTGACCATCGTGACGCTGCCGCGTTACCGGTCGATCAAATTTTAACTCAAAATCAAATCAAAAATCAACCAACTTATATCTCCCTCTCAACATCCGTTCGCCTCGACCGATCACACTTTTCGTAACGCCCTCGTCACGCACCTGCTTACTCCCCAAGTTAAGCGCGCCTAAAGAAGTTCCACTTCAAAAATACTAGTAGAAAAAATGCGGTCACCCATCCAAGTACTGACCGTCGTGACGCTGCCGCATTTCCGGTCGATCAAATTTTATCTGAACTAACTTATATCTCCCTCTCAACTTCTCAACTCAAAACGAGACCAAACAACCAACTCGGCATACCTAGTCCTATACGTCAAGGAGTTCCGTAGCAGTCACAGAAGTACACCTTCAGGTCACTCCATCAAGTCAAGAGGTAAGGTCTTATCATAACTATCAAAACGAGCTCAAACTCGGCACACCTGGTCCTACACTTCAAGGAGTTCCAGTAACAGCCACTCAAGTATACCTTCAGGTCACTCTATCAAGTCAAGAGGTAAGGTCTTATCATAACTATCAAAACGAGCTCAAACTCGGCACACCTGGTCCTACACTTCAAGGAGTTCCAGTAACAGCCACTCAAGTATACCTTCAGGTCACTCCATCAAGTCAAGAGGTAAGGTCTTATCATAACTATCAAACCGAGCTCAAACTCGGCACACCTAGTTCTACACTTCAAGGAGTTCCAGTAACAGCCACTCAAGTATACCTTCAGGTCACTCCATCAAGTCAAGAGGTAAGGTCTTATCATAACTATCAAAACGATACCAAACTCGGCACGCCTAGCTCTATACCTCTAGGAGTTCCAGTACAAGTACCTATACCTTCAGGTCACTCCATCCAGTCAAGAGGTAAGGTCTTATCATAACTATCAAAACGAGCTCAAACTCGGCACACCTAGTCCTACACTTCAAGGAGTTCCAGTAACAGCCACTCAAGTATACCTTCAGGTCACTCCATCAAGTCAAGAGGTAAGGTCTTATCATAACTATCAAAACGATACCAAACTCGGCACGCCTAGCTCTATACCTCTAGGAGTTCCAGTACAAGTACCTATACATTCAGGTCACTCCATCCAGTCAAGAGGTAAGGTCTTATCATAACTATCAAAACGAGCTCAAACTCGGCACACCTAGTCCTACACTTCAAGGAGTTCCAGTAACAGCCACTCAAGTATACCTTCAGGTCACTCCATCAAGTCAAGAGGTAAGGTCTTATCATAACTATCAAAACGATACCAAACTCGGCACGCCTAGCTCTATACCTCTAGGAGTTCCAGTACAAGTACCTATACCTTCAGGTCACTCCATCCAGTCAAGAGGTAAGGTCTTATCATAACTGTCAAAACGAGACCAAACTCGGCATACCTAGTCCTACATACACGTCAAGGAGTTCAGTAGCAGTCACAGAAGTACATCTTCAGGTTCACTCAAGTCTGAGAGAATATATAGAAACTACTTAGCTATGTACTTTTAGCGAAATAAAATAATGCAATAAAAATGTGTGATTATAAAATGATCTTACTTTGTCAAGTATCATATTTGGTTTATCGAAAAACTAGCTGTACCCGCGACTTCGTCCGCGTGGAATTTAACAAAAAAGTTAAAAAAAGTTCGATAAAACGATCTTTGATATTCTTTGATTTCCTTTATTAGCATGAGCAGGCGGTCGAGCGATGCGGGACAGAGGGGATGGACTCGCCCGCGCCATAGGCATCTCAAGGAAAGAACGCTAGCTCGCCGAGCATTAAATGTTTCGCCGTTAATTACTTCTAACGATGATATCTCAAAAACTATTTATCTGATTAATATAGTGTGAAGGGCAATTTTAATCTGCATTAAATGCCTAAGCTAAATATCATATTCATTTGGATAAGGATTAATACTGAACTAAAGAAAATATCTTTGAAAATAACGTAATGTTTTTAATTAAAAATTTGAACATAAAAGTGGTTATTGTAAGTCAACCCTAAGAGATAGAGATATGCTATCGCGGACTTTTTTGTAGCATTTTTATAGATTTTGAATTCGCTAGTACATTATACAACTATATCTTTGCTAGTTTACGCAGCGTTCGCGTGGAAAGCTCCCCGTTGGCGAGATTTTTTGCGACCTCTTCAACATTTATCGCCGTATTTCTGCTAATTTACATTCAAACATAATAAATTATATACCTAAACCTTCCTCAAGAATCACTCTTTCTATTGTTGAAAACTGTATAAAAATCCGTTGCGTAGTTTTCGAGTTTATCGCGTTCAGACAGACAGACAGGAGGACAGAAAGACGCGGCCGGGGGACTTATTTTTATAATAAGTATAGATAGATAATACGTAAATTTATAAAATAATAATTGTTTTGCTACGTCACCGGTTGCTAACAAAGCGACATAGCGTCCACTCACCACAGCGCCCGAGCGCGGACTAACTTCTCATTCGAAACGAAAAATTGAATTATGTTTTAAAACAAAAACCAACAATAAAATAAACCTTACTGCAATGGAATAAGAATCATCTTTAATAGCAAAATGTGTATAAAAATTAGCTCCAGTTTTTATTTTTTTTAAGACTATTGGTGGCATTTTTGTATTATTTTCAACCTTCCATTTAAAATTGAACATATCCTCCTGCTCATACTATTTTTAGAAAACTTAATATATGTGTATAATAGAACAAACATCACCCGAAAGTCTACCGGTTTTGTTCATTTTCTTGAAAATGGTAATGGAAAAACGTTTAATACGATATATATATAAGAACTAGATTTAAAAAAAGTCCTTCTGTTTGAAGATGAAGACCCAATCTCTATGAAATAATTATTCGTTATATATTATTTTGTTTAGTTTTGTCACAAAATGACCTGAAAAAGAGCATGATTTTGTCCGATTCGTATAGGCGCCCTTAATTTTTTACACTACAATCACAAAATAAGACTCATAGGTAGCTTTTAATTAGTAAACGTCCGCTTAGAGCGTATTTTGTGACAGCGCTGGATTAAGATGGTTTAAGAGCTTTCGGACCGCCAACCCGCATTGGAGCAGCGTGGTGGATTAAGCTCTGATCGTTCTCCTACAGGAGGAAAGAGCCTATGTCCAGCAGTGGGATATTACAGGCTGAAGCTTAAGGGCTGTCAGAAGTTTACATATGAAATTCCTTTATTTTATGTGCTTCTTACACTACAAGTTTATCTATATACTAGCTGACCCCGCTAACGTTGTTTTGCCATATATGATATTAACCCCCGCCCCCCTCTTGTGGGTGGAATTTTGTAAAATTCGTTCTTAGCTGACCTCTACTCGGCGA
This sequence comes from Melitaea athalia, assembly GCA_905220545.2. Classification (NCBI taxonomy): domain Eukaryota; kingdom Metazoa; phylum Arthropoda; class Insecta; order Lepidoptera; family Nymphalidae; genus Melitaea; species Melitaea athalia. Next base: position 3,724,342 of record HG992178.1, on the reverse strand, counting down.
AAGGAATATTCCTACCAAATTTCAAGTCTCTAGGCCTTATGGTTCCAGAGATATCGTGATGAGTCAATGGGTGGAAATCTCTTTTATATAATACTAGCTGTACCCGCGACTTCGTCCGCGTGGAATTTAACAAAAAAGTTAAAAAAAAGTTCGATAAAATGATCTTTGATATTCTTTGATTTCCTTTATTAGCATGAGCAGGCGGTCGAGCGATGCGGGGCAGAGGGTATGGACTCGCCCGCGCCCGCGCCGCCCGCATCTCAAGGAAAGAACGCTAGCTCGCCGAGCATTAAATGTTTCGCTGCTAATTACTTCTAACGATGATATCTCAAAAACCATTCATCTGATTGATTTAGTGTAAAGAGCAATTTTAATCTGTATTAAATGACTAAGCTAACTAACATATTCATTTTGATAAGGATTAATACCGAACTAAAGAAAATAGCTTTGAAAATAACGTAATGTTTTTAATAAAGGACAATGCCTATTTGTGCCCGGTACGTGCTTTGACTAGTTTAGACAATTCATATATTTAAGTATCGTTTATTAATTGAAACTAGATTTTTAATAATATTCTAAAAGTGATCAAAGCCGTGGTTTATAATTTAATTTTAAAAAATATTTTAGTTGTATTCTGCGTTTGTCGTGTCAAAATAGTTTAGACACTGCGCGCACTAGTGACATTTGTCACCGTGACAAAAAATTCTTTGTCACTGTCACGTCACCGTCACCTTCGCGACTGCGCGCACTTGCAGTGACAGATTATATACAGATATAGGTTGTCTGTGAGCTCGTTTTTAGAAATAGAAAGTAATACAATAATAAAAAGTATTGGGTTCAACCGCTTTGGAGTGATAGGCTGATAAGTGGAAAGTTCTACACCATGTTTGCCAACCTACGTACATATGACACGTGACATTTTGTCGCGTCACGGGCATGTTGGCGTCCTCCGCGGACAAAAAAGTCACCGAATTGTCACGCATCCAAGTGCGCGCACCTCCATTAGGGATGATGGACGCAGTGACAGTGACAAAACGTCACGGTGACAAAATGTCACTAGTGCGCGCAGGGCCTTAAATATAAATAGCAAGTCGTCATAGCAACCACACAAACAAACGCTTTTTTTTAAATTAAAATATAAACCACGGCTTTGATTACTTTTAGACTATTATTAAAAATCTAGTTTTAATTAATAAAGAAAACTTTAATATGTCAATTTTCTGGTCGTGTTGGGGTTTATAATTTAATTAAAAAAAGCGTTTATTTCTATAGTTGCGTTTCCGACTTGGTATTTATATTTAATATGTTTTGACAGCACAAACCCGGAATACAAATAAAATATCTTTTTTAATTAAAGTATAAACTACGGTTTTAATCACTTTTAGAATATTATTAAAAATCTATTTTCGATTAATAAAGGATACTTAAATATATGAATTGTCTGAACACGTACCCGGGCACGGCTTCATAGAAAATAGGCATTGTCCTTTGAACATAAAAGTGGTTATTGTAGGTCAACCGTAAGAGATAGAGATATGCTATCGCGGACTTTTTTGTAGCAATTTTATAGATTTTGAATTCTCTAGTACATTACTTAACTGTATCTTTGCTAGTTTACGCGGCGTTCGCGTGGAAAGTTCCCAGTTGGCGAGATTTTTTGCGACCTCTTCAACATTTATCGCCGTATTTCAGCTAATTTACATAAAAGCATAATAAATTATATACCTAAACCTTCCTCAAGAATCACTCTTTCTATTGTTGAAAACCGTATAAAAATCCGTTGCGTAGTTTTCGAGTTTATCGCGTTCAGACAGGAGGACAGACAGACAGACAGGAGGACAGAAAGACGCGGCCGGGGGACTTATTTTTATAATAAGTATAGATGTAGATTATACTACTTGTACTTGTAGCACGGGCCATTTTCCGCAGCTCTACGTCTTCACGCGCCTATTCTGCGTGTTATCTATACCAATATTATAAAGAGGTAAAGTTTCTAACTTTGTTTGTTTGTAGGGGGTAATCTTCGCAAATACTGATCTGATCATGAAAATTCTTTCACTAACAGAAAGCTACACTATTTAGGAGTGATATAGGCTATATTTTATTGTTATTGAAAAAAAAAATTCAGTGAAAAATAATAGTATATGTAAATCAAGTCTGAGAAATGGGAGCGAGATGAAAACTTTTGCATCATAAAAATAAGTAACAGGCACAGGTCGGCTAGCAGTTAATACACGTCCACTAATAATATGTTTTGAAAAATTATACCTCTGAGACGTAATAGGAGTTCAAAATTTTAATAATTTTAAATATAAAAAGTTCGTAATTTTTTCAAACTGGAAGCATGAAATTTAATCTTTGGACTACTTACTGATTAAAAATGCACTAAATATGTGTAGTTGAATATTTCCTACTGTGCCATACCAATTAGCATTTCAGTATCTTCAATTACGAGATCAATTAAAATTTTTGTAATCTTAAATACAAAACAATTTTAATAATATTGTGAGAGTGATGCTTATTATGTTATGTTATAAAGAAAATTTGTGGCAAATATGATCATGAAGACATATATATCACTAGCTTCTGCTCGCGACTTCGTCCGCGTGGAATAGGAATTCTGTCATACATGGTTTTTGCGAAACTTTAACTGTTTACGCAGCGCACACAGCGTAAGCTCTCAGAAGGAAAAAACTCTGATTTTGAAACATTCTTCATTGGTGCTCCGCTCCTATTGGTCTTAGTGTGATGATATATATCCTTCCTTGTTAAACGGGCTATCTAACACTGAAAGAATTTTTGAAATCGAACCAGTAGTTCCTGAGATTAGCACGTTCAAACCAAGAAACAAACTATTCAGCCTTATAATATAAGTAAAGATTAAAAAAAACTTTTATTTTAATATTTTGATTTCAATATTCTATGCAAAAAAATATCACACCTTTACCTTACCTTATTATCATCATCACACACGCAAAATAGGCGCCTAGTCGTTGATTTGCGGAAATCAGCCCGTGTTACCATACCATACCATACCATACCTTATTATAATACCTTTTACAATGCTGGAGAACGCAGTTTAATATTTCATAATATTCACAACTTTTAAAATTAATTTTCTTATACTTGAAAAACAAGTGTTTATAATATGACAATCATTTTTAATAAAATATGTTTTTTCGATAAGAATATAACTCAAATTCTTTATATCTTATTTAATATTAATTTTAATTATATGTTAAAAATATGACTAAAGCAAATAGTAATACCTACTACTGCTAGAATGGAGTTATATACATATTCAGTAATTTTAGCTTTGAATGTTTAATATATTGTGACTCATTTACCCAGGAAGTTTCATAATTTATAAACACCGATATTCAAATCATACAATAGGACGAATGATATTTATATTATTTAACTACAGTATATTGACAATAATTGAAAAAAAAATAACAATCGCGAAGAAAAATAATTCATAAATATGCAATATTTTCACGAATTACATGTATTATAATATTACAAGATTTTATTTCACTTTTTTATTTTAATTTATTTTAATAGTATGAAGTACAAATTACCTTTGCAGTTTATATCCAATCTTAAATTCCCTTCCTTATTAGCTTCCAAAAGAGCTTTAACTACAGAAAGCTCTCCATGTCTAGCCGAGTACAAGAGAGATTCCTCAGCCTCCAAACCAGGGTTTTCTTCCGATTTAGACATATCTTTGTATTGTAAACAAAACGGCAATATATTTCTCACTGCATTAGCGAACTTTACTTTACTACGTGATATTGTATCGCGTCCGTCAATAGCGTTTAGTGGTTTTGTGCACTGATGTGGAAATAATAAACCAACCAACGTTTACTTGAAATTGTTGAGATTTGCAGTACCTACCTATTTGAGTATTAAATAGTAGTCTATGCACAAAATATAAAATTAAAGTCAACTAAGTAGGGATGTGAAAAAATAATCGATTTTTATTTTAATCGATTATTTTTTTCTAAAAATCGATTTTTAATAAATCGATTATATAAATTACGTGGTTAAATCGATTTTTATAAGCAGTGCCATCTATGCGATGGATGAAAAAAAAAGCGAATAAAATTTTCAATTTTATATATAGCGCTATCTATGCGGCGGATGGAACAACTCAAAGTAAATTCATTTTTACCTAAAACGGTGCCAATTTGTTCTATGTACCTATAGATACGTGTAAAGTAGTTTCAGAACTTTTAGTGTAGTGAATAAGATAATATTATATAGTTGTTTTTAAACAATTAAACAATAAAAATGTCTTCTAACCGTAAAACACCTAAAAAAAAATTTATTGTTAAAACTGAAAGATTAACGAAAGATTTGTTTTATATTACACAGCCACAGCGTAGTCGTTTAGTTTTTGAAGTGAAACTTCTTTAGGCGCATAAGGGGTAAAATTTGAGCTACCAGTATGCGGCAGCGTCATGACGTTCAGTACTTGAATGGGTGACCATCTGTTTTTTTTTCAACTAGTTTCTTTTTTTTGTATTTTAAGTTCGTTGACTCTTTAATTCGTTTTTTAACTGTTTTCCTTTTAATTATTTTTTTTTAAATTAGTTTGCCAAAGAAGTTTCACTTCAGACATGTGTACTTTGTACGCATGCAATTTTTTTATATTTTTATTTAATTTTTATTATAGTTTTCGAGACAATGAGGTTGTCATTTTGTTGGGATGCTCATCGTTTTATTTTTATTACAGTAAAACGTTTAATGGTACTGAAATTTTTTATTAATAATGATATTTGGTTACCTTATTCCTTACCTTGAAAGTTTAAAGGAACTTTCACTCTGATTTTTAGTTTTTAATTGGTTATTTTTTTAATAATACTTTTTATTTAATTTTTAATCTGATATGAATTTTATTGGAATATGAAAAGCACGTAGATTTTTGAATAATAGAAAAAAATCGATTATTTTCGCAAAAATCGATTATTATTTTTACTAAAAATCGATTTTTGAGAAATTGATTAATATGTAATCAAGAAGAATCGATTTTTATTTAATCGATTTTTTTACATGAATGTCACATCCCTACAACTAAGTCGAATTCTCGTCTGTTATTCTGACAAGTGACAGCTACGTATAGACGTTTAAAAATATAAAGAAATAGAAATACACAAATATCTTTTGTATTTTAAATACCTTTCTTTTCGTCATTAAAGATTCTGCAATACTAATATTTAGAACTTCGTTGTACATAATATACTATACTTTAGAATACAATAATTACGTATCAAATGATAAAAAAGGAAAAAAACTTTTATTTAACAAAATAAATTAACGAACGTTAAAAATGTCAAAAATTGACTATTTGTAATTTTGTAAACATTGAAACTTCAAAAAATACCGTCTTTTATAATTTCTGTGTATTCCTTGTTCCTTGGTATTTTAAAAATCCTAGAAACTTTGGCTGACATTATTTTTATCGCAGGGTTAAATAAATATTTGAAATTAAATATGAATGATAAAATACAAAATTGCTGCCGTATATGCTTAGATGTGGAATCCAGACATGTTTCTATTATGGACGATCAGACAATTATTTTGCATATAAAATCCTGCCTACCAGTCAGTATAGCCCCCAACGACAACCTGCCTAAATCGATTTGCGAATCCTGCGTGTCACAATTAAACGAATTCTACAATTTTCAATTAAACGCGCGATGTTCAGAAGACTGGCTTGAATCTTCTCTCCAAGAGAAAAATAAAAGAGTAACAGAGTCTAAACTTCACGTTCAACCTCTTCCCGACTCTGAATACAACTCAGATTCTCTACTAGAATTTTTAAATAACACAGCAAATATAGAAGAGTATCTTAACAACTTGGGTAAAGATGACATACCATCTATAGTCAATATGTTAGACAGAACTGAAGGATCAGAAACTACGACGAGAACAGTAAATAATAAATTAACCAAAACACCTAGTCCAAAGAAAAAAGAATCTCCAGGTAAGAGTCAACCCATAAACATGGATATAGATGTGTTAGATTCAGATATAGAAATCGTAAACGAGTTATTATCAAAGGAAATCGAACCCAAGAAACAAATAAAAACTGTAGACACATCTTTCTCCTGTTTCGGTTGCAAAGCAAAATTGGATAGCATACAAAAGTTATCTCATCATTTAAGCATATGTGATACTGCCATACGAACTTGTGTTCATTGTGGTATTCTATTTGACTCTAAACAAAAGATGCGACAGCACGCTCTAACACACAGTGTGAAAACACCATTAACTTGTAACTGTGGGATTCAGTTTGACTCGAAAGAAAAACTTTTAGCACATTGCACAAAGTGTGAAATAGATCATATAGCATCCATGAATTTTATATATACTTGTAAAAAATGCGGAGAGACCTTTAAGGAGAGATTCCAGCTCTATAAGCACGCTAGAGAGCATGTTTTGAAGTCAGAGGAACGGATCTGTGATATATGTGGGCATACATTTATTGGTGATGAAGCACTATCTAAACACAGAATGGAGCAACACGAAAAACTTGAAAATATTACATATAGGTAATTTTTAATTATAAATATCTACAAATTATATTTTGTTTTGTTACATAATAGAAATAGGGTAAGAATTAATTATTTATTTTCAACAAATAACTAGGATTGTAAGAAGTATTGCCTTTATGATTATCTTTTTACTCCATTTTGATACATCATACTGAAAAAGCTACTTATTACAATTAATCTATTAATTTTCAGATGTAAAGTCTGCAGTTTTACGTCACAAGATCGTAAAACAATATACGCTCACGTACAAAAACACACAGAAATCAAAGAGCAAAATAGACATTTGTGTGAATCGTGCGGACGCAGTTTCGCATCACACGCAAGTTTGCTACGTCATTATCTACAACACGCACCAAAATATCACAAGTGTAACATCTGTGGCCGCTGTTTTGAGGATGTTAAAACAAAGGACCAACATGTTTTGGAACATGTTGAAATGATCATGTGTGATAAATGTGGACAATACGTTAATAATTTTGAATTAAATCAGCATACGTGTGATTAAAAACTTTTTTTATACAACTAGGTGTTGACAAACAAGCGTACGACCCACCTGATGCTTAGGGGTTACCGTAGCCTATACTCGTATAGACGCCTGCAACACCAGAAGCATCGCAAATGCGTTGTTAACCTCACCCTCCCTAGAAGCTTTGGCTACTTTACGCACCACAGGAACAACACTATACACAATATGAGACTATGTGAGAGCAGTATCATTTACCTGCGATCTGTCGGTTTGAGGTATTAAAATGTTAAAAGAAAATAAAAAACAATAATCTTACAAACCTTTATTTATGTAACAAGACTTAAGTTTGTTAACAGCAATTTTTAGTAAAAACAGAAATATGTTAAAAAAATTAGTATTACATTAATAAATACATATGAAACTTAATTAAATTTTATTCTTAGCAAAAACAGAACCAACCCCTATGTCCAAAATTAAAGAAATCGATTAAAACGATCCTTATTCTGTACGGCATAAGGTTGTACAGATCTGTCAGAAACTTCATATATGATGGTATGCAAATGTATTTTTTGTTTTTTCGTATTCCTGTAAAAATAGAAATTACGCAAACAATTTTTTTACAAGAATAATAATGAAAATAAAAAATTTAAAAAATGCTCGATAATTTTTTTTCTAATAATACACAGATGTTAACGTATCTAGCACTCTTGGTGTAGTGGTGTGAAAACTCGCCGGTGGCCGCGAGTTCGTTTTATATTCCCAACAGATATTTGTACTAATATTTTTTTTTCTTGATTGTGCCTTAGAGACAATTTAGAGACAATGTATCTAGAGTCAATTCCTTTTGTAACATATACATTAATAACGCCCGTTACTTAGGGAGGGAATGATCATAATATGATATAGGAGGAAAAATATCCGTTAGACAGAAATACTCCAAAGTAGTCGGTTAAGCAACAGCATTTCTCCTATATGGAGATATTTTCCGTATTTATAAAAATACACCCAAGTATCAAATACAAACACCCAACAAACAACACCAAAATATGTAGACATACATACATACATAAGATTGAGGCCTACCTATGTATCAAACTCTTTAATTTACAAATTATAAACAGATATAGCAGCATTTGTATTGGCCATATAGATGTTTGCCGTGGTCTGGGTGTTTGTTTGTGCAGTCCTTGTGGGTCTCCCCACTGTGCCTCGGAGAGCACGTTAAGCCGTCGGTCCCGGTTGTTATCATGTACACCTGATAGTGATCGTTACTCATAGTCGTAAATATATCCGCTACTCGCATTGGAGCAGCGTGGTGGATTAAGCTCCGATCCTTCTACATTGGGAAGAGGCCTATGCCCAACAGTGGGATATTACAGGCTGAATCGTGATCGATCGATCGTGAAACAGATATAACAACAACCGCTCTGGTGTAGTGGTGCGAGTAGTCTCCTAAAACACGGCTGGTTTTCGGGTTCGATTCCCGCTCGGGAAGGATATTTGTATTCGTACAAATATTTCTTTCCGGTTTGGATATCTGTACCTGTGGGTCTCCCCACCGTGCCTCGGAGAGCACGTTAAGCCGCCGGTCCGGTTGTTATCATGCACACGTGATAGTGATCGTTATTCATATGAGGGTGTATTAAGCTCCAATCCTTCTCCTACATGGAGAAAGAGGCCTATGCCCAACTGTGGGATGTTACAGGCTGAATGTATGTAAACAGATAGAACATGATACCTTCTATAATAACCCTAGCAGCCTCCTTGGCAGGTATATCAGAGTACCAGGATACGAAGCGGTGGTTCGGTGTCGGGTATAGACCAGTGGACACAGTGCCCAAGTACACTGAAGTTGTATTGATGTTATCTGTCGACGTGTCCAGGCGGAGCTCTTCGCTGAGCGAGTCCATGAAACCTTTTTTTTACAGGTAAAAAACTTAAGTTTTTATTAAAGTTGCTATTGGGCGCCATTTATAAATTACGTTTTACGTCACACCAATTTCATGATTTTTGGACCCCTCCGTCCTTGTCAAAAATGATCACATTTATGAGACGGTGACCCATACCTTTACTCTACTGCTACTGTATCTGAATACATTTTTTTTAATATAATTTAGGTATCATATCAAATTCATCATTTTGTCTCGAGTTTCGTCAACAAACCTGTTGAAACTTCTGGCCAAGATTAGAGGCATACCTACTCGTAATAAGTATTATTATCAAGCTTCTTTACTAGTCTACAATCTATCTAAAAGATTTATTTTTTATCTTGCTGTTCGTGGAATTAGGCTATATTTAAACTACAAAATCTTCTTCTTTAGAAGCTTTTTCTGGCTTTATCAGCCGGAGTTAAATCTGGTAAAATGTTAACTCACCTTTTAATCCAGACTTAGCAGCACAGTAAGGTGTCATATCCGCACAGGGCATGAGACCAGAACTAGAATTAATAGCTACAATATGACCATATCGGCGTTCTATCATACTTGGCAAAAACGCTCGAATTACCTGAAATATAATATTCAATTTCATTGTAGATTGTAGATTACTTACAAATTATAGGTATAGACAATTATATAGGCAATCGTCGACTATATATGCCTATATAGAAATTTAGTCCCTATTTATTTATTATACTTCTCACTCACTTCAGCCTATCGCAGTCCACTGCTGGACATAGGCCTCCCCAAGTTCGCGCTAAAAATCATGGCGCGAACTCATTTGTGTTTTGCTCATAGTCACCACGCTGGGCAGGCGGGTCGGTGACCGCAGGGCTGACTTTGTCGCACCGCAGACGCTGCTGCCCGTCTTCGGCCTGTGTATTTAAAAGCCAGCAGTTGGATGGTTATCCCGTCGGTCGTCATGAGTTCCAAGGTGGTAGTGGAACTGTGTTATCCCTTTTAGTCGCCTCTTACGACACCCACGGGAAGAGCGGGGGTGGCTATATTCTTTACTACCATAACCACACAGCAATTATACTTCTGATGATGCAGTTTCGTAATTAGGCCGGCATATAAAAGTAATTAAATAAGGTAGGTTTTAGCCGAAGCAGTTGAGAGCAAATGAAAAACTGAGTATGGTTTACCAATATATGTGATAACAAGTTGACTTCAATAAGTTTTGCGACATATTCCGGACTCAAACGCGTTAGTGGCGCACAAGTCAACTCGCCTGCATTGCTGACCACCATGGTCACGTCTGCTAGTCGCCGGATACTAGCTGCTACCGATGAGACTTGCTCACGTATAGTAACATCTACTGTGTATCCAAAACTCTAAAATATAAATTTGTCTATAAATAAAATTATCCGTAAAATTTTTTTTTGATATAGGTACCTAGCAATAAGAACTGTTATACAATTGTGCCCACTACCCACTACAGCCTATCACAGTCCACTGTTGGACATAGGCCTCCACAAGTTCGCGCCCGACATTATGACGCGAACTCATGTGTTTTGCCCATAGTCACCACGCTGGGCAGGCGGGTTGGTGACCGCAGGGCTGGCTTTGTCGCACCGAAGACGCTGCTGCCCGTCTTTGGCCTGTGTATTTCAAAGCCAGCATGGATGGTTATCCCGCCATCCGTCGGCTTTTTAAGTTCCAAGGTGGTAGTGGAACTGTGTTATCCCTTAGTCGCCTCTTACGACACCCACGGGAAGAGAGGGGGTGGCTACATTCTTTAGTGCCGTAGCCACACAGCACATTACATACAATTGTGCATAAAATACTTATTCTTATTTTATTATGTATTTCATTAAGGTAAAACAACACCGACAAAACAAAACAAACCGTCTTCAATTACATCGACAAGTAATACAATGTAATAATTACCTCAGACCAAGTCAAACAGTCAGTAAATACAGTCAAAACAGTCAAGTAAATACGCGTTATCAAAGATTACTCAAAAAGCAGTAATCAAATCTCAATCATTAAACAAGACTACATGACAAGTATTAGCTTTTGATTAAATTAAGAATCATCAAAATCGATAAACCCAGTGAAAAAGTTATGCGGTTTAATACAACGTAGGTCGAAGAAAAAGTAGCCAAGTAAATACGCATTATTAGATACTAGCTTCTGCGCGCGACTTCGTCGGCGTGGACTCCGCTCCTATTGGTCTTAGCATGATGACACATAGCCTATAGCATTCCTCGATAAATGGGCTATCTAACACTGAAAGAATTTTTTAAATCGGCCCAGTAGTTCCAGAGATTACCGCGTTCAAACAAACAAACAAACTCTTCAGCTTTATATATTAGTATAGATACCTAACTGTAAAAGTACTTGTCAGGTCTCAATTAAATTTAAATGGGACCACATGACACGCAACACCTTTTAATTAAAACATAATTGTGTTTGCTCGCAAACGAAAAAAACCGACTTCAATTACATCGACAAGTAATACAACGTAATAAGACGAAAAAATAGTCAAGTAAATACGCGCTATTAAAGATTACTCAAAAAGTTGTAATCAGATCTTGATCTTATTTAAACAAGACTATATGACAAGTATTAGCTTTCGATTAAAGTAAGAATTATCGAAATCGGTACACCGAGTAAAAAGTTATGCGGTATAATACAACGCAGGTGGACGAAAAAGTAGTCAAGTAAATACGCATTATTAGATATAACTCTAAAAGTACTTGTCAGATCTCAATTAAATTTAAATGGGACCACATGACACGCAAAACCTTTCGTATAAAACAAAATTGATCGAAATCGGTCAACCCAGTAAAAAGTTCTGAGCTAACATACATTAAAAAAAAATACAGTCGAATTGAGAACCTCCTTTTTTGGAAGTCGGTTAAAAATTCATCGAAATCGGTCCACCCGCTCAAAAGTTCTGAGTCATACAAAAAAAATACAACCGAATTGAGAACCTCCTCCTTTTTTGGAAGTCGGTTAAAAACGGCATATTTTAAAAAATGTCTAGAAGAGTTAAGAGCATAAAACTTTTTTAGTTGTACTATCATTAAAAAAAAATTAGACCAACATCTCCATCTTTTTTCCTGATTTCATCGACGACAGCATTATTCCTTCTAGCATCTTTGTCCCAACATACCTACAACCGTAGCTCCAAGTTCAGCAAATTGAATCGCGAGTTCCCTTCCTATTCCAGAACCTGCACCAGTTACCTGAAATGAATTTAGACTTTATACTTATCGGAGGTATGGTACACCGTAGTAACATTCCAATACTATATTAAAATACAGTTTTTTTTTAAAAGAGTAACTACAAAGTTTTTTGCCGACTCAATCTTCTCTGCAGAATCTACTTTCCGAATTGATGGCAGCTTCAATTTTAACGATATTTAAAATTCTCTTCTCTCTAGGTGCTTTTTGAAGCCTGTTTGAATAAAGTTAATTTTGGATTTTGAACAACTTCATTTTTATATGATTACCGTTTTGTTACCATGAGTTGTACCATATGTCGCTTAATTATTTTTTCAACAAACTTTTTAGATTTACTAGCTTCTGCGCGCGACTTCGTCGGCGTGGACTCCGCTCCTATTGGTCTTAGCGTGATGATACATAGCCTATAGCTTTCCTCGATAAATGGGCTATCTAACAGTGAAAGAATTTTTCAAATCGGCCCAGTAGTTCCAGAGATTACCGCGTTCAATCAAACAAACAAACAAGCAAACAAACAACCAAACAAACAAACTCTTCAGCTTTATATATTAGTATAGATTAGAGGTACAACAAGTAGACAACAAAAAATAAAAATACCTAATTTTTATTTCGTAAACTGTGTAGGCACTAAATAAATTAAGCGTATTTTAATTGTGTATCTACCAGTATGGTTTCTCCATATAAAGATTTCTTTGTTTCTGGTAAAAGTGTCCGTGCAACAGCCATTATGCTCGTAGAACACAATTTGAGAATGAGTACAAAGGTATCAAGAGCCCAAACTGGTACTGCTGACAACTTCCGATTCCCAAACCAAGGGAATAACCATATTTCTTGAAATACCCTAAACTTTCTAGCTAAAGCGCCGATTATACGCGAAAATATATTCTTTCTCTGCATAAGTTATAACATAATAAAACTGTTCTAAAAACTTCAAACGGCAATTCATTCATGTTTGATTGACGTTGTTATATTTAAAAAAAAGCAAAAAAACGTAAGAATAAAGTTCATAATAGGTAGGTAGGTAGGTTACGTATCCACGATACTGTAATTTATTTTTAATTAATTTCCTCAAAATTGAATTGAAAAATATTCGCAAAATGAAACTATCACCGAGTAAAGTTGTGTTTCCTTACAAAATCTTTTAAAACTTTGCAAACTGGTATTTTCAAAAATATATCGCAATTATTTGAAAAAAATAAATGTATTGACAATTAAAACTTACTTCACGTTGACGATCAAAGAGTATATAACCACTACGTTTTACGATAAATAATTCCTGTTTATTGTAGACTTACGTTTTATATTTTAGAGCTATCTTAAATAATGGCTAAGCCTTTGCAAAAGGAAAGAGAGAATAGATCGGCGGAGAAGAAGGATTACAGCTTCCATCCGTACAACTTAACCCCGGAGAGTGCTCATACTGCGGTATTGTTGTTGGAATCGGCTGAACCTGAAATACTTTGTCAGGTGCTTTCTTTCACTTTTTACTCGACTGCAAGGGAAGGGTTATTAATATCTGCGTAGCCTTAATAATGCGTAAGAGTCTAGGTTTTTAATGAAAATATAACTAGTAAGTATATATATAAGCGAACAAGTAAGATGATCGTCGTCATCGACATCGACAATCACTACCATCCACTAGATACTACTAGTAAACGGATGACAAAAGCCTCCTTTCCTCTTCTTTCAGAAAAATATTAGTGTGTTGAGTTCTTTTAAATATTTTGTTTTAGACCGTGTACCTACGTAATACATATTACCTAAGTATTAATTTATTTTTAATGCCATGTTCTTTATTGTGTCAGACACTTCGGGCTATAACGAAGTTCGCAGCTCAAGAGATTCAAAACCGCCACGTACTGTACAATTTGAATGCCATTAAGTATATTTTACCACACATTGAACATCCAGAATTGAATATAAAGCGATTTGCTCTCAAAGCTCTTGCACAACTATGCCAGCTACCGCAAGGCCCGGAACAAGTACTCGATAATCCGCAGAATCTAAGAAAAATAGCTTTTATGCTAGCAAAAGTAAGTAAAAAGAAGTGAAAACCTATTTATGTGTATAATTTTCAAGTCTTGATAAAATTAATACGCAATCTATCAGATGGAGGATGTCTTCGTACTGGAGTTTGCTTCTCTAGTGCTCTCAGAGTTAACAAGAGAGCCGCTTGGCTGTGAACAATTAGTATCCGCAAATATCCTAAATAGTCTTTGTTCACGCATGAAGAATAGCCTTGATCCAGATGTACAGAAGAACTGTTTACAGGTATGACACCTATCGCATTAATTAAAAAAATCGGCCAAGTGCGAGTCGGACTCGCGCACGAAGGGTTCCGTACCATTGACTAAACTAAATATAAGTAAATTTTCTGTAAATTATTTATTCTGTAAAATATTTATTTAATTGTGACGCCATCTATGATACTATTAGAAAACTATGACTATGACGATAAACTATGTCTATTGACGAAGTTTTTCTAATTTCTGATAGATGGCGTTTTAGACTAATAAAAAATTATCGCCCCCTTTAAATCTTTATTTTATTTTGTTTTTAGTATTTGTTGTTATAGCGGCAACAGAAATACATATTTTGTGAAAATTTCAACTGTCTAGCTATCGCCGTTCTTGAGATACAGCCTGGTGATAGACGGACGGACGGACGGGTGGACGGACGGACGGACGGACGGACAGCGAAGTCTTAGTAATAGGGTCCCGTTTTTACCCTTTAGGTACGGAACCCTAAAGAGAATCAATTCTTTTTCTAAGCTGAAATATTGAACGTTCCTCCGTAATCCGCTGGTGAGCATAACTATGCTAGAGGTCACGATGAGTGCTGTACTCACCTGTGGTGCTCCTCTGACAAATCTGATTATACTATAATGGCGTAGCTAATTTCAAATCTAGGTAAGTATCAGTTTACAACCTGAATGTTATTAGGTATAGGTATTACGCTTCAGGCTTTAATATCTCACTACTGGGCATAGGCCTCTTTCCCCATCTAGGAGAAGGATCAGAACTTAATCTACTATGCTGCTCCAATGCAGGTTGGTGAATATTAGGTTAGTTAGGTAGATATTAACCATTAGGTATATAAGAAATTCTTAATTAATTTGTAGACTTTAAGCAATCTTCTGGAAGATCCAATATGCGCTTCGGAAGTGACAAAGAATCAGCACTTCAGTTGGCCGTCACTGCTGGCGCTTATGCAGAGCAAGTACTTGGCAATACAACACGCGGCACTGAAGACTGTGGATCAACTGATATGTAGATACAAGGATCAAGTAGTACAAAGAACTTTTCGAGCGTCTACCGGAGTACTAGATCTATGTGATATTTTAGAAGTATGAGGATTTTTTGTTGGCTGTATTATTGGAATTAAAGTTTTTTTTTTTTAATTATTATCTTTTTATAGTCATATGAATTCCGCGATGTTCATACTCAAGTGCTTGGGGTTTTGAAGAACTACGCTGAAACGGAAGAGAATGCAACTCATTTGTACCAGTCGGGTTGCATTTTGCGTTTGTTGGCTTATCTTGAAATGGCTTTGCCGGCGATGAAACCACACTGCCTCGCTGTGCTAGCGAAGATGTCCTTTACTTCTAATGGAAGAGATGTTAGTCCTAACTCCTAATCCTGTTATGTATCTTATAATATATAGATATTATCTATACATGAGATATGAGTTTTAAACCAAATTGTGTACATATATTATATTTATTAACTTAATCTACCCATTTTTTTATAATATGTTTTAAGGCCCTCTTTCAAACGGGAACAGACTTGGTATTCTGCCATCAACTGCTTAGTTCTAATGTTGAACTTTTGGCTGATGCGGCTATGGGGGTAGCGAATATGACGAAGCTGTTACCGGCCGCAGTTCGAATGTCTGACACAAATATTATTGAAGCCCTTTGTGGTAAGTAATTTGAGGGATTTCTTACAAGTTTTTTTTTGGGTTACCTAAAATTTTGTCCATTTTCAGCCATCTTGAGTGACGATGCTGCAGTGTGGTTTTATATAAGAATGAATGCACTTCGAGCTTTGGGTGAACTTTGTCGGATTATACCAAAAGCTGCGTTCAGTGTGATCGAGCCAAAAACTTTTGCGTCCTTACGCAATATAAATAAAAAGTGTAAGTTGAAATAGATAATTATGTACTTAGGTAAGATGTATAATATAAATGGCTTATGGAAGTGATGTCATTTCAAATTAACACTTTTTGGAGTTTACTCCTTAAGAATCGATTTTCATAGAAGGACCCCGGTATGAAAAAAATATGTGGAGTAAAATCTATTGAACGAATAACATCGTTACGTTGCTCGTAACGCCATCTATCGAAACCCAATAGGGTTCCGAATTACAAGATGCTCTGCAGTGAATTACGTTCTTATCAATCTCCTGATGGGAGAAGAAGAATGTAGAACGAGAGGATGGGAAAAGAAAGCATAATCAGTACAGTTCAGTAGTAAATATAAAAATAATACAAAATATCATAAAGTAGGTACCTACTTAAAACATACCATAAAAGAATGAAAAAATGAAAGATATGTACAATTAAGTTTATACTATTAACGTTATTATTATTATCAAGTGGTCGTATTACTAAAAATCAATTTCTTTTAAACCACCCGAAAAAAAATGATTTATCAGTTTTTATTACCAATAATTTTCACAATAAATACAATACAATAAAACAAAACCACAGATATTTGTAGTAGGTATGTACTAAGTTTACTAAAGTTTTAGTTTAAGCGCTTCAAGAAAAGCTATTTAACTTCAATTTATGCTTTGTTTTTTTTTTCATTTAGTGATTCCCTGAATTTAGGTTCGAATTTACCTATTCAGCGCCTATATATTTTTTGATTAAGTATTTAACTTGTTTTCTGGCTTCTTTCAGTTCTTCACTATCACGTTGTGTACTCGATAATATATCACGACAGTGAGCTTCGCGCGGTATTACAATCGCTTGAGCTTTGCGAGACAGATCTTCCAAAACACTGATTGTACTCCACGGATCTATACCACCATTTGTAAAAACTACCTTCGTAACATTAGGGTTAAGCCCTCCAAACACTTCATTTGTATGTTTTACGCCAGCATCAACTCTTGCTTCATCAAATTCCGGTCCGAATAATAGAGAACAAATTTTGATGCTAAATTCAACTCCTAAGTTATTCGAAAAAGGTTGAGATTTAGAGTTCAAAGTTTGAAAGTAACCAAATTCTGTACAAATTTGATAAGTCCAAGCTAAAATCCAATCGTTCTCTGGGTAATAATATTGTTCGATCATAGCACTAAAATTGTAACACACACACTCGTTCTGTGATTGCCACGTTTGCGAATCATTCTGTAAATTTTGACAGTGATTTTTTATTATATTTATATTTCCGTATTGTGAATTTGACCCGTATTCAGAAATTTTAGAAGAAAAAAAGAATTCTTTATTCTCTTTTAACTCTAGATCGCATTCTTCACATATATTTTCTTCTATTTTTAATTGTTTAATACCGTCTGCACTTTGAAACAGTTTATCATACCTGCTAAAAATGGTTTCTATAGTTCCTATACATTCTGAAGTACCGTAACGTTCATAATTATCACCAACCTTTTCCATATATTCATAAAAATCCTTCTTTGCTAACACGGGAGCGCTACTCGCTAGAGCAGCATCAACTAATTTAGGATATAGGAGTCTCGTCCAAGCCGCCAAGTTTGCCGCGTAGGAACCGCCAACAACCACCACTTTTGATTTATTAAAAACTAATTGCGATTTTATGTATTTCAAAAATTTTGCAATATCTTCAAGAGCTTGCCTTACAGTTAAATATTTAAAATATTCTGCATCTGTTGTGTTATTTTTTCTGTCCGGTTTACTTGCACCATAATATCGATGTTCAGAAGTGAACATAGCACCACTCGTTTCATTTGCTAATTCGTACATGAGACCACTTCTAACCCACATAGCTGAAGCTTCACTTTCTCCGCCCAAAAACAGATAAATCGGACCATTGATTTTCCAAAATCTTAAGTTTTGAAAATACCTCATTTGCCACGTCCTTAGCTCTTTTGAATCAAAATGATCTAATTTTTGTTCAAACCAATGCGTTTCTGGATCAGAAGACTCAAATGGATCTTCAATATGTAATTTGTTAATTAGATGTTTAAAAACATTTGACAATTCAAATAACCGAGATCCGTCGGTAAGGTATCTATTCAGTACTAAAATTAGAAAACAATATTTTAAATACATTTTAAGAATTGAGACGTTCTCTTACCTAAATTGTTACAACTCTAAAATAATTTCCACTTGATCAACATTATTTATTTCATATAAAAATGATAAGAGAACTAATTTAAATTTTACTGTTCATGACACACTTACTTTATTATAGTATCACCATATACCCATATGTTTACACAAAACAAAATGAAAAAATATACATCCACTTTAAGAATTAAAATAGAATTACCAATTTCAGCTTAGTATGTCATAGATCCAGCTGGACCGACGATCTAAGTAAGATTGTCGGTGTAGGCTGGATGAGGATTGCGGAAAACCGGGATGTCTGGCTCGAACTTGGGGAGACCTATGTCCAGCAGTGGACTGCAATAGGCTGAAGTGAAGTGAAGTGAAGTGTCATAGATAGAAATATGTAATTACATTCACCGAAAAGTATAATCATAGGTACTATAATTATAGCTGACCCGGCGATCTTCGTACCGCCATATTTTCTGTTTAACGTTTTGTAAATTCTATTCTTTTGTATTGTATTATCAAACCTTGTTCTTATTATAATGAACACAAAAAAACAAATTATCTAATTCGGTGAAGTTGTTCGGAATTATGCTTGCACATACCTACATTTCGGCAATTTATTTTAACATAATAATTTATCTCCATTTTACAAAGTGTTAAAATGTTTAATTTTGTTCAGGTTCTTTATCTATTGACATTATTAACAATTACAGTAATTAAACAATATACAAGCAATCTATATACTTACATAAAAATTTCGTGTCACTGTGTATGTTCCAGATAAACTCCGAAACTATTAAACCAATTAATTTTTATCAAATATTGTAACTATCTATAATTTGGCCCATCTTGGGAGATAGGTTAGTTTTTATTTCAATTAGACCCGGTAGGTTACGATGCTATTAGTATGTAACTCCGAAACTACTGAACCATTTTTTATCAAATTTTGTAAGCATTTGTAATTTGGGCCATCTTGGGAGATAGGTTAGTTTTTATCTCAATTAGACCCGGTAGGTGGTGCTGCTATTGGTATGTAAGCAAACAAATTTGGTAGTTGTTTTCCGGGCAGGACACCGTCTGCCGGGTCCGCTAGTCTCTATATATATTAAAATGAATCGCTGAATGTGTTGCTAAGCGCAAATCTCGAGAGCGGCTGAACCGATTTCCCTAATTCCTTTTTTATAATATTTCTTGAAGTACGAGAAAGGTTCTTTACGGAGAGAAAAATTTTAAAAATTGCCTGAAATGTCTAAAAACTCACTTTAAGTCAATTTGAAGTTTAATACCATACCATAAAGTTTAAGTGTATTAAAAAAAATAATAATTAAAGAATCGACTGTTAGGCGGTACGAAGTTCGCCGGGTCAGCTAGTTCACTATAAAAATAACTATCGTTCTTCTATAAATACATTAGATTTCTGGTCTAACCAGTTTGTTATAAAAGCAAAACCTTGTCGAACAATATTATCAGAAAAAAAAATTCCGTTATAACCCGATACTCTCAAAATTAGTTTGTATTAATATAAATAAAAATGTTCGTTAAATATTTCATTTATTAGGAAGGTTTTCATTATTTAGGTTGTAGAGTATAAAGCATATAGCGTTTTAGAGTTTATTGCAGTTTACTCCTTAAGAATCGATTTTCGTATCCGGTACCCCGGTATGAAAAAATAATAGGAGTAAAATCTATTGAAAGAATGACCTCGTTACGTTGCTCGTAACGCCATCTATCGACACCCAATAGGGTTCAGATTGATTGCGTAACGACGTTTTCTAATAACGCCTTAATAATATCTTAGATAGATGGCGTTATTTGATTAGTTCATTTACCATTTGATATGGTATTCTTTTTCTTAAACTAGTAAGTCTTTTTTGTGCCTATTTAGACAGTCGATCTGAAGTAAAAAACTCCAGTCGTGCGTCGAAGCTGATCCACACTTTTTTGTTACTTACATCTGTGTCATATTAACAGTTAAAGATACCCCCATTGAAGCACAACGTCTGGCAGTTCAGTGCTATATAAATCTCCTGAACTATCACGTGAGCACTTCAGCGATGCTCAACGCTGAGTTCATGCAAGAGTTGGTGAACATTTTACAGGTTTGTTGCCTACACAAGTTATACAAAATATATATATAATTATATTTAAGTATCAGATGTGGGCGGACCTAGGATAAGGACCTAGTAGCAAGCTTGTCAATTGCCCTTTTAATGTGTTAGGTATAGTATATCTCATTGGTCTAGTTATCAGTATACTTGATCTTAGGCATACATCTTCTCGACAAAATGATATCGCCATTAAACTGACTGGGCATTAAGAGTTGTTTTTACGCCTACTAGAACTTAATAATTATGTGCACGTAATTGTAATAACATGTAGTAAATACATACACCAATTATAAAGTAGTTATTTACTATTATGAGGAGAGATTTTTTTCAAATTCCAATAGAAATATAGAGGTTGTATAACAACGTGGCCATTTTTTTTCGGACTCAAAACCTGACATCGGTTTTTTTTCGATAATTGTCAGGTTTATTTATATATTAACCGACTTCCACAAAAGAGGAGGATCTAAATTCGGCAGTAGTTTTATGTGTGTTACTTTATAATTTTTATTGGGTGGTACCAAGCATAATTCTTTTTTTTTAATAGTAGGCTGCTGCTTGTCGTGTGGTCCCATTTTAATTTGAGCAAGATCTGACAAGTAGTTTATGAATAGTGCACTATTCATACTTTAAATGTGTCAAATTAAATACACAAAATATTCTCATCATAAAAAAATGGGACATTGGGGACAACCCGTCCCGGGCTCGGACACAACCGGAATACCGAGACGGGCCCGGTAAAAACGGGACGTCTGGTCACATTAGCTATACATTTACTTAGAGCTTTTCTTTTCAGCGTATCGACATAAAATTGAAAATAATGACTTGTACTGTTTTAAGTGGGCTTATGAGAAAAGAAATAGCAAGGGATTTGTTTACATCTAAACAAGGTGAAGAGGTGGGTTTTTAAGTTTTTAATAGCATTAATACATATATACATAATAATATTAATTATAGATATTCCTTATTCCTTAATTAAATTTCCAAAGAAGTATATATAAAAAAAACTTTTGGAAATTTATCGTGAGGGACAGACGGAATATCTATAACGAAATCTAATAATTATTTATTGCTTACTTAACCAAGAAGGCACCAGATACATTATATACCTATATATCTAACAGAGCTTCTGGAAAGAGTTGGGAGTAGAGTCAGCAACGCGATTGCGATGCTTCTGGGTTCTGGTGTTGCGAGCGTCTATATATAACCTACGGTAACCGCTTACCAACAGGAGGGCCGTAGTTTTATTTGCCAACCTAGTCGTAAAAAAAAAATTATTTCATACAAAAAAGCGTAGGTACGTCTTATTCTTTTGTAGGTGGTGTCAAACAATCTCAGAATAGAACATGTAGGCTTTCGTACGGCCCTTTGCATCCTCATCTCGACGAGCGTTACGGATGAAGGGGCTGATGTATACCTTCAGTTGGGAACTGTACATTAGTAAGATTATTTCTTAGTTAAGCATCTATACATATAATAAAATGATAGGAAAGTCAATGTATGTCCGGGATAAACTCAAAAAGTACTGCATGGATTTACTTCTTTGGCACGAATATTATTAAGAAGTCGGGTCAGAACATAGGCTACATATTATCACGCTATCACCTACGGAGAATGAGCAGTGAACGCACGCAGACGACGCGACGTCGCGGGCAGCAGCTAGTATCTCATACATATAAATACTCTCATAATGTAGACTATGAAATTTTATTCCGTGCTAAAAACTTATTTACGCTTTATCGTAATACGGTCGTAACATTTATGCCTTTACTGTCTTCTTTTTTATCTACACTTTGATCTTCTTCTAAAACGTTGACAAAATATGGTCAATTTCTTATTGATTTTTCTGTAACCGAAAGTATGTGTGAAGGTTTTAATGTGTACTCGTACTCGTAAATGATAAGTTTGTATAACCGAATCTGTTAATTTTTAGTATGGTTGAAAATAAGCAAGCGAGATACGTCGTCGGTGCCTGGGAAGCTGCCTTAGAAACAATTTTCCAACACCATCCTTCTGCTAAATTTGCGTACACAGGCCGGCTGGATATTAACGACTTTACCAAGGTAATATTAAACATATGCACTTGTTTTATAAATTATGTAAATAAATGTATTGCCTTAGAAACAATTTTCCAACACCATCCTTCTGCTAAATTTGCGTACACAGGCCGGCTGGATATTAACGACTTTACCAAGGTAATATTAAACATATGCACTTGTTTTATAAATTATGTAAATAAATGTATCTTTAACCTAGTTTATTATTATTGGTTACCTATATAGGTGCGTCACACTTGTAACAATATAGCGGACATACTTATTTATGTCTAAATGCAATATTTTAGACGAATAATTTATTGTGTTTGCTAGCAAATGAAAAAAAAACCGACTTCAAGTGCATCGGCAAGCAATAAATAAGTTAACAAACGCACTAGTCATCACTACGATTTTCGAGGGTTTCCCTCGATTTCACTAGGATCCTATCATCAGATCCTGGTTTCCTTATCATGGTACCTAAGTTGGTATATCCCCTTTCCCACTAAAAAAGAATTATCAAAATCGGTTCATAAACGACGAAGTTATCCCCGAACATACATTAAAAAAAACATATATATACGGTCGAATTGAGTAACCTCCTCCTTTTTTGAAGTCGGTTAAAAATAAGAATTCGTTTATTCTATAAGTTTGAAAACATATTACATTTATACTAATCGCTGCTTGTATCTAGTTGTGATCGACTCTCTATACTTGACTAGGACTACAGCCAAAATTACAGTACAGCCTATGTTTTCAGGATGGATTCTACGTCCAGAAACGTTTGGGTAAAACTTTTCCTACAATTCAAAGCCTTATAACCACTCCACCTCCTCACCGCGACCCAGTGTTCATCTGTTCGTTCCAACAGCCTTATGACCCGTCCGTGATAGATGTCAGATCACGTGAGTTTATAATACTTTTTAAGTTTATGATTGATGTAAAATAATATTTTTTTAAACTTAACAAACTGCAAAAGATTTGAAATTAGATCTTTATTTATGACAAAAAAACATTGTTCTGCCCATTGACACTAAGGTCTATTTTATGTGAATAATAAAAAAGGCTTATTTTTTTTAAATTGACCATTACCTATAATTTACCACATTACGTAACTTATTCAAACCTATTCAATAAATAAAATTGATTTTATTTGATCCGTAAACGTGTTTACTAGAGTCGAAGATGAACGTGTCACCATCAAGTCGATTGCGTTTTCCATTAATGCCCGATGATCCTAACATCCGAAATTATCTTCTGCGTTTGAAGATTTGGTTTGGCGATCCGTTAGTACAACCAATGTTTAACTACTGTACTGTGAGACGATAACAATTTTTTCTTCCACACGTAAGAATCATTGTTAGGTTTTCATACTAAAAAACGAGGACCGATTTTCGTAGGTACCTACTCTTCGAGGTACTGTGGATAAACAGATATTTATACAATGGTCATTCAGCTTCGAACAAAATCGATCTCACGACTTTCGTATAGAAAGGATACCTACACCAGAACTGTTCTGAGAAACGATCAACAAAAATGACTGTTTGGTTTTCTACTTAGCTTAAGGTTTTTAATGGTCTTTTTCTTTTTAGCGCAAAATCTTTGCATTACTTTGAAATAGAAGATGCACACTACGAAGTAAGGTAACGTTAATATTATAACATTCGGTTAATTTATCGTTTCAGATTATTTACATAAAAGTATTATGTTTTGTTAGGTACCGGGATAAATGTGAAGAAGTGTCTTCGTCATTGAAGCATAGAGCTCAATTGTTAGGAGAATTCGTGGCTCAACAAATGAGCGGATTGACGCAGGAACGTGATTGTTCCATGCCCAGCGTCAGTTTACATTTGGTGGATTTAATGGTTAATTTTATTTTATTTTTGTATAGTACTAGCTGTACCCGCGACTTCGTCCGCGTGGAATTTAACAAAAAAGTTAAAAAAAAAGTTCGATAAAATGATCTTTGACATTCTTTGATTTCCTTTAATAGCATGCGAGCGATGCGGGGCAGAGGGGATGGACTCGCCCGCGCCGTTATAGGCATCT
This sequence comes from Melitaea athalia, assembly GCA_905220545.2. Lineage (NCBI taxonomy): Eukaryota > Metazoa > Arthropoda > Insecta > Lepidoptera > Nymphalidae > Melitaea > Melitaea athalia. The sequence goes on along the minus strand of HG992178.1, from coordinate 3,699,740 downwards.
CAAGGAAAGAACTCGCTCAACGCTGGCTCGCCGAGAATTAAATGTTTCGCTGCTACTTACTTCTAACGACGATATCTCAAAAACTATTTATCTGATTAATATAGTGTAAAGAGCAATTTTAATCTACATTAAATGCCTAAGCTAAATAACATATTCATTTGGATAAGGATTAATACTGAACTAAAGAAAATATCTTTAAAAATAACGTAATGTTTTTAATTAAAAATTTGAACATAAAAGTGGTTATTGTAAGTCAACCCTAAGAGATAGAGATATGCTATCGCGGACTTTTTTGTAGCATTTTTATAGATTTTGAATTCGCTAGTACATTATACAACTATATCTTTGCTAGTTTACGCAGCGTTCGCGTGGAAAGCTCCCCGTTGGCGAGATTTTTTGCGACCTCTTCAACATTTATCGCCGTATTTCTGCTAATTTACATTAAAACATAATAAATTATATACCTAAACCTTCCTCAAGAATCACTCTTTCTATTGTTGAAAACCGTATAAAAATCCGTTGCGTAGTTTTCGAGTTTATCGCGTTCAGACAGGAGGACAGACAGACAGACAGGAGGACAGAAAGACGCGGCCGGGGGACTTATTTTTATAATAAGTATAGATTGGTTGGCAAAAGAACGTCCAGTCTATTTTTTTTGTTTTTGCTTATTTGATTGTTACCGGTTACCGGAGCCTATGTTATCTTACAACACCAGTAGCATTGCAAGCGCGTAGTAAACTGTATCCCTACTGTCAACACAGCGCATCCCCAAGATATATTATGTGTTATGCCTATCTTACTTAAACATATTATTGTGTTTGCTAGCAAATGAAAAAAAAAACCGACTTCAATTACATCGACTAGTAATACAACGTAAGTAGACGAACAAAATTAACAAACGCACTAGTCGTCACTACGATTTTCGAAGGTTGCCATCATCATATCCTGGTCTCCTTATCATGGTGTCACCCCTGGGGTATCTCCTTTCCAACAAAAAAAGAATCATCAAAATCGGTTCACAAACGACGAAGTTATCCGCGACATACATAAAAAAATGTATACAAGGTGTGGATGACAATAGAACGATAATTGAAAACACCGTTAGTACTAGTATAAAGAAGTATTTCAAAACCATCAGATAAGTCCTAACATCAAAATCAAAAAAAAAGATTTTTTCATACAAACTAATTCAATATAATTTAATAAAATTTTATAACATCATTTTTGTAACTACAGGATCACTGACCTGTTACACGCGCGATGACGCGTGTAACAGGTCGTGGCCTTGTTTCTACGCGGCAAAGTCCTTAGAAGTGGTATGTCATGCTTGTACCTACAAAACTTCATTATTTTGATTGAATAAAAAATAGTAAGTTAGAAAAGTAAATTAAAATAAATTGTTACGCATTTAAAATTAAATTGAATAAAAAACTATTTGATTTAAATTTTCTCAAACCATCAATTTTTTTTTTAAATATATTTATTTTCGCCATAAGGTGGAGACTACACACACTTAGCGAATGTCAAAAATAAAAATTACATTCACAAAAAAGAAACTTAAAAAATTAAAAAGCTAAGGTTACAAAACAGTAATCAATCATTAAAAAAATTACATACAACATTACATACAAATTAAGGTGACGTAAACAAATATAAAAAAATAACAACACGAATGAAATTACACAATATTCAAATCTAAAATCAAATACCTATTGAATAAAATTACATAATTTTATTTACTTAAAAATGCTTATAATTATAATAACAATATTGTACGTGACAAAAATCACTTAGAAAAAATTTATACCCTTATATTAACTTAGACACAATATTCACTTAACACAAAATCCTAATATCTCGGTAGACATTACCTTTCTATTAATAATAATATTGATAAAAGTAGTTTATTTCGGACTGTACATCCATAGTCTATTAGTGCGTATGCAGTGTGTGCAGTGCGTGTGCGTGTGCATATGCAGAACTGATCAGTAGCCGATACTGAATAAGTTATTTTTTTTTAAACATTAGTTATTATAATATTATTTGGTCTGCGAACTGTCACTAAATGGAAATGATTAAAAATTTTACCTTTTTTTTGTGGCAGTCGATGCCATATCCATTATTTCTTAATCTATGATTTTAAAAATAATAATAGCTGTCCTTGAGTCGTTAACCGCCGGTTTTAGGGTAGGTCAGGTCTTTAGTATGATACATACGTAGAAATTTTAAAAAATGAAAAATCATAATTTGTGACTAAACTACTGGATGTATTTTATTGATTTTTTGTATGTGGGCTTGGAATGTCATTACATATACGCTGTCCAAGTTATCGTTGTATTGTAATCCCCACCCTGTATACGGTCGAATTGAGTAACCTCCTCCTTTTTTGAAGTCGGTTAAAAAGTAGGGCTATAGTTGTAGTATAATTTAGCTATGATAGTCTGTAAGGTTGAGGAATTTCTCCAGTCGAGCGGCTCCTGAGTTTGAGGAAAACATTTTCTGCTATGTTTATCTAAAAAAATTGTGAAGACAGTGGTCTTACATTATTGTTTTTCATTTTGACAAACGACTTCGAATATTTCCAGCAAATAACTTGTGACTTTAGAGAATTGATTAAGTACTGTACTATAGATTATTCTGCACCATCATCTCAAGAGACACTCTAAAACAAACTATTATGGTGTCAACCAACGAAATACCATTAAAAATATTACTAAGTCGACAAGCAAGCGTACGACTCACCTGATGATAAGTTACTACCGTAGCCTATAGACGCCTGCAACACCTGAAGCGTCGCAAGCGCGTTGCCGACCCTATCCCCAATCCCCCCAGGAGCTCTGGTCACCTTACTCACAAACAGGAACACAATACTGCTTGAAAACAGTATTATTTAGCTGTGGTCTTCTGTAAGGTTGAGGTACTACCCCAGTCGGGCTGCTCCATATTTTGAGCAGGAAATTTAAGGACTTTTTTTTAGGACTAATAAAGTCGTTCCTTCTTATCTTGCCTCTGTTGGTCTAGAAAGAGCTAAATTCGTGCGTGGTTCCTATCGGCTACGTGCACTGTGGAGGGCGGTTGGAACGTGCGTTGCTGTACAAGGTGTTAGCGGACCGAGTGGGCATTCCTTGTGCAGTGTACCGAACGTGTAGTGCGCACGCGTGGGTAGAAGTAGCTGTTCCCGAGTTGGATCCCGTATGTTGGAGATATTATTTATTATTGCCCGTATTTGAGCCCAAAACCAGCTCTGTAGGTCAAATAGAAGCCGAGATACAGCTCTTCAAAAGTTGATCGTTTTTTCCGAAAAAGTGAAGTTTACAGTTTTGACCAACTTTGGACCCAAATTTCGGTGGGAAATACTCATCCTACGACGAACGTCGAATCAAAAGAGGTTGTAGTAAATTTCATTACCTTTAATTAAAGCACAAAACGGCGTCTATAGGCCCTATAGTTTTTTACAATGTTCAAAAAAACCAAAAATCAGGAAAACTGCATTTTCCAAATACTCGATCTGTTGAGTTCCCACGATGTACAGTGGGGTATATGACCATAAAGTGCGGACACTGGTTTTGGGCTCAAATTGTAGCTAATTTAAACTACTTTAAAAATGTATCCTACATGTATTCTCTAAAAATGCATACTTTGGAAGATATAGTGAAAAAACCGAAACAAGTGCCAAAATTTGGTGGTTTTTCGAGCGCCTCAAAGTTAGCACAGGTCTTTCGAAGTTGCAAAACTGGATTTACACTACTGGTACTGATCCTAACAACATATGAAAAAAGCAGAACTAGCAGACCATTTGCGATTTTAATGTACAATTTGACTGGCCTATTTCCCGATTTTTGGTTTTTTTGAACATTGTAAAAAACTATTGGGCCTATAGACGCCGTTTTGTGCTTAAATCAAAGGTAATGAAATTTACTACAACCTCTTTTGACTCGACGTTCGTCGTAGGATGAGTATTTCCCACCGAAATTTGGGTCCAAAGTTGGTCAAAACTGTAAACTTCACTTTTTTGAAAAAAAATGATCAACTTTTGAAGAGCCGTATCTCGGCTTCTATTTGACCTACAGAGCTGGTTTTCGGCTCAAATTGTAGCTAATTTAAACTACTTTAAAAATATATCCTACATGTATTCTCTACAAATGCATACTTTGGAAGATATAGTGAAAAATTTCGTGGTTTTTCGAGCGCCCCAAAGTTAGCACAGGTCTTTCGAAGTTGCAAAACTGGATTTACACTACTGGTACTGATCCTAACAACATATGAAAAAAGCAGAACTAGCAGACCATTTGCGATTTTAATGTACAATTTGACTGGCCTATATTTCAACTAGTAAAATATAATATGTAGACGGCATTTAAACTTACTTTAATTACAGGAATAACTTTCTAACTCTTTTAGAATGAAGAACACGAGGCTCCTGAAAACTACCCTGCAGGACTTTTAAGAGCTAACTACGTAGTAGATCTCATCGATCAACCTGGAAAGCTACTACCGCGCAAGTCTATTGAAGCGAGACGCGTGTGCGGTGCGGAGTGTTTGCCATACACTGCGCGGCAACAAAGCACGCAGTGTAATTGTTGTGTTGAGAAACAGAAATGTAATTAAAGTATTTTTTATAACGTTTTTATTTATTTATCTCATATATATATATATATATATATATATATATATATATATATATATATATATATATATATATATATATATATATATATGTGTGTGTGTGTGTGTGTGAATTGAACTCGATTGTGGTCGTTGCATTGAATCGAGATGATCGATTCAATTTAATTGTTTATTGTATGGCTTATAATTGTATCTGTTCGAGTTGAGTGAAGAGCAGAAAATGAGACTGACAGAGAGAATGGAAATGTTTTCGTACACTTTTAGACAGTGTAAGTAAAGTCAAAGTAAACTTATTATTATTATACTATATTTATATACTATTTTTATTTCCTTTTTTGTATTAAATTTATAGAAACAATAATCACATGACGTAAAATTATTTTTATCGATTTATTATTTCAAGAACTGTTTCATAGTCTGTGGTTGTTTGTTATGCACAGGGTACTTCACTCTATCAATCAAATCGTCAATAAAGTATGACATTACAGTAGAATTTTTAGAACGTTATTCCGAAAAAAAAAATAACTGTAATTTATAGGCGTGAGCTATCAAAAAGATAATAAGTGGCCGGACGGGGTATAGTTCTTATTTTGTTTTTGTAAACTAACTTTCAGTTCAGCGCGCGCACGTGTGTGTACGAGTGTGTATGAATGTGATTGATATTGATATTTTACAATGTTGTAGTCAGGGCCGGACCGTGACGTCAGGGGGCCCTGGGCTTATTAATTAGGGGCTCACTAAATTTGACCACGATTGAAATGTCAGTTCGAAGTTTCGTAATATAAGAATAAAGAATTTAATAAAATTATTGATTCTTTCGCATTGTTCTATTTTTGACTTTGAATTGACTTAGCTGGGGTCCCCTTGAATCCACGAGGCCCTGGGCTGAAGCCCAAAAAGTCATATGGTAGATCCGACGCTGGTTGTAGTTGACTACTGAATATAAAGTTTTATACTTGTTAATTGTGTGCTCTAGCCGACAGATAAAGTTTTAGTGTGGTAATATAATAATTAAAACAAATATTGGACGTAAACATTTTATTTCTAGTTGCTATAGTCGCTGGCAGTAATACAAGTTTACAAAATAGGAAAATTGTACACTTAACGAGGTATAATAAATATTTTGATTTAAGTCATTTAGGCACCTAAAGGCACTTTTACATTAAAATGGACGGTTGGACGATCACAAACATTTACACTTAAATACTAAAATTCTTTCGTCATTATTTTAAATTATATTTTACTTTAAACAATTACATTCACACAAAAAGGTCGTATATAATACGTAAATCTATTTTAAAAAAATAATTAAAAATTAAAAATGTATTTACATAAAATTATAAAACAACCAAAGAGGTCGGTAACCAAATACATTTAATGCGGAAAATCTCTTTGAAAAGTTCATTTAAAAACTAAAATTACGTCAGTCTAAAGCCTTTAATTGATGGCATCATTGAAGTAAGGATATTCTTATGTTGTAAATAACTAGCGGTGGTCATATTCAAAGGTGACTCATTATATTTTAATATGTATATTATTATTATTATTATTATCTATACTAATATTATAAAGAGGCCTGATTTGATATTTTATTTATTTGTAATGTATAAACTTAAAAAATATTACAAAATTCTTTCCCAAGTAGAAATTTACTTTACCACTGAGTGGCTTAGGGTATATTTTAACGGAAGTAGGATGAAAAGCTAATATTCTACAAAATAGTATAATATGACTTTTACAAGGGCAGTAAAATAATTGATTTTAAATTACATTAGCATTATTTTTAGTTGTATAAAACATTATCAAAACCGTTATAGCAAAAAAAGTAAGTAGCTGCGCAAAACCAGTGTTTTATGTATAATGATTGAGATCTAAAATTCAATGTCTAAATAACTATCCTATGTACATATTTTAATATGGAATGTCATCTATGTCAATACATTATCAAAATTCTCTCTCTGTATTTGTGTACTTATACGATGTTTGATTATAGTCTTTCGTATTTTGGTTTTGCGTTATAAATTAAAATCTAACTCAGTATTGTGTCTAGTTATGTTAAAAATCATTAACATTAATAATATTTTTCTGTGCATAATTATTATTAATGACTGAATAATTCATATTTAAAATTACTAACCGTTTTTATGTTTGATAGTGCTTTTTATTAAGCAAAATGATAAGATATTGTTGTAAGATGTTGTGCGTGTATGTACGCATAAGTACGTATTCGTACGTATAATGTGAAAACACATCCAAAGCCTTCAAACTTATAGTTTTAGTATGTTGGTCTAAATCAAAAATAAGGCCTTATAAACCATTTAATTAATTAGCTACTAACATTGCAGTCACGTGATAGTACTCAGTACTAACAAAAAACCTAAAATCTAGACCTAATGTAACTATATACCTATATATTTATATGATAGTCATAACAACCGTTTTAAAGCTTGTATAAAAGCAAATCATTTAACTGCTAAGCCGCACACGTTTTACATAATTATAACGTTAATTGTGTGCTAAGTGCGGTACTTTTACATTTTTTTTAGTTTATTTGTTCATTTGAAAAAAGATATGAGAATCTAATATTATACGCGGTTTTCAAATGAATATAAAGACTGTGGATATACTATTTCTAAGCCATATACAATAAAATATCACATACAAGCAGTAATGTCAGTTCTAATTTAAATCTCGCGGCTATACTGCTTGATAATGACAATAGTGATGATTTTAAGGTGCTTTTGAAGCCTATTTGAATAGTTATTTTGATTTTTGATTCTATTTGATTGATATTTTTGTATATAGCTTAAAAATAGTATCTTTTAACATGTAATTTAATGTATGACGCTTGAAGCCTGTACAAGCAGACCAAGAAAGTTGAGACGCCACATCAAGATGTTATAAGGGCCCCGTAAACGATCAAATAATTTGTCAAATTTGTTTGTCAAACTACATCTTTTCATACAACAAACAAATCAAACGAGCTCGCACACGTTAAAAAAAATGACAAACACGTTTGTCAAACAAAAATTTGACAAATTATTTGATCGTTTACAGGGCCCTTTAAGCCTCAATATAGAGGGTTATAATTAGTTCATACGGTTGTCTGCGGTACGCCATGGACTATTTGCGTGCGGGAGCGCGCCCGGGGCAGGGGCGAAGGCCCTCTGTGGTCGGAGGCCCGCGACAGGGGGGTGGGGCCTCGCCCCTCGGGGACTCGCGACACGGGGGCTTCGCGTAGGGACAGCGCGGACTCCGTTGACGCTTCGGAGAGGGCCTGAGACGATTGTAGCGTTTGTGGTTGACTTATCTGCGGGTTACATAAATATTAACGTGTGAATATGTTTTATTAATTTGATACATCAACATAGAGATATGTAAAAGTAGTTATTTATCTTATTATAAAATTCTTGTGTCACAATGTTAGTTACAATACTCCTACGAAACGGTTGGACCAATTTTTATGAAATTTTGTGTGCATATCGGGTAGGTATGAGAATCGGTCAACATCTATTTTTCATACCCCTAAGTTATAATTAGGGGGGATTAAGGAGTTAATCTATATATATAAAAGAGATTACTACCCATATATGACTCACCACGATATCTCTGGAACTATAAGGAAGTAGAGACTTGGAATTTGGTAGGAATATTCCTTCAATCTTGTAAATAATAAAATAACTTTACCAAAAATTTGTATAAAACAAATAAATTCCCAATTATACCCTTTTTGTTATCGACGTTCTAAATATTAAAAAATCTTCAAAAAAATTAAAGTTAAGTAGTAAAAAGTAAATATTTGGGATAGAGTCTCACCGTCCTAGTAAGTGTTTGTGGGGTTTGTGGCCTCTTGGCTGGCACGTCTCGATATTCGTAGATATTGTCTCTTGACCTTGAAGTATTGTCGATGCCCTCCATTTCAGGCACCATAAACACTTCACCGTTGTAGTAGCGGTCCGTCTCTCTATAAATATATGTTTTTTATCAGTTTTTAGACTTGTGGTACACAATACTCGAGTCAAAAACGTGGTGATATTGTTCTAATACAGTATTAACTTTAGGAATTGGACGATATTTTATTTTATATAGCGACGATCTGTGTAAGATTGCCGGTGAGGATTAGCGGATGAGGATTGCGGAAAACCGGGATGTCTGGCGCGAACTTGGGGAGGCCTATGTCCAGCAGTGGACTGCAATAGGCTGAACTGCCTGATACTGAAATTGATTTTACATTTTGAAATATTTCTATAAACATCAATCGATGGCGTAAATGAAAATTGAATCAAGACTAAATCAGAAGTATTGTCGTCAAACTTTTTTTTTGATATAACAATGCGGGCAAACGAGCAGACCAAGCCATCTGTTGTTACATGGCTACTGTCGCCAATGGACATATGCAACATGAGAGGAGTTGCGGGTACGTTGCCGGCCTTTATTATACAGAAAACCCCCAAATTATAGCGCTCCGTTTTCATGTACGCGGAAATAATGAACGCAAAGATCGCACATTGCTTGCAAACCAAGCATTCAAGTGGTGAGGATGAAACATAGCCCTTCGGCGAAGGGTGCGATCACCAAGTATAGATAGGAAGGAGACCGAACGGTATAGTCTTTTCTAAGGTGAACCGGGACACGAGGCCTGTACCGGACGAAGTAGGCGATATCATATTTAAAAACAAAAACGTCGCCGTCCCATTAAAACGCGTTGCCGTTGCCGTAAAAATTTTACCCACATGCGCCTAAAGCGCCTTAAAAAAAATATTATATATGATATTAAAAGCATTACAAAACTGAAGCGGCTTAGTACGAAATAATGCAAGATATACAGAATTGATCAAAAATTTTCACAATTATAATTATCGACAAGGTAAATTTTTGTACCACATCATTATATAAGTTAAAGAAGATATATTTCAGAGAGTTTATAGAATAATAATCCACTCTGTATATTATTGTGTCACATATAATTTATCCTCAACTGTTAATTTTTGAATAACTCTGTATTTAATTATGTATAATTCCAATTAGTAAGGATCACCTACATTTTTGGCAATGATTTCCACTTCGGTGGTACAGCCCTGTTATGAAAACAATATTGGGTTAGTATATAAGCATTTGTTATATATTAGATGTCAGGTGTTAGGCTTAAAATTGTTTTTTTTTTTTTTTTTTTTTTTTTTTTTATTGCAGTTATTTAAGTAAAACTTCTTTACGCACGCTTGACTCGGGGAGTAAGCTGGCGAATGCGTGACGAGAGTAGGAAAAGTGTGATCGGGCTAGGCGAACGGAGCGAGAAGAGTGCGTGCACACATTATCTTTCTCTCTTTCTCTCATAGCCAGTTACGTTTCTTATATCTAAGACACAGGTCAGGCGTATTGCTAAAGAAGTTTTACTTCGGTCGTGTGGTCTGAAGACTCACATGTGTTAGTTCAAATGTATATTAGTACAATTCAGGAAATAATTTTCAAAATTAGTCAAGTTCATTTTGACATAATTACACTGACAATAACATAACCTATGTAATACCTATGTTATATTTTTAATAGGCAAAAGTACTTCAAAATATTCTTTAGGGAATTTACATTATATTTTTTATTTATTTATTTATACTTTTATTGTACATTCACAACTGCAAATATCATTTACAGACTGTGAAGTACAATGGGCGGACTTATGGCTATTTAGCCATTTCTTCCAGACAACCCAAATATATATTCCCTACTATGAGTAACGATCGCTATCAGGTGTACATGATAACAACCGGGACCGACGGCTTAACGTGCTCTCCGAGGCACGGTGGGGAGACCCACAAGGACTTCACAAACACCCAGACCACGGCAAACATCTGTATGGCCAATACAAATGTTGTCGTGTGCAGGGATCGAACCCGCAACCGCTCGCGCAACAGCCAATCGCGATCCAGTGCTGTGACCGCTGCGCCAACGCGGCGTCTTTATATTAGGCTTGCTTTGTAATACTTTTAATTGGGGCTACTTTTGACAATTATCTCCTAAATTGTAAATTATCAACTATGAAAGTTTTCGTAAAATGTTAGAATTAAATCATATAAATTAAATCATTATTAGATGGGTTTAGTAAAATGTTAGAAAACAATTTCATATAAATACTTATTACGATTAGTAATCTGTTAAGTAAGTGAAACAACGTAAAACAATAATTGAAATGTGGGACTATACAAGTAGTAAAAGAATTTGCGATTTTATCATCTGTAACATGACTGTATTAAATATAAAAAAAAGAAATTGAACTGACATCATTATTTAAAAAAAAAATTGAAAAAGATTTTTCGTTTTTCAAGCCATAGAAAATGATACAAATCAAAAACATCATCAACAGTAATGTCCATAAAACGTTTAGTAAAAAACCAATATGAATATGTTAATAAAAAGCAATTTAAAATCCACACTCGAATTTCTGCTAATTAAAAAATAAAAATAAAATAATGTTAAAAAATTCTATCTACCCCCACAATCGCCATTAATTCAAACAACCCACTGACCTCTTAGCGTTCCTCCATAGCATACAGCATACGACGAGCAACACTATCAAAACGAGGCAAGCGCATGAAACCGACCAAAACGCTATTTGCAGAGGTTGCTTCGGTTCCCACCAGTACTGGAATAAAATATAAAACATGGGAAACATGGAAAATAGACATTTTTTGTATGGAACAGAAACATTCTGAAACCAGACATGATGTAGAAACAATATCTTAGTATAAAACATGTACTTTTTAATAATTATAACAGTTTTGAATTTTTTTTACTAGGTTCACAAATTGAATGATATGATATAAAAAAAGTTTGTGTGTAAACAATTTGAAAGGCGTACAATGTTCATTCTTATTACAAGGAACATAGCATGCAATTTTGACATGTTCAGCTTAAACTAATTACAGAAAATTATGAACTATTTAACCAATCTATGAACAATATTCTTGGCCGTGGCCAAGGAGCCATTGAAATATCAAAGTTTGGACATAAAGCATTATAGGATGACAGAATTCTATATTGAACTGACTGGTGTAAGTAGAGTTTGATCAGATTGAATAAAATGTTTTTGATACAAGATCAAATTAAAATGTCAAATATTTTATTTCTATGAACAAGTCGAAAGTCATAGGAGATGGAGCGAAATTATATATTATTGCAAGCTGTAGCGTGCATCACATATAGGCAGAATGGCACTGCCTACCCTGGCATCTTACTAAAAATGATATATAAAACATGAACATTAAATATTTTTGAAAAGATATAAACCATAATTCAATTTAAATCTCGTTCAATTTTAAAAACACGCCGTCGTATAAATTATAATATGTATGCGATATCAGCGCGCCGGGCCTTTTATGAACTACTAGCCTAACTCGGAGTTAAACTCCCCATACAAATCTTAGTAATTTCAGAATGACATAATTATAATCCTACAATTTTATAAAGTCACGCGTCATATGGAATTCGAACAAAGTATTGTGTTTTTAACATTGGTCGGTTAACCAATGGTAGAGGCACTGCCTAAGAATAACCTGTCAAATCAAATTGTCTCGTTTGTACCAATAATTATGATTTTTGACACGGTCACGTAATCGATTACGCAATCGCTTCCGCCGTCCAATCAAGTGGCACAGTGTAATATTATAACAATTCAGTTTCATTATTCAGTATTCGCTTTGAATTTTTCGTTTGTGCGTTGTTTTGTATGTAATTAGTGAAAATATTAATATATATATTAGTGATGGAAAGTTTATTTGTGAAATATGTAACGGAGATGTGTGTTTAATGAAAGTAAAGTGTTTTTTTTTGCTTGTTATTCGAAACTTCTAAATCTGTTTGGAATTTTGGAATTGTAATGGGTACGTAGATTTGCACAATTTCACTAATGCTGTAAAAAAAACATGATCAGTCCGAAAAACATCTAGCATTTTCTATAAAATTACATACTTTTGGCAAAAACCGCATCGAAACAAGCATTCAAATTATACATTGAACGCCATAATATAGATCGGAAATTTGGAATCGAAACATTTCGACGGCTAATGAACTACCTTTCAGAGGACATGACGAGTAACTTTTTACTAAATAAAGGTAATTATTCAATTAATAATTAATTAAGAACAGTAAATAATATTCATGTAAATTATTTTCTGGTTGTAATTAATATAAAAAGTGACATCTAGTGTAGAATCGAGTTTTGTTTTGTTTGGTATAGATGGCGCTATCAGCAGTTTGGTGATTTTTAATTGTATTTTTGTTTTTCAATTCGTTTTTTTAAATTAGTTTGCCAAAGAAGTTTCACTTCTGACATATTGTGTACTTTGTGCGCACGCAATTTTTTTTGACTGCCTACCCTGTCTAAAACCTTTATGCACGCCACTGATTGCAAGCGAGTTAAATTTTTGTGGAAACAATTTTATGTAGTTTATTTTTGGTCAGTCGTAAAATATAAAAAAAGAATAATTTCATCTTATATCAATACAATTCCAATTAATTTAATTGACTGTATAAAAATTTATCAAGGAAGGCTATAGGCTACATATCGACCAATAGGAGCGGAGCACCAGTGAAGAATGTTTCAATATCGGGGTATTTTGACAGGTTCCACTGCGTGCGCTGCTTAAACAGTAAAGTTAAAGTTTAAACTTTCGAAAGAATCATGTATGATAGATTGTTCCTATTCTACGCGGACGAAGTCGCGAGCAGAAGCTAGTATCTAATATACTCTATAAGGAATGTCTTTAGACGTAAGATAATAGTTAAAATCAATCACATCAATTTAATTAATTTACTTGTTTACAAGCAAACTCGCGACAAGCTTTTATATTATATAGATTATGTGCAATGACTTTATAAGTAGATAGTAAAAGTTTTAAAGTAAAAATTTATTTTTTTCGTTTTAGCACATTCTAATAAAAGCTTGTTTTTTTAAAAAGGTTTTTTACTTTTAATTTATTTTTGACTTTTTAGTCGGTTATCACATCACTTTATTCGAATTATTCCTAGCAAGCCCTTTCATTTGATACCCATATTGTAGAAGTGCACTAAAAGTAACTAGTCCGCACTCTTGGATATGCCGCCATATTGGATTTAGAATGATGTCATAAAGTTAACCATGCATTGGCATCCAAATTGAACCTATATACAAAATTTCAGCTCAATTGGTTGCTTCAAAATTGAGTTGCACGATTTCACCCGAACAAACATACATACATACATGCATACATACAAACCATGCATTGTCATCCAAATCGAACCTGTATACAAAATTTCAGCTCAATTGGTTGAAGATATCTGCTTCAAAATTGAGTTGCAAGATTTCACCCGAACAAACATTCATTAAAGTTACATACATACATACATACATACATTGCAAGTTAAATAAAAGCTTGTAAAAAGAACAAATCCAGAATAGTATACACCAATATTTGTTCCAAATCACCTTACCTCAGTAATTGGCGGGTATGTAGGCACAAGTCTACCAATAACCGTTGGCAAATACACCGTCCAGAATGCAAGTTCAGTTTGTCTGTAGTTGAGCTGGATACTCGAGTTAAAAGTTGTGTTCAGGTTCAAGTATCTGAGTTGCCCCGCTTGAGCCATTTCGAAATGTACGCCCAATATACGGGAACGCGTTGGGTTCCTGAAATAGTATAATAATATGAAACTTTACTTTATAAATGGCTCTAAAAGCAATGTTGGATCATCATTGTACAACAACATAACTGACAGACACCCATCAGTTAATATTTTATAAAAAATCCGAAAATCTTTAAAAAATATTAAAACTAACATTAGTTTTAATTGTGCACAAGAAGTTTTATTGAAAGAAAAAAAAAAGTAATCATAATATGTACATAGATAAATAATATTACAAATACAAAAAAAAGGTCTTCAGTCGTGTGCTTGAGACCAAACGACAGAAGTAAAACTTCTTTAGTTGCCCCTACTACAGTAATTTACGAAACGTAACTCTCGCACTCTCTATCTTCACTAACTTATATCCCGCTCTGAACTTTCGTTCGCCTCACCCGATCACACTTTTCGTAACTTTCTAGTCACACACTCACCAGCTTAATCCCCAAGTCAAGTGTACGTAATGAAGTTTTACTTCAATAAACACAATGGTTCGTATATTTGCAAACGAAAGCGTATCTTTGAGATAATTTTAGTCGTTATCACAAGTGCAGAAACAGATACAGTTCAGCGTCAATAATTACTAAAACAACTTTCAAATATTGTTTAATCATCAATGTTAGGAACCTTTATATAAATAAACTAGCTGACCCCGCAAACATTGTTTTGCCACATATGTTATTAACCCCTTATCCCCCCCTTATAACTTAGGGGTATGAAAAATAGATGATGGCCGATTCTCAGACCTACCCAATATGCACACAAAATTTCATAATCGGTACAGCCGTTTCGGAGGAGTATTTGTGGTACGAGAATTTTGTATATAAATAAGGTTATCAAAACTCACCCATATCTAGCGAAATCAGTATACGCTTTCATGAAGAAATGGCTCATATTTCTATCGTTGGGCGTCCAAGCCTGTCTATCTATCCTATGTCTCCGGGGAAAGAACTCCTGATCCATGAATGGAGCTCCAGTAAGAAAGAAATGTTCAGTGTCATGAGCGTACTGCCTCCAAACGGGCCAATGGAAGGCTTCCACAGTTGTATTTAGTACATACATATATACTGGTACTCTTTGTTCCAGTAACAACTTTACTATTTTGTCCGTGGGTGCTCGGTACAGGAAGTCTGAGAGAAACTGGAAAGATAGACTTGAGTAAGATTATTATAGTTATGGGTATATATCGAGTATCTTTTTGTTGTACGTGGATTCAAGACGTGGTATTTGTAAATTTATTGTGTTCTTACACGTTGTATTTACATTGAGTTTGTACTTAAATGTAGGGTATAGTATGTTTTTTTTTTTTTTTTTTTTTTTTTTTTATACTATTCCTCCAACACACGAGATAGAGTCGGAGATTATTGGTTAGGCGACTCATTCATACAAGTTCTCGCGAGTATGCTTCTCGCACTGTCATTCCTCATACCGGATCTTTCTCACATCCATCATCTTTCACCCGAAGGTTGGGTTACCGTCTATACTAATCTAAACTACTGTATCTTTATTTTAGGGTAATGGAAAAGACATAAAGGAGGTAGCTTTTATTTACATTGTTGGGATCTATTTGCGTTCTGACTATGTCCAGGGACGCCCGTTTACAGTGTGGTATTTTTTGTCTGAGCAATATACTTTTACATTTCCTTATTATTTTTCTTATTTCTTTAACTGATTTAATTTGTTAATTTGCCAATACAAATTTTTTGTTACCTATACTTACACATTCATAAACTACCGTATAAAATTAAACACATGTCATAGACCAGGTTTCATTTTTACTATCATAACGTTTTGAGCAACAATATACTTAATTTCTACTGAATTCTATGTCATGTGCTTACTATTATGTTTTATTTACTTAAACCTTAAATATATTTGTAACTTATACCTCTACAATTTTTAAACAAATTAAACTGATTGTGTTTGCTAATTTTATAATTTACAATTACTTGCACTTATATCTATACTAATTGTTACTAACTTGAAATTATACATACATAGTGACGAAACTTATTACTATTGTTTTTAATTGTTACAAGGATACTTAATTTCTATCTTATATATTATGTACTGTACATTATACTATTTTTATTTATTTTCATAATACTAGATGCTTTTGTAATTGCATACTATCAGTTTAGCAGCTATACATATTATATTTTTATCTTACTATTAGGCACACTTCTATTCTATATGGTTCTATTTAGATTAACAGTATATTAAAATGTACATTATATCACAGCCCACCTTGGCTGAGCTCGTTCCCTGTCCTATTTTGCTAATATAGCTATGCTGCGGAGGTATATACTTATTATATATCTGCAACATAGTTCACTACCACCCTAGTTGCATACTACTAATCTGCCTTGCCATTATTTTATCGGACAGCGAATTCCCTTTAGCCAAAAGTGTATACTGTCGCGGGAGTGCAAAAAGTTTGACTACATCTTTCCTGCCCCTCAAGACAGGCTGACATGCGCTACCATTTTTTGTTGCTGGGTCTTCGCTCCCCAGCAAGCTCTCACGTTTCCTTGGGTGCGAGGACTTACGCAGATCGTCATGCGCTATGCGAGCCCGTAACTTGGTGTCTTCTGGTTTTTTACTTTTGTGCCGCGCTTCACACCTTCAACTGTATGCCACTGATGATCGTGCTATTTCTTCCCACCTCTTTCTGATGGGGCAACAACTATCGAAGGCGTTATGCCGATCTCCATCCATGTTTGCCAGCCCGCAGTTGACACATTGGGGTGGATCATTGATCAGAGTGCACGCGCTCTTCATG
Organism: Melitaea athalia; assembly: GCA_905220545.2. NCBI lineage: Eukaryota > Metazoa > Arthropoda > Insecta > Lepidoptera > Nymphalidae > Melitaea > Melitaea athalia. Next base: position 3,682,681 of record HG992178.1, on the reverse strand, counting down.
TGCACCTGGCTGCAATGACTGCATGTAACACCTTCATCTTTGTCAGGGCAAAATCTCTTTGTGTGTCCATATGCCAGACATTTAGAACACTGCACTAGCGGGCTCTGATCATGTGCTTTTAATTTCTGGAGGTGTAGAAATACAAAGCCTCTCTCGGTAATTCTTCTCCATAAGATGGGTGAGGTTTCTAGTACCAGATGTATAATTTCTGTGTTCATTGTTTTGCGGGTATATTTTATTTTTAATCTGTCGTCTTTTGGATCTAAGTCCACAAAGAGTTCCGGGTTTTGATTTCTTAGAGCCTTAGGTACCTCCTCAGTACTGTGGAATCCGTAGAGTCCCTTGATGACCACCAGCGGATCCTTGTTCTTCATTTCCTCTACCTTTAGTCCTCTACCCTCCTTTTCTATCCTTTGCCTCACTTTTTCTCTTTCCTCGGTGCTTTTAAAACCCAAAATAACCTTTCGGCCTTTCGCTTTTCTCGACCGCTCCACCCTGGTCCAACCGTCTCCCGCCTTTACGGTTGACGCTAGCTCTTCTAGGACTTCTCCGCTAGTTTTTGTTTCATCCTCAGCTGATACGACTATGGAGTAAAACGTAGTTGGTTTTGTCGGCGGTAATTTTGTCGCAGTTACGCCAGCGTACGTCATTTGCTCGTTTATAGACTCTTGCTGCCTTGCTAGGTGGTCCTGAATGTCCTTCAACCTGTTGTTGTTTTCCAACAGCAAGCGGGACTGTTCCTCAAGCTTTTCGCTGAAGGCCTGGCCCGAGATTTCTGCGGGCGCAGGGCGCGCCTTCGTAGTCGCCGATCCTGCAGCCTCAGCGCTCTCGCTACTGACGCGAGTCTTTGCAGTCTGGAGCTCAGCTTCTGATTCCGCTAGAAGCTCACTAAGTCTGTCCAAGGTATCCAGTACCGTCTTCTTGTACTCCTTTTTAAAGTTCCCGGACAGACGCACCGATTCCCTAGCCTTTTCTATGATTTTTGCAGCCTCTTCCATCCTTCCATCTTTACTAATGCTTTCCTGCAGCTTTTTGGGGATAGTTTTTGGTGGAGATTTTGACGGCCGGCCCGCTTGGCCAGCTCTGCCTGAAGGGGGGGATCGAATTCCAAACATTTCGTGTGTGGAGGCGCGTCAGAATTTATAAAATTCTGTCAGAATTTTAAAACGTTCAAAACAATAAAATGTCAAAATAAAATTTTCTGCAATAGCAGTTCGTTATAAAAGTATGCAACCCAGGCGCCAGAGAAGCACCCTACAGATATAAAGATCCTATTTGGATCACTATCCTACTTAAAAACTAGCAAAAAGTAGCGAAAACGCTACTTTTTGTAATCGACTCTACGTAGAGTCGATCTCTGATGTGGGATATAAAGCCCCTGCCAGGGCAAGGTCAATACCGAAAACCGCGTGTCTCTACGACCAACGGTTCCCGAGATATCGCGATTTTAAATTTTCCAAGATGGCGGACCATGAAGTGGTTCCACCGTAACCAAAATTTTGAAAATTCGTATCTCGTGAGCCGCTAGTCGTAGAAAGCTGAGCGACGGCTCTCCGTAATGGCCCTGACCTGGAGAATCAGCTCCCGGTCTAAAAACCAGGATCGTGAAGTCGACTCTATGTAGAGGCGCTTTGCCCCTAAGCGCATACAACTGTCCGCAGCAATGTGTACAGAAAAAACCCCAAGTCTCTACGACCAAAAATGGCCGAGTTATGAGTCTTTAATACTTTTGCAAATGGCGGCCAATATGGCCGCCACGAGGTCCTAAAATTGCCAATTCGGCCCCTGTTGCACGAAATACCCCGTGCTTGGGCTCGTTTGATAGGGCTTAATATACTCTATATAACTATACTAAGAGACAATTTTTATGTTCAACCCCCAAATTTTGGGGGTGGAAAAACACTAAAAAATTTACAAAATTTAATATAAAAAATACAAAATAAGAAAATAAAAATCTACAAAAAATTAGGGTTAATATGTACACTTAATACTAATTTTTAATGCTACTTTGGGAGATATAGAACCCCGGGAAGCACCCCCTCGTGCTCACCCTTAAATTTAAAAAATTTGTATCTCAAAAACTACAGCACGAAAAATTTTGAAATTTTGTACGATTATACCTTGAGTAAAGACAAATAGAATTTCGTCCTCGGATTCGGATTCGTCAATCGGATTTTTCCGTGGAAAATTCGAGAAGTTATTCAAGAAAAACCACCGACCACGTGGCCACGTGGTCTTGGATCCAGAGGCCCGAGGTCATCAAATAGCGGCTCATTCGAAGCGGCACAACGCGCCCAACACCACAGCGTTTACAGCATTTGGATAAGTTAAGAACTTTGGGAGATATCGAATTTTAAAAATTTCATCGTTTTTCCCCCTTAATTTTTTCAAAAAGTAAAGCGATGACCCCCCCAAATTTTATTAAATTCTATTTGTCTTTACTCAAGGTATAATCGGGTATAGTATGTTGTAGAAGTGATCAGTGTAATTTAAAGGTAGGTTTCGATACACAATACTCATTTATCGAGGATTGTATATACGTGTAGAGTAGGTTGTGGTGTAGATTGTGTGTATTTATGTGTACCACCATCACTTGGTGCAAGGGCGGATCCAGCTTTGGCGCCAGGGGGTGGGTCACAGTCATGGTCATGGCGCCAGGGGGGGGGGGTCACATAGTCATGGTCAAGTAAAAAGAAGTTATAATTTAATTTTTATAATGATAGATACAGGTAAAAAGTAGGTATTTTATTAATCTATGTAGGTAATGTACTTAAAAATACCTATATTGTGACAAAAATCTTATTTAACAATTTTAATTAGTGGTCCACCTAGGTCCTGGACACAGCCCAGGGGGGGTTATGACCCCGTGACCCGCCCCCCCCCTGGATCCGCCAGTGACTTGGTGGTAGTTAGTGATCAGTATATTAACTGTGGGTAGTAATAGACAATAATCGTTGTATATGTAGCTTTAGTGTAGGTACCTAGATTATAGATGTTGGTAGGTAGTGGTTAGTAGTGGTAGGTGGTGGGACGAGGTAGTGGTAGGTGGTGGGAGGTAGTGGTAGGTGGTGGTGGGAGGTAGTGGCAGGTGGTGGCGGGAGGTTGTGATGGGAGATAGTGGTAGGTGGTGGTGGTAGGTGGTGGTGGGAGGTAGTGGTAGGTGGTGGCAGGAGGTAGTGGTCGGTGGTGGTGGGAGGTAGTGGTAGGTGGGAGGTAGTGGTAGGCGGTGGGAGGTTGTGGTCCGCGGTGGGAGGTTGTGGTCGGCGGTGGGAGGTAGTGGTAGGCGGTGGGAGGTAGTGGTAGGTGGTGGCAGGTCACTCACGTGCACGTACTGGTCGCGCAGGGCGCTGGTGTTGTGCGGCTCGGGGTGGTAGGTGTACATGTAGCGGATGGCCTCGTACACTCCTCGGGGGTTCAGTGTGTAGTTGTAGCGGAAGACAAACTCTTGGACCTTCTGGTTGAACCAGCGCTCATCTATCTCGTAAGTCGGGGCGAGGGAATCGTTCATATCTGACGAATTTATAAATATATATGTATATATTCACACACCCTCACTCATAGTCACTACATAGGAAGTTTGCAATAATAAGTGTGCGAAATTTCACACTCCTCCGTCCGCGAAAAATTTTCGTAAAAAGGGGTACAACGTTTTTGCTTCACGTATTAATATGTAATGCGAAACTTTTAGCAATTTTCTTTCTTCGTAAATATACTTACATATCATATAAGCGGCCTCCTGTGTCGTAACACCGGTCATGTACCTCAGATTAGGATTGAACTGTCTCCTAACTATCAGTTCCTCAGGTGTTGTCGATAGGAAACGCCAATCTCTTTCCCTCCAACCGTCATACCACTCATCACCGGGAAACGTGAAGTTATTTTCTAATACTGGACCCCAGGGAATAACGCCTACGTCTGGCTGCAAAAAATAATGAAAATTGTAGTTCTCATCTATATTCAGCTATCGAATTTTTTGATTTTTTTTTTTAAACTAAGGTGTCACAACAATACGAAGATCTCAATTAGGAAGCCATCTTAAAGGCTTTACTACTTTCAAATAAACATTTTAAATCATATCAAATTTTTTTTCGATCCAGCGGGATTTGAGCCCGCGCCTCCCGACGTACCGTGTCAGCGCTCTGCCAACTGAGTTATGGATTCACATCTAGCTGGGTCGAAATTCTCGATATGATTTTTATTTTTGGTTTTAAGCAAACCTTGGCGCCGTCTATAGCGAGTTCTTTACAGATCTCGACTACTCAAAGATTTCATATTACAATTAATTCTTTGACAAGAGACGATACCATGCAATTTTTAACTCGTTTTTATTTTTATTTTTGTGTTACCCACACATGAGGAAATTATAAACATTTTTTAATCGTATCAAAACTTTTCGATCCAGCGGGATTTGAACCCACGCCTTCTGACGTGCCGTCTCATCGCTCTGCCAACTGAGCTATGGATCCACATCTTCTTTCTTTAAAATCGTACTTTCAAATACTTTGAGTTTTGAGTTTTTTTTATAAAAAAAAAAAAAAAAAGCTGGCTATCAAATTTTGAAATGTCTATCTTAAACGGTTTTAAATATATATTTATTCCATAAAAGGTCAATGAAATTCTTTTATTAGCAATATATATTAGTACTCTTCAAGGGCTCCTTAAAAAAAAAGAATTATTAATCTGTAGGTATGTTATTTTAACCACAAAATCATAAGGGTCATTGAAGGGGTAGGGTCTAGATTTTGTGACGTCATATTTACTAGGGGGACCCTGAAAGTGTGACAAAGGAAGAAAGGAAGAGGTCCAAAACGGTAAAATTCTGTGTGACATTTTAATGGACGGACCCTACCTAATATTATCATTACCTGAAATTCAGCATTCCCCAGTTCATAGAAACTCCTCCCTTGACGTAAACAATTAACAAGTTTCCACGATGAGTCAATGGGACAACCCAGTAGTCTTCCAAATACTAAAGATGTGTTCTGAACACGGAATTTATCTTGTATTAGAGCCCAATCCGCTAATGCGGAACCACTCTGAGAAAAAAGAAAAAAAAATTATAAGTAGCTTTAACGCATCTCTAAAATTATTTCATCGTACAAAAGAGGTTATATTTTAGTAAGCTTGTGATTGCGTGACGAGAGCGTTACGAAAAGTGTGATCGGGCGAGGCGAACGAAAGTTGAGAGGAAGATATAAGTTAGTGAAGATAAAAAGAGAGAGAGAGTTCCGTTTCGTAAATTACTGTAAAGGTAACTAAAGAAGTTTTACTTAAGTTGTGTGGTCTAACGCACTCGTTTTTTTTAAATTTTTATTTTTGATATTTTGATTTTTAAACTGCCTTCCTTACCATAGAAACCATAATAAAGAACCACAGAAAATATGTCCGTAGTAACCATCTCTCTGAATGTTTCCTGTCCTAACATAATGCATTATATTATCATATAATTATGTTAATTTTCCAAGTAATTACCTGTGCTATAACTTTAGAGACGATATCCCTCGTAGGTGGATAGACAGCAAGTAGCCCGGCTGAAGCTGCCCCAGCACCAGGTCCGAACAGAGTTATTGAGCCCGAATCACCGTTAAATGGCTCTATGTTATCCCTGACCCATTGCAGAGCCAACGCTTGGTCTAGGATACCATAGTTGCCGGGGGAATTTTCATCGGCGGTTGATAGAAATCCTGGAAAATAATGGGAAATAGTTAAACTCGATTCATATATTAAGAAAAATGCCGCGTTTTTGTCACGAAATGTTCAATATCGATCAAAACACGTTAAATATAAAAGAAAACTATCAAGTCGTTTTCAATATGTTACGTAAACGCGATTTTCGATGATGACGAAAAAGGCTTGACATAGGTTTTCGAATATCGATAGAATTGATGATTAGCAAAGGTATCAGAATATCACACCGAATATATTTAATTTTTTTTTTAATTAATTATTACATGAGTTTCTAATTCTATATTTTTTTATTTGTTAGATGTTATAGTGGAGATAAAATTGGAAGTGGAACAGTATCATTGAAAATTAAGCTCCGGCCTCCGAATCAGATTGATTGATTATATATGAATTTGGGTGTCGATTATTACAACAATATTTATACGCATCTAATAATAATGATAATAAAAAATTGGTATAGCAGTGTAGGAGCAACAAATATTTTTTACCAATCAATTGTTGATCAAACAATACAAAATTATGCATGCAATAGGTAGGTACATTTAAAATAAGTTTCATAAAACTGAAAACGTATGTTCGTATTGAGCAAATATAAATTTTGTACTAATTTATAACTTACCGAGTGCCCCAAGTCTATAATTAAATGACACAACAACTACATCGTAGAAGGCAGCCATTACATGCGCCGGGAAGAGATTCGACGCGCCAGAAGAAAACTGACCTCCGTGGATGTATACCATTACTGGGTATTTCTGTGCTGTGGACCCTGCTTCTGTCTGTTTGACAAAAGATTTTTTTGGTTATTATTTCAGAATTATAGTTTAATTTAGGCAAAGCACAGCAGGAAATTTGCTGCTCAAAATAGAGCGGCCCGACTAGGGTTGTACCTCGACCTTACAGAAGATCACAGCTAAATAGCAGTACTTTAAGGCAGTGCTGTGTTCCTGTTGGTGAGTAAGGTGACCAGAGCTCCTGGGGGGAATAGGGGATAGAGTCGGCAACGCGCTTGCGATGTTTTTTTTTTGTAGCTAGGTCGGCAAACAAGCGTACGGCTCACCTGATGGTAAGCGATTACCGTAGCTTATAGACGTCTGCAACACCAGAAGCATCGCAAACACGTTGCTGACCCTATCTGCAATTCCCACCAGGAGCTACTACACTCATGTGGCGGAGCTGACACACACTTTCTCACTTGCATTTTCTATTTTATTTTAGGAAAATGATAGGCTATAAAACCCCAAGCTATGACTATTAGGAGTGAAAAAAATAAATAAAACTGTTATGTAAGGACTAAGGCACGAGTAAAAACGCGCTAGACATCTAGTAAGTTAATAGTCATTCAATATTTTAAATCATTTATATGAAATAAATGGATCGAAGGTCTATTGTTGCTGTTTACATTGTATTTTATACCACAGGGAAATAGTTATTCAAAGTAATTATTCTCGGCAATCTCAAGAGTGGTGACCCTTGGGGTTAGAGCGGGGACGTCTACGTTACGAAGCTGCGGATATTGTTGAGAGTATTTTGAACAATATATAACTTGGTAAACAAGATATAACTTAACAAGTTTCAGAATATGATTTATGTGTGTTTTTAATACGATTTTTAGAGTTTACTCCTTAAGAATCGATTTTCATATAAGGCCCCCGGTATGAAAAAATATGAGGAGTAAAATCTACTGAACGAATGACCTCGTTACGTTTTTGTGCGCCATCTATCTGCTACGACGTCGACGGTACCGGCTACGACGGTTACGACGGTATCGGTTACGACGTTTTCTAATAATGCCATCGATAGATGCCGTTATTTGATTCATTTATTTTCCATTTGATATGGTATTAATCTTTTAAGTCTGTTTTGTGCATATTTAGACAGTCGATCTGAAGAAGTAAACTCCAGTCGTCGTCGGAGCTGACACACACACTTTTTTTTATTATAAAATTGGTTTAATTTATTTATTAATAAAGCTGTAATTTGAAAAAAAAAAGGATTAGGTTTTATATTCTGTTGATTTACCTTTTAGGTGATACAATTGGTCGCTATTGGGATTTTCATATAAAAATATATGATTTCATACCAAGCTGTTCCTTTTTCTGTTCATATAAAAAAATCTTTTTAAAAAACTAGTCTTTCTTACAATAATATAATATGTTATACAGAAGGCATCTTATTTTACCTGAAGACAATTTACATATTATGTACATTAAATCGCAGATAAGCGAATTGATTTAAATTTTTATGAGTGAGTTTGAAGTATGAGACTTAACGATATTTAAATATTACATCACAATACAATTTATTATTACCTACAATTACACAATTATGTATGACAAATCACCCAAACTCAACTTAGTATCAACTTAAAACGCTTCAAAGTCTAATTGAAGCGACGAAGCATGTGTCACGTCCGTACAAAATGAATCATTAGTCAAGCTTTGCTAAGGGTTAATTGGTCTAATTTGCAGACTACCGACACGGTCGCCTTTGATGAGTGACTCTCAATGAGAGATGATTTTGCAGTTGTAATTTCGTTGCATGTGTTTAAAATAAGAAATTTTTACATTTATGATTTAACTTTTGAGTTAGGTCCGAATTAGGTTAAGTTAGAAAATGTATTGTCAGTACCTACATTTGTATGAGTTTATAGTACTTGTATCGTGCGACCGTGCGAATGATTAAAGTAAAACTTCTTGTGACGAGAGCGTTACGAAAAGTGTGATCAGGCGAGGCGAACGGAAGTTAAGAGGGAGATATAAGTTAGATGGAGCTAAAGAAGTTTTACTGCAGTCCTGTGGTCTAAAGCAGTCGTTTTCTTTTATTACAGATTTATTCTTCGGAAATACCTACATACTTATTATGCAAAAAAATAAAAAGATATATATTTCACAAATAACAACCATTTTAAGAAAATTAAATAAAAATCAGTCAAATTGAGAATTTTTCGATTTTTTTGAAGTAGTTTGAATATAATCGAAATTACTTACATTGGGCGAGAATATATTGAGGTACAGGCAGTCTTCGTCCATATCTCGTATTCCCTTAGTGGCCCCTGTAAATCTGACAGGCTGTGGGCAGGCTGGACCCCAGTCTACCGCTTGCATTAGTTGCCAACCTGGATGTCGACGAGGTGGCTATGATGTGAAAAAAAAAAGATATTTGTCTTTATTCTCAAACAAAAAATAATCGACTTCAAATACGCAACTTAACGGAGTTAGGGCACAGCAGGAAATTTCCTACTCAAATACGGAGCAGCCCGACTGGGGAAGTACCTCGACCTTACAGAAGACCACAGCTAAATAATATTGCTTCCAAACAGTTTTGTGTTCCTAATTCCTATTAGTAAGTAAGGTGACAAGAGCTCTTAGGGGAAATTGGGGGATAGGGTCGGCAGCGTGCTTGCGATGCTTCTGGCGTTGCAGACGTCTATAAGCTACGGTAATCGCTTAAGTCGTTAGTTAGTAGTTAGTAAGTTAGTAAGCCGTACGCTTGTTTACCGACCTAGTTATATAAAAAATACGCATTGTTAATGGATAATTCAGAAACTTCCCGTCAGATCTCGCTCAAATTTAAATCGAACCGCACGAGAAGCACCCGATTTCAAATACAAAATGATCATCAAAATGGAACACCAGAACAAAGTTATGAAGTAGCACACTTTATGAATTAGATATACCTGAGTTATAAAATTGACGGGAACTTTAGGAATCTGGCAGGAGAATATTCATGAGCCAGACTGTGATAGGCTAAAACAGAACAAAGAAATATCTCACCTTAAATCTCCCTTCCAAGACAGGTGGTCTAGCATAAGGAATTCCAAGGAAAACGGACGCTTCTCCCTGTATCCTCTCTACTGGCGTCAGCCATGGTCGATAGCCAGAATTCGGATCAGGGTTGTCATATAAATATACCTAATATGAAATAAAAACATTACTGTAGAAATTTAAATTATCAATAAAGTTTTGATTGTACCTAATTTCTAAATATGATTTGAAGTGAAACTTCTATAGAATCGTGATTTAAAACGCGATTAAACGAAAAATGCGTCACGATAAAGATAGAAACACATAAATGTATGTGAGAGAATGAGATAGAATACATTACTGCTCAAAACACGTTAGTGACGCATTTTGCACGGCGCTTATGGCTTTTTTCATAATACTTATCAGAAGTTTGACTTCTGCCGTGTGTGAATTTCACACACACTTTTTTTTTCTTAAAAAATTACTAATGTAATAACTACTTTTAAACTTTCGCGTTGCATTATTACCTATATTTTAATGTTCTCACGGGTATTAACGCAAACAATTTTTTTTGGTAAAATATATTACCTTGGGGCCTGACGTTTCGGCTAGGTTACACCAGCTGTGGTCGCAGGCAGACTCTGCGTCTGAGTCCTAGTCTATAGTCCCTGGTCTGAGGCCCTAAGGTAATATATTTTAGCAAAAATTTTTGTTCGCGTTAATTAATACCCGTGAGAACATTAAAATATACTAAAGTAATGTTTAATCTGTGCCTCCTCTAATAAGTGATAGTACCTGGGTGACCGAGCCTTGCTCGGTATTTTCATTTTATTTTTTGTTTTTTTTTTCCTCGGTATTTTTATATTTTAATTTTATTTCAATAATAAATCACGGTTGAATTTAAAAAACAAAAAGAAAAAAAATTAATGTGGAGACTGAGATTCGAACCCGGGTCAACACGATTTAACACCCACCAATTTCCTAATTACGCTATTAATGCTATGTTAACAGTAGTGAAATTAAGCTTCGTATTCTAATGATATTTTTTCATTGCCTAAAAACAGGGATAAAACGACATTTTTTTAAAATGAATCCTAGCTAGATCAATTTTCGCCCCCGAAATCCCCTGCATACTAAATTTCACGAAAATCGTTGGAGCCGATTCCGAGATTCAGAATATATATATACAAGAATTGCTCGTTTAATAGTATAAGATATGTCGAGTTATAACCCTTTTGTGATGTGATTATGGGCATTATCAGAAAGAAAAAAAAAACATTTTTTGGATTGCTATATCTGCTATAGTGTAGTACTTTTTGCGCTTTTTTATTAAATGCGATTGTATTTAATTTCAAATTTATTGATATGTCAACGTCTAATAAATCGATGAACGCCGGCGGCATGCATGAAAAAGGATGACTCATTGTAGCGTTACGCTCATTCTCTCGTTTATACGCTCAGTGATATTATATGGGAGCGCGAGCCGCATTTATCTATCTTCCACTCGATTGACATATACATCAGAGGAGATGTTTTGTTATGACGTTGTCACGTTAAACTATCGTCCGTAAACCAACTTTACAGACAACCAATTTTTTTTTCTAAAAAATTTAGTTTTATTCTAAAAAATAAGATAAGTACCTAAGTTGAATGTATCCCCAATATTTCACAAACAAGAATTTTTTAAATCTTATTTTTACGCACTCTTCTATAAATCAAGTTTTTTGACTTTGCATCACTTGTCACCAGAGGCAAAGAATTTATTATGTTGGTACATAAGTGATATTTCTACCATATATTTTCTATTTAATACTATGTGGCATATGTTATATAGAGACAAAATTTAACAAATATAAGATGAGTAAATGTATTATAAATTTATAACTAAATTATTATATATATTTTTTAGAATTTTTGATTCAATAAATTAAAACTCAGTCTTCATATTATAGATGATATACATATATTAATTTTTTTAAATATACAGTTTACTAAGATCTTATTTTACATACAACAATATAACATTAGGAATTTTTCACAGCAAATAAAACTTCAAGTGACAAAATTATTAAAAAAAGGGTAAAATTAAATTATTAAAAATATCCTTTATATTATCAATATTTTACCTTAAATCCTTGAACTTGTCCATAGTTAGTGTTAACAAATATATCTCTTTTCAATTGTCTGGAATCTCTCCTCTCTCGTCCTTGCAAATCCTCTCTCCAACCTCCGAGTACACCAGGGAATAGCGCATCAGGATTGTTTGGGTCTATTTTCTAAATAAAAAAAAAAATATATATTTAATATTCTAATTGAGTGTTTCATTCAGCCTTTAGCATCCTACTGGTGGGCATAGGTTTCTTTCTCCATGTAGGAGAAGAGACGGAGTTAAATTCACCATGCTGCTGAACTGCGGGTAGACGGATAATTATATTCCTTACTGTGAGTAACAATCGCTATCAGGTGTATTATAACTACCAGGACCGATAGCTTAACATGCTCTCTGAGGCATGGTGGGGAGACCCACACATTTTATATATTTCCACTATAACGCTGCCTACTCATCATCAACAATTTTGCTGAAATTTAAGTCACATGCAGGGCTTGTCTATAAATGAAAGTACCCCAAGTGAGAACTCCAGTTGGCCAAGTATTAAAAAATATATTATTATTTTTTTATCACAACTGTGGCTAAGGTGCTCTCCTTGTAAGACTTGTGATATCAAGATCAACTTTTAATCTTTATAAATATACTAGCGACCCACCCCGGCTTCGTACGGGTGCAATGATGATACTAAATACTATCAACAATAAAAAAGATACGTTAGAAACCTCTAGTCTAAAATTATCAGTGTTTTTCTACCATGTTATGCATGTATTATACATAGGTATAAACTTTCTTCTTGAATTACTCTATCTATTTAAAAAAACCGCATCAAAATTCGTTGCGTAGTTTTAGAGATCTAAACAATTAAACATACAGACAGCGGGAAGTGACTTAATTTTATACTATGTATAAAGATAAAGATGTACTGGTGGTCGAGCGATGCGTCATGCGGGGCAGAGGGGATGGACTCGCCGCTCAGTAGGCATAGCATAGTAGGCGCTTTAGGAACTTTAAATGTTTCGCTGCTAATTGCTTCTAACGACGATATCTCAAAAACTATTCATCTGATTGATATAGTGTGAAGGGCAATTTTAATCTGCATTAAATGTATAAGCTAACTAACATATTTATATGGATAAGGATTAATACTGAACTAAAGAAAATAGCTATGAAAATAACGTAATGTTTTTAATTAAAAATTTGAACATAAACGTGGTTATTGTAAGTCAACCGTAAGAGATAGAGATATGCTCTCGCGGACTTTTTTGTAGAATTTTTATAGATTTTGAATTCGCTAGTACATTACTAAACTGTATCTTTGCTAGTTTACGCGGCGTTTGCGTGGAAAGCTCCCAGTTGGCGCGATTTTTACGACTTCTTCAACATTTATCGCCGAAATTCTGCTAATTTACATAAAAGTATACTAAATTATATACACAAACCTTTCTCAAGAATCACTCTAGCTATTAAAAAAAACCGCATCAAAATCCGTTGCGTAGTTTTAAAGATCTAAGCATACATAGGGACATAGGGACAGAGAAAGCGACTTTGTTTTATACTATGTAGTGATGTAGATTTTAAAATACAATTTATTTAGTTGATGAAACCTTTATGATAACTTCTTTGTTACAATGAATTTCTAGGCTAAATTTTGACCTTCATTAATGGATTTTATTCACACTATCATTAAATTAAAATTATAATATAAAAATTGTATTTTTATTTTTTAGTAATAATGAGTGTAATTTATTCAGTTTTGGCAAACATTTACAAATTAAAATTCAGGTTTTTTTAATATTAAATACAATTTTATTTAGTAGAATTTTAATTGGCTAATTTACAATGTGTGAAAACAACTAAAATGAACGATAAACATGTGAAAAAAAAAACTTTCAAGTTTACTCTGATGTGTATGATATTATGTTATTAGTTTCACAAACATGATTCAATGATTCATTCTCTCATTGGTAAAATCATCTGTGCTGTCTGAGCACAAGTAAAAGGCATTAAACCTAATTCAATAAATATAAACATACCAAAGTATAACACATCGAAGTAGGTACTTTGGGTAGTAACTTTGGGTTGTCTGGAAGATATGGCTAAATAGCCATAAGTCCGCCCATTGTACTTGACAGTCTGTAAATGTCTTTAAATGTGTTTAATGTTTAAAATGTAGTTGTGGTGTACAATAAAGTATAAATAAATAATAAATAAATAATTACTTTGATTCAGAACAGTCTATACATACACAGCCTTTTTGTATCTGACAAATGTGACACTTTTAAAATAAACTTGGTTAAGTTTTCAGGAGAGTGTAGAAGTGTTGTAATAAACATTAATGTCTTGTAAAAAAAAAATTACTTACTGTATTGTATTTGAACTGATCATCCAATGGATTTGTGTCAATTGGATTGTAAGGAAAGCCTCCGGGCTTGTTTATGTTAGGGTTATAGGGATTGTATCTATTTGGGTTTGTTCCATATCTCCTGTCGTTGTACATATACGTTCTGTAGTTGCTATCCCCGGGGTTGGGAAGCCTAGATTCACGAGAACTGTCTTGCTGACGGACATTATAATAATCGTTATTAAATTGTCCGTTGTACAGATCTTTGTTTGACTGAGATTTCACATTTGCATACAATAGAAATGTTAATAAAATATTTCTCAACATTTTTCACACACGGTAGTTTTTATAAGTTGAAAAGTAATTACATATTCGTGCACTGTTCTAAATTCGTAGGATCGAAATTGTGAATTAAACACTTCCTTTACATTCGATACCCACAAGTTTTAGCTTTGTTTTAATAAATAAATTCGCTTTTTAATAAGTTAATGGATAAGTATGTTCTTTCATAGTTTTGTTTTCGTTACATTGACGTATGACACATATATGAAAAATTTATGATAATTGATAACATAAATCTAGTACACAGTCACAATACACACGAATCATATTATCATGTTATCACAGTATTAATCAATGAATTATCAGGGAAACAATGTGGCAACGCCCACAGCTATCAGACTTTTGTTTATCATTTCAAAACTTCAGTTCAGTTGTTTCTTGTTTCGACACTTCGACATTAACGAACTTAGGGATTGAAGTTAGTCACTAATGCGTTCGGAAAGTTTTAATATTATTTTTAAAAACTAATAATATATATCCTAGGTTTAACTTGTCTTTTTTATATGTATGTATACAGTATACGAATATCATAAAGACATAGAAAGAGAAGAATAGAAAAGATAGAAAAAGGTTAATGTCGAATCTCTGGAACCACCAAACCGATATTAAAAATTATTTAAATAGTAATCAGACAAAGACTAGTTTAATTTTGGCCTTTTGTCAATTACAATATTATGTATGATTAAAGAATCATAAAAACTTAGGTACATATTTTTTTATAGTTTAGGTCAAGTTCTTGCGTTAGTGTTAAGCCCGCTTTACACGCAACGATAAGTTGTAGCAATTTATCGTAACGATCAGATTGTTACAATTTATCGTTTTGTGTAAACGGGAGATTGTAGCGATTTATTGGGATTGGAGTTGGAGTGAATCGTTGAAGCCGGCCGGCATCAATTTCTGGGAATCGTAACGATGTGTTGGAACGTGTAACAGTTGCACCATTTATCGCTACGATTTCACTCAGTGTCCAATTGGTGTCCAATAGAGTAAAAGTAACGAAAGAAAGCGTACCCGTATGTATACGTAAAAGTGATATTTGAAAAGAAATCGTTATCGCTAACGTTATCGTAGCGTGTGTAAACAGTACTCTACTCTTTATTTGTTGGAGTGATAAATCGTTCAATATTAAATTGTTACAATTTATCGTAGCGTGTAAAGCCCCCTTTAGTCTGATAAGAAAACGTACCTACCTCAATACCTACCTATAATAACACGTTTGCGATACTAACACATTACACATTTATTTATTTACTAGCTTGTGCGCGCGACTTCGTCCCCGTGGAGTAAGACCAATTCTGTCGTACATGATTTGTGCGAAACTTTAACCGTTTACGCAGCGGAAGCTCTCAAAAGGAAAAAAAACCCGATTTTGAAAGATTCTTCATTGGTGCTACGCTCCTATTGGTCTTAGCGTGATGATATATAGCCTATAGCTTTCCTCGATAAATGGGCTATCTAACACTGAAAGAATTATTCAAATCGGTCCAGTAGATCCTGAGATTAGCGCGTTCAAACAAACAAACAAACAAACAAACAAACTTTTCAGCTTTATTATATTAGTATAGATTGAATCAAGTTATACTATTATGTTATAAATGTTATAATACAAACAAAACCTAAAAATACGTCAGTTATGTAAATTATTTTGAATGACTAAAAAAAGTGTGTCAATTATTAATTAATTTAAAGACGTTTATAGATATTATATTAAATAAAGACGACTGAACAAAATTTTAAACACCTAAAAGCCCTAAAAGCTTAAAACTTTTAATGTCATAATTAGAATTTTGATGTTAAGAGCGTGCATAAGGCGAGCAAAAAATCAGATTTCACCCGCGCGCCCGATGAAACAAAATATACACAAAGCCTCGTGTCAGAGTGCGATAGACGATATAGTTTTGAGAGCATTACGAATGTAAAAAACGACAAATATGTTATTTTGTATATAATTCCGAAACTAAAAGTAATTACATTAAATGCCTTGGCATAGCCTTTACTCATATTTAAATGTAATTAATTATCAAATTTTTGTCTTAATGGTCATAACCATATCGAGTATAAATAGAAAAAATATAAAAATTAGAGGTTACTTCGTGATTATATTTTATCGAGGAAATTTCCTTATTTTATGTTTTTGATATGGGTCAACCCTTGCAAATATCACGTAGTTTGTCATATATTTTTATTTTAAGATTTGGTCTGGCACTTTTCATGTCAAAACAAATAGAAGATGGTAATTTTGCATTATGCGCACTCTTAAGCGGAGTTTCAAGATTAAAAGCTTACTATCTCTTAATTCGAGTCTTCAACTTCCTACTTACCAACTTAATTAAGTATATTATAATAGTTCAATAGCATTGGTGTGAAAGATTTAACTTTGTTCGTTGTTAAATCTAAATAAATTAAAATGAATCGACGAAATATATTTTCGCAGATAAATTATCCGAACGACTGCCTGCATCAAATTGGATAATAACTTTTTTTGCGTATTAATTGATATCAGTAGGTACCTACAAGGTTTATATAAAAAAATTATAAAACAAAAATTGTATAATGTCAGCTAGTCATTTAGTAAGATAATTTTAGTTCGTAAAGCTAGCAAAATAGTTCCTGCAACAATAAAATAGCAATTATTATTTCCTGTACAAATCTGAACAACAATCATAATTTAAGTTTACTGTATAGTATAAATCATTTAATCAGGATATCCCTCATCGTTACCGACATGGACTAATACTAAATTTCACCAACCCTAACCCAATTTGCATGTCGAAAAGGTTAACAACGGGAAGAATATTAAACAAGCTGAAATTTAAGCAAAATAAATGCCACAAGCAAAGAGTCTAAACTGTCAGTTTGCTGAATTAATAGGCTCGAATTACAATACAACCTTTTTTGAAAATAAATGACAAAAGGGTCTTATTGTTTAAAAATATAATTTTCTTGGTCATAATTATTTCTTAAATTATTTAATTAGGGCATTTGTTTGAATAGTAAGTACCTAATAAAGCTATATTTCTAAATTTTAAATAATGCAATATAGCTGAAAACTCACAATAAGTAACTATATACTTAATAATCAGTCTTTGAAATGGTAGGTAGAGATTTTTCACGATTTCATTGGTTAGATACTAATTTATTGTTATGTGTACCTACATAATATACAAACACAACTTTCTACAAAATAGCTTTTAGCCGTCCTCGGTATATGGGCTATTTAGCACAAATAGAATTTTTCAATTCGAACTAGTAGGTACCTACTTCCTGAAATACGTGCGTTTAAACAAAGTAACACACTTTTCATCTTTATAATATTAGTATAGATGCATAACTATGTACCTACATTTACACACTTTCTAAATCTATCACGATTCAGCCTGTAATATCCCACTGTTGGGCATAGGCCTCTTCCCCATGTAGGAGAAGGATCGGAGCTTAATCCACCACGCTGATCCAATGCGGGTTGGCGGATATATTCCCTACTATGAGTAACGATCGCTATCAGGTGTACATGATAACAACCGGGACCGACGGCTTAACGTGCTCTCCGAGGCACGGTGGGGAGACCCACAAGGACTGCACAAACGCTAAATCTATACGAAATTGAAAAAAATAGGCTACCTATTCCATCTGATAAAACTGTATATCAAAAACGAAGAAACCGTACAGTAATGAAAATTATTAAAACGAATCTGTAAATAATTGATGAAAATTATACTACAATTCTAAAGCCAAAGCTTAAACATTTTTATGCAAATTACGTAAAACGGTTTAGTAATTTCTTAAACAAAATATATTTTTAGTAAAAAAAAAAAAAATAATAATCGCAAGGTAATTTACTTAACGTAAAGTTATTTTTTGAAATTATTTCTTCGGGAATCCAATAGCAACTTCGCGGAATGATAGGCTTGCCTCGGAATGTGGAGAATTTCGATCGAATAACTGAATTATTTGTTTTCGGAATGTTTGATAGGTTAGGTTTGAGCGTCTAGCTGGATCTAGTAACACAAGTAGTGAAAAGGGATTTGGATAAGCCCGTTGGCGCAGTTTGTAGTGACCCTGCTTTCTGCTCCGGGGGTGTGGGTTCGATTCCCACCCCGAGTCTGGGTGTAATATACATATTTATTTATATATATAGTATTTATATGTATGTTTATTGAAAAAAATGTAACTATACCAGTCGGCTGTTACCTATAAACACAAGCATTAAGTTGCTTACTTTAGGAACAGACGACCGTGTGTGTGTGTTTTATTTATTTATTTATTATTATTATTTATAAGGTACTTATTTAATTAATTGAATGATTCAGCCTATAACATCTTTCTGCTGGGTATAAGTCTCTTTTACATGTAGGAGAATCATCAGTGCTTCTTGATCTTAATCATCTGCTTCACTGCGGGTTGACAGAATAATTTCCTACAATGACTAATGATTGCTACCAGGCACCTGTGATAAACCCGATGCTGTTGGAGGCACGGTGGAACACCACGGCTGTGTACCCACAATGATATAGATTCACCTAGACAAGAGAAAAATATTTTTGCATACCCATATTAATAATTTTCCTGAGCGGGAATTGAATTTTTAACCAACTTCAAAAAAGGATTTTCATTGTATTTGTTATGTGTGTTACGTGGTGTTACCTTAAATTTTTTTACTCGGAGTACCGATTGTGATGATTCTTTTTTGAAGTGAAACTTCTTTAGGCGCATGAGGGGTAAAATTTGAGCGACCGGTAACGCGGCAGCGTCATGACGTTCAGTACTTGGATGGGTGACTGCCTGGGAACACCGCGTGAAGTTGGCTTTGGAGGCTTTGGGAGTTTTTTTTAATTAGTTTTTCTAAATTAGTTTGCCAAAGAAGTTTCACTTCTGACATGTGTACTTTGTACGCACGCCTTTTTTTTAAATCAAAAGCTGGTGCTTGTCATACGGTTCTATTTAAATTTGATTGAGATCTGATGAGTACTCTTGGAGTTCTTTCTAATAATTTGTATTTAAATGACTGTTTTATCGATTACCCACGTCGTATTACTTGTCGATGTTATGGACGTCGATTTTATATCGTTTGCGGGCAATCAAAACTATTCAATTCTTGCTACTTATCTACCTCCTCCATTATATAGTAGCTCAATCAGTCAGACTCGCAGGTTTACCACGGACCAGGGACCGATCCCTGGTCGCCGTGCAGCCGTCGCGCGTCGCAGCGCTTGTGTTCACAAGTCACAACCATCCTCTATTTTGATTAAGGCTCATTTTGACGACTATTTAACGTCGATTTACATATTTTCATATGAAAGTTTGGGATATTTTTTAAAAGTAGGTAGCTAGAGTATGATGAACGATTCTATATTATTCTAGAAGGTTTACATATAAGATGAGAGGTAGATTAAAGATATACTTAAAAATGTATATTGTGTGTCTAACGAAAATTTTAGATAATATCTGATTTAGATTTTTTCAGCTTAAGAAAATACGAACTCTAGTCTTACCATTTTTGATAATAAAAAAGTTAAAAATTAACTGTACACAATATTATATTCATGGGCGTACCACGGTAGGGCAAGGTAGGGCATTTCCCCCACCGTGAATCAAAGCTAAGTATTGATATTTTAATAAGAAAACTAGGTAGATTTAGCTCGAACCCCCGCAAGCTGTTTAAGTTGCAGTAAATATGAAATGAATTTCATTTTATACTACTTATCTATTAAATTACATTTATTTGTTTTTTAAAGGCGGAGCCTTTACAAAATTCTGGGTACGCCCATGGACATATTAACGTATACAATGTAATGTATTTACCATTTTACCAACCTTAAGTAACGTACTACCCAAAGGCCTCAATGGGCATAATTTTTTTTTAACTGCCTGCAAAAAGGAGAGGGTTCTCAATACAATTGTATTTTTTTTAAATGGGTAACCCTCATTAAAAATACAAATATAAAAATAAAACACTTTTAAGTTTTTACTGAGTGAATCGATTTTGATAATTCTTTTTTTTTCTCGACTAGAGATTATCATGTCATTGTGTGGTCCTATTTAAATTTGATGGGGATCTGACATCTACTATCTTTGAGTTATCTCTAATACGTATTGAAATTACTATTTTTTCGACGTTGTATTTTTAAAATCAACGTAAATTGCAGTTAGATTTTTTTTCGGATGCGAGCAAACACAATTACCTATCACCTTAGTTTAATTCGATGTCTTTGTTACTAGTTCGCTATATTTCGGAACATATGCGAAATATAGGTTAGCCGAGTTCCATAGTCGAGGTTTAGCTCCGAAATTTTTACCATTCACGTAACAGTTATCACGATTTCCGCGCCACTGAATCTGCTGGTAAAAGCCAGTACAAAATGTCTCTGCAATCTGGTCTGAAAATTTGAGTGATCTTGTGAATATTTACTGTTCATTTCATGCTTCAAATTAATGTTTTGTTTAATGTAAATTGTTTCGTAGATTATTATTCGAGAAGGTACGAGAATAGTGGTATAGAACAACAATATTAAAATCAAACTTTAAATCAAAGGACTAGTTAATGACCAAACGTCAACTGGGAACGTGCGTAGGACATTGGAAAAGTTGTATTTTAATAAAATTTAAAACATTATGAAACTTTTCTTTAATAAGTTCAAATGTAAGGTTCGGTATTATTATAATTTGTTTAATATGGGTAAAAACCACATATCTAATTATGTTTATCAAAGATATTTTACAGCAATTTTATTTTTCCGATTCCATCCGTGGGTAATTGACCATATTGTACACAGCTGTTTCAAGCGATATTTTCACAGCTTGGCAATCATAACTTCGTCTCTATGGGGAGGGAAAAAGCTGTAAGTATATTTCTTTCTTTTTCCCCTCTTATTCCCTTCATTCGGGCTCGTAGAATCAGGTGGTCACGTGATATCATCAAAAATATAAATTATATTCAATCCCTTACCAATTTTTGGAAAGAAAATGATAGCCATATCTTACAGAAAATAATGAGAGATCTAAAGAAGACGAGGAACATCAAAATACGAATTTTGTATCTTTTTATGTTGTGGTGAACGGATTTATGTAGTTAAGGTAACGTTAGATACGTGTTGATAACTCAAGTGTTTAGATAGAAGACGTTAAAAAAACAATATAACGTCCGTGAACCGTTTTAGTTTGAAGGTTAAAAATGAGTGTGCTTCAGACCACACGACTGATGTAAAACTTACGAAACGTAACTCTCTCTCTTTCTATCTTCACTGTCTTATATCTCCCTCTCAACTTCCATTCGCCTTGCCCGATCACACTTTTCGTTACACTCTTGTCACGCATTCCCCAGCTTACTCTCCAAGTCAAGCGTGCTTCAAGGAGTTTTACTTCAAAAAAATTGATACTGCCAAATGGGTAACAAATTGAAAGACTCATCATGAGGTTTTTACATTGTTACCCATATGTGCATTACCTGTAATTTATGATTAGGTATATATGTAACTAGCTTCTGCGCGCGACTTCGTCGGCGTGGACTCCGCTCCTATTGGTCTTAGCGTGATGATATATAGCCTTCCTCGATAAATGGGCTATCTAACGCTGAAAGAATTTTTCAAATTGGACCAGTAGATTCTGAGATTAGCGCGTTCAAACAAACAAACGAACAAACAAACAATCAAACAAACAAACTCTTCAGCTTTATTATATTAGTATAGATTGAATACAAGCGATAGCTGGCTGGTTTTTTCGCACCGAAGACGCTGCTGCCCGTCTTCAGCCTGTGTATTTCAAAGCCAGCAGTTGGATGGTTATCCCGCCATCGGTAGGCTTTATAAGTTCGAAGGTGGAAATGGAACTGTGTTATCTCTTGCTCTCCTCTTAAGACACCCATGAGGAAGAGAGGAGGTGGCTATATTCTTTACTGCCGTAGCCACACAACTAGTTCTCTAGCAGTCTAAGTTAATCGTATCTTTCAGTAGACATTTTTCTGTCTTTACCAGTTATTAGTAAAAGTAGTTTTATGTCCATCGAAAAGGAGCTCTTTATAACATAATACTTTATGTATTAAGATAAATCTCGAATACATTCTCGAATCCTTTCTACTGGCTTACAGTAAGAGGACGGCCACGCTCAAAGCGGTGTAAAAATATTGAGTGCAGTGGTAATGCGTTAAAAGCATGCAATGTATTTTATGAAAAATCTTAGTTTATCTAGGGTTAAAGAACTTTATTTTTATCAAAGAAGAATAATAGTTTCCCTTGTACATTTTTTTAAGCAAATATATTTTATTTCCTCGACATTTACTATATTACACTGCTATACAAAATTAATAGAATGTATCTTAATTGGTTGTTTAAAAGACCACAGCAGAAGTTACAGGAAACAATCTACTTAAATAAATATGACTCATACATAAAGGAAAAAAGAAAAATAAAAAATTAAGTCACATGTCAATATAAAGACATTAAAATTAATAAGCAGAATTAAATATAAGTTTTTTAAAATTAAATCAATTATATCCTGAAGATTAATTTTAATCGGACCGATTTGATATAAATCTTTTAAAAAATATTCTCGTGTCACAATGTTAGTTAAAATACTCCTCCGAAACGGCTGGACCGACTTTTATGAAATTTTGTGTTAATATCGGGCAGGTCTGAGAATCGGCCGACATCTATTTTTCATACCCCTAAGTTATAAGGGAGGGGGATTAAGGGGGTTAATACATATATGGCAAAACAACGATTGCGGGATCAGCTATTTTACTTATAAAACTATTTAGTTAATAACAATTCAGTTTTCAATTTTTAAATTTTCTGTTGTTCATAAATAATACCATAATAAAAAAAGGGGATTAAAGGTTTGTTTTATCGAACTCCATGAAAATCCACAAAGTAATTATAAGCGATAAAATATCCAGCCATGTGAATAAAAAAAATAATAAAAACGTCCTATTGTTTTATATATCAAATACCTATTTTACATTTTGAACAAATAAAAAACCCATATTTTGTTATTTATTAAAATTGAACTCGTAAAGGGACTAAAAGGGTCAAAAATTATATACGAAAATGTGCTCTCCAGCTTTCGCCTTTTACGTATTGTGATGGCTTAATAATTAATTTACAATCTGCCGCAACGATTTTTGCTCTGAAAATTGTCTCCTGAGAGAATATTTCAAACCTTGGAATAATGAAATGGTTTTTATAAAAAAAAAATCGTACATAAAATTACACTTAGTAAATAATAGCACCTAATAGCTTTATACTCATCATCTCTAAGTTGTATGCACTAAATAGCAACAGGTCTCTAGAACAGCTTGTAAAATCTACAAAACGATAATAAGACCTGTCGTATTGTATGGATCAGCATGTTGGGCAATGAGAGTGAAGAAGAGTGCACGCAGACGAGATGAGAATGTTGTAATGGATTTGTTAAGTGACGAGGAAAGATCTGATTAGAAATGTGTATATAAGGGGAAGTTTGAAAGTAGCACCCTTGACGGAGAAAATGAGGAGCAGTAGGTTAGCGTGGTATGGGCGTGTAATGAGGAGGAATGAACGCTATATTTGTAAAAGAATGTTATTGATGAATGTGGAAGGATGAAGAGCGATCGGCAGGCCAAAAAAGCGATGGATGGATTGTGTGAGTGAGGACATGAGACAGAAAGGAGTAAGCGCTGAAGTGACGAATAATAGAGAGGAATGGTAGAGGAAAACATGTTTTGCCGGCCCTACATAAGTGGGATAAGGGCAGGGAGATGATGATGTCTCTAAGTAGTATGTACTCCGGTGTTCCAGATCTGGCAACACAAAGAACTCACAAGCACATGTACATATATAATACCTAGTAAGAAGGTTACATAAAAATGTTCTGTTATATGATTACTATTAAGCATATCAATAAGGTAGGGTACAACAGTAAATGTCAACCTTAACCTCACAAAATATCACAGTCTAATAAGCTGTTCTGAAGCTGTTCTGAAGTACCTGCTTAGTGTTGTGCGCCTTTGGTGAGTAAGGAGGCCAGAGCACCGGGGGAGTATTAAAGATAAGGTTGCCAACGCGCTTGCATTCCCTGCAGACTCGGGCCGCAGATTATATCATATCTGAATTAATTAACAACAATATAGAGTCCTCACTTAAAAACGTCAACGGCCTCTACAAGTCAGTGAGGCATTTCTGGATTGTTGGTGATCCTAATTTGTCAACCCTTTTCATAAAAAATAAATCTCTGTAAGATTGTTTTAAGCTCGTACCTACTAATCTCATACAAATTGTTCATCAAAATAAATTGAGTCTGCACAACAGTTATTAAGCCTGGCACCACATAAAACTTAAACGCAAAATATCGTTAACCCGCGATATAAATCGCTTACAGAAATAGATCTAAAGTATGAGATATCGCAATAAAATA
This sequence comes from Melitaea athalia, assembly GCA_905220545.2. Classification (NCBI taxonomy): domain Eukaryota; kingdom Metazoa; phylum Arthropoda; class Insecta; order Lepidoptera; family Nymphalidae; genus Melitaea; species Melitaea athalia. Next base: position 3,658,074 of record HG992178.1, on the reverse strand, counting down.
AAATCATCCACGCTCACGTTAGAAGGGTTGAGCGCAAACTTTGTGAGCTAAAAGAATATACGCGTGAAATTGTCTGAATTGGCGTAGGTATTTGTTTTATGTTGGCCCTCATAACGTCGGATTCGAATGTTTTGCCGGGAAAATATAGTATTCTGGATCGATGCTGTTGTTTGGTGAAGCTTTGTAGGGTTGATATTATTTTATCTGCTGAGCGATGTTTATTCGTGTATACCTTGTATGTATGTGATATGTATATATATGTAGGTGCTATATATCTTTCTTCTCTCTCTTTTTTTGGTTTTGGGTCGTTGTCATCGACGTTGTAGACAAATTTTTCAATTTGTTTTTTTTTTAAACGTTTATTAGGACAAATAGGGAACTTTTATTAGGACAGATAGATATGTCATGTTTGTTTGTTGATCATTTTGAGTAGTAGATATTTCGATACTATTGCAAGCGACATGAAGCCATGGTCAAGGGTACACCCTGACTCTGAATTTAAGAGAATAGGTATATCAAAGACTAACAAATATAGTATATCCAATTTTACGTCTTAATAATAAATATTTGTTTACGTAAAGTTAAAAAACTAAACTAAAAAATGCCTTTTAGAATCAACAGAAAAAATATAGGTAAATTCCGTCAAAATGTCAGATTGCAATTTTAATGTAATAATTTCTCGCATTAACAACATATAATACAAAACTAAAAGAACGGTCACAACTACACAGCTATATCTTTTATATTTAATCATTTTTAGAATTTATTTTATATTTATTCTTTTAGAACATTATAAAAAAAACAGCGTTCATTACTGTAATTTCCCACCTGTATTACGAGATTTCCTACGTAGGTAATATCGCGGAGAGTGGTTTAATATTACAGAACCCAATTAGCAGAGAGACGCACGAGTTATTAAGAAAATTTCACAATTAGACACACTGTATCTGTTGAGTAAAACCTTGTTTGAGGCTGTGGCTTATCGCTAGCTCTGTAGCATTTAGTACTGGTAGGAAAATAAACCACAAAATATATCTATTCAATTCATTGTAACAAGAGAATAAAAAAATAATGATTTTAAGTTTTAAATTAAGGACTGTATGAACTATGTCACCTTTTTCAACAGACCGTTTTACCTCATATCTTTTTACATGGTGTACCGATTTTGGTGCTTTTATTTTTAACCGACTTCCAAAAAGGGTAAAAAGTTATGCGGTATAATATAACGTAGGTCGACGAAAAAGTAGTCATGTAAATACGCATTATTAGATATAACTCTAAAAGTACTTGTCAGATCTCAATTAAATTAAAATGGGACCACATGACACGCAACACCTTTCAATTAAAACAAAATTGATCGAAATCGGTCCACCCAGTCAAAAGTTCTGAGCTAACATACATAAAAAAAAAAAAAAAAACATACGTGTCGAATTGAGAACCTCCTCCTTTTTTAAAGTCGGATAAAAATAGACATTAATCTTACTCTACTTTTTGAACATCTGTTGCTTAAGCGTCGTTTTAAAAGGTGATTTATGTGTCCAATATGACAGTGCACTTTTTGAGCTTAGCACCCGTTTGAATAAACAAGCGTTATGTTGCATTTTAAAAATTGTTTTTTAGATTTATTTCTAATATTATTTTTAAATAAACAAAAAAAAAAATTGTTGATGTTAAAATTTGGATGAGCGCGAGAAATCCTTTTGAATTTTTTTCTTTGCAAAAAAAATAATTGCCCTTTAATATAAGTTTTTTATGTTATAATACGGTCGATGAGTGGCTTGTAGAGGCTGTTAACGATTGTAAACAATTGATTGTTAATAAATCAGTGCTTTATTAATAATTAGGTAGGTACTTAGTTTTACTCTATTAATATAAAGCTCTATTGAATAATACAACGCTCAAGTAATGTTGAGTTCCTGTTGTGAATAAGGTAGCAATAACTACTGGGGATGCGCTGTGCTGACTGTATTAGGTCGACTACACTCTTGTAACGCTTCTGTTGATACAGACTTCTAATAGGCTATCGCTTATCAACACTTAGCGCCACTTACCACGCGTATCGCACGCTTGTTTGCTGTCCTATGTAGTATATAAAATGTGAACATTTATATATCGTAGAAATTTTTCAATTACCATAACGTTATTTTTAATAATATTAAGTTTGAATTTAATTGTCGCTGCGAACCCTACAACATTAATTTGACAAGTTACTGTCAAGTGGTTCCCGGTTGTCAGATCTCGAAGGCCAAACTTTGCAAAGACGATTACTCTGAGACAATTGTAAAGTTCTGTTTTTGATGTAGCATTGTGAAAGTTGGACTATATATTTACATACTAGACAAAGGGTTTGGGATATTTAAAATTTAAGTGGATGCAAATATTAAAAAATATAAAATATATATTGTTTAAAAAAATATTGCTGGGTCTTTGTGAGCATGATAATTATTAAAAACTAGCTTCTGCGCGCGACTTCGTCGGCGTGGACTCCGCTCCTATTGGTCTTAGCGTGATGATACATAGCCTATAGCCTTCCTCGATAAATGGGCTATCTAACACTGGAAGAATTTTTCAAATCGGCCCAGTAGTTTCAGAGATTACCGCGTTCAAACAAACAAACAAACAAACAAACAAACAAACAAACAAACAAACTCTTCAGCTTTATATATTAGTATAGAGTATAGATGATAAGTAGTAAACATAGATTTTGATTTCAATATTGTAAGTTTGTTTTTAATTTAAACTTTCTGCTTTGATGCTTTCCAATACGAAATATTTTTATCACCATTTTTTTTGTGGTCTACCTTAAAATCTCGTGTAGGTTACATGATGCCACATCAGCTTAAATCGTGTGAAATGAAATCATCAAAATCAAAATAACTTTACTCAAATAGGCTTAAAAAGAAACTTCGAGTAGATTTTTTTTTATGTTACAAAATTAGTAATATCTTGCACGAGATACCTACTGCGTCATTAAGCCCAGACATCTTTATCATTTGTGTAATTCTGTACCATGAATTAATTATTTTTTATACACACATTAAATTATTTATTCTCAGACAATTTTAAAATTGTTTGCGGGATTTTATCATAGATTTGAATACCAAGAAAACCCAGAAAGAAAAAGTTTACTTTGCGCACTCGGACTTTGCGGGTCGGTTTATACTGCGATCATAAAAATAGTAAATCATCATAAAATCATAAGAAAATTTTGGATTTTTTTTTTATAGCGGATGAAATCAAAGACAACTAACTAGATTAAAAGTAATTTTTTAGTGGAAATTAAGCCAAAATACTTGTCTCTATCCACAGCTAAATCATTGTGTCCGCCATCTTGTCTGACGATAAACACTGAAACGTTTTACGCTTAGGCCGAGGATTAAGCTATGAATTTTCCAGTTTCGCTTAGCTAAGTCGATCGCCATTCGAAATTCCATTGCCACTCTGACAATGTGAGCTTCTGAATCCCTGGCAGTCCAAATAAGGCTATGGAGTCAGGGCTGCGTAGCATTTAATTCTAATACAATTTCTTTAGCTTTCCTTGGTCGATTCTTTTGATTACTTAAATGAATTAAAAGAGATTTTAAGAACAAATTTCAAATATATGTCTTAGTACCTAATAAAGTAAGTTTACATACTATGCATCTGCCAACCCGCAGTGGAGCAGGGTAGTGGATTGAACTCCGACCAAGGGCGGATCCAGGTTTGGCGCCAGGGGGGTCACATAGTCATGGTCAAGGCACCGGGGGGGGGGGGGGCACATAGTCGCGGTCAAGTCACAAGAAGTTATAATTTGATTTTTATAATGATAGATACAGGTAAAAAGTAGGTATTTCATTAATCTATGTAAGTACTGTACTTAATAAAAATAGGTAAAAAAACTTTTTAAGTTAAACGGTTTTATGTTAAACATACATTGCAATGTTTAAGATAAATGTACTAAAAACCAAAAAATAATAAAATAGATACAGTCGTGGGAATTATAAACATATGCATAGACTAGACTAAAATAAAACCGTGGGGCACGTCAATTGTCTACAATCGTTGATTAAAATGTTTGTTTTGTAATGTTACCCTATAATTAGGCAGTTGTTCAACCGACAACGATGGACGTGTGATAAGTAGGGCTAGAATGTGGAAACAAGCTAGCAAGCTCGATTATAAGCGAGTTTTAGGGTTTCATAGTGGTGAGCGAGTAGTACTTTTATCATATGTTTTGTCGATTAAAGACAAACTACGAGCAGTGAAACGATTCCTCGCCAGCCAGCAGTGTGAATGTCCAACGATAAACTAGTTGAAACATCTCTTTTATTTACATGGAGTGTATAACTATTGGAATTTCCATGAGCAAGAAAATAGTAAGTAATTTCCTCACCGTCTGCGGGCCAACTGCCTAACGACGAATTAAACGATTCTTCTATCGCACATTAAGTCGATAATTTGTAGACAATTGACGTGCCCCACGGTTTTATTTTAGTCTAGTCTATGCATGTTTATAATTCCCACGACTGTATCTATTTTATTATTTTTTGGTTTTTAGTACATTTATCTTAAACATTGCAATGTATGTTTAACATAAAACCGTTTAACTTAAAAAGTTTTTTTACCTATTTTTATTTTCTAGTTTTTAGTTTTTATTTCGCATTCTGTTTAATTCATTTAGTGCTTCATTATTGCAAGGTTTCTTGCCCGTTAGTTTATTGCAGTCCAACTCCTCTATACGTAGTCCCTGCAAAGATCTTACTCTACTAAGAGCCACGTAGGCTTGACCTTCTTCAAACAGTTTCGCACCTAAGTATACGACTGCGTGATCCACAGTGCTGCCCTGCATTTTATGTATTGTAGAAGCCCATGATAGTATTAAAGGCAACATTCTTCTTTCAGCCGTCCCGTAATTGTACTTAGCTGGAAACTGTATGGCTTTAAATTACAGATTCAATTTCTAAATTTAAATCTTATTATTATACGCCATTTGGTGGCTGCGCCCATCTTAAATATTGAGGTTGTATAGTGCACTGTATTCTTCTTGTCAAGCCCTTTTATTTGATACCCATATTGATGGGATTGATAAAAAATTGTTATCAGCCATTTGGTAGCGGCGGCCATCTTAGATTTCAATTTTGCATAGTAAATTGTATTCTACTTGTTGAGACCTTTCATTTGATACCCATGTTGATGGGATTGATAAAACCTAAGTTATCCGCCATTTTGTAGAGGCCGCCATCTTGGATTTTAATTTTATATAGTACATTGTATTCATATATACATATATTGTTGAGCACTTTCATTTGATACCCATATTGATGGGATTGATAAAACCTACGTTATCCGCCATTTTGTAGCGGCCGTCATCTTGGATTTCAATTTTTTATAGTATATTGTATTCTGCTTGTTGAGCCCTTTCATTTGATACCCATATTGTTGGGATTAATAAAACATAAATTATCCGCCATTTTGTAGCGGCGGCCATCTTGAATTTATAATGATAATGAATAAACATAATTGTATTGTCACCAAAATCCAAAGTGTATACAAAATTTCAGATTAATCGGTTGACAGGAAGAGGGTGAAATTTGAATTACTAAATTTGACCCAAGAATAAATAATAAAACAAACGGGGTGAGCTAAAAAAACCGTTTAATAAAAACCGTTTAAAAATACCTATATTGTGACAAAAATCTTGTTAATAATTTTAATTAGGGTTCCACCTAGGTCCTGGACACAGCCCCGAGGGGGGGGGTGATCTGGATCCACCCTTGACTCCGACCCTTTTTCTACACGGAGAATGAAGCCTATGCCCAGCTGTGGGATGTTACAGGCTGAAACAATCACAATCAAAAACAAAACACTTCTTTAGTGATAAATTATACCCATTTTTTTTGCTATACATATTTAAATCTCTTTAATATTCGTGGTCAACAGATCGCGCTAAGCGTTTAACGTTTTCAAACGAAATTTAAACAAGCGTGAATTGAACAAAAAGGTCGATTTAAATGTTCCGTCGCCATGGTCTGTCGTGTCATGTCGACCAATCCCTCGTGATAGATGAGTTCTGTGGGAAGAGTCAGCTGTAATTAAATTTTAAAAACACTGCTGGCCAGAGAGGCGTGAGGGAAAGAGTTTTGTTAAAATATTATTAACGCCTCGTTACGTCTGTCAAAACATTCGCTAAATTCAAAGTAAACGGCAGTGTCTTTTGTTAATACGGACAACGGAGTTTTGTTTTAAAAAAAAAGAAATTCTCTTTTATTAATTAAGTACGTTACTCCACTCTACTAGATAGAAGGCACACACAAATGTATGCATGTAAGAATTTTCTTCCTTGCCCTATCGACTGTGCAGTTTAAATTCTCATTAGCGTTTGTAGCGTCATAACGCGAAAAAAAACTTAAGGCATTTAGGTACGGGATTATAATTATGCACTATACTATTGTATATTTAGCAATCAAAATCTTTTGACACATCTAAATATTTCAGAAACTATTATTTTTTTGACACGATAGATCTTAGAATTATAGTTGAATAAAATGAAACAGTAACTATAAGTATGACTTATTCTAAGCAGTCTTGTTAGCGCTATTATACTTACTTTATTGACAACGTTATTAAATATTTTTATATGCGCAATTAATTCACTTTACACTTTAAAAAATATTTATCTGCATTAGTAAATTTAAAATCGTCTGCCAGTAACTGAACTTATTCGTTACGACAATTGCAACTGAACTATAAAATCTAAGCAGAATTATTAGTTAACACGAGATGCTTCAGCTAGAAATTAGATTGCTTTATTATCCTCTATTACCTAGCCTCTAAAATATTATACAAATATTCGTTTTAGACACTTTCATTTAAAATGGACTTACCGTAATTGAGTACTATTTTGTTTTTGAATATTTCGTTGACATTGTAGATGCTTATCGGACGGCAAGTCCCACTTGAATATAATTGAACTAGCTTCTGCGCGCGACTTCATCGGCGTGGACTCCGCTCCTATTGGTCTTAGCGTGATGATACATAGCCTATAGCCTTCCTCGATAAATGGGCTATCTAACACTGAAATAATTTTTTAAATCGGCCCAGTAGTTCCAGAGATTACCGCGTTCAAACAAACAAACAAACAAACAAACAAACAAACTCTTATATATTAGTAGAGATTATATAGACAGTGATTTTACGCACACAATTTTTTTTTTTTTTAATAGAGCCAACCCTGGGATTTCAGGAGATCAGTTTGATTCCGTAGCTGTCAAAAGCGGATGCAGATCAATGCAATTCCATTATTTATTTTAATGGAGTTACGAATAACTCTTTTTAGACTAAATATATAAAAAATAACCAAGAAATGTAAGAAAGCCTCAAAATGATGCATTGATGTAAGAAACCATAGTAAATATTGTACACTTGTACAGCCTATTGGCGTTTAGAATTATCAAAGTTTATACTAAATTACTTCATGATATAGAATAATATTTCAGCAGAGATTAAAAAGAAGAGAAGGAAAAAACTACGCCTTAGATAACAGAAAAAAAATAGCATTCAAATAAATTATTCTAAATAGCCTATACCTATACAGAAATAAAAATAAAATAAGGAAAGAAAATAAAATTTAAATTTAATTTAGAGATTATAATTTGTCGATTTTAGTCAGATTCTGTTCCTGCACCTGTACAAGTAGATAATTATGTTTCTGCTGTAGATATTATTGGATCTCTCCACCGAGCGTCACTTGACCGCGCCCTGTAGGGTCAAACATATTGTCACTGAGCTTAGAAAAATCTAAATATAAAAATATCCCGATGAAGATAAAAATTTACTAGAAAATGAAGATAATCAATAGATATGAAATGGGAAACACATTGCAACTTGACGAATTATCATAATAATGTTATTAACATAATATCTCATTATTGATTTTCTGTATTATACTATGCATTCCCAAGGAGGGTTGATGTCACAGGCAGGCGGCCGGTCGTAAAAAATAACATGCCAAATCACTTACAACACGAGTCTGAGGAAGAGGAGAACATGTTGTGCCGACCCTATATAAATAGGATAAGGGCAGGGAGATGATGACAGAAGATCACAGCTAAATGACTCCGCTATCGAGTAGTGTTGTGTTCCTGTGGTGAGTAAGGTGGTGGTGAGAAGTAAGTGCTGTTGAGGAGGGTCGGGCATAGGGTCAGCAAAGCGCTTGCATTGCTTCTGGTACAGATTTGTGGTAGCTACGGTATAAAAAAGAAATCATTCATGCCTGAGTTTTTGAAGTGAAACTTCTTTAGGCGCATGAGGGGTAAAATTTGAGCAACCGGTAACGCGGCAGCGTCATGACGTTCAGTAGTTACTTGGATGGGTGAAACACCGCGTGACGTTGGCTTTTTGTTTTTTATTTTCAATTAATTTTTTTTTTAATTTTCTAGTAAGTTTTTTTTATTAGTTTTTTTGAATTAGTTTGCCAAAGAAGTTTCACTTTTGACATGTGTACTTGTAGAGTTTTAAAATAAAATTACGAACAGACAATCTATTCATCAATGAGAGCACTTAGAAAAGTATTATATTTTAACTAAAATTTACAAAGTTCGGTAGAATTTTTACAAAATTTATTCTATTTTCACGAAAGAAATAAGAACTTGATTAAAAATATTTAAATTTCTCGTCGACTTAATTATCAAGGAGAATGAAATGAAAGGGTGTAATTTAAAAGAATTCTTGAGTTTATTAAATCAGAGGAGATCCTTTATATTTAGAAATAATACCCTAAGATAAAATTTCTTTGAAATTTATGACGAATTCTTTCAAGTCTTTTGTAAAACCGATATATTATTTTTTCATTGTTTAAAATATAATACTTATTGTCTTATGATTATTATTATTTATGGTAGGTACATTGAAAAACAATTAAAAGGATATAGGCAAACTACTGAAACGGTATAATAAACAAAGTCATATTTTATTGGTGTACTTATCAGGAAGTATCTTGGTCCAAATCTGATGCTGTCCGATTATAGCAGCTAATATAATACGTTTATTGTATTCACTAATACTACTTTATTGTATACTAGCTTCTGACTTCGTCGGCGTAGACTCCGCTCCTAGTGGACTTAGCGTGATGATATATAGCCTATAGCCTTCCTCGATAAATGGGCTATCTAACACTGGAAGAATTTTTCAAATCGGACCAGTAGATCCTGAGATTAGCGCGTTCAAACAAACAAACAAACAAACAAACTCTTCAGCTTTATTATATTAGTATAGACTAGCTTCTGCGCGCGACTTCGTCGGCGTGGACTTCGCTCCTATTGGTCTTAGCGTGATGATACATAGCCTATAGCCTTCCTCGATAAATGGGCTATCTAACACTGAAATAATTTTTCAAATCGGCCCAGTAGTTCCAGAGATTACCACGTTCAAACAAACAAACAAACAAACAACCAACCAACCAAACAAACAAACTCTTCAGCTTTATATATCAGTATAGATATTGTGTCCTTCCAAAAATAAGAGAGGTCTGGAGTGCCTGGGATCTTAAACTATTAGATCTGTCATACGAAATACTGACGGTCCGTTACGTCATTACGTCACATACGAGTATGTAGTAATGTGCGTCAGAGACCACGTTCTACCAAAATGAAATTAGCCGATTGTCTTTTTCCAGAGGTCGATGTGTATTATTTATGGCTGGGTACTGTAAAGCTAGGCTTCATAATTAATTTTGCGTAAAATTTAGACATATTTATCTAATAATAATTATTTTTACGGAATACAACAAGATAACAAACGATTTCGAATTGACAAGACAATTGAGTAACTTTTGTTAAATAATATTAGTATCTACGTATACGAGTATAGGTTGTTCGACTCCTAACTACGTTCCTCAATCTCTTTCTATTTAAACAAAGTGAAATTTAAAAATGGGCTAGGAATTTTTTTCACGCGGAACGTGACTGTACAGAACCCCGCATTTGAAGAAACGCAATTAAGAGTGGAACAACTTTATAATAATGTAAATTTTTGTGATAAAATATTACTTGTTAGTATTTTTCAACCCTATTATATACTGACATATTGTATTCCTAAGTGTAAATTCCGAAAAAAATTTATATATTTTTTTCCGAAGTATACCGAACTATATACATTTCTATAACATTGTTCTATGCGTCACTTTTCGAAGAAAATCCAATAGAAAAGACGGACAAGGCAATTTTTAAATGAAGTTCCATGAACACCATTATGCTGATTATACATAACATAACATAAAATATAGTCACGCCTGTATCCCAGAGGGGTAGGCAGAGATTACGTCCCTCCACCTGCCACGATCCTGACAAACCTCAATGCTGATTATATTACAGATATAAGAGTACCTGAGTTTATTGTAGGTGTTAAACTATTAGAAATTGTACTTCAATTAGGTATACTATTACTTACTTTTTGTTATTATTTGTATTTGAGTGAATCACTTTTAGAATAGTTATTAAAATTATTTATTTTAAAAATTGTTTTTTTATAAAAGTTATTAATCATTTAGAAGTACATCCATAATCACTCTGGTGTCCCTACACCTCAAAATGTTGCAATGATACATGCATTGCAATGATGAGGGGTAGACGTCTAAACACCTTGGGTTCGATTCCCACTCGGGGTGGATAGTTTAATTTGTGGAAATAATTGTTTCCAGTCTAGATGTCTATCCTTGTGGGTCTCCGCATCATGTCTCCGTTCCGGTTGTTATCATAGCATGTTTTGCTGATAGTTTTCGTATAGTAGGCAATATATCCGCCAACCCGCAATGGTTCCCCGGGAGAACGAGACCTATAGCACTGGGATGTTACGGACTAATTCAATCAAACCTCCAGAAATTTAACTTTAAATTATACATATTAAACACTAGCTTCTGCGCGCGACTTCGTCGGCGTGGACTCCTCTCCTATTGGTCATAGCGTGATGATATATAGCCTATAGCCTTCCTCGATAAATGGGCTATCTAACAGTGAAAGAATTTTTCAAATCGGCCCAGTAGTTCCAGAGATTACCGCGTTCAAACAAACAAACAAATAAACAAACAAACAAACAAACAATCAAACAAACAAACTCTTCAGCTTTATATATTAAGTATAGATGATGAATAGTAATTTTTGCGGTTCAAATTTAATCTTTAATTTTTGCCATAAAATCTCAGTATCGCAACATGAAACGTTAATTACAATCCAGAAATGTTTAACAAAAGTAGGCACACGGAGGCATTTACGAAATCGTTCCTCAGATAAAATCTGAAGCGTCGAATAATTGAAACGGAAACTGTCAACGGCTATCGCAGATCCATTAGTGCATGACAAGGATGCTTGATAGTCTGGAAGCGCATTGTCTTAGTCCTTTACACACGAGTTATAGTTAGAGACACGGTAAGGCAGCTATAATATGTAATATTTCATCATTCATCACTTCAGCCTATCACAGTCCACAGCTGGACATAGGCCTCCCCAAAATCATGTGTTTTGCCCATAGTCAACAATCTGGCAGTTGGTTTGGAGACCGCAGGGCTGGCTTTGTCACACCGAAGACGCCGATTCCCCTCTTTGGCCTGTGTATTTCAAAGCCAGCATTTTGATGGTTATCCAGCCATCGGTTTACACTAATTCACTAATGTAACTAGGGTATTATATATGAATTTTCTATGAAAACTAGAGGAATTAATTATGCTGTAAGAGTTGTCATATTGTCAGAGCAAAAAAAATGTGCCATGTTGACTACCTGGTGTTACAGGCGTCCACAGGCTACCGTCACTACTTACAATTAGGTGAAACGTTCGTTTGTTTGCCACGCTAAAAGTACAAAAAAGTTTCTATTTGATCGGGTAAGTGAAAAAAGATTTGTAAGAATATAAGACTATTAAACCATAACAATAATGTATCAGATAATCATCGAATTTTGATGAACTAATTGCAATGAAACCTACGAAAATTCGTGATACGCAGTCATTGCCAAGAAATGTACTGATTCATTTTTCTACTCATATCTCACAAGCAAACCAAATTCTTGATTCTCGAAATATGGGCAGTAACACTCTCTGAGGTACTGCGATGTTACAGATAAATACACAAGAACGTAGACATGTGGACACAGATATCGGTCTTCACATTTTTACCGAAGATTTAAAATACTTAATTATATTAGCAAATAACAACTTTTTTAAATTTTCGATTTAAAAACTCAATTTTTAAATTATTTTTTAAAGATTGAGCAAAACTCAAAATACGATGCATTTATGAATAAGTTGCTCGTCAAAATAATGATTCAACTGTTTATGTTTAAATACACCCTGAGAATACGACGGAGTAGTCATAACTCATTGATGGCCATAGATCAACCGAAATGGTGAAAATGATGGACGGACATCATATATTATACATGGCTAACCTCCGTTTTAGATTCAATGGATGCCACTTCTAATAAATCTTAGCCCGTGACGTCACTTCCGCTTCCCGTCCATGTCAATTAGCCAGCGCAGTCAATCGATATAGTAACCAAATTATATCGAAGTACGCGGGAAAATAAAATTTTTTGTTACCTGCCCTGATTTTTAGGCAAAATTGCAAAGGTAATTTAGAGCACGGATGTAGATGTGGTAATATTTCCTAATTATTTATATGCTTTTTGCTAATTTTATAATATTTAAAGTTATATAGAGAAGAAGCTATCGAACCAATTTTTTGCGTAAAGTTCACTGTCTATAAACCTACAAATACGTATACCTACAGTCATAACATCTATAATAAATGGCGCTGAAAAGCTGCTGGGTCATCACATCATAACATCATCACATCAGCCTATCGCAGTCTACTGCTGGACATAGGCCTCCCCAAATTTGCGCCAGACATCCCGGTTATCCGCAATCCTCATCCAGCCTACACCGGCAATCTTACGTAGATCGTCGGTCCAACGGGCCGGAGGACGTCCCACACTACGTTTGCCAAGACGCGGTCTCCACTCGGACATGTGTGCTCCAACGGCCATCGGTCCTGCGACCCAAGTCAACTAGTTAATAATATGAGTCTTTATTTTATAAAGATACACTAAGAAAAAATATTGTGTATTTGTGTACATGAAACCACGATGCAAGTGAAATTTTAGAGAATAAAAACATTTACACAGATTAAAACACACAAATACCGCGGAACACCTGCGACATTACGACATGCGTCATGCGGCTTGCGATAGATGAACGAAAAATTTAGGAGCGAAAGAATAACAGTTTCACTTTAATAAAATTACCATTAAAATTCGCGACAGGAAAAAATGATATACAAAATGGAGCATTTTCGTTCGCACGATTCTTCCTAGCTCACTAGCTTAGCTACGAACTGATAAAGTCGCTTAAAGTATTTGAAGGATATTTACGGCAACATTTAATGCAGTTACGGAGATTTATTATATAAGATAAGTCGCTACACGACTGTTATAAAATGTGTTTCTTATACAGTGAAACCTGGTTAAGTGGGACCTGGATAAATGAGAAACCTCTATTATTGAGAACTACAATGAGGTCCCGGCACTTTTTTATCGAATTACCTCTGTTAATGGGACTTTTCGAACCTGGTTAAATGAGATTTCATGTCTAGGATTTTTTCGACGTTTACCTCTATAATTGGGACTCTGGAGCTCAATTCCCTTTATAAGTGAGACAATTTACCAAGTTGGGACATGTTTCAACACGATTGTTTATAAACATTTCAATGTCTTAACACGTGCTTTGTTTGTCAGTACTATCTCAAATTTAGACCTATTTTTTGATCAAATTTATTCTATCGAGAAACAGGTTCAAGCAACTAGCAATCAAATACAAACAAACATAACCGATTACTTTAAGTCATTTTTACTGTATTGTAGGTACCTATGTAGGTATTGTTTTTTTTAAATAATAAAAATATGTATATCTACACATAATTCATAACACCGAAAATACGCATTGTACGGGTACGCGGTGTTCCATACACGCATTTTTATTGACATTTTCACCTTTTTAAAATGGAATAACGGTACATTTCGACTTCTATAAGCGGGGGCCTCTGTAAATGAGACAACTAAATTTTAAACCTGTCTAATTGGAAAACTGGATAAGTGAAAACCTCTTTAAATGGTACAAAATCCTTGGTCCCTTGAGATCCCAATTAACCAGGTTTCACTGTATTTCGTTGGTTAAACTAACGAACTTCGTAAATGTATTTCTAATTTTCAATCATTACAAAAAAATTGTACGAATTTATTTATAAAAAATTATACGAAACATTATTTCTGCACGAAAAGATTTTATGAAAGAAGGAAAGAAAAGTTTTTATTGGTTATTTCTAAACTATATGCTAATGACAATAATACCATGTAAAAATACATATTAAATTATAATAAAACAAACAAAAATAATGAAAAGGATTTCTGATCAAATAGGTTTTATGCTTCCAGTAAATAATGCGCTCAGGCACATAAGAGGTTTGTTCCTTTAGTCAACTATTTTTAATGGTGGAACTTTCCTTGTTGTGTTCGAGTAAAATATGGGTTAAAGGTGAAAGGTTAATCGCTCGCAAGTGAAAGAGATCCCTTTTCGATAGAATTGTGTATTTATTGCGGCCCACGTTTCATGTCGGTGGCGATAGTTCTTGCTTAGTTGAATATATGTTGATTTTTCTGATAATAATAGTTACTATGTTACTTCAAAGCAGTGGTTATGGAGATTCGAATTAAGAGCAAATATTTTTGCTGAATACAATGTACTCAATATTGTACTACAATATCTGTTGGTGTCGGTACTTTTAAAAGTTCTCTTTCGCACACGAAAATAAAACACATGTTTAAATATGTATATTTTAGTGATGTATAAAATGCTAGTTTTAACAAATATTATAACATTTAATTATTACATAGTACAATATTCGAAGGCATATAAAATACCGAAATTATTAACTACAATAATTATGACATCAACGTTGATAATAGTAACTAAGCAAATATAATTATATTTTACTTTAACAATTATCATGATTTATGCCAAACAAACAAGCTTATATTACCTAAGTGTATTTAGAGCGCTTGGGAAATAGAAGCCAACACTACAATTGAAATATAATTATGTACCTCAGGTTGGATTAAGCTACGATCCTTCTTTATGTTTAGTGTATAAAGTTTATAAAAATTTCAATTTTTATGTAAAGTAAATACCAAAATTCTACCCTTAAAACCAATCTTTAGAAAATAGAAAAACTTTATCCGAAGCTTGCAATCAATTACGAACTTTGTAGCTTTTTCAGTTCAGCGAAATTATTACAGCGAGCAGCGATTGAAACTTGGGACGGAATTCACGATAAAGAGCTCACGGTATCCCGTACATTTCTCTTAATGTTACAAAAGCAAGTGTCCGTCGACTGGATACTAGAACTGGAATTCAATTGGTCTGAAAATTAACGTCGCACTCGCTTCGCTAACAGAAGTATTGACAATACTTTTTAATTGTTTTAATTAAATACATTCAAAAGGCGAACTTAGATGAACGACCGATTAACGTGTTCTCCGTCAGCGAAGTAAAAATACGCGAAACAATTAAACTTTGTGCCATTTTCAAATTTGGACCAGCGTAGTTGAGTTATAAACCGACTTCCAAATAGATTTTCAATTCGACTATATGTTTTTTTATGTGTTTTTTTGTGTTACTTTCTAATGTTTACACCGATTTTGATGATTTATAATACAAAAGCTGGTACTTGTCATGTATTTCATTTGAGGGAGATCTGACGAGTAGGTACATGTTGAAATATCCTTAATAATGTGTATTTTTACTATACTTGTGTAAATTGAATTAGATTTTTTTTTTTCGTTTGAGAACAAACACAATTATTAAAATTCTTCACTTTCACTTTTATGGTTCGTTAGGTGTGTTTATGGCAACTAGTGGAGCAGCATAATAAATAGGTTAAGCTCTAACACTTTTTTTCACCACAAAAGGTTTTTGTTTTACGTTCACAAGATTTATTTGTTCAGCGTCAGGCTGTTATCGAATAGTCAGTTATTGTTTTTTTTTTCTGATAATATTTGACAACTTGTGAAAATAATTAAAGGTATGGTTAAAAAAAAATAAGTCTTATTAAGACACATTTCTAATTTAACTTTAATTTTAGTTTGTAAACACACATGGACTTAACACTATCAATAAAACGTTTCGATAAAGGAAATTTCCTATCCATACACGTCAAATGACAAAAAAACGAAGTGTAATCCAGTTGTAGGATCAACATTAGTCAAGGCTGACAGCGGCTTAGAGAGCCATCTGTCACGATTATTGGGCTTCAATAGTCCAAGTCTTACAGTATAACTACGGCTTTTATAAAAAAATGCTAACAATTTGATTAATCACTTTTCTTACATTTAGTTATAGAACGCGTTTATCTTGAAAATTAACTGTAATTTATGTATGTTTATTTAATTTGTAAAATTTTCACCTCACCTCACCCGCTCTCAACTAAATCAAAATCAAAATCAAAATCAAAAATGACTTTATTCAAATAGGCCCCAAAAACACTTTCGAATCGTAATTTTACAAATTAAAATTTTAAAGTGTTTATTATTTTTGTAAAAGTAAAGCTACCACCGATTTCAAATGTAGATTCTGGAGAGAAGAACAGACATTTGTATTGGCCTTATAGATGTTTGTCGTGGTATGGGCTTTTGTGCTTGTGTATTGTGCGTGTTTCTGAACACCAGACATAGGAAAAAATCCTACTGGAGGCCGTTGAGTGTGAAGCGTTTATTTAAGTTCTGAATTGTAAATAAAATATGTAGAACATTACAAACTTTCGAAATAAATTTTAGTTTTAATAATTGTGTTTGCTCGCAAACGAAAAAAAAGCCGACTTCAATTACATCGACAAGTAATACAACGTAATAAGACGAAAAAATAGTCAAGTAAATACGCGCTATTAAAGATTACTCAAAAAGTAGTAATCAGATCTCGATCAAATTAAACAAGGCTACATAACAAGTACTAGCTTTCGATTAATGTAAGAATCATCAAAATCGGTACACCGAGTAAAAAGTTATACGGTATAATACAACGTAGGTCAACGGAAAAGTAGTCAAGTAAATACGCATTATCTATAATATATATAAAAGCGAAAGGTCACTCACTCATCACGAAATCTCTGAAACTATAACACCTACAAACATGAAATTTGGCAGGTAGATTTCTTATAGGGAGTAGACATCCGCTAAGAACGGGTTTTACGAAATTCCACCCCTAAGGGGGTAAAACGGGGGTTGAAAGTTTGTATGAAAGTCCAATGAAACTTACACCTATAAACTTGAAATTTGGCATGTAGGTTTCTTATAGGGAGTAGACATCCGCTAAGAACGGGTTTTACGAAACTCCATCCCTAAGGGGGTAAGACGGGGGTTGAAAGTTTGTATGAAAGTCCAATGAAACTTACACCTATAAACTTGAAATTTGGCAGGTAGGTTTCTTATAAGGAGTAGACATCCGCTAAGAACGGGTTTTACGAACATCCACCCCTAAGGGGGTAAAACGGGGGTTGGAAGTTTGTATAAAAGTCCTATGTTTTTTAAGTAAGAGACTTAAAATTTAAAATGTATGCTTTAGAGATGGTGTTGAGGTAGTACAATAATGTATTTTTAGAAATCAACCCCCTTTTGGGGTTAAAACAGGGGATGGGAGTTTGTATGAAAGTTCAATAAAAACTCCACGCGTACGAAGTCGCGGGCGGCCGCTAGTTAGATATAACTCTAAAAGTACTTGTCAGGTCTCCTAATATAATACATTAAAAAAAAATACAGTCGAATTAAGAACCTCCTTATTGTTTGGAAGTCGGTTAAAAAGTTTATTGAACTGAATGGCAACAACTTGTAGAAGTGCTATAGTTGGATAAAACTGTCTTCACGGCTTAGAAGAAGATTCTACATTGCGAATATTTAAATAATTTTTGTTACCAAAAGTGAGGAACATTATCAATTGTTTATGGTAACAACCGGGAGCAACGGCTTTACTTTTCCTTAAGGGTATAATAAGGAGAGCCACAATAAAAACCATCTAGAAAAAATACTGTTGTTAAGAATACTGAACTAAAGACTCGTGATCGTCGATGTCAATAAAATATAGTTTGATTTTATTTAAAAAAATATGTATTTATTTTTAGGCATGGTTGTACAAATTAATAGTATAAGCCTTATGCCTTGGAACATGGACAAGACGTAGTAGTCAACTAGTCAGCAGTTATAGCATTTAGATGACTGTGTCTGTTGTACAACACAGTCCAGAGACCGTAACCATTATACAAAATATATTTATTACATTATGTAACGCTTTTCTTATAATTTTGAACGTTTCAGCGGTAGCGATAGAGCATAAAAATTTGTTCGTAGCTAAGTTTGTCAATTATATTAATTTTGTACGGAACATAGAAAACGATATGTTATGACATAGGATGTGAGTTTTTTTTGAAGTTTATCTTCATCGTTACTTAAGACAATAGCGATTACAAAATTAAAAAAAAAATAGCCATGTGATCTTTAGCTAAAATTTCTATTAATTCATTTAATGAAATTATTCAATGTATATCTTGATATGATTTTCGCGTAAGAAATAATGAAATCGAATTTTCGTTATAATGAACAAAATAAAAACTTCATTTAGACGTTATGAATTCATAAAACGTTCCTCGCAAGGCCGTTTCATTTGCGCGGAGCTTATTTTCTTAGGAATGATCATACGGGAACATATCCTGTTATTGCAACGCAATTAAAAAAACGTCTGTTTTTTACCTAGCCTTTATGACTAATAGTGTAGTCATGTAGTTTATTAAAGCCTAAAACGTTTATCAATCTACTACAGTTTTTAGTATTGTTGACATAATTTTAATGTTAAAATTATGAAGTGTATTTAAATATATTCTCTCTATCTCATCTATATTATGTTTGATATTATAAGTTAATTCTGTGTTAAATAATTGTTTGATTTGATCAATATTTTTAGACATTTTTAAATATAAAATGTGACTTTGTTATATCAATTTTTTTGTTCGAATCTTTGTTTCTAGTATGTTCTTGTGAGTATCTTCATTGTGCCTCGAAGAGAACGTAAAACTATTGGTATCAGTTGCTATTCTAAAAGCAATCGTTTTTCAAGGTAGGCAAATTATAACCCAAACTATAATAATAGCTCAGTGTGGTGGATTAAACTCCTACCCTTATTCTATATGGAGATAGAGGCCTTTATAGAGAAATGTTACAGTACAGGCTAAACTAGCACTGACATAGTGTTATGAAAAGTTTCTGTTTATAGTGTACTTATAAAGTGCAAGATTCATGAAAATTATTTCATAAAATCCGCGTACACGCCTGGTATCTCCGCCCGTGTTGTGTCACTCTATTTTATATTACTCGAACCATTGCTTTGCATCTGTCAAATCTTGAGAGGTATTTACCGCCTGCTTATAGCCTTAGTAAGCCAGCCGTTGTTTATTGGGATTAAATATGATTGTAAAGGCCCAAGTAGAAGGTGCTATATCCAATTTTACCTTTTTCATGATTTTTATTATGGTAACTTTTAGATATTCAGCTTTCTGAACTAAGATATTACGTTTTTAAAATAGTATGGCTGAACGTTTTTGACGATTCAATCTACTTATATTTGGCGTGAATGTTGCTTATAGTTAAATATAATTATTATGTATAAAAAGAAAACAAAACAAGTAAAACAAAAGTCCTAAAGTGTCAATAATACTAGTATTTTTTTTTTAATGTAACTAGGTTGGCAAACAAGCGTACGGCTCACCTGATGGTAAGACCGTAGCCTATAGACGCCTGCAACACCTGAAGCATCGCAAGCGCGTTGCCGACCCTATCTCCAATCCCCCCCAGGAGCTCTGGTCACCTTACTCACCAACAGGAACACAACACTGCTTGAAAACCGTATTATTTAGCTGTGGTCTTCTGTAAGGTCGAGGTACTACCCCAGTCGGGCTGCTCAAGATTTTGAGCAGGATATTTCCTGCTGTGCCCTACCTCAGTTAGTAGCTAATAAAGTTGAATTATGTACAATTTGTGTATATATTCTGTTTTAAAATTTAACTAAAATGATAATGAACCCAAGCAGGTATGCAACATTAAGAAATGCTCAAGTGTAAAAGACTTAAAAATTCACCTATTTTATAAGTCTCGTGGATCAAACACTATATTTCTCGCTGAGTGTAATTTTTGATTTTAAAATATAGGCTTAAAATACTTACTAATTTACGTCAACTTGCATCCAACATTTTCGTTACGTGAGAAATGACTTCAGCACTCAGTTTGAAACATGAAAGTTTAATTTTAGAATGTATGGAAAACTAAAATCTATCTAGACCTTCTACTATCTAATAGTACCGACTTATTACTTTAGTTTTTTTTGTTTAGTTTTAAATAGTCATTGTTATATCTACATAATGCTAATAAATAATAATTTAATTACTTAAGTTTGTTAAAATTACCTATTTACTAGAAACAAACCAAACTGTCTACTTGAATACAAACTAAGAAGTTCTATTTATAGTCATAAAGTTTAATTTATCCTCTAAAATGTATTGAAATTATCTCTATGACTTTGTCTTAGCTTTGCTTTGTAAACTTTTGTAATTAATTCAAGTTTACCTTTTATTTGTAGCACTTTGTTGAAATACGACAGAATACTAAGAGTATAACAATTTATTAACGCCCGTTGCCTATAGAAATACAAAGTACACAGTCATGTCAGAACTGAAACTTCTTTGGCAAACTAATTTTTAAGTCTCGTTTATATTTATACAAATCTAAAGCTTTAGATTTCCGTTCCAGAGCCATCTAGTTAGTTTGCAATGTAATACTATCGATATTAATGTAACAAAAAATGTGACCTTTGTAGTTTCTATAGTACACGCTAGGTGGCTCTGATGTTCGACAAAAACGTTGCCGTTTCATCAGAACGTTGCACATTTTCGTACGTTTCATCTGTAAAAAATTTACCCACATGCGCCTAAAGAAGTTTCATTTCAACAGAACTGTTTGTTCTACTCGACAGCCGTTAAATTTTTAACGGCCAGTAACGCAAAAGCATGCGTATATAACCTTATTTAGTGTAACTAAAAGGCAGGTGTGTAAAGTGTTGTTATAGCGAATCCTCCGCATCGGATAGACAATTAGACATCGACACCAAACCGCATCGGTGCCGCAAATTATGCCGCGGTTTTGACGGTTGACCATAAATTCACGACCTCAATACTGTATGATTTTTTTTTCTTTTATTTAGGTTAGTAGACTAAGTTAGTGTAGTTGAATTTTCATAAATTAAAAAAAAAAACAACGTGACAAAATAATTACTAATCTAAAAAGAATTACACTCACACGCTTAATAAAATAGCAGAAACAAAAATAGCGTAATATTTGCGATAGTTGCTCGTTTGATTGAATCTGTGACAATGAAGAGTAAAAAGTCAAGTTACCGCAAAGTATAGGTACTTTATTTATTCTTTTTTCTTTGTTTTCATCTTCAAACTTCTTTATTGACAAACGTACTCTAATGCTAAAAGACGTAGATTCCCGGTCTGGTACATATTTGCATTTATACAAATGTTTTATTCTACGTATCTATCAATCTATGTTTTTATAGGTATCTCCAAGGTATGTCTTTGCAGGTCACCTGTAAGATGCAAGAGGATTCGCAATGAAAATCACGCCAAGGCACGCCATGTCTTCTGAGCAATTGTCCACGTGAACTACTTCTATACTTGTATTTTAATTATTTTTTTTACAATAATAGATCTATTAGTTTTTTGTTTAACAGGCTTACATTAATGTACTAATATACACATAAGTACTTGAAATACAAAACTTAAAGACGAGTTATTATCAGATAATTGTAAAAGACTAAGTGATTTTCAGGACAAAAATGTCTTTTGACGGTCACGTATGCGTTTGTCTTATTATAAGTTTATTAATAATAGTTATTTTATTAAAGTTCTATTCCTGTGAACCAACTAGAATAATTGTGTTTGCTCGCAAACGAAAAAAAACCGACTTCAATTACATCGACAAGTAATACAACGTAATAAGACGAAAAAAAAGTCAAGTAAATACGTGCTATTAAAGATTACTCAAAAAGTTGTAATCAGTTTTCGATCTAATTTAAACAAGACTACAAGACAAGTATTAGCTTTCGATTAAAGTAAGAATCATCGAAATCGGTACACCGAGTAAAAAGTTATGCGGTATAATATAACGTAGGTCGACGAAAAAGTAGTCACGTAAATACGCATTATTAGATATAACTCTAAAAGTACTAGTCAGATCACGCAACACCTTTCAATTAAAACAAAATTGATCGAAATCGGTCCACCCAGTCAAAAGTTCTGAGCTAACATACATAAAAAAAAAAAAAAAAAAAAAAAAAAAAAAAAAAAAAAAAAAAAAAAAAAAAAACATACGTGTCGAATTGTTAGGTAGGTTGTTTGTTAGGTAACTAAAACAGACGAAAATTGACCTCCCAATTGTTCTTTCTCTATTCGCTATTTCGTCTCTGATTGTGCTTCTGGTACCGCATGTGATCTATCTCGGGTTGAAATTAAAAAAGGAAATCTTAAATAATTAAAAATTGGAGATTATTAAACACTACCAAAATGATGTAGTTTATTTCTATTAAATAATATAATATATGTTTTATTAACTCTTTATGGACGAATAAAATAATAATAAAATAATCAGGTTCGTGTGATTAATATTTATTCATACGTAATTGGTTTCAATACATCAAGAAATTGCATATGCCTTAGTTTTTGGCGGGCTTGGGAACGGGCAGAACAGGCACGCCGATGACGGCAGAAGGAGGTTTAATAGGTGCCTCTTCGATGACAACTGGGGTGGGCGCTACTTCAGCAACTGGAGCGGGGCTTTGAGAGTTTATGTTTAAGATGATACTGACGAGGGGCTGGCTTGGTTTCACGATGGGTCCTTCGATGATAGCGGGGCCAACGGCAATATCATGTACGTCGTCGATGATAGCGGGTCCAACGGCAATATCATGTACGTCGTCGATGATAGCGGGTCCAACTGCAATGTCATGTACATCGTCGATGATAGCAGGTCCAACGGCAATGTCATGTACATCGTCGATGATAGCAGGTCCAACGGCAATGTCGTGTACATCGTCGATGATAGCAGGTCCAACGGCAATGTCATGTACATCGTCAATGATAGCGGGTCCAACTGCGATGGGCTCGTAATCGATGATTGGGATTGGGCCAGCTGGGCCCGGTTTGACTGGACCAGCGGCGGCTACGGCTACGAGAGCGACGGTAATGAGCAAGAGTTTCATTTTCAGCTAAAATGAAAAAAAAAGTTAACATTATTAAAATGAATTAAAAGCAAAGAAAAGAAGGCAGAACAAAAAACCTTACAAACTTAACTTTTAATTTAATAAGTCATTTTGTATAAGGATGGAAATCCGGAGATAATTAATTGTCTTATAATTATATTAAACTGTTATAAATAACAACTTTTTTACACTTGTAGATTACATGACCACTAAAGACTATGAATTATTACAAGAACTTTTTCTTACTTACCTGTAGTTTTCAAGAGTCTGTACAAACTATGAATTTTTAAAGAAATTTTTACTTTTTATACTAACTTTAATCTTTTGCATTTTATCTTAAATAAAATTTATTGCATTTATAGTTTTGTGGTACAATAAACTTGCGTAAAGATAAATTCTAATAAAGATAAAAATCACAAATTGATCGATATACATTGATATGGATCAATACTTTATGTGAATACTTGAATAGCATAACTAGTATATGTTTACGGCATGTGTGTATTATACTGACTTTGCATCAGCAGGTCACTACTGGGTATAGTTGTCTTCAAGTTCGTACCAAATATCCCGGATATCCTCAATCCTGATTTAGCTTACTTTGATTCTCTATGGGTAATTTATTCTTGATTTCAATTCTTAAAAGATACCCGAAAGACGTTTTATTTCACAGAACGATGAGTGATTTTAAAGTGAACTAGTTTCGTGTTAGTGTCCTCTTTTAGGATACTCCGTTTTTTCTAGTTTCAAGATATTTTCAAGACTTTTGTGATAATTGTTACAATCAACCACTAAAATTGTTTTATTTCGAAAATCGATAAATCTTTTATTTATTCTATTTGTAGTGGTAGGGTTTTGTACCCAAAGGGAATATAACTGTACTTAATAAACTTAATTACTTAGAGTATTTAGTACAAATTGAATTTTCCTTTCCTTAATTACTTATGGTATAAGATCTGAGATAGCTAAATATTCCCTCATCTTTTAATTAGATGAAACAATTTTTATAGGCTGATTTCAATATTGTGAATTTATATAAACAATAAAACAACCTCTGCCACCATAAGCCTGCTGCAAATATTATTATTTTTTTTTTATCTTTTCCCTCATGTTAATTATATGTAATAAGCTAAAACCGTTAATATTTTACATTATGTACCTAATATAATTATATAAATAATATATATATAATATAATAGGGAATATTTTGTTATATCCCGGATCTTAGACCATTAGTCTGTCGAACATCGTCGTGTAGTCAACAACGCGCTAGTTGCTCCCGGTATTAAAAGACGTACCATCGGATGGACCGTACGCTATGTTCGCCACTTTTGTGTTTTTTTTTTATGTAACTAGGTTGGCAAACAAGCGTACGGCTCACCTGATGGTAAGACCGTAGCCTATAGACGCCTGCAACACCAGAAGCATCGCAAGCGCATTGCCGACCCTATCCCCAATCCCCCCAGGAGCTCTGGTCACCTTACTCACCAACAGGAACACAATACTGCTTGAAAACAGTATTATTTAGCTGTGGTCTTCTGTAAGGTCGAGGTACTACCCCAGTCGGGCTGCTCCATATTTTGAGCAGGAAATTTCCTGCTGTGCCCTACCTCAGTTAAGTGGTATAAAAGATCTATAATTAGTTTAAGCAGATCATGACCTAATTTTGTTATTGACTATCTTATCATTACAATTAAATTAAATCAAATGAAATCAAAAACAAATTTTTTCATATGGGCTTCAAAAGTACCTTCGAATATCTTATAAATTAAATTTTTTATTATCGTTAAGAAAGAAACTACCACGGATTCGGAATTTAGATTCTGGAGAATAGAATCAGCAAAAACTCCGCAGTTACTCTTTTAAAAAACACTTTAGTATAATATAATAAACTAGCTTCTGCGCGCGACTTCGTCGGCGTGGACTCCGCTCCTATTGGTCTTAGCGTGATGATATATAGCCTATAGCCTTCCTCGATAAATGGGCTATCTAACACTGAAAGAATTTTTCAAATCGGACCAGTAGATCCTGAGATTAGCGCGTTCAAACAAACAAACAAACAAACAAACTCTTCAGCTTTATTATATTAGTATAGATCAATCCAATCAAAAATAGCTCTTTAATAAAGAAAAAAAATGAACACAATTTTGTAAGGTTCTATGTCACTCCCCCCTTCTTTCTTTACGTCACACGGCGCATCTCCTCCATTTCCTTTCACTTTGATTAGCGTCATTAAAATTACCCATTAAAGAAAATTGTAGTCCAAGGGGCGAAATTACGGTATAAAAAAAAAATTGGATTTTGATTACAAAGAAATAGAAAAGCGTTTGTGAACGAACATTCCTTAAGGCATAAAGAAAAAAAAAACTATGATAAATCCAACTTTTAAATGTAATTATAACTTAACTAGCTTCTGCGCACGACATCATCCGCGTGGAATAGGACCAATTCTGCCGTTTACGCAGCGGAAGCTCTCAAAAGGAAAAAAGCCCGATTTTGAAATATTCTTCATTGGTGCTACGCTCCTATTGGTCTTAGCGTGATGATATATAGCCTATAGCCTTCCTCGATAAATAGGCTATCTAACACTGAGGTCTAAGCTAGCTGAGGGTGCTTTACAGGTTTTTCTTATGCAACTAGGGTGGCAAATAAGCGCCCACCTGATAGTAAGCGGTTACTGTAACCTATGGAAAACCAGGAGATACAGATCAGAGATCATTTAAAAAAAAAGTAAGCAAGGTAGGTGAATGAAAGTAATATTATTTAAAACAGTGCTAACTAGAGTAATTTTTTAAATTATTTTAAATTGTCTGGAGGCTTTAATTTTTTTTTCAATTTATACCTAAACTTGAAGGTTTGATTTACTTTTTGTCTCTGTCAAGATTTCTTTGGCCCATAATTTTTTTTGTAGATGTTTTCTAAATTAAATCACATTTATTTTACATGCATAATGTATTGATGATCAAAACAAAAAAGAAATGGCGTTGATATATCAATAAACAAAAAAGATATGATGGTCAAATCACTAATTTTCGGCACCTTTTTCGAAATATGAAAAAAAATCATAAAAAAAAATCCGTAACACTTTGCATATAGGTAAGTTAGCCTAAGTAGGTTCCAATTGACCCCTGCTACCCAACATACCTCTATGGCTAACCATTCCCCTAACACCCTGTATATTTTTTTGTTTGAACAAAAGTACTGGGAGGAGTTGAATGTTACGAATTTTTGAAACGGTTTTATTACTTTAAGAGGGTATTGAACATAAGAAAGCAAATAAATACATATTTTAGTTGGTCTTTATCGATTTTTAATTCCATTTCTCGCAATTATGAAATTATACAATTTTTTTTAAAATTTATATGTATGATGCTGTTAAAAAGTTTACATAAACCACAAACTTGTTGGTGGATTTATCAGTAATATAGATCTAGTTGTGTAGATAAGAAATTAGTTAAGAATTTCTGGTACGTTTACGGGTTGGGGGGCGGGCACGGGGAGAGCAGGTGCGCCGATGTTAACACCTTCGGGTTCAGGCTCCTCAACGATGATCACTGGGCTGGGGTTGATCTCTGATTCTTCTCCAACCAGAACTGGGCTGGGGTTTATCTCGTAGGGAAGGTCGATAACATGGCTTTGAGAGTTAATGTTCAAGATGATCTGGACGAGGGGCTGGGTTTGTTCCTCAACGGGTTCAACGATAGCGGGTCCAACAGCAATGTCATGAACGTCATCGATGATAGCGGGTCCAACAGCAATGTCATGAACGTCATCGATGATAGCGGGTCCAACAGCAATGTCATGAACGTCATCGATGATAGCGGGTCCAACAGAAATGTCATGAACGTCATCGATGATAGCGGGTCCTACGGCAATGCCATGTACATCGTCGATGATAGCAGGTCCAACGGCAATGCCATGTACATCGTCGATGATAGCGGGTCCAACTGCGATAGGTTCGAATTCTTCAACTGGGGTTGGGCCAGCTGGGCCTGGCTGAATTGGGCCAGCGACGGCCACGGCCACGAGAGCGAAAGAGACGAGAAGGAATTTCATTTTAGCTGAAATTTAAAAAAAAGTTTGTTAAAATTGATACACAATATAAAAAAAGGTTTTATATAAATTACGAATACAATTAATTATTTAGTATTAGTACCTTTTTGTCAGTTTTTGATAAACTATAATTATTTAAAAAAAAATTAGTTTATATACATGATGTTATCAGTCTTTTGCGAGTTGTCATTGTTGTGAATAGATAACATAGATTACTCTTAATTCCTATTTGAGTTGCTTATCTATGGATTACTGTGTGATCGATTAGCTTATTAATATTTAAGTATTGTTAAAATCCTTAATTTATGTGGCGAGACGTTATTGGTGTAAAACTTTGCCCTCATAATATTTCTCATTTAAAGATTTCATTACATATTTTCTTAATTTGTTCATGTTTTTCTTTTTAACAGTTAATTTTTTTTAAAGTAGCTTTCTTGTTAAATTTTAAAATTATTTATTTTATTACATTTATATTAACAATTTTCTTTCTGTCTCTTCTGTGAGTTGCGGTTTACGGTTTCAATTCTCGCTTGGGATAGATATTTGTATTTACAAATATTTATTTCCAGTTTGTCATGTGTCGGTGCGGTTTTTCAGTTTGTTTAAAGGGTTCGATGCGCATATCTAAAAATACATTGTACTTAAAAATATTTTTTTTTTATATTACAAAATCGACAAACAAGCATACATTTTGCAATGGAATTAATAAAAATCTCAATAAACATTTACAACGAATACCCAATCAAGTATTACTAATTAAAATGTTTTAAAATATAAAACAAATAAATATAATAATTTCTTAATTCATAGGAGTGTTGTAAAATCATTTGTCGGTCAGAAAGTCGGAAACATTACTTGTGAAGGAATTAATTTAAAGAGTAAGGTAACCTGAGAATGTCTCTCATACGTAAATGTGCTTGCTCGCAAACGAAAAAAAAAAACCGACCTCAATTGACATCGACGAGTAATAACAACATTGGTAGTCGAAAAAATGGTCAGTTAAATAAGCATTATTAGGTATATCTCAAAAACTGCTCGCCAAATCTCGATCAAATGTTAATGGGACCACATGACAAACACCATCTTTTGATTAAAAAGGCGTCATCGAAATCGGTACACCGAATAAAAAGTTAAGGGGTATCACAAAAAAAAATATACAGTTGAATTGAGAACTCTTCCTTTTTTGAAGTAGGTAGTAAATAAAAAAGCTAACAACGCAATATCATAGTAACTAATATTATCAGAATGATCAATGTATGCTTAAACTGTGAAATTGAGTTTGGTCGAATGAATTTTGTCGAAATTAGCTTTTTAAAATACTTTTTAACCCACTTCCAAAAATGGAGGAGGTTCTCAATTCGACTGTATTTTTTTATGTATGTTAGCTCAGAACTTTTGACTGGGTGGACCGATTTCGATCAATTTTGTTTTAATTGAAAGGTGTTGCGTGTCATGTGGTCCCATTTAAATTTAATTGAGATCTGACAAGTAGGTACTTTTAGAGTTATATCTAATAATGCGTATTTACTTGACTACTTTTTCGTCGACCTACGTCGTATTATACCGCATAACTTTTTACTCGGTGTACCAATTTTGATGATTCTTAATTTAATCGAAAACTAATACTTGTCATGTAGTTTTGTTTAAATTAGATCGAGATCTGATTACAACTTCTTGAGTACCTAATATTTAATAGCGCGTATTTACTTGACTATTTTTTCGTCTTATTACGTTGTATTACTTGTCGATGTAATTGAAGTCGGTTTTTTTTCGTTTGCGAGCAAACACAATTATTTTTTAATTTGGCGCAGTCGTTCGGAAATTTTGTGTGTTTAGGAGATTAATTTTCATTTGTATAGATATGACGCAGCTTTGCCAGTAACAGCATGTGCTTTGACGTAGTAATTTTTTTTGTTGGTATTGATGGTCTGTAAATAATATTTCAGTCACTAATATGCGTTTGACGTTAATATCGCTTATCATGTCAATATATAGCATCATAAAATTATTATAAAGATAGTATAAAAATATATAAAAATAATCCAAGTTACTTAAATGATTAACCGTTCATGAAAATTTTTGTATTAACTTATCGCGAATTATTTATTATTTCTGTTATCGATTCCATAAAGAAGCCCGAAGTTTTTTGCTTTTGTTTGCTATCGGTATATAAAATACAAGGCTTGCCAAGCTATATATTACAATTTTATTCTATTTTAGTATATTTTAAATAAACATAATTATGCAATTAATATTCAAATACGGGAAGTCAAATTGATGTCTATTTGATGGTTCTAGAAAAAAAAAATTCGAAATTTAAACAGTTAAAAATAAATAAATACAAAACACTTATTTAATAAATTTCAATCGAGTAAATTTTAATATTTTTATTATGTGTAGTGATCTTTATTATGTTTGTAGTACGATCTGAAAGAGCAACACTTTCGGCTAGGCTTGGACCGCAAATAAAAATACTTAATATTTACAAAGATTAAATAATGATATGGATAGTAGACGTGGTCAAATTTATTTTTATATTTTATCAATAATTTAAAAAAAAAAGAATTTAAACACTGCGACCTGTATTTTGAACAGCCCTGAGTTCATTAGGTGCGTAGTCAGTTTACAATACAGTATTAAGTGCATGTAATGTAGTAGTGTAAGTCATCGTTCTTTAATTTTCAAGGGAGAGAACATTAAATGTATGAGAGTTACGAAACACACGAACATTATACATAATACTTCCTTAAATTTACATCCCCACCTTTCAACCCCTTACACCCTTTTATTAAAAATAGCCTATGTCCTTTTTCTGACTCTAGACTATCTGTATACCAAATTTCATTTAAATCTGTTGAGTAGTTTTGGCATGAAAAAAAAGCCCGACAGACAGACAGACAGACAGAGTTACTTTCGCATTTATAATATTAGTATGGATTTATATAATTTACACAATGAAGTTTTCGCACTTTTGAAGGTTAATCTGAAAGATAAAACTTTATTGACTTAATCCCCCTCTTTCGTTCATTGCCTGTTTTTATCATTTGACAGACAATAAAATTTACTTCTTAAAGTATTACAAGGATATTTTTTTAAATATTTTTTTTACATTTTAGAAATTTCAAACGGAAAGCTCACTTACTCACTCTTTCTTCGAAAAGTAT
This sequence comes from Melitaea athalia, assembly GCA_905220545.2. Classification (NCBI taxonomy): domain Eukaryota; kingdom Metazoa; phylum Arthropoda; class Insecta; order Lepidoptera; family Nymphalidae; genus Melitaea; species Melitaea athalia. The sequence goes on along the minus strand of HG992178.1, from coordinate 3,627,483 downwards.
AGAAATAAAAATTAATTTAAAACCATATTATGAATGAAAAAGAACTTGTATACATTACGATTTCTAAGCGACTTCGAAAAAAGGAGGAGCTTCTCAATCCAAATTTTGATAATTTTTTATTTAATTGGAAACTCGTGTACGTTATTTTGTTCTTTTTAAAATTGATTGACATTCGATGAGCAGTTTTTGACTTCTATCTAATATAAATGTGTTTTTACTTGACTATTTTTTTCTCGGCCTATGTTGTGTTATACCGCATAACTTTTCACTGGGTAAACCGATTTCGATGATTCCTTTTTTAATCGAAAGGTGGTGCTTGTCAATTGTCATGTAGTTCCATTTCAACGTAATTGAGATCTGATACGTACTTTTTGACCTATTACTAATATAATGCGTATATTAACTTTTCTATTTTGTCGTTTACCTAGTCTTAGCCAATGTAATTGAAGTAGGTTTTTTTTTCGTTTGCCAGTAAACTCAATTAAGTATGATAATTGACATGTTGCGAAACACATCAGGTCTGTAAAATCATATATCGTTGATAAATAATATTACATATCGGTGGCTGTGGAAGATTCTCAGATAACCGCAGCACGGCGAATACCGCGGCCGCCACAATTGTAACCACAGTATGACATTACCGACATGATTGCCAATAATATCAATATCAATATCATACAGTATCTATTAATATGTAAATAATAAAAAGCAATATAATTTGGAGCAGCGTGGTGGATTAAGCTCCGATCCTTCTCCTACATGGGGAAGAGGCCTATGCCCAACAGTGGGATATTACAGGCTGAATCGTGATAATATATATAATAGCTTCACACTCAACCGCCCAGTATTTTTATACTACTACGCTACGGTGGTAAATATGTAAAAAAATGGTTTCAGAATCAACTAGCAGAACTAGAATCCTTAAAAAAAACAAAGTTTTTTTTTTAATACAACTAGGTCGGCAAACAGGCGTACGTGTGATGTGTGATCTGTAAGGTCGAGTTACTTCCCCAGTCGGGCAGTTCCAGATTTTGAGCATCATATGCCCTACGTCACTTGGGCCAGTATTTACAAAATTGGAACCGACACTTTTATTATAAGTATTAAGTATATGTTATATTTCTACTCCTATACTATATTGTTTTCGAATTTCCAAATTCAAACAGTAAGTTTCGAAAATTAAAAAAAATAATATTTGTGTTATAAAAAACGTAGCAAATGCATAGTAATAAAGAAGTATTGATAATGTACCTGTGGAAAGTTTAGATAGTGAGTGTTGTGGGTGTTAAATGGTTGTAATCATGTTAGTTACGTACTCGTGGGGTCAATGAACTCGCTCGATAACTGAAGCCCGGATACGACTACTGGATACATAATTATAGTGTGAGAGCTTCGTAGTCATACATTTAGCTGAGAAATTATTTTCCCAAGATTGATTTTCAGCTTGATCTACAAATGTATTCGTACAAATGAGCCTTAATATTCAACCTCGAAATGCAAATACGATAGTGCTGCGTCTGGCACAAACAAATTAAACTGCATTTACGTGAATATGACACATACATTAATTGTCTATTTTGCACCAGGTTGTTGAAAATTGCTAAGCTAAGATTCAAATTATTTTTTAATATTGACCAATAAATAAAATATTGCTACTTCTATGAGAAATAAATTTAAGAAAATTTATTTACCTATTGTCAAACGCTATAAATTCTTACTTTAATACTAAAACTTGCAAATTGTGCGGACTTTGCTTGATATTGAATAGTATATCTTGTGGCTTTATATATAAAGTTTATATATATGTATTTAGGTATGTGTTACCTACACATAAAACTTATAAAACTAACATTTTATTTTTATATTTTTATAAAAGGAATTTATGACACGCGTCAACAATTTATCTTTTACATTATTCATTTCGATTTATATTCATCAAAATGTAAATTACTTTTTGTTATTTTATTATAAAATAATAATTTAAAAATTTTAAGAAAATTTTATTACATCAAATTAAATAAATTCCACTACAATCTAATACTTAGCTTGTATATCTATTTAAGGAGAATATTTATCGTAGATAGGATAGAATTAATTTCTGATTAGAAAGCTTTGAGCTTTGTAATAATAACAGTAGTTTTAAGATATAATTTTGCGTATTTAAAAAGCAGTTAACTAAAATTAATACAAATAAATGGTCGAACACTCTTGGTCTATGGGGATAAAGCGACTCAACAGGCGCCCACATCCCATTATCTTTCTCGTAGAATGAGCTTCGTTCGATCCACCTCTCTGAATCCAATTCTGTCCACCAGCTGCATTTGCATAGCATCTCGAACGATTCCGCATTAATTTTTTGAAGGTATTAAAACCTACACGAACGATATCTGAAAATCTTTCGACAGATTGTTTTACAGATTGAAATTTACGTAACGGATACTTGTATTTAATTTCAATTAAGATGTATATTCTAAGTAGCTCGCTTTTTTGTTCCTTTAATTACACGATTTCGGCTTTTCCTTTTAAAATATCTTTATTAATGAGCCTAAAAATAACAATGTAAATATTTCAACAAACAATAGTAATGCCCAGCCAGAAATTTCCCACTGCTGAGCATAGGCCTCTTAGACGGCTTAACGTACTCTCCGAAGCACGGTGGGGAGATTCACAAGGACTGCACAAACACCCAGACCACGGCTAACATCTGTAAAGCCACTAAAAACGTTTGTCATGTGCGGGTATCGAACCCGCAACTGCCAGCGCAACAGCCACAATCCAGTGCTGTGACCGTTGCGCCAACGCGGCGTCATTATGTATACATATTTAAAATAAAATTCATGAAACAATAATGATTATACTAATTCAAATTATTGTAATCGTAATCCGTATATTAATCATCGTGGGTAGATAACCATTTATTTTATCCGTTCTTGAATATGTTCAAATTGACGGGCTGAAGTAAGCGGCCTTTCTTCACTTCAGTGAAGACCAGGCCTGTAGAGTACGTAGTACTATTAATAATCTGTGGTAGAGGCCACACCGACAACACAGACTAGTGAAGTACAGGCACAGATTAGTAAATAGTACTAGTACAGGTGTATATAGGCACCTATTGTATTATTTTAAGACAACACAAATCAATATACAGTACTAGCTTCTGCGCGCGACTTCCTCGGCGTGGACTCCGCTTCTATTGGTCTTAGCGTGATGATACATAGCCTATAGCCTTCCTCGATAAAAGGGCTATCTAACACTGAAAGAATTTTTTAAATCGGCCCAGTAGTTCCAGAGATTACCGCGTTCAAACAAACAAACTCTTCAGCTTTATATATTAGTATAGATACAAAAAGGTAGTAAGATAGTACAAATAATACTATTTATTTTGAATGGAAAAGTTTCAAGATTTTAAAGCAATTAAGTTAACTTATGAAAGTAATAATTCCGTCAAAAATTCATTCTACCATCACTTCAGAAATTAATAATCGCCTTTGGTGAATTGGTTGTGTTAATTTTAATGCGTTTCCAGGACGTTTGTTACTTCAATATTAAAAAAAACATTAAATATCGTAGCGATAATAAAAAATAGCATATATAAAATACTTAGTAGTAGAGTTAGCGTAAGTAGTTTATTACCTACTAAAATAATATATTATTTAAAGTGTATCTATACATATAATAAAATGGTAGGAAAGTCAAAACTGTACATTGAATATTTTTTTAAAAGAATACTTGGGGTGTGATCTACAATCGATACCGAAGCCAAAAATATAGTTTTTAGAATTTTTGTCTGTTTGTCTGTTTGTCTGTTTGTCTGTATGTATGTCCGGGATAAACTCAAAAAGTACTGCATGGATTTACTTCAAATTTGGCATGAATATTATTAAGAAGTCGGGTCAGAACATAGGCTACATATTATTATCACGCTATCACCTACGGGGAACGAGCAGTGAACCTTTATTTCTTCAAATGTATGTCCGGGATAAACTCAAAAAGTACTGCATGGATTTACTTCAAATTTGGCACGAATATTATTAGAAGTCGGGTCAGAACATAGGCTACATATTATCACGCTATCACCTACGGGGAACGAGCAGTGAACGCACGCAGACGACGTCGCGGGCAGCAGCTAGTTTATAATAAAACGAAAACGTCAGCTTATCTTAAAATTTTAAATGCGTAATAATTTATTTATCTTTCGTGTCATGCCAGTGCGTGTAAATGTTCAAAATATTTTTTACACGTGATGTTATTACATAGGTATTAAACTTAAATAAATTAATATATGTAGGTATATTGGAAAAAGGGTGTGCTTTAGACCACACGACTGAAGTAAAACTTCCTTAGCTCCTATAGTAATATACGAAACTTACCTCTATCTTTCTATCTTCACTAACTCTCTCCCTCTCAATTTTGCTTTCGCCAACCAATCACACTTTTCGTAACGCTCTCGTCACGCATTCACCAGCTTACACCCCAAGCCAAGCGTGCGTAAAGAAGTTTTACATAAAAAAATAAAGAATGATCGTTTTTTGTTTAAAACAGATATCCTTAACTCTTCATTAATTTGCCCAAGGTGAAGGTGTATTTATATTGTGTGTAATTAGTGAAATGAGAATCTATTTAAACGTGTACACTTGTCACATTATAAATAAATCACTCGTTTTATACCGTGTTCGCCTCAATTACGCGCCCTCAGAGATTTCTATAGGAACCTAATTACACGTCGCGAAGCTAATTGAGTGAAATTAATGGTTACGTATTTCAATATTTCATAATGTCAAAAGGTATTTTTAAGATTCCGTGCCAATGCGTATTAAATTATTTAGAAATATTTTCAATTTTTTGTATACGAGAAGGCTGTATAATTTTGGTTGTCTGGAAGAAATGGTTAATTAGCCATAAGTCCGCCAATTGTACTTCACTGTCTGTACTTATCTTTAAGCTTTGTTTGTAATATATTTGTGGTGTACAATAAAGTATAAAATAATAAATAAATATATTTTTTTCTTTAACATACAAAAATGGTCGTCGGTTCCTAAGGTAACATAATGTCTGTGTTACAGGCAGCAGTCGATTGATATAGCTACAGTTTTTATTCGTTATATGATGTACATAAATAAATATTTATATTACACTCAGCACACCAAAACGCGCCAACTCGGGGTGGAATTGAACCCACAACCCTAGAGAGGAAAGCAATGCAAACTGCGCCAGCAGGCTTGTTAAAAATTTTAGGAATTGATAAATATAGAGACACTAGCGGACCCGGCAGACGTTGTTCTGCCCGGAAAACAGCGACCAAATTTGATTGCTTACATACCGATAGCAGTTCCACTTACTGGGTCCAATTGATATAAATACTACCCTTTCTCGCAAGTTGGACCAAATTACAGATGATGACAAAACTATTTGTTTATTTTATTACCTGCTGTGCCCGCGACTTCGTCCGTGTGGAATTTAACATGAAAAATATTGTTCAGTTATATCAATAAATTTTTAAAATAAAAGTAGCCTTAGTTACTCCTTATTACAGCAGCTATCTGCCAGTGAAAGTCCCGGCAAAATCGGCGAAGCCATTTCAGAGATGCCGGAACAATCGGACAGACCGACAAAAATTGTGAAAAATGTTATTTTGGTATATGTACCGTACATACATCCATATGCATTTAGTGAAAAGCGGTTATTTTAATATTACAATAAACAGACACTCCAATTTTATTTATTTGTATAGATATTAGTAAACAAATCAGTTTATTAACTCCATCTATTTCAATATTTGACGTAAATTATTTATGATACAGTTATTTTATTAATAAAGAAAATTATTTTACATCATAACAAAATTTATTAATATTTAGTAGCCCTTTTAACCCTTGATTAATTATAGTGAAGGAATGTGCTTTAAATATAATCCTACTAGCTTCTGCGCGCGACTTCGTCGGCGTTTACTCCGCTTCTATTGGTCTTAGCGTGATGATACATAGCCTATAGCCTTCCTCGATAAATGGGCTATCTAACACTGAAAGAATTTTTCAAATCGGCTCAGCAGTTCCAGAGATTACCACGTTCAAACAAACAAACAAACAAACAAACTCTTCAGCTTTATATATTAGTATAGATTACTGTAGTAGACTATTTAATCCATAATAATATTATAAAGGCTGAGACAATATTTATATTTCTTTTTTGAGGGATGATCACTGTTTTTTTTAAATGTTTATTATTAATTACGTATAGAATATTATAGTCAACAAAAACCCTGCTCTCAAGCATTTTTAGATTGTTGTGGTGATTAAAGCTCCTGGGAAGTTTAGGGGGTGGGTTGGCAACGTTCACAAAATATTGAAAGAAAGGCGAACAAAAAACTCATACTCATAAACTTATTAACGCTTCACACTCAAAAAATGTGTGTGTTAGCTCTTAAACGAGACTGGAGACCGCTTAAAAACGATACCATACTATTTAAATTTTTTTAAAATGTACGACATATCAATAACTTTTCCTCGATTTTTTCCATAAAAATACTTTTCATGTAAAGCAAACAAGTTATTTATAACAAACTGTATCAATAAGCCCTTACATATACAGCTTACCCTTAGGCTAATTTATAACAAAAGTCCTTTTCGTAATAAAATTCCTCAGTTGACAAATAACGACCCTCCCAAACAACTTTAAGACGTATTCAAAGGAGGTGGTAATTCAAAGAATTATTCATTGAATGATGATACGGTATTATACGCATTCATACTTTCTTCAATACACGCTAAATGTTAGGTTTTGCTCTCATTTATATTTATAGCTGGTGTGGCTGTTGCGGGTTTGATCCCCGCACACGTCAACATTTGTATTGGCCATACAGATGTTTGCCGTGGTCTGGGTGTTTGTGCAGTCCTTGTGGGTCTCCCCACCGTGCCTCGGAGAGCACGTTAATCCGTCGGTCCCGGTTGTTATCATGTACACCTGATAGCGATCGTTACTCATAGTAGGGAATATATCCGCCAACCTGCATTGGAGCAGCGTGGTGGATTAAGCTTCGATCCTTCTCCTACATAGGGAAGAGGCCTATGCCCAACAGTGAGATATTACAGGCTGAATCGTAACTATTGATTACTATCAAACAATAACTTCGTTTTGGCCGAGTTTATACATACAGTCATACACATATACAATAATAGTTTAAAAATATACGGTCGTGGTTAAATCTGTTTCTCTTTATATAAAGATTTCCGACCTTCTGTAAAAAAATGTAAAAAGGTCTGTCTTTGTTTCAATTCGCTTTGTATCGGACTTGGTTGTGTCCGGATTTTCAATTTCTGATTCATTAAATCGGGTCTCAATTTTTTGGTGCTATTGTTATTGAGTTTGGTCGAGTAAATAGATGTTTGTTTTTTTTTTCGTCGTGTGATTTCGAAATTAGTGACAACTTTTAAATTAAAAACGACAATATTTTTTTTAAATTATGTATCTAAATCAATCAATGGGTTAAAAAAAAATAGACTTTAAATATAGTATAGCTAGTTTAACACCCGTTTTCTTATAGGAGTAGGATTGGTAGTTTCACCACTTTGCTACCCATTTGAATAAGCTTATAATTTCTCTGCATGAGTGACAATTGCTATCAGGCATCTTTGATAACAATTGAATTGAAGGTTTTATGTGTTTTATGTGTTCTTAGATATATTAGACTAGTGGAGAAACTTATGAGGAGATATGTCCAGACTACTACGTATTATAACATACTAGCTTCAGCGCGCGACTTCGTCGGCGTGGACTCCGCTCCTATTGGTCTTAGCGTGATGACACATAGCCTATAGCTTTCCTCGATAAATGGGCTATCTAACACTGAAAGAATTTTTCAAATCGGCCCAGTAGTTCCAGAGATTACCGCGTTCAAACAAACAAACAAACAAACAAACGACCAAACAAACAAACTCTTGAGCTTTATATATTAAGTATAGATATTTCCTGAGCGGAATTGGAATTAACATCAGCTGACGTCTACGTGACTACTCACGCAACATCAGATTAGTTGGCTCTAGTGGTGTTGATAAAAATTCATATTAGTAATTGATTTTACAGAGTCAAATGTATGAGTAAAGTCCACACTTTTTTAGGCTTAGACACTCGCGGTTTTCAAACATACTCTATTTTATATTATTAACGAGTACATACTACGATATAGTTTTAGATATAGTCTCGTCGTGACCACGGGCCATGTAACTGGTCCGAAATATCGACAAAAATAAAAAACTATATCGTGGTTTATACTCGTTAATAATAAAAAATAGACTAAAGTCCACACTAAACCAGTTTAGTTCGTATTTTAGTTATAGTTTCTCACTTTATTCAGTGATGCGATTTCAGTAAAAGATTTCAAACTGTGATTATGCAGAAGCATGGTCCAGTAGAATTCGCTCGAACTATAAAACCATTCGCATACAAACCCCCGACACAGGTTTTACAAGTTGCTGAGAGTAGCAGTTGCAGCTAGACATATTTAATAATTTCAAGGTCATTTAATTAAATTATATTTACAACTCGAAAAACAAATTAGCTTTAATGTCGCCAGAATTACAGATAATATAGCGCGTAATAATAAGTCGACAAGACCGTGCGTGTACGGCCCCTCCCTCCCTTGCACCTCTCGCGGGCGACGCCGTCGCATTCCCGCTCGCTTGTTAGTCTAGTTGTCACTTTGTCAGTTGATACTCATATTAATTTGTAATAGATCGTGAAAGAACCATATAGTAGTTTTATTTAAGTTCATATAATTATAATATTGACCTACATTAGAACCAGCTGTTGTGAAAAGATTATTATTATCATAGGTGAAATAGTGTGTAGTCTGTAACTCGTAATAAAAGAACCCTATAACTGGCGTCCCAACGTGCGTCCATTTCTAAGTAAATGGCCTTATTTTCGCGATACCTACGGACTTAAAATCACAATTTATGAAACTTTTAATCGTTAATGGTGCTGATACGGTTTCGATCTAACAGTGTTCGCGAGTTTTATAAATCACTATTATGAAACTTTTAATCGTTAATGGTGCTGATACGGTTTCGATCTAACAGTGTTCGCGAGTTTTATAAATCACAATTTATGAAACTTAATCGTCAATGGTGCTGGTACGATCTCGATCTAACAGTGTTTCGCGAGTTTCGTGTGCTGCGCAACAGCCGTCAGAGATGTACTCTGCTGCCGGTGAACAGTTTGACGGTTCGGGGCCGTCAACTTCTGCGGGTGATGCGCTTTTCGTCGACGTGCGTTCGTCGACGCCGCCGCTGGCTGGACGCCCGTCGTCCGCCGCGGATTCACACCCGCCGTCGCCGTCGCTGCTCCAGTACGGGCGTGAGATGCCTGGCTTGTCACAGCCGGGGCAGGCTCCGCCCGCCGCCTCAACGCAGTACGGGCGTGAGATGCCTGGCTTGTCACAGCCGGGGCACGCTCCGCCCGCCGCCGCGCCTCAATCGATCGTGATGACGGATCAACAACTGGTATGCTTGTTACAAGCGGTGCGTTCGCAACCACCTGTACAAGGCGGATCGACAACGTACGCACAGAGTGTTCCACAAACTGTAAGTAGTAATTTATCTCACTGTACGTCGAGGTTTGATGGTAAAGGTGATGTCACAGCATTTATTGACTCAGTGCAAATTTATAAAGACTGTGTTGGTGTGACGGACGATATTGCTCTTCGGGGTCTACCTATGTTATTGGTTGACTTCGCTGCTACATGGTGGCAAGGCGTAAAACATTCGGTCAACAGTTGGCAGAATGCGTTATATTTACTACGACAAACGTTCGGACCACGATTGCCTCCTCACCGTATATATAGAGAAATTTTTAGTAAGGAACAAGGCGTGGAACGGACGGATGTCTTTGTATGTAGAGTTAGAGCCCTAATCGCTCAGTTAGCGCCGAACACATTGCCTGAGGACCCTGTGCAGCTGGATATGGTGTACGGCCTGCTGCATAGAAGGATACGAGAGAGAGTACCTAGGGCCTCATTTAATTCATTCAATGAGATGCTGAAACACGCTCGAGTAGCAGAAGATCTTCTTGATGAGACTAGTACGTCTGCGAGAAAGTATAACACGCCTGCTTCTGTTTTATCAAATAACAACAGTGGATCGTTACCGCTGCCATCAACATCAGCTGGTTCGTCTTCAGTGACTAAGACTAATAAGATGCCTCCCACGACTCAAAACAGTAACAGACCCAGATGCTCGTTCTGTAAAATGTTTGGGCACATCAAAGAGGATTGTAGAAAGCTATTGAACAAAAAGTCGCCTGCAGAAACCGTTAAGAGCGAACCAGTTGCGGCACAATCGGAGCTGCGCCCGTCGATAACCTGCTTCGGATGCGGTGCGCCCGGTGTGATTAGATCCAACTGTGCAGTCTGCAAGGAGAGACAATCAGTGCCCCCAGAGACGGGTTCGGCTTTTCAATCATTAGACAATAACGTGTTGAGTCCGCGAGTGAGACCAATATTTAATATTGAAGTGTACGGTGTTGTGGGTACCGCACTGTTGGACACCGGTGCCAAACAGTGTGTCGCGAGTGAAAGCCTTACAAAACATTTACGTGTTAATGGTCAAAAATTTAATAGTGTTAAAACGGAATTAAAATTCGCGGATGGTACTCGCCGTGTTCAGGTTGTTGAAACGGCATCCATAATTGTAAAGGTGCAGGGTGTGGAAATTAAGACGGTTTTCATAGTTTTACCCGGTGCTACTGAATCGCTGTTAGGCATTAATTTTATACAGGATGCTGGCATGATATTAGATTTTAACGATAATTGTTATTCTATACGAAATTCAGGTTTTCATCAATTGCGCTATGAACGCGATGACCGCTTGGCTGTTAGCTCCGCGGTAGGCCTCCGCGAGGGGGAGGGCGTTTTCTTAGCTCAGGGTGAAAAGGAACGACTGGCAGTACTCCTGGAAAGCAACAGTGATATCTTCGGTGTAGGGGGAGGACCCACACCATTTGCAGTACACAAGATAGACACCGGAAATGCTGCACCCATTGCTACTCCACCATATAGGGTCACACCTGTAAAGAAAGAATTAATCAGGAAGGAGATTGATAACATGTTAGAGCTTGGTGTCATAGAGGAGGCCGAGTCAGAATGGGCGTCTCCAATCGTTTTGGTACCGAAGAAGAATGGAGAACCTCGTTTCTGTGTAGACTACCGGAAATTAAACTCTGTGACACGAACGGATAAATATCCACTTCCACTAATCGATGACCTTTTAGCCTCGATTAAGCCTAATTGCGTCATGTCTACAATCGACCTGAAGTCCGGATATTGGCACGTAGAAGTAGCCCCAGAAGACAGGCATAAGACTGCGTTTACCTCGCCGTTCGGAACTTTCCAATTCCGGCGCATGCCGTTTGGTTTGAAGAATTCGCCGGCAACCTTTCAAAGGTTAATGGATCGGTTTCGTTCTGGTTTGAGAAGCAGACAACCTGGAGATGGTAGTTCGACATCAAGATATCAGGAGATGACAGTCGTAGCATACCTTGATGATATTCTGGTCATTTCAGAAGGATTTGAAGCTCATTTACAGGACCTGAAACGGGTATTTGATCGTCTCCGTCAGTTTAACTTAAAAGCCAATAGAGACAAGTGCGTTTTCGCCAGAGAGAAGGTGACTTACTTAGGTCATGTTATAACCACTCAAGGTATTGAACCAGATCCCGAGAAGGTACAAGCAATCATGGACATGAAACCTCCTACGAATTTGAAGGAACTGAGAACCTTTTTACAAACCTGTGCTTGGTTTCGTAAGTTTATCCCGGAGTTCTCTGAAGTCGCACGGCCACTGACTGATCTCACGAAGAAGAACAGACCTTGGAAATGGGGAGAATTAGAAAATGAAGCTCATGAGATCCTGAAAAGAAAATTATCGTCGGCTCCGATTCTTCGACAACCTGACTTTGCTGAACCATTCATTTTGCGGACCGACGCTAGTGCGTATGCGATTGGCGCGGTACTCATGCAAGGTCAAGACTCGAAATCCGAGAGACCCATAGAGTACGCTAGCAGATTACTTACCTCAGCGGAAAAGAACTATTCTACGACGGAGAGGGAAGCTCTTGCAGTAGTTTGGGCCCTAGACAAGTTCCGAGGATACCTCGAAGGCGCCCGGATTCTTATCGCAACCGATCACCAACCTCTGAAGTGGCTGCTTTCCCTGAAGACTCCAAGTGGTCGCCTGGCGCGATGGGCGCTGAAAATACAAGCTTATGATCTAAATGTAGAATACACACCTGGTAAAGTGAATGTGGTGGCTGACACCTTGAGTCGCCCGGTGCGTCAGCTTGATGAAGAGGAAGCCGCCACCTGCAACGTCTGTCCAATTTCAGTAGACTTACCTCATCGTAGTCCCGAAGATTTACGGACAGCTCAACTCGAAGACCCTGAAACAAAGAAAATACTTACGGGTTTTGAAGACGATGATGCTGCTGCTGCGCGATGGGCAGATCGTGGTTACTATGTATCGCAAGGTGTTTTGTTTCGCTTTGATCCATATGGAGAATCTGAAGAACCACAGCTGGTAGTACCAGAGGCAATGCGGGACGAGATCATGAAGGAGTTCCATGATGCCCCAACCGCTGGCCATTTAGGTGTGGAACGTACCCTAAAGAGGATTAAAGACAGATTCTATTTTACAAAAATGAGACAATATGTTACCAATTACCTAAAAACATGTGAATTGTGTCAAAAGTTTAAACCAACCAATTTAAAGCCGGCTGGCCTATTACAGACTCCTGTTCCGCAGCAACGCTTCGAAGTCCTCGCTATGGACTTGTTCGGTCCCTTGCCCGAAGGAAGTAAAGGCGAGAAGTGGATTTTCTTGGTCGAAGATACTGCGAGTAGATGGGTAGAGCTGTTCCCATTGGCTGAGGCCAACGCCGAGAACTGTGCCCGCACGCTTATCGAAGAAGTGTTTATGCGCTACGGGTTCCCAAGACGAATTATTTCGGACAATGGTCCACAATTCGTATCTGCAGTAATGCAGAAGGCTATGCACGTTTTAGGAATAAAACAGAACTTATCTCCAGTCTACCACCCGGAATGTAATCCCGCAGAGCGGAAGAACCGGGATATGAAACAGATGTTGTCTATGCTCGTAGACCCGGAGCACCGTCGATGGCCTGAAGTTCTACCGGCGGTGCGCTTCGCACTGAATACGGCGCCTAACCACGGCACCGGACACTCGGCTGCCTACCTTACTTTTGCGCGTGAGTTCCGGTCCCCAGTGGATGTAGCCAACGATCTGCGTACAATTGTTGATCAGGAAAACTACGTGCCTCAAATAACGCCTTACCTCCGGACCTTTGCACACCGCCTTCAGGAAGTGAGATGGCGGGTTGAACGTCAGCAAGAAGTTCGCAAAGAAGCCACTGATAAACACCGCCGTCCTGGCCCTGCGTATAAAGAGGGTGACCTCGTCCTCGTGGAGAGCCATCGCGTTAGTCAAGCAGTAAAGGGGTTCAGTAGTAAATTTGCTCCTAGGCGTGAGGGTCCTTATCGGGTCAGCAAGCAAGTTTCTCCTACCACTTATGAGGTCGTAGATAAGGAGAACACACCGCGCGGTAAATATCATGTCAGCCTTCTGTCACCTTATGTTGGAGATACCGACGTGGTCGTCCACAGTCGTAAAAAGGGTCGACCACGAGTCAAATCGATGGGTCCCAAGCCAGCCTCCATTGTTTCTGCTGGCTTGGAGGGGGAGGATATAGCGCGTAATAATAAGTCGACAAGACCGTGCGTGTACGGCCCCTCCCTCCCTTGCACCTCTCGCGGGCGACGCCGTCGCATTCCCGCTCGCTTGTTAGTCTAGTTGTCACTTTGTCAGTTGATACTCATATTAATTTGTAATAGATCGTGAAAGAACCATATAGTAGTTTTATTTAAGTTCATATAATTATAATATTGACCTACATTAGAACCAGCTGTTGTGAAAAGATTATTATTATCATAGGTGAAATAGTGTGTAGTCTGTAACTCGTAATAAAAGAACCCTATAATAATACTTTTATCTCAGTCATTCCTATAAAAGATAAGTATAGTTTAGAATTAAACCAGGCAATTTATTTTGAGGCGTTTTCCACACCGTCCGCAAGCCGCAATCACCATAATAATTTGCGTTCCGCTAGATAAATTAGAGTATTAAATGAGAGAAATTTTGTCTTTTTGCTCCACGAAGCCGAGTCTATTATTCGTTCATTTTCATTATATTTTTTGTTAAACGAAAATTTTACTTAAGAAACGCGATATCGCTCTGAATTTATGCTATTCGTGGTACATTGAATCTTCCTTTGAAAACTTTACGGCTAAGTATTAAAGTAATAAAAAGTTATTGTGTACACAGTAATAATAGTTTTCTTGAGTTATAGAGCTTCTGGTCTACCTGTTTTAACTTGATGTAGTCTCACTTTATTGCAAGCTAAGTTTTATCTAGTTTGTGAAAGTTTTTCCTACCTATTAACTGACTGCATCTGAAGTAAATGCGTTTAGTTGTTTGCTCATACATCATATTTTTAGCCGATGATGAGATGTTACCAGATTCTACAGGTCTAAGCCAATGCGGGTAGGCGGATATATTCCCTACTAATAGCAATACTTAAATATACTTAAGCATTTGTATATCCGCCAATCCGCATTGGAGCAGCGTGGTGGATTAAGCGCCGATCCTTCTCCTATACGGGGAAGAGGCCTATGCACAACAGTGGGATATTACAGGATGAATCGTATTAAATTAATTAAATCTAAGAATACCAGAAAAAAATTAAACGCTGATGTTAGATTTTATATGAAGAATAATATAAAATAAAATGCAAAAATGAATAATATAACATTAAAATATATATCGATCCAGCCTGTAGCACGTGGAATGTTTTGCTGGGCATTGGGCTCCATCTCCATGTAGGAGAAGGATCGGAGTTTAATCCACTACGCTGCTCCACTGCGGGTCGGCGGATATATTCCCTACGAGTAATAATCGCTATAGTACATACATAATTGTAATCTATATCTATATCTATATATATTATAATTGTATATTGCATTTATAAGATATTTTTTCTCTATATCTCCTCATAACTTCCTCTATGAGTGTGTAATTAAAATTTATAATTGAATTATCCACAAGTTTCCTTACCTCCTAGCAACTGAGCTATTTGGAATACTTTCTGAACTTCTCTAACATTATAATAACTTATTGAAGGAAAACATCGTTAAATTTAGTTATAGATATAAAAATAAACATTCTAAGTATTTATTTTGTTACATCCACAACGTGAAGTATAAAAAATAGTTTCCAAAGGTATATTTTAATATTTTTATGAAAAGGTTTTAGGTCTTTACAATTTATAAACTGAAATTGTTGTGTAAAATTACTAACAATTACATGTCAATGACGTTCATTAATTCTTTATTATCGGTTCGCTAGTAATCTCAGTAATACTGATAACTTATGAAATTAGATTAAAGATGGATTCACGACGGCGAAGGTGAAATTGATTAGACAAATCGGCAATAAATAGATAAAATATTTACACTACTACTAAAAATGTAATTCAATGAAAACAGTTAACTATAATTTATAGATATATACCTAACTATTGAAATTTTTAGAAGAACTGCCAAACAAAATCTATGTCAAAATCCGTTACTGATATTATATTTGAGTCAGTTTTTCAAATTCCTTCATTAATTATTATGTGTTAATAATTTCAGGTGTCGCTAGAAGAGTGGATGGCTTCGTCTGTTGAGGTTGGAAGGATACGGACTAGCTCTCGTGGCTCAGGGCTACTGGAGTATTCGCGACGTCACACAAGCTTGGGAGACAATATACATCTAAATGAGAATTTTTGAAGAAATATAGGAAAAATATAACAAAGTTATATTTGAGTTAAAGGATTTTCATTCATATTATTATTACCTTAACTGATAATCTATACATATAATAAAATGGTAGAAAAGTCAAAACTGTACATTGAATATTTTTTTAAAAGAATACTTGGGGTTTGATCTACAATCGATACCGAAGCCAAAAATATAGTTTTTAGAATTTTTGTCTGTTTGTCTGTTTGTCTGTTTGTCTGTATGTATGTCCGGGATAAACTCAAAAAGTACTGCATGGATTTACTTCAAATTTGGCACGAATATTGTTAAGAAGTCGGGTCAGAACATAGGCTATATATTATCACGCTATCACCTACGGGGAACGAGCAGTGAACCTTTATTTCTTCAAATGTATGTCCGGGATAAACTCAAAAAGTACTGCATGGATTTACTTCAAATTTGGCACGAATATTACTAAGAAGTCGGGTCAGAACATAGGCTACATATTATCACGCTATCACCTACGGGAAACGAGCAGTGAACGCACGCAGACGACGTCGCGGGCAGCAGCTAGTGGCTGAATAAGGCTTTTGATTTCATTCAAAATAAAAGTCGTTGTCAAAAATGTTGGTTTTACTTAATGACAGTATTGTACATGAAAATAATTACAGTGATTTATTATTTTCGTGTCGAAAGGTAGCAAAAATGCTGACTGTATTTCCAGTTGAATGGGAATTTCGAGTTTCTGGAACAAAAATGAACGAGTATTTCTGTGATTTAACTGAGGTGGGGAACAGCAGGAAATCTCCTACTCAATTCTGGAGTAGCCCCTCTGGGGAAGTACATATACCGTACAGAACGATCACGATCACGATTCAGCCTGTAATATCCCACTGTTGGGCATAGGCCTCTTCCCCATGTAGGAGAAGGATCGGAGCTTAATCCACCAGACCACCACGTTGCTCCAATGCGGGTTGGCGGATATATTCCCTACTATGAGTAACGATCGCTATCAGATGTACGTGATAACAACCGGAACCGACGGCCTAAAGTGCTCTCCGAGGCACGGTGGGGAGACCCACAAGGACTGCACAAACACCCAGACCACGGCAAACATCTGTATGGCCAATACAAATATTGTCGAGTGCGGGGATCGAACCCGCGACCGCTCGCGCAACAGCCAATCGCAATCCATTGCTGTGACCGCTGCGCCAACGCGGCGTCACCGTACAGAAGATCACGGCTAAATAATACTGCTATGAAGCAGTGATGTAGTTCCTGTGGTGAGTAAAGTGACCAGAGCTTTAGTGGATCGGTCGGAGGTGAGGTTGGCCACGCCCTTGCGATGCTTCTGGTATTGCAGGCGTCTGTAGGCTACGTGAATCGCTTACCTTTAGGTGAGCCGTACGTTTGTTCGCCGGCCAAGTTGTATTAAAATAAATCAGTAAAGGCTGAAAGAGTTAAATCTTTGAAGAACCTAATTTAACCGCTTCAAAGACCTAAAAGTAAGTTTCTAAAAGTAGGACTACAGTAGGTACAATATTTTTATCTGCATTAATTTGTCACATTTTTTTTTCCACAAATTTTATGTGTACTGATGATGTTATTTCAAAGGATATTTTATTGGAGATATAAGAGATACAATCGGTGTATTGACGAGGCTCACGCAACTGGGAATAGAAAGAAAAGATGGCCCTGTCTCAGCAGCTACACGCTTAACCACTGACCGTAGATATATTGTATCCTACGTCTATGTCTATGTATCGTAGAGATAATGTATATATATGTACTCTAAAGAATATCTTCTTCTAAATATCTTCTAATTCTTCTAATAAATATCTTCAAAAAATAAAAAAATACTTTTTAGAACTAAATGGAGACAATGGCAATTACAACATATATATAGAGCGTTATGTTGAGATATTACAACTCCAATCTCTTTGTTGATTAAATTAATATATTTGAAACCCTACTATAATAAATAATCACTGATCCTAAACTTTTGTTAATAAGTTTTACGATTAGTCCGTTTACACAAATGCTCCGAGCTCACAAATTTAAAACCGATTTAAGCAGCATAAAAAACCACACCTATACTTTAAACATTTAAAATGCAACTTCATACAACTAAATTTGCTGGCGCTTTATATGTTCTGTATTCACACGAAACACTAAAGTTCTGACTTCAGTGAGCATTTTCATTCTATAACAGTATCTTTAACTTCATTATTTTTAAAATTTCACGCGACGTTATCATTCTGCGAGTCTTTTTCATTTTAGCTTTATAGTTGTGTGTCACAGAGCGGAATGAGTTACGACACCTTTTCGAATTCTATTATATAGGACCATTCTTAAGGATGGTGGTCTAGATGACTAGTTAAAAGCGTTTAATACGTATAACGTTTGGTACTTTTAAGTAATAATGTCTCTCAATCATTGGTATGGTTTCAATTATTATTGGTATGGTTTGCTGCTATGAATTAGATATTTTAAAGCCCATATTACTATTCTATAATACAACTTTTGCGGAGTGTTTTTTTTTTCATACAATTAGGTCGGTAAACAAGCGTACCTACGGCTCACCTGATGATAAGCGATTACCGTAGCTTATAGACTCCTGCAACACCAGAAGCATCGCAAGCGCGTTGCCAACCCTACCCCAAATCCCCCCCAGGAGCTCTGGTCATATTACTCACCACATGAACGCTACACTACTTGAAAGCAATATTATTAAGAATTAATCATTGTATTGCTTAATACATCACAATTTTTTTAAATACAAATACATAGTTATGTATATTTTCTTTGTTATATGTGTGGGTCTCCCCGCCTCGGAGAGCACGTTAAGCCATCGGTCCCGGTTGTTTCATAAATACCTGATAGCGATCGTTACTTAGTATTAATTATTGACGCTGCGTTGGTGCAGCGGTCACAGCACTGGATTGCGATTGGCTGTTGCGCGGGCGATTTCAGGTTCAATCCCCGCACACGTCACCATTTGTATTGGCCATACAGATGTTTGCCGTGGTCTGGGTGTTTGTACAGTCCTCGTGGGTCTCCCCAGCGTGCCTCGAAGAGCACGTTAAGGCGTCGGTCCCGGTTGTTATCATTTACACCTGATAGCTATGGTTACTCATAGTAAGGAATATATCCGTCAACCCGCATTGGAGCAGCGTGGTGGATTAAGCTCCGATCCTTCCCCTACATGGGGAAGAGGCCTATGCCCAACAGTGGGATATTACAGGCTGAATCGTGAATCGTGATTAAATTACCTAGAAATGTTCAATTTTAGAGTTTTATCGCTTATCTCTCATAACTTGACACCTACTATAAATTTGGCAGAATAATGGAGTGTCAGTAGGTAACGAGGTTTGGATCAACGCCGCCGAGCCGATTTAATTATTGCCAAAAGCGCAAACCACCCGATTTTGTAAAACAATTAGTTAACTATTCGCCAGCGGAAGTTCTAGTTTGTGATTGTGGATGATGGAGTTGTTCCTTTTGTCCCGTTTTAGTTTATACGTGTTGTTTGTTCCGATCACGTGTCAAAAGTTTATGCTATGCTAATATTTGAATTTATTTAAAAGTTATTCCTCTAGCTGAAACTACGGTGAATGTTTAATATATTTTAGACGATAATTTTGACGCGATGACGACGCGTTGGCGCAACGGTCACAGCACTGGTTTTTGGCTGTTTCACTGGCGGTTGCGGTCTCGATCCCCGCCTATGAGAAACATTTGTATTGGCCTTACAGATGTTTGCCTTGGTCTGGGTGTTTGTGCAGTCCTTGTGGGTCTCCTACCGTGCCTTGGCGAGAATGTTAAGCCATCAGTACCAGTTGTTATCATGTACACCTGATGGTTAATATACAAATGCTGACGTGTGCGGGGATCGAACCAGCAACCGCCCGTGCAACAGCTAACAGCAATCCAGTGCTGTGACCGCTGCGCCAACGCGGCGTCACAATTGCGCGGCGGAATTAATTTAATAAATACGATGGAATAAAATGAGTAGAAATATGAAATATTATATTAATGTCTGTATTTTAGTTTTAAATTCATTATTTAGTTAACAAAAAATATACATAACATTTTACTGTATATTAGTCAAAATTCAGTTATTTTTAGAAATAATCACAAAGAGATTTGCGATAAAGCCGGAATTTATTGATTCAGTAATCTAATTTCGAGCATCTTTATCGAGTCTTTAAATTATAGCGCCATTATAATTGTGTATTTCAATGAGATTATATGAATGTTATTAAAAGTTTCCAATTTATAAAGCATGCATGAAAATTTTCCTGAAATATAATTTATGCACAGTCACCAACCGCTAACTTATCATGAGCGAAGCAAAGGACTTATAAACTCATTTAAAACGAAATTAAAAAGTATTGCTTCTTTCATTTTAAACTACATATTGATTCAAGGGGTATATTTGCTTTTTATATTTATTTATTTGCAAATAAAACTCGGAGAAAATATGGATTATAATTTCTCCGAAATATACATTTATACACGTTTAGAAAACCGCACTACTGTAGTGGTGCATGCGCCATGTATAATAACGCCTAAACACCGCTGGTTTGCGGGTTCCATTCCCACTCGGGATAGACATTTGCAATTGTACAAATATTTCCTTCCGGTTTAGATTTCTATCCTTATGGGTATCCTCACCGTACCTCAAAGAGCACGTTACGCTGTCAGTCCCGGTTGTTATCAATTATACACCTGATAGCGATCGTTACTCATATTAGGGAAAATATCCGCCAACTCCCAGTTGAGAAGTGTGGTGGATTGGGCTCTAATATTTTTTTATAATATTTGTGTAGCAGTGAAACATTTTCAGTTCATTAATTTATATTTACACAATTTTTTCTAACACGTTGTTATTGAAAAATCGAAAAATATCCTCTACCCAAAAGTATATTAATTTCCTGTTTTGCGAACATTTACAATACCTATATTAAAAGAAAACACAATTTAAGAGTTGCCTGCAACAGTATATCCATTTTCGTTATTGTCGGTGCAATCGCAGCGGTTTTAATGGTAAAAATCCAACATAAATCGATCTTTTCCCCACGGTCCAGGTAGGTAGGCTTTTGTCTCAAAAAAGGGTTTCATCCTTTGATCCACCTCACTCACCTTGATAAATCTTCAGGCAGATTTTTTTTCTCTAATTTTTAATGATATCGGCTTTGTCACGTGAAACGGCAGATAAGTCTATCCTGCGGGAATGGCATTGTAATATATTTCAATCTGGTTATCAATTATTTACGTACTAAAATTCAGTGTTGTTTTTCTATTAATATTATAAAAATGGTGAATCCCAGACTACCACTTACATTTTTAGACGGGCACTTTGACACATTTGGCATTAACCCACCTACCTCACTTCTGCTTTCACTTCCAAAATTCCAGCTTCATCGTGAGTTCGTGACTGTCTAAAATCTGGGTGAAATATAAACGCTTCAGCCTGTAACATCAAACTACTGGGCATAGGCCTCTTTCTCATGTAGGAGAAGGATCAGAACCTAATCCACCACGCTGCTCCAATGCTACAATGAGCGTTGGCGGATATATTCCCTACTATGAGTAACGATCGCTATCAGATGTACATGATAAAAACCGGGACTGACAGCTTAACGTACGCTCTGAGGCACAGTGGGGAGACCACACAAGGACTAACAACCAGAGCGGAAATAAATATTCGTATAAACATAAATACCCACTCTGAGCGGGAATCGAACCCGCGACCGTCGGTGTTTAGGCGCCGCCGAATCGGCACACGGACTATTACACCAGAGCGATCGTCTGTGAAATATATCACTAGGCTTTTATTTATCTAAAACCATCCATCCAATAGTTTGATTCAAATATTGTATACGCTGTGCCAACTGGGAAATTTATATTCAGTACGAAGTATTAATTGTAATATACAGAAGGCAGAATTCTCGCATGTGCACAGTTATGATAAACGAGGTTAGCTCCTTGTTTGATAATCCAAATATCTATCTGGAATTTGAATTTTTTGACGTTCCAAGATATAATACTGTTTGACGCTCTGAAAAATTTATTCTGGAATAGATTTGTTCGATAAAAGTTTCTTCGATAAATGAATTTTGTTTTATCTTTACAAGCTCACTCAAGTTTAAAAAATATCATTTTGAACGTAATTTCTTAAACAGGATTAGACACTTAAAAATAAAAACTTTGTTGTACCGTCTCTTTTATTGTTACTTAGTCAAAACAATTTGAATACTTGCTTATTATATTATTAACGTAAATTATCTTTTAGTATTTTTTTGTTATTGTAGTGTAAATATTAGGTACTAGCTGACCCCGCAAACGTTTTTTTGCCATATATGTTAATAAACCCCGCAACCCCCTCTTGTGGGCGGAATTTCGTAAAATCCGTTCTTAGCTGACCTCTACTCGGCTAAAGGAATATTCCTACAAAATTTCAAGTTTCTACGCCTGATGGTTACAGAGAATGATATCGTGATGAGTCAATATATGGTTGGAAATATCTTTTATAAGGTTTTGTGTCAGCTCTAACCATAGATCTAGATCTATGGCTCTAACACGTGACTTTAGTTTAAACCTTAAGAACGATTACTATCATGCCTAAAAATTAAAATATTCTATTAAATTAATTAAACAGTAATTAGTTATATGTTAAAATATATCTATATTTTACACAAAAAGCTAAAATCTATGTAAAAAATCATTCTCCAGCGTCACTCTCAGCGTTACAGCTGTTTCGTTGTTTTAGAAGATTTCACCTTCCATATGATTCATAATACGCACACCATAACGTTACTTTAGGAGTAATCTAAAAAAAAAAAATATTACAACCCATAGACTATCAAAACTGTACTCGAATAACGAAGCTAAAAATTGATCCATATATAAACTATTAGTAACATTGTCAAGAAACTACCTTCATTAAAACTAATTATGATAAGGAAAAGCGTATAGCAGTCGACCTCAGTTCAAAGCTCTGTCCTTCTTGTCAAAATAGTTAGTTGTACTCGTATCATACTACTATAGAATATCATTGGGATATCGACATAATCAATGAACAAGAAAATGAGAACGGTAAATTATATTTAAAAAAATGTAGGTATCTTTGTTATAGATATTGGTGTTTTGCAAACACCATTCTGGCACAAGTATAACTTAATTAACTAAGGTATACTGGATGAGAAAATATTTTGTAATTGTTCTCAAAGTAGTATCTAATGGTCGACTTACATCAGACGAGTGAATGCTCATTCTATCCCCACTACATTAAAAACTTATCAAATTCTTTTAGTGTGAACAGGCGTAGAGCATTCTTTCGTTGTTATTTATATGAATACGAGTGTTCGAAGATCAAGAAAGAATGCTCTTGTTCTAGCTCTAGCTCTTTGTTCGTTTGGTCTAATTCCACCCTTATACACCTCGCGCACTAATCAGCATTAAGAGTTAAAATAAGCAAACAAAAACATTTTAGATTTTTTTTTTGTAGATAAAAATTTACAAATTTTTATTTGTACATACTGTATTTTATACTTTGAAACTTTACGAATACCCGTTTTCTCGTCTCTTTGTATTCCGTTTTCCTGTTTTGATATTTTACAAATTTTGCAAACGAAATACGTTCCTTTTCTATCTTCTTCTAAATCCATATGGTGTGAGTGAGATGGGTAAATTCAATATTTTCGGGTGAAGTGACTCGTTGTTGTCCAGATTTATTAGTTTGTTTATTTCGTTCGTGAAGGGCGAAAAATTGCGCAGTTCCGAGAAAAAAATACTCGGTACTTTAAATTTAATGACAGTCTTTATAATTTTACCTTTGTTCTAAATAATTAATTACTTCATTGTTATTTGTTTTAAACATTGTTTTGTAAATGTTATTTTAGTGTTTTTTCAAGTGTTTTATTGTGACGTATCAAATTATACTTGAGAGTTCATTAAGTTACAGACATTATTTTCGAAAATCGGAAAAAGATTCTGATTTCATAATTCTTAAAATGCTAATAAATAAAATAAACTTAATTTATAACATATTACTTTCAATCGAAATATTTATTTACTATTTTATATTTATATTATATCGAATATAAAAATCATACATCTAGGTACCTACGTATTAAGGTATGAAATTATTTATTAATATACTAATATAATAAAGCTGAAGAGTTTGTTTGTTTGATTGTTTGTTTGTTTGTTTGTTTGAACGCGCTAATCTCAGGATCTACTGGACCGATTTGAAAAATTCTTTCAGTGTTAGATAGCCCATTTATCGAGGAAGGCTATAGGCTATATATCATCACGCTAAGACCAATAGGAGCGGAGTCCACTGTACCGTTCTATTACTATGCAATGATAACCAATCATCACATTATGACATCCTGGTCACGGCACCATTTTGTAACGCTCTCCTATGCTATGGGGTGTGGTGAGAAAGACCCCAACATATATAAATTTATAACATCCTGGTCATGAAGACCAATTTGTAACACTATCATGGTAGTGGCGTTACAAGCTAATATTAAGCTTAAGAGGATATCAATTAACTTTGGCCTTATAATTGTGATCGTCTAGAATAAGAAAGGACTCTACGTTGTGTTTGATTTTTGTTTCAGAGTAACTTCAGTTCCTTTTATGGTATGCCGAAGGAAAGACATAGTATATGTTATTAGAAGCCTTGATTTCTACATACTCTAACTAATATCCTACCTAGCCATTAATTTTAATTAACATCTCTGCATAATGACATTAAATTCCTGAAATTAATTTATCCTAAAATTTAATTGAAAGATATTTACACTTACCAGTGATATAAATGCTATAGATAACTAACTCCTGGAATACTATTAAAAGGAAAGAAAGATATTAAGCTTTATAACACCTTATTAGTAAATTAATTAGGAATTAATAAAATTTAGTAAATTAGAACCGTTAAGAATAAATAGTAATAGACTTATTTATTTAGAAATAACTATCACCTACTGTTTAACTAAATATCTGACGTCTCCTTAAGTATGTGTAATTTATAATTGCTAATATTTTTAGTGAATCTAGATAGCTAAAATAGAAATAAAGTTTAATAATTATATATATAGGAAATTCTATAATGACATTGATTAATTGAATAGTGTCTAAGTTTCTCCCACATGTATTTTTAGTTCAAACCTGATATAATAGACAGATTCTAATAACTCTAAACAAATGAAATAAATAAAAATATATAAGTAAATGAAATAATGATTAAACACATATTATGTAGTTATTAATTATCTTGAAATAATTTATTCAGTTAATAAATTATCTCAGATAATTGTGAAAAATAATGTGTAGTGTTTGTTTGTATGTGTTATTCTGTTAGGATAGGATTTATAGGTATTAAGGAATTAAAAGGCCGGGTTCAGCTGAACCCGGGGGGTCGCTTCCTCCAAGCCCCTCCGACCCCAACCGATCCACACCGTGCTGAAGGCTCTAAATTAAATTAGGCACAACGTTGGTGCTATCAAATCAAAAAGAAAGGTAGCAGGTAGGAAATGAGAGGTCCCAATTTTCTACAGTAAGTTAGACGGAAATATATCCTGTCTAACAAATGCTTGTTTCATACCGCTGCAACACAATCATGCAATGACTGTATTTGAGTAATCCCTTGGGACGTCATATAGACATAGCCAGTGAATTACTAGAGTTGATGTAATTACCAAGCTGTAATCAGACATGGTATTAAGATGTGTTCCACGTGAACAAAAGGAGATCGTGTCTACTGATCTTTTCATTGTGTGCTTACTAGCCCATACGGGAACTTCGGTCAGACAACTACTTTGAAATTCGATCACGAAACCTACTACTTTTGCCACAATTGGATTGTGTAGTGTAATTTCCCATAGGAAAGACCTACTGAGTTACGGGTCTATAGTCAGCTATATTGTCAAGCCTCGCCACCATTGTGAGATGGGTCGTCGGCGACTAGCGACTGGCGACAGCGTAACCTTTCGAGTGTCCTATAAGGAAAATAAGAATAATTAAAGGTTTAAGACCAACATGTAGAGTAGGTGTAGGTATTGTGTAGGTTTGTCCTTGCATGACTCACAGCATTCAATGAAACAGCATTCATTAACCAGAATAGGTTGTTCAATTGAAACATTGAACCAGTAATTAAGTTGTTAAACATTTGAATATATCAGGCTCTCATAGGAACTGAATGGATTTATCAAGGACATAATAGTGTCGAGAGATAAATAAAACAACTAAAATATAACATATTCATTTACTCAATCAGAATCTCTGAGAGTATCTCATTTTCACAATGAAAAGAGAATGTATATTTAATAGGTTTTATGATCCATCAATGTTTGTATGTTTGAAAAACACAAGAGGACTTGATTAAGGCTTGGCTTAAATCTCAGTAAATCCGCCTTAGGACTTAACAGAGACTGTCCACAAAAATTAGCAATAAATTAATTGGAAAAGTGAATATGTTTCTCTATTAGTCTAAAATAGAACTTCATACCACTGTCCAAAACTAAATTACTAACCTTTGTTGCAGTTCAAACATCGACCATACACTAGGTGTTTGGTGAGTTTGTCCAATGTCTCTCATCAAAGATGAGGAATTCTTATCAAAGATAAGCAAACATACGTATAGTATTTACCAAGAACATAGTTCAGTTAGGCAAACACAAACGCAGAGGTTGGTAGGAAGTACTCGCAACTTTCTTTACTAGATAGACCTAGATTAGGAACTACCTAGCATCGATGACGCGAAGAACTGTGGCTTAGACAGGCCTTGCCTTATAGGGGAAACCTATAATAAAACACTGGCGAATACAAACATTTATGGATTCACCTTAACATAGTTTATATAGTTCAATGAAAGTCATCGTGAAATTGAGACACTCCAGTCTACCAGATACCTCGTTTTGACACTTATTTAAGAACATAAGTTCTTAGATCAATGTTCAAAACTACAATAATTGTGTAATGTCATAGTTCAGTGTGTAATTACCTCATCTTAGAATGTATTCAAGAGCTAAAAGTATCCTTGAACTCATTCAAGACTACAAACCACCTGTGTTACCTCGCTCCAACATATATTTAAGATCTACAAATTCTTAAATTAATGTTTGAACTACAAAGTTTGTGTAATGTCAAAATGAAGTCAAATACACACATATATATATATATATACATATATACATATACATACAATAGAAGCATATTTATATGTAGAGAATATTCAATAAGATACGACAACTAATCATTAGTTTGTTTATAGGTCATATTTTCCTAGAATTATTCACCACTCTATTTACTTCCAAAGTAATGACATAGTAAAATCTCATTTCATTATTTAAATACACCCTAACGAAAATCTATTTAACCCTTAATATCTAATATGATAGTTTTAACCAAGATTCATTCAATTTATATATGTACTTTAAAGTATAACGGATGTAATTTCATTTTATTCTAACAACATCATATTGTGATTATTTACTTAAATTGGATTTCATTTTATCTGTTAAATTCAATATAATTATGGTCATAAGGCTTATTTCATAATAATTTCATTCAATAATCAATCAATAATTAATAGTGTCCATGTAAACCTTTTCATAATAATTTCATTCAGTAATCAACAATTAATAGTATCGATGTAAACCTAGCTAATAATTCATTAGATGTCTTTTATTAAAAATCTCCGTAAAAGTTATAAAAATTAGTAACAGAACCACCACATGCAGAAAAACAAACATGCGTCAAAGTGTATCAAAATTGTAAATTATTACACATGCGTATATATATAAAAAATTAATGCATTCGAACCAATCAGGAGCTCTTGACTGCAGACTCTTTACAGGTTTCACTGAATTTAATTAGCGGAATACAATTAAAATTTTATAATAAAGAATTGCACTTAATAATAATCAGTAAAAAATAAATTAAAACTAATTCGCGATCTACACTGAAGTTACATAGCCACACTCAGCCGGCTTATGCTAATGAAATCTCTGAATCAGATCTAAAAAATACTTTTTAGGTATTTCTATCTTTAATCTAAGTCAGAGTTCCATAGCTTCGCCGGCCAAGAGGCCGCGGCGGCCGCGGAGGCCTACCGCTTCGAACTCCGAATTCAAATTTGAATGTCAAACTGACTGCCCCGAAATTTACTGCCCATCGTATATATTGAAATCTCGCGTCTGTTTTTCCCCCACCCTAACACGTCCACCAATGCGCTCTGCAGTGATACCATACTCACAGCAATTCCCGTGTTTTACGGAAATTCGGTGATCCCCGCGGTACATTGCTGTGTTCAAAAAAAAATACGGCAATCCCATGTATAATTGTTTCTTCCCAATAATTTAATCGATAGTTTATAAGTCATTATAGTGCAACACAAAACCAAGGAATAAAATTATTTCAAAAAACAAGGAATAAAGTTATTACTTCCTCAATAATTTGAACTTTACTGGCTGTAAGCACTTTTATCCGATCCAAAGGAAATTGCGTAAATCAATTAAACAAAACACAATAAAAGATAAACAATAAAAGGGAAAAACAAATACACATTGAATAAAGCTGAAGAAAAAAATTTGTTAGTTACGATAAATTTGTATGACGGTTGTGGAGAATAATGTATTATTCAACCGATTTCGAAAGGGAAATTATTTAACCGATTATTGTCATTTTTAACCTTACGTGTTAATGTAAAGTAAATACACGTCAGTTTTGTAGTTTTTATTCCGAAACACGGTAATTGAAAATCTTGCGATGGCAACCCTGGCGTAATGTGAGTCCAACAAAAAAAACCCACTCACATGCTTACCCGAGTCTAGAACCCTTAGGCTCGGGTTCCACTGTTTAATAAAGCTATGCTTTGCTTAATCGAATTTATAATTCGATTCTAATCTTGGCTTTCGTTTAATTATTATTACGAATTATCCGTATGAGAACATAGCAAAGTGCTGTTTTAAGACTTTTCCAGGCAATCCCCTTAAAATTCCTCTCCGTAACAAACATCCTCATACTTCAAGGAACACAAAAAGAAGAATTAGTGCAATCGGTTCAGCCGTTATTCTCTAACTGCGTTTAGTTTATGTTAGTGAAATGCAATTTCCAGCTCTAAACTTTGTTAAATGCGTAAACCGACTTTACGTCGAACTAATCGCGATTATATCAATCAGTGGAAACTGGCCCTTAGAACGTTCCCTTATCATCGTTTTATCGCATCTGTCAACACAAAATTTTAAGCCTGTCTCGAATATAAAATTTATAACTCTAATATTTTAACAACTAGCTAAAAACTGTTTGAGTTCCCAGCCAATAAATTTCTATTCAAGTACAACTTAAAATTTGAGTCCCTAATGGATTTGAACCATTTTCGTTCATTGAGTTGACTGTTTTATGTTTATATGTCAACTCACATTTCAATTTATGCGTTTGTAATCTTAAGTATAACTAAAATTTATGGCACCAATAACTTAAACTGAACTGTGTTTACGTGTTACGTTACACCACGCCGACGAAGTCGCGCGCAGAAGCTAGTGGT
Source organism: Melitaea athalia (assembly GCA_905220545.2). Classification (NCBI taxonomy): domain Eukaryota; kingdom Metazoa; phylum Arthropoda; class Insecta; order Lepidoptera; family Nymphalidae; genus Melitaea; species Melitaea athalia. The sequence continues at coordinate 3,598,060 of HG992178.1, read as the reverse complement.
AGTATATTGTTATTAGGTTTCATAAGTTTTCCAGGATTTTGGTGAAACATTTTGTTTTCATTGTCATCGTTGAACATTACTAGCGTTTTTAACCGACTTACAAAAAAGGAGGAGATTCTCAAAAATCAATAATATCTATATTATACAAAAAATTAAGCGCTTCATGTAAGCGAATAGCTTCTTAACTAAGTACATTTTTTTGTTCATTATTATTGTCAGAGCAAGGTTTCAATAAAAGAAAATTAAAAAAATATGTATGGCGGTAAGAAATTTACTGGTAATGCTTTTTTATTAATATTAATTAAAATGTAATTTGAAAAAGGAAGAAATGAGTAATCAATGATTTGCAAATATCTTTGAAAGTAATCGACAACGACGGTCTCACGTGGTCTGACAGACAGGGTAGTAGACCCACAAGGACCAATAACCAGACCATACATAAATATTTGTACAATAATCTGCATCGAGAGGGAATTGAACTCGCTATCCTCGGTGTTAAGACATCTATTTGCGCTACTACACATGAATGACCTTAACCATCTAAAATTCCATAAAACTATAGTTCCATGACATATTTTAAGCCTTTGATACTCCGAACTGTGTGATCTAAAATGTTCTTGCTTGAAACAAAGCATCTAAGGACTTGTTTGACATAGTGTTACTGTAGCATTTTTGTCATCGCATCTTTCGGAGTCAATTTTACCCATACTACGCGAAATATTTGGCATCCCACTGATGTACCTACACCAAGATTCTTTTGTCTCAATTATTGAATAATCTTATCCGTTTAGTTTTTCCTGGATTGTTATATATATATATAGGTATATGCCCTTTTATACTCAAATATAGATAAGGATACCAGTGAAAGACGTTAATTAAACTGCATATAATATACAGAATTTCAAAGCTATATAAATATTTATTTATATGGCTTTTGTCTTTAGCAAAGACACACACGTTTTCCATCAGTACTCACTACAATGTCTGGATGGGATGTCTGGCGGGAACTTGGGAAGGCCTATGTCCAGCAGGGACTGCAATAGGCTGAACTGACTGACTCACTACAAGCATCGTTCTAAAATAAAAGCAGCAGTTTAGGTACAAGGCTAGTTTTTAAATGTGCATAAATAAAAACAAATAGCCAATGAGTCTTTAAGGGTGATAACGCAGTAAACATTTCTTCATACTGCATGTACTACACGTGTGTGCCTTATTTGCTTTTTTTAAATCTATACTAATATAATAAAGCTGAAGAGTTTGTTTGTGTGATTGTTTGTTTGTTTGATTGTTTGTTTGTTTGTTTGTTTGTTTGAACGCGCTAATCTCAGGATCCACTGAACCGATTTGAAAAATTCTTTCAGTGTTAGATAGCCCATTTATCGAGGAAGGCTATAGGCTATATATCATCACGCTAAGACCAATAGGAGCGTAGCACCAATGAAGAATGTTTCAAAATCGTGTTTTTTTTTCCTTTGGAGAGCTTCCGCTGCGTAAACGGTTAAAGTTTCGCACAAATCATGTATGAAAGAACTGTTCCTATTCCACTAGTAGTATTTCATATACTGCCATAAAATATGTCACCAGACGTATGCTAATCTACAATGGCGCTGACTTTTCTCAACATTGAAATGGTAAAAAAATCTGGCTTAGTGGAGTAAAAGTTCAATTAACGTAAATTTTTGTTGATTAAATATCTGATTAGATCCATCTGATTAGATATTTTAATCAGTATAAAAAGTCTAGTTGTCCAGACTTCTTGGCAACACTGAAAGTCGTCCGCATACAAATTCGACCAATCAGCGGCTTTCGTAATAACTGTCACTATTCAATTCAAATTTTTGTTACTTTTAATCCGCTACTCCGATCGTTACACATACGCTAATGTAATTTAAATTCATTTAAGCATTAATATAGTCTTATACGCGCAACGGTTTTATTATTTCAAAACCCAGTATCTAACATAGCTGGTCCTTCGAGCCGGATCAATTTCGAAAGCAAATAAACCAGCGGCAGCGATCGGAGAAACACGCAAGTCTGGAGGCAGGCGTCCAAGTCCATAGCAGCTTTGCAGTAGGAGGAGAAGCCAAGGGTAGTCGTTGGAATAATCAATCCTGGAGGAAGCTAGTTTGGTATCTGAAAACGCGCAAATAGGTACGGCCAGCCATCCCATCTATTCCCGCCCACTTCCACTTCAACTGTTTAATGCTATTTAATTCTCTAAGTTTCAGTAATTACTAGTCAACTAATACCAGCCGTGCGTGTCCAAGTACTTCGCATCTTATTTGAAAACGTCTAAACTGTGAGTACCCTCTTTATCACTTTCCACCAAAATGATTGAGCCAAGTCATGATACTTTACCACCTAAATCTCGCGATAATTCTCCCTATAGGCATAGTGATAATAGTCTAGTAAAAGAGCTAGTTAAAAAACGCGGTATACTCAAAGGCAGGTTAACTAGATTTGCAAATTATGTGTGTACTTTAAAAAACGAAACGATCTCTAGTCAAAAACAAATAGATTTAAAGTTGCGTATTCAAGGACTTTCTACTATGTTCAGCGAATTTAATAATATACAAACCAAGCTAGAAGAATCTGTATCTGATATTGATGATCAATTAACACAGCGAGAGCTGTTTGAAAGCAGCTATTACAATGCAATCTCTGAAGCTGAATATTTATTAAGTTTATGTAAGGTCACTGACACTTTAAATCCATCCGCACAAAAGCCAACTATTAAATTACCTGTCATATCCTTGCCTACATTTGATGGTTCAATTGGGAATTGGTTACAGTTTAGAGATAGTTTCGTAAGTCTTGTACATAACTCCAGTGAAATAAGCGATATTGAAAAATTCCATTACTTAAAATCATCACTAAAGGGTAGTGCAGAATTAGTTATAAACTCAGTAGAATTTTCGGCAAGTAATTACTTAATCGCTTGGGAATTGCTTCAAAATCGTTTCAATAACCAAAGGTTACTTGTTCAAAGTCATGTAAAAGCGTTATTTACTATGCACAGTGTTAACAAGGAGTCACATATTCAGATACGCAATTTAATAGACACAGTTTTAAAGAATATACGCGCTTTATCAAACCTTCGTGAACCCGTAGAATATTGGGATACACTACTAATATATTTAATTGTTTCTAAGTTAGATCCCAACACAGAACGCGAATGGGAACAATATAAAGGTACGCTATGCTCAAAAAATGATAACTCCTCCACACCTTTAAAACTTGATAGCCTAATGAAGTTCCTTTCTGACCGAGCTGATATGTTGGAAACATTGCAATTATCACACAGTAAACAAAATCATGATTTTAAAAAACTCAACACTCAAAATTCAATTAAAGTTCACTGCAATGTTTCCACAAATAAGCCCAAGGAACGTCAATTATATAATAACACTAAAAAGCGCTGTTTGTTGTGTAATGCAAGTCATCCACTATACGCTTGTCAAACGTTTCTCGATTATAACTTAGAAACAAAACTTAAATTCATTAATGAGAAAAAGCTGTGCATAAATTGTTTACGTTTGGGTCACACAGTAAGCGATTGTCGGTTTGGACCGTGTCGGAGATGTAATCAGAAACACAATTCGTTAGTACATCCCGATAATAATTACTACAATATTAATACGACATTCACAAGTCATGCGGATAACGCCACTGAGGTGAGTGATGGTCGCGTACTGTCAGTGACGCAAGCTGCGCCCGCGATAGTCAGAGGGACTGCACCCGCGCCCTCAGCCGCCTCCCCGCTCACACCTTCCTTGTCAACACATGCATCTTATATTAATGCAAATAATGCACACTTCGATACTAACTGTATTCATTCCGCTAATTTAAAACCGGTATTATTGTCAACCGCTCTAATACAAATAACGGACAACTTAAATAAGTTACATGTAGTTCGCGCCCTTTTGGACAATGGATCAGAACGGTGTTTTATCACAAAATCATTATGCGATTTATTGAAAATAAAGGTTATACAGTCCACGTTCGAAATACGAGGTGTTGGTAACTCTGTCACAAAATCAACGCAAATATGTGACATTGAAATTGTATCGACGTCCAACACTTATAAAACGCATTTACAATGTTTTGTTTTGCCTAACATTACTTCGGCAATACCTGCGATGCCATTACAATACACGCAATTTAATATACCCGATTACATTCAATTAGCAGACCCGCAATTCTATGAAACGAGTAATATTGATATTTTAATAGGTGCTGATAAGTTTTGGGACTTAATAAAAACAGATAAAATTAAATTACCGAATGGGCCTTTCTTATTAGACACAGAATTAGGGTGGATTATTTCTGGGCCTATTTCTACTATTTCACGCGATAAAGGGTACGGAATTCAATGTAATTTCTCAGATGCGATTGATACCCAGTTACGACAGTTCTGGGAACTCGAAGAAACGTTTGCGCCTCGGGATACGCGCAGTGAGGATGAACGTGCTTGCGAACAACATTTCGTTAAAAATACTACGCGCACGATTGACGGAAGGTTCGTTGTACGTATTCCTTTTAAAATTTCACCCGATAAATTAGGCGAGACGTATTCGCAAGCGGAACGAAGGTTCTTAGCTCTCGAGAAACGCTTAGTACGTAATCCGGAGTATAAAAAACTTTACTGCGATTTTATTCACGAGTACATACGCTTGGGTCATATGAAACTAGCTGATAACTATGGTAAACCTCATTATATAATGCCGCATCACGGTGTACTCCGCGAGCATAGCACGACTACAAAACTGCGAGTGGTGTTCGACGGCAGTGCAAAGTCCAGCACAGATGTTTCATTGAATGACCTCCAAATGGTCGGTCCACCGATACAGGGCGATCTCATTGCTATACTGTTACGATTTAGGCAGCACAAGTATACGGCTTGTGCTGATGTCGAGAAAATGTTTCGCCAGTGCTTAATTCATGAGGATCAACGTGACCTTCAATTGATCTTATGGCGGGACGACCCGTCAGAACCTATACGCGTTTATAAACTTTGTACTGTTACGTACGGAACCGCGTCCGCTCCGTTTTTGAGTTGTCGATGTCTCAAGCAATTGGCGGCTGAGAGTACTGATCCTGATGTCACTAGAATTATCAACAACGACTTTTACGTCGACGACTTGTTAACGACGCATAATAACAAAAATAAATTATTAAAGATTTGTAAAAATGTATCTAGTCACTTACTATCAGGTGGTTTTCCGCTACGCAAGTGGATGTTTAATTTTAATTTAGATGAAGTCGAAAACGGAGCATCCGAATTATCTAAGGAATTGTCATTGGGTGATAATGTCCACGCTAAAACATTAGGATTAGGTTGGTTTCACATTAGTGACGAATTTCATTTTAACACAAATTATGAGATTGACAATAAAATTATTACAAAACGATACATTTTATCAAAGATTAGTCAGATTTATGACCCTTTAGGATTGTTGAGTTGTACGGTGATTATAATTAAAATTTTATTACAAAAATTATGGCTATTGAAAATAGGTTTTGATGATGAGGTTCCCGCTGACGTCTCACAAATTTGGAACCGTTTCGCGACTTCTCTGCTTACGCTTAAATATATACGCGTGCCGCGTCACGTTGTAGGTACCGACCCTGCGCGCATCGAACTGCACATATTCTGTGACGCTTCGTCTGTCGCGTACGGGGCTTGTGTATTTGTTCGCACAATAAATCGTGACTCATCGGTAACCGTACGATTGTATTGTTCTAAAGGAAAGGTTGCGCCTCTAAAACCGGTTAGCATCCCGAGATTAGAACTTTGTGGTGCTTTGTTGGGTGCTAGGCTTTATAATAAAATCCGCGAATCAATAAACTGTCAGTTCGATAACATTACTTTCTGGTGTGACTCCACCATAGTATTAGGATGGCTGCGCATGTCTCCTAGTCTATTAAAAACCTTTGTTCAAAACCGAGTATCTGAGATTCACGAGCTCACTGATACGTTGAGATGGCGTCATGTTAGCGGCAAGGAAAATCCAGCAGATTTAGTATCCCGCGGTGTCGGACTGGAAGACCTCAAAAATTGTGTTATGTGGTGGGAGGGGCCAACTTTTCTTCATGACCCTGCATTTGATTGCAGTCAGTCACATAACGAACAAGTAGATATTTCTTGTTTACCTGAAATTAAATCTAAACCTATTAATTCATTAGTCAGTTCGTCAGAAATTTCATTATTCCCATTTAAAAGATTTTCACAATTTAATCGTATGAATCGGACTTGTGCATACGTATTACGTTTTATACACAATACACGCTATAAAAATAACATTCGACAGGGCTCTCTTACTGTTGATGAGTTACAAAGTGCCAGTGAGACGTTGGTAAAACTGTCACAATTAGAAACATTTGCAGATGAATATAGATTACTTTCTTGTAATAAAAAACTAAAATCTAAACACAATTTTAATAATTTAAATATATTTATGGGAGATGATAAAATATTACGAGTAGGGGGGAGAATAAAACAGTCTTTATTATTTAACTTTGACAAAAAACATCCGATGTTAATATCTTGTAAACATTGGTTTGCAGTGTTGTTATTTCGTTACGAACATAAAAAATCTACATCACGCCGGGCCACAAGCCCTATTATATAACATACGCGAATCTTATTGGCCTATTGGAGGTAGGAATCTTGCAAGGCGCACGGTCCACGACTGCGTCATCTGTACCAGACTGTCAGGTAAATCGTTATCCCCTATTATGGGCAATTTACCACCAGAACGAATTACACCCACCTTTCCATTTAATCAGTGTGGTGTTGACTACGCTGGACCAATGCTCATATTGAACCGTAAGGGTAGGGGTTCTAGGATAATTAAGGGTTACATATGTTTGTTCATTTGTTTCGTAACTCGCGCGGTGCATTTGGAACTAGTCAGTGACCTGTCTTCGGATTCTTATTTGCTTGCTTTGAAACGTTTTATAGCTAGGCGCGGTAAACCTTATCAGATATTTTCCGATAATGGTCGAAACTTTGTCGGAGCTGCTAATGAATTCAAAAACGTTTTAAAAAATAGTTCAAAGGATATAATTGAATACGCAACTAGTCAAAATATTAAATTCTCCTTTATCCCTGCGTATGCGGCTCATTTTGGTGGATTGTGGGAAAGCGGCGTAAAATCTTGTAAGCACCATTTGTTGCGAGTGGTTGGAAACGCACGCCTAACTTTTGAAGAGTATGCTACGGTACTTTCACAGGTTGAAGCCATACTTAATTCCCGACCTATTAGTCCCTTGTCTACCAATCCCAATGACTTTCTACCGCTAACTCCTGCTCATTTCCTGGTTGGACGTGCCTTGACAGCACCTGCAGCAGAACCACTGGCTGAAGTTCCAGTCCATCGGCTGACACGCTATCAACACCTGGAGCAAATCAGGCAACATTTTTGGAACCGATGGAGCAAAGAATATATCTCCGAATTGCAAATAAGGACCAAATGGAAACACCATAAGTCTGATCTTCAACCTAACACTATGGTCGTCATCAAAGACGATAATACTCACCCATTGAAATGGAGCTTAGGACGAATCATATCCACCAAACCTGGAAAGGATGGAATATCCAGAGTCGCGGATATCCAAACCTGTGGAGGAATAATCAGACGCGCATTTCCTCGAATATGTCCTCTGTTCTATGAAGACTCAGAAGAGAGAAGGTTGGATGCCAGTGCTTCCAAGGCCGGGGGCATGTCCAGACTTCTTGGCAACACTGAAAGTCGTCCGCATACAAATTCGACCAATCAGCGGCTTTCGTAATAACTGTCACTATTCAATTCAAATTTTTGTTACTTTTAATCCGCTACTCCGATCGTTACACATACGCTAATGTAATTTAAATTCATTTAAGCATTAATATAGTCTTATACGCGCAACGGTTTTATTATTTCAAAACCCAGTATCTAACACTAGTTAATGTCAATCCCGTAGCGAAGAGATCACGGAAAGTCATTGGTAATCAGTTACGGTAATATACACAACTCTATTACTAACTGATAACAATTGCTAATTTTACTACAAATTATCCGCCAACCCACATATTATGTATTTAGCATTGTAAATTTTACTGTGTGTGCACGATGTTACAGCTAAATTCAAAATTCTCAAAAAACGGAATATTTCTCTCAGAATAATCTCTCAAAACTAAGAATAGAATAGTAAAATCTACGAAACGATTATGACGTAGTAAGAAAATGGTTATTTAAACGAAATAATTCGTAAAGGTTATAGGTTTAACTGAGGTAGGGCACAGCAGGAAATTTCCTGCTCAAAATATGGAGCAGCCCGACTGGGATAGTACCTAGACCTTACAGAAGATCATAGCTAAATAACACTGCTTTCAAGAAGTGTTTTGTTCCTGGTGGTAAGTAAGTTCCAGAGCTCCTGGGTGAAACTGGGGATGGTATCGGCAACGCGCTTGCGATGTTTCTGGTGTTGCAAACGTCTATAAGATACGGTGATCGCTTACCATCAGGTGAGTCGTACGCTTGTTTGCCGATCTAGTTACATAAGAAAAAAACACGAAATCAAAAACAATAATAAATATTGGTCTCAATCTTCGCTCAAATTCTGTATCCAAAATAACTTTTTTTATAGACTACATAGTTTGTAAATAACGACTCTCATTGACTTAAAAATAGCTATATCAAATATCAACAACGATGAAAAACATATTCTGTTGATATAGCAAGGGATATAGAATTTAATCCATCACGTGGCAGTCCCTTGAGGTGAATAAGCGATTGTTTCAGCGAAGCACTATATAATATGAATAATAATTAATAAACTTATAATTATTAATGACTAGCTGTACCCGCGACTTCGTCCGCGTGGAATTTAACAAAAAAGTTAAAAAAAAGTTCGATAAAATGATCTTTGATATTCTTTGATTTCCTTTATTAGCATGAGCAGGCGGTCGAGCGATGCGGGGCAGAGGGTATGGACTCGCCCGCGCCCGCGCCGCCCGTAGGCATCTCAAGGAAAGAACGCTAGCTCGCCGAGCATTAAATGTTTCGCTGCTAATTACTTCTAACGATGATATCTCAAAAACTATTTATCTGATTGATATAGTGTAAAGGGCAATTATAATCTGCATTAAATTCTTAAGCTAACTAACATATTTATTTGGATAAGGATCAATACTGAACTAAAGAAAATAGCTTTGAAAATAACGTAATAATTTTAATTACAAATTTGAACATAAAAGTGGTTATTGTAAGTCAACCGTAAGAGATAGAGATATGCTGTCGCGGACTTTTTTGTAGCATTATTATAGATTTTGAATTCGCTAGTACATTACTTAACTATATCTTTGCTAGTTTACGCAGCGTTCGCGAGGAAAGGTCCCCGTTGGCGAGATTTTTTGCGACCTCTTCAACATTTATCGCCATATTTCTGCTAATTTACATAAAAGCATAATAAATTATATACCTAAACCTTCCTCAAGAATCACTCTTTCTATTGTTGAAAACCGTGTAAAAATCCGTTCAGTAGTTTTCGAGTTTATCGCGTTCAGACAGGAGGACAGACAGACAGACAGGAGGACAGAAAGACGCGGCCGGGGGACTTATTTTTATAATAAGTATAGATTAAAGTTCACATATCCTTTACATTGTCGCTACACTATGGATTAATAACTAAGCACAAGTCTTTAGTAACATTGGGTATACAATGGGTATTTAAATTTGCATGAATGACGAGGTCGATATAGTGTAGTGTTTTTGAAACTCACAGTACGTGATGTCTTAGTAGCTACTAATAATAGCTATTACTGTATGTACTGTATGGGACGCGCGATCACGATCACGATTCAGCCTGTAATATCCCACTGTTGGGCATAGGCCTCTTCCCCATGTAGGAGAAGGATCGGAGCTTAATCCACCACGCTGCTCCAATGCGGGTTGGCGGATATATTCCCTACTATGAGTAACGATCGCTATCAAGTGTACATGATAACAACCGGGACCGACGGCTTAACGTGCTTTTCGAGGCACGGTAGGGAGACCCACCAGGACTGCACAAACACCATAGACCACGGCAAACATCTGTATGGCCAATACAAATGTTGTCGTGTGCGGGGATCGAACCCGCAACCGCCCGCGCAACAGCCAATCGCAATCCAGTGCTGTGACCGCTGCGCCAACGCGGCGTCACTGTATGGGACGTCCAACATTAATGTACGGATTTCCGTGACCTTTATTTCCGTTATACTAAGAAAGTATAAATTAAAAATAAGTAATAACGTAGGTAATTTGTTTAAATTTTTACGTCGTGTCTATGCTAGCTTTATATACTAGCTTTCTAAATAAAATAATAGGTTCAACATGAAATTATGACTACTAAATACTTAAGGACTTTGTGTAGGTGTTTGTGGTTATAATAAGGGTTACCGTACATACGTTACCTTATTTGTCTACGGGGACGTGAAATATAAGGCAATTTATATACAACCAGATCATCAAACAAGCGTACGGCTCCCCTGATGGTAAGCGATTACCGTAGCTTATAGACGCCTGCAACACCAGAAGCATTGCCAGCCCAGGAGCTCTTACTCACCACAGGAACACAACACTACTTGAAAGCAGTAGTATTAATAGCTGTGATCTTCTTTAAGGTCTAAAATATTAATAATAATTTTATCAATTCACTGGCAATAAACTATTTTTGTCAAAGTTTAGTTAGAAAATCAAACGATTCTAATGTAAGAAAGTTCCTAGAAAAACCATTGTCAAAGTATCAAATTAAGAATAACAAATGAATAAATTTAATAAATTAAATTCTGGATATAGAATAAATATTACTGCCCCAGATGCCTGTAACGGAGAAATCGTAGTTGATATAAAACTAATATTTTTCTTACCAACTTACATGTATAATTATATACTTATTCGTGTACGCACCGATGGATCGCCCTCCGCGCTGTTTTTCAAGGAGACTGATCTATAACCTTCAAGCCAGAGTTGGTAAATTATTATGTATTAAAATATTTCTATTGTATCTTTTTGGTACTCTTCAATAAATAAATAAGTGGTGCTTATGAAAGATACGTAGATGAGTCATATTTTGTATTTTTAATAATTATTAATTTCTATTATATTTATATCTGATAAAATATAATTATGATAAAATGCTGTCACAATGAAATAATTCTTAGTTCTCTATGAGAAGTATGAAGATAGTCTATCACACGGGATTCAAATATAATAACTTTCCTAACATTTATTTTATTAATTAAATCTAAAAATATCACAATATTGATTTACATTTATATATAAAAATATCTACTAGTACAATGAACCTAAAACTAAAAAACCTTAAAAAATATAATATAATAACAAAAATATATTATTAAAAGGAGTCCATTTAGGCAAGGTTCCGAAGATACTGGCAGCGTTCCCCCTTTGGATAGCTAGACTAATTCTTTGTCCTAGGTAGCTGCCAGCTCTTCGGTCTCCTGTGATGTCGACTAAACTTTTTGCTATTTCCTTAAAAAGCCTTATAGCGCTAGGACCCTACGGACTAGACCACAAGGGTCTGGGATAAGCGTCTGGGGTCAAGCGAATGGGATAAAATCATATTTGGAGCCTAGAACCCTGTATTTGCATGCTAAATAATGTATGTATATGTGAACGTACGTGTATATAGGTAGCTATTCAAAATTATGCATTTTAATACCATATTTTTAAGAACTCGCAACTATTAACGTGAGAATTGCAGTCGTTTCAGAATTTATTTCCGAAAATTGTTCTTTAACAGATTAAATTTTTCAAGATTTTTTTTAAATAGCAACACTATTAAAAGTCATCGCTATACCTTTTACTCCTGATATATTAATGAATCCTCCGTGCCTCGGAGAGCACGTTAAGCCGTTGGTCCCGGTTGTTATCATGTACACCTGATAACGATCGTTACTCATAGTAGGTAGGGAATATATCCGCCAACCCGCATTGGAGCAGCGTGGTGGATTAAGCTCCGATCCTTCTCCTACATGGGGAAGAGGCCTATGCCCAACAGTGGGATATTACAGGCTGAATCGTGATATTAATGAATAAAATTCGCATAGCTGTTAGTTATCCAGCAAATTTTAAATGTCTAAGTTATATTTATTTATTTTATTAAAACTGACATATTAACTTAACACGTTCACTGTGCATGCCGAAATAATAATTTGACCTCAAAAGTGCAATTATGTTTTGTTTATAAATTTACTTATTATCATATAAATAAACAAATAAAGTAATGATTTTATTATTATTATTATTATTTAATAAGATATTAGGAATTTCCTCCATGCCCCATATGTGGGTCACGCACGTCAGAACTATAAATTTAATGCCCTATATGTGTGTCATGCACGTCTGAACTTAAATTTGATGTTGATGATCGGTGTTGAAGTGGAAGGACCATATCAAAGAGATGTGTTGGTTACATCTACATGCCACGATCATCAGATGGAGATGTCTACCGGTCACAAACCAACACTGAAACCAAAAATTGTGCTTGAGTATAACCGTGGCAAGAAGGGTATTGATTTAGCAGACCAGCTTTCGAACTACAACTCTCCTGTTCGGAAGACATGCTTCTGGTTAAAAAAAAATTGCCGGAGACCTAACATCAATATCTATACTAATATAATAAAGCTGAAGAGTTTGTTTGTTTGATTGTTTGTTTGTTTGAACGCGCTAATCTCAGGTTCTACTGGACCGATTTGAAAAATTCTTTCAGTGTTAGATAGCCCATTTATCGAGGAAGGCTATAGGCTATATATCATCACGCTAAGACCAATAGGGGCGGAGTCCACGCCGACGAAGTCGCGCGCAGAAGCTAGTCTGTAATAAATGAAATTTTAGTATAAAAAGATTTAAAGCCAACAGAACGTAAAAAATGACTTTGTTACGTGGCCATGAAATAATCATTAAGTTTTACTGAATATCAGAGAGGCTGCGCCTTTTAGAAGGCTTCACCTAGAGGAGTCCCGTCATTGTTTAACAAAAATCCTATGTCCTGTATCGAAAAAAATAATACGAAAGCGCTGTACAGGCTGTTACAGAAGTTTAGTGGAAGAAGGTAATACTGCAGCTCAAGCCCGAATAAAAGCAAAAAAAAACTGATACGGATTGTAAAAAATGTAAAAAAGCTTTTTGTCTGGCTTGTTATAATAAATATCATTAATATTTTGTGCTAACGAGTAAAAGAGTTTTTATTAATAAATAAATAATTGTCACCTTCTGTGTATAATTTTGCATACCATATACTAGCAACACCAATATAAAATGTCATTGGGACTCCATGGTAAATAATTATTATATTCATTGTTCACACGTGTATGCCAGTAAAAACAAATACTTTCATACGTGTGCAGAATGACATGCCATAGAATTTATTTTAGCTCATGCCCCACATATGTGCCACGCACGTATGAACTGATCCTCGTGGTGCCCCATATGTGGGGCACACACAGTGAACGTGTTAAGGATGCTATAGAATTCTATAACTGTATTACCAACAAGATTAAAAAATAATTTCTTATAATAATACAATTTGTTACCTGAGACGTAAATATCAAGTGATTACTGAACGTAACTGTCAGCTCAGTAACCACAACTCTCATCTTTGCTGCCCTCAGGCTTCGATCCGATATCGCAGAATTATTTATCACTCGTGCTCTGATTGACTTTGTAATATTGCACTGGAAACCAGTATTTTGTTATCGTGAAGTTACGGTGAAATTTTTTCACAGAAATAGTTGAAAATTTGAGATTTTACATCCAAAGAATCGTAAATAAGTTGACAGCTTTACCGACGGCGTGACACGCGTCGAGGGTCCCGCCGTGACCCAAATCGACGGCTCACTTATAACTTGTAACGTCGGCTGAGATTTTGTGGAAAAAGTTTTTATTTCACTTCTTTAGTTAGTACTTTGTATGGTAAATAGTTTATTAATTTTCTTTTTAACAGCGCAGACATCCGTCGAGGATTTCATCTACATTTATTATATATCACGTGACTTGGAATCGTAGTGTGTAGTACCTATATACAAGTACTCATCACTTTTGATCGTAACTTTTTTGTAACTAATGTTTGTTTACCGACACATAAATAAGCAAACAAATTTTCTTATTAGGAATTTTATTACAGAACATTGCTTGGCAGTATTGCAATTATTATATGGCATGAAGATTTTTTTTATATGCACAGCTGTGATAAAGTTTCAAAGGGAGTGCTTCAATCATTTTAAATAATAGGCGAAAAACTCTTTTATAACCATAGGGACATAATCTGTTACATCAATAATTTAGTTTTATTTATTTATTTTAGGAAAAACAATACATAAAAATCCTTATCTTAACTTATATTCTAAGTACACAGGAAAGCGAGCAGCGCTTTATGCGTGTACCGATTGCCGCGCAAGTCGATCCATACATTCATAAATCGTGAGTTAATAAATTATCATTTGTACTAACAGAAGGAATATACGTCAGTGATACACAAACATAAACAGTGATGTGTGTGGGTGAGCAAATTCATCTATTGTATAATATATTATGATTGCGTCGAACCGGTCCGAGAATCCTCGCGTGGCTTTAAACAGTGAATCTCACACACACATTTATAATTCTCAACAAGTATTCTCAATACAGGTTATTGTTATTTGCGTACGCTTTAGCTTATACAGGTTGATTATCGTTGTTTACAAATTAATAATTATAGTATGTACTCATAGATTTAGGATAGGATTATCTTATATAGATAATGTTATATAAATATTAACTTTTATTAAATATAAGTTCAAGTTTTATGGTATGTATTTTGTATGTAAATTAGATTTTATATTTTTCATTATATGTTAAGTTGTATTCTACTTAGGTGTAAAATGTTGTTTTAGTTGACTTTTTAAGTTATGTTTATTGATGTTCTTTCTTATTTCTAAGGGAATTTTGTTAATAAGTTTGGGTATTAGTACAATAAGTGTTCTACTTCCGTAAAAATTATTATATCGCGGAACTGCTAAAGTTTCATTAACAACTGTGCGAGTTACATTTTTCTGCCGCGATATAATTTGTGTTTTAGTGTTAAAATATTCTTCTAGTAGCAGAATATATTTAGTTTTTTCATGAATAGACATTATGTTACAGTGTGCAAAGAGGTCTTGGTAATTATTTCTGAATTGATATTTCACTTTTGGAGAAACAATAGTCTTTAAAATTCTTAATTGAAGTTCATATATTTTATCTAAATAGGTTTTGAAAGTTCGCCCGTAACTGCTAAGGCCATATGATATGATGGACTCCCCTAGAGCTTTGTAGAGCATAAGACGTGTGTGATATGGTGTCTTGTGCTTAATCAGCGAGAATTTAGACAAAAGAGCTCGAAGTTTGTCGCAGACGTTGTTGATGTGGTACTTCCAGTTCATCCTGCTGTCGATCGTCAAGCCGAGGTAAGTTTGCTTATCAACCAATTCTATGGATGGACAATTACAAGAGATCAGATTTGCGTGGAGACATGCGTGATCGTGTGCTACGATAGGCTTTGGTACTGTTGATCTGTTATATCCTGAACTTATGTACATTAATTTTGTTTTTTCAGCATTAAGCACAAGACCAACATCATGTGACCACTTGTTTAATAGATCGAAGTCGTGTTGCAGCCGTGCAAGTGCTACATTTGGGTTATGGTCAGCAGCTAACAAGCAAGTATCATCGGCGTACTGAAAGAGTTCACATTTTGTTATTAGGTTGGCAAGATTATTCACGTAGGTAAGGTAGTGAAGGGGACCTAACACTGAACCTTGAGCCGTGCCCTCAGTCACTTTGATCACATTGCTTGAAGCGTCGCTGACTCTGACATAGTAAGATCTACCATTCATGTAGTCTTTACACCATTTTAGGATCGGCCCACGGATGCCATGGTCTGATAGGTTTTCTGCCAACAGATTGTGACGAAGAGTGTCAAATGCTCGGCTAAAATCAATAAAAATTACAAAGACATGTTTTCGTTTATCAAGGCTATTATTAATGCTGTTAGTAAATTTTGATAGAAGTTGGGTAGTACTTTTTTGGGGTTGGAAACCATACTGTTTTTCTGTTAGTATATTATGACGGCTATAAAAATCGTATATTTGTCTACTGATATACTTTTCAACAATTTTATCAATAATAGATAAAATTGTGATTGGTCTATAGTTTTTATAGTCGTTATGAACTCCTTTCTTGTAGATGGGTCTTACTAATCCCATCTTCAGTTCGTCCGGGTAAAGTCCTTGCTTCACACTGGTATTAACTAAATGTGCCAAAACAGATGAAATTTTTTCACTAAGGTAAATTATATCCTGTGTCCTTACCCCATCAGTACCAGGGGCTTTTTTAGGATTAAGAGATTTTATGATTTTACTAACACTACTGGATTCTGCCTTGATGAATCGCATAGTTACATCACATGGCTTTTTGTATACTTGAGAATTCAACAATGGACTATTACATGTCGGAAGCACGTTTTTGACACAATCTTGAAAAGTATTTGCGAAGTTGTTTGCAATATCAGCGGGACTATTATTGTTATCATGAAAAGCCCTTAGGATGCACTCATCTAGAGAGGTTTTGATTCTACCCATTAGATTGTTTAAAATTTCCCATAAGCACCTTGGTTTATTTTTGTTTATATTTATATTAGTGATGCAACAGATCTCTGTTTCTGTTTCCGCAAGTGCGGAAGTTCCGCACGCTTTTCAACATTCGTTTCTGCTTCTGTTTCCGCAACTTTTATAACGGAGATGTATACGGAAATTTACGACGGTTGAGAGTTGAAAGTTTCACTTCCCACTACAGCCTATCACAGTCTACTGTTGGACATAGGCCTCCAGAAGTTCGCGCCCGACATTATGACGCGAACTCATGTGTTTTGCCCATAGTCACCACGCGGGGCAGGCGGGTTGGTGACCGCAGGGCTGGCTTTGTCGCACCGAAGACGCTGCTGCCCGTCTTTGGCCTGTGTATTTCAAAGCCAGCATGGATGGTTATCCCGCCATCCGTCGGCTTTTTAAGTTCCAAGGTGGTAGTGGAACTGTGTTATCCCTTAGTCGCCTCTTACGACACCCACGGGAAGAGCGGGGGTGGCTACATTCTTTAGTGCCGTAGCCACACAGCCAAAGTTTCACTTACCACTACTAAATTTTGAATATTAAAATAATTTTAAGTTGCAATATTGTTTTCTATTGTAGATTTCTAATATATCTATTTCTTATATAGGCTTGGTGTGTATTTAATACTTAATAAAGAAATATATTTGTAAATTTATTAATTTTTTTCATATTATTTACACTTTCGTTTCTGCATCCGTTTCCGTTTCCGTTTCTGCTAAAATTTACTTTTGACATCTGTTTCCGTTTCTGGTTCCGTTAAGACACTTCCGTTGCATCACTAATTTATATCTTTTATTACGCGTCTATTTTTAGTTTTAAGAATGAGATTATTTGCAAAGTTTCGAGCTTTATTGTATTTTAGATGTAGTGTTTTGTTATTATAGTCATTTTTCCATTTTATAAATTGCTCATCTTTAAAATTACATGCTTTTATTATTTTTTTATTTACCCAAGTATTATTTCGTTTGGTCGTGGTTTTTATTTCGCGTTTTATTTTCGAATTCTCATAGCAATAATTTATTTCTGTTTTAATATAATTATATATATAGGTCGGACAATGGTTTTTGAAAATATTCTCCCAGTTTATATTTTTAAGCTGTTCATATAGTTTGTTATAATCAAACACAGTTTTAAACAAAGGAACACCCTGTACCGACGATGCACCGGTGCAAGCTAGTACGATAGCCCGGTGGTCCGCCAGTACAGTTCCAAGCACTGCGGAGTAAAGGTCTTGAGAGCGGGACCGCACAAAAGCGTGATCTATACAAGATTTGCTCGTGACATTGTTTTTATTCGTTTCTATTCTGGTGTAATCCGTGATTCCGCTCTCAAGTCCATGGCCTGAAAGCATGTTAACATATTTATGTTTTACAGGATTATCAATTGACGTGTCTATGTTAGTGTCTCCTAATATGTAAAGATCGTTCTGCGTGTTAAGTGACGAAATAAGGTTTTCTAATTCGTTTATAAATAAGTGTTTACTATTTCTCGGTGGGCGGTAAACAGCGCATAGTGTAGATTTGTAGTTAGAGGGGGTTATTATGTTTCCTACAAGTGATTCAAAGTGAAGCGAATTTAATTTAATTAGTTGAAATTTATGTTTTTTATGAATATATATTATTAGACCACCACCTTTACAAGTTTGCCTAAGCTGGGAGAACATGTTATAGCCATCAATATTATATAAACTTTGTATATCTTTCGATATATTCGCTTCTGTTAATATTACAACATCTATACATTTTTTACTGCTAAGTATATACTGTTCTAACATAGAGAAATTTTTAATAGTAGATCTTATGTTTATGTGAAAAAATAGAAGGTTACAATTTTTACTAGGAATATAATTTAAGAATGAATTTATATTAGTACAGTTTGATAATTCTGTGACATACATTTTGAATAAAAACATTACAGTAAAATACAAGTAGGGTAGGTACCTAGAACGAATTTATACTTGCAGTTTCTTAATATCTTCCTCGTTCCTTATGAGTGTTACCGGTTTGGATTCTTCACTTTTACGTACGAGAATCTTTCCCCTTTTGCACCAGATGAACTTGTGGGTACTACCTAGTTCTTGTTTCGTCACCCACAGCAGTTTTTTGTTGTACGATGTTAATGATTCTCGTATATAAATTGGTTTACTGGTTATACCGGGCACTGTTGGGAAGATATCTAATGCAGTTATTTTGCTGTTTTTTGCAGCCAGCACCCACTTGTCCTGTAAACCCTCGTCTTTTAATTCTACAAGGATAGCTCCCGGGGTGTCTTTCTTCTTGGCGAGTCTCCGTGCGGTTTTGACATCATCCTTAGAAAGATTAAATTTACCTGAAATTTTTTCCACAACAGTGCTGACATTTTCTTGATCGAGACATGGAACATTTATAATTTCCACATGCTTGGCAAGATTTTGTTGTTCTATTTCTTCCAACCTTTGTTCCAGAGCTCCTACTCTTAACTCTAAATTCTTGTTCTTGTTCGTAAGTTCTATATTCTTTTTTTGCAGATCTCTAACTGACTGCTTACAGGCTTCTATCCCTTCTAACACTTTATCCATCTTTTCATCATTAAATTGGAGAGATTCACGCAAGTCCTCCAGTTCTTTTTTCAGTGCTTTATGAACCTGTGTAGAAATATCATGACACAGTTTATTCACATTCAATGGGGCAGCAATGGAAGAAGATTCCTTAAGTAAATCCTCGTCTTCATCCTCATCAGGAATAATAACAGAGTGACGTTTAGGAGAAATCCGCTGGCATTCAGGACATGTCCAATCAAGGTTTTCTGAAGCACGAATAGCCGTGATCTGCTTGTTGCTGAGTCCAGAGCAGGTAGTGTTTAAATGCACCACCTTTTCACAGCGGCTGCATTCAAGACCAAGGCTTCGTTTTGTAATATTTTTGTTGCACTTATCACACCTATGAGTATTCATGATGGAGGGTAGATTACGGACGGTAAGTAAACAGTAATCAATACGCGTACGCGTCAAAGGATCGACTGTTAGGACTGTTAGTTTATAGTATATGCAGTATTTATCTTATCTTATACTATTAAACGAGCAATTCTTGTATATATATAATCTGAATCTCGGAATTGGCTCCAACGATTTTCGTGAAATTCAGTATACAGAGGATTTCGGGGGCGAAAGTTGATCTAGCTAGGATTCATTTTTAGAAAATTTAGTTTTATCCCTGTTTTTAGGCAATGAAAAAATGACTAAAATATCGTTAGAATAGGAAGGTAATTTTCGCAATTGTCATTAAGGTTATAATAGCTCAGGTGAGAAATCGGACGGGTTCAACCGAGAAGACCAAGGTTCAAATCCACGTCTGCAAGCGATAAATTTTTTTCATTTTTTTTCTAATTATTTATTATTTAAATAAAAATAAAATATAAAAATACAGAGAAAAACAAAAAAAACAAAACAAAAAAAAATACTAAAAATACCGACTACCGAGCTAGGTTCGGTCACCCAGGTACTCATATTTATAAGTGTTAATCTATTACGTTCTATTCGAATTTTGAAATCTGTTATATATTTCATAACAAATTACATATAGATCAAAACGAATTTACATACATTGGTCGGTCAAATCACAGTGAGACTACAGTAGGGTGAAAGAGTTCTGTATTAGCTTGCGAAACAAATAAAACCTTGTGTATTGTGTATATGTATATTCCAGAAACAACAATATATACTTTTATAAATATGAATTGAGTGAGCCCCCTTTTTAATAAATGGATTCATGGAAGAACAGTGCAGTGTCCCAAAAGACGAAGGGCAAAATTGAGAAGGGCAGAATTAAAGAAAAGAAACATTAAAAAATTGGTTGTCTGTAAGGTTGATTACGGCCAATATTTTAACGTGACAACGTCATAAAAAATATCTCCTCGGTCAATCGAGTGGAAGAGAGATAGATACGAGACTGCGCAAGTGTACAATGAGCGTAACGCTACAATGAGTCATCCTTTTTCGTGCATGCAGACGGCGTTGATCGATTTATTAGACGTTGTCACATCAAAAAGTGTGTTAGCCTCGACGCGCAACTAGATTTAACTTTCTTAGAACAATTGTTTTTTTTTTTTAATTGTAACTAGGTTGGCAAACAAGCGTTCGGCTCACCTGATGGTAAGACCGTAACCTATAGACGCCTGCAGCACCAGAAGCATCGCAAGCGCGTTGCCGACCCTATCCCCAATCCCCCCCAGGAGCTCTGGTCACCTTACTCACCAACAGGAACACAATACTGCTTGAAAACAGTATTATTTAGCTGTGATCTTCTGTAAGGTCGAGGTACTACCCCAGTCGGGCTGCTCCATATTTTGAGCAGGAAATTTCCTGCTGTGCCCCAATTACCGTAATATTTAAATATTAAACCATCCTTTTAAATATATTAAATCATCATAATCAATTAAAACAATAAATCTGTAAAATGAAAACGTAAATTGATGCTTACCATTCTTATAAAAGTAAATGCTTGTACACTAATTTGAATATATCTTACTATATAATATAGTGTACAAACGAACGAATATAATCAATTAAAGTTTAAGAAGTAAAATAAACATAGATAAAATAGCAATATATAATATCTTCCTATAGTTAAACTCTAAAACATAAAGACTAAACTCTCTCTCACTCAAAACATTGCGCGTGACTAAAAACATTGCCTCAAAATAAGTTACTCTAGTGAAGCAGCTTTGATTATAAGATGAAAAAGGTATATTTTGTTTTTCGTTTTACAATTTCTTTTGATCTTAATGTTGGCCAGCCAAATGAAAAGATGAATGGGTTCAGGGTTGTATGCGGACGAGATGCAAATTTAGTGAAGGATTTGTAGTCGCAAAAAGCATAGTAATGGAAATGAGCATAGATACCAAGAAACGTAAGTCATATATGGATGTTGTCTATGGGCACAATTTGATAATGCAAAAACAATCTTAAATGTTATAAAACATGAAAATTTGCACAAGTCGTGACCAATGCACTAACACTTCGTTATAATTTGTTTATTAAATATCTTCGGCAGTCCCTACATTTATTTATACATTGTAACAATTATAATACAAATACTACAATACTAATCAGTTTAACGTTATCTATTTAAAATATTACTTTCACAAAAAATGTAATTGTTATTACCTTATGGTCGATTTACATCAGACGAGCGTATGCTCATTCTATCCCCACTACATCAAATTATTATCAAATTATTTTAGTGTAAACAGGCGTAGAGCATTCTTTCGTTGTTATATTATATATGAATACGAGTGTTCGAAGATCAAGAAAGAATGCTCTTGTTCTAGCTCTAGCTCTTTGTTCGTTTGGTCTAAATCCACCCTTAGGGCGCTTGTGCACTACAATGAATTTTACCGTCCGGCGGTCCGATTTTTTACTGTCCGATTTGGCACTGAAAAACACGGATGGGCGATTGTGCACTACAATGAATTTTACGGTCCGGAATTTTACGAACTCAACGCAATAGGGTTACCAACCATACTTTATAATAACGTAATATACTTTATTTTTGGTAATTATACCTACAAATATATTAAAAAACTGACTTCAATTACATCGACAAGTAATACAACGTAAGTAGAAGAATAAAATTCCACGAAACCTCTACGATTTTCGAAGTTTCCCTCGATTTCTCCGGGAAGCCATCATCAGATCCTAGTTTCCTTACCATGGTACCACCGTCGGGATATCCCCTTTCCAACAAAAAAAGAATCATAAAAATCGGTTCATAAACGACGAAGTTATCCGCAAACACACATAAAAAAATATATAATTACAAAGGCCAAATTACAAGGAAGATGAAATATTAATTAAGATGGACGATATGTATTCCGAATCTATAATACTTAAAGAGATCCAAACATTAAAGAGATCCAATTCACTAATGATGTTAAACAATTTTCAGTCAAAAGTACAGTTGAAAAATGGCAATATATACTTTAAAATGCATGTGATAGCTTGAAAAATATAAAAAAAATTATTTCTTATTTACTCTCCGTTTCCGCCACTTCAGTTTTCACTAAAAGAGGTTTTTTTTTCAGAAAGAAATCTAAAAGTTGAAAAAAAGAATCGTTTATTTAAATTTAAAGGTTGCCAAATAAGCTTTGAAACATTTAATGATAACAAAAAATTGTTAACATGTACTAAAAGCATACAAAAATACGTTTTTAAAGCAATTAAAACATAAAATTTGAAAAAGACTTTTTTTTCTTCCAAATACTTTATTTTATTTTTTCCTATCCAAACCATTTTATACTTTTTTTTGTCAAAAAAACTTAGCAGCCCTAGCGACACACCCCTTCCCCACCCCCCTCCCCTTCCCTTCATCTCGGACCGAAAAAAACGGTCCGGTATGGGAAAAAGTAAAATTACGGACGGTAAAATTCATGGTAGTGCACAAGCGCCCATACATTTCTATGGCGTATCATATCGGACCGTAAAAAATCGGACAGCCCGTCCGTAAAATTCATTGTAGTGCACAAGCGTCCTTAGAGTTGTCGCCTAAGAAACTTTAAGTCGTGGAGGTCAGGTACCTTTTAACGATCAAAGGGCACAAAGAACTAATAATAACTAGGTTTGATGCTTTTGCTTGTAGTGCAAGGGCGTTTTAGGCAAAATCATTTTGAGAATACCAGATATTGGAATCACATTTTAGCTATCGATTTTGAAAAATATGACAGCTAGAAAAATCACACATACGGGAATATGTAGAAAGATTTCCCTCATGTAAAATCGCTTCAAGAGTCGTATCTTTGAAGTTCAAAGCTCCTATAAGTGGATAATATTTCATGTAAAGTGTAAGCCCGCGGTGAAACGAGAAAGCCTTTTCGGAGCTTTTATCAGCGCTGTACACAACCTTTTCCGCCTCCTCTGCATTTTACGTTCCTTTTTAATCATGTCTTAGAGTAATTCAAATGAAATTATTCGAGTTTCTATCCGCAGTAACGCCTGTTTGTTTTATAAGAGATAATACTCTTGTATATATATTTTTTTAAATTGTACATTTTAAATACTGAAAGGAACACATACGCATAAAACTTCACAAGAACGCACACATAAACGTAGGTATACACTTCGTAAAAATTATGTATTTTAAAATTATTAAGCCCTGTAAAGATCTTAAAGAGGCAAGTAACAATAATTTTAACAAAAAAATGTTACCATGTTTTTGAGAACTACATGATATGATATAAATATGTCACAGTAAAAACCTTTAAGTAACATCGCTGTCTCATACGAAATTCCTTAATTTACAATACTGATACAATATAATAATAATATAATGGGCGAAACGTACACGCCACGTTTTCCCTAATTAGGTAGGCAACTTAATACCTTTGATTTATAAAACATCCGAGCAATATACATGTATATTTTTTGATAAATATGTACCTATATACTAAAAACCGTTCTGGTGTCCGTGTGCCATGTACGCGCTTAAACATCGACGGATTGCGGGTTCGATTCCCGCTCGGGACGGATATTTGTATTTATACAAATATTCTGTTCTGGTTTGAATATCTGTCCTTGTGGGTTTTCCCACGGTGCTTCGAAGGGCATTTGGAGGCGAGAGGAACAAGGTGTAAAGTTCCTCACCAACCACCGCAAAGGGAGGATCCTCCAACCAGACAGGAGTCGTGTCTGGTAGGGCTACTGCCCCGACGGTTGTTGTCGGGTTCTTGTATATATAGTTCATTCGCTTTGGAAACTTCGATAGCGTGATTTAGAACCGTCAGTTCGTATGTGGCTCGATAAATGTCGCCACAGGCACTTTAAGCTTTTGATCCAGGTAATTATCATATACAGATGATAGCGATCGTTAGTGTATAGTTGGGAATATATCCGCCAACCCGCAGTGGAGCTGCGTGGTGGATTAAGCTCTGATCCTTCTTCTACATGGAGAAAGAGGCATATGCTCAGCAGTGGGATATTACAAGCTGAACCGTATATATTTACTGTAAATAAAAAAACTCTTTGTACGGAGCCCTCGGTGCGCGAGTACAACTCGCACTTGGTCGTTTTTGTTAGTTATAAAACTTAGTTTTGAAATCGCTACTAAATTTCTCCACTTACTGTATCTTTTCTACGGAGTATATACTCTGTTGTGCACTAAGTTGAACGTTCCTGGTTGCGACCACAAACAGTGCCAACTAATGTTGCTTCCTAATCGTGTTTATATTTTAGTTAGTGGTCTGGAAATGCTTTAGTTACAAGTTGTACTATAGTGCTTTTAACAATCGTATTATTTCTATGTTAGAAGTAGTTAGAAATATCAAACGAGAAGCGAATGACCGAAGCAAGAAGCAAATTGCTGGTGTTGTATACCGTAAATGTGTTGATACTTCAAGGGATATGTATATATTATTTTGTAAACTTGTTTTTTTTTGTAAGCGGACTTAAGCATTTACAAAGTTTCTTTCAAACATAATTTTTTATATAAATATAACTAGGTCAGCAGACCAGCGTATGGCTACCTGATGGTAAGCGATTACCGTAGCTTATAGACGTCTGCAACACCGGAAGTGTCGTAAGCGCGTTGCCGACCTATCCCCCAGGAGCTCTGGTCACCTTACTCACCAACAGGAAAACACAACACTGCTTGAATACAGTATTAATTCGCGGTGATCATCTGTTATGTCGAGGTACTACCCCAGTCGGGCTGCTCCATACCTCAAATACAAATATGTCACAAATTAATGATTTTTTTTTTTGTTTTATTAAAAGTTGTAGATAAAATCCGTTTTTCAAAAATCAAATTGCAAACACCAAACATCAATAATTTTTTGATTATAGCTCTTTCATAGAAATTAAAAAGTGACGGAGAATTTTATCAGCTTTCTACTTAGACGACGGCAGAAAACATATGAGTTAGACAGGACCCTTGGAAGACATGTCATTTATTTCCTGGGATACAAAGTGTTGTATTGAACGGTAGTCGACAGACGATATTTTACACAAATACTTCTTGAAAATTGTATTATTTTATGTTCGAACATAGGTTTACGACCTTATTACAAGACTATTCAAAATTATTGACTTAGCCTGGACTAACAAGTCTAGTAGTCTAAGATACGAACTTCACCCATCGGGTTATAATAAATAAAAATTAAATGATTATCTTCTTTAATATGTTTAAAATAAAAAGTTGGCTAGAAAGTTTCTATCCAGGCTATATTATATTCGATAACTGCCGTTCAAACCCGACTTTTAGCAGGCAACCCTATGTCATCGTATTCGCAAAGAAACAGCTCTCATTTTGATGTAAGATTTATTTATTAAACATGTGGGTGAAAATAACTACAACAATATATTAAATTAAAATACTTGCCACCCAGTAATTATGCCAGGAAATAATAGACAATCCCACATTTGTATTTTCTATACGCTTCATACTGTCTGTAGGTATTTATTCTTTAAACTCATAGGTGTATTTTTTAATAAAATATTTTTTTTTAAATTTTGATATAAATATAGCCTGGCCAGGATTTTCCAGGCAACCCTTTCGCTATTAATTTTCTAAAATATTAAAATAAATATAAAATAATTTTCATCTGATAAGCAGATGGGTGAAGTTGGTCACTAGTTCGTATCTCTTACTAAATGTTTATACAGATTTTTTTTTATAAATTGTAATATTCGATAAAAGAACTTTTTATTCGAAATGAGCTGCCAATAAATTAAAAAAAAATTAATATCTACTAACAATTTTACACTGTAAAAGTAAATTTATTTAGACTACCTAATGATGAGATCGTCTTCAAAGTTTCGGCTTCGTGGAAATGTTTTTAAGTTTTTCTTCGATCGTACCTATTAATTAAGAAGTATATAAGGAATTTTAATATAATTAGCGATCTTCTTTATTAAAATTAGAATATATTTAAATATCCAAAGCATTGATACTAAAATTACAAACTTTTATTCATCTAAATACATAGGTAAGCATGTAGATTAGCAAAAGCAAAGTGTGCGCTTAGTGTTTTCATTATCCTATAGGTTAAATTAGTTACAATTCCTCATACAGAAATCAAAATGGGTACAGTTTCAATTTTCATCAACCATATTTTATCTCTCAAGATAAAATTCGCTTGCTCGCTTCAGTTTATTGCAGTCCACTGCTGGACATAGACCTCCCCAAGTTCACGCCAAACTTTCCTGTTCTCCGCAGTCCTCATTCAGACACCACCGTTGATCGCACGTAGGTCGTTGAAGGCGTCCTACACTGGGTTTGTCAACACGCGGTCTCAAACTCTCAACTCCAAGACAAGGCACCCAACAGCCGTCGGTCCTGCGACACAGGTGACCAGCCCTCTGCCACTTCAACTTGCTTATTCTACAGGCTATGATGGTTACTTTTGTCTCGCGGATATCCTCATTGTCATTTCTGTTCCTATCTAAATATCATCACATATAACTTACTTAATTTTGAAATCTTTACCACTGGACACTATCCTAACGCAGTTTTCTAATTAAAATTATTGTTCCCGAAACATTTCTCTTTATACCTAAATAGTAAGAACTTACAATTATTAGTGAGTAATATACTAACTAAAACTAGTTAAACCAATAGAAACTTGAACAATAGCCCTGAATAGGTATCAATTCTACGAAAATTGACCAGCAGTTAAAACTTAGAACTAATAGGCAGGATTGTTATAGCGTCTATTATGCCAAGTTCAAGTAAGATGTGGTCCTGATATCTTACAGCTGTCGGTTTGTTACGGAGTTCAACTAAATAATCAATACTCTTGATCTGATCTTCCATTGTTATTCTGTTTCATGTTTTATTCGCACAAATTGTAACGTAATTTCTTAATTGCCTGATATTTTGAGGAGGATATATTTTAGATATTATAATGTACTCATGACTTCATTGAACATTAAAAGTTTCACTTTGAAATCCCATTATAAAGAACGTCGTATACAATCAAGGGCGGATCCAGCTTTGGCGCCAGGGGGGGATCACAGTCATGCTCAAGGCGCCAGGGGGGGGGTCACAAAGTCGTGGTCAAGTAAAAAGAAGTTATAATCTAAATTTTATAATGATAGATACAGGTAAAAAGTAGGTATTTTATTAATCTATGTAGGTAATGTACTTAAAAATACCTATATTGTGACAAAAATCTTGTTTAACAATTTTAATTAGTGGTCCACCTAGGTCCTGGACACAGTCCAGGGGGGGTCATGACCCCCGTGACCCCCCCTGGATCCGCCAGTGTACACAATTTCAATATAAAACTTATCAAATATCTCAATAGTCAAGGGACTCAAATAATAATAATAATAACATTCTTTATTGTACCTACACACAGTAATAAAAACTCAAATACGTACAAAGGCGATGTTATCGCTGAACAGTGATACTACCATTTTTATTACAATTTATTTTATATCGGCATTATTTTGTAATCGCTTACAATCAGATGAGCCGTAGGATAAGGATTAATTATAATATTAGATTATGAGCCGTAGGATAGGGATTAGTATGTAAAAACTAAGATAGCAAGAGTGTCTGTTTAGGACTGCCTATTTAATCAACTATGTATATAAAAATAAGTCGAGTTTTCCTTCCTGACGCTATAACTCCAGAACGCACGAACCGATTTCCACGGTTTTGCATTCGTTTGAAAGGTCTCGGGCTCCGTGAGGTTTATAGCAAAGAAAATTCAGGAAAAATTTCAACCGAAAAGCGGGAAAATCTTTTTAAAAATTTTCTTCATCTTTTAATCACCAAACGAAATGTTACATAAAACGAAGCCATCTGGTGGCGAAACGGAGTTCGCCGGGTTTGCTAGTCAAATAATAAATACTAATAAGTTGCATTGTATAAAAGCAGAATATATATTATAATGCTTTAGTAAGTATGCTTCAAGTAAATATTAATTTTTTAATTTTTTTTAATATTTTGACGTAGGTACTTAATTGAAATTGCTTTAACTTTCGTGTGCTCGTTTTTTATCGGTCGTCTCTGGACGACTGGTCGTCCCTAGACGGGATGCCCTAAGCAATTAGGCTAGTCCAGGACTGCTTATTTCAGATGTAGCATAATAATTTGCAGTCTGTTACAGAATATACTATACGTTTGAATGTTGAAATATTATAGAAAAATATATAGGTACATATTTATGATTTGTTTAATTTTAAAAATATTCAACGTACTGAAACGCAATAAATTATGTTACGGATGCATAAATTATAATTAAATTTAGAAGTAATTGCCGCACGCAATATTTGCTGGTAGTTCGATTGCCCTCATTAAGCTAACGCATGCATTTTCATACAGACATTTAATAATTTCGGTGGGATATATTGAATTGTTGTGACAAAAGGTTTGCTAACTGTATGTGTATATATATACACTTACCGCGATGGGTGATTGTTTGTTGACTATTTTTGACGTCATAGACAACTAATCGCCGAGGATTCTCCTGAAATTTCGGTACAAGGAAAAGTATGGAAAAAACTAGAAAAAGAAAACGTTGTGTCTCATGATAATATTTCAAATAAAACTACTAAGTTTTAAAATGTTATTCGCATAAATTTATGAATATAATTATCATCAACTGAGGTAGGGCACAGCAGGAAATTTCCTGCTCAAAATATGGAGCAGCCCGACTGGGGTAGTACCTCGACCTTACAGAAGCTAAATAATACTGTTTTCAAGGTGACCAGAGCTCCTGGGGGGATTGAGGATAGGGTCGGCAACGCGCTTGCGACGCTTCTGGTGTTGCAGGCGTCTATAGGCTACGGTAGTCACTTACCATCAGGTGAGCCGTACGCTTGTTTGTCGACTTACTAACATAAAAAAAATAAGTATGTAAAGAACGTTATTACTAAGTAAAAAGAGAAAGATCTCATTCAAGAATTTCAAACAGTAAGCATTAACGTCCCACTACTTGGATATAATAAGCGAAAAGGGTCAATGACACAATGAGGTGCCAAAAATATATTTTAAAAACAGTTTTACTATGGTTTTACTTTTTGTACTGACATTCATTATAATTTTAATACTAATTAAATTACATTTTAATTAGTGGTCGGCCAGAGGACCATAATTAAAAATTTAAATTAAAGAAAACCAAAAAATTATGAAAATAAAGAACCTTGACAGACTTTGACAATCAACAAAAGAGTATAATATGCGTGTGTGTGTCAAAGACATAGTAGTGTGTGTAATTTTTTTTTTATTGATTTAATATAATTATTTTTATGCACAATTTTAAAAAAATATTAGCATTCTGCACTCCTTCTCTATATTATAAACTTTAAGTGTGAGAAATTTCATACTCCTCCGTCCGCACAATTTTCGTAAAAAGGGTACAAAGTTTTTGCTTCGCGTATTAATATTAATTTTAATAACAACTACATTTCCTGTGAGTATAAGGTTCAAAAAACATTTTCTACTCAAATTGTAAGCTGTTAAGGATTTTAAATAATTTGATATTCCAAAGTAAAAGCGCAAATTAAGGAATAGAATTCGTAGATACCTAAATAGGGTAAATTCTACCTCTGGAACTGTCACAATTGGTTACACCGTAAAATTATTATAGGATTAGGCAATTTAGCTAAAAAGGTCAGGTTTCCGCGATTCTTTATCTAATCCAATTATATTTAATGTGTGCGTAGTGTGACAAGAATTACGTAATTTTTAAAGATTTTTTTATTTTATTTTTATGTTAAATGACGTTTGGGTTTTGATTTTGACAGTTGTCAAATATATTGACGTTTAAAGGCATTGTAATGTCAAAACTTTTTTCAAAGAACAGATTATAAACATAAATTACAAATCGGTTTGGTAGCACAGTAAGCGTTAAACAAATATTGCATTTGGTGTTTTAACTAAAACCTGTCCGTTATTTATAAATTAAATGTTGTGACCAGTAATGATTTTTTATTTTTAACTTTATAAAAATTCCTCAAAAGACTTTTTAGACTTATGTAGACTTTTGAGGTAAAATTGTTTCAATCTAAAAAAAATGATAGCTAACTACAGTAAAAAATATAAAATATAAAGAAAGACAAAATTTGACGCCCACTGCAAAATAAAAACCATTTTACATTAAATTTAGTAATACCCTTTTCAACTACGCATAGTTATTTAATCTGTCTATTTGATAGTATATTAGTGCCAATAAATAACTTCTTCAATAATATTGAATTTTCTGGGGTGAAAACATTCCACCCTTTTCTAGACATAAAAATATTCGATCCTCTTTTTTTCGTTTCTTTATCTTAAATATCTATCAACTAATCAAATAAAATGCTCCAAATACCTCCAAAAAAACACTGGAACGACTAAATTAATTTAGTTTCTCGAAATATTATTGAAATAACAACAAAATTAATAAAACCTTTTGAAAAAATTGATTAAATCGCAAACTAAAGCACAAAAATGTCCACAACTTCCTGTTTCCTTGCTTCAGCATAAAAATTACTCTGTACAGCTAAATACTTTTCTTATATTTTATGCCACAAATGCAGAAGACGAAGGCGGTTCGCCCCGAAGGGAAATTATACAGCGAATGCAATAAATAGCAAATTCTTCGCATGAAAAACTCACCGCAGGGTATTTTATTTGCAACATCACTGGAATAAGTTGTTTTTACTGTTCGGAAAATTTTTACTGGTTGTGTTAAGATTGATCTGAAATATGGGATGTTGGATCGAGTTTCGATAATGGTTTTTGTATTTATTTCCTTATAGAGGCGTAGGTACGTGAACGTAAGAGTAGTAGGTATAGATATTGAATTATTTTTATTGTTATAAAGAGGTTTCACTATATTTTGATTATTAGATAATTATAGGGACATTATGTTAGTAGTATCTACAAACAGTATTTAGTTTAAATAGTCAGTTTCATAAAGCGAAAAATTTAGTTTTTGATTACACTTATCTTTAGAAATATCAGTTATTTTTTTTTGTTGTTTAGTTAAAAGTAAACAAAAGGCGGGGAAACCAGGTGGGTCATTTAGTAAAATGTTTCAACTATAGTCTTGCGTATTATTATAGACAATATTGTTTTTTGGCAATACTTCATACATATTTGTACAGATTATTTTGTAAATTATTTTATAAATTTTAATAATTATATGTTATTTTTAAGCCCCACTAAGACCTTAGTTTGTAATTATACGAACATTTTACTAAAGAGAATTGTAACAGAGCTATTTATTTTAGTAATAGTAAACTACTTTCCCTCTTAGTATAACGAAAAGTAAATGGCACGCTGTGAATAGCTGGGCGTGAGGACATTAGCTGAATTTAATTAATCCAGAAACCAGAAACCTTTGTTTGTCAGTGACTGCTAAATCGAATTATGGAAAAAACTTTTGTTATTTAATTAAGAAAAGCGGATAATTTTTCTTGAACGAAATGGACCGTAGTGGTTTTTTTAAACTATTATTTTATGATATTAGTGTTATTTAAAAAAGTGTATTTATAATAAAAATTACTTATTAATACATTTTTTTTTTTTTTTTTTATGTTACTAAGTCGACAAACAAGCGTACGGCTCACCTGATGGTAAGTGACTACCGTAGCCACATGTACATGAGTACATGATAAAAATGAAATTATTTATTTTAATAGTGGTTTGATTTTCTAAATTTAGCCTGTGATGAATTTCCTTTTACAAGTGCAAATCATAAATATTTAATTTAATAACATAAGAAAGTAACACATGTATGAGCAGTCTTATAAATAAGACTTTCCTCACAACCAGACACACAGTTTTGTCACCCTACTTTCATCTCATGAATTCGTATTGAAATTATCTCCTCTATGGGTAAATTATGTTGCGGGTCGGGTACGGTCTAAGTCCTTGCAAAATTACATACTTTTGTAAAAGATAACGATTTTACGCTACTACCCTTTCTTTTATTACATAGTAAACAGAGAGAGACAAGAAATATTGAGCTTCTACCCTCCCTTTCATTATATAGTGAGTAGAGAGAGACAAAAAATGTTAAGTATATTGGTGCAGTGACCACATCTGAGTGTGTAAACATTTGTGGTTTTGATCATCAGATGTGACAATAATTTATAATGGCTTAATTTTGCGTAATTAAATAAATTAAAACGAGGTTCATTTTAAATTTGTTTATTTTAGAATGTGGCAAAGTTAACCTTGTTGTATGCTTTGTTTGTTTAATATAATTTGTGCCAGTAATTCAATTAACGTTTTCTTCTTGAAATTGTATTAGGTTATATCGTCTGCGTTAGGATTGGTAAAGAAATCCTCACTAGCCTTATATTTTAGCAAGTGTCTTGATCCACAAAGCCTAGATACAAACATGTCACTCAAATCTATGC
The DNA here is from genome assembly GCA_905220545.2 of Melitaea athalia. NCBI lineage: Eukaryota > Metazoa > Arthropoda > Insecta > Lepidoptera > Nymphalidae > Melitaea > Melitaea athalia. Next base: position 3,565,061 of record HG992178.1, on the reverse strand, counting down.
TCTATTTCAACAGAAATCCGATTTACTACGATTGATCCAAACGAAATTGTTATTCAAAAATAAAAAAACTTAACGAAGTATAAAAAAATAAAAGTGTGTGTGTTAGCTCCGACCCACGACTGGAGTTTACTCCTTCAGATCGACTGTCTTATTAGGTACAAAAAAGGCTTACTTTTTTTTTTTTTATGAAACTAGGTTGGCAAACAAGCGTACGGCTCACCTGATGGTAAGACCGTAGCCTATAGACGCCTGCAACACCAGAAGCATCGCAAGTGCGTTGCCGACCCTATCCCCAATCCCCCCCAGGAGCTCTGGTCACCTTACTCACCAACAGGAACACAATACTACTTGAAAACAGTATTATTTAGCTGTGGTCTCCTGTAAGGTCGAGGTACTACCCCAGTCGGGCTGCTCCATATTTTGAGCAGGAAATTTCCTGCTGTGCCCTACCTCAGTTACTAGTCTAAGAAAAAGATTACTACCATATCAAATGGTAAATAAACGAATTAAATAACGCCATCTATCAGCAATGATCGATATCGATATCGAGATGGCGTTATTATAAAACGTCGTCGTCTATCGGGACCATATTAAGTTCCGATAGATGGCGTTACGAGAAACGTAACGAGGTCATTCGTTTAATAGATTTTACTCCTCATATTTTTTTCATACCGGCGGGTGGCCTTAAGAAAATCGATTCTTAAGGAGGAATCTCCAAAAATTATATTTAAAAAAATGTCAAAACAGTGCATTAACTTGAGATACCATGTCATTACTTAACGTTGTCAAACTTAATAACGTTTCTATCGAACTTTAATGAAACAACGAAAAGCGTCCAGCGATGACCCTCGTCAGCAGCTGTATCCCTCTTGTCAAACTAGTAAAAGAGAATTATATGCTATGAAATCGATGTATTATGTAATTGACAACATCAATGAACTAATGCCTCATACGGGATGAAAGGGGTTCGAATATTTAAATTATGTAAATTTACTCCAATAATTTATATTAGGCACTTTATATAATTTAGTGACATTCATCGAGCTTTAAATTTCGTTTTATATGTCTATTTACGTGTTTCCTTTTGAACATAAGTCTCTTTTAATTAGTATATAATTATGTTATGAGATATTTATTTATTTATTTACTAGCTGTGCCCCGCGGTTTCACCTGCGTTGATTTGAGGGAAAAAATGCTTTCCTTTTTTTTAATAGTATAAGATTTAATTAGCTTGATATATTTTCTTTAGTTTACACAAAATAAATTTCTGAACGCACGCATAAATATTTGACCAAAGAGTATATAACCACTACGTTTTATATTTGACAACCAATATATATTATGTCAATCCGTTTTCATTACTGACATTATTATACATTTTTAAATTGTAAAATACGCCACTATCCGTGTATTGTGGATATATGTTGTCGATTCGAAACCTTTATTTAAATACGTTCTTTAATTTTATCGGAGAGTTTACCATATCGACGGGATGAACATTAAATGTTTGACAGTTACGAAACACGAACATAGTTCCATATAAATTTTCATTCCCACCTTTCAACCCCTTACACCCTTTTATTCGCAATAAAAAGTAGCCTATGTCCTTTCTCAGACTCTAGACTATCTGTATACCAAATTTTATTTAAATCTGTTTAGTAGTTTAGGCGTGATTGCGCGACAGACAGACAGACAGACAGAGATACTTTCGCATTTATAATATTAGTATGGATTATTATATATCATGCCAAACAGCTTATATATTTTAAATTTAAATTTTGTACTTAAAAATTGTTGAGATTAAAAGTTTAATTATTTTAGTCGCATTACCAAGTGTATACCCATAACTGACCAAGATAAAGCTAAGAACTTACTAAAATCCTCAATATAAAATTGATTAATACACTCGAAGCAATAAAATTACGTCATACAGAAAAAATGCAAACAAATTAATGTCAACTTAATTACCGATATAACAGTGAAAAACTACAGCTGTCAGCGGTAAAGATTAGCAAAAAAAAAAAAAAAACTGCAAGAATTCAGTTCATTGGATTCTGTTCTTTCGAATCATTAATCAACCGCAAGCGATTGAGATAGAGGTATTAAAAATGGACCACTACGGCTCAACTTGATTGATCTCTCAAAGAAAAGCGATTGGGACTCTTGGTCTTGTTCTTTATAAACCAATAGTGATTTCTACATTGATAGAAAATAGAAAGTTTTGGACGTATCATTAAAATAAACAGTATATGTATATAGTACTTTGTGACTTCACATTAGCTATTGATAACTTTATTAAAGAAATTTAGATCACATAATTTCAGTTATTAGTTTGAAACTATTATTGAACACATTAACCGATTTAGGATCTAAGTACATAATAGATTTCATTATTAACATTTGCATATACAATCAAGATCATTTGACAATAATTGATATTACACGATTATTAATTAACTACCTCTCTGGTGTATTGGTGCATGCCTTGGCAAGATGGTGCCTTAATACCGACGGTTTGCGGGTTGCGGGCACGAATCGATCACGCTCGGGATGGATATTTGTATTTATTCAAATATTTGTTTCCATAGAAGAGATTGTAGAGCAACACATATGCTACTTTTTATCCCGGGATTCCCTCGAAAGCAGGACTTCCAGGGGAAAAACCGTGCCTACCGCGCTCGAATACCTACACCCAGATGGATATGAAATAACCAAACGTTTTCTAGTCTAGTATAAAAATGAGAATAAATGAATAAGTGCATATCTATTTTATAAGGGTTAGGTGCTATGATGCAGCGTCTTCGGTGCGACAAAGCCAGCCCTGCGGTCACCAACCCGCCTGCCCAGCGTGGTGACTATGGGCAAAACACATGAGTTCGCGTCGTATTGTCGGGCGCGAACTTGTGGAGGCCTATGTCCAACAGTGGACTGTGATAGGCTGTAGTGTAGTGTAGTGTGTAGTGTAGGTGCTATGAAGCTTACAAATTGCAAATGAAAAGGGTTAAAAAAAGTTTTCACTGAATCCAGTAGGAAATTTATATTTTAACAATTCTGCAGTTATAAAAAGCTACTCGTAAAATTAGACTGTTATTTAATACTTTCTCCAAAAATTTCTATTTGCGAACTGAACATAAATACGCCAGACGCGAAATTTGTTTTCAAGATCAACAACACTTCGTTTGTCCTCGATCAATATGAACAGACTACAATACTCTCCGACGCTAAGTTTAGTTACTCGGATGAATAATTCGTCACTAGAGAAATTAATTCGTGCAAGAATACGGCCACGTGAGATCCCTTCATATACTATATGTATATTTAAATGTATACAAAAGTTTTATTAAGCTTAAATTTTTATAGTCTAAGCAAAAACCTGAGTGAAGAATACAGACAAATAAATTGGGTTCATACTTGGGCATATTCGTGTGAACTCGTGCAAATATACATATGTCATGTGAGGGTACTTCGAAATTGAGTTACCGTTATAAGATATGATTGATTTTTTCTCCTTTTTTAACATTGAGATATTATTACTAACGTATAGAGAAGACATCGCCGAACACTACTATGTTCCGTTCAACTGCGGTCGGCCGGCCGCACCTCACTCAGTCGCTTGCGAATTTTAGAGCGACGCAGTCGCATTTGGTCGTAATATTTTAAAACGAAATCGTGTAAAGTCTCTTTAAATATGCCCTCGTGTGTGCTGCGATATTGTAGTAATAACTCAACCAATACGTCGAAGTGCAAAGGGGTAACTTTCCATCGGTAAGTAACTATATAATAATTTTAAATCTTAATTTAAGCAAAATGTTTTTTTTTTTTTTTTTTTTTGATCTGGCAATTCTCGTACATAGTACATTTGCCATTAGCAAACGGGAGAAATTTTTCATGTAATATTAAAGGAACGGGAGAAGTTAAATTTAGGAATCATTCAGGGCAGGAATATATATAGGATATTTATGACATTTAGATAATAAATATATAAAATAATAAAATGTATAATTCAAATATATAATAAAGAAATAAAATTACATTCAAATAATATATTACCTATTTTATGCATGTATGACACACTTAATATAAAAAAACTAAATCAAATATATATTTAATGAGCTAAATATTTAAATTTCTATATTATTAGTAATTATATAATCTGAAATTATCTTATATATGTAATATTTTTTTATATATAATAGACAAGTAATTGAGGTTGGAAAAGGGATTTGATATTCTAGTAAGGATTTAAGGAAATCGATACGATCATATAGAGGACAAGAAAAGAAAAAATGATTTGCATCGCCTGTTTCACAACCACACAAACAAGAAGAGTTGTTAGTAATTTTAAGTTTAGAAAGGTGAGCAGGAGTACAAGTATGACCAAGTCTCAACCTTGAAATGATACTAGAGCACCTCCTATTAAAATTCATTGAGAAGAACCATGGTTTTGATAAAATATCAGGCTGAAGGGAGTAATAATAATTACCCTTTTCTTTACTACTTTTTTCCCATAATGTTTTCCAAAATGTGTCAAGATCGAGTTTAGGTATTGATAACAAATCTGAGCAGTAAATCTTATACGGAACAAGGTCACCACATGAAATCGCTTCATTAGCAAGAGAGTCTGCAATAACATTACCTTGTATTCCAGAATGACCAGGAATCCAAGAAAATTTAATATTATAGTTTTTTGATAAGCATATAGATAGTAATTTTCTTATATCAAATATTATGGGATTGTGCTGCTTAATTTTAAACGGGTTCTTTTCTAAAGCTTGTAAAGAGCTAAGAGAATCAGTAAATATTATTGAGTTATTGAGCTTAGCTAATATTATATATTCTAAGGCTTTAAAGATACCCAAGCACTCACCAGAAAAAACTGAAGATTCTGGTGGGAGTTTTACCTTCTGTACAATATTATACTGACAGTGAATGATTCCTACGCCTACTGTACCGTTAACATCATGTTTCGAAGCATCAGTAAATATCAGATGGGAGTTTTTAAATTTTTTGTTAATAATTGCATTAAATTTTTCGTTGGCTATTAAGAAATCCGACTTGGATATACCAATATTCAATATTTGTGGCGATAGAATGAGAGATTCGTATGGACAAGAAAACAAAGGTAACATGTTAGATTGATGTAAAGGTGTAGAAAGAGATTTGAACTTAAAATAGCTGTTGACTAAACATGGATTAGATTTATGTATCCAGTACGATGAATTCGACACAAAGTAAGCTAAAAGATGAAGTTTTTCAATAAGAGGATGATTAGAAAGCTGTAGACGGCGAAAAAGAAATTTATCAGACAAATACTGACGTCGTAATTGTAACGGGGGATCGCAGCACTCGATTTGTAAAGCGTTAATAGGGCTAGACTTCATTGCTCCACAAATTATTCTTAAGCATTTATTTTGAATTTTGTTCAACATTTTAAATCCAGAAAGAAGACCCGGTTCTAATAAGAAGGATCCATATTCCATGACACTCCGTATGAGAGCATTATACACAAGTTTCAAATAAAAGGGATGGGCACCCCACCAAATTCCTGCTAAACACCTTATGATGTTAATTATTTTTTCACACTTACTTGCGATAAAATTGCAATGAGGAATGCCTGTAAGTTTATTGTCTAAAATAACGCCTAAGAATTTATACTCATCTTTTTGTGGTATAATGGTCTCATCGTAATAAACGTGAATTGGAGTGGTTGATCGTTTACGGGAGAATAAAACAATTGAGCTTTTAGATGGGGACAAATTTAGACCATGATCATCAAGCCATTTTTTTAAATATTGAAGAGATGTAGTTAACTCTGTACATGCTAATTCAATGTTATTACTTTTTACATATAATAATAAATCATCCGCATATTGTAAAACCTCAATCTTTCTATCGATACTTAAATCTAGATCATATGTGTATATATTATACAATATGGGGCTCAAAACGGATCCTTGTGGAAGTCCTTTAGAAAGTACTCTAGAATATTTTTGATCACCGTCAATAAGAGAAATCGATCTATCACTAAGCATATTTATAATAAACCGTATAATTTTTTTGGGAATCTGTAGGTATAGAAGTTTTTGTTTGAGAATTGGGATCACAACATTGTCATATGCGTTAGATAAATCCAAAAATGCTGCAAGAACAGAATCATTAACAGAAAAGGCTAACCTGATATCAGTTGTAAGTAAACTAATATTATCTATAGAGCTTCTGTTTCGTCGAAAACCAAATTGAGATGCTGAGAGCAAACCGTTGCTTTCGACGTACCATTCGAGACGATTCTTAATTAATTGTTCACAGATTTTTAGAAGAACAGATGAAAGAGCAATAGGACGATAAGACGAAGCAGAAGAGGGATCTTTATTAGGTTTTAATATTGGAATTATTATTTGAGATTTCCAATTTGAAGGAATGTGACCAGAATGAAAAATAGAGTTTATTAAATTTAAATAAAATGACATGCTTCTGTCATTTAAATGAGCAATGAAAGAATAATAAATACCATCTAGTCCAGGTGCAGAATCTGATACATGTTTTAAAACGTTCTTTAATTCCGACATTGAAAAGGGAGAGTTTAATTCAGATGATTCATTGTAAAAGGCATCATAATCATTTAAGTTATCTTTACAGAAATTAACAGTTGGGGGAGAAATTCTATCAAGAAAATCGTCTATTAGAAAGGATGGAAAAGTTGGAGATGGGGAGGTATTATAAGCCGATCTAAATCTTCTAATGTTTTTCCAAACAGCGGATGAGGGAGTATTGGGAGATAGAGATGCGCAGAATTTTTGCCAACTGTCTCTTTTTTTTCTTTTAAAAAGTAATTTTGTTTTGTTTGTAATCTCCTTTAATGATAAGAGGTTCTCTATAGTCATATTATTTTTAAATATTTTTTCAGCCTTTTTTCTTTTATTTAAATATTCTTTACATTCGACATCCCACCATGGAGGACTTGGAATATAGGAACCCCCATGATTTATATTAAATACCTCATTGGCACTCTCAGTTAATGCATCCAAAAAAATTTGTGCGTCACAAGAATCCTTAATTTTTTCAGATATTTTCTGATTAAGTTTAATGTCAACCTTATTACTAAATTGATACCAGGTATCAGAATTGGCTTTAGATATGTTGTATCTAGGAGGAAGTTTGGTACAATTTTTAATTAATTTACCGAGAGGAAATGAGGTTATAATGGGATAGTGATCACTACCGAATGTGGATGATAAAACAGAACTTGACAGCTGAGATGTAAATTGCGGTGAACAAATAGTTAGATCAACTACACTACTTCCTTCGGATAGGTTTGTACGTCTAGTGGGATTTCCATTGTTAATAACACATAAGTTGTTTCTGTCTAATATGTCTAAAAGTTTATTACCATAACAGGTTGACACGGAGCAGCCCCAAGACTGGTGATGACAATTAAAGTCACCAGTTATAATTAATGGTTTAGGAAGAGATAAGAGGATATCCCCAACTTCATTTAATGTATTGATAGAAGTATGTGAAATATATACAGAAACAAAACAAATTTTATTTACAATAACAGCTAAAATAGAAATTTCAGGACTATGTACAGGAATGGATACTATATTAAAAGGATAGTCTTTCTTAATGAGAAGAGCTACCCCACCATATCCATCTAATCTGTCTTCTCTGACAGTATTATAATTTTTAATATTTAATGTAAAACCGGGTCTAAGCCAAGTTTCACATAATGAAAATAAAAATGGTTTATATTTATTTAATAAATAAATAAGATCACTTTTCTTATTAACTATACTTCTAGCATTCCATTGTATAATTTTGTTGGCCATTATTTATTTTAAGTAAATTTACAAGTAATTCCATTAAAGGGGCAGCGATGGACGGTATATTATTATTGGTCTGGGCAAAGGTTTGTAATAAAGATATAATATCTGATATTTTTAGTGGTTCTTGTGTGGAGGGAGAATCATTTGTAATTGGACTATAATTTCTATCTATTTCATTAAAGCAAAATTCTTTTATGATATTGTCATGTGCAGTTTTGTCATAACCATTTCCAACTTTTATAGGACGGGAGGATTTAGATATTACTGTTTTCTTGTAAGATTTTTGTGGATAATACGAAGTTGTAGAATTACTATTAACATTTTGGAAAGATAATTTTCTTTGAGGACTGGACAAGACTTCAGCAAATGATTTATGTAGTGTAGGGAAAATTTTACTAGCTTCTTGATACGAAACACAATTTTGTGACATATAAAGTTTTATTTCTTTTTGTCTCTTAAGTTCTGGACAAGATTTACTGTTTGCCATATGTTGGCCAGAACATTGACAACAGTAATAGTCATCTACGATATTACATGTGTCGCTAACATGATCTTGACCACACTTTAAACATCTAGGTTTGGAACGACATTGCAACTTTGTATGTCCATAACGACAGCAGTGATAACATTGAATGGTGGGAAAAACATATAGGTCTACGGGTAGGGAGTTGTAACAGATAAATATTCTTTTTGGAAGTACCTTACCATCAAAATACACCACTACCGACTGGGTGGGTTTCCAAGTTGGAGATCCATCAACAATAGTTTTATAATTTAAACGTCTAATTTTAACAATTTTACCACAGCCAACAGGGGTTGAGATATTCGACATTATTTCCTCAGGAGACCAATCTGTTGGAACTCCTTTAATGACACCTATTCTTAAAATGTTAAATGAAGGGACGTATGCTTTATAATTATTTTCTGTTATAATACTATTGTTTATAAAGGAGTTGGCATCTAGGTAATTAGTAAAAGAGACAGACATACGGTTACGACCAATTCTTTTCACACTGCCATTGACTACGTTATAAATCTTATTTTTCAAAAGAAAATTTCCAAAGGTAATTGGATGCAATATAGTTCCGTCATTATCGGAGGATTGAATCTTCTGTACATGAATAATGTAAGGAGGCGCGTCTAATTCATTATAAAGATTTCGACTAATAGAAGAATTTGGTTTACTGCGCGAATCAACAACTTCTGGATTATCAGATTGTATTAAAGGCTGCTTTGTAATTGAAGGATTTGTTATGTCTTTACCATCATCAGATTTATCTGACTCTACACAACAACATCCAATGTCCTTTTGGTTTCCAACATTTTTCCTTTTCTTTCTGTTACAATTTTTACATATTTTATTTAAACGACGTTTTAAAAATTTTTTTTTTGATGATTGATCAGTATCCATGCTAGAGTCTTCATAATTTTCTATAGTGATATAACTACCAGGTTCGGGAACTTTGCATGTTCCCCCGGGATCGGGTGGCTCATTCATATTAGAATAGAAAGAAAACTTACCAACTAAGACTGCTAACTAATTATAATATATTATACAAACTAAATTAATAAAAAAATACTATAGAAAACTGATCTGAATGAATAAATTATAAAAAACTATTAATTAATGAAGAACTCAAAAAAAGACAACCGCGCGCCTTGAAATTTCCCGCCGTTTTTTCAAGCAAAATGTTTAGGGACGCCATTTTGCGTCATTTGTCATTGTGAAAAATAGCATCTCTAAGCAGCTAAGCGCTGCATGTTTTAATAATTTGTTTAGACAACAGTCGCTATGTAGCGCTGCAGCACCGATTGAGGTGACCGGAGCTCTCGCCACGCCCACCCCCCGCGCTCTTGCCGTCAAGATGTGACACGTTTTTTGTTTGGTATAGCTTCTCTATACGTTAGTAATAATATCTCAATGTTTTTTAAGATCATATTCCCAACCAACTGCTTTTGTCTATTAGTTGTAAGCGTTGTTGGTCTATGCTTCGAATTCGACGTCATTTAATTGACCTCTGTCACAAGCACTACCTTTAAGCTGGGCATCGTGATAAGCGTACAGTCTGCCTGATAATAAGCGGTTACATGGTGGACAGGAACGCCTGCAGCGTCCGTTTTCAACCAACTAATCTATGGTCTTGCGTACTAGCGATAGATTTTTTACACAATTTGTATAGAACTTACGTCAAAATTATGTCTAGTAAGAAAATTCAGAAATAGACAGAATATATTATGTGCATTACAAGTGCGTAAAAAATTAATTTCTGCATTACTTAGGTAATTATATTAAAACTAATTTTTACACATTATTTTTATTGAAGTGAAACTTCTTTAGGAGCATAAGGGGTAAAATTTGAGCGACCGGTAACGCGGCAGCGGCAGGGACAGTTAGTACTTGGATGGGTGACCGCCTGGAAATACCGCGTGACGTTGGCCTTTTGTTTTGTTTTAATTAGTTTTTTAATCATAGTTTTCTAATTCATAGTTTCTTTTGAATTCGTTTGCCAAAAAAGTTTCACTTCTGACATGTGTATGTTTTACGCACGCAATTTTTTTTTTAAATTTAAACTGTACCTAAGTCATTGTTTTCTCAAATAATATAAAACGTAAAACCGTCTCGAATAATTACTATTTTATATGTATAACAATCCAGCCAATCTTCTTAGTAACTTATAATTAAATATTTTCCAGAAAGATCTGTATTTAAGTGATTTGTGAATGTTCCAAGCATTCACTCATTTAAACAAAGGGTTCAAAACTTTACGAAAATAACAAAGTGCTATAATAGCGTGCTTAGGTTCAGATATACGACTTATTCTAAATGATAATCTGTGTTTATTTTAGATTAAGAATCATTATGAGAACAGTAAAATTATTTAATTGGCTTCTAAAACGTAAATCTTATGTAATGGAATATTACTACACCTTTTTAATAATATCAAATTATTTTTGTGTTAATTTACACAATACAGAGGTATGTTTGTTTGTTGTATCACCCTAGTGGTATAAAAAAAAGAAATAATCGAATTCTATTATCGGTAACGTAAAGTTAACATTTATCATCATAGGCCTTTACGTCTATTACAGACGATTCAATCAGTGCCTGAAGAGCATTTTTTCTGATGGCTGTACAAGCCGATACGGGAGCGGCAGACTCTACCACACACCGAACAGGGAAAAGATGCGCTAGTGTCACAATTGTCGCTGTTTTGATGCTTTTTAATTCTCCTGTTCGATAAGAGTCCAAACCAGGCTTCATCATGGTGTTTTTGACCATCCTTCACACTCTTACGCCATTGGTCTCTGTTCTCGGCTAGTTTTTCCCAGTTATTGTGGTTTATGTTAAAAGCCACCATATCGCGCTTGGCGCAGTCTTTAAAACGAAGCAAAGGCCTCCCAACGTCCCTCTTTGCATCCGCAATTGCGCCGAGCATGATCTGCCGTGGAAGTCGGGAGGGATCCATCCGGTGCACATGCCCCAACCAACGCAGCCGACGCTGTTTAAGCATGGCAGTTAGACTAGGTAGCTGCGCTATTTCTAGAACCCTCTCGTTGGTCACTCTGTCTTTCCAACTTATACCCAGGATGGTCCGTAAGCAGCGCATGTAACATTTATAATGACATTCATATAAACAATATCAATATGTTACATTTTATAATTGTATAAAAATAAATATTAAAAATTATTCCATCTTGGAGATGCCGCCATGTTGGATTTAGAATGACGTCAAAAAGTTAACCATGCATTGACATCCAAATTGAACTTGTATATAAAATTACAGCTCAATTTGCTGAGAGTTCACCTGAACAAACATACATACATACATACATACATACATACATACATTGCAAATTAAATAAAATCTTGTAAAAATAGCTCTGCTGTGACGAGAACCATACATCGAGAAAGAGGCCGCGGACAAAAGCTAGTCATACATAAATATTTTTATATTACATTACTCAAACGATCATATCCAATAAGCTAGAGCCTATTTTATTACGGGAAACGTAAGAGAAGTAAACAACTCTTTTTACTAAGGGGATAAAATTATTCGCCAACTCGATATTTCTGGCTTACATCGCATTTTCCTTTGCGAAACAAGAAAGTCACACAATTACTCCGTCGATCCCTGGAGGTTGAAAATTCTTCGTTCATTTCGGCCAAGATTGGGCAAACAATTTCATCGAATATTGGCACTTGATCAATGTTTTTATATGATGTTTGGATTGGTCGAATGGGTTTGTCAAATATTGTCGATTTGGTGGCAATTTTATAGCGTTAGTTCTACTGTTGTTTTATTTATGTTTGAAAGCAAGCTCAGTGTTATATTATCGAGTAAATTATTGGATTTAAGTAAAATATGTTATTTTCTATTGCATACTTATACATTGTTAAACTTAGGAAATAAAAAAAAATACTTTTCAAACATACAATGATCATACGTATGTTCTAAAAAGTCACGATCACGATTCAGCCTGTAATATCCCACTGTTGGGCATAGGCCTCTTCCCCATGTAGGAGAAGGATCGGAGCTTAATCCACCACGCTGCTCCAATGCGGGTTGGCGGATATATTCCCTACTATGAGTAACGTTCTAAAAGTATTTTGAATTAATTAAAACCTACGTATACATTTGTTGTCAGAAACTTTCCATACATTTTACCTAAATTAAAACCATAAAATAACAAATCCAATGATAAACAGTGCCTTAGATTATTTCTTATTAATGGCACGGACCAATAGACAATAGTGAAATATTTGATCAAACCTTTGAACTAACTTTTTCGAGGCTTTATCAGATAGCTATTCTTTTTCATTGTACAAATTTGGCGGGTTTAGGTATGTCTGTTGCAATCACATGAGGGATGTATTGTAGTTACGGGGCCTATACATATCTCTATTCTCTTTAGGCTCAACAACGAATTTGAACGTATGGTCGAAAACATTGGCAATGTTTTCCTCTATATTTTCTATGGCAAGGGAGTATTTAAGATTCAGGTATTTTAAAAGCTGCAAGCGAGGTTTTTATAGAGTTGTTACCGTTGCGTAGGTATTTGTGATGAATTCAATTACTGCTTTTTATATTCAATTAACTGAACTGGTGATCTTCGTATCACTAGTTTTTTTTTTTTTTTTGAGATATGCTGAGTAGTTTTTGTTTCCGTTGATGATGTTAGCAGTTTAGTCCTTACCGATGTAAATTAAAGTCGGTTTTTTTTTGTTCGATAAATCAAATTATCTTATAAATATTTCGTTATCATTATAAGTTTAACTGGTAGGGCACAGCAGGAAATTTCCTGCTCAAAATACGGTGCAGCCTGACTGGGGTAGTACCTCGACCTTACAGAAGATCACAGCTAAATAATACTGCTTTGTTTGCTTCTTATGTTCCTGTTGGTGAGTAGGGTAACTAGAGCTTATGTGGGGAATTGGGGATAGAGTCGGCAACGCGCTTGTGATGCTTCTGGTGTTGCAGACGTCTATAAGCTACGGTAAACGCTTACAATCAGGTGAGCCCTACGCTTGTTTGCCGACCTAGTTATGTAAAAAAAGTTAATTTTTGTATACCTACCAAGAAAAAAAATTTCACATTCCCCAGTAAAAAGAAATCTTACGTCATTCTCAAAAAAATGTGACAAAAAAATCCTTACACATAGCTATATAAGACATTTTCACCTAATCTTTTGTAAATTAATTTTATTCCCTCCAATTTGTACGCGAATAAATAAAATGTAATAAAACACGTCTTCACATGTCGGAAAGTTGTTCATCTGTCGGATTGTTGAAAATTTCGTAGCACGAGTAATTTTAACGCAAAACATTAAGCAAATTAGAAAGATTTTAACGGATTGCGTGGTTTGAACTTGTAGGTGACGACTGACGAGTGATTTTGTGTTTCTCTTTAGTAAAAAATATGCAATATTACATTAAAAAATTTAAAAATTTCTAGTATTTTTAAATAATTCTTTTATAAACAAATTAAACATTTCTTTTTATTTGATACAGCCAGTAGGTAGTTATACTTTCGAAACTATTTTATTGATTCCTGACGAAATTCAATTAATATAAAATTCTGATCATAAGAAAGTATGTTCTAAAGACGAGTCAATAAGAAACTCTTCTTCTCTTACAAGATGAAATCGACTAAAACGTAAAAAGGTTTTGAGACAAAACAAACACATCAACTTACGTTAAGTGTAAATTCAAAATTCCAAAGGTCACTTACGTTTAAACGACACCTGGGGACGAAAATCTTCAACATCAGATTAGCTGGTACCAGGTCAATACCTTGTTTCCTTATATTACTGCCCTAGCTTCTGCGCGCCACTTCGTCCGCGTGGAATAGGACCAATTCTGTCATACATGATTTGTGCGAAACTTTAACCGTTTACGCAGCGGAAGCTCTCAAAAGGAAAAAAAACCCCGATTTTGAAACATTCTTCATTGGTGCTACGCTCCTGTTGGTCTTAGCGTATTGATATATAGCCTATAGCCTTCATCGGTAAATGGGCTATCTAACACTGAATTTTTTTTTCAAATCGGACCAGTAGATCCTGATATTAGCGCGTTCAAACAAACAAACAATCAAACAAACAAACAAACAAACAAACAAACAAACAAACTCTTCAGCTTTATTATATTAGTATAGATTCCTTATATTACTGCCCTAGCTTCTGCGCGCCACTTCGTCCGCGTGGAATAGGACCAATTCTGTCATACATGATTTGTGCGAAACTTTAACCGTTTACGCAGCGGAAGCTCTCAAAAGGAAAAAAAACCCCGATTTTGAAACATTCTTCATTGGTGCTACGCTCCTGTTGGTCTTAGCGTATTGATATATAGCCTATAGCCTTCATCGGTAAATGGGCTATCTAACACTGAATTTTTTTTTCAAATCGGACCAGTAGATCCTGATATTAGCGCGTTCAAACAAACAAACAATCAAACAAACAAACAAACAAACAAACAAACTCTTCAGCTTTATTATATTAGTATAGATTTAGTTCATTTCATTGCAAGTGAATTATTAAAATAATAGTAAAAATTAAATAAAATCATTAATAAAGTAAGTTGGAAGGTTAAAAAAATGACAAAAATTTCGCTTGGTCATTGAATTTGTGTTTGACGACGCGTTGGCGCAACGGTCAAAGCACTGGTTTGTGGCTGTTGAGTTGGCGATTGTGGGTTCAATCCCCGCACATGAGAAACATTCGTATTGGCCATACAGATGTTTGCCGTGATCTGGGTGTTTGTGCAGTCCTTGTGGGCCTCCCCACCTGGAGAGCACGTTAAACCGTCGGTTCCGGTTGTTATCTTTTTTTATGTAACTAGGTCGGCAAACAAGCGTACGGCTCACCCGATGGCAAGACCGCAGCCTATATACGCCTGCAACACCAGAAGCATCGCAAGCGCGTTGCCGACCCTATCCCCAATCCCCCCCAGGAGCTCTGGTCACCTTACTCACCAACAGGAACACAATACTGCTTGAAAACAGTAATATTTAGCTGTGGTCTTCTGTAAGGTCGAGGTACTATCCCAGTCGGGCTGCTCCATATTTTGAGCAGGAAATTTCCTGCTGTGCCCTACCTCAGTTAAACAACTTGTACACCTGATAGCGATCGTTACTCATAGTAGGGAATATATCCGCCAACCCGCATTGGAGCAGAATGGTGGATTAAGCTCTGATCCTTTTCATACACGAGGAAAGAGACCTATACCCAGCAGTGCGATATTACAGGCTGAAGCGTATTGAATTTTTGGGTTTTTTATTTTTTATTTCAAATATTCTCACCGATAAGCTATTTTGACAAGGTATAATCATACCTTATAGCTTAGTAACAAAAAGGACTCATTAAGACGATTATCGAAAATATCCTTCTATCAATTTATTCGTAAATTGACCCATGACTGAGGTTTAATAGAGTGTACAGTTAATGTAGATAATTTTCGTTAAATCCGGATGTTGCTAAAGTACGAGCTCATCTTTAAGTCAGGGTTTAAGAAGGTCCAAGGTCGGGTGGAGTGAAACTAGAACTCATTAGGGCAAGTTAAGTACTCCGTGAAAGGCATTAGCACTTTTCTTGTGTTAGCTTCTTGAAGCTACGTTTTCATTCTACCGTCGTTCCGTTCCGTCGTTTGCAAGTCCTTGCTAATATAAGGATATGAAGCTAATATTTTGACTTTAGATTTTCTACTTTTGTTTTTTCTTTTCTATATGCGTGCTTATTAACGTAATAATCGAATATTTCTAAATATTTAAAGTGAAACTTTTATTACATCGTCACAAACTTTTTCGTCTGTGTGTTGTTGCATGTTGAGTGACGGTCGGCCGCGCGGTAAGATTGATAAAGCAATTTTTATACCCTTAATGGATAGAAAAAAAGCTTCACTTTTACCGTGGTTTCATAAAACCACACAGGGTTTTTTGAAATGAATCTTCTTTACGCACGCTTAATAAACGTAATACGTAACGTACGTTTACTGCAGCCGATGGATCGAAAAAAACCCATAATTACTTAAAAATTACTTTAATTACTTGAATTAAAGTTATATAAAAAAAAAATGGCTTGGAGAGTAAGCTGGTGAATGAGTGACGAGAGCGTTATGAAAAGTGTGATCGGGCGAGGCGAAGAGAAGTCGAGAGGGTATAAGTTAGTGAGGATAGAAGAAGAGATAGTTACATTTCGTAAGTTTTACTTCAGTCGTGTAGTCTAAAGATTTTTGTTATAACTTGTGTATATACAAAAGCATATCTTGAACAAAGAAAGATCAATAGATACATCGAGGTCGAGTACAATGATGAGTTGAGTAGTAAGTAATGGTATTATGGTGTTCTAAAAGAGTGTCAACTAAATCCTATTTCTAAGACTCCACTTTCCACTCGTCTACGTCACAATCTTGTCATAATGCTATATTCTCGAAACTCAATATTTGTGGATGAAATAAGAGTTTTGGGATATAAAATGTTCTGTGTTCAAATATTATTTTCAATACGAAACTGTTTCTATTAAAACTGTATACAGAAAAAAAATGCTGATTCCTATCATCAAAATTTAATACTAAATTGATAGTAATCTTGTATTTAAGTTCAACATGGTACAAGTCATGTCTTTTCTAAAAGTTAATCATTTTCTATACATCATTTCGCGCTGACATTATTCTTCATCAGACGTAAATTATTTAAACTAAAATAAAAAGGCTATACGCATTTAGTAGGTATATCTATTACAAATATTGGCTTAATATTTCAAGATAATCTATACTAATATATAAAGCTGAAGAGTTTGTTTGTTTGAACGCGGTAATCTCTGGAACTACTGGGCCGATTTGAAAAATTCTTTCACTGTTAGATAACCCATTTAACGAGGAAGGCTATAAGCTACGTATCATCATGCTAAGACCAATAGGAGCGGAGTCCACGCCGACGAAGTCGCGTGCAGAAGCTAGTATAAAACATAAAATTATATACGTTATTACGTCTTACACGCTTACGAAAATTTTCCGTCAATTTTCAATCATTTTTTATATTGTTGTGTAGAGCAATAACTAGTACATGTTCGATGACGCACAATAGATCTATCACTCGACGTCTTAGATGCCATAAAAACCATGTGACAAAGGCCTCTTGAGTTCTACGCCTTGATTGATGGAACCGTCCTGTCCTTCGTATTTATACTACACGATATTTGAGATAAGCCATTTTAGACACGACAAGTTCAGCCGGCTATTACTTACGACACAAGCAGTAAGTTGCTTACCTTATTAACAGACGACCGCGTGTAAATATTTAAATAAAGTTGGCGTAATTACATATATTATATATTTCGCTGATTGTCATTTATGATTAATCTATACTAATATTATGTAGCTAACAACTAACTGTTTGTATGTTTGTTTATTTGTTTATACGCGCTAATCTTAGGAACTGTTGGTTCGAATTGAGTTATTATTTGTGTTTGATATTTACTGATAAAGGCTCTACTTTTCCTCAAATTAACGTGGATGAAAAAGTCGGGTATTTCTAGTATTTTCATAAGCCATATACACGTGTTGTGTTGAAGTCGTTTTGTGTTTTTGAACATCTAAAACTGAATCCCATTTTCGAGATATCTTTGAGTTAGAGAATAATTGGTCGAAAGTCAGATAGTAACACAAAAAGATACAAAGGAATCTATTAAAAGTTAAACATAGTATCTAATACTTTAGGAATATTCAAGTTATGTAATATTATGATTTAGAATTTGGGGTACGGCTTAGAATTCAATAAAGTCTATCAATTGTATTGATTTATTACTTGACTAAATGATTGAAGAACGAAGTGATTTCTTGTTCTAATTCAGCATACTTTAACACCTAATCTACTAATGCTTGGCATTCTTGGATACGGTAAAAAAGTTTGATAAAAATGTAAAAACATGGGTGTGCTTTAGACCACACGACTGAAGTAAAACTTCTTTAGCTAAATCTAACTTACATCTCCCTCTCAACTTCCGTTCGCCTCGCGATTACACTTTTCGTAATACTCTAATCACGCATTTAACAGCTTACTCCCCAATTCAATCGTGCGTAAATAAGTTTTACTTCAAATGTGCAATCTTCTAAGATTCTATTATATTTTGAAAGTCTAATTTCAAAATTTTGAAAGTATTTTAAATAATATTTTAAATTCATCGTTACATATCGTTTCTTGTAAAACATTTTTTCATTATAGCCGTTTACAGGTTACGTCAATAACAAGTCCGATATTAAACCCTCGACTGATTGATAGTGTTCAAAGAACTGATACAAGAGACGTAAGAAACTAAGAATAGGCCAGTAAAATTACGGACCTATTCTTAATTAATTAATTATATTAAAAATATTGTTTTTACCGTAGTAATATTGGAATTTTTTTCTGCTTTATTACTTTCTGCTTTACTGCGAAGTGTTCTAGTGTAGTGGTGTGAAAAATGCTAGGAGATGACATTTGGTCGCTATTAATGTGCAATGGCAACCTATCAAGTTAGATTATAAAATTAGGCCAAAATATTATGCTATGATTAATCAAAGGTTTAGCGTTTTTATTTGACCCAAAACTCACACTCCACGACCAATATATCTTCTTGATGTCTCTTGTTGAGTTCTGTCTTGGATTTTTCCTGGGGAACGTCAAAGACCTTCACTGTGCCAATCCTATTCACCTTATTTGTACTGCATTGGTTCGAGTAAAGCTCGAAACCAATGCATGTAATTGGAATCCACACGACAGTATCCGCGCTCTCAGATTTGTCTTTAATTAATGTCAGGCTTTGTACTGTTTTAATTAAAGTAAATATAAATAAATAAATAGTAGTAGTCGATTTCACCCTCTTAAATTAAGCCCCCTCCCTCACCCATCGCTCACTATCGGTATCGCTTTTCTTTAACAGTAATCAATCATCGAGAATGTCCGAACTTTACGAAGATAACGATTGATTTAAACTAGAATAGTTTGCTTACCAAAAATAAATTTAAGCACTATACAAGGCCTATTTTTAATACCACTACTGTACGTGTACTTTAAATGTACATAAATATAAATATAATATACACAATGCACACACGGTCGTCTGTTCCTAAAGTAAGCAACTTAATGCTTGTGTTATAGGTAACAGCCGACTGGTCTAGCTACATATTTTTTTTTTCGATAAACATACATATAAATAATACATATATAAATAAATATGTATATAACACCCAGACTCGAGGTGGGAATCGAACTCACAACCCCCGGAACAGAAAGCAGGGTCACTACAAACTGCGGGCTAGTCTAGGCTAGTAGTAGACATACATAATTATGTGTCGCCACGCTGATACAGTACGCCACAAAATCTGCCTGGAGCAGTCGCCGTTGAGGAATGTTCATTGAAAGGCGATCATTATATATATTTTTTATTGCACTAAGTAATTTAACCAGTCATTATAATATAGGAAGTAGACAAGGGCGAACTTATTTCTAAAAGAGATCTCTTCCAGTCAACGCATAATCACCATCATCAATCATTTATCATCTTTTAAAGACAGCGAATTTTTTTCCCTTTAAATATACATTTATAGGCTTTAAAACGTTACGCTACGACTCATGAAATGGAATGAAAATATTTATTTGGGCATAAAGAGATAGCTCACACTAAAGGAACGAACGTTAAAAATTACATTCCCAATAAAAACAACTATTAAAATGTTAAGGTAACAAAAAAATCAATCAAATAATAAATATTTACAACCTTAAAAAATAACCTTATTAAATAATTTATAGAATCGAAAAAAATAACAAAAATATGTGTATGAAATATATGTAAAATGTATGTCTGAACTGAAATAAATGAGTCTATAAACGTTAGGAAAACACTCGCACTACTACATTAAAACGATTGTTTGATGTACTAGTCTAATAATTATATTTTGATTGATTACCTCAATATAAAGTTATTAATGGTTTACAGTTTTACCTACACAAACAACGAAAGCTTACAATAAATAACGTTAATGTTCAGACGAGGTCAACCCTTTCTCGAAAATAAAACAAGTTCTGAAGCAGTGCAAACTTAGCACCTCATCGATGGAATTTTGGGTCGAAAATGACCTTAATCGATAGGTCTACGTTAGGTCCGTATAGGTCCACTAAATTTTTCGTTAGGTCCGCTATAGTTTTTTGATAAATATTTTTTTAAATTTAGGTTAAAAAAAATGCAATTTTAGCACCCCATCCAAGGATTTTTAAAATCAAAATGACCTTAATCGATAGGTCTACGTTAGGTCCGTATAGGTCCACAATAATTTTTGTTAGGTCCCCCATAGTTTTTTAGCTGCTAAAATACGAATTTTTTTTCCAAAATTTTAAAAATTATTTATAAAAAAACTAAAGAGGACTTAACGAAAAATTTCGTGGACCTATACGGACCTAACGTAGACTTATCGATTAAGGTAATTTTGATTTCAAAAATCCTTAGATGGGGTGCTAAAATTGCATATTTTATTTAACAAATTAAAAAAAATTATTTATTAAATAACTATAGGGGACCTAACAAAAATTATTTTGGACCTATACGGACCTAACGTAGACCTATCGATTAAGGTCATTTTGATTTTAAAAATCCTTGGATGGGGTGCTAAAATTGCTTTTTCTTTACCTAAATTAAAAAAAATTATTTATTAAAAAACTATAGCGGATCTAACGAAATATTTACTGGACCTATACGGACCTAACGTAGAACTATCGATTAAGGTAATTTTAATTTCAAAAATCCATAGATGGGGTGCTAAAATTGCATATTTTTTTTTACCAAAATTAAAAAAAAATTATTTATTAAAAAACTATAAGGGACCTAACAAAAATTATTGTGGACCTATACGGACCTAACGTAGACCTATCGATTAAGGTCATTTTGGTTTTAAAAATCCTTGGATGGGGTGCTAAAATTGCATTTTTTTTAACCTAAATTTAAAAAATTATTTATTAAAAAACTATACCGGACCTAACGAAAAATTTAGTAGACCTATACGGACCTAACGTAGACCTATCGATTAAGGTCATTTTCGACCCAAAATTCCATCGATGAGGTGCTAAGTTTGCACTGCTAAGTTCTGATGGAAAATTTCCAGAAAGTTCGACGACTTCGACGAAAAAAAATAACTTCTACATTCAAACTAATGACTCAAGCTGAACAAGATTTAGCTCCGTCTTATGGGAAAAGTTATGTTTCGCTTAACGTATTTTTAAACTTGTACTTTACCTACATATAATACTTTCATAGAATTTAGTTAAAGAAAATAATGTGAATCATGATCAGGCAAATGATTCCTGTATTTCTGTTATACAATATAATAATGTTGTTAGAGAACGTTTACAGAGTATCATTACACCAACTTAGTGCTTGTGTTATTTGTAAAAGTCGGTATAGCTACAATTTTTTTTCTCATTTCGATGCATATACGCACATCATTAAACCCAGACTAGGGACGGGTGTCAAATACACAAATTCAGGAACAGAAATTAGGGTCACTGCAAATACTGCGCCTATAGGCTATACGAATATATAAAAAAAAACTTTGTACTCCTTTTTACGGAAATTGCGCGTACGGAGGAGTGTGAAATTTCGCACACTTATAGTTTATATAGAGAAGGAGTGCATAATGCTAATATTTTTTTTACATTATACATAAAATGATAAAATATACATTAAATTAATAAAAAAAGCACTACACACTACCATGTATTTGACACACACACGCGTATTATACTATTTTGTTGATTGTAAAAGTCTGTAGTCAAATTGAAATTTAAAAAAAAAAAGGTTCTTTATTTTCATAACTATTTGGTTTTCTTTAATTTAAATTTTTTATTATGGTCGAATTTCGACCTCTGGGCGACCACTAGTTAAATATAAACACCCAAACCATAACGGTATGCTTTTGTACCATATACCATAAAAACATCTGGATGGTCTTAATTTATACATACCTATTTGTAACTTACATCGCTTGAAACTACAGTCACTAACGAATTAATCAGTTGCTATAAGCATTTTAATAATAAAAAAGAAAAAAAAAACTAAATAAAACCTTTTTACATTTTAAAAACCAAAAGACATTTATTTAAAACTTTCGTAAAGCTTAAAAAAGTAACAAACTTAAAAGATTTCAACAGGACTAAGACTTTGAAGGCGTATTTAAATGCAAGCGATAAATTTCATCAGCTTAATTAAGATTTCTTCGTGAAAATAGAAAGGGTGATTCATTTGCTTACAACGGCTAATTTATTGGACCGTTTCCGTTAGAGCGGAATATTTAATGTATCCGCTCAATTATTTAGTAATTTGTGAACTAATGTAGTTAGTAGTTAGTAGGAACTGTGATATAAAACGTTTACTAGAAGTATTCAAAATCTGGAGTAGCAAGACTGAATAAGTACTAACTGAGGTAGGGCTGAGGTTAGGTTTGAGCAGGACACAGCAGGTTTCCTTCTCAAAATATGGAGCAGCCCGTCTGGAGTAGTACCTCGACCTTATAGAAAATCTCAGATAAATAGCACTTTTTTCAGGCAATGTTGTGTTCCTGTTGGTGAGTAAGGTAACCAGAGCTCCTGGGGGGGACTGGGGATGGGATCAGCAACGCGCTTGCGATGCTTCTGGTGTTGCAAACGCCTATAAGCTACGTTGATCGCTTACTATCAGGTGAGCCGTACGCTTGTTTGCCGATCTAGTTACATAAAAAAGTACTAGAAACTTACAGAAGATCACAACCAAATAATGCTGCTCTCAAATAATGTTTTGTTCCTGTGGTGAATGATGTCGACATAGTTCGTGATTGCGTTGTATTGGTTGTCAGCGTAGACAGAGAAATACTCTATCTACGGTTGTAAGGGTAAGGTCGGGCAACCCACTTTTGAAGCTGGTGTTGCAAGCTTCCATAAGCTCTAGTAACCGCTTACCATAAAGTTGAATGTACGCATGTTTGCCATCATAGGGAAATAAAAAAAATGTTGTCTAAAAATTTATATTGTCTCTTGACGTCGCCTTTAAAATGAAATAGTGAATATATGTTTTAACGAATATATTATGTAGTCATATAATACTCTGAAATAGAAAATGAACAAGAAATATTTTTTGTCATTAAGATTTAAAAATTAGAGTCATAACAATAACTTTCTCACATAAAAAAGTGTCATTAAACCTTATTTTGAAAAGTAAATTTTTGGGTACGAAGGCAAAATCTTTATAAGAGGTTAAAATACTATGAGAAGAAAAAAATAATAAAAACCTTTTTAGCCAGTTCATTTGTCCTTTGTTCGTAACAATTTTCATCTATCCCTTTCATACATATATCTTTCTCGCTCCCACTCGTGAACTTTTAGTCGAACTTTATACATACCTAAAGAAAAAATTGATATCTTGTTCTACCTAACAATTTCCAAGTTTTCCAGGTACGCTTATTATTTAGTCTGGGTCTGACAGGTAACTGATTTTAACGTGAGGCGAGCTTACAATTTAATAACAGTAATTTGTAAATTTGTAATTTCTCGAGCGTGAGTTGTTCCTTTTCAAATTTTACTTTAACAACTAGGAGAAGTTTTATATTGCATGTCCAAAACCGAGATTTTAAACTTACACGATAAGATTAAGATACTCATTATCGTTATAAATAAATCTATACTTTAATATAATAAAGCTGAATAGTTTGTTTGTTTGATTGTTTGTTTGTTTGTTTGTTTGAACGCGCTAATCTCAGCATCTACTGGTCCGATTTGAAAAATTCTTTCAGTGTTAGATAGCCCATTTATCGAAGAAGGCTATAGGCTATATATCATCACGCTAAGACCAATAGGAGCGTAGCGCCAATGAAGAATGTTTCAAAATTGGGGTTATTTTTCCTTTTGAGAGCTTCCGCTGCGTAAACGGTTAAAGTTTCGCACAAATCATGTATGACAGAATTGATCCTATTCCACGCGGACGAAGTTGCGCGCAGAAGCTAGTTAGAAATAAAATCTACAAAGTCAACAGCCTTAAGTATGACATAGGATGATATGTTCTCCAATCAACAAGTAACAACAACAGATCGATAAACATGTCATTGTATGGCCTATACAAACATTTGTCATCTGTGAGAATCGACTCTGCGAACTGCCAGCGCATCAGCCAGTTGCTTTGACCCCTGTCACTGTCACTTCACGTTAAAGAAAGGAATTTCATTATCCTGTAGCTGTAATAAGGACCAACTCAATACTTTTGCGTCATGCATGTCCAAATAAATGGACAGAGTTAATTTCTAAACATTACAAAAACTTATTTAGTGTTTTTAGATTCCTAATATAGATTTCGTTTAAAATTCTGAAAATACAGACTCTTAAATTTAAATAAAATACTAAATTGTATTATTTATATAGATAAACTTAAAAATAATAATTAAAATAAAAGTTTCTTTTTATAAAAATTAATCTTTAGACGTGCTTATATTGACACGTACCGGTCACTAATTGTAACTATCGGTAAATATTTGGTACATAATATTATGTGTATTATTGTAAAATTTCGATATAAATGTATAAGTAACATATCACATAGTTGGAACACTAATTAATTTTAATCATCATAATACCGATGACTGATCTATCCGCAAATATTCATCATCATCATTTCAGCCTATCGCAGTCCACTGCTGGACGTAGGCCTCCACGAGTTCGCGCCAAAAATGGCGTGAACTCGTGTGTTTTGCCCATAGTCACCACGCTGGGCAGGCGGGTTGGTGACCGCAAATATTAAATAATATAAAATGTGCGATGTCTTGCTGGCTCGAGTTGAAACAATAATCTTTCGGT
Source organism: Melitaea athalia (assembly GCA_905220545.2). Classification (NCBI taxonomy): domain Eukaryota; kingdom Metazoa; phylum Arthropoda; class Insecta; order Lepidoptera; family Nymphalidae; genus Melitaea; species Melitaea athalia. The sequence continues at coordinate 3,539,899 of HG992178.1, read as the reverse complement.
ATAAGTTCGAAATTGCTTGCAGTTATAATTCCTTAAAGCACGTGCCGCAACGAGCTTAACGAAACTTTATCATGTTTCATATGAAACTTTTGGTTCTCGTTCTCTGGATTTTAAGCTGATAATAATTATGTTCGGAAGTACGATTATTTTTAAATGTAGTTATTTTTAGAATGATATTGTCCGATTTAATGAGCTTTTTAAAATAAAACTTCTTTCTCTTTCTTCTTAACGCACGCTTGACTTAGGGAGTAAGCTTGTAAAATTCGTGATAAGAGCGTTACGAAAAGTATGATAGGGCGAGGCGAACGGAGCAAGAGAGAGAGGTGCGAGCACACATTTTCTTTCTATAATTTCCTCATATCCAGTTACGTTTCTTATATCTAAGACACAGTGCAGGCATATTGTGCAGAAGCTTTACTTCAGTCGTGTGGTCTAAAGTACCCTCGTTTTTTTTGGTTCCTTGAGTTTACTTTTCGTTAGTTACAAGTGAAATAATGTTCGTCCGAAATGAATGGTTCACCATGCTTTCTAATTCGTTTTTAAAAAATGATTTGGATCGAAAATCAGCAACGCAAAGTTTTTTTGTAACGACTAACAATACGTAATAATTTGATAAAATATATTTAATAAAATTCTGTGTTAAAAACATACATATTATACATCTTAACATTTTGTATTAATTATTATTGTTTTATTGGATTTTATAAGTGATTTGTATTTGTTTTGAATTTATAATGTTGATAACTTATCATTTTATTGCTTTAGAGTGCTTTTATATAATAGTAATTGGTGGAAACTTTGCTGGATTTTGTAAAATTAATTTGTGTTAATGTAATTTATTATGTACATCTGTTTGTTTCCCAAATATTAAATAAATAAATAAATACATTTTGATTTAATTTTTTTTAACAAAAAAAAAAACATCTTTAATTTTTTAAATCTGATTCCGCATCTTTAGGATTTTTTCAAGTGTCATAAATATTTTTGTGATTGTATATATGACGACGCGCTGGAGCAGCGTTCACAGCACTGGCTGTTGAGCTGGCTCTCGCGGGTTCAATCCCCGCTAACGACAGACATTTTTATTTTGTGACATTTTGCTTTTGTATTGTGTGTGTCTCTGGACACAGAAGTAAATTCTACTGACGGCCGTTGAGTGTGAAGCGTTTATTTATTTATTTAATATAACTAGATTTAAATTGATTAAATTAAATTGATATATAGACGGACGGTATTCCTAATATATATATATATATATATATATATATATATATATATAGTAAATTGTTTGTCCATACTAGTCTCAGCCTCTGTTCAAGATATTTTCACGTTTCCCTCGAACGGAAAACAAATATATCTTCCGAGTCTTTGCACTGAAGACGTATTCAGCATATTTTTCATTATGCAAAGATAACGAGTTCGAAACTAATGACTAGACTCGATAATTAGCAACGCTTTCTTCGTTACGGCTTTTATGTCATTAGTTTAATTTTCGAACGAAATGCTTTCAACGTTTCGAAATTTCATTACGGAAATGTTTGTTTGTTATTGATTATTTCTCTGAAATACAGAAGAAATTGAAAAAATCGGCCAAGTGCGAGTCGGATTCGCGCATGAAGGGTTCCGTACCATTGACTAGGTAAACAACAGTAGGTACATTGATTTTAATATCGGGCAAAAAGCGGCAAAAAATCACTATTGTTGTATGAGAGCCCAGTCCACCCTAAAAAAATTTTATTTATTTTAATTTTATTATTTATATTGTTAAAGTAAATATACAATTGAGTATTTTGTGAATATTTCAAGTACCTACCTCTTACCATTTATTGATGTCGAGCAAAAATAGGCAAAAATGACGGACGGACGCACGGACAGCGAAGTCTTATAGGGTCCCGTTTTTACCCTTTGGATACAGATACAGAATCCTAAAAAAACGTGTGTGCTTGTTGTGAAACACACGACTGAAGTAAAACTTTCAAAAACTATGAAAAGATTATATCAACGGACTCTTCTCACAAGAGTTAATACCAAAACTCATTAACAGATGGCAGTGTACGGAATTAAATCGCGCCAACGTTTCGTTTCTCGCGCAGCACATAGGTCAGCGGCGAGACTGTACAGTTGTCGTAACAAGGGAATTGTTAGGACTATCTCACTTCTGTCATTAAAAAATTTTTGAAATCCGCGTCCTTTCTGACGCGGACCACTAAGTACATAGCTTAGACTTCTTAGACTTAGGGATGTGGCCAGTGACATTCATGAAAACAAATCGATTAAATAAAAATCGATTTTTCTTGATTACATATTAATCGATTTCTCAAAAATCGATTTTTAGTAAAAATAATAATCGATTTTTGTGAAAAAATCGATTTTTTTTTCTATTATTCAAAATTCTACGTGCTTTTCATATTCCAATAAAATTCATATCATATTAAAAATCAAATAAAAAGTATTATTAAAAAAATAACCAATTCAAAACTAAAAATCAGAGTGAAAGTTCCTTTAAACTTTCAAGGTAAGGAATAAGGTAACCAAATATCATTATTAATACAAATTTTCAGTACCATTAAACGTTTTACTGTAAAAAAAATAAAACGATGAGCATCCCAACAAAATGGCAACCTTATTGTCTCAAAAACTAAAATAAAAATCAAATAAAAATATAAAAAAATTGCATGCGTACAAAGTACACATGTCTGAAGTGAAACTTCTTTGGCAAACTAATTTAAAAAAAAAAATAATAATAAAAAACGAATTAAAAGAAAAGTAGTTGAAAAAAAAAGAAAAAGGTAACGTCACGCGGTTTTCCCAGTGGTTTTGCCACGTTACTGGTCGCTCAAATTTTACCCCTCATGCGCCAAAAAAACAAACAGTTAAAAAACTAATTAAAAAGTAAACGAACTTAAAAAAACTAGTTGAAAAAAAAAAAACAGGTGGTCACCCATTCAAGTACTGAACGTCATGACGCCGTCGCGTTACTGGTAGCTCAAATTTTACCCCTTATGCGCCTAAAGAAGTTTCACTTCAAAAACTAAACGACTACGCTGTGGTCTCAAAAACTTTCAGTTCAGTTAATCTTTCAGTTTTAATAATAAAATTTTTTATAGGTGTTTTACGGTTAGAAGACATTTTTATTGTTTAATTGTTTACAAACAACTATATAATATTATCTTATTCACTACACCAAAAGTACTGAAACTACTTTACACGTATAGGTACATAGAAAGAATTGGCACCGTTTTAAGTAAAAATGAATTTACTTTGAGTTGTTCCATCCGCCGCATAGATAGTGCTGTATATAAAATTGAAACTTTCTTCGTTTTTTTAGGGTTCCGTACCTCAAAAGGTAAAAACGGAACCCTTATAGGATCACTTTGTTGTCCGTCTGTCTGTCAAGACACTTTTTCTCAGAAACGCGTGGAGGCATCAAGCTGAAATTTATATTAAATACTCAGACCTGCTGCCTCTTAAAGCTGTGAAAAATTGAAACTTCTAAGCCAAGGCAATCAAAAAATACAGCCGTTTATGCTGCAAATTTTCGACACTCTCAAGGGAATCAAAACCTACAGGGTACTTCCCGTGAACTAAGAATCTTGAAATTTGGTACGAAGCAACGTCTTATAGCACAGATACAGGAAAAATTGCGAAAAGTGTAAATTTTTAGTTACTACATATAAAAAAAAATATTTTAATAATTTTACACTTAATACCACTTTTCTCATAAACGCGTAAAAGTATTAAATTGAAATTTATATCAAATACTCAAGTCTATAATACCTTTAAGCTGTAACAAAATCAAACTTCTATGTCAACGGTATCAAAAGAAAAACCAAGTTAAGCCGCATATTTTCATCGAAAATAGTCCCAAAGGAATCAAAACCTACAGGGTACTTCCCGTGAAGTCAGAATCTTGAAATTTGGTACGAAGCAACGTCTTATAGCACAGATACAGGAAAAATTGCGAAAAGTGTAAATTTTTAGTTACTACATATAAAAAAATATATTTTAATAATTCTACACTTAATACCACTTTTCTCATGAACGCGTAAAAGTATTAAATTAAAATTCATATCAAATACTCAGGTCTATAATACCTTTAAGCTGTAACAAAATCAAACTTCTATGTCAACGATATCAAAAGAAAAACCAATTTAAGCCGCATATTTTCATCGAAAATAGTCGCAAAGGAATCAAAACCTACAGGGTACTTCTCGTGAAGTCAGAATCTTGAAATTTGGTACAAAGCAACGTTTTGTAGCACAGATACAGGAAAAATTGCGAAAAGTGTAAATTTTTAGTTACTACATGTAAAAAAAAAAAAATATTTTAATAATTTTACACTTAATACCACTTTTCTCTTGAACGCGTAAAAGTATTAAATTGAAATTCATATCAAATACTCACGTCTATAATAACTTTAAGCTGTAACAAAATAAAACTTCTATGTCCACGATATCAAAAGAAACAGCAATTTAAACCGCATATATTGAAACTAGCAAACAACTGACAAGGGAATAAAAATCTAAAGAATATTTCCCGTTCGACCTAAAATCTTCAGGTATGAAGCAACGTCTTATAGCACAGATACAGGAAAAATTACGAAAACCTTAAATGTATAGTTACATCGCAACCACAGAAATAGTATGTGTAATGTTGTTTATTTCTGCTTTGTTTTTCAATTATAAAGCTTTGCAAAGTAATATTTATTTACTTATTTTGCACACCAATACACAAAAGAACAATACATAGAATTTATAACAATAAATTTGCATCAATTGCAACAGGCGGCCTTATCGCTAACACAGCGATCTCTTCCAGGCAACCTTTGGGCAGAGGACTTGCATATAAACTAGGGGAAGGGCGCAAAATTTTGTAAAAAAAGGAACAATATAAAATAAAAATCAGATATAAATAAATAACTATATAACAATAGATGCTATATTTTTTGACACATATGTACATATAAGTTTACTCATATGTATACACAAATATATAAATACATACATACATACGTATATACACTATGAGCAAATTGATAGATTAAGACGAATGACATAACAACATAACGTAACTTCATGAAAAATAATAAATAATAAAATAAAGTTGCTTAACATAATTTAATATGATAAGTACATTTCCTTAACAAGTTTTTCAAATGTCATTAAAGATTGAGCGCGTTAGACAGTGGCAATAAGTTCCAAAGACGATAAGCTTCAATAGTGAAAGATTTAGAATAAAAGGAAGACGAATGTGAAGGTATCTTCAAAGTCAGGCTATCATTTAAGCGAAGAGGTACATATTATATATTTATCTTTAACGCCAGCGTTGATTCTAGACCAGAATGAAGAAAGTTCTTCAATATGTATTCGTAGCCGGCGACCATGCAAGTAACTATGAAACCAGTCAGACACCTTAGGAGATATGTTAAGAGAACCAAGTATAGCTAGTAGTAAGTCAAAATCAACAGTATTGAAATGATTAATGAAATCAAGTAATATTAATAATATTAACACTGTAATGAGAATTCTAGACATTAAAAATATACCTATATATGTTAAAACAATAGCAGACAATAATAAAAATAAATTTAGGAAAACATGTTTTATACAAACTTGAAAACAGGTACAAAGGTCAAAAAGGCTCGAATTAAATTACAAAATAAATGTTACATCATCTGTGGGACTATTTAAATAAATAAATAAATAATAAATAAATATCTACTATATATAATATGGTTCAAATTTAATACTTAATAGTAATAAAGTATTTTTGAACCAGATTTCTAAATAGTGACTAAAAAATTTGTAAATAAATAACTTCGATAAAAGAACTTTCCTACCAAGAAACAGGTCAAGGAAAAAAGGGAGACCAATTAAAAGGTGGAGAGATATCTTCAACCAGATAATTATGTGGACCGCTGTGTATACAGAAAGCACGGGAAAGGGATACATGGAAATGTTTAGGAGAGGCCTACGCCGCAGAGGCGACTATTACTATTACCAATATTAATTAAGTGATGTTATAAACATATAGACGAGTTAATTATACGAGTATAGAATAAATATATACATAGGTTAATATACATACATATGTTTAAACTAAGAATACTTACGCTAGTATTAATTGAAATTTTAATAGTAATAGAAATAAAGACGATTTTTATTTTATTTATTTATTTTATTTTATATAAATTAAAGGATTAGTGAAAAGATAAAGATACCTTTGTCTTAAATTTATGCTCCTCCAACTTTCCATATTGTAATGTTACGGATTTCATTTAGCAGCAAAATACCATAACTTTTACTTATATACCTGCAGGTTTGTACGGAACCCTCGGTGCGCGAGTCCGACTCGCACTTGACCGGTTTTTTTTTCATCCATTGTATAGATGGCACTGTTTATAAAAATCGATTTAAACGCGTAATTTATATAATCGATTTATTAAAAATCGATTAATATTAATACAAAAATCGATTATTAAAAATCGATTTTTAGAAAAAAATAATCGATTTAAATAAAAATCGATTATTTTTTCACATCCCTACTTAGACTCTTAGAGTCTATTCCTCTATTATAATTATGAAACAAAACAATACAGCTGACCTCAGAGCTCAAATTTGAATTAAAATTAATGTAGTCACTAATCACTAACTCACTAAGTCACTAGTCAGTGTTTCAGTAGTCCAGTGATGCTTACTTAGGGGATTTTTCCCTTAGGGAAATAGGGATATTTTAAATATTGCAAATAGCGGGAGTTTTAGGGTGTAAATTTTTTTTTTCGTCAGAACATAATATATTTTAATATAAAAAAAAACCGGCCAAGTTCGAGTCGGACTCGCGTACCCAGAGTTCCGTACAAACGTGTAAGTATAATATAAGTAAAAGTTATGATATTTTGCTGCTAAATGCTGCTTTAACTGAGGTAGGGCACAGCAGGAAATTTCCTGCTTAAAATATGGAGCAGCTCGAATGAGCGCGACCCCATCTCGCCCTACCCAGGCGGATGACTGGTCTAGTACCTCTACCTTACAGAAGATCACAGCTAAATAATACTGTTTTCAAGCAGTGTTGTGTTCCTGTTGGTGAGTAAAGTGACCAGAGCTCCTGGGGGGAAATTGGGGATTCGGTCGGCAACGTGCTTGCGATGCTTCTGGTGTTGTATCTGCCTGTAGGCTACGGAAATTTCTTACCACCAGGTGAGCCGTATGCTTGTTTGCCAACCTAGTAAAAAAAAAATGAAAACCATAACATTACAATGTGGAAAGCTAGAGGAGCATAAATTTAAGATAAAGGTCTCTGCATCGTTTCAGTAATCCTTTAATTTATATTAACACATATCAACTATTTTAAATATAATTGAAACATTTACACTAGCCTTGCAGCAGCCTAGCAAAAGTTCTTTTACCAACGTTATTTTTTTACAAAGTTTTTAGTCACTATTTAGAAATTTGGTTCAAAAATACTAATTAAGTAAATTAAAGAACCAGATCTGTAAATGGTGCCTGAATAAGGTATAAATAGTACTACCTACATTGAACATTGAAGTTCGAAAGACCGGTATCTATACTACTTCGTGTAGTGCTAGTGTATATTACGAAAACATGTTTATGAATAGAAAATAATTATCTGGAAATTCCATTTTGGGGATTCAATTTTTCCCAAATATATTTGCTTTTTTTAATCATAGTTAAATTAAATAGTAAGTATAAACTATAAAATCTCTAACTGTAGATTTATACCATAAGCATAATACTAAACGGTATTATTTTAATAAAAATTAAAGCGTAATATTAATATTTTTGTTTGTAACATATAAAAGGAAATATACTTTGTTTTGCTATTAATTATTTCGTTTGGCTTTTCTCGTAATTACCGCAGAACGAATTCCACCAAAAGACAAAGGAAAATAAAAACATTTTAACGTTAATCTTTATTTTATTAATTAAATACATACTTTATGTTTCATCAGTCTTCTAGCTAAAGTTGTTGGTTTTGGAAATTAAATATTCATATTAAAATCTGTTACTATTATATTGCTATTAATAAATTCAATAATCTGAAGATATACTTCCATGTAGGGGAAGGATTGGAGCATAATCACGCTACTCCACTGCAGGTTGGTGTATATAATTATTTCCTACCATGAGTAACGGATGCTATCAGGTGTCCATATAGTAAACGGGACCGACAGCTCAACGTGCTCTCCAAGACACGGCGAAGAGACCCACAAGGATAGACATCCAAACCAGAAATAAATATTAATTTGTACAAATACAAATATCCATCCCGAGCAGAATCCTTTTTTAACCGACTTCAAAAAAAGGAGGAGGTTCTCAATTCGACACGTATGTTTTTTTTTTTAATGTATGTTAGCTCAGAACTTTTGACTGGGTAGACCGATTTCGATCAATTTTGTTTTAATTGAAAGGTATTGCGTGTCATGTGCTCCCATTTTAATTTAATTGAGATTTGACAAGTACTTTTAGAGTTATACCTATCTAACAATGCGTATTTACGTGACTACTTTTTCGTCGACCTACGTTATATTATACCGCATAACTTTTTACTCGGTGTACCGCTTTCGATGATTCTTACTTTAATCGAAAGCTAATACTTGTCTTGTAGTCTTGTTTAAATTAGATCGAAAACTGATTACAACTTTTTGAGTAATCTTTAATAGCGTGTATTTACTTGACTATTTTTTCGTCTTATTACGTTGTATTACTTGTCGATGTAATTGAAGTCGGTTTTTTTTCGTTTGCGAGCAAACACAATTATTGTTCTTAAACATGTTATGGCCGCAGAAAATAATGTTTGGCTTAAAGCCAACGAGCTTAACGTTACAAACGCAGTTTAAACTTCAAATATTAATATCAACATATAACAGCGTTTCAAACTTTCAAGTGTACTAACTTGAGCTAGCGATTCGAGAGCATTTCAAAATTATTTTACAAATTTCAAGTAAGTTTCACACAATAAAAAATAATGAAAATGTTTTCTTATAGAATTTTTTTATAATCTATACTAATATTAAAAAGCTGAAGAGTTTGTTTATTTGTTTGAACGCGCTAATCTCATAAACTACTGGTCCGATTTGAAAAATCCTTTCAGTGTTAGAATCCTTTCAGTGTTAGATAGCCCATTTATCGATGAAGGCTATAGGCTATTTTTTTCAAATGAACACGTGTGAAACCGCGGGGCACAGCTAGTAATTTGTAATATAAATAATATAACTTAATATGAGTCATCAGTGTATATGTGTATATTAGTATTTTATACCACTAAAAGTGGCAACAATAATACGGTCCGTACATTTCTAAAAAAAATCTACACAGAAGGATGCGCGGGATAAAGCAAGTTTAAATATGTATATACTATTTTGACTAGCCCGTTGGTGCAGTTTGTAGTGACCCTGCTTTCTGCTCCGGGGGTTGTGGGTTCGATTCCCACCCCGAGTCTGGGTGTAATATACATATTTATTTATATATTTATATATGTATTATTTATCAAAAAAAATATATATGTAGCTATACCAGTCAGCTGTTACCTATAACACAAGCATTAAGTTGCTTTCTTTAGGAACAGACGACCGTGTGTGTATTGTGTAGATATTTATTTATTTATTATATACATTTTATAACATTTCGCTTCGGCGACAGTTGTCCGTTTGCCCCTAAACTATTAAAAAAAAATTATATGCGATCATAATACATTAGTTTACTTATACATATCTTCATGGCTTCGGAATATACGCTATAGCTATACTAGTACTTCTTTTAGCTGATCATTATAATTTTTTCCTTTCACACAAAATTCATATTATAGTGCTCATTATGATAAGTACAAAAAAATATTATTTTAAACTTTTGGCATCGTGTCCCCGAACAAAAGCCTAAATAATTGAAAATATAAATACAATCTGAGCAATAAATAAAAAAGTTTAATGCGATCGAGATAAAACCGACCACAATACATAAATTTCAATAGATACGAAATAAAGTTAAGTTAAATACTGATACAGCAGGATGTAAAATAATGACTTATACCCAACGTACAGTAAACGTTTTAACAATTTCCGTGAAATGTATGATATTGGATTTATTTCTATAGCTGGCGGGGAGCCAAACGTGCAACAAGTACCCTTTAAATTTAGGCTCAGTTTCATGTATCGTTTAACATGTACTACAATTTCGGGTTCTCTTGTCGAATTTTCGGTATTATTATCGATGAATATTAAGCAAAGTTTGGTACATTCTTGAAATTAGGTATGTTTGATATACTTTGTCACACCGCGTTGGCGCAGCGGTCACAGCAATGGATTGCGATGGCTGTTGCGCGAGCGGTTGCGGGTTCGATTCCCGCACACGACAACATTTGTATTGGCCATACAGATGTTTGCCGTGGTCTGGGTGTTTGTGCAGTCCTTGTCTTGGTTGTTGACCCACAAGGGTCTCCCCACCGTGCCTCGGAGAGCACGTTAAGCCGTCGGTCCCGGTAGTTATCATGTACACCTGATAGCTATCGTTACTCATAGTAGGGAATATATCTGCCAACCCGCATTGGAGCAGCGTGGTGGATTAAGCTCCGATCCTTCTCCTACATGGGGAAGAGGCCTATGCCCAACAGTGGGATATTACAGGCTGAATCGTGATCGTGATCGTGATACTTTGTCTACAGTTTTGAAATTGTTTGTGGTGATTTGTCGTTGGTATTTATATTTATTATTGTTCAAATATATTTTAAGATCTTGTAAACGTATTTGATTATAGTAGGAGATTGATATCATAAATAATAAATAATAAACTCTTCAATCTGAACGGCCCCAGTAGGATTCTTTTCTGTGTCGGGGGTCCGGAAACACACACAATACACAAACACAAAAGCCAAGACCACTAAAAACATCTATATATGGCCAATACAAATGATTTAACATTCGATGATTAAAAAGAAAATTCTAAATAATCGCTCAAATATGTAACGGCCAAATCAAACGCCACAAGCAAAACCACGCTTAGTTTATAAAATACATTTTAAAAAGCAATAAATATGATGAAACGTTCTTAAAACTTGGCTTAAAAACAACTTGCGAATAGCTTTATAGTTTTATACTTCTCGTTATATTTTAAACTCCTGTTGGTAACGTTTTGAAGTCTTCCCGGTTAACTTACAGACAGTAACAAATGATGGCTTCGTTATATGAAAGCGTTCTTTTAAGGAGTTAACGTTAACCTTTTTTAGAAAAAGCTAATTACGCTTTTATATAAATATATGATGTTTTAAATTAAATGTTTAGGTACATCTTTTTATCTATCTATATAAATAAAAATTAATGTTGCTAAGCACATAACTCGAGAATGGATCAAACAAATCGGCTAATTAATTTTTTTTTGTAAGGCCCACGGAAGGTTTTAATACCAAAAAAATAAATAAATAAATAAATAAACTATTGACAGAACGAAGTCTGTCCAGGCAGACAATTAAACAAAAATCAATGAATTAACGGAAAGAAAATATAACAGTAGGAAGTAGTATAAAGGTAAAGAGTTAGTTTATATTTAATTAGGTGTTTTTAAAACTGCTGATTTACTTATACGATTTTCTTAGAATTGTTTTTATTTTGTATTAGTAGGCGTGCTTATTTTAAGAGAACAAGGTATTCAATACTTCTCTTTGAATTACGAAAATTATTCGAAAACGGGATATTTACTATGTTTATTATTTTCGCTTCGCGGAGCTCGATATTTCGACATTTACTGCGAATGTCTTGATCACAAGACTGAAAATAATAAAACGAAAATAATAACCATGGTAAATATCCCGTTTTCGAATAATTTTCGTAATAGAAGTAACCATGTTAATCTAAAACTCTTTTTTTTTTCTTTTTTTTTTTTTTTTCTTTAATATTTAAAGAGGGTTTGTTCATAAGTGAAGATGACACCCTCATAGAAACATCTTAAAACTATCTTCGCTTACATGCTAAGTTATAAATATTATACAAAATTTTTGCTTCTGGCGACAGTGGATAACTTAATATTACATTAGCTATACCCATATCAAGGAGATTAATATCGTTAACAGTAATGAATGTTTGTCTTTCCAGTTCAACCCGCACACATTCCATGAGTATGTGATAAACGTCTTCAATTTGGTTGCACTCGGCACATTTTGCAGACTGTGCTTTCCCTACAAGGTGTGCAAAGCTATTCAAGGGAATGTGGCCAGATCGAAGTCGAAAAGCCGTGACTAACTCCTTTCTTTTTAGTTTTACGTCCGAAAACCATGGTGCAAACGGAAGTGAAGGTTGAACGGTTTTATACCAAATGCCTTTTGTGAGCGATCGGACATCAAAATATTCTTTCCAAATATCATAACATTTTATTTTAACTAATCTTGTCAGTTCACTAAAATATGGAAGTCCATCAAAAGGTATACCATCTACACAAGCCTCTTTTGCAAGCAGGTCCACATCTTCATTTCCAGCTTAAAATCTCTTTGAATGTACAAATTATGCCAGCAACTTTTACTAAATAAACAAGCTTGTAAAAGATGATCACATGACCTTTACAAAATGAAAGTAAAATATTAGTAAAGAGTAATAGGTACGTAAAATTAAAAACTACAAAGACTTGGAATAAGTAGGATTCAATAAACTAAATATTTTTATATACATGTATTCCCACCTACAGAATAATTTAAAATACTGAGAATAATTTTAACGAAGACGCGTTGGCGCAGCGGTCACAGCACAGGCTGTTGCGCTGGCGGCCGCGGCCGCGGGTTCGATCCCCACTCACGACAGACATTTATAATTGCCATATATATAATTATATATAGATGTTTGTCCTGGTCTGGACGTTTGTGCTTGTCTATGGCGTGTGTTTCCGGACCCCCGACACAGGAGTAACCCCTACTTAGGGGTCGTTGAGTGTGAAGTGTTTACTTTTTTTTTTTGAAGTGAAACTTATTTAGGGGTATGAGGGCGTAAAATTTGAGCGATCAGTAACACGACAGCATCATGACGATCAGTATGTGGATGGGTGACCGCCTGGGAACACCGCGATTTTTTTTATTTTTTTTTTATGAAACTAGGTTGGCAAACAAGCGTACGGCTCACCTGATAGTAAGACCGTAGCCTATAGACGCCTGCAACACCAGAAGCATCGCAAGCGCGTTGCCGACTCTATCGCCAATCCCCCCCAGGAGCTCTGGTCACCTTCCTTACTCACCAACAGGAACACAATACTACTTGAAAACAGTATTATTTAGCTGTGGTCTTCTGTAAGGTCGAGGTACTACCCCAGTCGGGCTGCTCCATATTTTGAGCAGGAAATTTCCTGCTGTGCCCTACCACAGTTTAGTCCTACTGCAGTTTTTTTCTCAACTAGTTTTTTTAGGGTTCCGTACCCAAAGGGTAAAAACGGAACCTTATTACTAAGACTTCGCTGTCCGTCCGTCCGTCCGTCCGTCTGTCACCAGGCTGTATCTCAAGAACGGCGATAGCTAGAGAGTTGAAATTTTCACAAATTATGTATTTCTGTTGCCGCTATAACAACAAATACTAAAAACAAAATAAAATAAATATTTAAGGGGGGCACCCATACAACAAACACCATTTTTTGCCTATTTTTGCTCGATATCAATAAATAGTAACAGGTAGGCACTTGAAATATTCACAAAATACTTAACTGTGTATTTACTTTAATAATAAATAATAAAATTAAAATAAAAAAATATATTTAGGAAGCTCGTAGAACAAATGTGACTTTTTGCCGCTTTTTACTCGATATTAAAATCAATGTACCTACTGTTGTTTACCTAGTCAATGGTACGGAACCCTTCGTGCGCGAGTCCTTCTCGCACTTGGCCGATTTTATTATATTTAAAATTCGTTTTTTTAATTACTTTTTTTTAAATTAGTTTTCCAGAGAACTTTCACTTCTGACATGGTGTACTTTGTACGCACGCAATTTTTGTTTGTGACTATGAATGTAAGTAGAAGTCGTCAGGAACTGGAAGACAGTTTTTAATAACTACGGTACCAAATTAGTTGACAGTTTGACATTGCGCTTAGGACTCGTTACACACACACATCACAAGCGAATAATACTACTCTTAAGTAGGTAGTGGTAGGTGATCACGATTCACGATTCAGCCGGTAATATCCCAATTCCCACTGTTGGGCATAGGCCTCTTCCCCATGTAGGAGAAGGATTCGGAGCTAGGATCTGGTAGATGAAATAGCCAGAACTCCTGGGGTAGGTCAGAAGTATGTTCGCCAATGCGCTTGCGATGTTTGATGATATTGCAGGCGTCCATGAGCTACGAAATCCGCTTAGTAACAAGCGAACCGTGCGCGTGTTTATTACCTTTTCTGTATACGAAATAAAATTTCTATTAGGTACTTATAATTTCATTAAAAAAAAAAACTTGGCAACGCTTTTAGGGATAGTCGGAGCTAGGTCCGGTAATGCACTTACTATACAAAATGCTACGATATTCGCTTACCATACGGGCTACCGTACGCTGTTTTGCTATCCTAGTAGTAACTTCTAAATTTATAAAGACACTAGCTGTGCCCGCGACTTCATCCGCGTGGATTTTAACATAAAAATTATTGTTCAGTTCGCAGAGTTATAAAGTAAATAAATTTCTAAAATAAAACTAGCCTAAGTTACTCCTTATTACATCAGCTATCTGCCAGTGAAAGTCCCGTCAAAATCGGTCCAGCCATTTCAGAGATTAGCCGAAACAAATAGACAGACAGACACAAAAATTGTAAAAAAAATGTTAGTATTATGTACCGTGTCATACATAGGGATTGCAATCCGGTGTCATTTACAATCCGGTCGGATCCGGTCGAATTTTTATCAATCCGGCCGGATCCGGCCCGGATCCGGGCTGGATTTAACAAACCATAATAACCTAACTTTTATTTTTAATTCAAACGTATGTTGACCGTTAATGAAGTGAAAAATTGTACATTTCAACTAAATATTTTTTTTTAAAATTAAATCTCAGTTTCAAAACAAATTATATATCTATCAAATGAAAAGATAAAAATGTTTAAATCAACTTTAAAGAGCTAAAAATGTAGCCGTGGGAGTTATTTCTCAGTATTCATATATGTCGAATTTATTGATACAAATTGAACTAAGCCGAGTCCCAATATCGACCACGTTGTATTAACACATCAAACAGCTAGATTTGTAATTTTAATTAGTCCAGTAATATTATTTTTTTAGTGATTGTAGATCTTCGTCTCTACTTTTCCTTTCACAAGTTTCACTCTATCTATCAGGCTATTACTTGGTTAAGGCTTCGGTTACGGATATATATAGGTACGAATATTTATAGATATGATATGGTTCCAAATATAAGATTTAGCCCGTAACATCTCACTGCTGGGTATAAGCCTCTTTCTCCATGTAGGAGAAGGATTGTAGCTTAATCAGCGGATATGTTCCCTAATATCATGAGTAATGATAGCTATCAGGTATTTATGATAACAATCGGGACCGACAGCTTAACGTGAACTCTAAGTATTCTGCAAGTAACGGCAATGTGAAGTTATCTATACTAATATAATAAAGCTGAAGATTTTGTTTGTTTGATTGTTTGTTTGTTTGTTTGAACGCGCTAATCTCAGGATCTACTGGTCCGATTTGAAAAATTCTTTCAGTGTTAGATAGCCCATTTATCGAGGAAGGCTATAGGCTATATATCATCACGCTAAGACTAATAGGAGCGTAGCACCAATGAAGAATGATTTAAAATCGGGCTTTTTTCCTTTTGAGAGCTTCCGCTGCGTAAACGGCAGAATTGGTCCTATTCCACGCGGACGATGTCGCGCGCGGAAGCTAGTGATAGCTATCAGGTATTTATGATAACAATCGGGACCGACAGCTTAACGTGATCTCTAAGTATTCTGCAAGTAACGGCAATGTGAAGTTATTTAATATTTGCACAATAAGTCAAGCAACTTCAGTGTTTTTTCAGCTGTAAATAGAGTTGAATACCTTCACTATAATGCATCTATTACTAATTTAAATGGCAAAAATCTACCAATCAAGTCTTTAGTCTTAGCGTCAAAGGACTCGTGTATTTAAGAACCACGCTCTTTCTGTTAAAAATAGGTCATTTTCTCAAAAAACGCCAACACCGGATCCGGTTACCGGATCCGGCAATTTTTACCGGATCCGGTAACTGTAAAATGATGCCGGATCCGCCGGATTACCGGATCCGGTTTTCCGGATTGCAATCCCTAGTCATACATTATAATCCATATATTATATATTACAAACAGACACTCCAATTTTATTTATTTGTATAGATTAAAAATTCAATTCAAATTTTTGATGACGTATCCTATAAAGGCTTTCGGTAATCCTGCTTCCGTGTTATTATAAGCATGTCGTCAATTTAATTTGTACGTTGTCTCGTGCGTGATACGTTGGAAATAATGATAAGTCAAAGTAAAATACATTGTAAAGTTTTAATATCGAGGCTTGCACCTGGACGTTTAATAAATGCGCCACAAAGTCGCAATATTGCCTTTGAGGGTTCGCTCGATTTAATACCCATTCAAGACACAGAGTATGCTAAACACAGAGTCGGCAAGTGATTTTTTACACTTAATAATTTTGACTATGGCTTTACTTATTCACTATAAGAAAATAAGTGTAGAGGCATGGATATCAGTTTAAGAATAGACTGGATGCATATATGCAACAAAAATGGATCAATTACTTCGTCACAGGCTTAAAACATTTGTCTCTATACGAATACTAAATGAGGTAAATATGTATACACATTTTTTTCTCTCAATGGTCCCAGCAAATTGAAAACTGTAAAGAGAGTTCTTAAACTACCACAATAAAGTTATGCTTTCATACTCTGTATGAGTCCGCCACTTCAGCCTATCATAGTTCGCAGCCGGAGGGCGTTCTACACCTTGCCAATACACATTCTCCACTCTAGTACACATTCTGTTTCAGCGGACATCGGTCTTGGGACACAAATGACCACTGCCAAAACAACTTGCTTATTATATGAGCTATGTCATCTACACAAAGGTAGGATTGGAAATGAACTATTTGCGAGAGGACGAAATAATCGGCATATCACTACATTACATAGTATAAAATAAAGTCGCTTCCCGCTGTCTGTATGCTTAGATCTTTAATACTACTCAACGGATTTTCATGCAGTTTTCTTTAATAAATAGAGTGATTCCAGAGGAAGGTTTATATGTATAATGCATGGATAATGTAGTATCGGAACACTGATAGTTTTTGCAACCGTGCGAAGCCGGGGCGGTTCGCTAGTATTTTCGTAATCATAATAAAAATTCAGAAAGATACAAGTTTCTGCATAACCACTACTCTACGTCACTTGTAACATGTGAACACGTACGTTATCATAACATGCATTTATGACGGAGTATGTAATATAACTTATTACAATCTCATATAAATGGAGAAATTTTATAAAAACGGAAATAGAAGCGGATGCAGCCATATCGATGCTTGTTTACTGTATCTTTTCTAAGAATATTTTCTGTATTGGGCTTCTTTTGAGTAAACATTTGCCGGAAGATGTTTTGAATATTAATATGTTTATTATTTGATACATTTTTTATATATTAATAAAATTTACAATTATAGATTATTCTAAGGCTGTTTGAATGAATATTAATGTTATCTATAAAAAAAAACTGAGATAAAACAAATAAAATTACAAAAAAACTCCCTATCTTAGAAATGACTATACCAAATTAAACAATTCTTTTTGGTCTGCGCGTTATTTTTGGACGTAGTTTGGATAAAAGAAAATTAAGAAAAAAATATAATTATTATAATACTAAACAAAAGCTATGTGGGAATCGATTGACGGAATCCACCATAATCGTAAGAAAAATGTGTGGTAAAATACTATTAAAGCGATAGTCGAGCAAATAGTTATCAGACTATAAGAAGCAAAACAAGAAAAAAAGTAATAGAAAACACAAAACAATATCATAAATCGACTACATTTCTGAATAATTCATAACTCTCGCCACTCGACTCTCTGGACGTTGTATCAAAAGCCTCAACAAAAACCCTAATAAGTGGATTTTATCTTACAAAGAGCTGGTAATCTGTTTGTCGGTTGAAAACTGGTCATATTTTCCAATTTTATAAATTTCTTTAACTAAGGTAGGGCACAGCAGGAAATATACTGCTCAAAATCGTGAGCAGCCCGACTGGGATAGTACCTCGACCTTATAGAAGATCACATTTAAATAATACCTACTGTTTTCAAGGGTGTTGTTTTCCTGTTGGTGAGTAATGTGACCAGAGCTCCTGGGGGAAATTGAGGATGGGGTCGGCAACGCGCTTGCGATGCTTCTGGTGTTGCAGGCGTCTGTAAGCTGAGGTAATCGCTTTTCATCAGGTGAGCCGTACTTTTGCTGAACTAGTTGTATAATAAAATCAAATTTTATAAACTTAGGTCCTTATTAGAACCAACGATAAAAATGTACAACATCATGACAAAAGTTTGACTTGATACGAACCGTATTGTTCTATGTACAGTGGAGTTATGATAACTTATAACTGATAGTAACAAAAAGAGATCTATATTACTTTTTTTTTTCAAAAATTAAAAAGTTTTAGTTTTCTTTGTTAGTGAACGCTATAATCTATACTAATATATAAAGCTGAAGAGTTTGTTTGTTTGTTTGTTTGTTTGTTTGTTTGAACGCGGTAATCTCTGGTTCTACTGGGCCGATTTGAAAAATTCTTTCAGCGTTAGACAGCCCATTTATCGAGGAAGGCTATAGGCTATGTATCATCACGCTAAGACCACTAGGAGCGGAGTCCACGCCGACGAAGTCGCGCGCAGAAGCTAGTTTCAAATAGTTTGGAAAATCCAAAAGTGCATGCCTCCAAGTTTTATTTATTAGATAGTTAGTTATGGGCTTACCACTCATAAAAATACAATTTATAACTCATAAAAATACTTAACAATTGAGTTACCAGCTCGAAAATAGTAAATTAAAAAAAAATTAACATTTTTGAAATAATAATAAAAAAAACTAGATTATTTCGCCAAGTGGTTCTCGCTTTATTTTACAACCATCCGTATATCCAAAAAGTTGACGTCCAACATAATATTTAATTAATCGATTCTTTTTATTATGATAATTTATAGTTTGATGTGTAAAACTAAGGTATACAACGTTTCAATATCGTTGTTTTCTCGATCACACAAATATCGTTCGGGCTCACAATAACCACAGCATTATTATTTCTCTCACGTATTGGTCCACTGACCGGACTTAATGAAGCCTTTGCTCCTTGTTTTAATAGCCTCATTCGGAGGGTAAACCTTTCGATGTATGGCAAATATTGCTTTAACAACAGATCTGGAATTTTTTGGATTAGTGTGAGTTAGAAAGTGCTCTTTGAGTGAAATTGTAAATGTTTCTACGACGATTTCAATAGAAATGTTTGTAAAATCGTTTACAAAATACTTTCAACAAGTTTTCTAATAGTAATATTATTGTATGTATCGTGATGTAATTATCATCTTGTATAGAAATAAATAATAAATATATTTAATATACAAACACGGTCATCTGTTCCTAAGGTAGGTTCCCTAATGCCTGTGTTTTAGGAAATAACCAGCTAATATAGGTATAAATATCTTATTTTTTATGCAGTAAAAGTAGACTTACTTAGTACAAAGCAGGTATATTACAAACTGCGTGAGCGGGCTTGTCAAATACAAAGGTTTTGTGGATGACGTCTCAGAATTATTGAATCTACTTAGCAGGTTTCCTTTCACTACTATCATGGTTATACCTACGACGTAGGATAATTCTAAGATAAGGATAACCTAATGACTATTCACTAGATAAATTAAATATTAAAAGAGAGTTAATTATTGAAAAGAGTAACTACGGAGTTTCTTGTCGGTTCTTCTCTGCAAAAATTATTATTTTTTCGTCTAAATACGTTGAATTACTGGTCTAAGTTATTGAAGTCGGTTTATTTTTGTTACCAATGCAAACAGAATTAAACGTAAAAAAGCCGCTTGATAGTTACGATGATACAGACACGCAGACAGACATAAGATTCTACTTACAACACATCTGTTTTTGCGTCCAGAATTAAAACGAATAAATACATAAATTAACTTTAAAATATTACAACAAAATTTAAGACCATACTTATTAAAAAGCTTAGAAACAAAAAACTTTTATAATTGAGAGCCTCCTTTATTTTGAAGTCACGTAAAAGAAAACAGTGAAGAATTAATGAGTGTACTACCAACCCTTATCACTTCTGACAACCCAATTTAGTCACCCGTTAAAATATTAAGTAAAATTACTAGACTAGAAAATAATGGACGGTTTGACATTCAGTAGGTATATATAGATTTACTGACAGACATTTTAAGAATATATCTTAAAGATCAAGCAATTAATGATAAGTGTTACGTAATATCACTACAAATAATTATTGTTATTATTTTATATTAATGAGATGAATTTATACACTCCGGCTTCGCACGGGTGCAATGCTGATACTAAATATAAAATATAAAATAAATATTTGCAATCTAATTCCAAGCGCAAAAAATGTGTTTATTTACGACATCACATTAGAAAACTTTAAAACTATCAGTGTTCCTCTACTATTATATATTATGCATGTATTATACATATAAACCTTCCTCTGGAATCACTATTTACTAAAGAAAACCGCATCAAAATCCGTTGCGTAGTTTTAAAGATCTAAGCATATATACAGACAGACAGACAGACAGCGGGAAGAGACTTTGTTTTATAATATGTAGTGATGACGGTGCACGGGTGCACAGCTAGTAAAAAACTTTAAAAGGTTTTTTTTTCAACCTTTATCCACAGTTATTAGTAGGTATTCGTCATTGATTCATCAAACGATAAGTATTGTTTAATTTGTTTTTATTGTAAAACAGTAAAAACAAATCTTAAATTTTCTTTTGAATTTCGACAATTAAATCCGGGCTCAATACAAAACCTAACTTACTACCTAAGTACCTACTCAACACATACCACTTTCCCTTCCACTTCCACCTTCTGCGTCCTCTCTAGAACAAATAGCGAGAATTAATTGACACGAAACTTTCTAAGCATATAAATATACATACTTCCAATATCAAGCTTATTAATATACTAGCTGCTGTGCTCGCGACTTCGTCCGCGTGGAATTTAACAAAAAGTTATTGTTCTGTTAGTAGTTACATTAAAAAAAAATCTAAAATAAAGGTAGCCTTAGTTACATCTTATTACATTAGCTATCTGCCAGTGAAAGTCTCATCAAAATCGGCCCAGCCGTTTCAGAGATTAGCCGGAACAAACAGACAGACAAACGAAAATTGTAAAAAATGTTATTTTCGTATATGTACCGTGTATAGATATATTATTATTTTAATATTACAAACAGACACTCTAATTTTATTTATTTGTATAATAACTCTTTTAAAATATTAAGTATTTTTTTTGGATGCAAACCGAACATATGATCCATTAAAATTACCTTTTTAAGTTTCTGATGTAATAAATAAATGTATGTACTTTTGGATTACATATTCTCTTGGACATTCTTCAAAACAAGATAATTTGAAACCAATGACAATTCCATAATATATTTTAGTCCATTGACTCATCGGTTCAGTATATACCTACTTATTTTTTATTTGTTAATTGATTATTTGTTAATTGATTATTTGATTACATAAATTATATTTCAGTTGTTGTTTATTCCTGGTAAGCGACATGGAGTCAAAATATTAATACATACATACACCACTCTATATACACAGAAAACCCTTATTTTTGTTACCGACATACTCTGAAGTACAACTGATTTTAATTATTATTTCAGTACTATAAAATCGCATTTATAAAGTGAAATGGTCTTTATAATATTGCGCTATAACTCAGAAAAGTAAAGCAGAATTACCATAAATATCCCAATAAATCTGACAGTTAAAAGAATTAAAGTGAAACCGCGATGGTCGTCTAGTCATTTATATAACAGTAGCTTTGTCCTTTATGTCACATAAACTAACGCGAACTACCCCCAATAAAGCTCTGACCCTCACAAAGAGGATGTAAACAACTGTGTTATATGACGCGAAGCATTACAGACTACATCGTAACTTTTCACTGGAGAAAGGCTTTAACGGTGATATTAAAGTTTGTGTAAGAAAAAAAATAATTTTCTAACTGAATTTGTAACTACACTGTACAGGCATATGTTTATATCTAAATTGTCTTTCTAAATTTTAAGTCAGTAAAAAATTTAATACGAAAGAAGATATCCTGAACGAATTTATGTCTTAAGATCAATTCCAAGACGGTTTGGTGGACGATAGTCTATTGTAGAGCAGAGTAAAGGACAGTAGAGCAGGGTATAAATATTAAACTGCAAGAGAAAAAATAAATAACTATCTTTCCAGTCTTCTTTATGAAACTTACAAATTAAGATTGTTCTTAATAAATCAATAATTATTGACAGATATTAAACTTTTTATAATCAAAATCTAAGTTGATTATAATTTTTTTATTTTTATTTAATACACCACAAAGTTGCAATGTTATTCATTTGAACTGTAATGTTTTGGAGTATTTTGACTGTAATAAGATTTTCACACAGAGTGCATTCGTGATGATCTTAAAATAGTGTCGAAATATTAGCATTTCAAAATTACCAACAATGGATGTAGTAACTGTCCATTTTCACCTAAAATCATAGTCATAGACAATGAAAGTGTAAAACCGTACATGCTCGGTTAAATACTTGATTAAAAAAAAATGAATCGGTTACGAGACCTTGAAACAAAAGTAGTATGCGAGTGTTAGTATGCGAAGCTAGATACCACGCGTTGACGT
Organism: Melitaea athalia; assembly: GCA_905220545.2. Taxonomy (NCBI): domain Eukaryota; kingdom Metazoa; phylum Arthropoda; class Insecta; order Lepidoptera; family Nymphalidae; genus Melitaea; species Melitaea athalia. Next base: position 3,516,978 of record HG992178.1, on the reverse strand, counting down.
GTGTAAACATCAACATTTGCATACTAAGCCGACGATACGAAACAAACAATAAAAATTTAAAGATAATATTCGTTTTATGAAAAACTTCAACAAAATTCCGTGAGGTTTTCTTATAACGAGAACCCTATCTAACAGTTCCAGAAAGAAAACACCGTCCAGATCAGTACAGTCTGTATATTTTTTGGCCTACACAAAGATCTGTTACGGATGGGGGCCAACACTTGGTCAAATATCTTCCAAAGAGTTAATAATTTATTCATTGCCTATTAATTGTTCATCTTTTTCAATTTAATTAAAAGTTTTACAAAAAGTGTCGTGAAAATATTATATTATTATTCTATCTTACAAGATCGTGACCATCAATAAAACTACAACATGGTCTATCAAGTTTAGCTAACACGACTTTGGTGACATAAATACTAAACATAATATTATGTTTGTTATAAGATATTCTCGCAGTAACAGACCGGCAGCCGAAATTACACTAATATTACAATTTTAATTTATTTCACATTTATTATTTTGTGAGATTAGACTGTACATCTATACTAATATAATAAAGCTGAAGAGTTTGTTTGTTTGATTGTTTGTTTGAACGCGCTTATCTCAGGATCTGATGGACCGATTTGAAAAATTCTTTCAGTGTTAGATAGCCCATTTATCGAGGAAGGCTATAGGCTATATATCATCACGCTAAGACCAATAGGAGCGGAGTCCACGCCGACGAAGTCGCGCGCAGAAGCTAGTTTTATATAAAGCTCTAAAGCACATGACCTAGTTAAAAAATAAATGTAACCAGACTTACACAAATATCATTTGACTACTGCCGTATTTTACGTTACTTAAAATTGACGTAAAAGTTATAGGTACGGAACACAACAGTATTAATCAATCAGGAAACATTGATCCTGATGTGAATTTTCACAAATTGTAACACAAAAGTTAAACCAAACGAGAATGAGATTGACTGTCGATATTAAGTCGATAATAAATGAATATCGTCCCTCAAATTAACCGCGAAGCTCTAATTCCTCACGTATTGGTCTGGTGACGAGGCTTAATGGATTCTTTGAACTTTTACCGGTTTTTAATAGCTCCACATTCGATTATTCATTAAATGTATAAAAAATATTACTTTATAGTCGCCCAAAACATCGACGGCTTGCGGGTTCGATTCCCGCTCTAGATGGATATTTGTATTTTTTAAGCTATTGCATAGCTTCTTTCGCGGGCCTTGAGCGCGGGGACAATTTTGAGAATATCAGTAACGAAAAAACCTCACGCTCCCCCAGTAACGAAAAAACCTCACGCTCCCCACTCCGACGGGCACGGAGGTGTGGCTTGAAGGCCGTGCATCGTCTAACGTCGTTTCAGTTCGGCAGTCTTCGACACGGCGTTGTGTGCGTGCGATTAGATGTCGCGCGGCTAGGCGGTGCGCTTGACGCACAGAGTACATTGTAATAGTAGGGAACTGAGCTTCGACGCGAGTTTGCCGGCATTTATCAATGAATGCGTGATGAAATAAAAAATATGAGCTACATGAATGGGATAGCACCGGCGTTAGTACTATTGTCTAGTTGAGCATATTACTCATTGATGCAAATATGATATTGCCTATAATGTTACTATTTCCGGATAAAATTTGGCATTTAATTTTTTTAATAAAAGAAAAAAATTTGTTTTCTTATCGGTCACCACGCTCAAAAAGTGTAACTTGAATTAATATCAAAGAAAAAGAAATACTGCATAAATAAAATAAATAAATATTATAATTATTGCATAAGTTGATACAAAATGCTATGCAATAGCTTTACCGCGGCAGTCCCCGAGTGCCACACGTCTTTTTTTTTATCTGCACAATACACACACGGTCGTCTGTCCCTAAAGTAATGCTTGTGTTATAGTTAACAGCCGACTGGTATAGCTACATATTTTTGATATACATACATACATATATTTGTATTTCTTTCCGGTTTGGATGTCTTTCCTTGTGGGTCTCCCCACCGTGCATCGGAGAGCACGTTAAGCCATCGGTACAGGTTGTTATCATAAATACCTGATAGCAATCGCAACTCTACATAGTCCTGTAGGAAACATATCCGCCAACCAGCAGTGGAGCAGCTTGGTGGATTATGCTCCAATCCTTCTTCTACATGGAGAAATAGGCCTATGATCAGCAGTAGAATATTACAGGCTAAATCGTATCGTATCGTAAATATCTTGTATTCTTGTTAAAATATTTAACAATCAATTATCTTTTTTTAATTATTTGAGACAAGCAACTGATTACTAGTAACGCTCTAGCTAGTGTAGTTAAAAATTGAACCTTAAATGAAATGAAATGATATGAAAACATTTATTTCGTCATAAGGTGATCCTCACACTTAACGAAAGTCAAAAAAGAAAAATAAAAATGTCATTTACAAAAAAAAAAAACTAAACAATATCTAATAAAAAAGTTAAGGCGGCAAAATATCAACAAAATAAAAATGTATACTTTAACATTAGATAACATTGTGTTAATGTTAACACACCTACACACAACCTAAACACAGTGTTAGAGCATAGCAAGAAATATCTTACTTCTAATATGAAACAGTCCGACTGGGGAAGTACTTCAACATTACAGCAAATCACAGCCAAATAAATTCACCAAAAGAATACAGCACTGCTTGAAAACAGTAGCTTTCAAGCAGTGCTGTATTCCTTTGGTGAGTAAGGTGGCTAAATGTCCAGGGGAGATCGCGGGTCGGGTCGGCTAAGCGCTTGCAATGCTCCTAGTGTTGAAGGAGTACATTGGCTACAGTAACCGTTAACCCTCAAGCAAACTGTACGCTTGTTTGTCATTTTTGGGATAAAAAACTGTCCCATTGTAGGAACAATAAAAAATCGATATTATCTGTGATCAAATTGAAACACTTGTGATCGTTTTTTTTTTAAGATAAAATTTATTTTCCTATTTTTAAGAAGTAGATACATATTTCGAAATGTATAGGTACATAAAAACTGTGCAAACTTTCGCTTATGATCTAAATTCTAGTTAACATTGTGATTTCATCATAAACAACATTAAAACAAAAATGTTAAACAAATAAAAGATACATAAAAAATTAAACGTAAAAACACAGCAAAAAAAAGTTAACGACGCAGCGTAATTAACTAAATAAATCATTGTTACCCTCGCGAGAAAGCGTGGGTGAATTAGACGAGGCGGATCCTTTCTGTATACTTTTATCTTTTCCTCGAGTAATTAGACCCTTTGCTGTAGTAATTGACATTCTTAACGTAGGAACAAAATTAACAAAAAAAATTTGACATGAAAATATAAAGTAAAAAGGTTTTGAATACCAGGCATAATTCGGTTTAACCGTTCATTTAAGTAATTTTTTTTTTAATATATAAAACAAGGTTGGCAAACAAGCGTACGGCTCAACTTATGGTAAACGATTACCGTAGCCTATTGGCGCCCAATAATAAAGCATCAAATTTAATTACTGGACCAGAAAATGGTAGACAGTTTGATGTACAATTAGCGTCAGTGTATTTAGTGATACATGCATATTCCTAGAATATCTAGCAATTAATAATACAATTGCGACTATTGTTTTGAGTTAGTCGTGCGAAACGTTCCAATGACACCAACGACGACGTAACGACGTGTTTGTTTAAAGGTAGAAAAACGAGTATGCAAAGAATGTAAACCGTTTGTAATGATTGGTTGTCATGATCTGAGAGCAATTGCTGTTCTTAGTAGGGAAACTGTTCTTAGACTTCCAGTAAAGCTAGGTGTGGTGATTCAGAAGAGACGATTTCTCAACAATAGTACGTTTATATAACGACTAGCTGTATCCCCCCATTTCACACGCATTAATTTGAGGGAAAAATATACTTGGGTTATACACAAAAAGAATTTTTCATTTCAAACCAGTAGCTACTGAGGTTAGTGCGTTTAAACAGACAAACGAACTTTTCAGCTTTATAATATTGATATAGATAGGTATATTCGCTAGTTGTCATAGCGCAATAACATAATACATACATATTATTTAATATTTGTAATGCCTACTTGCTAATTTAATTAAAAATTTAATCGCTCAGAAACGGTGACGAGATCCGTAGAATGTGATTACAAAAATCAAATTAAAAAGTCACACGTTGTTCCACGAATATTAAAATAACCTATTTTAGCTCGAATTTGATTACCAATAAAATAAAATAAACCGTGTGAATTACTTGTTCATTTTATTCGTTTTTCGAATTCAGTTGAAATAAAATAAATTAATGACATTTGAACGAAGCAGATGAATGAGACTGTAGCATTGAAGTAAATGAAAACATTAGTGAACGTTTTTACATAACTGTGACTTAAAAATATGGTTTTAAATACATAAACGCCTCATACATGTCCGCTTCGCAAGATGTGAATCCAATCAAATATTTATCATGTGCTAGGGCCTAGGATTGAGCCTACGACTGGTAATGCGTCGGTCTCTGCGGTGACAACTGGTCCAATACTACGTCAAATATTATCATCACTCATAAATGTCAATATTTTTAAAATTCAGTCTATAAATAGCGGTTATGGAAAAGAAGTTATCCAAAGATCTGCGTATTTTGATGCGTATTTATCTTTATAATGACATTTTGGTCTTGTTACATGTACCACCATCTTGGTTTTAAAACATAAATCTATAGTAAATATGAGACCTCTCATTAGACCAATATGTCGCAGATCCCAGCGGGCGTCTCGTCCAAACTTATGTTATAATCGGATCGCGGAAACATTTCCAAGATTTTGTCTTTGAAATGGTCCTTATTAAACTTTGAAAATTATCGGCTTACCGAGAATTACTTATTTGAATCATAACGAGGTTTTTGATCTACATCATAAAGATAAATGCAAATGTGATTGTTATATTCATATAGCCGTTTATCTATTGTAATCAAACTACAATCTACCTTTGTGGTCTATGATAACCTGTATTTAATAGTTTAGTTGAATTCTTGAGGTAAATCATATGGAAACTCAAATCTTCAATAAAACATACTATCAAACTATTTCATCATGTGATAAAATTCACAGAATAAGAAAAAAATTGAATACCAATAAAGCACTCGGATATAACAATATTAGAAAAAACCTCACGCTCCCCACTCCGACGGGCACGGAGGTGTGGCTTGAAGGCCGTGCATCGTCTAACGTCGTTTCAGTTCGGCAGTCTTCGACACGGCGTTGTGTGCGTGCGATTAGATGTCGCGCGGCTAGGCGGTGCGCTTGACGCACAGAGTACATTGTAATAGTAGGGAACTGAGCTTCGACGCGAGTTTGCCGGCATTTATCAATGAATGCGTGATGAAATAAAAAATATGAGCTACATGAATGGGATAGCACCGGCGTTAGTACTATTGTCTAGTTGAGCATATTACTCATTGATGCAAATATGATATTGCCTATAATGTTACTATTTCCGGATAAAATTTGGCATTTAATTTTTTTAATAAAAGAAAAAAATTTGTTTTCTTATCGGTCACCACGCTCAAAAAGTGTAACTTGAATTAATATCAAAGAAAAAGAAATACTGCATAAATAAAATAAATAAATATTATAATTATTGCATAAGTTGATACAAAATGCTATGCAATAGCTTTACCGCGGCAGTCCCCGAGTGCCACACGTCTTTTTTTTTATCTGCACAATACACACACGGTCGTCTGTCCCTAAAGTAATGCTTGTGTTATAGTTAACAGCCGACTGGTATAGCTACATATTTTTGATATACATACATACATATATTTGTATTTCTTTCCGGTTTGGATGTCTTTCCTTGTGGGTCTCCCCACCGTGCATCGGAGAGCACGTTAAGCCATCGGTACAGGTTGTTATCATAAATACCTGATAGCAATCGCAACTCTACATAGTCCTGTAGGAAACATATCCGCCAACCAGCAGTGGAGCAGCTTGGTGGATTATGCTCCAATCCTTCTTCTACATGGAGAAATAGGCCTATGATCAGCAGTAGAATATTACAGGCTAAATCGTATCGTATCGTAAATATCTTGTATTCTTGTTAAAATATTTAACAATCAATTATCTTTTTTTAATTATTTGAGACAAGCAACTGATTACTAGTAACGCTCTAGCTAGTGTAGTTAAAAATTGAACCTTAAATGAAATGAAATGATATGAAAACATTTATTTCGTCATAAGGTGATCCTCACACTTAACGAAAGTCAAAAAAGAAAAATAAAAATGTCATTTACAAAAAAAAAAAACTAAACAATATCTAATAAAAAAGTTAAGGCGGCAAAATATCAACAAAATAAAAATGTATACTTTAACATTAGATAACATTGTGTTAATGTTAACACACCTACACACAACCTAAACACAGTGTTAGAGCATAGCAAGAAATATCTTACTTCTAATATGAAACAGTCCGACTGGGGAAGTACTTCAACATTACAGCAAATCACAGCCAAATAAATTCACCAAAAGAATACAGCACTGCTTGAAAACAGTAGCTTTCAAGCAGTGCTGTATTCCTTTGGTGAGTAAGGTGGCTAAATGTCCAGGGGAGATCGCGGGTCGGGTCGGCTAAGCGCTTGCAATGCTCCTAGTGTTGAAGGAGTACATTGGCTACAGTAACCGTTAACCCTCAAGCAAACTGTACGCTTGTTTGTCATTTTTGGGATAAAAAACTGTCCCATTGTAGGAACAATAAAAAATCGATATTATCTGTGATCAAATTGAAACACTTGTGATCGTTTTTTTTTTAAGATAAAATTTATTTTCCTATTTTTAAGAAGTAGATACATATTTCGAAATGTATAGGTACATAAAAACTGTGCAAACTTTCGCTTATGATCTAAATTCTAGTTAACATTGTGATTTCATCATAAACAACATTAAAACAAAAATGTTAAACAAATAAAAGATACATAAAAAATTAAACGTAAAAACACAGCAAAAAAAAGTTAACGACGCAGCGTAATTAACTAAATAAATCATTGTTACCCTCGCGAGAAAGCGTGGGTGAATTAGACGAGGCGGATCCTTTCTGTATACTTTTATCTTTTCCTCGAGTAATTAGACCCTTTGCTGTAGTAATTGACATTCTTAACGTAGGAACAAAATTAACAAAAAAAATTTGACATGAAAATATAAAGTAAAAAGGTTTTGAATACCAGGCATAATTCGGTTTAACCGTTCATTTAAGTAATTTTTTTTTTAATATATAAAACAAGGTTGGCAAACAAGCGTACGGCTCAACTTATGGTAAACGATTACCGTAGCCTATTGGCGCCCAATAATAAAGCATCAAATTTAATTACTGGACCAGAAAATGGTAGACAGTTTGATGTACAATTAGCGTCAGTGTATTTAGTGATACATGCATATTCCTAGAATATCTAGCAATTAATAATACAATTGCGACTATTGTTTTGAGTTAGTCGTGCGAAACGTTCCAATGACACCAACGACGACGTAACGACGTGTTTGTTTAAAGGTAGAAAAACGAGTATGCAAAGAATGTAAACCGTTTGTAATGATTGGTTGTCATGATCTGAGAGCAATTGCTGTTCTTAGTAGGGAAACTGTTCTTAGACTTCCAGTAAAGCTAGGTGTGGTGATTCAGAAGAGACGATTTCTCAACAATAGTACGTTTATATAACGACTAGCTGTATCCCCCCATTTCACACGCATTAATTTGAGGGAAAAATATACTTGGGTTATACACAAAAAGAATTTTTCATTTCAAACCAGTAGCTACTGAGGTTAGTGCGTTTAAACAGACAAACGAACTTTTCAGCTTTATAATATTGATATAGATAGGTATATTCGCTAGTTGTCATAGCGCAATAACATAATACATACATATTATTTAATATTTGTAATGCCTACTTGCTAATTTAATTAAAAATTTAATCGCTCAGAAACGGTGACGAGATCCGTAGAATGTGATTACAAAAATCAAATTAAAAAGTCACACGTTGTTCCACGAATATTAAAATAACCTATTTTAGCTCGAATTTGATTACCAATAAAATAAAATAAACCGTGTGAATTACTTGTTCATTTTATTCGTTTTTCGAATTCAGTTGAAATAAAATAAATTAATGACATTTGAACGAAGCAGATGAATGAGACTGTAGCATTGAAGTAAATGAAAACATTAGTGAACGTTTTTACATAACTGTGACTTAAAAATATGGTTTTAAATACATAAACGCCTCATACATGTCCGCTTCGCAAGATGTGAATCCAATCAAATATTTATCATGTGCTAGGGCCTAGGATTGAGCCTACGACTGGTAATGCGTCGGTCTCTGCGGTGACAACTGGTCCAATACTACGTCAAATATTATCATCACTCATAAATGTCAATATTTTTAAAATTCAGTCTATAAATAGCGGTTATGGAAAAGAAGTTATCCAAAGATCTGCGTATTTTGATGCGTATTTATCTTTATAATGACATTTTGGTCTTGTTACATGTACCACCATCTTGGTTTTAAAACATAAATCTATAGTAAATATGAGACCTCTCATTAGACCAATATGTCGCAGATCCCAGCGGGCGTCTCGTCCAAACTTATGTTATAATCGGATCGCGGAAACATTTCCAAGATTTTGTCTTTGAAATGGTCCTTATTAAACTTTGAAAATTATCGGCTTACCGAGAATTACTTATTTGAATCATAACGAGGTTTTTGATCTACATCATAAAGATAAATGCAAATGTGATTGTTATATTCATATAGCCGTTTATCTATTGTAATCAAACTACAATCTACCTTTGTGGTCTATGATAACCTGTATTTAATAGTTTAGTTGAATTCTTGAGGTAAATCATATGGAAACTCAAATCTTCAATAAAACATACTATCAAACTATTTCATCATGTGATAAAATTCACAGAATAAGAAAAAAATTGAATACCAATAAAGCACTCGGATATAACAATATTAGGATGTCTGATATTAAATAAGCGGGGGAGCAGATTTCTTCTGTTATTGCAAATATAATTAATAACAGTGTAAAAACTGGAATCTACCCAGATGAAGTAAAAATTGGATTTGTAAGACCCTTATACAAAAAAAGGCAAACGTGACGATTATTCTAATTATCGACCAATAACTCAAAATATACAAAATAGTCCCTACATAGTCCCTCGATTAATAAATCTACTACCATCACATTTGGTTGAATGTATCAAAAACAATATCATTGAACAGAAACTTAAAAAGTTCTATCTTTCGGCAAATCCTTTTGAGAATACATAAAATTATTAAAAAATTATTAAAATACATTGTATAAAAATTGATGTACCAACTGAAACTGTCACTGAGATTGATTTTTACTTACTACGTTTTGCCGTTATAAAATGTAAACTGTATCATTGTACAAACCTTAGTGGTTTTCTTTTGCTATTGCTACTTATAATATTGTGAATTTGTACATATTGTTTAGAAAAATAAAACTTTCACACGAATTATGCAAACTCAAAACAGATAGGTAATTGAATTGTCATTTCCAAATATTAATAAAATTTATAACAATATACAACTTCTTGGCACAATTCCACGAGGACATGATTTGTACCAAAACTATCTGTAAATATTTGTTGTAAATTGTACATATGTATAAAAATATACAACAGCTTTTTGAAGCTCGTGTTTCATAAGAGTTTTTTTAGGCTGTGTGGTTTAAAACATATAAGAATTTGTAAAATGTATATAAACAGAGTATCCTCCATTTTAACTGACATTTTCAGAAATAAAAAATTTGTTTTACCAAAAATAAGATCAAAAAATATATTTTTCGTGAAACTTTAAAAAACTGTTATTTAATACTAGCTTCTGCGCGCGACTTCGTCGGCGTGGACTCCGCTTCTATTGGTCTTAGCGTGATGATATATAGCCTATAGCCTTCCTCGATAAATGGGCTATCTAACACTGAAAGAATTTTTCAAATCGGCCCAGTAGATCCTGAGATTAGCGCGTTCAAACAAACAAACAAACAAACAAACAAACAAACAAACTCTTCAGCTTTATTATATTAGTATAGATATGCTGCCAAAACGTAACGTAGTACGTATTTTTAGAGTTCCTCACAGTAGGAATACCACCAAGATTACTAAGGCTTTCACTCGTTTGTTCATTCTTTTATTTGTTTCTTTAAAATAGTATTTCGTAAGCTTTTGAATTTTTACAGATTATGTGATGTTATGACCCATTAATACAATAAAAAAGTAAAAGAGGAATCCATTTAATAATTTTGTTTTGTTTTAGTATTTCAAGATATTGTTTTTAAAGAGCAAAATAGCGCATGGAGTTACAGAACCCTTGCTTCTCCGATTAAAACTTGGACAGTATTTTTTTCTTTTTACAATGAAGTGTAATTGTTCTGTAACAACAACAAAGTTTACCTAACTTCTGCAGCAGATTTATTTGATGTCGCTTAATGTTTTGAAAAAAAAAAGTAAGTAAAACTTCGTGATGTGCTTTAAAACATTTTATGGTAGAATCGAAAACTCGAGGAAGTATATATCATCTCCAAATATTATTCATTATATTATCTTGTATGTATGTATGTGTAAATAAACAACTTTAATTTGTGCGACAATAAATTAGTGATTGTCGTCTACATTTCTTTGCGCGTACAATAACCAGTTTAAATATTTTAATTCTGAGTTTTGTAATTATATATTTAATAAAACGAGTTCTGGAATCACACAGTCACATAAATAATTTTTGAATTTAATAAAATTGGATTAACTGTTTGTAATATTAAAATAACCGGTTTCAACTAAATTCATATGTACCTACACATACATTGTACCAAAATAACATTTTTTATAATTTTTCTCTGTCTGTCTGTTTGTTCCGGCTATTTAATCTCTGAATCGGCTGGAACGATTTTGACGGAACTTTTACTGGCAGATAGCCGATATAATAAGAAGTAACTTAGGTTACCTTTCTGTCAGAATTTTTTTATTTTATAAATCTGCGAACTGAACAATAATTAATTTATTAACTTCCACGCGGACGAAGTCGCGGGCACAGCTAGTGTTTCATAAAACTATTGTTCGATATATTTGACAAATCAAAATCCGAACGAACAAAGCCGCTAACGGAAGCGTGTCCGTCATAAAAACCACGTTGTCATAATCGTGTCAGTGAGCATTGGAACGGGTGACAATACCGCAGAGTATACTCTATACAATATAAATAATACTCCGCTGGATTTACTCATACATTTATGTGTGAGTATGTGTTTGTACATAAGCATGGAATATGTGTTAGTTTATGATCGATTCTGATATTAAACCGCGAAACGGAAATTGCAATAATTACTGCAAACGACTATATAACTGTTACTAGCTGTGCTCCGCGGTTTCACCCGCGTTAATTTGAAGAAAAAATGGCCTATACTCTTCTTCGGTAAATGAGTTATCCATACATAAAAATAATTTTTCAATTCGAACCAGTATTTCCTGAGATTAGCGCGTTTAAATAAATAAAAAAACAGACTTTTCAACTTTATAATATTAGTATAGATGAGATAGACAAATATCCCCAATGCTCCCCCAGGAGCTGTAGTCTCCATACTTACCAAAGCAACACAAAACTGCTTGATAACAGTATTATTCAGCTGTAATATTCTGTAAGATAAAGGTACTTTCCTAGTCCTGGCCCCAGATTTTGTCCAGGATATATCCTGCTATGCCCTACCTCATTTGGAATCATCAAATAAGACATTTACATAAATTTTTAATGATTGTATAAAGACGATTAAGCCTTTGTCCTCAAATTGTCGGCTAAAGTTTGAGTCGACGTTAATTTTAACCTTACTTTAATCATTACCTACCCAAATTTACCTTAAAGTTGGTAACAGCGTTCCACAAAGCAAAGTTTAACTTTTTATCAAAGTAAAGACAGTTAATTGGGTTGGTAGTCAATGTTCAATGTACGAAGTTCAACTGAGGTAGGGAACAACAGAAAATATGCTCAAATGCTTATAAAAGATCAACACACACTCATTATACATTACAGCTTATAACGTTTCACTACTGGGCTTCTCTTTGCCCATGTAGAGGAAGCTTTACCAAAAACGCTCTACTGTGAGTATTTCCAACTACGAGTAACGATTGCTATCAGCTTTTTACGAGTATGGTACCAATCGGGACCGACTGCTAAACGTACTCTCCAAGGTACGGTACGGAGACCCATCAGGACACACATTCAAATCAAAACCAATATTTGTACAACTACAATTTATTATAATCTGCTCCGAGCGTTTAAGGCTACTAAACACACCACTACTGCAGAAAAATTGTCGACTGTATACCTAGTGTACATAATATAATACTTTGCGACGTCGTAAACTAAAGTATTAGTGTAGAAGCTATCTTCACACTTAATATATTTTATTAATACTTGAAGAGGAACTTCGTACCGCTTTCTTGTGAGAAGCGTATGCACGTAAGAAGAGTAAATTATGACATAGTTGAAATTTAATACAAAAGTTTGTGCGAAGAAAGCTTTAATTTACATAATATATTACGTTTAAATTTAAATCTATATATAAAAAAGAGATTTCCACCCATATATTGACTCATCACGATATCTCTGGAACCATAAGGCGTAGAGACTTGAAATTTGGTAGGAATATTCCTTTCGCTGCGTAGAGGTCAGCTAAGAACGGATTTTACAAAATTCCACCCACAAGACGGGGTTGCGGGGGTTAATAACATATATGGCAAAACAACGTTTGCGGGGTCACCTAGTAATCAATAAAATAAATATTTTATTTAAACATTTTTTTAACATTTTTTACATTTATAATTATAATGTGTAATATTACAATTATATATTTATACATATATAATATAAATAAAATTGAATTGTCTGTCTGTAATTTCAAAATAACTATACTTAGTAACATTCCACGCGAAGCGGACAACTAAAAAATGTCGGCGTTTCTGATTTTAGTAATTTTCGAATATGTTATACCTATATATGGCCTCGATAAAACTCCGCCAACTAAAGTCTTAATTAAATAACAATTTTAAATAATCATAAGACTCTAACATAAATTATAGGCAAGAACTTTTCTATTCATAATCTTACAGCCGTCTAGAATCTCATGCAAACGTGCGTAGTGTAACACACATACGAGCTCGTACGCTAACTCTTCGACGTGACCCCGACAGCCCTAAAGTGAATTTGCAAATTTTCCCTCCGGACTAACTTCTGAAAGCCTTCATTAGCTCGCTGTTATTGTTACCTATCGATGTTTTTACTCAACGGTACACGTGTCAGGATTTTCAATGGATATTGTGAACATGGCTGGCGTTGTTTTAGCATTTTTTTTCTTATTTAGCGATACTGTATTGTATGAATTGCATTGTATTCATTTTGGCTGGTAATAAACTTAGATATAACTCTTATTTGCAAATATATCTATAAATAAATAAATAAATAAATAGCTAAAAGCATTGGCCCGTTGGACCGACGATCTTCGTAAGATTGCCGGTGTAGGCTGGATGAGGATTGCGGAAAACCGGGATGTCTGGCGCGAACTTGGGGAGGCCTATGTCCAGCACTGGACTGCAATAGGCTGAACTGACTGACTGACTAAAAGCATTGTCAAGTTCATAAACTCGAGAACGGCTAGACCATTGATTAATTAGCCATTTTTTTTTTTCAAGTTTTCTAATACTTTGTAAAACATTTAAGATGTACGATTATGTATGAAATTTAAGGAAAATTTAGCAAATTTTGTTTAAAATATCAGAAAATTTAATGATTATATCCATATCACACGTTCTTGAGTTCGTGAGACAAATCCAAGATCTGAACGGTCAGCTATTCTAATAAAATGAAGAAAGAACTTAATTATTTTTTTTTGACGATTAATCAATCAGAATTAATACAGGATTCAGTATAACTTATCAGGAGCTTCCGCTTTGAATTAAAATGTATGTATTTTAAAATACAAACGAAGTTTATTAATACGCTTGTTATTATAAAAATTATATATGTGAAGCCACGCTATAAATTACAAGAATGGAAAATTCAGCAAAACGTAAATTAATCTGATAAGTATGAAATTTAACCCTCAGATTCCCCAACGACTAAAAGTCCCATCTAGTACTGGATGGGGCGTGACATACCCCAAGATTAAAAAACGTAATTGCTTTAAATTATGGTAGGTTAAGGGATAAAATCTGAGGGTTTTGCTGTAAAAAACGATTTTTTTAACTCGAAGTCGTTTGATGTCATTGCTTCATATATGAACCAAAAACAAAAACATAAAATATGAACCTCCCAGTGGTTTATAATATTTGTTTAAGGTTTCAATTCCCGGTCCGAATTTGGGTGTCATAAATTTATACATATATGCAGATTGATTATAAAAAAAGTACCTATATCAGCTCTTACTGTAACATAAAACACATTCATGCAAGCTACCTTCCTTATGAACATACAATAGTGTAAAGTTAGCAAATATATATATATATATATATATATATATATATATATATATATATATATATATATATATATATATATACATATATATCGCCAAGGAAAGTTTATAATACAAAAGCGTAGCGGAAAGCGTATCATACACAAATTTTCCGATGCAAACCTTCAGGCTAAAGCTAATAGCAACAATATAAATTGACGCTATACAAAGTGTTGTACAAATACAAAGTCGACTGAATCGATATCATGCAAATCCGCCGTGTCAGCGTGACTCGTCTCAATGACGGTTGAATGTTGCCAGATGAAAAAATAATGAACGGGTAAAATCTTTTATAAATCAGAAGCAGTCTTGTCTAAGTCGATTTAATTAAATAATAATATATATTTTTGTACTTCAATGACATTATAAATGTGTCTTTTCTGTGTGATATTGGACATCTTATCACTAGGTAGTAATACTGCCAGGTTTCCGTTTTACAGAGGATGTAGCAGTAAATTTTGATCGGATTTACTGTCATGATATATGATCATTGTTTCAGATGTTATACTAATCCACGTGTCATTCTTTGCATTGAAATAATCAATTAATAGATCAAATAAGTAAATTATTTTAGAAAATTTCTTATTTCTACCACAGGGTAATAGTGTTTCAAACGTAACAATAATGATACTAAAGTAACTAATATTTGTGCTAAGATATTTCAGGTTCACTGTTAATGTCTTAAACTATAATATACAGCTAAACATAATATTATGATATTGTCTATTACAAATGTTCAGAAAAAAATGTAATTTCCTTGTGTATAAGATATGAAAATACTGTTCAGGCTCATAAGTCTCATCTGATGGTATAGTTAGTATAAGGTTACGATGTACTTGCGTATAAAAGTCCCTAAATAAAAAAAAGAAAAAAAAGATATGAAATGCATCCATAAAATATAACAATTTTTATTGTTATTACGTTATAAAGTTTAATCGTGATTAATAATTTACATTATTCGTATTAAATAATTATCAAATAACGAACGAGACGCCAAATGTAGGGGACTTTGACAAATTGAAATATTTTAATTAATTTCGACGAAAATTGCTTATTAATTAGATGAACAATTGATTATAATAATGCTATTAAAATCCTTCATTGATAGCAATATTTTAAATTAAATTGATGATTATTATTATTTTGAGGAAGCTGTTGTTATTATTAACGAATAAACGTAGCTTTTATTAAATTTATTTTGTGTATATTATTTATTTAATATAAATGTTTCTTTCTAGAATATAGTGTTCAATAGATATGTAAACCTATCTTGAAATTGTAAACTGATAAAAAATTAAATGTTTTAAATTTAATTGTATTACTTTAATACAGGGGTAAATATTTGAAAATGTGCAAATCGCGCGGCGGTTGATAAAGAACGGATACAGCGTTTTTATTTTTACTTTTTTTGATTTATTTCTTATGTAAAAAAGTATCCCAAATATGGTGCGATAACTAAAAATCTTATTTATAAATTAAGTTAAGAGATATTACAAATCAAAGTGCCAAAATCTAATTACCATCCGTGTCCCATTTTCCATTTTCAATCAATAATTATCCTAAAAGTGTTAAATCCTTCTTGAAGATTACACTTTTGGTTAAATATTCATAAACTTAAGTTGTTAATGAACACATAAAATCATGCTATAACACGCAAAGAACATAAATTATTAAAAATAAGATCAGTTAAAAAATGTCCATCGATAACGTACTAATTACCATTTCAAAATATTTTGTAATGATTTTTCATATAAAAACTGGAATATTCCAATCCAAAAGTACACAGCCGTGCGGGCGCCAGTCAGGGCTTGGACACCGTGCGTAGTGGTAGTGTCAAAGACCAGTCTTTTTGGCGCTAATTTTGATTATCTCGTCCTCGTAGTGTTTTTGTCAAAATATTTTCTAATCACAATTTATTGTTTTTTAGGTAAGTGATCAATTACATATTTTTGATGACGTGTTTTATGTAGTCCTTTTAGTGACCCCTTTTGGATTTTGAGAATAGAATTAAAATTTTCTAACAAAAGAATGATTTATTTAAGAAAATAGTAGAAATACTACTTACCATCTGTCTCATTACCGGTATTTGCCGTTCGCATAAGCGAATGGTAATTAGTTTTTTTTAGAAATGGTAATTATGTTAAAAATCTATTATTATCTGGTATTATGTTAATTCTCGCCCTCAGATCCGAGAAGAGGTCGAGAAATTTTATGGACAGTTGTACTCGTCCAGCGCACGCAAGCCCGAGCCATGGGACACCGAAGATCCACGTGCACCATTGTTATGTCACAATTCGGAGGACATCCCGGACATCGAAGTAGATATGAGATTAGTGCGGCGCTCAGGCAGCTTAAAATGGGAGCTTTAAAGCCGTTATCCACCGAGGTACCACGCCGGAGGCGTGGTCCAGGAGTGTGGTGGTACTGTTCTTTAAGAGAGGCGATAAGTCTCTGCTAAAGAATTACAGGCCGATCTCACTTCTGAGCCACGTCTATAAGCTTTTTTCGAGGGTCGTTACGAATCGTCTCGCCAGAAAACTCGACGAATTTCAACCGACGGAACAGGTTGGGTTTCGAAATGGCTACAGCACCGTAGACCACATCCATACTGTTTGGCAGATTATTGAAAGGACAGAAGAATATAATCAGATGCTGTGTATGGCATTTGTGGACTACGAGAAAGCCTTCGACTCTGACCAATTTTCCTCCCGCGTGGTGTAAGACAGGGTGATGTCATATCACCGAAACTGTTTACCACTACGCTGGAGGATGTCTTTATGACCTTGGATTGGGGGGAACGAGGCATCAACGTCAACGGCGAATACATCTCTCACCTTCGTTTTGCCGACGATATCGTCATCTTTGCGGAGACATTGGATGAACTAGGCTAAATGCTGGCCGGCCTAAACGATTCCTCTGTACGAGTCGGTCTCGGTATGAACTTGGACAAAACGAAAGCTATGTTTAACAACCAAGTCATACCGAGACCGATATCGGTAGATGGTACCCTTCTCGAAGTTGTCCAGGACTATATTTACCTAAGCCATACCATCCAAATAGGCCGCAACAACTTCGAGAAGGAGGCCGATAGATTCGGTTGGGCTGGGCAGCGTTTGGCAGGCTTCGTCAAGTCTTCACTTCGACGATTCCGCAATGCTTGAAAACAAAAGTCTTCGAGCAGTGCGTCCTACCTGTTTTAACATACGGAGCCGAGACGTGGACACTGACGAAGGGACTGGTCCACAAGTTTAAAGTCGCTCAACGTGCAATGGAACGGGCTATACTTGGGGTTTCTCTCAAAGATAGAATTAGAAATGAGGCTAACCGCGAGAGAATGAAAGTAACCGCATAGACCACAGAATTAACAAGTTGAATTGGCAGTGGGGTGGTCACTTGTGTCGCAGGACCGATGGCCGTTGGAGCAGACGTGTCCTGGAGTGGAGACCGCGTCTTGGCAAACGCAGTGTGGGACGTCCTCCGGCCCGTTGGACCGACGATCTACGATGAGGATTGCGGAAAACCGGGATGTCTGGCGCGAACTTGGGGAGGCCTATGTCCAGTAGTGTACTGCAATATGCCGATGTGATGATGTTGTGATGACTGAGGTATCATATAATATGGTACAACGTTTCTAATGCTTTAATAATTACTATAGTAATAATATTGATCTCAAACTTTAACATTAAGACCGTTCAAAAATTGTTTTTATTTTCAATGAGAAGAGTTTTATTTCTTTTCCACTTTATTGTGTTAGACACTGATTTTATTATTTCTTATAAAAATACACAATTCTATTGGAAAATGTTTATTTTTTTTATTTTATGTTTTTAAGGCATGTTGCCTACGTTTTTCTAATGATTGTTTAGTAACTGATTTTCATAATTGTCATTATAGAAAAGAAACTTTAATTTTTGTTTTAGTAACTGTTTTTCATTCATCACCTTTGTACACTCATTTTTATATTTTCACCTCATTCTAAATAAAAACCCCACTTGTCAAAAAAAAAAAAAACTGTTTTTCATTTCAATAAAGCTTTTATATCTTAATATCAACTATTTTTTATTTTTTTCATAATTACCATTCGAAAACAACTCATTACACTTAAGTGACCTAATTACCAATTATCCATATTTATCACTACCGTTCGTATGAATTTTGAATTGTCTATTATACAAAAAGTATATATTTTAGGACATGCCCTTCGATACTATCTTAAAAAGAAAGTCCCTGAGATTACAAAAATCATATAAAGAATCATTTTCATCACATTTTTTTCTTAATCTTCATAACTATGCCAATATGCACATTTTCAAATATTTACCCACAGGTGTCTGAGTGTTAAGCATTCAGACAATTACCTAAGCTATCTATATAAGTATTTTTATGTTTTCTAATCACCAATTAAGTTCTAAAAAAAATTGACGATAATGAAAATATTGGTGACATAAATTTGATAGACTAAGAAATAGTTACGAGTGTCTAATCTACCGAAATCTATCCTTCAAAATTAATCTATGAAAACATTAGCACTTCAAGAATATAACGGAATTGAACTGTAGCGTTCAACGTTTCCCAGTCCAGAACAAAGGGCAAGATTAAGTGACGGTTAGACCTTGACAAATATTTACAAGTTTAGAGAAACCTTAGCCATAACTCTTGTTCCGCGTGATAGGTACAGATGAGGCGTTCAGTTGCAGCTGCTATGAAAATTGTTTTCTAATATTGATACTTTATCGTGAGTGAATTTCTTATATTTCATACGCCTTAACATCAGACTGGTGGTGGCACATTTAAACGACATTTTCAGTATTTGTTAATTGTAAGCTCGCCAATTATTTGTGGTTCCACCTGCGACTATTTTTACTGATCCATACGCTACGGTTATATAAATGTTACTTTTAATCTTCTTCTTCTCCACAGAACGATTGTTACAATAAAAAAAAAAGTTAACTCATCATAAAATAACATCAAAACGTTGAAAACATATCCTACCTACATGAGTAAGCGATAATAAAAAAATAAAACATTTAATTTTTTAAAACCAAATCAGACTTAATTTAGTAGTTTTACTAATCAAATAATATCAGAAATATCGTAATATATCAAGATAAAAAAAAATTGTGTGTACAAAGTACACATGTCAGAAGTGAAACTTCTTTGGCAAACTAATTTAAAATGATTTACAAATTAGCGCGGCGTGCAGCGCGGCGCGCCCTTCCCTGTCGTTTTTCCGTTGCATCCGGTTTGAAATCACAACGATTCTAAAGAAGTTTCACTTCAATAAAGCACAATCATTCAAATCTCATTATGAAATAACATCAGCGCCTTTAAATAAAAACCTGCCAGCAAGAAGATTAAAAATTAAAAATCTTTTTAAACAATAAACTTTTTTCTAAACAAATACATAACACAAAGCAGTTCTCAGAGTATAAGTGCGTGATGGAGAAACAAAACTCGACTTTGTTTCAATTGCTACCCTTGTTCCTCTTAATGCGCTATTGTAAGTCAAGTGAACGTTGTACGGAACACTGTTGCGACTTTATTATTCTATGTTAAAAATTTATAACTAAACACATGTTAATATTCTCTTTTTCAATCTATTATACATATATAAAAGAGATTTCCACCCATATATTGACTCATCACGATATCTCTAGAACCATAAGGCGTAGAGACTTGAAGTTTGGGAGGAATATTCCTTTTGCCGAGTAGAGGTCAGCTAAGAACGGATTTTACAAAATTCCACCCACAAGAGGGGGTTGCGGGGGTTAATAACATATAATATGGAAAAACAACGTTTGCGGGGTCAGCTAGTTAACATATAAACAAACGGCTTTCATTATTCTTTCGAAGTCCTATTCGTATTGCTTAGTCACTATTGAAATAATTTATTCAAGCTAATACTAATTATTATACAAAAAAAAGTGTGTGTGTCAGCTCCGACGCACGACTGGAGTTTACTCCTTCAGATCGACTGTCCTAGTCTAAGAAAAAGATTAATACCATAGCAAATGGTAAATAAACGAATCAAATAACAAAATCGTAACGAGGTCATTCGTTCAGTAGATTTTATTCCTCGTATTTTTTTCATACCGGGGGGGCCTTATATAAAAATAGATACTTATGGAGTAAACTCCAAAAAAGACTTATCTTTATACTTGACAAACTTGTTTCTGCTAAACTGCAGACTGCTAACTGATAACTGATAAACTGCTACTGTTCATTCATTTATTCAATTAAGTCTCAATTCATTCATAATTTTGTATCCATTAATGCCAACAGAATGGATTTTTTCCTCAACGATACGTAGCAGGAGTGTAGACACTAAGGAGATGAAGTATAGATAAGTAAATATAGCCTGTGTCATAAATACTACTGAACACACTTCGTGTAGACATGGTACTTGATGTCACGCGGTATTGTTTATTACGATTTGTGAAGACTAGCTCGTCGTAAATGAAAGCCCATAAACGGAAATGCGTGACATTGTACCTCCGTATTCGATGTTTACAAGACATGCTTCTGGCAAATTCTAGAGTATATATGCGATATACGTGATATAGTTTTTTACAAGTTCTAGTACTAAGGAGAAAGACTGAGAGGATCTGTTTTTGAATTCTAATAATTTCTCCATTGATTTCCAAAATTGTAATAAAGTTAGTAAGAAAAACTTAGTAATGGTAAATTTCAATTTAAAGTGTAATGTATGCCCAAAGTGTCAATGTAATCTTGGCTCATTCTTTAATAAAAGTGGGCAAATCTATACTAATATAATAAAGCTGAAGAGTTTGTTTGATTGTTTGTTTGTTTGTTTGTTTGTTTGTTTGAACGCGCTAATCTCAGGATCTACTGGTCCGATTTGAAAAATTCTTTCAGTATTAGATAGCCCATTTATCGAGGAAGGCTATAGGCTATATATCATCACGCTAAGACCAATAGGAGCGGAGCACCAATGAAGAATGTTTCAAAATCGGGGTTATTTTCCTTTTGAGAGCTTCCGCGGCGTAAACGGTTAAAGTTTCGCTCAAATCATGTATGACAGAATTGGCCCTATTCCACGGGGACGAAGTCGCGCGCAGAAGCTAGTACCCAATAAAATTGAGGAAGATGAATCAAAAACAATGTCGCATCATCTAGTTCAAAAAGAAAAATAATTACAATGTGACGTTGTTATCAAATTAAAAAGCGATTTCCATCTATGTATATTATACTAGCTGTCGTTGCAAACGTTGTTTTGCCATATATGTTATTAACCCCCGCAACCCCCTCTTGTGGGTGGAATTTCATAAAATCCATTCTTAGCTGACCTATAGGTACTCGGCGAAAGGAATATTCCTACCAAATTTCAAGTCTCTACGCCTTATGGTTCCAGAGATCAATCGTGAATCGTGATGAGTCAATGGGTGGAAATCTCTTATATATATATAGATTACACACATTCCATCTATATTATATTACAGGTAAATTATATTAAGTATATAACCTGCTATTGTAATCAATTTAATGCAACAATGTAAGACGTACTATGGTAATACAATAACTGCCACAAACAAAAACAAAAAAAAACAAATGACGACTTGAGTCTTTATATTATAAAGAATACGTTTTGAATTCACGGTAAACGAATTCGAAAAACGCTAGTCAATTTGTCTAAGAATACACATAATAAGCATCGGTAAGCAATCGTAACTTAACCTATAGATAATATCTAGGCTTCAGTTATATTCTAGTAATATTAAAGCAAAGCAGATAACAGCAATGCTATCACGCTCAGGAATCTCTTGATCACATATTTCCTGTGAACCATTACATTAATTGAACGTTCGCTAGAACGTAACAGTGTAATTAGGTAATGCATCGGTTATATAATTATTATTGTTGTTACTAGAATATTCTAGATAATAAGCGTTACAGATTTCAATGATGCGTTGCGGTGCAGTAATAAGATCTTAATAATTACATAAGATGTTGCAAATAAATCTGATAAAATATGAGTAAATCAAGTCACATGAGTAATTATACTATTACATTTAAGAAAAGTAACAGAAATGTAAAAAATTAATAATGGTCATCTTCTTTACACATATTTTTTAACTATTTTTGCATATTTAAATTTTGTTTATTATTTGCGATTTCGCACAGTTTTGATCTCAATGGTATTTTAGTAGGTACCAATATTTGTTTCGTTTCATCTTGTTATTATGTATTGAAGTTTATTTAAATTTTAAATTCAGATATCAATAATAAAAATTATACATTTATTAAATTAATTTTCTACAAAATCACGGTTAAAAACAGTCAACAAAGTCTATAATTATACTCATAGAGTCAAATCGTTTGCAGCTCAAGGTAAGTTGCTGGGCAAAGCGATGATAATAGCGCTCGTATAAATTAAAATTACGCCACGGAAATCTTCGAGCACTTTATTATTTTACACGAGAATCGTTGCTGAAAATGAATCAAAATACCTTAAAAATGTATTTTTACTATTGTAATTAGTTTTTCAAAAACAGTACTAGCGATTGAAATAATTTTTGACTCTTGAATAGGTGAATATTAATTTGTACTTAATAATTTGATTTTAAATGTAATCAAAATGTAGAAACATTTTTTTCGCTTGAATATGCGAATTGTAAAGTTATAAACAAAGGACAATGCCTATTTTATATGAAGCCGTGCCCGGGTACGTGTTCAGACAATTCATATATTTAAGTATCCTTTATTAATCGAAAATAGATTTTTAATAATATTCTAAAAGTGATTAAAACCGTAGTTTATACTTTAATTAAAAAAGATATTTTATTTGTATTCCGGGTTTATGCTGTCAAAACATATTAAATATAAATACCAAGTCGGAAACGCAACTATAGAAATAAACGCTTTTTTAATTAAATTATAAACCCCAACACGACCAGAAAATTGACATATTAAAGTTTTCTTTATTAATTAAAACTAGATTTTTAATAATAGTCTAAAAGTAATCAAAGCCGTGGTTTATATTTTAATTTAAAAAAAGCGTTTGTTTGTGTGGTTGCTATGACGACTTGCTATTTATATTTAAACTATTTTGACATGACAAACGCGGAATACAACTAAAATATTTTTTAAAATTAAATTATAAACCACGGCTTTGATCACTTTAAGAATATTATTAAAAATCTAGTTTCAATTAATAAACGATACTTAAATATATGAACTGTCTAAACTAGTCAAAGCACGTACCGGGCACAAATAGGCATTGTCCTTTAATGTTGTCATAAGGTAAATAAGTTAAATGAATTGGAGTAATTATTTATTATGTAACGGTTAACAATGTTGCTCGGTGTTCAATCATCATTTCGCCTAATGTGTCTTACTTAGCGACGAAATTGAATTTGTTGAAAGTTGGCCTTATCTTCTGTATGTAATCCGCATTAGAGAGAGACTCTTTGCAAACTCGTAATATTTCAAGAACAAGCGTTATTTACAACGAAATTCAGTAGTGTGTAAGCAACTAAGCTTGCCTTTTTCATACGCTCTGCCTTATGTTTATCGTAGAATATCGTAGAAGTAATTTATTTAAGATAATATACCAACTTTGTTTGGAATTAGCTGAAATATTGACTTAGTTTTCGTTGAAAAATAGCCTAAAAAATATATTATGAAAAAGTTAAATATTGTCTTGAGAATTAATTCATTTTGGTCTAAAGCTAATTTCGCAAAAGAAATACAAAAACAATATTTTAAATCATGAGTTTTATTTTTTTTTAATTTAAAAATAATAATAAAATAATTACTTATTATAAAAAGGTTAAAAAAAGCGATCGTAAAACTGATTCAAAAAGCAACGTCAAGTGGCTAATTAACAAAAGACATTTAGCGATCTTGAGAAAAAGTATATTATCTTTTAATAAAGGCATATCGAGTAGGAATGTTTGGCGCGAACTTGGAGGGCTCTATGTCTGGTATTAGACTGAAATAGCAGCCTATTGCAGTCCACTGACTGATATCGAGTAAGCAATTTATCATAGTTGTTTTAACTTCAAGCTATGAATGAACATCATTTGAGAGTACAACGTTATTATAACTCTTTTTCGAAAAATAAAAATTATAACAACATTTTTAACTGAAATAGAGCACAGCAGTAAATATCCTGCTCAAGACCTGGAGCAGCTCGACTAGAGAATTGCCTCGACCTTACAGAAGATCACAGCTAAATAATACTGCTGCCAAATGTGTTGTGTTCCTGTGGTGAGTAAGGTGACAAAAGCTCCTGGGATCCCCCGATCGGGGGTAGCGACGAGAACGCGCTTGTAATGCTTCTGGTGTTACAGGCGTACCTATATAAGGTACGGTAATCGCTTGCCATCAGGTTTAAAGTACGCATGTTTGTCGACCTAGTTATATAAAAAAAAAGCTTATTCAAGACGAACTATTTTATACCCCGACGCAAAAAGAGGGTGTTATACGTTTTACGCCAATGTTTGTCTATGACATCATAGCTCTCGAACGGATGGACTAATTTAGATGCGTGTTTTATACGTGATAGCGAGTTTACTTGGAGTGCTTCTTAGCTTTGTTTGGTAAAAATCGATATAGCCGTTTGAAGAGTATTAGAATTTTACCAAAATGATGTGAGGCATTTTCGACATGAAATTGAAATAATTGTGCAAGTTTTTTTTAGCGTAATAGTTACTAACATACAAGTAACAAAATGCTTAAAAAATAAATAATAAATTAATACTTTATTTGACCAAATACTATACAATTTCATAACCCGCCAAACTACGTGACGGTATAGTTTATTTAAAGTATGTACCGATTAAATTAAAAAAAAAATCTGTTATAAATATCTTCTTGAAAAATGAAAAAGTAACAAACCGCGGAGAATAAACTAACTAACAAGACCGAAAATCCCTACCTACTAAAAAGGTTTAAAAGTCTTTTAATAGTAATACTTGTATAATATTTTACACAAAGTTGAGAGAGTTAACCCCTTACCGCATGAATTATTAAAGAGGTGGAATAAAAATTTGTTTTTTGCGAAAAGTTGTTTATTTGAGCTTACATAATGAGATCAAATTGAGAAAAAAATATATTCACTTAAATTATAAAAGTTATTACACAACGCCATATATGGCTTCGTATGCATTCTAGCCAACTAATTTTCAGCCAGATATGGCGTCGTATGCATTTAGGGAAAAATAAGTTTACTTAATATACTTCGTGAAATTCCATTATATAATGGCGTTTGTGATTATAACGCAAAAAAAAAACATTACATTTTTCACATAACGTGAATGAACGAAATTTCGAACAATTTTTGGCATATTTGTCGGGCGTTCTTCTTCCAAATGGCAAATTGGATAATGGGCAATCCCATCAGAACGCACCGACTCCAAAGGCATATCTTGATGTCTAGCTGGCGTTTTTCGTGACTTTTTCGCGTGTCCTGGAGAGTCAGGCAAACTAGTGGCAGTACCGCCTAGGCTGGATGTCGGGGTTCCAAGAACACTGGACGGACGCCCACGTTTCTTGGTAATAACAGCTTTTCCTGCCTTCCACATATGCTCGGATAAGGCGAGTTTAAAATCATACAAAGGCATGTAGCAGCCTGCATTGATTAGGCGCCATAACAACCAAGCATTTACAAGGGACATGTCCAACATAATTATGAAAAAAAATCCTCTTGTACCGTTGACGAGACCGCAAATGGATTTTTGTAATAACCCAATATTGAATTTTTATCTTGTCGGACATAACGCCGCTTTGTTGTCGTGTGCTCACTTCCAACGTAGGCTGAAAGAAGATTCATATTCTCAGGAAACCAGGCTCAAATTTACTTCATCAATACCCTCGTTTCTTCAGTTCCTTTTCAGAAGGTATATTTGAGTTTAGCACACGATTGAGCCGCACAGTTCTTACAGGAAGTAAATCTTTTTTGTAAAGTTACAATTGAAGATTTGGGCTATTGAACTAGTTATCAATATCAAAACAATAATAATATTTACATGCTTAGAAGAGCCATAGAAGCGTGCTAGATCCATTTATGGAATTAGATAAAAAGCAACCTTAGATGCATGCGAAGCCAAATATGGCAACTTTAACAAAAGTGAAAAAAAAGCACAAAAAACGCAAAACAAAGTAATAATCAAACGTTTACCGTATTTTAGAAAGATAATAGAATATAGTGATATTTTTTTTCATGTCTTTACTAACCTTTTTGGTATTTTATTTTTAATTACAAAGCAGCACTTTTTTCTTTGTACCCGGCTTGTCGCACGCACTCAACATAATCTTAAAAATATTTTAAAGAAGACATTTGCAATGAACAAATTATTTACGTTCCGTTTCAGGATGAAATGCTGGTTCTAATGTTAGCTAGCTTTTTAAGATAAAGTATATCTTTAGCCTATAAAAAAAACATAAAGTTTGGCGTCCATTTATGGCTTCGTATGCGGTAAGGGGTTAAGAGTTATTACCGTTTAAGTGACGCTAAGTATCTTAAATGAAGGCCTGTCGAGTTCACTAACGTGTTAGGATGAAAATTCGAGTTATGCAGGAGTGAACCATGGAAGCTTGGAATCGCTCTTACATTGTTTAGTAAAGTTATTTTGCTAATACAATAGAGGTAAGTTAAAAATACAGCTTAATTTTATAGATGTCCGTTTATGAATAAACTGTTCCATAAATAATCATAATTTATATTTAGATCAATAAATTTGGATTTGACTTATTATTGTTAAACTGATATAAAATTAAGGACTAATAGCAAATGAAATTTCGTAAGTGATTTAAATTATAGATCTATTAAATAGGCTAGCTCAGCCTGTACCTAATATCCCGCTGCTGGGCATCTTTTCACATATAAGAAAAAGATTATAGCTTAATCCACCACCCTGCTCCACTGCGGGTTGGCGGCTATATTCCCTACTATGAATAACAATCGCTATCCGGTATATATGATGACAATCGGGACCGACAGCTTAACATGCTCTCCGAGACACGATGGCGAGACCCACCATGACATACGACCAACCGGAAATAAATATTTCTATAAACACAAATGTCCACTCCGAGCGGGAATCGAACCCGAGACCGTCGGTGTTTATGTAGAGTGGCCGTCATTAAATAGGCTATTTTTGTAGTTGTTCACCAGGTTTAATATGTTAGAACTGCTTTTTATACAAAGGGATTACACTGTCATAATTTGGCAGAAAATAAATAACTTTAATAAACTGTGATTTGACTAAGTATAGATTTTCTAAATTACAATTGAATATGAAAATTTATCAGTGAAAGAGATTTAAACAATAATTTTTACGTTATAAGTTCAAATTTAATTATTTTTATTTCAAGGCATGTACAATAACCATTTGCTATTCAATAAAATTGTGCAACACGCTCGATCAGCGTGATAATCGCGCGCGGTAGACCGTGGGATCGCCATATTTAACTTAACGACCGCCATCTTGTGTTCGTAGGGACGTGACACGAGATTCTTTTGTCGAGTTATATATAAATTAAAATCGATTTGATAGTTACTCGAGTTTTGTTAGTAAATTTAATAAGAAGAAGCACAATTATTGTCTTAAGTAATTTTTTTATTTGTCGTTATTTTTAATAGAAATTAGGAAACATTTGAAACTATTAGAAAAATACAGCTTAGTAATTATTTTTTTATAAGTGTTGAGCTGTAGAATTTTGACTATTCGGTTATTCCCAATAAATAAATTACTATTTTATAAAGATCTACAACAAAGAATCATACATTTTATGACCAGATATACACAGTATCTAGACAAACTAGATACATTAGATGTATTACCTACATGATATAGTAACACTTTAAAAATATTTAGTTTTTCAGTCTAATTTTTTTTTGAATCTTTAATAAATTTACGTTTTAAACCTTACTAATCTTCATTTAAATAACTGGATGATTCATCAAAGTCGAATTTCAATCTACCTGTAATCGTCTATAAGGAAAAGGAATGACGGATGATTCCATAAGTGTTCCGTTTTGGAAGCCGTTTTCTCTATATAACTCGAATAACTACATTCCAAGCGACTGGAAAATTCGATTAAAGGCCGACTAACATACCCCATTGCTTAGGTACAATGAATAAATATTTTTGTGTGTTTTAATTATACATATATGAATCGGATTGTTTTTAACAAACTTAATATTATAGATGTCCGACATATTATACGAGTAAACTATTCCTAGACAAATAATCCCAATTTATAATTAGATCAAACAAAATAAAAAAACTTAAATAATTGTAAGTTGCAGCGTTAACAATTCGTTTTTTTTTTATTAGTTTGCCAAAGAAGTTTCTCTTCTGACATGTGTACCTACTTTGTACTCACCCAATTTTTTTTTAAATTATATATGGTCTCGAAATAAATATATAAATATATGTTGTCTGGAAGAAATGGCTAAATAGCCATAAGTCCGCCCATTGTACTTCACAGTATGTAAATGATATTTGTAGTTGCGATGTACAATAAAGTACTTAAAAATAAATAAATAAATAAAAATATCCGAACAGATTCCCGAATTTACGCAATTAAAAGGTACAAAAGCATTTAAAATTTTTATTAGATCCCCTAAAATCGTATAAATCGAGAGAATCCCGATCAAGTATTTTATAGTCTTGCTGAAGGGATGTAACAGGTCGGACAGTTTATTGAGGTTCGAAACGTAATGGGCATGACGAAAGATTTTGAAAACCTCTTTCATAATGTGGGTACACATTTACTATTTACGAAAATACCTATATTTCGGTAATAAACATAAGTTTAAGTATGTTTAAAACTATTTTTCTAATATGTTTTCAATGAGAGCGGCAAAACGGCTGCAGGTGTCATGGCGTCGACTTTGACGTCACAATATAAAGTGGGTCTTACTTTTTACTTTACTCTTTGAAGCGCGCCTGACGTATAATGTTATGTTGTGACGTCATGAGCGGTAATTTGTGTTTCAATCAAAATGGCCGATTGCAGTATTTTAATGTTTTATTTTATCGAAAATAACAATAATCTTATTATTTTACATAAAACTAAACCAGTATTTTGAATTTTTTAAATATGAGTGTTCCCCTAAAATCATTAAATTGACGATTTTTTGATACTGTCGTCATGCCCATTGAATTTCCGATTGATGTTCGTAGGACTTGAGAAATAGGACGCTAAGGGTTGATATTTGATACGTCAAAAGGTATTCCGAGGTATGTTAATTACGGAGATAGTTCTCGAACGAAAAGTTTGGTTGTCGAAAGGTTTGATGCTAATTTTAGTAGACCCGAATGAAACTACTTATTAAACACTAGCGACCCGCCCCGGCTTCGCACGGTTGCAATGCTGAAACTAAATGCTATCTACAATAAAAGATACGTTAGAAACCTCTAAAATTACCAGTGTTCCTCTACTATAATATGCATGTATTATACATAAAAACCTTTATCTTGAATCACTCTATCTAATAAAGAAAACCGCATCAAAATCCGTTGCGTGGTTTTAAAAATTTAAGCATACATACAGACAGACAGCGGGAAGCGACTTTGTTTTATAATACGTAGTAACTATCATTGTTTCTCGAAGTAGGTGAAAACACCTTCTTGTAAGAGGTAATAGGT
The DNA here is from genome assembly GCA_905220545.2 of Melitaea athalia. Classification (NCBI taxonomy): domain Eukaryota; kingdom Metazoa; phylum Arthropoda; class Insecta; order Lepidoptera; family Nymphalidae; genus Melitaea; species Melitaea athalia. Next base: position 3,486,822 of record HG992178.1, on the reverse strand, counting down.
AATTGCGTTTGCTCGCAAACGAAAAAAAACCGACTTCAATTACATCGACAAGTAATACAATGTAATTTGACGAAAATATAGTCAAGTAAATACGCGCTATTAAATATTACTCAAAAAGTTGTAATCAGATCTCGATCTAATTTAAACGAGACTACATGACAAGTATTAGCTTTCGATTAATGTAAGAATCATCAAAATCAGTATCCCGAGTAAAAAGTTATGCGGTATAATACAACGTAGGTCGACGGAAAAGTAGTGAAGTAAATACGCATTATTAGACTCTAAAAGTACTTGTCAGATGTCAATTTAATTTAAATGGGAACACATGACACGCAACGCCTTTCAATTAAAACAAAATTGATCGAACTCGGTCCACCCAGTCAAAAGTTCTGAGTACAAAAATATATACAAAAAAAAAATACAGTCGAATTGAGAACCTCCTCCTTTTTTTGAAGTCGGTTAAAAAGTTAAGTAAATGTCTCTTAAAATTTAGTGCCTATTTCACTGCGTATTGAAGAGTTTATCTCGCAAATAACTTACTGATATATTTAATGAGCAGAACGTAAGGCCCTCAGGACCTGAATACTGTTTGCGATGACGAGTAAAGCTAACAAATAAATTTAGGACGAAAAAAAAATTTTTTATCCGTTTAAATTGCACGCCAGATAGCTTAAACAGTAACTAAATAAGTATACTTACTTTAAAAAAAATATATTTTTAGGAGCTGATGTTCCTAATATATGCATATGCCTAATATATGCTTATATGCTCCTAGATATAATTTTATGAACATTTTATTTGTAATAGGTATAGGTAATTTTTATGCTGTAAGTATACAAAAAAAATTCACCGATACGTAGGAAAATAAACATATACATATAAGAAATATAGGTAAGAAATGTTGAAGATAATGTGTGGGAACACATACGTCATACATACTTACATAAATACATACATACTTTTTGAACAACTTACTTTATTTTTTTAAGTATTTAATTTTTTTTTATCTCATAATTTCTTTTAAATACACTTTGAAAGGATTACAAATAAACTTCTTTTAATAAGGTTTTAAAATTAGTGTCGCAGGTGTATTCAAGAGCTTATTGGACACTTTATTAAAGTTCTTTATAGCGTAATTCAGTCTCGGATTAATTTCAGAAGGGTTGGAGGCGAGCGATATAAAACCTCCCTGATTAAATACTATTCACAACTTTGTTTTACGAAATATGCTTATAACGAAAACAATAACATACCGTACTAGTATTGGAAAGAAAATTTATTTTAATGACTAGTCCGTTGGCGCAGTTTGTAGTGGCCCTGCTTTCTGTTCCGTGAGTTGCGGGTTCGATTCCCGCCTGAGTCTGGGTGTAATATTTGTATTTATATATTTATATATGTATTATTTAAATGTATATTTATAAAAAAAAGTTATAACAGTCGGTTGTTACCTGTAACACAAGCATTACGTTGCTTACCATAGGAACAGACGACCGTGTGTGTGTGTTATAAGATATTTATATATTATTTATTTATTAAAAAAAATGACAAAAGTAATACATACTCGTATGTTAAAACCTTTAAAGTTTCTTAATAAACGTAATTGATAATGATTTCAATCTTAACTCGTCATACAACGACCATTTTAGAAGTTTTACCAATAAAAGGGACAAATTGGAAATGAAAATTGTGAACTTTGTATGGAACTTCTTATTATTATTTTTTGTCAAAAGTATATATGTACGGGATTTTCATTACTACACTATAAGTAATAATATCCAAATTTCAGCGCTTTAGGCAATAATTAGAAGAGAACATTTTCCGATAAATTGAAATAAAAATCAATATAATCAACAACAATCTCTTTCAAATCTATAATTAGTTAATAAATGATTTATTTTAAGGATATTAAAGAATCAAATAACAACTCTGTTATATAAAAGTGTAAACTTTTCTCGTTTGTAATAAGTACAAAGATGTTACGATTTTTTCATATTGTCCTATACTAGAGAATCATAAAACAGGAAAATCTCATAAAGGAAAAACGCTAAGAATAAAAAAATACATTTTTACAATTCTCTGTGACCAGATTCTAAATTTAATAACGACTTTAATTAATGTTCTCAGTTCACCCCTCCTTAATAATGGTAAAACATGTTTCACTTCCCCCCAACGCGGTTAGTTGATATTCTTGTTATGGTCTTCTGAGTCAAACTTATTTTTATTTTTGAAGTAAGACTTCTTTACGCACGCTTGACTTGGGTAGTAAGCTGGTGAATGCGTGACGAGGGCGTTACGAAATGTGTGATCAGGCGAGGTAAACTGAAGTTGAGAGGGAGATATAAGTTAGTTATGATAGAAAGACAGAAAGTTACGTTTCGTAAGTTTTACTTCAGTCGTGTGGTCTAAAGCACACAGCCTGTAATATCCCTCTAGGCCTCTTTCCCCATGTAGGAGAAGGATCAGAGCTTAATCCACCACGCTGCTCCAATGCGGGTTGGCGGATATATTACCTATTATGAGTAACGATCGCTATCAGGTGTACATGATAACAACCGAGATCGACGGCTTAAAGTGCTCTTCGAGGCACGGTGGGGAGACCCACAAGGACTGCACAAACATCCAGACCACGGCAACCATCTGTATGGCCAATTCAAATGATGTCGTGTGCAGAGACCGAACCCGCAACCGCCCGCGTAACAGCCACAAACCAGTGCTTTGACCACTCAAAAACACATTTTGAATTTATTTATATCGTTTCTCTATTAAAATTAAAATATATATATATATATATATATATTTTTTTATGTAACTAGGTTGGCAAACAAGCGTACGGCTCATGATCGGTCTCTCTCATCGGTCGGCCTGATGGTAAGACCGTAGCCTATAGACGCCTGCAACACCAGAAGCATCGCAAGCGCGTTGCCGACCCTATCCCCAATTCCCCCCAGGAGCTCTGGTCACCTTACTCACCAACAGGAACACAACACTGCTTAAAAACATAAGTAACATAACATAAGTGTCGAATAACATCACCATAATCCGAAGTAAAATAATTACAGAATCGTCCACGTTCTCTTTAAACAGCTGAATTTAATTTTCCTCAGCATGTTATATCTGGATTACAATGCAATTAACAATAGAGAAAATACAGTTATTATTCTCTTATAAAGACTAAAGAGAACATTTTGTTTTGAAATTCGCTCTTGTTCAAATTATTTTAACAGTAAAAACCGAGGCATTACATTTGAAAAATTGTTTGTAACATTTTTAAAATTGTAAACCTTTCTATTGAGGTGTGTCCATTTATATAAGAAATGCTTATGTGATAAAAGCACCATATTAAGTATACATTTTTATCATACTCTGCAATTTTTTTTTAAAAAACACAATATTTGACCTTTGTGGTTACTATTACAATAATAAAAGATTTAGAAAATGAAATAGAAAAATCACTAGTACATGAAAAATATAAAAATCAAAGTGTTTTTTTTTTCAAAGTAAGAACTTAAATAAACGATTTTCTGGAATTATAAACAAGCGCCGCTTCAGATTTTTCTGTTGACTTTATCCACTAAAGTTACTTGGAGCTTTTAAAAACAACATTACGTAGTCAGTTAGTAAGTAGTTATATAAAAAAGTTAAACATTTTCCAGAAAGTTTTTAATACCGACTTCATTTAATTTTTTAATAACGTTTGAAAAGAAAAAAGTTAATCATCATAAAGATACACTGAACTGAGTTTCGCAGTACACACTTTACAAAACTCAGAGTTTTTTTTTTTTTTTTTTTGAATGATATTGTTGAAGAATTTGTTCGACTATTTAAACAGGGTAAAAAGAGATATTTTATTAAATGGTTATTTAAAATATTAACGTCACCACGCCAAACATCTGTATGACCAATACAAATGTATGCCATGTGTGGGGATGGAACCCGTGACCGCTCGTGCAACAGCCAGTTATAGGATTATTATCATTGGCATTGTTGGCAGTAATCCTGCTTTCTGCTCAAGTGTAGATACACTTATTTATTATTTAAATATATACTTTCTAGTCTTTGGGAGTAGTTGGGTTGCATCTATTTCCGGATTCTAAATTTGATCTTACAAAAAACTATAAGTGGTGACACCTTTGAGTGTATATAGTGTTTACTTGTTTATTATGAAAGTGATTTTAATTAAAAATATAAAGACGTTAAGAATTTTCGTTAGAAAGATAAATACTGTTGGCCGTTAACATGTACAAAATTAAATACCTCCCTTGTACATAAAATGCAATCACTTCTATAAAACCAAAGCAAAGATTCCGGACTTACAAAGTTTGAAAGGAATCAATTGCGAAAACTGTAAAGTTTTTTAAAAGTAGATATTTTTAAAATTTAATAAAGAATCTCTTATCTGCTGTTAGCATCGAGAATTCTGATTGAAAAAATTGTTTTGAAATTTATGAGAACTTTTACTTACAATTGTGTGCTTTAGTTATTTGGATAATGTTTTTTGATAAATTTTGATGTAACAGATACTAAAGCAAGGAGACTAAATAATTTTTTTTTTAATTTTTCATCTGGACTTGCTCTAATTCAGAATGCCTTCTTACTAGTTTTTTTTTTTTTACAACTATTGTAGATCGGCACACAAATGTACGGTTCACATGATGGTAAGCGGTTAGCGTAGCCTGTAGAAAGCCAGAACATTAATTGACAGCAGTATTATTTAGCTGTGATCTTCTGTCGAGTTGTGATACTTCCCCAGATCGACTGCTCCTAATTTTGAATGGGCTGTATCCTGCTGTGCCCCACCTTGCATTTCTATATCCATATAGAAGATTTTCAGATTGCAGATTAATTCGCCATGCTGCTCCCCTGCGGGTTTTCGGATGTATTGCCTACTATGAGTAACTATCGCTATCAGGTATATATGATAACAACCGGGACAAATACAAACATCCACCCCGAGCAAGACGAGCCGCAAACCGTTAATGTTTTAGGCTATTACTAGCTGACCCCGCAAACGTTGTTTTGCCATATATGTTATTATCCCCTTAACCCCCCCCTTTTTGAATTTCGTAAAATCCGTTCTTAGCTGACCTCTACTCGGCGAAAGGTATATTACAACCAAATTTCAAGTCTCTACGCCTTATGGTTCCAGAGATATCGTGATAAGTCAATGGGTGGAAATCTCTTTTATATATATAGACTAGCTGTGCCCCGCGGTTATCCCCGCGTTAATTTGAGGAAAAGCATAGCTATATATAATGTTGGACTTTCATACAAACAACTATCCCCTGTTTTAACCCCAAAAGGGGGTTGATTTCTCAAAATACATTATTAGTACACCTCAACACCGTCTATAGACCATACATTTTGAATTTCAAGTCTCTTACTTCTTAAACATAGGACTTTCATACAAACTTCCTACCCCCATTTTACCCCCTTAGGGGTGGAATTTCGTAAAATTCGTTCTTAGCTGACCTCACTCGGCGAAAGGAATATTCCTACCAAAATTCATGTCTCTACGCCTTATGGTTCCAGAGATATGATGAATCCAAAGATGTGATGAGTCAATGGGTGGAAATCTCTTTTATATATGTATATAGATTTGTCGATATTTTTGCGATTGTTATATTCAACTAATGTTACTTAAATCAAATATAAAAATTGATTACGTGACTATAACTATATATTCTATCATATTACTCTAAAAACTAAAACAGTTTTATATCAAAATTCATACGCAGTATAGAGCATATTTCTAAAACAATTTACTACTGAAACAATTCACGGCTCACGTCCTCGCAATAAACTACGTAACATTCAGCGAACTCTTTGAGAGCTAACTCAATGACATCTGTGACTATTTGAATACCACCCACACATTTCCCAAAGTTTTATTATAAATTACATAGGAAATCTAAACAAATTCTACTTTAAATTTGAAAAGAAGAGAAATTGATTGAAAAGAGAAACTTGGGGAACTATTGGATGATGAAATTCACAATGACCATATATTTAAACGAATCCAAATATCTGCCTCAAGAGGGAATAGAATCGATAACCATCAGCGTTAAAGCTACTTCTCCTACCTCACCAGAATGACAGCCGTATAGCAACCATTGCAAATTAGAACAGTAATTAATCAAGTATAGTGTCCATAATGTTATAGGTAGGGATCCCTTTTTTTATGTAACTAGGTTCCCTCCAGAAAAAAAAGAAATAAATCAATTTTTGATGACCTTACAAGGTCATCAACTTGATGAACTCGTAAGGTTATCAAAAATTATTACTAATCAGCTGATTTTTTTGTCTTTTAGTTAGTTAATATTTATATAATTTGATGGTAATATTGTCCTACAAATTGCGTGGTACGTTATCCCGGTCCTACGCTCACTGCTGCTTTATCTCCTGCTAACTCTATTATCTACCACAATAGAGAGTTTTCGAAGAGGAACTTTTTGTTCGTCTCATCAAAATGAAGCTACTCCCGGAAAATTAGCTTGATACTAATCAGGTGAAAAATATGTACTAGGGATCCCGTACTATTACGTTAACATGTAAAAAAAGAAAATACAATCAAATCAATCTAGTAGTTTCTGACAAAATAAGATCACATACACTTACAATACACACACACACACACTCTTAAAAATACGCATCACCACCATCACCTAATATATTTTTTGATTATATCCTCAAGGAAAACAAATGAAATTTACAAAGTAATATTGAACTGTTAGCTTAGTTTCAAGCACTTGTACAGTCAATGGAAAAAATTACACAATGAAACCATTCAAGACAACGTACAAACTAATTATTATTATTACGCGTATTCAGTAGGTATATGTTGCAATTTTTTAATATATCTAACTATATAAATAAAAATGAATCTCAGAATTGTATGTACACGCTCAATTCCCGAATGAGTCCACCGAATCGGATAATTCTTGATGGCCCGGACCGAGCAAATTAAACAAGAAAAATTATCGACTTAAGGACCTTCTCTTTATTTTTAAAGTCATTGAAAATTTTAAAAACCAAATCGATACAATCATTTAAAAAATATATAATAATTTAGAACTAGTACCTTAGAAATGCGTTCTATTAATGTTGAACTTTTTCTGACAACTGTACCAACAACGCAGCAATATTCAATCCTCTATATATCAAATGTCACGGCTAGATACATTACCACAAAAATATATAGTGACATCGATTTTCCTTACTATATAAACGGTCCATTCAAGTTAAGACTCTTTTTTATTATAAAGTTCGAAAACAAGGTACGGTTGACCTGATGGTAAGCGAATACCGTAGCCTATAGGCACCAGAAACACCCGTAGCATGCCAGTGCGTTGCCCACCCTATCCCCCACCCTTCCCACAAGCTCTTGAGAGTAGTGTTATTTATTATTATTTAGCTGGGATCTTGTGCAAGATTGTAGTATTTACCCAGTCAGATTGCTCTCCGATTTTTGAGCAAAATATTTCCTGTTTTGCCCCACCTCAATAAAAATTCATAACCATCTGTGAGAGACGTAAGAAGATATTCTGCTGACCCTGTATGCAGACAGCGGCGTCTATTTCTATATTTCATCATATCACCAAGTTTTGGCTTGAACACCTACTGAAATGGTTTCACTGTGAATATTGAGGATTGGGAGACGGGCATTACTCAAACGTCAGCAAATTTTCGCATGTCATTCCGATCGCAGGATTAGTAAAATTTAATAGTAACCAATTGATCCACATTACTTCTTATAAACAATAGAGGAGTTATTTTATTAGCAGTATATTTATTTGATATTCTTAAAATATTAAGGCATAGTCAAATATGCGACAGTCGAAACATGAATGGTCCAATACAATCGCCAAATATATTCCACGTTTCCCTAAAGGCGCGTCCAAATCGCCATGTTTACGGCTCTCGCTTGATAAAATGCGAATTTAACTGCTATATAAATATGGTAAATGTGAAAGATAACCGCTTATTCGTCTTCATGTTTTCTTCAATTCTATCGCAGCTCGTTATGTATTTTTAATCGCCCACGACGTCATATTTACAACGTTCCTTTACGAATCTTATTTATATTAATGTGTTATTGTATGAAAAATAATCTAACTGTTATTTAACTAAGATCAATACAGTAAATTAACGTTAATTAAAAAAAAATATTGATATCATCTATACAAATAAATAAAATTGGAGTGTCTTTTTGTAATATTAAAATACTTTTTATTACTAAATGCATATGGATCAATACACGGTACAAAAATATACGTAAGTATATACAGAATTAATTCAGCTACCATTTGATTACACATACAAAGTTAGAAGTAGGTAGGAGACGAAATATGAGCATCGAACAACACCATGAATTCCAAACAATTAAGGGCTGCTTCAATATAGTTAATAGGCACGAACTGTCGATCTACCCGTTACCATGGCAACGCGAGACGTGCTCCATTGTCGCCCCTATCTCGTCTTTATCACGCCGTTGCCTTCGTATAGTTCATTACCTATTATATACGTTTGAGAAATGTAAACATCAAATTGTATTAAAGCCGAAATACGTATAGTTAAATTGAATAAGCAACATCCTATTCAGTAAGGAAGTAGTACACGCTCGCTTGTAGGTACATTGTCATTTAGTAGTTTTTGCTAAATGATCAAGGATGGTAATTATGACTTTAAATATAAAGATTATTTTGATATAATCTCGATTATCTATATCTATACTAATATATAAAGCTGAAGAGTTTGTTTGTTTGTTTGTTTGTTTGTTTGTTTGTTTGTTTGAACGCGGTAATCTCTGGAACTACTGGGCCGATTTGAAAAATTCTTTCACTGTTAGATAGCCCATTTATCGAGGAAGGCTATAGGCTATGTATCGTCACGCTAAGACCAATAGGAGCGGAGTCCACGCCGACGAAGTCGCGCGCAGAAGCTAGTCTTTGATATAATAGTGGTCTAAAACACACTCGTTTTTTTGACGTGACAACGTCTAATAAATCGATGAACGCCGGCTGCATGCACGAAAAAGGATGACTCGTTGTCACGTTACGCTCATTGTCACGTTGCGCTCATTGTACGCTTACGCTGCATGTATCTATCTTCCACTCGATTAGCCTATGCGTCCGAGGAGATGTTTTGTTATGACGTTGTCACGTTAAACTATCGTCCGAAACCCAACTTTACAGACAACCAATTTTTTTATAGCAAAGCGATATTCCAAGCTATAAATCCTCATTTACAAGAGTAAGAACAGTTATTATCTATAAAAATATAGCAAGTCTCTATTTTTCTCGAACGACATAAATCTGCTCTAACTATTACGTTACAATATTTTGAGGGAATCTTTTACAATGTTTCATTATCTATCGGAAGATCTTGACGTGGGATGCGACAGGGTTTTAACAAGATGTGGTAACGCATATTATAACAATATTTTGTGAATATATTAACCGTTTAGAGTTTCGTCAAAAAATCGATGGAACCATATTATTACTAAGGATCTTTTATACGTCCATCCATCTTTTAAAATTTTTCTTAATGATAATTATCTTAAAAAAAGTACAGTTATCACTGAATGAGTATTTCAACTATTAAACACTTAATAACGTAAAACTTTATTTATTCTATTTAGCCTGTTTATCTCTTCCTTGTTTTTAATGAAATATGGCACGAGTCAAGCCCCTACCGAGAACTTGGACATTGGATACTTTTACGTAATTGAGAACGGTTCCCTTTGGAGTGAGGCCGAAAGTCAGAATTTGATATCTGGTTTCTTGGTATTACAGTGAAAAACCTTGCAATTCAGAGTCCCGCTCTTAATTAAAAAAAAAAAAACTAAATAAGTGACGAACGTACAGACTAAAGCTCATGTAATACAAAAAAAAAAAACAATGAATGTGCCATGAATATTTTTCACACTTTCCGCTAGTAAATGGTACGCAAGCGAAATCGGGAAAGAGAGCTTATTTTCAAACCTTTATAGGACCGATGGTCGTTGGAGCAGACGTGTCCTGGAGTGGTGGTGGCTTCGCTGGACAGAGGATCTACGTAAGATTGCCGGTGTAGGCTGAATGAGGATTTCGAAAAACTGGGATGTCTGGCGCGAACTTGGGGAAGCCTATGTCCAGCAGTGGACTGCAATAGGCTGAACTGACTGACTGACTGCTATAACCTAAGCTACTCACGATTTTTGCATTCTGACTTCAAAAAAAAATATTCAAACGAAACCGAGATGGTACACAAGTTTCAAATATAATTCGATGTGCAAAGTAAAGTGAAGAGCTGCCCTATTAAAGTAGAAGTAATTTTAATAACTTGAAAGCGACGAGGCGACAAGAATAAAAAGTTTTCAAAATTCAGTAAAGCTTATCAAGAATTTATAAAATACTTTAACTTTTCGTCGACCTCGACTTGATTATGTATTTTAATGAGTTATATCTTCTTGTATAATTATGTATGTACAGTTAGTATCCTTTCGAAAAATTGTTTGAGTAATTTAATTAAGATTGATTTCTATACTTCTAATGAACTATATTAATTTCTTTTAATATTTGTTTATACAGATTGTTTGACTCCTAACTGAGTTCCTTCAAATGGGGGATTCTGCAGGTGTAACAGATCTAGTTCCGCGTTAAAAATAATTCCTAGTCTATTTTTAAATTTGACGAGCTACTTTGATAGATTCGTTCCGCATGATTAAAAAAAAACATTCTTCGAGAAAAAAAATTGTGTCTATGCGGCGGCAGTATATAATTATAATATTAATATTCCACTATATCGATGTTTTTAAGGGTATGAAAAATAGTGTTGGACAGTTATGCAGAAGTACTTTTCCAGAGTTGTGCGTATATTAAGAAAAAGTAAAATTTAAAAAAGTTCTAATTTTTTTTTTGGTAAGAAAATCCGCAGTTTCTCTAAAAAAAATATCTACCTATGTATACCTACTACCTACTATCTACCTATGTATACCTACTACCTACTATCTACCTATATCTACCTATATTATACGATACGACTGCATGCAGGCTATATTTACATTAGTTTAGCTTAAATTTGCAAGTACATTTCGTACTAGTTAGTTTTTTGGCTGTTAATAAATAAGTGATGGGCTTTTATTGGCCTTTATTTTTTAGTCACAAAGGATTTAAGTATGATCAAAGTGAGATTCTGCCTATTTCAGAAACTTTGATCTAATGTATTGAGCTCTACCGGCGCGGCCTTGATGAAGTGTATGTCAAACAAGTTTCGTTCCTGAGTACCATCGACAATGCATAATATCATAAAAGGCTAACTTTTATGATATTAAAAAAAATATTGCTATCAAATGATAAAGGCCTTTTTTATTTCATTTGAATTCAATATTTAATTGATAAATGTATAAAGAAAATTTTAAAAGATGTAAAAAAAATATCTCTGTGGTTTTATGAAACCACGGTAAAAGTGAAACTTTTTTTCAAAGGAACAATCATCCTATAAATATTCTTTGCACGCCGTCTATTCAAACTATAGGTAACTTACATCAGCTGTATGTTGTCATTAGTGTCTTAGTTCTATGAAATCATAAAAGGTGGCCGACCGTCAAAACGACATGCAGAACGCACACGAAAAAATTTGAGACGATGTTATAAAAGTTTCACTTTAAAAATTATAGGAGAGAATGAGAACACATTACTGATCAAAATGAGTAAGCGACGCGTTTACATGGCGCTTACGACGTTTCGCAATGGCCTACCTTCCTACAACTTTTCAGTAGTTTCACTTCTGCCGTGTGTGAATTGCACACACAATTTTTGTTTTTAATTTATAATTATTTAAATTTGGATAATTATTTGAAACGTACATGTAAGTACTATTTTTTATTTATAGTAATAAATTAATCATCACGAACAAAAATAACTAATAATACTTATAAAAATAAAGGTTATACTTTCACTAAAAATACTCAAAAAGCTTCGTATGTCTCATTTCAGCTCCAAACCCTAGACATAAATTACTAAAAGAAATATGCAATTAGCCGCCCTTCATCAGCGAAATAGTCTCCATTAACAAAAAGATAATTCTCAACACCGACGAATGTGGAGATACTTTTAACAAAAAAAAAAAACTTCGTCCAAAAATCTCCGTAATTTATAACTCCGCCGAGATTTGAACTCGTGACCGTGAGTCGTTATTTTATTTTACGTTTCTAAATTTTTCTCCGTACATTATTTTATGTACAAAAAAGTTTTTAAATATTTTAATGACAGTCGGGATTTTATTTTGTTGATATATATATATATATTTTTGTTTGTAACACAGTAGCTGACCTTGATAAGGCCTCCACAAGTTTGCGCCCGACATTATGGCGCGAAATCATGTGTTTTGCACATAGTCAACACGCTGCGCTGGGCAGGCGGGTTAGTGACCACAAGGCTGGCTTTGTCGCAACGAAAACGCTGCTGCTCGTCTTCGGCCTGTGTATTTGAAAGCCAACAGTTAGATGGTTATCCCGCCATCGGTCGGTTTCTAGGTGGTAGTGGAAATTTGTTATCCCTTAGTCGCCTCTTACCGTGGGTGGGAAGAGAGGGGGTGGAAATATTATTTATTGCCGTAACCACCCAGCGTATATTGACGTGATAACGTCATATAAATCAATAAACACCGGCTGCACGCACGAAAAAATGTCACGTTCCACCTAAGCGTGAAAGCGACAGCACGGAACAAGCGATAGAGAGGTGCGATCGGCCGAAGCGTTTGCTTGTGACACATTTATCTCTCGTCTCGCGTGACGTAATTTTCAATTAACTCCTTCTTTGTATTATGCAAAATAATGATAATTGAGTGATCAAATAATTCAATTCAATATCGTCTGTAAACCGACTTTAACCGACAACCAATTTTGTTCGTGACTTTATCGATTTGTCTTATAAAAACCTTGTCCTGGCGACATCGAACACAAAAACAAAATTATCCAATTCGGTGCCGTCGTCCGAAAGTCATGCGCATACATCATTCTGTGTATCTGTGGCATTTAACTGTGAGAGCAGTTTTATTTTACTACAAAGTTAAGGTTCTTCCCCGCACCCCTCAGTTAGTTTTTTTTTTAATAGTATGTGTCTTAAATCTAACATTAGAACTAAGTGCTAGTATATTAATAACAGAAAAAGATAAAAAAGTTCTATAAATCTTTATCAAATACATACTATTTTAATTACATAATCAAAAAGATACCCTTCTACGGTAGTTTTATCCATTTCTTTTAATTTTGTTTAATTTATTCCTTTTCGGATTAGAATTAACTTGAAGCGTATTGTAAATTTGTTTAGTAGGAAACGTTTGCTTCATTTTCGTCGAAATCTTGTTTTTTGACTATCCTTCCGTTCCCCGAGGAATCCTTTCCCTTTACGAGGGATAATTGTACTTTGTCTGTATAAATAAAATCGAAATATACATCTGTTCTTTCAAAATAGTTTATTTTAATTGGCTTGTGTACATAGAAGCAATATTTGCAAATAATAATGGGTAAAAAATAAATTAATATAATGATGGGTATTTTAATAGGTCATAATTATTCTTTTTTTCTATAATATGCTCAATAAACTTGCTGTGTGGTTACGGCAGTAAAGAATATAGCCACCCCCTCTTTTCCCGTGGGTATCGTAAGAGGCAACTAAGGGATAACACAGTTCCCCTACCACCTTGGAACTTATAAAGCCGACCGATGGCAGGATAACCATCCAAATGCTGGCTTTCAAATACCCAGGCCAAAAACGGGCAGCACCGTCTTCGGTGCGACAAAGCCAGCCCTGTCTGCCCAGCGTGGTGAGTTGGTGACTATAGGCAAAACACATGAGTTCGCGCCATAATGTTTGGCGCGAACTTGGGGAAGCTTATGTCCAGCAGTGGACTGCGATAAGCTAAAGTGAAGATGATGATGCTTAATAAACAAAATCAGTCTTTTAGCAACTTTTTATCTATATTCAGCCTTCAACATGCCACTGCTGTGGTTGGTGGATATGTTCTCTACTATGAGTAACGATCGCTATCAGATATTTATCATAACAACCGGGACCGAATCCTCTCCGAGGCACGATAAGGAGACCCCTAGGACAGACATCCAAACCGGAAAGAAATATATGTACAAATACATAATTATCCATTTCGAGCGGGAATCGTACCCGCAAACCGTCGGTGTTTTAGGCAGCTACACGCACCACAAACCAGAGAGGTTAATTAAGACGCTGCCGCTGTGCCTTTAAAAAAAAAAAAACATCTATTAGAAAAGAAAATAAAGAACAATCTATAATAAATTTCTAAGCATATTCCAGTAAATCAATCCCTTTTGACATTTCCAAAGTGAGGAAATATTTCAAACAAATCGGTCATGAACTTCGCCAAACATCGAAAGTCAATCAAAGGCCGACATGACAGGGTCTTTATCAAAAGGATAGTAATTAGTTGAATCCCAAATTCTGACGTTTCTAAAGGTATCTAATCAAAATGTGGCCTAATGTAACCAAAGAAAACATTTTAATCAAATCGCTGCCATTTTGAAAACGTGACTAAGATTATATACGCGTATAGGAACTTGATTCTTAATAAATTGGAATAAGGACGAAATTCGTGTCTATCTTTTTGGCCAATAAATCGAATAAGTATAGGTGTGTAAGAATGTTTGTCGCATACTAAATATCGAACCGTCAACCCACGGAATTTATTTGAAATAAAGGGAATTACAACATAGTAGGCGTACATATTAATTAAATAAATACACAATTTAAATTTAAGCGTACGGCTCATCTGATGGTAAGCGATTACCGTACCTTATAGACGTCTGCAACACCAGAAACATTGCAAGCACGCTGCCGACCCTATCCCTAATTCCCCCAAGGAACTCTGGTCATCTTACTCACCAGTAGGAACACAACACTGTTAGAAAACAGTATTATTTAGCTGTGATCTTCTGTAAGGTCGAGGTACTACCCCAGTCGATCTGCTTCATATTTTGAACAGGAAAATACCTGCTGTGCCCTACCTCAGTTTTAATTATTTTTTATTTGTATTGCCAAGGAATATCGATTATATTAAACTAATAATTTAGTATTCAATATGAATAATGCAATTGAAATGTAAAATATGCTTTTTATAATTAGCTGTCCTAAAAAAGAACGTTTTACAGTTTTTAATGGCAAAAACATTAAATAAAGTCTAATGATTTATATGTTGTCCGTGCCTCGGAGAACACGTTAAGCCGTCGGTCCCGGTTGTTATCATGTATACCTGATAGCGATCGTTACTCATAGTAGGGAATATATCCGCCAGCCCGCATTGGAGCAGCGTGGTGGATTAAGCTCCGATCCTTCTCCTACATGGGGAAGAGGCCTATGCCCAACTGTGGGATATTACAGGCTGAATCGTGATTTATATTTTGCTAGGCATCAATGTTTTTTTTTTCTGAGTATAATTATGTTTTTCTAGACTACTTCCAAATTTTTACATCATATAATATAAAAGTCGGCAATGGTAGTCATCACAAAGATCGCAAAGCGCTGTATCATATACTAAACAGCGCTTCACAGCACTACAAGTCATCATACAGTAAAATACCTATTTACAGCGACAAATATTATCTACCACACGGCACTGACATTGCGAAGTTATTTTTAAATTAGACCTTTTACCTATTATTTTTGCCTTTGATCTATTATTGCGAAACACGTATAGAAATTTAATAATTTAAAACAAGTTTTATAAACAAGTAAATTATTTCTTAAAGAAATTGTAACGTTCTCATATAGATAAGAGTATCTGATAATTGATACTCTGATTCACAGAGCACAATACTAACTCTGATTCACACTCGGTTTAGAGGTTCAATTACAATTTGAAAAAAAAGCATTGTAAAAATAAATATTATTAATTAAAAATAAAAATCGTATAATAATAAAAAGTTCCGTTTAATTTTGTTAAGTAGAAAGAAAAAAATTCCTTCGAGCCGGATTTGAACCAGCGACCTATGGATTACAATCGACCGCTACAGTCCACCGCTCTACCAACTGAGCTATCGAAGGCTTGACGTGATATTTTACTTTTAAGTACGTATTCTTCGAAACACGCATAATACAATTAAAATCTGTGAAATCGAATAATAAATTAAACAAGTCTAACATTAAGTAGCGTAATTAAAAAAAAAAATCATTGTGTTTACAACCACTCTCTTCACTTTCTGTGGTTTTATTTTGGCAAATTATTTTTGGAAAAATGACACAGCTGTGAACCATAAAACAAAGATTAAAAATTAACAAAAAAAAGAAGAAAGCCTTTATATTCAATAGGATTCTTAGTTAAAGTTCCATGACAAAAAAACAACTTATTTCGTCAAGTGGTTCTCGGATTATTTTGTTGTCATCCGTACATCCAACATACTATTTTGTTAACCAATTCTTTTTACTATAATAGTATTAATAAGCGAATATAATTGTGTTTGCTCGCAAACGAAAAAAAACCGACTTCAATTACATCGACAAGTAATACAACGTAACAAGACGAAAAAATAGTCAAGTAAATACGCGCTATTAAAGATTACTCAAAAAGTTGTAATAAGTTTTCGATCTAATTTAAACAAGACTACAAGACAAGTATTAGCTTTCGATTAAAGTAAGAATCATCGAAATCAGTACACCGAGTAAAAAGTTATGCGGTATAATATAACGTAGGTCGACGAAAAAGTAGTCACGTAAATACGCATTATTAGATATAACTCTAAAAGTACTTGTCAGGTCTCAATTAAATTAAAATGGGACCACATGACACGCAACACCTTTCAATTAAAACAAAATTGATCGAAATCGGTCCACCCAGTCAAAAGTTCTGAGCTAACATACATAATTATGTCGAATTGAGAACCTCCTCCTTTTTTGGAAGTCGGTTAAAAAAACTATTCTGTATAAAAGTATTTTTATAGCATATTAAATGCATTATTATAAAAATATAGAGGTTTAAAAGTAAGCACTCCACATATTTTTCATTTTGTAAGATTAACACAGCCTCCTAGGAGGCGTGCAATAAACCATTTTATTGTTGGATTGAAATACGTAGCTCAGATATTCTTAGTAAAATCACTATTTATTTAATGATTAGAAAATTAATACTATACCCCGTCCGGCCACTTATTATCTTTTTGACAATTCAAGAAATTTTGACATTAGTGACTGCCTCACACTTTATTTATATATTCGATTTGAAGTATATAATAATCGATTTTATTTAAGAGGAACATTCTATCGATTTAATGAAATACATTTACTTTAAAAATATTATTAATTTATTCTTTCATTTGTTTTTTTTAATTATAAATGAAATATATAAATAATAAATAAATGCATGAACAGAGTTGCTCTTTACTCGTGGCTTGAAATTAAATTTCAAGATTTCGACTTAATTCCTTGCATATAATCAATCTTGGAGTCATAGATACTATTTTTATTTCCTTTTTTTTATTAAATTTATAGAAACAATAATCACATAACGTAAAATTATTTTTATCATATGATCGATTTATTATTATTTTCAAGAACTGTTTCATAGTCTGTGGTTGTTTGTTATGCACAGGGTACTTCACTCAATCAATCAAATCGTCAATAAAGTATGACATTACAGTAGAACTTTTAGTACGTTATTCCGAAAAAAAAAACAACCATAATTTATAGGGGTGGGCTGTCAAAAAGATAATAAGTGGCCGGACGGGGTATAGTAATATGCCGGTTGTTTTATGTAACAGAATAGAGAGAAACCTAAGGGTATACATAATTATATTAGAACAAATAACTGCACAAATAAGCGCGAAATTCAAAAATAGAACATTATTTTCAACAATTATATTCTAATGAATATATTTTTTTTATATTTTTTTGTAATACATTTCAATTTCATCGTTTTATTTTATACATTTTTTTCTACTTATTCTATTTTTATAATATAAGTAAAATGTACTCGCTTTATATTTTCTTTCAATAACGCAGCAGGAGCGCAGCGTAGAGAGCAAAATTGTGGATGATTTTGGAACAAAATTGTCGAAAAACATATACCTATAAGATTAAGATGGGCGCATTTTATTGCGCTGCATTTTATAATGATTAACAATTTTTTTTCTTAAAAGTATAACTAGAAATAAGTATAGAGTATATAGACTCCTATTTCTAATCAGTGTTAGTAGCTTCACATTTACTGTAAATAATTTATTAAACTCTAACACAACTTTGTGTTAACTTCTAAACTACGACTGAAAAGTGCCTTTTGAAGCCTACTAAGATGAAGAAATTTTTAATGTTCATTTGAAAGACCTAAGAATATATCACGAAGAAATAGTTCACGTAGTTCCCATGTGGTAATGAGATTCCGAGCCAATTACCACATGACTACATAAGACAAAAGCTAAAAGAAGCTATCAGTCTATTTAAATACAAGAATTCCGCATCTGCTCCACTCGCGCTGCCTACACGATTTAGAATGTTCCATTGTCTCTAATCAAAATGTAGCCTCTGTCACCCAGTGACAGCGTATAATTCTACTGAGTTACTGACCACAGAGTATAAATCGGTCAGTTATTTTGATTATGAAAGAAACAAAAGATTTTTTTTTTCGTTATCTTAATATATATAAATCTCGTGTCACAATGTTTGTCCTCAATGGACTCCTAAACTACTGAACCAATTTTTATCAAAATTTGTAAGCATCTGTAATTTGGTCCAACTTAGGAGATCTTCTTAGTCGTACACTCTTGTCAGAGTGGTCGTGGTTGCACTGACGAGGCACATGGTGGGGTGTTTGGTGGGTCGATATCATTTCCGAGGGTAGCTCTCCTGGCGATGTGCTTCCATTCTTCTCTGTTGGAGGCGTCGCGAGTACACTGAACCATGGTGGACCCAGTAGCCCTTGTGATGACATCTATCCAGCGGGTTGGCGATCGACCGCGTGCTCTCCTGCCTTCCACCCGGCCCTGAACCACCAGTCTCTCCATCGAGTTCTCATTCCTAGAGATGTGGCCAAAGAACTTCAGTATTCGTAGTTGTACAGTCGCTGATAGTCTGTCTTTAATACGAAGTTCTCTGAGGATGGATACGTTGGTGCGAAACGCCGTCCACGGGATCTTTAGGAGGCGTCTCCAGCACCACATCTCTAATGCGTCGATTTTTCGGCGATCCTGCTGTCTCAGAGACCAAGTTTCGGCTCCATAAAGAAAGATTGGAAACACGAGGCATTTCATCAATCTGACCTTAGTCCTCTTGGTAATCCTCCTGTCTCCCCAAATCTTTCCCAGCCGTTCCACAGCAGACCTGGTGATGGCGCACCGTCGTCTGATCTCGTCGCCACATCCTCCAGTACTTGATACAGCAGAGCCGAGGTAAATATAATTCTGTACCACTTCGCAGTTAGCTATCTTGTGTACGTTTGTTTCACTTTGCTCAGCCCGGTCCACTATCATCATCTTCGTCTTGTCTCGGTTAATAGCAAGTCCGAATTGGAGGCTGGTACTTTCTAGACGTCTCTGTCTTTCTAACTTAGGAGATAGGGTAGTTTTTATCCCAGTTGGATCCGGTAGGTGGCGCTGCTATCGGTATGTAAGTAATCAAATTTGGTAGCTGTTTTCCGGGCAGGACAACGTCTGCCGGGTCTGCTAGTTATAATATAAATATAGGTAAATTCGATATTATTAATAAAATATTCTTAGTTAAATTTACATTTACTCAGCAACGTTAGTTGTTTTTTTTTTATGTAATTGCTTCGTCACTTGCCCGTAAAGACGTATCTCGAAAATAAAATTGTCTCAAAAGGTCAAAGAGTACGTGACAAATACATACTAAGGGAAGAAATGTGCTTAGTACATGGTTTTTGTCGACCACATGTGTCCTGTGTCGTTTTAGTGTTTTGAGATGATAATTCACTGAAATTATAGCGCGATAACGCAATCAATATTATTTCGTATTATTTTATTTTGTTTATCCATCGTCAAGACAGATGTGTTTTATTGAATAATACGTCTTTACGAGTACTAATGCAGCTTTCTTTGAAACGTCTATCAAAGAAAAGGCCAAGTAGGTATTCCCATCTTAAGATCATGATGGTCAGTGAAAAAAATCTAAAACAAAGCCTCTGTGTCTCAAGGAAAACCTTCCAGAATACTAAAAAATCAATTTATATATTTTAACTATCATTTTGTAAATCATAGTATAAGTAGAGACCTCTTCACAGAAATATTACACCTACCTAAAAAACTTTCGTCAAATATCGTCTTTCTCGATGAAATATATGTAGTTACGTTACTATAGCGTTAAATAGTATTATACCCAGTAGATAACTAGTTTAACTATCCAAACGTTATATTCCATTGTGGAGAGAATTTTTGTACAGTTTTTGTTGACATTCGCCACCGGTGCTTACACTGTACATCGATCAACGTTTTTGTTCCTATTGTTATTCCTTGTCGCACTGTTTATGATACTTTAGCTTTCCACTGACGTAAAGTGTATTATTTTTACTAAGATGTATTTGCTAGTGATAAGTAAATATTATAAGTTAAACAATCAATTGTTGCCAGTAAAATCAAAATTGACCGTTGGAGATCTAAAAACACATAAAGTACAAACAAAACCGAATAAAACACTAAGTAAGAGAGTGAAGTTATCATTCTATTAGAGACTACACTCCTAAAATAAGACAAACGTCTAAAAAAAAAGAAATAAGCACAAATAAATTAAATATGATTATGACTTTCGAATTAATTTTATGTTTTTCCCAGCTAATTTATGCACTTATTTTCTAGTTGAAAATAGAATTGACGCTGGAATAAATATTTTCTAGATATAAGCGTGGTCTTTACAACATTTCTCTATATATCCATGCTTCTATATATTTCTACATACAATTCAGCCTGTATCATCCCACAGCTGGGGGTAGGCCTTTTTCTCGATAATTCAACATACATAGTAGCAAATATATGCCACTACATCTGATAAACTATGAAATACTTATAATAAATACACTTACAATAAAATACGTTTCAAAATGACGGACACTCCACTTGCCTATGTAATCATTTTATTAACCTTGTACAAACACACCTTGACACACCGTTTGTTATCAAATCTTCAAGTAGTCAAATACTCTTAAAAAATGTAGAAACTAGTAGACATGAAAATAATAAATCTATTACTAATATATAAAGCTGAAGAGTTTGTTTGTTTGGTTGTTTGTTTGTTTGTTTGAACGCGGTAATCTCTGGAACTACTGGGCCGATTTGAAAAATTCTTCCAGTGTTAGATAGCCCATTTATCGAGGAAGGCTATAGGCTATGTGTCATTACGCTAAGACCAATAGGAGTGGAGTCCACGCCGACGAAGTCGCGCGCAGAAGCTAGTTATTCCATATTATTGTTATTAGAAGCTAACCACAATGTTATAATAATATACGTATAAAGAGCTTTAAATTTTGTTAAGATTTCAATGCAGTATTGTTGTAAGAAAAGAAAAAAAACGATAGTTCGACATTAACTGCGAATGTCTTGTTCACGAGAAGAGAGCAAAGCGAAAATAATAAACATGGTAAATATCCCGTTTTCAAATAATGTTCGTAAGAATAAGTTTACACTTTCTAAAATATAGTAATAATTTCTATAAGTTATAGGTATCAGGGTTAAGAAACCTCCGTAATATCACGCTTGCGTTCAGAAATCGGATCTTATTCTGCGAAAAATATAATCTAGTATTTTGTATTGTTACCGCAGTACAAAGAAGCGAAGTAAGTCGGTATCGGAAAACGTATCTTCAGGCACAACAATGGGGTTGGCTTCGTCGCATACTGTGGTAGAAGCTCCATGTTTCTCACACTTGATCGCGTGTTACGCTCAAATAAATAGATTAGGTAAATCTTCACCTACTTACGAATTGCTAGGCTGAATATCAATAATAATTGCACATGATAATTAAAGCTGTGTATCTTATAAACTTACCGTCTCTGCAAACGAATGTCTATCAAGTCTAAAAAGTTAGAGAGCTTCGAACTATTTTACACTAGCTATCATTTTTAAACTTATGTACCTAATAACTTTCATTCCCCCTTTTCGCTGCTCATATCAGCGCTTGTGATTATAACTATATATGTATACTAGCTGTACCCGCGACTTCGTCCGCGTGGAATTTAACAAAAAAGTTAAAAAAAAACGTTCGTTAAAATGATCTTTGTGTAGTAGCATGAGCAGGCGGCCGCGGCCGAGCGATGCGGGGCAGAGGGGATGGACTCGCCCGCGCCGCGGCCGTAGGCATCTCAGAAAGAACGCTGACTCGCCGAGCATTAAATGTTTCGCTGCTAATTACTTCTAACGAAGATATCTCAAAAACTATTCATCTGATTGATATAGTGTAAAGGGCAATTTTAATCTGCATTAAATTCTTAAGCTAACTAACATATTTATTTGGATAAGGAATAATACTGAACTAAAGAAAATAGCTTTGAAAATAACGTAATGTTTTTAATTAAAAATTTTAACATAAAAGTGGTTATTGTAAGTCAACCGTAAGAGATAGAGATATGCTGTCGCGGACTTTTTTGTAGCATTTTTATAGATTTTGAATACGCTAGTACATTACTTAACTATATCTTTGCTAGTTTACGCGGCGTTCGCGAGGAAAGGTCCCCGTTGGCGAGATTTTTTGCGACCTCTTCAACATTTATCGCCGTATTTCTGCTAATTTACATAAAAGCATAATAAATTATATACCTAAACCTTCCTCAAGAATCACTCTTTCTATTGTTGAAAATCGTGTAAAAATCCGTTCAGTAGTTTTCGAGTTTATCGCGTTCAGACAGACAGACAGACAGGAGGACAGAAAGACGCGGCCGGGGGACTTATTTTTATAATAAGTACTAGCTGTACCCGCGACTTCGTCCGCGTGGAATTTAACAAAAAAGTTAAAAAAAAAGTTCGATAAAATGATCTTTGACATTCTTTGATTTCCTGCATGCGATGCGGGGCAGAGGGGACGGACTCGCCCGCGCCGTTATAGGCATCTCAAGGAAAGAACGCTCAACGCTTGCTCGCCGAGAATTAAATGTTTCGCTAATAATTACTTCTAACTACGATATCTCAAAAACCATTCATCTGATTGATTTAGTGTAAAGAGCAATTTTAATCTGCATTAAATGACTAAGCTAACTAACATATTCATTTTGATAAGGATTAATACCGAACTAAAAAAAATAGCTTTGAAAATAACGTAATGTTTTTAATTAAAAATTTGAACATAAAAGTGGTTATTGTAGGTCAACCGTAAGAGATAGAGATATGCTATCGCGGACTTTTTTGTAGCAATTTTATAGATTTTGAATTCTCTAGTACATCACTTAACTGTATCTTTGCTAGTTTACGCGGCGTTCGCGTGGAAAGTTCCCAGTTGGCGAGATTTTTTGCGACCTCTTCAACATTTATCGCCGTATTTCAGCTAATTTACATAAAAGCATAATAAATTATATACCTAAACCTTCCTCAAGAATCACTCTTTCTATTGTTGAAAACCGTATAAAAATCCGTTGCGTAGTTTTCGAGTTTATCGCGTTCAGACAGGAGGACAGACAGACAGACAGGAGGACAGAAAGACGCGGCCGGGGGACTTATTTTTATAATAAGTATAGATAGATTAACTATATATGTATATATCAGAAAAATCCAATAAATATAATTTTTTAACAGATAATAAATAAATAAATCTATACTAATATATAAAGCTGAAGAGTTTGTTTGTTTGTTTGTTTGTTTGTTTTTTTTTGTTTGTTTGTTTGTTTGTTTGTTTGTTTGAACGCGTTAATCTCTGGAACTACTGGGCCGATTTGAAAAATTCTTTCAGTGTTAGATAGCTCATTTATCGAGGAAGGCTATAGGCTATGTATCATCACGCTAAGACCAATAGGAGCGCAGCCCATGCCGACGAAGTCGCGCGCAGAAGCTAGTATGTCTTATAAAACAGGTGATAACGAGAAAAAATATTTACGTAAACACACAAAAGAATTAGTTACGAATAAATACAATTGAATTGACGTAGTTGTCTGAGCGATTGTTATACTGTTTCCGCTTATCGCAATCACTGACATTCGGCAGCGTGGCCGAGCGGTCTAAGGCGCTGGTTTTAGGCACCAGTCCGAAAGGGCGTGGGTTCGAATCCCACCGCTGTCAAAAATAATTTTATTTTTCATATGATATGAGATATATTTATGAAAAAAATGTTTTTTTAATTGTTTTTTTTTTTTACAGTAGGTACCTACTTCACCCACTGGATTGAATACTAAAGTGTACAAACTTGTGTAAAATACTATAAAAAAGGTGTGTGTACGATTCACACACGATAGAAGTAAAACTTCTTTGGCAAACTAATAAATAAAAAACTAATTTAAAATTAACGGCGTGCAGCGCGGCCCGGCCGCACTTCAACAAGGCGCGACCTTCCTTGTCGTTGCATTCCGGTTTGAAATCACAACGATTCTAAAGAAGTTTCACTTCAATAATGATGTTCAATCTAGATTCAGTAAATAAATAAATTATTAATATTATTATTAAATAAAAACCAGCAATATATAGGTACTCATCCATGTCATTTTGAAATAATAGCGTAGATCAGTTTTAATAAACATACTGAACCCCACACATTTAATCACTTCACAACGAAACTTGATTGAAATAATCTCGTTACGTAACAGATTGTCGTGAAACCTCGTGAAATCAATCACTAGCGAATAATGTTTATTTCAGTAACTACAGGTAATATTATGTAAATTGAAATATTATACTTTTAAAAAGGTTTCATGTAACACGGCGGAATAAATGACGTTCAATTTACAATCTGTGGTCGAATGACAAATGGCGGGAAATTTTAATGACATTTTAAAATGTATTATTAAAAAGATATGTAAGCGATGGGTAACTTCTATAATATGTCGTTTGCGTCTTGGACACTCGCGTGCATGTGTACCCCAGTACATTTAAATAAGATCAGATCCCTGTGCGAATGTGGCCTCGACGAAGTTTCACATTTCATATCATTTTTAACTGCCCGAAAATACCCTATCCTGTCTATGATGTTCTTCCTCGCCAAATCCCTCGTCCTGTAAATATTTAATCTTTGTTGATGCCTGTGTTTAGTACTCTTTGTCCCTTATTATGTAAATATATTAAACGAAATAAAATTAGATTGTAAATTTTTTATGTGATTGGCCTAACATAGTATAGCTTGTACATAACTTAACAACCATATTCAGGTTTACTTTTGATGTGACAACGTCAAACAACGGCTGCATGCACAAAAAGGATGACTCATTGTCACGTTACGCTCATTGTCCCGTTACGCTCATTGTCCCGTTACGCTCATTGTAAAGGCCCGCGTCCATTAGGCTCGCCGAGCAGAGTCGAATCGAATCGCAAAAAGTCGCCTACTATACATTTTCTATGAAACTGCGTCCATTAGCGACGCGCCGCGGCGCGCCGAATCGAATCGACCGAGGGAGTCGCACGACTCTTAAGCCCGCGTCTACTAGCTGCCGAGCAGAGTCGAATCGAATCGCAAAAAGTCGCCCACTATACATTTTCTATGAAACTGCGTCCATTAGCGACGCGCCGCGGCGCGCCGAATCGAATCGACCGAGGTAGTCGCTCGACAAGCGACTTTCTTCGTTCGATTCGGCGCGCCCCACTCTCCAGTCGCAGTGTTGGCAACTTTAAGGATTTTCCCCTAAATTCAGGGATATTTTGCAAATAGCGGGAAAGTTTTAGGGGAGACATTTTTTAGGGTATTTCTTTGGGAATTTTAATCGTCAGAACGTAATATACTTTAATATAAAAAATTATTAAAAATAACATAGAAACAAAATTATAAATAATAAACATACAAAAGCAAAGTATACAAAATAATTGGTTTTCTATTTTAAAATCCTTTGAAAAATAAAAAATTAATAAAAATAAATATGTCTTTTTTTAAATAACTTCAATTAGGTTAGGTTAGGTTTAGGGGATTTTGTTTTTAATTTAGGGGCTTTTATTAAAGGATTTAGGAAAAAGTTTTTTCAAGAGTTGGCAACACTGCCCAGTCGACGCGGAGAAGCGGATGCTCGCCAACGTATTTTTAATTATTAGTATCAAGTTTTAATACGTTTAAAAACTTATAAAAATCCTAGCTTCAACAAAAATGAATGAAGAATTATTAATATCACTGGTCCAACAATATACAGAATTGTTTAATCACGAAGATCGACATTATCACGAATTCACGATGACCTGCGTCGGATGAATATATGGGAAGAAAACGGGAGAACTATGAATGAAACTCGGGAGTTTTGTTTTATTATTAGTGAAAATATTTACCTATTTATATTTATTTATTTAATTATTAAGGTTTGCTAGCAGTTGTTACATTTATGGTACATTACAATATTAATTTTATTATTGACTACACTTCCATGTATAACCATATTAAAGCAAACACGACATGCAAATAGTTATCCTGTTATAGAAGAAAACTTGATCAAACATTAGCAATAACTCAGAAAAGAAAATAAAGCATAAAATATAAAGATGATAATATACCTACCTATTTCTTTTTAAAATTTTTAGTGCCAAACAGTAACATAATTATTATGAGAGATATATTATTGTAAGAGAAATAATACACTGTCATACAATAACACACATTCAACAAGATAATATTCCTTCCTTATATATCCTTATATATATATATATATATATATATATATATATATATATATGTGTGTATATATAATTATATATATATGTATGTATCTTATATATCTATATATATCTACTAATAAATAAAATTATAGTGTCTGTTTTTAATCTATACTAATATAATAAAGCTGAAGAGTTTGTTTGTTTGATTGTTTGTTTGTTTGTTTGTTTGTTTGTTTGTTTGAACGCGCTAATCTCGGGAACTACTGGTCCGATTTGAAAAATTCTTTCAGTGTTAGATAGCCCATTTATCGAGGAAGGCTATAGGCTATATATCATCACGCTAAGACCAATAGGAGCGGAGTCCACGCCGACGAAGTCGCGCGCAGAAGCTAGTATTAAAATAAACGCTTTTTATTAAATGCATATGGATCTATACACGGTATTTATATAGATACCAAAATAACATTTTTTACGATTTTTGTTTGTCTGTCTGTCTGTTTGTTCCGGCTAATCTCTGAAACGGCTGGACCGATTTTGACGGAACTTTCACTGGCAGATAGCTGATGTAATAAGGTGTAACTTAGGATACTTTTATTTTAGATTTTTTTTTTTTATAACTGCGAACTGAACAATAACAGTCGCGAGCAGAGCTAGTATATATATAACCTTCATATTTTTTACAAACTATGATGCTGGAATCCTCTCCTGGGAATATTTGTTTTCCATGGAACGGAGCCTGCATTAGACAAAAAAAATCTGTTTAATTTCTCTCGAATTTCGAATACGGCTACTCGTTACGTATTCTAATCTTCTTTATCAAAAAGTATTTGAAATAAAAACATCTCTTCATCTGAGCTGTCCATGATGCAAACACGTCTTAATTTCATGAAGAGTTGGAGACGAATGAACAATTCGATTCGACGCGTCACAGATAGACGCACAGGAATAAATGCGATTCGCTTCGATTCGACGCGCTTCTGATGTAGTCGACGCTAGGCTTAAGCTCGCTCCGCATTTATCTCTCTTCCACTCGATTGACCTATGCGTCCGAGGAGATGTTTTGTTATGACGTTGTCACGACTATCGTCCATAAACCAACTTTACAGATAACCATTTTTTTTGTAATTCAAATGTTTGTGTTTTTCTAGGTTAAGGGTTAACCATAAAACACCTACTATTTCTACGACCTTCAAAATTATGTTAAGGCTGTAATCTCGACCACACCAAACAATATAGTTAAATATATCCTTAGTGTCTTCTCCATTCTAAGTGTCATTGGCGAAATCTGAAAAATTGACAGCTATTAATCTAAATGAATGAAACGAAGATATATAAACTAAGACTATTTATATACACTTATGTACGTATTCACAACACCCGGGGAAATAAAAAAAAATAGGATGTCACTTATATTATCCTAATTATGTATATAGCGTTGCTTTGTACTATTTGCATCTTTTGTGTATACTCCTGTACTTACTTAATATACTACCTTTATTACTTGTAATTATTGGTGGTACAATAAAACATATTTATTTCATTCATTTATTCCTATCACCGAAAATCAGTTACGAAGTATGACTTTGTATAAAACTGATAAAATACGTGATCTACAGATTTTCTTTCCGATTCTTCTCTGCAGATTTAATGTTTAGATATATCAACGTCTTTTTATATATCTTTTATAACTAAGACATTATTTTATATAGATACGGAGGTCGCATTTTATCGCTACGACCCGTTTACGTAATGTACCCTAAAACAAATCAACTACGCTAAAAACAAAAGCCAATATATTTTTGATTAAGATAAAATTCAATTCTCTCTAACGTTATCTATATAATACGTTCATAAAATACCTCAATATCCTTCCCATACCTACGAGTATCCTCACAGGAACAATAGACAAAGTGCTCGTAAAATTTCTTTTTTTATGACAATACGTATTTTTGTTTACTTTAAACACTAGTGATTCGCTGACTTTACACGAAAAAATGTAAACACTATAAAATATTTACTATTATTGCTATTACTGACTAATAGGCCAGTGCAGATAGCTTTTGTAACCAAAAAAAATATAGTAGGATAAAACCCATTGGAAAAGGAAGAGAATACAACGAAAACGAAAATGATTCTTATCTTTTTCCAGTGCGTTTCATCAGACTATAATTTTTTTCACCTTTTACCATTTTCAAAGGCTACAAGCTGTGGCTACAAGCACTGGTATATAAATAATATGCTAGAGTCAAAGGTGTTGTTTAAAAAAGTACAAGGCGTAGTTCATAATATCACGATATGGTTCTGAATCGGATTTTATTATACCCTGTTTATTAAGACTAATAAATATGAAGGATCGGTTGCCTTTTAGATGTAAGATGCAACAATCAAAATTATAATACATCTATTTATAATATTATAATACGTTTCTGATTGTTAAACCTGGATATTTTTTGTTCTTGTTACATTAACTGACATTTAACTTATAGTAAGGACCTTCTTGGTCATAATTATTACGTCAAAAAATCAAATCAAACTTAAAAATTTAAGGATTTAAAAGAACCTTCTAATCTTCATCTTACAAATTAAAATTATAATTTTCGTTAAAAGTGTAGCTACCACTGATTCGGAATATAGATTCTGCAGAGAAGAATGGGCAAGAACTGTTTTAAAAAAATAAACTGTGTTTGAATACAAAATTGATAATATCTTGCTTGAATTACATTATCACTAAATCGACACATCTTTATCATTTATGTAATCCTGCACCGGATAATAAGCTTATTATCTATACATATAAAAGAAATTTCCACCTATATATTGACTCATCACGATATCTCTGGAACCATAAGGCGTAGAGACTTGAAATCAGCTAAGAACGGATTTTACAAAATTCCACCCATAGGAGGGGGTTGCAGGGGTTAATAATATATATGGCAAAACAACGTTTACGGGTCAGCTAGTATAATTATATTTTAATTATTTTTTTTTTCGATACAAACTTTAATTTTTTCTCAGACAATTGCAAAATTGTTGGTAGGATTTTGTGTGAGATATTTTACGACCTATCTAAAGAAAGAAAAGCAATTTTTAGAAAGTACTACATACATAGTGACAAACAAATATAGTGAAAACATCTTCTATTATAGATAAGCTCTACACGAGATACAAACGACGGTTAATACTACTTATGGTACTTTATACGAATATATAATATTACTTTTTACGAAGAAACACTGAACGAACGGTTATTGATAGATATGCTTAGTTGCTTACCTTTCACAAGGAAAAAATTGATATCATACATATTATGAATCAACTATAAGTTGCCTGCGGCTTCGCTTCCATAGAAATTGATAATATTTACTAAGACGGGCTAGAATAACGTACAATCATTTATAACAATGTAGGTCCTCTTTATATACAATATTTCTGGTTCAATTGTTCACGTTTTGAGCACTAGACCTACCAGATTGTTCTCAGAGCTCCTTTCCGATCGTGCGACACTCTTCTCTGAGGTCTCCTCAAGCCAAGCTAAAATTTGTTTCAGTTTCAAAAATGACATACTTTCAATTTAAGCTTTCAACCCTTGTTTCACCCTTTTAATAGTACATTATCCATAAAGACTAGCCCGTTGGCGCTGTTTGTAGTGACCCTGCTTTTTGCTCTAGGGATTGTGGTTTCGATTCCCCCCCCCCCCCCCGAGTCTGCGTGTAACATACATATTTATTTAAATATTTATATATGTAAGTATTATTTAGAAGTATGTTTTTAGAAAAAAAAATTTAGCTAGACCTTATACAGGGTGTATTTGGAACGCATTGAAAAACGAAGAGGTATGATAGTGTTGGCTTAACCTGACATGATACAAGTGAAAAAAAAGCGAAAAGAAAAAAAAATTTTTTTCCTGTTTTCATCATTTTTTTGGTATAGTCCGGTTTGGGAAAAATAATGAAACAGAAATTTGAAGATAATGCTTTAAAATGATCGTGTTTGGAACAAACTGTCAATGTAATGCAAACCGTTCATACGCGCCATCAGCTGACAGAGGTCAACGGCACGAGGTAAACGTACTCGCCGCCGCGCGCGCGTTTAATTTTCGTTCCGCCGCCTCCCGCGTCCCGCGCGGCTCGCGGTACATTGCTGCCTCACATAATATATAAGTCCTAAAATGTTCTTAAAAAAACGTTTCTGGGATAAATGGTTATATGCATTATATAGTATATAAATAGTATATTACGTGGTTTAAATCTTACAAAGCGTTCCAAATACACCCAGTATATTAGTATAGATTAGTAATGAATACGTATCTATTCATTACTAATCTATACTAATATATAAAGCTGACGAGTTTGTTTGTTTGGTTGTTTGTTTGTTCGTTTGTTTGGTTGTTTGAACGCGGTAATCTCTCTAACTACTGGGCCGATTTGAAAAATTCTTTTAGTGTTAGATAGCCCATTTATCGAGGAAGGCTATAGGCCGACGAAGTCGCGCGCAGTTAGTAGTCTAAAAATTAAATCTCATGCATCTAGTTTGAAAAAATAACTGACTTGTCATACAAACTTTTAACCCCAATTACCTCTTGGATGTACAATTTTTCAAATTCTATTCTTAGTGGACTTCTAATAAGTATAAAGTTGTAGTGTTTGTTATTGATTTCATCGGGTATTTAAACTTGCGTGAGCCCTAAGACCACCTTAATCCGATCACAAAATCCGTTCATAAAGAACGTCTACTAACTATAAACTTCCTCTGTGTCCGATTTCGAGTTGTAGCACAAAAAATTATTATAAAGCCTTGTCGCAAAATTAGTTCTTAGTAGACGTTTACTAACTACGAGTATTAACTGTCTTCCTGCTAAATTTCAAGCTTCTAGCATAAAAAATGATGAACTTTCATACAAAGTTGTAAGAGCTCTTAGACCCCTTTAATTCGGCTGTCTCAGGAAATCCGTTCTTATCGGACGCCTACTAACTATAAACTACCTCCCAGCCCATTTTTATGCGTCCAGCGGTTTTTGAGATTTCTTGATGAGTCAATGACCTAACGATTTTAATATATAAGCATATTACCAAATTTTCTGTAAGGTTTTACATTTCAAATTTATTTTAATACTAGAACCCGCCCCGGCTTCGCACGGTTGCAAAACTATCAGTGTTCCTCAACTATATTATGCATGTATTATACATAAAAACCTTCCTTTTGAATCACTCTATCTACTAAAGAAAACAGCATCAAAATCCGTTGCGTAGTTTTAAAAATTTAAGCATACATACAGACAGACAGACAGACAGCGTGAAGCGACTTTGTTATATAATATGTAGTGAAGCAAAATTTCTGAAACAATTTTCATTTTCTTAGGTTTTATATAAAAAAATAAGATTTTAGATTAACATGGTTACTTCTTTTACGAGAATTATTCGAAAACGGGATATTTACCATGGTTATTATTTTCGCTTTGCGGAGCTCGATATTTCGACATTGACTGCGAATTTTTCGTGATCAAGATATTCAACAGACAAGACATTGGTAGGATTGATCAAAACACTATTATAAAATATGAAATGTGAAAAGTCCCCATCGATCCATCGACCTGGAAAAAAAATTTACTCGGGGTACAAAGGTCACAAAAACTGATTTTTCGCGATTTTCAGCAAAACGGTAAGTTTTATCATAAAATAAGCAGATAATAATTATAGATCATATAATAATCTATTAAAAATGTCTTAATACTTTTTCCTAAGAGCCACCGTTTTTGAGATATAACGATACCTACAAAAAGTTGAAAGAGTTGTAATCGTCATAATATGAACACGTTTCCACGCCACCTCTGAGGTAGTGTACTTAGCGCGTTTTTTTAATATGTTTTTTTTAATTATTATTATTAAATGTTTCTATTGAGTTCTATTTAATCTATACACATCTACTATCAATCTTGGTCTAAATTATTTAATAAAACGCAATAAACAAATAAAAATTCAGTAATTTAAAATATGTCTTATAAATTATAAGGCGCATTAGATTCCTGAAATAAACTATTTATTTAGTTTATGTAATTCATTTTCTACTCTGTAATGTAACATCGAAAAAATATTACTCCGTGTTTTTCTCCAATCCAGGTTGTCACAAACACACTACCTTTGCACACTACCTTCATCCTCATCGTTACGAAATAAATCTCTTAATTTTACATGTCAGTGCTTATGTCACGTTCCGTTATGTTTTGACACAGCAATTTTTTCTGGACCTTCACATTTCAGTGACGTCACATATTAACTATCCTTCAAATTCCAACATGCTCAAAGTGAGCAAAATACTAATTTTCACATCAAGTCAAATTCCAATTTTCCGCGGTTGTCTCTGCAATATCTATTCATGAGCTGTGGATGACATATACGACAAAATTAATAGAGCATCTTCTGTAACTCATAAAACTAAGTGAATAAGGTTTACTTTGTTGTAAACAATGTTAAAATATATGATTGCTTGTCATTTTTTCGGTGACCGAGTGTGCCCGTATTTTTTTTCTTTTGACACTTTACGTCACTTTACGTTTTCATTCGGTACAAAGTTATTAAGTATTCATAACTCTATGACTATGGAGTTAGTTAAAGTTGTGGAAAATTCTGTCTTGTATTAAATTGATACGTGTTTGTGTCGGCTTAAAATTTTCCGACATAAGTTGATTTATTTCATGTCGTGAAAATAAATCGTAATTTGTAGACTCAAATTTTTATTTTGCTATTTTAATCTGTGACGTTAATTTTTCTTTTGATATACTGTTTTACCTACTACCTTGAAGCTGCTTTGAAGACAATTCTAGTAACTGAGGCTTGTCCTAATTGGTAAATATGTAAAAAAAATGTGTGCAAGAGAGAAAAAATAACGAGTAGTAACCAACATTTTTTATACTTTTCACCTATCTAGAACCTCACAGCTGATCAGTTACAAAGCTTACTTTATCTGCAATATTATCAATAAGCCTACAGCGGAGGCCGTATAAATATTTCCAGGGATTAATGGTCGAATACTTTCACAGTGTTAATCTGACAGCTAAAGTAGAAAATCGGCTTAAAAGTACATAAAGCTAATACATTTTTCTCAATCAGGATAGCTGTCGCTTTAAATATTATTACAAGTTCCTTTGTTTTCTCCGGGTATTAATTAAAATACTACAGTATTACTATCTATCCCTGAACTTTTGTAATATTTCTTAATTATGATTAGTGAAATAAAAGCAATCGAAGAGTAAACAGTTCTTTTCAATGTAGAAAGTGTATTGTAGACTTCATAACAGAAATCATTCTTGTATTAGTATGTTAGCATTTTCTTATTTCGTAATCAATCCATAAATAATTGGAGATATTTAGGAATATTGGTAAAAAAATAATTTAAGATGCATATAATATATGCATATTGTATGGCATTTTTATTTGTTTAGATAACGTTACTTAATACCAATTACGTTAGTAAGAATAATTAACAAATTTCACAATGAA
Organism: Melitaea athalia; assembly: GCA_905220545.2. Lineage (NCBI taxonomy): Eukaryota > Metazoa > Arthropoda > Insecta > Lepidoptera > Nymphalidae > Melitaea > Melitaea athalia. The sequence goes on along the minus strand of HG992178.1, from coordinate 3,452,616 downwards.
AAGGTCTTATATAATTTTGAAAGTATCACACACGTACATTTTTTAAATACTTTTAAAAGATATCATTTTTAGCTCAAAACAATTTCCACACATCCCCGTAATTCCCTCTGGAGTGATCGAGCTAGAACAGCGATGCCAAGTTAATTACCTAAGTGCTAACGATTTTCATAAATGTTAGAAATAGAGCTACAACCCGCTCCAGGGTATGGGTAACTTAATATTCGTGTACTTAATCCCAGCGGACTTTTTCAACTTCATTTCATGAAATGTCCGCGAAACTTCGCTAATTAGATTCAAAATCAGTGTGATGACGTACTCAATTGTATTTATATTTCTAACAATTCATAACATGTTGTCATATGGATTGTTATATATCTAGTGGTCTAAGATCCGGGATTAGACAAAATATTCCCTCATCTGTTAATTAGATGAAACAATTTTTTAATGGCTGATTTCAATATTGTGAATTTATAAAAACAACCTCTGCCACCATAAGCCTGCTGCAAATTGTTTTTTTTTTTTTAATCTTTTCACACTCATTTTAATTACATGTAGTAAGCTAAAAGCGATTTTATTACATAGATACTGTTTTGTCAACGCAAGTAGTGAATTCTAATAATTTTATAAAAAGTAGGTACTTCCTCCACAATCTCTTTTGTGCTTACATTTTTATACTACATGCTACTTATACTCTTAGGCAATGGACTTATCCTCGTGGAATGCTTGCATTTAGGGAAGGAATTATAAAACCCACTTCCAATAACACAAAAGGCCCAAGTTAACAGATTAACAAGCTCTCATTTTCACATAAATAAAGAAATGCTTTTGCGTAGTTGATATTATTCGATGTAAATACAATTTATATGCCTCCTGTTTTTTTTTTTTTTGTAGTCCTCCTCCGCGCCTGTTTATTGCGACACTTTTATATAAAGTTTGTTACTTTTTCGTATTTTCGAAAGTTCCGTTAGAATTCTAAGAGCTTGTAACAACTTTATTTGTGAAAAAATTACGTTGAAAGCAAATCTGTGTACGAAGTTACGAAAAATGGAAATGTGTTATCGTCGAATGGCTTGATATATTTTTTCCTTACAAAAAAACTACGTGCGTACAAAGTACACAATACACATGTCAGAAGTGAAACTTCTTTGTCAAACTAATTTAAAAAAATTAAAAAAACAAACGAATTTAAAATACAAAAAAAAAAACAAATTAAAAAAAATCCAACGTCACGCGGTTTTCCCAGGCGGTCACCCATCCAAGTACTGACCGTCAAGTCGCTTCCACGTTACCGGTCGCTCAAATTTTACCCCTCATGCGCCTAAAGAAGTTTCACTTCAAAAACTTAAAATCGTAGACGTGTATTTATTCCTAAAATCATGCTACGACCTCTACAAGCTTATTATTGTGATATAAAAACAATAGTTTTAAACAATTTTTCATTATAATGATCAGAGGCCAAAGAAATATTTTTACAAATACAAACATCCATCCCGAACGGGAATCGAACCCGCAAACCGTCTTTGTTTTAAGCAACTACACGCACCACTACACCATAGCGCTTGTTTACTTAGGTTTTGTTAATGTTCTATTGATAATTGAATCAGTGTTTTATAGAACTTGTTTGTCATTAAATTATCTGTAGTGCTTTTGACAACAACAAGGTCATTAATGCTTACCGAGGCAAAGCAAGGTGCACGATGGCGTATGTAATCAGAAAAAGGTATTTTGGGAAATGCTATCATCTACCAAGATAACTTCTCGCAGAACTATACCAAAATGGTTCTCAGAAATATTAATCAAGGTGCACAATGGCGTCATATTTTAATTTAATTTTTAATTTATTTATTTTGTGTCAGACATAGTCCATATTATGTTAGTATTAAAAAAACAGGTTATATCTAATGTTAGTAAATTAATATAAATATAAATCAATACAAATAAAATCAATAAAAAATATACATTAGTTATATACATAAATAAAAAATAAACATAGTCATAGATCTAGTAAAAAAAGGAATGGCGTATGTAATCAGAAAAAGGTATTTTGGAAAATGCTATAATGTATACTAAGTTCAACTCATCTTTGCGCGCGGGTATATGTGTGGGTGTAGTGAGGCGACCGTCGCACTGTCCCTGACCGTATGCTACAACAAATTAAAGTTGTATAATTACAAGCGCACGCACACATAGAGCCGCGCGCAAAGATGACTTGAACTAACTATACCAAGATAACTTCTCGCAGAACTATACCAAAATGGTTATCAGAAATATTAATCAAGGTGCACAATGGCGTATGTAATCAGAAAAAGGTATTTTGGAAAATGCTATAATGTACCAAGATAACTTATCGCAGAACTATACCAAAATGGTTATCAGAAATATTAATCAAGGTGCACAATGGCGTATGTAATCAGAAAAAGGTATTTTGGAAAATGCTATAATGTACCAAGATAACTTATCGCAGAACTATACCAAAATGGTTCTCAGAAATATTAATCAAGGTGCACAATGGCGTCATATTTTAATTTAATTTTTAATTTATTTATTTTGTGTCAGACATAGTCCATATTATGTTAGTATTAAAAAAACAGCTTATATCTAATGTTAGTAAATTAATATAAATATAAATCAATACAAATAAAATCAATAAAAAATATACATTAGTTATATACATAAATAAAAAATAAACATAGTCATAGATCTAGTAAAAAAAGGAATGGCGTATGTAATCAGAAAAAGGTATTTTGGAAAATGCTATAATGTACCAAGATAACTTCTCGCAGAACTGCACCAAAATGGTTCCCAGAAATATTAATAAAGGTGCACAATGGCGTATGTAACCAGAAAAAAGTATTTTGGAAAATGCTATTATCTACCAAGATAGCTTCTCGCAGAACTGCACCAAAATGGTTCTCAGAAATATTATCGCAACTGTTAAAACACTAAACATGATCATAATCGACCCACACGAGTTTAAAACAAGTAATTCGATATCCCATTTACATAACAGAAGACCTTTGAAGCGACCTTAGTTTGCTTATTTCTAATACGAAACAGTTAAATTTGATTATAATAGCGGTCTTTGTCGCGGTTGGCGAGGGACAGGATTTGTATGTAGACCTGAACAAATGTAATAACAGGCATATAAAATCAGTTATGAGGTACAATTTGACTCCTTTTATGAGATTATCCTTTTGTTTGTACGTCTAGGTAAAACCTTACACGGTCTAATGAATAGAATGCACGGATTAAATAATCAAGTTACTATACTTATGTCTGAGTATAAGCCCCTTGATAGTAAGTCCTGTGGAATCCAAAGTGTCATCACTTTAAAAAGCCTATAAGAAAAAATATACGGGGCCAGCTTGAGATGAGCTCTTCTTTAAAAGGTTTTGATATCTGGAGTCAGGTTATCGGAATTCTCATTGAAGGTTATATATTTGTAATGTTTGAGATAACAAACATAAAACTACAAATATAGAGCACCATTTTTAAAATTATTTTTTCCCAAAAAAATGGTACTAACCGTTCATTAATGATACCTAAGTATACATTTTGAAGTTCTCCTAATGGGACCAAGCCAAATTTTGATAAATAGGCACCTCGTATTATGAATTAAACCGTGCCCAATTTCATTCAATAATTTTGGCGTAATACCCAGCTATGTGATGAACAGTAAGGCAGATTTAATTGAGTAAAATATTGATTTCCGTACTGAATTTAGAGCGTACTCGAAAAAAAACCGTGTGGTGTCGTGGGACACCAGATAGGAACGAATTTCATTATTATACAATTTCAAATTCTATTCGAGGTATAAAGAAAATAATAATTCGGATAATAATTTTTTATTATAATTTTTTTGCGATAAATATAAAAATAAACTACTTTGCAAAATTATTATTATTATTTGCAAAACATCTAGAAGTAAGTTACAATTTTTTCGTTTACAATTTAGGGCCTATGCAAGCCGCGTTTTTAAACGCGATACAGACGCGATGCAAACGCGCTTGTGACGCGATGCAAACGCGCGTATGTCGCGATACAAACGCGCCGTGGAAATGGACATTCTAATCCCGACCAAGCTAATCAATCTCTTTTCTATTTCATCCATTCAACACAGACAGCCATAATCTAAACTCAAAGCAAGAAAATTCATTAAACAATGCATCTAACGAGATTGAAATATACGGGTTCAGACCCGCAATCATTTTTCTTTTAAGATCGTTTTGACCTTTTTTATTACTGAAATTAGATTATTTAGTCGTTTTACTTTTCTAATGACTGTAAAACTCGTATTAAGTCCTTAGTAATTGCAGTCAACAATTTTAAAATCAAAATAGATTACGAGTAATTCTATGTATATGGTTTAGTACTAAATATTATAAAATTAAAATTAATTGGTTTAGTACTAAATAGTATAACCTAAAACCTACAATTGTTTACAAGGTTGTTACAATAACTAAAGCAATAATGCCTATAATGGTCTAAGATCCGAGATAGCTAAATATTCCCTCATCTTTTAATTAGATGAAACATTTTTTTATAGGCTGATTTCAATATTGTGAATTTATAAAAACAACCCCTGCCACCATAAGCCTGCTGTAAATTTTTTTTTAATCTTTTCCCTCTTATGTTAATTACATGTAGTAAGCTAAAACCGTTAATATTTTACATTATATACCTGACTGTAGTAGGCACCCATCTCTATGATTGCTACACTTACCTGCAGCCAGGTCAGTAACCTCAGTCAGCAGTAACCTGTAATATGTAGCAGGCACTGAAACCTTTACAAGTTTCAGTAATATTCATTTACAGTTTTTAGAGCAGTTCCAACTGGAACTTCAGAATCGTTTCGATTCGCTGGAAACCACTGGACGAGACGATAAAGTTGTTAAGACGGTGTATACAATGAGTTGCAGATACTTTCTGCCAACGCAGTCTATGAAATAGTGCAAAATTTCACCCAAAGCCTTGGATCTAATAATTGCCTTTACCTTACAGAATTAGCACGTGGAAGTGGCAGTGGTTTGGAGCTGGTCACCTGTGTCACAGGACCGATGGCTGCTGGAATAATCGTATCCTACAGTGTAAACCGTGTGTTGGCGCACGCAGTGTGGGACATCCTTCGGCCCGCTCGAACAACGATCGACGTAAAATTTCCGGTCCAAGCTGGCTGCGGATAGCGAAAAACTGGGATGTCCAGAGCGAAATTGGGGAGGGCCATAAATAAATAAATAAATAAATTAGTTTATTTCAGACTGTACATCCATAGTGTATTCGTCTGTTAGTAACAATATTTACTTATAAACCATGTTAGTTATTGTTAGTAAGATTATAATAAAATAAAAGAATCATTTTATTTGGGCCGTCACTGTTTCTATCCAATGTTTTTGAATAGAACAATCAGAGCGAGCCATGCCCAGCAGTGGACTGCGATAGGCTAAGTTGACTGACTGACTGATCTACAGAATTTTGACGCAGTAAGATGGAAAGTGACCCACACTCCACTTCCCGTGACGTGATCTCCACTCTAAGACACACAAAATAAATATGAATAAAAAACACTGATACAAATAAAAAATACACAAATATTTTTACACAAAATAAATGAAGTGACTATAATAAGATAATTCAGTTTGTAGGTAACAAAATATATTAATATATACGAGAGACGAAAAATATACTATATGCATATTAATAAAAACGACAGCTGGGTCTAATGGGGCCTAATGTTATCATAATAATTTGGCGTAATGTCTTGCGCTTAGTATCTCATATCTAAGTAATAACTTCTAGCATTTTTATTATTATTTGCTAGTTTATATTTCTAGGTTTTAGAGTTTAATTATTATTATTATTATTATTAAAAATACACACGTCTATTTGTTTTTTGTTTTGGGTAGGTTTATATTATCAAGCTCGGTAGGTTTTATTCAAGGATTTCTCGATATTTAGCTTGAATAAGCTGTAGCAAGGAATTAAAATTATTTGAACGTTCATTTTGCTAATGTCTCTTCTACTTCTACAGGACGTAGCAAGCTAAGTTCAGCTCAGTTCAATATTTCTCTAATGAAGTGGGTTTGTAAGTTTTGTCAACAGAAAAATTTAACCCAACTGTAGAATATCGCGTGCAGCATTTATTGGCTCAATAAATTTACTTTGCTCAAAGAATTTATAAAATAAACTTTCTTGACTATACCTAGCACTAAGATCTAGGTCAGCCGGGCATTCTGAACCACTTTTAGAAATTACACTCGATCCGATCAACGATTTGAAACTTAAATGTTGTGGGTAATATTTCAAATTCGAAACGGTTAGACGTTTAGGAGTTTACTAGTTTCGTGGAATTTAAACTGTTAGAAAAATACGAGAATAGTTTTAAAATAAACTTTAGAATGATATATGAAAAATTTATATACATAGTACCTACTGAAATGTCTAGAACGGTAAGAAAAACGTAATTCACTACGTTATGTGCTTTACATAAATTTAAATGATAAAACAGAATTATTATAATACTAGCGACCCGCTCCGGCTTCGCACGGGTGCAATGCTGATACTAAATATAAAATATAAAATAAATATTTGCAATCGAAGCGCAAAAAATGTGTTTATTTACGACATCGTATTAGAAAACTTTAAAACTATCAGTATTCCTCTACTATATTATGCATGTATTATATATATAAACCTTCCTCTGGAATCACTCTATTTACTAAAGAAAATCGCATCAAAATCCGTTGCGTAGTTTTAAAGATCTATGCATATATACAGACAGACAGACAGACAGCGGGAAGAGACTTTGTTTTATAATATGTATAATAGTGATGATGGTTATAATATGATAACATAGCTTCTTTATTTTTTTGTATTCAACCTAACACATAGGTAGTGTGTATATACATATACTGTATAATTATGTAGTGTGTATGTATCTTTTTTTTATATCACTAAGTCGGCAAACAAGCGTACGGCTCACTTGATGGTAAGCAATTACCGTAGCCTATAGACGCCTGCAACACCAGAAGTATCGCAAGCGCGTTGTCGACCCTACCCCAAATTCCCCCCCAGGAGCTCTGGTCACCTTACTCACCAACAGGAACATAACACTGCTTGAAAACAGTATTATTTAGCTGTGGTCTTCTGTAAGGTCGAGGTACTACCCCAGTCGGGCTGCTCCATATTTTGAGCAGGAAATTTCCTGCTGTGCTCTAACTCAGTTAAAAGTTGTCTTCTACTAAGTATAAAAGAATTAACTTGCCTACATTAAGACCATAAATCTGTATAATAATCACATTTACATAATTATATATTTAACCATCTTCCCGATATACGTTGTCCTGTCTAAGGAACTATTAAATTTGTGAAATTGAAATAATCGTTGCATTATCAAAATTCTCTAATTTTGTGTGTTATTTAGAATCGGTTCAACCGTTCTTAAGTTTAGCGCTTAGCAACACATTAGCACACATTTAGAGACTGATTTTTATTGGTATAGATTATGAAATTAAATATCCAATATTAAAACAAGAAAAAGTTAAAAGTAAGTGCTACAGTTATAAAACCAATATATCAATTTATCAATAACTAGCTGACCCAGCGAACTTCGTACCGCCTAACAGTCGATTCTTTAATATATATTTTTTTTAATAATTATCCTCCCCGGAACCCCTCCACTAACACATAAACTTTATGGTATGGTATTAAAGTTTAAATTGACTTTTAAGTAGGTATTATTACGAATCTTTTGTATGAGAATATAGAAAATGTCGTTTTTAGACTTTTTCAGGCAATTTTTTAAATTATTCTCTGCGTAAGACCTATCCTCGTATTTCAAGGAATATTATAAAAAAAGAATTTGCGAAATCGGTTCAGCTGCTCTCGAGATTTGCGCTTAACAACACATTCAGCGTTTCATTTTTATATATATAGAGATTAGCAGCGTGGCTTCGCTTATCCGCAAATTACATTACTCGTGAGCCTCGACGGTGGTGTGCCGACCGATTTATCATGAATGATGTACATTGCTTCATGTAATTTCGAAATTGTGATATTTCGTAAAGTATTAATTACACTTATTGCGAATCGGAAAAAGCTGTCATTATCGTGCCACTGCTCTTCAATGATAAAGTTGATACCACAATACTGTGTAAGTAATTCAAGAATTGAATTTCTAAAATGTATAATGTTGTATTCCTTTCCAAAGTTACCCTTAAAGTAAATTAAAATCTAAATCAAAATTAACAAATTGCTATATTTATCTAGGCTACAAAAGCACTTTTGAGATGTCATTTTACAAATTTAAATTATATTTGTTTTAATAAATTTATTATGTTTAAAAGTTGAAGCTGCTATTCGGGATATCGATTCTGCAAAGAAAAATAGAAACTACACAGTAACGCTCCACATTCGTGCACATCAAAATAACTTGTAACATATTATGAGAGATTGTTTAGTTCGTTCAAATACGTGCGTAGCATATAATAGCTGTTTGTAATGTATGAGCAGTAAAAATGACGGAAACAATAAAATGTGGGCAGAGGAGGATATTAAGCGTAAATCACTTTCTCGCTGAACCTCTTCTAAGTCGAATGTCTTCCTTAAAATAGCGTCGTCTGATTTTATAATTGTTTTCGATGGTATGTCTATAAAAGGATGTTTTAACAAGAGTCTAATAATTGGTTACGCCAGTCAAGCATATAGCCTCCCTTTCTCTTCCCGTGAGTGTCGTAAAAGGCGATTGAGGGATAACAAAGTTCTACTATACCTGGGAACTTATAAAGCCGACCGATAGCGGGAAAACCATCCAACTGCTGGCTTTATAATACACAGGCCGAAGACCGGCAGCAGCGTCTTCGGTGCGACAAAGCCAGCCCTGCGGTCACCAACCTGCCTGCCCAGCATGGTGACTATGGGCAACACACATGAGTTCACGTCATTTTTGTCGCGAACTTGTGGAGGCCTATGTCCAGCAGTGGCCTGCGATAGACTGAAGTGAAGTGAAGTGAATTGTTAAAATTCTAAAATTTGTTGACGAAATATTTAAACATAATTTTTAACAAATGCGTTTTAAGATCACTTGAATCATTTTATCTAATCGTAAATGGGATTTTTAGTGTTCGCCATTTTTTTTATAGAGTATACATATACCTTCTGGACTTTTGAAAATATTATTTAATACTCATAAATTTCATTTCATGAAAGCCTTTGTATACTATTTATTCAATACTTTTGGTAAATGATTTTTAATATACATAGTTCCAAGAACTTTTAGAATCACATTAACACCACACACCACACACACAGACAGCGAACAAATGACAAAATAATAATTTACAAAACCGACCGAATTATGTCGAAAATAACAGCTTCGAACAATCAGGTACCATTAAAATTTTAGCTCAACTCACGTAGCATATTTTATACCACATAAAGTTCATGTCCATTCATGTTCATTTATCCTGCGCAGTATAGTCAAACTTACGAACACAAAAAAATATATTAACCTTTGAAAAATAGCTTAAAATCGGTCAGATGGTAATTTGATTCAATACTAAATCGAAGGAAATTTTTTTCCATAGATATGTTGCATTAGTAAAAAAAAAATCATTAAAGGACTAATTTAAAAACATATAAGGGGTAATTCTAATGTCCTTTACTTGGTACAAAATATTGCGCTCGTTATACAACAGTAAAAATTAGGAGACAAATACAAACCATATTATGTAGGTAAAATCAGCAAATATACTCGAAATTTTGAAACAGTGGGGTAAATTTTAGACTCAATTGGAACGTTTTTTATACATATATAGTATATTTTTGTGTAAAAAGTATTATCAAGGTAGGTACTTATTATTACCACTTTGACTACCATTAAGGTTGTTGCTACTGCTGCCGTTGTAACTATTGCTACTGTTATAGATATCATTTTCGTAATGTGTTACGTACCCTAGCTACGTCCTTTACCTTCTGGTACTATGTCTTGTGAATGAGAAAGCCGAATACACTTCAATATCACCTTTCCAAATGAACGTTTCACCTGACTCTATTAATCCTTTGAGCAATTAACGAACTAAGGCATACTACGACAAGCAATACATTACGACTATGATAGTCGAAGTGGTATGTGGTGGTCAAAATCAGTTAACCTCAGATGAAGTACCTGTTAGTTATTACATTTTATTGCACATTTGAAATTACATAAGTAAAATAACAATATTATAACTTTAAATAATTGTGTTTGCTCGCAAACGAAAAAAAAACCGACTTCAATTACATCGACAAGTAATACAACGTAATAAGATGAAAAAATAGTCAAGTAAATACGCGCTACTAAAGATTACTCAAAAAGTTGTAATCAGTTTTTGATCTAATTTAAACAAGACTACAAGACAAGTATTAGCTTTCGATTAAAGTAAGAATCATCGAAATCGGTACACCGAGTAAAAAGTTATGCGGTATAATATAACGTAGGTCGACGAAAAAGTAGTCACGTAAATACGCATTACTAGATATAACTCTAAAAGTACTTGTCAGATCTCAATTAAATTAAAATGGGACCACATGAAACGCAACACCTTTCAATTAAAACAAAATTGATCGAAATTGGTCCACCCAGTCAAAAGTTCTGAGCTAACATACATTAAAAAAAAAACATACGTGTCGAATTGAGAACCTCCTCCTTTTTTGGAAGTCGGTTAAAAAGTGCAATTACTGTTACTCACTTATACCACTTATCATTTCAGTCTATCGCAGTTCACTGCTGGACATAAGCCTCCTCAAGTTCGCGCCAAACTTCCCCTGTTACCACTTGCGGTAAAATCGAGACAAAAATGAGTAATAAATTAAAGTTGGCAACAAATTTATTCTACCTCTACTTTTGCCATAAGTTTCGAATGAAGATTGATTTGTTTTAAATCTTTATCCATGTCGTGAAAGTGATAAATTATTCTCAAAGCTTTTCTGTCCATAATGACATAATGGTGTCTATTCTGATGTATCACCAAAAAAATTAATAATAAATGGTAAGCACGCCACACAAAAATTAGAAAATTTAAGATATAAATGTCGTTTGATTAATATCCACATGAAATAGTAGAAAATGTAGTTTCATTATTCTTTGGAAAAATATTGTAATTTCGATTATACTTGCAAAGATAAATCAGCTCATCACATGCGTGCGTTATAAAATGTAGTTTGATATTTTAGAATTACTTAGCGCTACTAAATTTATCTATAGAGATATTTTACGAGTTATTGCACATAACCTTCTTCAATTTAGGTTATTTCTTACGAAATTGCTCTTTTGCCTATACCGAAGATTTTCGTACTGCACACAATATGAAGTCTGTGCTTAAATTATCATAAGGAACTCAATGTTAGATCGACTTTCATTGGTTTAGTTTGGTTTAGTTTACCTCATGACCTTACCTCACATGTCATCTCTCACTCACATATAGACTGTATAGTGTATACATTATATATAATTAGCATTCGTCTGTTCTACAATCATTTAACTAATAAAATGTTAATTTAGCTTTTTGATATTCATAAAATAGCACGATAACAGGGTTTAATATACAATTCCCTTTAAATTAATTTATTTAGAGATAAAATTATTTATTCCACAATAAAATGCCAATACAGTTCGAATAAACAAACGAATAAACCATTCCTTTTTACATTATTCACGCCACGACAAAAGTGTTTCTGAAGGAAAACCTTTAAATGAAAACTTTTCAATTGAATTTAATAATAGTAGAAAAGTTTAAGTAACTTTACAATCAAGGTAAACTCATTAACGATATCTTTAATCAGCTTAAATATATTATTAAAGGAGATTTAAGTGACTGCAATTTACATTACGGTGATTATTTCGTATATAAATATAAACATAGTGATTACATATTTTAAACACCATAGCTGTGCTGTAGGTAACATAAAAATGTTATCTTCAGCACAGCACGAGTATCACAGCACAAAAACAAGCATCAACCAAAATATGTTTTTTTTTTAAATTGTTTTTTGCCATTGCTAGACGAGATTTGTAAAAAGAAAAATAAATAAAAACTCTGGCAAAAGTGTTTGATACGTTTTGTATGGTTAGCAAAAATGCAAGCATAATATTATGAGAATAACGTTTGGATAACTGTGTTGAAATACTTACTAAGTCAGCAGTTAGCAGAATATTCGATTTTGTTGAGGAAACGGGAAATGGCGTTACAGAGTGAAATATTTTGGGTTTTTGAATATATTCGCTTACATAAATCAGGCAATATTAAGGCAATATTAAGTATTAGTTAAATATGGTTATATAAGCATTTTTCTCGAAAAGATATAGTCGTAGTGACAATTACCTTTCGACTAAAGTAATAAAATAGTTCAAGTATTTATAGTCGAAGGAAACATAAAAAAAAAGTGATTGAAAAACTATCAGGAAAATTATGAACTCACAGGATGAGAAAAGTTAGTGGCACGTAAGGTCTTTATCTAATAATGGATGTTCGCGAAAAGTCATTGCGATAAAAAATATTTTTAACAGATTAACAAGTTTCAAATTAGCCTTGCCTGTAAAATTCACAAAGAAAATAATGTTCTTGTGAAAAATTTAAATTCATATTAGAAAAGATCCGTATTAGAGGCATTAAATAAATAAAAAACTAAGTCAGTTCAATTCACACGCGGCAGAAGTGAAACAAAGTCATAGAAAGATTGGCCGGTGATTTGTTCTATCGAAGATGATCATGGCCTCGTGTAAAAGGTCATAAGCGCCATGCAAAACGCGTATTTGTTGGTTTCAAATCATGATTCTAAAGAAGCTTCTTTTCATTATTTAATTTTATTTAGTTATGCCCTTCTTACATTAAGTATGCAACGTTAAATTAATAAATGATATAAAACAAAGAACGTCTCTTAAAAAACGACAATCCAATCTCTTCTAAATCTGAATATTATTCTAAACTCGTCATCGTAAGGGGGAAAAAAAATCAATTGCAAAATTACGGCCACCAAAATTCTGCACCGTCAAATATTGGGTTCCATAATACACTTAGGAAAGATCCCAAAATCAAGTATTGATTTCGCTTCATCGACTTTCTATCGCTTTGACATTTAACACACTTCACTTATTGGAATGATTTAAATCTATAAGAAGTATAATTGTATTTTTGTATTATCATATAATATTTACAGTTTAATATATTGTATACTTAGTGCTATTTCCTTCTAACGTCTAACTGCTATACATATTATCGTTAAAAAATACATGACAAGAAAATGTCTACGTGAGGAAAAAAAAAACATTTTATGTACATATTCTACTTGTGTCTATGTGGCGCGGCATCAACATTTCAAACTACAACCTTTATTCAGAACAAATATCTTTCTATGCCTTTAGGAAACGATTTGATTATCCATTAAACTTTTCGGTTTGAAACAAAGTGGAGATAATGCTTTATAGTCCAGGATCCAGGGTCCATTTTTGCACTTGATTACAGACTATCGAGCTAATTTTCCGTGAGTAGCTTCATTTTGATGAAACGCCCAACAATTTGCTGTACGATAACTTTCCATTGTGGTAGGCAATACGGGTGGTTGATAAATCAACATATTTTATTCCTGCTGCTGAAAATACCAGCTAGCTAGTAATCATTTATAATGACTTCGTTATCGATACATATTGGAAGGGTTTTTCAAATAATTTAGATAGTTATCTTGAGATTTAAAAAAAAACTATATTTTATCCCTGATACCCCTATTACCTACCACACTCAAGAGTTTTTGTACAGGAAATTGTTGGGCCTCTCCTCAAAATGAAACTACTCACGCAAAATTAGCTTGATAGTAATCGAGTGCAAAAATGAACCCTGGATCCTGGACTATTATTATTTACTAACACTATCGATAAATGTAACCATAATGAAACAAATATTATAAAAACGAAAAAAAGTTGTCGTATGAAATATGAAAATTATACAGTATTACTTCGTTTAAGTGAAATAAATATAATATATATAAACTGTGTACTGCTAAAACTGAATAAAATAGAAAAAAATAATCTACAATATACGTTTCCACTCGGATATCAAAGCTAAAGTTACAAAGATAGCGAGCGTAAACAGCATATTTCAAACGTTAATATTTACCGGAGCCTACGTCAGCTGAGTCGTTATAACTTCGGTGAAGTTTTCAGCACAATCGCAAGGAGCATTTGCGAAATAAACATTTGAATTTATGTCTCCAACTGCCGAGTTTACTTCGGACGTTTAAAAATAATATCCTCGAATTTTACGAGCAATACCGTTTCGTATTTACTTAAGCTTACCTTACGCCGTATGTACGTTCACAGCTAATTAAAATTCGACTTACGCTATTAATTTAACACGGCATCCTGCTTCAATAGCTTATAATAATTTCATATCGTATGTTGTTTGTAACACTCGATTAATTAAAAGTTAGTTTACTATTGAATGAAAATTGAGTGTTTCGACGTCGTGATATAAACATTTAATAGTTTTAGTTACACTCGTATGTTATTATGAAATAGCGTTCTTACAGGTAGCTACGGCTTGTGTAATGCGCTTATTACACCTTCCTAAATCCAGTCACTGAATTTAAAAAGCCAGTTAGGACAGTGCGGCGACCAGTGTTGCCAACTGTCGAAAAAACATTTGCTATAAATTTTTTAACAAAATTCCGTAACTTAAAAACATAGCCTCGTAAAGGCCTAAACCTAAAATTGAATTTATTTAAAAAGAAGTCGTTTTTTTTTAAAAAAAAATTTTTCAAAGGGTTTTAAAATAGAAAATAAATTATTTCGTATACGTTGCTTTAGTATGTTCATTGAACATGTTCTTTTAAAAATTGATAGTTGAGTAATTGTTATTTTTAAGAGTTTTTTTATATTAAAGTATACTACGTTCTGACGAATTGAAAATTCCCAAATATTCTAAAAAAAAACGTATCCCCTAAAACTTTCCCGCTATTTGCAAGATATTTAGATTAAGTATTTATTTTATTTTATTTATTAATTTATTATTATATCCCTTAATTGAGCTTAAAATCACCAAAGTTGGCAACATTCTTGCTTCTGCATTCAGAACACTAACTTACTGAATGCGATTACACCTTCCTAAATTTAGAAGTTCTAAATTTAGCACTACTAAATTTAGGAAGGTGTAATAAGCGCATAAGTCTGTTATGAGCCTTTCTTTTTTTTTTCAATAAATATCAAAAATAAAGTAGCTAACCATTCTGGATAGACGATAGGTTGAGAGTTTGAGACTAATTGTATTAACATAATTATGATTGATTTACAATAATAATTATATGAATAAATGATAAATAGCTCTAACTGTGTAATAAAAATAAAATACACTGACAGAAAAAAAAACGTGAAAATTCATAAGAGATATATTTCGAACATTGAGTAAGAAAACCAAAACCTTTCATACTTTTTCATATCATTAACTTCCTTCCTTCATCTCTTTAACTAACACA
This sequence comes from Melitaea athalia, assembly GCA_905220545.2. Lineage (NCBI taxonomy): Eukaryota > Metazoa > Arthropoda > Insecta > Lepidoptera > Nymphalidae > Melitaea > Melitaea athalia. The sequence goes on along the minus strand of HG992178.1, from coordinate 3,437,118 downwards.
TTAGTGAAATTAACAGATTTGTAACTAATCCCAAGCAAAGGTCATCATTTATGTATTGTCTTATGGCTTCTGAAAAATAATGAAAAAGATGTTTAAAAATTTTAAAACTATCGTAATTAATTTTGTAACTTTGCTCTTTTTAATCAAATAATTGCGTCTACTTTAAATCATTAAAAAAATGAAACCACATGTAACGTTGTGAATGAAACCGCAATTACTATTGAAAACAATTTAAAATATCGATCCGAAATTTAATCAACACGATCACGCAGTGGCTCGTGTTAATCAACTGAAACAATGACATATCAGCAAACAAATTAAGAGGCGACTGATAGTTTCACATTTTGTACTATTCCCTAAATATTTTAGGGATAATAATTCTATTCGTACGACATTAAAACGTCCTTTGCCCGGGAGCGGAAAACAATAATTAAAAAAAATAAAAAATAAAAAAAAGAATTATTTCATTACCAAAGAGTTTACACATAGTGATTAGACAAATATAATCGCTTTTCTATTTATTTATTTATAGATCACCAACAAAGTATACACCATATTTCAAGTACATACACATTCAATAACAATAAAGTCTAAGTGTAACTTTAATTATAGGTGGTAACTACATTTAACTTAAGTAGCATAATTATACTAATGTCTAATAACATACATAAATAACTTAAGGACTTAAGATAGATAGTGTTTTACAATTTCAATTACAGGTACAATAAAAGATGAAAAGTTTAACTGCAATGAAAGAATTTAACCGATGAAATCAAAGAGTTAAAGAAGGGTAACTTACAACAATACTGAAACTGATCATTGTGCTGATAAATATAATTTTATAATTTTTCTATCTATCAAAAACTAACTAATAAAAAAACTGTACTATACGTGTGTATGTGTGTGTATCTATATCGTGTTACAGGTCTACTACAACTACTGTACTACTATTATAAACTAAATCGCTTTAAAAAAAATACGCGTAATAATTATGAATAAATAATGTAAACATTTCAGCTATGTGACAGTTATAGACTGAATTATTTTAGTTCAAGGACAGATTACATATATCTTTGTTGATAATATTTTTTTAGTACTCACAGACTAGTCTAGTATATTATCTTGTTTTCAATAATAATAAAAAATTAAATAAATATAATATCGATATCTTACAACGATATGAATTTATAATTTCTCCTAAATGATTTTTCAGGGTCGATGCCATTTCAAGCCCTGTCTTATCTTTGATGTAATATGTTATGCAACCATATTATGCATCAACCTGGGAAAATATTATTCAAGATGCGGCGCGCCGCTGAATATCTCGCCCGACTTAAACCAACCGCAGCTAAATTAGCTAACCTCACACACTCGTACGTAATTTAATTTTCCTAATGCTTTGCTTAAGATGTACAAATATGCATAACGAGGCAATATTTATTTCATTTAATGAACTCTAAAACTATTCGCATACATAATAACGATTCCTTAAGTAATTTATAAATGGCAACCAATTAAGCTTCAAGTGGCTTACGCTGTGTGGTTACGGCAAAGAATATAGCCTCCCATTCTCTTCCCGTGGGTGTCGTAAGAGGCGGCTAAGGTATAACAAAGTTCCACTACCACCTTGGAACTTATAAAGCCAACCGATGGCGGGATAACCATCCAAATGCTGGCTTTGAAAACACAGGCCGAAGACGGGCAGCAGCGTGTTTGGTGCGACAAAGCCAGCTCTGCGGTCATCAACCCGCCTGCCCAGCGTAGTGACTATAGGCAAAACACATGAGTTCGCGCCATAATGTCTGGCGCGAACTTGTGGAGGCCTATATACAACAGTGGAATGCGATAGACTGAAGTGAAGTGAAGCTTCAAGTTTATATTTAAATAGTTGTAAGTGCACGCAAACGGAAAAAAACCTGTATTAATTACAACGACAAGTATTAATAAAAAAAGTAGTAGCTAAAACAACAAATTAAATACGCATTACTAGGGACAACTCAAAGTGTACTCGTCGGATCTCAATCAAATTAAAACGGGACCACACGACAAGCACCAACTTTTGATTAAAAACAAACGTCGAAATCCGTCTACCTATTAAAAAAGTTGTACGTCTCGTACACGTTCCACATTTTTTTTTAATCCTGCATAGTCTTTTGAGATAGAAAATATGATATAAAATATAATAAATAATATAAGAATAAACATAATTATAAGTGGTCAACGGAAGAGCTTGATCAGACACATAGATTATGAGAATCATAAATGCCTTTTTTCTCGTGGGTTACGAGACGGGGCATTTATTTAGACCGACATGGGGGTCGTGAAGGTTAACCAACCACAAATATCTAATATCTTCAAATATAATAACATCTGTATCAAAAAAATGCGTGTGCTTTAGACCACACGACTAAAGTCAAATTTATTTAGCTCCATCTAACTTATATCTCCCTCTCAAATTTCTTTCGCATCGCCCGATCACACGTCGTAGGGCTCTCGTCACTCATTCACCAGCTTACTCCCCAAGTGAAGCGTGCGAAAAGAAGTTCTAGTTCAAAAAGTACATATATAAAATCTGAGATCGATATAAGATTAATATATGAGTATTTTTTTACAGGCTGAACTGACTGCCTGAATTTATAAACAGCTGCGAGCACATATTACTTCCGGCTATAGCCTTTATTTTACTGTTGTATAATTTGGTTTAGAAACTTTATAATTGATCGGAGTTTGTTCAAATTCTTGTTAAAATTTCGTTCCGGGGTTTCATCCGATGAAACTTTGCAACGATAAATGAAATTTTAGTGTTTCACGTATGTCTCAGGATAACTTTATTTAACATATAAAAACCGGTTTTTGGTAGTTTATTTAATTGAGTTAATAACATGAATGAAATTGGAATTTTTATTTTACTAATAAAAAATAAGACTGGGTTTTAAAACAATTTTGAAATTTAATTTTGTCCCTTAAATTCCTATATGGCAGTACGTATTACTTTTAAAATGTAACAAAAACCTTAAGAAAAAATCTTAATCAAACAATAGATGTTCTTAGTTTAAAAGTTATAGTATTTGAACTAGTTTCGTAATACCAAACTGCCTACAAGATCTTACAGACGAGCAAAGATCTCTTTCTTAACTCTTCTCTCATTTAACCTCTCTCTTCTCTTCTAAAGAATAAAAAACATACATGTATAACCAAATTCATCCAGTATACAACTAAGTATGAGAATCAACGTATCTTGACAAAGTTTTCAACAACATCTTGTCATTATGTCGCTAAGCGTGGGCCGTAAGTATTCCTCCCTTGTAGACCGGGGACACATAATGTCCTTACATTATGGAGCCCTGACAATCTTATCGCGTCGTCCTAATTACAACCTCGAAACAAGCGTCCTAGCTTTTGTCTTCTTGATTAATATAATTTTGATTCATGTAGGTACAAGTTTCGCGCATTTGACGTGATGATAAACGGAAGTATTTGGAGCAGTGATATCGGGGAATTGTATGAGATTTATGGGTAGTTAAGCAGTCATAGTTCCTCTAATTTCTATGTTGAAAAAAATGACTTTTCTACAGTAAAATATATTTTTAAAATATTTACAGTAAATTTGCAGATTTCCTTATACGTAAGCGTACAGTCTAAAAGACGGTAATTGCTAAACTACGGACACCTGCAACACCAGAAGTATAACTGTTATACAGTTAATAGTATAATACACAGATAAAATATAAAAGAGATGAGTTGTTTTGAAATATAGCTTCATAACTTCTAATTGATACAAAGATAGATCAGCCAAACGGACTACTCGTAAAATGAAAAAAAAAACACTTTTGTTAACAGTATCGAATTTCAAATTTTCTTCGCAAAAATTCTAAATTCCTTCAGTATACAGAATTTGACCTGATAAGTATAGATTCACAATCTAAAATAAAACCTAACCTTTTTACAGGTTTAAAACCTGACTTTTACGTTTATAATCTAGGACTTTTATTACTAGAACTAGTTTTATTAAAAGTTTTAAGCGTAATCGATTTAAGCATTAGCGAATATGCACGAGTTTGTGTTGAAATATGATCGAATTTCACAAACTACGAACAAGTGCTGAGAACCATTAGGGTTGTTGCTGTACATAAATGTATATAGAATATACACATAAGTATAACAATTTATAACGGAGTATTTTTTGTTCGCGTGTTTTACTCTTTTTTAACTTTTTAAAGTTTTTTTTAACTATAGGTGTCCTGTTTTGTGTTATTATCTGTAGACTGTAATAACACTTTTACGCACACACTCTCACATCATAGACCGACTAAAGTAAATATAGATTTTTTTATATAACTAGGTCGGAAAACAAGCGGACGACTCACCTGATGGTAAGCGATTTCCGTAGCCTATAGACGCCTGCAACACTCAAGTCTCAAGCATCGCAAGCGTGTTGCCGATCCTACCCCCAATCCTCCCTAGGAGCTCTCTCACCTTACTCACTATAGGAACACAACCAACACTGCTTGAAAGCAGTATTGTTTGGCTGTGATCTTCTGTAAGATCAAGGTACTTCTCGAGTCGGACTGCTTCAGATATTGAGCAGGATATTTGCTGCTGTGCCCTACCTCAGTTATTTTAGCTTTTTATCTATTAAGAAGTGCCAATCCAAATATTAAAAATAAAGTGTGTGTGCAATACACACACGGTAGAAGTGAAACTTCAGAAAAGTAGCCTACGAGAGATTTTTTTCACCAAAAATATAAAATACTTTTAATGTATTTTATCTCATTCTCTACTATTCATTTGTGTTTGTGTCTTTATCGTGACGCATTTTCGTTTCATCGAGTTTCAAATCACACCGGTTATAAAGAAGCTTCACTTCAAAAATATTTTCATAATCAATCCTAATCAGACCTGTTACAGTTTTTTTTGAAGTGAAACTTCATTAGGCACATGAGGGGTAAAATTTGATAAGAAGTTTCACTTCTGACATGTGTACTTTGGCGCACGCAATTTTTTTTCCTAAGAATAGGTATGTAAAAATGTATAGGTACCTATACTTCAATATCAAATACCACAAAAAACTCCTAATTTTGCTACAAAGCATGTAATGTCATCGAGTTTATACTCCATTATAGTGTACAAGAGAAATGAAAACATGAAACGTTTTCCTTCCCAGAAAGCCTAGTTTCTAATGGACCGACAATTGCCTAATGGAAACATATTGCCGAGAGAACATCCAGGGCAATTAGAGTGTGGTCGTAAATCAAGTATGAATAAAACACAGAGTAGCTTAGTAGAGATTCTATGGGCGTAGACCCAAATATTGGGTTCGGAAATAGCTTTGATTTTCTTAGAATTTCAACAGTCTAGAAGCGTGTATTTTCCGGTTAGAGGCTTCTTATGAAAGAGCTATATTAAAGCTTACTTGAACACTCTACTTCATTAAGATTGAACGTGTTTTTGTAGTACTTTTTCCTAAGCAACTACATACTTACTACTTACCATTGAATAAAGAAAATTGTATTTTGTCATGTTCTGATAGATTAAAAAATTACTAGACTTGTAAAGTTCAGAAGCAGACATTAAGTTCTAAGTTAGTCTGATTACATACATAGAATATTAAAAGGATTACGCCAATACCTTAAAGTATTTTTCTTAATGCTTAAAAAATTCTGAAAAACTGCTCAAAATAAATATTGTTATATGGTATATTTTTAAATTAATTCAATAAATGAAATTTAAAAAAATGTATGACACAAGCATTTGGTAATTTAATTGATTGATTAGTAAGCATTTTTGTGATATATACAATAAAGATTATTATTGTTATAAGCAGACATCCCTACTGTAATGTTGCAAACTGCAAAAAGAAGGATAAGTATATTTAATTTCAAAGCAAGATCCGCTATTATGAATCGTAATAATAAGTTATAGCATATGAAACGAAAGTTAAAGGAGAGCAATAAATATATAAAAGTAGATAATTAATTTTTTTTAAACGTAACAAATGGGGTTAAATTTTTTACAAGCATTATTTTAGTTTATAATAATTATTATAATTATGCAAAAGGTGGTAAAAAACGTATGTTCCATCTGATGGTGATTTTAAAAAAATATTTCCTGCTGTGGCTTATCGTAATAAATATCATTTTACATATATTTAACTACTCATAAAACAAAAGGACAAAAATGAGTGTGCTCAGACAAAATAATTGTTGTCTACGTACACACACGCGCGCACTACGTTTGTGAGTGTGTTGTGTATTGTAAATACAAACAATCTGACAGCCCTATCCTGTCGTAATACCACTGTTCATAATGGACGCCGCGTCGTCGAACTGCACATGCTGCTCTATGATATCTCTACGTGAGCGAAATTTATAAGACCATCTTTTGAAGTTACGCCTTTTATCAATTCTAATAAATTTTAAATTTTACTTAAGGAAATCAACTTTCTTTAGAAAATTCCGCGTAAGTTATCCCTAGCTTTTTCAAAGAGATTTTACCATGCTCGACTGGCATCTTTATGTAGATATATTTAAAATTGTTTTTTTTTTTCTAATTACATCATAATTGACGACACGTTGGCGCAGCGATCACAGCACTGGGCTGATCCGCTGGCGGTCGCGGGTTCGATTCCCGCTCAGGGCAGATATTTGTATTGGCCATATAGATGTTTGTCGTGGTATGGGCGTTTGTGCTTGTGTATTGTGTGTGTTTCGGACCCTCGACCCAGAAGAAAATCCTACTGGGGACCGCTGGGTGTGAAGCGTTTATAAAAAAAAAAAACTATAGTTAAGTGCTCCATTACGTAATTATGAATTAGATTAAACGTTTTATTAAACATAATATAAATCTTCAAATTCTGCTAAATATTTGTAAAAGTTTTCAACTTAAACGTGTTGATATAACTAATTAATTTTTGTGTACAACTGTACCTACATATTTAAATACGACATATTGAAATTTTAATTTTAAACCACTCTTTTTATAGTTTAGCTCATAGTATACATTATAAACACAAGTTTCTGTTTGCATTTCATTTTTAGTTTTTATCAAGAATTATTTCAACATATTTTTATTATTTCAGAAATCTATACTAATATAATAAAGCTGAAGAGTTTGTTTGTTTGATTGTTTGTTTGTTTTTTTTAAACGCGGTAATCTCTGGAACTACTGGGCTGATTTGAAAAATTCTTTCAGTGTTAGATAGCCATTTATCGAGGAAGGCTACAGGCTATGTATCATCACGCTAAGAGCAATAGGAGCGGAGTCCACGCCGACAAAGTTAAAACGACCACGCGCAGAAGCTAGTATATAATAAAAAAAAAATGGATTAAGTCACTGCCCCATTATATTCATTCAAACTTAAAAAGCAGTTTAAGCAGTTCTTCTTATAAAGAACACTCACATAGAATTATGCGTAATATATCAAATTGGCTACAAAGGCTTTTCACTCCTACCATATTGGCATATACATACCTATATAGCCATATACAGATATATACCAATTGCTCGCTTCAGCCTGTAATATCCCACTGTTGGGCCAATGCCCAAAGAAAGAGGTATATATATTTCTCCATGTAGAAGAAGGATCAGAGCTTAATCCACCACGCTGCTCCAATGCGGGTTGGCGGATATATTCCCTACTATGAGTAACGATCGCTATCAGGTGTACATGATAGCAACCGGGACCGACGGCTTAACGTGCTCTCCGAGGCACGGTGGAGAGACCTGTACAAACATCCAGACCACGGCAAACGGCAAACATCTGTATGACCAATACAAATGTTTGTCATGTGCGGGCATAGAACCCGCAACCGCCAGCTCAACAGCTACAAACCAGTGCTGTAACCTTTGCGCCAACGCCGTCGTCACACCAATACCAATTAACGTCGCAAAATAACAGACACAAATACAGCCTAATAATAAGGTTCCGCGTACTAAACTACTAACAACATCGGCGTCGATTTAATACAAACACGCTATCAACTTCTAATTGTATTATCCGAGCCCAAACCGAATGGTTCGTATAGTTGTCATAACTTAGGCATTGTCGAATACGTAGCGAAGTTTAATTAACAAAGTTAAACAAAACAAAATAATTAACGAAGTTGAGTTCAAAGTAAGACTCTAGTTTAAGAGATGATATTAAGGCTGTGCTGAGATGCTGGCTGATACGACTTAAGACAAACAAGGAAAATAAAAATAATATAGTAATTTCATACTTAATTCAACAAAGAAAATTTAAAATGAATGAATTAAACTGTAACATCACATATTATCAGCTACAAATATGAAAAAAAAATGTAGAAGAACTAAGGTTGATGAATGTAAGGTAAGGTAAATATTTACCTTCTAAAGTTTGAAAGTATATATATGTATATCTAGAAACTCTTGGAGTTGGTGAAGTACATCACGACTTTAACATAATAGATTGATCTGATATACCAGTGGAATCATTTTTATGTAGTGGTGACAAAAGTTATGACAAAAGGTTGTTGATCATTACTTGCTGAGACCAAGGCTGAGACTTAGCGCTCTTACACACGAACGGCACGTTGCCAACGGCAGAGGTCAACGGCAGCCGTCGACTGCCGTCGAGCGCCGTCAGCGGCAGTCGACTGCAGCCGTTGACTGCCGTCGAGCGCCGTCAGCGGCAGCCGTCGACTGCCGTCGAGCGCCGTCCGCGGCGCGCCGTCGCCTGCAGTCCGCTGCCGTTGGGAACATGCCGCTCACACGTCGGCTCTCTTAGTAAAGGAGCCAGTTGCAAAATGAATTCCGAAGAAGAAATACTGTTATTGTTTTTCAACGGTTTTATTTAGCTTGACCAGCTTGGTATTTATTTATTTTTTTGTTTATTTGTGTGTTTGGGTCAAATTTAGTAATTGGAATTTTACCCCCTTCCTCATGACAGATTGATCTGATATTTGGTACACATTCTTAATCTTGATGAAAATACAACATAGTATATTTCTTATGGTTCTAAATCCAATATGGCCACCAATACAAAATGGCGGATCACATAACTTCACAACAACCTCAATATTGGTATCAAATGAAAAGGCTTGGTTGGTAGAATACAGCTCACTATGAAAAATCCAAGATGGCCGCCGCCACAAAATGGCGGATTACACATTTTCAACAAATACCTCAATATGAGTATCAAATGAAAGGGCTTGATTGGTAGAATAGAGCCCACTATGAAAAATCCAAGATGGCCGCCGCTACAAAATGGCGTATTACATATTTTCCACAAATTCCTCAATATGGAAATCAAATGAAAGGGCTTGATTGGTAGAATATAGTTTATTAGACTGTGTAGGTATATTTATTACTAATCTAAAAACTACTCGACGAAACTAAAAACTTGAAACGATGGGCACGTGAAATTTCTATCATAATGTTTACTCTGTAATATACGCGCTCTGGATACGCCCAACGATTTTATATTTGTCTGATCAATACCCCAGATTGATGAGAAGATTGGTGCGATCTGGTAGCTAGGACTTACCGAATTATTTTTTAGTTTTTAGTCCATAACCTAAATACATCATTTTTATTGCAATAAAACCGAATAACATAAAACATTTTTTAGTTTATTTTGTTACTTCGTCGCCGCCGAGAAAAACGAAAAATAAAAAAACGTTCAGTGTGGGTTCAAGAAATACTAATCAATAGAGATCAAGATGGGAATTTTTTTACACTCTATCCACTTTTACGAAGAAACGAGCAAAAGTTTTTTAATTATTTTCGGATGTCCATTGCTTCTTTTGATGAGCTGACGGCTATTTTAAAAAGTTCAATATCTCGCCAAGATTGAATTAATAATTATACAAATTAAAAAAAAATTAAAATACTGAGCTAGTAAAAAAACATGTTTTAAAAAAATGGTCGGTTTATTAAAAGTTGATTTTGATTTTTTTAACCATTGTTATTAAAATAGAAGTAACTAATAATTAATATGTATTATTGTTCCTATAGGTAGTAATTGTATTTTATTTCAACTTAAAATGGTGATAAATTATGTTAATCTCGTTAAAAAAATAATCTAAATTACTTATATCTTTTTATTATTTATATTTCACTACATATTATAAAACAAAGTCTCTTCCCGCTGTCCGTCTGTCTGTATAAATATGCTTAGATCTTTAAAACTACGCAACGGAGCGGGTCGCTAGTATGCTTATATTATAAAGAGGAAATATAATAGCCGTCAGCTCATCAAAAGAAGCAATGGGCCACTGAAAATAATTAAAAAACTTTTGCTCGTTTCTTCGTAAAAGTGGATAGAGTGTTAAATGCCCATCTTGATCTCTATTGATTAGTATTTCTTGAACCCACACTGAACGTGTTTTTATTTTTCGTTTTTCTCGGCGGCGACGAAGTAAAAACAATAACAGTGTTTCTTCTTCGGAATTCATTTTGTAACTGGCTCCTTTACTACGAGAGCGTTGACTGTGCGGCATGTTCTCAACGGCAGAGGACTGCAGACGACGGCGCGCCGCCAACGGCGCTCGACGGCAGTCGACGGCTGCCGCTGACGGCGCTCGACGGCAGTCGACGGCTGCAGTCGACTGCCGCTGACGGCACTCGACGGCAGTCGACGGCTGCCGTCGACCTCTGCCGTTGGCAACGTGCCGTTCGTGTGTGGGAGCGCTTACTCAGAACCCCGCAACATTAATTTGTAACATTTTTCGTACACCAAATTAGTAAATTTTTTTTGTATTCTTTTAATTTTTACCACACCAATGGTGTATTCAAAATCCTTTTCGATTTTATAAACAAAATTAAACTGCCACTTTTATATAAATAAATATATACTTAAGTAAGTTCTCTTCGAACGAATTTAATTTACCGAAACCGTTTCAACGACGTCTCGAGGATTATCGGGGATAAAGTTTGTACGTGATGTTAGTGCTTAAACTCGTATGTTCGTGTTTGTATCAACTATATATGTGAATTACTGAAAGATAACATTAAAATGGACTTATGAGAAAATAGTTATTTTAACTGAACTAAACTAAAAGTATTTTTCCCCATGTAGGAGAAGGGTCGCAGATTAATCCACCACACTGCTCCATTGCGGGTTGGCGAATCTATAACATATATTTTTGGGCAAATACCTCTCGCGCAGAGCTTTTAAGTTCAAATACTGGTGACTGGAATACCTCCATTTTTGAAGTTATACTTCTTTTGGCGCGTTAGGGAAAAATTATGCGAGTAAGTTTTTATGATGCGCGCGCACACCGTCACGAAAAAAAACCGACACCTTGAAGTTAGCTAGTCAACAAAGAAGAAGTTAGCAACGTGAAGTTAACTAGCCAATGAAGTATAACTTCTTACGTGCGTACATTAGTACACACACACTTTTTTGTATAAGTTTTATTTAATTTTTAAGTGCAGTTTATATTCTAAATGAGATACTATCACAATAAATTATTTTATTAATAATATTTTTTTTATAATTTTTTACTCTCAATCTATACTAATATTATAATGCTGAAAAGTTTGTTTGTTTAAAGGCGCTAATTTCAGGCAATACAAGTTCGAATTTAAAACTTCGTTTTGTTTTGGATAGCCAATTTATCGAGTGAAACCGGGGAACAGCTAGTATAATAATAAACTACAAAACAATATTAATAATAACAAATGATGCAACCCTAATAATTCAAGACAATGTTCTCTTGTACCATACAGATGTTTAATAAAGCGACCCCTGTGAAACAAGAGACGATACCGACTAAGTTAGACTGATGTTTAGAGCTAACTTTAAATATTACTCTAACACATGCTCGCTATTGCATAAGTGTGTGTAACACTTACATAGGCAAGTCGATAAATGTGAACTTTGCTTAAGTTGAAAACTACAGCAACACACACATATAAATTTCGTTCATTCATTCTGTATGATGTGCACAATAGCACAGATAATTTAACTAATATCACGTAGCATTGAGAATGTACAAATGATATAGATTAGTGATTAAGATTACATACACAATAAAAAATTCGGTAAAAGAAAAAAATATTAGGTATATCGTCAATAAGCCTACACCTAGAACTAAACAAATATTGGAGCTCGAGGCTTATACCAAAAGAATGACAAGATACTTCATAAAAGGTGTGACAGCTTTGGAACATGCATCCTTTCGTCTAACTTGAAAAATACTTTAGTAATATAATTACAAATACAAAACAGCACACGAGAACGTTTTTATCCCCAAATAATATCCTATTCATCCATCAATTAATCCAATTCATTAGATTTTAATTTTTTTACATAATACAACTAGAATATTGTAAGGAGAGTGACGAAGGCAATTTTTTATCCCCGAAAAATACACAACCCCTATGAGATTGCAATAATAATACTATTATAGCTATCATAATTAAAAATTACTAGCTGCGCCACGCGGTTTCAATCGCATAGTTTCCGTCCCGTAGGAATGTTGGGATAAAATGTAAATCTCCAACTATCTACTTACCAAGTTTTATTAAAATCGGTCCAGTAGTTTTTGCGCGAAAGAGTAACATACATACATACATTCTCATTAATGTTGTCATTTATAATATTAGTAGGATGACTTGAACTATAAATTAAAAATAACAAACCTGATTTCAAATTATACAAATTTTACGAAACATTAATTACCGATGTCGTAATGAAATTCAATTACAAGAAACCAATTACAAATAAATTATACTTGTAATAAAATTAAATCGAAGGTAATTAAAATGTGTTTCAATTAATTAACTCCGTCGCCGTGGTCCTTGTTCCTTGTTCGAAGGTAACGAGAAAGTATTTTGACATTTTCACTAAAATTATTTGACTTCAAACTTTTAAACGTTTTAAACTAATAACTGTACTGACTTTTCAGGAGTGTAGGTATATTTTTACATAAGATCTTTGTAAATTAAATAAATGGTTCACACTAAACTTTCCCAGTGGATCCTATTTTGGGGTTCCGAAAACAGAAACATTTCCAAGGCCTACATGTCATTGTCATGTTGTCATTTATAATAATCGAACACGCGACGCTTGCATATATTCAGGCAAGCAGACAACTTCGCTAACGCATCAAATATATTATGTATTACTAGCTGTCTGTGCCCGCGACTTCGTCCGCGTGTAATTTAACAAAAAAGTTATTTATAATTTTTAAAATAAAAGTAGCCCAAGCTACGCCTTATTACATCAGCTATCAGCCAGTGAAAGTCTAGAAGTTAAGTTTAAAAGTTAAAAAGTTTTAGAGATTAGCCGGAACAAACAGACAGACAGACAAAAATTGTAAAAAAATTATTTTGGTATATGTATATACAATTATACATCCATATGCATTTAGTAAAAAGCGGTTATTTTAATATTAAAAACAGACACTCCAATTTTATTTATTTGTATAGATTATTGTTATTAACACTATATGACAGCACTAGTTAGTGACTGTTGCGCTGGCGGTTATTGATTGGTTCCCTGCACACGACAAACATTTTGTAAAATTCGTACAGCTGATGCTGGCCGTGTTCTTGTGTATTGTGTTTACTTCCCAGTTCCCGACCCCCTGCACAGGAGTAATTCCTAGTGAGGGCCATTGGGTGTGAGACGTCTATTTATTATTTATTTACTATGGGTATAAATTTTTATTAAATCGGTTATGATTTAATTGATTAATACAAAATATATATTTTAATATTACAAATAAAATATATTAGTGTTTATTAAAATGCCATAATTATAAATTTCATTAACATAACTCGGATAGTAATTAAAACTCACACAACAAAATTGTGTCCTAAAATATTTTATATTCATTTTATTATCTATCAACGTATATATTTATTTTTCATTACAGCAAAAATTTTGATTTTTTTAATTAGTCTTATAGGTAATTTCTAGTCAGGTTAAGGAGTGCTGACTTTCATGCATTGATATGGCATCACCATACCTGTAATTCTTTTATGTTTATATCAAACCTTATTTTGTTTTCGAGACACGCGGCAGCGTGTCAAGCCAAGTTCAAGCAAAAGAACTGGCGACTCAGCGCCGTGTGTATATTTACACGAACCATTTCGAGCGACTTTTGACCCCTCCATAACTCAAAACCTATTCAACAGAAACAGATCGAATTACATATATTAATTTATATTCCTAAGGACAACTAGAACCCCAAATTTCATTAACCTAGTTGAAACGGTTACAAAAATATGAAGGTTTAAAAGTCGCGAATTTTCCACTGACTGACTGACTCATCAAAAACCTAACCCACTTCCAGATGACCTAGGAAGTCGAAATTTGGCATCTAGCTAGGTAATTACGTGTAAGCGCAGGAAAAAAATCTGAAAACAAAAGAAAGTTAAAAAATAGAGGGGGTCCCCATACAAAAAAAAATGTTTTTTAATTGTAGCGTCTGAACCGTTTTAGGTGGATATTTGAAACTTGCACAAAATATGAATTGATACATTTGCTATAAAACAAGTATAAAAATAAAATGAAGACAAAAAATAAAGAGTGTCCCCATACAAAAAACTTGTAATACGCGCTAAACAATCGGCCAACGGCGTGTGTCGGTGCAGCGGCTGGCGCGCGTGGCGCCACAATACACAGATATAGTACATAAGTCAATCTAAAGTATAAAAAAAAATGAAGTCAAAAAATAAAGTGTCCCCATCCATGCCCCCATACAAAAACTTGTAATTATTCATCCGATTACTTTCAAAATCGATATCTGGGGACATGGTTGGTCTCAGAAAACGAATCTGATAACAGAATGAGAAAAAGTAGCCGCCATCTTGAACTTTTTAGTTATTCGACCGATTGCTTTCAAAATCGATATTTGAGGATCCGGTTGGTCTCCGACATTGAATCCGTTAACAGAATGAGAAAAAGTAGCCGCCATCTTGAACTTTTTAGTTATTTGACCGATTGCTTTCAAAATCGATATCTGAGGATCCGGTTGGTCTCCGACATCGAATCCGTTATCAGAATGAGCAAGAAAAATGAATAAATTTCAAATAAATATCTCTACAAAAAGTAATGATATCCCACCAAAAACATAAATGTGAAAAATGACAGCCAAGCTCAGTTTTGTTTAGTCAGCTTAATTTAATATTTTCTGTAGAACTTGGTGCTCATTTAGATCTCAATACTTTTTTCGGCGAAGTCCACAAACAATATATTCTTATTATTGAACTTGGCTGTCATTTTTCACATTTATGTTTTTGGTGGGATTATATTTTTATAAAAACATTTTTTGATACATTTCACTAATATTCATTACGATTAATATTTTTGTAGATGTATAATTATGTATATAACAATTTGTTATTTTACACTACACTAAAAGATTAAGGGTTTGGAAATTTTAAGGAACTCACATTATTTAGTTACTTTTCCACTACACAAGATATGATCAAAGCTATTGTCGTTCAGTGACCCTGTTGACGAATTTTTAAAAGTATCTCTGTGGAGTTTCTTGCGATTCTTCTCATCAGAATTTATTTTAGAAATCTGTGGTGATGTCGTATTTACTATTACTAATTAACTAAGAAATATTTTCAGCACTAAGCAGTCTACTTCTTATATTTTCTATCATACGTAATGTTTTTTAACATCGAAAAATCATATATTAATTCACTTCTGACCAAAATGTACATTTTACACTGAGAAAAATAGTTTGCGATCCAACGAAAAATACCGTTTAGCATTTTTACCACCATTCCACGCAGACGCGATTTATATTTTATTTTTAACTTGTTTTGATTTTTGTTTAATAGTTCAGATATATCGACGGTGCCGTAGAATAACGTACTATCTGCAAAATAGTCGTTTTACAGTAGAGCCGTTCAAAGTTTTCAATTGTTATATTTCGGAAACGGAAAAACCTGGTGCTTTTATACTTTGGAAAAATTTACATTAAGCCTGTGATTATCTATCAGTATTATTAATTATTTTGAAACAGTTTTATTTAAAAAGATAGTAGGGTCGATGTTTATATATAACGTTTTATAATGGACTTGTTGCTGTCACATTTACACATGTGACGTTATTCAGCGGAGGCTCTAAGGATCCAGATGCAAATGGAACGTTTTTTTATGAAACTTAAGCTAGTTATTTCGTCCTATATGCATATTCCAGATTTATTTTGAGCAGTCATTTTCATAAGTAGCGTGTCATAAATAGTATTTATTATTTTTTGTATGAAATCGATTAAAAATAAAACATTTTAAAAACAAAATCAGTCCTTTATTTTAAGTAGTAAGGTAGTTAAGTACCAAATTTATAATAATTAAACATAAAAAATATCTTCACTTCTTTAAATCAATCAACGTTTCTTAAACTCACATAAAATACTAAAATTATCAGTCTCCAACATCTGTATTTATTATAATTAGAACCGGTTAACACCAGCAGCGACCACCAGCTATTACGGGGCACTCTGAAAACGCGCTTGATGAAATCTACTCTCTGACCTACGCTGCTACAAATACTATGTGGCTCCGAGCAGTTCCAACTGGAGCTCCAAAACCGATTCGATTCGCTGGCGAAGTGGACGAGATGACCGACAACATGGTGAAGATGGTGTGTACACTGGGTCGCAAACACTTTCCGCCGAGGTAGTCAACGAAGCACTGCAGTCTAAACTTTCTCCCGAAGCCTTGGATCTGATGCAGCGGAGGTGCGAGCTGCCCGCTGCCCAAGCAGCTTCGCCAGAACAGAAGGCTTTGTCTAAGAGGATACGGAAACTTGTACGCCGAGATCTCCGCTGCACAAATACGAGAGAGATTACTACTCTGATTGAGCAGAATAGAAATATAAACTTTTTAACGCCGTCATCCACCGAGGTACCACGCCGGAGGTGTGGTCAAGGAGTGTGGTGGTGCTTCTTTAAGAGAGGCGACAAGTCTTTGTTGAAGAATTACAGACCAATCTCACTTTTGAGCCACGTATATAAGCTGTTTTCAAGGGTTGTTACGAATCGTCTCGCCAGAAGACTCGACGAATTCCACCCACCGAAGCAGGCTGTGCATTTTCCTCCGGCGCGGCGTGGGGTAAGACAGGGAGATGTAATATCACCGAAACTGTTTACCACTGCGCTGGAGGATGTCTTTATGACCTTGGATTGAGAGGAACGAGGCATCAACGTCAACGGCGAATTCATCTCGCACCTTCGTTTTACCGACGATTTCGTAATCTTTGTGGAGACGTCGGATGAGCTAGGCCGAATGCTGGCCGGCCTAAACGAGTCCTCCCGACGAGTGGGTCTCGGTATGAACTTAGATAAAACGAAAGTTATGTTTAACAACCAAGTGATACCTAGACGGGTATCGGTTGACGGTATCCTTTTCGAAGTTGTTCAGGATTATGTCTACCTTGGCCACACCATTCAACCAGGTTGAAACAACTCGAGAAGGAGGCTGATAGGATGGTTTGGTTGGGCTGGGCGGCGTTTGGCAGGCTTCGTCGAGTCTTGCCTTCGAAGATTCCACAATGCTTGAAGACAAAAGTCTTCGAGCAATGCGTCCTGGTTGTGTTGACATACGGAGCCGAGACATGGACACTGACGGACTGGTCCACTAGTTTAAAGTCGCTCAACGTGCAATGGAAGGGGCTATGCTTGGGGTTTCTTTCAAAGATAGGATTAGAAATGAGACTATCCGCGAGCGAAAGTAATCGAAATAGCCCACAGAATTAGCAAGTTTAAGTGGCAGTGGGCTGGTTATCTGTGTCGCAGAACCGATGGCTGTTGGAGCAGACGGATCCTGGAGTGGAGACCGCGTCTTGGCAAACGCATTGTGGGACGTCCTCTGGCCTGTTGGACCAACGATCTACGTAAGATTGCCTGTGTAGTCTTCATGGAGGATTGCGGAAAACCGGGATGTCTGGCGCGAACTTGGGGAGGGTATGTCCAGCAGTGAACTACAATAGGCTGAACTGACTGACTAATACGTCTTTTAGCTCTAAAGCAATGTTTTCTGAACCCGGATGTAATGGTGACGATGATGGGCTTACAGGTGTCTTTGAAACTGAAAAAATAATATAAAATATAAAAATTACAAAAATAAAAGAAAACAATTTTATTTGAATACGAATAAATTGATAATTTAATTAAGAAAAAAGCAATTTAAACCAAATTACAGTATTTTTCTGGAAGAAAAAACGTACCAATGTTACATATTACATCAGTTTTCCGCAAAAGAACGTTCTATCTTCACATATTACATCAGGATTTCCACAAAAGAGCGTTCTGTCTTCACATATGTCATCAAAATTTCCGCAAAAGAACGTTCTATCTTCACAAATAGCTCAAAAACGTCAGAATATGTCCGTGGTAAAACGACATATCACTACTTGTAACTCATACTTTAATATCAACAAATTAAGTTTTCCATTAGTAGTCAAAGATGTCTTTTACAATTTGATTTAATTTGCAAGAGCATTTTTGTAAGAAACAATGTAAAGACTAATCTCCATTAAATAACGTCACATATGAATATGAAACGCGAAGTTTGGCGTTAGTTATGTAAATTAAAATAAACTACCTTAAAATATAAAACAATCGTTAAAATGCAATTTTGTTATACATATTAATAAGGAATAAGATTAACTTACCTGGATAATTCGAAATTTTCTTGTTATAACCAGATATCTTTCCACTATCAAATTCTTCTTCCGAATTTTTACAGTTGTTTTTCACCAAATCAAGGATTTTATTAGATCTGTTATTATATTTGGACATGTTTTAGTACTAATTATGAATACTATTTAAGAAAAATAACTATATCATCGGCGAATGCGGTAACTCGTGCGCACAAGCTCGTTTTCCACTCAACAACGTAACAAGTGACTTTGGCACGGCCAACGCGTGCTACCCCCGGCCGCGAGCTCCGTCACATATGCATCTAGTTCATTATAATACGGAGACACAAACACATGGGACGTTGTTCGCCTCAGAATCTCAGAAACTATTGGTCGTAAAATTATTTTTTTTGCATGTATAGATAGATCTTCGACTCCTGAAGTAAATTATTAAATAAAATTGATTTCGTACTATATTCAAATGTAACGTTATTCTACGGCACCGTCGAATATCTTTATAAAGCTGCTTTGTTTGTTTGCTACTTTTGTTACTCTGATTCTTTCAATTTTATGAATTTTACTAATCAAATTTGATAAAATATATTTGAAAATGTGTGTTTATTCATCATATCATTATTGCAAGCCTGATAAAATGGTTTTATAAGTCTTTAAAGGGCTATAGCTAAACAATTTTACGACAATCGAAAAGGAAATCAACATTTAAAATGATTAATAGCATTGTAAATCTTACATCCTTGTGGGTCTCCCCACCGTGCCTCGGAGAGCACGTTAAGCCGTCGGTCCCGGTTGTTATCATGCACACCTGATAGCGATCTTACTCATAGTAGGGAATATATCCGCCAACCCGCATTGGAGCAGCGTGGTGGATTAAGCTTCGATCCTTCTCCTACATGGGGAAGAGGCCTATGCCCAACAGTGGGATATTACAGGCTGAATCGTGATCGTGATCGTCGAAATCTTACATAACTGTGTTTTCTTTCAAACATAAAAACCGACCCAATTACCTACATCAATTAGTAATACAACGTAGGTAGATGAAAAATTAGTTAAGTAAATACGCATTATTCGAGATAACTCAAAGTACTTATCAGATATTTATTATATTAAAAAATAAATAAATAGGACCATAAGACAAGCACCACCTTTAGATTAAAGAAATAATCATCCAGTAAAAAGTTATGAGATAACGCACATAAACAAAAAATACCGTCGAATTAAGAACCTCCTCTTTGAAGTTAGTTAAAAATCATGCTATGTAGGTAATGGCTATGTATCATAGGGAGAGAAAAATATATCGCAATTTTTTTACAAAGTTTGAAATAAATTAGGACTTTTAAAACAAATTAATTAATTACCTAACTAATTAATTATCGAATAATTGGATCAATTAATGAATGAATGTAACATACAAATGAATATTGTTTTTGACCAAATGTACATTGATATATTATTATAATAAGTAATGACAATATTATGTACCTACACAATCAATTACCTTATTTCTTACTGAGCGATCTCTTCCAGGCAATCGACTTAGTAAATGATAATATAGATTTTTTTAAAATTAAGATAACAAATAGAAAAAAATATATCAAAATAATAAAGAAAAATTTGAAACTATATATTTTATACAATAACAAAATAAGTTACATTAGTGTATTTGGACGATAATATATTATGTTATGTAATATCACTGTAATTAGCTTATGGAATTTAATTTTTTATTCTTGAGTTTGTTTTACTTTAATTAACGAGTAATGTTTAATTTCACACATTTTAATTAATTGTGTGAGTTTCAAAGAAAACGTACCTATAATTCAGAAGTTACATCAAGCCTTCGATAGCTCAGTTGGTAGAGCGGTGGACTGTAGAGGTCGATTGTAATCCATAGGTCGCTGGTTCAAATCCGGCTCGAAGGATTTCTTTTTGTTTTTTACGAAACTTAATACATTAACTGAAAATATGATAGTTATGATAATTCATTTAAAAAACAAACACGAAAATATTGATGAATTTGCGATTTTAATGTATGACCCAGTCTCATACAAAAAATAAAGCAATGTAATTTTAAACACATTTTTTTACAATAGATATTTTATATAAAAATTTGTAAATTAAACAGATTTAATAATCTGCTATCCGTAAATAAACATTTATTTGTTTATTTCTATGAAAATATTAAGAAACAAAAAATCCAAAAAAAATTATAGCAAAAACTTGTATAATAATCGAGCGCCTGACAATATTTTTGGCCTAAAAAATAAAGACGGAAATATTTTGCTAAATAAAAATCTGAAATAATTGTGTTACAGTTATAAATAAACATACAGCAAGTTATTGTAACACCCAGATACTGTACAACTGGTTAAGATCAAATATAAACCCGTTACACAGCTACACTGACAGTTAGCAAACTTGCGTCAGAATTTTCGTTTTAATTGATATTAAACTTTTGTCTCATTTTTGCTTTATGTAGTGTCTGTCCTGTTTCTCTATAATACGATTGTAGAAATAGTCGTATTTTATATCTATAGAATTTGTTTGTTTCGATCACGATTGAGCCTGTAATGGCCCACTGCTGGGCATAGGTCTATCTCTATGTATGGAGAAGAATTGGAGCTTAGTCCACCACACTGCTCCACTAAGGGTTGGCGGATGATTAACGATTGTTATCAGGTGTCTTTGTTAAGAACTGGAAATACAAATATTGAGATTGATGATTGATTATACAATATGAGCGGAAATCGAACTCGGAATCTCCGGTGTTTAAGCGCATACACTGCACACGTACCACTACACCAAATCGATGTTTAGTTTAGAATTTGATTGTTAAGTCCCTAATTTTAAATTTTCCACTACTGGAAAGGACCCCTTAAGATTTAATACCTTTTTGTGGTAGGTATATAAAATATGAGCTACAAAAGACAGAAACATATGCCATAGAAATTAAAGGGCGTATAAAAAGTTTAAATCAATAGAACCAGAATCCAAGCTCAGTGTGGTTGAAAATGTAAGTATAGGTTCATTAGCGATATATTGGTGACCATTTCAATGTATGAACTACCAATAGACAACAGGCGATTCCATTAACGCTGTAACAGATCGTGGATTTCAATCCCGATTAGTGCAGATATTTCTATTTCCACACACATTTGTTTCGTTGTATATCTTCCCACTTTCCGAACTTCGTTGTAAATAATATTAAAGACGGTCGGTTATGCTTTTCCACACGGAAGAAAATTTTCAATAAACTGTCCTAGAATCGTATAACTTATAAAAATATTTCACAACTACCCGCTTTATGAGAGCATCTTTATGAAAATTATTGGTGTGCTTGAAGTAGCTCTATAAAACGTAAACTTTTAAAATGAAATAATACCTTTTTATACTACTAGCCGACCCGTGCCCACTTCGTTGGGCGTTATAATCCATTTCACATAAGAAGGGTACAGTGAAATTTGATATGTTCCAATACACTCTCACTATTTTCAGCAAATCAGATAAATATAAATGTTTTAAAATCACCAATTAATTTCTAAGGCAAATAATAATGCTTGATTAGATTGAATTGTTGACACGACACGTCAGAGGGCGCAGGTTCAAATCCTGCTGATTTAAAATCTTTATATATTTTTATCTTTTTCCTTTTATCTTGTCACTCCTGAATAGTGTAGCTTTCTGTTAGTGAAAGAATTTTCATGATCGGATCAGTATTTGCGAAGATTACCCCGTATATACAAACAAAGTTATAAACTTTACCTCTTTATAATATTAGTATAGAAAAAAAGCAACATAACATGATTACGATCAACAGGAAACTAATACGAACTCCAAAGATTTTTCTTTAAGTATGTTTAAACACAAATAATAATCTGCGATATCTTCTTCGATTTTTTTAACTATTTTCTAAATATAAACGACGCATATAAATCAAAGACTAGAAAGTAGAATTTAAAAAAGAAAAAAAAATCAAAATCTATGCACAGAGCCAACACAACGATATACCTACGAGCTTCATAAAATACCGCCGATCCTCTGTCGCAGTGCCATGGTTTACACCCTCGTAAATATATGGATCATTGGCATTTCGGTTCACAATGGAACTCTTGATAATATCTCAAAACTATTTTTCTACAGCGCTTCGGAAAAAGTTAGTGTTGGTTTCATAGTCGGATTTTGCAGTTTTACTAAATTTTCTTGTCCGTGTTATTGTAATAAAGCAAAAAAAATATGGGTTTGCAGTAACTTTTCAAGTTAGTTGATCTGATGCTCGGGTTTTGAAAATATTTTTACATTTGAAAACCTTTTTTGCACGCTTTTTATTAGCTTCACCTGTATGTTTGTAAATATGTTTGTAACCGACTCCTTTGGACTTCATTTTGACCCACTTCTAACGTTCAGATTTCATTTAAACTTGGTAGACTTATCGAAGACTGATGACAATACACTAATTTGATAAGATTATTCCATTATCCTAACGGCTTGGCACAATAGTCAAGGCTTTTCTCGTTATCCTTTGGACTTCATATAAAAACTTGTTTTTTAGTTTTTTTAAACTATTACTTATTTAAAGAAGCTGTTTGACATTGGTTGACCATTATCAATATTAAAACAGAACGTGGTATATTTACTAAGAAGATACAGATAAATTTTAGAGAAGTATATTAAATTTTATATAAAAAGCGCGTGCGACGGGGTACATTATTCCTTTAAACTTTTTGCCATCCTATGTATGTATACTAAAAAATTTGTACATAGTAAATATAGCCTACAAACTTAATGAGTATGCTATTCAACTTACAAAATATATAAATAAACAAATACGTTTCACAATAAATAAAACAATGGATAAAGCTTCCAAATAATTTTAACACTGCAAGTAAAACTAAATTTTATACCAATATTAAGTACGCCAGAGTTTGTTTATCATACGAATGGAAAGGCGCATTGATTTTGTTGGTAACAGTTGAACGTGCATATTATTTATTACCCAAAGGAATTTATGATCTCGTAAACACGAGATGTGTCATACGCTGAATTTGAAAACACGTCAATACCAACTGTTTGTATTTTATAAATATCTACTCGTATATATTAATACGTGAAGCAAAAACTTTGTACCCCTTTTACAGAAATTGTGCGTACGTGAGTATGTCGCACACTTATAGTTTATATAGAGAAGGAGTGCGGAATGCTAATATTTTTTCAAAATTATATATAAAATCTTATACTATTAAACGAGCAATTCTTGTATATATATATATATAATATATTTTCTGAATCTCGGAATCGGCTCCAACGATTTTCGTGAAATTTAGTATGCAGGGGATTTCGGGGGCGAAAAATTGATCTAGCTAGGATTCATTAAAAAAATGTCGTTTTATCCCTGTTTTTAGGCAATGAAAAAATCTTATACTATTAAACGAGCAATTCTTGTATATATATATATTTTCTGAATCTCGGAATCGGCTCCAACGATTTTCGTGAAATTTAGTATGCAGGGGATTTCGGGGGCGAAAAATTGATCTAGCTAGGATTCATTAAAAAAAATGTCGTTTTATCCCTGTTTTTAGGCAATGAAAAAATATCATTAGAATACGAAGCTTAATTTCACCGTTCTCATTATAGCTGTAATGGCGTAATTAGGAAGTCGGCGGGCGTTGAATCGTGTTGACCCAGGTTCCAATCTCAGCCTCCAGATCAATTTTTTTTCTTTTTTTTTTTAATTTCACTCGTGATTTATTATTTAAATAACATTAAAATATAAAAATACCGAGCAAAAAAAAACAAAAAAAAAAAATACCGAGCTCGAGCCGAGGCTCGGTAGCCCAGGTACTATACATTAAATTAATAAAAAAAACATTACACACACTACAGCACTTACACACGCATATTATACTTACTATTTTGTTGATTGTCAAAGTCTGTAGTCAAATTAAAAAAGTATTTAAAAGAAGGTTCTTTATTGTCATAATTATTTGGTTTTCTTTAATTTAAAATTTTAATTATGGTCGAATTTCGACCACTAGTATTTGTAAATAGATGATCCGGTGAACTTCGTATAACCTACTACTATTTACTCAAAATCAAAAATAACTTTATTTAAATAGGCCCCCAGAGCACTTTCGAATCATCATTTTACAAAAATTAAATTTTAAAGTGATTAATTAGTTTTACTGTTAATATTTGTGAAAAATGATGAAAAAACACTTTCTGAACGCATCTATAAATATTTAACAACCAAGTGACAATAGTTTTTGACAAAAGATATCAAACCTTTCACAGCTAGGAACATTATCTATTGGAAAATTAAATTGTCGTTTTTAGTATTGTCGATTACTTATTATTTATGTTTCTCGCCGTTTAAACCGTTCCTGAACTTCCACAAATATTTCAAGATCATAATTTGCTAAATCGTTAGAGCCATTCTCGAGTTTTAGCGAGACAAACGAACAGCAATTGATTGTTATCTATAGGTATAGATATGCATAAACGGTCTCTTTTTTTTTTAAATAATAGTTTTAAAGTTTAATTTTTTATTTTCTTAATATTTATTTCTCTATTTAGTGAGTTGAGATGATCGCTGAGTTCCTTATTTGCCAGGTTTGCTGATAATTATATTTATAATATTTATGTCCAAACACATCAACCAACTTTTATATCTTCTTTATTCTACGTGACATTGGTGAAATGATATGTGCTGTCTTAGCACTAGCTCTCTTTAGCCTACTGCAGTCCACTACTGGATATAGGCCACTCCAATATCGCGCCAAACATTCCAGATTTACGTGATCACCATCTTGGCATTATTGAAAGCCATTAACTGTAATAAAAAAAATAATTATCGAATAAGTTTCAGTTTAAAATTTCTTAACCAATAAGCTACTTATATGTAGAATGAAAATAAAATTTTAATGGGGTCAAGTGCTCTTTGAAGATGAGCACTTTCAAGCGAAGAAACTCTTAAGCCTATTAATACTAAATCCGAATTAGAAACGGAAAGCTAAATATAGTCCATATTAAATGCTAGATATGCTTTGATGGTTTTTAAATCGACCACTAGACTACTTCTACTACAACTAAATTTTAATAAAAAATATTAGATTCAACAAAAATATTGTTTTTTTTTTAAAAAAATTGTTGACTTTACTCGTCAAAAACTTGTATAAAGTTTACGTGTTTATTGTTCAAGCATATAATTATAAAGAAATTTCAATAGGACCTCTTTAGTTAAATTACGCCACGACAGGCTGGCTGTCATTTAAGTTTAGGTTAAAAGAGATAAAACTATGTCAGAAGGAATGTTGTAAAATTTATTTACTTATTTATAATTATTAGAATCTGTGAAGAAGACTACTTTAAGTATAATAAACCAATAATAAACTTTAAATGTCGTTTTATAAGATTACTAGCTTTTGCGCGCGACTTCGTCGTCGTCGGACTCCGCTCCTATTGGTCTTAGTGTGATGACACATAGCCTATAGGCTTCCTCGATAAATGGGCTATCTAACACTGAAAGAATTTTGCAAATCGGCCCAGTAGTTCCAGAGTTTACCGCGTTCAAACAAACAAACAAACAAACAAACAAACTCTTCAGCTTTATATATTAGTATAGATTTATTTATTTGTACTCTCACAGCAATAGACAAATAATCTTGGCGTGGCGTAAATTCGTGGCATAATTTAACTAAGAGATCCTTTAGGAATTTCTTTATACATACAAAATAATGAATACCTCTTATTCCTGGACTTTTCATGTAAATGTTAGGGCTTAACAGCAAGAGTTGATGAATTTTAGAATCTCTATCATGACAGATGATTTTCCAGACTTTTACCATTATAATTTAAAACATTGACATTTCATACAAAATAGAACATTCAAAGAAATCTTGTTCATTATTTTAATGTAAGCCTCTTTGTGATAGATCTTCATGATTTGTCTTTAAAAGTCTGTATCTCTGTAGAATAAACAGCTTCTTCACGTTGGCTTTATAAAACGCTTACATACTAGGTACCATTGGCCTTTTTTACGCTGGTGCAAGTATCACTGAGGGCATGTATCCGTGACGCTCCAATGCATTGGCTACGGCAACCAACCTCAACCAGATTGGTTTGCCAAATCCTTGTTCCTTCTCCAAAGGCCCTCCAATTGCAAAAAAAAATTCTCAGCGATCAGTCAAAAATTACTAAACATTTCAAAAACTAAGGATGTAAAAAAATTCGTAAGTAAGGACACGCAAGTTCTATGTCGTACTTTACCGTCTTTCTTCAGAATCCGCTTGTCACTTCGGATTTAACGCTTAACTTTATTCTTGTTTATACGTCTTTATGTCAAACCGCATCGCTGCATCTGATTTACAATGTAAATGTGTCTCAAGCAGTAAATCCAAGCAAGCGTTGAATCACCAACGAAGAAATAAAATATGAACCAGTGAAGGATCACAGGGATCGATGACCTTTGTCTGTCTCAGTTAAGGCGGTGTGTTCTTTTGTCACTGCTATATTACTTCTATTGCTTTTAGAGAATTAAAAGTTAAAATAAGTTGAAGAAAATTGGTCCGAAACCGCCTTTTTTGTAGCTGTAATGGCAAAAACCTTTCCTCCTTTATCGATACTTGAAGGTTAATCCACTACGTTCTACCATTATGAATTGGCATATAGTTCTCTTACTACTTCTATGGAAGTGTATATGATAATAAGCAGGATGTGGGTTTGCGTGTTCTTTGAGACTAAGCGAATGAAACGAAAAAAACAAACATAGGCCGGGAATACACGTTGTTACATGTATAAAGCGTTCGCTTCACCTCGAGAAATCAGACACTTGAACTTTTCGGCATTATGATATGAATGATCAGAAATGTGGTTCAAGATCCATAATGAGTGTCACATATTACAAATGACAAAAAAATTATGCCTATAGGATGTACTGTTGAAGTATTTTTTTATTACAATGAAAAAATATACAAAAAAAATAAAAGTACGTAAATCTTAGAACCCCAAAAAAATTATTTATTCGTCCATTTCAAACAACAAAAACACTCGCAATCAATTATTACAAACATGAAAATATCGAACCCGAGTCAGAAATACTTTTAGCACAACTTGACTTTATTTACAAAGTTCTTATTTTCGCGCCTCGGTCACTGTTTACGATTTGGCACCCCATAAGTGTGACAATATTTCTCGAAGCGGGAAGCAATCTTTTAGACCCAAGCGGAACCGCCAACGTTTGTTTACGACCAATAAAAGTGGCCATTTTTCGCTCTGTACTTTACATTCCGTAGTTCTTGGTACTGTGATAGCTTACAAATTTAATATTGTGGTCATTATTTTCAATTCTTGGATTAGGCTTTTTATCTGTTTGGAATTAAAACAATCTTAACATTTACTACAGCTAATATAGATCTACAGCTATATACATCGGCTGAACAAATTCAGATGCTATGTGTGGGCGCGAGATCCCACATCGAGCGACCTCATGGCGTCGAAACTCGGTGGCGATGAGCTGGGTTTACTGGTTATGTTCGGCACTCGTTTTACACTTAAATTACTTATGTTTTATGCTAGAAGGCCGGCCGGCAATATAGAGAACTACTTTTAAGGTCACACACTGTTTGAAGGTAATTTTGATGGGCCGACGACTCGACCGCGCGCGCGGTGGTTTAAGAGTGAGATATCGGAATGAACTATCGATTGTATCGACTGAGAATGACAGATGTACTTGTTCACTCGTCGCGCCATCTAGTGGCGCGAACACTATGTAATATGGTCTAAGATCCGAGAAGGTAAATCTTCCCTCATCTGTTAATTAGATGAAACAATTTTTTATAGGCTTATTTAAATATTGTGAGTTTATAAAAACAACCTCTGCCACCATAAGCCTGCTGCAAATTTTTTTTTTTTTTTTAGCTTTTCCCTCTCATGTTAATTACATGTAGTAAGCTAAAACCGTTAATATTTTACATTATATACCTGATTGTAGTAGGCAGCCATCTCTATGATTGCTACACTTATCTGCAGCCAGGTCAGTAACCTCAGTCAGAGTAACCTGGCTGCAGGTAAGTATAGCAATCATAGAGATGGGTGCCTACTATAGTCAGGTATATAATGTAAAATATTAACGGTTTTAGCTTACTACGTGTAATTAACATGAGAGGGAAAAGATTTTTTAGAAGAAAAAAATTTTTTTTTAAGTGTTATTATTTGCAGCAGGCTTATGGTGGCAGAGGTTGTTTTTATAAATTCACAATATTGAAATCAGCCTATAAAAAATTGTTTCATCTTATTAACAGATGAGGGAAGATTTTGTTATATTCCGGATCTTAGACCAATATATTCATTGTAGTATGTATATTCATATACTCATTCAATATACTCATTATTATTAAGGCTTGTTTCAAAACATTTTTTGTCTCAAAATTTTAGTTGACGCGTCGTGTTCTTATGAGTAAAATAAAATGAACTGGTTTAAGTATTAAAATTCTTATACTTAGGTACTATTACTTACCCTTTATATTATTTACGATAATCGTTTCTTTTATTACTGACTTCGGTAAAAAGAAAAAAAAAGAAAAACTACATTTAAAAAGATCTGTGTAACGAAATAATTCAAATAAAAAGTTAGATAAAATGTCTTAATTAATGGACCCAAAGTTTTAATTGTATTTCTATATAAAAACAGCGACAAAACTAGCACTAAAAGGAAAAGTTTCCTTTAAGCACTACTCAAAGTTCTGACATAGAGTGGCCCTAAATCAACATGTCCCATTTAAAGAGACAAGGATCAATGTGTACCCTGCTTTATTGAGCCTTTCCTGATGTGTACAATACGCCTAATATTGAAATGAAATTAACTACCCTTGTGACAAATTTTGAGAAAAAGTATTTGAATTCTACTACTAAAGCCTGTACTTCTGCGTTATTTAAAAGATTGGTCATGTTACCTATTTGAAGTTATACTTCTTTTAGCGCGTTAGGGAAAAATGATGAGGGTAAATTTTTACGAAGCGCGCACTCAGTGTCACAAAAACCGACACCCTGAAGCTAGCTAGTCAACGAAGAAGAAGTTGGCGACGTGAAGTTAGCTAGCCAATGAAGTATAAGTTCTTGCTCTTACTCTCTTCTTACATAAGTACACAGTTACACACACACTTTTTTAGTTAACTAGCCGACCTGTGCCCACTTCGTTGGGCGTTAAAAGATTTTTACAGTAATTTGATATGTTTCAAGTTTTTTAAATTTAACGCGTACAGAATAATAACGAATTTTTAAATGATGTATACTTTGGTAAACGTCGTAGTGAACACAGTCGTTGGGCGCGCCGTCCGCTGCTATTTTACATCGATCGATGTTTATTTAGTTGGTACCTACAGTTCGTCAAGAGATGGCGCGATTCGTAACACCTACTATTATTTTCACTGAATTTTATGTTCAATTACAATAAAATATAGCCTATATCACTCCTGAATAGTGTAGTTTTCTGTGAGTGAAAGAATTTTCATGATCGGATCAGTATTTGCGAAGATTACCCCGTATATACAAACAAAGTTATAAACTTTACCTCTTTATAATATTAAGTATAGATTTACTCGTATTTAGTAGTTATTTATTATTAATAACTACTAAATACGAGTAAATCTATACGTATTTAGACCGCCAACGCACCCGCACCCTTTCTTATTATATGTTGCAGCTGATGGCTCCATCCGCACATTTTACACCCCCTGGGCACCATGTTATAAATGAAAATCTGATAATCCGTTACTCAAAATTACGAAGGTTTTCATTAAAACTAAAATTGTATCTATACCAGTCGGCTGTTACCTATAACACTAGCATTAAGTTGCTTATTTTAGGAACAGACGACCGTATGTGTGTGTTTAAATTTTTTTTTTAACATTACTTGTTTCTACCTCATTATGTTTCTACCTCAGCAGTCTCT
This sequence comes from Melitaea athalia, assembly GCA_905220545.2. Taxonomy (NCBI): domain Eukaryota; kingdom Metazoa; phylum Arthropoda; class Insecta; order Lepidoptera; family Nymphalidae; genus Melitaea; species Melitaea athalia. Next base: position 3,406,591 of record HG992178.1, on the reverse strand, counting down.
GTATAATTTAGAAGTACTCCTAGGTTGTGGAATCGCTTACTTTGTGAGTGTTGACACGTAAAATTATTCTGGTAAACAACAGTTTAACTTCTACGTTAATTAAAAAATAAATTGAATTTATATTTGAAAATTGCATAGTAGTAAAACTAATAGATCATGACAAAATTAAATTTAAAATAATATAAGCAGTTTACGTACCATCTTTGCCTTAGCATACTGCCTGCGCTTACTACTAATTTTAAATTTATTTTACGCGTTTCTGCACTTATCCTGAAATTAATACATGTACTTTTTGTTTCGAAGTTTTGCATTTTTAAATATTTGAAACAAATAACTTAAGAACCGTGTTATGTATATTATTTACTGATAATTGCAGTATAAATCGAGGTTGGCAAACAAGCGTACGGCTCACCTGATAGTAAGACCGTAGCCTATAGACGCCTGCAACACCAGAAGCATTGCAAGCGCGTTGCCGACCCTATCCGCAATCCCCCCCCCCCCCCCCAGGAGCTTTGGTCACCTTACTCACCAACAGGAACACAATACTGCTTGAAAACAGTATTATTTAGCTGTGGTCTTCTGTAAGGTCGAGGTACTACCCCAGTCTGGCTGCTCCATATTTTGAGCAGGAAATTTCATGCTGTGCCGTACCTCAGTTCGCCAATCAATCGCAATACCAATTCGATAGGCAAAAATGCACCAGCTCCTTGCCACAACATTTTCTTCGTATTTTACAATTCAAGCTCTCAAAATTTACTCATAGCATGCTAGAATTAATTAACATTAAAATATGCTTTATTCAAATAACTTGTACTAAGTTAGCAAATTTGCAATTCTATGCAGTAACATGACGCCTTCAGAATTCTAATTCATCGACCAACTCAGTAAATTATTTATCATCCTTGGGATAGATCTGCCAAAGCCGATGCACTAGACTAGATTGATTGCCGCGCTCGCTGAATAAGCAAAAACAAATCGCTAACATAGACGAAACTACTCAACTTAAGCTATTATGCTAAGTTACTTGCTTATTTATTGACGTCTCCAGTATTAACTTCAGAGAATTCACTCTGAATCTTCCAAATCTGAATTTATGCACGTAAACTTCTACACATCTGTGAAACTTTGAGATTCAAAAACATCCTTATGTGGTCGACATCTAACTTACTCCAAAAAGCAATGTGTCTCATCCAAATCTACATTGTAAAAAAACTTGCCAGAATTCGCAGAGTATCTTCAAAAGTAGAGTGAATATTGTATTTAGCGACCTAAATATCGTCTTCAATTTAAATTAAGTTATAAGGTAGCCACGTGACTCCAATGTGTCACTAGCAAAGTATTAAGCAGCACAAAGTAAAATGGAAATCTTATAAATGTTTTCCTCAAGATAAAAACCATGGTGGGACAACGGTTTAGTAGATAATCTCAGACGAATCATGTCTCTTAACCAAAATCTCCCGGGCCATCTGCTTCATTTTTCTAGATCTATATTTGAATAAAATTCATAAATCACGTACCCGTCGCTGCACGTTTTAGGAGAAATTATGAAATCTATAATTATGTATTTTTAACGATCCACAGTACAACGGCGTGACAATCTGACAAATGATCTTGTAAAGAGAATGATTCTTTTGTTCAGCATTGTGGTACTAACAAAATGTTATACTACAATAAATCTCTACAAATATTTAGTTCTTGAATTTAATCTTTAGTTTATAAATAATAGGTACGAACTAGTAAACACTCATCCTAGAGTTCTGACTGAACTGAGGCGTTCTCGAGTTACAGACTGACGAATAACTTTAACTACGAACCAAATGTGGCTTATGTAATACTTAGATGTCTGTGGTTACATGCCGACTACACTACTTACACGATACTTAGTTATATAATTGGTTTCGAAATTCAAAAGTTTTTAAGTTTTTAATGTAGACATGTCTTTGAAATTAAAGTTCATTTGTCAGATTATTTTCTAAGATATTCAAGGTATTAAGTTGATTATTTAACACATTTAATTAATGTACCTATTATAAATATAAATAATAATAGAATATGACAATCTTTTACAATTCTTACAAAAGCCTAACCAATTGTTTCTTACTTTCTTTACTTCCAAAATCCCTCGTTTTTTTAGTGTTAATATATTTTAATAACTGAGGTATACTGAGAGGCACAGCTGGTAATATCTTAAGGGGTATGTAGCTGGACCTTAAAGAAAATCACAGCTAAATAATACTGTTTTCAAGCAGTGCTTTTTTCCTGTGGCGAGTAAGGTGACCGGAGCTTCTGGGGGATTGGGGGTAGGATCTTCACCGCGCTTGAAAATTTCTGGTGTTGTAGACGTCTATAAGCTGCGGTAATCGCTTACCATAAGGGGGGCCGTAAGCTTGCTGGTCGACTTAGTTTCTATATAAAAAAAAATTTTTATATAGAAAAAAAAGTTTTAAAAAGCATATAAGTATTTTATGCAGCAATAAAGTGCCATTCTATATTACAAAAAAACTTGTCACACATAAGACCTCATTTCTCGTCAAGAATATGACTCTCAATCTATCACGTAGATCTTTACGAGTTTACCAACTGTACCACATGCAAAATGTTTAAAGGATATCTTCAAAATAAGGTTTCTTATAACCAACCCCTTTACCACCGAAAGTTAGAAGAAAATAAAGACGCGGTTTCGCACGCCCCACATTCCGCCTTATGCATAATCAGTTAAGATATTGTTACTTCTACGTTTATTATTTTATTTTTTATTATTATTTGTTTATATTTTATTGTTCTTCTACGTCACTCGTGTTGTACTGTATAAAATCACAAGGTAAGGTATAAATGAGAACAAACTGAGCAAGAATTCCAATAATAGTGATTTTATTTAAGAAAAACTTAAACTTTTACACGCATTAACAAAAATTTTCTAATGACAGCAGCTAATGACTAAACCACCGCAAGCAGTAAGAAGAAGATTTTTTTAAATTATAATTACTAGCATAGTTGATCATCTAATTTCTTCTTACCAGGTGGTTTGGACGAATGTATCTTTTCTTATCGAACAGGAGAATCAAAAAACATCAAAACAGCGACAATTATGACACTAGCGCATCTTTTCCCTGTTCGGTGTGTGGTAGAGTCTGCCGCTCCCGTATCGGCTTGTACAGTCATCAGAGAAAATGCTCTTCAGGCACTGTTTGAATCGTCTGTAATAGACGTAAAGGCCTATGATGAGTTGATCATACTCTGATGTATTATAAAATTTATAATTTAAAATAACGCTAAAAGATTTTTGGAGTAAAGCAAACGAATATAATTATATTTTTTTAAATTAAGATAACGTCCATTATGAACATTAATGTCTACTAGATTGTAGATTAAAAATCTTATTGAATCAACTTTTAAATTAATACAGAAATGTTTAAAAAGATATTCTTCGATATGTTGATGGATATCCACCATCCAACAGTGCAGCTGATTTTAAACTTCATCCCTTACACATTGTTGTGACATTCTTCAAACAATTACAACATCTACAACAACATATTACACAAAACAGTCTCTATGTCATCGTATGCTACTATATTTGTAGAAAATGGCCTCGTTCATTGTATGTTCGTATGTAAAAGCAAGTTTAATTAAGTAAATATCTCAGTCTCCGAGGAATTCGCAGTCAGTTATTATGGTGGTCCAATTTCCTTATCTTGTTTCGTTACTTTGAATACATGTCGCAAAGTACAGAAGCACGTACGTATGACGACATTATAAAATAAACTCAATTTATATTTTGGACTTTATATATGACTATACGATAAAATTAGGTAGGTACTCTACATGCATTCAGCCTGTCACTCTGCTGGGCATTAGCCTCTTTCTCCATATAGGAGAAGGAGTTAAGGTAGGTACTCTTAAGTGTTTTTATTATCCTACTGTACATCCCGCTTTACCCAGCATCAACATACCTAATCGTTCAGATTTTATCGTATATGGGCTAAGTATGAACTATATAAAACACTATATAGATAATATTTGATTGAAAAGAGATAGCTATTATTATGTTTCTGTTCAAGAAAAACTAAGAACAATTTTTATTTTATAAGCTAAATGGAAAAGACATCGCGATCCATTGTCAATACAAATTTCCATTGAATCAGTTATCAGAGCAATAATAACTAGTACGTCGTGAAAAAGTTGAAAAATTGCTACAAACGAGCGAAGGTATTGTTGCGAACGTTGCTTCATTCACGCCTTACAAAACTTCCGTGAAGCTGCAAATTGTTTGATCATTCGTTTGTTAACGTTTTGAGGCACCAGGTTAACCTTTGACTGTTGACGTGTTAACGTGGCCCAGGTTGTGAACGAGCGCAAATTGAAATTGAGATTGTTCTGTTTTGTGTCAAAAAAAAAAAAAGTTAATAATATTACACGGCTTTTGAAACTTTTCGAGCGCGTATGTTATTGCTGGAATGGATGTGGCGGTAATTTGTTTATGTAATGAAACATATTTTGTTACTTTATAACACTAGCTGACTCCGCTAACATTGTTTGTCCGTACCATTATCACCTAGGGGTATAAATATAACGCTTCAGCCTGTAATATCCCACTGCTGGGTATAGACCTCTTTCCTCGTGTAGAAGAAGGATCAGAGCTTAATCTACCACGCTACTCCAATGTGGGTTGGCGGATATATTCCCTACTGTGAGTAACGATCGCTATTTTAGGTGTACATGATAACAACCGGGACCGACGACGGCTTGACGCCGTCGAAGGGGTATAAAATATAGGCTATATTTATATAGGCTACAAATATATAAAAAAAAACATAAAATCGATCTAGCCCTTTCAGAGGAGTTCAATAACAAACACTATAACTCGACATGACACGACTTATGACTCGACATTTTTATACCGGGCGAGGAAAAAGTATGGAAACCCCGGAAAATTTGGAAAACCGCACGAGGTTAGTTATAAAACAAAGATCATACCTAAGTAACTTTCAACGAGAAATACAACGGTGACCTCTGGTTTGACCTTGAACCTCATTTTCAAGGATATCTCAAGGTCAATCTCATTTTTAGGGTTCCGTACCTCAAAAGGTAAAAACGGAACCCTTATAGGATCACTTTGTTGTCCGTCTGTCTGTCAAGACACTTTTTCTCAGAAACGCGTGGAGGCATCAAGCTGAAATTTATATTAAATACTCAGACCTGCTGCCTCTTAAAGCTGTGAAAAATTGAAACTTCTAAGCCAAGGCAATCAAAAAATACAGCCGTTTATGCTGCAAATTTTCGACATTCTCAAGGGAATCAAAACCTACAGGGTACTTCCCGTGAACTAAGAATCTTGAAATTTGGTACGAAGCAACGTCTTATAGCACAGATACAGGAAAAATTGCGAAAAGTGTAAATTTTTAGTTACTACATATAAAAAAAAATATTTTAATAATTTTACACTTAATACCACTTTTCTCATAAACGCGTAAAAGTATTAAATTGAAATTTATATCAAATACTCAAGTCTATAATACCTTTAAGCTGTAACAAAATCAAACTTCTATGTCAACGGTATCAAAAGAAAAACCAAGTTAAGCCGCATATTTTCATCGAAAATAGTCCCAAAGGAATCAAAACCTACAGGGTACTTCCCGTGAAGTCAGAATCTTGAAATTTGGTACGAAGCAACGTCTTATAGCACAGATACAGGAAAAATTGCGAAAAGTGTAAATTTTTAGTTACTACATATAAAAAAATATATTTTAATAATTCTACACTTAATACCACTTTTCTCATGAACGCGTAAAAGTATTAAATTAATTAAAATTCATATCAAATACTCAGGTCTATAATACCTTTAAGCTGTAACAAAATCAAACTTCTATGTCAACGATATCAAAAGAAAAACCAATTTAAGCCGCATATTTTCATCGAAAATAGTCGCAAAGGAATCAAAACCTACAGGGTACTTCTCGTGAAGTCAGAATCTTGAAATTTGGTACAAAGCAACGTTTTGTAGCACAGATACAGGAAAAATTGCGAAAAGTGTAAATTTTTAGTTACTACATGTAAAAAAAAAAAATATTTTAATAATTTTACACTTAATACCACTTTTCTCTTGAACGCGTAAAAGTATTAAATTGAAATTCATATCAAATACTCACGTCTATAATAACTTTAAGCTGTAACAAAATAAAACTTCTATGTCCACGATATCAAAAGAAACAGCAATTTAAACCGCATATATTGAAACTAGCAAACAACTGACAAGGGAATAAAAATCTAAAGAATATTTCCCGTTCGACCTAAAATCTTCAGGTATGAAGCAACGTCTTATAGCACAGATACAGGAAAAATTACGAAAACCTTAAATGTATAGTTACATCGCAACCACAGAAATAGTATGTGTAATGTTGTTTATTTCTGCTTTGTTTTTCAATTATAAAGCTTTGCAAAGTAATATTTATTTACTTATTTTGCACACCAATACACAAAAGAACAATACATAGAATTTATAACAATAAATTTGCATCAATTGCAACAGGCGGCCTTATCGCTAACACAGCGATCTCTTCCAGGCAACCTTTGGGCAGAGGACTTGCATATAAACTAGGGGAAGGGCGCAAAATTTTGTAAAAAAAGGAACAATATAAAATAAAAATCAGATATAAATAAATAACTATATAACAATAGATGCTATATTTTTGACACATATGTACATATAAGTTTACTCATATGTATACACAAATATATAAATACATACATACATACGTATATACACTATAAGCAAATTGATAGATTAAGACGAATGACATAACAACATAACGTAACTTCATGAAAAATAATAAATAATAAAATAAAGTTGCTTAACATAATTTAATATGATAAGTACATTTCCTTAACAAGTTTTTCAAATGTCATTAAAGATTGAGCGCGTTAGACAGTGGCAATAAGTTCCAAAGACGATAAGCTTCAATAGTGAAAGATTTAGAATAAAAGGAAGACGAATGTGAAGGTATCTTCAAAGTCAGGCTATCATTTAAGCGAAGAGGTACATATTATATATTTATCTTTAACGCCAGCGTTGATTCTAGACCAGAATGAAGAAAGTTCTTCAATATGTATTCGTAGCCGGCGACCATGCAAGTAACTATGAAACCAGTCAGACACCTTAGGAGATATGTTAAGAGAACCAAGTATAGCTAGTAGTAAGTCAAAATCAACAGTATTGAAATGATTAATGAAATCAAGTAATATTAATAATATTAACACTGTAATGAGAATTCTAGACATTAAAAATATACCTATATATGTTAAAACAATAGCAGACAATAATAAAAATAAATTTAGGAAAACATGTTTTATACAAACTTGAAAACAGGTACAAAGGTCAAAAAGGCTCGAATTAAATTACAAAATAAATGTTACATCATCTGTGGGACTATTTAAATAAATAAATAAATAATAAATAAATATCTACTATATATAATATGGTTCAAATTTAATACTTAATAGTAATAAAGTATTTTTGAACCAGATTTCTAAATAGTGACTAAAAAATTTGTAAATAAATAACTTCGATAAAAGAACTTTCCTACCAAGAAACAGGTCAAGGAAAAAAGGGAGACCAATTAAAAGGTGGAGAGATATCTTCAACCAGATAATTATGTGGACCGCTGTGTATACAGAAAGCACGGGAAAGGGATACATGGAAATGTTTAGGAGAGGCCTACGCCGCAGAGGCGACTATTACTATTACCAATATTAATTAAGTGATGTTATAAACATATAGACGAGTTAATTATACGAGTATAGAATAAATATATACATAGGTTAATATACATACATATGTTTAAACTAAGAATACTTACGCTAGTATTAATTGAAATTTTAATAGTAATAGAAATAAAGACGATTTTTATTTTATTTATTTATTTTATTTTATATAAATTAAAGGATTAGTGAAAAGATAAAGATACCTTTGTCTTAAATTTATGCTCCTCCAACTTTCCATATTGTAATGTTACGGATTTCATTTAGCAGCAAAATACCATAACTTTTACTTATATACCTGCAGGTTTGTACGGAACCCTCGGTGCGCGAGTCCGACTCGCACTTGACCGGTTTTTTTTTTTAAATGTGAACCTCTATTTTTTATATTGAAATCAAAAGGAATGGAAACTTTTACGTTCGGATACGTATTTAAGTATGAGATTAACGTAACCCCTAAAGTCCAAATATAGGTCATAGTATGTAAGAAACAAAATTGTAATATTGTTATTGTAACCAAAAAAAAAAAAAAAATCAAACTATGAATTTGTCAAATTAGTTTAACTACAAAATACTATTTGTTTATTTTTATAATCATCATTATCTGGAAAAAAAACTAGCTTACCATAAAAATAAATATGTAAAAATAATTATGTACTAAGCATGGCCACACAGAATTACTAGAAACTTTGATAGAACGTTGCAACTATATTCTATTCTATTTCCTCTTTTGCTTCACCCGACGTAGTGTCGGCGACTCCTGAAAGATTTCGAACAGATAGCTACAAGCTTCACAGTTCAGCACTTCCTTTTAACGAGACAGCCTTGACTTCAACGCAATCGCTACGAAATAGTAAATTATTTAAATCGCTTTAGCTGCATAGCTGAGACACTTCTAAAACAAACTTGTATTGTTACTATTGACAATTCCAGATTAATGTCAGACATTAGTTTGTTATTGTTATTTTGTTTTTGTCATTTTTAAATTTTAATATTGGATATTTAAATTGTATATTTATTTGAATTAACGGCTTACAAAAGTGTCAAAGTAGCATAAAATAATTGGTCAATATTGCGTAGAATGTAGACGAAACGGAAGAGAATTTTGATGATTTGAAATTGTTATATTGTTTTGAGTTTTATTTAATGTGGTTTCTGATGGTATTAGATCAAGATAGCACAGATAATTTTGCCAATATTATTTAGAATAGAGGATTATTTTAAATGGAGTATGCTAGATATGGATTTCTTTATCTTAAAAAGGTATACAAAATGTGTACAATTTTTTTATTAATTGAAGGGTAACTTCACCAAAACGACACAAGCTTATTACACACACATAAAAATGGGTAGTTAATTATATATTGTAGGTATACCTGTTTACACATAATTACAACAGATATTTATTGAGATAATTATATATCATTCGTTTAGTTATCTTTTATTAAAAATATAATATTTTTAGATCTCAAATAGCAGAGACAATGCAACATCAAAGCCGATTTTACAAAACTATTACGACACGAAAATATCGAACAATCATAATCGTTAAATGTCAAATGTGTTCGCTAAAACACACACATTTTATATTTTATTTTGTTCGCTTGGCCGAGGAAGCGTCGAGTAAAGCCAGATTTAAAATATTGAACATTTGACCCTAACCCGAGATTTTTCGAACCCGAATTACTTGTGATTTTAATGTATTTCAAAGCTTTCAAAGCCAATATTAAGATTTATGTTATGTATTATTAAAAAAAGAAAACACGATTATCATTGCTGTATAAACTGAACATAATTTTTTTTATTACATATGTACTTAGTACTAGTAGACTAAGTATTTAATAATGTGTGTCAATTGTTGGTATGGTGATGATGAGAAATATATTGTAGGTATAAGTACATCAAGTTGTACATTATTACTCGTATATTTGAATTTCAAAACTGATTTCAATTTTAAAAACAAAACGCATTTAAAAAAGAAACAACCCTTCAAAAATCCTAAACCTGTCACTTATGTTATCTGTTACAAATTATGAATAGTACTGGCCATAAAAAAGAAACGACGACAAAATAATGTCAAAATAAAAAGTTAGGAGCGCAGATAATCAAGGAGTACTTTTATAGCAGTCGCGAAAATGCGCGCTCGTAAAAACTGAACGTTCTTAATTCAAATGTATCTGTTACATATTCAAATTAGCTACGAAGTGCTCTCGTAAGAAACTCCCGATGCATTATTTACGTCATACATATTTCGTGGATGATAAATATTATCTTAGTAATGTTGGAGGTAGAAGGATATTCTTCTAACGGATGGGTATTTATAATTTAAGTAATAACTTAGATATAACTCTAAAAGTACTTGTCAGATCTCAATTAAATTTAAATGGGACCACATGACACGCAACACCTTTCAATTAAAACAAAATTGATCAAAATCGGTCCACCCAGTCAAAGGTTCTGAACTAACATACATTAAAAAAAAATACAGTCGAATTGAAATTTTTTTAGAAGTCGGTTAAAAATAAATTAAGATTTAGAGTTTTTGGCGTGATATTTATAAGTTACTAGCTTCTGCGCGCGACTTCGTCGGCGTGTACTTCGCTCCTGTTGGTCTTAGCGTGACGATATATAGCCTATAGCCCTTCCTCGATAAATGGGCTATCTAACAATGAAAGAATTTTTCAAATCGGACCAGTAGATCCTGAGATTAGCGCGTTCAAACAAACAAACAAACAATCAAACAAACAAACTCTTCAGCTTTATTATATTAGTATAGACTTATCACACATCGTTACATTATAATAATAATTTTGATTTTTTTTTCTTCTGAAACGACAGACATGATTATTAGATCATACTTGAACTCAGAATTACAGGATATAATTATTACAAAATCATTTAAGGCTATAACTTGTCTTAAGCTGACATGTATACATTATATTTTAAGCTGTATTAAATTAAACTTGAAAACAACTTAAACCTTTTTTATTAACCACCTTTTACTGATAAAAATTTTATATCTAAACTATAATTTAAATTAAAAAAACTTACTTAAATGAAAATGGTACACAATTTACAATGTAGCACATGTTCTATATAAACCGACTGCGGCGGACGGGAGGGTATTGTGGTTTACACCATTGAAACGTACGACGTGACCGCACACGACTGAGGTTTTCTTTAATCATGACCTCTTTTAACGCTCTAACTAAATAGTGTATTATACTAAACAGTGAAAGAATTTACAATATAACTTTATATATTTTATTAAAAGCTTCTAGTTTCACAAATATATATTTTTTCATTATTATTTTTTCTCCCTTTTTGTGATTAAATTTTCAAAATGGCTAATCGATCGATCAGGATTCTGCGTGTAACGTCTTACAACAGTAATTACAACTGGGTATATGCCTCTTTCTGCATGTAGGAGAAGGACTCCTCCACTGCGTCTTCGCAAAAAACTAATATAAAATAATTTTATTATATTTATCATTTACATGTATTACTAGACATATTATTATTTGTATTCATAATAATTATTAAAGTGAAACTTTTATTACATCGTCTCAAACTTTTTCGTCTGTGTTGCATGTCGCGTGACGGTCGGCCGCGTGGTAGGATTGATAAAGCGGTTTTATACCCTTAATGGAATATTAGTCCAAAATTTTTTAGTTCAATATCTATAATGTGAAAAAAAGTTTCACTTTTACCGTGGTTTCATAAGACCACACAGGTTTTTTTTATTTTCTATCATGTGCTTGTGTTTTCGGGACTGTTTGTCTGACTTTTGCGGGACATATAGCCGAATTTATGTAACTTTATTTTAAAACAGTGATTGTTGAGTTTTTACCGATTCTTCGCAGAAGAATCTACTTTCCGAATCGGTTGTAACTACACATTTAACTATTATTACTTCAATAGTAACAGTTATATAATATATACATATATATATATATATATAAATTTTAAGTACCAGTGTTTGCTAAGGAACTGCTCGGAAACTGCGTAGATCTTAGAATAAGACTTATTCCGTACCCCTAAATGATAATGATATCCCTATAATACGGCAGAATAACGTTTGCCGTATCAGCTAGTTATAATGTCAAATTAAAATAAAGAAAAATTAGATTTTATTTTAGATACACACCGTTAAATTTCAAAACGATACATTCATATAAGATAAATGTGTAAAATAAAAAATTTAACGCAAGCTTCACTCAAGCTTTAGACATTCTCTACATTTCCACGGCAGGGCGCACATTCATAACGTCTATTATTACGTACATCTTTCATCTGACAGTGTTTTGTTTCTTCTTTAATGCATTTCTCGCGTTTTCAGACAAAAGGCACAAAAAAAAATTTGCCCTTACATCTCAATGAAAATACGAAATGTTTAGACGTTGTTGTTTAATTAAAAGAAATCTTATCGCACGTTACTCGAATACATTTTGTAATATATTTTTGACGACGCGTTTTTACAAACGTTACATAAACTGGCTGATCCGGTAGTGTTGGTAGGTTTGATCCCCGTTCTTGAATAATGTCTGTATATGCAATACAGATGTTTTTCATCGTCTGCGCGTTTGAAGTTGTGTTGTGTATGCATTTCTGGATCCCCCTACTGGATTCTCATCCTGGGCGGATTTGATTATGAAGCGTTTGTTTAATTAATAAATTATAAACTGCGTTCAATTGAAATGGTTTCAACATGTCATTGCTGGGCAAATTCTTCTCTATTATGTACCTATGTGAAGAGTTTGAACATAATCCGCTATATTGTTCGAATAAGCGAGGGTAAATAATTTCTACCGCGATGCTCGGCGACGACGAGTCCTGGAAGGCGATGGTCTCCTTCTGCGAGACAGTTATGTCCCAGAAGGAGGCTGACGAGCGGGTGAGAGAGGAGGCCGCCGACGTGGCTTCCACCCGCGGGCGACGAATGGGGGTGCGTAGGAGGCGCTACTTAATGCGCTTCCAGTAACGCCCCTGTGCCCGTGTCGGGCCGGGATGGGAACCCGGTCCTGCTAGACACGGCGTCGTCGGGACTGTTCAGAGGTGAGCCGGACAGTCCCCATGGAAGAGAATTCTGGCCTTTTCGCCGAGGCCAGCCTGTCGCTGGAGGGATCCTGTTGCCTGCAGATCCGGGACCCTCCAATTAAAGCGGCTGAAGGCTCCCGCAAGGGGTTTAGTGCGGTAGTGGCACCCCAAATGCTGACCCCGACATACGGTCCTGGATATCATCCGTAAATGGGTTACCCTGCGATATAAAAAAAGGGTAAATAATTTCTCAACCAATGCAGCATTGGATAACAAGCGCTTGTGTTGTATGTTATGTTTAATTAGCTTTAATAATTCTTTGAATCATGCGGTGACACACAAGGACAACCTAATAGACCAAAGACAAGTATTTGAACAATGACTTTAATCTGCTACTAAAGGATAATGAACGACCTTCGAGATTAATGGAATTTTTGTCATCGCTAGACGGTTGGATACTACAATTTCTTAACAGCCTAACGGGGTTATAATAATTTTTTTTATGTAACTAGGTTGGCAAACAAGCGTACGGCTCACCTGATAGTAAGACCGTAGCCTATAGACGCCTGCAACACCAGAAGCATCGCAAGCGCGTTGCCGACCCTATCCCCAATCCCACCCAGGAGCTCTGGTCACCTTACTCACCAACAGGAACACAATACTGCTTGAAAACAGTATTATATAGCTGTGGTCTTCTGTAAGGTCGAGCTACTACCCCAGTCGGGCTGCTCCATATTTTAAGCAGAAAATTTCCTGCCGTGCCCTACCTCAGTTGAAATTCAATTACTAGATTAAAAACTATCGTAGGTATATGTGAATTTTTCTTTTTTAATTTCTTTGCGTGAGTTTAACGTAATTCATTGACCCATATTGGGCTCCGGGTAAAATTGCGTTATAAAACTAATCTTGTACCTATCAAAAGAATATAATTATTAATAACATTATAAATATTAAGTGAATTTACATTTTATAAATACAATATAATTGAAGAAAACTAAACGTGTCTGTTAGATTTTCCAGTTAAACTTATTTTCAGTCAGTAGTTTATAGTTGAAATATTTGCCAATACAGTGCTTTTTTTAATAACATATAACTGTATTTATAGTTTAATAAGGTCAAATATACCAATGTTTTTTTTAACGCCACTGGCAGCTTATAAACCTAACAAGGGCCAATTAAGAAAGAAACAAAAACAAACGAATTAACTTAGCACAACTGCACTTTTGTTTCTTAGCTCGTTAAACTACAGACTGCGACAAGTTTCGTGGTTTGAGACGAAACATTAAGATCATTATACTAATTGGGCTACTTGGTATTACAGTTACACTACTTACAGCTGGACTAACGGAGATGCTACAAACACCTACAGCGAAGTTGCTACTTTTGTTCTATATTTAAACACAATTTAATTGTTTTACAATTTATCCCCAATAGGGAAAGGCAAAAGAGTTTTATAGTCCATACAGCCTGGTCTGAATTTATACATTTCAATCCGTGTACTAAACGGCCGAAGCCACGTCTGAAGTCCTCACGAAGGATGATAAATTTTTATAAACACAATTTAATTTATAAAAAGAATAAAGTAAACACGACTATTTTTTTTTTCTCAAGTGTTAAATAAAGGAGACATCCTTCATGGTTTCAATCTTTTTAACTTTTTTTATTATATTATTATGTATTTTATGTTATATTATGTTATATGTTATGTTATTATTATTATGTATTATTATATTATTAGTATTTTAGCGTTATTGCTTTTCCTATTAGTAGAACTGTAATACGAGTACTACAATTAGATATACAGGTTTTATAGCACAACACGAATTTTAAAATCATACTTCTTACAACTTTTCTAGCTAGTAGAGTATGTAATCATTTTGATCCTAGTTGTTGTGGATTTGATTAACACTCAGAGCAGATATTTGTCTTTGGTCAAATATTGGTTTCTGATTTGCTTGTGTGCGTTTGTAGGACTGTCTACTAGCGTTGACGAGCAGGTCATATCGGTCCCGGTTGTTATCATAGACATTTGATAGCGAACGATACTCATGACAGGGAAATTGTTCACCAACCCGTAGTGAAAAACCATGCCGAATTAGGTAAAAATCTTCTCCTATTTGTACGAAACCTCTTTTTCCCAGCAGCTTTTACAGGCTAATTAAATAACTACCGATATAAAAATATTTAACTTGTACACCTATGCTGACGCTTGACCATTTTTTGGCCTAAAGTTGCCTGGAGTAATCGCTTTTTAGCGATAAGACCGCCTTTTGTAACTAATGATATATTGTTAAAATCTTTCTTTCTTTCCTATGTATTATTTCTGGATTTTGTGCACAATAAAATGTATTATTATTACTAACCAACAACTAAACCTTCAGTCTTATCACATTATACCTTATCTTTCAATGATAGAGAAGTGAACTTCATTGTGGACATAATGCCTTATCTCGTAACGCTCCGACAGTCAAAGCCCCAAGCGACAGATAGCCAGCCTCCGAACAGGGCTGTCGAAATACGAACTTGTAGGCTGATAACGATTTATTAGCCAAGGGCTTACAATCGTAACTATTGGTCAGTTACTAAGTCCGCGTGGAATTTATGTTTCCCGTGTGCAGTCCTGTTTGTATTTGTATTATTCCGTTTGCTTATGTTTCTCAGGTTTTATAAACATTTTAAACTCAGTGTAACGATTTAATTGTGAAATCTTAAAGCTTTGACTCAAAGATTTGACTGTAAAATCTTCAAATATAGACCGAATGAATTACTTGTATCAAAAAATTTACCGAAATAAATTCATATCGACACAATAACATCATAATCAACAATGATATTACGTAATTTTAGTAAACATAAAATACATCCAAAACATGTAGCTTTGAAACTCGTTAAAAAGAAACCGTATTAATATGGAAATACATTATAAAATAAACAAATAATATCGTACGTAGGTACGCATTAAATTTCGTCAAATTTCACGTAACAGCAGTCAAAGCTCGTGACATATCGCTGAGGGGCTCTTGAAATATAAAATACAACCTTTGTGGCAGTTTTATAAGCCGTGAATGTTACTCAAGCTCTTCATTACTATACCCGGAAATATTATTATTAGGAAGTCGTTATAATACGCAAATAGCTGTTATTTTTACACATATATTTTTTCATTTACCATACCAACTTGATATTATAAACAAACTAGCTTCTTGATTCGACTGTATTTTGGCGCAGCGGTCACATCACTAGATTGCGATTGGCTGTTGCGCGGGCGGTTGCAGGTTCGATCCCCGCACACGACAACAATTTGTTTTGGCCATACAGATGTTTGCCGTGGCCTGGGTCTTTGTGCAGTCCATGTGGGTCTCCCCACCGTGCCTCGGAGAGCACGTTAAGCCGTCGGTCCCGGTTGTTATCATGTACACCTGATAGCGATCGTTACTCATAGTAGGGAATATATCCACCAACCCGCAATGGAGCAGCGTGCTGGATTAAGCTCCGATCCTTCTCCTACATGGAGAAGAGGCCTATGCCCAACAGTGGGATATTATAGGCTAAATCGTATCGTATCGTCGTCGTACATAATAAATGGTGGTGCTTATCGTGAATTAAATTACTCCACTCATTTAAATGTGAACCAGAGTTGACTTTTTGACCTATTTAGTTTAGTAGCTGTTGCACTGGCGGTTGCGGGTTCGATCCCCGCATATGCCAAACATTTGTATTGACCATACAGACTGATGTTTGCCGTGGTCTGGAGCACGGTTGTTATCATGTACACAATTTCACTTGAATTGTTCGTTATTTCTCTAGTAATAAGGTCAAAATAACTTTTAGTATCTCCATTATTGTAATGAAACTACGCTGTCTCAGATCACAAAATGTGTGTGTGTGTGTGTACTTATGTACGCACTTAAGAAGTTATACTTCATTGGCTAGCTAACTTTACGTTGCTAACTTCTTCTTCGTCGACTAGCTAACTTCAGGGTGTCGGTTTTTATTGACGACATTTTTTCCTAACGCAACATGAAAATAAGTATAACTTCAAAAATGATATTACCCCGTCTCTACTATTGTAGACCTAATTAAAAGCTAATTACAAGCACATAAACATAATTAACAAAAACAAACGCATCAAAAACAAAAAATAAAAACTGAACATTTTATTAAGCGACTCCATAATGTTACGGTTAATTTCAAGAGGTATTCGCACTTGAGGACAAAGCTCTGAATGTACTGTGAAGGCTTTGTTGCTACGCTGTAGTTAACTTTTGAATGGCTAAGCACGACTTATTAATGAATGTCAAAGGAATACTTTTTATGAGGTCGCCCACCTCTTTGAATGCAGGCGGTAATTCATTCATTTATTTTCGCCTATTTTCAGTGTTTTTAACATGTAATAATACATCTTTACGCACGCTTGACTTGGGGAGTGAGCTGGTGCATGCGTGACGAGAGCGTTACGAAAAGTGTGATCGAGCTAGGTGAACGGAAGTTGAAAGGGAGATATAAGTTAGTGAAGATAGAAAGCGAAAAAGTTACGTAAGTCTTACTTCAGGTGTGTGGTCTAAAGCACACTTGTTCTTTTTCTTTGCTTACAATATTTTACTGTATATAATAAAGTAATTTAAAATATTCTACAATTTTTTTTAGAATTAAAAGATGAAAGTAACACTAATGAATCAAAATATTAAACGTAACAACATTGTTACTTAACTAGCTGCTGTGCCTGCGACTTCGTCCGCGTGGAATTTAACAAAAAAAGTTATTGTTCAGTTCGCAGAGTCATAAAAAAAAATTCTAAAATAAAAGTACCCTAACACCTTATTACTACAGCTAAGTCCCGTCAAAATGGGTCCAGCCGTTTCAGAGATTAGCTGGAACAAACAGACAGACAGACAGACAAAAATTGTAAAAAATGTTAGTTTGGTAGATGTACCGTGTATAAATTTATATGCATTTAGTAAAAAGCTGTTATTTTAATATTACAAACAGACACTCCAATTTTATTTATTTGTAGGTATAGATGACATGTGTAAAAAAATATATTTTCATAAATATATACAAATTTAAATAAGGTTTGATAAGCTGACAGTATGCAGTTATTTGTTAACAACTCAAGCCACAATGCCACAAGCTACATAGTGTATACCTATACATATATGTATCTGCTTTTTTATACTTTTAGTTTTAACCAGCTCTACTCGTCACTTCATTCATACTCATTTTGGATTTCATCTCTTTTCCCAAGGGAACCGTTCTGAATTTCGGAATGAAAAATATCCAGTATTTTAGATCCATTCAGTAGTTTAGACGTGATTCGCGGCCTAGATACAGTTGGATAGATAGATAAAAATTAAAAAAAAAATGTTTCTAGGCTTCAGTATCGACTATCGATTATAAAGTGTGCTCTCCACAAGAATATTTAAAATATTTTCAGTGTAAGGAATTAGGGCTGTTTTAGTGATCATATTATTTGTTAGAAGTAGTTGACGACGCGTTGGCGCAGCCGTCACAGCACTAACTGTTGCACTGGCGGTCGCGGGTTCGGTCCCCGCTCACGACAGGCTTTTGTTTTGGCCATATAGATGTTTGTCGTGGTCTGGGCGTTTGTGCTTGTGTATTGTGATATAGGAGAAAATTCTACTCTGTGGCCGTTGAGTGTGAAGCGTTTATTTTTAACCGACTTCTAAAAAAGGAGGAGGTTCTCAATTCGACTGTATTTTTTATGTATGTTAGCTCAGAACTTTGGACTAGGTGGACCGATTTCGATCAATTTTGTTTTAATTGAAAGGTGTTGCGTGTCATGTGGTCCCATTTTAATTTAATTGAGATCTGACAAGTTCTTTTAGAGTTATATCTAATAATGCGTATTTACTTGACTACTTTTCATCGACCTACGTTGTATTATACCGCATAACTTTTTACTCAGTGTACTGATTTGGATGATTCTTATTTTAATCTAAAGTTAATACTTGTCTTGTAGTTTTGTTTAAATACGATCGAGATCTGATTACAACTTTTTGAGTAATCTTTAATAGCGCGTATTTACTTGACTATTTTTTCGTCTTATTACGTTGTATTACTTGTCGATGTAATTGAAGTCGGTTTTTTTTCATTTGCGAGCAAACACAAATATATTTATCTAGTTAGATATAGATTAATATCTACTCATGTGTTCACTCATATAGGTGATGACTTCCAATGGTACTAAAATTGAACGACTGATTTCGCGTTCGCCAATGTTTCATATATAGACACGAAGTCTACTCAGTTAATAAAACAACAATATTTTTTTGATATTTAAATCAAATTTTCGTTAGCAAGTCTCTTTATGACAGATGAACATAGATTAAAAATTGAACTTCAATAACTAACAGATTTGACCACAAGCGCCAGGAAACGAGATTTCTATAGATTATATTTAATCATAATTATGCATACTATAATTACTATATTGTGGTATTTAGAACACTGTTCTATCGCCAACTATTTTACGAGTATTGAATATCTGATGTCTATGTGTCCGTTGGTGCTATCCAGGTCAGCGGGTCAGTTCCGTAGCAACGTAATGAAAACATTTCCACTGAAACGTGTTGATACCGACCGATGGTTAGAGCAACAAAGTTGTTTGTTGCATTGCGTTGTTTCAGCTTGCGTGGTTTAACCAACTGTAACATCCCAGGTGGGGTCAGCAAACCCCTAGCTCGAATAATCTCAAATATATCCCAAGTGCGCGTAAATGTCGATGTCATTCTGAATAATGCTGTTAAGTCAGTCAATAGACCGTGAATACGTTAACTGCTAAAGCTGTTTTTTTTTTTGTAGCTTGCAATTTTACTGATTATAAAGTTTATGATTAAAATATAAAAACTTAGTAAAATGTTTTATATATACTTAATAAAATGTTTTATATATAGGTACTTAATAAATACATAGGAAATTAATACTCAAAGTCTAATAGTAAGACTATAAAATCGATTAAGAAAAATAAAGAAGTTAGTGACATTTTTTTAATAAAACGGTCAGTTATTACACAAAATTAATGTACAATGTACATACTTACATTCAACATTCATTCGAAAAAAATGTAATAACTACTCTTATGAAAATAGATATATAAAAAGACCAAGTCAATATTAGACTATAAAATCGATTAAGAAAGTTAAAGAAGTTAGTGAATTTTTTTTACAAAAAGGTCAGTTATTATACAAAAGTAATGTACATACTTACATTCAACATTCATTCGAAAAAAAATGCAATACATACCTATTCTTATGAAAATAGATATATAACAAGACTTTAGTACTGTGCTAACTACGTATGTATGTTACAGTGTTACTCCTTATGCATTATTACGATTAAGACACCAATGCTCGATGTTTAAATGTTTGTTTTTTTTTTCTTTTTTTTTTATTAACGTTCGTGTCCGGATTTAATTGTTGTTTAACAGCCAGTTTCAATGCTCTATATGTCTCTGAATTTGATAACTAGATAGAATTTTGACGTGAACTCCATAGAAATTGTCTAAAAACTCTATCGCTATACCCTGTTTCTTTTCAGTACGGACTAAATTGACACATGCAAATGTCAATTTTCGAAATAATGATACCAGCTTTTTTGTAATAGTGTTGTATACCGATTTTGTGAATACAATACCGGTTTTATGAATCGTAACTTTTTACTTTTACCACATAATTTTATTATTATTTGACAATAAACGAATCTTTTAAAAATCATGGTAACTATGGAGCATCACAGTTAAAAAAAAATATTTATTAATATTTAATAAAGCCGAGGATAAAATAGATAGGTAATGTCTACCGAGACAGAAATTTTGAGTAATTTAATATTTTAACATTTTGACTAACTTAAGGTTGCTTATAAGTTATAATATACTAGGTACATTACCTAAGTTTGTAATGTACCGAATGTTAAGATAAAAATATTTTTTTATATTTTATTTTATTGTTTGAGTATTTGATATTTTGCTACCTTAACTTTCTTTTATTATTATTTAGTTTTTTTTTTTTTGTAAATGACATTTTTTTACTTTCGTTAAGTGTGTGTATCACCTTAAGGCGAAATAAATGTTTTCATTTCATTTCATTTCAATTTGCATGTGGTTACTAAGATTATTAAATATGTACTTTAAAAAATAAGTGTTTTTCATTTATCATAAATCTATACATTAGCCATACAGGTACATACATTATATAGGTATGCCTATAGGTACATTACGGTTGTCGCCACATTCTAAAATTTTAAAGACAAAGATTTTTGTAATTATTACTGAAAAACGATACTAGATTGTAAATTACGTAAAGTTACGGTAGTGGCACATCACTATTAATGATTCGCAAAAAACTAGCAACACAGCTTATGTCAATTTAGTCCGTACCGAAAAAAAACGGAGTATAGTAGACAAAGTCAGAGACAGATACTTAGATTATTGAAAACGGCCGTAAAAAAACTAAAGGTTTTGAGGTGACATATTTGTCCATCACCTTATCAGTAAGTTCAGTATCCTCATATACACCTTTTCTAAGAAATGAATACTTAATATATATTGAAGTAATTAATATATATCTTTTCCTATATGGGGATGGCCAATGCCCAGCTGTTGGATATTACAGGATGAACCGATACATTCATATTAATCTATATTAGTTAATAACGAGCAATGTGGATGCAGATGTACTTGAAAATGTATCTGTTAATTTCGTGACACCTTTAATAAATATAATATCTTAAGTATTTCAAGTTAGCTAGTGTAGTTAATTACTTACATAAGTTATAATCGATGCAATATATCCCTAGAGATTTCAACTTTGTTTATTAAAGCTCCTATCACCCTATCGATTATCCGGACGACTGGAAACTTCCACACGTTGTGTTCCTATTAATTTACTCCGCGATATTCACTATTTAAGGAAGATTAATAACTTTAAATCTCAACGCCGTCTACTTGATTTTATAATAAAATACCTTCGATACGTATCATCATCATCATCACATCAGCCTATCGCAGTCCACTGCTGGACATAGGCCTCCCCAAGTTCGCGCCAGACTACCCGGTTTTCCGCAATCCTCATCCAACCTACGCCGGCAATCTTACGTAGATCGTCGGTCCAACGGGCCGGAGGACGTCCCATACTGCGTTTGCCAAGACGCGGTCTCCACTCCAGGACACGTCTGCTCCAGCGGCCATCGATCTTGCGACAGAAGTGACCAGCCCAATGCCACTTCAACTTGCTAATTCTGTGGGCTATGTCGGTTACTTTAGTTCTTACACGTAGCTTCATTCATTTTTAAAAATACTTGCTCGGATACAAAAACTTTTAGATGTACATAAATGTAGTAATAATTAACTTAGAAGTATAAATTAAAATTTAAATAATAATAATATACGCTTCACAATCAACGGTACTCGTGAGGATTTACTACTGTGTTGGTCGAGAAACAAACACAATACACAGACTCCTCCTGTCCTGTATATAAATGTTAATAATACATTATTTGAATTTTCTTTACGAAATGAAATTTAATGAGTACTCCTTAATTTTTTACCGACTAAGTTAGTCGTTAAAAATACATTAATTTTCTTTGTAATCGCTCATTAATTTTGAAAATAGGTCATCATAGCACTAACAAAAACAAAGGAAAATGAAAAAAAATCCTTTAATAAGAGAGCAAGGCTCGTCTAATGTGTTCTTAAGCCTTGCAATTTTTTCCAGAAATAAGCCCCTTTGACAGCAAAAACCAATATAAGCTCAACCGCAGATCGTAAGAATTTTTCGTTACAAATTATCTAAAAACCATAGTATATGAAATACCAGGGACAGTAAAGGGAATATTGACTTAATTAATTTGGCTAAAGAATGGCTTAGTGGTTTTAGGATCAAATGTTGTCCTAGCGGTCGCCGATTCATCCCCGTTCCGATAAATCTCAAATATTTTTGAGAGACTTGGGGAGTAAGCCGGTGAATTCGTGACGAGAGTATTACAAAAAGTATGATCGGGCGAGGCGAACGGAAGCTGAGAGGGAAATATAAGTTAGTGAAGACTGAAAGAAAGAGAGTTACGTTCCGTGAGTTACCTACTTCAGTCGTGTGGTCTAAAGCACGCTCGTTTTTTTTTTTTCATTTGTAACTAGTTTTTTAATGTATTTCTTTTGAAGCTACCACCACTTCAGAATGTAGATACTGTTCTGAAATCTTCAGCAAAATTCATTCGTAACTCATTTATAAAAATAATTTAATAATAACGAAGTAAGAAGTACGGAAAAGTTTTTAAAATGTACGATCGCTTTTATTCAACACATTTTCTGAATTCTTAACTAGACTTACAACTTGAGAGCAATTTTTCATAAGCCCTGACCGTCGAGGAGTTAAACTTCGAAGGAACTACAAAATTTCCTTTTGAATAAAAAATTTCAAATCACTTCTGAGGGTGAGTTTCTAGTCATGGCAGATTTTTTCTTAGATTAAACCCAAACCTCTTTATTTGGTTTATTTACTGCTATATAACCCACGCAGTTTATACTTACCTACTTTTAAAAATTATCATAAATTTTAATAGAATGTTTTAAATTAAATACAAACTATTTAAAATTTAAATAAATTATGTAGCGATAGCTGAAACCTTATTTCTTAGAATAAAATAAATAAAGTAAAATTGACATTAGTTGTCAACAAATTACGCGTCAAGATGCCGATCAAAATTTCTGGTGCCTTAAAGAGGTTTTATTCGTTTTGGTAATAAATACATTTTTTTTTCTCTACTAACTACTACTTCTGATCTAGTGAAAATAGTACATAACGTACAGTACATTTAGTCTCTCAAATACTAACAGTCCCTTTAAGTGTTAATTTAATTCATTAATTACTTTGATATAAAGGCTTCCAATAGTCCCACACACGACGAGATCGAACAATGATAAGAACATTTCTATTTCTATACTATTCGTACATTAGTTAAGATTAGTATATATATACTTTTTCAGTAGTGTAAGTTTATATTTATTTTATTTATTTTTATTTATTTATACTTTATTGTACATCACAACTACAAATATAATTTACAGATCGTGAAGTACAATGGGCGGACTTATGGCTATTTAGCCACTTCTTCCAGACAACCCAAATATATATTCCCTACTATGAGTAACGATCGCTATCAGGTGTATATGATAACAACCGGGACCGACGGCTTAACGTGCTCTCCGAGGCACGGTGGTGAGACCCACAAGGACTGCCAGACCACGGCAAACATCTGTATGGCCAATACAAATGTTGTCGTGTGCGGGGATCGAACCCGCAACCGCCCGCGCATCAGCCAATCGCAATCCAGTGCTGTGACCGCTGCGCCAACGCGGCCGATTATATAGCCTTTAATTTTACTGTCCAATTTTATACTCCAAAAAATGTTTCTATTAAAATTTTAATAAAGCTATAATCTCAACCGCACCCACCAATCTACATCACAGCAAGGACATGTATAATAATACATGTCCTTGCTGTGCTCTTTTGGCACTGTTAAAAGCAACTAATCCAAATGCACAAATATTTTAGAAAACGTTTTGAACCTCTTGATATAGCTCCTTTAAACAAGCGAACAAACCTATGAGTATAGATATACATATATAAATTAATAGTATATGACATTAAAATTGAAACGAAATCTTATATTTTCACAAAAAGCTATTTGACTAATGTAAGTCTAAAAACGGATATGGAAATCCATATTACTTGGCGTTAGGCCAATTTCAGCAGGATGGTTTTGTGGAATTAATATTTATATTGGTATATTCACAGTTTCAAAGAGAGAAATCCTAGCTGCCCTAAATGTTGGCATGATCCACACACATCTCCCGATGAGTACATCAAGTTGGCTAGCGTGCAAATAACACCAACCTTACGGCTACTCTCATTTCGGGTGTCCAGAAACTATCTGTACTTCAGCTTTGCGAGACCAGATACTGATTTGTTGGAATATACCGAACTATGTGGAGAAGACGGTATGTATTATATTATTGTTTACAAGCTATACCGGCGACTTCTGTCACGTCTATATATTTTGAGATTCATCCTCTCTCCCAAGGAAATGAAACTGAATTTTAGGACAAAATTATTCAGATAATTCACATTGAAATTTAAATCGTTTCAAGTTTCATTAAAATTTATTTAAACTTTGTTCATATATTTATTTTAACTTTCGTGTTATCTTTCAAAGAAATTGAACTTAATTTCAGAAATAAAAAATGTACTTAACATTCTAGCTCGCAGTATGAGTTCAAATAAATTAAATTTTTATTAAAATTTATTTAGCATTCCGAAAATCATACAAACAGATAGAGAAACAGTGTAAATAATTGAAGTTTTGGCTTCCGTATCGATTATAGATTGATTAAACTTTTGTCAAAATCTACACTAATATTATAATTTATAAATCTGAAGAGTCTGTTTGTTTGTTTGCTTGAACGTGCTAATCTCAGGAAGCACAGGTCCGATTTGAAAAAAAAAAACAGTTTTACATAGCCCATTTATCAAGGAGGACTAAATAATCATCACGCGAAGATTAATAGGAGTGGAGCACCAATGAAGAATGTTGCAAAATCTTTTTTTTTTTCTTTTGAGAGCTTCCCCAGCTAGCTCAAAGTAACTATTTCACGCGGACGAAATCACGGGCAGAACCTAGTTTCTTAAATATAAAGAACAGAATTTTACCTTATATATGACATCCGTCTTACAGTTTTATTAGTTGTAGAGATTTTAACCCAAAAAGAGTATCTACGTTAGGAGGTAAGGTACCAGATTAAAAAGAATAAAAGTAAGTAAAAAGGAAGTAAAAGGGTAGAAGGTGTACTGCTCTCGCACTTACCATAAATGCAGGTACAGCAGGTCGGGTGCTCGTTTACTGTGAGAGTGTTAAGGCCTATTCCCCGTCACGAGTCAATTGTCGCCCGTATCTACCACAATTAAGTTATTCTTTTTCATTTCGATCATCACTTCATCACTACATATTATAAAACAAAGTCGCTTCCCGCTGTCTGTCTGTCTGTCTGTATGTATGCTTAAATTTTTAAAACTACGCAACGGATTTTGATGCGGTTTTCTTTAGTAGATAGAGTGATTCAAGAGGAAGGTTTTTATGTATAAAACATGCATATTATTGCAGAGAAACACTGGTAATTTTAGAGGTTTCTAACGTATCTTTTATTGTAGATAGTATTTAGTTTCAGCGTTGCAACCGTGCGATGCCGGGGCGGGTCGCTAGTCATAGTATAAAACAAACTCGCTTCCCGCTGCCTGTATGCTTAGATCTTTAAAACTACGCAACGGATTTTGATGCAATTTTCTTTAGTAAATAGAGTGATTTCGGAGCAATGTTTATCTATATACCGTACATGCCAATTATTTGTCGCTCTTTCAAGAATAACGTGTAAAGAAAACATGTTTGTCTTGTCTAATGACATAAAAGCTGTGAACGTTGTATTAAAAGACATTCTGTGGTGCATTTAGTAACAGCATTTCACCCGTGCGAAGCCGGGGCGGGTCGTTAGTTTACAAATAAAGTAGACACCACACAATTGGGGTGGTTGGGGTCTACCTCCTAGCGGTCCACCCTGGGCAACGGCGCCACTAACTTACTTGTGGCGGCGGCTGAACGACCCCCCACTACGCGGTGGTAGGTCCCGCAGGGGGCCGCCTGGCAGCGACCACCCTCTCGCCGGAACCAGGCGCCAAGCAGCTTGCTGCGTTCCGTCTGTGCGCGAGAGTACCAGTGCCTTTGGGGGATGGAAGAGTGTCAGTTGCGCAGCTTGGCTCAGTTTTCGGGATCTTGAGTGACGCTGTACCGGGTAGCTCATACTGGAGGGTAGCGGGATCCGAGGCACGGTCTTGCCGTTGACCGACCGCAGGCAGTAGGGGGCCCTAGCGCGCTAGCCACGTGGCAAAGGCTGCCCCGCCACCTCGCGAAAAATCCTGGGATGGCTCCACCGTGCCAGTTGGCGACTGGTTGGGAGGACCCGGTGGCGATTTCCAGGGCGGCTCGGGCGTCCCCGCGGTCTCCAGATGAGCTCCCCAATGGTCGGCCTAGCCCAAGGGATCCGCATGGTAAAGGCTGCGCCTCGACATTCGACTGTTTCCCCTTCATCACTCTTCGTCATGAACAAAGCACAAATAAAGAAAAAAGTTAAAAAACGGCTGCACTTCCTCCCACTGAAGGTGCACCTCACTAACATCCGAGGTTTGCACTCCAACATTGACCCGGTCCACCACCACCTCGAGACCGCGAAGCCGCAACTGTTTTTCTTAACGGAGACACAAATCAAATGCCCAGCAGATGCGATGTACCTCAACTACCCATGCTACTCATTGGAACATAAGTTCAAAGAACACGCTGGGGTCTGTGTGTACGTCCGCGATGACATTTGTTATAAGCGACTCCGGTGCTTTGAAACAACCGGGTTCTCCACATTGTGGGTTCTAGTGGACACTGGCGTGGACAAAACTGTCTACGCCTGTGTTTATCGGTCGCACAGTGGAGATCAGGAGACAACCAGGCTCTTCGACCACCTCACAGAAATGGCAGACAAAGCGCAGCAACGATATCCGACGACGGAACTTGTTTTTCTCGGGGACTTCAACGCCCACCACGAGCAGTGGTTGTTCCCGTACGGGAAAACATGTCACGCTGGAAGGGAGGCCCGTAAATTCGCGTTAGCACTGGACCTCACCCAGATGGTACAAGTTGCAACACGGGAACCGGATATCGCTAGCCATACAGCCAACTGCCTGGACCTTCTGCTGACTACAGATCCAGACAGACACTCAGTCTCAGTATCTGCCCCGCTAGGATCATCCGACCACTGTCTGGTGAAATCCGTGTCGACATGCTCTCCTCCGGACAACTGTCCAAGGGGCACAAGAAGAGTGTGGCGATATGAGTTAGCAGACTGGGAAGAGATGCGGCATTTCTATGCATCTTTCCCTTGGCGGCAAGTCTGTTTTTCCTCGGGTGATCCCTCGTGCTCGGCTGAGGCGGTTGCGGACGTGATTCGGCAGGGAATGGAATACTATATCCCATTCTCCGACATGTCGCTCGACCACAAATCCCGGCCTTGGTACAATGCTGAGTGCGCCCATGCTGAGGCCCTAAAAGAGTCTGCTTACCAAGCTTGGGTACAAGTCCGCGACGCCAAAGCTGCAGGGGTTCACACGAAGAAAAAAGCTTTTAATTCAGCAGCCAAGTCCTGCAAGCGCACACTGCAAAGAGCTCGATCTGACCATGTCCGACGTATAGGTGCTAAGCTTGCCTCCTACCCCCCTGGTAGTAGACAGTTCTGGTCTCTTTCGAAAGCAGTGGAGTCAAATTTCTGCCGCCCTACATTGCCTCCCCTGCAGAAGCCTGATGGTTCGCTAGCTCACTCCGCAGTAGAAAAGGCAAACTTGTTTGCATCTCTCTTTGCGAGCAATTCGCGTCTTGACGCTGGCTCTACGCAACCACCATCCCTGCCTCGATGTGACTCCTCTATGCAAGAGATCACGATCCACAATAAAGAGGTCCGTAGAGTTTTGCTGAAGCTGGACGTGAACAAAACTAGTGGTCCTGACGGTATACCTGCGCGAGTCCTAAAGGCCTGTGCACCTGAATTGTCTCCTGTTCTTACGCGCCTGTACCGCCTCTCTCTCCAAACTAGAACGGTGCCAAAATCTTGGAAGGTGGCTAATGTGCAGCCAGTACCCAAAAAGGGTAGCCGAGTCAATCCCTGTAACTACCGACCAATCGCCATCACCTCCATGCTTTCCAAAGTCATGGAAAAGGTACTTAACAGCAAGTTGCTACACTACCTAGAAGACAATACACTCCTCAGTGACCACCAATACGGCTTTCGTCAGGGGCGGTCTACTGGAGATCTTCTGGTGTATGTTACTCACTGCTGGAGCGAAGCAATTGAAAAACGTGGTGAGGCGCTTGCTGTATCGCTAGATATAACTAAGGCCTTTGACAGGGTTTGGCACGCAAGCCTCCTTAGCAAGCTTCCTACTTACGGCATCCCTGCTGGCTTTTGTAGCTGGATTTCAGATTTCTTGAGTGAACGGTCGATCAGAGTGGTCGTCGACGGCTGCTCTTCTGACCTGATGGGTATAAACGCCGGTGTTCCTCAAGGTTCTGTTCTCTCTGCAACTCTTTTCCTGCTCCATATTAATGACATGCTGCAACCAGGCATTGTTGGATACGCAGATGACAGTACGGTTGTAGAGAGATATATGTCCAGCGCAAAAGACGACAGGGACGTAATACGTTCTCAGAGAGAGGCCATGGTAGAGCGAACGAACTTAATACTAGGGCATGTATCCCAATGGGGCGATTGCAACCTGGTCACGTTCAACGCCGCCAAAACGCAGGCTTGTTTGTTCTCCGCCAAACGGAGTCCTTTCAACTTGACTCCTACTTTCCGAGGTACACCTGTCCCTGTGTCCGATACCCTCGACCTCCTTGGCATGGAGTTGAGTTCTACTCTCAACTTTGGCAACTACATTGAGTCCAAAGCACAAACTGCGGCCAGAAAGCTTGGCATCTTAAACAAGGTTAAGCGATATTTCACGCCTGGGCAGCTTCTAACGCTGTATAAAGCTCAAGTCCGATCATGCATGGAATATTGCAGTCACTTGTGGGATGGATCAGCTAAATATCAACTCGCCACACTGGACTCAGTGGAACGCAGAGCCAAGCGGCTAATTGGTGACGCCAGTTTGGTGGAGTCTCTTCACACTCTGGCTCACCGAAGAAAAGTTGCCAGTCTATCGGTGTTTTACAGATTGTACTTCGGGGAGTGTGCCCTGGAGCTGCATGAGCTCATACCCCCATCTCCTTTCTTCCATCGGACTTACAGACGTACCGCAGGCTTTCATCCCTACCTGGTTGATATACCCTTCATACGTACAAAGCGCTTCAAATCATCATTTTTAATGCGCACGGCCAAAGACTGGAATTCCCTGCCGGCGTCTGTATTTCCGAGCACATATAACCCGAACTTGTTTAAAGCGCGAGTGAACAGGCTTCTTCTGGGCGAGCTCGCTCCATCTTCGACCTCGTCTCTGCCCTTGAGCTAGGCTGGGGTCAAGAGGGGTGCATGTCGGTCACCTCCTCGTGGTGCACCCTGGGCAACGGGACGGGCAGCAGTATCGCAGTCGCGGTACTGCTGCTCGTCGCGGCTAACGACTGACTCGAGGGGTGCGCTCCGGGTACTGCTCGACCCGTGAGTGCACTAGAGGGACGGGGTGGGTGGGTTCACTTGCCCGCCCTGTAGCGCGAAAGCGCAGTTTGCCGGCCGGGTTGTGCTGGCTCCCTGGAGCCTTACTCGGTTGCTGGTGCAATCCGGCAGACGTGATGTGTGAGGGCTGGGCTGTGCTGGCTCCCTGGAGCTTTAAGCTCGGTTGTTGGTGCAGTCCAGCGGACCCGTGGGGTAGTTGCCGGGTCGTGCTGGGCTCCCTGTAGCTTTGCTCGGTTGCTCGGTGCGATCCGGCGTTGGAGGTCGGGCGGGCCTGACCACCAACGCCATGATGCCAGGCGTTGGAGCTCAGGCCTGCCTGACTTGGAGGGGGGGACGCTCCTGGACATGTGTCCCCATTCTGCAGACGGTAGACTGGTCCGGTTGAGCGTCCCCTGAGTGGGGTGGCCGGCTGGGGGTCGGGGGATCCTCGGCTGGCTTGAGATCCCACGTCGTCGGGAGGGGTGGTCTTGTGGGTGCCGCCCCTCTGGGTGCCGGGGCCCGGATGTTTACATTCGGGCCAACCGCCGGGGCGGGGTGGAGATTGTTAACGCGACCCCATCTCGCCCCACTCAGGCGGATGTCTGCTCACACGTGGATGGTTTTTGGTCAGTAGGAGTCTGACATAACCCTCTGGTGTCCCCGCGCCGGAGGGTATCCATGATGGATTTTCCCCACGTAAAAAAAAAAAAAAAGGCTGGGGTCAAGAGTAAGCCCATAGTATAATAAAAAAAAAAAAAAAAGACAACTATGGTCAACATCCCCACATGGTCGTCTATTCCTAATAGAGGCCATATAATTCCTATGTTTAAGGTTACAGCCGATTTACTTATTTGTGATTTTTTTTGATAAATATTATATACAGACTCGGGGTAGGTCGGTAGTATTATGCGTAAAATAGGTTTAGATGACAGTATCAAGTAAGTTATTAGTTTTTTAAACCTTTTTTTTTTATTTTACAGATGTTCCAGTCTTCAAGTAAGAAAATATTTATTGTTAGATAAACAAGAAAAAGCGTTGGAAAGTCACTGCAATAGCAATAGCAATACGCGGAAGCAATAGCAATCAAGATTGCAAGATCTGTCTTTGTAAACCAATTTCATGCTTTATTACTACTAATTGTTCCATACCGTCGTCTAGAAAAGTGTTTCGTAATATAAATTTAATATTGTACTGTTAGTAACAATAAGTATATTGTGTGATTTTACGTCGCAATATTTGGACAGTGTCGACTTTTATTTTCTTCACACGAGCTCCGTTATAGCGGAACACATTTGCATAAGCATTTTTGCGCTCATATGTACTTTGAGACCGGCTCAGACCTGCATACATTTGAGAGTTTTTAGCGTGCTGGCGGAAAATATAAGCTTTGAATTGAATATATAGAACTATGGAGATAGCAGCACATCGCTTACGTTGTAATTTACTCAATTATGAGTATTTTAACTTAAGTAAGTAAGTACTGAATTTTGAGTCGTTATAAAATGTTAAATATTAAAAACGATAAATTATGATTTTATTAAGATATAAAATGATTAGATATTTTTTATACTACTAGTGACATACAGTTTAAAAATAAGTAACTGTTCCTGTTAACTGTCTATTGACCTTTTTTTAATGTAACTAGTTCGGCAAACAAGCGTGCGACTCACCTGATGGTAAGCGATTACCGTATAGACTTCTGCAACACCAGTTCCCTTCAGGAGCTCTGGTCACCTTACTCACCAACAGGAACTCAACACTGCTTGAAAACAGTGTTATTTAGCTGTGATCTTCTGTAAGGTCGAGGTCTACCCCAGTCGGGCTGCTCCATATTTTGAGCAGGAAATTTCCTGATGTGCCCTACCTCAATCGATTCTAATGCTATAAAAGGAATCATCAAAATCGTTACACCCAGTAAAAAGTTGTGAGCAAACCCTCAGCGTTTTAGGCACCTACATTCATCACTATACCAGAGAGGTTGTCACAGTAAAAACATGACATTTATAGTTTAAGCCTAGACTTTTTATCAACAGTTTTCAAATAACAATTAATCTTGTGTAATCGAAGTGAACATAATGAAGATTTTAATATATATGTTGTGAAATATTACCTAAATTAAAAAAAGATAGTTCTTCATAGTTTTCCCCAATTAATTAAAAATATAAAGAAACATCCAAATATAATTTTTATTACAGTACTTGTCGAATGTAAAATTAAAGCTAGTCGCCAACAGATGGCGTCGCTAGTAAGTTAGATCGCGCAAGCAAAATTTCGTACCAGAATGATAAGTATGAACTCAACTTTAAATAAATTAACCAATATTGAACCCTATTGACAGTGTATCATTTTAACCCTCAAGAACTCCTCAGAGTACAAGTTTGTTCATAGTGGTCCTTCGAGCCGGATGTGTTCGTCCGATTTTTTGACGTCATCACTTGCGGACGGTGGTTTGCCGTTGCAAACGCAAGTACAGGAGCGGTTCGACGCGAGTAAAGCATCAACCAGCTTCAGAAGGTGCCTTCAGTGGAAGGCGCATTCAGGAATTACGGTGGGCGGAACCACCCAAGGAAGCAGTTCATCATCAGCAGTGCTTGAGGAGTCGGCACATTGGCATCATCTACAGTACAGTGAGTGAATTATCCATCTGTGAGTACTTTCATACAGTTTTCAACCTTAAGTTTATCAAGATAAAAGTTAAAGTGTAAAATCATTAGTTGAAAAATTTGGACTTGTAAAATTTAAACGTTTTTAATTTTAACACATAGAAGAAATTTGAAAGATTTGGGACTTAGAAAATTTAAGTGCATGTTAGTTAAGACTTAGAATAATTTCAATAAAAACGAAGGTACGGGGAACCTATGCCCAATTTTACTTTTTTAAAGAGTTTTGAAAACACTTAGAAAATTTTCGCTAAAAGTAACTTGTAATTTTTTTCTGTTTTGAGAAGTAACTTGTAAGTTTTTTTGTTTTGTCACTTGGAAGTTTATAATTGTTAAATTTTAATTTAAATTACTATAATGGAATCTTTAATTAATTTTCAAGGAGATATAACTTCACGCATTAGTAAAGCCAGAATTAATTTTAAAAAGTCTCCTAAAGAGCGCATTATTAAAGAATATGTCGAAAATCGACTTGAGGCGTTAGACCAATTATGGTTTGAATTTTTATCCGGACATAAAGAGCTTATGCGTAGCGCCAATCCTAAAGAATTAAATAGTTCTAGTTACATTTCAAATGATGTTTACGACAAAACCGTAGACATTTATATTTCATATAAAACGGAGTTAAAGTTGGCACTAAAGAATTTTAACGAAAGTGCTACTAATGTTAACTCTTATTGTGAGAAATCTATGAGTAATGTAAAGTACCCTAAAATCAATATTCCTAACTTCTCTGGGAATTATTCTGAATGGACAACGTTCAAGCAAATGTTCACATCATTAATAATAAATAATTCTTCCTTTGATGATGTACAAAAACTTCATTATTTAAAAAGTTATCTTGTAGGCGATGCTGAACAGTTGCTTAGACACGTTCCCATAGATAATGGTAATTTTACTCGTTCTTGGCAACTATTACAGGAACGTTATAATAATAAAAAATACATTTGTCATCAAACTTTGAAGAGACTTTTGAGCCAGAGAAACCTTCAAGTTGAATCGGCCGATGGTTTGAGAGACCTCGTTGATACTACCAATACATGTTTAGCCACACTTCAAAGTTTGGGAATCGATACAGAGTCGTGGGATGTATTGTTGATTCACATCCTCACGTTGAAATTGGATCCAGAGACCAGACGTCAGTGGGAGTTTCATGTAACCAAAACTATCTCTTCTGAAGAACTTCCCACTTATAAACAATTTACTGAATTTTTATCTGAAACATTCCGCGCCGTGGAGTGTCTTGATCCAAAATCAACAAAAACCCAATCTAATAGTAGCAAGATGAAAGCACTACATGTAACTAATACTAATGTATCTTGTCCATTATGTTCTGATGATCATAAGTTATATAATTGTAAACAGTTTCATAAATCCAAAGTAGACGATCGTCGTAAGTTTGTTTACGACAACAATATCTGTTTCAACTGCATGGGCGGTAGTCATTCTGCCAAAGAATGCCATAGCAATTCACGGTGTCGCATTTGTAAACAAAAACATCATTCACTTCTTCATCCTGGGGGTAAAAACACTGCCAATAATGTTGGAGACAACATGCCAAACAAGAGTGTTGTCGCATCTTCAAACGATCCTACCACTTCAAACAATTCAGCATCATTGGTCTCCTGTTTCTCGACAGGTAAAATATTTCAGCAGGTCTTGCTAGCCACTGCGGTAGTCAAGGTCACAGCGAGAAATGGGGAAGATTACAAATTAAGAGCATTATTAGATCAGGGCTCGCAGTCATCTTTCATAACGGAGTCCGCAGTACAATTCCTAGGCTTAAAGAAAAGACCTACCACTAATCACATTGCAGGTTTAGGTGGAGGAAAGGATGTGGTATCAAAGGCCGCAGTCGATTTAACGTTAAAATCCTTATATGATCCCACTGTAAAAATTCCAGTGAGCGCACATGTTATCAAATGCATAACGTCTCCATTACCGGCTGAGAAAGTCGAACCAATGGAGTGGTTAGAACTAAAAAAATTATCGCTAGCAGATCCCGAATATCACACACCCAATAGAATCGACATTCTTTTGGGAGCTGAAGTATATACAAAAATACTTCGTGCAGGAATAAAACGAGGACCGCTTGGTACACCACTGGCCCAAGCAACATGTTTAGGTTGGATTCTCTCTGGAGAAATCGAATCAAATACCAAGCCCACTTGTAACATAAACGTAATGCATTGTCGTTGCACATCAGATTTAAAAAGATTCTGGGAACTTGAATCAGATATTCAACTACCCAAAGAAAAACTATTCACAGATGAAGAGAAATTCTGTGAACAACACTTTGAAACCAACACCCGTAGAGAGAGCGACGGTAGATATATTGTTCGCCTTCCACTTAAAGTTGAAGTTCCTCAAGTCACTTCTTCTCGAGATATTGCAGTAAATCGTCTGAAATCACTTGAACGTCAGTTACACAAGAATAAAACACTAAGAGTAAAATATCAAGAAGTAATTGATGAGTATCTAAAGTTAAATCATATGGAACTTATATCTACAGAAGAAATAAATAATCCTAAAGCCATATACTTACCTCACCACGCTGTGGTTCGTAATGACAAAGAAACCACTAAAGTAAGAATAGTCTTCGATGCGTCCTGCAAAGGAAAAAACAATATGTCATTAAATGATCAACTGGCAATAGGACCTACCTTGCAGCCTGAACTACGGCACATCATAATGCGTTGGAGGTCACCCTCAATTTGCATGTCAGCCGATATTGTTAAGATGTACCGTCAGGTGAAGACCGACAATCGTGACAATGATTTCCAGAGAATTCTGTGGAGAGAAAATCCTAAATTAGAAATGAAACATTACAAACTTACCCGTGTTACTTTCGGCACAGCGTCTGCTCCATATCTAGCAGTTAAGGCACTGCAGCAGGTAGCTCACGATGATGGTGCTGATTATCCAATGGCGGCTGAAAGAACACTAAAAGATTTCTATGTTGATGACTTCCTGAGTGGCTGTGAAAGTGTCAAACAAGGATATGAAATATTTACACAAATGAATGAACTATTAGGAAAGGCAAAATTCAAACTTCAAAAATGGAATAGCAATAGCAATGAACTCTTAGAATTAATGAAAGGGAAGGAAAAGGATAAGGAAAAAGGAAAAGAATCAGAAATTGAGGAAGAATTAAGAATCAAGGAAGACGAATTAATAAAAATAATGGGACTTACCTGGAACCGACGCGACGACACCTTTCGTTATTCAGTTAATCTCCCGACGTTGCAGCAACCTGTAACTAAAAGGATGATTATTTCGGATATATCTCGTCTCTACGACCCATTAGGATGGGTAGGACCTAGTTTAATAATAGCAAAAATTATGATCCAAAAGCTGTGGTTAGCAGGATTAACCTGGGACGAGATTGTTCCAAATAATCTTTTGAACGAGTGGTTAACTTACCGCGAAGAACAATTAAAGTTACGTGAAATCCGAATACCAAGATGGATCGGTACTCACACAGATGATCACGAAGTTGAAATTCACGGCTTCTGTGATGCATCGAAGTCAGCATACGCCGCAGTTGTGTATGTACGAGTAATTGATTCTGAAAGAAACATAAACTTGTCTTTAATCACCGCAAAGACAAAGGTAGCTCCAGTGAAACAAGTCTCCATTCCGAGGTTAGAGTTATGCGGAGCTGTACTGTTAAGCAAATTATTAATGGAAGTAGCAACGGTTTTTAATATCGAAAAACGCAATATACACGCATGGACTGACTCAACTGTCGTCCTTGCATGGTTGAACAACCATCCAAGTAAATGGAGCGTGTTTGTGGCCAACCGTGTATCAGAAATTCATACAAACCTCGATCCTCAAAACTGGTCACACGTTACATCCAAACAAAACCCCGCAGACTGTGCGTCGCGAGGTTTACATCCATCTGAACTACTAAACTCCAAACTTTGGTTCAGTGGACCGGAATTTCTCTATCATAAGAATATCACGTATAATAAACCTAAAATTACAGTAACAGACTTGGAAGCATTAAAAATCAAAACAAATTGTGCTATAGTGGAACATAAAGCAGACATATGGGATAAATATTCATCGCTTACTAAAATGACTAGAATAATTGCATACTGTAAGAGATTTATAAATAATTGTAAAAATAAAAATAAAAATAATGTAAAATATATCACAGCTAAAGAGTTGAAGGAAGCACTTCATTTTTGTATAACTAAAGATCAAACAAATCATTTCGCAGAAGAACTTAAACTAATATCACAGAAAAGGGACTTACCTAAAGGCAATAAACTTCGCTCATTAAATCCGTTCATTGATCCTGATAATATCTTGAGAGTAGGAGGCAGATTAGGTCTTTCAGACCTCGGTTATAATAGAAAACATCCAATTTTAATGCCGAAACAGTCTCATTTAACCCAACTTATCATAGCTGATGCCCACAACCAAACACTTCATGGTGGACCGCAACTTACACTAAACTATATACAAACTAAGTATTGGATTATCGGAGCGAAACAGTTAGTTAAATCACACTACCGCAAATGTGTGACTTGTGTTAAGAACGCAGCAGTCACAAAGGCTCCTTTCATGGGACAGGTACCCACTGTCAGAACAACCCCCACACGTGCATTTAAACACAGTGGTGTTGATTACGCGGGACCAATCCAACTGAGAACAACCAAAGGTCGAGGTCACAAATCCTACAAAGGATACATCGCCTTATTCATCTGTATGGCAACTAAAGCCATACACTTAGAAGTCGTAAGTGACTTAACTACGGAAGGTTTCTTACAAGCCTTTAAACGTTTTGTGGCCAGACGAGGTGGTTGTTCGCATCTGTGGAGCGATAACGCCACCAACTTTATCGGAGCATCAGGAGAACTAAAGAAATGCGCTATCTCAGAACGCAAACAGATGCTCTCTGAAGTCGCTGCATCGCTGGCAACAAATGATTGTGAATGGCATTTCATACCTGCCCATTCGCCTAACTTCGGCGGATTATGGGAAGCCGGAGTCAAATCGGTGAAACATCACCTCAAGAGGACAATTGGAAATTCAACTTTGACGTACGAAGAAATGGCGACAGTCCTCAGTCAGATAGAGGCTTGCCTCAATTCTCGCCCCCTGTCGGTAATTACAAGCCAATCAGAGATTGGCAATATTTTAACTCCCGGACACTTTCTTATTGGTGAACCATTGATAACTGCGCCAGATCATGATGTTGGGTCGTTGAACGTAAGTTCTTTGAGAAGGTGGCAATACACTCAACGTATGCTCCAATCATTTTGGCAGCAATGGTCAAACGAGTATCTTAACAAATTCCTGCTGAGATATAAATGGAACAAGAACAATCCCCAACCAAAATTGGATGATGTTGTAGTAGTCAAGGAGGACGGTTTACCTCCATCGCGTTGGCTCTTTGGCAGAGTAATCGCCACCTATCCAGGTGCAGATAATATAGTCCGAGTAGTAGATTTAAAAACTAAGGGTGGTGTTATAAAACGGCCAACTCAAAAATTGTGCATATTACCTGTCGCCGAATAAACTTAAATGTAAAGTTAGTATTGTTATGTTTTTTTTTTTTTTTTTTTTTTTTCTTCTAAATAGTAATCTTTGTAAACTTAAGACAACATATGAAACAAAATGTAATTTGAAGAACAAGGCATAACCTTGTTCTTGGTGGGCGGTATGTCGAATGTAAAATTAAAGCTAGTCGCCAACAGATGGCGTCGCTAGTAAGTTAGATCGCGCAAGCAAAATTTCGTACCAGAATGATAAGTATGAACTCAACTTTAAATAAATTAACCAATATTGAACCCTATTGACAGTGTATCATTTTAACCCTCAAGAACTCCTCAGAGTACAAGTTTGTTCAGTACTTTTATTTAAAGATACATTTCACTTCGTATTATGTTTTTATATAATGTCATCACAGTACATCGCCCATGTGTATTTAAAGCCAGATCACCGTCAGATAACCGATACCGTTACAGTCGACATTATTTAAACATTCTTATGTAATAGATATGTACATATATAGCATAACTATTTAGGATTCATTTTAAATAATAAGAAAGGTTTGT
The DNA here is from genome assembly GCA_905220545.2 of Melitaea athalia. Lineage (NCBI taxonomy): Eukaryota > Metazoa > Arthropoda > Insecta > Lepidoptera > Nymphalidae > Melitaea > Melitaea athalia. The sequence goes on along the minus strand of HG992178.1, from coordinate 3,367,814 downwards.
CAATTTAAAAATGTACCATATTGTAACAATTTAGTAACAAAAAGTTATTACATTAAAACTTAACTATTCAAATAACTGCCCTTAAGGAGATTAAGGCAGCCATTCAAATCGTCCGCCTAGGGGTTAAATGTTTGTTTGAACCGCTATTATTGGAGGGACTTAATACAGATATACATACATACTAAAGCCACGCTACTTGAATACTATTATAAAGCTAAAACATCGGTTTGTATAGAATTTATTTCTGGAAACAATGTGATGGAAAATTTTTATTTTCTTTGGTAAAAAATAATTAATTGTAATTAGGTAAGTAGGTTTAAAATGTGTAATTTTGTGTACTTATTAAACTTTTTAACGATATAGGTGGTGTATTAAAAATACAGCAAGATAATATTAACAGCTCATTAGGAGAAAGTCTGTGTTGGGTATAATTTGAAATTACTATCTGACTATTGGCGGTAGAACTGTGCTACGAATTTCTTAGTACGGGATCCCTAGTACATATTTTTCACCTGATTACTATCAAACTAATTTTCCGGAAGTAGCTTTATTTTGATGAGACGAATAAAAAGTTCCTCTTCGAAAACTCTCGATTGTGGTTGATAATAGAGTTAGCAGGAGATAGAGCAGCAGTGAGTGGAGGACCGGGATAACGTACCACTCAATTTGTAGGACAATATTACCATCAAATTATATAAATATTAAGTAACAAAAAGAAAAAAAATCAGCTGGTTAGTAATAATCTTCAATATCAAGTTGATCAAAAATTGATTTTTTTTCTGATTTTTTTTCTTTTAGTTAATTAATATTTATATAATTTGATGGTAATATTGTCCTACAAATTGAGTGGTACGTTATCCCGGTCCTCCGCTCACTGCTGCTCTATCTCGTGCTAACTCTATTATCTACCACAATCGAGAATTTTCGATGAGGAACTTTTTGTTCGTCTCATCAAAATGAAGCTACTCCCGGAAAATTAGCTTGATAGTAATCAGGTGAAAAGTATGTACTAGGGATCCCTACCTAAAATTATTTAAAGCAAACAAGGTTGTTATAAAAGCTCAACATTTTCACTCGAAACAAAGCCAAAAACCGTAATAAGAGCAACTTTTAAAAGCTGTTTTTTTCCAGGAATTAAGCCGCCGTATTTTATCCTCGAATGTTAACAAAATTATGTTTACGTAGCAAAGTTCAGTAGCTTCATTAACGCTAGCAAGCAGACGGGGTCGCAAGCCGCCATGATTTTTTTGAGACATGTTTGTTTATTGCTCGTATTTTATAAAAAGCCATTCTATATCATCTTACGTTGCATTGAAAGTTGCCCTCTGTAAATAAAATTGACCCCGTAATTTATTTCGATTTAACTCTTCTCTCTTTTATTTTTGGAAGTAGCCTTTAAAGAATTCACCAGTAGGATATAAATAAGAACTAAAGCTTTGCAACACTAGAATATTCATTAATGCGCTATTACCAGTGAGAGTGGATTGATTTATCGAAAGGAAAAGTAAGGAAAGAATGTTTTATTCAGAACTAGAATTTTCAGTTTTATATTTTTCTGAAAATACATTTTACCTGTCCTAATTCGAATGTTCAATATGGTAACCGTAATCTCAGATAAAAACAGAATAACAGTTAGGGGAAGCTGGCAACAAACGTGATTTTCAAGTTTAGTAGACCTGTTGCGCCGGGTCGAACGTATTCTGCGAGGTTCTAGAACGCCTCTTGCAAAATTAAAATTATCTTGGCATGCACTCGAAAGCGCTAAGTACGTATTAAAAGAATCCTTAGCAGATCTTTGAGCATTCCCTTGACTTTATTAAAAATGTGTTCGGAATTTTTTACATCTTTCTTAGTTTACTTCTAGACACGCGGCAGCGTGTCAAGCCAAGTTCAAGCAAAAGAACTGGCGACTCAGCGCCGTGTGTATATTTACACGAACCATTTCGAGCGACTTTTGACCCTTCCATAACTCAAAACCTATTCAACAGAAACAGATCAAATTACGTATATATATTTATATCCATAAGGACAACTAGGACCCCAAATTTCATTAACCTAGTTGAAATGGTTACAAAAATATGAAGGTTCAAAAGTCGCCAATTTTCCACTGACTGACTGACTGATCAAAAACCTAACCCACTTCCAGATGACCTAGGAAGTCGAAATTTGGCATCTAGCTAGGTAATTACGTGTAAACGTAGGAAAAAATCTGAAAACAAAAGAAAGTTAAAAAATAGAGGGGGTCCCCATACAAAAAAAAAAACGTTTTTTAATTGTAGCGTCTGAACCGTTATAAGTGGATATTTGAAACTTGCACAAAATATGTATTGTTACATTTGCTATATAAAACAAGTATAAAAATAAAATTAAGTCAAAAAATAAAGGTTGTCCCCATCCAAAAACTTGTAATACGCGCTAAACAAACGGCCAACGGAGTGTGTCGGCGCGGCGGCTGGCGCGCGTGGCGCCACAATACACGGATATAGTACAGAAGTTAATCTAAAGTTCTACAAAAAGTAATGATATCCCACGAAAAACATAAATGTGAAAAATGACAGCCAAGTTCAATAATAATAATATGTTGTTTGTGGACTTCGCCGAAAAAAGTATTGAGATCTAAATGTGCGCCAAGTTCTACAGAAAATCCCGAAAAATATTTAAGCTACAGATTTCACTTGGCTAGTTTTTACTTAAAAACATTAAAAAGCTATTAGCCAAATAAAAGATGAATTATTAGTGAAAACTGCAAAGTGAAATCTTTAGCTTAAATATTTTTCTGGATTTTCTGTAAACTTGGCGCACATTTAGATCTCAATACTTTTTTCGGCGAAGTCCACAAACAACATATTCTTATTATTGAACTTGGCTGTCATTTTTCATATTTATGTTTTTCGTGGGATTTTATATTTAAATGAATTAAGTTTGAGTAATTAAGTTGTATGAAATTCCTCGAGGTCGTTAAATTCTTTGTATATAATTAAACTTCTCTCGTGGTTTCAAAGGGTTGAATTTTAATATCAGCCAAATTAGATTAAATTTTTAAATCATTTTTCTCTCAGCGCCAGCTGTTATAAGTTGTAGCGTAATATTTTTACCGACTTCCAAAAAAGAGAAGGTTTTCAATTCGGTTGTATTTTTTTTAATGTTATTTAGATCAGAACTTTTGATTACGATGAAATTTGTTTTATTTGAAAGGTGTTGCGTGTCATGTGGTCCCATTTAAATTTAAGGTCGGGTGGCGCGTGGTTCGTGCAAAACACGTTTCTAGTCATTCATTTTTGAAATAGTAAACAGTGAAATTGTAATCTGATAAATTTAATTGGTATTGTTGAGGGTATATTCTAGGTCACAAGAACGTTGGAAACATGATTCGATAAATTTGGCTCGATAGAATAAATTCACAAAGTTACCTCTTTTCGGGTCATTTTATCTACTATTATTGGGTTTTATTTTTAAAATAACTGATTTGATATTATGAGTAACTTACCAAAATAAAGTACATATATAACTGTAAGGCGTGGCAGCGCGTTTTTTTTTTATTACATCTATTTTTTTTTTATCGATTATTCAAGTGATTTTCGAAGCGCTGGGCGCTCTCGCGGCACTCACACTGTCCCGTTGGACGTTACAGAGGCAAGACGTGTGCAAAATTTTTCAAAAAAGCGTTCCGTCTTTTGTATTTTTAATATTACGTAGTATGCATTCAATATCCATACACCTACTGCCCACAGTAGTAATAAAATTGAAATTCGCTATTTATTTTAAATTTATATATATAAAAGAAACTCGTGTAATCGTGTTAGTTACACTATTTATAACTCAAGAACGGCTGAAGCGATTTGGCTGAAAATTGGTAGCAAGGTATCTTAGAACCAGGAAACGGATATAGGATACTTTTTATCTCAATTGTACCCGGTAGGTGGCGCTGCTATAGGTATCTAACTCCGAAATTACTGAACCAATTTGTATCAAATTTTGTAAGCTTCTGTAGTTTGGTCCAACTTGAGAGATAGGGTAGTTTTTATCTCAATTGGACCCGGTAGGTGGCGCTGCTATCGGTATGTAACTCCGAAACTACTAAACCAATTTGTATCAAATTTTGTAAGCATCTGTAATTTGGTCCAACTTGGGAGATAGGGTACTTTTTTCTCAATTGGACCCGGTAGGTGGCGCTGCTATAGGTATGTAACTCCGAAACTACTGAACCAATTTGTATCAAATTTTGTAAGCTTCTGTAATTAGGTCTAACTTGAGAGATAGGGTAGTTTTTATCTCAATTGGACCCGGTAGGTGGCGCTGCTATCAGTATGTAACTCCGAAAGTACTGAACCAATTTTTATCACATTTCGTAAGCATCTGTAATTTGGTCCAACTCGAGAGATAGGGAATTTTTTATCTCAATTTGACCCGATAGGTGGCGCTGCTATCGGTATGTAAGCAATCAAATTTGGTAGCTGTTTTCCGGGCAGGACAACGTCTGCCGGGTCCGCTAGTTTAATATAATTATTTTGTTGTTGTTTAAGTTTTTGTAAACATTATTTATCTATATAAAAATTAATAAAAATGGAGTGTCTGTTTGTAATATTACGGCTTTTAACTAAATTCATATGTATGTATATATACACGGTACATATTACACCAAATTAACATTTTTGAAGTGAAACTTCTTTAGGCGCATGAGGGGTAAAATCTGAGCGACCGGTAACGCGTCAGTGTCACGACGAGTACTTGGATGGGTGACCTCTTTTTTTTCAATTAGATTTTTGAAGTGAAACTTCTTTAGAATCGTTGTAATTTCAAACCACATGCAACGGAAAAACGACAGGGAAGGGCGCGCCGCGCAGCGACTTGCATGAAAAAGGATGACACATTGTAGCGTTACGCTATTTATATCGTTACGCTCATAGTAGCGTTACGCTATTTGTAGCGTTACGCTCATTGTAGCGTTACGATATTTGTAGAGTTACGCTATTTGTAGCGTTACACTCATTGTAGAGTTACGTTATTTGTATCGTTACGCTCATTGTATCGTTACGCTAATTGTAGCGTTACGCTCATTGTAGCGTTACGCTCATTGTAGCATTAAGCTCATTGTAGCGTTACGATCATTGTTGCTTTACGATCATTGTAGCATTACGCTATTTGTTGTAGCGTTACGCTATTTGTAGCGTTACGCTCATTGTAGCATTACGCTATTTGTATCGTTGCGCTCATTGTAGCGTTACGCTATTGTATCGTTACGCTATTTGTAGCGTTACGCTCATTGTAGCGTCAGTACTTGGATGGGTGACCGCTTTTTTTTCCCAACTAGTTTTTTTTAAAGTGAAACTTCTTTAGGCGCACTTAACTTGGAGAGTAAGCAGGCGTGACGAGAGCGTTACGAAAAGTGTGATTGGTCGAGGCGAATGGAAGTTGAGAGGGAGATATTTTGGTTAAAATAAAATTTGATCGACCGGAAACGCGGCAGCGTCACGATGGTCAGTTCTTGGATGGGTGACCGCTTTTTTTTCAACTACTTTTTTTGAAGTTTAACTTCTATAGGCGCGCTTAACTTGGGGAGTAAGCAGGTGCGTTACGAGAGCGTTACGAAAAGTGTGATCGGTTGAGCCGAACGGAAGTTGAGAGTGAGATAATATGTTAGTAAAGATAAAATTTAATTAAAATTTAATTTAATTAAAATTATTAAAATAAGAATTATTAAATATAAAAACCTACTGTGGAATTTTTAAGGAACATACAAAAATAAATTAGCCGAATCGGTCGAGCCATTCTCGAGTTATGCGCTTAGCAACATTCTTTTTTATTATATAGATTATAATAATAATACATAGCAACAAAATAGAGTTTTCAAAATAGAGGTAACCCATTTTTAATATATTATCTAATATATATATACTAAATTTATTATAAAGTATGTTTCATTATATTATCAGCTCGGTGAAGATCGATTTAGATTCGGATCTTAGACCACTAATACTAAGCAGCGCTTCATGACAAACTTTACATTCATATGTTACACAGCTCAAAATGAATAATTTAAATTATATTTTTATTTCGAGTTAATACAATTAGGTACAAAATTCAAAAGTATAAGTGTGTCTATTAAATTTTTACGCCTATGGCGATGTAGCAAATTAGCAATTTTAAAATTCATCAACATCGGAGAGCTAATACTGCCTACTGTATACAGATAAATTTTATTTAATAATAATTATTTTAAATTTAATATGTAATTTGTTTCATTTAATAGCTCTTATTCCATTTATGTCCAACAGTATTTATACTAAATAACCCTGAAATCCTTTACTTATTTTATTTATTTACGAAAGTATTATTATTTTATCACTACTATAAAAAATGATCATTATAAATGCATTTCTATTTTAAAGCCAAATAAAATTTCATGACGGTCAGTACTTATATGGGTGACCGCTTTTTTTTTCAACTAGTTTTTTTGAAGTGAAACTTTTTTAGGCGCATGAGGGGTAAAATTTGAGCGACCGGTAACGCGGCACCGTCACGACGGTCAGTACTTGGATGCGTGACGGTTTTTTTTTCAACTAGTTTTTTTGAAGTGAAACTTCTTTAGGCGCGCTTAAATTGGGGAGTAAGCAGGTTAATGCGTGACGAGAGCGTTACGAAAAGTGTGATCGGTCGTGGCGAACGGAAGTTGAGGGAGATATAAGTTAGTTAAGATAAAATTTGAGCGACCGGTAACGCGGCAGCGTCACGACGGTCAGTACTTGGATGGGTGACCGCTTTTTTTTCAACTAGTTTTTTTAAATATTGTAATTGTATTGTGGAATTTATTGAGATACGTTTTATTGAATAATAATTATTTTAAACTACCTATGCCCGCGACTTCGTCCGCGTGGAATTTAACAAAATAATTATTGTTCAGTTCGCAGTTATAAAATAATAATAAAAAATCTAAAATAAAAGTAGCCTACGTTACTCCTTATTACATTAGCAACTATCTGCCAATGAAAGTCCTGTCAAAAACGATCCAGCCGTTTCAGAGATTAGCCGGAACAGACAGACAGACAAATTATAAAAAATGTTATTTTGGTATTTGCACCATGTATATTATATATGTAATTTAGTTAAAAGCGGGTATTACAATATTACAAACAGACACTTCAATTTTATTTGTATAGATTTAATATGTAATTTGTTTTATTTTATATAGCTTATTCTATTTATGTCCAACAGTCTTTATAATAAATAACCCTGAAATCATTTACTTATTTCATTTATTTACGAAAGTATTACATAATATTTATCACTACTTTAAAAAATGATCATAATAAATGCATTTCTATTTTAAAGTCAAATCAAATTAGTTCGCTTTACAGCCACTGACGCTTTCAGGTCACGGACTGAGTTCAACAGCAACGAGTTCGCGCGACGTGTGTCCAAGGGGGACGGGGTAGACGTTAAATGCCTACTTTTGTCAAATGACGGAGCCTTAATTGAGACCTAACAAGTATTTTTAGATTATCTAATAATGCGTATTTACTTGACTAGTTTTTCGTCGACCTACGTTGTATTAAACCGCATAACTTTTCACCACCAATAATAATCATCTAAACAAAATTTTAAAACGTCATTATTGTTGACGCCGCGTTGGCGCAGCGGTCATAGCACTGGATTGCGATTCGCTGTTGCGCGGGCGGTTACGGGTTCGATCCCCGCACACGACAACATTTGTATTGGCCATACAGATGTTTGCCGTGGTCTGGGTGTTTGTGCAGTTCTTGTGGGTTACCCCACCGTGCCTCGGAGAGTACGTTAAGCCGTCGGTCCCGGTTGTTATCATGTACACGTGATAGCGATCGTTACTCATAGTAGGGAATATATCCGCCAACCCGCATTGGAGCAGCGTGGTGGATTAAGCTCCGATCCTTCTCTTACATGGGGAAGAGGCCTATGCCCAACAGTGGGATATTACAGGGACTTTAACAAAGGGTCTTTCTACACCTTCTAGTTATAATTATTAGATTAAAAAAAAAACAAAAATTAAAAATATGACGAAGAAAACAATAAACTACGAGTATACCTACTAATCAATTCTATTTTGTCATAGTTATTGACAATGACGCCGTAATAATATCACTAAAATCTACTTCTTTTAATTTCCATACTTTAAAGTTTAAAGTTATAAATATTTTCTCTATTACTGGAGGTGTTTGTAAGAAGACACTATTAGTGATAAGACCGCATTTTCGTTTTTGTAAATGTAACATCCGCTCTAGCATAGTGGTGGGAGTAGTCACCTAAAACACCGACGGTTGGCGGGATCGATTCCCGCTCGCTGAATAATACAAATATTTCTTTCCGCTTTGGATGTCTGTCCTTGTGGGTCTCCCCACCGTGCCTTCAAGCTTCCAGAAGCCGTCGATCCTGGCTGTTATCACAAATACATGATAGCACTCATTACTCATAGTAGGAAACGTATCCACAACCCACAGGTGGTGGAGCTTACTCCAACCTTCTCCTACATTGAGAAAGAAGCCTATGCCTAGCAGTGGCATGTTACAGGCTTAATGCGAAAAGTAAACATATCTGGTTTTCATTTGTGTAATTTAAATGTAAGGCATTAAATAAATTAATAAATAAAGTATTAAAACATCAATTAACACGGCAGTAAACTAGGTTGTACATTCAATGGATGACAATACAGGATTGAACAACTTGCGACTACCGTATATATAGAAAGTCCTTACTTTGATCCAGACTTAAATATTTTTAAATTATCTGCTCGTTTTTAGTCAATTATTCCAGAAATCTATAAATCACAAATTTTCTTACAATATCTTCAAACAAAGTCCTCAGACTTACTCTAATAAAAATCCCATAAAAGTATATAATGTTCTATGTAATATAATGTATCTCTATAATAAAAGACATTAAAAGACATAACCCTATAGTTGGCAAGAAGTTTTTTCTTAAAATTTTATAATTTTTTGAATTGATTATAGTTCTAGGTACATAGAGGACAGGTGAAAAAATAATAAAAAAAATTTACACTATTTAGTTTTATTATTATTAATAGTATCTTATAAGATACATTGCCAAGTATACGTCCAAATATCAATAAAAAATTAAGTATCCACACGGATACACTGTCAATGTAACAACATTATTCTTTAAACATTTAAAACTTTACAAAATAACGAGATCACATTAAAATATGTAACATTTTTCAACATATTATTTATTCAATCGATGTAAAAAAAGTTATCAAAGCACATAACTTTACATGCGGGTTGGCGAATGGGTTGTTTTTAATATATTGCTTACGAGTTTCTGCTCTGGTACCTTTATGAGGCACCATCATCTCACGATTCAGTCTGTAATATCCCACTGTTGGGCATAGGCCTCTTCCACATGTAGGAGAAGGATCGGAGCTTAATCCACCACGCTGCTCCAATGCGGGTTGGCAGATATATTCCCTACTATGAGTAACGATCGCTATAAGGTGTACATGATAACAACTGTGACTGACGGCTTAACGTGCTCTCCGAGGCACAGTGGGGAGACCCACAAGGACTGCACAAAAACCCAGACCACGGCAAATATCTGTATGGCCAATACAAATGTTTGTCATGTGTGGGGATCGAACCCGCAACCGCAAGCGCAACAGCCACAAACCAGTGCTGTAACAGTTGCGCCAATGCGGCGTCAGTAGTACGCAATAGGCGTTAATCCTATATTCAAGCTCTCAACCAAACCGTCTGCGATTTCAGCTACACTAGCGAACCTTTTGTTGCCCATTTGGGTTCAAGTTTCTTGATCTTTTTTGCGGCTTTCTCTTCGTTACTACAACTCTAGATTTAGACCGAGTACCAGTGCCAGGTGACGGTACGCTCAGTGGCACGTGTTCAGAGGTTCTCGGTGCAATGGATCGTAGTGATATACTAGATATGCTAAATGGTGATGGTACCTGTTGATAGTTTCCCAAAGCGGTGGGACTCGGGGAAGGCTCAGGTGGTGATGTTATTAGTAATTACTTGCAAAATGGATGAAGATCCAGTGATTAATGACGAAGACTGGAAAGTTTGTAATGATGTTGATGATGTTGCTAGAACCACATTCAAATCTTCATCTTTGTTATCTGAGTCGAGAATCTTTAGTTTTTAAAACGAGGACGGCAATTATGGCGATGTAGAGCTGCTGTCTGATACGTTAGTTCGAAGCGTGGAAGGCTGGTGAAATTGTAACTCATCAGATGATAAGTCAGTGTCGTTTTAGAAGAGATATCTACACCCATAAAAACACATTTTTATCAAATCAGCTACAGATATTAGGCTTTAAATTTTACTACATATTTGACAGTGTATCCACACAGATACATAACAAATAAAGCGTAATTTGTAGCCAGACGAGCAATGTGCATCAGGAGATACTATCACAAAAATGTGTTCTTTTCATGCTCTTCTTACAGTATTATAACATAAAAAAGCATTTTTACATAAAGTAAAATCTTTAATCTACAAGATAAGCAACTTTTTTGATCCAATTACGACTAAATAATATTAAATATCTATATTTTTTACCATGCGTGCAGTAGACGCGTACACCCTGTCTGCCATTTTGCAATTTACTGCCAATTTGTGGCTACCAGAAATAGTCTAGTATTTTTACACTACTAAAGCACAAAAATATCCACTATTTTAGTTGTTTAGTTATAAATAATGTGACTTCCGACGGGTGTAATAATTTTTTTGGTTTAACGTATCCGCCAGGATACAATGTCAACTATAGGGTTAAAATGTAACTTAGGCTACTTTTATTTTGGTTTTATTATAACTGCGAACTGAACAATAACTTTTTATTAAATTCCACGCGGACGAAGTCGCGGGCACAGCAGCTAGTTATCAATAACCAAGAACGGAAACTGAAATGCTAAATGGATACTCAGTAAACATTATCTCAGTCTCCAGACGTATCCTTCAGAAACCGCTGCCGCTTTATTGCCATTCGCTCAGTAAAATACTGAGGATCGATCTTAAATTGCTAGCTTCCTCAACCACAGTACTTACCCATTCAGTTTCCGTTGGAATAACTTGAATTATTTTGATTTCTATTCTTGAATAATTCAATTTGAAGTACGATCATAAGTAAAAAATATGGTATTACAAGTTGAGCATACAATAACTAAAGTGATGAAATTTAAAAAAAGTCAGAATACACCAGAAAAAAGTAATAGTAGTAAATGACTTTCATCTTTTTTTAATTTAATTTTATTTAAATACTAGCTGACCCCGCAAACGTTGTTTTGCCATTTACGTTATTAACCCCCCCAACACCCTCTTGTGAGTGGAATTTTGTAAAATCCATTCTTAGCTGACCTCTACTTGGCGAAAGGAATATTCCTATCAAATTTCAAGTCTCTAGGCCTTATGGTTCCAGAGATATCGTGATGAGTCAATGGGTGGAAATCTCTTTTATGTATATAGAAGATTTTATTTTTAAACATCAAGGATGAAAGTGCAGTCATTTCGAATTTTAACATGTTTTTTAATTTTTTCGAATATGAAACAAACTATTGAATAATTTGGATAAGTTGTTTTTGTAATCGCAAAACGAATAAAAATACCTTAAAAAAACTCTTCAATTTTATCACAGCAATTTTGTCACTGTTGTTTGTTATTGCTGTGCTGTGTGGTTACGGCACTAAAGAATGTAGCCACCCCCTCTCTTCCCGTGGGTGTCGTAAGAGGCGACTAAGGGATAACACAGTTCCACTACCACCTTGGAACTTAAAAAGCCGACGGATGGCGGGATAACCATCCAACTGCTGGCTTTGAAATACACAGGCCGAAGACGGGCAGCAGCGTCTTCGGTGCGACAAAGCCAGCCCTGCGGTCACCAACCCGCCTGCCCAGCGTGGTGACTATGGGCAAAACACATGAGTTCGCGTCATAATGTCGGGCGCGAACTTGTGGAGGCCTATGTCCAACAGTGGACTGTGATAGGCTGTAGTGGTGGTAGTGGTGTTTGTTATTTCACAGAAATTTTGTCAAGTTTGTTTTCAAATTGTATTAAAGTACCACTATTACACACTCTATTTAAGGTTAAAGAAACTGAACCGAAGCAATAAATAAAGTATGAAGTAAATCCGAATCATAACGAGGCGGGACGCTGTAATCCTGTAATAAGTTCGCTGGAACCCCACCTGGGTTCCATAATCAAGAACAACTTGTATTAATCGTCTATTTGTATACACACCGCCCTCCTAACATAAATAAATTATTTTTAATGGTTTCTCAATATTTTTATTCAACTAGATTATAAGCACACAATTTCAAAAAAAAATAGAGCGTAATAAGTAGGTAGGTATACATAAAAAAACGGACTGGACGTGTGCTGTTCCAACTTAAAGTCTTAAAGCTTATTATATACATAAATTTTTTTAACACTAAGCATGTAATAATTTTGTTCGTTATAAAAAATTTAATTTAGTGAGTCTTCGCATTTTCAAGATTCAAAGAAAGAATGCTAAAATACTAATTTTGAAACGAGAACAATTTCAACAAGTCTTCAATTCATTTTAAACAAGTAAACTCGACAACATAAATGTTTATTATAATCACTATGAAAAGGCAAAGTTTCTAGCTCTGTTGTAGTCGTAAATAATTCTCTTACAACAGCCATTCTTCACAGATTGTTAAATACAAGACCTGACCCGGTTCGGAGCATACAATGTGGCTTTCTTATCTACCTGATAAATACGTTGTTGACACGCGATGCCACTGCGCCGACCATCGATCAGCTTGCCTAGTATTTATCTATGCTATGCGGTTCCTTCACTTTATGCGCGCCTGGTACCTTGCATGCAATGCAAAGAAGTTAAATTATTGTGTAAAGTATGTACGAAAGCGTGTTTGTAAATAAGTAACATAATTATATTTGGAACCTAGAAATTATTTTCTATTGTTTACGCGAATTTCACTTATTATAATGAAACAACTTTTTCGGATTTTATCTCTGGAGACTCTCGTCTTCCCGTGACCATGGTTGCTGTAAAGTATCCGAAAGGTTGGGCATCTAAAAAACTTAATAAACCGCGATAAAATCCGAAAAAGTTACTTCATTATAATTAGAAATTATTCTTTTATCGAACAAAAAAATAGTTGTATTTAGGAAAGTTTAAGATTACATAACTCTAATATTAATAAACTAGCTGACCCCGCAAACGTTGTTTTGCCATATATACATATGTTATTAACCCCCGCAACCCCCTCTTGTGGGTGGAATTTCATAAAATCCGTTCTTAGCTGACCTCTACTCGCTGACAGGAATATTCCTACCTCAAGTCTCTACGCCTTATGGTTCCAGAGATATCGTGATGAGTCAATGGGTGGATATATCTTTTATATATAGAAGATAGATATATATAGATTTTAAGTCTGTATTTTAAAAACTCAACGATAATACATCAATTATCTGACTACGTAAATTAATCTAATTAAAGTAAATGAATCGACAATGTTTTGATACACTATTCCTTACTAGGCGATCGGAATGCAGCGCGAACCCGATCGCTCACTGGCTGGGTCGCCATGTAAAGGATGGGTGTTGCGAATAATAAGAGAATATGTAGATACTTCACTGGTCCGATTTATTATGTTCTAAATACACGAGATATTATTACTTATATGCTAAGACAAACATTGTACGTAAATAGTTATATGTATACATTACTACACTACAATGACAATTCATCAAAACAATCTCTAAACCATCTTTATGATCAACAAAACGTACGAAACTGCGAAAAAATTATCATTTAATTGGTCTAACAGAATAATAGACTACTTAATATTAATCATTTCCATTATTGGACATCGTTAATTAGATCGAAATAATACGTTTTATTATGATCCGCAAACCCGCGTGGTGGATTATGGTAAAAGTGGGTAAGGTCAATTAATCCTTCTCCTACGTGAAGAAAGAAGCCTATGCAGCAGTGGGATACTACAGGCGGAATTGTCGTCAATTGATTATATCCGTAATTGTAATTGACTAGCTGTTACATCTCGTCATAAAAATACAATATAAAAATCGTACCTTCTTCACAAGAATGTAGTTATAAATTTTAATATTTAGCAAAGAGTTTAAATAATGATTTTTTTAACATACAACGACGAAACTTTAATTTTATAATTCTTTTTGTACATTAAGTCAATGTAAATTCAAATAATCCTGTTAAATAAACGGTAAAAAAAGGCTGGTTTAAAGTAGTATTTATCTTTACTAGTGGTCGCCCAGCAGTGATCGAAATTCGACCATAATTAATTTTTTAAGTTTAAACATTAAACAAAAGAGTATACATATTTATAAGCGTGTTTGTGTCAAATACACGGTAGTGTGTGTAATGTTTTTTTTTTTTAATTGATTTAATGTAATTTTATGCATAATTTTAAAAAAATAGCATTCTGCACTCCTTGTCTATGTTAACTACAAGTGTGTGAGATTTCATACTACATCGTCCGCGCAGTTTTCGTAAAAAGAGGTACAAAGTTTTTGCTTCACGTATTAATATACAGTAGATAGACAAGTGGAATTATATAATATTAAATATTGTTGATATAAAAATAACGCATTTAAGCCGTTTATTGTGAATTGTGGTACAAAGTTTTCTTTATTCAACTGTATTTTTGTTCGGAGAAGTTTTTAAAAAATAAAATAGTCAAGATTAATCCATATCTAGTATTTGGCAATTCGGGATCATTACAATTTTACGGTGACGTATGATTAAAATGGTAAACGACATATGGTAACTAATTTCTGAATGGAGCAAAAATTTCATCTAGTAAAATGTTACGGATTGTCGTACAAAAATATTTATGCTTTTATAAATGGGGTTTTTGCTTTGTAACATAAAATTTGTTTGCAGTTGTTTACTTAGGGAATCCCTAATGCGAGTGAGAGTGTTGAACGAGTGCCGTACAACTGTTGCTAAGTAATATACAACAAAAATTTATTCTACATTAGCTGACCCCGCAAACGTTATTTTGCCATATATGTTATTAACCCCCGCAACCCCCTCTTGTGGGTGGAATTTCGTAAAATCCACTATTAGCTGACCTATACTCGGCGAAAGGAACATTCCTACCTAATTTCAAATCTCTACGCCTTATGGTTCCAGAGATATCGTGATGAGTCAATGGGTGGAAATCTCTTTTATATATAGATAGATTTCAAAAGCTACAACTTTTCTCATAATTGTCACAAACACTAGTCTCATAACAAATGTACGCCAAAATACATAAATAAAAATGAAACCGTATTTTTTAAGATGTACCTATTCCTAAAGAAAATATACTCGGAATAAACATAAACATAAAAAGTTATATCTTTTTCCGACATTTTCCTGGTCCGTTTGAGCAATTTCGTACTATTCAATCTAAATAGTAAGCTAATTTACCTTCAACTCGACGCTCCATGGAAACGTCCCATAAGCCCTAAACAGTTACCAATAAAGTCACAGGCGACCGGATAGAAATCCGGTTTCCTATACATTCGGTTGGAACACATTGTAACATTCAACAAAGGTCAGAGCTGATTCTTACAAAAGCGATTTCCTGCGATAGCTGGCGTTTTACTTCCATCCATAAAATCACTACGCTCCTACGGACGCTATAAAGCGTTTCCCTCCTGTATATGGAATGAAATATTCAAGCTATTTTGATTCTTCCACCCTTGGAATTAGAATTACAATCCTTTAGACAATTTCATTAAATTTTCTTATGGCCGTCTAGTCAAGTATTTGAAGATAATACTTGAGCAACTAGTGCTCCGACGTTCTTTTCGTTCTTGATCGGCTTAAGGCCTATGCAATATGACGACTTTTTCTTGATTGCTTTTAGAGTAAACTTCGGAATATTTGTTGTAAAAGGTTTGAGACTTTAAATTTTTTTTCTATCAACGATCAAAAAACATTATAGTTTAAAGGCTTTTATTTCTTAAACTGTGTTCTGGCAATTACCATAACGTGTAGGTACTGTTCACAGGCTTGTGTCTCGATTATATCAGTTACTATTATTTTAATGTACTTATGCATTAATAACATATAATAAGTATTCTAATTTTTACTGTGTGAATTTATTTTACGCATTGAATAAAATAAAAAAGTGTAATAAGACCTTTACATTTTGTACCTTTTCTCGATCTGAGAAGCCTCAAGGAGTTCTTTTATCTCCGCTCGTTGACACCGTATCATAATATCTCATGGCTATTATCTTAATTGGATAAAATTAATGTTACCCGTAAATTATTATTCTGAAGATTTTAATATGATGATAAAATATTCAGAATATTAATTTATATGATATATTCACTAGGCTTATGATACTGTTTTGTGTTACAACTGAAGCAGTCACAGTTCCTAGCTTCGAAACAGACAACTAAGTTTTAAGTTATATTTATACCACTATGTTGATAATTCAGTATTACAATATGTCAATTCTCTTGACAAACTAACCAAATGCTTCAAGGATTCCAACATGACGAGCCGGAATATGATCTTCAACACTAAAATTTTTGAAGTGAAACTTCTTTAGGCGCATGAGGAGTAAAATTTGAGCGACCGGTAACGCGGCAACACGCAACGCGGTCAGTACTTAGATGGGTGACCGCCTGAGGACAACGCGTGACGTTGGCTTTTTGTTTTTTTTTTTCAATTCGTTTTTTGTAGTTAGTTTTTTTTTTAATTTGTATGCCAAAGAAGTTTCACTTCTGAATGTGTACATTGTACGCACGCAATTTTTTTTTAGGAAACATTGACGCCTGCTACAAACGGCTCACATAAAGTTAGAAATTTTCAGACAAATTATTGCTGTATACGATGAGAATCACATAAGGATATGTAAAAAAATTCATACAATAGGTAAAGTTAATAAAAAACTACCCTACCCTGAAGGTAATGGATTGCTCGAACCTGACACGAAGTGTTTGTAATTCGTGAATCGTACAAACGCCACTATTTACATTTGTTACCGACGATCACATTGACATTTTCCCGGAACAAAATGAAGTAATAAAACGAAATTGAAAACGATAAGTGTTATTTACTAATGCACGTTCACATTCGGCAATAATAGCACAAATATATTTTTAGAAACATACGACTCTCGTACTTTTATTAAGTTCACATTTCTGTATTTTTAAATATGAAATAAATACGAAAATAATAATGGAACTCTTTTTGTGTTTTGAAAGAAATTTGAAAGTATTTTATCTTTAATTTTTTTTTAATTTATATTATTATGTATATTTGCCTTGTATGGTGAATTTTTAATTTTTATTCTTACAATGAAAAAAATCTGCCTTCAATAAATTTATGTTATTGCTTCAATAAAGTACGCTTCAGCCTGTAATATCCCACTGTTGGGCATAGGCCTCTTTCCTCATGCAGGAGAAGGATCAGAGCTTAATCCACCACGCTGCTCCAATGCGGGTTGGCGGATATATTCCCTACTATGAGTAACGTTAACCGGAACCGACGGTTTAACGTGCTCTCCGAGGCATGGTGGGAAGACCCACAAAGAATGCACAAACATCCAGACCACGGCAACATCTGTATAGCCAATACAAATGTTTATCATGTACGGGGATCGAATACGCAACCGCCAGCGCAACAGCTACGAACCAGTGCTCTAACCGTTGCGCCAACGCGGCGTCGTTTAATAAAGTATTATTCTCATTTTTTTGTATAATTTATATTCATATTATTACGAACAGACACCTAACTATAACAAAAAAATAGTTTGTCGAATACCGTAAGTCGTACAAGAAGTCATTCTTACCTAAAAAAAGAAGCCCTATAAAGTACAATCACATTCAATGGTGTTCGAAACTAAAAAAGTACGATTCGATCTTTTACATCAAAGCCTACACTGACTACTACAATTATAAAAGTAACCATGCTCGTAATTTAAAAACGCACGCTGAATAAACGATTTGTTTGTGAGCCATACGAATGTTGTTTTTGTAAAACTCAATATCGTCCGATGCTATTCCGCATCGTGGAAATTCAAAGTAGGTTACTAGTGTTGTCAGTTTCAGAACTAGATGTAAAATGATCGTTTCCAAATGAAATAAAAAATGGGCTGAACGAAAGAATTTTTTTCAGTGTATGTATTTATAGCTTTTTTATTAAAGTGAGTTGAGAAATTAAAGGTATTCCAGTTTAATATTTAAGTCATAATTTTTTTTCTTATAATACGAAAAAATTAACGAGAAATAGAATTTTACTGTTAAAAATCGGATGACAAATCATAAAGTTATTGGAATGCGTCTACCATTGGCGAAAGGGTGAAGAAAGTTCTACAGAATGATTCCAGCGTATAAAGCACATACATGTAGATACCGCCAACTAACTCTGTGTTTAAAACTGATCTTACGGTTACGACAGTACTGTTTTTATTGGATAAGCTATGTAACATATTTTTGTAATAAAAAGAGTTAAAAAATTATTCGGTAGATTTTCTAAAAGCCTAATAAATATTAATACTAAAGTTTATTTACATCATCCTTAGCGCCTCTCGTAATCTAAGACTGAGTACTCAGAATAAATGGTAATTTATGGAATGCGATATAAGCTACTTTCAAGTATAAATGTTAGAAGAATTGAAATACTAATATATCCATCTACGTATCTTTCTGTGTCTAAATATCTATAAATCCACGTTATTCTACATCTCATAATTATTTTTTCCAGTTGCTCTAAACCAAATGTTTCTTGATATTTTTTAGTTAAATTGCAATATACATGTTTAAAAGAATGAGCTTGTGATAAGAATTATGTTACCATGGCCTATGGACGCGTGTAACACCAGGTGATGCAACACAAGCGCGTTACTGACATCATCCCTGCTGTCAACCCAATGCAACCCTTGGAGCTCTTACTACGCTATTACAACATTACTTGAAAATAATGTCATTTGGTTGTGATCTTCTGTAAGTTTAAGGCACTTTCCCAGTTAGGCTGTCTCTGATTTTAAATAAGATATTTCATACTGAATTTAATGAGAATATGGTAAATAGGCGGTACAGTTATATTGATCTCAATTCAACCCTTACGGTTAAACACGTCTTAATTTAAATTTCTAGGCACGATTAACTAAACGTGCTATTGGTCATCTCATAAACACCGATCATATTTACATAATAATACGTGCCAAATTGTACCTTATCTTGTACCATTAAAGCACATAACTATTTGAAGGAAATTCCTATTTCGAACGTGTTGCTTCCAGTACAATCAAATTATTCAAATTATTGACAGTGTACGACTCGAATAAATAAAACGTCCGGTCAATATTTCTGAGAAACATTGTTGATATAAGGGATGCAATATTTTTGAATCGACTAAACTGTTCTGTATTTTGTTTTAATGCTTTTATTAAATTTTTTTGGAACGAAGTTCCTTATCGCGCGGTACACGCACTGAGTGAGATGGGAGCAAGATCGAAAAAAGCGTAACAAGACATTCTCGTCACTTCTTGCTATAGCGCGTTTTTTCTTTCTTTAATTTTATTTATTTACTAGCTTCTGCGCGCGACTTCGTCGGCGTGGACTCCGCTCCTGTTGGTCTTAGCGTGATGATATATAGCCTATAGCCTTCCTCGATAAATGACCTATATAACACTGCAAGAATTTTTCAAATCGGACCAGTAGATCCTGAGATTAGCGCGTTCAAACAAACAAACAAACAAACAAACAAACAAACAAACAAACAAACAAACAAACAAACAACCAACCAAACAAACAAACTCTTCAGCTTTATATATTAGTATAGATTACATGTAAACCATTGTGCTTTTTACATTAATCTTTACATTAAATCATTATGTAGAAATACATATATTTTATTAGAAATTTTTCAATTCAACTTTGTTTATATGATATTACAACATAAACTATGACTGTACAGCAAACGTCTACCAAAATGCGAAAGGAACTTCACTCCGACCGGGGCCCATGGACCCCTCACGCCGTTTTTTTTTTCAATTTTTTTTCCAAATAAAAAGTTTTGGCCTATTAATATTTTGATAAGAAAGAAACGAACTGCGCAAGAAAAGTCACGGACAATAGATAGTAAATAAATATATAGATATATTTATCACTTGGGGTTATCAAAACGCAACCCATGTTGCTTTGATCCTCGTCTCATTTCAATTCAAACAACAATCGTAGAACATCCACAATGTATCGTATCTTACTAATATTTGCAATTATCTCTTTGTCGATTGGACATTTGTGTCAAAAGAAAACACCATCTTGGAAAATCAAAAATCAACCTCATTGGAAATACCGTAACGTAGACAGAAGTCGCAACCTCCCTGAAAATGATTTATCCAACATTGGTCTAAAACTTATCGACTTAGAAGAATCTCTTCAAATCTACTGCAAAAATAACGGAAACCATAGTGTAACTGAAGTCTACGGCTCGGATAATTATATCCTCAAATATGATATACCAGAATACGAAAATTCTAATATCACTATTACTATATATGCTCGTCTGTTAGAAGTAAACGCTGAGAAGTTGGATAAAGATGGAAAGAAAGAGGTGTTTAAAGACGTGAGACTTTTACCTGACATTCTGAACCTCGAGGAGGCAAAGTGGAGCTTTGAAAGTAAATTATTAAAAATATTCATACCTTACAAAATAGTGTTCGGTACAAATACAGTTAAAGATTGTGGAACATTGAACAGGAATATAATTAACGTACCAGTTATGGCTGATGATATTTCAAAAAAAATTGTCTTCAGATCAGCAGATGATAGCGATAAAGACAATAAAGTAAATGCGGAGATCAAATTGCCCCAAACAGTTCATTAACCAAAGTTCACTTGTCCTTTGTACGATTGGCCATATTTATCTAAATTTCGCTGAATTTGGTCATTCATCTTATCGCATTCACTAGTTTTATTTGTTTATTTTTTGTTTCAAAGTGAGTACCACCTAAAAATTCCTGTATAAAAAATTCATTACCATCAACTCTGTGATAATAATCAATATAACTCAATGAGTGTTAATATGATAGAAAAATATTGTTAATAAAAATAATATTAATTGAAACAATTTTTAATTTATCTTCTACAATACTGTTTTAAAACTAAAATAGTTTTTTAAAATACCAAATAAGTTTTATTTATACTTCTACTATTTTGAAGTTAGGCCAAATTGAAAAAATTACAACAATCCTGATTTTTTTTTTACCATAAATTAAAAATATCTTTATATCTTGTACCTCCAAATATGATTGAACTAAAGATAGTACATAAGGAAATTTTTATATAATTTCATTCTTATCTTGAATTGATGTAGCGTACATGTACTGTAGTGTAAGTTTATCGTCACTCGTTTAAGAAGTACTATTATGTTATAACTAGCTTCTGCGCGCGACTTCGTCGGCGTGGACTCCTCTCCTATTAGTCTTAGCGTGATGACACATAGCCTATAGCCTTCCTCGATAAATGGGCTATCTAACACTGAAAGAATTTTTCAAATCGGCCCAGTAGATCCAGAGATTACCGCGTTCAAACAAACAAACAAACAAACAAACAAACAAACAAACAAACAAACAAACAAACAAACAAACAAACAAACAAACAAACTCTTCAGCTTTATATATTAGTATAGATATTATTGTAAATACAAAGTTTAAAATTAAATCTTATTTGTTTTGTGTGTTTTTAATTAATGTTTTTTTTATTTAAGTGAAACCTCTTTAGGCGCATGAGATCGCGCAGAGGTCGCTCTGGGGACCATTAATTATGATAGAAACGTAAAAATATTTATTGTAAATAATTGGTTCTCGCGTTATTTTGCTATCATCTTTGAAAAATTGGTTGGTTGATCTTTGGAAAGCATACGTTTACATAGTCTTCGGTCTCGGTTATTACCATAAACATTCAATGACATTTATTATTGTTAGGCATGCTGCATTTTTTTATATAATTAGTTCACAAACAAACTTACGATCCACCTGGTGGAAAGCAGCTTCCGTATACCCTATAGAAGCCAGCAACACCAGGAGCATCACAAGTGCGTTGCTGACCCTAACCTCAACACTCCCCATCAGCTCTGGCCACCTTACCCACCACGGGAACACAGAACTACTTGAGAGCAGTGTTATTTAGCTGTAATCTTCTGTAAGGTACAAGTACTTCCCCAAAAACGGACTACTTCAGATTTTGGACAGGATATATGCTCAGTCTTTATATTGGATAGAGAATGTCTATGATTCCATAGTAACTCTAACTGTGTCTTCTGTCTAATATAAAGCAGGTTTTCACCCAGCAGTAAAATTATTTCAGGCTGACATGATAGAAAATTTAAATAAAACCGTTAAAAATAATTGTAAGTAGGAGGAAATTTTTAAATCATCGAACGAGATTGCGACATAAGAGCGATTTTCAAGAACTACTTTGTTTGCTGAATATGTTCTTTTCGAATAAAACTTATGTAGTTGTGTTTATGCATAAAGTTTACTTAAAACATAAACTATATTTGTAAGTAGGACCTGATATTTAGATAACGACAGAGTAAAAGACGTCCCGAGAGCGCACGCGAGCGCCGGAGTGTCCTCACCTTATTTCCTTTGCAACCGCGTACTGTTTGAATCCTTAACAATGCTTTGAAGTGGACAGTCTTATATATTTATCTCGTATACCTAGCTATTATTTCGTTTAAAAATGTGTTCTATGTATAATATATGTATATATATTGGTTGTTCATTACGTGATAAGAAAAAATTTGCGACATTTTAAAACTGAACAACTTCAAACATAAAGCAAAGACATAAATATCGACCACGAAATCATGAATTATAGTAACTTAAGGTCCAATTTCATTTCCACCTAAGGGCCTATGCAAACCACGTTTTTTAAACGCGCCGTCGACGCGCGCTTATAAAAACGCGCGTCGACGGCGCGTCTGTATCGATGCACACGCGCGTCAACGGCGCGTTATGAAAACGCGCGTCGACGGCGCGCTTGAATCCTACAGAGCAATTTGTTGTCGTTTGTATCGATTAAAACGCGCTTCATCTGTATCGCTACACACGCGCGTTTACATCGCGTCTGTATCGCTACACACGCGCGTCAACGGCGCGTTTAAAAAACGTGGTTTACATAGGCCCTTAGACGCTATTTTTTACGATTCCATTTCTTACTAGTGATTGACACAACCGAAAGCCATCAAACCCAAAAATTGAATTTTCTCAAACGATGACGGATTCAATTTCCGTTTGACATAAATAAGATACAGAAGTATAATAGTCCATTGAAAAGTTACATTTGGGGTTGCGTTTGTCAGAGGACGCAATTTTATTTTTTAGATATGAAGGGGGGGTTAGTCTAATGTTAAATCCAAGTTTGTGGGTTTGTAGTCCTTGTGCAACGGCCACCATCTTGAAAAAAGAGGTTCAAATGATTTTTATGGTTTATCTGCCAAACTATAAGTCTCACAAAAAAATTATTAAACATTTTTTGTTGCAAATAAAATTATCTACAACTTATGTTCAGTAACTTTTAGTCGTAGAATCATAAATAAAAAAGTTATAAGTGAAAAACCATAACAATTTAAGAGAAAAAAATCTATTTGTCGATAAAACTTTTTTTCTAATCGTTTTACAAAAAAATAATATCAGACCATTTTTATAGACAATATTTTAAGGAACAATTTTTATCAGGAACATTTTTAAATTTATTTATTATTTAAGGTTTTACAACGCTGCGAAACGAATACTATTCTTCAGTATTTGTAACTATACATGAATACTCGTATATTTTGGGATAATTTTTAATCACCTTGTTATTTTTTTATGATGATCTTATTAATTATTGATAGTTAAATATTGTTAATATATAAATAATTCTTGATTTAACACTCTACCTACGAGGTGGAGTCTGGAGGCGCGTTTTTTTACACGCGTGATTTTCTAAATCACAACTACTCTGTCCTCGGTCTTTTTGATGGACCAAGCTGCGGCTCAGCGGCTGGTTGGCTTACTATATAAAATACTTGAGGGGGAACCGGAGAGCAAGAAGTGTGAAGTGGTTTTATGTACGGAGACCTTATTGCGTATAACTTGCTATTTCTCCATGCTTTTTCAGGATGTGACACAATTTCAGGTGCTTACAATATGGGTAGACTCAAATTTCTGAAAACCCTGGAGAAACATCTAGAGTTAGCAAGTGGAACGGCGTTGTTCCTCAACAAGAGAGTGGACCTTGCACTGCTCACTATCATTGGTGAACGTTTTTTTTTTATCATTATTTATGGGGAGACTTGCAGCAAAATAATGGAGCTCTCGAAATTAATTGAAGAAAATGATTTACACACATTTTGAAATTTACGCCACTTTCTTCTTCGGTTCTCCCTCAAGTATTTAATATAGAAAGCCAACCAGCCCCTCGCCGCAAGATCGAGGACAGTAGTTGTGATTTAGAAAATCACCGTGGATTATGCCTACTGCGGATACCACGTAAAAAAAAAAACGCGCCTCCAGACTCCACCTCGTAGGTAAAGTGTCAAATCAAGAATTATTTATATATTAACAATATTTTACTATCAATAATTAAAAAGATCATCATAAAAAAATAACAAGGTGATTAAAAATTAGGGCAAATCATGAATATTTATATTTATATTCACGTATTGTTATGAATACTGAAGAATAGTAGTCGTTTCGCAGCGCTGTAAAACCTTAAATAATAAATAAATTTAAAAATGTTTGTAATAAAAATTGTTCCTTAAAACACCGTCTATAAAAATGGTCTGATATTATTTTTATGTAAAATGATTTAAAAAAAAGTTTTATCAACAAACAGATTTTTTTCACCCAAATTTTTATGGATTTTCACTTATAACTTTTTTATTTATGATTCTACGACTAAAAGTTACTGAACATAAGTTGTAGATAATTTTATTTTCAACAAAAAATGTTTAATAATTTTTTTGTTAGACTTATAGTTTGGCAGATAAACCATAAAAACCATTTGAACCTCTTTTTTCAAGATGGTGGCCGTTGCACAAGGACTACAAACCCACAAACTTGGATTTAACATTAGACTAACCCCCCCTTCATATCTAAAAAATAAAATTGCGTCCTCTGACAAACGCAAGGTAAGCCCAAAAAAATGTAACATTTCAATGGACTATAATTATGTCATTGATATTTGATATGATCCAATAAAATACGTAATAAGGGAAGCCACGTTCAACTAAAGACAATCACGGTTATCGACGAGACCAACGAAAGATTATTGAGTTGAGTGTGAGGCATTTATTATTAGTATTAATGTGCTATTGCTATTATAACAATATTAAATACGAAGATATTATTAATTATAAGCAATATCTATTTGTTAAAAACTCGTTATTATATAACTCACACTACGGGGTAGACTTAATATGTATTTTTTTTTTGTATCTAAATGTTTTTTATAGAAACCTTTATTATTTTATAATAACCTTTATTATATATATTAAAACCTTTATTATTATATAATATTGATCATTATGGAAACTATAATAAATAATAATTAAACAGTTTACACGCTACTTTATGGACGCAGCCAAGTTACGACATGAATCAAGTATAGTAAAGTGTTAGATTGTAGATACTACATTAGTGTAATAGAAACAGAAATTATTATCTGTAAGAACCTATAGTAGTATGTAAAAGTCCGGCCACCCAGAAGTTACGACATCAAGCAATACGGAATATAAAAATGGAATTACCATTTTTTTTGTATTTCTTTGGAAAATGCTCTAACACTCTCGAACTGGGAACTTGAAAAAGGGTGAAGAAACGTTAAATGTGAAAATGTTCTATATTTAATCCATATATTCTTTACTTCCAAGGATAAAGAAAAAACGTTTCAAGCGATACAAGGTATCAAAATATGCAAAATACCCATAAAATATACACGTAGAATAGGAGATTAACGTTGGAGAAAACGTATAAAACCTCTTTGCACAACGGGAAAAGGTCACGTACAGAGTATCGGAAGTGCTTTTCTTTAATAATTGATTAGAATTTTACCCGCTAATATAAGAAGTATCGGTTTGTTATTTTATATTTATATCGATTGATCAATCTCGTATTCCGGTTCGTGAGTTACTTTTATGCCTTTTTGGCTGTAATCTATATAATATATAAAAGAGTAACCCACCCATTGACTCATCACGATATCTCTGAAACCATAAGGCGTAGAGACTTGAATTTTGGTAGGAATATTCCTTTCGCCGAGTAGAGGTCAGCTAAGAACGGGTTTTACGATATTCCACCCCTAAGGGGGTTAAACGGGGGTTGGAAGTTTGTATGAAAGTCCTATGTTTTTGAAGTAAGAGACTTGAAATTCAAAATGTATGCTCTATAGATGGTGTTGAGGTGTACTAATAATGTATTTTGAGAAATCAACCCCCTTTTGGGGTTAAAACAGGGGATGATAGTTTGTATGAAGTCCAATGAAAATTACACTTACAAACTTAAAATTTGGCAGGTAGGTTTCTAATAGTGAGTAGACATCCGCTAAGAACGGGTTTTGCGAAACTCCACCCCTAAGGGGGTAAAACGGGGGTTGGAAGTTTGTATGAACGTCCTATGTTTTTGAAGTAAGAGACTTGAAATTTAAAATGTACGCTCTATAGATGGTGTGGAGGTGTACTAATAATGTATTTTTAGAAATCAACCCCTTTTGGGGTTGAAACAGGGGGTGGTAGTTATATGTGAGCGAGATGAAAACTTAAGTATAAGTGTATTATTTGCATCACAAAAATAATTAACGCCCAACGAAGTGGGCACGGGTCGGCTAGTTATTTTATAAGTTGGTAAAGAATTTTTACGTATGATTTATGTCATGCTCTTTGTAGAAAATTTTTCAATTTTAATATTTTGAAACAAAATTAAGTCAATTTACTTAAATTGCTTGAAACAAAATTAAGTCAATTATAATTAAATTTATTAAATAATATTTAATAGCCATTAAACTCACAGATTACCTATAAAGAAATAGTTTTCATGTTTTGACTTATTTATGCGTCTCATCTCGTCTGGTCTATCCAAACTGTTACTTCGTTATATTGCTATAATGAGCCCTGATATTTACAGTATTCATAATTTCATTTGAAATCAAAACAAAGTTCAAAATTTAATAAATCAAAATAAAATAGTTTTATTAAATAAATAAATCTATACTAATTTATATAAAGCTGAAGAGTTTGTTTGTTTGATTGTTTGTTTGTTTGTTTGAACGCGGTAATCTCTGGATCTACTGAGCCGATTTGAAAAATTCTTTCAGTGTTAGATAGCCCACTGATCGAGGAAGGCTATATGCTATGCGTCATCACGCTAAGACCAATAGGAGAGGAGTCCACGCCGACGAAGTCGCGCGCAGAAGCTAGTAATTAGATAAATGTAAGCAAAAGAATTTTGTGTGGAAAGTAATCTTCAAATATCGTTCTATTAAAATCTATTTCTTTTTTTTTCTTTTTTTTATATTACGGTACAATATTCCAAACCCTTTACAAGAAATTTATAAAACGTGACAAACGAACCGAAAAATTATAAGTAATAACTTACTAGAATTACAAATAATGAATTATCTATACAAATAAATAAAATTGGAGTGTCTGTTTGTAATATTAAAATAACAACTTTTTACTAAATGCATATGGATGTATATACGGTACATATACCAAAATAACATTTTTTACAATTTTTGTCTGTCTGTCTGTCTGTTTGTTCCGGCTAATCTCTGAAACGGCTGGACCGATTTTGACGGGACTTTCACTGGCAGATAGCTGATGTAATAAGGAGTAACTTAAACTCCTTTCATTTTAGAAATTTATTTATTTTATAACTCAGCGAACTGAACAATAACTTTTTTGTTCAATTCCACGCTGACGAAGTCGCGAGCACAGCTAGTGTATCACGATCACGATCACGATTCAGCCTCTAATATCCCACTGTTGGGCATAGGCCTCTTCTCCATATAGGAGAAGGATCGGAGCTTAATCCACCACGCTGCTCCAATGCGGGTTGGCGGATATATTCCCTACTATGAGTAACGATCGCTATCAGGTGTACATGATAACAACCGGGACCGACGGCTTAACGTGCTCTCCGAGGCACGGTGGGGTAACCCACAAGGACTGCACAAACACCCAGACCTCGGCAAACATCTGTATGGCCAATACAAATGTTGTCGTGTGCGGGAATCGAACCCGCAACCGCCCGCGCAACAGCCAATCGCAATCCAGTGCTCTAACCGCTGCGCCAACGCGGTGTCTAAATATATTTTAATAATTCAAAACTGTTTCTGTGATAAATCGGGTTGTTCTGTATCGGTAGTGAGACACCTGGGTTACAATAACTCTTAGCTGTACCCCGCATCGAGTGAAGGATTATGTTTACCGCCATTAAAAATATGTAAACTATGAAACTTATGCGTGACACTGATCGATGGGAACCGTGTAATATAAATTACATTTTAACACCCATCCTTCCAGTGTTCAATATTTAAACAACATTTTAAATTGATGAGAATTTTCTTCGGTCGGTAGGTCGTAAGCACGTGCTACCGTTTCTTATAATTAAACAAATAACATTGTTTTAATAATAATAATCTATGTTACCGGTCGCTCAAATTTTACCCCTCATGCTCCTAAAGAAGTTTCACTTCAAAAATATACACAACTATTTTTTCACGATATATAAAATTTAATAGATAATAAAGTGTTGTACTCAAAGTATTGTCTGCACTTAATACGTAGCGTAAACTATTAGGTAAGTTTCAAGTAAATCTAATCAACAATATTTCCCCAACAAACTTACACCCATCAGTTAATCCTTTGGAGATTGGTTTTAGAGTCCTTTGTTAGCGGATGACGTCACTTGAAGCCTTGAGTGAGGTTTCAAGATTTTCAACTTTTAGACTTAAGTTCTAAATATTAAACGGAAAGTCTGTGATACCTATCAGAATACTATGTATAATGTTATAAACATTCATCATCATCTCCCCTGCCCTTATCCTACTTATACATATAGGGTCGGCACAACATGTTCTCCTTTTCCACTCCTCTCTATTATTCGTCACTTCAACGCATACTCCTTTCTTTCTCATGTCCTCACAGTCCTCACTCACACAATCCATCCATCGCTTTCTTGGCCTGCCGATCGCTCTTCGTCCTTCGACATTCATCCCTAACATTCTTTTACCAATATAGATTTAAAAAAAAAATTAGGAAAGAATATCCTACAGACAGGAATAGGAGAGAATATCAACAACCACTCATTAAGTGTCCTTGTAGATCTCCCCGCCGTGCCTCGGAGAGCACGTTAAACTGTCAGGCCCGGTTCCGGTCACATATACTTGATATCGATTGTTACTCACAGTACGGAATATATCTACCAACCTGCACAACCAGAGTAGCGTGATGGATTAAGCTCAAATCCTTCTCCTACATGAAGAAAGTCCAGCAGTGGGATGTTACAGCCTGAATCGTGATCGATCCTAAAAGGTTCCAAACTACAAATTGTATATATTTACTTCATCATCATAAGGCCTGTAACATCTTGACAGATGATTTAAACAGTGTCTGTGTTTTTTATGCGACATCGCCGTTCGTGGCTGAATAAGCCAATCCGTGAATAACACATCCGTCCACACTTTGGACACGCGTATTGGGGATTCATCGGTGGAGGAGCCCCCTCGCGATTGTGTCTCTTGGCACGCTTTTGAGCTAGGTCTTCGAACCAGGCGCTATCGTGGGTTTTGCAACCCATGGAGATGGTCTTCCGCCACGCATTGCGGTTTGATGCTAGGTCTTCCCAAGAGTTGCGATCGATGCTAAATGCAGCCATGTCTCGTTTAGCGCAATCTTTGAAACGTAGCATGGGTCTCCCTACGTTACGCTTTGCAAACGCAATTTGGCCCAGTAAGGTTTGTCTGGGCAAACGCGCACTGCTCATTCGGTGCACATGTCCCAGCCATCTCAGGCGTCTCTGTTTGAGAAGCGCGGTAACGCTAGGAAGCTGTGCAATCCCCAGCACTCTCTCATTTGTTACTCTGTCCTTCCATGTGATGTTAAGTATGCTACGCAGACAGCGCATGTGGAAAGTGTTAAGTCGTCGTTCTTGTTTGGCGTACGACGTCCAGGTTTCAGCCCCGTACAAGAGTATGCTTAATACGCAAGTTTGGTAGACTATCATCTTAGTCTTTGTGGTAAGGTGTTTGTTATTCCATACTCTTGTACGGAGCCTGCCGAACGTCGTGGCCGCCTTGCCGATGCGGATATCAATCTCTCCGTCGACGGAAAGATTGTTCGACACAGTTGACCCCAAGTAACAGAACTTGTCGACTACTTTCAAGGGTTCACCTTCCAGCAAGATAGAAGGCTGGTAGGTGTAGCCCTGCGCTAGAATTACGGTCTTCGTTGCATTCATGGACATGGAGAACAGCGAACATGCGTATGCAAATTTGTCCAACAAAGTTTGAAGCTCTCCGGGAGTTCTCGCCACGAAGGCTGCGTCGTCGGCAAAGAGCAGACTATCGATATATAAATCCTCTCGTTTACGGGTAGATTTCAACTGAGTGGAATCAAATAATTTCCCATCCGCTCTTGTGTGCAGGTGAACTCCTTGATGTGCATCACCAAAGGCAATTTTAAGCAGCAAGGAAAAAAATATGCCGAACAAAGTGGGTGCTAACACACAGCCCTGGCGAACCCCTCTCCGCATGTCGAAAGCGTCGGACATTTGGCCATTAAAGATAACGGTACCCTTCATGTTATCGTGGAAAGACTTCACCAGCTTAAGCAATTTTGGTGGGCATCCTATTTTCTCAAGCGCGATGTATAGCCCCTCTCTACTCACTGTATCGAAGGCCTTGTTTAAATCAACAAATGCGATCAACAGAGGCGTGTTCTGCTCTCGGCACTTCTCTTGAAGTTGCCGAAGGGTAAAGATCATATCCGTGGTTGACCGCTCAGAGCGAAAACCACACTGGGCCTCAGGATATATCCGTTCAGCAAGACTTTGCAGTTTAGTCAATATGACCCTTGCAAATAGTTTGCCAACAATGCTAAGAAGAGATATGCCGCGGTAAGAGTTACAATCGCCGCGGTCGCCTTTCCCTTTATATAATGTAAAAATATTTGCGTCTCGCATATCCTGAGGAAATCGCCCCTCCTCCCAGCATTTGCCCAGAAAGTTATGTAGGAGTGGTAACACGCACTTGAGTTTCAGGACCTCGGTGAGGATACCATCTATCCCGGGACTCTTATTGCATTTAAGCTGCAGAGCGGCCGTGTGAAGGTCTCCGGCGGTAGGCAGGATATCGAGCTCAGCCATAACTGGTAAAGTCGGAATAAGTTCCACTGCTACGTGGCTGATCTCAGCTGGTTGAGAATAAAGCACTGTGTAGTGTTCTGCCCACCTTCTCAGCAGACGACTGCTGTCGGTTATAATAGAGCCGTCGATCTCCTTCAAAGGAGCCGTTCTCTTCTGTACAGGGCCGATAGCCATTCTAATCCCCGCGTAAACACCGCGAAAGTTTCCTACGTCCGCACAATCCTGGATGTTTCGGCACAGGTTCATCCAATACGCGTTAGCAAACTGGCGACAAGTTCGCTGGAGGAGTGATTTTGCAGTGCAGAGTTCAGCGCGTGTAACTTCGCAGGGATCAAAATGGTAGTTGAGTGCAGCCTGTCGCTTGGAGTCAATTAGAGGCTGAAGCTGATCTAGGTTTTCGAAAAACCAGTCTGGTGATTTAACTTTGCAGTATCCGAAAACTTCACCAGCGGTTTTGGTGAGTAGCTCTTTGATGGATTCCCATTCTACTTCTATAGAAGCATTCACATCCCAAGTAGCTGTCTGAT
Organism: Melitaea athalia; assembly: GCA_905220545.2. Classification (NCBI taxonomy): domain Eukaryota; kingdom Metazoa; phylum Arthropoda; class Insecta; order Lepidoptera; family Nymphalidae; genus Melitaea; species Melitaea athalia. The sequence continues at coordinate 3,335,905 of HG992178.1, read as the reverse complement.
GTCGCACGGTTGAACTAAAAGATTCCACTAACTCAGGATTCCTAGTTTTGGGAACGTTTAAGGTCTTCTGTCCAGGTGTTTTGGAGGAATGAATCTTTTTTGGCGAAAGACGGATTTTGCTAGCCACTAGGGAGTGATCCGTGTCGCATTGTGCGCTGTGGAACGTTCTCGTGTGGGCGACTGCCTTTAGATCCCCCCTTTTGGTTAAGACAAGGTCCAATTGATGCCAATGACCAGACCGGGGGTGCCTCCAGGAGACCTTACGCATTAGTTTTCCTTTAAAATAAGTGTTTGTGACACATAGCTGGAATTTAGAGCAAAACTCTAGTAGACGTTGGCCATTTTCGTTTTGCTTACCCACGCCATGATAGCCAAGGCATTTGGGCCAGGTGGCGTTATCCTGTCCCACACGAGCGTTAAAGTCACCCAGAATATACAGTCTATCCCCGGGCGGTACATTGCGTACAGCGTTGCACAGATCGTCATAAAATACGTCCTTAGACTCCTCAGTCGAGGTTAGTGTAGGAGCGTAAGCGGAAATTAAAGTGACAAAGCCGCATTTAGTGTTAAACCGCAAGACCATTATACGCTCCGTCAGACCCCGCGGTGATTCGATGGCATTTATTAAAGTATTGTGGACTGCAAAGCCCACACCATGTTCTCGATGTTCGTTTGAGTCCTTGCCTTTCCAAAAGAAGGTATAGTTCTGTTCTCGCAATGAGCCCTCATCTGGAAGCCTGGTTTCTTGTAGTGCAGCAATAGAAATGTTAAGGCGTGCAAGTTCCAAATCAATAACAGCTGTTTTACGCAATTGAAATGCGTAATCCGAAGTCTCCGAGCTGTCGGGGAAACCTGTCCTCATTGTACGGACATTCCAAGTACTGAAGCGCATGGAAGTGGTTGCTTTGTTGGTTCCTTTTCGCTGTTTATTCACGGGTGTAAAACAACACAGCACCGTTTGTCGGGTGAAACCCTATGTTCCCAACACCCCAGAGGAACAAACGATGCCGGGACGGACCAGTACCTTATTGACTGGGGGCTGCCCAGTTTGAAGCGGGCGGTAACTGATCAGTGGATCTACGATGGACCCTCCCACTGTCGAGAGTGACCCCTGGTGCCTACACTTACGTCCATTTGTGCTGGCTTAGAACCGGTGACTGTCACTCCCCGTGTTGTTTTCCACGCCGCGGAACGACGTGGGTGAAGTTTCCTCTCCACAGACACTGCATCGCCCGGGACGCATATAGATAACGCAGGGTTGCCCAAGACCTGTGTCATCCTCTCGACCTCTCCAGCTTGACTCGCAGGAATGGCTAGCCAATACGTGCAAAGCCACCGAATCGGTTGCAGGCTGCTGCCGTTTTTCGGATTGCATCCTACTCACGCCTGACGGAGTAGCCAGTTCCGGGTTTGAATTCGGAGTGTCCTTCTCCTAGGAAGGTTGCGAACCAATGCTAAAGACGCCTACCTCGCCATAAGGGGAAAGAAGGAATAATCGGGAAGAAAGGATAGGACAGGATATTGTGGAATCGGGAAAGGTGAGAGGAAAGAAGGGATACTATTGCTTTGCAAGGTTGGGAGTCCGCAATAGTAGCTCGGGAAGCCGGGGTCGCATACCCGTGTATCTTTTTGAACATTCACCGGTCAAGTGATTGCAAAGGATACCCCTGACTGTATAAAGAATTACATATTTACTTATACTCTCTATATTACACTAAATAGACAACGATATCTTGACAAGAGATATCTTTGAAGGACGGGTTTACCGTAAAACGCTAGTCACATCTAGGGCTTACTGAAAAATCCTTTGAATTTAATATCATTCAAGCTTTAACAATAACATATAGTCATTGTAGGAGAGTCTCGTTCATATAACAAAATAAGTCACAATCCTTATAGACTAAGATCCCATGGTAAATTGTTGTAGGTATCGTTTTAACCCTGGGAACCAGCTTCTTATGTTTATTTATGATTAGGAGAATATATATCGACCAGGGTGCCTATCAACATGTAGCCACTAGTACTTTTAATTAAATTTTTGTTAATTGATTTTTGTTAAAAGAATACGTACATAACAAACATTTATGATTTATATATCAAATTAAAGCTAATTTTTTTCTACTTATTATTATATATGGCTGCCTAGTTAAATCTGTCCACAAATAAGCGTTTCTGGCTGTTGAAAATGGATTTACCATTTAAACACCTATTAATTTGCTTACGTTACTTCGCCGTATGCAGAGATGGCGTTGTTTTTGTTTCGAACCTCTTATATTGTAAACATTATGAGCTACATACATTATCCGCTAGATGGCATTGTTTAGAAATAATTTCGATGATGTTTTAATAGAAAGCTGATGTTGTCTTGTGGTCCCATTTATATTTGATCGAGATCTGATAAAAATATTGTAACTGAAGAAGGTTTTTTTTTTTTATTGGCGAGCATTTTTATTCTAACATAAAAACCACGCTGTTTTGGAGTTCGTAATATACAGCGTTTTAAATTTATATTGTTATTTTATTTGTCCATCTAAAAATTATCAAACTAATAAAAAATAAAAAAATAAAAAAAAATAAAAACATAATTTTTAACAAAAAAACCTCAATGTTAGCACTGTATCGTTTATATTGTAACTATAACCTATTATAAATTCAATTTAAATTTTACTTACGGTTTGTGTCTTGCAAAATTCTTCGAATTCTCCTTTATCTTTTTGCTTTAGAATTGTAATTTTTTTAGACACTTTTTATGATATCCAAAAACATTAGTAGATTCTTTTGTTAATATAGTGTCATGATATTTATATTTGTTCTTACGACGAAACAATAACATTAGCGAGCACTTTTTGAATGATTCATTATAAAAGTCGAGTACATTGCTTTTTTCGTTGCACAGAAAACACGACTTCATCTTTATCAATTTAAATTTACGTTAATTAATTAAATATTTTTAGATGCACAAATAAACATCAATTTAAACATAAAACGCTGTGTCGCAACTATTTAGTTGAGAACACTAGCATTCGACACATACGCAACGGCTTACAATAATTGTGTTTGGTCGCAAACGAAAAAAACCGTCTTCAGTTACAAAAGTAATTATCAGATCTCAATCAAATTTAAATTAGACCACAAGACAAACATCAGCTTTCGATTAAAACATCATCAAAATTGCATGAGCTTTCGATTAAAACATCATCGAAATTATTTCTAAACAATGCCATCTAGCGGATAATGTATGTAGCTCACAATGTTTACAATATAGGACGGTTCGAAACAAAAACAACGCCATCTCTGCTTACGGCGAAGTAATGTACGCAAATTAATAGGTGTTTCGATGGTAAATCCATTTTCAACAGCCAGAAACGCTTATTTGTGGACAGATTTAACTAGGCAGCCATATATAATAATAAATAGAAAAAAATTAGCTTTAATTTGATATATAAATCATAAATGTTTGTTATGTACGTATTCTTTTAACAAAAATCAATTAACAAAAATTTAATTAAAAATACTAGTGGCTACATGTTGATAGGCACCCTGGTCGATATATATTCTCCTAATCATAAATAAAGATAAGAAGCTGGTTCCCAGGGTTAAAACGATACCTACAACAATTTACTATGGGATCTCAGTCTATTACATTACTCGTTCGTACTTCGGCTCGGAATTTGTTATAACCAAATGCTTGCTCTTATCTTTGCATAAATATCTAATGTAACATATATAAGCATATTCTAAGAATTATTCTTGTCTGGTTTTGGTTTTCTTAGATTTTGAACTCCAACACTTGCGACAATGTTGCGATAATTCTTAAACATGGCTTGCTTGATTTTGGTTAGTCTAATAAGACAGCAGGAAATATCTGCTCGAATAGAGAAGTACCTCTCAACCATACAGTAGATCACAGCTAAATAATGCAACTCTCAAATAGTGTTTTGTTTCCGTGGTAAGTTAGCAAGAGCTCCTAGAAATGATCTAGGGTACGGTCGGCAACGCGCTTGCGATGCTTCTGTTATTGCAGGCGTTCCTAGGCTTTATTAATCACTTACCATCAGGTGGATAACTTGTTTACCGCCCTTAAATTATAATGAAAATTTTTTTTTTCATTTTTTTTTTCATATTATTATTTTAGCCTATTATATCCGTCTTCAACATACATGTTATAGACTCGAAAAATAATAACACAAATTGGTTTAACAATATAGAGGTGACCCCATCTTTACATACATCGTGGTTTCACTTGAATTCGAACAAAAGTTAAACCCACATAGTTCATAAAATGCAAATTGCAACTGTGCAACTTTTCTGCGGTCTTCTCTTTGTAGTCGATCATATTTTAATTAATGCGATTTGTTTTGTGAAAATTTAATTCACTAAAGATTTATATTCATTTCAATGTGTTCATGAATTAACACTGTGATGCAACGGATTTTGCATGTTGTGTTTTTATTATATAGTGCCGTTTTTTGAATGAATTTTCTTTAATTAGCTTTAGCTTTATGTAATTCTATACACGAAGATTTTTTGTATACAATATTAGCATTGGTCAAATATCATAAAGTAATTTTGTTATATAATTAATTATAAATACGTGTTATCATAGTATATTTTAATTGAAAGTATAATATATTGTTAGGTACAGACTATTTTGTTATTTAAATCTCTAGGTTTATTATCTTTCTCTTTAACATCTGTATTTACTCATCCGCCATTTTGAATCATTATGATATATTTAATAGCTTCTAACCAAAAAAAAAAATCTTAAAATTGGTCCAAAAAAAAATATTTAAGTAAAGTCCATTTTTTTTTAATCCGTCCCTTTTAGTAAACAAACCCCTGTCAACACGTAATTCACGTTTTTTCCGCGTTTATCACTCACTTTCACAACATATTAGCTTACGGACATTTGTAAAACTCCATTTACTATTTATTTCACTAAAAACAAATATCCATTTATCATTTTAAACACATAAAATTTACTAAAATACGAATATTGACAGTACAGATAATCAATATTTTTGAATATGACATATCAATATCTTTTTTTATAAGGCAAATAGGGATGTGGTCATTATATTTTTAGAGGTGAATGAGTATAAGGAATTAATAATATGAGTGATAAAGTAGGCCGTATTCTTTACTTATATTTTAAATTTTCAGGAACTATAATTTGTTAATAAACTATAAAACAATGTTACCGTAAAGCGATTTGCACAGACATGCGATTTGTTATTAAGAGGGCGTATAAAGCGAGCAAAATCTGATTCACCCGCGCGTCCGTGACTATTTGATGAAACAAAATATACACAAAGCCTCGTGTCAGAGTGCGATAGACGATATAGTTTTGAGCGCATTACGAATGTAAAAACGACAAATATGTTTATATTATATATAATTCCAAAACTAAAAGTAATTTACATTAAATGCCTAGTAAATCTCGTCATTCATATTGAAATGTAATTAATTATTAAATTTTTGTAATAGAAAACGCATAAAAATTAGAGGTTAATTCGTGATTTTTTTTTATCGAGGAAATTTCATTATTTTATGTTTTTGATTAGAATGTAGGATTGAAAATATCACGTAGTTTGTCATATATTTTTATTTTAAGATTTGGTCTGGAACTTTTCATGTAAAATCAAATAGCAGATTGATAATTTTGCTTTATGCGCCCTCTTAACTTGTTATATATATATATATATTGTTTTTTTTTTGTTGAGCGCAAAATATGCTTACAAAATATTACAAATATCAATCTTTAATATTAAAGTGTTTATTGTAAAGGTTTTAATTTATATTATGAATATTTCTGAATATCGTTTTCACCCTGAACATTTTTTTACTCTATCCCATATATATTAATAAAAAAATTAGTATAGCACATAGCACTGGCAAAAACAATGTTATCAGTCCTTTTATTTATTTATTTATTAGGTTAGCCAACAGTTGTTTACATCGATACATAAATGTTTAAAGAAATAATATATATGTATCGATGTAAACAACTGTTGGCTAGCCTAATAAATAAATAAATAAATATAGTCCTTTTTAGATGTTAGAGCGAGTGCGCATAATGATATTGTGTGACATATTGTTTTTTATAATTGTATCATTTTGCTGAACTTTAAAAAAAATGAATAAAGATGGCTATAACAAAAAAGTTATTGACGAAATGGCAAAAACATAATTTTTTTACGTTGCCATTGCGAATTAAATCCTATTGAACTCATTTGGGCACAAGTAAAAGGTTACATAGGCAAAAATAATAAAAGTTTTAAAATGGCAGAAGTCAAGGAGCTCTTAAAAGAAGGCTTAAATCAAATAAGCGCGGTGTCGTGGAGGAAACGTATTGATCATATCATAAACCTAAACCTAACTGAGGTAGGGCACAGCAGGAAATATCCTGCTCAAAAAATGGAGCAGCCCGACTGGGGTAGTACCTCGACCTTACAGAAGACCACAGCTAAATAATAATGCTTTCAAGCAGTATTGTGTTCCTGTTAGTGAGTAAGGTGACCAGAGCTCCTGGGGGGGATTGGGGATAGGGTCGGCAACGCGCTTGCGATGCTTCTGGTGTTGCAGGCGTCTATAAGCTACGGTCTTACCATCAAGTGAGCCGTACGCTTGTTTGCCGACTTACTGATATAAAAAAAAATAAAAAAAATAAAAGAACGACGTCTCTGAAGAGTCCTGCGATTCATTAGAAAGTATGGACAGGGATTAGAAAATAAAGTACCTTATTGGCGTTTTTTTTTTTTTGTATTCAAATATTTTCCTTTAATATTTTCATGAATAAACCAGTGACAATATTTTATTTATGTATTCCAGTCAGTCCACTTTTTTTATTCTGTACCTTTACTAATTATTAACAAAATTATTCAATATATTATCAGTTTTTGAAATAATTTCAGCAATATGGTATCGTTAAATATTTTATGTAAAATGAATTCTACTTATCTATGGCTTATTAATACTGTTCATTCATTTGTTCTTTGTGTCACATCACTAAACTATACATTACTCTAGCATTACTCTAATTCTCTATGGTCGTAAGTACGCCATATTTGTTTACCGATTGGGTCACTTATAAAAAAATAGAATATACGTATAAATACGTATCATACTTTATCAAAATACGTATGTAGTAGACTAGTAGTGTATGAATGTATGTATGTTGTAGTTATGTATGTAGTACAACTGTAAATATTGTTACAATTTACGAAGTTCATCCACTGAAACATCTTAGCGTAACAAAAGCTTAAAATAAATTGTTTTATATTTTAACATCGCAGTGGATAATGAACCTCACACAGCTCGTCATTATGTCAAAAGTTGAGCGTCTTTGTCTTTAATTTATGTCACACTTAACAACGTCACTTACGTCACAGAGCAAATCTAATTTTTTTTTCGTAAAATTTTTTTTTCTGCTTCATTGAAATGTGATCTTTGAGATGATTTTTTCGAGGTTGAAATTATGATGGAAAATGTTTAGGTTGTGTTCATTTATCGCAACAAACTGAAGACATGATTCACTTCGAAATTTAAAAAATCAACTAAAATTTGAAATCAAAAATAGAATTAAAAACTAAAAAAAAAACCAATCGTGACTTTCATATATCGAATAAAACTTGTACGTAAATTAAGCGATTTTCTATAATGAAAACGCCACTTTCACGTTTTATGTCACTATGTGCATATTTTTTAGAATGGTTTAATATACCCTATTCTCTCCTACTCTGAGAGAACAGGCCAGCCAATATCCAACTTTAAATTATTTTCAGGTGTTCGTGTTAGCAATCGGGATTCGATAATTACAATCGCACACAGACACACACACGCACGTGACAAAACGTATGTGAACCATATTTATGGACTTATTAGTATTTTTTACGCCTGGTTTCTAAATATTTTTTCAGAAAGAATGATTCATCGACAACTTTTGTTTCCAGAGTTTTTCTACACGAAGAGGAACCGAGCAGTGGGGCGTGTACTGTTTGTATTGTTTAGTTTAGATTGATTATAAGTAACTAATTCGGAACAAACTATGGACAATTACTCACAACATAAGTTGAAACTATTAAAATGTAATGAAAGGCGCTCGATGGCAAAGAAACTTTAAGTGCCTTCCATTCATTTCCTATAAAGTTTAAAAAGGAACTCCGTTAGAATGCTATAAAAATATAAATGTAAAAAGATGAAAGGGTCCAATTAGCTTATGGCTCAATATTTCAAAGTGATGGTAGTAAAAAGGGCTTCGAATACTCACAACTTTTGCCAATATTGCCGCAAAACATTTCATATCAATTTGTAATTCAAATTATAGTGCTTGTAGCTGTAGCAAATATAGAAATATAGTACTGATGCAAACAGCAAGCGTCATTTTACGTTTTGATTTCAGTGTTTTATTTTTTAATCTCTATATATATAAAAATGAATCGCTGAATGTGTTGCTAAGCGCAAATCTCGAGAGCAGCTGAACCGATTTCACTAATTCTTTTTTTATAATATTCCTTGAAGTACGAGGATAGTTCTTACGGAGAGAAAAATTTTAAAAATTTCCTGAAAAAGTCTAAAAACAACACTTTTCTATATTCCCATACAAAACTTAAGACAGGACAACGTCTGTCGGGTCAGCTAGTTATTTATAATTTTATTCACTTAGTAGGTAAAACATTTTAATGTTCAACTGCAACGTTAATCGTACATAAACAGTAAACTTCAGTCGCATTACCTGACACTCACACTTCTATAGTTTTAGCATGGTGTTAATTTTATTGAATGCTGTCGTTCCTAGCCAATAGAATATTCTCGATATTTCGACGAGGTTTTTAATTATTCTATTCTGAATATGACAGGTAACGCTTTTTACACGAACCAATTGTCATCTGATCTCCTCCAATCATAATACTCGTAGATGAATTGTTGAAATATTTCCATAACAAAGGAAAATAAATAATTGACACCCGTTGGCGCAATGTCCCAGTAATTGGATACTGATTGCTAACACGATTGGTACTATCTTCGCACGTATCAAATACTAGCTTCTGCGCGCGACTTCGTCGGCGTGGACTCCGCTCCTGTTGGTTTTAGCGTGACGATACATAGCCTATAGCCTTCCTCGATAAATGGGCTATCTAACAGTGAAAGAATTTTTCAAATCGGCCCAGTAGTTCCAGAGATTACCGCGTTCAAACAAACAAACAACCAAACAAACAAACTCTTCAGCTTTATATATTAGTATAGATTTGTAGTCATGCAAATTTTTATCCTAGTCTGGATGTTTGTTATTGTTTTGTTGTTTCCGGACACTAATAGGAATTCTCATTCTTCTAGGCGCCGCCGTTCAGTATGACTTATTGTTATTTATTTTTACGATTATTAAAAAATTATTATTATTGAAGTAAAACTTCTGAGCTGGTGAATGTGTGACAAGAGCGTTACAAAAAGTGTGATCGGGCGAGGTGAACGGAGCAAGTCAGAGAGGTGTGAGCACACATTTTCTTTCTCTCTTTCTCTCATAGCCAGCTATGTTTCATCATTGCACACTCGTTTTTTATCTTATGACAGATATATATCCAGTAGATAAAATTCTCTATGTTATTGTATTGTTATAGTTAAATATTCCGGCGCTATCGCAAACCAATGATCCTTTAAAATAAAAGCACTTAAATGTAATTTAAAAATTCTGAAATTAAGTAGTAAAAATTTTCTGAATTCATTTTTCAATTATGTCACTTTGTCTTTAATCTTCAACATCACCGGAATTGTTCTTAAGGCGTAAACTCTTATCGCATGTCGAAACTGATAAGCACACTTTTTATATTCATATCGACTTTCCTCAACATTTTTTACAGAACGAAACACACAGTTACGAGTTTATTGCCTTATCGTGTATCGTTACATTGGAACAGATGAAAGTATGAAATTGTTATGTATCCAGACTCCAACTTGCTCTGATTGACATTGTACAGCCTCCGGGCAGAGGCCGAATTCATTGCTAACCATTTTTTCGCTGAATGCGTACTGTATTTCCAACAACCGATATGGTATAGTGGTCACGGAAGTTTAATTAACAATGACGATCAAAGTTCAATTTCCTCTCGAAGCGTATTTGTACATGCACATGTCTCTCTCGACCATGTCGAACAGCAAATAAAGACATTGATCTCCATTGTTATAGGCAACTGTGGTGTAGAAACTATTTTCTAGAAAGGAAAGTATATTTTACGAAATCGCATAATACATGTAATAAAAAAGCATAGCACCGCATAGGGTAGGGTCACCTAAGATTGCGCGGGAGGTAAGACTGCGCAATGCTAATATTTCAAAACATAAACGACATCTGTGCCTAACTTCAGTCGTATTTTGATGCGTACATATTAGTGGTTTTGCTGCGACAAAAAAATTGAAAACAGTGGGATATCGGATCTGCTAGGTAAGTTTGAAGATAATTCTTGTAACTGATGTTAATTTTAGTTATTTTGAAACTGTGGTCATGTCTGATTAAGCTATATTCCAATAAATCTAGTTATCGTTTTTAAAAACGAATTCCACCTACAACGCTGCCCGGTTGTTTATTTTACGGATCTACTCAAGAGATGGCATGGATAGTAATGTATTTGCATATCAAACGATTCCCTAAGACTGCGCAGAGCCAGGGTCCTTAAAACTGCGCGCGCAGACTTACCTCCCCCTAATTTAAACTTCATTTTTGAAGACTAGCTCTTTGACGCAGTTTATAGTAGCCCTGCCTTCTAGTATATATATATATTGTTGGAAATAACACCAGAAGTTATTTTATTAATAACAATATTTATTTCTACCCTCAATAATACCTCAATAATTACCGTTAGGAACAGACGACCGTGTGTGTATGTTATAAGATATTTATTTGTTTAGTTATTTGTTTTTCTTTGTTTTTATTGATTATCACAATGAAATTTATTTAATTACAGGATATGCCTCATCAAAAAAATAGGTATATCGATTACAGAAGATTGGATTGGTTGTTCTGTATGTTCTGAATGGTGGCATCAGTAGCATGAAAAATGCACAGCGGATATTGGTACTGGACACTTCAAGTTTGACTTTTGTACCTAAAATGGGTTAATTTAGTATTAATAGGGCTTAAGTTAATTTAGTATTACCTTAAAAGCTTCTGTTCTCCATGCGCAGTCTTAGCGATCCTATTGCGCAATCTTACCCACCCAGGGTCCTAAGACTGCGCATTTACCATTTTTCATATATTGCTCAACTATTCCAAAAATTTTTACCAAATATTTGATTAAGTTGTTTGTTAACAAAGTATATTAATGTATGTTTGAAAATAAATAAAGATGATTATGCTAACCTATTTTATTTTTGACTTACAGCAAGTCAAATGTTAAGTGCGCAATCTTAGGTGACCCTACCCTACTTTTACTGCCTGTCGGTTGTGGAATAGCATTTCGTATTAAAGTCCCTTACGTACTTCTTCTTACACGAGACTTCTTCATAAACACCTGTTATTTATATGCAAATCAAATACATACGTACTATATAAACATACTATATCTTTAGATTATAGCATGATAGTATGAACGAATATCCCTGGAAATAGACCTCCCGGATAAAACAAAATGGAGTTGTGTTAGACGATAGACCTTGGCAACGAAAGCTGGGAGTAAGAATTCCAAACAGAAGAAGAGACATGATAGTATTGATGAATGCAAAACTACAAATACAACTTGTGTTTCATATTCATTGTTTTTGATAAAAGATTTTTATAGTTCTGTATTTTTCTTCACTGCGTCCGTTAAAGTGGCTGAATTTATTTACATCACGTTCGAAGGTGGGCTCGTAATGTTTAACTTAGTTTCACTTCAAGCTAAATCCGATTTGCGGAGCTCGCACGCGAACCTGTGACTTTCAAATTACAAATCTTATTTCATGAAAAATGTATCGACTCTTCGGTTTATTCGAATGACTTTGGACGTGTAGCAATCTCAGCAATGTGAACGTCGATATTTTATGCTGTATAGAACATAAACTGGACAGTTGGATAATTACGATGGAGCATTTTATTGCACTTTGAAATATACATTTTTATATTTAATGGGTGATAATAAAGATGAATATTATACCTATCTGAAAAACTTCTGCCAGTAAACTGAAAATTTATGTACAAGCTGAATATTACGAGAAGAAATAAATATCGCAATTTTTTTTCACCAATAAATTTAATTCGATTTTTTTTTATGCTAGTCTTTTTGTTAAAAGACGCATGGGATTAATTCACATGAATACCAAATCTTTTGAAGTCCACAAGAAGTTTTTTTTTTAATCTTAATTTCCATTAAAGATAAAATTAAGTCTTCATGAGACTGATGCTTTGATAAAGCTCAAATATCGACATTTGTTTAGATTTTCTAAATTTTACTTTTTTTTTTTTTTAATATCACTAAGTCGGAAAACAAGCGTACGGCTCACCTGATGGTAAGTAATTACCGTAGCCTATAGACGCCTGCAACACCAGAAGTATCGCAAGCGCGTTGTCCCAATTCCACGCCCAGGAGCTCTGGCCACCTTACTCACCTACAGGAACACGACACTGCTTGAAAGCAGTATTATTTAGCTGTGGTCTTCTGTAAGGTAGAGGTACTACCCCAGTCGGGCGGATCCATTTTTTGAGCAGGAAATTTCCTGTTGTGCCCTACCTCAGTTGAAGGTTACTGCAATATTTGTCTTTCTTAGGAACATGTTTGTGTTTTGGGGCCCACTCTTTTTCTTATATACATGAACGACATACATCAATTATACATTCCATCAGCAGAACTTCTTTGTTATGCCGATGACACTGTTGTATTATTTTACGCCGACAATTGGGAAAGTGTCGCAAGCTGCGCTGAAAGAGGAATGATTCAAATAAAAAACTGGCTGGAAAGAAACCTGCTCACTCTAAATGCTGACAAAACCAACTACATCTGCTTCTATAAAACAGCTGCTTCGCAACCTAAGAACCCATTCCTAATTTATTTGCACTCTCATACGCCATATAATTTACCATGTAACTGTATAATTCTTAATCGCACTGAAAGTGTTAAATATCTCGGAGTGATCTTAGATGAACGCCTCACATTTCGTCCACACATAAACCTAACCACAGCTAGAGTGAGAAAACTGATTGGCATCATGCGACTACTGAGAAACTCTGCCAGCTGGAAAACTTTAAGAACAGTTTACTTTGCCTTATGCCAATCAATTATAAGCTACTGTATTGAAGTATGGGGCGCAGCGGCCCGGACATCAATGATCGTACTGGAAAGAGCTCAACGAGCACTACTAAAAGTGATATTAATGAAACCCTATCGTTACTCCACCAACGATCTGTACATAGAAGCAAGAGTTCTGCGAGTAAGACAATTATTCATTCTCCGTAGCTGTCTAAGCGTTCTCAAAATAATCAGAAACTCTCCACTGTATGATGATATCAAGTCTAAACGCTCCCATAAGATACCTCTACCATACACTAAAACTTCATTCGCAAAAAGATTCCCTTCGTACAGTCATCCATCCGTATTCAATAACGTTACATTCAAATGCTCTCTCTGGGACTGTACCTTGTTTACAGCTAAAACCAAAGTGACTAATTTTCTATTAGACCTGGATTACACCGAAACTGAAAATTTTACGTCTAGGATTGTACCATAGTGCTGGGATAAATATTATTACTATGTTCTTATTTACTTTAGTTATATCTATATTTATTATCTATATATAGTTATAATTATATTTATATTTAAATTTCTATCTTTCAGTTGTACTTTTATACATATAATTAAACCTAAATTTAAAAATGTATATTAGACCTGGATTACATCGAAACTGAAAATTTAACGTATAGGATTGTACCATAGTGCTGGGATAAATATTACTACTATGTTCTTATTTACTTTAGTTATGTTTATACTTAAATTTCTCTCTTTTAGTTCTACTTTTATACATGTAATTAAACTTAATTTTAAAAATGTATCTTGTATACGTCTACTTCTGTAGTAACTATTATGGGGGCCCAAGATACAAGCATAGCTTAGTTTGGGTCCCGCTATTAATTACTGTTTTTATAGACAAATGTAATTTACTTGAATAAACTTACTTACTTGAGTTGTGTATGCCGGACGTATCCCCTAATTGGCGTGCACAGTGTGTGACCTGTGTCACGTCCTCTTTATTCAAGCTGTGACTTTACTGTGTCTGGACCAAATCCTGAGGTATTATTCTTTTTAGACAACGAATCCATTGGTCGTCCTTCATTAGTGACCGTGCAAGGGTGCTTGGGGTTGAAATTTTTAATGTACAAATTTAGTTTGTACCACAGAAAGGTTTTTATTGCTTACACACTAATAGAAGTAGGCAAAATACTCGTACAAATTCGAATACTGAGGATTAGACAAATCTTTAGAAAATCATGCTCAGACATTAGGTCTACCGGGGACCGTATAACTATTCAACTATCTTCTTACCGAGTTTCTAATTCAATCTAGTAGTATTTAAGTGAAAGAATAACAAGATATCCATCCTCACATACTTTTGCATTTATAACATTACTTGGAATAATCTAGATAATCTTTCAAAATTTTTTTAGCAACTAATTACAATACGCCGTTACGTTCTGTATATGACACCGCGTTAGCGCAGCGGTCACAGCACGGGTTTGTGGCTGTTGCGCGGGCGAGTGCGGGTTCGATCCCGCACACGGCAACATTTGCATTGGCCATACAGATGTTTGCCGTGGTCTGGGTGTTTGTGCAGTCCTTGTGGGTCTCCCCACCGTGCCTCGGAGAGCATGTTAAGCCGTCGGTCCCGGTTGTTATCATGTACACCTGATAGCGATCGTTACCTACTCATAGTAGGAAATGTATCCAACCCGCATTGGAGCAGCGTGGTGGATTAAGCTCTGATTCTTCTCCTACATGGAGAAGAGGCCTATGCCCAGCAGTGGCATACTACAGGCTGAAGCGTAACTATAATACATTATAAATAACGCGTTAAGTTGGTAATGTCGGAAAATTACCAAGAGAAAATTGCCTTTCTGTTCAGTTCTAAGTAAGAATGGCAATGTGTAACACGTGTTAAAGATGGCGTCACCGCCTGCCATAAAAACTTGAGCTTAAGTACTGAGGAACATATACATATACTTATATAAAATGGCTTATACTTATAAGCTGTAATCAATACATGTGTGAGCATTAAGGAGAAACTTTTGGAATTCTTGGTTGTATATTTATTGAAGTAAAACTTCCTTACGCACGCTTGACTTCGGAAGTAAGCTGGTGAATGCGTGACGAATGCGTTACGAAAAGAGTGATCGGTCGAGGCGAACGGAAGTTGAGAGGAAGATATAAGTTAGTGAAGATAGAAAGAGAGAGAGTTACGTTTCGTAAATTACTGTAGGGGCATTAAAAGATGGTTTACTTCATTCGTGTAGTATAACGCACACACAGTTTTTTCTTTTGTGATTTCTCTTTAGAGATTACTCATGTACTACTTACATCTGTCGCAATTTCGTTTTTATTACTCCTGTTAGAGTTCGTCTAGTGAGGACAAATAGCTTGTGGATTAACCTTGTTTCTATAGCGTAAGAGAAGAACACTCATAACAATGCATCAATCAACTTTACTACTAGTTTTTCCTTACGCCAATGAAAAAGGCTCCAGTCGATGTCGATCGACAATGCCTTATAACAATTATTTATTTAGTATTAAGTGGCAGCTGACTGCCTCTGGTGAACTTAAGTACTAGTTTATTATTAAAAAAAAATACATAATATACTTTTGACTAGCTCGTTGGCGCAATTTGCTTTAGAAATAAACGACCGTATGTGTGTGTGTGTGTGTGTGTGTGTGTATGTGTGTGTGTGTGTGATGTTAAAGATATTTATAAGATATATAAGGGATATTACATACGTGATCTGTTTTTCATCGTCATCATTTATGTATTTAAGAGTTTCTTATAGTAAAAGGTTGTTTAGTAATTTTTACTTAAAATACGTACCTACGAGTATACCTACTTAAACTATCTAGACGTATATTATCTACAAATTTTCTTAATAAAGATTACAAACACGCATTGGCGCATTTAAATCAACAACCAGACTTTCGTTTATATACAAAATATATTAAATATAGAAATTTACAAATTATTCAAAATAATGTCTAACGAAAGTGTAATACGGTGGAGATTGGATCGATATTTATAAAATGTTAATTTTAACAGCTTATGCCACTCCGGTTATTGCTCACAACTCTTCATTATTAAGACACTAATTTTGACTCAGTCGACCTCTAAACTTGTATGAATATTATGTTAACACTTGAAGCCTTAGTTCGTCTAACTTTAAACTAGTGCCTAACTTATATGAGGCACACGTGAAAGCGCATTTACGGTAGACAGACGGATTACGCTATTTTGTGTATGGATAATGACTTATATGTATGAGACTTATCCATACTGTTCAAGATGGTACTGTGTCTATTTAGTATTTAAAATAACTTAAAAAGACATAAATTACAAGTCGATATTTCAAAAATTCAAATTTAACTATAACTGATTTACAAAATTAAGATAAGCATTTAAGGGTAGTTTAAAATTTTACACAGTTCTGGATAGAAAAAAAAACAAATTACGTAATTATACTTTACATCATACCAACTTAATAGGTACTACCACTGAATAGAGGTAGAGGTAGAAAAAACGTAACAATATAGCTTAATTGAATTTCTGCACACTAATCTTGTTATTATTTTTCTTAATATGTTAGTGCTTGGTACTGCAAAATTTAAAAAATATATATTATCGTCTTTCAATTTTATGCTTTATTTTCTTCTGAGTTTTTGCTACTGTTTGATTAAGTTTTCTGCTATAGTTATAGTATTAACAGGATAACTTTGCATGTCGTGTTTGCTTTAATATGGTTGTACATTTAGAAATGTAGTCTTTAATAAAATTAAAATTATAATGTATCATAAAATGTAACAACTGCTAGCAAACCTTAAAAAAAAATAAAAAAATATTTCATACTTGTCTATATAATCGATATACTATGTTTTAGATATGTAAGTAGCATTTCATAATTTACTCTACTAAATACATTAATAGTATAAGAGCTAGCGAACTTTAAGGAAGTTTTATTAAGAAGTTCTGAAAACTGTATTGATCGTGGATTGGCGCAGCTATCACTAGGTGCTGATTTAACGGTAGGTTCGATTCAAGTATGTAAAAATGTTGTTAGTGCATGGTTAATATTAACTTGTTATATGCTATCATTGTTATGATATATTTTTGATATTGTGAGCGTACGATGTCGAATGCCGGTGTGCGGATAAATCAACATTGATTTTTGTCACACCGATAAATAGTAATGTTTCTAGTTAAGTTAAGTTAAGATATACTTTTAAATAAAAAAATAAAATAAAATAAGTTCATGGCAAATATTTGTTTATTTCTGTACGAAATATTATTTATTTTTTAATCAACTGTGAGTGTTTAATAGTCACTGTTTATTTTTACTAAATAATTTCAGATTTCACAAAATTATTCGAAAAATTAATTTTAGTGTTAAAAATATGCGTCAAAAAAGTTATCAAAACTTTAAATGCACCAATTCAGCCAATCTGAATGTTGTGTTCACGTTTTATAAAAATAATATCATACAAATTGTCACAAAGCTTCAAGCCCCTTGCCAAAAATGTTTACTAGCTCCCGGACCATAATGAAAAGAGTACAGAACTCATTTCACCCTGCACAGCTGAGCACGCTCGGTATTTTCGTTATTCCCCCAATGTCTTATTTCACTTCCAACATTAAATGAACTGTAAATATTTACTACATAACTTAGTTAAGTGCTTTCTCGGATTTGAGAACAAGAGATACATGAATGCAATTTATTCACTAAGTAGCTGTTGCTTTTAAAAACTTGAGTAAATTAAGTTTCAGCTTTTAAGAAACAATTCTGCAGTCTAGTACAGTGATTATACCAATTCTATTGGTCTCAAAATTTGTTGTTAAGGAGTTTGGTTGTCGCTCATAGAAAATAATGTGTAATTAAGCCATAAATATATTTGGCATGGTCTTTGCTTGCGTTAATTTCCTTGACAAAAAAATGACAAAAAACTGATTCGTTTGAGTGTATGAGTATTTAAGATAACTAATATTATGAAGAGGAATAATTTTTTGTTATTTTTGAAGTGAAACTTCTTTAGAATCGTTGTGATTTCAAACCGGATGCATTGGCAAAAAGACAGGGAAGGACGAGCCGCGCTGCAAGCCGCTAATTTAAAATTATTTTTTTTTTAATTAGTTTGCCATAGAAGTTTCACTTCTATCGTGTGTGAATCGCACACACACCTTTTTTTTCTTGAATCTAAAAAATTAAATGACTGGTTTAAAAAAAAGTATTTCATGAGAAAAGTGATAGATAGATAAATAACTAAAAACTTGTTTGCAGTTACTACATTACCAGTGTCATAAATAAAATAAAATACAAAATATTCACAAGTTAAGTATGCAAAGACGGTCTTATTGCTATTAGCAATCTCTACCAGACAAACTTAAAAATTCCACGTAATCACCGAATGACCTAGGCTATATTTTAATATATTAAAACACAGGCGTTAAGTTGCCTACCACAGGAACAGTCGACAGTATTTATATGTTAAAACAAAGACAATTTACTCAAACAAACTTTGTTTAATACATTCAACAATTTATGTTGTTTTCATGTTTATGTGTCAAGTTTACCCATTGTTACTGCTACCTACAAGATTGTTATCAAAAATTTAGAATCCAATAAACAAAATGGCCGAAAATTACATCGTGAAACAAAAAGCCTTCATTTTAGAATCTAAATCAAGATGGAGAATATAACTATTGTCTAACACCTGAAAACTTAAAGAAGCTTCGAAACCTTTTATCGAACTAACCTTTGACGTAACTATTATTCTATCAAAGTTTTTCTGAAAAGAACCTTCCGCCTCAACATTACCATAAAGCCAGTTGCGTCGAAACAAAAAAGTAAAAAAGTCAGCGTAAAATCTAAACGTTTTCCTTCGGTTCATGAATACGAGTTAAGCCAGAGATCATTATGTAAATTAGATGCACATACTGATGCGACTGTAAGCGCTACGAGATCAATCTGTGTTCGAAGCATCCATACATACAGGCAAAAGTTGGTACTTGATAGTCGAAACATTTTTTAATAGTGCCTATTTATGAAGTTTTTGAAGTGGGTAAAATTTGAGCGCCCGGTAACGCGGCAGCGGCATGACGGTCAGTACTTGGATGGGTGACCGCTTTTTTAAACTACTTTTTTTTTAATTCGTTTTTTTATTACATCTTTTTTTAGGGTTCCGTACCTGAAAAGGAATAAACGGGTAAGAATTTTCTAACCCGTTTAGTGCAAAGTACCTACATTGTCAACCAAGTGTCAACGTATCTTTAGATAAAATGAAAGTAGTATATAATTATTCAACTGACTAACTGTAATAGTTATTGACCCAATTACTTTTACATTATGTCCAGAGCGTTACAAGCAATTACCGTACCAATAGCCTTTTGACTCCACTTAAAAAAAAAATAACAAACGACAATTTACGTAACAAGAAAACAACTTGCTATTTCTTTATGTATTTTTTATAATTTCGAAGATACATTCTTTCGAGTCCTTATTGTTAAAATTCAACACGCGTAAGGCAAGGGAAAACTTATTTATATAACTTGTAGGAGTAAAATAGGGAGAATATTTAATGTAACACAAAATGTAATATGAATTTTCAGCTCGTTGTACGCTTAATAAATACTTCGGGGCTAATAAAAGCTGATGGATAGACCGAGTAACAGAAAAAGTTTAATAAACGTTGCCTTTTTTTTTTGTTATATTTTTTATTCTTCACAATGTCTATTCAATATATCTTGGAGACGTTTTAAAAGGATGGAATAACTTAAATACTTGTTTCGGTTCGTAACTTTGTTGTTACAAATTTTTGTACAAAAAAATTTGATCTTCATATACAAAGGCCTCGTAATTAAGATCATAATCCAGTGCGGGATAAAATTACAACAGTAACGGTTTTTTTAATATTATTAAAATCTGTTGAACAGTCTTACACGTTACTTACAATATACAACAAATCTATACTACGAGTAATACTAGCTGACCCCGCAAACGTTGTTTTGCCATATCTGTTAATAACCCCCTTAATCCCCCCCTTACAACTTAGGGGTATGAAAAACAGATGTTGACCGATTCTCAGACCTATCCGATATGCACACAAAATTTCATAAAAATCGGTCCAGCCGTTTCGGAGGAGTATGGTAACTTACATTATGACACGAGAATTTTATATAAAAAAAATTATAGAGCTGACGAGTTTGTATGTATGTAGGAACTGCTGGTTCGAATTGAAAAATCTTTTTTTTTTTTTTTGATATTCCATTTACCGAGTTAGGCTATATAATATTTCAGTAAATTTTTTTTTCAAATGATGACGGGTGAAACTTTGGGTCTCAGGTAGTATACAGATATTAATGAAAATGCCTATGTTTGAGTAAAGTGAGCAAAACCGTAACATGAAGCGTGTGACATTGATTGTCATCTATACATATAATAAAATGGTAGGAAAGTCAAAACTGTACATTGAATATTTTTTTAAAAGAATACTTGGGGTGTGATATACAATCGATACCGAAGCCAAAAATATAGTTTTTAGAATTTTTGTCTGTTTGTCTGTTTATCTGTTTGTCTGTTTGTCTGTTTGTCTGTATGTATGTCCGGGATAAACTCAAAAAGTACTGCATGGATTTACTTCAAATTTGGCACGAATATTATTAAGAAGTCGGGTCAGAACATAGGCTATATATTATCACGCTATCACCTACGGGGAACGAGCAGTGAACCTTTATTTTTTCAAACGTATGTTCGGGATAAACTCAAAAAGTACTGAATGGATTTACTTCAAATTTGGCACGAATATTACTAAGAAGTCGGGTCAGAACATAGGCTGCATATTATCACGCTATCACCTACGGGGAACGAGCAGTGAACCTTTATTTCTTTAAATATATGTCCGGGACAAACTCAAAAAGTACTGCATGGATTCACTTCAAATTTGGCACGAATATTATTAAGAAGTCGCGTCAACATATAAGCTACATATTATCACGCTATCACCTACGGGGAACGAGCAGTGAACCTTTATTTCTTCAAATATATGTCCGAGATAAACTCAAAAAGTACTGCATGGATTCACTTCAAATTTGGCACTAATATTATTAAGAAGTCGCATCAACATATAGGCTACATATTATCACGCTATCACCTACGGAGAACGCGCAGTGAACTTTGATTACTCAACGCATTCTGTAACAACGTGTAATCTAACGACGCATATTTGAATGTTGTTGTTATTATGCCATGCTACAAGCTAGCTTCACACTATAAAAATTACGCAGTATAAATAATTTAGGCCGATAAACGTAATTAAATGAATATCAGTAGTTCAAGACAAATTTAAAGCAGCGCCTTCTATGAGATTTCAAAAACATCATCATCAATCCCTTTTTGGATATAAATAATTGAAATTTGATCATGTTGGCGAGGTTAATTGTTATTTTTAAAAGTCATAGATGGAGTTGTGCATTTTCTTCTTAAAAATTGTAGGTATCGTTAATTCGTTTCAAAGATGAGCAAGACAGTTAAAAAAATTCTGTTTATATAAGTCTTATAAAATTCATCGAGTTTGTCTATATGTAATAACAAACAGAACTCAAAAAGAACTGCATAGATTTATAACAAAATTTAAACTCGAAAACGGCACGCTATTTCTGTATGCAATTTGAGCTAAATAGCGAAAAAAGAGAAAAATTAAGCATGCCATATACCTATATAATAAAGATAAGACATGCTTATTCTTTTACAGTACAGAATAAATAGTAATAGAGTTAGTACAAAATAAACATTGACTGTTAATATTTTTGTTCGGTATTTATTGGTGTAATTATTGCGTCTTAATTAATATATTTTCATGTCGCATATAAACTTAAGTGAGATGTGGAACTAGCTAGATTTTTTTACGCACACTGCGCACACACAGCCATTTATTTTATGTTAAGATCATGTAAAGTCATAACTTAGATGAGTTATAATTTTTCACCATATAAAAAATGTTTCCTGTTTGCTAACTAGACGGCGGTGGCGTCGAATTAAATCGTGCTATAGTTTCGTTCACAAAAAGTGATGTTATGGGTACAAATGTCGTCGCCTCAACCTATAGAAACTGGGGTTACTGCGTTGCTATAAGTTATCGTATGCTTGGAAACCAGAAAATATTTTCCTGAAATAAATAAGTCCATACTAATATTATAAATGCGAAAGTAACTCTGTCTGTCTGTCTGTCTGTCGCGCAATCACGCCAAAACTACTGAACAGATTTAAATGAAATTTGGTATACAGATAGTCTAGAGTCTGAGAAAGGACATAGGCTACTTTTTAACGAGAAAAGGATGTAAGGTGTTAAAAAGTGGGAATGAAAATTTGTATGGAAGTATGTATAATGTTCGTGTTTCGTAACTGTCAAACATTTATTGTTTATCCCGTGGATATGGTTAAATCTGCCCTAAAATTAAAGAACGTATTTAAATAAAGATTTCGAATCGACAACATGTATACGGATAGTGGCGTAGTCTAGATTTTAAAAATGTAGAATAATGTCATTAATGAAAACGGATTGACATATTATATATTGGTTGTCAAATATTTATGCATGCGTTTATAAATTTATTTAGTGTATGTAATCTAAGGAAAATATATCAAGCTACTTAAATCACTACATAGTATAAAACAAAGTTGCTTTCTCTGTCCCTATGTCCCTTTGTACGCTTAAATCTTTAAAACTACGCAACGGATTTTGATGCGGTTTTTTAATAGCTAGAGTGATTCTTGAGGAAGGTTTATGTATATAATTTAGTATACTTTTATGTAAATTAGCAGAAATACGGCGATAAATGTTGAAAAAGTCGCAAAAAATCGTGCCAGCTGGGAGCTTTCCACGCAAACGCCGCGTAAACTAGCAAAGATACAGTGGAGTAATGTACTAGCGAATTCTAAATCTATAAAAATGCTACAAAAAAGTCCGCGATAGCATATCTCTATCTCTTACGGTTGACTTACAATAACCACTTTTATGTTCAAATTTTTAATTAAAAACATTACGTTATTTTCCATAGTTCCAGTTTTATTTTCTTTAGTTCAGTATTAATCCTTATCCAAACAAATATTTTAGTTAGGTTAGGAATTTAATGCAGATTAAAATTGCCCTTTACACTATATCAATCAGATGAATAGGTTTTCAGATGAAGTAATTAACAGCGAAACATTTAAAGTTTGGCGCCTACTATGCCTGCACATGCACATCTTTATCTTTATACATAGTAATTAGTACCTATAAAATTAAGTCACTTCCCGCCGTCTGTATGCTTAGATCTTTAAAACTACGCAACGAATTTTGATGCAGTTTTTTTTTAATAGATAGAGTGATTCAAGAGGAAGGTTTTTATGTATAATACATGCATAATATGGTAGAAAAACCATAGATATAGAATGTTTCGCTACGCAAACATTACATTACATTCTATATCTATGAGAAAAACACTGATAATTTTAGACTAGAGGTTTCTAACGTATCTTTTATTGTTGAAAGTATTTAGTATCATCATTGCACCCGTGCGAAGCCGGGGCGGGTCGCTAGTGTCACAATAAATTTCGTAACCAAAGGCACTCGTTTTCACGCACAGACAAATAATTTACGACGAATATTTTTAATGCTAAAAATTTATGTTTAAAGCAATGTGAACGATTTTTAATGCTAAAAATTTATTTTTCAAGCAATGATTGATTCTCATTCTAAGTTTAAAAATAAATTTGTATTACCCTAATTGTGTACGCCAAACTAAGACGAGCTGTACTTTCAGAGATTTTTGTTCATTCCGGGCCACAAGATATTTGAATTTAGTTATGTCTGTAAATAGAGTTAGTTAGAAATTTCTAACTAAATTTAATTTCTTAACTAATAGATTCGATTTTATTTTATTTTTAAATATTTACGGAACAATTTTTAAAACTTTGACGTTCTATAAATAAAATTATCAAAATTAGAGTAATCGATAATGAATGCTACACCTAAATATAAACTTTTGAATTTTCAAAACGTCACCTTGACGTAATATCTATGTATGAAAACTCCATCTTTATAATGCTGTGATTATCACATACATCGGTAGCAGTAAGTCCGCTGGGATTTGTCTACTATGTTCGTAAGCCACAAATCTAGCTAAAGTTATAACTTCATAATTAACAGCAGTCCATATTACCTACTTTAAATTTTACTCCTATGTGCTCGAATTTCATAAATGATCCCAACGTTTTGTCAATTTTCTGATTCAAATCAGATGTAAAAATTATAAAAAATGAGTGTACTTAAGACCAGTGTTCCGCAAAGGGTGTACCGCGGCACACTGGTGTGCCGTGGTCGTTTATTGGTGTGCTTCGGAAAAATAAACTTTACGTTTATTGATTAATAATAAATATTGTTTCAATGACTAATAAATAAATGTTGGTTAATGTTACTTAATAAATGATTATTCATTTGTGGTGTACCTCCAAAATATTTTCCTATTCCTAGGTGTACCTGTGTACCTTGAACACAAAAAGTTTGCGGAACACTGCTTTAGACCACACAATTGAAGTGATACTTTTTAGCAATAGGCCTGCACTGTGTCTTAGATATACGAAACATGTGAGAAAAAGAGAAAAAAAAAAGTGTGCTCGTACCTCTCTCTGTTGCTCCGTTCGCCTCGACTGATCACACTTTTCGTAACGCTCTCGTCACGCATTCACCATCGTAGTCCCCAAGTCAAGCGTGCGTAAAGAAGTTTTTACTTCAAAAAGTTTCAGAAAGTAAGTAGAAATAATTCATCAATATAAAAAATTAGACGTCCGCTAGTCATATAAAAGATCGTAGTCAAATAACACTACTCTCAATAAGTGTTGTGTTCCTGTGATAAGTAAGGATGTAGAGGTAGTAGGACCATGGTCGGCAACGTGGTCGTCATACATCTAGTATTACAGACTATACGCTTGTTATCCACTCTAATAGTATGAAAAAAGAAAAAGATTAACGTGCCTCGGAAATTCTTCCGGCGTTGACATTTACTGAAAATTTTCCACTACCATCAGTCACAACTGATGTTTGTTTGACTTCTTAAGAATTGAATTTTTTAACATTTACTAAGTAATAATAACTAACAATCAATCAAAAATCTTGCCACTAAAAAATTATCTGTAGGTATAAGTTCTTCTCTCTCCTCGGTAGTTTGCTTCGTTGCTGAAGGTCGTGTCCACTTTGATCCAGGGTCTGGGTCATGAACTCTGTGATTTTTCTCCAGTCCGTCCTGTTCCTCAGGGCTGCAGTCACTTGGAGACCAGTGAGGATGATAACTTGGTTAATAAGTTCTTCTATGGGTACCTAAATATTTATATAATCTACCTACCATATGCGTATCTACTTTTTTACCTAGGTTTAATTACGTTTTTAAATAAAATCTTAAGAAATACCTTACGGCTCTAGACCTACCAGTAGATACTGTACGTTATTTGTCAACCTGTGAGTTGAGGTGAATTTGATTAACTCGAGACATTATATTTGATAAATGTAATTATGTCAATGACATTGAAATGCAAATGATTTTACTGTATATAATGTGTAGATATCTCTTATACCTAAATTACTGCACTTGCTTTAAATTGGTAAAAACGTGGGCCGCTATACGTTAGAAATGTGGTAATTACTATTCAAGGTCTACTTTGAACTGTCTCTCTTGATGAAGCATTGGCGCAACGGTCACAGCAGTGGCATACGGCTGTTAAGCCGGCGGTCGCAGATTCGATCCTAGCATATGGTTTTGTGTTGCCGTACATATGTTTGCCGTGGTCTAAGTGTTTGCGCTTGTATATTGTGTGTTTCCGGACCCCCGACATAGGAGTAAATCTTACAGGGGGCCGTTTGTTTGTTGAGTGGGTGAAGTTTATTTGAGTGTTACTATGGATATAGACATTCTCTATCCAATATAAAGACTGAGGATCCTGTCCAAAATCTGGAGCAGTGCATTTGGGGATGTACCTCGATCTTACAGAAAATTACAGCTAAATATTACTGATTTCAAGCAGTGTTGTGTCCTTGTTGTGAGTAAGGTGACCAGAGCATCTGAGAGGGATTGTGGTTAGTGTCGGAAACGCGCTTGCGATGCTTCTGATGTTGCAGGTGATGATGATCGCATACTATCAAGTGAGTTGTACGCTTGTTTACCGACCTTTTGATTTAAAAAAACTTACCTGCTTATATATACCAAAAATACAATATAAACGGAAAATCTCGAACATAATTTAACTTTTTGAATAGCCTCGAGTAATAATGTCAACGAAAATTACGAAGACAGCGGGACCTGAGTAACCCAATTTCGAAGATCATACTTGGCAGTTCCGTTTGAATAATTCATCACCAACTCGATAGTGCCAGATAGTTTAGCAAGTTTTAATGTAAGTCAAAAGCAATAATATAATGACTATTTAAACATTAATTCTCAGTAACGAATAAGTCGCCAAATTTAAAAGTGAGTGAACACTTCCATCTCATGAGTTACAAAGTGTGCATAGTTTATATGTACACATTGCACGATAAGTACATTACACAGTAATTTGGTACAGGATAGCTTATTATGTGCAATCGCTTATAAACACCAAGTGATAGTTCGTTACATTGTGACTGTTTTTTTAATAGTAACTTTAATTTATTTATATACTTCTTTAGAAATTTTTATTTTTTTGAAGTTAGTTTTGATCTCATTATTTATTGTGGTCAGAAATGAATGATTAAAAATTACATTATAAGATAATACACTAAACGTCAAAAAATAAATGAAATCGAGGCATTGTCAGATGAAATCATAAATAAAACGAAGATAGTCCATTGAAATGTTACATTTTTTTGGGCTTACCTTGCGTTTGTCAGAGGACGCAATTTTATTTTTTAGATATGAAGGGGGGGTTAGTCTAATGTTAAATCCAAGTTTGTGGGTTTGTAGTCCTTGTGCAACGGCCGCCATCTTGGAAAAAGAGGTTCAAATGGTTTTTATGGTTTATCTGCCAAACTATAAGTCACACAAAAAAAATTATTTAACATTTTTTGTTGAAAATAAAATTATCTACAACTTTTGTTTAGTAACTTTTAGTCGTAGAATCATAAATAAAAAAGTTATAAGCGAAAATCCATAAAAATTTGAGAGAAAAAAATCTATTTGTTGATAAAACTTTTTTTAAATCATTTTACAAAAAAATAATATAAGACCATTTTTATAGATAATATTTTAAGGAACAATTTTTATCAGAAACATTTTTAAATTTATTTATTATTTAAGGTTTTACAGCGCTGCGAAACGAATACTTTTCTTCAGTATTCATAACAATACGTGAATATAAATATAAATATTCATGATTTGCCCTAATTTTTAATCACCTTGTTACTTTTTTATGATGATCTTTTTAATTATTGATAGTAAAATATTGTTAATATATAAATAATTCTTGATTTGACACTCTACCTACGAGGTGGAGTCTGGAGGCGCGTTTTTTTTTTACGTGGTATCCGCAGTAGGCATAATCCGCGGTGATTTTCTAAATCACAACTACTGTCCTCGATCTTGCGGCGAGTGGCTGGTTGGCTTCCTATATTAAATACTTGAGGGATAACCGAAGAAGAAAGTGGCGTAAATGTCAAAATGTGTGTAAATCATTTTCTTCAATTAATTTCGAGAGCTCCATTATTTTGCTGCAAGTCTCCCCACAAATAATAATAGTGAAATAATAGTGAGCAGTGCAAGGTCAACTCTCTTGTTGAGGAACAACGCCGTTCCACTTGCTAACTCTAGATGTTTCTCCAGGGTTTTTGGAAATTTTAGTTTACCCATATTGTAAGCACCTGATATTGTGTCACATCCTGAAAAAGCATAGAGAAACAGCAAGTTATACGCGATAAGGTCTTCGCACATAAAACCACTTTACACTTCTTGCGAACTTCCTTCTCCTGTTCCCCCTCAAGTATTTAATATAGTAAGCCAACCAGCCGCTGAGCCGCAGCTTGGTCCATCAAAAAGACCGAGGACAGAGTAGTTGTGATTTAGAAAATCACGCGCGTAAAAAAAACGTGCCTCCAGACTCCACCTCGTAGGTAGAGTGTCAAATCAAGAATTATTTATATACTAACAATATTTTACTATCAATAATGAAAAAGATCATCATAAAAAAATAACAAGGTGATTAAAAATTATGGCAAAATATACGAGTATTCATGTATAGTTACAAATACTTGAAGAATAGTATTCGTTTCGCAGCGCTGTAAAACCTTAAATAATAAATAAATTTAAAAATGTTTCTGATAAAAATTGTTTCTTAAAATATTATCTATAAAAATGGTCTGATATTATTTTTTTGTAAAATGATTAGAAAAAAAGTTTTATCGACAAATAGATTTTTTTCTCTTAAATTTTTATGGTTTTTCACTTATAACTTTTTTATTTATGATTCTACGACTAAAAATTACTAAACATAAATTATAGATAATTTTATTTGCAACAAAAAATGTAAAATAATTTTTTTTGTCAGACTTATAGTTTGGCAGATAAACCATAAAAACCATTTGAACCTCTTTTTCCAAGATGGCGGCCGTTGCACAAGGACTACAAACCCACAAACTTGGATTTAACATCAGACTAGCCCCCCCTTCATATCTAAAAAATAATATTGCGTCCTCTGACAAACGCAACCCCAAATGTAACTTTTCAATGGACTATTATAATTCATAGGAAAATTATAACCCAGCGTGATACTAACATTACGTTGATATATCACGTGAAATTTGAGCACATTGGGGTTTTTTTTTCAATAAATTATTTGGATAAGTGATGATTGTCAATATTTTATTTGACTGATGAGAATGGGCCACGGATATCAGATCGGCGTGCCATCATTTTACATCGGGTATTTCACAGCTGGGACCTTTTTTTTGCCTCCTTAGTGATCGTGATGAATCGTGAATGAATCTATCTGTGAATGTCTTTCAATGCCAAAATCAAAAAAAAAAAAAAAACAAATTTAGTAATTTTTGTCCTTTCTTATGTAAATATATTAAACGAAATTAATTTAATAGTTTTATGAAACAAATTCTCTAACATAACACATATATATTATTAATAATGTGTAGGTGTGTTTATTTCAAGTGTTTAAGTTTTTATAGATTAATGATTGCCTAAAATTGCTACTAATTTTATTGTTTTCAAAATTCAATTCGATTTATAATCTCGACCACATCAATTAATTTCTTTCTTGTCTTATCAATTTTACGTGGCTATGGAGAAATCATCCGAACTACTCTAGCCCTATTTGGAAATCAGTGATCCAAATGAATTAATGAAAAATAATGCGCAATACATGAAATATTTTTTTAATATCCAAAAATAGCCAACAAACATACGATCTTCTGTAAGGTTGTGGTACATCCCCAGTGGGGCTGCTTCTAAAGATTTTTTTTGCTGTACCCTACTTGAATAAAAAAACGAGTGTGCTTTAGACCACACGACTGAATTAAAACTTCTTTAGCAATAGGCTTGCATTGTGTCTTAGATATATGAAACGTAACTGACTATGTTAGAAAGAGAGAAAGAAAATGTGTGCTCGCACCTCTCTCTTGCTCTGTTCGCCTCGCGCGATTACACTTTTCGGAATGCTCTCGTCCCTCATTCACCAGCTTACTACCCTAGTCAAGCGTGCGTAAAGAATTTTTACTTCAAAAATGTTAAAAAGTTATGTTATGTAACCTCTGTTGCCATAATTGAAAGTTATTACCAAGTTGAAGAGGGTTGATCACCTGTGTTACAGAACCGATGGCCGTTGGAGCAAACGTATCCTGGAGTGGAGACCGAATGTTGGCAAATGCAGTATGGGACGTCCTCCGGCCCGCTGAACCGAGGATCTACGTAAGATTGCTGGTGTAGGCTGGCTAAGAATTGCGGAAAACCGGGATGTTTGGCGCAAACATGGGGAGGCCCATGTCTAGCAGTAGACTGCAATAGGCTGAACTGAGTGACTGACTGACTAACACGATTAATAAATGTATTTGACGATAGATTTTCACATGACATTAATACATATTACAAGCAGTTATTAGTTTTATAACTAGTATTTACTAACAGTAGATAAAATATGTAGAATTAACCGATCTATCAAACATTATAAAATTCAATCGGTCACTTTAAATATTTCACTAAAACATGCATTTTAATAAACAAGTTATGAGCAATAACAGTTTTATGGGAATATGGAAAGAATTTTATTTCTAAATTGACAATTAAACGATAAAACTTTCATATTTGTCCATCATCCTCAACACTAGTCTTAATTTTATAGTTCCAAAATAAATATTTTTAAAATACAAATTGCACGCTATAACTCTAGCATCCAATTTAAATATTTCCGCGACGCAATAGCATAGGAAATTGTTGACGTGAAATTTAAAATTATTGGTAAACTGATATCTTGTTATTTGTCCAATTATTTTTTTTTACCGAAATAAATATTTTTAGAATAAATATCAAAACAAACAAATTATGTTTCAAAAAGTATACACGTACTTAGTAATTAGCCGTCTAAACGCTGACGGTCCCCTGTTCGATTACCGCTTGGTGTAGATAATTATGTGTCTTGTTAGAATTTTTTTCTCTGGGTACAACAACCATATACAATAAACATCCTTGTGGGTCTACCCACTGTGCCTCACGAAGCACATAAAGCTTTCGGTCTCGGTTATTGTCATAGACAAACTATAACCCAGCGATTGTTACTCATTAAAAAATGAAATTAACCAGCAAAACGCAATAAAACGGAGTGGTGGATTAAGTTACATTAGATGAAAATGTTTAATTGTTACAGCTTTAATGATTAATTTTTAATCATACAAGCAAATGAAAGTTACTCACACAAGAATATACAATATATGTACACCTTATTAATGAATACTGTAAGAACTTGACATTTTTTTAAAATTATATAGCAATCTTTATTTATGTGTCCGTTGTTAACTTAAGCTATCGTTACGAAAATTTTTCGATAGTTGAGACAAGTGTGAAGGCAAACGTACGGTCATCCAGATGGTAAGCCGTTATCGTAGTCAATGAAGGCCAGCAACACCAAGAGCAGTCTGCATCGCAAACGCATTGTCGACTTTACCCCCACTGTCAACACGGCCCATCCACAGAAGCTCTGGCTATCACAGGAATACACGATCACGATTCAGCCTGTAATATCCCACTGTTGGGCATCGGCCTCTTCCTCATGTAGGAGAAGGATCGGAGCTTAATCCACCACGCTGCTCCAATGCGGGTTGGCGGATATATTCCCTACTATGAGTAACGATCGCTATCAGGTGTACATGATAACAACCGAGACCGACGGCTTAACGTGCTCTCCGAGGCACGGTGGGGAGACCCACAAGGACTGCACAAACACCCAGACCACGGCAAACATCTGTATGGCCAATACAAATGTTGTCGTGTGCGGGGATCGAACCCACAACCGCCCGCGCAACAGCCAATCGCAATCCAGTGCTGTAACCGCTGCGCCAACGCGGCGTCATTTTGTCATTTAAGGGGCTCTCATCGCTCAATAACCTTGGCGATTTCGTTTTTAGGCAAGAACTAGATGGCGCCACCATCTATCAACATGCGTACGTAATTACTACTATAAAACATCCACACATTGGAAGGAACTGATGAAGATTACGCAAGAAAACAGATGTGTCGCTGCGTTGTTATTGTATTCGCCCTCTGAGACTATTTTTATTTTTTATTATACTATTTTATTATATTTTTTATTAGATTATATTTTTATTATACTATTTTATTTATTTATATAAATCATGTACGATTTACCTACATCTTTTATTTATTATTTTATTTCATGATTATTTTGAAATAAGTGATTCACCTCGCCTACGTAAGTATTACTTTAGTAATTGAAATATTTAGGATGTGTATTAGTTATTTTAGCAAGAGATATTATCTCGGCCACGCTTAATTTACTTTTGTTTTTATGTTTATGCATAATCGGGCTTAGGTACTCTTTGACAACTTCAAAACAAAACAAATTACAAACTACTTTAAATATATATTTACAAACTTAGTTTCTACGTAGTATTTATATTTGTACTATTTACAATATCTTTTAATTGAAAATTTTAGGGTCAATTCTATAAACAATAAATTCGGCCACGTCGCAGTGAGCGACATAGCCTCCTCGTCCGACAGCCGAGAGGCGATTGATTTTCTTCGCCCGTCTGCCGCGGGAGCAAAAAAGCGGTTCGAAAATCACTTGAATAATCGATTAAAAAAAAATTATGTAATTTAAAAAAAAACACTCGATCAAATTATTCCAGTTATATATGAACTTTATTTTGGTAATTTATTTATAATATCAAATCAGTTATTTTAAGAATAAAACCCAATCATAGTAAATAAAATGACCCGAAAAGAGGTAACTTTGTGAATTTATTCTATCGAGCCAAATTTATCAAATCATGTTTCCAACCAAAGCTTGAACTAGAATATACCCTCAACAATACCAATTGAATTTATCAGATTACAATTTCACTGTTTACTATTTCAAAAATGAATTCATATAAACGTGTTTTGCAGGAATATCTGAAATACCTCGCCTTAACAGGAATACAATACAACTTGAATCTTTATTTTTGTTGTAGTAACTTTAATTTTAATTTATTTTGAAAAGGTTTTATCTTTTAATATGTAACTCTAAGGTAAAATGTTAAATTGATAAAACATGTACAATAACTATAATAATGACTAGCCCATTGGCGCAGTTTGTAGTGGTTTTGTTCTTCGGTGCATTCTGTTCCGAGGGTTGTGTGTTCGATTCACGCCCTAGTCTGGGTGTAATGTATGTATTTATATATTTACATAATTATGTATTTTTAATGTATATTTATCAAAAAAATACTTAGCTATAACAGTCGGCTGTTACCTGTAACACAAGCATTAAGTTGCTTACCATAGGAACAGACGACCGTGTGTGTATGTTATATTCAGCACAATAATCAACAAGAATGATCTCACATCGTCCACATAATCTTCGTCTCACAATCCAAATACTACAAATGTATTCCATGCGAATTTATGTTCACATAACATTGATTTATTATTAAAACATTGGATCAAAGTTTCAATACGTATCATGAACTGTACAGGCACGCGAGTATCAAGGGATCGAGCCAATGATTGGAATACCTACATAGCAACAGGGCACGCAGACAAATTTACATGATATAACGAGATCCGTCGAACAACAATATAACTAGGGATACTGGAATTTTAATGACGGACGTAACAAATAATAATCTAAGAATTCATTTAATAATATTTTATTACAATATTAGTTTGTTTTATTAATGTTTTAATCTAAATTATCTAAAGCGTACGAGATATCCCTGATTTATATATTCTTTCTATTCTTCATAGTTTTTTTGTTTCTTTTTACCAGACGACATTTTTCTACGTAATTTTTTTAATGTAACAATATATAAATAATTATGGCCGTGTGGCTACGGCAAAATAGTATACAGCCACCCCTTCTCTTTCTGTGGGTGGCGAAAGAGGCGACTTAAGGGTTAGCAAAGTTCCACTACGAACTTGGAACAGTGAAAGCCGACGAATGACGGGATTTATAAACAAACAGACCGGAGATGGGCAACAGCGTCTTCAGAGTGACAAAGCCAGCCCTGTGGTTACCAACCCACTTGCCCAGCGTGGTGACTGTGGGCATAGCCCCCCAATGATTTTAACGCAGACACTTCGGTCTTCAGTTCCCGGGAGTCCTACTATTCCCAGCTATCGTAAGTGGAGGCTGGATGAAAACTGCGAAAAATCAAAATGTTTGGCCCGAACTTGGGAAGGCATATGTTCAGCAGTGGATTGCGATAGGCTGAAGTGTTAACATAAATAATTATAATGTATGTGTAGCTTTCAATATTTTCTAGCTTACAGCATTATCTTAAATTTTATATATATTATTATTTATTATCTTTTATTAATTTACACAGATGTATATTCCCCAACTATATTTCTTTTAATTCTTAAGACTGGAGATAATGTAGTATATCTTTAAGTACGCCTTTAGCGCAATTCTACAACTTGTATATTTAATAAATTTTTATAAAATTTGAGTTCCTCATAAAGATTTAGTTTTACTAGCACAAGAATTTACTCAATAATATTTTCAATTTCCCAGCTCTTATTTTATTACCGATTTCGTTATATAAAGTCACGTAATATTCAAACGAAAATATTGAATTTTCAGGTAATATTAAACTGAGGATATTTTAATAAAATTGTTTTCTAATTCTTCAATGTCTGCGCGGCGGCAGGTGCGTGAAATATTACTACCGACGAGATGAATCCATCCCAAGAGCTCCTCGAAAGAACGTTACCAAGTATTCTATGGATATTTTCCGAATTTTCACCATATTAATTGTTTCTTTACGATGTAGCCTTGGAAGATTGGATTTTATGTTATCTTTATTTAATTTTACATTATGCACATAATGTTTTGTAGTCTACAATATTCTTAAAATAGGCTTAATGAATATAATAAAGTATAATATACATTAAAATAAAAGCTTTGTTGCATTGGAGCAGCGTGGTGGTTTAAGCTCTGATCCGTCTCCTACATGGGAAAAGAGGTGTATGCCCAGCAGTGGGATATTACAGGC
The DNA here is from genome assembly GCA_905220545.2 of Melitaea athalia. Lineage (NCBI taxonomy): Eukaryota > Metazoa > Arthropoda > Insecta > Lepidoptera > Nymphalidae > Melitaea > Melitaea athalia. Next base: position 3,300,983 of record HG992178.1, on the reverse strand, counting down.
TTAAGCGTAAAGCGTGATAAAAGCTTAAATAAACGCTTCACCCTCAACGGCCCCTAGTATGATTTTCTCGTGGATCCAGAAACACACAATACACAACTACAAAAGGCCCAGACCAGACTATAATAATATCTTTATGACCAACGCTTGTCTTCATGTGCGGGAGTCGAACCTGCGACCGCTAGCGCAAAACAACCAGTGCTGTGGCTGCTGCGCCAACGCGTCTTCATTATAATAACTCATACTCAGCAACTCTTATATGATAAAATTTTGAGTCGTGGGCCCATAAACACAAACACACATATTCGCAGACCACGACAAACATCTGTATGAGCTATACAAATATTTGTCATGAGTAGAGATAGTGTTATGACCACTCCGTTTACCAGTTGTCAAAAAAAATAATTAAATTCTGAAATTATCGCGTTCAATTAAAAACAACGCTTAAACTTTTGTCACTTTGTATGTAAACTTATGTATGCTCTTTATGAACGTAAATGTGAATTATCATAATATACTAAAATTTATATATTCGTTCAAGGTATCAAAAACAATTTTATTTTGTTTTATATTATTACAACATCTAAAGTTTTTATCATTAAAGATCTTACATATTCTTATACGTAAAATGATTGATAAGCTTATTGATTCTAAGAAATTTGAGTGACCTTTTTTATCCCTTTAGAAAGTTTAGAGACTAAAACTTGAGGAACAGTTAAAAGATATCTTTACGAGAAAAATCTTGTTAATGTATCAAATATTCATATTTTTTATAAATATTTCTTTTTATAGTATAATGGAATAATATTCATTAGATAACTGATTACAAACTTAGACTTTAATTTAAAAAAAAATTATGTCTTTTTTTTATAAAAGAATTTGTATTTTGAAATTATTAATATTAGTTTAGATTTCTTTTTTGATTAACCTAAATAATTAGTAAATACTTCTTGGTTATCAAATGCAACCATATTTTTCTTTTTCTGTTGAGATTTTTTTTTCTTTTTAGCTAATGATATTTATATGACACTTACAGATAAAAAAATAAAATTATAAAAAGGGTTTCATAGACAATAAAACAACTATTTAGTATAAATCAGATTGCTTTAATTTTAGTTTTATACAAATCGAATACTACTTAGTCAATTTAACGAATAAATGTATTACCCGTCGAGTATTTAATATCTTTACAAATTTACCTTTGTAATTTTATTATGACGACTATTATAAAAAACCTCCATAGGGGCTTTCATTTAAAAACTTACATTACATTCGGTAGTATTTTTATATTACCTGCAGTCATATATTTTTTAATTACTTTTAATTAATTATTTTCGACTATGGATAAGCCACAGGAACACAATGTGGAGTATTATGTGAAGGCATAGAAAAATAAATTATAAGGTGTGTAATCGTGATTATGATTTTAATCTGTTTGTGTGATCATCCAATTTAATAATTACGTACGCAAATAAAATGCTACTCAGTAAATAAATACTTAATGTTAAATACGAAATGACGTATTTTGATACGAAGCATAGCTTTAAACAGTAATGGATGACAACACAACACAATAATGCTGCGTCAAAATATAATTAAAGTAGTTTCGTGCATAAATATGGTAACTTTGAAATATATTTTAAAGGAAAAGTCACTTTTTCTTTTATATAATTATTTATTCCGTTTTGTTTTTTTATTAATTTTGAAAGACCTAAAATACAATTTTGTCGAATTGCCTAAATTACGATTTTGTTGAAGAACCGAAAAACATTTTGTTGAAAGACCGAAAAAAAATTCAACTAACGAATCCTATTTGCTTAGTATTTAACTGGAAATGTAAACCAAAACTTGGCAGTGGTTTGGCATCGAGTAGCAATACCATACTGTCTGTATCCAATATCTTATCTCGTTTAAATCATAATTGCATTTCCCTTTTGTTCCAATATCTGCGATATTTGCTCTCGAACTTAATTTAGTTTTATTCTTTTAATCCGTTGTCTAGTAACTATCTGAAAATGTCTATACTTTAAAAATAATTGAGCTGTCAATATAGCTTAATGAAGTCAGATATTATTTTCTGACCATTGAAGTCTATTGATATTGGCAGTTTCATATTAAATGTATTTTTTTTTACTTTCTTTTTTAACTTTCTTTTTTAATATTTATTAAGTTTAGGTTCTAGTTTTATAATTACAAAGTTCGTTATTATATTGATATGAAATGAAAATAAAGAACAAAACAATGTTGCTTGTTAAGAAAAGGTGCTTGTTTTTTTTTTTTTTTAAAGTGGAATTAGAACGATTTCAATACATTTCAATGTTACCATATTTTACTTATCGTATTCAATTAATTAAATATTTTAAATCTTTTAATGAGAAAAATATTAGTCGGTTCGCGATTATAATAGCGAAAATGAGATAACGAACCTTACTTTATTAACGATTCGATCTTAGACTACAGGTATCAATCAGAGATACTGAAAAATTGATAAATATACATGAAAGTCAAAAATACCTGTTTCATAATTAAAGCATTTAGTTTCTGTTGTGCAATATACTTTATATCGTTTTGTTTGTATATATTTTTGTATTATCTGTATTTGATGTAATTGTTTTTAATTTACTTACAAAAATTTGAAAAAGTTCTGCGAATTTTATTTTTCTTTTTTTTTTTGACGTATTATGTGCAACACAAAAAGTTTCAGTTTTCCAACACTATACAAACAAAACAATATCACGCATGTATATTGTTAAAAAACATAAATTCACACCAAAATTTGTTTAAAATTTTGACATATTAAAAAATGTTGGTATAGGTGCATTAATTATTTGTGTAGATTGTAGAAGTATGAAAAGTAAAATTTATGATGAAAGAAATGTAATGTGTATAGGGCTGCCACCTATTCAAAATAGTATCTAATTAAAGTTAAGAGAAAGATACAATCAATAAATTTAAAACTTTAAAAAACCGTATATGTAAACTCTTTCGTAAGCATTTTTTCTGACAATAGACTACAATTATTATTACGATGACATGACAGCTCTAAATTAAGGCAACAAATAAAATTATTTTAAATGCCCATCATGCAATCTTAATATGTATCTTAATTGATGATTATACAAAATATTAAAAAGATTAATATGGCAGCTTTATTTCCATATAAGTAACCCACTAAAGATACCCGAAACTAACCTCTCTATATTCGCCCTTTTTTATTCAAATTAAAAACAGCCAGTACATTTTTAAATTATCGAAAAAGTATCATTTGTATCTCTTTTGCGAATAAGCGGCATATAATGAATGTAATTCAAATCATTGCCATTATTTCAATGAGCATTAGAGCGAAAGCATTTTTTAATATGTAAAGTAAGCGCTGCATATGTGAGTGTAATGCATTGGTTCACTTTGTACGTTTATTTTCCACCCGGTCTCGATCAGGCGTTTCAATTATATCGTTTATTTTATACGTAGATTCAATTCTACACTTTTTTAATTGTATATTTTATCGAACATGGACACGACCTACGGGCATTTTAAAACGTTTTTTCACAACCTCTTATTTATTCTTTAAAATGAACTAAGTTTTTAAAATTGGCTGATTGATCCCGTAGGCGTTGTCCCATGCTTTCATTCATTTAAATTATATTAACAAATACACTATTTCGTTTTTTTTTTCAAGTTTTTACAATAAAATTTTCAACATTATCATTTATAATTTATAATCCTAAAAATCAACTTAATTAAATTTTTTTATAAATCCTAGACTTTGGCACTAATAAATCTAATTTATATATCGATTATTATTTTTCATCGTTTGCAAAGAATACAACTTATTAATTTTATATTTAACAATAATACGAAAGATTATGAGAATTTATTCAATTACAATTTTACAATATCGAAGGTATGGGAAATGAAACAATCGTTATATACAAAGAAATAAGCAATATTGATAATATCTGAGCACCATACAGTATATGATAACACAACGTAACGATATGAAAACGAATTGATAAACATGCAGCGTTACTCTAAAACAAGAAACAAGTTAAAAACTAAAACCCGACTACGACAAAAAAATTATTACATCACTTTATGTCCTATAGAGGGCGCCATATTTAATATAATGTGACATCATTTAACAATTAAGACACTTCTAATGATACCTCATTTGTCTAAATATGACAAGAAGCTTTGGAGATATGAGGGAACAGATAAACATACATATATACATTGATACATAGACTGCTAAAATTATAAATATAATATAAGCCACCTTTTGGCTTTGCCGTAGTCGGGTAATAAATATAAATTAACATCAAAATCGGATGTAGTAAAATTTTACAAAACAGTTATATCAATTAACAATACAATAAAATGTATAGATAATATTAAATTGTAACAAAACAATAACGTCAAGAACGCTTCAAAAGAACACACTGAGTAGACACAATTTAATTAATTTGATTTAAATCACTAGATTTAGTGAGCCTTCTTACACACGGTAGCCTTAACTAATAAGAGACACGACATTTACTAGGCTATCACGACACCTATAAGAGTGAAATTGAGGAACGGACATAGATAAAGACGTGAATAAATGTATTTAATTATATTATCTAAATTACAATAGTTGCTATCCCTACGTAGTACTTGCTAGGTCGCCCGATTCGTAGATAGCATCATCACTCGCTAAAACATTTGACACACATTTTTTGTATCAAAATAAATCTAGCGAGTGACAAGAATGTTACCTTCCGGGTCTTTACCTACATATTTAGAACGTTGCTTCGCATTTTATTCATCGCTATTATAAAACGTAAATCGCGATACCGTAACCGCGTATTATATACATTTGTAAAAAAATCATATACACGACACATTAAAATTCAGCAGCGTGAACAATTGCAACTATTTTAAAAATGTCATCTATTCAACGAAATTCATCTATTACATCCACTGAAACAATATCGACTTCTGATTCTATATTATCTGATACTAATTCATTCGCTTCAACACACGTCGTAGTAAAAACTAGACGAGTACCCTCATCTATAACATAATTTGATACATCGATTTATTATAATTTACGATTTTTTAAAAATGTTTTCATTATAAAGTTAGTTTATTCGTATCTACTTCTATTCTACCGTTACTTTGGTTCCTTTTACTTATTTAATCTTGTTTCAATTCCACAGACGTAACCAATTCCCGTTATCAGTAACTATATCTCAACTGAAAGTACGCTTGTGTACGACGACCAACCCGGTGTAACTAAACGAAATAATCTTAAACCGATCCACTCGTAATATATTATGACTCTAATATAGTTTATGTTATGTACATCACTTAACTCCCTACGGTAATGTCATCGATAGTGATCCCTCATTTGCTTAAAGGATTTGTCTCATTTCGGGTTTCTACTCTTCGAAATCATTTAGTCAATCCCATTAATGTTAATAATCTTAAATCATTATCATTCAGAATGAAATATTACAATAAAAAATCATCATGTATCAAAATCACCTAAGTACAGTAGATATATGTCTCGTGTATCAAAAGATATCAATACATTTAAATAATACGCGGATTCTTGTATAGAACCAAAGTAAGTCTGATTCACGCTTGCCATTTAAAATATTTTTAAATAAACATTTTAGTCATATATTTAACCGTATTTATTAGAAATATAATTATATATTTAACAAATTATACGTCAACATTTATATGTAAGTATTACATCCTAGTCAACATCACATTTGTTTTTATAATATTAATGCTGGACTTAACTAAGCTAATAATGTAACATTTTAAAGGTTTCCACGTTTACCGTCGTTCGACTTAGTTTAAGAGACGTGTGCGTTTGAACCACATATCAATGTAATTAATAATATTACTATACATAATTATAATTACATTTTATAACTAAATTAGTTCTCTCGTAGTTGCAATAGGGACTAGACTCGTCGTTCACTGCACAATGATATGAGGCGCCGACAGCAGCACGGCCACCGTCGCGATGATCGTGAACAGCGTGAACACGAACAAACAGAACCTGGTGGTCAAATCGTTTAACTGTTACATCGTCTAAAATACCATCAACTATTTGCAGGGTTTTAGTAGTTTTTGTACTTAACTACGTCGCAGTAATTAATAAATCAAGAACTTAGCAATATAATAATGCTAGCATGTAACATTTTATAGATTAAATTTAATGACCAATAATAAATAAATAATGAAACAACTTTTTCGACTTTTATCGCGGTTTGGCTCGCGAGAGGACTCCCGTGACCATGGTTGCTGTAAAGTATCCGAAACGTCGGGCATCTAAAAAACTTAATAAACCGCGATAACATCCGAAAAATTTGTTTCATTATAATAAATAAATAGTTTAATTTATTTTTTTTAGAATAAAGATATTTTGTTGTCGATGTTTTTCTGGCCATCTGGAATGTCTCATAACCGAATAAGGCCTACAGGCTTCTCAGTTCAGTGACTATACCATTTTTCTTGATTCTTGATTGACAATTCATTTCGACTGTTCGATTACTTTATTTTAGTTTTATACTGTACGAATATATGTATGTATATCGCTTTGATTGCTTATTCTATACAATAACAGTATAAATTCACTAGTTTAAGATGATTATTTACCTGTCCACTACCATCGCTGCGAATTTCCAGTCGCTTATAAGTTCAGCTTCCTCATCAGCTTTCTTCATCCTCGCCGTGATAAACTGCAACTCCCTTAATATTAAGTGTAGTTCTCGATGATGGCCCCCGAGACCGCCGCCGACGTCTTCCATGGTCGACGGTCGGACGAACGAACGTCGAAAATCCGTTCTAAATATTGAACATCTGTTAAAAAGAGTCATTATCTAAAATCCGATACATCAAGAATAATAATATTTAATTTGATTTGAAAAAAAAAAGTAATCGGTTGACCCACTATTGGATACAGGCCCCTACCCCTATTCAGTGTGGGTTTTCTAGCTAAAACCACGTTCGTTCGTGGCTTTTGTCCAAATAAGTCGAAGTAATAGAACGCCTGTTCCCTTATTTCAAATAGTGAAATAAATTTTTCCCAAATAAGATATTAATATTATTCTACTCACGACACTAAATAAGTAATATTAATTAAGAAAAAAAAAATAAAGAACAAAAATTTCAAATAAGACAAAAGTAACCAAATCGTTTCCTTAAGATCGCCTACTTTGAGTGGCCTTGAAAAATAATGACAAACATTGAGATTAGACTAAAATACGATTGGTAGAATCTTACCCAGGTCCCAAATTCCCCGTTGATGCGGTACTGTTCGGAGGTGGCGGCACGTGTCTAAAATCGTCGTCTATATCTAACACGTTGGCTAATAGAGACTTCGACGAACGCTCCTTCAGTTCTAACTCTCTCATTCTATTTGACATCATTATCGTTTTTCTCGTTATCTTCTTCCCCGGCCTCGACATGCGTAAGATCCACGGCAGCCATTGTAGGAAGACTGTTTTTATCTACAGAAAAATGAAATTCTTACTACTGCTAATAGCTGCTAAATAGTCGGTTCTCCTAATTGTAGCTATTTAAGGCGGTCACGTGAATATTAAAAATATTTCGTAAATGTCAGAGATGTTGATTGATATATTGGTTATGGATTATGAATAATATGGTATCGGTTACGCATATGAAAATATTTCAAATTATACCCGATTTGAATCGTCTTAAATAGATCTGGTTACGGGTTTGAGTTTTTAAGGTATTCTCAAAGTAAGAGTAGGAAATAGCAAGCAATGCAAAAGAGGAGTGTATTATTCAATACCATCAATATCCGTAATCTTTAGAAGATTTTGTACCGAATTGTTTCCATTACGATTACAGGACACTATAACATCACTAGTAAATACTTGAGAAAATCCATATTATTTATTTATTTATTTATACTTTATTGTACATCACAACTACAAATATCATTTACAGACTGTGAAGTACAATGGGCGGACTTATGGCTATTTAGCCATTTCTTCCAGACAACCCAAATATAATATATTTCCTACTATGAGTAACGATCGCTATCAGGTGTACATGATAACAACCGGGACCGACGGCTTAACGTGCTCTCCGAGGCACGGTGGGGAGACCCACAAGGACTGCACAAACACCCAGACCACGGCAAACATCTGTATGGCCAATACAAATGTTGTCGTGTGCGGGGATCGAACCCGCAACCGCTCGCGCAACAGCCAATCGCAATCCATCGCTAATAATATAGAAAAAAAAATAAACTTCTTAAACATAAGCAAAAGCGAATTATATAGTTATGTTAATTAGGAACCCATCAATATTGTACACCAACGTTTGTTGGTATAGATATTCCTATTCCACGATGAGTTTGAAGTTTGTTCTCATCGAATAGTTTCACAAATCCGAATTGGAATAATAAGCATGTTATGCATTAGCACGATGCCGAACAAATGTAGTGAGATGATTTTAAAGCGTCTGTCTTACTAACACTTATTATTATACCTGATAGTATTATCGAAAGCTTTGTTTACTACACGATCTTAGAAATGAGTTTTTTCTTCTTCATAACAATGAATAGAACAGAACAGTAGAAAAATTGTATGAGTGAAAGAGATAGCTATCATTTGATCGATTGCGCTGTTAACGCTCAATAAATAGAGGCAAAGAGATTCCAATTCAAAAAGTTGTATCCAAGAAGACCCGCAGTGCTAGTGACATGTTTTCTTCTGTATTGGAAGCAATATTTGATATACCTACGTTTTACGAACATCGCAAATATAATATGGCCACAACGCTACTTCCATATTTTCTAAGATATTTCTCTATATAATAAAGCAAGATGTCATGGACGAAGAAAGATTAGTTTGACTATTTTTATCAAGCTTCTCGGCTGAGGATATTGATAACGGCAAGAGTTTGTTTTTTGAATCTATATCCCAGATAAGGTATCTCTCAAGGACCTACATAATAAATCTGGATGTAATTCTTACCCATTGAGGCATTTCATGTATGTCGGCTGTACGATGGTGGTAATTTAGAACGACGACCGTTAGCACCACAGACGAGGCCACCATGAACATGATGCAGTTGAAGTAAGTCCCTGTCATTCAGAAGAACACCTTTTAAAATACATAGTAAAAGCATATTTCGAATCGATTTTATTTACTCTTTTATTTAATCATTAATTATATTTACAATTTGCATTAAAAATGTATTTATAACAGATTTTAAAACTAAAAAGGAACAAAGGAAACATAAAAAGGAGAAAATTAAGTACTTTAATTTATTATATGTTACAAATAATTTATATTTATTTAAATTTTACGTATCTATCTACTTATTAAACAACGGTGAAAGCGTAATACGTGCAACTAACATGCCATCGTATGTTTATGATTAATAATATTATATTTTAAAGAATATCTATTTAAAACGCACAAGATATAGGCACAAAGTTTGATAGTGAAAAAAAAAACTAAAAAGAGATAAAATACGATTTAAAGTATTTGACAAGTCTTAATCTAAATAAATATTTTAATAAGAAATAAATATATTTTTTTATCAATAATATCATTAAAACCTTTTCTATGACAATCGAAAAACATAAAATTTTATATAATTTATTCCCTATGGCATAATACAATTAATTTATGACAGTTATGTTCGAGTACATACCAAAGAGTATATAACCACTACGTTTTATACATACTCGTATCGTATTAGTTGTTTCTGGCAATTTTAATTACATTAAACTTCTAATTTTTTTCGATATTGGTTAATATTTTTCGATATAATATCGATAAGTCGAACTTAATGTTTTATAGTCTATTAACTTCTTCAGTAAAAAGGCTTGCTTACTCTTATCAATGATAATTTTTATATTGCTTACATTTAACTTTTTATTATATCTTTTGTAAATCTAATTTTATTAATTAAAAAAAAAAAGTATACATAACTTTTTGACCTTGTTCCTAATTTAATGTACATATAGTTCTAATGATATTATTGAATAATGAAGGTGTAAATTGAAACACAAAATGAATATTATAAGAACATACGTTAGAAGGATACTTGGAGGCTGGATCCTCGCTTAGTGTTACTTTGTTAGCTCAGTTTTATCTAAAAAGCAATTCTATTATATTTAATATAAAGTTTCATTATAAGGAGAGTTGTGCATTATGTTATTACTTTTATAGTATTAGGACATGCTCAACGAGACGTCAGTAGTCACCTAATTACAACTGTTTATTGTGATAGAAAAAAAATAATTAAAAGTTTATGAAAAGGAAACAGTGGTCGTTGTGGTGAAAGAATAAACGGAATAGCGAAATCATTTTAATACATTACAAGAAGTTATTCAAGATTGGAGGTCAGTTTGAAAGTACCTTGAGATTTTTTGGTAGTTTAGAGGAAATAGCTGATTGTAAACATACATAGCTGTGTGGCCGCCATACTCATTCCGAGAATTAGCAACTCTTAAAGCACATTAATTCCATCTTGGATTTCTAAAATGCAATTAAAATCAAAAAAGATTAAGGCGCTATAATTTTAGATAGATTTCATTCAAGCATTCTATTTATATCATTGTTAATGTATTTCGTTTCAAGAATGAGTTGAGGAATTGACAAAGTTTAAAATCAACTTAGAAATAATACCACAATTCCTCTTAACCCATCCCCAGTTTTATGATTTCTATTCACACTTTAATTTTATTTATTTATACAGATTCGTTTTTAAAATTTTTAAATTTTATCGGAAGCAAACGCGAACTTCTCACCTATTAGGGGGATCGCCTCAGATGTTTTAGTGATGACGTGCCCCACCAATAGAGAGAATACAGTTTGCGACAGGAGAATTGTAACACCTGGAAAAATCAATCCATGATAAAAGTCTTATCACATCTCTCTCTCGTAACCCGGTTTATTTTTTGTCGCATCGACACTTCGCATCGACTTGTATACCTGTACGTGGACTGTGTCGGTAAAGAGGTCACAATTGAAATAATAAACAAAATAGAACGAAGTATTCATGCAGATATAGGTACATTTATATAGTTTTATTTATTCAGTTTTATTATTTATATTACTTATTTAATTTATATTTTAATAAAAGTATGATATCGAAAATATATTAGAATGAAACATACCAAACCACCCTCCAAGTATATAGTAATTATTTTTTAAAATATATAAACACCAACAGCACATTGTAAATAATACGCCGTGGAATCGATTACGTCTATAACTTAAAATGTTATATATCATACAAAAACTTACCTTACATTCAAATACAAGTTTCATTTGTACATGCCATGCATTTCCTTTTCATTATGCACAGTATAAATTATAATATATTGAAGTGGTTACTCTAAATTAAAAAAAAATAACGTGACATATGCTATTTAGATAAATAGAATCAAAATAATTAAGTAAGTGATATCAATCTACTTAAAATTCTATGTATGTATATTACAATACTATATTTTAAAGTTAAAATGACGTTGGAACCGATTCCAAGATCTATTATTTATTTAAACATTTATTACAAATGATAATGATATCATAAATATTTTAGCTACAATGAGATGAGTGGTTGTATTCAAATTCAATTGAAAATAGCAATGTGATATTATCGAGTGACAGGCAGAAGCATAACTTTATAATTTGTCTAGAAAACAAAACTTGTCACAACATAGAAATCTGTGATAAATTACGAACAAAATGAACTTTTAAGTAATATGTTTTAACAGTTATGTTTTACTGTACATAATTTACTCCTTGTAATGTTTTAAAATAATGTTTAGTATTCAATTTAAAAAAAATATACAACAAAAATGATAAATGATAAAATTTAACGAAAATTTAGTTGTAAAAAGTTGAAAATGAAAAATAAATTAAAACGGGCAATTAGACATTAAAATAATCAAATGGGGGACTTGGTTGGGAGTTCGAGTTTTGGTCTGGACAGTGTACCTAACAAGGGAATTGCGTCGGAGACCTGCGGCAGGGTCTCAGCAACCAGGTTGAGGAACACCGTCAGCGATAGAAGAATAGTGACTCCTGAAATCAAAAGCATAGTTAACCCTACGAGGTAGTTTCGAGTCGAATTCCGTGTTACTGCCTTCATCTTAAATAACAATTATGTGTAACACAACTCTCCAAAAAGTATTAACTGACGCAATGGAATCGTTCATAATAAAACCTATTAAAATGTCTTCGATGATTGTGAAAAAACCTATTACGATGTATTTAATGCCATTCGATGGTTATGATAAAACTAAACGCAAAAATATCATACTTACTTTTAAGACATCTGAAATATGAACTGAGATGGGGAACAACTAACACAAACAATCATCGCAAAAACTAGAAACATTCAATATTTAGGCATACACTACTTAGTAAAATCCATGTAGTCGGGACTTCAAAATATTTTTTAATTAATAAACATCATTTTCGAAATTCAGATGACATCAAAAATGGAGCATATGTATTGAAATGGGTCCAATGTTAGACCCTGCGGGGTTCCAAAGGTAAAATCTAGAAAGGGCATGCGCACATTCGTCTCCTAAAGCGCGATACCTATCAGGGGCACAGCATCCGACGTAGAGGGCAAACTTTCTGCCACCAGGTTGAGAAACACAGTCAACGACAACAAAATTGTCACACCTGTTAGTCAATAATACATCAACTTATTTGGTAAAAAGGGCACAGTGAAATTACAACCTAAAATATAATTTACTAATGTATACTGATAGAAACCAATCAAGTTCACATCTTTAAAAGGTTAAATTAGGAATAATTTTACAGATAAGTCCGATTTTTGTGCACCACCATCTGCTAGAAAATTTCAATAAATACTAAAAAACAAAAACTAATTGATAATAAAAATTTATAAATCAAACTTACCGAGTGTAAGTTTCTCTCCGGAGTCAGGTGGAAGTGTAAACCCGAGAAGAGCCATAGAAGATATCAGTACACAGGGAACTATCAAATTGAAGAAATAGTATAACGTTCTTCTTCTTATCATAATCGTAAACGTAACGTCCACATATGGTTCTGGACAGCAAGCGTACGTGATGGTATTCTTCTTTCCTGGCATACCTGAGAACATAATTATTTTTAACAAATTCTGCAAGAATCCTCGTGCTTTGATTGTTGTTGCACATGTAACATTACTACTAAATTAAACACCAATACGTTAAATCTTAAATTCTCACCTATTAAATACCACTCTCCATTTGTTATAAAGTCTGATAGGTCTCCACCTGCTTCATCCTTCAACACCAAGTCCAGCTGTCAGCACAGATTTCAGTTAGCAACGATCCAATTTAGTATTAATATCTCACTAAAACTACAGGAAGTAATAATAAAATATATATTAACTACAACATGCATAATTCATTGGGAATATAAGTTTTGGTAAAATAATTTAAAAATGGATCAAGAAAGGGAACATGCTAATATAATTATAATTATTAACATTGCCGTATTTACTGCCACACGGATTAACTAAAAAGAAAAATAATAATAAACAACAGTTAACATTGAAAAAATACAAAATCTAAAATTTATAATAAAAAAAAAATTGTTAAGATAATCTTGCTCAAATAATTAACAAAATTATAAATAAACGTCTATATAATGTAATTAATTTATTTATATAATACATAGTAATAGGATTTATTATTATGATAGGATAAGACTATATATAAAGATGAAACAGACATTTTATAAAAGACTTACACAGTTCTACCAAAATTTGATCTACGTTCTCTTAAATCTAGAGCATGCTTTACTTTTTTTACTATATACATATATTTACAGTAAGAAGAAATATTATTTTAAGTAAATTAAATTTCGACGAAAACATTTCTTTAACGATATTTAAAAAATATTTGTTCATGGATGTTAAAAAATTGTTTTCATGCTAATAACCTACATTTAGTATCCGTATGGCAGATAAGGTAAAAATTTTGAATTAAAATGTGCTCTGTGTTTTATTCTCTTATTTGCATCATGCAAAATAGTACATACAAAACGTTTAGGATTAATAGAATCCGTCTGGTTTCTCACATGGTTCCCTTAATGGTCAAACAAACCTAACTTTTCCTAAACTAATTTGAATAGACCCTTTAAAAAGTCTAAACTAACTGGCCCAATATTTAATAAAATATGAAAATAGAATTGTTATGTAATTATTTTCTAAAATTACTAAGATTTAAACTTAAATACCTAAAACTAAACTTATTATACTCTTTAATCCTTCGTTAAATATAGAGTGATAGAGTGCGTGTTGTTTTTAATAACCAGTTATAATTTTTTAATGAATATGAGTGTCATCAAAACCCTACTGGTTCAGCAATTCTGTAAATCATGACTATGGCAATGGATGAAACCTATATATCGCTATACCTGATTGCCGTCGTAAGTCCAGCTACCGAACTTCATGTCGCAATGTTGGTCATCGAAGGGAAACCAGGTGATGTCTATCTTGCATGTGCTCTTGAAAATGCCCGGGGGTACGTACAGGCAACTGCCGTTGTTTCTGACCACCACGTTGGTCTGGTACGTCCCATCAAAACCCTCGTCAGCACTATGCCAATGAGAAAATCATATGCATTTAACCTCGATCTAAATCAACCTACCCAAAACATTACAATATCCGCGATTCATAACCCATTTTGATACTTAAAACATTCCAAAATTTCCAGTCGAAAATTTCAATAGTGAACCGATACCAGCAGTCACTTGTTTGAAATTCGCAACAAATACAAATTCTAGTCACAAAATCAATGACTCAGACTAATAAAAGCAAATCTCTATGGATAAAACTAATGAGTATCCACTGAATAGTTTAAATAAATCTACCGATCCGTAACTAGTCATAAATTGTTAACCTACACAAGTTTCTTTTTTTAATCAATAGAAGAACGCTTTTAGTTTGCGTAAAACGTTCCGCTGAGAAGGCATTAAAATTTATTTTCAACATTTTAAAGTTACGGTTAATATATTACAATATTTCATAAAACATTGTGCAGACGATAAATAAAACGTTTAAAAATTTATTATTGAAGTTTAGATTAAAAAATCAAAGCATTACAAATAAATTGCACCAGAGAAGTAATAAAATTGTACTAAAATTAAAATTTTATTTAGATAAAGCTGTCAAATCAAAAGTGTATATTTATTTAATGTTAAAAATTAAATATTAATTACATTTATTTTGTTTATTTTAAGCTGTAACGGAAGCGATATTTATATTTGCGTTTACGTATGATCATAATTAGTGCTTAGGTTTTATCTGGGACGTTTTAGTTGAAGCCGTCAATGGTAAAAGAACGGTATCAACAGAAGTTCTTTTATCGTTAACGGCAACGAGCTTCATCCCATCGCTTATTCAGATCGATGTCGGCATTCTTCCTTCCATGAATGGAATGAAAAACTGACATTCTGTGTTTCATTTCAATCGAATATTTCATCTGATAAGCGAAACGATGAGTGTGGCGAGTCAAATCAGCGACTAGATGACCTTGTACGTTTATATGTTCATTTTCAAGTGTGGCAACAGGCAGTAGGAGGTTCGTCACAACCAGGCGGACGATTGTTACATTAGAATGTACCAATCATCACATTTGGGGGTCAACCTCCTACTTTGTTGTCACGTGTTCTGAAATATCTCTTTAGTGGTATTAATTTTATAATTTTATTGTAATAATAAAAAAATAAAATGGCAAGCTTAAATACAAACTTATCGTGCATAATTTGTTTATACTTACGCATTATTTCGATCCTTTTTTAATTGAATTTTTTTAATGAATGATGATGACAAGTGCGTCTATGCTGTTACCTACTCTCTTAACTACTCTATTGTCTAAAACATGTTCAAATCTCTAGAATTTTTCATTCTCACATAAAAGTGGCTCAATTTTATCGTGCACTTATTCTTAATTAAGAGCTAGTGCAATGGATTTAGAGTTAAAATCTTCGTTGTTTTCCAACGAGCGATATACCAGCGCACAAGAACTATTTAAAGCACGGTTAAACTGTTATTTGTCCGTAATACTGTCTGGGGAGCGTCTGACTCTAGTCGGAATGTAGATTCAGATTATATCGTGATGTTCACAACCAAACAGAACAAGTTGTAGTCTGTAAAATGGATATTTAAATGAGCTCGTGGTTCAGATAATGCTTTGTGTTGGACGCTAACAGCGCTGAATTAAAATGTTTATATTCTTTAGAGTTTTTGTTACTGAATTCATTAAAGCTACTTTTATAAGATTAAATTTAAAGTATAACAAATTTGGAGAGATTTTATTAGAATGAGTTAACGACATTACGGTCGTTGTCTTTGAAGACGAATTTTAATTTTGTTTTATCTTTGTAGAATACACTATCAACAGTATAGTAGTAATAATAATATTTGTTTTATTTTCTACGCGATATTTTAATATGAAATTATGAAATAATACCTAATTAGAAGTTTGTGAAACTTGACAATCTTATTAACAACTATTTTTAACTAAATCATCTAGTTAAGGTTCATACAAAAACGGATAAAGGAATTAAACTACTATTACGCTATTATTTTTTTACCACACGGTCAAAAAAACGTAATGCTTGTCTCATAGGTAACAGAAGATTGCTATAGGTTCATTTAATTTTCGATAAACATATATACGTATAAAACATACATATATAAATAATTATATTACTCCTAGTCTCGGGGCGGGAATCGAATACACAATCACTGGAGCAGAAAGCAGGGTCACTACAAACTGCGCCATCGGGCGAGTCAGGCTTAACACAAAGAGTGCTACACTACTGACTTATTTATACACCCAGCACGTTAAATTGACTGCGGTTTATATTTGCGCATGTGACTTTCGATAACATTTGACACCGATCTAGTAAAAATAAATAAGCAGTAAAGAGATAGAACCTCATAAAGTATTTTCTGAGACTGTCTGGTGTGATACGCGGTCTACCTTAATACGGATTTGTTGGCAGCCTGCCAGCTCAGCGTAGCACATGTAGTAACCTTAAAGTCGCATGTAAATTTAGATCTTACCAACCTAAATTTAAAGTATATATTGCTTCCAAAAACACCTACGTGGTCGGACGTACACGTCATGAATTCTACATCCACCTCGGGAGACTTCTGTTGTCATGAATTTGCACCGATTTTGGGTTCTGTTACGTTAATAATGCATTCGGCTAGTTCTTTTATAGATTTCTGGACAGTGTAAAACATTGAAGAATGTTAAATGTTCTCGGGGAAAGAGTTACTTTATTTTCTGTTGGTTATCGATTACTTTCAAGAATATGATTTTAGGAAACAGAGTATATATATTAGTTTAAAAGCGAACAGCATTTAATTTTTGGGACAAATTTAGCTTGATTGCATTGATCTTTTGAGGAACTAGAAAACACTTCAATATACTTAGGTACAAAAACTAGTAGAAAGTTTGTTACAACTATAACTCAAAAACGACCCAAAATGATTAAATTGGTTGATTTATTTTTGTGAATGACAAAAAATCTGCCCTAATTTTTATATGAAAAGAAATTGTCAAAAAATCAAGCGAAAGAAATTGATATTGGAAAAGTGTTTTATTTGAAAATTTTATTAAAACCTAACTTCATTACATTGGACAGTATTGCTACTTAAAGCATTTTTATTTTCATAAAAAAAATCTAAATGAATGATACTGCACTTAATACGCAATATAGGTAAGTGTACTTCGCGTATTATTTATTTTTAAATTTCACACTTTCAAACGAAATTAAGATAGATAGCAATTAATACGTAATTTTATTTATTAATTCCTTAAAAAAATTGTCCCAAAATGGATTTTTTTTAGATTTTTCCTTAAAAACATACCAATATTACTTCGAACTTTGGTTTTAAAAGCAAAGATTGATAATATACGAGTCGCTTGGATGATAACGTAAAAATTGTACATTTTCATATAATAAACATGTAATTCTTTGATTATATGATTTAAACTTTTAAACCAACACGTATTTTTTACAAGTTAGGCAAATCATAAATTTTATTAAAACTTATTTCTTTTTAAAACACCACACATAACTCCCTTTTGCATTTGGCACTTTTCAATTAATTTAAAAAGTAATTTAAAATCGACCATCCATAATATGAAAACAGTCAACACATTTGAATATACAATATTTTAAAATTTCTGAACTTATGTATGGACATAATGACAGAGAAAATATAGAAAGACACATGCTTGTCCAGTACAGAGCATTGTTAAGGATTCAAACAGTACGCGGTTGCAAAGGAAATAAGGTGAGGACACTCCGGCGCTCACGTGCGCTCTCGGGACGTCTTTTACTCTTTACTCTGTCGTTATGTAAATATCAGGTCCTACTTACAAATATAGTTTATGTTTTAAGTAAATTTTAAGCATAAACACAACTATATAAGTTTTATTCGAAAAGAAAATATTCTTTGATTAAAATTTAATCGTTCTCGTTCGATAATTTATAAATTTAAATTTAACTTATTTTTTGGTTTGCAGTATAAATAATAGCCATTTTGTTTTTTAGTTTGCTAATAAAAAGTCCCATGTTATTAACAGTTTTAGTCTTTGATAAACATTGTGATAGAAACAAAATATAGAAGGACGTATAATTTTCCCATAAATTTACCAACAAAGTATTGATAAGACGGTAATATTTTACAATAAACTAGTTTTTAAAAACAAGTCGATTGTTTTCTATACTCGTAATACTAAGTCCTGAATTTGATGTGTCATTCGAATCCAGTTTGACCGTTCTTACATCAATATCGTAGTTAAGAAGCGGAACATCGATAATATTTCTGTTCAAATTCCCACAATCCTTGATAATATTCTGACCGAAAACTATTTTGTATGGTACGATAATTTGTAATAAGTCACTATCAATAATCCAGCTTGCCTCCTCGAAGTTCAGAATGTCTGGTAAAAGTCTTACGTCTTTAAGCGTCTTTCTATTATCATCTTCACTCTTCACGTTTACACTTATCAAACGGTTCGATATTTTAACACTGACATTGGCAATCTTATACTCGGAGACATTATATTTTAGAGTATATTTTTCGTAATCATAAACTTCATATACAATATAATTTTTAGTTTTCAAGCATTCATCTTGAAGGCGCACTTCGAAATCGATGTGTTTTTGGGCGATGTCAAAAACTTCGTCAGGATTTTCGTCACGGTGATGCTTTTGTCTCCAGTGATGTTTTGGTTTACGCCATGTTGGTTTTTTCTTAGCACAAGGGTATCCGCGTGATGGGTTATGCGAGCAGGAATTCACGCCCGATAAACCGATAATAGCGAATAATAAGGCCAGTATGATCTTCCTCGACATGTTGACGCGACTGTAATAACCCGGAGTGATAAGCGACGTTTTAAACGAGTATTATTGTATTTTTATCAATAAACATATGTCAAAGGTGACTTTGTTTCTTTTATTTTAATACTAGCCGACCCGTGCCCACTTCGTTGGGCGTTATAATCCATTTCACATAAGAAGGGTACGGTGAAATTTCATATGTTCCAATACACTCTCACTATTTTCAGCAAATCAGATAAATATTAAATGTTTTAAAATCACCAATTAATTTCTAAGGTAAATAATAATGCTTGATTAGATTGAATTGTTGACACGGCACGTCAGAGGGCGCAGGTTCAAATCCTGCTGATTTAAAATCTTTATATATTTTTATCTTTTTCCTTTTATCTTGTCACTCCTGAATAGTGTAGCTTTCTGTTAGCGAAAGAATTTTCATGATCGGATCAGTATTTGCGAAGATTACCCCGTATATACAAACAAAGTTATAAACTTTACCTCTTTATAATATTAGTATAGATTTTTTTAAATTTAGTATTTCTAAGAACGATTGATTCTTGTTGTTTTACATAGGAAGTGAGATCGATGTGCCGCTTTAGCTTCAACCTGGTATTATAAGTAGCGAATAACATTGTAAACGAAATCTTAACGGTACCTCTAAGCTTCTAATGATCGGTTTATTGATTGTGAATAAAGATTATCCTGAACCTAAGTTACGAATGTTATTTAAGAGCTAAAGAATAAAACTTTTAGAGTCATATTCGCGAATAGAAATCTATACATGTAATAAAATGGTAGGAAAGTCAAAACTGTACATTGAATATTTTTTAAAAGAATACTTGTTGTGTGATCTACAATCGATACCGAAGCCAAAAATATAGTTTTTAGAATTTTTGTCTGTTTGTCTGTATGTCCGGGATAAACTCAAAAAGTACTGCATGGATTTACTTCAAATTTGGCACGAATATTATTAAGAAGTCGGGTCAACATATAGGCGACTTATTATCACGCTATCACTTACGGGCAGCACGAACGAGCAGTGAACCTTTATTTGCTGTATAGCGTTCATGCAAACGACGTCGCGGGCAGCAGCTAGTATCTCATATATATAGTGGAATTCGATTGTAAAAATTAATAATATAATATATCAAAAACTATTATCTCTGGGTTACTGTCATCTGTCAAATAACGTTAACCACAGGTGAAATAGCTCCTAAACCTACCTCGTAAATCATCTGTTAGTAAAAACCGTGTAAAAAATTAATTCGGCACTTCTTGAATTCGTTGCAAACGGACAGACAAACGTAGCTAGAGACTTTATTTTACAAAAGGTATGAAGTGGCTATATATACGTATTCGTACATATTTATCTGTATTCGTAAACAGATAATGCTTTGTTTTAAAACGGTAGTTGGTGTTATTGTTTCAATTTAAATTTCACGGGACATTAAATACATATACCTATTTGGTTTATTTATTAAAAGTTATTCTTCTCACTTCATAAACAATACATAACATGGTAAAAAAATAATGATAATTTTGTTTTTTGCAATTTTAAAGATACTTTAATGTTCATTTCGTTTTCTCATTTATATCATAGTTTTGTCTTTTTATTATTAACTAGTGGTTTTTATAAGTTTGAACATTATTAAGGTTCTGTTGTCAAAGACTATACTTCTGTAATAATAATAAAAACCGGCCAAGTGCGAGTAGGACTCGCGCACCAAGGGTTCCGTACAAAATTTATTAAAAATACTTTTACTATGTGATGTAACTAAAAATGTATGCTTTTCGCAATTTTTCCTTTATCTGCGCTATAAGATGTTGCTTTGTACCAAATTTCAAGATTCTACGTTCACGGGAAGTACCCTGTAGGTTTTGATTCCCTTGAGTCTTGTAAGACAGACGGACAACAAAGTGATCCTATAAGCGTTCCGTTTTTCCTTTTGAGGTACAGAACCCTAACAAAAGAATATAATTATATGCATGTGTGTGTCAAATATATAGTAGTGTGTGTAATATTTTTTATATTGATTTAATGTATTTTTACGCAAAAGAAAACAACAGTGAAACTAGTAATACAAAACTATAAAATGTCTCTCAGTTCAGCGTGCCTATTAGCAAAGGCCTCCTCCAACGATCTCCACTGATGGCCTGAGCTACCCTTCTCCAGTTTGTTCCTGCTGTCAGTTTAATCTTGTATATCGTCTTCCTTATTTCCTTTTGCTATCCCGTGGATACCATTTTGTAACACTTTTGCTTCATTTTCCCATTTTATCTCTAACAGTGTGACATGCCCATCTCCACTTCTGTTGATCGATTCGCTTGAGTTTGTCTGTAACTTTCGGTAATTTTCGATAATTTTTTACTACACATAATTAAAGAGATGTGTGATCGTGATTTATGATAAGTTAAAAAGTAATTACGATGTATGATAATAATTTTTTTAAAGGTCTAGGCTGTATAACATTATCCATTATGTTGGCTTCGTACAAAATATATTAAATAAAAAAATATTAGATAATTCATACATAACGACAAATCGTATTGTATTTTTTTATATAATTAAATTTACTCGGTTTTTTTTTATTCAAATTATTATTGTATTTTAATTAGATTTTTTGTTAAGACGATTTCGTAACTTCGGAAACCTATAAATTTTTTTTATCTTTTTCTTTTACTTTCGTCCAAAATCAAAGTACAATTTTCAGTCCTTCTGAAAATAGCCAAAACTCATAAAAACATATAGAACTTTTCCTCACTCATACTTATATTTTATTCTGATTGAATTTGTTACTCGCGAAAGTTTTCTTCCGACCTGCGTGTAACTCGTTCTTTTTATTGTGATCACGTAATTGTTCCGTAATAGAGGACCGAGGACCCTCATAATACCTACTGAGCTCATGTTTCAATATTTTCGTATCATCAGGTATAGTCACAAGAGCTCTGATGCAGTGGTGCGCGTTCTATTCCCGCTCGCAATTGATATTTGTATTCGTACAAATATTTCATTCCAGTTTGAGTTTCTGTATTTGCGGGTATCCCCATCGTGCCTCGGAGAGCACGTTAAGCTGTCGGTTGCTGTTATCATAAATACCTAATAGCGATCGTTACTAGTAGGGAACATATCCGCCAACACGCAGTGGTGCAGCGTGGTGGATTCACCTCCAATCTTTCTCCTACATCTAAAGAGGCCTATGCCCAGCAGTGGGACGTTACAGGCTGAATCAGGTATCGTTCAAAAACGTGTTTAAAGTAACGAAATATTGTAGTATACAACGTTATTACAATCTTTGTTAGTGCGAAATTTCTCGCGTTATAACATATTTATTTTATTCTTCTACTGGCTCGATTCTTTGTCTTAGATATGTTTGTGTCATCTGGTGTAAATATAAATATTTCTATCAGATGTTAAGCGTTTATCGTAGACTATAGACCAGAACACCAAAAGCATCGCAAACGCGTTGCCAACCTTATCTTAGACCCTTTGTAGTAACTCTTCTTACTACATCATATTATCACACACAAACTATATTAGGAGCAAACGACCTGTGTGTCAGCTAAACATGTGTATTTAATTATATCCATACATGGAAAATCCTTAAAAAATGTACCGACGTTTATTCTCGTAGTCCACTCTTAAATAATATATGTATGATGTCAGTCTCATTACACGCGGCGCTTCAAAGTTCTTAATGGAAAAACAAGATGAGCCTTGCAACGCTTAACGGTACTTTCGAACATAGATTGACTTAGCAACTTTTAAAAATCCCCAAGACATTTAAGTTTATAAAGTATATCTTAGACAAGTGATACAGGAATCTCAAATTTCTGCTAAAATTTTTAAAAATAAATTCACAACATTTATTTTAAAATGTTAACAACACGTCTGTCTGCGACAACAAGTCTAAACCTGTCCTGACACGATTGAATTAGGAGAGTACGAGAACTGTCAAAAGCAATTATTACGCTGTCAAAGGGTATGAGGAGAATACAATAGTCAAATCGGCCCTTGACAAATGTCCTTTGTTAATAGCCTTGTTAAACAAATCATTCATTCAAATGGCTAATCTAGTTAGCACACAATGTCTACATCAAACGAGAGTAGCCTTAAATAAGTCGCATCAGATCGCAACCAGATTACGGATTCTGGCTGGCAGCCAGACTTCAAGATAAAGAGCTTGTACTCACAATTTAACGTCTGATCTGAGAGCGTTTAAGGGATTTTCGATAGCATTACCGTAACACTAGACGAAATGCACGATTTACTCGCCTTATTGTTTACAAATACACGCTCGAGAAGTCCTTTTGTACTCTGTTACTTAATTTTATCTCAGTGTTATTAAAGTGAAACTTTTATTACATCGTCTAAAAACTTTTTCGTCTACGTGTTGCATGTCGCATGACGGTCGGCCGCACGGTAAAATTGATAAAGCTAAGATTTTTATACCCTTAATGATTCCATTATTATTCCAAAAAAATTTTGTTAAATGTCTCTAATACGAAAAAAGTTTCACTTTTACCGTGGTTTCATAAAACCACACAGGTTTTTATTATTTTTATATTATATGTATTTTCAACACGTCGTTCACGACTTAAGAACGAATTACTTACATTTACAGATAAATTCCGTAAAAATCATGTCCACGTGGAACGTTACCAAGTATATACTAATTCTTCGGGGAAAAACATACCAGGTCTATTGTAACTAGTAAAGACAATGAGAGTCAATGATTCTTTGCCACTCCAAGGTCCAAATTAAATAACATTCCTTTCTCAGGAATCTTTGTTAAAGATCTCATCGTCCAAGAAGAATTTGATTTTAAACATTCATTGCATACTGTCTATTTCAAGGTTGTGAATTGAATTTATTGAATTTAATTAGTTCTCAAACATCTTACAGAACTTTTTCAGTATTAAAATGCTGGTTACAAAGCATTTTGAACTATAATAGCAAGAAAGTTTTCATATCTTGTTTGCATTCAAAGCCATTCGTTAGTGTAATGGCTTAATTTGAGGATATATATATTTTTTAACATAATATGTTAAACTTATTGAAGAATCGCGTTAAGGTCAAGTCGGTGTCAGAAACAAAACTGTAAATGAAATAGGTTATTGATTGCTAACTTTATAACCGAATAGAATATGGCCTGGCCAGCCAAATTTTTCGTAATTTATCTTTTAACTAAAGAAATTAATTATTTAATTTTTATCCATTAGGCAGATGGGTGAAAATCGCGTCTAGTTCGTATCTTAGACTACGTGATTTTTGGTTCATTTAAAGTAAATTTTATAATTTAAAGTAAATTTTATAATTTAAAAACACCACGTATATTTGACTGTTGACTGTAATACTATCTCTCGCTTTAAATATACTTTTGGCATAGCTTCAAACACATTAACACAGAGCAACTATACTCGTTAATATTCTTGAATTTAATTACGATGCAAACTTTCTGTTTAAATTCAATTTATAACTGTTTAAATGGGAGATATTATATCGTCTTGTTTGAATATTAATTTCAGTGTTTATTTTTTGAAGTTTAATATTTTCATTTTCATTTAATTCATTCAGATTAATGACTTAAAAGGCTGTCCAAGTAGAACAGATGATTTCAACAATGTCAGGTAGAATCGAAAGGACACGAATGAGATTCATTTGTTTAATCACAGTTAATAATAATATTATTGTTGAAATTTATTTTGATAATCACAGTAAAAATGAGTTTAACTGCGAATGTCTTGATCACAAGACGTCGGTCTCGCGAGGTCAATGTCAAAATATTGAGCTCCGCAAAGCGAAAATATAAACATGGTAAATATCCCGTTTTCGAATAATTTTCGTAATAGAAGTAGAAATACGTTGAAAAATATCTTCAATAAATCGATATTACTGCAATATCTATTAGTACAAGTCTCATTCGACAGATCAAGTTTCTATCTAAGCAATTACTTTGGTAGAACTTCATAATTATAAATATACTTAAAATAATTTCCCTTCCTATTATCACAATTTTCGCCTGTACAAAACCCGCTCGTTTGGAAAATTGGACCAGACTAACCGTTATTAATGGCGATTTAAACCGCCGTGGTGAGGCCAAAATTTACATCGAAAATATGGAAATATGCATATAATATTTTAGTTAAACTCTTGCCACTTCTCTTTTAGAGTCTGATGATGTCGATACTATGCTGTTGGTGATGCGTTTTGTCTCAGATGCTTATTATTACAAATTTACAGAATATGGCAAAATGGCAATTAAGATCTATATGAAAATGAATAGAGTGTGTTTGTGAGTATGTTTAATGCCACATCCTTCTTAGAGCTTGATAATATCAAAAAAATGCTTTTTGGGGTTGCGCTTTTGTCTCAGACGTTTAAGATTGCGAATTTACAGAATATGGCAAAATGGTTTGGAAAATATTTACAGAAAAAAATATAGTGTTTCAGCTTATCACAGTCCACTGCTGGACATACCGCCATATACCGCCCATAAAAATGGCGCGAACTCATGTATTTTGCCCATAGTCAATACGGCGGGTTGGTGACCGCAGGGCTGGCTTTGTCGCACCGAAGACACTGCTGCCGGTCTTAGGCCTATGTATTTAAAAGCCAGCCGTTGGATGGTTATCCCTCCCTCGGTCGGGTTTTTAAGTTCCAAGGTGGTAGTGGAACTGTGTTATCCCTTAGTCGCCTCTTACGACACCCACGGGAAGAAAAGGGGTGGCTACATTCTTTAGTGCCGTAACCACAAATCGATAGGGTGTTTGTAAGCTGTTTACTGCCATTTCTCTCTTCGAGCTTGGTGGTGTCAATATACCTAATTTAAATTATGCTGTTTTTAGTGCAGAGAAATATATAGGCTGTTCGATTCCTAACTGCTTTCCTTTAAATTGGGGGTTCTGTAGGAGAGGCGAGCTACTTTGATGAACTCATTCCGCATGATGTGCGTGTATGAACGTGTATGTGTGTGTGGGTGTGTGTGTGCATGTGTGTATAATTTAATTAGTAGTTTTACACAATACAACTTATACCGTGTGTTTTTACGATATATTGCCACGACGCTGTACCATACAACTTACAACGTTCAGACTCTGAATAATACATCACATTTAAATGAAAATGAGAATGCTCTTGAGAAAATGAGAAAAATACTACGTTTTATATGAAAGAGTTTTTACTGATATTTAGTCATATTGAATTTATTTCTTTAATACAGCATTAATAAATATTGTATATGATTCGCATTATATTTATTTATTATTTGTGTACATAAACGATTTATATATTTTTTTATTAACTAAATAATAAAACAATTCTCGTGCATTATAGCTTTGATTGACATGAATTAAATAAAAATTTAAAAAATACCAGTTCCGGAGAATGATGTCCACTGAAAGAGAATTATTAGCATTTTATCTCATAGCATATCTCATGCAATTCCTCACCTATTGTACATAAGAACGTCTGGTTTCCATAACTTGTTTGGTGTGATGCGTAGATCTTTGACGCCTCCATAATCACTGTCATTCCACCTTAGGTTGTAGTCATTCCATTCCTGTCACACATTACGATTAATACATATGAGAGAAAGAGACAGCGTATAAAAATAATGCGCCATTATTTTGATGTATGTGCAATAATAATGTGCGCTTTATGACATGTAAGTTGGTTTGTGCGAAGATAAATTAAAATTTGCATATATTGAAATGCTTTTACTGATAAATTTTTAAAATTAGTGAGCACAATTTTGAAAGAGTTTACGTATAAATATATCCATACATACAATATATTACGTATTGCACAAAAAAAAATTACGGTGGCAAACAAAGCTGGCAAAGGCGAAAAAACTTATTCTTAAAAGAGAACTCTGCCAGTCATATAATATAAGGGACAAAAATTTAAAACACAAAGATCAAATATTTATACGATTTTAGTATTCAAAACATGTTCAAACATTTGTGTGAAAATATTCATTACTCTTAAAAATTTCGAACGCGTCCCACGATCCCTAAAGTTAGACAATAAAACTAACGACTATAACATTATTCAAAATTGTGCCCAACTAATCAGCGAACACCATACGGGCTAGGACGGCATTTTAACGCTGCTAACAACACACGACCTTAAGATAACCCTTCACTGGTTTATAGCGTAGTATAGCACATTTTTTTATCCTACAAGTGTAGCAAACAAACAAAAAATCCACCTGATATTAAGCAGTTATCGTAAGCCTTTGGATGCCTGCAAGACGATAATGTCGCCTTCCCGACCTATTCCTTTGGCCATTTTACTCACCATAGGAACACAACACTACTCAAAAGCAAAATCATTTGGCTGTGATTTGCTGCAACGGATAGGTACTTTCCCAGATGGACTGGTTCCGATTTTGAGCAGGATATTTCTTGCGACGCCCTAATATAATAATAATTATAGGAGTACTTACTTTGAACGATATATTTAGCTAATGTTACATGTCATTATGCATTCATATGTAATACATTGTTGTATTTCATAATAAAAATATAAAAAGCCTTATTAATAATGGACATCATTCAAAACGTATGTACAATTTGAAAAATGAATTTGTAAATGACAAGTATTTTATCATACCCATTGTTTTTTATTACAAAAACATAAAATTTTTTTGCCAATAATCCATATCATTTAAAATATATGTACAATTTGAATTAACGAAAAAAAGAATTTGTAAATACTAAGTTATTATTTCTGTCTATTAAAACCATTTTTCGATAAACAAATTTAACGTTATTATTGATATAGAATATGTTTTAACATGTTTTTCGACATATATCGCTTTTAAATAATAGCTTAGCATCGCATCACAAGTGGCGACTCAACTTTATATAGAACCATAGCGCCCACAAATTCCGGTCCCTCGCCACTTATATTACAAAAGTTGTCGTAACTTCGCAATATCAGACAGTTGTGCGTCGCTCGATCAAAGACTTGTTACAAAGCAAGAGGAATCTGTTAATAGCTTAGAACAGAAAACGCGCAGAAATAGCGTGTTTACTATTTATATTTAGAATGCTGATGCCACTTTTAAAAAATTAATATATCATTGATTTTTTGTATGATTGATGTACATTAATGTACAAGCTAATCTAAGAAACAAGCTAATCTAAGAAATTTGAAAACAAAGTCCATACTTCTTGTAAGTAATTTTTCTAGCCAACTGTTAGTTGCAGCTGTCAAAATGAATGATATTATGGCATGATTGCCATAATATCATTTATTTTGCCACTAAAAACGAACTACACTCTCTCAAACTGAACTTCATTAGATTTATTGTTTTAATAGTATTTAAACTTATTTTTTACTTATTTAACACTAACTGTGCTTATATGTGCTTGTAACATATTACTAAAATGTTGAAATTAATATTCAATTTTTTAACGATATTTGCCGCCATAGCCCATACGATTGAGAATTGACAGAACTATTTGTATTCTTGTCTTTTCTTTTGAAGGCAATGACAACCATAACTGAAGCACATTGATAAAGGATTTTTTTATAAATTAAATATTGCCTTCACAAGAAAAAAAGTATACAATTTTGAGGTTTTAACATATTTTTATCTAGTAAATTTGAAAAATGACAAATATTACTAAATGACAAAACAGACTGCACAAAAATACATACAATAAATAATACAAAAACGTAAAAGCGCTGTCAAAATATAGAAAAAATATTTATAGTAAAAAAAAATTAAGAAGCAAATGTAAAATCTAAACTACACATGCACAGATCATGCTCAATATTACGACACAGTGAACAAAAGCAAGTTTCCAAGAAGATTTTGACCGCTCTCAAAGATTTTTGTTAAGATTCGGGAACTACTTAGTTTGGGTTAACTAAGCTGCCATATTGGTAAATGCTAGAATATTTTTTAACGCTCGAATAACGCACTTTTAACATCAACATTACGAAAAAACACGTTAAAAGTACGTCATCAAACCATTATTAGTTATTTTTTTAATGGAAAAATTTAAAAATAAAATAATAAAACAGGAAATCAAAACTATTACATTCCGTTCGGAAATCAAATAAAAAAAAATCTAGTTTAAATCGATTTTTATATGTTTTATTTAGGTTAGTAACTAAGAGAAACGTTCCGTAACAATTTTGAAAAAACAAACATTACTTTCGAATAAAAAAATATGGTTGCTCGATGGCATCATTCTTTCAATCTCTCAATTCAAATTTCTTTTAGCATGGCCATGCAATATGCAGAGCATGATGTACTACAATTCCATTGTAGCGAAACAAAATCACAGCGGGTATTGGGTGGGTGCATAGTTTTACAGTGAAATTCACATATTTCATAACAATAATGTGCAGAAATAACGCTTCAATGTTCCAATTTGTAAGACAAATAAAACTTATTCTTCTGACACAAATATCCCGCATTTGTCCTTCTATAATATTGTACCAATCTTAATGGATTTGTCGTTTTAGATGATTATATTATATATGTTTAATGCATTGCGGATTACGCGGCAGTTTTTGCAGGAAAAAAACGTACCGCAAAATTATCATCGACATTACTAAATTAAACCGAAACAGCCTAAGTTCCTACATTTATTCACCTATTTCGAATTGTTATCTGTCACTTTTTAATATATTTTCGTATAGGTATATATTAATATTTTTAAAGAAAAATCAACAGAACACCAGCTCGCAGTACCAATTATCGCATGAACTTACCTGCAAGAATGAAAATAAAAATGTCTAATAAAACGTATCACCGAACTAAGAACTAAAGTATACAGTGGGTATTCGAAGAATCATCAAGATGCTAATCAACATGTGACAGTCTGATGATGGGATGCACAACAGGGACTACCACTAGCTACTTACACGAGCTGCAGAACAGCGCTATGATCAGGACTTTAGAAAACAAACACTAAACATGTTCAAACAGATGTAAATATATATATCAAAACTGCCGCATACGCCACAATGCAATGCAATTTTCAATACAGACAGTGGAAGAGAAATAAATGATAGAATTAACATAAACAAGGAATCAAGAAAAAAGTAAAACATAAAGGAAAAAAGGATACGAACAGAACTTTAAGAAATTTTATCAAGTGTTAATTTAGGTTCATTCGTTTAATCACACTTACCAATGACAGCCATATATTTGTTATAAGTAGTTGATTCTTCTCGTCCTATTTGGTTAGACGATGTCAACATAAACAGAGAGAAAGGACGCAGTCAGTACAATGTTCTAGACAGCGGTGACGCGAGGCCACGTACGGAGGGACGGGCGGCGCGCGAGGGTCGGCATGCGCGGAGGCCCTCGCGCGGCGCCCCACACACAATCTAATCTTAGGCGAATGACGATACAACAGATCAACACCGACTCTCCATGCGACATTACTGCCGCGATGGCGGCGCCCTCTAGCCGCTCCCGCCTCCTGTAACCGTTACTTTCAAACTGTGCTTCAGTGTCAAGCCGAGATTGTCGTTCAATGTGCTTACCCAACTTTACTGTGCTTTAGCGTGGTAATAGATTAGGAAAAAATTTGTTCGTGACTTTAGAGAAAATTTACCGTTTATTGATTGCAAGGGCGGGGCGGCGAAGGCGCCGGGCCCGGCTCCTACCACTTACCAAGTTAAGCCAGACGTTCGTAGTCAGGATTTGATTTTTCTCATCCTTATTTTGTAAAACGAACGCACGGCGTCGCAAGAAAGGAACGAAAAAACACATTGAATCATCCAAACTCCCACAACTCATACAATTCATAATAGACGAAAGCCTTACCAATCTTGGCAACCTTGCGTACATTTATTTATAATCTAATCTTAACTATAATACCACCTTACGTAAATAACACATAAAAAGACAAGTGTGAATAAAACATTAAGTTATTCCAAAACATAATTCGTGTACAAGAAAAAATATTCGAAAATGAGCGGTTCATAGGCAAATGTGAATCGGTCATAAATAAAAATCTCAGTAACAAACCACTCTCATAAATAACTCGTATAATGCTGCGGCCACGAATTGTGTCACGTATTTTTTGTTAAACGAAATAATAAATGATGAATTGTATCGCAAATGGTTTGCCAATTTCGCAAATGCATTCCAAATTTCCGTCCAATTGGCTCAACAAGAGGGCAAAGATTCGTTAATAGACTTTTCCTTTTCACTCGTTTCGTGAATGCTAAGTATTCAAATGATGAATAAGTTACTGACCTGCAAATAACCTCGTTACAACGCTTTACAAAATTTCTGTTTTGTGGAAGTATTAGAGTAAAATATTGATTGATATGAATACCGCACTCACGGGCACACGTTATTTCAACGTAATAACTAAACTTAAGCATTAAAATCATATTCCATTTGTAATTAATATAAATGAAAACATGTATATGTATTTGTAGATTTATTAGAAATAGGAACATAATAATGATGAATGCTAATGACGTTTTTATTTGAAATTTTAATTCATCTGAATTTTAATCTGCCCTGAACAGTCAGAATCATTCTATAGAAAGCAATTCGGCTTTATTCTAGCGGTCATTAATCCAGATCAGATATTGCATACTGTTTTGTAGCATAATGCTTAAATTGTTGAATTGTTTAAATGAGATCTAGTCAAATGAATATTCATCTTTTCACTGCCCAGATTTTTTACTGACTATGTCTGAACAGCCTCAAATACGTTTAGAGAATGTGTAGTACTGTAACAATGATCTGATCATGGTTTTTTGATTGATGATTTAGTAGTACGCTATGAAGTATATAGATACTACTATAATATAACACGAACATACATATATTTGAGCGTTTTTTTTATCTATTTATTTATTTCTCGACTACAATGCGATATGTAAGATTACAGATTTAGATAATCGAATTAGACGTCACAGAAGTAAGTTATTTGCCAAGCCTTTCTTATTTAATACATGAATGTTATCCAAACTAGTAACTTAATAATATTTATTGAATCAGTAATCAATATAACAAACTGGTCAAGTGCAAGTCGGACTCGCGCTCGAAGGGTTCCGTACCATTGATTAGGTAAAATATTTAGAAATTTTTTTTTTGTCTAAATATTTATTTTATTTTAATTTTATTATTTAATATTAAAGTAAATATACTATTAGTATTTTGTGAATATTTCAAGTGCCTACCTGTTACCTGTGTATTGATATCTAGCAAAAAAGGGCCTTTAAGAATTTTTTTTTGTGTTTTTAGCATTTGTTGTTATAACGGCAACAGAAATACATAATTTGTGAAAATTTCAACTGTCTAGCTATCGCGGTTCTTGAGATACATCCTGGTGACAGGCAGATGGACGGACGGACGGACATCGAAGTCTTAGTAATAGGGTCCCGTTTTTACCCTTTTGGGTACGGAACCCTAAAAAGGAATGAAATTTATTTCAACTGAAATTTTATCTACGTATATTAATATGTACGCATGTATATTGTTTTACATAATTGACGATACAAAGGCGTGTTGACAAAGAGTTGAAAGAGCATTACGTGTAGCAGTCACGGGAAGCTATGAAACATGATAATATTTTCCATTCAATTTCCATTTTCTGGCAGAATACCAAGACGTGTTTTGCTGCCGTATTGGAACTCAGTTTCTTCCTTTCTATATCTTTATCATCTGAGTGCCTTAATTTTCATTCAATTAAGCTAATAGCTAGTTCTTTGTGAGATAATTCATAATCTAATTATTTTAGGTTCGAATTTCAAAAGTTGTGATATTCTTCCAGAGTAATATCTTTAGCGGCGTAATAGATTTCAGCAACTTGAGCCATTTAAACCAAGTTTCATTAATGTTTCTAAGTGAAATGATTTCAGAAAATATTGTCTAGATCAAAACTTTCAAATTAAGAACAATTTAACTTTTACCATTTACTACATTATAGTATTAATCATTTGATAGTCACTAGACTTGTAGGGCTGCTGATCTGAAGTTTACTGTAGAAGTTGCCATACTTATTAAC
The DNA here is from genome assembly GCA_905220545.2 of Melitaea athalia. Classification (NCBI taxonomy): domain Eukaryota; kingdom Metazoa; phylum Arthropoda; class Insecta; order Lepidoptera; family Nymphalidae; genus Melitaea; species Melitaea athalia. The sequence goes on along the minus strand of HG992178.1, from coordinate 3,267,612 downwards.
AAATTTATATACTCTGTGTAACATTTTTACAAAATGTACGTAATGTTCGCATCAACTGATCATAATGTTTTTTTTCTATCAAATTGAAATATTGCTCAGAAAATTTAGCCTACATGAAGAAATTTTCTAAAACAATAGCATTTAAATATCTATGAGAGAAAAAAATAACGAAACGAGATCTTCGGATTACAGCTCAAGTTCCAATTGAATAGATGGTGAACAATAAGAAAATGAAGCTGTGTCTTACGATATTGCAAGAGTCAAAGCAGCCACGAGGTACAAAGAGGGTATTAGTGCAAGCGACCACTTTTACAGTGACTTACCTACCGTTGTAGTTGTAAATGTATAAAATGAGACAGACGTTGAATAGAAAAATGTGAAATATGTTTTTCTTCATTGTTGCGACAGCGAAGTGGGAAGATTAATCCCTCAATTTTATTTCTAATAATAGAATGTTTTACAATGAAGCTCGTCTTCAAGTGTCCGTCGAATCCGAAACGTTTATAAAAATGATAATCTTTATTTTTACCTTATTATTTTAATATTTATTAAATACAACGCCTTAATTGCTACTTTAGTAACATTCTAATTTTATATTCTAATTCGTAACGAGCTTCAGAGATAAAAATCCTAATTAAATCTAAAATATTTGGATAAATAAAGAATATTTATGAAATATTATTTCTTACATCAATTAAGTACTAAGCTTACTTTAGCTTATTCAGTAACTTGTACTTAATTAGTAGAAAAGAGATTATTTACATTCAGTGAATTTACTTTAATTTTTTTTTTCTGCTAAAAATTTGAAAATGGTTTGACGTAAACGTTTTTGAACAATCTTCTATATGATCGAACATTCTCAACACGGCTCAATTGTTGTCGATACTTTCAAGCGCACTTATTTCTTTCACCTCATAAATATTAGGTTAAGTATAAATAGCCTCTCGAATATAGATCAAAAGGGTATATATTTTTAGTGTTTAAGCGTGTGTAAACCATGTACCTATTATTTTTGTGTTTGTACCTATTACTTTATTATTCTTTATATAATTTAAATTACGCCTTGAGCTAATTGACCTCGACTTAGTTCCGTACCTAAACGATTGGTCGGCAAAGTCTCACTTCATTCGGAATGTCCTTGCACCTTCACTGAAGTGATATTTTCGGGTCGGTTCGGCAAAATTCGGCTTTCGTTCGACTTATCTCTTACTTAGCTCCAATGAAACATCTTCATTAACATTGCCATTATTTCGATTGAGGAGATTTCACTATACCTAAAACCTTTGAGGCCGTAGTAAATAAGTTATGTTCACGTTTTATCAGATTTTGTCCACAGGGTAGCTTCAAAAACAACTTACAACTAACTAACATTTAAAATAAAAAATGTATTCAAATATATTGGCATGGAATATAGACATCAAAGTCAGATAAAGTAAACAGAAAGTAGGTAATCAAAATAAAAGCATTTCGATACCGTACGAAATCGTGAAACGCGCCAATATAAATATTAAAATATTATTTACTCTAACATTGAGGCATAAATTTAATAAAATATGTGTGTTAAGCTCTGTGGTTAAGCTATTTATCAAAAAAAATATTCGTGACATGGACTTGATTAAAAATATTAAATAACAAATAAAAATTCATTTGATTTTTATGTACCAATATGTCTTCATTAGAAATTTTTGACAAAATATAGCAACCCTACTCAATCCTACAACTACCCACACTATTAGACAAAGACCACTGCGCTAAAGGAAAAATATAAGCAGTGTAGAGCTTGTTAGCGATGTTACATGCTTTTTAGACGGACTAATTTTCTACAGTTTTGTGTAGAATTTATCACTATTTTTCCGAAACCAACCCGAAAATTTTGAACAATTTGAAAAATAACCTTTTAGAAGAAAAATATAATAGATATCATATCAAAAATACCGACCGTTCCAGCGGGGATAGAACCCGCACCTCTGACTAGATAAATAAGGGTATTACACAAAAAATAATACAAACAAAATTAAGAGTGGCACGGAATCGTCTCTTGTCAAAGATTTTCATTGTAATATGAAACTTTGAACAGTTACGGGTGCTGTAAAGGACTCACTATAGACGGCGCCACGGTCCCTTAAGACCGAATAATGAATTCATCATATTAAAGATTTCGACCGAACGAGTAAATCGTTCCTAAACTTACTTTAATAAAACCATATAAAAACAAATTACTAAGTAAAAATTACGTAAAATTAAAGCAACTTAATTAAAATTTAAGACTCAAAACTAACGACGCAAATAAACTTTTCAACGTCGAGTACCGAGATTTCGACACTTGTAACAAAGTGTGTCAACAAAGAACCGACCGCTGGAAATGGAATCCGTAATACAGTTAACTTCCCGAAACTGAACTCACCGAGTTACTAAAACATTGAAGAACTCACTACGACCTGGGACTGTGCGGAAGGATCTTTTGTTCTTAAAGCGGTCGGTGGCTGGATGTCGTGTGGCTTTGTATTTAAAAAGTAAGAACTAATTTAGACTATTAAATGAACTTAGGGATTCTTTTTTCAAATTATGCTGTAATGAATAAAAACAAAAAACAAAAAATATTTAGTCTATTAAATAAACTTCACGGTCACAGGACTGGCCGTTGCGCTGTCGATCGCGTTTTTGATCCTCGCTCACGAAAAATATTTATTGGCCATATAGATGTTTCTCGTGGTCTGGGCATTTGTGCTTGTGTATTGTGTGTGTTTCTAGGAGGAGAAAATGCTACTGGGAGCCGTTCAGTGTTTAGCGTTTAAACGTTTATTTAAATGTCGCGTAAATTAAAAAATTTGACAACTAATTTAACATAGAGAATGAATGGAAAGATTCTTTTTCAAAATGCTGTTATAAATTAAAACATAAATAAAGAATATATCCCATTTAATGAATTGAAAGATTCTAATTTCAAATGCTGTTATAAATTAAAACATAAATAAAGAATATATCCCATTTAATGAATTGAAAGATTCTAATTTCAAATGCTGTTATAAATTAAAACATAAATAAAGAATATATCCCATTTAATGAATTGAAAGATATTAATTTCAAATGCTGTTATAAATTAAACATAAATAAAGAATATATCCCATTTAATGAATTGAAAGATTCTAATTTCAAATGCTGTTATAAATTAAAACATAAATAAAGAATATATCCCATTTAATGAATGGAAAGATTCTAATTTCAAATGCTGTTATAAATTAAAACATAAATAAAGAATATATCCCATTTAATGAATGGAAAGATTCTAATTTCAAAATGCTGTTATAAATTAAAACATAAACAAAGAATATATCCCATTTAATGAATTGAAAGATTCTAATTTCAAATGTTGTTATAAATTACAAAGTAAAGAAAGAATCTAGCCTATTAAATAAACTTAAAGATTCTTATTTCCAATATTGTTATAAATTAAAAATTAAGTAACTAATTTAGCTTAGTAAAAGAACGGAAATATTCTTAATTGAAATGCTGCTATAAATTAAACAGTAAAGAAATAATTTAGCATATTAAACAAACTTAAGAGATTCTTAATTAAAAACAGTTACAAATCTGACTAACGAAAATATTTATTTGAAATATCAGACTTTTTGGGGGCATGATTAGTTAAAAGAAATTAAAGAATTCGTTTAAATAGTGAATAACTATATCATCTCGGTATCTTCTAACCACTCGCGTTTATAAACGAGTCCAAAGATTCAACGTGTAATTATGAAATTTACAGACTACAGAACTATCAATTATCAAGATTGTATTTTTATTTTTATAAATAACCAAAATATGTAATAAAATTCAATATCTTTATAAAAATACTAGCTGACCCAGCAAACGTTGTTTTGCCATATAAATTATTAGCCCCCGAAATCCCCCCCCCCCCTGGAACTTAGGGGTATGAAAAATATATGTTGGCCTATTCTCAGACCTACCCGATATGCACAAAAAATTTCATCAAAATCGGTCAAGCCGTTTCGGAGGAGTATGGCAACGAAAACTGTGACACGAGAATTTTATATATTAGATTTCAAGACTAAAAAGTATAAATTTAAACCGATCCTTTAGTTGGTGCAACACCAAAACACTGTTACATATTTTATTTTTTAAATAACTATAATAAGGTTTTCAGCTAAAAGGTTTTAAGTGAAAGAAAAACATTTCACCCGCTATTACCGGCAAAAAAAAATTTAAAGGTAATTCTGGATCACTGCCAGTCAACATCGAACAATTACCTCACAGAGAAACACATACTTCCTAGGTCAGAATCTCTCAGTCACTTGTATGCTGTGTTTAACATTGTCTACGGATCTCTGGTTCATGAAGCTGGCGATGGACCAAACCAATTTAAATCACTTACAGGCCGTTCACGGTTTCTGCTCTTATTAAATACATAGTCAAGATCTAGTTTAAGTTGACTTTGAAATTAGTTTTGTTTCTATAAATTTAACTTGTCTATTTGTACTTAATCTTACAAAGCAGATGATGTTATTTTTTGATATGGGTAAATAATGTCATTTTCAGAATTTACAATCTTATTTTTTGTTTACTACGGAAGAGTCTGAATTATTTATCGTAACACTATGAAAGGTTATTTATTAGCTAATAATATGTAAGCTCTATATGTACCTACGCTACGCTTGAGCCTGTAATATCCCACTGCTGGGCATAGGCCTCTTTCCCCATGTAGGAGAAGGAAAAACTCTTTTAAGGACTCCAATCAACAAGTCAAGCAATTAATTTATCTAGATAAGACCTTGCACTTTTTAAATGTTAAATTATAAATTGATAAATTTCGTTGTGTAGACAACTGAGGTATAGCATAGCAGGAAATATCCTGCTCAAAATCTGGAGCAGCCTGACTGAGGAAGTACATCAATCTTATAGAAGACCACAGCTAAATAATGCTGTTTTCAAGTAGTGCTGTGTTCCTGTGAGAGTAGAGGGGTTTGAGGGTAGGATCGGCAATACGCTTGCGTTGCATAAGGTGTTGATGTTGCAAGCGTGTATTAGCTACGATAATCACTTACCATCAAGTGAGCCGTAAGCTTGTTTGCCGACCTATTTGTATAAAAAAGAAATATAAATTAAGAACAGGTGTAAGAAAAAACGTAACTACACTTTGATACTAACATATTTAATTAGATATCTTCATGTAAGCCAGCGTAAACAGCATGACTATAATTAATATTACCTCGTCCATTGCAGTAATTTTAACTCGCTTTATAAATGAATTTTACAATAGCGAGTAATGTACACAAATAAATTCGGTAATAATGAATGTGAATGTAATACGCTCCGGTAACGTGGTATCATTGAGCGTAATGTGCGATAAATTCATTTTGAACATTCGTACTTCAAAATTATAGATGTATGTTAGACAATAAACATTTATAACAACCATTACGTCTGTTCAAACAAAGTTTTTATATATAAAATCAAAATCAAAATTAAAAATAACTTTATTCAAATAGGCCCCATGAGCACTTTCGAATTGTCAATTTACAAAATTTTAATTTAAGGTTATTATTAAGTTTTTTTAAGAAGCTAACACCGATTCGGAATGTAGATTCTGCAGAGAAGAATCGGCAAGAAACTCCCCAGTTACTCTTTTGAAAAAAAATATATTAATATTAATATATAATATATAATTATTAAATATTAATATTACAGTGTATTAATTGTGTTAGCTCGACGAAAAAAAAACCGACTGTGCAATCTACTGCCCAATTATTTAACTGTCATTTCAATTACTTTCAAAAAGATTTTACCTCACAATAAGTCTATAATTCTTAAAAATTTTGAATTTTAAATATTACATTTTTAATAGGTTGTCTCCCGTGAGGTTAGATCTAACCTGTCATTATTTATCTGACGCATCAATTTGGTGACACTCATTTACTATACTTTGTATACCAAACTTGAATTTTTGTATAAATTGGCAGTAATGTAGTGTGTGAAACGTCATAAACGTCAAGTATATAATTTTTTTTTTCCAAATGTCACTTACTCTAAGAAAGAGGTTATTTATGTATGATATGTATTTTATTTCGGTAAGCCTTTAGACAATAGTATTTCGATTTATGGGGTTTTTTGAAAAATTGGGGGGAGGGGGTGTAGTGGATTATCCTCTGGTACCTCTCCCATCCCCAGCAATCTCATGATTATAACGATATCACGGCAAAAAAATTTAAGGTAAAAATTATTTAAATACTTACCGAATACCTAATTTTAATTATACGTATTTTAGCTCCGATGCTGCAAGAAGTGCATTCATACTCCGTTCCGTGGCTTTTAAAACACACATTGTAATAATACACGTATGTACGTAGAAACTATTTGTAACACTTTTATACATAATATTATTCGTATTCACGTTAAAAATATCTCTTGATTGACAAGAGTAATATACGATACGAAGAACAGATTAATATGAACTGACATATCGATGTAGATGTTTTCGTTCTATCTATCAAACAGGCAAAAGTCTAAGACCATACAGCCTACTCAGTCGGGATTCTTTTCAATACATTTTTTTATATGACGGCAAAACCTATTTAATCGTAAATCTTTTTAATTTTGAGCTTAGATAAATTAGATTATCGACATAATTTCGTTATAAAAAATAAATAAATAACCCTAACCTACCTAACTTCAAAATTAGACGGTTTATCCACATAATTACGTTACGAAAAAAATTTAACCTACCACCATTGAAATTAGTATAACACGGCTCCGGCGCGGAAGGAGGACAGACCTCTCCCGCTGTGCGAAAGCGCATGAACGAATGCGTAGGGAGCGGGGATGCGTAGGGGGGGGGGTTATCCGCTCCGGGCTCTCAACAGAACACTCTAGGGGTAAGACAGACCAAGACCACGTGGATAGTGGGGTGCTCGGATTGGGTTCTGGGTATTTTTCGGATTTCTGTATATATATTCTAACACACAATTTTACTAATTTTATTAAAATATTATGTCGTTCTAATTAGTTTATCCATATCCATCCATATTGTTTTGAGCTTGTTCATTTGAGTTTTCAATTTAGTTTTAAGAACAACATTTACATTTTTATTTCTTGCATTAGAAAGCCAAAAAATTGACTGTAATTATATAATTCTGGAGTCTTACATTGTAAATACTAGCTGCTGCCCGCGACGTCGTCTGCGTGCGTTCACTGCTCGTTCCCCGTAGGTGATAGAGCGATAATATGTAGCCTATGTTCTGACCCGACTTCTTAATAATATTCGTGCCTGAAGTAAATCCATGCAGTACTTTTTGAGTTTATCCCGGACATACATACAGACAAACAGACAAAAATTCAAAAAAATATATTTTTGGCTTCGGTATCGATTGTAGATCACAGCCCAAGTATTCTTTAAAAAAAATATTCAATGTACAGTTTTGACTTTCCTACCATTTTATTATATGTATAGATGTATAATATTAAAAAGAAATTTATTTCAAATATTGTCCAGACAAGTTAGACGTATAATGTCAATCTAGATTTGTGCTACAGGTGGTATCTTAAAATAAATAAGTTTGCAAATTGTTGAGAATGTGAAATAGTGAACATTTGTTGTTTTAGAAATTTACTAGCAGACCCGGCAGACGTTGTCCTGCCCGGAAAACAGCTACCAAATGATTACTTACATACCGATAGCAGTGCCACCTACCGGATCCAACTGGGATAAAAACTACCCTATCTCCTAAGTTGGATCAAATTACGGATGCTTACAAATTTTGATAAAAATTGGTTCAGTAGTTTTGGAGTTTATTGGCAACATACATCGTGACACAAGATTTATATATATATAATTATGATGTACTAAGATTTTTGCCATAATTTTATTTATTTTGGTATACTAGGTTTAAGTTAATTTGTAATAATTAAAATAAATTAAACAGAGGATAATTAATATTTTAGAAGAGTTTAAAATATAAATAATTTAAAAAAAGTTTGTTTTATTTATAAAACAAAAAAAAAACCTAGCAAGCAGCGGCTACGCGGAAAAATATTGATAATTTTATCGACTAATTTATCGACCTTTTTCCACACTATTATCGATATCCGGTACGATAGCAGTATGACAACACTATGCTTCATCATTACCAATTTAACGAAAAAAATAGAGCTCAACCGCAAAGTTGGTACCCCAGGGTATAGTAAAATTTGAAGTCTTGTCTTGACTATGAAGTGACACCTCTTCTCTAAATATGCTCTATGGTTCGGGCAAGTCCGGTAGACGAGAGGTTAATCATCTAATTTTAAATAGAATATAAAACCTTTTTAATAAAAAGTGACAGCTATACAGACGATTCCACTCTAATTCTGTTATGTACAACAATATGACTCGTTTAATATTTCAACAGTCAAGTTTTACATATTTATTAATGGAGCATAAAAATAACAATTCGAACAATCATTCTCGAAGATAACATACATTTCCAAAGAATTGTATATTATTTTTCTCGAAGAGAAATACTTTAGCGATACGTACGGATTTTATATCAAATAAACGTCTTTTTGAACTGATTCTCTACGTTTTTCGTTCTATTGAATATCGTGGAGGCGAAGATATCGGACATGTGTCAGTTCGCGTGAAAAAGGTCGCTCGCTGTGAGGAATAACAAAACTGAAGCAGAATTTTATGTGAACGTAAACATCCGGCGTGTTTGTGTACCGTATTTATTTCGTTGATTTTTTATGTCAAAGTTAAATAGCAGACAACGAAAACGATACTCGCTAATTTTTATTAGTTTTAAAGTAAAAATAAGTATTTCGACGTAACATGAAAGTTCCATTATGATAAGTATTGTAGTGTATTATAATAGAGTATTGTATATTTTAAGAACATGTAAAATTTTCGACTTACTGGCAACGGTCTCTTCTTCTAATTATGAAAAACAATTTGAGATTATTCGGTACTTCGCTTCACAGCGAACTGAATACTAACTTGTCGGATGTCAAAAAGGATAAAATGTTTTTTATTATCATATCAAAATTTCGATCCAGCGGGATTCGAACCCCACCCCCGACATACCGTGTCGGTGCTCTAGCCATTAAGCTTTGGGACGATGTACCCACCGAATCGAAATTTTGATATTATGATTTTATTCGGTTTTAAACAATTTTAAGAAATTTTGATATGATAATAAAAAATATTTTAGAATTTCCTCATGTGTGGAAAACACAAAAAAAAATAATGATACGAATCAAAAAAGATGTTATATTAAATATTGTCATGTTATAGTAAAAATAAAAAAAAATAATAAAAATATATATTCATGAATGTAGCTAGGACTTTCTTAAGGGCGCGAAAGATAAAACGAAAATAACACATACATACATACATACATACATACATTTACTACCTACAAAAACGGTTACCTAACATAAATTAGTTCAATGAAATGCAACTTTGAATTCACGTTCGTCTATTTGCATGTAAGTGAATCCCTCGCAACGCCATGGATAAAATTTAAATTTTTGAAACTATTTGAAATATCAAATTCAATTTTTAGTTAAATATCACGAATTGAAATGCAGTTTTCAGATTTCCATATCTCGTAGTATCCCATCAAAAACACAAGCAATGTCTGCATAAAATGTTCGTGTTCGATTTCGACAGAATCCTGTCAATAAAATAATTTGAAATGCGGATGCTTTAGTAATTTAATGCAATGTTATGCAATGCATAGAAATACATTTATAAACAACTAGCTGTGCCCCGCGGTTTCACCTGCGTTGATTTGAGGGAAAAAAAATGCTTTCCTTTTTTTTAATAGTATAAGATTTCATTAGCTTGATATATTTTCCTTAGTTTACACTAAATAAATTTCTGAACGCACGCATAAATATTTGACCAAAGAGTATATAACCACTACGTTTTATATTTGACAACCAATATATATTATGTCAATCCGTTTTCATTACTGACGTTATTATACATTTTTAAAATGTAAAATACGCCACTATTCGTATATTGTGGATATAATATGTTGTCGATTCGAAACCTTTATTTAAATACGTTCTTTAATTTTATCGAAGAGTTTACCATATCGACGGGATGAACATTAAATGTTTGACAGTTACGAAACATGAACATAGTTCCATACAAATTTTCATTCCCACCTTTCAACCCCTTACACCCTTTTATTTGCATTAAAAAGTAGCCTATGTCCTTTCTCAGACTCTAGACTATCTGTATACCAAATTTTATTTAAATCTATTCAGTAGTTTTGCCGTGATTGCGCGACAGACAGACAGACAGAGATACTTTCGCATTTATAATATTAGTATGGATGGATGGGAGATGGGACACAATAGTTAGACAAGAATCTAAAATTTACTAAATACTTGTTAACATATTTCAATATATTTTAGACTAAATATTAAATATGAAAAAGTTTTCGTTTGTGATAAATATTTCATCTTTTACGCATTTAATAAAATTATCATTAACAATTTTTATATATGTTTATTATACTAGGTCTACAATCTCTATTGGTCTTACCAATATTTCATATTCATCCAATAATAATCCATATTCATTTATTATTCATCTACATTTATGTCATTGATATCCTTTAAAACATTTAAAAAACATGTTATGCTTTTTATTATTTTAACCATTTTGAAAAAACAATTGAGGTATTAATCAAATAATAACAATAAAATATTTGTATAGAAAATCTAATAGAAATCCAGGAAGTAATGAAGTTTATAACAGACATTTCATTAAAAAAAAAGTCTAACTTCTTTCCGTCTTCTGTTTCGTCTGATTTCTCTTATTAGCGATGCAACAGCGTAGCTTATTAAGCTCTGATGCTTTTCATTAATAGAACTTGAAACCTTTGTCAAGTATAAGATATCACGTCAATTAAATCTTCTACGATAGTAAAATACAGTTACAATACCTTCTATACCCCAGTTGGGCTGCTCCATATTTTGAGCAGGAAATTTCCTGATGTGACCTACCTCAGTTAAAATATAATGTAGGTAGGTATAGTGTATTGAAATAGGAGAGAACCATTTGCTTATATTTGACACATATAATATATCACGTCTGCCCGTGACTATCAAAATATAAATATATAAATAAAAATTATCGATTATTTCTATACCGTAGGTACATAATAACACATTTGCAGATCAGTAAACAATTTATTAACATAAATTAATATTATTCAGTTACATAAGTTGGACTCTATTTGTTATAAACTAAATTATATATTTTAAATGTTTGCAATTAATATTATTTATTCATAAATACAATTTAACACTAATGCGGTAATATGTGGACTCCCCTTATTTTGGTTGGCCACAATATCGTGACCACGAAACTGTCAGGATGCAACAGACTGTGCGACAAAACCTAGAGTAAAAAAAAGATACGTGTCTACTATTTCTACCATAAAATCCATTATACATGGTGTCCTGCGATAAAGTGCAACCCCGAATGGGGGTGAAACTAGACCATAAATTATCGACAAAAAACAACTTTTTTTAAAAAACATTTTATTTCTTATTGACGAATTAAGATTTTTATATCTTACGTAGACTCTATGTACAAAAAATGATGATTTCTTCCAAAGTAGTGGGTCGATTACTTTAAAATAAAATAAAATATTACGCCACGTACTTGGCGGTAAGGATAAAATAACAATCAGCTCGCAAAAAAGTGGCATTATGACTTTATTTATGCTTCTTAGTTCTTGGGAAAAAAAATCCATTTTTATGACTGTTTTTTTCAATGATCTCTAATTTTCTCAGAATTATGCCCCCAATACCAGGAAATTTTATGATTTATTATTATTTCTTACCATATTGCCATTCAAATAAAAAAAAATTACGCCTGTATCCCAAAAAACACGTACAAAAATCATCATTTTTTGTACAAAGAGGCTACGTAAGCTATATAAAAATCTTAATTCGTCAATAAAAAAATAAAAAAATTTTTTTTAATTTTTTTCTGTTTTTTGTCGATAATTTGTGGTCTAGTTTCACCCTCTTTCGGGGTTGCACTTTATCGCGGGACATCCTGTATAGTAGATAAATATTTGTAAAAGTAGACTACGAAACGTACAGTTTGTATTAAAAACGAAAATCTAATTGTTTATCTCAAAATTATACAATCAAAAATGTAATCCTCGCAAACATAAAAAACAACACTTCTAACATATCATAACGGCCACATTTAAAATACGCTATTTAAACCATAATTTCAAATAAAACTAAACAAATTCCTACATAACACTCAAAATACCTAATTGACACAATAACTTGTGTAAAACTAAGCGCACACGTGTGTCAAACCAGCATCGTCATACGTAACAGAAGGTAGCCGACAAGTAAAGTTACTAAGACCACACCGCCCTGACCGCAACCGCCGGACTGCCGTCGTTAATCTTAGTGAACAAGATGAATGCATCCAGCCAACTTGGTGATTTTCGCACACGAATCAGAGGATAACTTAGAACTTATGTAACTTGACGAAACAGTTGGTTGAGGCCTTTTGAACATATATTAATAAGCATATACTGCCTCGCTAACTTCAAATATTTGTTTTAATAAATGTCAAAAAATTTGATTTTAAAATGATCTCAGTTGATAATAAGTCTGTTATACTATTGACGGATAATGATAATGACGCATTTCAAAATACAACTAAAGTCAAATTTAATATACTTTATAATATACACCTTTATAAAATTAGTTTCAAAAATGAAAAAACTAACAGAAAAATACGCTTTCAAACGAATTTAATTTTCCTGCCAGGTCTGTTACTGTCACCGACTAAACTGACGTTGGACTTCGCAAAATGACAAAACACGATGCACAATGCAGGCGCAATTTTAATATTACGAAACATTAATCAAAGTTTCCCGTTTCGCCTTTGTTCCTTTAAATTTTTTGTCACCTGTTATACATCTACAGGTAAACCTTTAGTCTCCACTTCTCTACTTAATATTGCGTCTTTATTACTGACTAAGATACAAAAGTTATCACACACCTTTCATACAAATGCTTCTAAAAATAAATAAATAAAATGCATCACACTCAACGGTCCCGAATTTACTCCTATTTCACAATACATACATAAACGCCCAGACTACTGCAACATCTGTATGGCCAATACAAATGTATGCTATGTGCGGGAATCGAACATACAATAACCAGCGCAACAGCCATATTCAGTTGGTGTGACCGTTGCGCTAACGCGTGGTCATTAAATATAAAAGTGGTAAGTAATACATAATCCAATAACATAATATCTCATGAACAGAGCCGGATTAGTCCATCATAGGTCCCTACTCAACCTTTCGCCCTTTTCCTCTTTTCTAATCCTCTAAAACAGGCATTTTACTTCAATATTATTTATGTAAGCTTCTTACATCATACTTACAGAATAGATAATGTTACAGTGTACAGTAATATTATAATATACTATATTTTAGTATTAGGGTCATCAGCACTAAAATATTTACGTCATATAATGTGGGTGCTTTAAAATTTAAACCACATTTAAGTAATCTTTAGACCTTTAGATGAGATTATTTGAATTATTCCTGCCAGATATGAAACTCAAAATTACTAGATGCCATTTCTAGTTGAAATGAGAGTGTACTAAACAAGTGCCAGGTAAGATGCTCTTCGTCATCCTCTTGTAAATTGTAATTACTCAGACACACGTAATACTCGTTGATATAAATTTCTATATTTTATAACAGTCACATACAAAAACTCTTAAAGGTAGATTTTTTAACGCAAAGTACCAATGTCATGTAGGTACGATCTTTAAAAAAAAAGCTATGAAAGTGAACATATGCATCGTTCACATATAGCTTTGACTATCGTAAAATACTAGTAGCATAATAATTATATGTATACTCATTCATTCGTTCAATTTAAAGCAGTCATTTTTTCCTATTTTACAAGTAACTTTCAAAATTCTTCACTTATACTTCATGGGTTACAGTTGTCATTTTAGAACACAACATCTATAAACTTAAATAACAAGTAAACATGTACATGTTTTTCAATTAAGATAATACCATCATTAATAAAATTTATATTTGGAAATAACTTCATATTTATCAACACTAGTTTCGTTGTCGCTATTTCATATCGCTAGCATTCGTCATCAAAGTCTTTAATAAAAATGTAATTAGATGATGAAAACCTACCACGTCAATGATTTGTTGCAGCGTGAGTCCAAACTTGACCTCAAGCGGGTCGCTCTCGTTGGCTACCGGCCGCTCCAGTGTATTGTAGGAGTTGAGGAGAGCGTTCAGAAGACGCTTCTCGTGCGGTCCTTGCTCCGATACTGTGGACAAAATCATTATTAATATTTAATCTAAATATATATATATAATGCTTTGTTAGTACGTAAATATACAGTTTTCTCTATCACCACCAAACCCAATCAACTTGCCGTTGGTGTGGTAAATACCCCTTGGTCTCCAGGTAGGGAGTTTGGTCGTGGTTGGTGAAAGTGGGTGGTGGTGGGTGGTGAAAATGTAAAAACATATATTTCTAAACTTTTCTAACGCATTAGGACATCTGAAAAGATCTCAAAATTTCTGTAATGGTCTAGAAAGTTTCTGCGATGTATTTTAACCGGAGCAACGCCGGGTTTTGCTGCTAGTTACTGTATAATATCTAATTTACTTTTACACCAATGAAAACAAGCCCGTTTTAATATTTGTTTAATAAACCAATAACAATACTTTTAAGTCCAATAATGTCTTCTTCCCTTTTTAAAATTTGTCATATTTATTTGTCAATAACCCTTTCTTATTTTAAAATTGTTCGTAAAAGACAAATGATACGTAAACAGGATACAAAAAAATATTTTGGAAATTTCAATTCAATATTTATTTAATATCTCTTACTAGACATAGATCCCAAAGTACAAGTATGTATGTAGTTAAGAAAGTTAGAAAGCTAAAAATAACCGTTACTAGATACCTACTCCGACTAACTGCATTTTTTTAATTTATTAATTTGTTATAATTGTTTTTGTTAAAATCTGATAATTGTATCACAATATATTTACATAATTGTGTTTGCTCGCAAACGAAAAAAAACCGACTTCAATTACATCGACAAGTAATACAACGTAATAAGATGAAAAAATAGTCAAGTAAATACGCGCTATTAAATTAAAATGGGACCACATGACACGCAACACCTTTCAATTAAAACAAAAATGATCGAAATCGGTCCACCCAGTCAAAAGTTCTGAGCTAACATACATTAAAAAAAAAAAATCCTCCTTTTTTGGAAGTCGGATAAAAAAAATTTGTGGTACGCTTATTAATGATGAACAAATAGACTTCTTAATAGCTGTAAAATAATGTACGAAAATACATTTCAAAACGGCTCTTATAAGTCTACTTGAATAAGTGTACTTTGACTGGAATTTATTTCTAAAGAAACACCTCAAAGTAAAAATATTTCATATACAACCGAATTAAAACAAACCACAACACTGACAATGTGGTGAACTCGAATGAAAAATTCCTGTATTTTAAAAAGCTTTATCTAGAGCGACGATCTTTTCTGTGTCTATATTTTTCCACTCTGCATTTCTTTTGTTCACACGTTTGTACTTGCTAATTGGACCCGCCTTCCACTCACTTTTATTGGACGTGACCGATGTAAACTTCATGTTTGCTCGTAGAAACGAATATTAGATCCCTTTTATGAATATTTCAGTTTTTAAATCTTTGAGGTCGTTTTATTCACTCGTGCCTTTTCGCCAGACGTGTCGCTTATATAATTCATAAGTTCAGCAACTTAGCGACGGATTTTCAAATGGCCATCGGAGCTCGAGCAACTACCCGCAACAAATTACCCAAATCCTTGTTGGATACTCGAAGCAACCCGCATTGAAGAATTATGACTGGATAAAACCTTTAGCCACGCACCTGAACCTCTCGAAATGCCATATTTACGACCACACCTAAACTAAAGACAAAAAGCACAATTTCGTTTGAGCAGTTCTCAGAAATTTACTAGAGTCCGGCTTGAAGGACCAGCAATAAACACTCATTTTAGGGGCTTAGATCGCTCTTCTGAACGTGATGTATGAAGGTGCGAACGAGACAGGTATCCCTTACGATCGGATAAGTCTGCGTGAGGGAGATGGAATACGCGAAGCCGTTAAACCAGGTGATTCATATCTTTGGGAATTCAAGTGTACAATAGACCGTTTTACGTGTAATAGTTTCAGGTTGCCTTAACAATTTTAATTAAAAGCCCCGTTCCTTTAAGCGCTTGGATATTTGTGTTGTAATTTATTAGCTAATTTCTGTAATATCCATCATCTTATTATTATTGAAGCTATGAGTTGCGTGTAGTGTAGTGTGCTGTTCTGTACTTTCATTATGGAAAACGTCAAGAATATTTTGAATAGTATTTACCCCCTAACATTAAAAATATTTAATTTTATTTCTGAACTAACTACGGAATTTCAATTTACTTGAGAAAATGTTATCGTAAATGCTGTTAGAAATTTTGAAAATCTGACCATCATTTAACACACAACAGTCACACGCAAAACATTATTAAAAACATACATATTTATATTATGTAAGTTATTTGTAGTAGCATAATAGCCAAGATAGCTTATTGCTCGTCGGAACGCAATAACGGCGGGTCTCGGCTAATCTAGTGCTCAAGCATCTGCCTCAGCTAGACTAGCCCAAATACAGTGCTGAATATCACGTCGTTTGCTTCACGAATTTCATAAATTAATATACTATTTATGCGGTTTATAAGTGAAATGTCTCTTCTCTCAGTCTCTTGTTAAAGAAATAATAATAATAATAAGATTTATTTATTTTCTAACCACAATATTGTAAACATGACATTTGATAGGTGCATACTAATATGAGCATTAATATTGTGGGAGACTGGTGCCGAAGCTAGGATCGAGGCCTGTGTTTCAGGACACCAGGTCTCCACCCGTTAATACAGTACATTTCAATTATCATTAATACGGGCAGAAATATATTAAAATAAGCTTAACTAGAATTGTTTTTCAAGAATTCTTTTAAATCAGTTATTTACAATAATTCATATACTTAAACTAATTTGAAATTATTATAGTATCGAAATGTAGATTTCTCTTAATTATTTAAATGAAAAAACTGTAGTTTAGAAATGGTCACAGCGAAATAAAATTGAGTAGTCGCGTCAATATACGAGTACGTGACAAAATCAGAGATGAACAGTAAGCGTGGCGCCTACTTAATTCACAATTCAACGTTGTTCTACGCGTATAAAGTTTATGTTCTAAATTACATAAAAAAGGATCTCATCTTCAAAACTAATGAGTTAAGAATTCAAACAGTTAAGAACATTCGACAACATTGAATAGATACGTGACAAATATAATAATAATAATACGTAAATGAACCCCGTCAATAATCCCCGTAATAAACGACGAGCAACATTGAATAGATACGTGACAAATCAGAGATGAACAGTAAGCGTGGCGCCTACTTAATTCACAATTCAACGTTGTTCTACGCGTATAAAGTTTATGTTCTAAATTACATAAAAAAGGATCTCATCTTCAAAACTAATGAGTTAAGAATTCAAACAGTTAAGAACATTCGACAACATTGAATAGATACGTGACAAATATAATAATAATAATACGTAAACGAACCCCGTCAATAATCCCCGTAATAAACGACGAGCAACATTGAATAGATACGTGACAAATCAGAGATGAACAGTAAGCGTGACACCTATATAATTTACAACATGACGTCAACACGCGTCCTCTGGACTTCAGGTGCTATTTCTTGAAAAATAAAAAATAAACATTAATTTCCTTTAAACCTAATTAACAAGAATTTCAATAGATACGTTAGTATACGTGACATATTCACCGATGAATAGTAAGCTTGACACGTACTTAACGTAATAGGTAGGGATCCCTAGTACATTTTTTTAACCTGATCAGTATCAAGCTAATTTTCCGTGAGTAGCTTCATTTTGATGAGACGAACAAAAAGTTCCTCTTCGAAAACTCTCGATTGTGGTAGATAATAGAGTTATCAGGAGGTAGAGCAGCAGTGAGCGTAGGACCGGGATAACGGACCACGCAATTTGGAGGACAATATTACCATCAAATCATATAAATATTAAGTAACTAAAAGGAAAAAAAATCAGCTGGTTAGTAATAATTTTTGATGACCTTACGAGGTCATCAACTTGATGACCTCGTAAGGTCATCAAAAATTGATTTTTTTTCTGATTTTTTTTTCCTTTTAGTTACTTAATATTTATATAATTTGATGGTAATATTGTCCTCCAAATTGCGTGGTCCGTTATCCCGGTCCTACGCTCACTGCTGCTCTACCTCCTGCTAACTCTATTATCTACCACAATCGAGAGTTTTCGAAGAGGAACTTTTTGTTCGTCTCATCAAAATGAAGCTACTCACGGAAAATTAGCTTGATACTGATCAGGTTAAAAAAATGTACTAGGGATCCCTAACTATAACTCTACGCGCATAAAATTTATGTTCTAGACTATATTGTACACATGTAAAAAAACAAGGATCTTACCTTCAAAAGGTAATAAGGTAGGAAGGAACGCAAACAGTTAGATAATATTTGACACAACTCCATAGATACGTGACAAAGTCTCGTATCTATTGATTTCTTAAAAATTTACAAAGCGTCGTTGCTCCACACGCCCGCTGGACCACAGGAGTGACACGACGTTACTACATTGCAAAATCCGTTTCACTCCACAAAGGGTTAATTAAAACGTTTGCCGCCTTCAAACGCTCTGTCAATATTGTTAGACGGGTTTCATTTCGCCAATTACGATAGTTAGAACCGCTGATAAAATAATTTATCCAAGTTATAGGAAGCCGATGATTCTTTTTGAAGTGAAACTTCTTTAGAATCGTTGTAATTTAAACACGAGGGGCCACAACGGCCTACCTTCCTACGAATTTTCAGAAGTTTCACATCTGCCGTGGGTGAATTGCATACAGATACTTTTTTATACTGACTACCTTTTTTACTTACTTGACTGCTTTTTTATAGTGACTAATTGACTATACGTTGGCGCAGTTTGTAGTGACCCTGCTTTCTGCTCCGGTTCGATTCCCACCCCGAGTCTGGGTGTAATATACATATGTATTTATTTATATTAAATGTATTATTTATAAGTATGTTTATCGAAAAAATAATAATTTAGCTAGACCAGTTGGCTGTTACCTATAACACAAGCATTAAGTTGCTTACTTTAAGAACAGACGACCGTGTGTGTAATGTGTAGATATTTATTTATTTATTATTTATTAGTTACTTTTAAGTGTCTTGAGATGAAAAAGAAGTGCAAAACACCTGAAAATGTGATAAACTTCAACTATTTGTGACGTCTGCGATATTTTAACAACTTTTTGCGTGCAGTTTCACTGGTCTTCTATGACGATCATACTTAAATATTTTGTTTACAGCTTAACTTCAAACTAAACGAAACATTGGTACGGAGGTTAAATCAACTACGTATGACAAATACAGGGCATACAGGTGTTTTTCGTGGTATGTGCGTTTGCGATTGTGGGTGTGTGTTTCCTGACTACCGACACGGGCTTTACAACCTACTGGGTACTGTTGAGTGTGATTTGTTTGTACTAATTTTATTAATACAAATAGAAGATGTATCATTATAGTGTTGATCCAATTTAATACACTAGTAGCAAGTACTACATTGTAGTTGAAAAAAAGTTTTATAACTGTAAAATTTTAGCAAATAAAATAACTTCAACGCATTAGTTGCTTTTATAACTAGATTGTTAATATAAAGAGTCAGCGAAACATCCCGCATTCGACGGATTATGTCACGCCGCTGCTTGTGGCCTTTGACGTTGTAAATTGAACACGAAAGAATTTTTAAAAAAATTCGTGTAAAAATTCTCGAGTCTGCGTCGTGGAAGATAAACAGAATTTTGATTCAAAATATCGTTATTTTTTTACAATCTTTTATATATAGTTATTTAAAGCTGTGTCCCGCGGTTTCGCCCTCGTTAATTTGAGGACAAAAATAGCCTTTAGCATTCCTCGGTAAATTGGCTATCCAACACAAAAATAGTTTTTTCAATTCTAACCAGTATAGTTAGGGATCCCTAGTACATTTTTTTCACCTGATCAGTATCAAGCTAATTTTTTGGGTGTGGCTACATTTTGATGAGGCGAACAAAAAGTTCCTCTTCGAAAACTCTCGATTGTGGTAGATAATAGACTTAGCAGGAGGTAGAGCAGCAGTGAGCGTAGGACCGGGATAACGTACCACGCAATTTGTAGGACATTATTACTATTAAATTATATAGATATTAACTAACTAAAAGCAAAAAAAAATCTGAAAAAAAATTAATTTTTGATGACCTTACGAGGTCATCAAGTTGATGACCTCGTAAGGTCATCAAAAATTATTACTAACCAGCTGTTTTTTTTTTGTTTTAGTTACATAATATTTATATAATTTGATGGTAATATTGTCCTCCAAATTGCGTGGTACGTTATCCCGGTCCTACGCTCACTGCTGCTCTACCTCCTGCTAACTCTATTATCTACCACAATCGAGAGTTTTCGAAGAGGAACTTTTTGTTCGTCTCATCAAAATGAAGCTACTCACGGAAAATTAGCTTGATACTGATCAGGTTAAAAAAATGTACTAGGGATCCCTACCTAGTAGTTCCTGGGATTAGGGCAATCGAACAAACAAACAAACAAACTTTTCAGCTATATAATATTAGTATAGACATCAAGCATTATTTTTAATTGATTAAACACAACTATAGACATATTTGTTGTCTGGGGATACAACTAAAAACTCAAAATATACTAGTTATAATTATGCTTGCTTAGTTAATTTATCTAAAGTAAATAAATACAAAAATGTTGCTTATAATAACAGGTATATTTCTGGAACATTTAAATTATTTTAAAAAAATTTGAATACACTTAAATGATACATATATATGCCTAAAATTCAAACCATATCGTTATTTTTTTTATTTTGTCTGTCTGTCTATCTTGGGCGCGTATCACGCTAAATTATTACATGGATTTGAATGAAACTTGACTTAAATTAAATTAATACTAAAAACTACGAGACTAGTTACTTATTATCAAGAAATACATTCGATCACGATCACGATCACGATTCAGCCTGTAATATCCCACTGTTGGGCATAGGCCTCTTCCCCATGTAGGGGAAGGATCGGAGCTTAATCCACCACGCTGCTCCAACGCGGGTTAGCGGATATATTCCCTACTATGAGTAACGATCGCTATCAGGTGTATATGATAACAACCGGGACCGACGGCTTAAAGTGCTCTCCGTGGCACGGTGGGGAGACCCACAAGGACTGCACAAACACCCAGACCACGGCAAACATCTGTATGGCAAATACAAATGTTGTCATGTGCGGGAATCGAACCCGCAACCGCCCGCGCAACAGCCAATCGCAATCCAGTGCTCTGACCGCTGCGCCAACGCGGCGTCTATATACATTACTGTCCCCTTATTTGTTTGTGTTCACTGAATAATATTGTTGATGGGAATACAGTAATATAAAAAATTGTACCTACATTTTTAACTGTTTGTACTATATATTACAGGTTAGCTAGAAATCCTTAGATGAGTCCCCCACAATACATAAGCTGAAATCGAAATATTGTAATTTTATAACTATATTAAATTTGCAAGACGAATTCTAGTTCTTAACATATTTATAACTAGCTGACCCGGCGAACTTCGTACCGCCTAACAGTCGCTTCTTTAATTTTTTACTTTTTTTAATATTTATCCTTCTCGGAACCTCTCCACTAACACTAAAACCTTATGTTAAAGTTCGAATTGACGTTTAATTGTTATTTCGTATATTTTGTATGGGAAAATAGAAAAGTGTTGTTTTTAGACTTTTTGAGGGAATTTTTTAAATTTTTCTCTCCGTAACAACCATCATCGTACTTCAAGGAATATTCAAAAAAAAGAATTAGCGAAATCGGTTCCGGTACTCTCGAGATTTGCGCTTAGCAACGCATTCAGCGATTCATTTTTATATATATATAATATAGAGATAATCTCAAAAATATCTTTCAACATCTCTCTTCACATGATGTTGTAACGTTAGTCTGAATAGTCTGAAATATAAAATCTCGTAAGCCACGTAATAAGTTTGTTAGATTAGTCCGTCTGGTTCCCTTTTAAATTGAATATTCTCCGTAGCTCCGCAAGTCCGCAGATGTGAAATGTGGAAACTCAGCTTATATTCGTTACGGCAACAATTTAAAAGCATCACATCATTTTTATTACTAGTAATTCCCGCGGCTATGCCCGCGTAAATCATGTAATAAATTCTATAAACAAGTAATATAATTAAAAGAAAACAAAAAACCCGCCTGCGTAAAAAACGGAAAGAGCAATGTCAACATTTTTTAAACTTTCTTATTGTATTTCTTTATTATTATTACAATAATAATAATCATAATATACATTTTTGAAATCCTTGTATTAAGCCCTTTGATTTGATACCCATACTATAGTATTCTAAAAAAAAATTATTTCTTCATTAACTACAATGGCTTCGCACAGCCGCCATGTTTGTTTTTTTTTAATGTCACCTATCTAAGAACACTTGGGCTGCTAAGACAAATCTAACGATATCTCAATTATGCAAATCCGTTCAGCGGTTCTAGAGAAATGAGGTAATTAAGAATATTACATACATACATACATACATACATACAAGATACGCGCGAAAAACATAACCCTTCCTTGGCAGTCGGGTAAATAAAAAAAACATCTAAAGCATAAGATAAAAAATTCGCGATAAAAAATTCTTCTAAATGGTTACGATCGTGATTATTATTTGTTGTGGCCCGCTTTACTACCTGGGGGGGAATTGGGGATAGGGTCGGCAACGCGCTTGCGATGCTTCTGGTGTTGCAGACGTCTATAGGCTACGGTATTTGCTTACTATCAGGTGAGCCGTACGCTTGTTTGCCGACTTAGTTATATTTTAAAAAAAATACCTCGTGCATTTGCGGGCGAGAGTATCCAGAGCAGCTTTTGTTTGGACTGCTCTGGGCATAAGTTCCTTCTTATACAAAGTTAATAAAGATTTTCATACATATTGTATGGGGTATTAATTCCTTGTCCGTTCCCTTTATTGGAGAAGGACCCTTTATCACTTACTCCCTTAGCACAGAATACTATTTAAAAGTATAATTAGTATTATTTATCAATAGCAAACTCCTACGTTTTCATAATAATTCTAACACCATCTCCATATTATACCAACACAACGGATAATATGACATCTCTCTATATATAAAAATGAATCGCTAAATGTGTTGCTACGCGCAAATCTCGAGAGTGGCTGAACCGATTTTGCTAATTCTTTTTTTATAATATTTCTTGAAGTACGAGGATGGTTCTTACGGATAGAAAAATTTAAAAAATTTGCCTGAAAAGTCTAAAAACAACACTTTTCTATATTCCTATACAAAAGATTCGTAATAATACTTAAAAGTCAATTTGAACTTTAATACCAATCGACTGTTAGGCGGTACGAAGTTCGCCGGATCAGCTAATCTATATGATAAAAATGAATGTTGCTAAGCGCATAACTGGAGAATGGCTCAACAAATTCGTCTAATTTTTTTTTTGTATGTTCCTTAAATCCCACGGAAGGTTTTTATACAAAAAAAAAGTAACAGACAGAACGATATCTGTCCGGGCAGCTAGTTATAAATAAAAATATTGATCATAAATAATAACTTTCAATATTTTTATAACATTGGCTTCTCGTGCCCATTATTGAACCATTAAATATTAAACTCAATCTGTCTCATAAAAACGGTGATAATTCATTATGTACAAGAACCCCAGAGTTAATGGACTGATGTAAACTGTCGACAAAGTTGGTAATCTGCGTTAATTGAATCTTCTTGTGATTAACAGTAAATACGATGACGCTTATACGAGTATACATTATCTAGTCATAAAATGAGTTATTATCAAAATGACTATTAATCAGCCTTTTTCACGTTTTTACACGCTTTTTAGGGTTCCGTACCCAAAGGGTAAAAACGGGACCCTATTACTAAGACTTCGCTGTCCGTCCGTCCGTCTGTCACCAGGCTGTATCTCAAGAACGGCGATAGCTAGACAGTTGAAATTTTCACAAATTATGCATACCTGTTGCCGCTATAACAACAAATACTAAAAACAAAATAAAATAAATATTTAAGGGGGGCGATATTTATTTTATTAGTCTCCAACGCCATCTATCAGAAATCTTCAAAACCTCGTCGATAGACTAATAAAATAGTTTTCCAATAGCGGCATGGTTCGATCGATAGATGGCGTATTTGACTAAATATTTAGTTTTATCTAAAAATTAAATAAATATTTTATAGATTTACTTATATTTAGTTTAATCAATGGTACGGAATCCTTCGTGCGCGAGTCTGACTCACACTTGGCCGATTTATTATTATTAGCTTCACCTGTATGTTTGTATGTTTGTAACCGACTCCTTTGGACTTCATTTTGACCCACTTCAAAAGTTCAGATTTCATTTAAACTTAGTAGACTTATCGAGGACCGATGACAATACGCTTATTTGATAAGATTATCCTAATCGTCAGGATTAAACGATTTTCCTTTTTAGGTTCGTTTATTTATAAAATCATGTTTTTTTTAGTATTTTTAAACTATTATTAGATTATTACAATAAAATTTTGGTACTTACTTAATTTACGTATTCGTTGCAGTAGAATTAAGTAATTAGCGTTAATCGCACAACCATTTCTCGGCTGGTTGCAAGATAATCAACCACGTATTTTTATTTTTTAACGCGTAACAACAATTTTAAATTTACTCTTTGTTAAAAAATATCTTTGATTCGAAAATTTATGAATTAACACGGCAAAAATTTATTACATAAAATTCATTTGTTAAATTTTCGTTTATCGTTGGCTACCTTGACTGGACATTTACATTTTTCATTGCTAAGGGAGGCAAGCTATCGCTCGTTTGCTAAAAAATTCTCCTGTAATATACGGTAATGATTGTATAACAATTGTAATTTTTCTATTCTATCCGGGAGCGTGGTATTTTAGAGATTGTAAGCATTTTAAAATAAAGTTCTATAATAATTTTCTCAGCTCTTTGTTCGTTCGCTTTTGACAATAGGTACCTACTATATGTCTCAGAACGTGTAAGTTTAATACTTGAAACAGAATATTTATGAGGCTATGGATGTTTTGAAAAGAAAAAAAAATAAAAATTTTATTTAATACTAGATGGGGTGAACTTCGTATCACCTACGAATATTTGTGAAAAATATACACAAAACATTTTCTGAACGCACCTATAAATATTTGACAACCAATTGACAAAGTTTTTGACAAAAGACATTAAATTTCCTCGCTAGGAAGATTTAGAAAATAAATCGTCGTTTTTAGTATTTTTCGTTACATATTATTTATGTTTCTCGCCGTTTAAACCTTCACTGAACTTCCACAAACATTTCAAGAGCAAAATTTGCCAAATTGGCCCAGCCATTCTCGAGTTTTAGCGAGACTAACGAACAACAATTGATTTTTATATATATAAGAAGATATATAGATATAATAAACTAAACATCGTTAAGTAAATCTCAAATGTTTTTTTTTTTTATGTTACTAGGTTGGCAAACAAGCGTACAGCTCACCTGATGGTAAGACCGTAGCCTATAGACGCCTGCAACACCAGAAGCATCGCAAGCGCGTTGCCGACCCTATCCCCAATCCCCCCAGGAGCTCTGGTCACCTTACTCACCAACAGGAACACAATACTGCTTGAAAACAGTATTATTTAGGTGTGGTCTTCTGTAAGGTCGAGGTACTACCCCAGTCGGGCTGCTCCATATTTTGAGCAGGAAATTTCTTGCTGTGCCCTACCTCAGTTGAGTTGTCAGTCAGTTGAGTTGATGTAGAGTCAAGTCTTTTAAACCTTTTACCTTGTGTATTACTTGTGTACTATGTATGTACTATATTATGTGTGTACTGTATTATGTGTGTGTGTATATATTATGTGTGTACTATATTGTGTGAGATCAAAATACGAGTAGGTATATAAAACATTATTTAGTATTGTAATAACTATGCTGGGGGACACAACTTATACAAATATGTATGTCTAGAAGTTTTGTCCCCAGCGGACCATCAGGTACTGTAATCGCGTAATTTAAATTATTATTCATAATTAAAACGACGAGTGCCCACGTAAATCGATTGGACATCAATTTACATTATAATGTCTCGTTTGCATCGATATGTTACAATTTGATTATTAAATTTCGTATTTTGTGTCATTTATACGTAATTATGATTGAAATCAATTATTCGTAAATTATTAATTAGTGTTGAAAATTTAAGAAAAAAGTTCATTATGTAAATCAATTTTATAGAGCACATTCCAAAAAAAATATCTTGTTATTATAAGTTATATATGCTACACATAAATTCATAAAACTACAGTATATTCAAAGGAACTAGAAGTGCTATCGCAATAATTTTTAAATACTAATCCTTCTTTACTTTAATTAATATTGCCGGTAAACAAAATGGCGGATACACCTTGAAATGATCGTAGCTTCCCGTTGAAATTTTTTACATGGATCGTAGGTAGAGTAAATGATACTGGCTTAGAACGAAAAAAGAGGAAAGTAGGTGTAGAAAGGATTAATTGCTGTTTTCAACTTTTAGCTACATATAAAAATGTAATAAAGCAGCCAATTTATCCAATTTTTTAAAAGTATCTAATCTACTCATCCACTCACTAAAATTGCTATGTGAAACTCTACAACTGATGTTGAAACATAGTAATTATACATGCTAATGTATTAGCATAAATAAAAAGTGTTCCAAATATAAAAACTGATTTATTTCTTCTCTGTTTTGTCTCAAGCGTTAATTTATTTCACAAAATTTATAAGCTCATTATTGATAGAATTCTGTATTCTATCAATAATATACGAGTATGTAGCGAACTATATTTAAATTAATTTAAAATTAGCAAATAATACCACAACAATCGATCAATACACTCAATTTGTTTTTTTTAAATAAAACTGATATCAATCAGTTCCCAGGCATCTACAACATCAATTTCAAATGAACCAACCAATACACGAACAGAATTTCTCCTTTCAATTATAACCGTAATTGTAATAAGATAAAATATTTTAAATATACCTATATAAGAGAGTACATAGAAATCAATGAAATTAGCACCCTAGTTAAATTCGAGAGGTTGATTCCGGCCGTCGCCATGGCAACGACTCAATGCCCCAATTTCCCGGGAAAAACGATGTACAGCGCGAACCTTTATTTTAATTCTTTTATATTCAGCTTTTGAAGGTTTGTTACAGGATATTTCATGTTAAAATATTCTTGTATTCTATATACAATTGTGAAACGTAGTTTGAAGTTAATTGAAAATTTTACAATATTGCGTTGTGTATTTGTTTTTAATGTCAACAGTAATGAGATAAATTTACGTATTATATTTGCGTAAAAATAATTTAAATATACAACAATATTCAATATAAAACCCTCAATCGTGACTTCTACTCGCGTCACACACGATACAATTTAATAATAAATTTAATAAAAATGTTACCTATCGCAAATAATATTATCAATTCAACATTAAATTACTTCAAATTGTTTAAGAAAAAGAATAAGACAAAAGTCATATTGTCTGTTCGAATCATTTTAAAAATTAAAAAAAGAATACATTAATACTGAAATAAAAACTATTTCGATAAAATCTCGTTTCAAGAAGAAATAAAAACTAGCAACCTTTGCAACATTGTTCTCTACAATAATCGGCCAGAATTCAAAGAAATCTTAACCGACATCGCGACATTCTTTTGAACCGAAATGGAAATTTAAGTAAAACAATAAAAAACCGTCAAGTGCCAGCCTGAGTGATCTTGACGAATACCTTACAATAATAATTTAAATTATTTAACAACACATTTGTTAAAATACAGGTGATATGATTGTACTAACTACAAAAAATCAACTTTAATAACATCGAAAACTAATATAACTTAGACGACGAAAAAATAGTCAAGTACACACGCATTATCTACTATATAAAAATAAGTCGGGTTTTCCTTCCTGACGCTATAACTCTAGAACGTACGAACCGATTTCCACGGTTTTGCATTCGTTGGAAAGGTTTCGGGCTCCGTGAGGTTTATAGCAAAGAAAATTCAGGAAAAATTTCAAAAGAAAAGCGGGAAAATCTTTTTTACAGCCATCCATGAAGCCATCTGGTGGCGAAACGGAATTCGCCGGGTTTGCTAGTTAAACATATAAAGTACTCGTTAGATTTCAATCAAAGGACCCCATGACAAGCGCCATGTTTCTATTATAAAATAGTCATCAATATCGGTACACCCAGTAAAAAGTTATGAGGTAATAATGAAAAAAAAAGGATTTTTTTCTATAATACGCATTATTAGAAATAACTCAAAAAGTGTTTGTTACGACTTAATTAAATTTAAATGGGACCACATGAAAAGCATCTTTCGATTAAAAAAAAGAATCTTCGAAATCGTGTACCTAGTTAAATGTTATGAGGTAACACAAAAATACAGTCGAATTGAGAATCTACTTTTTTGAAGTTATTTAAAAATTTCGAAAAAAATCATTTACTTTAACTTTTATTTTTATCTATACTAATATAATAAAGCTGAAGAGTTTGTTTGTTTGTTTGTTTGTTTGTTTGTTTGTTTGTTTGTTTGTTTGTTTGTTTGTTTGTTTGTTTGTTTGTTTGTTTGTTTGTTTGTTTGTTTGTTTAAACGCGCTAATCTCAGGATCTACTGGTCCGATTTGAAAAATTCTTTCAGTTTTAGATGGCCCTTTTATCGAGGAAGGCTATAGGCTATATATCATCACGCTAAGAACAATAGGAGCGCAGTCCTCGCCGACGAAGTCGCGCGCAGAAGCTAGTTATTTAGAATTTTTATATATTACATTTTCAAAACCATATCTTTTTCGGATAAACATTGGAATACTTAATAAAACACTGCCTTCACTAATTTGAGTGAGGCAACCTAAAGGAAAATTTTAAAAAATAATTCTTAAATAAATTATTAAAAGCTTGAAATAGGTCTTGAAAGAGTATCGACGTCTTGTTAAAAGTAAAAGTAACAATGCCTGTCCCGTCAAACCTTCGTTTCAGTTAAAATTCATGTTTTTAATTTCCTTTTAAGAAATATGATTTTCGAAAAAATGTTCCATTAATAAACCTAATGCTTAAATGTATGAAAATTTATGTTCTAAAATTTCCTTTATGAAACATTATTTATTTAAAAAACGAATGTGTTTAAGGGTGGATTTAGCCCAAACGAACGAAGAGCTAGAGCTAGAACAAGAGCATTCTTTCTTGATCTTCGAACACTTGTATTCATATATGTATATAACAACGAAAGAATGCTCTGCGCCTGTTTACACTAAAAGTATTTGATAAGAATTTGATGTAGTGGGGATAGAATGAGCATTCGCTCGTCTGATGTAAATCGACCATTAGACAACACAGCGGCCTACACAATAGGCCTGCACTATGTCTTAGATATACGAAACGTAACTAACTATGAGAAGAAGAGAGAAAGAAAATGTTTGCTTGCACCTCTCTCTGGCTCTATTCGCCTCGCACTATCACACTTTTCGTAACGCTCTCGTCACTCATTCACCAGCTTATACCCCAAGTCAAGTGTGCGTAAAGAAGATTTAAGTAAAAAATACTTATGTTGTATATTTAAAGTAAGTTGTTTGAGTGTATTTACGACTATTGTTATCCTACACCCTTATCACTTGCCATTGCTCTACAAGCTTGGTAGAGATCGTCGTTTAGCGATAAGACAACCAATTGAACGTGCCTTAGTTTCTTGTATAGTATTATATGTATTTGCTGTTCTTTTAATATGTACAGTGAATTTGTGAAAATAAATTACATTGGAAATAAGTTTTTTTTTAAATTACATTTTTAATTATAAGAAGCTAAACTAAAGTAGAAAAACGTAAAAATATGTTAAATTCCTTCAAAAATTATATTTAACCTTCAATTATAAATGCCATTTAATATTCAATAATGACCGTTTTTTAACTATATACAGAATAATACATACATATGTATTATTCTGTATAATGTTTCAAACTTCATTCTATATTATCTTCTTCTATACATGTTAAAATCAATTGCTGTTCGTTAGTCTCGCTAAAACTCGAGAATGGCTTGACCGATTTAGCTAATTTTGTTGAAATGTTTGTGGAAGTTCAGGTAAGGTTTGAACGGTGAGAAACATAAATAATATGTAACGTAAAATACTAAAAACGCCGATTTAATTTTCCAATACAAAATGTTCCTAGCGGGGAAATTTGATGTCTTTTGTTAAAAACGTTGTCAATTTGTTGTCAAATATTTATAGGTGCGTTCAGAAAGTGTTTTGTGTATATTTTTCACAAATATATGTAGGTGATACGAAGTTTACCGAGCCATCTAGTGTAAAATAAAAAGCTAAACTTGAGAAACTAAATTAGACAGATCCTTGTTTTTTTATTCGTTACTGTCAGAAAAAGATTTGGACAAATGAAAATTAAAGAAAAAACTATATATTCACAAAAAACATGTCGATACGAAGTTCTCAGGATCAGCTAGTATTAAATAAACTTAGCTAAAAGCGTGAGGAAAACATATTTTTACTAAAAATTTAACACAATTTTCATTACAAGATAAAAAGTTTATATGCCATTTAACGATTAAGGTTCGAGATTACTCTAGACCGCGACAGACGCGCTTGGTGTTGTAAACTTTTTTTTTATTAACCGAGAGGCCTGTCATCGCCACGCCGACTAGGCGACTTTTAATTAACTATTCATCCCTCTGATAAAATTTATATACTCTCTCGTTATCTAAGTGAACTTATCTTATTTGTTAGTTTGTACCGCGTAATGAGATATTAGATATAGGCGATGATATTTTTTTTTATATAAGAGAAGATAATTTGTTTGTACTTCTGATAATATTCTTTAAACAATTTTTTTTTTTATTTAAAAAAATATATTATAGAAACTTTTTAATGAAACGTTTTAAAAGGTTTCTTGATGATAATTTTTAATTTAAAAAAAATAATAAAATTCTTTTTTTTTTTCTTACATTGATTTTTTTTTCTTTCAATTTCATATAAATGGTGACAGGTTTCGGATACATCTCGTCACATCTGAAATCTCGGAAATTGTCTAAATTTAATTATTTTATGCCCTTGATACCGGTTTTTCTGTTTTATTTTATTTTTAAAAAACAAATAGAGGTAAAATTTACACTTTTAGAATTAAGGTGGTATAAAATTGGTACAAAATATACATTTTATCAACGACAATTTGAACAACATAATTATATACATTGATATATACTCGTGTATATACATATACATAGGTAAAGTGTGAGCTAATAGTAGGAATCATATTAATATTAAAGTAAAATAAATGTACACTAGATAATATTTATTACTGTTTTTATTATAGGAATCATTCTTAATATAGAAGACCTGACTCGTAATAAAATAGCTAATTAGGGGAAATTTTATTATCAAACACGTAAATCTATGTTTATGAAACGTTAATATGAAATTATTTAGCTTTTGGCAATTATTAATATTTACTATAAGGGAATTTAATTTATAGGATTTTTATCGTTAAATCTCCAATAATGTAGACTATTCATATATAATTTTTTTTAAAATATTATTACTTAGAATTTTATTAACGCATGAAATAATTCACTTTTTGCAAAAAACATGGTGTTTTTCAATCATTTGGATATATTATATAAATGTATACCTAATATTCTTTCTGTAATCTGTGCTCATTAGCGTCCATCATCGTTGCCTAGCAAAAAGCTTTTTACCTTTACAGAAAAATTAGCAAATAACTCACAGGGCTTTTTATACAAGTAAAGAAACCAATAAATCACTTATGTACATGTAGCTTACGTTTTTTATAAGTGTGAAAATTTGATAAACTACTTACCTGTTTGTCATGTATACTTTAACTTTTTTTAGATTAATTAATTATTGTTTAATCGATTTCACAATAAATAAGAATTTACTTCAGTTTTTGAAGTGAAACTTCTTTAGAATCGTTGTGATTTCAAACCGGAAGGCAACAACAAAGAAGCCGCGAAGCGGCCGCAGTGCGGTCGGACCGCGCTGCAAGACGCTAATTTTAAGTTAGTTTTTTTTTATTAGTTTGACAAAGAAGTTTCACTTCTATCGTGTGTGAATCGCATACACACCTTTTTTCTATACTTACTTTTGATTTTAAACTAAAAAAAAACTTTGACATTTAAACCATATGTATATTTGTATAACCTCCTTTAAAAATTACAAAATAATGCATTGGTAAAGGCACCGGAGGCTTCCTCCGTCGTTCCTAAGTCAATAGTAAAAGCTTGTCTAAAACGTAGTTCTTTTTTCTAAATATTATTTTTATCTTAGGCTTATATAGGTATATAAACGAACGTATTTCATTAAAATCTAATTTTAAATAACTTGTTACTCAGTAAAATGTTAACTAAACGTAACCCCCCAGGGGAACCTACTTACAGGTGATATCTAGGAGGCACGGGTAGGCAGTCCTAGACCGTATGTCGGAACTAAACGTAACCCTTCTGAAACATTGAAGCAATCATCAGTTACGGGATAAAAGTAACGTCACATTACTTCCAGCTAGGTTTAAAATTACCTGAGCTTCCCGTATTAGGTTAATCTAGCTATATTTTCACACTAAAACTGTATATTAATGTAGATAACGTAGCTCTATTACTTAAGTCTGGGGATTAGACAAACTTGTCAATGAGAAAATTATCACATTGACAAATTAATCACAAACTATCACAATAAAACCTTGTTTCATTATCGTCTCTTTAGTGTCATCCAAAATAAAACAAAAAATGGCCATCAAATTTAATTAAATTGAATGTTAAGAATTATAATATTAAATTTGCATTCACAATAATCAGCCTCACTCAAGTCTCAAAATCGCACTTAATACAGAATTTATTACTTTTACTTATTGACGGAAAAGTAACATTAGTAGGTATTAGTGATTATTCATTTTAATAAGTTTAAATAAGCAGGTTTTTCTCTTTACTCCTTATAGTGTCTATTTGAAAACATAGTATTTAAATAATTATGTGTGCTCGCAAACAAAAAAAAACCGACTTCAATTACATCGACAAGTAATACAACGTAGAAAGACGAAAGAATAGTCAAATAAGTACGCGCTAACAAAGATTACTCAAAAAGTAGTAATCAGATCTCGATCAAATTTAAACAAGGCTACATGACAAGTATTGGCCTTCGATTAAAGTAAGAATCATGAAAATAGATAAACCCAGTGAAAAGTTATGCGGTTTAATACGAGATACGATATAACGATACGATATACGGTCAACGAAAAAGTAGTCAAGTAAATACGCATTATTAGATAACTCTAAGTACTTGTCAGATTTTAATTAAATTTAAATGGGACCACATGACACACAACGCCTTTTAGTTAAAATAAAGTTCATCGAAATCGGTCCACCAAGTCAAAAGTTCTGATCTAACATACATTTAAAAAAATCAATCAAATTGAGAACCTCCTCCTTTTTGGACGTCGGTTAATAATAAACTAATAACGCAGCTTAAGGTACTAAACGTGTCATAAAGACTTAGATTAGATAGATAGATAAACTTTGGTAGCTTTGTTAATTGTTATAAACAAAACAAATTATTGTTTGCTAAAAGTAAAGTATGTTTTTTCTTAAACTTTGGCTATTAAGAGTTTAGACTAGTGAGTGTTACTATTACTAATTGACTAAATAGCGAAATCTTATATGATAGGTGTACTGTAACTGTAAACAACCAAACTTGTATAGTCGCGGTTTACGTACCGGATCCGGTCACCGGGCTCGGTAAGAATGGCCGGGCCCGGTGGGTGTCTAAAAGGGCACCGGGCCCGGGCGAGCCCGGTTTGCAATCTCTAGTCCTCGCACATTAGCATTATACGGAACTTACATGCTCGTACTTTTCGTTTAGTTTCGATGACAAACCAATTTCAACGATCGTAAATTATTTTGTGGATGATCATTCGGTATAGTACCCGGCCATAAATATTGCACATCGACCTTTGGAAAGAGACAATCGGCTAATTTCGACTTCGTAGAGCGTTATAGTCCAAGATCCCAGACCCCAGACTTCCTTGTTTCTGATTGACAAAACATTACAGTATACATCGTAGTATAAAGAGTTGCTAAAATATTTTCTACAGGTTTTAAAATATAGTAATATAATTAGTGTCTGGCGATAAATACTAAAATAGCTGGTTAATAACATTTTTACGTATATAAAGCAACCAAATTTAAAAAAAAATGTGAAAGAACGTTTGTGTACTAAAGGATATTATTCGATTAACGATTTTATAGAAGACAGTACGCCTTGGGAATGATGTGATCGCCGCCAGGCTATTTCAACCAATAAAATTATTGTAAATTTCAATCTGCTTTGGAAAAAAAAACATGATTAAAAAAAATGATATTAGTCCCGCTGAGTTTCTTTCGCCAGTTCTTCTCAGGTCAGAGGCTTTTTCTTTCCGAACTGGTAGTAGACTCATGACGTTCAGTAAGAAATTGTAATAATTTTATGCTGTATAAAATATTTTGAATTTGAATTTGAATTTAATATATTTTGTCCTTCAAAAAAATATGACAGGTGATCTGGGAACTGGGTTCTTACACTATTAGATCTGTCTTATGAAATACTGACAGTCCGATACGTCTCATAGGTAATGTGCGTCAGAGATAACGCTCTACAAAGTTCAAATTAGCTGATAGTCTCTTTCTAAAAGTCGATGTGCATTATTTACGGCCGTGTACTGTACTTTAAAACCATTTTTTATATTATTGAACGCTATTAATATAAAGCTTTATACATAAGAACTTTTATAAAAACACTATTGTGCTAACAATTGCACTGTTGTATTCAGCCTTCAGAATCTAACAACTGATTTCTTTTTTAATTTGGAACATAATATCTATACTTAATATAATAAAGCTGAAGAGTTTGTTTGTTTGTTTGTTTGTTTGAACGCGCTAATCTCAGGATCTACTGGTCCGATTTGAAAAATTCTTTCAGTGTTAGATAGCCCATTTATCGAGGAAGGCTATAGGCTATATATCATTACGCTAAGACCAATAGGAGCGTAGCACCAATGAAGAATGTTTCAAAATCGGTTTTTTTTTTCATCTTGAGAGATTCCGCTGCGTAAACGGTTAAAGTTTCGCACAAATCATGTATGACAGAATTGGTCCTATTCCACGGGGATGAAGTCGCGCACAGAAGCTAGTTGTTCAATAAAGTAGATCACCAACATGGGTATCATGGGTAAAGAATGTTCGCCAACATAAATGTATTATTTTTGCGAAATACAAAAACTAAAAATGTTTTATGGCAAAGAGATTCGTGTAATCTTACAGACACAGTTAAAACTGACCAGCGCGTCCTTTGGGCTATGAATCTCAATAAAGAACTTTACTCAAAGAGCATTTGTCTTTTATAAATTGCGAGTAGCCTCCAGACAATAGTTATAAATTTATAATACAAGTAACAAGACGACCCTGCGAACTTTGTGCCACCATCTTTTTTTCGTGAACGCACTGATTTTTCTTACTCTTACGTTTATAAGAACCTTGTACTGTAAAATAACAACATTTAATTACACAATTTTTTCAGTCATTAAGATGTTTGGAAGTTACACTCGTGGATTAATTTTTATACAGGGTTATTTTAATCTATACATATAATAAAATTGTAGGAAAATCAAAACTGTACATTGGATATTTTTTAAAAAGAATACTTGGGGTGTGATCTACAATCGATACCGAAGCCAAAAATATAGTTTTTGGAATTTTTGTCTGTTTGTCTGTTTGTCTGTATGTATGTCCGGGATAAACTCAAAAAGTACTGCATGGATTTACTTCAAATTTGGCACGAATATTATTAAGAAGTCGGGTCAGAACATAGGCTACATATTATCACGCTATCACCTACGGGGAACGAGCAGTGAACGCACGCAGACGACGTCGCGGGCAGCAGCTAGTATTTATTAATATTATAGAGTTGTATTTTTTCACGCAATTATTCGTAACTAGTGGTCGCGACATTCGACCATAATTTATTTAAATTATAAGTTCGAACATTATTAAGGATCTGTTGTCAAAGACTATATCTTCTATAATAATAAACAAAAGAGTATAAATGCGTATGTGTGTCAAATACATGGTAGTGTGTGTAATTTTTTAATTATTGATGTAATGAATTTTTATGCATAATTTAAAAAATATTAGCATTTTGCAATCCTTCTCTATATAAACTATAATTATATGAAATTTCATACTCCTCCATCCGCGCAATTTTCGTAAAAAGGGGTACAAAGTTTTTGCTTCACGTATCTACTAATATGTAAATTTTTATTTTTCAAAATACTTAAAGAAATAAATATATTTAATCAGTGTTATGGTATGAGATTCATTTCATCAAAGATTACTTTACTGACTGTGATACCGGGAGTCCTATCTAGTCGTGTTTATATTTTACGCTATATATTTTTAAAAGTCCGTTTATCTAGCTCAGCAACCGTTCACGTCGTAATGCAAGGCTGGTGCTTTATTTATGATAAATGCTGCCATTACAGCACTCACCGAGTCCACTACTAGACCTAAAGCTAGTCTTACACAAGATTGATAGTGCAAGAGAGTACAATTTCAAACTGTTAAGTAACTACAATGATAAAAATAATGATTACTTGATAGTGAAAAAAAATATTACAGCTTACATACAAAGTTCCGTCAAAGGTGTTTCAAGATAAATTTTATCTATTTTTATTACTAGCTGTGCCCCGCGGTTACCCCCGCGTTAATTTGAGGAAAAGCACAGCTATATATATTGGACTTTCATACAAACAAACATCCCCTGTTTTAACCCCAAAAGGGGGTTGATTTCTCAAAATACATTATTAGTACACCTCAACACCGTCTATAGACCATACATTTTGAATTTCAAGTCTCTTACTTCTAAAACATAGGACTTTCATACAAACTTCCAACCCCCATTTTACCCCTTTAGGCGTGGAATTTCGTAAAATCCGTTCTTAGCTGACCTCTACTCGGCAAAAAGAATATTCCTACCAAAATTCAAGTCTCTACGCCTTATGGTTCCAGAGATATCGTGATGAGTCAATGGGTGGGTATCTCTTTTATATGTAT
Source organism: Melitaea athalia (assembly GCA_905220545.2). NCBI lineage: Eukaryota > Metazoa > Arthropoda > Insecta > Lepidoptera > Nymphalidae > Melitaea > Melitaea athalia. Next base: position 3,230,172 of record HG992178.1, on the reverse strand, counting down.
ATAGATTTATATTTATTCACATTTTTTTAACGTAGATACGGGCATTTATTTATTAGAATTCATTTTTTTATTTATACTTTATTGTACACCTGCATTGAACGTGAGACCAGGTAGGTAATGTTTAGTTATAATAAACTTACATGCAAATGTACCAAATGATTTGACAAATTATTTGATCGTTTACAGGGCCCTTAAGGTCATTTTTTCAAATGGGTAGCAACTACTTTATGCTCAATTTTCAGATCTTCAACGATATAGTACAAACCAAATGTTGATCTAGCTCCACTATTTCAAAAATGTCGTCACATTTATCCGTAACTGGGTGACAGAGCAAAATGCGCTTTTGACATCAAAATTTCCTGACTGAAATCGCTTAAACCAATTTTGTACTACTCTTAATGACACTGTATTAGGCCCATAAACATAACAAAATTTTTTCGCCACTCGAGTCGCATTTTTCCTTTTTTGAAAGTAAAATGTACCGAATTCCTTCGTGGGATTCATTCATTTTGGCAAACAGAAAATCAAATGAAAAATAGCGGGAAACTGATTTTTACTTTTTAGTTTCATTTTTAAAATATCACCTTTTAATGATATCAAAACCAGCCAGTAATAAACAATACAACGAAAAAGATTTTATTACAAATTTTAACTAGAAAATACGAAAAGTTTTTCCGTCCTATTATGTAATAAGATCTATTATGTTATATGTATACCGTGAAAATGATTGCTAAAATATTAATTTTTAATTTATCCATTCTAAAACAAAATAACAGTTATCAAACTAATGAAATTGGTTATTTGCCAAACAGCTGTTTGGTTTAATTTCAGTGAGTTAAGTAAAATACTTTAGAGAAGCACGATCTTTGAGATTGACTTAATTATTTATAATTTTTTTTTACTTAGTACACTAACAATATACATATTATGACATATTTAGTTAATATAATACATATATGGAACATAAACTATCACATATATGTATACCAATGACTAATGTAAGAAAGAAAGATATATTTTTAATTGTAGCAAATCATTACAATGAAAAAAAACACTTAAAGTACAAAAAAATAGTAATATGATATGATACTTACTGTCAAGAAAATCATACAATCATATGTCGAATTCACACTAATTATTACTCTAACTAGCGACCCGTCCCGGCTTCGCACGGTAGCAAAAACTATCAGAGTTCCTCTACTATATTATGCATGTATTATACATAAAAATCTTCCTCTTGAATCACTCTATCTACTAGAGGAAACCGCATCAAAATCCGTTGCGTAGTTTTAAAAATTTAAGCATACATACAGACAGACAGACAGCGGGAAGCGACTTTGTTTTATAATATGTAGTGATTACAAGAACATTAAAAATAACAATCTAAAATCATAAAATCTCGTTAAATTATCTACTTTCAAATACCAAATAAGCATTCCTTTTAAGTTATTTAAAAAGAGAACGGATCAGCAATGACATTATAGAACCTTCTCGTACAAATCCGGAATAAAAAAGGATATTTAGATTCTCGCCGCAAGCAAGGATGAAAGTCAGTAAAAATTTACAGTATGCCTTTAAGCAAAATGTCGCGAGATACTGCGAAAGTCGTCAGGTGATGTTAATCCGATTAAGGGTGAAATCGATGGAAACTACAAGTCTCAAGCAACCGCTATCTACAAAAAAGGAAAGTTCAAGAAACTCTGAAGAAGCTTAAACTGTAACTAATTTGAAGGCGCCCTAAAACTGCTTGTAGATCCGATAAATCAAAAATCAACGTAAAAGTAACGTTAAACGTCACTCATTTAACATAACTACAACTGATATCGGCTGACTTTATTAACTTCGCTCGCTCGCTTCAGCCTGTAATATCCCACTGCTAGGCATAGGCCTGGTAGCGATCTTTACTCATAGTAGAGAATATATCCGCCAACTCGCATTGGAGGAGCGTGGTGAATTAAGCTCTGATCCTTCTCCTACATGGGGAAAGAGGCCTATGCCCATGTATGTGCATATAGACACAATTGAAATTTCTACTACCTTTAACTTATGTCAATTTAATAGTAAATAATAAAGACGAAGCTGAAAATAAATTGACGAGGTCCATAATAATAACTGTAAAACGAAAATGTTTTAACTCAATCTTGTAACATATACAGTGTTTAATATTCAATTCAAAACTCAACAAATATTTATAAATTTAGGTTTTCGTGTCACACATCAAATGGTCTCAGGTGAGAACAGCAATAAAATAAACCTCACACATTCCGACAGGTATTGAAATACGTAAACAAAATAAATGCTGGCGCATCATCAAATCGAAAAAAGCGATGAAGCAGGACTTGAATCGTGATAAACCATCAAAAGGTATCCTTTGACAGCTTAAAATTTAAAAAAAAATTAAAATCAGAACTCGATACGTCAAAGCCGCCATAATTTCAACTGAGTACACATGTACTTAATATGTACATACATATACATGTTTTTCGCTGACCGCGACACGACGTTCGCGTTCGTTCGTTTCATACATTTTTTTTTCCATGGAAACGTAACTCAATCAAACACCTATGTCAAGCGCGGACATGTTTCCGTGTACTGTGAAATGTTTGTATTGAATTTACGAATGTTTCTATTTTATTTATTTCGATGTACTTTTACGAACATGTTTCCAATCGAGTTTTGTTCGCAATGAAAATCTGTTAACAATAGGAAAAAGTTTCTTTTCGAAGATCGATGCAAAGTACGAGTTTGCAATTTCAAAGTGTTGGAGAGAATAATTGTGTTTGCTCGCAAACGAAAAAAAACCGACTTCAATTACATCGACAAGTAATACAACGTAATAAGACCTATTGGTCTTCGACAAGTAATACAACGTAATAAGACCAATAGGTCTAGGATGTAATTGAAGTCGGTTACAGTCAAGTAAATACGCGTTCTCAAATATTACTCAAAAAGTAGTCATCAGATCTCGATCAAACTTAAACAAGACTACATGACAAGTATTAGCTTTTGATTAAATTAAGAATCATCAAAATCGATAAACACAGTAAAAGGTTATGCGGTTTAATACAACGTAGGTCGACGAAAAAGTAGTCAAGTAAATACGCATTATTAGATACTAGCTGCTGCCCGCGACGTCGTTTGCGTGCGTTCACTGCTCGTTCCCCGTAGGTGATAGCGTGATAATATGTAGCCTATGTTCTGACCCCACTTCTTAATAATATTCGTGCCAAATTTGAAGTAAATCCATGCAGTACTTTTTGAGTTTATCCCGGACATACATTTGAAGAAATAAAGGTTCACTGCTCGTTCCCCGTAGGTGATAGCGTGATAATATATAGCCTATGTTCTGACCCGACTTCTTAACAATATTCGTGCCAAATTTGAAGTAAATCCATGCAGTACTTTTTGAGTTTATCCCGGACATACATACAGACAAACAGACAAACAGACAAACAGACAAAAATTCTAAAAACTATATTTTTGGCTTCGGTATCGATTGTAGATCACACCACAAGTATTCTTTTAAAAAAATATTCAATGTACAGTTTTGACTTTTCTACCATTTTATTATATGTATAGATAACTGTAAAAGTACTTGTCACATCTCAATTAAATTTAAATGGGACCACATGACACGCAACAACTTTCAATTAAAACAAAATTGATCGAAATCAGTCCACCGAGTCAAAAGTTCTGAGTTAACATACATAAAAAATAAAAAAATACAACCGAATTGAGAACCTCCTCCTTTTTTGGAATTCGGTTAAAAATAAAGTCCCTTAGCGGATTCAGTTATAGTTATATTACGTTATAAAATATATTTATCTGTTTTTTTTTTTTTCGTCTGGAAAATTGATACTAAAAACAACAAGAAAACCACTCAAATAAAGAAACAAAAGCTAGCTATTGTAAACACTAGATTACAAAGTTTAATACCTAATTATAATTTTATAGCGTTCTGTAGAAAACATTTTAACTTATTATGCTACAGGATTTACGTTAAATATATAAATAGTTATGTCGATTTGAGAATTTATACAAAAATAATGTTTAAACTATATTTTTTATGTTTAATTTAAATTTAATGGTGATATTTCGAAATATGCCTTTTCTCTTATAAAATTACTTAAACAAAATAATTTATGTTACGATAAAGTTCATTAACCTTAAAACCAATTTTACCTAAGCATGTCAAAACCTGTCGACACTAAACATATATGACATTTAATTTTCGTGGATTGGATGCGACCAGTCGGAAAATCGAAAGTGTTTTGTCATTATATAAATATAAACAATAAATTTATTAACATAGTGTATATTAATTAATGTGAAAGTTTTTTGTGTATATTTTCCACACGTAAAGGAACGTGTGCCTTAAAAAAAGAAAGAGAAATATAGTGTGAAGAAACGTATTCTTAAAAAGTATTCGAACCTACTTCACCGTGCTACTGTAGCGTTTATTGCCAGTTGTAAATATTTTTGAATATCTCTCAAGTCATGTAGAGTTTCCCTCCTTTCATAACCGCCTACAAAATGTATTTATTAATCAAAGCCATGTCTTAGAGATATTTTTGAAATTTAGGAAAAAAACAATTTTTTTCTTATTTCTTCGCTTTAAGAATGGATCTTTTATAACTTCTTAAGCGATTTATATTTTTTATACATGGTGATAAGTGCTTTCCGTTAATTAAGGACGTCTACAACACCAGAATCATCGTAAGCGCGTTTCTCTCACTTGTCATCTTTAAATATTCAATCATCTTTAATTAAGATCATATCATTATCAGTGCGTACATAGTACACATGCCAGAAGTGAAACTTCTTTGGCAAACTAATTGAAAAAGTAGGCGCTATCATAATTAAAAAACTAATTGAAAAAAAACAACGTCACGCGGTGTTCCCAGGCGGTCACCCACCCAAGTACTGACGCGTGACGCGTTTCCGTGTTGCCGCGTTGCCTTTCTCTCAAATTTTACCCCTCATCCCTCTAAAGAAGTTTCACTTCAAAATATTTTTACTACCAGCTAAAGAATGTTTATTAAAAAAGTTCACTAAAAAAATAAATAAAACATTTCTTGCTTTGCACTTAGGTAAAACGTAGCTCGAATCACTTATAAATAAAACGAATTACTGCAAAGAAATGTATCAACTAACCAATCCCAACTTAGAGTACTAGCAGTACCTGAAGTGTATTCCAGACATCCTTTTAAAGTTAGTTAACAATTCTAGGAAACACGGTCTTAACGTTACATACGTGAAGTTAAAGGACGGTGTTTCGGAAGAACTAAAACAGTTCTGCAAAGAGTTGTTCTTTTTATCCTCAAATGTATTCCGTTTTAAAAAGTTAACAGTACTGGCCCGCTTTCCAGAATAGTCAATAAGGGTATACCGGTAGTTTATCACGACAAAACAATATATTTGTAAGCAACTTCAAAAAATGAGGGAGGTTCTTAATTGCACTGTATTTTTTTTGTGTTTTAATCATAACTTTTTACAGAAAGTACCAATTTAATTTATTTTTTTTTTGTTTTGATAGCTGGTGCTTTTCATGTTATCTTATTATAAATCGATAGAGATCTGGCGTGACGCGACATTTTGAGTTATCTTAAAAATGTATCTGCTGTGTGGCTACGGCAAAGAATGTAGGCACCCCCTCTCTTCCCGTGGGTGTCGTAAGAGGCGACTAAGGGATAACATAGTTTCACTACCACCTTGGAACTTAAAAAGCCGACCGATGGCGGGATAACCATCCAACTGCTGGCTTTGAAGTACACAGGCCGAAGACGGGCAGCAGCGTCTTTGGTGCGACAAAGCCAGCCCTGCGGTCACCAACCCGCCTGCCCAGCGTGGTGACTATGGGTAAAACACATGAGTTCACGCCATTATTGGCGCGAACTTGTGGAGGCCTATGTTCAGCAGTGGATTGCGATAGGCTGAAATGATGATGATGAATGATTAAAAATGTATCTGTCCTTCATTTAATTTTAATAAGTTAATGTTATTATATTCCGTCGTTGTATTACACCTTATAACTTTTTATCAGGTAGACCAATTTCGGTGATTCTTTATTTGATATCATATATAAACTTAAACAAATAATATAACAAAAATATTTGATATAAACAAATACTATTTGAGTTACCTCTAATAACGCGTATTTACTTACTCTGTATAGGTACCTAAGTTACATTACTGGTCGATGTAAAAAAAGTCGGTTTTTGTCGTTTGCGAGCAAACACAATTATACAGATTTAAACCCCAACGTCTTAAGCAGTTTTTAATGCAGGAATTGAGCTTTAATCTTTTCCTGTTTCAGCCACAGCCACAACGTACTTTTACAAGCCATAACGTCATTTAATAAAAATTCTTGTATTTGCCTTGTTTTCACGAATAAAAGTCATCAGTAATGTATGAGATTAATCCCAGGTACGCTTGCACTACAATGTCAGGTTGATCTTTAACAGTCCTATAAATTATTCACACAGATTAACTATGCATGTATACGTGTGTAGCAGTCTTATATGGTGGCAGAGGTTGTTTTTATAAATTCACAATATTGAAATCAGCCTATAAAAAATTGTTTAATCTAATTACTGATGAGGGAATATTTTGTTATATCCCGGATCTTAGACCATAACGAGGGACTGTTAGCATATTGTACGTCCGTACTCCTAGTTTCAATGGTTAATAAATTACTCCAATTTGAACTAATTTATTTTCCCTTAACGAGAACAGTACATAACACTTGCTAATGAGAGTCTGCTGGCTAACCAGTTAACGATAGTACTTTACATTGGTAAGTACTATTTACTGGTAAATCTCTTTTTTGAAGTGAAACTTCTTTAGGCGCATGAGGGGTAAAATTTCAGCGACCACTAACGCGGCAACGCGTCACGCGGTCAGTACTTGGATGGGTGACCGCCTGGGAACACCGCGCGACGTTGGCTTTTTGTTTTCTTTTTCAATTGCTTTTTTTCAATTTTTTTTTTTGTATTTTCAATTTTTTATTAGTTTGCTAAAGAAGTATCACTACGTGTACTTAGTACGTGTATTTTGTACGCTCGTATTTTTTTTTTAATTTCTTTAATTAATCAAACGACATTTATTCTGTATTCTTGAGTGTGAACTCATGAATATTTAAGACAATTTCATTATTATGAAAGCCTTATAACAGAAGAAAACTTACGACGTATTAACATAACCCAATAATTATATTACTTAGCTACAAAGTAAGTTACACACGAGCTCTAATCTAATGAAGACATTACCAGTTTATCACTTAGACGAATGAACTTGTCTCCGAGTTCTGTGAAAGGGAAAGCTGACTCACGTACTTATTTATTATTAAATGTACATAAAAACGAAGCACTCAAATGTTGAATGAAATGAATGAAATGAAACCGGAAAGCAGTATTGACGTACTATTTTTATAATACAGATTTTATAATATCAATCAGAATCGATGACTTAATATTTTAAAAAAATCTGAGAATTTTTGAAGTTAAGAATACTGTAAACACGATTCGACTTATTAAGAACCCTTATAAATAGTTTTTATTACATTTACTCATAGGTTCTAAATGAATTTTGCTGTGTGGTTATGACTGTAAAGAATATAGCCACCCCCTTCTTCCCGTGGGTGTCGTAAGAGGCAACTAAGGGATAACACAGTTCCACTACCACCTTGGAACTTAAAAAGTCGACTGATGGCGGGATAACCATCCAACTGCTGGCTTTCAAATACACAGGCCGAAGACCGGCAGCAGCGTCTTTGGTGCGACAAAGCCAGCCCTGCGGTCACCAACCCGCCTGTTCAGCGTGGTGACTATGGGCAAAATACATGAGTTCTCGCTATAATGTTTGGCGCGAACTTGGGGAGTCCTATGTCCAACAGTGGGCTGCGATAGGCTGAAGTGCAACAGGTTCTTAATTAGACGAATAGACCAAAATAAAATTTGATCACTGATTCACATCTGATTTATTATTTACTAAAATGGTTCACTTTATCATATAAGTAAGTATATTCATGCGTATATAATGGAGATATATAATAGAATTGTTCCCCAAGTTACATATTAAGAGCAAAAGAAATGACAGTGATTGGTTTTCCTTTGTCACGTCTATTGTCTTAATAATGATGTGGGAGTCGATGCACTAACGTTCTATCATTTACAGAATGTTGTTTTGATTAAACGAATATTCCTCGGGATATAAACACTAAAATTTATGTTTTTTTGTAATAAAATGTATTTTTATAGCCTCTAGTTCATGTTTTATGGCCTAAAAGAATTCTTGCTGCAATACAAAAACGCATACATATGTATAGTAAGAAATTATTTCTTGAGTTGTGTACTTTATAATCCGTATAATATTTCAATTTGTATTAAAAATAAATGGATAATTTTGTCTCCAAATTCTCATGTAATTATAGTTATGTAGTAAGAAATGTGATGCATGGCTGTTCTTTACGGTTTAAGATTTGCTATCCACGTCTACTTAAAAAAATCGCCCGTACACCGAAGGTTAGTTAGATTTTTTTTTTTTGAGGTTGGGTTTTTTGATCTTTTTATTAATACATAATTAACGGTACTTTTAAAATATTTTTGAAGTGAAATTTCTTTAAGCGCATGAGGGGTCAAATTTGAGCGACCGCTAACGCGGCAACGCGTCACTCTGTCAGTACTTGCATGGGTAAAACAACACCGCGTGACCTTGGGTTTTTTTTTAAATTAGATTTTTGTTTTGTATTTTCAATTAGTTATATTTATTAATATTTATTTTCTTTATATAGAGTAAACTTATCAATAAAATAAAAGTAAAAGTAAAGCAAATTTCATCAGGCATCGAACTAAGTAACTAAGTCCATGTTTGAATTTACAATATACTAGCTTCTGCGCGCGACTCCGTCGGCGTGGACTTCGCTCCTATTGGTCTTAGCGTGACGATACATAGCCTATAGCCTTCCTCGATAAATGCGCTATCTAACAGTGAAAGAATTTTTCAAATCGGCCCAGTAGTTCCAAAGATTACCGCGTTCAAACAAACAAACAAACAAACAAACAAACTCTTCAGCTTTATATATTAGTATAGATTTGTTAAAAAAGTGAATATCCTCGACGAAAGAACGAAATGTTAAAAGATAAACACAAAATCACGTACGAGCCATCAAAAATCAATTCCGCGCCAAAACACAGCCTTCCTTTACAACAACAAAAAAAATTGTCTGAGATAACGGAATACCGTAAAAAAAAATCCCCCATTCAATATTCCGGCTTTACGTTTACATTTCTTTCATGTCGCCATTCTCATTTCAGAGATGGCTCATCCCGCAGTCGATGTAATAAAGTCATTCGATATTTACGTAGAGACAAAAAAAAATGAATTGAACGAATACGGTCGCGAGGAACGGAAAACGCGCGGAAGGAATTATTAAACGTTCAAAGTTGACGGTATTTGTACGCGATGGCTGAGTTTTTTTTTTTTTTTGCTCAAATTGTTTTTCGTTTATTAAGTAATACGGAAGTACAAAGTTGGAAAAACAAAGTCCCTAACGAAAAGTTCAAAAAAGAAAAACAAGAAGTTGTTTTGGTGAAATGAGGTAGAGCACAGTTGGAAATACCATTCTCAAAAAATAAATAATATTTACATACTATAGGTAGATGAAATAAGGGACATAGTAATATCTGTCATAAATTATCGTTTTAAAAATTTTGAGTAGCCCGGCTGGGAAGTACCTTGGCCTTTTAGAAGACCACAACAAAATGAATACTCAATCAGTACTCATAATGTCATAGATGTATTGCGTTCCTATCGTGAGTAATTTCCCAAAGATCCTTTGGATGCGATGTGTTAACAGGGAGGCTAGGGTTGGTAATGCACTTGTGATGTTCCTGATGTTACAGGTGTCTGTAGACTACAATAACTGCTTACCATCAGGCGGTTTTTTAATATACATAACTTGGTCGGCAAACACCACTTTTTACCAACCCAGGAGTATAAAAATTTAAACCAAGTTCAGTTCTCTAATGTTTATTGACGAAATCTATACTAATATTATAAATCTGAAGAGTTCTTTTTTGGTTGTTTGTTTGTTTGAACGCGCTAATCTCAGGATCTGGGAGCGTAGCACCAATGAAGAATGTTTCAAAATCGGTTTTTTTTCCTTTTGAGAGCTTCCGCTGCGTAAACGGTTAAAGTTTCGCACAAATCATGTATGACAGAATTGATCCTATTCCACGCGGACGAAGTCGCGCGCAGAAGCTCATCATTATCATCACCATCATCATCATCAGTATATTGTAAAACATTCAACAAATACTTTTACTAACTATTCAGATGAGAATCTGTTAGTATCATCGCTTTATGGAAGTTTATTAAACAAATACTAATTGCAAATTCGCAAATATTTATAATGTTAATAAAGATTGCTAACGATATTTTTTACGACTATACTAATATAAATTATTTACTGTCGAAAACTCCGAGTCGTTCTGACCCCAAGTCAAGTTTGCGGCAGCCGGTCTTAAAAACTTTAACAATAACGAAACTTAATCTCCTTACCCGTGTTTTTGGTCAAACGATGTTTTATAAAATGACAAATTTTCTGGTAAATATTTGTCAAGCGATATACTTGTACTTATAGAATAAAAACTTTATCTAAAGGTAACAAAAAGGTTGCCAATTCCAAGACAAAAACTTGAGTAACAAATTTTCCATAATTTGAAGCCTCTTCTTAATAACTATAGTTATATAGTAGCTGTACCACATGTGGTCTAAGATACGGGATATAACAAAATATTCCCTCATCTGTTAATTAGATGAAACAATTTTTATAGGCTGATTTCAATATTGAGAATTTATTAAAAACAACCTCAGAAATCCTGGAAATCAGCCTATAAAATTTTTTTCATCTAATTAACAGATGAGGGAATATTTAGCTATCTCGGATCTTAGACCAATGGTCTTTGTCTCACAAAATTGTGTTATTGTAGATCTCCTGCACACGAATTTGCAATACAATCAATTCAAATTGCGTAAAAGAGTAACTATATATAACATCTATCCTCACAAACTTTCGCACTTATAATGTGAGTGGAAATTAGTAAGATATTCGTATTATTTAGAAAACTTTCTATTTGAAAAAGAGTCAGACCTTACCTACCTCGCTGCTTCACTATTCGTTGGTGGATACATAATATTCCCAACTATAAGTAACAATCGCTATTAAACGTCTATAATAACAACCAGTATCGATAGCTTTACGTGCTCTACGAGCCACAGTGCGGACCCGCAAGGACAGATAATACCCAGATCGAAAACAAATATATGTACCTATAACTACAAATACCTACTCTGAGCGTCACATTGAATTTGAGCTGTTGTCAATACTTTTACATTACTGATATTTAATTCACGTGTTCGCTCAGGTGTATTTGATCTCTAATACATCTTATATACTTATAACATTTTTCTCATATGCCTTCACTCCTTTCACATGGAGACGTCGACTTTTGACAGATTTCCATACATTATGTAAAGCGGGTGCTCATGTTGCCGTTTAACGTTCTTTGTATGAAATAAAAAAACCGTAAATACTCTGAAAATATCTAGACAATAATGTATTTTACATCGTGCTTTCATGCTGTCCACATTTTTATACAAAATGTATAAATAAATGCCACTAAACAGATCCTAGTAGAATGATACTGACTACTGATATACAGGAGATATTTTCTCGAAATTCCGAAACTGCTATAATGGGAACCACATACTTGCAGAAGATTACAGCCAAATAAGCAAGTAGTGTTCTGTTCCTGTGATAAGTAAGGAATTCGAAGCGCGCAGAATGTCCGTAGGCTACGCCATTTACATTAACCTGCTTAAACTACAATTGTCTACTTTAATAATATCTACAATAAGGTGCATTGTTCCACAATACGTGGTTAATAATTTATGTTGAATTAATTCGTATCAAGGTACCCGAAATAACCTATCAATATTCATGTACCATGTCAATATAAATTTTACGTATTTCCAATCAAGTATTATTTTAACCGCTACCGAATATAATTTTTCGACGAATATGGATATTTCCGGTGCCTTCGTCTGACTGACTTTACCCCTTAGTCCTTTTATAGAATAAAATTAACCTTAATCACGGTACTGCTTATACTTTGTACCCCTTTTTACGAAAATTGCGCGGACTGGGGAGTATGAAATTTGGCACACTTATAGTTTATATATAGAAGTAGTGCAGAATGCTGATATTTTTTTTTTAATTACGCATAAAAATTACATTAAATCAATAAAAAATTTTTACATAAACTGCCATGTATTTGACACACACACGCATATATATATACTCTTTTGTTTTATGTTTAAACTTATAATTAAAATTAATTATGAATGGGCGACCACTAGTCTCTATAAAACCTTAATATATTTAGCGACAAACAAATTTTTCTAAGCTGTTCCTAAAAACTAAAGTGTATTTTCGTTTCAGTCAAATTGTAAGCGTATTACGAGTATACCTACTCATAACAAAAATAATCCAAGTGAAATTGAAATGCAAAAGTTAAAGTAGCACTAATCGTTATATAACATGTTTTAGGCACTCAAACTGCAGGCGTTTGGTTATAAAATTATAAAAAATATACGGATTGATTTGAAATCTTTCTTCCATTTCAAGGTATTAAAAAATCTTATATTTGAACTTCAGTTTGTCAATCAGCCCTCCTGATTGTAAGACTCAATAAACTACCTAGATACTCATTCTATCAAATCGATGATTTGATTAAATCTAATTTAAAATTAATTAAATACTCTTTCCTAACCTATTTTCGCTGTTTATTTTAGTCACCTTTATAAAAATCTCAAACTCAAAATTCACACCTTAACAGTTTTGTTCTGTTCCAATAGATTTTATCTCGCTTATATTTTTAAAAATAATTTTATGTAAAATATTAAACGAGAAGTGGAATATTTTCGTGCGGCATTTTTATATTTTCGTTTAAATTATAAAGCGGTATTTCGAGTTGGCACTTAACGCAGATCCGAACTATAAAGTATGTACAACTGGCGTGTTTCTCCTTTTAATAACTACTGAACTGCGGATGAAAATACTCAATGTTGAATAATATTAACCAATATCCCGAATTTACAATGCAAAAAAATAACTGTTATATGCGTCAGGTAATAAGAATTTAAATTGGTAATGTAAATTTTAAATTATTTAATGAGATATGATTTTCAGAAAATTTCAAGGAAGGCTTTTTAAGGAAGACAATTTTAAGAAGTGTTTGAAGCAGACTTCATTCAAGCAGTGAAATCCGATAGGGGAAAATAAAAATTAATAAATTATTTATCGAAATAGTTAAGTGAACTTTACTTGATAACAACGCGATCAAATTGATCAGTGAAGGGTTTCTTGTCAATGGTTTAATTTTTTTTTTTTATAAAAATAAAATAAAATTGGATTCAGACATAATTATGTGTGGATGAAACAAGCTGTAACGACCCTTACTTACTGTACTGTATTTTCTAATTATAAAGTCAGTCGCTAACATGCAAGAACAACTAAATTTTACTTTTTTTTTTACAACATACACACACGGTCGTCTGTTCCTAAAGTAGACAACTTAATGCTTGTGTTATAGGTGACTATAACTGATAACTATAAAATATGTAAATAAAGTCTTACTTATACCTAGTCAATGTACGTCGCAGCCAACTAACTGAATTAGTATGTACATCAATTACCTGAACTTGTTGCTAAACGGCACCCTCGGTTCAAACGGGGCGGTCTAAATCAAACAGCTTGGTAAATAATTTAATATGAAGACGCTTAACGTCTAGCATAGCTTGGATAATTAATACGGATTATTGTTTAATCATAACCAGTCTACTGTAGTAGAACGTATAGCTTAAAGTTTGCGATCACGTCTTATGGGCCCCGTAAACGATCAAACTTGTTTGTCAAACATGTTTGATCAAACTTCATGTTACATATAACAAACATATCAAAAAAACCCGCAGCCCCGCACACGATCAAATAATTTGACAAACACGTTTGTCAAACAGAAATTGAAGTTTGATCAAATATTTGATCGTCTACGGGGCCCTTTAGATTCACTTTCGGAGCAGTTATAAGTATTTTTACAACTATTTGTGTCTTATAGCAGACGTCTAGAGTCGTTATAGAAGCCGTCGGTCCCGACTGTTGTTAACATAAACGCATATAAGAGACTATTTTGTGTTTAGAAATGTTTATTTCTGGTGTAGGTATATGTACGTCCTTGTGGATCACTCATGCCTAGCAGAGCACACAAAATAATCGATTTATCATTTTAGATATCTTATAGTTACTGTCACTCATTGTAGGAAAACTATCCATCAACAAGCAGTGGAACAAAGTGATATATTAAGCACAATTTTTTCTATATGGGAAAGAAGCCTTTGCCCAACAACATAATAGGATAATACGTGCGTCACTTAAAATGGTATTTAAAAAAATTTGAAAAAATATTGGAACGAAAAAATAAATTATACCAAAAAGTTTCACTCGCTCGTCTCCGCTACGCCCTTTTTCCTAGAAAGATAAAATTACGTCAAAGCTGTTAGCCTGCCCGTTGCTCAACAGCCATGCATCAAGGAGGAAACAATTTAAACATTTTATAAGTAGCGTCTCGGTCCGTTGGGAACAAATTTTGTAATTAAGAACTCTTTGATAAATGGTTCTTAAATTATGGGGTGCGTTAAAGCGTTATGAAAAAACGATCTTTATATGTTAATATATTTCGAGAGAACTATGTTTAAAACACAAATAAACATATTACATGATCTTAGAAATTAAATATGAAAAGTTTTGAATTTAACTTTATACTAGTGCAGTTTGAACCTAGCCTTCTCGAATAAAGATGTATGAAGTTTTTATATTTATTTATGTACAATTGTACACATACATTTATCTTAAAAAATCTAGTTATATATCTTCTATACTAATAAATGAAGAGCCGGTATCTAGTTATATATCTTCTATACTAATAAATGAAGAGCTGGTTTTTTTGTTCGGTTATACTGCAAAAACTACTGAACCGATCGGAATAATACTTAAACCATAAGATTCACAGTGTTTCGGAGAAGGTTTTAGTATATGATATGTTGGTGATTACTTATCGTGTAAAAAAATATGGACGGACAGAGGTCGCTAGTACATAAATATATCAGTTTACTTTTGTTTTCATTGCGTTTTAGCAAAGGCATTAAGTTACGTCAGCATCAGACAGCGGTGTTTGTGTGTGAGCTGTGATTAAAGCAAAATGACTGTACGGGTCAACGCACATTGAGCAATATGATTGTCTTGCAACCTCCTTAATTTAGCTTATTTATTACGAAATTGTTATTGACCGAAACGGATGCAAAGTAATCACCTACTTAAATTAGCTTATTTTTCACAACATTATTATTTGCCTAATACAGATTTCTAATGAAATTGTTATTTGTACGAAACGTATGACGTCTGTACTTCTCCCTATATATACTGTAAATTTATCTTAATAAACTCAGTGTTGGATCGACTTTCATTGGGTTTGGTTTATCTCATAACCTTCCCTCACATACGTCATCTCTCACTCAACTATAACTGTACCATACAATGACAAATATGTTGTTTTTTTTGAGAAGGCTTGACTGATGGGATTGTATATCACGTCGTAAATAGCCAGTATAGTTGGCTAGTACACAAGTAAAATAGACACTAATATAGAGTCACTTTGAAACAAATATCATTATCAAACAATTCCATCTCGAGAACAGTCGAGCTATCAGCCTTTTCAATATTGACAAGACTTTCTTAATAAATTTAATTCCGTAATCTCTCCGAGCCGAGAGGCTGGGATTGGTTTAATTGCCTTTGTTGATCTCGATGGGTTTAAAATCTTTCTAAACTTTACTTGAAACGCGATATTTGAATGTTTTTGAGGAATATTTGTTTTGTGCTGTTTTAACGGATATAAACAAAAATACGTAAATTAAATTTATTTGTTTGATTTAAAGACAGAAACAAAGAAATAATTTCTTTAAGTCTTCAATCTTTTGTTTTTTTATTTTATAAAATAGAGAGATGAGATCTTCATTAAATGAAAAAAAAAATTACTAGCTGACCTGGCGAACTTCGTACCGCCATATGGAATAAGAATATCGGTCATTAATCGTAATAAAATACAGCCTTTATTTAAGTTGTACAAAGTTACATGTCTGTGCAAAATTAGCCCGGATAAGTAGGAGCATTTAGGAGTCGAACATCTTACATAGATTATATATTGTCACAGTTATCGACAAAAACCAATAGTATATCGATCTAGAAATGTTTCAAAGCATTTTCTATTAGACAATTGGTCTTAGCAGATATTACTATACGTAATTAAAACAATGGTGACAACAAATGGCACTTGATATAGTCCGAGCAAAGTTTATTATCCAATTTACAGCATATAATGACAATAAGAAGACAAAATCACTTGATATTTATTAGTACTCATATGATGACCATCGTCCGTGAGAGATTAATTGTTTTGATTGAGTTGATTAATTAAAAGATTGTAGGGAACAAACATTCTATACTCCAAATAATAAAATACTCGTTAGCTTATCATACATTTATTATTTATTTATTTTATATAATAACTAGCCGACATACATTTATTATTTATCTATACTAATATTATAAAGAGGTAAAGTTTATAACTTTGTATATACGGGGTAATCTTCGCAAATACTGATCCGATTATGAAAATTCTTTCGCTAACAGAAAGCTACACTATTCAGGAGTGACAAGATAAAAGGAAAAAGATAAAAATATATAAAGATTTTAAATCAGCAGGATTTGAACCTGCGCCCTCTGACGTGCCGTGTCAACAATTCAATCTAATCAAGCATTATTATTTGCCTTAGAAATTAATTGGTGATTTTAAAACATTTATATTTATCTGATTTGCTGAAAATAGTGAGAGTGTATTGGAACATATCAAATTTCACCGTACCCTTCTTATGTGAAATGGATTATAACGCCCAACGAAGTGGGCACGGGTCGGCTAGTTTATTTTATATAATAACTGCTCACTTCGTTGCGAATTATTTATTTTTAATAATTACTTCTAACGACGATATCTCAAAAACTATTCATGTGATTGATATAGTGTAAAGGGCAATTTTAATTTGCATTAAATGCCTAAGCTAAATAACATATTTATTTGGAGGAAAGGATAAATACTGAACTAAAGAAAATGGTATTGAAAATAATGGTATCAAAGTTATTTTCTTTAGTTCAGTATTAATCCTTATCCAAATGAATATTATGTTATTTAGCTTAGGCATTTAATGTAGATTAAAATTGCCCTGTACACTATATCAATCAGATGAATAGTTTTTGAGATATCGTCGTTAGAAATAATTATTAAAAATAAATAATGCGCAACGAAGTGGGCACGGGTCGGCTAGTAGATTATAAATTTCATATTCTCGAATACAGTACGATCGATCGTTCCCTTTATAGTCTGTGTTCGACATATCACTTGAATGGTGTTATATTATATTTTTAGACTTCGTGAAGCGTCGATAGGGGTCAGCTACGTTATAAATAAATAAAAATATAATGTCACCTTATTTAAAAGAACTTTTAAAATAATAACTATAATATACCTATTCATTGAAAATTGAATTATAAAATTCAAGGAAATATAAACCTGAACGAACAAAAACATTTTTATTACTAAACCCGTATTTATTCGCTTCTAAGTCCTTTTATACCACGTAGAAAATGGCTCTTGTCAGCTACACGCGTAGCGGCGTAGCGGCGCTACGTGCATTCGTAGCAAATCTCTCACGCGTAGCAGACAACACAATATGCAGGTGTGGTTTTGTTACGTTGCAATATATTTCAGTTATTTTCTTCGTCTCTTGAATGGAATCGAAAAAAAAAACTTGGCACACATCTTAATGTATCAAATTTTTATCAAGATGAAAATATCTACAAAATAAAAAAATAACTTATGCAAAAATTTTCAATAAATAAAGTAATGTAATACACAATTTCTGGTATCGCTTTATCTTACTGTTTTTTCTTAGATATACGCCGCGATTTGTTGACACGAAACAAAAAACAAATTTCGATTTGGCTACTTCCACGATTGCTTCAACGAGTATCCGAACGTGTCTGACGCCATTTTATGAACCATAACTAAGCAATATGGCGGACGGCGGAAAAACATTTCATGACATCGCTTAGGATTTATTGTATAATATATGTATGTCTTAATGGGGAGAGTTTGTCCACAAATGTCGCTAAGTAATACCAGAGAGGGTGACTTTTATGACTAAATTCTGTGAAACGTTTAAATAATTTTAACAAATTTCCTTAAAATATTTTTAAGTTATAATTATGTACATAATAAATTAGAGAATTACTTTGGCAAACAGTGTTTTCAATTTCAAGTCAATACATATTTGTTTTGCCCCGAATAGAATATTTGCCCTACTTGATCATCTCCTTTAATATTTGAATATTAATAATCTGTTTAAATTATGTTTCTAGCTCCTGTATTTAAATTCAAATTCAGAATATTATAGTAGCCCAGTGGGGTTTGATAGTCTAGCAACTTTTGAATAGTCAATTTACAAATTACTTTTAATCAAAGTTTAAGTAAAGTTAGCCTCTGAAGCCGCTTCTTCTCACAAAGGCCGACGAGGAACTAAGCAATCAATAAAGGTATTTTAGTAGCATTTTCGCAAAACAGAGTCACGTGTTAATAATACTAAGAATACGTTAAAAGGTATTATTACATTATATATATTTGTTAATAGTTTTTAAGATTTGAATGGTTCTACCCAAAACTAGGTCGTTTTTAAAGTATCACTTCTTTACCTGTAAAAAAAATAGCTTACGTCGTCATTAACTGACTCCTGTCGCCTTATAATTTCAAAGTAAAATGTCAAGATACAGATAATTAATATAATGTGTTAAATTGACAACTCTAATATCCTCATTTGTAGAGCAGATTCCGAAAACTTTTTTTCTTTAATATCGTATCAATAAAGTTTACACATATTTTACAGATGTCACAATTAGTGATAAGCCCGCATTTACGTTATGTTAGTTATATTGTATATTGCGATTTTCATGTATATATATTATTTATATATTATACTTTTAAAGAGCGGGATAAATTATTATAAAAAAAACGAGGGTGCTTTAGACGACGCGGCTGAAGTAAAACTTCTTTAGCAAAAGCCAGCTCTGTGTCTTAGATATCCGTAATCCGTAACTGGCTATGAAAGAAAGAGAGAAAGTAAATGTATGCTCGCACCTCTCTCTCTCTTGCTCCGTACGCCTCGCCTACACTTTTCGTAACGCTCTCGTCACGCATTCACCAGCTTACTCTTCAAGCGTGCGTAAAGAAGTTTTACTTCAAAATTATATATAATAGTTTTAGGAACAACGTAGAAGTTTATCTATTAACTATTAAGATAACAGTTTGGGACTAAAATTTCACTGTAAATACCTTTATATATTATAAATTTCAAATCAGAAATCGTAACGCCTACTCGATCAGAAAGCTAGTCGCAAAGTCTTTCAGTAACATCCCCAGAGATAAACAAAACTGGGAAGTATTTCTCAGATCTAATTTAAAAAACAAACGAATAACAAAAACAATAATATAGTGAACAAATATTAAGCTTTAAATCAAAACATATAAAAAACTAGTTGTGCCCCGCGGTGTCTTATATTCTATAGCGTTCCTCGATAAATGGGCTAACTAACCCTGAAAGAATTTTTCAAAATGGAGCAGCAGTTCCTGAGATTAGCGCGTTCAAGCAAACAAACAAACAAACTCTTCAGCTCTATAATATTAGTATAAATGTAAAAAGAATTCTTTGTTAAATCACTCACATGTCTGTCTACCTGCCATAGTCGATGGACGTGAAATCTACTTGACTGACTCAAGACATTTAGCAAATATACTGTTTCTGTTATTTTCTTCCTGTCACGGACGATCTTTATAAATAACTAGATGGCCCGGTAAACTTCGTATCACAAAACACTTTCTGAACGCACCTATAAATATTTGACAACCAATTGACAACGTTTTTGACAAAAGACATTAAATTTCCCCGCTAGGAACATTTTGTATTGAAAAAATTAAATCGTCGTTTTTAGTATTATCCGTTACATATTATTTATGTTTCTCACAGTTTAAACCTTCCCTGAACTTCCACAAACATTTCAAGATGAAAAATAGCCAAATTGGCCCAGCCATTCTCGAGTTTTAGCGAGACTAACGAACAGCAATTGATTTTTATAGATAAAGATAAATATTGAAAATGTACATCAGGTTAAGAGTCACACGATCTAAAATGAGAATTCCATTAACTTAGCCCGGTATAGTGTTGCGTGTAGCGCTTAAAACTGTGTCAAAATCTGTCGCTAGCTGGCAAAACCTTGATAGATTATTGAAAAAGGTCAGTGGCGGTTCAGTGAGGACTAACACATTGTTAAATTGGTCTAAAAGAACGTTTTCATGCCAAATTCCTTCTGTGTGACAATATTGGCTAAAGTATGTTTTTCAAATACGTAACTAGACCAGGAATCTCTGCACCTTCAGCGTAAGTGTGTATGTTAGATGCTCCAATAAGTGACAAATCGGGTGGTGATACTTATAATCTGAGTAAACTCGTGTGTGTTATCGACCAGCCAACTTTAATTAAGTGTTTTGTTTTGAAAACAATTTTCATCTCATTTTCATCATTGTTGTCTCAGAAAGATGTCTTACAAAGAAGCCATTTCGAAAACTTTTTAAAATTAATTTTTTGTTCGGGCAAAGGAAAGGAAAATTCAAATTCTTTATTAAGTAATTAAATGTTTTACTATCACAGGTATTTTACCTCATTAGAGCATATATTTTCGTTGTAATATCACATATTTTTACTTTAAAATGAATTTTAGTACTAAAATGAATTTATTTAGTCTTAAAATGAATTTTAGTAGTTTAGTAGTCGGGTAAAATGAATGTAATTATTTTAATACTTAACAAAGACCTCATCTTTCATAGAGCATGACTTATTTACTGTAAGCCTACTTTATTCTCTCAGAAAGATGAATACAATAAAGCGTCACTGAACGAATAATAAAGTATGTAAGCGCTTATTTACGCCTGTTTTTTTACATCAGACGGTATGAAAGAGATAGCAGACAGCAGCAAGAAGCAGAGAGAGAGAGATGAGATATGAGTAGTTACTTGAGTCTTCATTGCTATCTACTCGTATAGCAGTGGTTCTTAACCAGTGGTTCGTGGAAGTACCCGAAGTGGTTGGGGAAAGCGAGGTGCAGAGTGAGTGAATTTCTATAATAAATCATTCCGAATTTTGCTCCAAAATAGTTGTGGTCCGTGGCAAATCATATATTTTGACAAATGGTCCCTCACTACTAAAAGTTTAAGAACCACTGATCTCCAGTTTGACAACGAATTGTGATCCATTTTTTTTTTTTTTTTATTTACAAATCTTTTACACGGTAATATTATATCAATGTCAAGGAGTTCCAACCACATGTTAGTGCACTCATAGAATTATGATAATATCCAAAACAAAAAAAAAAACAAAAAAAAATCGACATCAAAATCGAAGAGAACTTCGTTCCGACCAACCTAACAGTCCGGGTCCATAGACCCCTCACGCCGTTTTATAATTATAGTAACACTATTTGGAGCAGACGGGTCCTGGAGTGGAGACCGCGTCTTGGCAAGCGCAATGTGGGACGTCCTCCGGCCCGTTGGACCGATGATCTACGTAAGATTGCCGGTGTAGGCTGGATGAGGATTGCGGAAAACCGGGATGTCTGGCGCGAACTTGGGGGGGCCTATGTCCATAAGTGGACTGCATTAGGCTGAACTGTAACTGGAACACTATTTAAGTTATACATGTCAACTTTGTTTTGCAATATTGTACATTTCAAGTTCAATCTTCGTGTGTAATACTGTAGAATCGTTTGAAACGTAACATCGTACATTTTCTTATTTGTAGTGGCCTGAAGTATCATCGTGTGGAGTGGGTCAACCGACCCTCGGTTGACCACGTTATATCAATACTCCTCTGTGTAAAAAATCTTTTGTTACCAATGTATTCAATATATCTTAGTAGCATTTCAAATTGTTAATCGATTCTTATAAGTGGAAGATAATGTTTAAGTGTGTATTTCTACTTGTAGCGATTTTACGTTTAAACTGGCGATAGAGAGTAGATAAACTCGTTGATAATTAATTCAAGTTTTATTTTTAAAAGTATGACATAGTAAGAGTTGGATATATTTTTACCATATTTAACAATTGATTGGGAAGTACTTAAAAATGGACGCAACTACAATTACTACCATTAACGTCAAAAGGTCAATATTAATATCAAGAAATTCCCAGATATACAATACAAATTCAACAAACGTCTTGAGTGAATTTTCGTATTTCCTAAATTACAATGGCTCAGCCATAGGAAAATCTGTACTAATATTATAAAACTGAAGAGTTTGTTTGTTTGTTTGCTTGCTTGAACGCGCTAATCTTTGGAACTACTGGTCCGATTTGAATTTTTTTTCAGTGTTAGATAGCCCATTAATCGAGGAAGGCTATAACTGATATAAGCTATATATCATCACGCTAAGACCAACAGGAGCGGAGCACCAATATATTTTTTTCAAAATCGGGTTTATTTTTCATTTTGAGAGCTTCCGCTGCCTGCGCTGCGTAAACAGTTATAGTCCAGTCTAATTAGTATTTTAGATTTTCAAAAATTGGAAGCAACAATTTTTCCTTCGGAATTCGTTGGGGGAGGTCATTGGTAGTCTAAATTCAAAAAGTAGGGATACCAGACTCGTTGCTTTGTCCGCCATCTTGATTTGAAGGGTTATTTTTTGTTTCTTCAATAACTCGTTTATTTTCAATTATACACGAAAAATAGTTATTACAAAAGTTGTTTAAAATTAAATTTCCTACAATTTTGGTTCCTATCAATTTTTTCGTAGGATCGATATTTTTCGATTTATACCCGAGAATATGATCCTACCCCCGCTATCAACATAACACATCCCTCTTGGTCTCTGCCAATCTCATTCACCAAAGGAACACAACGTTACTTGAGATCAGTTTTGTCTAAGATTTAGGAATATTCGAGCTTGATTCGAGCATTTAAAGTCACTCAGACTTTCAAAGATTATATTAGCAATAAAAATGGTAGCAATCTAATTTATTTATAAAGTAAGTATAGAACTTTTCATAGTTGAGACATTCCGTTCGAATAAATTCTCTTTACTTAGTCATAGTCGTATAATAAATTATTAATACGTTAAAACCATGTTAAAACCTAAATTACTGAGACCCAGAGACGTTTTTGTTCGGTCCAGTATTTTACGATCATATTGTTCCCACCACTTAATAAGGGTCTCTCTGTTAGGGTCACTTGGCCTCCATGTAGTTATTTATGGAGTCATTAAAGCGGTAAGTCTTTTTACTGTTTAAGCTAAGAAATTAAAAAAAAAAACTTATTATATTTAAATTTCGAATAAGCTTTGTACGTTTTATCTAGTAATATATTTTATATTTCACGACAATACGCCTCTATTGCATAAGTAATAAGTTCTGTGTTTCCTTAACAAATGATGAGCGTTCCATTACACCTAAAACAGGTTTCACATCTTACTAGGTACTGTTTCAATTGTTCATTTGTTTTTATATATACACTATATTTAACGCTATAAAACAGCATTATATAAAAGAAAAACATGTACACTAAACAGAAAAACTATATAGAAAAAGAAAATGGTGATGGTAACGCTGTATTTCAGACAAGATATTACTATTTTGTACTAAAACACAGTTTATATATTATTTTTAAAAGAGTTGCAGAGTTTCTTGCCGATTATTTTCTGTAGAATCTACATTCCGAATCGGTGGTAACTTTACTTTTAAAAACAAATGTGCTTTTGTACGCTATTTGAATAAAGTTATTCTGATTTGATTTGGATCATGAGATCCAAATCAAATTCACATGGAGGTCTTATCGATTACTACCGATAGATTAGAGTAATTTATTTAGAAAACTAGCGACCCGCCCCGGTTTCGCACGGTTGCTAAACCTATCAGTGTTTCTCTACTATATTATGCATGTATAATACATATAAACCTTCCTTGTGAATCACTCCATCTCTATAAAAAAACTGCATCAATATCCGTTGCGTAGTTTTAAACATCTAAGCATACATATGGACAGACAGACAGCGGGAAGCGACTTTGTTTTATAATGTGTATTGATATATAGCCTTTTATAAACGTATAACTGTTGAAAAATAATGAAAAATGTTAAGTGAATTTTAAATCAGAACTCGCAAAAATGTTAACAATAGAATGCTTACTTTTCCCCTATATTCGCACGGGTCACTAGCACATAGTGTAAGAGATAATAAAAAAAACTTAAAATAATTTGTGTATACATGCATACTTACATACACGTACATATTTGTGTAAAAAGAAACATTAGTTCCAAATGGAAACCGAACCTGTGAAAGTTCTTATATCTTACGAACGATTTTACGAATATTTTTATAAAAAGCTTGTCTAAAAGCTCGTTATTTAATGGATTCAATGAAGTTGCGCTGATGCAGGTAGAAGTTTCTGTTTGCTTTCGGTAAGTAATTTTACGTAAAGCTCGGCTTGAATATTCTACACTATGTTATTTTAATTTCCACTTCAATCCACTATACCTTGAGTAATAACATTCAAAATGTATTTTAAACTGATGTTTATAAAGTATATATAAGCAAATTAATTAAAAAATATATCACAGTATAAATAAATACATGTATACTTTTAACATATACACACACTCGACGGTTCCTAAGGTAGGTTATGAATGTAGATACGTTTTTTTATTATAGTTCTTTTGAAAATTACAAATAAGTACCTAATACTATTAATACATAAATATTTACTTTGTTAAAATCATATTCTATATCTTTCCTCAATAAATTATTCTTTTCACACTAGCTTTCATGCAGGACATGACTGAATTTGTAATGGTTGAATAATGTGTAGATAGTTTTAAAAGAGTAATTGTTGAGAGCTGGATCTAATTCTGGCTAAATTCGGATTTCCTGGTACTTTTTCATAAACTATAATTTGAAATAATATTGAATACTTTCAAAATGACAATTCAAAACTGCCTTTGAATTTGAACACAAATCAAAAAAATGTTTTCGATTAGAGGCACCCAAAAAATACTTCTACTAGACTAACTGACTAGTAGAAGTATTTTTTGGGTTCTTTTTTCCTGACTGACGAACTAGTAGGCACTACTGTAACTGAAGCATTTTAAGTGCTAAGAAACACTCATTTATAGCCAGAAAAAAAAATACATTATAAAATAAAAGATATTATATATAAGTACTAGGCGTTACAACGTACGCCACCTTAGCGCAACCGAAAACTATTATGTAAAGAGCATTGAATTAAATAGTAAACACACGCCGGCTAACAGAGAACATACTTTGGAAACCAAAAGCCTAAACGTTTCTAAAGGAACATGTGCACATATAAAATGTATGTGCGTCTGTTTCCGACTGCACTGGAATGAATTAGGTATACATTTGTACACAAGAGACTAAGTCTGGAATAGTATCGGGGTAAACGCCGACCCCTACGTTCGGTACTTACGCGATTACGTTTACTTACGTATTTATAAAGCATACATACATCTTAGAATTTGTATCACTTTTAATTTAGAATCTTAAAGTGAAGAAATATACAATAATTTAGGGCTTCGTTGGTATTCTCAATAAAATACTACAGATGGTCGGGGATCAGACTGCAGAGAATCCAAAAATTTTAAATTCGTTTTATATATACGAACAATAAAAGAATATGGAAACACCTGTGTGGACTTAGCGACGCTGTATTTGTGTATCAAGATAGTACCTTTTGTACAAAAACAAAATATATTTTTTTAAAGTCACTACGCTGAGTTTCTTGCTGTCATTTTCTACAGAATCTGCATTCCGAACCAGTGGTAGCTTTACTTTTAAAAATAATAAAAATTGAATATATAATATAATGACGATTCCAAGGTGCTTTTAAAGGTGCTTATTTGAATATGGATATTTTTTATTTTGATATTTATATAATTACCTACACATGTACACATATACATATATATCTACATAGAAGAACAATTTACTGAAAAATGAAACGCAAAATAATATTAAAAATGCGTTTAATTAATGACGCCGAAAGACTCGACGCATTGTAAAGGCTACTACACACAGTGCCGGCGGCCTGCCGCCGGGTATTCATGTGCGCCGGCTTTGTCACACAAACGACCCGCTGCATTACAACTGCGACGGCAAATGCCGCTCGGCAAAAAGCCCTGTGTGTAGCAGCCTTTATAGATTTCATCGCACAATACAAACGAATTGACTGATTTCGCTGCGTTTTTATTTGAAGTCTGGTTCGATCGGTCCTTAGCTACGTTTGATGAAAATCTATTCAGCCGTGTAAAGATCATATGCTTCTATGAGCTTATGTCAGAGCCTTAGTTGTATATTACATGTATTATACGTCTTAGGAGTCTCTATAATTTTGAGGATATGATTTGCCATTGCTGACAAAGCTGACATATTACAGTATACAACAGACAAACTATCTGCCAGATATTTCTATTTGCAAATTCAGATAATTTTCTACATAAGTATATGTTTAGTAAACCATCGCAATATAGCCCTAGTTACCATATACGAGAAAGTACTTTAGTACTTTTTGTCAGTGTGGAGATAGCCATAAGAAAAACAACCAACAATCTATGAAAATACATAATTAGTATGACGAGGAATATCTTCATTAATTTTACAGGATATACGAACAAACTATTTCTTGAATTTTAAAGAAAAAAGTTTAGTATTTGTAACTAATTTTAAGATATTATTTATGTAGGTAATTACAATCCGTTATTCCTCTTATATTATATTCAGCTATTTAAAATTATTTGAATAATCGATAGATTCAACCTGTAATATCCCACTGTTGGGCATAGTCCTCTTCCCCATGTAAGGAGAAGGATCGGAGCTTAATCCACCACGCTGCTCCAATGCGGGTTGGCGGATATATTCCCTACTATGAGTAACGATCGCTATCAGGTGTACATGATAACAACCGGGACCGACGGCTTAACGTGCTCTCCGAGGCACGGTGGGGAGACCCACAAGGACTGCACAAACACCCAGACAACGGCAAACATCTGTATGGCCAATACAAATGCTGTCGTGTGCGAGGATCGAACCCGCAACCGCCCGCGCAACAGTCAATCGCAATCCAGTGCTGTAACCGCTGCGCCAACGCGGCGTATTTGAGTAAATAAAATCTTATTACAGTTAAAAGCATTTTGTAATAAATATATTAATTTAACTAACATATTAAATACATTTACTTTTAATGTCGCTAGATATATTACGTCAGTTATTGTTATACATGTCTCTTGTAAGAGTAAAAATACACATAACCAGCAGAGGTAATATAGCCTATATTTTATAACAAAGGCATTTACAAAATCGTTAATAGAGCTCTAGAAAAAATTATATCAATTACATGTTATGATTCCATTCAAAGAGGACATTTAAATAATTCGCGTATAATTATATAAACAAAACTTAATAACGAAATAAGGCTTTTGTTGTAAAATACGCCATTACATTTAACGATGTACTTTTGTACACACGCCATTTTGTGCGCGTATGACACACGTGCACAAAATGGCGGCAAATGAATGACAGCATAAATATTTTGTTATTCTCCGTGGCTCTGATGACACACGAAATGTACTATTTAATTTGTCTGCGACCGTATTTATGTTTTAAACGAATGTACTTTTATTATTGATATCTTTTTAAATTACTGCTTTATATTTTTATTAATTACGTTATTTTATATTCGAAAGCACAACATTTTTGTTTCCAAATTAAGACAAAGTTAATTTGTATTTTATGGTTAAATTCACACATTTTACTTATTTGAAAACATTATGTACGAGTGTTCAAATATAAAATTTGTATAAGTACAGAGTAAAAAAAATAAAGCAATTTTTATTTTGTGCCTATGTTTCATTTTACAATTCCTTGCCAAGAACAACTTTTTTATTAAGTTAAAATAGCTATGTATAATCTCTATATAAATAAAAATGAATCGCTGAATGTGTTGCTAAGCGCAATCTCGAGAGCGGCTGAAATGATTTCGCTAATTCTTTCTTTATAATATTCCTTGAAGTACGAGGATGGTTCTTACGGAGAGAAAAAAATAAAAAAATCCCTGAAATAGTCTAAAAACAACAATTTTCTATATTCCCATACAAAACATTCGTAATAATACTTAAAAGTCAATTTAAACTTTAATAACATACCATAAAGTTTAAGTGTAGGTATTCAAAAAAATTAAATTAAAGAATCGACTGTTGGCGGTACGAAGTTCGCGCGGGTCAGCTAGTATAACTATAAATAATATATGTACCTCTTACGATAAGTTAATGACCGCAAACCGTGCTTGATATAAAGATATTATTATAATATTATGATAACATTTTATGCAAAAATTACCCCTATTAAAATGTTATATTGCTTTTATCTGTTTTTACAATCACTTAGCTTTTATGGCGACATTATACGTTAACCTTAGCCTATAAAACGATAATATTGATTTTCAACTTAAGAGCTCTGAGACCAGTCAACTATGCCCGATACTTGAAAAGCTAAGTTTTTACCCGTGATTTGACTTCAATAAAGAAATTATTTTTTTATCTTCGACTTGATTTCTCCATTTGTAGTAATAACATGAAATTAATAATAATAAATGTATAAAAACATGGTTGTCGAAAATAATTGAATAATTTGAAAGTGAAAAATCAAATTAAAATTTAATTTATTTTAGGTAAAAAATATGAACTAATCCTTCTCCTACATGGGGAATGAGGCTTATGCTCAGTAGTGGGATATTACAAGCTGAAGCGTAATTAATTAATTTCAACTTGGAGCGGAAACATTAACTCTTATTTAAACAACTCTCTTTAAGATGTGTAGGAAAGATATATCACAATCGATGTACGAATATTTAAAGGCGACAGGTTTGACATAATGGTCTACCACTGCCTCTTGCCCTAAATGTCCGTTAAAATCCTCGCTCTTTACATATGCTGAAATATTATTGTATTAGATATAAAGACAGACCTAATCAGTGCTTTAAAACAAAAATAAAATTTAAAATAAAAATAATAATTATTATTAAAAAAAAATCTACGGTTTTCAAGGATTAAATTAAATAGAAAAAAGAAAAAACATCATTGAAAATTTAACTGACATACGAGCAACGAACGCAGTCATAACAAAGATATTCAAATCAAATCGGATCAGATCTAAGATGAATATTAAACAAGAGCTCTTAACAGAAAGCAGTAAAATGGCTTCTTTCAGAACAATATCGATAGCAAAACCAGTGAAGTGCGTTTTAACGATTTTATAAAAGTGTTTTAAATTTTTAATCGACAGATAATTCAGAATTATAAAATATGTGAATTTTTATGTTAAAATTATTATAATTAAATACCATTGAATAGTTTTTTATTGAGGTAAATTCTCAGTGTTTAAATATGCAAAAAAAATTGTTAAAATACATATTAAAATTGCGTTAGATAATTTAGTTTGCGTTAAATTTGAAGTGTGGATTTCAATAAAAACATCATACAACAAAAGAAAATAAAACCTAAGAAGAAAGTTGTATTCTAAATTCAATTCTGAAAGACAATTTTACAGCGAAGAATGAAAGGACCGATAAAAATGTCATCAGAAATGTAATAAGCAATATAATAACAAAATGGCAGCTCAAACAACACACACTATAGGAAAAGTTCGAACAATATAATCACGACAATACCAGGCAGCTTGCCAGTTAAAAGTGCGGGATCCCGGGATTGGCGGGATTGCGAGCACGGTACATCACTACCATCGAGTCAATAGCTTTCAAGCGGTCGAAGAGGTCTCATGTGAAGGGGCTCTGTGCGCGAGCTTAGTATTATTTCCGAGTCATTGCTGGCTTTTCTTAATTATGTATTTATTTCGGTACAAATCTCGCGCAACTGGTTGAGATTACACCACTTGGCTGTATTGCGACATTATCTCTTCGAGTGTGTTAGAATGGCCTATTTGGTTCATCGCTTTTTTTGTTTATGGATTGTTAAGGCTGTTAATACTTATATGCCATTTATGTATATGGTTATTTCAGTAATAAACAGAAGAGTTCTGGGAAACGGTTTATGTTTAGTGCCATTCGGGTAACTTTTATGAAAACATAAACGTATCACTGATTTGATAAACTTTATACTATTTCATACATTTTCCCTGTAGTAATAAAACATATCTTACTAATTTTCCAAGTTGGCCCCATAGGTAGATTATTTCGTACTTAAGACATAACATCGTAAGAAGACATGCTTGTCTATGGAAAAGTTCTTAGAAATGTACATCTACTAATCTGAAAAAAGGTTTTGCGGCTCAGTAAAATCTTTGCCTCATTAGTATATTACATCTTGGCAACTACTTTGAGTTCACCAACATTGAGAACATCATCACAAAATATCATCAGATAAAGTATGGCTCACCTGATTATATGCAATTACCGTAGCTCATAGACGCATGCAACACCAGAAGCATCGCAAACGCGTTGCCGTCCCTCCCCTAATGAGCCCTAACCCCCAGGAGCTCTGGTCATCTAACTCATCCAGGAACACAATACTGCTTGAAAGCAGTGTTATTTAGCCGTGATCTTCTGTAAGGTCATGGTACTTCCCCAGTAGGGTCACTCCAAATTTTGAGCAGGATATTAACCTGTATTTAATTTGATTTTACATAAAAATTATAAGGCACCATCAAGTATCCTCTTACTCATAAAAGAACTCAAAGTACATCATTCACAATTAACTCAGTCTCACTCAATGTTTATAAAGATTATTTAGAAAATTAAAATGACAAAGAAAATCCGACCACATTCCGTCGAACTCGTCATAACTAAGAATTTTTTCTAAGCTTTCATACAAATTTTGAAACTGAATACAACTGAATTTTAGCATATTACTAACTCCCGCTTAAAGAAAGCGTTTATGAACTCAGCGAACTTACCATCTTGAGAGATGCCTATAAAAATATTACTAAAACATTTTATTTAAGAAAATATACTAAAACAGAAGTACTATTACACGTATTACGCCTCGCAATATAAACTTTTGTCAATGTAAACCCTCAATGGAACACTTACAATTTACTTTGCCCATTTAAACCTTTAGTAGGCATCGCGTAATGGTAGAATCCGCGTTAAAGTTGTCAACAAAAATCACAATGAGGCCTTTTACGAGATCACGTAAAAACGTAAAAGCTGATGTCGAAAATCTAAGAACGTTAAGGACTAAACTTAAATTGGATGGGATACAAAGAAATCCTCGTTTGCTATTCAAAATATTCTATATAACTATCAGATTCAATTACTTCGAAAACTATATAATAGCAGTTGAAAGATGTTTGATTCTAAAAATAAAAATGGATTGGCGGAGGATGTCAATAGACGAGAGAGATCAGAAGACAAAGTAATATGTCATTCTTTAGTTTGGTTTCACTGTGTTAGAGTCTCCTATTGATAAAATTCACTACTGAACGTAATTATCTGAATCGATCGCAATAGTGACACACTGTCACAAAATATGGTCGCGGAGTGGTTATAATGTGTTTTGGATCAACGAACACAATTCAGCCTGTGACATCCCACTGCTGGACATAAGCCTCTTCCTACGCTTAGGCTTGCAGCTTGCAGCTTAATTTATAACGCTTTTTCAAATGATATGAGATTAATCTTAGCCAGAAGAGCAACTGAGGATGTAATTAGACCTTAGAAAAAATTACAAAATTTAAAATCTCAAGTAGATATGGATAGAAATAATAATAGATGGATGGATAGAAATAATAATAATAGAAATGCTTCAAAAATAATTGTTGACAATAGAAGTACAAAGAGTATATAACCACTACGAGAAGTAGAATCGCGCACGGCAACGCGCTTCTGCGCTGAGGATGGCAACATTTTCTACAGTTACTTAAAAATTTAAATATAAAAATTTGTACAGTTTAGAGCGTAGGACTCGAATTCACCTCTCAATAAATTAAAAAAAAATTAAAATAAATTCGTCAAACCGTAATTGCACATAATTTTTAGAGTATTAAGAGTGTTCTTGCACGTGCACTAGCCATAATAATAATAATTTCTAAAATGTTAATTACGGTTATGATGAATTATTTTAATGATACCAGATAAATTCTTATGCTCCGTTTTTTACGTTTCACAAAACTTTATGAATGAAAACGAAAAATATATTTTAAAGTCAATTGAACAACCGAAGAAGGTTCATGAACGATTACACTTTATTAATACATGCAAGGAACCGAAAATTGTAAGGCAATTAGATGGGTATCAGAAAAAGGTAGCCGGATAAAAATTACCGGATTGGTTTCGGTCGATTTTGTTTCCTATCTCAGAAACGTCAATCCAATCTCTTCTAGAACGAATTCGATCACTTGAAATCTTTTTGACGGAATATGTTAAGTGATTCTCGATAATGAGCCACGGATCTCTCGAGTTCTTAAAGTGTATATAATGGATGGAAATTGTTTTCTGAATAACTTTAATACTATCGCTTTTTAATGTTAATTGTATTACCAGACTTATTTTTATGTGTGCGATATCGTTGGGAATTTGAAATTCTTTTTAAATGATTAAATATTTATAGTTTTATAAAAGTTATTAATGTTAAGTTTTTATATTTTACCAATACATCATTTTAGATTTTAAAGCGAAAATGTATAGGACAACTATTGACCAATTTATTGTTTGAAAATTTAAAAAAATAAGTGATAAATCAAGAATGTGAACTATCTAACAATCAAAAACATATCATTTTTATTAAAATTACGACCGAATTATTGATACGTGTTTTCGGAATAAAAAAGTATGTGTGTCAGCTCCGGCGCACGACTGGAGTTTACTCCTTCAGATCGACTGTCTAAATAGGTACAAAAAGGCTATTGGGCTCCGAAATGAAATGAAATGAAATGATCCGATAGATGGCGTTAACAAAAACGTAACGAGGTCATTTGTTCAGTAGATTTTACTCCTCATATTTTTTTCATACCGGCCTTATATGAAAATCGATTCTTAAGGAGTAAACTCCAAAAATTTACCTACAATAATTGTGTTTGCTCGCAAACGAAAAAAAAAAACGACTTCAATTACATCGACAAGTAATACAACGTAATAAGACGAAAAATAGTCAAGTAAATACGCGCTATTAAAGATTACTCAAAAAGTTGTAATAAGTTTTCGATCTAATTTTAACAAGACTACAAGACAAGTATTAGCTTTCGATTAAAGTAAGAATCATCGAAATCGGTACACCGAGTAAAAAGTTATGCGGTATAATATAACGTAGGTCGACGAAAAAGTAGTCACGTAAATACGCATTATTAGATATAACTCTAAAAGTACTTGTCAGGTCTCAATCAAAATGGAACCACGTTACATGACACGCTAAAAGTTTCAATTAAAACAAAATTGATCGAAATCGGTCCACCCAGTCAAAAGTTCTGAGCTAACATACATTAAAAAAAAAAACATACGTGTCGAATTGAGAACCTTCTCCTTTTTTGGAAGTCGGTTAAAAATATAAAATATCCAGATTAATCTAAACCGTAACCTATTTTCCGATCCTTTCAGTAGTTCTAGCATGATAGACTAACAAATATGGTAACTTTCGTATTTTTAATAATAGTAAGATACACAAACTATTCCATTAGTCCGTCGGACGCAGATGGCAACACCTTTTCTATATAAATACAAGTCACAGCTCAACATAACGGATAAGATGACACTCGAGACTGACATCAAATATGACAACAAGACTTTATTACTATTCAACAATACTCTAATTTTTTTTTTTTTTAATATAACTTTAATGTAGTAAAAATTCTAAGGCAAATTTTGTATACGCGATTATAAAAACTAATAAAAGGTACAAAAAAATTAAGAAAAGAAAATAAAAATAAAAATACAAATCTGGGATGACCTAGCTAGACTCTAGAGAATAACACTAGTAGATAAATTTACCGAATAATAAAACAAATTTTTCGGATTTTATCCTCCGTCTACCCGTGACCATGGTTGCTGTAAAGTATAAAGTATCCGAAACGTCGGGTATCTAAAAAACTTAAACGGCCATAAAATAGAAAAAGTTGAATCTTTATAATTAATGAAATTCTCGTAAATATTATAAAACAATAAATTTACCGGAGTTTATATGAAGATATTATATTTGCTTATCTTTGAAGTGCTTTTATATTAAAAAAAACGTGAAGATTAAAATTCTTAAACATAACATATTTTGTGATATGTTTATCTGCCACACCGCTGTCGAACATCGTGCTGATTAAGCTCAAATTTCGATTATTTTTATGAAAAGTCCACTTTTTCCTGCAGCGAAATATCTACAGGCTACTGCTACCGCAATTATATTTATTAAATTTATACTTGCCCCACTCATACATGATCATAAAACCTACCTTAATACTAATGATTTACGTAAAAAATAATTAATACATCCGTATTTCGATCAAATTTTTTTTTATTCATAACGATACGATTACGATTCAGCCTGTAATATCCCACAGCTGGGCATAAGCCACTTTCCCCGTGTAGAAGTAGGATAAGAGCTTGCCTCGGAGAGCACGTTAAGCCGTCGGTCCCGGTTGTTATCATGTACACCTGAATGCGATCGTTACTCTTAGTAGGAAATATATCCGCTAAACCGCATTGGAGCAGCGTGGGGGATTAAGCTCTGATCCTTCTTCTACATGGGAAAAGAGGCCTATGCCCAACAGTGGGATATTACAGGCTGAAGCGATACTTTGTCTGTGTTTTCAAACCTCCGAAACAGAAGTAAAAATCATCAAGCATCATTATGCTTAACTAGTAATAAACAAATAAACACATTTATTTATTTGTTTATTACTAATTACTAAGAGAAAAAAAATACAGTATAAAACAGGATATTTACCGATAATATACTCTTTTTGTTCTCGAAGGCCTCTCATCGTAATGACTTCGCCGATAAGTATCTTCACGCTTAAAGAAAAGAGAAAAGAACGCTTGATCGAATCGCGTGTTTACCGAAATTGATCAGAAATCTATAATTATCATCTTCCCTAACGATGCTTTAATATTGTGGCAAAATACATTCAATATTTTTTCAACTAAGATATAACAGTTCTTGTTTAAGCTACTTACGTAACGGAAATATCAATGAAAGATAAGAAAATGAAATATTACATTGTTTTGTGATATGATTTACAACATTTTGCCTGTAAATATTAACAACTAGCTTCTGCCCGCGACTTCGTCCACGTGGAACAGTTACTTTGGGCTATCTGGGGAAGCTCTCAAAAGGAAAAAAGAAACCAAGATTCTTAAACATTCTTCATTGGTGCTCCGCTACTATTGGTCTTAGCGTGATAATATATAGCCTATAGCCTTCCTCGATAAATTGGCTATCTAACACTGAAATAATTTTTCAAATCGAACCAGTAGTTCCTGAAATTAGCGCGCTTAAGAAAATAAAAAAACAAACAAACTCTTCAGCTTTATAATATTATTATTAGATGACAGTTAAGGAGTGGAGGAGTGGTGGAGGTGTGGAGGCCTATGTCCAACAGTAGACTGTGATAGGCTGAAGTGGTGGTGGAGTGGTGGACAGTTAAATTAAATAAATAAATATCTATTACATACATGTTCCTAAGGTAAGCAACTTAATGTTTGTGCTATAGGTAAAAATAGTGGGAATCGAACCCACAACCCCCAGAGCAGAAAGCACGGTTACTACAAACTGCGCCAAAGGGTCGGAGTCAGAGTTTAGATATAAAGTTTAATGTATTTTATTCTAGCGTAGCTTTCGTAAATGAAACTAATACAGGTATGTATGTTGAAGAGTTAAAACGTGTTTGATTTGCAATTGTAAACTGAGGTTGGGTTGATCCGTCGCTCAAGACCGGACCGGACGAGGTAATGGAGAAATGGAAATGAACCATTAGGATTATAAGATTCACGTTGGGTTTATACGAACTACTAGTAATGGCAGGACTTTAATAGATGTTGGGACTGAGAAAACGGTTGATATTTTCCGTCTACTGCTACATTTACTCTCTTTGTATTTATCTATATTATAAAGCTGAAGAGTTTGTTTGTTTGAACGCGCTAATCTCAGGATGTACTGGTCCGATTTGAAAAATTCTTTCAGTGCTAGATAGCCCATTTATCGAGGAAGGCTATAGGCTATATAATCACCCTAAGACCAATAGCAGCGTAGCACCAATGAAGAATGTTTCAAAATCGGGTTTTTTTTTCTTTTGAAAGCTTCCGCTGCGTAAACGGTTGAAGTTTCTCACAAATCATGTATGACAGAATTGATCCTATTCCACGCGGACGAAGTCGCGCGCAGAAGCTATTATAGAAATAGGATCGTAATAATTTGTTGTTTATCATAAGGTTGCTATGTCAAAATGATTATCAAGTTTAATCTATGATTATAGAATATGATATATATATGATTTGTGGGCTGAATCATCTAATTTCATCTAATACACAAGAAAATAATATATGCCTGTTTCCTTAAGAAAAATTGTAATGTTTATTAAGATATTTTTTATTATTATTATGATTGCGATTATTTACTTTATAATAAGGTAAATACGCATTGTTATAATAACAAATTGTATGACAAAATACATTAAAATTTAATTTTCCTTGCAAATGACTTAGTGATCTATATTGAAACAAATAAGCTTTCCAAACAAAAATTAAGCCAAAGTTTAATTAATTTGTCAACACAATTTTCCTGTTCTTATTTTCCTATTTCCCTCATACCTTATAAAAACACAGTATATTAACGATGCACACTCAATTAAAACCGAAAGCGACATAAGCAAACATGATAAAAATTAATTTACCTTTCGAAAATGTCCCAATACCCCAATACACAATGAATCCGCAGGAAGTGTGTGCACATAAAATTAGACGATAAATAACAAAATCAATACGTCGTCCGCGAGGGAAGAACTTAATTAAAATTTATAGCTATGTTATCTTTTATTCCCAAACTCGCGGCGCTTAATTACAGAAAACACGATATGAACGCACGATAGAGGGTATTTTCTTTATTAATTAAAACTTTCATAATTATTTCGTTAACAATGTTATGTTTGTAGATATTATGTGTTGCTGAATGTTTTGCCTCGGGTGCTGTTTTTGGGGAACTGTTTCCTATTCTGTTCCTCATTTGTATAAATAAGGAATAAATAGTAAAATACGTTTATTGTTATTACCTATTTGATCTTGATTTTATTTATTTATTTATTATTTTATTTATTGAGAAAAACTTACAGCTATACATAACAAAATAGAAGTTAAAATAAAAACTAAAAGCCATTTACAAGTTTTTACAAATAACAACTAAGGAGTGCAGATTTAACAGATTGAGAGTAAAACAAAAATTAAACTAAGGATGGTTTGAGAACTTAGCTGGATCTTTAAACCGGTCATACACTACAAGCTATCAGAAGAGAAATACTCCGTAGTCACCAATCGTCTAATAAAGTATGGTTTAATCAGGAAAACATCGACATCACGATGATCGCGCAAAAAGTCATTAAATAGTGTAGTAGATCTGAATTAGAACACATTGGTCAATTATTCTAAGTTAATGAGAAATACAATATTTCTAATAAGTCTTGAAAGTGTGCCTTACTGTAAAGCTACGAAGAACATACACGAAACATTATAACTTTTTAAAGTACTTACTACACTAGTCGAGAGGCAAACACGGAATGTTTTTCAGCCCAAACCTAAATATTAGATTGTAGCACCGGCGCGATCTACTATATACTTTAGTAATATTGTATTCTCTGTGCTCTTTTAATACCAAAAAGGCTTTGTTCAATAACTTCCCGCCTAACTTCGGGCCTAGTGTATATTGTATGTGTGAACACAAGGCCGCAGATGTTAGTATGCATGTAATATTCCGCCGCCGTTCATGTTGTCGCGTTCGGCTCTATCGTGTTCAGACCAAAACGTTCACGACCTCTGGTTTATATTAAAAATATTTCTAATAAGTCTTGAAAGTGTGCCTTACTGTAAAGCTACGAAGAACATACACGAAACATTATAACTTTTTAAAGTACTTACTACACTAGTCGAGAGGCAAACACGGAATGTTTTTCAGCCCAAACCTAAATATTAGATTGTAGCACCGGCGCGATCTACTATATACTTTAGTAATATTGTATTCTCTGTGCTCTTTTAATACCAAAAAGGCTTTGTTCAATAACTTCCCGCCTAACTTCGGGCCTAGTGTATATTGTATGTGTGAACACAAGGCCGCAGATGTTAGTATGCATGTAATATTCCGCCGCCGTTCATGTTGTCGCGTTCGGCTCTATCGTGTTCAGACCAAAACGTTCACGACCTCTGGTTTATATTAAAAATATGTAATATATAAGTTAAGGTATAAAATGAAAGTGGAATTGTGCTATATTTGTGAAACCAATCGATAGGTGCACTCTTCGTCAATACATGTAGGTAACAAAATTGTACTGGTTGATGTTTGTCCAAGAAAAACGAATTCTAGATAATTCTGGCTTAGAGAAATAAAAATCAAAACTATCATATCGTATTTTATTACATTTTTATAATTATTAATAGTAGGAGATACGAACTAGAGACAAACTTCACCCATCTGCTTAACGGATGAAAATTATGTATTTTATATTTATTTTAGTACATTAGAAAAATAATTTCGAAAGGGTTGCCTGAATTAATTCAAAATTTTATTTTATTTTATTTTTATTTTATTTTATTTTACTTTATTATGGAAACAAACGGTATTTACAGGAAATATAAGGAAATACAAAATACAATAGAACTTAACCATAAACAGTTTCCGAAAATTAAAAAAGAACATATAACAAAGTCAAGAGGAGATGCTTAACATTAACATTATTATTATTAAAAGAATTATAACAATTACTATACTTAAAAACATTATAATGTAATTAAAAATATAAAATAATAATAATTGAGAAAAAAAAAATGTCAAAAAAATAGCAATTAAAAAAAAAATATTAAGGATCAAAATTACAATAAAAATAAAAATCAAAGTTAGAATAAAAATCAAAAATTAAAATTGAATAAAAAAGAACATCAATATTATCAAAACATCAATACACATATTAAATCAACGCATTCATCACATGCACTTTAAATTTATTGAGAGAGAGATGAAAAATGTCTATATCTATAAACAAACCATTGTACTGGGCACAACTTCTGTTAATAAACGTGTTTTTATAAAATTTTGTTCTTGTAGCTGGAACGTCAAATGTAATTTTATGTCTAGAATTAAGACGTGGACATTTAAAGTTTAATTTTGAAACCAAATATGATGAGTCGATCTCTTGGTTCACAATTTTATACAACAGAACTTGATCTCGCTGAGCACGTCGACCAACGGCCGACATAGGTTTTATTAAAACATTCATATTTTCTGAACTAATTGCAGTTAGGTTCTTTAGGTACCTGTCGTGTACACGGTCAATTTTGTAAATATGACACCCGTACTGAGGATTCCAAACAGTAGAGGCATACTCCAGAATAGATCTTACAAATGTATTATACAACAGTGTGTGGGTGGAAGGATGCTTGAACTCCTTGGATATCCTGAGCACAAATCCCAACATACGATATGCTTTGCTAGCTATATAATCGACGTGCTCATCAAAGAGTAATTTGGAGTCAATAATAACACCAAGGTCTCTTACCACATCAACCCTCGATATCGCTTCGCCATTCAGTTTATAACAATAGTTTATACAAGAACGCTTTCTACTAAAAGTTATTACATTACACTTTTTTAAATTTATAAACAAAGAGTTAACTGAACAATAATTACTAACTCGATCTAGGTCATTCTGAAGGTCTATACAGTCACTGTTGTCTTAAATTATCTTGAAGATTTTATTGTCATCCGCATATAACAAGAAATTGGAGCTCTTAAAAACTGAAGAAATGTCATTTATATATATGTTGAATAATAAAGGCCCAAGATGGGATCCCTGAGGTACCCCGGATGGCACTGGAATGAAAGATGAAGTAAATCCTTTTATAGTAACTGCTTGACTACGGTTAGTTAGGTATGACTCAATCCAACGCAGAAGGTCGCCGTGCACACCGATATGTTTCAATTTTTCAAGAAGAATCAAATGAGATATTTTGTCGAAAGCCTTAGAAAAATCTGTGTACACGGCGTCAATCTGAAAACCTTTGTCCATTGCACATGAAATAAAGTCAACATATTCCAAAAGATTTGTCTCCGTTGATTTTCTATTAATAAATCCATGCTGCTGGGTAATAATTGTAGGTCTTATAATAGGTAGTATAATATCGTATATAATCTTTTCAAACATCTTCGGAATGCAGCTTAACTTTGAAATAGGACGGTAATTTTTAATGTTGTGTTTATCACCGCTTTTAAGGATTGGTACGACATAAGATCTTTTCCATTGAGAAGGCATTATAGATGATCGCAAAGATCGAGAAAAAAGACAATATATGGGAAGCTTTAAGCTGTCAGAACAGCTCTTCAAAAATAATGCCGGTATCCCATCAGGGCCACTACCTTTATTTACACTTAAAGATTTTAAATATTTGTCCACCATCGACACAGAAATATCAACAGAAAACAGGTTTATACCGTTGTTGCAAGTGTGAATATCGCAGTCATTACTATTAGACGAGGAAATACCGGAATTTTGCTCAAAGGATGATTGAAAATAGCTGTTAAAGAGATTAGAAATCTCTTGTCCATCACTTGTAAAAAAATTATCGAGATAAAACATATCAGGCAATTCAGTATTTTGGCGTTTAGATTTTACAAATTTCCAAAAGTATTTAGAATTTCTAGCAATGGTATTCTCAGCATGATTTAAGTATTTCTTATAGCATTCGTTTTCAATCGTTTTTTGTCTTTTACGCAGCATCCTAAACGTACAATAGTCACTATAGTTACCATAGATTTTCCATTTTTTATGAAATTTTAACTTTTCTTTTATAACCTTGACGAGAGAAGAAGAATACCAGATAGGATATTTTCTATGTTCAAACACAACCTTCATAGGAACAAACGTATCAATAACTTCATTGACAATATCATAAAATACTTCAACAGCACCTTCCACATCCAAACAATTCAAACATTCCAGCCAATCAACCTCAGACAACTTTTTATTAATAGTACTGTAGTCAGCTTTGTTAAAAAGCTTAACAACCCTCGGAACACCGGTAAGGTAGTTAGATCTTAAATAAGTGAAATCAATATCCAGGGCCGGATGATGTGAATCTTCTTTAACTAGTGGAAACTCACACTGTTTTACTAAAACACCGTTTGAATTACTTATTACCAAATCCAGATAACGATTATTAGAATTAGGAACTATGTTAAATTGGTTAAGATTATTTACGTGCAAAAAAGTCGATAGCGAGTTTACCTGAACATGTGAACCCTCTGCTGAGTGACATAGTTTAGTAGCACCCGTATTATCAACCTGAGACCAACTAGCGGTTGGGATATTAAAATCACCGACCAAAAGATAAAGATCTTTAGGGTGTAAAATAATCGATTCAGACACCTGTTCGTAAAATTTAATTTGGTCATCGCGTTGCAACGAGCACTGCGGGAAGTAGCAACAATATACTCGAAAGTCTATAGGTTTATTATTAGATTCGACGCCAACACAAATGGAGATTACGTCCGATGAGCAAGTTTTAGTAGATGGTTGGACAACAACATCCTTAACAGTCAGACCCTTTCGCACAGCAATCAGTACACCACCTCCCAGTTTTTCATTTCGAGACTCATAATCACGATCACAACGGTACACTGAATATCTGGAGTCAAAGAGCTCGGAATCATACACACCGGGCAACAACCATGTTTCAGTCAGGCAAATAACATCATATACGACATTAAGTACATGGGAATAAAAACTACTGGTTTTTGAGCGAAGTCCACGAACATTTTGATAGTATACAAGAATTTTAGAATCCATTAGAACAACGAAAAACTATAAAGACATACAAAGTAAACAACGTATATGCATAATAACTACTGAATTTTAAAACATTGTCCAGCAAAGTATCCATTAAAAATGGTGATATATTATATAATTTATTAATACAAATCATCCCATTGGCCCTAAAGTAATATAGTACTTCCAAACAATTAATTGAATAAATATGAAAATCAAATAAACAGACTAAAATATATCTTTTATCCCAAGCAATGCATGTGTAGGAACAATCGACAGACAAAGTTAAATAAACAATTAAATGAAATAAAGTTTTCATCTCTCTCTCAAAATAAATGAACAAAAAATTAATACATTTATAAATAATAATTA
Organism: Melitaea athalia; assembly: GCA_905220545.2. NCBI lineage: Eukaryota > Metazoa > Arthropoda > Insecta > Lepidoptera > Nymphalidae > Melitaea > Melitaea athalia. The sequence continues at coordinate 3,187,508 of HG992178.1, read as the reverse complement.
TCGAATAACAAAAAACATAATAATATAAAATAACACATATGCATACATTATCGATACCTATTACATTCTTTTTAAATCTTTCTCGGACTGAATATGCAGTACAGAACTCGTATCATTTTTACGTACCATTATCGAACAGTTCTTAATCCATACATATCTATAGTTTTTATCTCGAGCTAGCTCCTTTGTTTTGCGAAGAAGCATTTTATTGGAACTAGTTAGGTGGTCATTAAAGTATATACGATTGCTGTTACCCACAAAACCTATGTCACTGCATAATATGTTCTTTTTTTCTCTCAACCTCGCCAAAAAGTCATCTTTCTTATATCGACACAAAAAGCGAATAACGATTGGTCTAGGTTTTTTCGAATCGTTACTCTTAGGACTAACTCTGGTGACAAAATCAATGTCCGCTTCGGCATAAGTGTTAATATTTACGGCCTTCGAAATGTTGCTAACAATATTCAGTAAGTTTTCATTCCTTGCTTCCGGGACTCCAATAATCTCGATGTTTGAACGACGCGCCCATTGTTCCTTTTTATTTATTTCTACCTGAAGTGAAGTGACAACACTCTGCAAGTCTAAGCAGTCAGACTTAACGGATTGCAAAGATTTAATTTTCGCTTCAACAGATTCCACCCTTTTAGTGACATCATCATATTTATCACTAAGAAACTGTATAGAACCGCGCAGTGTAGATATTTCCGTCCTTAGCTCATCAAAGTTTTTTTGGAATGACGAGAAAGCAACTTCAAGTTCTGATTTTATTATGGCACGAATTTGTTCTAACGTAACCTGTGCAGTGCTCAAGCCCGACTCAGTCATCGCAATTTTGCCCTTTTCTAACTTTTGTTTAGGACGTTTAGTTACGTAGCGGCAAGGTGTGTCATCGTCATTGTTACGTGGAGAATTGCAAACACAAGAAGGGCATTGCCAAGACAGCCTCGTGTTATCGTCAGGATCCCAATTCGGCGATTTAGATGGCAGCGCACAAGCAATGTGGAAGTTGCGTTTACAGAATGTACATTTAAGCGGATCGTTAGATTCACAAGTAGATTTAACGCAACAAGCAAACTCCATTGTAGGTCAATAAAATTTACAAACAAGATTTTTAAAGAAAATTTGAAAACAAAATTTTAATACGCTGAGGTTTGAACATGCAACCGCACGATTGATGCGTTAGACGTGTTACTATTTCCAACACACCAACGAAACACTAACAGCTGCTTGCGAATTAAACAGTCATATGCTCGATCAAGCAACTTATACCTACAATGCAAAGGTCATTGACACATGACGTATTCACGGTCGTACGTAACGAAGTCACTTTGAATTTTTGAATGCGACCAACGAATATTATTAGAAAATGTCTAAAAATTTACCACTATACTTTGATTAAACTTGCACAATCACTGACTGCGTAGTTAAATAAACTGTTAACGTAAGATTACCAAGTAAACTCAAACTTTACACCAAATTTCTTCAATTATTAAGCTAACAGAAAAAGCGATACATCCTCCTCCGACTTTAACTATGCGGGTACTGGTAATTTAAAATATATATATATATATATATATATATATATATATATATATATATATATATATATTATTTAAAAAATGCAATTGAGATTAAATAATTAATTTTATACGTACTTACCGTCAGTATGATTCCTGTAGAAAATTCAAACGTTGGTTTATCTATTACTAGCTGCTGCCCGCGACGTCGTCTGCGTGCGTTCACTGCTCGTTCCCCGTAGGTGATAGCGTGATAATATGTAGCCTATATTCTGACCCGACTTCTTAATAATATTCGTGCCAAATTTGAAGTAAATCCATGCAGTACTTTTTAAGTTTATCCCGGACATACATTTGAAGAAATAAAGGTTCACTGCTCGTTCCCCGTAGGTGATAGCGTGATAATATATAGCCTATGTTCTGACCCGACTTCTTAACAATATTCGTGCCAAATTTGAAGTAAATCCATGCAGTACTTTCTGAGTTTATCCCGGACATACATACAGACAAACAGACAAACAGATAAACAGACAAACAGACAAAAATTCTAAAAACTATATTTTTGGCTTCGGTATCGATTGTAGATCACACCCCAAGTATTCTTTTAAAAAAATATTCAATGTACAGTTTTGACTTTTCTACCATTTTATTATATGTATAGATTTGCCTGGCATAACTACTGGTTGGCAGATATAAACAGGTATAATATTTAGTTGTTCTAGTTACTTTTTTATAAATAAATTTTACATCAAATCGAGTGTTGTTTCATTGCAAATACGATGACATAGGGTTGTCTGCTAAAAGTCTGGTTTGAATTGTGATTGTCGAATATAATATAGCCTGGTCAGGAATTATTCAGCCTACTTTTTCGCGATTTATCTTTAACATACTAAAGAAGATAATTATTTAATTTTTATCCATTAAGCAGATGGGGTGAAGATCGTGTCTAGTTCGTAATATCTTAAACTATAAGAGGTTTTGTCCATCCTTAAATATCTGCAATATACTTTAGAATAGAAGATGAGTTCTTGTAAATAAAATAATGTGCTACGTTGCTAGTACAAGAAGTATATAGAATACATACAACTAATTCCGTCAAAGGAACTCCTCGGCCAAGCACGTTCAACACAAATCTACAGATATTCAAATACTTCAGTAGTCAAAGGTACCAGTCACAAGGTAGATAGCTAAAATCCAATCTGGATATAGTTTTCTTGAGTGGTTAGAATACTTAGCCTGAAAATACCATGCTACTTGGAGAAGCAAATTGTTGAGTAAGATTGTATTATTTTAAACATGAGAAGAATTTGTGGTACCTTGTAACCGTTGCAGAGATCGTAGATACCAAGTTTGATAATCAAATTATTTTTACGAAAGACTAACTTCAGGAGTTTTTTGCCGATTCCTCTCAGCAGAATCTAAATTCTGAATCCATGGTATCTTGAATTTTAACAATAATTAATTAATTAATATTAATATAATCTATACTAATATAATAAAGCTGAAGAGTTTGTTTGTTTGTTTGTTTGTTTGTTTGAACGCGCTAATCTCAGGATCTACTGGTCCGATTTGAAAAATTCTTTCAGTGTTAGATAGCCCATTTATCGAGGAAGGCTATAGGCTATATATCATCACGCTAAGACCAATAGGAGTGGAGTCCACGCCGACGAAGTCGCGCGCAGAAGCTAGTTTAATTAATAAAATGACGATTCTAAAGTGATTTTGATGCCTACTTTAAGAAATTAGTTTTTGATTTTGGTTCTGATTAAATAAAAATTAACCGCCAAAATATATATTATACGTTTGTAACTTCCGAATGACTGAACCAAATCGGATAATTATTTTATTTTTCTACGTACGTCAGGACTAGGTTATATTATTCATTATATAAAAAAGGCGGTACGAATTTCACTGGGTCAGTTAGATCAGATAACATACATTTTATGATAAAACTAGCTGACCCCGCAAACGTTGTTTTGCCATATTATATGTTATTTACCCCCCTTATAACTTAGGGGTATTAAAAATAGAATTTGGCCAATTCTCTGACCTACCCGATATTAACACAAAATTTCATAAAAATCGGTCCAGCCGCTTCGGAGGAGTATTGTAACTAACACTGTGACACGAGAATTTTATATATTAGATTTCGTTTGTATGTTAGTTATGATTTACACACATTAATTAAACAGTTTTAATTAAATCACAAAGCATACATTATGTTATATTACACGTACTAAAAGAAATATTAGCACTTAGCAGCGGCTTAACCCCATTGAAGAAGTAGAGCGTAATGCAGTGCATACAGTAATGCTTTGTTAAATCCTTGTCAGCTTTCATTTACTTCATCGAGCGTGTGTTTGAGTGTGTAAGACACATTATTTATTGAGGATAACTCAAAAACCACTCACCATATCACGCTGCAATTTAAATAGGAGCACGATACAAGAACCGGCTTTCAAATAATAAAAAAAATCATCAAAATCAATACACCCAGTAAATGAAGTGACGCAGTCAAATTGTGGATCTCCTCCTTTTCGAATTCAATTAAAAACAAACTACGCACACATAGATATATACAATGAAAACATTACCCCCATTACACAAACACAAACTCACTTGAATTATTCATAAACGTAGAACAAAGCCTCATATGAGAGGTTAAGAGACGATTCCGTCAAAGCAAAACATCAAGTTAATTAACGAAATAAAATATTGATAATGATAACGCAGAGCTCGCGTGATACGAAATTAACACGCCATGTTATTTAGATAAAGGATGAAAGGACACGCGAAATAATAATGATTAGGATTCACTATCTATTTCGTAATATCACTATACTAATATAATAAACGACGACGCGTTGGCGTAACGGTCACAGCACTGCGGATTCCATCCCCGCACATAAGAAACATTTGTATTGGCCATACAGATGTTTGCCGTGGTCTAGGTGCTTGTGCAGTCCTTGTGGGACTCCCTATCGTGACTCAGAGAGCACGTTAAATTCAGTCCCGGTTGTTATCATGTACACCTGATAGCGATCGTTACTCATATTAGGGATAATATCCGGCGACCCGCATTAGAGCAGCGTGTTGGATTAAGCTCTGATCCTTCTCCTACAAGACCCCTATGCCCAGCAGTGGGATATTACTGGCTGAAGCGAAATATTATAAAACGGGAAGGCTTAAACGCGCTAATCTCAGAAAATACTGGTTTGGAATAATGAAAATTCTTTTTGTTTTCGATAGCCCATTTACCGAGGAATTAGGCTATTTTTCCCATAAATTAACGTAGGTGAAATATTCGGCGATGTTTCAATAGCCATGATCACGAGGAGATAGTCTTCCATACACAAACATAGGTATACAATATTACATCTTTTTTTTTCTCTCGAACGCGTCACTGCAATCATGAAACACTTTGTATCAAAGATAGAAAACGTTCCGAATAAAAAATATAAAGAAAAAAAAAACAAAATTATTGCGAACAATGAACCTTTTAGAAAAGGCAAGTACATTTGACACCGTCGCAATCTCTTGCATTGTTTAAAAATAAAAATGTTTTCGTAGCATCCTATCCGCTATAAATCAACCCTACTGTTAATGTTTCTGTAATGGCGCCGTGGTCCAGAGGGACGCTTGGCATTTTAAATTATTTAGGACTAATCAAAGCGATAAGAAAGACCGTTGTGTCGTGTTAGAGATTAATACGACTGAACTTGATTTTCGCTTGATCAGCAATACTTTTTTTAGGTGGTTATTCTTTGGATATAGCTGTTGCAAATTTGTTTCAAAAATCAGATGTCAATCACTGTGTATATTAATGTATGTGTGTGTGTAAAAGAGAGTGTGTGTTTATGTGTGCGTGGAAATTTTCCATATCCAGACAATGAAATCAGAGATGAAAACTTTAGGCGAGTACAAGTGAAAGTAATGAAAAATAAAAGGAAAACTGTAACAAAAACTTTATACTCAACAGTAATTGTGGGTCGGTGACAGTAATTTTAAATCGCTAACCTCTCGGAATTTCAATGTGGTGAAAACGTTTTTAAGCCGGTGTATTCAATTTCCATGGTTGAACCGAAATCTCTCCTGGAATCCTGCCAGCTAACGCAAACTTAGCGCTGGCGATACTGACGGGACTTACGACCGTATTCCGTGTAAAGAATTGGCAAAGATTGATTAAAACCGGATAACCATAGAGAATAGCTTTTCTTTTTATTTCATAATATTTTTAATCTTAAAATAAAATTGTTGCTTTGTCAAGACAAGTGTTGCTATCTTAATTTTATATTAACTGTTACGAATTTTTAAAAAATATTTAAAGTTTTTTTTTTAATCTTATTTATTTTTAATCTTTATTAATTTGGTTAATTTTTTCACATTTTCAAAAAAGGAAATCATGTTTTGGTTGAAAAGAACTAAATATATCAAAACAAAATACTTTTTAGTCTGCATACTTCTCGCATTGCATTGCAAAATGGCGTATCACAACAGCTATACTTTGAAACATTTCAAACAAACAACCAAAACTAATTTATCTTAACAAGATTTATTCACTCATTCTTAACGAACTTGTTTTCTCAGAGCCTCCATAATAAAGTATATAACGTCGAAACTTAAGAGTCATTCCAAGTCATTCAGTCACGCGGGATCCATTCACTCTCCCGGTCACTATAACTTTGTGAATTTAGAATTAATTTCAACCTGTACATTGACCTCTTTGCAGGGAGTTCATAAAGACGAGCTTCAAGTAATTCGTATGAAAATTTGAACCGCCCGGAGACCGTGTGAACCTAGCCTAAGCTTTTAATTAATTCTCTAAGCTGATGCCATTAATGAAGGGAAACGTTCAAATATTTGCGTTACTTGTGAGTGTATTAAGAACAATTTCGAGTGTTTAATATAAATTGAATTTATGAAGTTTTAAATGGAAAGTTTCGATTATTTCATGATGAGTAAAATATTTGAGAGAACCGTTTCTAAAACATTCAGACACGATTTTACAATCAACTCGATTACTTCAAAACAAATATACACAAAAGCTCAATAATTAGAATACGTATAGTATGAACAGTGTACACATATACCTCTACTACTATACTACACTACTATACTATACTTCTATTTATATAGGTACAACTAGGTCAGCAAACAGGCGTACGGCTCACCTGATGGTAAGCACTAAGCAATGACCGTAGCTTATAGACGCCTACAACAAAAGAAGTATTGCAAGCGCGTTGCCGACCTACACTCAATCCAGCCCAGGAGATCTTGTCCTTTCTCACCACAGGAACACAACACCGTTTCAAAGCAGTATTATTTACTTGTGATCTTCCGTAAGTTCGATGTACTTTCTCAGTCGGGCAGCTCCAGATTTTAAGCAGGATATTTCCTGCTGTGCACTACCTCAGTTACCACAAATATCTCTTATTTATTTACTGTGTATATTACACTTTATTGCAATACAATAGTATTGTATAGTAGTAATAGTAGTTTACCATAATAAAAAATATCTTCTTTTAAAATAAGAAAGAGAAACGTAATCTACCACGCTCCTCTTATTCGAAAGAGAAGTAAAAGTAGACACAATATATTAGAATAATCTCACATCACTTTATTAAAATGTACGTAAAATCAACACATGGATAGTGTATTTAACAATGTACGAATGTAGGTCACATATTAACAACTAGACGATACTGAACACAATGAAGACTCAACATAACTACGGACAGTGATTCCCGCGAGACTGAGAATGAACGATTTATATAAACACTTGCTGTGCCCACGTTTCACCCGCGTTAACTCGAGGAAAACGTACTAAAATATACCCTATACTATATATAGCCTATAGCCTTTCTCGATAAATAGACTATCGAAAACGAAAATAAATTTTCAATTCGATCCAGTAGCTACTGAAATTAGCCCTTTCAAACAACTACCACATAACACAAGATTACGATGATTATAACTACAATATGATACGATTAAGATTAAGATTACAAAACGATTGCTGCTGTCCAGTGTGTCCAGAACCAATAACATCGATTTATATTTAAGTGAAATCACTTTAAAAGAAACGAATGAAGACAACAAATAAATCGGGCCCACCTTGAGCCGTTTCTAAGTGACAATCTATCATACGTGTGGCAATTGTTATTGATCCGCAAGGAGTTCCCCTTGTATCCGCGATACTGGGACGGGTCGCTAGTCAATAATAAATAAACCACAAGCTAGCTAGCCACAAGCTTGCTGAAAGATACACCTATATATAGAAACTGTGATAGGGACAACCGATTTTGTGTAGGCGTGCAAGAGGTTGACCTCGCTCAGGATAAATAGCTACATTAAAAACTTCATAGATATTCCATTAAAATATTTGTTTCTGATCTATAATTATCATGATATGATATGACATTTAAGATGGGTTATATTATATCTTTGTATATGGGAATATATCTTTGGGTTTCCCCAACGTGTCTCAGAGAGCGCGTATAACCGTTAGTTCTAGTTGCTGTTAAAGATATCTAATAGCGATCGTATCTCAAGATGAGGAAATCATTTACCAATCTTCACGTTGCGCCTACCGATTTGGAGACTTTTAAACAATTCAGATTATAATTTCAGTTTTACATGACAAAAAAGTATTTTCATTCCACATGAGGTTAGTACGCTAGACTGAACGATTAGCTTAGTCTATGATTTATAGTACTTTGTCAAGTTTCTAAAATAATTGAAAACTACTGATAAAAAAGATAACTGAGAAATAACTTATTATCTACTACTATTTTCTATATTCTTTTTAAATAAATTAACGAAGGTTGTAACCTCGACCGCACCGATCAATCTCCTTCGTGTATTCTCCATTCTACGTGACATTGGCAAAATCGTCTGTGCCTATTTGGCACTATTGAAAGCCATTAACAAGAGGAAGAAGAAGAACTTATTATATAACACGATAATACAGATCCAGCACGCACGCGGCCTAATCGCTTATATATAGGTACATAAATAGGAAGTAGCATGACAATCTCTCAATTAAGATCTACACGTGAACAGCTGCTGTTCTCCGGTTTTCATTAACGATCTCTCTCATTTTGATACTTATTATGACTTGGAATAGCACAACTACTAAATTCTAAGTTTCTAAAACTTCGGTAGGTATAAAGATTTCTTGCTTATAATATGTAAAAGGTTTGTAAATAGGTTGAACATCCTTAAAGTTCATCATCATCATCATCATCATATCAGCCTGTTGCAGTCCACTGCTGGACATAGGCCTCCCCAAGCTCGCGCCAGACATCCCGGTTTTCTGCAATCCCCATCCAGCCTACACCAGCAATCTTACGTAGATCGTCGGTCCAGCGGGCCAGAGGGCGTCCTACACTGCGTTTGCCAATACGCGGTCTCCACTCCAGGACACGTCTGCTCCAACGGCCATCGGTCCTGCGACACAGATGACCAGCCCACTGCCACTTCAACTTGCTGATTCTGTGGGCTATGTCGGTTACTTTCGTTCTCTCACGGATAGTCTCATTTCTTATTCTGTCCTTGAGAGAAACCCCAAGCATAGCCCGTTCCATAGCACGTTGAGCGACTTTAAACTTGTGGACCAGTCCCTTCGTCAGTGTCCACGTCTCGGCTCCATATGTCAACACAGGCAGGACGCATTGCTCGAAGACTTTTGTCTTCAAGCATTGCGGAATTTTCGAAGTGAAGACTCGACGAAGCCTGCCAAATGCCGCCCAGCCCAACCGAATCCTCCTATCAGCTTCCTTCTCGAAGTTTTTTTTGTTGTTTCCTTAAAGTTATCAAGTTTGAATTAATGTGACTAAATGTGCCACTGTAAATTTTTATATTTTTAAGTTTTATCAAAAATGTTTTTGATGTTATCAATAGTAAGCCTTTATAGACAATCAAAAACCAGAAATGGTCCAAATATAACCGGCGCAGCATTATAGATCATGTAGGAAAAATATTAGAAATTATTTACAATTTGGTCACGATAAAAAAAGATAAAAACTTTTTGTTACTTATCTTTCCAAAAGTCGGTCCATTTTGACATGTACCTACTCCATATTTATTGAAGATATTTGAGTAAAAACTATCTATGGAGTTCTACAAATTCGAACAATTTTTCTCAACCCAACCAAATTTTCTTAACCCAATCTGCATACATAACAAACATACATGCCATTTTCAATATTGTTCACATTTCCCGACAAAAATGACAACACAGCACAGATAACTGTGTAACATTAATTAGAGTTTACAGATAAAAAATTGCGAACCAGAATACAGAGTATACACGATTCTACAAATGCGGTACAGCCGCACGGCCTTCCGCTACCGCTTCCTGAGGATGCACCGACGTGAGTAAGCCTGTGTTGTTAGGGTTACATAAAAGAGTATAATAGATGCTTAATAACGAAAATGGGTCTTACAGAACTGTTTCAAGGTTCTCTACTCACAAATAATTTAATTGACATGTATAAATTTACGTCATAACCTTTCTGGTCTATAATTCAATTTTTTTTTCTAATTAACACTATGTTAAGAAAGAAAAAAACAGTCGATTAACTTTTTGTGTGTTCCAAATTTAAACCACAAATCAGCTGAAGTTTTCATTTATTTAGATAAATAATTTCGTTAAATGGAAATACAAATTTACATTTGAAACGTTTAATTTATTTTCATATTTTAAATATCATAATTATCATAATAAAAAGTCACGAAAATGTGACGTACGTAGCGTGTTTAATAATGGAACGGCATTTCGCTAGGAACAAGACGTACACGAAGTATGTAGTGGCTCGCAAACAGCGATGTTAAAATGCCTACGTAATGAGTTTCGCGACGTGTGTGTCTTTAGAAAATAAACATTCACCTTACAACTGCATCAGCTGAAACGTTGGATGAAAAATATATTACAACCAAGTATAGGAGTTAAATTAATATTCAACTTTCAGGTCGGAAACTTCTGTGCGGGATTTATTAAGTACAGTTTTTTATAAGATTTTTCTACCTGAACAACGAGAAATTATAATTTCTCTATTTTTCTTGTTCTAACTAAAATTATTCGAATAAGAAAATGAAATGTACGACTTTGTAACACGAGGCTCAAAACCAGTAGTGATGTTAAATATGTATGAAAAAATTTCTAAAATTATACGGTATAATGTTAAAAATACAATAAACTTGGTACCACGGTTTTTCTCTAGGGCGTAGGCCGTAGCATCGTAAAAATAGATTTTAAAGATGCTACGATCGCATCCTTCTGTACTATAATATACTTATATACAGAGTATACCTATATAATAGACTCTTAGCCTTATTATAAAACTTATATAAATATGTAACAAATCTGTAATCGAAGTAAATCAAAGATGTTAAAAATTTTACTTATGTAGCAGGTCTGTCTGCCTTTCTGTCTGCTTGTCTGTGTGTGGCTGCTTACTTAATGAATTTATCGAAACCAGAAACTATTTTGATCAATACTATAAGCTAGACCAGTGCATTATTTCTATTCCAAAATTTAGTATAGCTCCCCTGGGAGAAGATATGAAAAGTGATTAAAATATATGCATACGTATTTGCAAATAAAATCGCGGATACAATTAGTACACAAATTGGCAACTTCTTTCAACGAAGATTACTCACCAAGGTTTTGTCTTAAATTAGAAGTATAAATACTGCAAATCATAACTTTCATATTTATCAGTATACGATACCTAAATACTCCGCAAGTTCGAGACTCGTCAGCTCCGAAAGTGAAACATTGCATAGCAATTTGAAGCGATAAAGCGTCATATATTTTTATGTCACAGCGCCGTAATGTGACCGAACTCTATGAAGCTTAATGTCACGTGACGTCAAAATTCAATATGGCTGCTGATGGTTTTATTGCTACTACTACATCTAAACTATATGGAACAATTTCACATAACGATTTTTGTTATTCTCCATGTTATTGTCCGTACTAAAATATATGGCCTGTAGTAAATATCAAACTATTAAGCGAACTACTTAAATGAGAGACAATATTTCATACGAGTGTACTTGACTTACAAACATATCAACTTGTAAGACATATTAACGTCTGTTTTCCTTATTATATAATGTATATAGCGGGTTCTATCAATGTGTTGATATTAACTAAATAAAAGAAAAAAATCAGAAAAAAAATCAATTTTTGATGACCTCGTAAGGTCATCAAAAATTATTACTAACCAGCTGATTTTTTTTTTTCTTTTAGTTAGGTAATATTTATATAATTTGATGGTAATATTGTCCTACGAATTGCGTGATACGTTATCCCGGTCCTACGCTCACTGCTGCTCTACCTCCTGCTAACTCTATTATCTACCACAATCGAGAGTTTTCGAAGAGGAACTTTTTGTTCGTCTCATCAAAATGAAGCTACTCACGGAAAATTAGCTTGATACTGCTCAGGTTAAAAAAATGTACTAGGGATCCCTACCTATATGTTCATAGGTGTGAGATGCAAATTCTTACTTTTTTAAACTCTACAAAAAAAGCAATATTGAGGAACTACACGACAATATTAAACGCCTTATCTTGATAGGAAATTACAAAAGACACGATAGAGATAATATAGAAGTGTGAATTAATTAATACTCTTTTTAACCGATTTCAAAAAAGGAGGATGTTTCTCAATTCGACCGTATATATATATTTTTTATATAATGTGTGTTCGCGTTCTTCACTTCGTCGTTTATGAACCCATTTTGCTGAATCTTGTTGTGTTAGAAACGACATATCCCAAGGGTGGTACCATGATAAGGAAACCAGGATCTGATGATGGCATCCCAGAGAAATCGAGGGGAACCTTCGAAAATCGTAGTAGCGACTAGTGACTTTGTTAATTTTTTTCGTCTACTTACGTTACTTGTCGATGAAATTAAAGTCGGTTTTTTTTTCGTTTGCAAATTAATATAGGACACAGATTATTATAGGACTATGTTAAAATTTAGGCGCATAGTCTCCCTAATAGTAAGCATACCTATGCTGTAGCCTATGGTCGCTTGCTACATCAGGAGCATTACAGACGCGTAGCCGACACTATTATCGACCAGGAGCTCTGGCGTACCATACCTACTCACAACAAGAACACAACGCTCCTTAAGAAACAGTATTATTTTTCTTTGATTTAATTCTCAGTAACTTTTTATTTGTACCATTGATACGAACATAGTTTTGCACAAAAAAAAGCTAAATTCCATACTAGAACTATTCACGACAGCATACTAATTAATTTTTTTAAATAACACTAGCGACCCGCTCCGGCTTCGCACGGGTGCAATGCTGATACTAAATATAAAATAAATATTTGCAATCTAAGCGCAAAAATGTGTTTATTTACGACATCACATTAGAAAACTTTAAAACTATCAGTGTTCCTCTACTATTTTATGCATGTATTATACATATAAACCTTCCTCTGGAATCACTCTATTTACTAAAGAAACCGCATCAAAATCCGTTGCGTAGTTTTAAAGATCTAAGCATATATACAGACAGACAGCGGGAAGAGACTTTGTTTTATAATAATTGTGTAGTGATGAAACAATATACGCTGCTATAATTAACCTACAAATAACACATATTTTCTAAGAACACCAAAAATTTCAAATTCGACTTCACTGTACATATTGCTTCATGTAATTTTTAATTAATATCAGGTAAGGTATTCAAACCCTACTAACCTAATGTTTCCCTTGAGATATAGTCCAATAAAATGAGGATTTAATTTGCCATCAAAAATGCAGGCTGGCCTTTAGATGGCAAATTAAATCCTCATTTTACTGGACTAATACGACAATTTGTAATGATGTTTATATAATTATATTTATATACTAACGATATGATTAAAGTAGGTCTGACTTTGTACATCGACGATTTTTTTTAAAAAGGAATTTGGAATACTCACAAAACTATTATTTTTTTTTTTATTCTTTGTCTGTTTTACCGTAGTTATTAAAAAGAATTGAATGAAACTTGGTCGTATTAAGTTCATACTACTAGTACTAAATTAATTCCTGTTCTTTTATAATAGGATCAAATTCCTTTACATTTTTTCCAATTTATTTTTTCTACTAAATTTTAGCTGAATTATTATAACCAATCTAATGTGACAATCCGTCAAACTACTTAATATTAATAAACAAAATTTTTCGAGAACAATGAGACCACATTTGCATGTACATGTACCTATAATCTCGAAAAACAAACTCCTCGTTCGACAGTCAAGTAACAAATAAATATAAAAAAAAAATATGCAAAAATAATTCCATTTCCTGCGCGGCGTCAATTCATTCAATGAACGGTCACCCCGCGTACTTCATTGAATCCTAAATCCAACCCTAATCCCGGAGCCCGGGGAACAAAGATGGCGGCCAGAAAGGAGAACGGCTTTATCAGTAGCTATACATTCTACAAATATCATAAATTAAACGTAATAGCTGGATGGATTTGACACGAGATTATAAAGTGCGAAATTCGTGTGAAAAAAATCTCACTCAAATTGAATAATGAATTTTGTTTTGTGATGGTAATAATAAATTATTTGAATTAACACACACATACGAACTCCTTATGTATTTATATTTGTATGATATTTATTTTAACATTTATGCAGCTATACATAATCAATAAGTTCTAATTGAGAAATCTTTAAAATAGTGGCACAAAGTACCAAAATATTTGAAAGGAATATGAGTCTTTTTGGACGGTAGTAGAGTCGGTATACCGTAGTACATTCCTCAAGTGAAATAACTTAACTGACATGTCTCTGGAGGTCAAATTTATGCATGTAAGAAAACGAGTAGAGCTGATAGCGCCACTATGTGATACTAATAATTATGTCATGACAACAACCACTACTGATGGATTAACGTGATGTACGTGATGCATTGGGGAGATCTACAAAAACGAATATTCACAACATTCATCATCATCATCACCATCATCACTTCAGCCTATCGCAGTCCACTGCTGGACATAGGCCTCCGCAAGTTCGCACCAAAAATGGTGTAACTTATTTGTGTTGCCCATAGTCACACACTGTGTGTTCGTTTTTCTTATAATAATTATATTTTATTTATTATACTATAAAAAAGTCTCAAGTCGGAATCGAATCCCGACTGCGTTTATAAAACTTTCATGTTATTAGTATCACACTAGAATGTTGATCAAGCAAACATTTATGTATTTTTAATAAAATTAAATATCTAGTTTCATACCGGTATACTTATAGGTAGGGATCCCTAGTACATTTTTTTCACCTGATCAGTATCAAGCTAATTTTTTGGGAGTGGCTACATTTTGATGAGGCGAACAAAAAATTCCTCTTCGAAAACTCTCGATTGTGGTAGCTAACAGAGATAGTAGGGGGTAGAGCAGCAGTGAGCGTAGGATCGGAATAACGTACCACGCAATTTGTAGGACATTATTACTGTTAAATTATATAGGTAATCACTAACTAAAAGCAAGAAAAAAATCAGAAAAAAAATTATTTGTTGTAGACCTTACGAGGTCATCAACTTGATGACCTCGTAAGGTCATCAAAAATTATTACTAACCAGCTGATTTTTTTTTTCTTTTAGTTAGTGATTATCTATATAATTTAATAGTAATAATGTCCTACAAATTGCGTGGTACGTTATCCCGGTCCTACGCTCACTGCTGCTCCACCCCCTACTATCTCTGTTAGCTACCACAATCAAGAGTTTTCGAAGAGGAATTTTTTGTTCGCCTCATCAAAATGTAGGCACTCCCAAAAAATTAGCTTGATACTGATCAGGTGAAAAAAATGTACTAGGGATCCCTACCTATTAGCTTTTCACAAAACAAAAAGAAATGTATTTCAACTATTCAAAATAGCTTCAAATAACCTACTTCAACAAAGAACACAAAGGACAATTCACATTTCCGTCGCGAAAAATTAAATATTACCCAACTCAAAGCAAACACGTTAAGAAAAATATTTGTATGCCGCAAAATTGCCATAGTATTAATAAAAATTGTGAGTTAAACACGTTCGCCCACAAAGAGTTTTATGTAATTCAGTTACATAAGCTTGAGTGATCTCAGTGCAAACATCGTTTAAGTCATTGAGATAAATAGAAAAACCTTCATCGCTCTGTAGAAAAAAATACAAAGCATTAAAAGAAAATAATGTAATTTTTTTTATATTTTTTAATATAAAATATTTTCTCACCGTTCTTTTGTTGGCAATTGTTAAACTCTTTCACATTATAAAAAGAACATCTAAGGATGAACTGTCTTTAATTGTGAATTTATTATCTGTATTAACAGAACTTGAAGTTTTTTTTTCTTAATTTATAATTTGTATTTTTTTTTTAAATTGTATTTTAAAAAATGTAAAAGAATTACGTGATATGAGCCATAGCCATTATTTTGACACTATTTACTCCACCAATTATCTCGTAACAATTAGTTTTCTAGCATTAAAAATATATAAGATATATAGATTAGGAACTTTTTTTTAAGTACCTTTAACAATAAAAATATAACTCTTAAGCACAGTGAAACTTGTTCTTCAAACAAGAATTTATTTTACTTAGAACAATCTCACTGTTCAACTGTTTGTAAAGTTAATAATAGAAACTAAAAGAAATGAAGTTTAACAAAACAAAAAGTTATACTGAGTAAACCGAAGTGCATGAAATTAATGTAACGTAATAATGTTAGAAGAAAATGTTTATAACGGTTTATTGCAATCGCTATTATATGTACTTTACTTTTATACGTATTTCATAGTTGGAATATGGGAATAAAACCTTCGACCCAATCCAGGAGATCTGGCCACCTTACTCACGATAGGAACACTACTTGAAAGCACTGTTATTTAGCTGTAACCTTCTGTCAGATTGAGGTACTTTTCCAGATGGATTACTCCAGATTTTGGTCAAAATATTTCCTAATGTGCCTTACCACGATAAACTTAATATTAATTATTTTCAATAGGTGCAATATAGCACAGAAAACTTCGTCAACGTCAAATAGAATGGAGAAAATAAACAGGAGTGGTTATGTATATGCGTAAATGTAAAATCAATTCTTTAAAAATAATTCATAACATCAGTACACATCAGTACAGTAGTAGCAAATAAAATTGAAAATTTAATTTTCTAAATGACAACTAAGGAAATATTACCTAATATTAAATAGTTTTGACATTAGGTTAAGCCTTGAAATTCGATTACCACGCGCCAAGTAAACACAGAAATTCATTGAAGTTAAGTGTTTTAAATGGGCATTAAACCGAAACCAAGCACCGGAAACTTACCGAACGTAATAGAAGTGACCCTACGAACGAACGACCTCTACGGAATCCTCAAATATTTTAAAGGGTTTAATATTGTAATGTGGGTAGACCCACATTTCCTAAACTATTCCAAATTGAACCACAACAAGACATTATACCTTCAATTAAAATTATTACCGATGAATAATTGACGGGACTATTTTACACATACATAACATCAATTCGTTTATTAATTCTTATTACTCTTTCCCTATTTCTCTCTCTCACACACACACACAGTCTCTCTCTATCCCTCTCTCTTAAGTTAATAAGGTAACATTGGTACTTATTGTTTCCTGAAATCGAGTTGACTTTATGTGGTTTAGCCATATACTAGCAAATATCTTTTCTTCTGAAATTCCTAAAATATTGTATTAAATATATTACATCCATATTCATGAGTGCTTAATATAGCTCGAGTACTACAAGAATTAATTCTAAAACTTGCTTACTAGTTTAAACTAGTTTAGTTACCACAGATACAACAATTTCAACGAACCACTTGTGGTTAACAGTGTATAGTCAATCAGTCAAATCAGCTCAAACCTTGATGCCAATAAAAAAAGCCACTTGACTCCTTTGACTGCTCAAATGTATCTTCCATTTGTAAAAGTCATACCAATTTATTTTCAATAACCTTTCTAGATTGATCATTATCTGGTTCTAAAAGACTAAGATCTTAGCTCTAAGTGCTCTCGAAGCGCTTTCAATAACGATAATAAATGAAATCATTTAATACTTCGTCTCGTCGATCTTAGCTATAAATAACAAATTTTTGAAAAAATTACATTAAAAATTGAAAATGTTCCATTGTTCTGAAAATTCCTTCATTACTGTGCGTTTTGTTCGCAACGTAATTACTGAGTCCTTAAATTTAACTGGCTTATTCTTCCAGAGCTAGTTTCGCATTTCCCTGAAACCACTGTTAAAGTAAGAACGCTATAATTGAAAGCCTGCCTCACGGGAGCCGATGCCGACTTTAATATAAGACAAAATGGGGCCCCACAAATTGTGGTAATTAAAAAATGACTCTCCGTTTTATATGACTCGTGTTAGTCGGTCTTGATGTGATTTTTTAATTATTTTAATGGCAACATTTAATTTTTTTAATAACAACAGCAAATTTTTTAAAAATGTAACTAAAATAATTTTAATTAAATCTAATATCTGTATTTAAAACACTCTCTGCATTAAAAAAACTTATCTAATTATGTTAAATACCATACAAATGGTAATGTATTTTTTCACAATATTATGTAACGTTTTTTGAATAATTAAATATGCAACTTTTAATGTTTTAATACTATATACGAACTTGAATTAATTATTTTGTTGTCTTTTTATCATCTGTGCTTAATTATTTGTCAGAATGTCTGGTTATAAATGAGGGAACGCTAATTAAATGCCTTCAAATGAGGCCACAGAGTTTAATATACAAGATTATGGCGAGACATTCCAGAAAGTAGCGTTTAATAGAATCTCAACAATTTAATTTATCTCACAAAATTATTATTATGAAAAGTAAAGCAGAAATGGAAGTTTTTATTACGTATTTTTTACATAATGTGACTCCTTCAATCATTTAATTTGCTTTAATATTGATTTACTTTTAATCAATTTAATTAAAATTAAATGAAATTAATTAATTAGTAATTTTTTCTATTCAGTGAAAGAAATAAATTATTTATTTATTTTTATTTTCTCCGTTTTATAAGTATCAATGTTTTTTGTAGACTTATCTAAGCAATAATAAAATAAAGTAGATTAAAAGGCGCTAATTCGTTTTTGATCAGAGCTTGTCGTGAGTACAATGAGCATTTTGGGAATATTGATTTGTTTCACTTATCTTTAGCTGAATATAAAAAGCAAATATCGAATGCGATTATTACGATTTAATGTTGAATGGATTTTGTTAGTGATTTGTATTTGTTTTGAATTTATAATGTTGATTAATTTATTATAGCTTATCATTGCTTTAGAGTTCTTTTATGTAATAGTAATTGGTGGAAGCTGTGCTGTATTTTGTGAAATTAATTTGTGTTAATGTAATTTATTATGTACATCTGTTTGTTTCCCAAATATTAAATAAATAAATAAAAAAATGTATGTGTATTTTTCTTTCATTCTATCTTTACTCATCTATGAAATCAATTGAAGTAACCAAGCAACTCCTCATCTCTACGTGATTTTGGCACTATTGGCAGTCATTAATCCAAATGAAAAAAGTGGCCAGTTATAATTAAAACTAACAAAGTAATATATGTATACTGAGTCTTTTCTATGAAAAGGTCTACAACACTTATTTAAAATAAAAATAGCATGCGAAAAGCTTTTTTGATGTTGAAATTGAAAAATCCGTCTTTAGAACTAACATTCGAACGTTTTTAATTCACTAATGAGGTGCATTAAAGTCGAGTAATTCTTAAATCGGAGTTTCATATTTTCCTTTAGGAAGCCTAAGAAGTGATGGCGTCAAAGAAGAAAAGAATTCTTTGTGGACATAGCGCGCTAATTGTAGGACATTTAAGCTTATCTCGACGACATCGCTGGAAAACACTAATTATAATCCGCTTGGCAATTAATGGGGACTAGAGTAATTAGTCTCGGCTTTGTATTTGATCAATAAATTTCAGATTATCGAATATCTTAAACGTTATTCAGAGTAATGGATTGAGAAAACAGACGAGTTGGTTTATTATAAAAATCTCTTTAATTCGAATAATGAGACATTTTATAGACACTATAATAATACCAGTGTAAAAGAATAATTATAATTTTTTTAATTAAAAATAGTTTTTCGTATATAACATTGATAAAATCTAAAAGACTTTTACTTATTGCCATTAGAAATGGCATGTCTTACAATTCGATCCCTGCACATGACAAACATTTGTATTGGCCATAAAGATGTTTGCCGTGGTCTGGGTGTCTGCGCAGTCCTTGTGGGATCTCCCCACCGTGCCTCGGAGAGCACGTCAAGCCGTTGGTCCCGGTTGTTATCATGTAGACCTGGTGGCGATTGTTACTCATAGTACCCGCGCATTGGAGTAGCGTGGTGGATTAAGCTATGATCCTTCTCCAACATAGAGAAAGATGCCTATGTCCAGCAGTGGGATATAACAGGCTGAAGCGAATTAATAATTACATGAAATTTCCCTAAATTATTACAAATGATATCCAACTCCAATTAGCCTTGTGATTACCAAACAAACAGAACAATTAAATGAATACAAACAGAGATCTCTCGTAAAGAGAATACCCCTGCAAACCAGGCGGCCATTTAAAAATTATACAAAGACACACAACGTTTTGTTTTTAAGCATTTTCACAGCTTGTTGCACACCGACTTATCGCTTGAACTGAGCCCTCGTTTTTCATTTAAAAGCGATACCGCTCCCACTATATTCGTTGTCATGAATCTTACATGAATTTGACTACAATGGAATAATATCGTCGGGTAATTTTCAGAACGATATTTTAATGTATGCTCTCAAAACTCGCGTTTACTTTATTATACATTTGACGATAATTTTAGTTGCTTTTGTTATTCTGAATATAACGAGTATCGTGTGTTAATTATTCAGTATTTTGGCTAGTTGGTTTGGCAGTTTCACAGAATATGTGTTCTCTTTGCTTAATTATAGCAAAACGGTAATAAGGTAAATTATATTCTTTAATATTTGCATAATATTTTTTTTTTTAATTACTTCGTGACCTTTTTTGGCTGAAGTTGAAAGATATTTTGGGTAAAACTTGTTATGATTTAAAAAAAGTTTACTGTAATAAGTTTATAGTTTGGGCAATGGTACTCTGGATATTTATCGCGAAATCCATTGCGATCTTCTTGGGAGAGAAGTTGAAAATTAAAATGTACAACTGAGAAGGAAATCATGGATACAGTTAGTTATATTAATAAAGATAAATAACAAATATAATGTCACTTGCAACACATCCCATATACATGACTTTTAATTTCAATTTTTAGCTAATACTTTTAAATGTGTATTACAAGAACTAAAACTTTTTGTATGGGACTCCGATTACGTCTATTATGTATTAGCTTATATACCACTATTATGATACGGTTGTCTGTTATGAATCATATTCACACCGCAAAATTTCACCGAGCCACAATCAATATTAGCTGTACCCAGAAATAAGGTCGTTAAGTCAAAAAAAAGTTATATTCACTGAATGGGTAAGTCAATACCAATTAGTGTGATTTCAATGTAAACAGTAAACTGAATAAAACAGTAAATTCGCCTTCGGTTTTGTTTGCTTTGCTTACATCCACCGCAAGTTAATCCGTGGCTTAATTTAATTCGGCCCGGATGTTGCTTAACGAAATTTTTTATCGCCCAACCCATTCGGTCTATTCATGCAATATTCAATACGTTCGCATAAAAACTAAAATATGCACGGGTTTAATGAATTCATATTATGAAATTTGAACAACTTCGTACTGTTACGTTTTTTTTTAATGTTAATTTTTAATGAGCAACTATTTACATGTAAAAAGAGTTCTTATATTTGAAATACGTATTATCTGTATTTCATTTAGCCAAATGTATAATACTACACTTATTTGTATCCATATTTGTAGATTTTTATTTTAAAGACGAATATCTACGTAAATAAATAAGTAAATGCTAATTTTGCTTTTGTTAGCTTTTTATTATATAAATAAACTGTTTCTAAAGCAACGAACTTAGGCCTTCGAGCCTGTGTTTTATGGAACAGTCGACTGAAACACATTTTTATAAGGCACATATTTTGTAAGAAATACAAAGATAATATTTATGTAAATACATATTTTTGTAAAATAGAATAGAGTGCCAAAATATCTTCTTATAATGTTTTATTTTTAAAAATAAAATGTTTTGAGAAGATATTTATATTATAAAGGAAAATTTTAAGAAGCATGTTATAATTTTCCACATATGAATCATTTTTCGGAACACTTTTCTTCGCTGTTAAGTAGGTACCTACGCGTTGAGTTTTAAGCACAAAATCGCTTACAAGTTACAATTTTGCAAGATTTTAGAATCAGACGACATCCCGCGAGGACGTACAGAATAAATTATACTATGAATTTATGAAAACTTTTCTTGACTTTGTATAAACACAAAAATATATAGGTATAAAACTATATTGTTAGCATTAAATATAGCACAAGTCATTAATATTTGAAAATTATAGTCCTCATTTTATAAATTTTATTCAATAAAATTATTTAAGTTAACACATTAATTATTTTGTTTAAAAACATTTAGCTCAACAGCTTTTTAAAGAAAAACTTCGTTAAAATACACCATATTAACGACTAGCTGTGCTCTGCGGTTTCACACCCGTTAATTTGAAGAGTAAATAGCCTATAGCCTTCCTAGATAATGGAGGGCTATCCAACACAAAAATAAATTTACAATTCGAACCAGTAGTTCCTGAAATTAGCGCATTTAACCAAACAAACAAATAAACTTTTCAGTTTTACAATATTTAGTACAGATTATCTCGCTAACTCGAGAGATTTCGTAAATAATTTCTACAATCTCGTAAAGTTATAGACGAGATACTGCGAGATACGATTACAATAAATAGTATACATACCAGTGGGCCGCCTCGACTATTTGTAAAGCTTTACTTATTCATGATAGGGTAACACTTATATGGATTTTATTCATGATATTACAATATCGTGGGCGTACTTTAACCTACATCAAGTGATTCATGTTTTCACTCACGGCTTCTACTAAAATTTGCCGACGCTATATTGTAAGATTGGCGTCTCTGGCGGTTTCACTCGATACTGTTATAGCCTATAAATTAATTAATAATAGTCATTACGACACCTCCTATACTACGTCAACCCGACAACCATAGAGTCCATAGATTTAGAGAAGCGATTTTTAGTATCATATTCCTACCTCGCATGATTTTCAAATGTTATTTTATAGGATTGTGCAAGTCTAAACACTTTAGAACCTTAATCATTTCCTTCTTTTAAACTAATAACTCTGTTGTAGCCTCGACTATCAGAATTGACCTTTTACGGCCATTAGGACAGTATTTCTTTTTACATATCGTCGCCATCATTCTAATAAGACGTAAGTCAATTTTGTCGTTTATTTTTTGGTAGTTCTTGTTGGTAGAACTAATGCAACTAGGTACAACTAAAAAGAATAAATTAGAATAAAGAGACTTAAAAAACATTGATAAATACATATCCCATAAGTTTTTGATTTTACTTTTCTTACATGCCGTCAAAGTTTAATGTTTTGTCTTCTCATAAATTGTCAAATTTGACTTAAGTCTTATTAGAATGAAGGCGGCGATATGTGAATCTTACTTTAAGTCGATCATCCTAACAACGCTCTGAAATCCCGCGCTTAGACCTGACTACGACCGACGTTACAGATTTAGTGTAAACAAGCACAATAGCGTTCTCACTGAAATAATAGTCTTTATTACAAGCCCTAAAAATAATTTTCATTTATCCCCTTAATCAAGGACTGTCGGACCCCTCTGGGAAGTCGCGACGCATAGATTGAGAAAAAAAAATACCCTAGACTACTATTTAATATACATTGTTATTACTCTTCGAAATATATTGACACACGAAACTAATAGAAGGAGAGGACGGAGTAACGTAATTATCTCTTGGAGTTAGATTGGCACTGTGAGTGGCACCCCCAATTTCCTGATCACGATCACGAGTAAATTAATTTATTTATTTGACGCCACTTGGTATCGAAGAGACGCTTTATAAATAAAATAGAAAGAAAATATAAGTATACCAAAAATGTATTTTACAGTAACTTCAATTAAATTAAACTTTTATTTTGATACCACAAATTTGATAGTTATATAGCAGTAGGTACTTCACTACAAATTTTATATTTTGAATATATAATACCATAAAGAACAACCTGAGAATTAAAAAAGTATCCAAGTCCAACCTCAAATTAAAAATATACATATTAAAACGTTGTGTAAGCTTTTAGATTATAAATAATACTTTAGTTTTATATCACTTCTCTCGTCTCTGGAATTAGTAACATATAAAATGCGGCATACCATTTTTTTTACATAAAAAAAAATACCTAATAACGAAGGCGATTACAATATATTAGCGACAAGGAACAACAGAATGTTACAACTTAAAATTTCATATATCCAATTATAAAACAAAATTATAATGCTACACATTTATACATTTATACATTATATATTTATACATTGTTTAAATATAACCACAGGTATTCCCTTTCTTTCAGTACATAAGAGCGTCCTTTTCAAACATCCTGAGCCACCATTTGCTCCGTCTATATTATTACCTACTACTACATCTCTCGTAGTAGCCGCGAACAATTTCGACAATAATAATTGTTAAAATTAAGAAGTTAACATTTTTATTGTTATGCATCTCTTAGACATCGTAGTGTAATTAGTAACATGTAACTTTATTAATTACTAGCTTCTGCGCGCGACTTCGTCGGCGTTTATTCCGCTCCTATTGGTCTTAGCGTGATGACACATAGCCTATAGCCTTCCTCGATAAATGGGCTATCTAACACTGAAAGAATTTTTCAAATCGGACCAGTAGATCCTAAGATTAGCGCGTTTAAACAAACAAACAAACAATCAAACAAACAAACTCTTCAGCTTTATTATATTATATAGTATAGATTATTTAGTTAATAAGCTTCAATACAAAATCAATCAAACTGATGATGGATGGTTCAAATGTGTTGCCTGTTGACTAACAGACTTTTCATTTTATCCTATTCATTTTAGATATAATAAAAGTAAATGTTATTATGTACTGTCAAATAAAACAATTCTATTTCCATTCAAAAAGTTAGAGGAAAAAATGAATACGTGACAAATAAGTAGCTTTACATGTGGAATCTTAGATTTTGCGAATATAAAAATGATAAAATGTATACTTATGTTGAAATAAGTACTCTTTTTATAACACTCCGAATAAACCTTTTAACGCGTTATTATATACTTAGGTACATATTTTAACGCTAACTCATATCACGACGATAACGAGAATTTTGTGTAAGAGTCTACACATAAAGGTCTTTGCTGAACAATGATATTTACTTTCATGTTAAAACAAGCGAATTATCGTTTAAAACGTGTATTTATTTTTGTATTTTCTTATGTGTGTGGGTTTAAACCGTGACCTTAATTTTAGACTTATATTACCTCTATATATATATACTAGCCGACCCGTGCCCACTTTGTTGGGCGTTATAATCCATTTCACATAAGAAGGGTACGGTGAAATTTGATATGTTCCAATACACTCTCACTATTTTCAGCAAATCAGATAAATATAAATGTTTTAAAATCACCAATTAATTTCTAAGGCAAATAATAATGCTTGATTAGATTGAATTGTTGACACGGCACGTCAGAGGGCGCAGGTTCAAATCCTGCTGGGTCGAAAATTTTGATAATTTTTATCTTTTTCCTTTTATCTTGTCACTCCTGAATAGTGTAGCTTTCTGTTAGCGAAAGAATTTTCATGATCGGATCAGTATTTGCGAAGATTACCCCGTATATACAAACAAAGTTATAAACTTTACCTCTTTATAATATTAGTATAGATATATATTTTAATGGGTTTATGACCTGGTAATTACAACCTTTTGGTCAACTCTTATTATCTTATATACTTTCAACTTCTTTCTTCTTTCACTTTATTGAGCAGCAAACCACCTGGTTTCTGCCCTAAAGTGATCCAAAAATATTGATTCACGACTAATCACGAATCCAAAATATGTCAATATTTTTTACCTCTATATTATTGCGGATGTTACCATGAAGTTGGAATTGTGTTTGTTTAGGCCGTACATGACATTTTAATGTTTATTTTTATGCGATATCCGTTCAAGAAAAAAAGTTGATAAACTTGATAAACAATTCCCAAAAGGAAAATTCTAAAGCATACGTCTACAATATGATGGCAACACAAACACAGTTCTATGTACCCAGGGTAATGGATTACTAATTTTCCACGAACGCAATGTGAGATATTAATTTCCTATATCGATGAAACACTATCTAACACAAACATCTATAAAGCGTATTAAAATTAAATCGACCATTTTTAAATAAAACATTATTTTACCATTACAAGAATTTTTTTTTTAAGTAAAAAAAGCAAAAAAAAAGTAACAGGATTTTAGTGTGTTTTGTAAATATCAAAATTAGACACATATTATAAATCTGAATGGTTATATTGGCATCGTTGGCCTATTTATTAGCTAAGGCAATGAAGGAACACTTTATGGCACACTAATTCAATAAGTTTACATAATAGTACTCAAGGACAAAGCCATAGCTGTTATAGATCACACAACAATATTAATCTGTTTAACAACTAAACATAAACTTGCGCACACAAAAGATCGTCTATGTAATAAAACACAAATTGTAAATGATAGACTTGAGATGTCAAGCGATTTATTTTGTAATACAATAACTTACGCTTCAGCCTGTAATATCCCACAGTGGACATAGGCCTCTTTCCCCATGTAGGAGAAGGGTCTGAGCTTAATCCACCACGCTGCTCCAATGCGGGCTGGCGGATATATTCCCTATGAGTAACGATCGCTATCAGGTGTACAAGAGAACAACCGGCACGGCATTGTAATAACTTAGACACCTAAAAAAACTTAAGCCTTTTTATTTGATATTGTTTAAAATTTAACTCTAATATTTTTTTTAAGATTCTAATATGAAGGTTCGTAATTTTATCATTTCATTTTAATATTCACATTATTTCAAATTGCACGAGAATCATAAAATTTTCTTTCATAACAGTTCCACGTCCAACTTCAACTACAACAACACTAAAGAAATGAATCTAAAATATTGTTACTACATAATGAAAAGGAGCAAGTTTATTTGAAAGTCAGTCTGTTCTACGGATCTTCATTTGTTACTTCTCTTTACGTAAAACTTCTCTTTCTAGAAAATCTGACTCATTTAAGTTTTTCTTTTTTTGTTTATATTAATCAACACCAACATCATTTTAACAATTACTGTTGATGAAATTTCGAATCGTAAATACGAACTTATGATTCTCATTGAATGCAACATAGGCATCTTCAATAATTATTATTGTCAAACCTTTTATGTTTTGAAAATCAAGTTAGGCATTCAATCAATATAACTGACGATAATCGTTTCCACTTTAATATTTTATTCATTCTTACCGTACATGTTGAATTGGATTTGGATCAATCTTCTAAATTGAATGAAATTCGACTCTCGTAACTGGTAATCCGTCAATACTCAAGGACTTTAATAATATATATGTTACGTTTCTGCCAAATACTCAAGGCTGTACAATCGAACCATTTTAACAGCCTCAAAACAAAAGATTTCAATTCTTAATATCTTCTGGGTTCACGCTCTTTTCTTTTACAAATTTTCAATAGTTGATCTTTTTACTTATCTACTTAACTTCAAATACATTTTTTGTAAACCTGTAGCGGATGACACATTAATCGTGATGTTAGTACAGTTTTTTTAATATTATTAATTTAAATTAGTTAATTTTAGTTTATATAGTTCGAAGAAGACCAAAGGAATTTAATACTTTTTTTTATATTACTTCTTAATAACTCTATAAACTAAGTACGGCTTGAATAGTTGTTAAGACTGAGTGGATCTAGTCTGGCAACGTTTTGCCCGTTTTAGATTCACAATTGCGTAAATTAACGTCAACGTGAGATAAACGTAAACGAACTATAATATTACATTACACGCAAGTAAATGTACACACCTAATCGCGTAACTAAGTTTCATGTTTCATTAGAATTACATTAATTTTACTCAACTAATATTTGCCGTTATTCCATGTCCAAATTATATTTGAATACGGTACCAACATTATTGTTCATCGGATTTAATTCGCTCGTTCGAATTAATTGGTTGTATCATGATACAAATAGGTTGCAATCGTTACTGGAACAAGAATATGTTCACCATTAATCTGTTGAGTTTAGGTATGTATAATGAGATCCTAAACGCATATTGCGTTTGTTCGTCAAATGTGTATAATCTGTATGTTTATATTACTCTTTGGTATAATCGAATACTGAAGCGTATGCTGAATAGTTCTTTTGACACTTTGAATTGACGTTGTTGCGTAATGTGTCAAACTCTCAGCGTTTTTTTAAGGCGCTGATCAAAATTATTCAAGCAATTGCAAATGGTCACGAAAAAAACTTTGGTAGTTTAACGACTACTTTAAAATTTGGGATTTATTGAAATTAATTCCATCACTTTATCACATCATCACTTCAGCGTATCGCAGTCCGCTGCTGGACATAGGCCTCCACAAGTTCGCGCTAAAAATGGCGTGAACTCATGTGTGTTGCCCATAGTCACCACGCAGGGCATGCGGGTTGGTAAACGCAGGGCTGGCTTTGTCGCACCGAAGATGCTCTGCCTGTCTTAGACATGTGTATTTCAAAGCCAGCAGTTGGATGGTTAACCCGCCATCGTCGGCTTTATAAGTTCCAAGGTGGTAGTGAGTAGTGAGGCGACTATAGGATAACACAGTTGTGTTATCCTATACTACACCCACGGGAAGAGAGGGGGTGGCTGTATTCTTTACTGCCGTAGCCACACAGCAGGAATTAATTTAGATTACTACAATTCAACTCTGTAAAATCAAATGTGACGACACAACAACCGACTCAATTCAAAGTGATGGACCATAAACTAATAGATAAAAATAACGAATAAATTTGTGCAATTGCACACGCTAATAATATCAAAACTTAATAAAGTATTTATTTGTAGTACTGTATCTACAATACACGAAAAAGTAAAAAATCTATAATAAAGCAAATAGATCTATGACAAATACGGGTTGTCAATGGCACAATTGTTCGGATTATTACGTTTGAAATAACACGCTCTCGACGAGCGCCGCTCTACACTAATGGCACAAAAATGATAGATGTTCTGCCAACACTTTACTTGAAAGAGCTGCCATAAATCTTTTTGAGGCGTATATTTCAATACACGTATTCAGACATATGATGAGGCCTGTAATCGCTTCACTGTTTTGATAAATAATTAAGACAATTAGATATCTATACTAATATTATAAAGAGGTAAAGTTTCTAACTTTGTTTGTTTGTTGTATCTTCGCAAATACTAATCCGATCATGAAAATTCTTTCACTAACAGAAAGCTAAACTATTCACTAGTGACATAGGCTATATTTTATTGTTATCGAACAAAAAAAATCATTGAGAAGTAATAGTAAGTATATGTAAATCAAGTCGGAGAAATACGAGCGAGATGAAAAGTTTACTATATAATTGCATCACAAAAATATTTAACGCCCAACGAAGTGGGCACGGGTCGGCTAGTTTAGTTATATAGATAAATTGATCGTTAATATAAATTCGTCTATGTTAAAAGTATTTTCTTTAATGAGTAAAAAAGTACTATAACGACAAAAGTCCACAGTTTTATATAGAATCAAGACCCTTTTATGTAGTTTTATTAATTTACGAGGCCTAGAGCTAATGAAACCCCACAGGCACTTGGAATATACATGGACTTTTTAGGCGTTAGCATAGTTAGACAAAAAGGAATACCGTATACCACTTTTGTCTTTTATAGCTTTTACATAATTATATCATTTGTTCTGGGGGTCATATAAAATCCTAAAATAATGTAACAATTTATAGAAACTTTAAATACTTCATTCACTTTAAAACCAAAATTATTATAACCTTATGTTTAAGGCTGAAGTAAAATATGTTCTGTAATATAAATATACGTGAGAAACTTCTCTTTATGTAATTTACTAAGAGCGTCATTATTCAGAACTCGGTATATTTATTATCACTTGGACGCAGCATGCAGCCCACATTGTACTTATTTTAGTAGTAGTAGCAAAACTATGAAACAATGGATATACGATAGACTTTGCGTCGGCAGATATTTTTATGTATGCCGCGAAATACAAAGAGACGGATGAATTTCCAAAAAAAAAAACACACCAGTTTTGGTAAACGTTTCAAGCGAACCATTTCCAACATGGAATTGAAAACATTTTCACGAGCACTGCTTAAAATATGACAGCTTAAATATAAATAATGACTAGCCTGCCGTGCTTCCTTTACACGAGAACTCACTAAATCACGTTTAATTTTAAAAATATGGCTCATAAAGGCGTAGATTTACATTCTCATCCAAAATGTTGCGTTCAAGATACGAAAATATCGTGATTCGTTCTTTTTGAACCTGTTAAAGATCTCATTAGTGAGATACGCAAAAGATAAATGAAAACCGTTAAAAAACGTAATCGAATATAGACGGAATACGAAACGAATTTAACTTTAAATCGAGTTTCCCCTGACTTCCCTTACAAAGTGTGTTCTTTATTACACGGGATAATATCAATTGGAAAGTTTTTAGCGCTACACGCAACAGGGATCAAAGGATTTGTGTTATTGACACTTACCTAAATAGGTATTCGAAACTTCGAGAAAAACAAGTCAGAGTTTTATATTTACGATATCATCTGAAAATTGCTTACCTTCAGACAAAGGAAATACTGCAACTAAGTTAATTCATTGCGAAATTTATATACCTTTATGAAAATGAAAAGAACTATACTATTGCGGTATTTAAAAGTCTTATGTTGCCATCTTTAAAATTTTCCATAGCAAATTATTTTATGTAGTTTAATTGGTTCTTTACAATTTAACTACACATACCATTACTAGTACTTCTAGTAAATAAGCGGATTAATATAAAAACTTATACATAAATAAGGAATGCATTCATTCATAGGTACATTCATATTTTACTGTCAATTTCTTCATTTATCTACTTCAATTTAATCATATTAATGATATTTCTTTCTACTTCTGTTTCAATAAAATACTTTATGTTATAGAGGACTTATAGCAGTTAACAGTGTTGTTAGAGTCAAGATGGCGCTTAATACTTTCATTGCTAACAGAGTCCAAAACAGGAGGTTCTGAAATGAATTTTATTTTTTTGGTGTTACCTCATATGGGTGTATAGATTTTAAAACAACTCAGAAGAAGATATGAAATCAAAATAAAATTATTTTTGAAGTGAAACTTCTTTAGGCGCATGAGGGGTAAAATTTGAGCGACCGGTAACGCGGCAGTGTCATGACAGTCAGTACTTGGATGGGTGACCACCTGGGAACACTGCGTGACTTTTTTTTTCAATAACTTTTTTTTTTGTATTTATAATTAGTTTTTTTTTTTTTTAATTAGTTTGCCAAAGAAGTTTCACTTCTGACATGTGTACTTTGTACGCACGCAATTTTTTATTCGAAAGCTTGTCATGTTATCCGAAATTTGAGCGAAATATGACGAGAAATTTTTGAGTGATCCCTAATAATATATTTGAAATCTTTCTTTTTTTTGTTGGATAACAATTATTTTAGTTGAATTTTAGTAGTGATTCCACTTTACCGCGTTTCGATGGCGTAAGATGTGACTAAGGCAATAGTTAATTGTATTGTCAAAATGTGTTTTAATTATTAATTTTGACAGTTTCATCTTCAATACAGATGTTGTTCTCAATTACTTCTATAAAGTTTGAATAGCATTAATCTAACGATAAGTCTTTGATAAATAATGAAACTCTACCGAGCGAGCCCCGAAACTTACGGCGCGTCTTTGCATCAATCATCTTAGGAGGGAGAACGGTTCTGAACAAAGAAAATTGCGATAAGCAAATCTTTTGTAAGAATCGTAACTTTATTATAACAGCAAGCAATAATGGCGTTGTTACAAGTAAAGTATGCGGGCTGGTACTTTGCTTTTATCTCCAAATTACGGGTAGGAATATACTTAGCAAAAGTTTGTTTTTAATTTATGAATTTTCCAGTCGTATATTATGAGTTTCGTCACCTAATTTAATTTGGAGATAATGGCAATTAAAGCACCAGCTCCTTCGCAACTCTTAGTTGGTTGTTTATTCAATTTAGTACATTTTAAGTGTAGCGACTATCTTGAGTGAATATCTTAGGAAGTGTATGAGAGTACGGTATTTGTGTACAACGATTATATTATGGAGTGTTACTTACTATAGCTTTCAATGAACATAGTATTTTATGTATTAGAATCGTGGTTTAGGCTCTACAACGAATTGGCGGTTGTTCCTCTAATCGGTCGTATCGTAATATATCAGCATGTCTTTCTGTTAAAATCAATTCACGAGTATAAATATCAGTCGGACGGTACATTCCTGCTTATGAGGGCTAAAACAAACATTCATATCGCTCGATCACAGCGCTCCGGCAGAGTTTACCTGACCTCGAAGCCGCTAGACCTCGATACCTTACCGAATCCGAGTACCACATCCAGATCACTCACAACACCTCGCTCATTGAAATCGATTGATAAACAAACGCGGGGGCGCGGCAGACGCCTGTTGCGCGGCAGATAGCATCACGAGGGCGGACTCACCGGGTATCAGGGCGAGCAGCGCCAAGGCCGCCAGCATTGGGGCCATGGCGGCGACGCGCGGGCATACCACACCCGCGCCCGCTGCGCTAGCACGCCGGCGCGCTCATGCGGCCTCCTCGAACGTACGGCGGCCGGCCCGAGCGGCGCTCGGCGCGGGACTGGACTCGCCCGCCACCTTCACCCCCCGAAGCCCTCCTCCCCCGCCGTCCTCCCTCAACCCCGCCCGGCTGCGCAGCCCTCAGGTGCGCGCGACGCCGACCTGAGCCCTACCCCTTGAAAAATCCTCAGATGAGGGCATCGCGTGGACTGACGGCGTGGGCTATAAATGAGGATGTACAGGGTATTAGGGGAAATGGGGCAGCGAGGGCAAGGTCGCTGCCCCATTTCCCCTAATACCACACACACACACACGTCACAGCCCTGGCCGAGAGACTTGTAATCTTTATGTGCCCTTCGTACTTCGCCCTCTTACGGAGGACAAAATTAATTAAAGTCCATCGTACTCTTCTTCAAATGAATTTGTTAAGATAGGCAGTTAGCGGCTGGGATTATTTTGCCTTTTAATGTTTGGGTTAAATCAATATGAAACAATTTCTGAAGGATTGTAAAAACGAATTTATAGTTTATTTTCATTAATCTACTTGGTTATACCCGAACTTGGTCTGTATAAAAACATAAGTCTTATTTGAGTACCAATAAACATTGCAGTCCCGTCGAGTAGAAACCCCAACAAGCAGAGCTTAGGTAGTAAATTTGTTTCAACAAATGAACTCAGCTTCAGCGCAGTGGAAAACACCATTAAAGTGTATGCAGCTCGCCATGTCTCGAAATACTTTCCGAGGCATCTAATCGTGTCGGTGAACTCGCTGAAGTAATGTGTTTTTGAGCACCAAATCTTATCTCAGAGATGAGATTGAAAAGAAACCTCGCCACTGTGTGTCTTCAAATGTTTTTCCCATTTCGACACAGAAAAAACTAGTTACTAGGATTTTTCCTATATTCAGTAACATCCTTTGAGAATTTCCTTCTAAGCGATTTATCTTAAGACATTTTCACTTCGACGCTAACGTGTTTTATTATTTATTAAAATTGTTATGCTGGGAAGATGTTATCACTTATAAATCATAATAAAGAAACAAATATTCATCATTCGATTGGCAATTACATTAAGTATACGCATGCTTGATCGACTGTTTCAATTTACTGAAAGAAATCTGACGTCAATTTTCCCTATTACTTTTCTCATTTCACGTTTCTTATAAATAATAATGAAATAATTGCGTGTTCATTCCGATTCATATATAAAGTGAGTAAGAGTGTTGTGAGAATAAGTATTGTACTTTACCGACTAAGTTAAAGAAATCTAAGTTTGTTGTATAAGATTAGTCGTTAGATTGGCTTGTTAGCATAGTTGGCAATGATCCTGTTTTCTGCTTCAGAGCTCTGAGTTCATCCCCGTCATTCCCGCTCCAGAGTCTGGATGTAATATTCAAATTTATCATAGATTTTTTAGAAATATATATCAGACGTTAGTTATCAGATGTTACTTCAAATACAGGCCATAAGTTAACTGTTTAACTGAGGTAGGGCACAGCAGGAAATTTCCCGCTCAAAAAATGGAGCAGCCCGACTGGGGTAGTACCTCGACCTTTTACACCACAGGTAAATAATACTGCTTTCAAGCAGTGTTGTATTCCTGTTGGTGAGTAAGGTGACCAGAGCTCCTGGGGAGAATTGGGAATAGGGTCGGCAACGCGCTTGCGATGCTTCTGGTATTGTAGACGTCTATAGGCTACGGTATTTGCTTACCATTAGGTAAGCCGTACGCTTGTTTGCCGACCTAGTAATACAAAAAAAAAGTTGCCTTAGGAACAGTCGACCATGTGTATATGTTCGCTTAAGCCTGTAATATTCCACTGCTGGGCATAGGTCTCTTTCTCCCATGTAGGAGAAGGATCAGAGCTTAAACTATCACGCTGCTCCAATGCGAGTTGGCGAATATATTCCCTACAATCAGTAACGATCGCTATCAGGTGTACACGATAACAACCGGGACCAACGACTTAACTTGCGCTCCGAGGCACGGTGGGGAGACCCACAAGGACTGCACAAACACCCAGGCCACGGCAAACATCTGTATGGGCAATACAAATGTTTGTCATGGGCGGGGATCGAACCCGCAATCGCCAGCGCAACAGTCACAAAACAGTGCTGTAATCGTTGCGCCAATGCGTCATATGTTAGACATGTTTAATTACAATTATCATCTCATAATCACGTTGCTTCACATAACAACCGTAACAATCGTCTTGTATAGTAGTGCGAGTAGGCACCTAACATACCTATATTATATTTATATTCATACAATTATTTCTTTCTGGTTGGAGGTCTCCCTGCCGTGCCTAAGAGAACACGTTAAGCTGTCGGTACCGGTTATTATCATAAATACCTGACAGTGATAATTACTCAATG
Source organism: Melitaea athalia (assembly GCA_905220545.2). Classification (NCBI taxonomy): domain Eukaryota; kingdom Metazoa; phylum Arthropoda; class Insecta; order Lepidoptera; family Nymphalidae; genus Melitaea; species Melitaea athalia. Next base: position 3,152,667 of record HG992178.1, on the reverse strand, counting down.
TAGAGAATATATCCGCCAACCCGCAGTGGAGCAGCGTGGTGGATTAAGCTCCAATCCTTCTTTTACATGAACAAAGAGGCCTATGCCCAGTAGTGGGGTGTTACAGGCTGTAGCGTGATCGTAAATCACAGTATTTTAATTATGCGCATTTAACTATTCTCCATATCTACATTCATAAATCTCAAGACAGATTTACACCGTCAACTCCCGTGACAATATCTGACAAAAGGTTCATACCCGTAGAAAAGGCCGCGACGACAAATGTTTCTTTTGGCGCCTGTTCAAAACAAGTCAAACCGATGTTAGCCAAGCCGCCTGATGACAGGTAACTAATGGACTCGACCAGACCGACCGAAAGAAGGGTAACGTGGCCAGTATACTACTATAGTGCTGGTAGTTGTAAGATCAGTACACTTAATGTAGGCAAAAAAATGGACCGTTTCACAACCTCAATCATTTTTAGGGTTCCGTACCTCGAAAAGAAAAAACGGAACCCTTATAGGATCTCTTTGTTGTCCGTCTGTCTGTCAAGACCCTTTATCGCAAGAACGCATGGAGGTATCAAGCTGAAATTCATTTCGAAAACTCAGGTCTACTATCCCTTGGATCTGTGAAAAAATCAAACTTCTAAGCCAACGCAATCAAACGATAGAGCCGTTTATGCGACAAATTTTTGACACTCGCAAGGGAATCAAAACCTATACAGGGTACTTCCCGTGAACTCAGAATCTTAAAATTTGGTACGAAGCAACGTCTTAGAGCACAGATAAAGGAAAATTTTCAAAAAGCATAAATTTTTAGTTACATCATATAATAAAAAAATATTTTTAATAATTTTGTTTGTACGGAACCCTTGGTGCGCGAGTCCGACTCGCACTTGACCGGTTTTTTTTATACAACGAAAGTGCCAAAGAAGCATACTGTATGCTTGATGGTAAGCGTATACTTTAGCGTAAGCATTTCTGCAATGTCAGGAGCATTGCATAGCCGACCTAACTCCTGACCGTCCTAAGACCGTCCTACTATTCTCCTGTTTCCGATACGATAAAGGAAAAATGTAATGAATTATCTATACAAATAAATAAAATTGGAGTGTCTGTTTGTAATATCAAAATAGCCGCTTTTTACTAAATGCATATGGATCTATACATGGTACATATACCAAAATAACATTTTTTACAATTTTTGTGTCTGTCTGTCTCTCTGTTTGTTCTGGCTAATATCTGAAACGGCTGGACCGATTTTGACGGGACTTTCACTGGCAGATAGCTGATGTAATAAGGTGTAACTTGGGCTACTTTTATTTTAGATTATTTTTTTATAACTGCGAACTGAACAATAACTTTTTTGTTAAATTCCACGCGGACGAAGTCGCGGGCTCAACAGCTAGTCTAAAATAAAGGTAAAGATAGTTATTAAGGACATTGAAGGATTTATAGGAGGCTTTGAACAGTACTTAAAGCATCATAACCTGAACAGGCAGCATGTTGTATGTAGGTATTTCGAAAGACGTCGCGGCCAAAATAGAGAAAATTTTATAATAATGCTATCTGTGCCCCGCGATTATACACGCGCTAATTTAAGGAAAAAAATAGCCTATAGCCTTCCTCGGTAAATAGGCTATTCAACACAAAAATAATTTCTAAATAAACCAGTAGTTTCTGAGATTAGCGCTTTTAAACAACCGAACTTTTCAGCTTTATAATATTGGTATAGATATTGTAAAGAGAAAAAAAATTGATTTTTTGTTTGTTATGGATAAATTCAAAACCTATTGAACTGATTTAAAAAATTTTTCATCAGGCGTATGTTACGTTATCAGTAAGTAAAATAGGCTTTAATGGTAGAAAACGGAATAACCAAAATCGTGTTATCCACGCAGGCAAAGTCGCGCGTGATAAAGCTTTTCACTTATTGTTTTCTAATGTTTACGCGAATTTCACTCATTATAATGAAACAATATTTTCGGATTTTATCGCGGTTTATTAAGTTTTTTAGATGCATGACGTTTTGAATACTTTACAGCAACTAGATATATTCACGGAAGGACTGTCCTCCTGTTTCATTATAAAAAGTTTTTCACTATTATTGATTTTACGTAGGTATAACAATATGATACACATTTCCACAGAATTAAATATGAATTTTCATGTACACGTTGTTATAATTTTCACGAAAGAAAAATATAAAAGAAATGATAGAAATCGACTTGAAAATATATTTACTTAGCTGTTCGCATCCGAGTTACACAAAGCACTCATAAAACGTGGAAATGTAGCGAGAACTGCGCAACGGTGTGCTCCCCGCCTTCATATATTCACTGCGTTATTCGAACACTTTGAGATATCTCTTACGAAAATGTTGTAATAGAAATATTGAAACAGGAATGTAACCTACATCACTGCGGTTCCCTGGCAATTTTTATGAGATACTTATTGTTTTAATAAAATTGATTTTAACGACATCTTTACCAATAAGGGAAAAAATTTAAAATTCGAAATAAGTATTCCATTTTTAAAAACACAATTGAAATGAAAAAATAAATATCGAAGGGCGAGACGAATTTACCCTTGAAGAGATTCGTACCAGGATACACTATTAACCACGTAAAAAAAGTAACTGTAAATGTATTTTAAGAGGGATACTTTCATTTGAAACATTATTTACTACATTTTTATATTTCACAAGCTGTATCTGCGATATAGTTGGCGATTATACAATATTTTATCCCCACTCCCAAGGGAGTCACACATAATTTTGGAATAAAAGAAAGCAATGTTCTTGCTCGTATCAGTATCAGTTCAGCCTATCGCAGTCCACTGCTGAACATAGGCCTCCCCAAGTTCGCGCCAGACATCCCGGTTTTCCGCAATCCTCATCCAGCCTACAACGGCAATCTCACGTAGATCGTGGGTCCAACGGGCCGGAGGACGTCCTACACTGCGTTTGCCAAGACGCGGTCTCCACTCCAGGAAACGTCTGCTCCAACGGCCATCGGTCCTGCGACACAGATGACCAGCCCACTTCGACTTCAACTTGCTAATTCTGTGGGCTATGTCGGTTACTTTCGTTCTCTCACGAATAGTCTAATTTCTTATTCCATCTTTGAGAGAAACCCCAAGCATAGCCCATTCCATTGCACGTTGAGCGACTTAAAACTTGTGGACCAGTCCCTTCGTCGGTGTCTTGTTGTCGTGTTTCATACTTTCTAATGTAGCTGTACATGATTATAAAAACAAAAGTAACTATCATAAAAAGTGCACAAAGATGGTCTTATCGCTAAAAATGCGAACTCTTTCACACATCCTTGGGTAGGTACCCCAAAAATTATTATAAATCTCACAAACTTAAAACTTATTTAATTACAGTGAAATACAAAAATATGCGACGCTCTTTTATGGTGGTGTGTGTATAATAAACGCAAACAGACATACCTTTAAAAAACATTACATTTCTACTAAAAGCCTTTGCATTAAAACCTTCGCTGTTTGCATTTCACTTTTTTCTTTTTAATTTTTAAGCTAAATTTTATAACAAACCAGTTACGAAACGAGATCGTTTTACTCATAAGTAAACCGCATAATAAGCTTAGATGTGCTATTTAACTTTCCAAAAAGATTTACGTAACATTTTGTTTAAACCTAGTTTAATACGGCATTATATGAATTCCCCGGCAGACACGGCCTCTCTTGCCTTACTTGAAACTTGATAACATTCTCTCACCGTACATTGAAGCTTCTACTCTGATACTGGCAATCCCGCAAGGGAGCTAAAGCCAAAGAAGAAGAAGAAGAAGAACTTGATAACGTTTTTCATAAGTCTATGTCATATTTAAACAGTTTTTAATATCTTTCTTTTTGTACTGTTTTAAAAAAAATTCCATAAACGTTCATAAAATTCAAATTAGTTATTTCTGATCCATTCTAAAAGAAAAAGGCGGTAGAAGAAAAAGGGGTATATTAATAATAATTAATAATTCACACACATTGGATGGTGGATGCACACCACACAAGCACAAACGCCCAGACCACAAAAACCACTCTGACGGCTGACCTGAATCTGACCTATACAAGTTACTACGATGTGCGGGGATGGCATCATGGCACACGCGACTACGTACTATCGCATCAGGGAGGTGCTTTGTTCTCTGTGCCAACGTGTCGTCAATATTAAACATGTTTTCTAATTATTCAAAAGAATATTTTTACCTTCAGTCAATTTTTGATTTAAAAAAAAAAAACAATTATTTTTTGGACTGAATCTTCTTTAGTCGCATGAGGGGTAAAATAGGTAACGCGGCAGCGGCAGGTACGGTCAGTACTTGGATGGGGATACCGCCTGGGAACACCACGTGACGTTGGCTTTTTTTTTTTGTTTTTTTTTTTTTGTATGATATTCGTTTATTTTTTATTCGTTTTTTGAATCAGTTTTTTTTTTTATTTGTTTGCCAAAGAAGTTTCACTTCTGACATGTGTACTTTGTACGCATGCAATTTTTTTTTTTCATTCTCTTAACTTATGCTAATAAAAATCATCTATTATCTATCAATAATCCTAATACTGTGTAACATCGTAAAATCGTTAACCTAAGCTGCGTAAACACTACAGCGAAGTAGGTACATACATTTTGAATGGAGCCCGCTACCTCGCAGTACACAATAATTCAAACTCAAATACTGGCAAACCGAAGTTACAAAAGCGATAATACTTCATGCGCTCATTGTTGAGCGAGCCGATTTGAAACTACAATTTCGGTATTTATGATTCATCCGAACTACTTAGGAGTACAATCATTTCATTCACCTTTGATTTATGCTCGAACTACATAAACAATTTTCGAACTACCCTCAAAACCCTCGTAGTAGTTATGTTGATCTTGTCATGATTTTGAATTAAATAGGATATTATTTTGATTTTTTAAAATTAATGTGTGTTTTGAATTAGATGATTTCTTGTTTTTTATGATTTCCCTATATTAACAAGACAGTGTTTTGATTTTTGTAAGCGTCACGTTTTCAGTTATACAAGCGTTGCTTTGATTTTTTTAAATTAAGGGTGTGTGTATTGACTTGAATGATTTATCGTTCGAGTCAAAACAAATTCTTAAATTATTTATCATTTGAGTCAAAACACATTCTTAAAAGAAAAATGTGACGTTAAGGCAGCTGGCTAGTTCTTAAGGCAGTCTTTGTTGGACATTGGAGCGGGTGTGACCCTATAAGTGTCTTCGAAGTATTTATGAAATTGTGCTTGTACCCTAAGTGTGCGAATTAAAAGTCGTTGATATTGATGAAGGAGTTTCTTTTAAATACCTGAAGGAGTTTGTTTTAACATATCAGAAGTGGGATGAACCCAGGAAAAAGGTATGTAGATAACATTTTCTAATTAATTGCTTAATTAGTCATGGTTAAACAAGATTCTTAAACGCCCACTTTTGAGAAACTTATCAAGAACCATATGAGAATTTATCAGTATTATTTCTATTATATATAAAATTTGAGGGTAGAATTTTCTACGTTTCTTAAGGGAATGAATTTAACATTTATATAGCAATATTTTATTTTACTCTTTTTATTTATTGAATGATAAAATGATTTACAAGTAACACGAGGTAAATTCAAAGATTCGGTTATTTTTATTCTTATTAGTGACTGACTTGAATATAATTATAGTTACGAAGAGTGAACCATGATTGTTCACTGGATTTTGTTAGTGGACGTACCATGTGACTTCGCTGGATTTTTGAGTGGGTATGTGCCCCACTGGATGTTAATGAGCGAGTCACTGGTCGTCGGATAACGTTAGGGGACGTACTATGTGATTTCGCTGGATTTTGAGTGGGTATGTGCCCCACTGGATGTTAATGAGCGAGTCACTAGTCGTCGGATAATGTTAGGGGACGTACTATGTGACTTCGCTGGATTTTTGAGTGGGTATGTGCCCCACTGGATGGTAATGAGCGAGTCACTAGTCGTCGGATATATAATTATGTTTCTTTAAATTATTTAAATGTCCTAGTAGCTTGGGCTACGTAGTAAAGATAACCAATAACTAGTATACCGATTACATTTATGCATTGATAGATTTGAGCTTAATTGTGCCTTTATACATTTAACTTTATGAAGCTCCATCCCAGACATAATGTCTGTGAATTGTTTATGTCCCATGTTATTATATATGTTACAGTAAGGTTTGACGATGACGTCCGATGACGAGCTCGGTGGTACTCCGCCTGGTACGCCTCCGAGACATCGGCGTGAATCTAAGAAAATGAAAGCTAAGCGGAGAAAGAGAAGCCCATCCTCGTCTAGTTCAAGTGAAGAGGCTGAAACTAGAAAGTTACGTAAGCGTGCTAAAACATTATCCACTAAAGATATTCTTAAGTTATTTAAACATGTTTCAAGAGGTCCTCGTAAAAACTCCTGGAACAACAACAATCTTAATAATGTTATACCGGAATTTGATCCATCAAATAGAACTCAAACAATTGAATCCTGGTTGCGAAAGGTCAATGAATGTTCAGTTATATATGGGTGGGACGAGAAACAAACCATTCACTTCTCTCTACAAAAATTAGGGGGTCTAGCGAGAAAATGGTTTGAAGCGCTGCCAACAGTTGTTTTTACCTGGGATGAGTGGCAGGTTAAGCTCAGGAAGGCTTTCCCTAGTGAGGAAAATTATGGACGTCTTTTAGAAGAAATGCTAAATCGCACTTCCCGTAGTGATGAAAGCCTTCGTGAATATTTCTATGATAAATTAGGATTATTGAACAGGTGTGAAATTAGTGGTAGGAAAGCTGTTGACTGTATTATATATGGTATCAGTGATCGGTCAATTAGAAACGGGGCGCAGGCACAGAATAGTTCTGAGCCTGAAGATTTACTTAACTTCCTTGCATCTCAAAGATCTCGACCGCTGCTTAACAGCAAGTCTCATGAACGTATTGCTCCAAGACCAAGCTCTAGTAATCCAGATGTTAGTTCAAGTGGCGCTAACGCCACTACAATAACTTGTTATAATTGTCGTTTAAGAGGTCATCCTTTTTATAAATGCACTAAGCCTATAATAAAGTGCAGAAAATGTAATCGAATAGGACACGATTATGACGGATGTAGATTAGAAACTATAGTTTCTTCGAATTCTAAATCTAGCCAAGGGGGGAATTCCACGGAGAAAAATGTTTTGAAAATTGATTCTTATCATGAAAGTAACGCCAAATTCTTTAAATCCGTTTTAATCAATGATAAATCTTTTAAAGCATATATTGATTTCGGTAGTGAGTGTACGCTCCTGCGTAAAACCGATGCTGAATTCCTTGAATTAACTAAGGATTTTGATAACGTGCCAGTAGTCAGGGGCTTTGGACAAGCTTCAGTCGTACCCCTTTACAAAACAAATGTATTCGTTAGGATAGATGAAATTGAATCGGATATTGAGGTACTGGTTGTCGACGACATTTACATGCAGACATCTCTTATTATTGGACAGAATTTTACGGAATTGCCATTTGTTACGGTTTTAAAAGATAGTTCTACACTAATATTTTATAAAAGCCCCAGCCCAGCCATGACTGAGGGTCCGCAAGGTACTCTGAAACTCTACATTAGTGTCACGACCAAAATCTCGAAAACCAGTACCGTCCCTGTCCATTCAAACTGTAGTTTCACGGGAGATGTATTTATTGAAGGTTACAATAGCGTTGAAACTGGTAACGAATTTTGTCTATTGCAGGGTGCTTTTAGCGTTTCTAATGGTAAGGGAGTAGTGGTAATAACTAATTTGTCGCCTTATACTTTGACCTTAAAATCGAACGTTTTGATAGCCAGGGCCATTCCTTTCAAAGAACAAAAAATGTGTCAGGTGAATCGGATAGCGATAGATCCGTCTACGGTAGAACCACTTAATAAAGACGATATTAAGACGGGACCAGGACTAGATAGTGAACAATTGGATAGGTTGTATGTATTGTTGCAGAATTACCGCGATTGTTTTGCTACAAATATCAGTGAAATAGGTTGCGTTAGAGATGTAGAAATGAAGATCGATTTAGCAGATAGTAGGCCAATTTTTTATCGTCCATATCGGTTGTCACATCACGAACGGGAACGAGTCCGCGAAACTATTGACGAATTGCTTCGGAACGATATTATTCAGGAATCGAGATCTGACTATGCTAGCCCGATTTTAATGGTTAAAAAGAAAACGGGAGAGCAGCGATTATGCGTCGACTTTCGGGCCCTGAATAATAAAACCATTAAGGATCGTTTCCCATTACCGCTTATAGAAGATCAAATTTCCAATCTCAGTGGTAACAGCTTCTTTACGACTCTGGACCTCGCTTCGGGGTATTACCAAATCCCCATGGCTAAAGAAAGCCAACATCTCACCGGCTTTGTCACGCCCGATGGGCATTATGAATTCAAAAGAATGCCTTTCGGCCTAGCTAATGCTCCAGCCGTTTTTCAGAGGATGGTGAACAGAATCCTTGGAAACAGGCGGTTTGAATACGCGTTAGCTTACTTAGATGACGTTTTAATTCCCTCAAAAAGTATTGATGAAATGTTCCAACGATTAGAAGAAGTGTTGACACTTTTTAGGCAATATGGCTTAACATTAAAACTGAGCAAATGTCGATTCTTTGATAACACTGTTAGTTATCTCGGATACGAAATCTCTCCTCTCGGTATTCAGCCGAGTGAAGCTAAGACCTTAGCGGTTGGGGAATTCCCAACACCGCAAAATGTCCATGAAGTGCGACAATTTTTAGGCTTAACTGGTTATTTTCGAAAATTCATTAAGGGCTATGGAGAAATTGCTCACCCATTAACATCTTTGTTAAAGAAAGACTCCATTTGGCGGTGGTCTAATACAGAAGATCAGGCATTTTTAACTTTAAAGAATAGGTTAGCTGATCGGCCTGTATTAGCTCTTTACGATCCGACCCTTGAAACCGAACTCCACACCGACGCTAGTTCGCTAGGAATTGGTGGTATTCTTATGCAATGGCAGAAAGATACTAGGGTTTTAAAACCAGTCGCCTATTTTAGTCGGCAGACTACTCCCGAAGAAAAACATCTGCATTCCTACGAACTTGAAACATTAGCTATTGTGTGTTCTTTGAAGAAATTCCGCGTGTATCTGCTAGGCATTCACTTCAAAGTTTATACCGATTGTGCTGCTTTACGCACTACGCTAACCAAAAGAGATCTTGTTCCACGGATAGCGAGGTGGTGGCTGCAAATTAGCGAGTTCACGTTTGATATAGAATACCGACCCGGTGTTCAAATGTCACACGTGGACGCGTTGAGTAGAAACACCCGACTGTCAGCGGAGCCAGATAATAGCCCCTTTGTTTGTGTATATACCATAGGTAAAGAAAACTGGCTTTTATCATTGCAATTAGCAGATCCCGAAATATCCCGTATCTTTAAAATTCTTAAGCCCGAAAATGACCAAGAAAGTAGGGATATTCGTAAAAATTATGTAGTGAAAGACCATACCGTTTATAGGAAGGTAGATGATAGGCTATGTCTAGCCGTTCCGCGAAGTGCTCGATGGCAAATATGTCGGGCCAATCATGATGAAATTGGCCATTTGGGGTACGCAAAAACTCTGGAAAGAATACAACACCTCTACTGGTTCCCTAAATTGAGGAAATTTGTTAAAAAGTATGTTGCAGCGTGCTTAGAGTGCGCTTATAATAAGGATGACGCGTCCAAACAAAAGTCAGGCCACTTGTACCCCATAGAAAAAGTTCAAATACCATTTCATACGATTCATTTGGATCACCTTGGGCCTTTTGTTAGGAGTAAAAACGGTAACACTCACATTTTAACGATAGTAGACGCTTTTACTAAATATGTGTTTATAAGAGCTGTTAAAGATGTTAAAACTAAAACCACTGTCAAGGTATTGGAGAAAATATTTTATGATTTTGGCGTCCCGGCTAGAATTGTCTCTGACCGAGGAACTAGTTTTACGTCAGCAGCTTTCCAGACCTTTGCGAAAACACTTGGCATTAAACATATTTTGAACGCAGTCGCTTGTCCCAGAGCGAATGGTCAAGCCGAACGGTTTAACCAAACCATTTTAAACTCACTGTCGGCACAAAATCATTCAAGCTATGAACGCGACTGGGACAAGTGTCTGGGTAAAATCCAATGGGGCATCAACAATACAGTGAATGCCTCAACCCAGAAAACACCGACAGAAGCTATGTTCGGAGTTAAATTACGCGATGTTTTGTCAAATAAACTTAACACCGAAAACTACTCGAGCAATAATTTTGAGTTACAACAAGTTAGAGACCAAATTAGTAATAATATCCAAAAAGACCAAGCAAAACAAAAAGAAAAACATGACGCTAGTCGCATCGCTGCCACTAAGTATGAGATCGGTGATTTAGTTAAAATTTTTCGTAATAATTTTGATAATCATGGAAAAAGTACAAAGCTTCTGTCGAAATTTGTGGGTCCTTATAAAATAACTGAAGTTTTAGGCAATGACCGCTATAGAATTACTGATGTTCCTGGTTTCACTAAGAAGGGCAAACCTTATAAAACAGTCATTGCAGCTGATAGAATCCGACCTTGGATACATATAAAAGCTCTGGAATTACATAGTTCTGGTGATAGTAGCTCTGAAAGTGTTGATAGAAACAATTCTGAGTAGTGATTTAATAAACTATAATATCTTTTATGATTTTCTTTGAATATAAATTATGTTCAAGTAAAATTAAATTTAATGTTAGTGAGTTTATTATGTCATAAGGTATTTTGTATATATTAGTTATAAGAATTTCTATTTTGTAGATTAATTATAGTAAAAGAAAAATGTCATGATTTATATAATTATTGTGTGTGCCAGGAGGCAACACTGTGTCGGATGGCCGAATGTCATGATTTTGAATTAAATAGGATATTATTTTGATTTTTTAAAATTAATGTGTGTTTTGAATTAGATGATTTCTTGTTTTTTATGATTTCCCTATATTAACAAGACAGTGTTTTGATTTTTGTAAGCGTCACGTTTTCAGTTATACAAGCGTTGCTTTGATTTTTTTAAATTAAGGGTGTGTGTATTGACTTGAATGATTTATCGTTCGAGTCAAAACAAATTCTTAAATTATTTATCATTTGAGTCAAAACACATTCTTAAAAGAAAAATGTGACGTTAAGGCAGCTGGCTAGTTCTTAAGGCAGTCTTTGTTGGACATTGGAGCGGGTGTGACCCTATAAGTGTCTTCGAAGTATTTATGAAATTGTGCTTGTACCCTAAGTGTGCGAATTAAAAGTCGTTGATATTGATGAAGGAGTTTCTTTTAAATACCTGAAGGAGTTTGTTTTAACAATCTATCAAAGCAATTTGTAACTACTAACTACCATCGTCTACTAGAACTATGTAAATATATAAATATCAGTATCAATATGGTTTGTATGTATGTACGTATGTTTGTTTGGGTGAAATCTTGCAACTCAATTGAGCTGAAATTTTTATTAAAATTTCAGCTCAATTGGTTGAAGATATCTGCTTCAAATTGAGCGCATTCAAATAAAAGCTTGTTTTTTAAAAAGGTTTTTTACTTTTAATTTATTTTTTATCACGGCGACTTACAGCTTTACGTGCTCTTCAATGGGGCTATAAACAAATATTTGTACAAAAACAAATATTTGCTTGAGCCTGCTCAGGACTGATGTATTGAACGGAGGACCGCCGGTGTTTTAAGCGACACCACGCACCACTACAATAGAACGGTTGTCAAATAACAATAACCATGATAATTATACAAACACTGTAAATCTTAAACTTTAGTAGACTAAAGTATTTAAACGACAACCGTAACTAAAAATACACTACTCCATTCAAAAGAAATCAGTAACAGTATACTATTTAAATATATAAATTAATCAATATTACAGTAAAGCAAATAAATACGTTAAGATTAAGTTTGTTCAACCTAATAATAAGTACTCTAAGAATGTCGGGGAAGATCTTAAGCGTATAGGCTATAAAATAACACTTTAACCCAGAATGTCCCAATTATCATATAAGATAGATACATAATATTATACAGCACATTGGCTACATCAATACTCGAGAGCAAAATTATAAAAACAATTTAGAATTACCATTTTTAAAGCAATTACCAAATAAAACAACATTGTATTTTTAAACGGTAGATTTTATTAATTGTTATGAGTAAAAAAAATAACAATGTAAATAATACATTTTGGTCAGGCTCTTAAACCAATCATGTTCTTATACTCGTATGTGTTCCTATTAGGTATATGAAATCTACACGTGCTCTTACTACACGTGTATGTAGCTATGTGTAGTTTAGACAAGGTGCGGTTAACCCTTGTTAAAATTTCATACTTTTCAGATTGCTTGACGTTTATGGCCATCGTTCCAATTTTATGAGTCATGGTTTGATATTTTATGGTCTATAACTTTCGTCAATAAACAGTATATCTAGCTCAAACAGAATTTTTAAATTCGGATTACTTTATTTCGAGATTAGTGCCCTTCAAATAAATACAATTCTACGCTATATTGTGTCAGCTCTTTTGAACCCTTTTTAAAGACTAATCCCTTGGAAATTCTGCCATATTCATCACATAACCCTAATCGATCAAAATACTTGAAATATACCTATATAAAACCTAGCTTGGGACTTAGATTTTTTTTATTGTAGACATTAGCACAGTTCAGCAGTTCAGCACTGCACTGCTGTAGGTGCAGTTGGGGTACAATGGTACAAAAAAGTTATTTTTATTTGTAAAAAAACAGTGTTTATTCTTTTTATAATTTCGGCTTACAAAAATCAACAATATACTTCAACCTAATAATTGCAAAGCAAAACAGAAATCAATAATCAAATTTAAACCTATTTATCTTTGATTTTGTGAATTCCTTCCTTTGTTCCACTGTGACCCAGGTCTGGGGTACAATGAAACAGGGTATGGGGCACATTGGAACACGACAAGTATTCATACGTCCATAAAGACATCTCGGTCAAATGGAAAAATTCCGGTCTTTTTAAATCCAGTTTTGATGTTACGTGGTGTCAATGTGTCATAGACTTCTCAAATGTCTGTCCTACAAGCTCAGCCCTATTATAAATTGTCAAAGCCTGTCCTGGGTGCCGAACCATCAACAACAACCTCAACCCAAGAATCTGAATCTTCGCTGTGAAGCCCTGTCACTTTTTCGTAAGCGGTATCACACCATTCTTGACTTTTTTTTAATCTGCCAAAAAATTAATCAAAGTTAGAAGGGTTCGTTGGAACAGGGTTCTACTGTGCCCCGTTCCATAGTGCCCCATTAGGTGGCCAAAATTTCAAACAAGTTTTATAAAAAGTTAGGTTACTTTTTGAACTTTATACACTGTTGTCTCAAATAGACAAAATGATTAAGGGCGCCTTCAAATTTGTCGCGCGGCGGCAGCGTGGCGGCAGCGCGGCTGCAGCGCGGCGAGCAAAAAATCAGATTTCACCCGAAACAAAATATACACAAAGCCTCGTGTCGGAGTGCGATAGACGATATAGTTTTGAGCGCATTACGAATGTAAAAAAACGACATAATATATGTTTTATTTTTGTAACTTAACTTTGTCAACGTTAAAAAATGTCAATGTATAACATTCACACGTAAGAGAGATGCCATAAAGTTTTCATAAGAATTTAATGGTAATACCATAGCAAGAGTCAACATCGTTCGGGACCTTGGTGTATATTTTGATGATAAAATGACATTTTCTAATCATAATCTTATGATTACACAAAAAGCGTTTAGGAATTTGGGTTTTGTGATTCGGGTTTGTAAGTGTTTTACTGACATTGAGGCCATCAAAACAGTATACTTCGCGTACGTTCGCAGTGCTCTCGAATATGCAAGTCCTATCTGGTCTCCAATGTACAATATTTACAAGGACCGACTTGAAAGGATCCAAAAAAAGTTTTTAAAACACATTTGTATACGAGATATATACGAGAACGTCAATAGACCTCAAATTATCACTAGTTTCACGAACAGAATACACGTATGCAGTGAAATTTAGCTGCGAATCGCAGCGGGGCGGCCCAATACAGAGCGCGGCGTGCGTACCGCCCGGGTACTAGAAAGCGACTAAGCTGGTCGAGGCGCGCGGGCGCCGGCTCCGCGCCGAGCCGCTATTCAAACCAAACCGGTTCCCCGATGAACGCGACCTTGTCATACCGAGAGCGCTTAATCCGGCCATAACAGTCCCCCGTCCCGGACAGAAGGGCATTATGTCCGCGAGAAAATCGTAACGAAACAAATATCAGAGACGAGTGGACGGGGTCGAAGAGTCGCGTGAGAAGAGCGGCCCCGGACAGCTCCAACTCAGGGATCGACAGGCGCGACACAATGGAGAGCCACTCTCGCAAGAGAGCACCGTTAAGAGGCTCGGATCTCGCCTAACTACACGATAGGCCCCAGCGCGTCAATTAAGGGGACATTAGGAAGAAACCCCACTACATCATCAAGGACATCCATTCAAACCAGCATGCGAAGAAGATCGCCAACAGTGACAAACTACAGATGGCCCGGCACTCAGAGGGCCCCGGCCGCGCTAGCCGGAACAGATAAGAGCCACTCTCGTACGAGAGCACCGATAAGAGGCTCGGATCTCGCCTAACTACACAATAAGTCCCAGCGCGTCATTTAAGAGGACGTTAGGAAGAGAACCTACTATGTCATAGAGGACATGTACTCAAAAATAGTATGCGAAGGTAATCGCCAGCAGTGACAAACCAATGATGGGCCCGGCACTCAAAGGGCCCCGGCCGCGCTAGCCGGAACAGATAAGAAGTCGCAGTGACCCGATAACGACCGACGCCGACTAAGAGGGGGAGGGCGGCGCTCCAGTCGCGGCCACTCCGCTAGCGGAGGGGGTCGCCCTGCCCCTGGCAGGGTGACACCCCAACTGATCAGGGGAACGTCCCCTGTCCAGGCCCGGGGCGCAGTGGTTGGTGGGCGAGCCAGAAGCGTCACGCACCGGAAGGCGCTCACGAGCGCCCCCGCCCGTGGCGGAGGCGCGGCCTGGAGGGACGCGAAGGGAAGCGCTGATAGGGCCCAGGCATCGTACACAGAAACAAACAAATTCAGTGATAGAAACACATTCAGCAATATAAACAAATACAGTAATATATTTCAGGAATAGAACCAAATTCAGCCATACAACAAATGCATCAATACAAATTCAGCAACAGAAGCAAGTCAGTAACATAAACAAATGCAGTAACATAAATTCAACAATAGAAACCAATTCAGTAATACAAACAAATGAAGTAACACAAATTCAGCAACAGAACAAGTCAGTAACATAAACAGATGCAGCAATATAAATTCAGTAATAGAAGCAAATTCAGTAGTACAGACAAATGCAGTAACCCAAATTTAGCAATCGAAACAAATTCAGTAATACAAACAAATGCAGTAACAGAAATTCAGCAATAGACACAAATTCAGTAGATAAACAAGGCAGTAATACAATTCAGCAATAGAAACAAATTCAGTAAGCAAACAAGGCAGTAATACAATTCAGCAATAGAAACAATTCAGCAAATAGATTCAGTAACAAAAATTCAGTAGGAGAGACAATTCAGTACATAATCAAATGCAGTAATAGAATCCAGCGACATAACAAACCCAGCAAATAACTTCAGTGGTAAAACAAAGACAAAAAACTGAGATGTCGCACACAGGCCAACCTTCCCCTACCTACCCTATCAAAAAAAACTCGCGCAGCTCAAGGCGCGGCAACCACGCTCTGCTACCAAATGTTACGGCGCTAGACAGCCCAGCAGTGCCCCAGAGGTCTGGGCCCATCAGAGACCTCCGGCGGGCTGGCTAAGCGTCGGGTACAAAGTACCGATGATATTAATCAGCTGCGCGAGCCGGTTTTAAATTATTACAAATTATTACTCACCGTCAAAGGAGGAGCTCGGCTATCCGGTCAAGTACCGTCAGGGTAGGTATGTGTTTAGGTAGTGGAATAGTGTGGTGACGTTGGTGTGTAATAAAGTGACCTGACAGCACTCGGCAGCGCCGCGACTCGACAGCAAACCCGTTGCGCCCAAGCACCTCAGCCCACTCGCACTCAAGGTCACGGAATTAATAGTCTTATATAAACAAAATGTCGGCAGAGAAAAATCCAAGTTTAAGGCACATAAATAATATTATAACTTCTTTCACTCACACATACAAGAGCAACGGAACAAAGGAAATCCACTTATAGTCAACACAAAACAATCCAAGGTAATTTTCAATCGGTTTATACGAGAATCGCAGCAATATTACAAACATAAACTGCACACAAACACGTCGACGGCCAACAAAATGGCGTCCGCGGTCGCGATATTAAAGTCACCGCGCCGTAACTAATACACGAGGTCAAACCAAATATCTCACGACCGCCTCACGAGGGACCCCAGCACAAAATTTATACGAGAACGTCAATAGACCTCAAATTATCACTAGTTTCACGAACAGAATACACGTATGCAGTGAAATTTAGCTGCGAATCGCAGCGGGGCGGCCCAATACAGAGCGCGGCGTGCGCACCGCCCGGGTACTAGAAAGCGACTAAGCTGGTCGAGGCGCGCGGGCGCCGGCTCCGCGCCGAGCCGCTATTCAAACCAAACCGGTTCCCCGATGAACGCGACCTTGTCATACCGAGAGCGCTTAATCCGGCCATAACAACATTCTCTATCGCAATCAACAGTTCTCCGAATCTTATGTGGAAGATTGCCACCGAAATAACCTATTATCCCTTGAGGAACGCCGCAATGTTTTAGGTATGTGTTTTTTGTATGATATAGCTAATGGACACGTGGATTGCCCGGAGCTAGTAAGCGCACTGTCATATTGTGCACCTAATCGTCGTACTCGTCATACGCCTCTGTTATCTGTTCCTTGTAGTAGCAGAAATTACTCTGCCAATTCTGCATTAACTAGATTACCACGTATCTTTAATGAATCATTTAAGGATATAGATTTATTTGCATTCTCTAAAACAAATTTTAAAAAGAAACTAATTGGAGTTCTTAAAACTAATAGTAAATGAGTGTGCGTGACTATCGCGACTTTCGACTTTCGCTGAATAGGATAAGAATCGTTACCTATCGAGATAATGAACACGATTGCAAGCTAACGCTCCGTAGTGGTCATGTAACGATCCCAAGATAATGACATCGTAGGGCTAGGGCCGTAGGGCGTCAACTCCTAATCCACACAACACACTGTGCGAAGACACACATAATATATCTGCCCAATACCTATTTAATTAATTCATGAATATTATTAAAATAACTTTTTATTATATGATAAAAACATTATTATGTATATATTTTGAAACACGGACAAACACGCTGTACTTCCTATATAATACTCGTATAAGTTTATAATATGTATGGTGATAAATAATTGATCCATAGCTGTGACTATTATAGGCACGCAATCCCATTGGTCCGAATGCAACAATGTACTTATATGTTTTTTAAAGGGAAACCTGTTATTGGCCTTATTTCTTTGTAATTTGTTTATAGAATGTATTAACTGTAACGCTGTTGGTTTTCTTAATAATAATAATAAAAAAAAAAAAAAACTAATGTGATATAATGTTTGGCTAACGAAAGATGAGACTGAAAAAACGCGGCAAATTTAAAAAAACCACACCCTGGCAACTTCAAAGACGCGCCATCTTGTTTATTTGTGACTTTTAAAGTATTACCATACTCTGATTCCGATTCTTCCCAATCTCTGTTAAAATCGCCGAAATTTATCAATGTTTAAATAACAAGATTAATGTTAGCCAGTAATAGTTTTAAAAAAATACAAATAAGATAATTTAAAAGATGATGAAATAATTTAAACAAGATGTATTTTATATGTATTATATATTCGTATGTATGTAAAATTTTGTTTATGTATATGTTTAGTATAAGTATGTATTATGTCTGCATGTGCATATTGATCATATTGATATGAAATGAAATATTATATATGAAAAAAAAATTATTAGCGTCGGACCACGTCCTAGCTTTACTAGGAAGTCACAGGACTGTCGATCTGCAGTCTAAAATAATAAGAATAACACCCGTTGACTAATTAAATAAAGTATATTTAAATCTTAGTAGGCTTCCGCTACTTATTTCCCAATTAAAGAGGTAATATACCCGATGATGGGAACCCACAGTGTTGTCATTTAAAAAGTATGCAAAAAAATCGAGTCTCATCTTTCGTTAGCCAGACTTTTATTACTAATATTAATTGGAGTCATAATGCTAAATATTGGCTATGTATTATGTAATACAATGAAAATAAATTGAAAATAGTAGAAAACTAGACGTGATTTCGTGATTTTTTTTTAATCGATAAAATTTTATTCTTTTATGTTTTTACTTAATCTGGTTCTTTGAAAATATGATGATTTATATGTTTTTTTTTTTTTGGTTAGTTGAATCATGATCTACTACTGTAGAAACTAAATCTACAACTGACATTTTCAGTTTATACCCGCTCTTAAGGATTTCTTAGCGCTATAAACTATAAATCTGCATTCTCAACTAAAAACGTTACGGATCCTCATTCAGACTAGGTTGTATGGACTATAGTCGTTTGCCTTTCTCTATTGGGGATAAATTTTAAAACAACATTGAAAATTGAAATAACATGTCACTGTCAGAGTGTCAGATTGGTGCAAGATCAGTGTTCGGAACCGTACGATAATTATCGTACACATACGATAATTTTGTGCCTACGTACGATGTACGATAGCATATTATTATCGTACGCAGATTGTACGATAATTTCTATCATGATGCAAAATTTGAGAATTTATTTTATTTCACTCATGCGTTGATAGTCTATAGTTTGTCTATAAAGTCGTGACATTAATGTTTGAGGAACTAACATTAATCATGTGTCTGGCAACACCAAACATAAGTACTTTCGCTGTCAATACTGTCATCGAGTTAACAGTTTTCCTTTATTATTCTTTATTCATTTGATTAAACTGCAAAAAATTAAGACCAATCTTCGCAGAAGAGTTTCAAAAATGAGTAAAGTAAATCGGAGTGGCACGCGGGAAGTGATTTTTAAAGTTTTCCAGCGATGTTTGGCGGAGTTCGAAGCTGGACGAATTTTGTGGGATTTGGACGATGTTTATGGGCGAACAGCATCTATGACGGTATGTAATCGTGTTATTGTTTGTGTTTAACCTGCCTGAATTTAAAAATTTACATAATTTACGTTTTGGAGACCAAAAAAGGCATTGTTTACATTGCAAATTTTTAGGTTAGATGAGACAGAGTATAGAGGTCACATTATAGTACGACGAATTTTTTGATACTAAGGATATAATATAACTTAGTCTCAAGTTTTCCAATTTTAAATTTGAATCAATAGGGGATCGGACAGTAGTCATATTAAAATCTATAATGTACTTAGATAAAATAAATATACTGTTTTACGATTATTTATCGAATAATAATTAAATATAATTAATTTAAATATTTTTAAATGAAGAAATAAAATGTTGTAATTTACAATATTATTAATCTGTACTAAAACATCCACTAGAGTGCGTGACGTCATTTGTCGGAACAAGCCACAGAGTACTTTACGAAAGAGCAAGCATTGACTGCAGTTGACTGCACGGGTTATAGGTCTGCGTCCCTAGTACCTTTTTGTCGGGTCATAAGTATCAGGCTGAAACTTTCTAGATCGCTTCATTTCAGTGAGTCGGACAAACTTTTTATTTGACAAAAATCTCGGTAGTGGGGACTAATTTTGCTAGAGGCCTTGAAACATGTCGATAAATCCGGGTGCCAAAAATTTGCTAATACCAAGCCGATTCTTACTGAAATTTAAAGATTAATTTATGAGAAAGTCAAAAAGTAGATTGTCCGACAAAATTAATGGGGACTATGCGCCAGTCGGACATACTGAAAATGTTGGAAATTCCAACTCAAAAAAGTGATTAATATCAGGCTAAATTTTTTTTTATGGGTTCATAAAAATTAATATAATACAACTGTAACGTTGTCCGACAAAATTTATGGGGATAAGCGCCAGTCCGACACTCGAAAAATGTCGAAAATACCAGCACAAAAAAGTGATTAATACTTGTCGGACAAACATGAGTAATTGTAGATTAGATCATTTATAACCGAAATATAGTGATATCCGACAAAAATAATGGGTCATATCGCTAGTCCGACAAGATTAGCCTAACCGCAAAGAAACTATATCTATATATACGCTCTTAGAAACGCTTTTCGCTTTTCGCTTTCGAGAGCTCTGTTAGTGTATCTGTCGCACTATATAGTATACATGAGGTTTTAACCTCTCTACCACAATTACAAGTTTGTGAATAAATGTAGCTGTACTTGGCTCAAGTTTAATGTATAAACTTTTTTTTAAGCTACCCTTTTTGTTTCTAATTAGCTAATCTTAGAAAAATAATATTATGTTGTTTGATAAATAAAATATTAGTTTTATTATCACACATTTAGAAGTTTTTAAAAACTTGACTCAAAAAAATTGGCAAAAAATAATGACTTCTCAAATTTATCAATTTTAATTGATAATATTGAAAAAACTATTAAATATCTAAGTAGTATATATACAACAAATGATTTAAGAAGGCTACGACTTCAACCGCGCGTGGTTTTCACACGCTCAATTTTTTGCTAATACCTTATCTCATGGAGTCAAGCGATAAAATTTTTCTTGTTTTCTTCTAAATCATACATAAGACGTGTCACAATACGAGCTTACAGATTTTTAAAAAATTACAGATTAATAATATAATAATAATATAATTATTACAGATTTTTGAAATCGATTAATCGAAGAATCGATTTTTCGGACCAAATAAATCGATTTTTTAAATCGATATGTTGTACTGAATACACATAAAAAATAACACATAAAAATTTTTTTATTGTTAAAACTGAAAGATTAACGAAAGATTTGTTTTATATTTTAGTTTTGAGACTACAGCGTAGTCGTTTAGTTTTTGAAGTAAAACTTCTTTAGGCGCATATAAAGAGGTAAAATTTGACCACCTGTTTTTTTTTTTCAACTATTTTATTTTTTTTGTATTTTAAATTCGTTTTCCTTTTAATTAGTTTTTTTTAATTGTTTTTTTAATTAATTTTTTTAATTAGTTTGCCAAAGAACGAAACGAAATTTTATTTAATTATCGTTTCGTTTTTATTATTTTATTTAAAAAAATATTTATGCTAATTTTATTAAGTGAAACTTCCGTAGGCGCATGAGGGGTAAAATTTGAGCGACCGGTAACGTAGCAGCGCCATGAAGTTCAATACTTGGATGGGTGACCGCCTAGGATAACCTCGTGACGTTAGCTTTTTCTTTTCTTTTTTTAACTACTTTTTTATTCGTTTCTTTTTTATTATTATTATTTGTTTATTTAATTAGTTTACCAAAGAAGTTTCACTTCAGACAAGTGTACTTTGTATGCACGCGATTTTTTATTTTATTTTAGTTTTTGAGACAATAAGGTTGTCATTTTGTTGGGATGCTCATCGCTCATCGTTTTATTTTTGTTACAACAAAACGTTTAATTTTACTGAAAATTTGTATTAATAATGATATTTGGTTACCTTATTCCTCACCTTGAAAGTTTAAAGGAACTTTCACTTGAATTCAAAACTAAAAAGTTTTGAATTGGTTATTTTTTAATAATACTTTTTATTTGATTTTTAATCTGATAAATTCTAATATGAATTTTATTGGAATATGAAAAGCACGTAGATTTTTGAATAATAGAAAAAAATCGATTTTTTTCTCAAAAATCGATTATTATTTTTACTAAAAATCGACTAATATTTAATCAAGAAAAATCGATTTTTATTTATTCGATTTTTTTACATGAATGTCACATCCCTAATATATATAGGTATACTTAAATGCTGTATACAGAACGAATAATTTTAATAGATATTTTATCGATTTTTATTAGTATTCCCCACATTTCTTGTCGGACAATCGTAGAATCACGTTTGAAACATTATTTTATTACTGAAAAAATAAAAATTAGGTTGATATCAATCACTTTTTTGTGCTGGTATTTTCGACATTTTTCGAGTGTCGGACTGGCGCTTATCCCCATAAATTTTGTCGGACAACGTTACAGTTGTATTATATTAATTTTTATGAACCCATAAAAAAAATTTAGCCTGATATTAATCACTTTTTTGAGTTGGAATTTCCAACATTTTCAGTATGTCCGACTGGCGCATAGTCCCCATTAATTTTGTCGGACAATCTACTTTTTGACTTTCTCATAAATTAATCTTTAAATTTCAGTAAGAATCGGCTTGGTATTAGCAAATTTTTGGCACCCGGACTTATCGACATGTTTCAAGGCCTCTAGCAAAATTAGTCCCCACTACCGAGATTTTTGTCAAATAAAAAGTTTGTCCGACTCACTGAAATGAAGCGATCTAGAAAGTTTCAGCCTGATACTTATGACCCGACAAAAAGGTACTAGGGACGCAGACCTATTACTATCTATATAGTAATCTACTTAGTTCACACAGTTATTTCCTTAATTTTGTTAAAGTTTTAAAAGTTCCATAACAACAAATCAATAATGCAATAATCTACTCCACGAAACAAAACTTCAAAACTTCTTTATACTTTATATACTCTTTGTTTATCATCGACAAATGACGTCACGCGCTGTCAGATGTCATAACGTGGCGTTTTGGAGGGATTTTTATACAAACAATATTAAAACAGGATTTTGTGTACCTAAAAGGCTGTAAATTAATTAAATTTAATTTTTTATGTTTATAAGTATCCATAAAGATTAATTTAAAACGCTTTTTGAAAATTTGTCCGATCCCCTATTGCTTCATGTCAGTAACTTATATTTCCATTCCATTAACATTTTTTAAACTTATCTTTTTCAGGAAAATCAAAGAGTACAGTTAGGCGGGTAGTCAACGAAGGCTTTAAAAATGATGGAAAGTTTGAAACTCCTGGGAAACATAGGAAAGGCCGGCCAAAGAAAGAAATGGATAATTTTAGATTTTAGAATCCGATGATAAGTGAAAGAAGTGCTGCTGTTGTCGCTTCTTACTTGAAATATTAATTCGTCTCTATATTTTTGTATAATGTTCTGTCTCGTTTATAATAATCCTTTTCTATTTTTTTACAACTTCGCAACAATTTTTCCAGTTTTCAACTGTGATGTTATTAAATGCTTCTTCTGTCAATTGTTTCACGTCACGAGACCCAATATTACTTGCAGCTACCTTTTTTGTGTCCAAATTAGCTCTATTGGGTTAAGATCACAGTGGTATGGTGGAAGCCGAACTACTGTATGCCCATGTTCTCCCAAAATATATTTTTTTCATATATTATATAATAATAATAATATATATATATAATAATAATAATAATTAATAATAAAAATAATTATTTCATATATAGGATTTGGATTTTTATTTTTTACTCAAGTTAATACATTCCTTGGCGATGAATTAAATGGAATATTATTTTCTAATAACCATAATTTTGTATCATCGACACGATTACTGGTGTTTGGTGTTTTGTTTGTAATTACTGAATGGTAAGGAGCATTGTCAAAAACAATAAAATAGATGGCTCGTGTAGGTTGGGAATAAGTTTTTCCGTAATCCTTTTAGTGAATTTATTCGCATTCATTTCAGAGTGATAATCTTCTATTTTATTTCTTCCACTAAATAAGAGTAGACAGTTTGGTACAAAGCCTTTTTCACTTCCAGCATGTACAGTATGAGTCGTGAATATAACTCTCATCAATATAACTACTATTTTTTTTGCAATTCTTCTTTTAAATTTCTGTTTTATACGATAATATTTAGAATTTTAGATAATTCTCTCTTTTTGCTGTAATGTGTACTTTTTCATTCAAAGCAGATCTATTTCATTGATATTTCTTTATAAATAAAACAAACAAAATATGATATGTGTCTTATTATTTATTTACTCATTTTACCTAAACGAACTGACATTTTCGCATCTATTCTCACTCAGACTCATGTTTTTAATAGTAGGTAAATAAAATATTGCAAGTATCAAAGTCATTTATGTCATACTATACAGTGTTGCTATGTGTTTGCTACGCGTTATTAACAGCGCCCTCATTAAATTTCACGACTTTATAGACAGACTATACATTCCTTAGGGTAAATCTCCAGCCAGTATTTATTTTGATAGTATTTTTTGACTTCTCAAAAACCTGCGTGCATCGCTTAGATTTTTTAATAGTTAGGATAAAAAGGTTGAGATCGTCACATTATTAGCGGAGTTACTTCAAATAACAAGACAAAAACTGGAATAATCACGTTTTTGTTAAAAATGTTGTTAAGGATAATGATAAAATCTGAGGAAAATGATTTTCAGTGAAAGGATAATGACGATGCGTTGAAGATAATGATAAGCTTGCGAATTTTTATAAACGCAGAGTAATAAATAATACCAAAACTAAATGCTGAATCATATTTATTTAGAATCACAAATTTAGTCAATCTTAAAAGTACGAGTATCACTTGACAAGCATTATTAATCTTAAGTTACTTACATATAAGAAATAAAAATAAAAACAACACTCCAGGTATATTAAAAACTTGGTATATAAAAAACATCATGACTATAATAGTTATTAATTTTCGGTAGGTAAACAAAAAAACAAAACCACCGGAGCAGGCTGGGTTTCGAAATGGCTACAGCGGCGTCGACCACATCCATACTGTTCGGCAGATTATTCAAAAAATAGAAGAATATAATCAGCCGCTGTGTATGGCATTTGTGGACTACGAGAAAGCCTTTGACTCTGTAGACTGTAGAGACTTGAGCTGTCCTGGACTCTCTGCAGAGATGTCATATCGACTGGCGATATATCGAGGTACTGAGATGTATTTACGACGCGGCGAAGATGACCGTTCATATCCAAGACCAGAGAACGAGACCTAGTTTCCTCCGGCGTGGGGTAAGACAGGGAGATGTAATATCATCGAAACTGTTTACCACTGCGCTGGAGGATGTGTTTAAGACCTTGGATTGGGGGGAACGAGGCATCAACGTCGACGGCGAATACATCTCTCACCTTCGTTTTGCTGACGATATCGTCGTCTTTGCGGAGACGTTGGATGAGCTAGGTCAAATGCTTGCCGGCCTAAACGAGTCCTCCCGAAGAATCGGTCTCGGTATGAACTTGGACAAAACGAAAGTTATGTTTAACAACCAAGTCATACCGAGACCGGTATCGGTTGACGGTATCCTTCTTGAAGTTGTTCAGGATTATGTCTACCTTGGCCACACCATTCAGCTGGGCCGAAACAACTTCGAGAAGGAAGCTGATAGGAGGATTCGGTTGGGCTGGGCGGCATTTGGCAGGCTTCGCTTCTTCGTCGAGTCTTCACTTCGAAAATTCCGCAATGCTTGAAGACAAAAAAGTCTTTGAGCAATGCGTCCTGCCTATGTTGACATATGGAGCCGAGACGTGGACACTGACGAAGGGACTGGTCCACAAGTGTAAAGTCGCTCAACGTGCAATGGAACGGGCTATGCTTGGGGTTTCTCTCAAGGACAGAAAAGAAATGAGACTATCCGTGAGAGAACGAAAGTAACCGACATAGCCCACAGAATCAGCAAGTTGAAGTGGCAGTGGGCTGGTCATCTGTGTCGCAGGACCGATGGCCGTTGGAGCAGACGTGTCCTAGAGTGGAGACCGCGTATT
Source organism: Melitaea athalia (assembly GCA_905220545.2). NCBI lineage: Eukaryota > Metazoa > Arthropoda > Insecta > Lepidoptera > Nymphalidae > Melitaea > Melitaea athalia. The sequence continues at coordinate 3,126,885 of HG992178.1, read as the reverse complement.
CGCAAACGCAGTGTAGGACGCCCTCCGGCCCGCTGGACCGACGATCTACGTAAGATTGCCGGTGTAGGCTGGATGAGGATTGCGGAAAACCGGGATGTCTGGCGCGAGCTTGGGGAGGCCTATGTCCAGCAGTGGACTGCAACAGGCTGATATGATGCTGACGATGAAACAAAAAAAGTGTCGATTTAAAAAAATGATCAAAACTGATTAAGGCACCACAAAAATCTAAATAAATAGGCAATAAAATTGTGGCCTATTTATTTTTTGATGAAGAAGATGGTCCTGGAAGATTAAAAGGACTTTTAAAGGTTATATCAGAAAGAACCACTATACGATAATGCATTTTCTTCCCGTTCATCAATTAGAAAGAAAGAAAGAAAGAAAGAAAGACATTTATTTGTGATACATACACTGCTTACAGACACAATTACAATGAAAAATAAAAAAGTAAAATTAGAGTAAAAAATTTAAATAATTAATTTAAAAAAGTAAACTTTTATCAGACAAAAAAAAAGAATAATAATAAAAGAGCAACAAATACATCATTGCTTTATCCATAAACTTAAATTATAAAAAAAAAAAATTTTTTAATAATTATAAAAAATGAATACATAAAAATAAGGCGAAGACACAACATTCATTTGCCAAATTTATGAACACCTGTACAGCAGTGTACCATCACAAAAAGGATGGCCACTCAGCATTTGTGGAAATACAGGGACCATAAGACCCCTAAACTTCACACGCTGATTTTCAGTTGCCACCTCGGGCACCTTGCGAACGACAGCGCCAGCAGTCAATAAATAATAATATCCAATAATTCTGTAAGATGAGACGTAATAACCAATAATACAAAATGTTATCAAGTACATATATAATAAATATACATCCATATACATACACAATACACATATAGATACACAAATAGATGCATCATGTACACCCACATACACATCACACAATACATAAGTCATTCCTTCCAGTCTTTTTTTTTTATATTATTATAATAAGTAGATACCGGTAGTACGAGTACAGTCATTTATCATTAATCAGCTCTTACAAGTTCTGTACCTGTTTCTTAAATAGGCATTTTTTGTATATTGTTTTAAAATTAACAATCGATGCCAGCTCCCTTAGGGGCGGTGGGATATCATTCCAGATTTTGGCCGCAGAGTATTTAAAGCATCCCCGGAAGGCGGCGGAGTGATGCCGGGGTATCAGCATCAAGTAGGGAGTCGCTCTGGTATACATCGTCTTATTACAGTCTTTTGCCCAGTTTAGTTTCGAATAAAGATATTTAGGAGCTTTACTTTTAACCATACCAAACAGCAACGTAGCGTAATGCAGTTGCCTTCGATATTCCATTTTCAATAGACCCTTTTCATTGAGGTATGGCGTTACATGTGTACGCGGGGGAATGTCAAAACAGAACCGAGCACATGCGTTCTGGACACGTTGTACCATGTTTTTCGTGCGTTTTAATAATCTAGGGCCTGTTACAGTGTCAGCATAATTCAACTTTGACAAAACTAGCGCCTCGCATAGCCTTACACGGATTTCAGCCGATATATAAGGTCTAATCTGATACAAAATCTTCAATCTGTAAAAGCAGCTTCGTACAGTTTTAAGGATATGCTCTTCGAATCTAAGATTTTGATCCATTATAACGCCCAAATTCCTAGCCTCAATAACCCGTTCTATGTCTACTTTGTTTATTTTAATTGTTGGAGCTTTACATGTTATCTCTTTAATCTGTTTGCGGGTTCCCAAAACTAAATACTTCGTTTTGTTTGGATTAAGCACCAATCCATTAGTTTCTGACCATGCATATATGTTTCCTAGATCGTAGTTAAGTTTGTCTACTGCACTTGAAGTATCGTCTGCTTTAAAAGAAATGTAAACTTGTATATCGTCGGCATAGGTATGGATACTTACTGTACTCACTTGCTTTTCCAAGTCGGCGCAGTAAAGTATAAATAATAAAGGACCTAAAATTGATCCTTGCGGAACACCCCTGTTTAACAATCTAGGTCTTGAGTGAACTACAGTTCCATCTTCATCCATTGTCTCTACTACTTGTGTTCTATTCTTTAAGTAATTAGAAAACCACTCAATAGCACATGGAGAGAGACCATAGTAGTGCAATTTAGAAAGCAGAAGCGGTATATTTATGGTATCAAATGCACGTGAGTAGTCTAATAGCACTAGAATGGTTCCCTCCCCTTTATCCTGCGCATTCAATATGTCATCTACTACATCTATAAGCGCTGTTACGGTGCTATGATTTTTACGGAAACCTGATTGTTTTTCTGGGAGAATATTGTTGGCTTCTAGATATTGTGAAAGCTGTCCATGTACAATTTTTTCCAAAATTTTCGACATACACGGTAGGATGCTTATGGGTCGCAGATCTTTTAACTCTAAGGGGTTATCGTTTTTAGGGATAGGACGAATAATCGCTTTTTTCCATATGGATGGAAATGAATTTGTTTCGATGGATTTATTTATTAAATTCGTTATTACGTTTAAAGTACAGGGTAGGGACATTATCAACATGTCTAAAGAAATTCCATCGCATCCGATAGCATTTGACTTCAGGCTTTTTATCGTTCTCAAAACAGTGTCACTATCAACGGTAGAAATGTTAAATTTATTTGTAAAATTACAATGTGACTGAAAATACGTAATATCAGAAATAGAAGCCACTTGCCTACCTGGTACATCCAAAAAGTAGCTGTTGAGTTTTTCGGCGTCCCTAAGACTTGGTGGCAAAATATGGTCTTTTTTAGTTTTAAATGATACATAGCGCTTTAGGTTTTTCCATAAATGTGCAGAGTTTTTTAAATTATTATTTATAAAAGTTTTGTAGTATACACATTTCTCTCTGTAAATCGCACTTTGAACTGTACGTTTGAGATCTTTGTAAAAAGCAATATGATTCTCAGATTTAGTTGCACGCGCCCTCTTGTGAGCCTCGTCTCGTTTCTTCATCATCAACTTTATGTTGTATGTAATCCATGGATAGCCGACGTCTTTAAAATGGCGTAGTTTTAATGGTGCTAATATATCAAATACCTGTAGTATCCTGCCATTAAGATCTGATGTCATGTAATCAACACCTTCTGTCGGCTGCGCATCAGGCCACCCTATCATAGTCATTAATTCAAACAGTTCATTATCGTTTATACCTTTTAGTTGCCTAAAGTAAATGCGATTGCTATGTTTTGTATCTTTACGAACACAAACTTCACAGGATAGTATAGCATGATCACTAAGTGAGCACACGTAATCCACCCGCACTCCTATCGGCTGTGCATCAGAACATATGAGGTCAATCAGAGTCTCACTGTGACTGGTAAAATGTGTAGGGGAATCAACCCATTGCTGCATGTTAGTTACTTTTAAAAATTCGTATAACATTTGAGTTATCGAACTGTTTTTACACAAAATATTTATGTTAAAATCACCAAGCAGCAATATGTGATCGTACCCCGTCAGCGAAGCAAAGGTATCTATGAGTGCATCAAAGAAGATACGTGCATTCAACCAAGGTGGCCGATAGGCGGTGCCGACGATGATACGTTTACCTTTAACTCTGGCACTTACCCACATCTGTTCGACGATCGGGTTTTCTGGATGCGATATTACCTCTACAGATATGCCTTTTTTAATATAGTATCCGACCCCACCACCACGACTTCGGGATGCTGCGACGGGCCGAGGCTTGTGACGTAGACGGTAACCAGGAACTATAGGCGCTCGTCCCTCCTCGCCCTCTTTAAGCCAAGTTTCATTTAATGCCAGTATATCAAGGCAATGACGATCTATTGCAACCACGAGCTCATCATGTCCCGTCCCAAGTGACCCCGCATTCAAAAAGCCAATCCTAAAATTTTGTGACTGCATGATCACTGATCAAATGAACTATACTTCACGTTGTAATAGCAAGCTTTAAATATATTTAAAAATGTGTAGGTAGATATCACGCAAATAAAACTGTACTCATAGTATGTATTTAGTATAATTGTAAATATCTCATTAAATTTAAAAAAGACAAAAAATATTTTATATAAAAGATACATTATTACATGGTATTGTTCCAATATGCGGATTATATAATGTGACTATAACGTAAACAAAATTCAACATAATTGTATTTAGATTAAATGTATAAGTAACTATATAATAATAAACAATAAATATTTTATACAACAGATGCATATCTAATAGTATTGTTTTAATTTCAATGTATGAGTTATATGAAGTGGGTATAATGTAAACAATATTGTTCTCACAGTAATTATTAAGGTTAAACGTTAGCATAACTTTAAGAATAAAAAATATTTTATATAATAGATGCATATTTAATAGCATTGTTTTAATTTTAATATACGGGTTAAATAAAGTGGCTATAGCGTTAACAAAATTGTTCTCATAATATGTAAATAGATTAAACGTAAGCATAACATTAAAATTAATTGGTTTAATATATGGTTTATATAAAGCAGAAAGATTAGTTAAACATGCTAACATGTAATGATGAAATAGTACACTGCTGCACAGGTGCGACGTAAACAAAGTATCAATACAAACACAATAACCAAATATAAACACTACTGGTTTTAATATGATATTAGTTATAAGAAAATCTTGTCTGGCTTTTTTATAAATAAGAAAACTGTTACAGTAATCAATACAGTTTACAATAACAAAAAATTTATTAGCGAATTTTAAGTATATTGAAAAAAAGTATGAATATATAACCATATTAAAAAAAGAAAAAAGAAAAAGTATCAAATATTGCACGCCCCAAAAAATTTACTGAGGTCACTTATCGCTCTTACACGTCGTATCTCAGTTACATCACTTTTCCGTGTAAAGATACGCCCGTTCCTCGTCCATACATGTTTCCAGCCTGCTCGTCGACATTCTTCCCTTGTCTTGAAGAATAAATTTCGGTTTGTAGGTGTCAGGCGCTCGTTGACGTACACACGTCTGGGTTCTCCTTCTGTGATGCCAGCAGAGTCGGTACCCCGGCGCACACGTGCCGCTCGTATCATCGCATCCCGGACGACGCGCCGCGTCAACCGTACCACTATAGGCCTGGGGCGCGGGCGCTCACCGCTAGAAGCGTAAACACGTCTCGATCCAACCCGCTCAGCACTCACAACATCTCGTTCCTCCAGTTCATAGCCGAGCTTTGTGGCCAGAGATAGCACGAGGTGGGTCGGGTTCTCTCCGTTCTTCTCGTCCAACCCTGCTATCTCGATATCGTTCTGGAGCCCTTCTTGTTCACGGTCGTTTAGTTCCACTCGCAACTGTGTCACGAGGTCAAACAGATGTTGGTCATCGGGAACTGAGGAACGATCTCGGTTTGTTGTCTCCAAGACGTTAAGACGTACTTCGATGTCTTCAAATTTTTTTGTTAAGCTACCTACAACCGTGTTTAACCGCGCAAGTTCTTCCTTAAAAGACGCCATCGTTTTGGCCACAGATCCAAGTTCAACTCTTAGGAGCCGCATCTCTTCTGCAAGTGAGCTCACAGTGTTATCAGTAGCTTCCAAGAATATGTCATTATCGGGTGAAGGTGTGAGTGAATTGACCTTATTGAGACTCGCCCCTTCCTTGGGTCCCGGTTTACAACCCTGACACTGCCATTTAAGCGGAATTCTGTGATCAGGGCTTAAGTTGACACATAATCGGTGAAATAGGCATGCGCACTTAGTACACTTTGCACCATCTGTTGTGGCTATGAACTTACCACATTGATGACACTTATTCGCCATAATAAGTAAATTTATGCCTTTTAAATAAGTTTATATGTTTATATTATAAATCTTGCTCTTAACTACAGTTCGCACCAGTTCAAAATTTAAAAGTTTTATAATAACTTTCACAAATTATTTATGCGGGTATTATGGAATTGCACGTACACTAGCACTAGTCAAGAAGTCAATGTTTTATTTGAATATTCTATTGTATAAACTTATTATTAGCCTTTAATAACACTTGTACTACTTAATCACAATGAAATCTCACTGAAAAATATACTTTTGTAGACAATTTGCAGCTTTATTGTAAATATTCGAATAAAAACTTTAGAGATCAACTGTCGCTGTCACTCGCTGCAGGCGTTACAATTACGTTCTGTATAAAACCAACATGTTTTCCATGACTGCAAATTTCTGAAGCTTAACAATCGAAACAACTCATATTGCGTACAGTTGTTTTTGAAGTGGACTTCTCCCAAAGAACTTGATATACAGAAAAGGTGCCCCTGAATGGTTTCATTGTTTTAGGAATTAAGCTCTCTCTAAATATAACATCCTCTCGGTCTATTTTTTTCACAATTATTTTATGATTTTCACTATCCATGTAGCTTTTAATGTAATCGTAAAACTGTGCAAAAGTTCCAATATCATTCCCAAAGTGACCATACGATCTGCAGTCCTTTTTAGAGTTGCTCCAATTCCATCAGGGGCACCTTTCCCATGCCCGGACTCGGAATAGTTCCATGTTATTCTTTCCAGTTGCGGGAAGTCTTAACAAAGTTGAGTAATCATGTAAAATATGTGCTTATTTATGTATTGCGAAGTTGGAGAGTCGGACAAAAAATGGATAGTGTCGATAAAACAGTTCAGAGTAAACACCTATCAATGGTATTAAGTGGGCCCACACAGCTGGAGCATCGTGACGAAAACAATCACTGATTGTAAGCATAAGGCCCTGCGCGCACTAGTGACATTTTGTCACCGTGACGTTTTGTCACTGTCACCGCGTCCATCATCCCTAATGGAGGTGCGCGCACTTGGATGCGTGACAATTCGGTGACTTTTTTGTCCGCGGAGGACGCCAACATGCCCGTGACGCGACAAAATGTCACGTGTCACATGTACGTAGGTTGGCAAACATGGTGTAGAACTTTCCACTTATCAGCCTATCACTCCAAAGCGGGTGAACCCAATACTTTTTATTATTGTATTTCTTTCTATTTCTAAAAACGAGCTCACAGACAACCTATATCTGTATATAATCTGTCACTGCAAGTGCGCGCAGTCGCGAAGGTGACGGTGACGTGACAGTGACAAAGAATTTTTTGTCACGGTGACAAATGTTACTAGTGCGCGCAGGGCTTAACAGCCGTTTCTGCATTTTTTTCTTATTTTTAGTTATCTGTTGCTTCTTTCCTGCACATAGTACGCTGTTGACATCTAGCAAATAAATTTTTTTTATGGCCTCAATCACTGGTACCGCTTTAGATCTTGAACTAGTTTCTAGTTGATTTATATCATCTGCAGCTACATCACAAGTATTTGATTGAGCATCCGAGGGCTCTGCATTCGTTTCTACACTTAATAAGTAAGCTTCATTCGTCCGTCGCGATATTTTAAGTAGCTTTTGAAGTCTCTGTACCTTTTTTGCTAGGGCTTTATTCTTTTTTTTATAATATGAGAGAAGTCTTATGAGCCGCATCCTTTTCCTTAAACCTTCAGATTTAACTTTTTGTATTGCTGACTGAGCTGCTGTGCTATTTCTGTTTAAAGGGTCTTTTTGTTTAATATTCTTTGTATCCGAAGAAACATTAGCACCATCTTCACCAATAACTGCGTTTACTTGAATTGTTTCGAAAGTGCTTTGTGTCTTGTTTCCTTCCTTTTTTCTTTGTCTGTACCTTTAAAAATAATTACTAATTAGTGGCCTTCATAATAGTGTTAAATATATCAAAATTTTGGTAATTACTGACTGTTGAAACTCAATCGATTACGCTACAAGACTTATTTATTTTACTCTTTATGCATAGATTACATTAAAATTTTGTAATATAAACAAAAATCTTCTTTCGTCCATTATGTGACGATTTGTTGCAATATGAAGAATATAGTACTTGAGCTCCATGATATAAAAATATTATAAACCATAAGCTTCACCTTAAAACAAACGCAAACGAACCTGTGTCATTATCCTGAATGTGCATCATTATTCATTTTACATAATGTCATTATCCTCATCGTGCATCATTATCCTGACAGTAAAAATTCAGGACAATGATGTTTAGAAAATGACGACTTCGTTAAAAACTTATTCCGACATGTTTTGGGCGTGAGATATTTAGAAAAATGATTAATTACGGCATACATACTCAGAACCGACATACTTTTATGTGAAATACAGAGAGTAAAATGCATTTTTACTGAATATATCAATGAAAGTGTAAATGACGCTTTTATTGAACATTTATGGAGAATGAAATTCAAAGGCTTACCTGCTTAAAAAAAACGCGCGTATCACCACCAAAGCCCGTCGCTCGACTGCGGCACGCGGAGCGGTCTAAGGCTCGGCTACGAGTTTACTCCCCCCTCACCCCTTACACGATATATATCGAGAGCAAAAATTTGGTAGGACAATGACGCTAATTTTGAAACATGAGTTTTTTATTAAATAACTGAGTCGGTTTTGGTATTACTATTTAGAAAATACAGCTTGTAATATTTTAATTACAGCACAAATAGCAGATAGCTCAACGACGTCATATTTTATTAAGAAATAAAAAAAAAGTTGCGCGATTGCCGCGGCTACACAAGGAAAAATGGCTATTATGTTGTTCTTTTTTGACATAACTTTTTTTCTTATTATTTTGTAGCCATTGTGGTCTTAGCAACATTTTATATAATCATTTAACTAATAAAAGAGAGATTCCTTTTAAAAAAATATGCACATGTTTTCAAGAAATACACGAAGACATTAAATTAGACCCCCTTAAATATTGACCCCTTAGCGATGAATCAAATGGAATATTATTTTCTAATAACCATAATTTTATATCATCGACACGAGTACTGGTGTTTGGTGTTTTGTTTGTAATTACTGAATGGTAAGGAGCATTGTCAAAAACAATAAAATAGATGGCTCGTGTAGGTTGGGAATAAGTTTTTCCGTAATCCTTTTAGTGAATTTATTCGCATACATTTCAGAGTGATAATCTTCTATTTTATTTTTTCCACTAAATAAGAGTAGAAAGTTTGGTACAAAGCCTTTTTCACTTCTTGCATGTACAGTATGAGTCGTGAATATAACTCTCATCAATATAACTAATATTTTTTTGCAATTCTTCTTTTAAATTTCTGTTTTATACGATAATATTTAGATAATCCTCTCTTTTTGCTGTAATGTGTACTTTTTCATTCAAAGCAGATCTATTTCGTTGATATTTCTTTATAAATAAAACAAACAAAATATGATATGTGTCTTATTTATTTACTCATTTTACCTAAACGAACTGACATTTTCGCATCTATTCACTCTCAAACTCATGTTTTTAATAGTAGGTAAATAAAATATTGCAAGTATCAAAGTCATTTATGTCATACTATACAGTGTTGCTATGTGTTTGCTACGTGTTATTAACAGCGCCCTCATTAAATTTCACGACTTTATAGACAGACTATAAATCGCAGTAGCATGATTTTATTTTGTCCAATAAAATCTTGGGAAAATACCGGGAAATACAAGTTCTCTATTCCTATTGGTCCTTACGATCCGCTCTACTAAGTTTCACCACTGCCGAATGCCGATACTGTAACTTTATCCAGCGCCTGCTGTACACGCTTTCTTATTGGTTAGTATAGCATCTACCAATGCGAACAAGAGAATATAAGTTCGATATTTCGATATTTCGATTATGTTCACACTTCATATGTATCGTATATTTTGTGTAGAAAAGTTGGCAGTTATTTCGTTATATTATTATGATTATATGTCTGTATTCGCTCTGACAAACGGAATTATTCAAATTAAGTGGAGAAAGAAGTAATTTTCTAGAGCAGCAAAATTTTGATTACACACTCGGAGTGATTGTTATCATTGGCAAGTAGGTATATTTATCAAATACATTTTTTCAGTGGCTGTATATTTTCTGTAACTTACTAACCTATTAATTATTTTTTATCTGTGCAATGAAGAATGAGTCCTACATTTCCCTACTATTACAATGTACTCTGTGGTCCTACATGCAAAGCAGCGTTCGCAACATGTTCGCAACCGTACGCGGTACGATAATTATCGTACATCTATACTAATATTATAAAGAGGTAAAGTTTTTAACTTTGTTTGTTTGTAGGGGGTGACCTTCGCAAATACTGATCCGATCATGAAAATTGTTTCACTAACAGAAAACTACACGATTCAGGAGTGACATAGACTTATATCTTATTATTATTGAACTTTTTGTTAAATAATAATAAGATATAGTGGCAAGTGGGCACGGATCGGCTAGTGTACGATATTTTCATGCCTACGTATGATAGTACCTTAGTATAGTAGGCGCATTGTACGATAATTCTGTGTGTACGATAATTTTTATCCATATACTTGCCATATACGATAATTCTACGGCCCTGGTACGATAACTGCGTCAGTTCAGGTTGGGAACACTGTGCAAGATTGGTGTCAGTGTCAGACGTTAGTGCACGACACTTATATGAATGTATTTTGGCTATAAAATTACGTATTGATACCGGACAAATAAAATTCATACATCAACATGAATCAAACTATCAACGTCGATCAACTAAATTCAGCTTTAGCATCGTTGAGAACTCTTCGTTCAAGCGTCAGTCACGTATTTGAGACATTATCAAACGGGCTTCGAGCCGACCACGGCGAAGATGGCAAAGATAAATTTTTACTAGAACTACAAGAACTTTTAAACAATGTAAATATAAATCTGCGAGATTTAGAACAGACTGTAAACGGTTTACCAATACCCACTGCACCATTCAACCTCGGCAACACAACATTTTTGAGTCAAGAGACAACGCAAGATCGACAAGCGCTGTATACTCAGCTAGTAAACAGCTATAAATGGACTGACAAAATTCACGAATACAGTTCATTCGCACACACATTATTAAGTCAGAATTCTTTAAAAAGGTCTTATATAAACTCCGGTAGTACAAAACGTCGCGGCAAACTACAGAGCAATCACAATGTTGCACCACTGCAGGTTGATAATGTAATAAACAATATAGATAGATCGTACAACGATATGAAAATCACGATTTCGCGCCCATTCGCAAGCAACGCGGTCGTCCAAATAAATTTGAGCCATGTCTTGAAAGCTGTTGTTGCATTCAAAAGTTTGTTAATGGAATGGGTCATGGTTAAAGGTTATGGAGAAACACTGGACTTGTGGACGGAGTCGAGACATCATGTCTTTAGAAAGGTGACTGAAAATGCTCACGCCGCGATGCTGCATTTCTACTCACCGACCATGCCAGAACTGGCGGTTCGGTCATTCATGACGTGGCTCCATAGTTACGTGAATCTATTCAGTGAGCCGTGCAAAAGATGTGGGTGCCACTTACATCATACGTCCATGCTACCCCCAGCATGGCGAGATTTCCGTACCCTTGAACCTTTACATGACGAGTGTAAGCAATAGTTAATGTGGTATTGAATAGGACAGCTCGGAGCACTGGTACCAGACTTGTGTTGCGGTTTTCCTATTCAATATTACAAGTTGCAATTAGACAATTACAGTGACTTCAATAAAGAATAAAAGACTTGTGAATAGCAGTTAAAGATATGCCTTTTAAATATATACAGCGCTAGTTTCATGGGTTGTGGATAAATTTCTAGGGGAATAGTATATATATAGTATACGGGGATAGAGTCGGCAACGTGCTTGCGATGCTTCCGGAGTTGCAGGCGTCTATAAACTACGGTTATCACTTACCATCAGGTGAACCGTACGCTTGTTTGCCTACTAGTTGTATAAAAAAAGAATTATCCTTGAAATAAGTTATGAGGAGACTTTAAGGGCCCAATAATTTGTCAAATACATTTTTGTCAAATCATTTGATTGTGTGCGAGCTAGTTTGATGTGTTTGTTATATGAAAACATGAAGTTTGACAAACAAATTTGACAAATTATTTGATCGTTTACAGGGCCCTTAACAACAGAAGATAGAATAGACCATTAGGACCTGTTCCTCCTTAATTAACTACAACTTTTAGATTTGTATCTGCAAATAGAAATATCTCAATAAGTGAGTGAAATTGATTGTAAAAAAAAAATATCGAAAGATCTTTATCTGTTGAAACCACCATCTGTCAAATAAATTTATCCCCAACCGGTGAAATGGGCTCATATTCAGTAGGAAAGTAAATTCTATTTTATATTTAGATTAAGACCTATAAATGTTTAAAGTATTCTCACTGTGTATAATGTGTAATGTAACATTATGATACGTATACTCTGTAATTATGTATTCATAATATTTGTAAAGGTATTTTAATAAAACAACAGTTTTAACTATAGCTTATATATTTGTAATACACTATAAAAACAACTACGTAAAAGGCTTACACATAGCAACAGTATGATCAACACTACATTTGACCGTCAAGACGTGGGCACCAACACTTATTTTTAACGGAAAATTTTGATCCTTTCCGTGCCCTAAACCTAAACAACAGTGTCTGTTCCTCCCCCACATGTAAAGGTCACCGTTATTAGTTATTGCCGCTAAATGCCCAATCCCACAAGCAACTTTTGTCACCATTGCTTCAGGGTTGAATTCATTCCTTCCAAACAATGGGGGTGGAATCTGTTTAGGGCTCTTAGCATGTTGTACATTAGGACCCAGTCCTAATAAACCGAAACCCCATACAAAAGCGTCACCGTATTCTGTAAATAATAACAGTATATAAATCAAATCTGGTCTTTTTATTCATTATGTAGACTAACAAACATAAATTGTTGTATCAATAATACCAATTAATTGTGTAACTAGAACACCCCATGCAGCTTTCTTACGTAAATGATGAGAATAATATAGAGTTATAGATGAAACTTAGATAGACTAACAATGTCCACTGTGGATTGGCTACATTAATATTGAATTAACATTTCATTATTAGTTAATAACCTAATGCGTATGTATGTATATATTTATGTAATTACGTCATATTATAAATATATTACACAATTTTATAATTACCATTACAAATAAGACAAAAGGAGCCTCCGGCTGCAATGTCCACAATTTTTCCTAATCCTTTAGTAAAGTTGACAAGAGCGTATGACATGTTCACTTGTTGCTGATTCGTGGCCATTGGAACTTGTCCATATTCTGAGTTGCCCCATCCGAAAAGTTCTCCTTTATCTGCAAAACCATGATTTTTTTGCTTGAATGTGAGCTTCCGTCTGATCAAAAGTATGTTAGCAATTCACATTTACTCCATTATATTATAAATGTTAATATTTTTTTTGTGTTGAGGGATAAGGGGAATTTGTTTAAAATTATAGTTCTTTACATGCAGTTTTAGTTTACATAACTTTAATATAAACCACAAAAGTCATTTAAGTACAGCATCACATAATGAAAAACATTTTAGAATAAAAGTGTGTAGTGTTGTTGTATCAAACAATTTAAAAACGTTAACTTTAAAGATTATTTAAAAAAAAAATTTAAATACTTATTTTTATCTCTTATAAAACGTTTTACTTAATATTAACTTACTACAAAAATATTGTACTTACCATTCAAAGCAAGCACACAGTCACCGGTAGATGCAACTTTAACAATCTTTTCACTGGTAATGTCTCCTTTTACAGCGGCAGGGTGGCCTTGATTATCATATTTACCAAGACCTGTCTGTCCGTCCGCTCCCCACCCACACGAGTATACTTTACCTGATTCTGTTATAAATAGACTGGAAATAACAAACATTTATATATAGTTTATAAATAAAAATTTAATATATACATTTGCTTACTAATAATACAAATTTTTTCAGTTTTTTCTTAAGGAATTATGACAAAATATTTTTTTTAATTACATATATTTTCAAGACTTTTAACATTACATTACTGTATAATTGTTTTGCAAAACATTTATTGTGTCATAAAAATTTAAAATAATAAACATTATTTTTTTATTATTTTAAATTAACAAATATCAAATAATACACATTCAAAATATATCTTTTTATTTGGTTTTAAAGAAAAAAAAAATCCATATTAAAAAAATGGGAAAAAAAGATTCAAAAAGATTTTTTTAATTGTTTTGTCAAAGATAACATAAGCAACACTAGAAAATCCAATATAAAATTATAAACCGAATTTCTTACTTTTTTTTTACTAAATTTATAGCTTACCTATGATCTTGTCCACAGCAAACATCGATAATTTTTTCTTTTCCTAAGCTTTTGATATTATGGGATGCCATGCTCCCTCTGTACTCTTCATTGGGATTTATCTTTCTCCCACACTGTCCGTATGCATTATTACCTAATGTGTATACCCCTTCATTGTCAGTGAGTACGAGAGTATGAGCTCTGCCTGCCGCTAAGCCTGTAATCTATAAAAGCATAACATTTAAATATTTTAACTTATACAAAGTATAAATTATAAAATTACATATCTCAGACTTGACAATTCTTAAACTAGTTTAAACTATAAAACAGACACAGTTTAAGTTGAATTTCAACATTTCTCTCTCATATAGATGTTATAGCTCTATTTCCGACAATGTGTTACAAAACAAAACTCCCTATTCACATTTAATTCCTTTTTTAAAATAAAAAAAAAAAACGAGTGTGCTTTTGACCACACGACTGAAGTAAAACGTCTAAACAATAGGCCTGCACTGTGTCTTAGATATACGAAACGTAACTGGCTATGAGAGAAAGAAAATGTGAACACATCACACCTCGCTCTTGCTCCGTTCTCCTCACCTGATCACACTTTTTTTAACGCTCTTGTGACGCATTCACCAGCTTACTTCCCAAGTCAAGCATGCTTAAAGAAGTTTTACTTCAAAAATGCTAACCTATATTAAGTTAAATACTACTAAAAATTCTTATTTTATAACATTATATTATATTTTTGTTACCTTAGTTTCTAAAGATTTGTATGGTATATAAATAGGTGCTGGGCTGAGCAACATTTCTAAGGGACGTCCAATCCTAGGAGCGTGGTAGCCGATCTGTGAGTCTGTGTTAATACCGGTGCCAAATACTTTGTGTTGTTCACTTGTTTTCACTGATGCAACTGTGAAGCCATACCCACACGCTATTTGTGTCACCTGAAATAATAGAAACATGTATTTTTAATGTAAACAAAGTATATAGTGATTTTTAAATAACTTTGTCTATTAATATAGTTTTAAAATAACCAGGTTTGTTAAATATTTTTTTAAATAAATATGTGATAATAGTTTTATATTTCAAACTGTTTAAAAACAATCAAAACATAAAAAGTATATTTAATTTTCATAAAAAACCATTTCATACTTCATTCTATTATAGCTAGAAAAAAAGAAGTTTTCTTCTAACTGAAATTTATGTATATATTGAAACTTTTTATGTCTTAATAAAAGCAGTGTTTTTCAGCAAAATCTTGTATAAATTTTTAAATTAAGTGCTTACATCAAATCTTTCACAAAAGCTAGATCTCATCGGATACCAGACAAAAGTAAAGTCATTCCTGTAGGATTTCTTGCCGGTCTTCTTCCGTCTCGGCATATGAATACCAAGCGCGCCAGTCTCTGCCAATCCCCAGACATACACTCTTCTGTCGGAACTCTTACTTACTGGATATTGGAAAACTAAAAGTAAATTGAAAATTAATGGCGTTTAATAACAGATATAGTGTAACATTAACATTTTAGTAAATACTTGAATTTTCTTCTGGAGATAACTTGCATAAAAATTAAAACTTTTATAAATAATTTTAAGGTTTAAATAAATACATTTTATAACCCACATAAAACCTATATTAATGGTAAAAAATTTCTAAAAATGGGCAAATAGTCATATTTTATTATTCTTTAACAACAATTTAAAAAAATTTGGGTGTGCTGGAAGAAATCTCATAAAGGGTATGTAAGTTTTGTACGTATGATAAATTGTTAAATAAAATCTATACTAATATAATAAAGCTGAAGAGTTTGTTTGTTTGATTGTTTGTTTGTTTGTTTGAACGCGCTAATCTCAGGATCTACTGGTCCGATTTGAAAAATTCTTTCAGTGTTAGATAGCCCATTTATCGAGGAAGGCTATAGGCTATATATCATCATGCTAAGGCCAACAGGAGCGGAGTCCACGCCGACGAAGTCGCGCGCAGAAGCTAGTAAGAAATAAAAGGATAAAATAGTTATAAATTAGTTTACTTGGTAGTTTTTCTTCTTCATTAGGATCATGGATTTTCTTTTTAGTAGTAGCGGAACGACTAAATAATAAATTAGGACATCTACGCTGCACAAGTGACTTTAATGTATTCATTTTATTATTTCATATGCTTCTAATAACTAATTGTAGTTTATTGTTTATGTTACTCAATAAAACCATTTTTCAATTGTGTTTTTTTTTTCACATATTTCAATTTTTCAAAAGGATTTTGATTTTGACTTCTTTGACTTTTTCATTGGAGTTGCAAGCTTTGAAAATATTTTACAATCGAATAATCGTACAAGCAGTAAAGCATGGATACACACTTACAGGCTACAGCTACAGGTAGCGGAAAACGTATTTTGAAACATTTAAAGATAACGGATAGAAATATCTAACAGGTCAAATCAATTTAAATGAAATTATTAACTAAAAAAAAAACAATCACAAACTTTTATATTGCTGTGTGGCTACGGCAAAGAATTTAGCCTCCCCCTCTCTTCCCGTGGGTGTCGTAAGAGGCGACTAAGGGATAACACAGTTCCACTACCACCTTGGAACTTAAAAGCCGACCGATGGCGGGATATCCATCCAACTGCTGGCTTTGAAATACACAGGCCGAAGACGGGCAGCAGCCCGTGTTTTTTTTTTTTTTCTATTACAATTGTTTAGTGTATTTGGGACATAAAAAGGTAAGTTTTCACCCCCTACCACTTCCTGACCTCAGATCGACCGTAATTTATTTTTCCTATCATTTTCGTTGTACACACTTTCTTTTCCAATGTATTTCATCCTATTATAATTGTCTTTGGTTTTTGCCATTTTTAAAGGCTAAAAGTACTTGTCTATAAGCCTTTTTAAGGTTTTTAATGAATTTCACTTTCTAATATAGTGCACAATCAATTTAAGTAAATGTAAAGTATGTATACACTTATGTAAAGCTTGATATTAGTTTTAAACAAAAAAATAAAGAAAAACAATTTGGTAATTTTTAAAAAAAAAAAACGCACGTTTGACCTTAGCATGAAGTATGTCGAAAAATCAAAAATAATTTATATTTTAATAGCCTAAGAGGATTTTAAGCGCAATTGTGCGATTATGGAGATATCATCATTTATGATGTCGACTCCATACAAATTTTTTTGAAAAAAATTCTAAGTGCGCTGTTTACGATTATAAACCTGAAAGTTCATTATATAAGGCATATAGCAGTTATTCTCAATGGCATTCAAGCAAAAAAAGCGTCACTTGAAAAAATAAATTTGAATGTCTATGAAACGCGAATTTCAGCCCACTGTGCGACGGTAAGCAGTTACCCTGTGCAGTTACCATAGCCTCGCCATAGCCTATAGACGTTTGCAACACCAGAGTCCAGAAGCATTGCCAGCCCTACTCCTGATGCTCCCCAGTAGGTAACTCTAACCACCTTACTCATACAAAAATACCTGAGAGTTATAGGGTGTTATTAAACTGTAATCGGATCCAGATTTTGAGCAGGATATTCCATGCTGTGCCCTACCTCAATAATTGTTTTATTACATTAGTAGAACGAAAACTACTACAATGTGATAATAATCTTTATATAGCACGATGGGCTTCAGTGCTAAAAAAAATGTAGCAAGGCAAATTGTAGTTTAAAATATACATATAATAATTTAGGGGTTCTGAAATATCTATAGTGGATAGTTTAATGTGAAATTCTTAAGGGTCAAGAGAGGCGAGAATAACACCATAAACCACAAGCCTTCACTTTATATTTATTATTTATAAGGCATATACCCAGCGTAAACGGCTTCTATCGATTAGACTAAGATGTTGATATAAATGAAAATAACGAAGGCCATAAACACATTATATTATATTAACCATAATGTCTACAACAGAACAGAATTATTTTATCTTCGACAGAAGATTGGCGCGAAACTGTGTGTTCTGGAACAGAGCTTTGATGAGACTTCTCAGTTCGTCTACATTAAAATGCACGGCTAGTGGTCCTGTTCCGTCGTTCCAGTGATTCTCTATGTCTTTTAGAGAACCGCCGAGTACGAAAATTAATTCTTGCAGTTTGATCCACGATTTAACGTATGTCTCGACATCTGATGTATTCTGAGAACAAAAAAAAAACAATTTTATTTTTTAACACTAAAGTATTATTAATGACGGATATTATGCTATAACTAATATTTTCCATTATAATTAAACATTCCTCTTTTTGAACTTAAATAGAAAAATCTTTACATAGTTATAGAATAATATTTATTGTTGAAAAATATACATACTTGGAACAATTGAGGCGCCTTTTGTACAACAAGGGTGTACATTTCAGTGAGCTGTGTTGCCATCTCCATCGATATATCTTCAACGGTACACACGCGGTGTATCAGCTCATCCACGAACATATTGACCAGTGTTGCCATCAATCTTAAAGGAGATAAAAAAATTACATGAAAAAAAATTTGTTAGGTGATTAAACAAATTAAAGACAAAAAAATACAAAACAAATTAGTAAGCTTGTAATTACAATCTAGTTTTTACATAATCAACTACATTACGTTATAACAGTGTTTTTCAACCTTTTTCATGATGCGACCCCCCTGGTATGAAAAAATATTTCGCGACCCCCAAACCTTCGCCTTTTGAAGTGAAACTTCTTTAGGCGCATGAGGGGTAAAATTTGAGGGACCGGTAACGCGGCAGCGTCATGACGGTCAGTACTTGGATGGGTGACCACCTGGTAACACCGCAACGTTGGCTTTTTGTTTTTTTTTAACATTTTTTTTGTATTTTAAATTCGTTTTATTGAATTATACTTTTTTCTATTAGTTTGCCAAAGAAGTTTCACTTCTGACATGTGTACTTTGTACGCACGCAATTTTTTTATCATGTATGTATGTGTATAAGGCGAGATGAAAATGTTGTGTCAATGCAAAAGACAAAATACATGGCTTTACAAAAAAAGTAGACTTGTGGTCGTCGTCTATCAAAATAGCTTCGATTCATTTTCGCCGACACAACTTTAACTGAAGAAGTCGGATGTGACATAAACATCAAGGCTATATACCTGGTATGAAAATGGTGTTAGATAATTTGAAAGAAGAATTGTGTCATTATTTCTCAGTGCAAGATACATTTGAAGAACACTGGGCAGAGGTGGTTTTTTTTCATGTAACTAGATCGGCAAACAAGCGTAGATACTGCTCACCTGATGGTAAGCGATTAGCGTAGCTTATAGACGCCTGCAACACCAGAAGCATCGCAAGCGCGTTGCCAACCCTACCCCCAACGGTAAGTTTCACAAAAAAGTTTACAGGAAATAAAAGATGCGAAATTTTATTCTCTACAAAAGAGGTCTGAATAACTTTTGCCTTAAAGCGAATAGTTTTCGAGATATCGGCCAAAAACTTGTCTTTAAGATTGCGATCGAAGCTCCACCTAGATCTGTCAGCATTGTGTTTTTATGGTCAGTAAGTGACCCTTAACCTAAAAAAAAAAAATTGGATCAGAAATTTAGTGCGAGGTTAAATGCTTTATTTACTGGCCTAAAGCAGAATACCCGGAATTGACAACTGAGGCTTGGAAGTCTTTGATTTCATTTGCCATGCACCTCGTACTTAAGTGAGTTGACATTTTCATCAATGGCCAAAATAAAAAGTAAGCAAAGAAATCACTTAAATTTGGAAAACGATTTAATTCTATGTGTAGCAACAGATCCACGATGGGAGAAATTGGTTAAAAACAAGCACAACCTTCGCAATAACATGAATCGTAAGATTTTTTGTTGATTTGTTTGTACTAACAAAAAAAATGTTTGAGTATAATTATCCTTTTGTTAAAATTCTCTTACTTAATAAATCAATGTTTTTAATCTTTATTTTTTTCTTACTGAAGTTCTCTCGACCTCTGACGACCCCCTACAGAAGCTTCGCGACCCCCCAGGGGGTCGCGACCCACAGGTTGAAAAACACTGCGTTATAATATTGATTTTCATAATTTTAAATGAAAAAAATCAATTTTTATTAAACGAAATTTGCTGAACTAGATAAAAACGTGAAAAAATATATACATATCTTACTTCGTAAACACGTTAGATGGGAATACCCCGATCCATACATTCTTCAATAGCTGCAACTGCCTGAGACACTGCCTTACGGCCGCTTCTGCATTCTCACCTAAGACGTCTTTTACTACGATGCAGTTCAAATCTAAACGTTACAAAATAATAAACATTAACATGGTATTTTATAATATAATCATATTTAAGTCAAGGAAATAATGAAGTATCAAGTATTGAATCAAGCTAACTTCTAGTTAGGCCATCATATCGAAGATTTACTGCATGATGCCCTAATAAGTAGTCAAATTGACTAATTACAAACATGGTAAATACTTATAAATCATAGTATTATACATACCCGAAGAACGAATATTGTCTAATATTTGTTTTCTCTGTTGCTGCATGTGCATCGTCAGGTGTTTGTATCCCAACTCCCTTAGCTTTTGTACTAAGTCCAAAAATCCTATCGAGTAATCTAACTCCCTGTCGTCCATCAGAGATAACCATTTATCACCTAACGTCTGTAGATTGTGTGCGAGATACATACAATTATTGTGGAACAATGCTAAAAAAGGAAAATGCTAAAATGAGTGTCTTCAAATTCAATAACTATTTCTCATATTATTATAAATCTGGTTGTGCAGTAGGAACATATTTTGGCTGTAATCCTCTCTCCTAAGTAAATGTAGCAAATTTTAATAAGTATCAAGAGCCGCTCATAGAATGTATTAATATCATACCAAGTTTCAGTCAAATTCAGAGAGATAAAAAAAATTTTGGTTTCGTTATTTGAAAATTTCTCTCAAAAAAATACTACTTACTACTAAATAATTTGAAGTGCAACATACCAATTTATTGCCATTCGTCTAGATATTAAAAGAAGTGTATTTTACAGTCAAACATTTATTTTATTTTATTTTTATTTATTTATTTATACAAAAGTATTATTTATACTAAAAGAACAATATATCTCTGGCCCCCACACTAGGATTCCCTGTGTCGTGGGGTCATCATGGGGATCATAGTTTTCAATGAAGAACTTTCATCATGAATAAAAACAAGATAGCCAATTAAATATACCAAACTTTATATAAATAATTATTATTAAGAGATACCTACCAACATATTGCGGTATTGTCTGCAGATAATTTTCATGACTATATGGGACCACCGCATCGTACAATTCGAATATGAGCCTCACGGTATAATACATTTTCTTACAAACAACATCAGAACACTGCGCAGCTTGCTCCATTATCAAGTAGACCAGATCGAGCAACTCCCGAGCGGTTTTCGATATCATACACCTCGGAAAGTAGAACAAACTTTTTGGTATTGTCTTCCCAAACGTATCAAGTGCCTCCTCCGTGTAACTGTCCACTGAATAATTTTCGGGATTCATTTGCTCATCTGGTATCTTTTCGACTCCTATAGACATTGTGATACTTAAATCTTTGAGCATAATACTTCGCGCAGTTTCTAAGAAGTACTGACTTGATCTGTGCGAAAACAGAACATCAATATTGTCCATATACTTCAATAGCGTCAGACCTTTTTCGGGGAATAAATGGATAGCTGTTAGAAAATGTTGAAAATCTTGTATATCAGATGTTACTTTATCGTAACATTGCAAGTCGTTGATATTATTTGGTATCGTATTTACTAGACAATCGTTAACCATCATTTCACAAAACTCCGCGTTTATCAACTGTCCGAATATTTTCATAAGTGTTTTATTTTCAGAATATTTCATGTTGAATTTGTTATCGATGAACTGAAACAATAACTTCATATTTGCTATTACGACATTGTACGGAGGATTGAAATTAGTTCTATAAATGATCGTTATTGTTGCTGTTTCTTCAGTAGCTGAATAAATCGAACATTCGTGTTTCAGTATTGCTGTTAAAACTTCGTCCTTAAGGAACCCGACAAATGCTGAAATTTTTCTAACCAGTTTTTGGGTATTATCTAGTGCAATTAAAACATCTTTACAATTTTCAGATTCATCTAATAATATATTCATTGTGATAATTGTTTTACGATTTTCAGGATTTATATTGAACGATACCAGTTTTTCCCATTCCTCGTTCAGGTCGTGCAAAAGAGCATCCAAA
This sequence comes from Melitaea athalia, assembly GCA_905220545.2. Taxonomy (NCBI): domain Eukaryota; kingdom Metazoa; phylum Arthropoda; class Insecta; order Lepidoptera; family Nymphalidae; genus Melitaea; species Melitaea athalia. The sequence goes on along the minus strand of HG992178.1, from coordinate 3,104,541 downwards.
ATTAACTGGGCTGTATTTTTGGTATTTGCATAAAGTTCTAATTGCTGAAAACCATTAGTAGGCGTCTCTATGAACTGCATTAATTCGTCAATTGCTTCGATAGCTCTAGAAAAACTCTGCGCTTCCCTACCTTCTTCGAACTGTTTAATGTATTTACTGCATTTTATAACATCAGCTACAATGTCCAAAGCAAAATTAACTGATTGTAATTCTTTGGCAATTTTATCGTGACTCTCAAGAGACTTAATAATTTCTACCATAGTTTCTTCTTCTATTTCTTGTTTAAAAGTCTCCATTTCGTCGACGAGGGCTTGGCTTTCGATGCGTAACTCATCGCTCTCGGCTGATATAGATTCTATATCATAATCACAATTATCTACGAATTTCCTTACATCTACTTTTAGTTGATCTATTTCTTTTATTATTAGTGGCATTATTTCGTGAGGATTCCATGTTGATTCATTGGTGTTTATAATACTTTCAACGTCGTATTCTTCCGCCATCTTAGCACTTTCTTTTTGATCTGTCTTTTTTGATAGGAAGTTCTGGTTTGCGTTCGTTCTTTTGAGGTTTATATGGGTTTCGATGAGCACTGCTTGTGTAATATCTATTGGAGCCTACGGCATGCCTAAGAGTATTGACTAGAAAACGTTTGTTTGTTTTTTGCTGAGGGGCTTTTATCCAACCTGATGGACCAACTATTTCAGCTCTTGCAGCACCTTGCACTGCTTCCCGTAATAGCTCTTCGACCGCCAACCTAAGTATAAGTATAATTATAATTAATTAATAAAATTTAATATAATATCCACTGTTTCTTATCAAAATATTTCATTATGGAATATAATGCAATTACTCAATCAAAATGAAAAAATGTATACATAATATTATAATTTATGAATATAATAATTCTCTGCATGATCAGAAAAACTTAATAATATAAATAAATACAGATATTTTTTTGTTTTAATATGATTTTAAACTTTCACAGTAACTATGAACACTTTTGTCTCTTTATACTCTATGGATTTACCGTGATTGTTATTTTGAAAAGTAAATGGAGTTCCAAAACAAAGATGGCAGTGAGTCCTGTAGAATTAAAAAAAATTTAAGTAACAAAATTATTGTTGTTGTTTAATACTCCTTTCAAATTATAACCTTTTTAGCATAAATTAACATTTTGGATCATACTATCATCATATAAGCTGCAACCATTATCATTGAGCACCAGTTTCTTTTTCAAAAGTAATTAACTCTTTTCATACTTTACTACTTACGACCCTATATAAATAGGATAAGGGCGGGGAGATGATGATGAGATAATGACTGTGACTAGTAAAACCCATCGAATTTAGTTTTATTTTTATTAAATTAGTTGTTCAAAGAAGATTTTCCAAATCATTATACATTTTATTATAGTTAAACAAAAATAGACTTTTAGACTACCGCCCTCTTCCCCATACCCAAATATCAAGTGTATTTTTGTGTGCAAAGTATATTGAAATCTTCGGAATATTATTTTCAAATACTCTGAAAAAATAATATATATAGTCTAGTATAAATAGTATAAATAGTCTGATTAAATGGAAGATTAAGCATTGATACAAATTATCAGACAGTAAGATTGCAGATTACTTCTTGTTTATTTATTTATTTATTTTTTGGTTTAGAATTCACACGTTCAATTAAAAATAAAATTATGTAACATCTCATAATAACCCTCCCTCTCCTTGTTTCGTGATTCATTCCAAACCTCTCCCCCCAACTATTGCACCTCACGTGATTATTGGAAAACCCCTAAGAGTTAAAAACATTATATATTTATATTTAGTAAAAGGCTTATACTTAAACATAACAAATGCAATGTTTATTAGTTAATACAATTAGTAAAATATTAATATATTAAATCTCATTTTGAGGTAAGTAGTGCACAATTAAAATTGATACTGATACAATTTAAATTGAAGTATTACATACAATACAATACAATCAATATTGATAGGTACAATTTATATTCAAAAAGTCTAATTTTAACTACAAGTGAAAATAAGTTAAAGAACTCTACTTAATTATTGTCAATTTCTCCTTTAAAATATTTTAAAATTTATGTTTATATATTTATAAGTTAATAATACAAAAAATATTTAATACATCGTAACAAAATAATTTATGCCTGACATTCAAATTAAACAGAGAAAACTAAGAGAAATAAAGCAAGCAAGTAGGTATTTCATTTCGTTAAAATATGTAACAATGAAATACAACCAACAGTTACTTTAATATCATAATAGAAAACAACAGGTCAGACAAATAAAACATCTCGTAATAATGTATTAAAAATTAAGCGTACTTCTCTAGAGCCTCGTCATCTAGTGGTTCTTTAGCGGGTTCTTTGCTAACATCTTCTTTATCGGTCATAGTTTAACTAATTTTATAGCTCACTAATTACCTTCTGAGTAAGTAAACACCGAATTAATTAATGGTAAAAGGCATTTTCCGAAAATTTATTTTCAGTAAAAATCAAATTCAATACAATCTACTTAAGAATTGACAACTTAGGGATGTGAAAAAATAATCGATTTTTATTTAAATCGATTATTTTTTCCTAAAAATCGATTATTTATAATCGATTTTTGTTTTAATATTAATCGATTTTTAATAAATCGATTATATAAATTACGCGTTTAAATCGATTTTTATAAACAGTGCCATCTATGCGATGGATGAAAAAAAAATGAAGTAAGTTTCGATTTTATATACAGCGCTATCTATGCGGCGGATGGAACAACTCAAAGTAAATTCATTATTACTTAAAACGACGCCAATTTGTTCTATGTACCTATACGTGTAGTGTAGTTTCAGCACTTTCAGTGTAGTTGAATGTGAATAAAAATGTCTTCTAACCGTAAAACACCAAAAAAATGTTTATTGTTAAATCTGAAAGTTTAACGAAAGATTTGTTTTATATTTTGGTTATTGAGACCACAGCGTAGTCGTTTAGTTTTTAAAGTGAAACTTCTTTAGGCGCATAAGGGGTAAAATTTGAGCGACCGGTAACGCGGCAGCGTCATGACGTTTAGTACTTGAATGAGTGACCGTCTGTTTTTTTTTCAACTAGTTTTTTTGTATTTTAAATTCGTTCTTTTTAATTAGATTTTTTTATTATGTTTTAATTTATTTTTTTTAATTAGTTTGCCAAAGAAGTTTCACTTCTGACATGTGTACTTTGTACGCACGCAATTTTATTTAATTATCGTTTTGTTTAAATTATTTTATCTTAAAATATTTATGCCAATTTTTTGAAGTGAAACTTCCTTAGGCGCAATGGGGGGTAAAATTTGAGCTACCAGTAATGCGGCAGCGTCATGACGTTCAGTACTTGGATGGGTGACCGCCTGGGAAAACCGCGTGACGTTAGCTTTTTGTCTCTTTTTTTTAACTACTTTTTTGTATTTTAAATTAGTTTTTTTATTGGTTTTTTTTTTAAATTAGCTTTCCAAAGAAGTTTCACTTCAGACATATTGTGTACTTTGTACACACGCAATTTTTTTATTTCATTTTTATTTTAGTTTTTGAGACAATAAGGTTGTCATTTTGTTGGGATGCTCATCATTTTATTTTTATTACAGTAAAACGTTTAATGGTACTGAAAATTTGTATTAATAATGATATTTGGTTTCCTTATTCCTTACCTTGAAAGTTTAAAGGAACTTTCACTTTGATTTTTAGTTTTGAATTGGTTATTTTTTTAAAGAATACTTTTTATTTGATTTTTAATCTGATATATTGATAATATGAATTTTATTGGAATATGAAAAGCACGCAGAATGAGGATCAGTAAAGTTCTAGCAAATTCAATAGAACTAGTATCCACGTTATTCTCTATGACATAAGAATGATATTTCTTTTTGAATTATCCAAATCGGACAATTACTTACGAAGATATTAAGTTATAAACATTAAGCCGTTCCTGCCGCTACGTCAGTGTACGCGGGATGCGTGTGACGTCACTCGGACGTTCCATGCCAGTTAGCCCATAGTAGCGACAAGCTGCGATGGTGTTTTCATTTAAACTATCTGTCCTACAAAAAATTTGTAAGGACATAATTTGTAGCAAATTGCTTTGCCTACAAATATGTTCATATAACTTTGCCGAAATTTAAAAATTAAAGAAGTTATAAGCAAAAAAGTGAGAAAGATAAATAAGATAAAGATAAATATACTTTATTGTGCATTAACATACAAAGGTATACAAAAAAAAATAAAACTTACAAACTAATATTATGCACAAAGGCGGTCTTATCGCTAGGCAGGCGATTTCTACCAGACAACCTTGAGAAAATTTTTATAGAAATTTTCTTTATTGCTCTATAACTTTTTTTTTATACATTTCACAAAAAAAATACCTCAGACCAATCTTGTAGATGGTTTTTTGAGGAAAATTTTTCTCTACAATTTTTTGAATTTCATTCATTTCAAACGCTGTTACAGCGCTCCAAAGAAGACCGGGTTCGTCAATGCTCATGAGAATCCGGTCAAAACGAAATGCTTAACTTAGTTTTATGATCCTTTTTTATTGTAAATATACTCTTAATTTTTTTTTGTTAAATCCCTGCCTACAACTTCACTTATTCATTGGCATAAGCTGTCTGTGGGGTAGGCCTACTGGGAATACCACGTTAAAAAATATGATTTATGAGATATTTGATTACCTAAGTAGATACATTCGAAGAAGATTAAGAGAAGTCAACGCATTTTTGGAAAACATTAGTATTTCCGAAACTGGTTGAGACTCAAAAGTACTCTTCTACACATATGACGTATAATGAGGATCAATAAAGTTATAGCAAATTCAATAAAACTAGTATCCACGTTATTCTCTATGATATAAGAATGATATTTCTTTTTGAATTATCCAAATCGGACCATTACTTACGAAGATATTAAGTTATAAACATTATGCCGTTCCTACCGCTACGTCAGTAATAATAATAATAAATAATAAACGTTTCACACTCAACGGCCCCCAGTAGGATTTTCTCCTGTGTCGGGGGTCCGGAAACACACAATACACAACCACAAACGCCCAGACCATGACAAACATCTGTATGGCCAATACAAATTTTTGTCATGTGCGCGGATCGAACCCGCGGCTGCTAGCGCAACAGCTAGTGCTGTGACCGCGTCGTCATGTAAGCGGGATCAGTGTATGCGGGATGCGTGTGGCACCACTCCGACTCATAAAACTCACTCCAGATCATAAAACTAAGTTAAACATTTCGGTTTGACCGGATTCTCATGAGCATTGACGAACCCGGTCAACTTTGGAGCGCTGTAACAGCGTTTTAAATGAATGAAATTCAAAAAATTGTAGAGAAAAATTTTCCTCAAAAAACCATCTACAAGACTGGTCAGAGGTATTTTTTTGTGAAATGTATAAAAAAAAGTTATAGAGCAAAAAAAGAAAATCTTTATAGAAATTTTATCACTTTTTTGCTTATAACTTCTTTAATTTTTAAATTTCGGCAAAAAGTTATATGAACATATTTGTAGGCAAAGCAATTTGCTACAAATTATGTCCTTACAAATTTTTTGTAGGACAGATAGTTTAAATGAAAACACCATCGCAGCTTGTCGCTACTATGGGCTAACTGGCATGGAACGTCCGAGTGACGTCACAGCCTTCCGCGCCGGCCGGTTAGTAAACTCCGCTAGTAATTTGATCTTAACTTCGTCAATTTTTGTCGTAGAACAAAAATTTTTGCACTGTATGTTAAGGATTTCTTAGTTCTATAAATCTGCATTCTCAACTAAAAACGTTACGGATCCTCATTTTAAATAATAGAAAAATCGATTTTTTTTCGCAAAAATCGATTATTTTTTACTAAAAATCGATTTTTGACAAATCGATTAATATTTAATCAAGAAAAATCGATTTTTATTTAATCGATTTTTTAACATAAATGTCACATCCCTATGACAACTACACTTCGCAGCGTTCAAATAAAATAGATGCCGAAGTAATCAATAATAGTGGGCAGATCTTTAAATAATTGAATATGCCTAACATTCACAATAATTTAGAAGATTTTGTAAAGATGATAGTATAGAAGTAAACATATTTTGTCATATTAGCTTATCAAGGGAATTGATACTTGATACGAATACTACAACATCTGAACGCACCCTTAACTGTTCGAACGATTATCTGGCAATGATTTGAACGCGTGGAGTGAAACGTCAGCCACGTAAATTGGAGAGGTGTCAATGTTCGTTTAACATTTCACTATCTTCGGCGCTGAAACTTGTAATATTTTCGCATTATATTAGTTAACTATAAGGTATCACAAACAAAATATTACATATCTTTAATTATTTTGTGTAATTATCTTTTTACAAGTGTTTTTAAAGATGTTTTATTCGTATTTTCATTCATATTTTCGTCGATCATACTCATATTTGTGCTATATTTCTATGCGGATACATTTATCATCAAATGTTTATTTTTCAGACACAATGGGCCTGAAATTGCTAGCATTAGTTGTTTTAATTGCTGCGGCTGTCACAGCAGACGAGGAACCTTCCGTTGCAAGGCTTCTAGTGTCGAAACAAGTATTAAACAAATACCTAGTAGAGAAATTGGATATCCTAGTTAAATACACATTATTTAACGTGGGAACAGCTCCAGCGGTGGATGTGAAGCTTGTCGACAATGGATTCCACCCAGAAGTGTTCCAAGTGGTCGGAGGTCAACTTACGGCTCATTTTGACCGTATAGCTCCTCAGACCAATGTGTCTCACGTCGTCACTGTCAGATCCAACAGATTTGGATACTTCAACTTTACATCTGCTGAAGTCACATACAAGAAAAGTGAAGATGCCACTGAGGTACAAATTTTTCTTTTTTTGCACATCTTAAAAGTGAAGTGAAAGTAATTTATTACAATGAGCTACTTGTGTTATAGATTAGTTTTTCTTGTTAACTTTAAATTTATTTGTGTTAATTATTTTTGAGCAACTTTTTGTATCATTTAATTGTTATTAATCTCTTGCTCGTCAGTTTGGATTGGATTTTATTAAATTGAAATTATACTAATTGTTGTTATTATGAACGTAAAGTAATATAAAGTAAATGACTTTTAAACAATTTAAAAAGAGATTTACTTTCTAAATATTATCAAATATACTCAAATGGAATAATCCTTTAAAATCACATAAATGTGTAAAAGAAAGTGAGTTGAAATAAGTTTGTAACTAATAATAATTGTGTATTAAAATATTAATTTATTATTATATATCGCTATTAGAGATTAAAAAAATATTGTAAATAAATAAAAAATAAGTTGTATGATGCATTATGTAGAAGTGAATTATGGTACTTTAAAAACATTTAATAGGTGATAATTATATTTTAATGTTCTCACGGGGATTAACGCGAACAGAAATTTTTGGTAAAATACATTACCCGGTGTAACCTTGCCGAAACGTCAGGCCCCAAGGTAATGTATTTTACCAAAATTGTTTGTTCGCGTTAATCCCCGTGAGAACATTAAAATATAATGATGCAACGCGAAAGTTTAAAAGTAGTTATAGGTGATAATTACTTATTAATTAAACACTGCTATAACATTTATTTTAATGTTCCAGATCCAATATTCAATCAGCAGTGCCCCGGGAGAAGGCACCATTGTGGCTTTCAAGGATTACGATCGTAAATTCTCATCACACGTCTTAGACTGGGCGGCGTTCATCGTCATGACTCTACCGTCACTCGCTATTCCCTTCGCTCTATGGTACTCATCAAAGAGCAAATATGAGAAATTATCAAAGCCCAAAAAGACTAATTAGTTAAGTTAGATTGTAGTAAACTATTTTGATGAATTTGTTTGTTTTACCGAAATTTTAAAAAAATCTTTTGTACAGAACCAGCTATATTGTTACCCATAATAATTAATGACAGAATAATAGAACATTTCTAAAGAGGTTTTCTATGTATGTTTGTGAACAAGCTGTGAAGGATATCATTTATCATTTATTTTTGTTCATCCATCCCATTTTAAGTTGTTATTAATTTATATGAACAATAAAAAATTATTTAGTCTAAATTATTATTTTATTTTGACACATTCACATTTTTTTTATTTGTGTTCTTTTGAACGGCGTGAAAATTAATATAATATATTATATATATTTTTTTATTTTTAAATAAACCTTTTATTTAACTAAACCAATTCATGTTTCTTCTTCTTTTCTCTAATATGATTGATTGAGAGCAGGTTTTGCTTGAATGGAATGTCTACGCTTTTATTTTTATTTTTTTGTATACATAGTTCTTTAGGAATTGGAAGCAGATAAGTTTGCCACTAATAAGCTAAGACAAGTACAAAAAGTGATCCGATCTTGACCATTCATATAAACAGAGCAGTTTAAAAATATACCCAGTCAATTAAAAGTACAACCCAACGAACTAATAATCTAATTTTTAAGCGACTTCCAAAAAGGGAGGAGGTTCTCAATTTAATTTTTTTTTAATGTATGTTACTTCAGAACTTTTGACTGGTTGGACCGATTTCGATGATTTTTTTTTTAATTGAGATCTGAAAAGTACGTTAAGTAAGTAGTTTGGGTAATCTTTGATTTAACGCGTATTTACTTCATTATTTTTTTTGAAGTCGGCTTTTTTCGTTTGCGAGCAAAAATAATTACCTTGCAATGTATCTATGCATTAGGTTATTTGTCAGGTGGCCTGAAATCCACAAGTTGATATTCACAAAGTCGAGGCAATGTGATAAGGAAGTTCGAGTTATAATTATGTATTCCACCCTGAGCATTATTTATAAAATGCTATTGATTTCTTGGTTCATAACATCTATCTATAAGAAATAATGTTATACAAAAACATATAAATGTTGCAAGAATAGTTGTTTCTGCTGCAAGAAAAGTTGTTTCTACTGCAAGAATAGTTGTTTCTGCTGCAAGAATAGTTGTTTCTACTGCAAGGGTAGTTGTTTCTGCTGCAAGAATAGTTAATTTGCTGTGCAATTAAAATATTTGATATGAAAATACTTTAATTGCGTATAAGCAACTACTGATGTTATTTTTCGAAATATTTGAAATGTTAAATTTGATGATCAATTAATTGGTTTACTTGCCGAGAAATAATATATTTAATGTAAAAATGATTTGTTTGATAGACATATAATGCTGAATGATAAGTTTTTTGATGTGAAATTAAAAATATCCCTAAAGAATAATGCATTAACCCGGGTTAATGCATATTCTTTAGGGTTATTTTAGCGCCTTGCGTGTTTGTATGATCACGGCTAAGGGGGTGTTCAAGTATTACGTAACGCAATTACGTAACGGGGAGGGGCGGGGGTCTTGTAAAACGTTACGATGCGTTACATGGGCGGGAGGGGGGTCTCGAACAACGTGTTACGTAAAATTGTTTTTTATCGAAATAAAAAAAAACTGGGGTATTAAAATCTCTTAAGTTGGCAACCCTTTTTGTTTATACCCCTTTTTGTATATACCTACATATATAATATAGTCTGTCTAATGAAAGATGGATGATACTGAAAAAACGCGGCATATTTAAAAATACCACACCCTGGAAACTTCAAAGACGCGCCATCAAAAATTGTTTTTTTTTTGTTTTTTTTTTAAATAATTTTTTTAGAAAAAAAATCAATTTATATAATTTAATAGTAATATTGTCCTACAAATTGCGTCGTACGTTATCCCGGTCCTACGCTCACTGCTGCTCTATCCCCTGCTATCTCTGTTAGCTACCACAATCGAGAGGTTTCGTAGAGGAATTTTTTGTTCGTATCATCAAAATGAAGCTACTCCCGGAAAATTAGCTTGATACTAATCAGGTGAAAAAAATGTACTAGGGGTCCCTAGGGGGCGTTCAAGTATTACGTAACGCAAATTTTAAAGATTTTTGAACCCCATGTAAAGCGCCGTAACGTTTTCCTGTACCCCCCCCCCCCCCCACTCCATAAACGTTACGTAACACCCAACTGACCATTTTTACCACATTTTTACCCAAATTTTACAACTTTGTTGCGCAAACTAACCGGAAAGTCTCTTAATTACTTTTGTTATTGTTTTAATCGCGTTTGTGGTAGTAATAAATAAATAAAACAGTATACCTAGATTTTTAATCAAACAAAAAACAATGTTACGTAACGCGTTGTTCGAAACCGCCCTCCCTCCCCTGTAACGCATCGTAACGTTTGACAAGACCCCCCCTCCCCCAAATTAGCGTTACGTAATACTTGGACGCCCCCTACCTATTATTAACAATGTAACAAAGCACAAGTCTGCACAAGTGATTATGTTGATTTGGATCTGGCAATTACCTACATTGAACAGACTGAACAGTAAGGAAGTAAAAAATTCATTTTTTCAAAATAACTTAGTAGATACCTATTATCATCATTTTAGTTCACTTCCAAAATACTAAAGTAAAATGAAATTAAAAGAATCAAATTTTTTTAAGTAGTAACTGAACTAACAGTTAGGTACTGTAAATATTACCATATTTACAGTAGACAGTACCTGTTTGTTCAGTGTTTTCATATGAACACGCTAGACGCACAGAGAAAAATATAAATTTGTAAAAAATATTTTTGTTCGTTTATTTTTAGCCCTTGGGGTATGACTTATGAAGAATTAATGGAATTATTGGAGAATGATGATATAGGTGACGGTCAAAGCGATTTAAATAAATGCGCCAAAATGGAAGAAGGTTCCGCCGAAGAAGATGAGGAATGAAGAAATTATTGACGATGAAGTTATTCAATTAATTGTATACGAAACAAGAAAATACTGGGTTTAAAAAAATTATAAAGATATAAATATAATTTCAATTTCGAAATTTACCTTTAATTTTACTGCATCAACCTAATGATCACTAACCTAAATTATTTAATAATAATAAATAATAATAAATATCTACACAATACACACACGGTCGTCTGTTCCTAAAGTAAGCAACTTAATGCTTGTGTTAGGTATAGGTAACAGCCGACTGGTCTAGCTCCATATTTTTTTTAGATAAACATACTTATAAATGATACATATATAAATATATAAATGAACTAGCGACCCGCCCCGGCTTCGCACGGGTGCAATGATGATAGATGATACTAAATACTATCAACAATAAAAGATACGTTAGAAACCTCTAGTCTAAAATTATCAGTGTTTTCCTACCATGTTATGCATGTATTATACATAGGTATAAACTTTCTTCTTGAATTACTCTATCTATTTAAAAAAACCGCATCAAAATTCGTTGCGTAGTTTTAGAGATCTAAACAATTAAACATACAGACAGCGGGAAGTGACTTAATTTTATACTATGTAAGATAAAGATGTACTGGTGGTCGAGCGATGCGTCATGCGGGGCAGAGGGGATGGACTCGCCGCGCAGTAGGCATAGCATAGTAGGCGCTTTAGGAACTTTAAATGTTTCGCTGCTAATTGCTTCTAACGACGATATCTCAAAAACTATTCATCTGATTGATATAGTGTGAAGGGCAATTTTAATCTGCATTAAATGTCTAAGCTAACTAACATATTTATATGGATAAGGATTAATACTGAACTAAAGAAAATAGCTATGAAAATAACGTAATGTTTTTAATTAAAAATTTGAACATAAACGTGGTTATTGTAAGTCAACCGTAAGAGATAGAGATATGCTCTCGCGGACTTTTTTGTAGAATTTTTATAGATTTTGAATTCGCTAGTACATTACTAAACTGTATCTTTGCTAGTTTACGCGGCGTTTGCGTGGAAAGCTCCCAGTAGGCGCGATTTTTTACGACTTCTTCAACATTTATCGCCGTAATTCTGCTAATTTACATAAAAGTATACTAAATTATATACACAAACCTTTCTCAAGAATCACTCTAGCTATTAAAAAAAACCGCATCAAAATCCGTTGCGTAGTTTTAAAGATCTAAGCATACATAGGGACATAGGGACAGAGAAAGCGACTTTGTTTTATACTATGTAGTGATATACATATCACACCCAGACTCAGGGTGGGAATCGAACCCACAACCCCCAGAGCAGAAAGCTGGGTCACTACAAACTGCGCCAACGGGCTAGTCAAATTGATTTAAATTGATTTCAGTTTTACGAGACAAATAAAATAACTTATATTATTGTTACGAGTACACAAATTAAAGGAGCTTGCGCCATCTAGCGGGGATCGGAGGAACCACGTTGTGTGCTATACAAACCACTTTGTTACAAAGACAACGTGAAACATCCACTCAATACTAGATGGCGCTAGAAGACTTATATAGGGTGAATGAACTACAGATCGAGTACACGCACGAACATTCTCGAATTGTCTGGGTGTAGGCTCGGCCCGGTATAAAAAGGCCGCTTGAGGCCGAGCGCAGTGAGAGCCGCTTTCGTACTCAGTAGGTTATATATGATGCTATGCGGAAAGAGTAAAATGTCTCTTAGAAATAAGACGACATTATACAAACTCTGCGTTCGTCCTATCATGACCTACGCGAGTCCAGTCTTTGCCCACTGTCGCCCCGCCTATATCCAACGTCTGCAAGCAATGCAGAATCGCTTCCTACGAATGGCCACGGCCTCACCGTGGTACGTACGTAACGTAGATCTCCACAAAGACTTCAAGATCGATTCAATCTCCAAGCATCTCAAAATACTTTCTACAAAGTATTTCGAGAGAGCAAGTCGACACCCTAACCCTCTTGTAGCAGAGGCCTGCATCTACGTAGGTAGAGGAAACTTACAGACTAGACTTAGACGTCCTAAGCACGTCCTGACAGACCCCGACGATAGGATTACCCTTGAAAACACCCCCTTCACAGGGAATACACACACACACCGTCCTCGCCGGCGAAGACGAGGTCCCCCGCGTTAGGTCGGTTCGAACACGCTTAGGCGTATCGACCGTCTATAACTCGTCACAGCGCTCCGCATAGCGCCTCCTCCATTCCGACGACGTTCTAAGCCGAGGTGCGATCTCGCTAGGAGACACCCTTAGGACGAACGTCACCCCCGTGCCCTCCAAAAGGGCCCACATCTTCCTTCGCGGCCGGTGTCTATGTACCCGGCCCCTCTCACCGGTGACGCTGTAAAGGCCAGTAGGGCCAACAGCAACTATCATTTCGAAAAAAAAAAACCGAGCGCAGTGAGTTCAGTTCAGTTTGAGCTAACGACGAAGCGACTTCGAAGTGAATACTAGTGATCAAGAGGTGATACCAGCGGAAACCTACGACATTGGCTACGACCTCGGACATTGTTAGTGCTTAGTGAAGTGTACCTAGTTATAAGTGAGTGTACCTAGTGCTTAGTGTTTTACTTAGTGGCTAGTGCTTAGTGTTTGGACCTAGTACTTTGTGTTGGACCTAGTATTAGTGAATAAAGTCTCTAAAAGAGTCAGCAGGTCTTTCTCTCCAAATCGTTCGAACCCTAACACGTAACATTATAATTAATAATATTATCGGTAATCTTGGGAACCTAATTATTGTCATACTAGCTTCTGCGCGCGACTTCGTCGGCGTGGACTCCGCTCCTATTGGTCTTAGCGTGATGACACATAGTCTATAGCCTTCCTCGATAAATGGGCTATCTAAGACTGAAAGAATTTTTCAAATCGGCCCAGTAGTTCCAGAGATTACCGCGTTCAAACAAACAAACAAACAAACAAACAACCAAACTCTTCAGCTTTATATATTAGTATAGATTTCCATTGATCTTGGGTTCCTAGATATCAATGCAATTTCGCTATAATTTCTTTCAATATTACTAGGTATCCTCTGTGTCGCCCTTTACTAGTCAAGCTAGAGTTAATAAAATATGTTTATCTTACTAGCTAAAATACTTACTAAAAAAATTATAAATTCATTCTGATCTACCAATAGTGTACTGCTAAAATATGATTTATTTTCCGAATAATGAGCTTCTGGATTATTTATTGAGTGAGTTTGAGTCCACCCTGGGGGAAATATTTGTTAGAAAAATCTTAAGATTTTAAGTCTTCGACATAACTCTGCATGAAACGTTTGAAAAAATAAGTCTTTCTAAATCTCTAAAACTGAAAAAGTCAAATATTCTCTGAAACTTCGCACTTTTATCAGAACTCCGTAGTTTCAGAGAATTTCGGGTTTTTAAAGTATTTATTTATTTTATTATTATTACAGAAAAAAAATACGTTCTTATGTGATAAACAGTGCAAAAAAACAATTTTCAGTTTACCAGTGCACTGTGTTTCTATAGTAATAATATCTATTAAATTACAAATTATATTAGAAAATAATATTAAAATATGCCATTACATTATACAAATAATATATGATACACCTACATTTAAATCTGATTAGAAAAAAAAGAAAATTAACATAAATTGGTTAAAATAATAATAATAATCGTAATAATAAAATGATTAATGCGGCCATTTCACTCTCTATGTTGTTCTAAAAAGAATTTTAAAATTGAAACAAAATTAAAAGTGAAACATCGTTAGAATCATTGTGATTTAAAAATCGACGAAACGAAAATGCATCACGATAAAGAAACAAACACATAAATGGTAAGGATTAATTCGGCAAGAAAATATATTATACAGTACTTTACATTCTCGGTGAAAAAAATCTCTTGTAGGCTACTTTTCAGAAGTATCACTTCTGCCATAATTATGTGTGAATTGCACACACACATTTTTTATTATTATTTTCTTTTTGATTACGACGACATTTAATACCTGTGCTACATTGAGTTAAAAGTTTTTTTTTTTTTTTAATAATTGTCGGAATAAAACAGTCTCTTCTAAACTGTATTCTAATATTACATGTCTAAATATTCGAAATTAGCGATGAGACGAGCCCGTTTTTAGGGTTCCGTACCCAAAGGGTAAAAACGGGACCCTATTACTAAGACTTCGCTGTCCGTCCGTCCGTCCGTCCGTCTGTCACCAAGCTGTATCTCAAGAACGGCTATAGCTAGAGAGTTGAAATTTTCACAAGTTATGTATTTCTGTTGCCGCTATAACAACAAATACTAAAAACAAAATAAAATAAATATTTAAGGGGGGCTCCCATACAACAAACGAGATTTTCTTGCCCTTTTTTGCTCGATATCAATAATGGCAACAGGTATAGTTAGTTCAAGTCATCTTTGCGCGCGATACAACTTTAATTTGTGTATCAGACGGTCAGGGACAGTGCGACGGTCGCGTCACTACGCGACCCCGTCGCGTCGCACCCACACATATACCCGCGCGCAAAGATGAGTTGAACTTAGTATAGGCACTTGAAATATTCACAAAATACTCAGTTGTATTTTTACTTTAATAATAAATAATAAAATTAAAATAAAATTAATATTTAAGGGGGGCTCCCATACAAAAAAAGTTATTTTTGCCTATTTTTGCTCTCATACAATTAAAGTGATTTTTAGCCGCTTATTGCCCGTTATTACAATCAATGTACCTAGTCAATGGTACGGAACCTTTCGTGCGCGAGTCCGACTCGCACTTGTTTTTATTTATTTGGAAATCTTTAGATTCAAACATTTTTCAGATAACACCACGTAGAGAAGAAATTTTATTTATTTATACTTTATTGTAAATCACAACTACAAATATAATTTACAGACTGTGAAGTACAATGGGCGGACTTATGGCTATTTAGCCATTTCTTCCAGACAACCCAAATCAGAGGCGGCCTTACCCATTGCGAGGTTTCGGGCGGCCAGTCTTTGCGAGGCCCTTTGTCCTTCTAGTCTAGTCGGCAAGTTGAAAATGGTCGAAAATAGAGATACTGCTCTTAAAATTATGTGTGATAGCTCATTGGATTCGGAATGACGCCTAGAAAAATGATCTAAAAGCGTGTGGCTTTTCCTAAGACTAATCTTCAATTAAAGCACAATAATCTAACGAATGAGCTACGTCATTTTTGATCGAAAGAATAGCAATGACTGAAAGCCGATCTTGTGTCATCCAATTCCTCAAATATGTTTTAATAATTTAAATAAAAAATACAGTTAAAAATCTATGTTATTTTAAATTTGCTTGGGTTGTTGCGCGAGGCCCCTACAAGAGCGAGGCCCCGGGCGATTGCCCCGTTCGCCACCCCCTAAGGCCGCCACTGACCCAAATATATTATATTTCCTACTATGAGTAACGATCGCTATCAGGTGTACATGATAACAACCGGGACCGACGGCTTAACGTGCTCTCCGAGGCACGGTGGGGAGACCCACAAGGACTGCACAAACACCCAGACCACGGCAAACATCTGTATGGCCAATACAAATGTTGTCGTGTGCGGGGATCGAACCCGCAACCGCTCGCGCAACAGACAATCGCAATCCATTGCTGTGACCAGGGCCGCGCCGACCCCCCACAGCGCCTGTGTGCGAAACCTATGAAGCGCCTCCTTTTTCACGAATCTTCGTTTCAACTTTTTTTTTCACTTCAGCCCATCGCAGTCCACTGCTAGACATAGGCCTCCCTAAGTTCATGCCAAAAACGGCATGAACTCATGTGTTTTGCCCATAGTCACCACATTGGGCAGGCGGGTAGGTGATTGGTTTCTCATCGGCCTGTGTATTTCAAAGCCAGTAGTTGGATAGTCCGCCATCGATCGGCTTTTTAAGTTCGAAGGTGGTAGTGGAACTGTGTCGTAGTCTGCGCAGACTGTCCTCAGTCACCTCTTACGGCATCCAAGGGAAGAGAGGGGGTGGCTATATTCTTTACTGCCGTAATTACATAGTAATTGTTTTTCCATTTTTTTTTATTATTTGTTAATGTCGACCGAAATAAATGTTATCCAATTTTATATACTTAGATATATCTCTATATACATATATAAAAATGAATCGCTGAATGTGTTGCTAAGCGCAAATCTCGAGATCAGCTGAACCAATTTCGCTAATTCTTTTTTATAACACTCCGTGAAGTACTAGGATGATTGTTACGGAGAGAAAAATTTAAAAAATTGCCTGAAAAAGTCCAAAAACAACACTTTTCTATATTCCCATACAAAAGATTCGTAATAATACTTAAAAGTCAATTTGAACTTTAATACCATAACCATACCATACAGTTTAAGTGTTATTGGAGGCGTTCCGAGATAAAGAATCGACTGTTAGGCGGTACGAAGTTCGCCGGTTCAGCTAGTCCTAAATAAGAAAAACTAGTTCGCTTCCGTGGTCTTCGCGTTTATCAAAACTAATCAAAACTCTTTGGAGTCTTACGACATCTTAGGGGTCTGGATTTCGAAGTTTCAAATTCAGACTCGACATCAAATTTTTCAGGAATTTTCATAGCAATATCATTTACAATTTCATCAAAATTTGCGTGGGTTCTAATTTTTATCAAAAACTTCTATAATTGCGTTGAGCATCTAAAGCAACTTGCATATTATGCATATTCATATCAATGAACTGCAGAATTTTGCTCACAAAATTTACTTTTGTCAATATCATGTGATATACATTTAGTGAACAAATGAATGAAAAGGAGCATATTTTTTCTGCTAGACATTTAGCGTCATATTTTGGCTTCTGATCATAATATGATTATACCATTTGATATTTCATATAAGGCATCAGAAATATCTGGTAAATTTGTAAACAGCGATAGCATTCTGCTTGACCATCTCATTTCAGACAATGGTTTTAAGGTCAGATTTATGACATATTTTTTAATAAATCCCATCTTTTGGTAGAGGACGAAAAATATTTATGTAATTCATATACATTACTAAAACACGACGCCGCGTAGGCGCAGCGGTCACAGCACTGTATTGCGATTGGCTGTTGCGCGGGCGGTTACAGGTTCGATCCCCGCACACGACAACATTTGTATTGGCCATACAGATGTTTGACGTGGTCTAGATGTTTGTGCAGTCCTTGTAGGTCTCCCCACCGTGGCTCGGAGAGCACGTTAAGCCGTCGGTCCCGGTTGTTATCACGTACACCTGATAGCGATCGTTACTCATAGTAGGGAATATATCCGCCAAACCGCATTGGAGCAGCGTGGTGGATTAAGCTCCGATCCTTCTCCTACATGGGGAAGAGGCCTATGCCCAACAGTGGGATATTACAGGCTGAATCGTGATACATTACTAAAGAAAAACCAGTCGTATGATGATTGAGAGTGGCAGCGTCGTTTACTATTAAATTTAAACTATCGGAAACTATATGAAAGCGGGAGGATTTAGATCCAGCAATCTCTTTTGAAGACCATTATTCTTACCGCGCATATTTGATCCATCAACATGGCCCTGTCCACAATAATTTTGTCTAGTTTTTCTATTATAAAGGACGTTAATCCAGCAGTTGTATCGATAATAATTGGACAGAAAGCTAGGTCAACTTTATAATACTAATTTGCTCTACGTGTGAAACGCAGGAGAGCAATCAAGTAGGTATTATTGAAAAATATTTATTGTTGAAAAAAAGAATAATTATGTTGTTGAGTAAGTGTAACAAAAATAATTTCGATGGCGGCGCCCCTATTGTCTTGGCGCCTGTGTGCGCCGCAC
Source organism: Melitaea athalia (assembly GCA_905220545.2). Lineage (NCBI taxonomy): Eukaryota > Metazoa > Arthropoda > Insecta > Lepidoptera > Nymphalidae > Melitaea > Melitaea athalia. The sequence goes on along the minus strand of HG992178.1, from coordinate 3,085,993 downwards.
ACATCGCACACAGGGGCGGCTCGGCCCTGGCTGTGACCGCTGCGCCAACGCGGCGTCAGAAATATAATTAAAATGTTTAATTTTGACGTGTAGGTTTATGGTGGAATATTATGGCAAATACGCTTGTAGGTGTGTAAAATTAAAAAATTATAGTGTGAAAGTTCCTACTTATCAAGTAAGCTTCGATAAGTATGAGTAACAGCAGCTAAATTTCCAGCGTATATTGCATGTATATTGCTAGTTTATAAAATTAGCGTAAAACAAACAACTGACAAATATTTTGGAATTGAGGAAACTATGAAAACTTAAATTAGAAACTGATTAGCAACAACTCGCAAATTCAATCTTTTGAGGTAATACAAAGACCAGTAAATTGCGTTTATTACACTATTTAGTACCTATATATTATAATATATATAAAAGGCGCGAACTTGGGGAGGCCTATGTCCAGCAGTGGACAGCAATAGGCTGAACTGATGATGATGATATTATAATAGGTAGGTATTAATCTGTTTTTTGTAGGAAATTAAGAACTAAAGCGTAATTAATAGATTGTTTTGAAGTGAAACTTCTTTAGCCGCATGGCGGGTAAAATTTGAGCGACCTCTATTAACGCGGCAACGCGCCACGTGGTCAGTACTTGGGTGGGTGACCGCATAGGAACACCGCGTGACGTTAGCTTTTTTTTCAATTCGTTTTTTTAAAAGTAATTAGTTTTTTTTTTAATTTTTTTTCAATTCATTTTTTTAATAAGCTTGCCAAAGAAGTTTCACTTCTGACATGTGTACTTTTTTCAATTTTATTTTAAAAAAACTTAAATTAATTAAAAGTACATACATAGCCTTGACAATAATCGGATATTTTCTAACTTTGTTGTAATAAAATAATAGGTAAATAAGCTAAGAAAGCGCCACGTTGGCGCAGCGGTCACAGCACTGGTTTGTGGCTGTTGCGCGGACGGTTGCGGTTTCGATCCCCGCACACGACAACATTTGTATTGGCCATACAGAAGATGTTTGCCGTGGTCTGGGTGTTTGTGCAGTCCTTGTGGGTCTCCCCTCCGTGTCTTATAGACAGCACGTTAAGTCGTCGGTCCCGGTTGTTATCATGTACACCTGATAGCGATCGTTACTCATAGTAGGGAATATATCCGCCAACCCGCATTGGAGCATGTGGAGTGGTGGATTAAGCTCAGATCCTTCTCCTACATGGGGAAGAGGCCTATGCCCAACAGTGGGATATTACACGCTGAATCGTGATCGTGATCGTATGTATACAAAGGTCTGGATAAATATTTTATTATTGTTTCTTTTGTTTTTTATTCAATTTTTTTTTTCGTTCTGCTTATGTTATTTTATACTTATACTAGCTGCTGCCCGCGACGTCGTCTGCGTGCGTTCACTGCTCGTTCCCCGTAGGTGATAGCGTAATATTATGTAGCCTATGTTCTGACCCGACTTCTTAATAATATTCGTGCCAAATTTGAAGTAAATCCATGCAGTACTTTTTGAGTTTATCCCGGACATACGTTTGAAGAAATAAAGGTTCACTGCTCGTTCCCCGTAGGTGATAGCGTGATAATATGTAGCCTATGTTCTGACCCGACTTCTTAATAATATTCGTGCCAAATTTGAAGTAAATCCATGCAGTACTTTCTGAGTTTATCCCGGACATACATACAGACAAACAGACAAACAGACAAAAATTCTAAAAACTATATTTTTGGCTTCGGTATCGATTGTAGATCACACCCCAAGTATTCTTTTAAAAAAATATTCAATGTACAGTTTTGACTTTCCTACCATTTTATTATATGTATATGTTACGCTCAAAGATCGAAAACGCTCATTGAGCGGAAAAATAGCTCACAACGCGATGTGGTCACAGTAAAACATCCACATAGCGAATTTCGTGTTATGGCTCTAATGAAAACGCGCACGACGCGTTGTGGCAATCAAAGAAAGACCAAATAGCGAAATTCGTGTCGTGGCTTACATGCTATTCGATCTCAACGCGTTGTGGCAATGAAGAAAAGCCATGACGCGTATGGAATACTATCTTATACTATTAAACGAGCAATTCTTGTATATATATATATATATTTTCTGAATCTCGGAATCGGCTCCAACGATTTTCGTAAAATTTAGTATGCAGGGGATTTCGGGGGCGAAAAATTGATCTAGCTAGGATTCATTTTAAAAAAATGTCGTTTTATCCCTGTTTTTAGGCAATGAAAAAATATCATTAGAATACGAAGCTTAATTCCACCGTTGTCAACATAGCTGTTATAGCTTAATTAGGAAATCGGTGGGTGTCGAATCGTGTTGACCCGGGTTCAAAGCTCAGTCTGGATAATAATATTTTTCTTTTTTTTTTAAATTTCACTCGTGATTTATTATTTAAATAAAATTAAAATATAAAAATACCGAGGAAAAAAAAAACAAACAAATATTAAAATAAAAATACCAAGCTGGGCTCGGTCACCCAGGTACTTTGATTACAACGCACACTACTTTCCGATATAGATCCTACTAGGCCTAGGCTGGAAACGTTTTGGTAGATGTCCTTAAGAAATATTTTTCATTTTATAAAATCACGGCATAACGTGTTTCTCATTATCAAATATATTAAGTATATAATTATATAAATCAAAATGAAACGATATTTATTATTTGAGATTACTTTATATTTAAAAAAATCAATGTATTAAGTAATAGACATCATATCGTTTAAGACGTTAATACTGCTTCGACGACAGAGACTCCTTTTTCTTTTTAAGAAGTTGAGACTGTTTTTTTTCATTAAGTAACATTTCATATTTTTCTGTAGTCATAATAAAACTGCGATCAGTGCTTGTTTCCACAAACTCACGTAATTTATCGTAAAACAATTCTTTTTTATTCGTCATAATTAGCGCTGACACTAAAATTCACTCTCATAAACAGAAAAGAAATTAATAAAACTGAATATGTTTCAATGCGTCTTTGCACCCGAGCCGACACCGACAAGTTACAACCTGTCCGTCGTGATATGGTTAACACAATGAATGCTCAGAACGCGTCATGGCTTTTCTTCATTGCCACAACGCGTTGAGATCGAATAGCATGTAAGCCACGACACAAATTTCGCTATTTGGTCTTTCTTTGATTGCCACAACGCGTCGTGCGCGTTTTCATTAGAGCCATAACACGAATTTCGCTATGTGGATGTTTTACTGAGACCACATCGCGTTGTGAGCTATTTTTCCGCTCAATGAGCGTTTTCGATCTTTGAGCGTAACATATATATATATTTTCTGAATCTCGGAATCGGCTCCAACGATTTTCGTAAAATTTAGTATGCAGGGGATTTCGGGGGCGAAAAATTGATCTAGCTAGGATTCATTTAAAAAAATGTCGTTTTATCCCTGTTTTTAGGCAATGAAAAAATATCATTAGAATACGAAGCTTAATTCCACCGTTGTCAACATAGCTGTTATAGCTTAATTAGGAAATCGGTGGGTGTCGAATCGTGTTGACCCGGGTTCAAAGCTCAGTCTGGATAATAATATTTTTCTTTTTTTTTTAAATTTCACTCGTGATTTATTATTTAAATAAAATTAAAATATAAAAATACCGAGGAAAAAAAAACAAACAAATATTAAAATAAAAATACCGAGCTGGGCTCGGTCACCCAGGTACTTTGATTACAACGCACACTACTTTCCGATATAGATCCTACTAGGCCTAGGCTGGAAACGTTTTGGTAGATGTCCTTAAGAAATATTTTTCATTTTATAAAATCACGGCATAACGTGTTTCTCATTATCAAATATATTAAGTATATAATTATATAAATCAAAATGAAACGATATTTATTATTTGAGATTACTTTATATTTAAAAAAATCAATGTATTAAGTAATAGACATCATATCGTTTAAGACGTTAATACTGCTTCGACGACAGAGACTCCTTTTTCTTTTTAAGAAGTTGAGACTGTTTTTTTTCATTAAGTAACATTTCATATTTTTCTGTAGTCATAATAAAACTGCGATCAGTGCTTGTTTCCACAAACTCACGTAATTTATCGTAAAACAATTCTTTTTTATTCGTCATAATTAGCGCTGACACTAAAATTCACTCTCATAAACAGAAAAGAAATTAATAAAACTGATGTTTCAATGCGTCTTTGCACCCGAGCCGACACCGACAAGTTACAACCTGTCCGTCGTGATATGGTTAACACAATGAATGCTCAGAACGCGTCATGGCTTTTCTTCATTGCCACAACGCGTTGAGATCGAATAGCATGTAAGCCACGACACAAATTTCGCTATTTGGTCTTTCTTTGATTGCCACAACGCGTCGTGCGCGTTTTCATTAGAGCCATAACACGAATTTCGCTATGTGGATGTTTTACTGAGACCACATCGCGTTGTGAGCTATTTTCCGCTCAATGAGCGTTTTCGATCTTTGAGCGTAACATATAGATAAAATTCTCGTGTCACAATGTTAGTTACAATACTCCTCCGAAAAGGCTGGAACGATTTGTGCATATCGGGTAGGTCTGAGAAACGGCCAACATTTATTTTTCATACCTACTCCTAAATGATAAGGGTGATGATCCACCCCAAAATATTTATTTTTTTATTTCTTTGACAATTTTTTTTAATTTTTATTTTATTATGATTTAGAACTGAAAAATACATACAATTCTAAATTTTCACCCTTCTACCACCAACCCCATGTTTTAATAGCGCTTAGCGACAAAAAATATTTTTCGGGTCAACTAGTTTTGTAATATAAATATAATATTTATTATCTTTTAATCATTGAGCACCTTCTTTCCGTTATTTTGTCTTTATGTCTTTGTCCCTGAGTTATCTCATTATCTGGAAGAAATATCTATTTTAGCGAAAAGTCGTTATTATTATTTAAGTTATTGATCTTTCTCAATACAATAAACAAATGATTGTATTTCCTCTTATAGCCATATTTATTTTATGTAACTTAGTCTCAGTCCCAACTAGGTATTTTATTATAGGTAGGTTATGGTCCCAACGTATTTGAACGTTTACAATTACATTCCATTAGGTAGGTACCTACTTCAAATCTTGACAAGAAAGTGCTAAAAAGAACTGAACGTCTAGAACAAAAACGTTTTTATTTAACTACTTTGGAAATAAACTAAAAATAGAAGACGGGATAAAAATACAGACACGGACAGATTCACAGATACCAGATGATTCTTGGCACTAAAATCTTCGATGTTTGTTTATCACTTTTATCATTAAAAAAAGAATAGATTCACAAGTAGAGGCATTTGCACATATAATGCTTGACTTTCCGCGTGGTTTTACCCGTCAGTAAGTACAATGGTTTTACTTACGCTTCAGCCTGTAATATCTCACTGCTGGGTATAAGCCTCTTTCCCATGTAGGAGAAGGGTCAGAGCTTAATCCACCACGCTACTCCAATGCGAGTTGGTAGATATACCTATTCTATGAGTAACGATCGCTATCAGGTGTAGGTATATGATAACTACCAGGACCGATAGCTTTACGTGCTCTCGGAGACACGGTGGGGAGACCCACAAGTCTGGTTGTTACCAGACCGAAAATAAATATTTGTTTAAACACAAATATCCGCTCAAGCGGGAATCGAACTCGCGAGCGTCGGTGTTTGAGCGCCGCCGACACGGCACACGCACCGTTATACATATACAATATTATATGTATATACATCAGAGCCACAGAGTACATTGAATATACGGGTATCAGAGCTATCGTCGGGAGTGTTGTTTTACTCATTTCGTTTAAAAACGTGACTATTACTTATCAATATTAATAAAAACGATAATCATACATATTGAAATGTACATAAAGATAATTTCGGATAAGTATGGATAATTTTAATCATTCTATTGAAACCTTTTACATTAATTTACGTAACGTAGGTAGGTATACATTTATTGAAATTGTGTTCTGTTAAAATGTATTTTTCGAGTTACGACCATTAACCTTATAATTATTATCTATCTAGTTATAGTAATTTTTTTTTAATTTTTTTCAATAAATAATAAACTTTATTTTCAAATAAACATTTAACAATAAATGGTATCATTTACAAAATTATTACTTATGCGTGGTTTAATTATATTAAAAGAAAATTGAGTTCAGACTGAACATACTATATGGATTATTAGTATAATTTATATGAATAATATATTTTATATTTCCATGATAACGTACCTACAACCTACTCAGTAGGTAATTATTATTAATGCAGCTGCATTTTTTACAAAACTTCTCGCATTCGCATTTGCATTCAGCCTGTAACATCCCATGATCCCACTGTTAGGCATAGGCCTCTTTCTCCATATAAGAGAATAGGATGGGAATCTGAGTAACGATCGCTATCCAGACCGACGCCGACGGCTTAACGTGCTCCCCGAGGCACAGTGGGGAATTGGGGATACCCACAAGAACTGATATCCAGCCCGGAAAGAAATATTTGTACAAATAAAAATATCCATCCCGAGCGCCAGCGGGAATCGAACTCGCAAACCGACGGTATTTTAGGCGACTACTCGCACCACTATACCAGAGCGGCACAAAACTTCTATAAATACTAAATTACTCAGGTATGTATATCCTATGAATCTTTAATAATCATTAATCAAATCCTCTTAAAAAAATTCATACCAGTTCTTATTTATCAGTTCATGAAGTTTGAAACAACTGAACAAATATATGTACATACATTTACTTACGATACCAATTATTTTCATTTTAAAACTTACTGAGTAATAGAACGAAATAATATACGGCTTCTGGCTAGACTATTTATACAGAACTAGCGACCCGCCCCGGCTTCGCACGGTTGCAAAAACTATCAGTGTTCCTCTACTATATTATGCATATAAACCTTTCTCTAGAATTACTCTATTTACTAAAGAAAACCGCATCAAAATCCGTTGCGTAGTTTTGAAGATCTAAGCATGTATAGGGACAGACAGACAACGTGAAGCGACTTTGTTTTATACTATGTAGTGATGTTCGACTCCTAACTTTGTTCATTTTTAAGTGAAATTCAAAATGTAGGTACCTACTTAGTAAGTTAGTAATAAGTAGTGTAGTTCAAGTATGAAAAAAATATTTTTTTTCTCTTTTCTCTCTTTGTTTTGGTTAACAAACAGTAAAATAATCACTATATATAAACAAAAAGCACTTTGCGTAATACCAACACCGTTTACCACGGATTACCTACTTTAAATACTTATTAAAAAATAAGTCAATCATAGTTAAAGACAAACAGCTACAATTACAAGGAAAATGTGATTAACTCACGTCGGCCTCAAATAAATAACCGCTGATAAATGAAAATTACTAGGCTTTTTTTTTAAATTTCACTTTGTTTTAATTTATGAGCTACTCTGGCAACATACTTCTGCAAAACCGTCCAATTCTATTTTTTTTATCTCTAAAAACGTCGAAAAAGTGAAATATAATAATAACTGCTTAACTGCAGCATACTACTAAACAACCGCCTAAGGAAACAAATTCTTTTTCTCGTAGAATGTTTTTCATTGTAAATATATATTTTGTAAATATATTATTTGTAAATATATAACCTTGCTTACGCACTCACGAAATGTTTCATGCGTAACGAGTCTTTATCTGTATAGACGACAGGCATTATAATATGTATGTAAGTATATTGATATATTCCTTTTCAGTTTTGTCACCAACAATGTCAGAATAATTAAGGTACCTAGGTACTTAAAACGAAATATTTTGAATGTCGTTTGTATCCAATTTCTTCATTGCAAACAGTAAAAATGTACCTAATTAAAATAATTGTTTTTGCTTGCAAACCAAGTAATACAATGTAGGTAGACGAAAAAGTAGTCAAGTAAATACGCGTTATCAAAGTCTGTTAAAAATATGAACTATAAAATTAGAGCTTTGTGTTTTGTGCAGAATATCTCATCTAAGACTCGTCTAATTTTATTCAAATTTAACGTTACAATATCTCACACATACATACACAAAACAAATATCATATCACATTAAATATAAGTACCTGGGTGACCGAGCCCAGCTCGGTATTTTAATTTTATTTTTTTTTTCGGTATTTTTATATTTTAATTTTATTTAAATAATAAATCACGAGTGAAATTAAAAAAAAAAAAGAAAAAAAATAATCTGGAGACTGAGATTCGAACCCGGGTCAAAACGATTTGAAATCCGTCGCTTTCCTAATTACACTATTACAGCTATATTTATAAATGGTGAAATTAAGCTTCGTATTCTAATGATATTTTTTCATTGCCTAAATACAGGGATAAAACGACATTTTTTTAAAATGAATCCTAGCTAGATCAAATTTTCGCCCCCGAAATCCCCTGCATACTAAATTTCACGAAAATCGTTGGAGCCGATTCCGAGATTCAGAAAATATATATATATATATACAAGAATTGCTCGTTTAATAGTATAAGATAAGATACGTCTGTTATTTACAAGCATTGTTTACAAGCGGTTTCCACGTTATCAGCCGGGGGTTAGTCATTCATTCTCGAACAAAGCTTTAAAACTGGTTCACGTTTAGGACGGAAATCTTATTTTGATATTTTTAGTATGGAGGACATGTAGATACCGAAACTTATATTTGCTATGTTATTAGTGCCATGACTTTAATAGAACCCTGGTGGAAATATTTCCTTAAAAAATCCTAAAAAGTCCTCATAGCTCTACAATAAACTTTTAAAAGAATGTCTTTATTTTAAGTCTGTATAACTCTGAAAAGGTCAAATATTCCTTGAAATTTCGGAGTTTATTTCTGACTCCGAAAAGCCATTCACTGGGTAGGTACCTACGTTGTGTCTAAAATACATTTTCTGGACATGACTAGTCCGTTTGCGCAGTTTGTAGTGACCCTGCTTTCTGCTCCGGGGATGTTCGATTCCCACCCCGAGTCTGGTTGTAATATATATATTATATATATTCGCCGATACATATGACGCCACTGGCATTGCGCTGGCGGTTACGGGTTCGATCCCCGCACATGACAAAATTTGTGTTGGCCATACAGATGTTTGCAGTGGTCTGGGTGTTTGTGCAGTCTTTGTGGGTCTCCCCACCGTGCCTCGGAGAGCACGTATAGCCGTCGCACAGTGGGAGGAAACGATCAAAACTACGTGCGAGGTAGCTAATCCAAATGAAATGATTTTTTTTAACATACTCGTAATTATGTCTGCTTTCTTGTAGCACTCCGGAAATTCACTTTTTAGGGGTAGAAACCATATCAACCCCTAAGCAAGCTAAACCACCAGATAAGTCAATGGTTTTTTTTGGTTGTACATAATATACTTAGGTACATATTATGTTCAAGTTAATTCCTCTTAATTGTATCAATCTGACCATCCTGCAGTACCTAAATTTAAAAAATAAAACACAATGTATCTCAATCTCCTTATAAATTGAAATCTAACTTTCAATAATACAAAACATATCTATTCCTTTATATTTAAATATGTAGATACTAGATAGGTACATACTAACTGGAGACTGAGTCGTGCTCTAATTGTTAGTATCTTGGCGGTTAAAAGGTTATACGAGCAATGGCAACAACACATTTTACACTAAAGTGTTTAAATATAGGGTATCATAGTGTATGATAAAATATAGGGTACTTGCTGCTGCCCGCGACGTCGTCTGCGTAAACGCTATACAGCACTATGGTTCCCTAGTACGACAAAAATCACCCAAGGCCACTCTGCGATTCAATCAAAGTTGTAATCATTATAACACCTACTAAGTCCGAATAACCCAAAAGGACTGCACAAACAACCAGACCACCAACAACCAACCGCCAACCGCCAACCGCCAGCGCAACAGCTACAAACCAGTGCTGTGACCGTTGCGCCAGCCAACGCGGCGTCCCGGTTGTTATCATGTACACCTGATAGCGATCGTTCCTCATAGTAGGGAATATATCCGACAATCCGCATTGAAGCAGCGTGGTGGATTAAGCTCTGATCCTTCTCCTACATGGGGAAATAGGCCTATGGAAAACAGTGGCATATTACAAGCTGAAACGAATGTTATAATTATATTTAAGGACTATCTGTCTATCTATAGTCTATACTCTACTTTTTCCGGATATGCAGGTGCCCAACCTAATAAGTTTTTAGAATATAAACAAAAACGCAGTAGGTACCTTTATCAGGCGCTAAACTGGTAGTGATAGCCTAACCGTAATTAATAAAGTTTTGATTTACAATGTGACAGATTTACAAAAAATTACATTGTTCTTTTTTCTATAATTAAAGTTAGTTATAGTCAGTGAGAAAAAAAATAAAATTAGTCCGATTAATTTTTATCAAAATACATATGAGTAAATAATAAATGGTTTTAAATACATAGTAAATTTAGATTCAGTAAGTAAAAGGAAACTTTACGCACTGCAAAAGTGCAAATTATATATCACCGTAACAACCAGCCAGTACAGTCATCTTAACCATAACAAAACACTTCCTGGTACACAGTTGCATAATTATTTAATTAACATTACTGCTCATTATAGCTTGTATAAAATTCTTTGTACTATTGATAAACTACTTACTTGCAGTTACTAATTTGAAGATTTTTGTTATCTTAAAACACAAGTTGTTAATATTATTTACTCCTCAGTTCTAGAGAATACTACCTAATATAGAATTATTACGTAAAAGCAATGATATTAGAAAAGAACCTTCTTTTTTTCTAACATCATTGCGTAAAAGTAATTTTATTAAACGTATTTGTTATATGTATAATTGTTGACCATTGGCCATACTTCCTTATTGTTATTTATGATTGAAATGATAAAAACTGATGAGCGAGTTCGTCGTGTATTTATCACAGCGGTGGAACTACAATGTTGATTATAACACAATCAATGAGTTTGCGATATAACAAAATATATAATTTATACATAGATGAAACAAAAAATAATACATCACAATATTTATAGTGGACACAAATTAGACAGCCATTTAAATCACATTAATGACATTTATTATTTACATAAAAATAAAAACTATAAATAAAATTTTACAATAACCTATTAACATAATGTCGAACTCATTTAGCTAAAGTGAAACTAACATTATAAAAAGTGCATTAGATTTTTCACACAATCAATAATTAGTAAGAGATTTTATCAAACATACTCTTACACAAAGATTTAACTTTGCTCTTACAAACAACTTTTAGTTTCTAAAACAATTTTCGTATTACACAGTATTAGTATGACAAGAATATGACAAACTTGTTATTATGATTTTATTTTAAGGAAACAAACATATTTGTACCTTTTATAAATAAAGCATCAATTCATAAAATTAGCAAACACTAATAATATTGTAGTAAAAACAATAATTATTTCTAGTATTAGTGCTGTTAAAAGGCAAGGAATTGCAGGAGTATTGATATTTTTTCATACAGATTCCTCAAATATCCTAACGACTAGGATTATAATATATTATTTATTTTTATTATATAAAAATATTGCATTCGTTATTTACTTTATTATAAATACTTCTCCTTTTCTTTGTCAATATCAAAAACGTGACCGATATCTAACGATATTATCTTTATCTCTTGATATGACTTCACCGGACATTAATTTTTTTAAATTAAATTAATCAATCTATATATTAATGTGGTCCGGATTATAGTTAAGATTAATAACCGGTGACGATGCTCCATAGTCAGGGGTCGAGGGGGTCGTTGAGGGTGGACTGTTTATAGGTTTAGTAAGAACCGGCGCTACGTACTCCGGGAACCTTACACTAGATTCCTCTTGCAATGGCGCCGGGGGGGTGCAGCTGGGGAACGGACTGAGCAACAAAAATGTTCCGAATGCAACAATAGATGCCATTATCAAAATAATCGTTCTAGACTCGAAGCCCGCTCTCAGACCAGCCCAGGCCGCCATACTTATCAACAAAAGCAGCACAGAAACTCGAATCAGTCGAACTGCTGTTGCATGAATTCTTCCACCACCCACTCCACTCATGTCACTCGGTCCGTATGCAAAATATAAATTATGCTTATCTCCGATATGCTTGAACAGAAAATAGACAAGACCAAACGGCGCGATCAAGGGACAGGCGAGACTGTATACCATCGTTATTGAAAAAATAGCCAAACTCCACGCGTAGTGCACGCCGAATGGAAACTCATACAAGATAGCCTTTTTTACGTAACTCTTTTCCGCTTTTGATTTCGATTGCAACAGATACCAAACATAAAGGAAAAGCTCTGGAAACCGTATGAGCTCAAGGGAGGTACCAATGAAGCCAGAAGTTATTACGTAATTGACGAAAAGTGCACCTTTGTCAGGAAGAAACACGCAGTCCCAACGCATTGTATCATTTTCATGATGTAACGTCCATGCCACAAAGGCCTCTGCACTAGCAAGCCCCAATGATGGTAATATCAAAGTCATAAGTAGAAGAAATATAACCGTTTTGGTCATTATGGAGTAGTTTTGCTGAGATTTGGTCCAATGTGAAAGGAATTTATCAGAGAACCCGACAATCGCAGGCATAACAGCAGCCATGGTCCACAGAAGTAAAGTGGGCAGAAATTCAAAGATTATACTAGCAAATCTATTAAGAGTTTCTGGTTTAGCTACCATTGTATTGAACCAATTAACTACTAAAGCCGGTGTTGTTAGGAAGAAAAGAACAATGAATAGCATAACATTGACAAGAATAGCCTTTAGGTACCAGACGCTTTGCTGAACACTCAGATTCTCCCAAATAATGTCTGACGGGTTAGTAGCATGTTGTAAAACCCACCCGCGATGCAAACTGAAGTGATTAATTACATGTTCAGCTAGTTGATAAGAAGGCAAAGTTAAAAAGGCTATTCCTAGAGGATCATTGAGTACAATAGCCTTACACCTGACAGCTTCATCCTTGAGTCGTTTCTCTTCATTTGTGTAATATTCCAGAGCATCCACTTCTGGTCCACATAGAGTCGGCTTGACTGTGATCCTCTTCCCTGTCTTTTTAAAATAATTGTCTGTGTAAATTAGCGCCTCTGTCACCATTTCCTTCTTCTCCTGTACTTCATTTAATTTGTTGATGTTATAAGCAAGACGTAAATCGACAATTTGTATATGAGGGAAATTGTGCGAGAAGTATGCTCTTATTGTCGCTTCATTTCTGTCACCTTTAGATATATTAGTAATCATAATTGTTCCAGTCATTGATGTAGGTACCGGCTTCCTCCCCGTGCATCTCCTCATTATCAATACGGAGATCGGAAGATACATGATGCTTATTAAAGTATGTACCCATAACCACGGAGATCTACCATTGATATTGGATAATGTTGTGCGACTGAAAGTGCTAGCGTCGAGTTGTGACGATCCTTGGAAGTTAATTGGCAGGATCACACCAATAGATACGACAGTGACAATAAACATCAGAGTTATTGCGTGTCTTTGGAAGGATAAATAGTGAACGGCATCTGGTCCACATTTCGCAAGTACCTGCTCGCGGGTGAGCCGAAACACAGCAGGCAGCCATGTGAAAAAGCCTTCATCGATGTTTAACGACTCATCGGCGCTCCTTCGCCTCTCTACCGAGCCATCGTTGTCTCCGCCTCGGTAGAATAAACTCGTCCAACGACTCTTAGAACGTTGCACCAGAGCCATCCGCCCATAATTCCAAGCGGTGCGACGTAAAACCGTGAACAATAAAATTAAACATGTCCACGATATCAAATTCAGTATCAAGGTCTGCGGTATTCCATTGTAGGCACCAGTTATAATCACATTCTGTGCAGGACTGAACAACATACAGCCCTCATCATCAGTTCCATTCGAAGTATTTGTTGGTAAAGAGACGAGTAAACTCCTTGGTGTAAAACGATCCATTGTTGATGTCGCAACACAAGTCGCAAAGAGAAAGTGTTCACATAATTCTTATAATTTACCACAATAACTTTATATTAACACTTATATTCACGCACAAATTGCAATTAAATTGCTATTGGAATATTATATCTATATTTTATTATTTCGGTTCAGAGAATGACTTTTTTTTTCGACGCGACGTTTATCAACTCGTATGAAAATAAAAAGCTTAATATTATATTTATGTAGGTATCAAATAGTAGGTACCTATATAAAGGTATGATCTACTATTACAATGTACTCTGTGGTATGATGTTTGATGTAGGGCTTGGAATACCGGTAAAAATTCGGTACCGGTACTTTGTCTCGGCAGACGTATCGTTATTTATGGAGTACCGGTACTTTAAATACCGGTACTTTGGAGCCATTTTACCGTTAAATTTTTTACCGGTAAAAACTCGTTTAGCGTTATTTTTACCGGTACCTATCCATACCGGTGCCGTTAATTGCTACTGTTACCTTTATAGGTACCGGTAATTATTACGCTAATAGAATACTACCTATGTACTTTTTTTATTTTTGATCTCACAGCGTTATAATCTAATGTCACGCGCTGTTGCCGCTCTTATCAGCCCCCCCCCCCTCCCCCGCGCAGCTTCGAGTTGAACATTTTTTCTTGTTGAATGGTAATCTCAGATATACATAAAAACTATTTTTATATAAGCTATATGATCTCTTTGGTATATTATGTTTAAATTATTTTTAAGTTTAGAATTTTAGTTTTATTTCTTTAGGTTGAATGTTGTGATATTCGATGATTCCGTTCGAATCTCTCTCGATAATAACATGTATTAGTTGCACGAACATATTTTTGTATTTATATATATTAATTTTATAACGACTATTGTATCAGAGAAAAATTCAAAATGTTAAATTTACAATAAATAGTTTTTCCAGTCAATCCTAAAGTGTCTTTTCAGTTATATAGTATTCACGCTAGTCACATCTACCTATTCAATAGGTTATGGGCCCAGCACGAGTTGCCCAGCATTGCCCAGAGCACGCAAGCCGCATTTTACATATTTTAAGGGGTGTTGAAACGAGAATGTTACAGAAGTAACAATTTATTGTGTTGAAAATGAAGAGAACAGAGACAAACGAATTCATTTGTGAAGAAACAATTGAAGGTGTGAGGAATGTGAATTTTGATGAAGAAGTTATAGAAGAGAGGAGTTTATTGTGGTTGATGTTTTTGAGGATAGAAGAGGAGTTTTTTTTTTTTTGTTGTTGATGTTTTTGAGGATAGAGGAGGAGTTTATTGTTGTTGATGTTTTTGAGGATAGAGGAGAGGAAGTTGTTGTTGTTGATGATTTTTGAAGAGGAGATTGTTGATGTTTTTAATGATGATGACGTAACAAGTGAGGAAGAAGCTGAAGTTGTCGCGGAAAGTGTGGACCTAAGGAAGAATTTATCCAACGTTAAATATTTGCGGCTTCGTAATCAAGTTTTAGTGATGTGACGGTGTAGGTAGGAAATGACTTAAGTGACTAGTTTTTAAAGTGATTAGTGTTATTTTCTTGTGATTGATGATTTTTAGGTATTTTAATTCCAAATCTTTTAGGTATAGTTAGTGCTAGTTTAAAGGGGTGTTAATAATAGAGATTTGCGCAGTGGAAGCATGTATGAGATTGTTGTAAGGGAAAAAGGATTTAATGTTTTGTGTTATATGGAATTGGAAACGGAATCTTTAGAGAAATTTTTTTTTTATATAGAATTTTTAATATTACTTGTATCTTATGTGGTTTTTGGTTTTTGTTGAGAAAGAGTTTGTTAGTGTTGGTAGTTTTGTTTGATGTTAACTTTGAAATTATTTGTTGGTGTTAAATTATTTTGTTGGTTGTCTGGTGTTATGATGTATATCTGAGATTAAGGGGGTGTGTTGAATGGTAATCTCAGATATACATAAAAACTATTTTTATATAAGCTATATGATCTCTTTGGTATATTATGTTTAAATTATTTTTAAGTTTAGAATTTTAGTTTTATTTCTTTAGGTTGAATGTTGTGATATTCGATGATTCCGTTCGAAGCTCTCTCGATAAAAACATGTCTTAGTTGCACGAATATATTTTTGTATTTATATATATTAATTTTATAACGACTATTGTATCAGAGAAAAATTCAAAATGTTAAATTTACAATAAATAGTTTTTCCAGTCAATCTTAAAGTGTCTTTTCAGTTATATAGTATTCACGCTAGTCACATCTACCTATTCAATATTTCTTTGCATGGAGCGGCAACGTCGTAGAGGTACCGATAAAAATATCGTTAATCGTGACGTCAGAGGTACCGGTACCAGTATCGTTAAAATTCTATTTACCGTTAAAAATTACCGTTAAAAATCGTTTCCGGTACCGAATTACCTTTAAAACTTTTACCGGTAAAACAGGTATCGGATAAAATTAACGCTATTTACCGGTATTTTATAAAGGTAATTGGTACCGGTAACAAGCCCTGGTTTGATGTCTGTCTGATAGACATGTGTTAGGGATGTCGGAAAAGTATCGATACATCGGTGTATCGATATTTTTTATCCAAAATATCGATATTTTTAGTCGATATATTTTGATCCGATATATCGATATATCGATACAAAATATCCAATATCGAAAATATTATTAAAAACGATATTTTTTTTATTTTATTTATGTAACTAAACACTGACAGTACAGCATGTAAAGAGCAGAGTTTCCTACTTTCACCACCGGAGAAACACTAGTTTGCCTACAACAAATAGCTTTTAAATATATGTTTTATTTTTATTTATTAACATACATGAAAGAATATAAATTAATAAGACGCCACATAAACTCATTTGAGTTTTACCAGACATCAGTATCTATACTTATTATAAAAATAAGTCCCCCGGCCGCGTCTTTCTGTCCTCCTGTCTGTCTGTCTGTCCTCCTGTCTGAACGCGATAAACTCGAAAACTACGCTACGGATTTTTATACGGTTTTCAACAATAGAAAGAGTGATTCTTGAGGAAGGTTTAGGTATATAATTTATTATGTTTGAATGTAAATTAGCAGAAATACGGCGATAAACGTTGAAGAAGTCGTAAAAAATCTCGCCAACGGGGAGCTTTCCACGCGAACGCTGCGTAAACTAGCAAAGATATAGTTGTATAATGTACAAGCGAATTCAAAATCTATAAAAATGCTACAAAAAAGTCCGCGATAGCATATCTCTATCTCTTAGGGTTGACTTACAATAACCACTTTTATGTTCAAATTTTTAATTAAAAACATTAGGTTATTTTTAAAGATATTTTCTATAGTTTAGTATTTATCCTTATCCAAATTAATATGATATTTAGCTTAGGCATTTAATGCAGATTAAAATTGCCCTTTACACTATATCAATCAGATAAATAGTTTTTGAGATATCATCGTTAGAAGTAATTAGCAGCGAAACATTTAATGCTCGGCGAGCTAGCGTTCTTTCCTTGAGATGCCTACGGGCGGCGCGGGCGCGGGCGAGTCCATACCCTCTGCCCCGCATCGCTCGACCGCCTGCTCATGCTAATAAAGGAAATCAAAGAATATCAAAGATCATTTTATCGAACTTTTTTTTAACTTTTTTGTTAAATTCCACGCGGACGAAGTCGCGGGTACAGCTAGTTATCGATATAAGTTGATTTTAGTTAGAAGATAGCTTTTTAGGTTTTGATATTTTTGTAATTATTGCCTAATAAAAAGGAATAATTATAGAAATACGTACATTATTATTGAGATTTTTTTACATTAAAATAATTAACAATGTATTAAAAAATTACTATTGATAATATTGAGCTAAATACACTATTAGCTATACATTACGCGTGATATTACCCGAACATGAAATATGGCATCACACATTACTCGACGAAATGAAGCATTACACATCACACTTGATATTACGCGATCTGTTCGGTCGGAATGTCGGATTTCTTATCTGTTTGCTATATCCAGCTCTGTCTAACTTCACTGTACTGAATGAGACACGGCGATGCGCTACACAAATTATTTTCATCACACGGAAAACGAAACTAAACGGATAAAATCGCGGTTCACGGCTAGTATTAATTAACTTGTCCATGTGTATTGCCTGTCCTGTTCTAATCCTGGAATAAAAAAATCCCAATTTTCCTTGGGGTTACTTATTACGAAAGGAAATCAACTTTTTTTTTACAAATCAAAGCTAATTTTAAAACAAACTAGAAAATCAAACCAAAAAAAATAACTATGAATTTTCAGCTAGTTTCCAACTCATTTACAATTTTTTTAATGCTAAAGTGACTGTATGTTTCGTCTACTACGTAGTACACCAAACAGTATATTTAAACATACTAAGTACAAAATCTCATGTAATGTTTGGTGTGATGAAAATTACGTGATATCTATAGGAAATTTCATAAGAAATAACTCACTCCGAGCAGTACACATTTCGGGTAATGTTCGGTGTGATGGTGTGATGCCATATTACTCAGTACGAAATGTAATGTAATATCACATTACATTTCAGTGCACTGTTTTGCGCATGTCTAATTGTCTGACAAATTATGACAATGCAATGGTGAATGGAATATTCAATATGGTCATATGGATTACCATTCGTTAAGCGGGCTTTACACGCTACGATAAATTGTAACAATTTTTTATCGTAACGATCCAGATTGTTACAATTTATCGTTGCGTGTAAGCGGGAGGTTGTAGCGATTTATTGGGTTTGGAGTTGGAGCAGGGCCGGATCTACCATATGGCTTTTTGGGCTTCAGCACAGGGCCCCATGGATTCAAGGGGCCCGGGCCCCCAGCTAAGTCAATTCAAAGTCAAAAATAGACGACAATGCGAAAGAATCAATAATTTTTTAAATTTTTTTATTCTTTATTGTTATATTACTTCGAACTGACAGTTAAAATGTTCGGCTGCCATTACACATTCATCTTAATCGTGGTCAAATTTCGGGGGCACCTAATTAGTATTAACTCAGGGCCCCTAATTAGTATTAGCCCAGGGCCCCCTGACCCCACGGTGCGGCCCTGAGTTGGAGTGAACAGTGCTCTAGAGGTGGGCGTTATTTAACGTAATCGGTTTCAGTAACTAGTTACGAAGCTAGTAACCATGTACGTAGTTTCGCCGAAACGAATTGAATGTAACGATTATTTTACGTAAGCAGTTTTATTAATAACTTGACACAACGACCGGCGCATAAGCGTTTTAACAGAATAATACAATACGCAAATACGCTTACGCGTAGGATAAGAAGAGATGGCTATACGGCTATACCTGGCTATACAGTACTATAGGTATAGGGTGCATCTTTGTTTTCGAATATGATCATGCGATTTTGTACGCAATTACTATAAAGCTTAAGTTTATTTTTAATACACTAATATATATTTTTAATACACTAATATATGTAATACGTACAGTAAACAGTTTTATTAAAGACATTTTAATTTCGAACGTGTAACCATGTACGTAGTTTCGCCGATACGAATGTAACGATTATTTTACGTAAGCAGTTTTGACACAACGACCGGCGCATAAGCGTTTTAAATACCGTGTTTTACTTAACCTATTAACAAAAAAGAGATGGTATAGTGAATCTTTTTTTTCGAATATGCTCATGCGATTTTGTACGCAATTACTATAAAGCTTAAGTTTATTTTTAATACGTACAGTTTTATTAAAGAAATTTTAATGTCGAACGTGTTTCTATGCATTAATACTTGGTAATTGTTTTTAAATATCTTCGAATTTACTATTTAGTATTAATTAAGACAATTGAGGAGTGATTATTATCGATTAATGTTATTGTCTCGCGTTGAAGTATTTACTAAAAAGTGTCGGTTTATTGTTGTATTTTTAACTAAAATTATATATGTTAATATAAATAGTGAACTGTAAATAAACATTTAAAAAATAATAATAATAACATATAACTACTTCATAACCATAATACAAACAAAAGTAATATAACGTAGAAACTTATGCTGTATTAAATAGTGAACTATAAATAAACATTTAAAAATAATAATCATAACATATAACTACTTCATAACCACAATACAAACAAAATATAACGTCGAAACTTATGCTGTATACAAAAATAACTAGTTACGAAAAATAAGCAGTTTCAAAACCAGTTACGCGTATCATCGAAACTACGTACATATAACCGATTACGCATAAAAGACGTTAAGCCTGTTTTACGCCGAGGCAACAATGTGCGTCATTGTGGCATGCGGCATTGACGCATGAAAAATGTCGCACGTTGTGGCAAGAACCTTGCGGCACGGCAACACCTTGCGTCATGTGGCAGAGTGTCGCAGCTTGTATCCGATCACGATGGATTCCGTGCGACAATTTTTGATGCGTCAAGCCAGTTTCTAGGTTATGTTTTGATTGTACTTATTTATTTTATTTACAAAATGAGATAAATCGGACATGGAGTGGTGTAATGATAATTATATTTGTTAGCAAACGAAAAAAACTGACTTAGATCACATCGACAAGTAATACAATGTACCTACGTAGACGAAAAAAATTAACAAACTCACTAATCGTCTGGTATCTCTAGAAATTGTACCCTAACTACAGAAAATCTAAAAAAGAAATATATAAAATCTACTTTTTTTGTTTTTTTGTCTGAAGAAATTCTAACCTATCTCTATCAATCAAGTAGGCAGACTAAAATTTGACAGCACTACGCTTAAAAACTGTTGCCTTGGCATAAAATACGCTGTCGCATGCCACATATGCCGCAATTTGTCGCATGCCACAAGATGGCGCACGCCACATAATGTCGCATGCGACAATGCCGCACGTTGTTGCCTTGGTGTAAATCAGGCTTTACGACCCATGACTACTGTGCTCTACTCTTTCGATTTGTTGGAGCGATAAATCGTTCAATAAATTGTTACAATTTATCGTAGCGTGTAAAGCCCCCTTTATACATTCGTTCATACATTCCGTCATCAATACGTCATTCATACGTCATTCTCGTATTACAGATTATACCATCACGATACTGGCAGTTGGTATAGTGTAAAAATAATAGTCTAGAAAGAAAGAAATAACATTTATTTGACCACACACAAAAGACGACAACAAACAGTTTAAATAAACTATAGTAAGTAACATACACATGATATTTTTACAATTTTTAAACTATCGTGTGCCCCAGGAATGAGCCAAATTGGTCTAGTAATAATAAGTCCCAGTATATACGTGTGACTTTTGTCGCCATGACTGTTTTGTCAAATCTAGATGTTGACAAACTATTATTAAAAAAATCCACACAAGTTAGTATGTGACTTTTATTCAACGATCTGTAAACAAGCCAACCACTTATGACTTATCTGCGGCATTACATTTTCATTGGTACCATTTAGGTGGGCTATTGGTATTTTCACAAATATTTATTTTTGGTCTAGATATTTGTCTTAATATATTTCAATATTTCATTGCCGTCCCTCGGGAGCCACCCAAACCCATCTTTGCAACTTTTTACCTAGTACCATTCACAATCAAATGAAGTGAATCGATTAATTGATCAAATACAAAAGTATATGTATAAATAGATATCGACTTTTAAATGCAAAATCCAAGTAACTTAACTGAGGTAGGGCACAGCAGGAAATTTCCTGCTCAAAATAATTATGGAGCAGCCCGACTGGGGTAGTACCTCGACCTTACAGAAGACCACAGCTAAATAATACTGTTTTCAAGCAGTATTGTGTTCCTGTTGGTGAGTAAGGTGACCGGTGTTCCTGGGGGAATTGGGGGGTAGGATCGGCAACGCGCATGCGATACTTCTGTTGTTGCAGACGTCTATAAGCTACCGTGATCGCTTACCGTACGTACGCTTGTTTGTCGAACTAGTTATATAATATATTTTTTTACTTTACCTACTGTTTTCTCCTGTTTTTTTTTTATTGGTGAGCTGCTGTTTTTTAGTTTCTTGGGGTTGGCAACACCTGTTACCGTCATTCCAACAGTCAGTCATAATGACAGAATTTATAGAAAAACTAGCTTCTGCGCGCGACTTCGTCCCCGTGGAATAGGACCAATTTTCTAGGAAGCTCTCAAAAGGAAAAAAAAACCGATTTTGAAACATTCTTCATTGGTGTTACGCTCCTATTGATCTTAGCTTGATGATATATAGCCTATGGCCTTCCTCAATTTTTCAAATCGGACCAGTAGATCCTGAGATTAGCGCGTTCAAACAAACAAACAATCAAACAAACAAACTCTTCAGCTTTATTATATTAGTATAGATATAAAAATTCAGAATGTTTGTGGAAAGTGACGGACAAAAACTATAAACTTAAACAGCATCGACAAAAAGTATTAGAAGTGCTTGTAATTTTAAAAAAGTTGACAAACGAATAAATAATTAATATTTTTAACTAAAAATATTTCATTAAATCGATTCAGAATACTTTTTTTTGTCTCGAAAACTCAAGAGGCGGAGTGACGCCAGTGAGTGGGGAAATAATTCAACTGACGCCAAAAACTGATCAGTTAAAATGACGCGAAAAACTGATCAGTTAAAATGATGCGAAAAACTGATCGTCAATGGCCAGCTAAAAGAACGAGAAGAGAGAGAGAGAAAGAAGAGAGAAAGAGATATTTATTCATTCACTCACACTTAGGGACACGGTATCGAATAAAAAGTATCGATACTGTACTCTAGTCGTGTGTCGTTCACGAATGAATCCTTCAAATGAAGTACTTCAGTTAGTTTCTGTCCTTCATTCTGTACTTCAGTTACAATTCAACCATCTCTTTAGTTCAGTTGCTTAGTTCACCTATCACCGGCCGCGAACTGCCACGTTCGTGAAACGAACGAGACACGAGCAGTGCCGATTGATAATTTGCTGTCACGCTCTGTTGTACGTACCATAATAATGTTCTATTTCTTTCACTCAAACTTTCACTCGGTAT
This sequence comes from Melitaea athalia, assembly GCA_905220545.2. Lineage (NCBI taxonomy): Eukaryota > Metazoa > Arthropoda > Insecta > Lepidoptera > Nymphalidae > Melitaea > Melitaea athalia. The sequence goes on along the minus strand of HG992178.1, from coordinate 3,063,099 downwards.
GTATCCGTCGGGTCCTCTAACAATTTGCACGTACAGTGTACATTGCTTGTCATATTAAAAAACTAATTTAGAACTGTCAAGAAAAATGGCAATGTATGAATGTACAGTAATACAGTTGACAATACGTTTGTTCGAGTTTAATAAAATTAGCTGCTGTGTCCGCAACTTCGTCCGCGTGGAATTTAATAAAAAAGTTATTGTTCAGTTTGCAGCTATAAAAAAAATTTTCTAAAATAAAAGTAGCCTAAGTTACACCTTATTACATCAGCTATATGCCAGTGAAAGTCCCGTCAAAATCGGTCCAGCCGTTTCAGATATTAGCCGAAACAAACAGACAGACAGACAAAAATTGTAAAAAATGTTATTTTGGTTTATGTACCGTGTATAGATCCATAAACAGTTTAGTAAAAAGCGTTTATTTTAATACCTATTACAAACAGACTGCAATTTTATTTATTTGTATAGATATGTGTCGAATGTTGTAAAATTTTTACGAACAATTTCTCTGAACAGATAATATTATAATACGTACTAACTTCAATTACCTATTTAACTATTCGATACGAGCTCATGTCTCAACTCGTCGAACTAAATTAAGTTTGCGATAAGATGATTCATTGAACTCTTCTTTTAACAACCTATTTCATATCTCTTGATAAACTAGTGAAAGAAAACCGATCTACAAAGACAACTGAACTATACTGAACTACTGAACTAAAAGATTGATATAGTTCAAAGTAATGAAAAGACACATTTGTATCTTTTCATTTCAGTGACACATTTTTCGCAAGGCTACTGTACTCATGAGTAGTATCGAAAAAAAAGTATCGTACTCACAAAAGTATCGAAACAAAAGTATCGATACTCCCAGGTATCGATTACTTCTAGGTATCGAGTACTTTTGTCCCGACTTCCAAAAAAAAAAACATTACAGTTATTACATTATATTTTTAATTTTTATAACATTTCACTAATATTATAACAAAAATTTGCGTCAAACACACGTCACACTTTCACATAAAAAAACAACAAACAAATTAAATATATGTATAAAATTACTTTTTCTTTTCAAGTGTTGGCTAATACCATAGGACAGACGGAAGTAGGCATCATTGGAGGAGGCCTGGGGACCTTATTTGAGCTAAATATCCGAAAGTAACTCTGTATGTCGCGCAATCACGCCAAATTTACTCAACAGATTTTAATGAAATTCGGCATACAGATAGTCTAGTCTGAGAAAGGACATACTTAGGTTAAATAAGGTATAAGAGGTTGAAAGGTGGGAATGAAAATTTCTATGAAAGTACATAGTATATGTATATTCTTCGTGTGTTTCGTAACTGTCAAACATTTTTTAATGTTTAATCCCGTCGATATCTCGATATGGTAAACTTTCCCCTAAAATTAAAGAACGTATTTAAATAAAGATTTCGAATCGACGACATATATCCACAATATACGGATTGTGGCGTTTTTAAGATTTTAAAAATGTAGAATAATGTCAGTAATGAAAACGGCATAAAACGGATTGACATTGACATAATATATTACCGCGCAGACGCAGCGCAAACGCAGGCATAAATATTTGACAACCAATATATGGTTGTCAAATATTTATGCCTGCGTTCAGAAATTTATTTAGTGTAAACTAAGGAAAACATATCAAACTACTTAAATATACAATAAAAGAAATATGTAGAAATGAATTAAATACAAAAAAAACCTTCAATTGATTGCTCTCATTGAAACGTTTCAGATTATTCTGTCAATCCAGTCAAAGTCAATATATTACATCGATACCTCCAACGTAAGTACTAAGTTGTTGATGTATGCCACAAAAATGACGTTTGGTGTTTTTACTAAAAACTATATTTGAACTATTTTTTATCTAATTTTGCCTTATTCATGCATTCAAAGTGAAAAAATAACCAAAATACGACTTTTAAAGGATTTGCCAGTCGTATAATGTTGTAACTTTCGAACAAGAACGGACTACAGCATTGTTGAAGACAAGTAGACAACACAGTTACAACTTTGAGAGTTCAGATTAGTGAGTACTGACTACTGAGTACTTTTAGATTACACTTGATTTTTGAATAATGAATATAAGTATAAATAACCGTTAACCGCGTTTTCGTTTTGAAAACTTTTGACATTTACATTAAGTCATCGACTCATGGGCAACGACCATCGTGAATATCATGCAGTGTTACCACTCCAGAAATTTATTATCGTACTTTAAGATGAAAAGTACTCATTTAAAACTTTCGATACGATACCTGCAAAAAAGTACTCATTGAGTAAAAGTATCGAATGCAAAGTATCGAGTACAAAAGTATCGGTATCGAATGGTAATGTACTCGATACCACAAAGTATCGATACTTTTTTCGTGTCCCTACTCACACTCATGGACTTTTCACACTACCTGGCTACCTGCGTCAAAGATGAAATTGAACTAATTGAAGAACAAAAATTGTCGTGGGTGAATGGGTGACTATGATGCCTCGTTTCCACTAGGGGACAAATGAGGAACATTTGTCCCTCAACAATGTTGCGGGACAGATGTTTCGAACATTGTGTAGGCCACACTAGGGGACAAATGCAGCAACATGTTCCTCATAGAGATAAAGAAACACCTCCATCATTTGTGAAGTTATTTTTATTTATTTATTTATTTAATTAAATTAATAATATGCTCATGAAAAATACGTCAAATGCCAATGAACTTGTTGGCACAATTTTTGTTGCAATACCTGCTGAATTAAACAGTATTTAGATCAACCAAATATTTCAAGGTCATTAAACGCACTAAAATTTTGGATTGATAGTAAATATTGAAATATTATCACTCAGGTGCTCTCAGAAATAGTTGTTTTAAATATTTGATTTCTTCTGTAGCATCTTAACGAATTGCTTCTGTAATCAATCTTTTAGTGCCTAATAATAGTAATAGTTGTTTGACAACTGAACATATAAAACAACGAATATTTTTAAAATCTTACTGAATATTGGTACGTATTATTGTTTTGTTAAAATTGAACAATAATTACTGAGAACCTTACATTTTAATAAATCACTGATAATTTAATTTGTTTAACAAATATTATACTGAATTATAAACTGTGTAAATTATTTTTTAAATCGACACGATTGTTTTTTTAATTATCAAAATCGGACCACTCTGTAAAAAGTTATGCGTGGTCATACATAAAAAATATACGCGTCGAATACATAACCTCCTCCGTTTGTACATCGGTTGAAAAAAAGGCGATGAAATAAAATTGATAAATTGTGTTTGCTAGCAAACGAAAAAAACCGACTTCAATTACATCGACAAATAATACAACGTAAGTAGACGAAAAAAATTTAGTAACGCACTTGTCGTCACTACGACTTTCGAAGGTTCCCCTCGATTTTTCTGGGATTCCATCATCAGATCCTGGTTTCCTTATCATGGTACCACCCTTGGGATATCTCCTTTCCAACAAAAAAAAAAAGAATGATCAAAATCGGTTCGTAAACGACGAAGTTATCCCCGAATATACATTAAAATCGAATTGAGTAATCTCCTCCTTTTTTGAAGTCGGTTAAAAAATATCGATATATAGATTTTTTTTTCGATATCTCTAACTCCGATATTGATTATGTATTTAAAAATATCGATACATCGAGAATCCGATATTTTAAAAAATATCAAAAGCCCTACCATGCGACATTGACGCGAAACAAATGTTTTCGATCTCGAAGCGGGAACAAGCAATATGTCCCTAAACACGTACACACTGTGGGACATGTTGCGGGACATGTTGCGGGACACTGTGCAACATGTGTGTGGACGTGTCCCCCAACATGTCACGGGACAAAATGTTCCCTAGTGTAGACGGGGCTGACGCGGAACAATTAGGGTTTTCTGAAATGTTTCACGTGAGATGGCAGCACTGTAGCGTCAGGTCCAACCACCTGTCAAAACACATACACGATTTGTATTTGTTGATCATTTTTTTGCTTTAATTATTCTTAAAAACATTACAAAAGGAATATTGTTTTCTAAAATGCCACAATGTTGTGCAGTGCCTATGTGTGCAAATAAAACTGGAGGGCATAAGTTTCCTACAGAAGATAAAAGCCGATTAAAACAGTGGCTTGTAGCCATTCGTAGAGATAAATTTACTCCAACGAAAAATAGCCTCGTCTGTAAAAGCCACTTCACGGCGGACGATTACCAGCTACCGAAGGACTCGGTATTAGAAAAACGTAAGAATATTTTGTACTTATTTTTTATGATAAACTTTAGTTAAGTCACCTTAATTATGTATGTGCGCGACTAACCTTCAATGCTGTAGTGCAAACGTTTTGTAGTACTTGCCTTATCAAAAATTACTTCATTATAACATTCTTCATTTCATATTTATTTATTATTTCAGCCAGACCTGTATTGAAAAAATGTGCAGTGCCAAGTCAATTCCCATGGAATGAACAAAATTCTAGTTTGCATCAAAAAAAGAAGGAGCGACATCAAAGGCACTTAGCGCGAAATCAAAGAAAAATCAATGTCCCAGTACACGTAAACAATGAAAAAGAGAAGGATGACACCTTCCTCATGGAAACTACAAACTTTTGCGAAGTGGAAATTGAGTTCGAGAAGAAACAGAAAGATATTGGTATCCAATGTAATTTATGTGAAAGTGATGATCTCAAAACACTTAAAGAATGTCCTAAAAATGAAAACAAAAAAAAAGAATCTTCAATTGCGAATGTGCTGGATATAACCAATGTGGCCGAAGTCCAGTTTTATACTGGTTTCCAAGATTATGAACATATCAAATTCATATTTAGTATTTTTGGAGATGAAGTAAATTGTTTAAAATACTATCCTCAATTGAAAACATTGACGGTGCCGTTTCTAAAACCTTTTGATCAATTCCTTCTAGTGTTAATTAAATTACGCCGGAACATGCTATTTACAGAACTATCCTTTCGATCGAAGGTTAATAAAACAGTACTAAGCAACATTTTTATAACATGGATCAATTACTTATATTGTAAATTGAAAGAGATCAATGTTTGGGTGCCAAAACAATGCATAGATAAAAATATGAAGTACTATGGCAAGATTAATCCATGCACTGTGATAATAGATTGCACAGAAATAAAAATAGAGAAGCCCAAAAATCCAATTACACAACAGCTTACATATTCAACTTACAAATCAGCAAATACTCTAAAAGTTTTAGTTGGGATTTCAGCATCAGGCTGCGTTACATTTGTGTCCGATGCATATGGTGGATCTACAAGTGATCGTGAATTGTTTGAAAAATGTGGACTTATTGATAAACTTGAACCTAATGATATCATTCTTAGTGACCGTGGCTTTAATGTGCAAGACCTAGTTAGCTACAAAGATGTTACAGTTAATGTGCCAGAATTTCTAAAAAATACTGATGGACAATTTGAGACTTCTCAACTGACAAGGTCAAAAAAAATATCTTCAGAACGAATACATATTGAAAGGGTCATTGGTTTGGCTAAAACTTTTAAGATCATAAGCGGCAAGTTGGATTCAAAATTGGTGCCTTTAGCAGATAGAATAATATTTGTATGTTTTATGTTAACCAATTTCAAAAATAATATTATAAAGTAAAACATGTTTTTTTTTCAATTTTATTTATTTGATGATGTTGCTTTTAACAGTACTCAATTAATCACACTTTATTAAATAATAAATAAAAAGAATACAAAAATAAACTTTGTTTTTATTTCCATTACCAAATCCAAATGCAGGTGTCACAGGAAGAGATTGTTATGATTTATTTATTTATTTATTTTTTTTATTTATTTATACTTTATTGTACATCACAACTACACATATCATTTACAGACTGTGAAGTACAATGGGCGGACTTATGGCTATTTAGCCATTTCTTCCAGACAACCCAAATATATATTTCCTACTATGAGTAACGATCGCTATCAGGTGGACATGATAACAACCGGGACCGACGGCTTAACGTGCTCTCCGAGGCACGGTGGGGAGACCCACAAGGACTGCACAAACACCCAGACCACGGCAAACATCTGTATGGCCAATACAAATGTTGTCGTGTGCGGGGATCGAACCCGCAACCGCTCGCGCAACAGCCAATCGCAATCCATTGCTGTGACCGCTGCGCCAACGCGGCGTCAATATTCATTATTTATTTATTATATCATTTATTATAGTATAATGTGATAGAAATTAAAAAAATTAAAAGAAATTAACAATCATACATTTTTTTTGCTATTGTTGGCAACATAAACTGAAAAAAGAAAGCTTTTACTCGAGGTATTATAATATTTTGTATAAATAAATCATTTTTATTAACATGTATTATTTTTTCATCAACATTGGTCCATATAAATAAATCACAACAATCTCTTCCTGTGACAAGTAACTGCGTTTGGATTTGGTAATAATAGTTGCTTGTTTCTTTCAGTTGCAAATCATGCTCTAAATGGAAATAATTGTTGGATCCAATCATTTCATTCTTTATGGAATATGGACATTTAACTTCTAAAATTTTGTTATCTTCAATTAATCCATCAGGAGAAGCGCCAATGAAAGGGTACTGCACAGAAACATATAAACCACAGCGTTCTACTTTTTTTCCAGTTTTCGCCTCATATGCTTCAACTGCTGTTGTTTCCATAGACTTGCCCCATTCTAAGGCCATGCTAACTATTTTCTTATTGCATATAAGGCTTTGTGCATACTTTTCCTGGTCCTTTTTGGCAGTAAATTTACAAATTTCACCAACTCTTGAAGCAGTCACTCGAAGAGATCGTTCTGTATACCAAAACTTAGATTTTGTCTGATTTTTGGTTTTTTTTTCAATTTCTTTCGCTGAGTCAGTAGTTACCTATTAGGAACAAAAGATAAGGAAAGTATGAAGGTATTGACCTAAACAAACATCTACAATCCCTATGCAAATGCAATTAAAATTGATGATTACATAATATATTAAATTATAAAAAAAATATATAGTAGCTACAACTTCTCATGATTCACCACCTCGCTTGCAACAGTACAGTCTTATTACAAGTCGTGGTTACTATAATAAATTCATCTGGAATAGAGGGCTTAAATAAATAAATAAAGAGGGCTTACCGATATTTTATTAAGAATAAATTGATGATGTAAAGGAAAATGCAGGTAATCGTGGTCATGTATCACATCTTGCATATTAGCACTGTCCAAAATTCCACACAATCCTATTCTTTTTTGTGACAATGAACAGTAGTTAATAACATTATTTCTGACTGTTGCAGCCCATTCTTTTCCTAGACTAATAGAGGACTGTGGTCTTGGATCATAGCACATACTTCTTTTCTTTTTTTTGCAAACATTGTATTTTGATATTTCATATGAAAGGTTCTCTGCTTTTTTAGGTGAAACATCAAGTTTATTTTTTTTAGGTACATGCCATACTTGTTTTTTTTGTGTTGGAGTCATTTTAATTAACCATATATTCTGCTCTCGGAATTTGAGTACAGCATAGCACAATACTGACACATGCTTGCAAATCCCTGCTATCCCTGCTACACATTCACACACTGATTGTATAATACATCCACTTCCATTACATATGGCAATGGAAGCAAAATAAGTGAGGGATTTTGTATTTTCAGAATGGACTTGACCCTTGAAAAATATATGTGTATTAGTATTTGCGGTCACTAATGCTAATAGGTAGTTATTTTGCAGCATATTATAACCTCTTCTGTGCACTGCAGAATAATCGGACATTCCTATGCCCTCTTTATACAATTCAAGGAAATATGTATTTATATTAATAATGTCAAAATTGGGTAATACTGTTTTTGAATCCACACTTTTGTATAACTTTTCTTCTGGCCATTCTATAATATAATCAATCTTACTTGAGAGATTACAATTATCATTTTCATTTGATTTGAAGTTGTTGTTTCTGTCATAGTCATTTAGCCTGGAATATATAACATACATTTAATCAACGACAACTCACTAAAACACAAATAACTTCGATTTTGTAGCTAAAAAAAACAATCGAATAGTGGAAACAAATGCTAGTAGATTATGTTACCTTTCAATGAGCTTTTCTTTAGTACCAGTGACTTTTGCGCCTCTCTTTTTGAGCTCAATCTTCAGTTCGGCAACCGTTCTCTGGCCGTAATCCATAATAAAATCAATAACACTTCCAAATACGTAGAAATTCACTAAAAATTATACGTTCGCTAAGAATCTGAACTATCTGACAGCTGTTTGGACCTGACGCCTACGACGCGCCGTCTGGTGGCAGAAAAAGTATCGAAAACTGCCATTGTCCCATGTTGCGGTAATGCCTCGTCTTCACTAGGGGACATTTTGTCCCGCGACATGTCGCGGGACAAAATGTCCCCTAGTGGAAACGAGGCTTGAAAATGAATTTCAATATCATTCACAATTTCACATTTCACATTCGTGAGTCGTGAGTCGTGACCGGTGACATTCGTCATCGTTCGTCATTCAGTGAACTGAATGCGCAGAGGAAGGTGCTAAGTTTGTTTCGGGCTTTTTAGCAATTTTATTTTATTTTAAACATAATTAGTTAATGAGTTCAGTATTATAATTATTTATTAGTAAAAGTGATGGAGTTCGATTGGACTAATTACTTAGAAGAAACGAAAAGTATTGCTGTCCCCGAAGAATTATTTTCTCATGTAAGTCGCTACTTTAAACTACTGTTGTAGTTTTGTTTCATTATAAATTATTTTTGTTTAATTTGAATGAAAGTCAAAAAAATATTAAACTATTTGCTCATAATAGTTTAAAATTGCGTATTTAAAATCATAAATGAGGAATATAAAAAAATCTTTCTACAACATCGCAACATAAAGGCCATGTAAAGCTATTTTTAGAATTTAAGTCCAGAAAATATAAAGATTGTGTAAACTTGTTACATTATAATTTTTTATTGTTGTTTTAAATAAAGTTTTTGTTTGTTATTATTTAAAATAAAAACATATGTTAAAAGTATATTAAGCCACGAATTGTGCCACATTGTCGTACTTAACGTAATAATATAAATGGCTAATTAAAATTTAATACTCTTTTATCAATTGAAATTATTTAATTTTTATTTGAAAAATAATGTGAAATATGCTTGTTGCATCAAGTCAGACATTTTCTAATTTCAGAACAATGTTCTTAAAAATTGTTTACAACTATTTTAATTAATTAACGTGTAAGTAATTAAAAATTAAATTTTAATTAGTAATTACTGCATAATTCTCTTTTAACGTTGCATGAATTAAAAATTGTTAAAATCATTCACAATCAAAGTATTTATTTTTTATTTTTATTATACACAGTTGGACGGAATCAACTTTTTTGCAGAATAACATAATTAAATAAATATAATATATAATATCTTATAAATATAATATATAAGGTATTTATTTAACATAATTATTCTTAAATTATATTAAAATATAATATGTTAAATAATGATGCTAAATATAAATAAAATATTTATTTAACATAATTATCGTGATGTGTGGTAACGGCACTAAATAATGTAGCCACCCCCTCTCTTCCCGTGGGTGTCGTAAGTGGCGACTAAGGGATAACACAGTTCCACTACCACATTGGAACTTAAAAAGCCGACGGATGGCGGGATAACCATCCATGCTGGCTTTGAAATACACAGGCCAAAGACGGGCAGCAGCATCTTCGGTGCGACAAAGCCAGCCCTGCGGTCACCAACCCGCCTGCCCAGCGTGGTGACTATGGGCAAAACACATGAGTTCGCGTCATAATGTCGGGCGCGAACTTGTGGAGGCCTATGTCCAACAGTGGACTGTGATAGGCTGTAGTGGTGGTGGTGGTGGATAATTATCTTAAAGAATATAATTATGACATATTTTAAAGTCAGTCTATCTTCATTCTTTATAATAATAAAGAAAAAAATAAATAAATGTGAAATAGTATTTATGTGTATTAAAATAATTAATATTCTTATATTATTTTTAGATGATATACTTATTTTTAATATCAAATATACACTAATGCTAGATAAAATAGCACTAAACAGTGTAAATTATCCAAACTTATGTTAGCTATTAGTAAAAAAGAAATTGAATCCATAGTACCTATAATAATATTTATAGCATGAGCTCAGTAACGAAACACCATTATACATGTTTAATAAGGAAAATTTAGTTACTCCGAACTCTTCAGTTTTAGTACATGGGTATTTAAAATAAAACCTGTGTGGTTTTATGAAACTGCGGTAAAAGTGAAACTTTTTTTTTCACATTATAGACATGTAACTAAAAAATTTTGGAATAATATTCCATTATGGGGATAAAAATCGCTTTAACAATCATACCGCGCGGCCGACCGTCACGCGACATGCAACACACAGACGAAAAAGTTTGAGACGATGTAATAAAAGTTTCACTTTAAAAAAATTTATTACAATGAAATACATTAAAATATATTTCATTACTCTCATTATTAAAACAATTTATTAACAATAAATTTATATTTACAATAAATTAGCTTTGCCTTTTAAAAATAGTATTTAGTTAAATATTTTCTGCTTTAAAATTAAATATTCAGTCAAGATTATTTTTAAAATAAGCATTTTTCATATACTTACATACAGGAAACATTTTTACAATGACAAAGATTAGAACCAGAAGAAGCTAACAAAAATAAGAAAAACTTATGTACTTATACTTATTGTTTACATTGTCTTGATATTAATTATAATTATATATTAACCTTGAATAAAATGTGTCTGAACGATGCTAATTTCAAGGTGACGGTATGGAAATGAGCACAATGTTTTCTTTTAATGTTTTCGTTTAAACAAAATTTATATTATATTATTTTCTTAAATAAATTATTATGTAAATGTTCAATAGTTCTGTTGCGTAGAGAGCTTTTTACTGTTTCAATATATTAAAAAAAAAAAAAATTGCTTTGAAACTCTTTTTGACTGTCTACACCTAAGTTTTTATCCTCTCCTTGGCTTTAAATTAGTTTAACTTAATATATTGTAGTTTATAATCTAATTTTTAAAATTGTGTATAATTTACTACTTCTGGTCAAAAATTGTTACTGTTTCAAAAATTTACAAAAAGGAAATTAAAAGTATATAGTTGAAATGTATTTAGATAGTACTTTTATGTCTTATATATTATATATTTACTTTAAATAAGATAATAGATTTATACTTAAAATTTTGCTTTTCTTCGGCGCAACGTCGAACAAAAGCTCTACTAGAACCATAGAACCTATTTTTCTAGAACAAATTTTATGGCACATTTCCTGCTAAAATTGTGAGAGTGTCTATAATCTATATAAACGACTAATATAAATATAACTCGAATTTGCAGGTAAGCAAAATGTAGATGTTTTATATCTGACATTTAAAGTTTATTTTAGAGATAAGATTTTAGTAATGAAATTATTGACTGGTGCTCTAGGTATACCTACATAATAAATTATTATATACTAGCTGACCGGACAGACTTTGTTCTATCTGGTTTTTTTTTAGTATAAAATACAACGGGGATTTAAGGAACATACAAAAAAAAAAAAAATTAGACGACTTGGTCGAGCCATTCTCCAGTTATGCGCTTAGCAACATTCATTTTTATTATATAGATTTACACCTTCATATAAATAATTTCTACTTAAATTATATGTGTTAGAAAAAGCTCAGAAGCTGTAATTCTCGACCTAATAGAAAAATGTGTCAAGGATTGCCACCATTTTTTGTATTACGAAATCCAATTCTTGGGTTAGAGACTTAGAGAGTAAATTATTCAACTGCCTTAAACATATACATACATACTTGATGCTTATGTTTAATGTTTTACATGATTTCGTCCAATTTCAATGTAATACTTTAGGATATAACTAAATAAAAAAAACTGGCCAAGTGCAAGTCGGACTCGCGCACCGAGGGTTCCGTACAAACAAAATTATTAAAAATATTTTTATTATATGTTGTAACTAAAAATTTATGCATTTCGAAATTTTTCCTTTATCTATGCTATAAGACGTTGCTTCGTTCCAAATTTCCAAATTTTCAAGGTTTTGATTCCCTTGCGAGTGCCGAATATTTGCATCATAAACGAGTGTATCTTTTGATTGGGTTGGCTCAGAAGTTTAATTTTTTCACAGCTCCAAGGGAGTAGTCGACATGAAATTCAGCTTGATACCTCCACGCGTTCTTGAGAAAAAGGGTCTTGACAGACAGACGGACAACAAAGTGATCCTATAAGGGTTCCGTTTTTCCTTTTGAGGTACAGAACCCTAAAAATGAAACTACTATAACATAAAGTAGTTTTGGGCAAAACTCCTTTTAAGATCTTATTATTTTACGAAAATGATTTATGATGATTGAATGAAAATGAATTTTGATGAACGGTAATTACCGAGATTGCTTTTTACAATAAACAATACATTGCAAACAAATAATTATTTGATCGTGTCCCTTACATATTGGCATCATAAGTACCTATATTGTTTCGCTTTAACAAAGTCAGGTCCATAGTACATAGATAGAGATAAAGACAAAATAAGAGTCAAATAAAGAAGTAACAGTATTATATTTAGCCTAAAAAAATTTATGAGTTATCTTCGCAAAATTAACGTGTAATAATTATTGTTCATCTCTACTACGCAAGATGGCCGATATTGCTAGAAAATAACAAATTTTAAAGCAATAAAAACTGGGCATGTACTTGTTTTCTACTAAACCCCCCATAATTAAAAACGTTACGTTAGAAAACTTTTCGGATATCGTGAGATATTAAACTTCATAGAACCAAAATATTATTGAATTGTGTGAAAATCGAAATAAACCTTGGAATTTTTTCTATTACAGGTGGAAGCTAGTCTCAAAAATGGTATCAAACAGGGCATGCTTCTCGAAGTATGCTACAAAAACAATCCTGATGTATACTGGATAGCTGAAATCACAATGGTGTGCAGTCACCTCTTAAGATACAAGTTTATAGGCGCGCAAACCGATTTTTGGTGTGATATATCCTCCACAAAAATCCACCCGTTAGGATGGTGTGGAAAACATGACGAATTGATCGAACCCCCAGACGAGGTGAACGAAAGATACGGTGATAAACTCATAGAGATAATGCAAAAAGCTGTTAGAGACCGGGATTCGGTAACTATTGAGGCGCTCAATAACAAAGGACTGTCACCAATCGATAGAATTAAAGTTGGAATGAAAGTAGAAGTCCAGAATATCCTCGATCCCTACCGATATTGGATTGCGACGGTAAGTTAAAAATTTCATTTAAATGTTTTAATTTCGTCTTTAACAAAAACTATATCTAAAGTTTTAATAGCTAACTATATATACAGGAAAGTTTGTCCTTTTTTCAGTCCATTTTTTGCGCGAACTTGTGGAGGCCTATGTCCAGCTGTGGACTACGATAGGCTGAAGTGAAACATATGTTTTTTCTGTGACCTCCCTTTGCGTACCGTTTAAGTAAATATTTTGATTTTACCACCCTATTCTTTTTAAATTATTAGTTAAGAAATCACCAGTGCCTCTCTTGTAGGCTGCAAGTCCAAGTCATCCTTTAAAATACGCGACATGTTTCTAGGTGCTATCTTCATCTCCCGAGATAAAATCTTTTGCTTTAGGAGGATTTCTTCGAATTCTTTCTCATAATGGTTTGATCACCTTTTTCGAACGAACACTACGTGGACGGTCAGATCTTTTTCTGACATAAAAACAGAGGAGTTTTCATTGTACCTATCAATAGACCGGTACACAAACATTTGGCTAATACCAAGCGTATGGAGAGTTCTAAAAATTGTACTTAGCAATCACAGCGATTCGGTTCTCTTTATCACCCAACTCCATTTTAATATCACAAAATATTTTATAATGTATTGGCGTGAAAATGAGAAAACACAATGAACAATCATATAAAAATCGCGTTTGTTGTATGGCAGTCCCTCTTAAATATTTATTTTATTTTTAGTATTTGTTATTATAGCGGCAACAGAAATACATAATTTGTGAAAATTTCAACTGACTAGCTATCGCCGTTCTTGAGATACAGCCTGGTGACAGACGGACGGACGGACAGCGAAGTCTTAGTAATAGGGCCCCGTTTTTACTCTTTGGGCACGGAACCCTAAAAATGACAAGATTCCAAATTCAAATGTACTAATTTGTTTATTTTTAATTGTAACAGTATTTATGGCCAGACGATGTATGTATATTCAGACGTGCCTGCTTGCGTACCTAATTGATAGCGACACACGACACACTCCTTGCCGCTATGATCATGAATGTGATTACTGCCCCGAATCTGTGTGTATTTATATATGTAATATAATCCAACTGTACCTGAAAAAGGAATTAACTTGCCCACCTTAGGGACAGACAACCGTGTGTTTATATTGAACGTATTTTTTATTTATTTATATCTGTTTGGTGAAACTAACATTCCTTCCTTGACATAGGGGAACCCGGTGGTCTAGGAATTTCGAAAAATATGTTTTTTTTCCTTATTGCGAAAGTATATTTAGTATTTTAAAAATATACAGTTAAAATTTGGTGACGATATTTTCAGTATTTCATGTTGTAAAACCTATTTATAAGACCAGCGCCGGAGCAGGTAGTTGAGCCGTTCAGCCCGTGAGTGATTCTATTGTTCGGTGGAACGCAACTTCTTTGGTTTCTTTACCTGAGTTGTATAAAGGTATATTTTAGTTTCGAGAGCCGAAAAAACTGAAGAAATTGAAGAGTTTGAAAGAACTGAGGGTATACTACATAGTGCTGGAATAGCTGATTTATCGTAAGTATGCGTTCAAATCTAATTTTCTTGAGAATTTCCTTGGCTAAAATTTAAAACGCGTTTATCTCAAAACTACTTTTTTCTGCCTGGCGCGCGTCAAAAAAAAAACTACTCAGTAGATTCGTTTTAAATTTTAATATGTTATTTAATACACAAACAGCTATCGCAGGATGAACAAAAAAATTTTTGCATTGAATATTTTTATTTTTTTACATGCAAAACGTAATTAATAATTGTGTTGCTCGCAAACGAAAAAAAACCGACTTCAATTAGATCGACAAGTAATACAACGTAATAAGACGAAAAAATAGTCAAGTAAATACGCGCTATTAAAGATTACTCAAAAAGTTGTAATCAGTTTTCGATCTAATTTAAACAAGACTACAAGACAAGTATTAGCTTTCGATTAAAGTAAGAATCATCGAAATCTGTACACCGAGTAAAAAGTTATGCGGTATAATATAACGTAGGTCGACGAAAAAGTAGTCACGTAGATACGCATTATTATTAGATATAACTCTAAAAGTACTTGTCGGATCTCAATTAAATTAAAATGGGACCACATGACACGCAACACCTTTCAATTAAAACAAAATTGATCGAAATCGGTCCACCCAGTCAAAAGTTCTGAGCTAACATACATAAAAAAAAGACACGTGTCGAATTGAGAACTTCCTCCTTTTTTAGAAGTCGGTTAAAAAATAGAAATTTTCGGACTAAAAATTTCAACAAATCTCTATTTCTTCAAAAAAAAATTTTTTTTTATTCATTTTACGTCCTGCGATAGGTTTATTTATAATGATTAAAATCTGATTTGTTTTTTATTTCAGACCCATAGAAGAGCTAAATCATAACGCGCTGCCCAGGTTTTTTTAAGGACTTCAACGCCCTCTTTAAAATAGTTAATATATATTTTTTTTCTTTGTAATAATGATTTTTGTATACGTAAATAGTAATAAAATAGTCCTTTAAAAGTTTCAAAAGTTTTGGTTGTTATTTAGATATAATTTTGTTTTTTGTAAAAACTCATGTACCTATAATTACGAGCTTCTAGACCCGAACCCGGGTCTCCTTAAAAATATTCATTCTTATTCCTTTTAATGTCTCGTTAATGAAAAAAAGATAAGGGTCAAAATTTAAGGGTCCTATCGTAAGTAATGTTAGGTCCATTTAAACAAAAAAACCAAACTGCTTAAAAGTAATGTTTAGTTCGCAAAAACTTAATATAATTTCAGGGTATTTTTAAAATGTATAGTTCCGTGGGAATCAGCTAAAACACAATAAAAATTCAGTCAAGTTAAGTGCTGCACACACAACGGTTCCCGTTAGTAAATAAATGTGTGCGAGTGTATTAGTTGTCTGCAAATACATGCAATACACAAATGCCCAAAGCCAAACCACCACAGACATTTGTATGGCCTATACAAATATTTGCCATGAGCTTAGATTGAAACTGCCACCATTGGCACATCAGCCTGTATTGGGATTTCTATTTGAAAGCTCAAACTACGTTGTTTCACAATTCTGAAACTCAATTGAAAAAGAGTATAATGAAAGTTAATACAATATTTCAGGTCCGCGATAACCTCGGTGGACGCCTGTTACTTGCTTACGACGGCGCTGACGAAGATTTGACGACGTTTTATATATTTTATTCCAATCCACGGCTGAGCAGTTTCGGTTTTGTCACAAACAAGGTAATAATACGTCTTTGTATATCTTCTTTGTCTAAAAGTGAAATTAATATTATAAACTCAAAAATTTGTAAGTTACAGTTTGTTACCATATGTGCTGGATCCTCCTTTCCACACAATTTTTTATCCAGAAAAGCTGACACTTAAGTCAACTGTAACTTGCAAGTTATGACCATTGGTAATGTTTCTTTGATATTGTTCCAGGGTTCTCCATGGCAGTTCAAATACCCTGGCAAAGTGAATAAGTTCTCCTGTAAAAATAAACTTAGCGCTCAGTTGAGACAGAGCGCTGAGGAATCTATCAAAGAACCGACACCGGCTGATTTATTTCAGGTATATATAGTGTTTCTAATGCCAATTATTATTATAATAAATCCAATATTTTTAAACCTTTGTAACCCAGCATTGTCTCTTGAACCGTCAAAAATATAAAGTTTAAATAAGTGTTGCGTTTTCTGAAATTTTCCATTTTTTTTTCCTTATACACACTATAAAAAATATATATAAAAAAATCCTGAATTGGTATGGTCATTCTCAAAATTTCAAGCTTAGCAATAAATTTGGCTTCTTCATATTAAAACTTACAACTAGCAACCGCTCTGGTATAGTGGTGCGAATATCCGCCTAAAACACCTACAGTACGATTACCTCTCGGGATTAATTATCTCTTTCTGGTTGGATGTTGCTTTAATTATAAATGTGTTATTTATTCCTCAACAGCCTAACCCAACCTTAGAAGCACACAGTTTCGCAGTGGGCATGAAAGTGGAAGCGCTAAGTCCAATAGATATGAACACATTCTTTCCAGCAACAGTCACAAAAATCTTTAATAACTTATATTTTTTGGTCGTAATCGACGATCACATAGATGATTATGAAGAGACAAAAATGGCCTGGATGTGTGATAACATGCATCCTTACATATATCCAATAGGTTGGGCGCATCGGAATAAATTAGAACTTAGGCCACCCAAAGTTTGGAAAGAAGGACCATTTGATTGGGAAGAATATTTATCTATGACTGCGTCAGTCCCAGCACCTGATTACTGTTTTGGCAACAAAGATCTTTTAAAGGGCATCGAAGTAAACATGAAGTTAGAGGCTGCGAATCCTCTAAATCACGAAGAAATTCATGTTGCCAATATTGTGTCCATCATAGAACATATGTTATATGTAGAACTACTACCAATCGGGCAGAAATATTGGTATTCCCAAGACAGTGACATGCTATTCCCTGTGGGATGGTGTGACAGTAATAATTATGAACTGCACATACCTGACACAAAACCAAAAGAGCTTCCTAAACCGGTAGAAGAGCCAAAAACAATTAAAGAGGACCTGAAAAGTAGTGAAGAATGGTGTGATAGAATATATTTTAACTACAAATGTTACGCGGGACCGTCGATAAGTCGAAATAAACTGTCCCAATTACCAAAACATGTTGGTCCCGGACCATTACTACTTGTACTGAAGGAAGTGTTGAATAAAATAATATCGGCCTCGTATAAACCGGCGAAGTTACTGAAGGATTGGGAGACGGAAGGACCGCCAGAGGAAGGCATGAGGCTAGAAATGCTACGGGCAAAGTGAGTAATACAATTTTTTTTAAATAAATGTAGCAAAATAATTTAATTTTAAACATTTTTTAATATCAAATTAAAAATCCGTGACAGCGGGGATCGAACCTGCGTCTCCGACTCACCGTGTCGGTGCTTTAGCCAATTAAGCTATGGAACTGTACCCACTATGTCGAAGTTTTTGATATGATGATTTCATATTCGGTCCTATAAAGCGAAGGTTCGATCCCCGCTGGAACGAATTTTTGATATGATATTAAAAATGTTTAGAATTCCCTCATGTGTGGGGAACGCAAAACTAAATAATACGAACTTCATTTTAAGTTTTGAAAAAATCACTGCATATTATAAAACAAAGTCTCATCCTGCTGTCTGTCTGTCTGTATATATGCTTAGATCTTTAAAACTACCCAACGGATTTTGATGCGGTTTTCTGTAGTAAATAGAGTGATTCCAGAGGAAGGTTTATATGTATAATACATGCATAATATAGTAGAGTAACACTGATAGTTTTAAAGTTTTCTAATGTGATGTCGTAAATAAACACATTTTTTGCGCTTAGATTGCAAATATTTATTTTATATTATATATTTAGTATCTGCATTGCACCCGTGCGAAGCCGGAGCGGGTCGCTAGTATATAATAATTTTATTATATAATTAACATAAACAAATAATGTTATTTAAAAGTTAAAATTCCTAAGAGATGATTAGCTAATGACTTTATACAGAATTATTTGCTAAGTTACTATGATTAGATAACTAATAGTACAAAAGTACAGTAATAAAATTAAAATAATATTTTATATTTAACTGTAGTATTTTTTCATGTTTAGGTAGATTTTTCTTAAATTTGTTACTACTCCATACCAGGGTTGTTGCGAATATTCACATCCGCATCCACAAATGCAGATCATCCGACATCCACATTGATTTATATTTTTGCATCCGTATCTGCATAAATTAATGCGGATTTTTTTTCGGATGCGGATCTGGTAAATTCTGGTAAATTTAATAAAAGCTTCTCACGAATGAGATGTAGCACTTTAACTTCACTTGTAGATTAAACTCAGGTGAGCCTTTATCATCTCTGGTTCGTCTATCATCTTCATTATCGTCATCATCATCAGCCTATCACAGACTACTGCTAGACGGAAGCCTACCCTAGGATACGCCACAAGACCCACATTAAGCCGTCGGTCCCTCTGGCTTGATGGCGTATAACATTGTGTTTGCTTAAACATTGTGTTTGCTGAGCCATGGCCTCAATTCGAAAAACTTCTTACTCCACCGATCATCGGTTCTACGAAATATAAAACCATCCCACTGCCACTTCAGTTTGCTACACTTCTGAACTATGCCAGTCACGTTCGTTTTAAGCCTGAAAGTCATTTTGGACCTTGTCCCTTAGTGAGATCCCGAGCATAGACCTCTCCATAGCTCTGAGTGACATGCATTCGTTGGGCTAGCTTTCCCGTTGAGTTCCACGTTTCGCTTCCGTCATTACTAGTAGAACGCATTGGTTGAACATCTTGGGTTGAAGGCATTGTGGCAAGGATGTCCCAAAGATGTGATGCAGCTTTCCAAACGCTGCCCAGCCCAGTTGCATTCCTCTCGCAATTTCACCTTCGAATTTGTCTCTAGCCAACTGCAATGTTAGCCTGAGGTAGATATACTCCTGGACAACTTCTAGGGCTTCTACGTTTGACATAGATTTTGACCTTAGGCCTCATTTACAGAGAGGCGGTGCGTAGACTGCGCGGCCCGCACTAAATTCAAACGGAGAAGCGATTTTACACGCGTTCATTCCCATACATATTTCACACGAGCGACGCCATGCCACACGCGACGCGCGACGACCGACGGCCTTAGTCTTTTCCATGTTCATCCCGATTCCATCCCGACTTGAAGCCGTACTGAGGCTAGACAGTATTTTCTGCAGGTCCTGAAACTATTCTGTCATTAATACTGTCATGGGCAAAGTGGAGATGCGTAAGTCCATTGACATTGATGTCTCGTCCATTCCACGATAGTGAATAGGGTCGGGGAAATAACAACACCCTGTCCTACACCTCGAAGTAGCTGGATGGGTCTTGGCTGGCAGTACTTGATCCATCTGACTCATACTGCCTGGCGTAACATGTATATGAAAGGAACCGGATATTGACATTACATCTACAAGCTTAAGGTCCCTCAGCGTGGTATGGAATGGGCTATGCTTGGAGTCTCTCTCAAAGATACGATCAGAAATTAGACTATCCACGAGATAACGAATGTAAAATAGTCCTTAGAATCAGTAAGTTTTAAAAGGCAGTGGGCTAGTCACGTGTGTTGCGGACCGATGGCCCCTAGTGTGTTCATCTTAATACACCATTCCGATGTTGTGATTGTGAATATAGTAGTATAACATAATTATTTATTAATTCATATACTATTCCAGATTGAAAACCCGACCATACCACGCCTACGTCCCGATAGTCACAACATCAGACCAGGTGGAGTCTTTCTGTAGAGATGTGTGCGTGAAGCTGCAGGCCTGTCCGACTCTGTTTGGTCCCATTGAATACCCGGAACAGTGTCCACACAACTGCCAGCAAGTTGAAAAATCTACCTTCCGTTAGTATTGAACATTAAATTAGTCTTCAAATAAAATGAATCATCATTATCAAAAGTTACACCCAGTAAAAAGTTGTGAGGTAAAGCAAAAATAATACAATCAAATTGAGAACCTCTTCCTTTTTTTGAAGTCGGTTAAAAAGTCAGCAGGCCATATTAATATACGCAGACTGTTCTTACCTTACACAAATATACACGCCACTCCACTTAAGAACTAATACTTATTATGCTTGAAACATTTTTTTAACAGTGTCAAAAGGTGTAGTATACTAACAAATGAAATCATTGAAAAAATGTTATAATATTCAAAACAAAATTAAAACAATATTGAACTCTAACATATAAATTAAAATACAACTATTAATAAACTTGCAGATTATATGTATTAAACCTAATCATTAATATCTATAAAGTCAAAAAAAATTTGTAAGACCTATTAATAAATAATTTATATTAATTATCTTTTTTTAGATAATGGTACAGAACGTCGCGGTAGACCTAAGGGTAGCGTAAACGGTAAGAGAAAAAAGAAAAAGGTTCCGGAAAAAAGGGAGAAGGAGCAACCGCTACAGGAGACAGAGAACAGAGATGGAGAGTCTATGAGTGAGCACAGCGCTGGCTCCGTACCGCCCTCCGAGCCCGGAACACGCCCCACGTCGCCCGATAGCTGTGACTACAAGCGCGCCTCGAAGAAAAAGCGGGAGCCCAAGAGTAACTACCCCAAGATGGAGATGAAAACGCGAGGCGCAAAGCTACCTAATTTTGCGCTACAGATGAAGGAATCACATTGGAATAAAAAGGACGTTGAAACGATCTACGGCAACTCCTGTGTGACCAAACGAACACACGTGGAAAGCGACACCGAGAACGAGACGAATGCGAGCAGTTGCAATTCGAGGGATGCCAAAAACATTTCCGACGTTTCAGACGGCGAAGAGCCGGAACTGAAGAAACTAAAGTTTAACACGGACGACCCTCTGCCATCCGATAACATCGTGTTTGACACAGAAATGGCCTGGATTAAAGAAAAACTGTCACGGAACCCTGCGGAGTGGTCCATTGACGATGTCCACGAGTATCTCAGTAATACTGAAGATTGTAAATTAATAGCAGACAAAATGAAACAGGAAGAAGTCGATGGCGAAGCTTTTATAATGTTAGACCTTGATGTGATAACACATTTCTTGCATATGAAGAAAGAATTTGCTTTGCAGCTCTGCAAGCACGTCAGTCTTGTTAGGTGGTATTATGATAATTTTAATGAGAGTGGTGAAACGTGATAATGTTGTTCCTTTATTATGTTATCTAGTCCTCTATGAGTTTATTTAAATAAATGTGTAATATCTTTTATAATAGTTTTATTTATCCGAATGCATTTTTACGAATTTTTCGACAAATATAGTTACAAATTCTGAATATAAAAAATTTATGATAGCCGTCTTTGTCACCTTCTAGACAATTCTCACCAAGGTGTATATTATTCTTACCGTTTGAATTTTTTACTGGAATTTCTCTATACTTTATAGGACGTTCTTGTTCTCTCGCGTAATTTTCCAATTCCAACTTTTTCGCTTTTAATTTCTTTAAGTTTTCGGTTGAAGCTAGCGGTTCTTTTATTCCCTCTAAACATTGATCCCTTATATTTATTTCAGAGAAAATACTTCGATCATTCATTTTTATCTCAACATAACGAGTACCGTTCATAAGAAAAATGTTTAAAAAGTGCTCCTTTTTGTCACCACTACTAAATTTCGAACTATTTTGACCAAAAGTTGAATCAGTCAAATAATTTTCATTTCTATAAGCTTCAACAGTAGAATTTAGACTATTCGGTAGCTTCTCTTTATTTAAATCGACTTTGCAAATAAATAAATTCTCGTCAACATCTTTTGCTTCAGGGAGTTTGCTGCCAGAAACAGATGATTCTGACGAACCTATATGGTGTATCATTTCTTTGATAAAATCTTCCATCTCAACAACTGAATCCCCTTTGTTCTTCTCCAGTATTTCATTAAACTTTTTCTTATAAACTTCGAAGTCTTGCATATTACTGTAAAAATTTTCCAAGATTTGATTTACTGTCGTTTTAAAGAGTTTGATATTTGAATCTAGACTACTAGAGGAATTATTGTCTGTTTGGAGCTCTTGAGACATTTTCTTAAGTATTGTCATTTCTATTTCATCAAAGGGATTCTCGGTATTTGATTTCTTTATATCCCCTCGTCCAGAATCATGAATATTGTTATGTACTGAATGATTAATACTGCCATCTTTTACCGGTATTTCGTCATGGACATTTTTATTCAAACTCGATGATATTTTATCAGAAAGTATGTTTATATCTGACTTGCATTCTTGTGGGAGTAGAATTTTATGATATGTATTCATACAACTGCTGTAACTCTTTCTGACATCACTTGTTTGGTTTTCTAAAATTTAAAGTAACGTGAATTTAATTCTAGTTTAAACAAGAAATCTAAAGTTAAAGTTTTTAAACACATTTTCAAGATCATCTTATGCCACATATTTTAGTAGTTTCACTTATTTTAGTAGTTTCACTTCTTTTGCTAGGTTAATTTCAAGGTTTGCTTGGACAAATAGACCAATTCTTAAACCCAGTTATGAGATCTATGAGAATTTGGTCTGCATTTGTTCATGCTTTATAAGGTTACTAGCTTCTGCGCGCGACTTCATCAGCGTGAAATAGAATCAATTCTGTCATAAATGATTTGTGCGAAACTTTAACCGTTTACGCAGCGGAATCTCTCAAAGGAAAAAAAACCCGATTTTGAAACATTCTTCATTGGTGCTACCCTCCTATTGGTCTTAGCGTGATGATATATAGCCTATAGCCTTTCTCGATAAATGGGCTATCTAACACTGAAAGAATTTTTCAAATCGGACCAGTAGATCCTGAGATTAGCGCGCTCAAACAAACAATCAAACAAACTCTTCAGCTTTATTATATTAGTATAGATATGAGATTTTTTCCATAGGGAACTATTTACATATTAACATGGAAATCTTGTGCTTTAAAGATATAATCTATATATATAAAAGAGATTTCCACCCATTGACTCATCACGATATCTCTGGAACCATAAGGAGTAGAGACTAGAAATTTGGGAGGAATATTCCTTTCGCCGAGTAGAGGTCAGCTAAGAACGGATGTTACGAAATTCCACCCACAAGAAGGGGTTGCGGGGGTTAATAACATGTATGGCAAAACAAATTTGTTTTAAGTTTTGCGGGGTCAGCTAGTACAATATAATACAAATTAGACATACCCATTTTAATAAAAAGTATTAAGTAGAACAGTAAAGTAGATGTACAACAAAAGTTATACTATAATTTATAAGTTACTGTGAACCCATGAAAAACAAGCATAAAGCAATTTCATTTCTTTGTTATGTGAACATAAAAATTTATAAGAATAATAAGCCTGTCACTTAAGAAAATAACAATGTCATAGTGTATTATTTTCTGATATCTTTCAAAATAGAAAAATAGTTTTTATTAGTTAGTAGTTTAGTATTTTATTACTTAAAATTTACTAACAGCTGACTAACTACCTATAGAAATAAAGTAAGATCCTTGGGCCCCCAGATACCTATCTCATTTTCTGACGGACAAAATGTATGTACAATACATTAGTGTTATTGTGTACAAGTGTCCAGTGAACGTAATCTTCAACTTCATCATTATTTTAGGTATTTTTTATACCTTGGGTTACATTACTTATTAATAAAGTTTTTGTAAGGATCCCTGAGACGTGAGTCATCAGGGTTTTTTTTTTTTGTTTCCCGCGTTTTTTCTAACTTTCTTATTACAGTGTTTGCAAATTTTATGAAGACGAGATCTAATCTCTCGATTAAGTGGCTTTTTAGTCATAGAGTGGTCAGTTACCATACTCGATTCATCGTAAATCGTAATCTATAGTAGGTAATGAAATTGCTAGGTTGCAGAATACAATGTGAAATGTGAATTAAAATCATTCCCGCCACACGGGTCCGGAGATTCTTCTAATGTACAAAGTAAAGATTTACATACATTTACCAAAAATAGAAGAAAAACAAACTAAATAACTAAATATATACACTTTACACCTGTTCTGAACTATATTTAAAATAATTTTAATAGTCGCAAGAAAAACACAACCGCGCTCGTTCAAGTTTCCCGCTCATCCCAAAAAGCTGTTGACCATTTATTGACCAAAGAGTATAATAATAAAATACCATAGATATAAATCTATGTAAAATACGGGATACGGGCTTTGGATACGGGGTTATTGACAATTGACACTTTGACAGTCATCATTCATCAAAACAAATAATTAAATTAAAAAATATATTGACAATCAAAAGTTGATCAAAAGTTCAAAAAAAATAAAAAATCGGATTAGATCTTCAACACAGAGTACTATCACTACTATGATATAAACAGGATCATCAATCATCATCATGTAGTGATAGAATTAATGGAATTATTTGATTTAGACGAGACAGCATAGTCGCAACGATGGAAACGAGTAAACTTATTTATTACTCGCGGTACTTGCGCGGTACTGCCGCAAGCTGCGGTTCTACGTAAGTCCTACTCGTGTTTTCTTGTTCCATTTAAAAATCGTAGAAAACTGCAACACAACCACTCATTTACTACTAATATAGCCTCATTTGCTTAGTCAGAAAAATCCAATTCAAAATCATAGCCACTTGGAAATACGAATATATTCCAGATTCTCTTATCCGCACAGAGTACATTGAATATACGGGTACTTATCCGTACCACATAAAATCCAATGAATTCATCGTTTCTTTGCTCAATAATAAAGTATTTGGAATCCCTGTTTCAAACACAATAGTTTACAATTACTTCCCATCAATCATCGTTTTTTATATGTATCTATATGAAATTTTTAGCAGGTGTTAGACGTACTGCAATACAGTTTCTAATAGTATTGAAAGATAATACAATCTTGTAACTTGAAGAAGTTATTTATTGGTTATTGCCGGTTGTATATTTGTACATCATTATAAATGTAAGATATTACAAGAAAGAATGAAATTTCGGCGTGCCACGAAAGACGGCCAGGGGTCTTTTCAGCCCAACACTATTTCCCATGCTATTTGTTTCACTTTTTAGACAAATATTCATTATTTTGAATAAAAGTAAAATAAAATTATTAATATGTCATTACTTTATTTATTTTTCATTTTTAACTTTCATTCACAATCAAAAATAGTTTGCAATGACCATAAAACAATTATTTTGACTGATTACAGCTTCCACATAAAATTTTTATTACCAAATTCCCATTCTTTAGTATTTTTATTTTCGTACTGTTGTTGGTAGCAATGTCTTCTTGCTGGTTCTTCTTGGTTCTGCTGCAGTTGGAGATCGGGACAACAGTTGCTGTTTTAAGGTTGTATCTTCAACAGAACTTTCTGGGTAATTACTTAGTTCAAGTGCCAACTGTAAAATAAAATGCCTCCTACTGTATACTTTTTTACCCATAGTTTCTTGATACCCAACCCTTTTTTATAACTGCTAAGTCTAATGTATTGTAAAAATATCCTTACATGCCATTTTCTAAAACTTGACTTGCTACTGTACCTTCTAGCCAATTGCTCATCAACATCGACACCATACTTAGTAGACTGTAAAATTTGACTGATTCCAGTTTTTTCTTTGGTTTATTAGCATTTACGTGTACTATAATTATTATGCAATGTATTGAGTAATAAAAAACTTTTTACTTCTTTTTGCTTGATAAACTGTCAATGAACATTTATTATTTTCGGTTTTCAGAATGTGAGTTTGATGTACTTAACTCCAAATTAAGTTTTTTCACATATCTAAGAATATCACATCTGCTTATATTCATAGTTTCAACTGAAGTTGTTCATTTTGTGAGTAAGTTTTGTGGTAGTGATCCAGGTGCGAGGAAAAATCATCATCATCTCTACTTAATTGATCTTTGGTAAAGATTGCAAATAGTGTAACACTTCTTGCTCTCTAAGATAACGGACCATTTTTTAGTGAATTTGCAATAAGTTTGCTGTACACTATGTACAATGTTCTTAATTTTACAAAAAATGTATAGTAAATCAAGTTACAAATAATGTTTGTAAATTTACATACACAACAGTTAAGTGAAATTAAAAATTGTTTTGGAAAATTGAAATTTTAATTAAAATTATACAATGTGAACTTGAAGTTATCAAACATGAAAAAAATTTGTAAAAATAGAAAAAAATATTCAGAAACTCGGAATTACTTCATTGCAATTTTAATAATAATATTGTTTTGTAATTTTCATAAAAACATAGTAAATCAAGTTACTAATGATTCAGTCTGTAATATCCCACTGCTGGGCATAGGCCTCTTCCCCATGTAGGCAAAGGATCGGAGCTTAATCCACCACGCTGCTCCAGTAATGTAACGATCGCTATCAGGTGTACATGATAACAACCTAATATATAAGCTACTAACGATGATTGTAAATCTAAGAAGCTTTCAATTACAATTTAATAAAAGAGAACAGTCAGAAGAACTGTCTCTGTACAATGCATATAGGAACTTTCTCTGAAACTACAATGCATATAGGATTTATATATGCATAAAAAATGTAAAATTACAAATCTTTTTCGTAGGTTTCCTGGCATGTCTAAAAATCAAGTATGAATCACTAATAATTCATGTTTTATTTGGCTAATAGCTTTTTAATGTTGTTTTTAAGTAAAAACTAGCCAAGTGAAATCTTTAGCTTAATTTAATATTTTCTGTAGAACTTGGCGCTCATTTAGATTAATACTTTTTTCGGCGAAGTTCACAAACAACATATTCTTATATGTATATCATTTATGTTTTTGGCGGGATATCATTACTTTTTGTAGATATATTTATTTGAAATTTATTCTTTTTTATTGCTCATTCTGTTAACGGATTCAATGTCGGAGACCAACCGGATCCTCAGATATCGATTTTGAGAGCAATCGGTCAAATAACTAAAAAGTTCAAGATGGCGGCTACTTTTTCTCATTCTTTTATCAGATTCGTTTTCTGAGACCAACCATGTCCCCAGATATTGATTTTGAAAGCAATCGGATGGATTATTACAAGTTTTTTGTATGTGGATTGGGGACACCCTTTGTTTTTTGACTTTTTTTATACTTGAGATTGACTTCTGTACTATATCTGTGTATTGTTGCGCCACGCGCGCCAGCCGCCGCGCCGACACACTCCGTTGGCCGTTTGTTTAGCGCGTATTACAAGTTTTTTGTACAGGGACACTCTTTATTTTTTGACTTCATTTTATTTTTATACTTGTTTTATATAGCAAATGTATCAATTCATATTGTGCGTTTTCCAATATCAGCACTAAAGCGCATTATGCGGTATAATGCTCAACGCTCAACGTTGAAAGTTCCAAAGCTACAGCTACGGTTCACACAACGAGCACTCTCAAAAGTAGGGCTTCCGAGTGCGTGCTTGCAATGGATACCAACTCAGTGGTGGTTCAGTGGTTTAGTATTGTGCGCCACTGAGTCGAATTATGCTCTGTAATTGGAAAACGCACATTTTGTGCAAGTTTCAAATATCCACTTATAACCGTATAACGGTTCAGACGCTACAATTAAAAAACGTTTTTTTTTGTATGGGGACCCCCTCTATTTTTTAACTTTCTTTTGTTTTCAGATTTTTTCCTGCTCTTACACGTAATTACCTAGCTAGATGCCAAATTTCAACTTCCTAGGTCATCTGGAAGTGGGTTAGGTTTTTGATCTGTCAGTCAGTGGAAAATTGGCGACTTTTGAACCTTCATATTTTTGTAACCGTTTCAACTAGGTTAATGAAATTTGGGGTTCTAGTTGTCCATATGGATATAAATAAATATACTTAATTTGATCTGTTTCTGTTGAATAGGTTTTGAGTTATGGAGGGGTCAAAAGTCGCTCGAAATGGTTCGTGTAAATATACACACGGCGCTGAGTCGCCAGTTCTTTTGCTTGAACTTGGCTTGACACGCTGCCGCGTGTCTAGATAACACGTATTTACTTAACTATGTTTTCGTCTTACTACGTTGTATTACTTCATGTATTTGAAGTCAGTTTTTATTTTCGTTTGCGAGCAAACACAACTATATTATATTTTGTTGTGTAAAACAATATAATTTAACTGTCTTCGTGTAAACTGGACAACTATGACAGTGGAGCACGTAACGATGCTATTGCTAGTTGATAATTTTCGAACATTTTTTTTTTGACGATGACTAGGTATTCTAGAAATATATTGTACGTCATCTTCGGTCAAAGGATTCTCAATAATTTTAGTTAATTGAACAATAACATTGACCAATTTTTTTTTTTATACATTTAGCGGTATTCAATCTGAACGTAAGATCTAAGAGCATTTAAGATTATCTTTTGTTAATTCCAGGCGATCAACAGTGTTTGATTTTCAGTACTTTTATACACTGCTTAAAGCAGTTCGTCTTTTAAATTACTCGATTTGTTTTTACAGAGGACGAGACTGCGGGAGCTGACAGCGAGGGTGTTGCTGTTGAAGCCGACACTGACGACGATGAGGAACATTGAGACGACCGTCAAGTATGTGACGTGAATAACGATCCTTATTGATTAATACTGACTATCCTTCCATCATACACTATTTTACAAGCTTTTATTAACCGTCTTCCAAAATAGGAGGAGGTTCTCAATTCGACTGTTTTTTTTAATGTATGTTAGCTCAGAACTTTTGACTGAGTGGACCGCTTTCGATCAATTTTGTTTTAATTAAAAGGTGTTGCATGTCATGTGGTCCCATTTTTAATTTAATTGAGATCTGACAAGTACTTTTAGAGTTATATCTAATAATGCGTATTTAATTGACAACTTTTTCGTCGACCTACGTTGTATTATACCGCATAACTTTTTACTCGGTGTACCGATTTTGATGATTCTTACTTTAATCGAAAGCTAATAATTATTATTGTCATGTAGTTTTGTTTAAATTAGATCGAGATCTGATAACAACTTTTAGAGTCATCTTTAATAGCGCGTGTTTACTTATTTGTGTACTCGTATTACTTGTCGATGTAATTGAAGTCGGTTTTTTTTCGTTTGCGAGCAAACAGAATTATTTATTCAAATTGCAATGTATGTATGTATGTAAGTTCGGCTGAAATCTTGCAATTTGAAGCAAATATCTTCAACCAATAGAGCTGAAATTTTGTATACAAGTTTAATTTCATAATTTGGATGACAATGCATGTTAAAATTTGTGACGTCATGCTAAATCCAACATGGTGGCATATCCAAGAGTGCGGACTAGTTATTTTTAGTGCACTTCTATACTAATATTATAAAGAGATAAAGTTTGTAACTTTGTTTGTATATCGGGGGTAATCTTCGCAAATACTGATCCGATCATGAAAATTCTTTCAATAACAAAAAGCTACACTATTCGGGAGTGACATAGGCTATATTTTATTGTAATTGTACAAAAAAATTCAGTAAATAAGAAAAATATATTATCAAAATGACAAAGAAACTAACGCCATCTATCGCTATTTATTAGTCTATTTATTTTATTTAATCTTATTTTAGACTATCGACGACGAAGTTTTTTCGCTTTTTGATAGATGGCGTTGGAGCAACATTTTATTTATAATTATTTGGTTCTGTAATTTAAAATAATAAATACACGATATTATTACGATTTTATACGTCAAATTCTAAACAATGAACCTAATAAAACAGTACTACACAACATAATTGCATCACAAAGATAATAAATTAACGCCCAACGAAGTGGGCGCGGGTCGGCTAGTCTACAATATGGGTACCTATCAAATGAAAGGGCTTGCTAAGTATAATTCGAATAAATTAACGTGATAACCGACTAAAAAGTCAAAAATAAATTAAAAGTAAAAAACCCTTTTAAAAAACAAGCTTTTATTTGAATGCAGTAAAGTTTTAAAGTAAAAATTTATTTTTTTCGTTTTAGCGCATTCAAATAAAAGCTTGTTTTTTAAAAATGTTTTTTTTACTTTTTATTTTTTTAATCCTAATAATTAAACAATCTGGTTTTTTTTAATAGGTAGGTACTATAAAAAAACTCGTCCGTAAAGCGACAAATGAAACATGAAAGTTAATATAAATTTATCAGTATTTTGCAATAATTTTGATGATTAGTTTATTATAATAAACTTAACTTAATATTCGATGTGAAGTTAAACTAATTAAATATACAACGTGTAAATCTCTCATTAAGTCATTACCATTAGTAGTTTCACACACAAAGGATCCCGTTTTACGATGTTTTACGATTTCCGACTCATGTCTATTGTCTAGCAGTGATGTCTGCTTAAAAAAAATGTTTACTTTCACCTATCTTGAGCGTACCTACTGTATTTTTATAACGGGACTCGACAAAAACTTTTTTGTCATCGTAAAAACGGTTTTTGTATTCGTCTTGATATTTTAATAAAGGAACACACACATTGTTCTTATTAATTTATAAGTTACTAGCTGACCCAGCAAACGTTGTTTTGCCATATAAATTATTAACCCCCTAACCCCCCTGGAACTTAGGGGTATGAAAAATAGATGTTGGCCTATTCTCAGACCTACCCGATATGCACAAAAAATTTCATCAAAATCGGTCAAGCCGTTTCGGAGGAGTATGGCAACGAAAACTGTGACATGAGAATTTTATATATTAGATATTATTTTGGTTTTTGTTTTTCTTATTGTTACCATTTATTCATTTATTTCAATAAAAGCTGCTATTATAACAGCTATTATCGATGCGTCAAGGCGCGCGGTATTTTGTTCTTTTGTAAAGGTTTAAACAAGTTTTCGAAATAAAAATATTAGCTAAAGTCTTTTTAAAGGTAAACTGATAAAGTAACAGTTAGGGCGCCTTCAAATTTGCCGCGCGGCAGCGCCGCAGACGCGCTGCCGCCACGCGGCACTTTGCGGCAAATTTGAAGGCGCCCTTAGTCAAATAGGGTTTTTCTATAGAATTTTTTTTTTTGCATTGTATATTAGGTTTATTGCACTGTTCCCTTTCTAATAGAGAATAGTAATTTATAAGAACGAAAATTGCAAGTGTTTTGTTGTGAACTTGTGACTGAGAGATTTATACTTTTTTATATTTTGTTAGCGAAAGTTTTTACCTGGCGCCTCGGTACTAATAAAATGTTTTTGAATTATTTTTCGGGAGACTAACACTTGCATACCTACTACAATGACTTTCGTGCAAATCGCTAATAGGTAAATAGAATGTTGAGGACTAACACTAGCTTATGTCTCCTATCTACTAATGCAACACATTTTTCCAAAGCCGTTCGCCTTCACAGTTAGGCTTAGTGAAGTTAGTGATGGCTTCCATTCCGGGTATCGGGGTTTACAAATTAGACCTTTAGACAATGGAATTTGGAAAACAATGTCTGGAAGCAGTGTCCTAAGCGCTCCCACTGAAGGTGTTAAAGTGAATAATAAAATTCCGTACTAACCGGAGTATAATATGATGTTTTATATTATTTATTTATTTATTTCATAACCGTAATCTACAGTGTACTTATTTTCTAGATCGAGACCATTATTATGGACCCCGCTGGGGCACGAAATGATTGGGTAGAAAAGAGGGAGCGCTTTTAGTAATATATATTGTAATATAAATTATCTGTTCTCGTTCAAAAGCGTGTTAAAAAATAAAATGAATATAATCAAGGGGGTAAAAAAAAATATGTTTTTTTTTAATCCCTCATTTTTGAAGTTAGAATAAAGAAACTTTATTTTTTGAGCGCTGTTTAAGAAAGAGTAAATAGGTACTAAATACGTGTTACAGCGTTCGGCATTAAATATGCCACCTTTGAAGGAGTGGAAGTTTGTGGAAAGTCCGTCATTTTTGAAGCTTTATTCATTCATTTATGAAACTTTATTTTTGGTTTCTGATTAAAGCTTAAACAATAAGCTAAGTGTTTTGCTATGTAGGTCATCCTCCCAACGCCAACTACATTTTGGTGTAATTTCAAAAAGGGTTGTGAAGTCGTGCTATCGATAAATTACACAATAGAATAAACACATCAGTCTAGTAGTAGTCTATTGTTCTAGCTATTGTTCCCTCGCTCGCTTCAGCTTGTGGCAGTCCACTGCTGGATATCACTCCAACGATACCTCCAAGTTCTCGCCAAAATCTGTAACATCGGCGATATTACTAAACTAGTTGTGCCCCCCGCGGTTTCACACGCGTTAATTTGAAGAAAAAATAAATAGCCTATAGCCTTCCTAGATAAATGGGCTATCTAACACTGAAAGAATTTTTCAAATCGGACCAGTAGTTTCGAAGATTAGCGCGTTCAAACAAACAAACAAACTCTTCAGCTTTATAATATTAGTATAGATTAAACAGTTTGTCTTCAGAAATCTTAACATTATAGTACTGATGTAAATCATTATAATATATATGTTTTTACAACGATATGACTTGTTTTTACAGAGGACGAGACTGCGGGAGCTGACAGCGAGGGTGTTGCTGTTGAAGCCGACACGGACGACGATGAGGAACATTGAGACGACCGTCAAGTACGTGTCCTTAATAACGATCCTTATTGATTAATACTGACTATCCTTCCATCATACACTATTTTTTAATCCCAATAATAAAACGTTCATTATGTTTTTAATATAATAAACAACTGCTGTCCGTAAATCGACTAATATGAATTTTTTTTTTAAATATAGTAAAGAACTTTCGTCCGTTAATCGACAAATACGAACATTGTTATAAATGAAGCATTATTGTGCAATAATTAGGTGATTAGGCTATATTAAACTATTTAATGTAATATAATATTCGATGTGATCGAAGTTAAACTAGAAATATAGATACAAAGTATTTTTGCTATTGGCATTTTCACAAACGATAGCCGTGTATCGTGTATATGTAGATATTAATCTATCTAATAATTTCTTAATCGTCATAGTCATTATCCGATGATTTAAAGTCGCAGACAGTTCGATGTAGCAAGAGTTTTGTGTTGGGCTGCTATAGGTTTTGAAATAATGACAGAAATCGAATTTATCTCTTGAAAAATGAATAGTATTAGTTATGTAAAATAGATCGACGAATAGTGAAAAATTGGAGTTCATAATTATATTTTTCAACAAGACCTTTATGAGCTATAAGTAAACAATAGCTGTCTCTTTCTAACATTAACATTGACTAACTGTATTCAGTCGTAGAATCGAAAGCTATAAATAAAATATTTTTATTAAGAGTTACGTACTATAAAAAAATGTGTATTGTGCTGAAGTTTTGTCGCGGAGTGTATAGATAGGTATACGAGGTACAAAAATTTTTTTTTTTAAATATATAATAATTATACGTCTAAAAATATTTATACGTCTATACACGTCTATATAATAAATATTTATACGTCTAAAACGCAAATAGTTGTTGTAGACACAAAACTCGATATGTTTAACGTTAAAGAAAATATAAAGGGTGACGACAATAGTCTTAAGAAATAGTAAAAATTATCCAAAAATTGAGAAAACGATAACCTGAAGTTACTTTTTCCGAGTAGGTACTATTCAAAGCACTTTTAAATCGTAGCTTTACAAATTACAGTTACAGAGGCGGCTCGTCCTAAAGAGCGCTGGTTCAATGCACTTCCACTCCAAATATTTATATAATTTTCAATTATATAAATATTTCAATATATATTTTTAAATCCTATATTTTTTTATATAAAATACTTTATTAAATATTTATTATACTACATTAAATTATTTCTATTCTACTATGCCTATACAATATTGTATTATTATATTACGTACATTTGTTCCAATGAAACGAAGCTTAGTACGATTCCTAGCACTGTATTCAATGAGTGCGAAAGAGACAGAACGACGCGAAGTAACCTAAATCCTAATCTGGAGCACCGCTCACGCGCGACGTTGCAGGTTCGGCCGTGCGGCGTGCGGGGCGCGGGGATCATTTGCCTAAAACTATGCGCTGTTGCCGTTCTTATGTATACAAAGTACAAACAAACAGTTTTTCTTTTAAATAAGTAATAAAAATAATTTGTGTGCGACATTTTGTGTTAAAAATGGAACAATTATTCTTCAATGTATCTTTTATTTTTATTAAAAATTATGAAAAGATTCAAAATATGCCTCGAACTGAAATTGTACTTACTACTTCTGACTTTCTTATTGACGGAATAGATTTTCTTAAATCAATGGTAAAGCTCTAGTTTTTCGTATATTTTTTTGTGAACGCCCATCAAAAAATGTCACGAGCTGCCTCTGTATGTGTATTTGTTTTAATAAGTTATTTATAGTTAATCTGAAGCTACCACCGGTTCTGTATGTCAATTCTGCAGAGAATAAGCGAAAGCAAACTTCGAAGTTACTCTTTTACAAAAAAACATCATTATAAATTCCTAGTGCCAGTGTACAAAATAATATGAGCGGAAAATATTTTGAATCACCTAGCAAACTAACGTCTATGTACATTGTACGTAGAGACGGTACTACGTCACTATTAGCTATTGCAAGATATAGGTATAATAAAATACCAGCATTGACTGTTCCGATGCGAATAGCGCGCGTCAATTTATGTTTTGATTTTAGAGTTTTATTGTTTTAATTCATCTAATTTGAATCAGTTAACATAACATTTAATTTTTACCGTACCGTAGACGTAAACCGTCATTGTTCATAAGAGGTAATTCATGTTGCATGTCGAAGCTTGTAAGATGAATGCAACACATGCAACATGAATTACCCCTTACTTCACTACATATTACCCACTTATTTTTTAATAAATATTTTTGTAATTGTCTTGATATTATAATAAAGAAACAAACACATTTTTATAATATTTTGATCATCTTAATTTAAATAAAAAACAAGTAATTATTTTAACTGTTCTTAATTTATAAGTAATATTATTTTATTTATTGTTTTTCTTATTATTGTCATCTATTTATTTATTTCAATAAAAGCTGCTATTATAACAGCTTTTATCGATGCGTCAAGGCGCGCGGTATTTTGTTCTTTTGTAAAGGTTTAAAAAAGGGTTTTCGCAGGGGTGCAATAATAAATACTATCTACAACAAAAGATACGTTACAAACCTCTAAAATTATCAGTGTTTCTCTAACATATTATACATGCAATATACATATAAACCTTCCTCTTGAATCACTCTACCTATTAAAAAAAACTGCATCAAAATCCGTTGGATAGTTTTAAAGATCTAAGCATACAGACAGACGGGAAGCGACTTTGTTTTATAATATTATTATGTAGTGAAGTAACAGTTAGTTAATTATAGTTTTTCTATAGATTTTTTTGTATTGTATATTAGGTTTATTGCACTGTTCCCTTTATAATAGAATAGTAATTTACGATACGCAAATTGCAGGTGCGTTGTAATGTCTGAGAGATTTAAATTTTTAGAGGTGATTAATTTGTTTTGTTAGCGAAACTTATTACCTGGAGGCTCGGTAGATACTCATAAAATGTTTTTGAATTATTTAACGGACGACTCGCATACCAACACTTGCATATACCTACTAAAATGACTTGCGTGCAAATCGGTTTAAATATAAATATTAGCACTAGCATATTATGTCTCCTGCCTACTAATGCGTCACATTTTTCCCAAGCTCCACTCCGGGTAATTATCGGGGTATATCCAAATTAGGCGTTTAGACAATGGTATTTGGAAAACAATGACGGTGCTGTATTAACAATAAAAAAAAAACAAATTACACCATATAACACTAAAGCTATGTATTCATTAGCAACATGTTTGGCAACGTCGCACAACAGCGAACGACGACGTTGCTAGTTGGCGCGCAACATGAAGCGCGTCTTATTGTTTGTTTCCGTCAAAGTTTCGCGTCGTTGCTCGACATGTTGAGATGCATGTTGAGCGTAATGTGTTGCGCGTCAAATGTTGCTAATGAATACATAGCTTAAATCGTCTCCATCTTGAGATAGTAATCCTTAACGTGTTTCTTAAAAGATATAGTACTTCAAGCGCAGTCGATTTATAGTCAAAATGCAATATTTAACTTCGTATGTTTAATTATTACTTTTTGTTGTGTGTGTATTATTTTATAATATGTTATTTATTTGTATACTAGCGACCCGCTCCGGCTTCGGGCGATATAAATATTTGCAATGTAAGCGCAAAAAATGTGTTTATTTACGACATCACATTAGAAACCTCTAAAAGTATCAGTGTTCCTCTACCATATTATGCATGTATTATACTTATAAACCTTCCTCTGGAATCACTCTATTTACTAAAGAAAACCGCATCAAAATCTGTTGCGTAGTTTTAAAGATCTAAGCATACAGACAGCGGGAAGCGACTTTGTTTTTACTATGTAATGATGATATGTGTGTGCATGTATTATCTTTTTTGTATATGTATTTAGGTATCCGCCAACCCGCAGTGGAGCAGCGTGGTGGATTAAGCTCCGACCCTTCTTCTACGTGGAGAAAGCGGCCTATGCCAAGCAGTGGGATGTTACGAGCTAAATCAATCATTCATATATATTTAGGTAAGGTATATGAATTTAATTTTCTTCATATACGATATATTATATACGATACTTTGTATACAATATTTAGTTTAAATAATTAATTTTAATGCTTTATTGTTTTCAATAACTAAGACTAAGCTTTGTGTTATGTTAGCAAGTTTCTCTGTTGATAGGGGTTATCCGTAAAAGATCACAGGACTATTGTGATTTTCTTTAATGTAATTCTGCATATCCAATAAAGTATTAAATAAATGAACAAATAAATGTTGAACCTAAATTAACTAACGAATTTATTGTGATTTATTTTTTAAATAAACTGACATAATAAATTGCTGCTTTAGCTTTGTGTAGATGAGTGGTGAACACAGCTGAACTGAATATACCATTATCTCTTATTCAAAAGAAAACATAAACCTTAAACCTTACGACTTCAGCCTTATTTTTTGTTACAAGCAAAGTTAGTATTAGAGGCAACAATTACTTAAATGCATTAAACTAAAACTAACTCCTTTAAGTCCTTAATATGTCTAAGGCAAAACTACGCGCGAGGCAGTAATCATTTGGAGATTTACTTGACCCGCTGACGCCGTCGCTCGGCCGTCGCGAGTTTTGTGCCCGCGGCCTAATTGTTGAAAGTTGCGAAGTGTCACACCCACAGAGTAGGTAAAGCTTTATCTTGATTCCACCACCACCACTTCAGCCTATCACAGTCCACTGTTGGACATAGGCCTCCACAAGTTCGCGCCCGACATTATGACGCGAACTCATGTGTTTTGCCCATAGTCACCACGCTAGCAGGCGGGTTGGTGACCGCAGGGCTGGCTTTGTCGCACCGAAGACGCTGCTGCCCGTCTTTTATTTTTATCTTGATTAATATAAATGTATTTCAAATGGGCTTCAATAGGCGTGACGAAAGATTTTGAAAACCTCTTCCGTAATGTATACACATTGACTATTTAGGAAAAAATCTTTATTTTGGTAATAAACTTAAGTTTAGGGAAGCTTAAAACTATTTTTCTAATATGTTTTCAAATAGTGCGGCTGCAGGTGTCACGGCGTCGGCTCTGATGTTACGCTTAGGTAAACATGTCATTGTGTCTAAGAACAAAACACAGTGAATGAGAGTATTGACAGCGGTGTTTACCTAAGCTTGACGTCATCCGCTGTGATCGGCGTTTCAATCAAAATGGCTGATTGCAGGCTTTTAATGTTTTAATTTATTGAAAAAATTATAATAATCTCTTTATTTTAAATAAAACTAAACCAGTATTTTTCATTTTTTTTAATATGAGTGTTCCCCTAAAATCATTAAATTGACGATTTTTTGATACTGTCGTCATGCCTATAATATACACATAACACGAAAATGTGTCGCTGTCTTTCATGCAGTGGCGGATTTACAAATATGCCGCCAGTAGGCTATTCAATTTTTGCCGCCCCTACCAAGCTCTAAAACTCGATACACTATATCCTAGTACAGTCTAAAACGGCCAAGCGATTATTTCGGCGGACCTTGTGGGCATGGCCCTGGCCATTCATTTTCTGGATCTATATTATAACGTTTAAAAAATAAAATTGCCGCTCCCTAGAATTTGCCGCCCTAGGCTCCAGCCTACTCAGCCCACTGTTTAAATCCGCCACTGCTTTCATGAAAGAGTGTACATTTCCGTATCGTTAAATAAAGACTTGACTTAAATCGTAAAAATAATAACGAAGAGTCTGAAATCCATAACAATAAAATAAAAATTAATAAATAATGAAAAAGTAAATCTTTATGTATTAATTATTTTTAAATAGTTGTTTTTCTACCTCAATCGATTTTGTTCGCATGTTAAATAATAATAATAAAAGTAAATTAACAACCAGGCGCGATTGAATTAAGTCTATCCAAAACCCCGTTCCATAATATTTCTCCTAACACTTCCAAGAAATGAGAATTTTCAGTCTTATATATTTTTAATAGTAATTATATTACTATGAGTCGGTCCAATTTTTGCCTAGAATTTATACGCTTATTAAATAACAGTGAAAACTTGTACTCATCCCCTTTGAAATAGAATAAGAAAAATATACCTCTCTTACTAGAAAGAGACAGATGTATATAGTCCTTTCACTCACTACCTGCGACAAATTGTGGTGGGTGAGTATGAATTTCGGCAACATTCTGTCGTCAGAAGGCGTAGAGAGGTGTTTAGTTCGATTCGGAATTTTTAGCGATTTTATTTATTTTTTAAATATAACTAGTTAGTCAGTTTGTGCGTTTGTAGACATGATGGAGTTCAATTGGACAAAGTATTTAAACGAAACTGGTAGCGTTGCTGTCCCTGAGGATTTTTTTTCCTATGTAAGTCAATATTTTTAACTATTATTTAATTTTGTGTAATGATAAAGTGGCTTGATTAAAAAAATTTAATTTTTCTTTATATTTCAAAACAATATTCGACAAAATTAATTTTATACCACATATTGGTATATAAGAAAAAAAAAATAAGTAATTTCTGCATAAATCTGTTTTCACAAAATCTACATGAATAAGCATGACGACAGTATAAAAAAATCGTCAATTTAATGGTTTTAGAAGAACACTCATATATAAAAAATAAAATAAAAATACTGTTTTAGTTTTATTTAAAAAATAATTTTACTTTATTT
This sequence comes from Melitaea athalia, assembly GCA_905220545.2. Taxonomy (NCBI): domain Eukaryota; kingdom Metazoa; phylum Arthropoda; class Insecta; order Lepidoptera; family Nymphalidae; genus Melitaea; species Melitaea athalia. Next base: position 3,023,139 of record HG992178.1, on the reverse strand, counting down.
AACGATACGGAAATGTACACTCTTTTATGATAGACAATACATTTTCGTTTTATACATTAACTAGCGACCCGCCCCGGCTTCGCACGGGTGCAATGATGATACTAAATACTATCAACAATAAAAGATACGTTAGAAACCTCTAGTCTAAAATTATCAGTGTTTTTCTACCATGTTATGCATGTATTATACATAGGTGTAAACTTTCTTCTTGAATTACTCTATCTATTAAAAAAACCGCATCAAAATTCGTTGCGTAGTTTTAGAGATCTAAACAATTAAACATACAGACAGCGGGAAGTGACTTAATTTTATACTAAGTATGTATAAAGATAAAGATGTACTGGTGGTCGAGCGATGCGCATGCGTCATGCGGGGCAGAGGGGATGGACTCGCCGCGCGGCGCGTAGTAGGCATAGCATAGTAGGCGCTTTAGGAACTTTAATGTTTCCCTTTTGTTTATTAATCTGAGGTTTCGCTGCTAATTGCTTCTAACGACGATATCTCAAAAACTATTCATCTGATTGATATAGTGTGAAGGGCAATTTTAATCTGCATTAAATGTCTAAGCTAACTAACATATTTATATGGATAAGGATTAATACTGAACTAAAGAAAATAGTTATGAAAATAACGTAATGTTTTTAATTAAAAATTTGAACATAAACGTGGTTATTGTAAGTCAACCGTAAGAGATAGAGATATGCTCTCGCGGACTTTTTTGTAGAATTTTTATAGATTTAGAATTCGCTAGTATATTACTAAACTGTATCTTTGCTAGTTTACGCGGCGTTCGCGAGGAAAGGTCCCCGTTGGCGAGATTTTTTACGACTTCTTCAACATTTATTGCCGTAATTCTGCTAATTTACATAAAAGTATACTAAATTATATACACAAACCTTTCTCAAGAATCACTCTAGCTATTAAAAAAAACCGCATCAAAATCCGTTGCGTAGTTTTAAAGATCTAAGCATACATAGGGACATAGGGACAGAGAAAGCGACTTTGTTTTATACTATGTAGTGATTATAGGCATGTCGACAAGGTCAAAAAATTCGTCAATTTAATGATTTTAGGGTAACACTCATATTAAAAAAATTAAAAATACTGGTTTAGTTTTATTTAAAATAAACAGATTATTATGATTTTCAATAAATTAAAACATTAAAATACTGTAATCGGCCATTTTGATTGAAACGCCGATCACAGCGCATGAAGTCAAGCTTAGTTAAACACCGCTGTCAGTACTCTCATTCACTGTGTTTTGTTCTTAGACATAATGACCAAAGCGTAGCTATAACTACTAACACTATTTGAGAAAATATTAGAAAAATACTTTTAAACTTACTTAAACTTAAGTTATTACTGTCTCGCGCGTAGTTTTGATCGTTTCCGCCCACTGTGCGTCGCCCCGCTGTCGCCGTCGCCCGGCCGTCGCAAGTTTCGTGCCCGCGGCCTTAGTGTAAAAGTATGAAAACGGGACTTTTTTTGTACATAGTTTGAATATGATGAAATTGATGAAAAATATTTTATAAAAAATAATATGTAATTAATAATTTCCTTTAATTAATAATTGATTAATAATAAATAATAATTTAGAAAATATACCTTAATTAATTAATAATTTAGAAAATATACCTGACAAAAATAGAAAAATTAGGAAATAAATTCTATTATTAAATATAATTGTTCACAATAACCTAAAGAAATGATATTTTCGTAAGAAACGTTGTTAAATCGTAATATTTTATAATTTTGATCGTCTTTTAAATTACGGCGGTTATAACGACTATGAGGGATTCCTGTATTTTCTATTATATTGTTTTCAATTATTCCTTGAAAAAATAATTTCAAGGTGTGCTTAGTGCAAAATTCCAAGTGGTGCCTAGTCCCTAATTATACAAAAAAGAGCGCAAAATATTGCGAATTACCTAGTAATTAGAAAATTAACGTCTATGTACGTAGACGCTAAGCTACGTCACACGCTCTGTAGGTACGCGTTTCTCCTATCAAGGCCGCCTACAGTATTTCAGTTTTTACACGATTTTTATTAGCTTCACCTGTATATTTGTACGACTCTTTTAGACTTCATTTTGACCCACTTCAAAACTTCAGATTGCATTTAAACTTAGTAGATTTATCGAGGACCAATAACAATACACTAATTTGATAAGATTATTCCATTATCCTGATTAGGATACGGATAGTCAGGATTAAATGATTTTTCTTTTTAGTTTGGTCTATTTATAAAAGCGTGTTTATTTTAGTTTTTTTGAACTATTCATTATTATTATTATTGTTTCAATGAGCATATTTGTAATCCCGTATATGTTTTAATAATGAAACAAACATATTTTCAGAAGATTTTAACAATACTTAATTTATAAATCATATATCTACTTGTTATTTTTTATTATTGTCATTAACCCAATTGTAAACTCGTTTGTATTTTTGTTATGTATGTATAGTACCAAAATCTAGAAAGATCACAGTCGGAAACTTTTCGAAAGAAGAAAGTAATAAGTTTTAAAGTATAGTAAGTTTGTTTAAGAATAAGTTCTCCTTTAAAAATACACTTAGCGCTCAGTTGAGGCAGAGCACTGAGGAATCTATCAGAAACCTAACGTCGCGGCGTCGGCTGATTTATTTCAGGCATATACAGGGTGTCCCGCGATAAAGTGCAACCCCGAAAGAGGGTGAAACTAGACCATAAATTATCGACAAAAAAATTAAAAAATTTTTTATTTTTTTTATTGACGAATTAAGTTTTTTATATAGCTTACGTAGCCTCTTTGTACAAAAAATGATGATTTTTGTACGTGTTTTTTGGGATACAGGCGTAATTTTTTTATTTGAATGGCAATATGGTAAGAAATAATAATAAATCATAAAATTTCCTGGTATTGGGGGCATAATTTTGGGAAAATTAGAGATCATTGAAAAAAACAGTCATAAGAAATGGATTTTTTTTTTCACAAAAAGCATAAATAAAGTCATAATGCCACTTTTTTGCGAGCTGATTGTTATTTTATCCTTACCGCCAAGTACGTGGCGTAATATTTTATTTTATTTTAAAGTAATCGACCCACTACTTTGGAAGAAATCATCATTTTTGTACATAGAGTCTACGTAAGATATAAAAATCTTAATTAATTAAGATATAAAAATCGAAGGATGATCTCATCATGCACATAGATGTGGACAGCGATAAAATGAAAAATCTAGAATCGAGGTTACAATTTCATAAAGCATTTTTGTCAGGTACAGGGCAGGGAAGGTCTGGGCTCGGCACACTGCCTAGGCCGACGGACAAGGAACTATTAAAACAGTTTGTAGAACGAGATGCTGAGCATAACTATACTCTTCATGCAACTGGTCTGGAAATACAAAATGACTGGCTATCCATTGGCGACTACTGTATTCCCCTTGCACTGAAGTGGAGATCAGTCCTATACAACTGGTCTCCAGAATTACTGAAATTCTACCTGAATGCATTCCAATTGTCGTTGCCAGACCCAAGTAACCTTGTTAGATGGGGTAAGGCGGACGATAAGAGGTGCCAGAAATGTCAAGTAGACGTTTGTACCACTAGACATATATTGACGGGCTGTAAGGCGGAATTAGATGCAGGTCTGTATGCGTACAGACACGATAGAGTACTGGAGATTATTAGAGAAGCTTTAAGCCTAGCAGTTGCAAGAAGCAAGAAGGGCCTGACGAAGAGCTCGGGAAAGATAACGTTTGTTAAAGAAGGTGGAAAAGCAGGAAGTCAAAAAGATAAACTGAGTTCAATTATTGAAAAAGCTGATGACTGGACACTCCTCATGGATACATACGAAAAGCACTACACAATGCCAGACCAATTATGTGTGACGTCAAGAAGGCCAGATATATTGCTTTACTCAATGCAACGAAAGTTGGTCTTCTTTGTGGAACTGACTGTACCATGGGAGACAAACATCCCAAAGGATCATGAATACAAAATGAATAAATACTATGACCTGGTAGACGGCTTAATCAGGAAAGGATTGAGGACAAGACATTACGCAGTGGAAATGGGTGCAAGAGGGCTACCAGCGAAATCACTATATAGTCTTCTCAAAGACCTAGGACTGCCAAGACCCTCAATCAGTACATTTCTGGAACGAATGACCAAAGCTGCATTGGCGGCATCTTACCGGATTTGGTTGGGACGTGGATGTGATGGGATCTAGGTGAGCGTTGTTGCAACATAAAGGCCTTAAACCACGCTCCGGTCGCAAGTCCGGGGGGATCCTATCACATCAGCGCCCTGTTGATGGGCCCAGTGCTTGCATTGGAGATACCATTGGATTGCTGAGACGTACACTTCTTCTGGTAATAAGAAATAAAATATTTTTTTTAAAAAGTTTTTTCTATGTTTTTTGTCGATAATTTATGGTCTAGTTTCACCCCCATTCGGGGTTGCACTTTATCGCGGGACACCCTGTATATTAAAGTTTTGTTTTGTGTAAGAGTTGCTATTTTCCTAAACACCCCATGTTTAAATACGAGTACAATCGCTTGAAGTTTGAATAACCGTTTTGTTCTAGCCGTTCTCGAAGTTTGAGCATAGCTATACATTTTAAAACTATAGTGTCTTTGATATTAAACGCATTATTTATTCCTCAACAGCATAACCCAACCGCAGAAGCGCACAGTTTCGCAGTGGGCATGAAAGTGGAAGCGCTAAGTCCAGTAGACATGAACACATTCTGTCCAGCAACAGTCACAAAAATCTTTAATAACTTATATTTTTTGGTAGTAATTGACGATCACATTGATGACTATAAAGAGACAAAAATGGCCTGGATGTGTGATAACATGCATCGTTACATATATCCAATAGGTTGGGCGCATCGGAATAAATTAGAACTTAGACCACCCAAAGTTTGGAAAGAAGGACCATTTGATTGGGAAGAATATTTATCTATGACTGCGTCAGTTCCAGCACCTGATTACTGTTTTGGCAACAAATATTTCTTAAAAGGCATTGAAATAAACATGAAGCTAGAAGCAGCGAGTCCTATAAATCACGAAGAAATCCATGTTGCCAATATTGTGTCCACCATAGAACATATGTTATATGTAGAACTACTACCAATCGAGCAGAAATATTGGTATTCCCAAGACAGTGACATGCTATTCCCCGTGGGATGGTGTGACAGTAATGATTGTGAACGTGGAGTTCCTGACACGAAACTGAAAGAGCTTCCTAAGCCAAAAGTAGAGCCAAAAACAATTGAAGAGGACCTGAACACTAGTGAAGAACGATGTGGCAAAATATATTTTAACTACAAATGTTACGCGGGACCGTCGCTAAATCGAAGTAAACTGTCCCAATTACCAAAACATGTTGGTCCCGGACCATTACTACTTGTACTGAAGGAAGCGTTAAATAAAATAATATCGGCCTCGTACCAACCGGTGAAGTTACTGAAGGATTGGGCGACGACAGGACCGGCAGAGGAAGGCATGAAGCTGCAACTGCTACGGGCGAAGTGAGTTTTAATTTAATTCTTTTTTTTAAACAAGTATACAACTTAATATTTTTTTTTTTTTTTGAAAAATATATCTTTAGTTAGGTATTATTTACATAAAAACACTGAATGCAATTTAAAATTAATCTTAAGAGATGACTAGTTAATGGCTATTTGAGCAGAACGGGTTACTAGGCTACTTATTTTGTTTAGATTACCTCTAACAGTAAAAAAGTAACGTAAAATATTAAAAATGTATTTTTGGCTTAACCGTCCAATATTTCTTCGTATCTCAGCAAAGGTTAATGCAGATTCTTTTGCGGATGCGGATCTGCTGAAGTCAGAATATAAATGTTTAATAAAAGCTTACGCGAACGAGACGTACCACATTAACCACTTTAAAAAGTCACTTGTAAGCTTAAAAGATAGATTCGGAATATATTTAAACAAACAATTAAAGATTCTTTCCGAATCCGGAAACAATAATGACCTGTTCCCAGCGAAATAATATTTTGTGGAACTGAGTTAATATATGGACATACTAATAAACTTATCAATGTAGAATTACCAATATTTTGGCTGCAATGGGTTAGGAATTTTTCACACTTCCCTACACCTATATAACCCCCTATATTCATATAGCTATTTAAAAATTTTGGTCTAGTTGTTTGTTGTCATAGATGTTTCCATTTTCTACTCGTAAGTGTGGGCTATATTTTAATTTAATGATTGGTGTTCATCTCAATGCCCCGGTCCAAAGTTGTGGAAGTAATAATATAATACCATTATGTGTTATTCAGGTTTCCCTCGAAGATCCAGAAGACCAGATCATCGCTCCACGCCCACGTCCCGATAGTCACAACAGCAGACCAGGTGGAGTCTTTCTGTAGAGATGTCTGCGTGAAGCTGCAGGCCTGTCCACATGTGTTCGGTCCCACCCAATACCCAGACCAGTGTCCGCACAACTGTCGGACGATTAAAAAGTCTACCTTCCGTTAGTATTAAACATTAACTTAACATATAATAAAATTAAAATACATATAATATTTCCAGTAGAAAGTTATGAGGTAACACACAAAAATAATTGTCTAATTGAGAACCTCCTCCTTTTTATGTCAGTTAAAATCGTAGCAGGCCATATTTATACAAAGACTGCCCTTAATTAAAAATTTTATTTTAATTAACGTGATAACATTAAAAACAAAATTAAAATACAACTTGTACTTGCTTCCTACTTTTTTATCAAACTACAACTAAAGGAGGAAAACAAATCATACCATTTAAGCACACATGCAGTAACTAATATTAAACACTGATACTCTATAAAGCTGTAAAATGTAAAAAAAATATTGTAGGACCTATTAATAATTACTTTTATTTTATTTTTTAGATCGTGGTGCGGGTCGTCGCAGCAGAACGAAGAGTGGCATGAAGGGTCAAAGAAACAAGAAAAGGGTTTCGAAACAGAGGGAGGAGAGAGAAGGAGAGGAGAAAGAGAACATAGAAGGAGAGTCTGTAAAGAGTGAGCACAGCGCTAGCTCCGAACTGCGATCTGAGCCCGGAACACGACCCACGCCGCCCGATAGTTGTGACGACAAGCGCGCCCCGCGTAAGAATCGGGAGTCCAGGATCAAATACCCCAAGATGGAGATGAAGACACGAGGCGCGAAGCTCCCCAATTTTGTTGAAACGATCTACGGCAACTCGTGCGCGACCAAACGAACACACATGGAAAGCGACACCGAGCACGAGACGAATGCGAGCAGTTGCAATTCGAGGGATGCCAAAAACATTTCCGACGTTTCAGACGGCGAAGAGCCGGAACTGAAGAAACTAAAGTTTAACACGGACGACCCTCTGCCATCCGATAACATCGTGTTCGACACAGAAATGGCCTGGATTAAAGAAAAACTGTCACGGAACCCTGCGGAGTGGTCCATTGACGACGTCCACGAGTATCTCAGTAATACTGAAGATTGTAAATTAATAGCGGACAAAATGAAACAGGAAGAAGTCGATGGCGAAGCTTTTATAATGTTAGACCTAGATTTGATGACAAATTTCTTGCATATGAAGAAAGAATTTGCTTTGCAGCTCTACAAGCATGTCAGACTGGTTAGGTGGTATTATGATAATTTTAAGAGTGGTGAAATGTGATAATGTTGTTCCTTTATTATGTTATCTGGTATTGTGTTATATTATCTATCTCTATCTATGACTTTATTCAAATAAATGTGTAATATCTTCTATAATAGTTTTATTTATTCGAATGCATTTTTACCAATTTTTCGACAAATATAGTTCAAATTCTGAATATAAAAAAATTTGAAATATAACTTCTTATGCTATGTATATGTATTAGTAGTTTCACTTATTTAGCTAGGTTAATTTCATGGTTCGCCTGGACAAATGGACAAACTATTTTCATATTAAAATGGAAATCTTGTGCTTTAGATTAAAAATATAATACAATATTATAAATTGGACATACCCATTTTAGTAAAAAAAATTAAGTAGGATAGTAAAGTAGGTAGGTACAATAAATGTTATACTATAATTTCCGCCGCGTTGGCGTAGCGGTCACAGCATTGGATTGCGATTGGCTGTTGCGCGGGCGGTTGCGGGTTCGATCCCCGCACACTACAACATTTGTATTGGTCATACAGATGTTTGACGTGGTCTGGGTGTTTGTGCAGTCCTTGTGGGTCTCCCCACCGTGCTTCGGAGAGCACGTTAAGCCGTCGATCCCGGTTGTTATCATGTACAGCTGATAGCGAACGTTACTCATAGTAGGGAATATATCCGCCAACCCGCATTGGAGCAGCGTGGTGGATTAAGCTCCGATCCTTCTCCTACATGGGGAAGAGGCCTATGCCCAACAGTGGGATATTACAGGCTGAATTGTGATCGATCGATCGTCATCGTATAATTTATAAGTCATTGTGAACTCATGAAAGAAGCATTTTAAAACAATTTCAATTCTTTGTTAGGTGAACATAAAATTTATAACAATAATAAGCCTGTCACTTAAGAAAATAATAATTTCTTAATGTATTATTTTCTGATATCTAGCAAAATAGAAAAATTGTTTTTACTTAAAATATATATAGGTACTAACAAACTAACATTAGGTACCTGTAGAGGCTATAGAAATAGAGTAAGAACCTTGAGCCCCAGACCACGAAGTATAGATAGGAAGGAGTCCAAAAAAAAAAACAAAACGTAGTGGTTATATACTCTTTGAAGGAGTCCGAACGGTATAGGCTTTTCGATAGAATTCATGTTATATAAAATAATGTAACCAGTTATTTAGTTCTCTTTTCTGCCACTTGCTAGTGGCTGCGCTAGAAGCTCGCGAATCTTGATTTTAATTGCTTTAAACGAGTAGGTATCCTATAATCATCTGTCGAAAATATTGATTCTAATTGGTTTAAACCTTTAAACTATACCATGCTAGTACACTATAATCAGCAGTGGCGCTCTTCGGCAAAAATTAGAATTAACAGTTGTCAGTTATAGTTGTCACAAAATAAGAGGCCCGTTTGGACGTTTAACAAATACCCTAGAACGTAACTTGGCACGAAACTGTAAGAAACAATAAAAGAATTATTAATAACATAAAAAGTTTTTAAAACATATGTAAATTTACTGGTGCGTTAAATATTATGATAGAATATATTGGGAGTGTTCTTTTCGCGCTTACTTTATAGTAGCATGCAATTTCTAATTATTACGAAACGTCTCAAAAACAGTTACGTTCTAAGTCTTTTTGTTTTTAAATACTAGTGTTGTAACAAGTTAATTACTGAATTTCAGCAGCATCATTCGATTTTAATAGTAAATCGATATTGTGTAGTGATCTCTACTGAAAATAATTTTATTGTATTTGCTCGCAAACGAAAAAAAAACGACTTCAATTACATTGACAAGTAACACAACGTAGGTAGACGAAAAAATAATCAACTAAATACGCGTTATCAAAGATTACAGTCTTTATAGCTACCATGGTCACGGGAGAACAATGTCCTCATGTAGAGAACCTAATAAAACGCGAGAAAACCTGAAAAAGTTGTTTCATTATAATGAGAGAAATTGGCGTAAACATTAGAAAACAATAAAAAAAATTAGATTAAAGACAAATTGATCTTTTGTACCATTGTATAATTTCAATTTACCTACAATATTAAAGTTTAAGTTAAATTTTCTAATCAGAAATTTAATTCAATATACTTTACACTACATAATCAAATCGATCAAATACTCATACAAACTTGAATCGATTTATCGTGAGTAGGTATCGAATACCGAGTCGTATGGTTACTTCCCTATTTACGTCTCGATGACATATGTCCAAACGGGCCTATTATTTTGCGATGACTATAGTAGTTGTCTAAATTGAGACCATTTGCTTACCTAACATGATTCTTAGGGGCTGTCTCCACGAGCGAGCGTATCGGCGATACGCTCGCTCGAGGAGACAGCCTATATACTTACTATACTCTATGGAGACAGCCCCTTAATAGTCCGAGGCTTAACATTACGTTCGGACTCCTTCCTATCTATACTTCGTGCCCCAGACCTATCTCATTTTCTGACGGACACGGGGCATTGTTGCGGGCCTCTAGTGGAACGCACCCATTATTTTTACCATTGAATTATGCTTATGGTTATGATTGATGATTGAGTTTCTCTAGATATTTATGGTATATTTCTACTTATTTGCATTTTGCAATTCAGAATCTAAAATTTGTAACTTCTTAATTGAGATGAACATGAAAGATACCTATTTTTAAAGTAGTGGTAGTTTCTTCTTTTAAATTAATAAATAATTAGTTTTTCATACATAGCGTGTATAGGCAGCATTACATTTGTCTATTGTCATAAAAAAATACTAAAATAGTCATGGCCGTCGGCTGAGCACCGTTAGCTTTAGTCTATGAACGAGGTAACAGTTGGATTGATCACTGTCGAAACGAGAATCTCGAAGGCCCCGCCTTTAAAATCTGTTAATATAATTTATTCGGACTTTTCGCAATGATGCTTTTATAAAAGATAATTTTTAGGTAATTTTATAATAAAGATTTTATTGTAATTCATATTTATTGTGTATTGAATCTGACACAAATATCGAATTCGATTTATCGATTTACCGACCACTATTTCTAAGTGTGTTTGTACGTTGTTTTACTTCTGGTCGGTGATTAAATAGTGTAAATTGAAGAGCTAGGAGTTCGCGGTTTAAATCAATAAAATAATTAATTAAAATTGCAATTCTCTCTTACAACCGAGCGGCGGTTAGTGGTATTGTTGTTACTATTTTTGGTGGGTGTTGTCATTGGCTCCAATTGGATTAGATCATCATCAAGTGTGGTGAACATGTGTGCCGGAGAAAAGTGTTTTAGTTTTATTAAATAGAACTGTTTGATTTCTTATTAGATCAACGAGACAGCAGTGTCGCAACGATGGAAACGAGTAAAGTTATTTGTTTCTTCGCGGTACTGTCGCAAGCTGCGGCTCTACGTAAGTCCTATTCATGTTTTCTTGTTTAAAACGTTGTGTGGATCTTGACGTTGTTATCAGTATAAGATTCTTCTCACGGTTCGAAGTTCGTTCAACTTTCTTTTACTTATATAATGAAATCGGTTTGTTGCTAACTAGCTTCAATACGACATGTATGTGTTGGAAAATAACTTAGGTCGGATTAATTTTTTCAAGAAAGACATTTTACAACACAAGAACTAAAGGGTACAAACAAATTAGTACCTAAAAATTTGTTTGTCAAAACATTAAAGTCATTAAGTAGCTGATGATACAATAAAACTAGCAAAAAGTACATTTTTCATGAAATTTACAATTACATTAATCTTAAAACATGCTACAGTAGTTTCTAATAGAGTTCTGACATAGAACACAACCCTGTAGTAACTTAGCGACCATGCCTAAGTTTTAATTTAAATCATAATTTATTGAACTCATTTTCATTCATAAAATAATTTGTTTACTTGTAATGTATTACAATCAACAGAGAGAGCTTTCAACAAATTAATGTCAACTGCAATAGTTGCAAATGAATGAAATCATTTGTTTATTCAATTTTTATTTATAGATAATTTAATTAGCTGACCTCGTAGTGGTCACAGTCAAGAAAGCCGCATTAGAATATATCAGCTTTTGTAATATAGGGGCCTATTTCACTAGATGTGAATAACGCTATTTGATTGATTACGGTATCTAACAGATTAAAGTATGGGATATATTATTCTTTTTCACCAACGAAATACTAAAATAGTCATGGTCAAAAAAAAGTAATTTAAAAAACGAATTTAAAATACAAAAAAAAGTAATTGAAAAAAAAAACAAAAAGCCAACGTCACGCATAAAATGTATGGGAAAAAAATTACGCTATTTATATACTTACCGATATTTTATAATTTCACTATTTATAAGATACTAGCTGACCCGTGCCCACTTCGTTGGGCGTTATTATTTTTGTAATGCAAATACCTAGTATAGCTTTCATCTCGCTCTCATTTCTCCAACTTGATTTTCATATTATACTATTATTTTTCACTGAATTTTTTGTTCAATAACAATAAAATATAACCTATGTCATTCCTGAATAGTTTAGCTTTCTGTTAGTGAAAGAATTTTCATGATCGGATCAGGATTTGCGAAGATTACCCCCTACAAACAAACAAATTTAGAAACTTTACCTCTTTATAATATTAATATAGATTTCTATTCACAGATCTAAATCTAAAAGCTGTAGTTTATTAATCGAAGTGAATCAGTTCCTAATGGCCCATTCTACCTCCTACTGTTAAAGTGAAATCGTTACTTATTTGCAAGATAAACTCTATCCACAACTGAAATGTAAAAATCATGTTGTATTATAACAACTTAAATGTTAAATGTTAAAGTGAATTCTTTTTCTAAATGATAAAATTTTATTATTATAGCTACTCTTGTTGTATACAAAGGTTTTTTTCTATATAAAATATCAAAGTTTAAGATCAAACAAGAACCCTACAAGCGTACTCCACATTTTAATATATAATTGTCTAATTCTAAGTTACAAATATAAATATGTATTGCTTACTAGTTGCACTGGAATGTCGGGATAAAACTACTGAACCGATTTTAATCAAACTCGGTACATAGATAGCAGGAGATTTAGAACAACACATGAAAATCGTGTGATGCAGCTAGTTTTTAATATTAGTAGGATAATGAAATAAGTACATAGTTTTTTTATTAAATACTAGATGATTTGCAATTTTAAACTATGGCTATTTTCTGCTACGCTATCTGTAACTGAAAATGTAAATATGTATCATTAGCCTAATGGTATTTTTGAATTTATTTTTATAAATATGTAGGCTATGTTTATAATTTTTTATTATCTTAGCCATTGTTGCAAATAAATAATTCAAATGCATTATTATGTTAAAGAATATATTTAATGTAATAAAAATTTCCTATTTAGGTAATGGAAGTCAACATAATTTATGTATAATTTTTTTTACAAATCAAATATTTTGGCATAAGATATTGGCTGTAAATTTTAATTTATAGGCACTAAAACACAAACACATAGTCATAAATAATAAATACGCGATCACGATTCAGCCTGCATAATATTCCACTGTTGGGCATAGGCCTCTTCCCCATGTAGGAGAAGAATCTGAGCTTAATCCACCACGCTGCTCCAATGCGGGTTGGCGGATATATTCCCTACTATGAGTAACAATCGCTATCAGGTGTACATGATAACAAACGGGACAGACGGCTTAACATGCTCTCCGAGGCATAGTGGGGAGACCCACAAGGACTGCACAAACACCCAGACCACGGCAAACATCTGTATGGCCAATACAAATGTTGTCGTGTGCGGAGATCGAACCCGCAACCGCCCGTGCAACAGTCAATCGCAATCCAGTGCTGTGACCGCTGCGCCAACGCGGCGTCTATATCTCTAATAAATACAATTAGTATCCAAACATTTGTTTGTTAAAGCATTAAATCAGTGACTAGCCGACTACATTAAATCTTACAATAAAACATAAACAATAAAACGTAAAATATGCTACAATGCAGTTTCATGTATGGTTCTGACAGAGAATCCTGAAGTTTGTACTTTGTAGTTGGAGAAGTCCTTAAAGGGTCTAGCAGGATAAGATAGGGGCAGCGGCCCCAGAAAGATAATTTGAAAATAACTTATGTGGTAACATTGGCGAGGTACAAATTTACCGTTGACACAATTTCAGTCTCTCATTTCGTTGCGTTCTGGAGATAATTGGTCAAATAGGCGCTAGAAGGGGTATTTTTTAAAACTTTTTTTTTCAAAAACTATTGTAGCTACACTAATGAAACAAAAACTATTTATTAGAAGAAATATTAGTCTACATTATATATTTTTTATAGAATTTTTGTATCGCATTTACTACTAAAAAAAATAAAAAAAATTTTTTTCATGATTTTTTTTAAAGTTCGCGCAAAGGTACAATCACAAAAAAAATATATAATGTAGCTTACTACATCTAGTATTACTACCAAAAAGTGCAAAAATAAAAAATGGGTGCAACACTTCCAAAAAAAATTAAAACCTCTTATGACAGTCATGGGTACTGTATTAGACTTAACATTTCTCTCTTGATTACATTTTTTTAATAATCTATACACCATTATAATATGAGTATTCTGTTAAAATAAATTAAAAATATTAAAGGTAGCGGTCAAAAATGTAAGCTCGACGTTGATTTTGACAACAGCAACTTTTTATATGAACAAGTCGAAAGTTATCGTTTCCCAGCTAGTCGTATGTGCACACTGTGTATTGTTTTGTATACTTATCATTTCTATAGCCCTAATAATACAATAGCTCGACTACAATTAGTGAGGCGTATTATTTTGGAATATATTTTATTTTTAAATATATACTGTTGCACTGTGTTTTAGTGAGTAAATGTACCTACACGAAGTATGTCAGGTTAAAGTAAAAATTGTACTAAGTTTTTACGCAAAGATAACAAGTACCTGTCAGAGATTTAAGTTGATTTTCTGACAATCCATTTTACGTTTGATCGAACAATGTTATATTAGATATTTGGCCAAGTCAATTCAGAAAATTAAGTAATTCTGATTTACTAATTTTACTTGTATTAGAATTAATGCATAAGTAGGACAAATCGTCTTCGTAAATTCTATCATCAATCATATGTTCATCGCAGCAACGATCACCATTGGGTATAAAAATCATTTTTTTTTCGAAAACGTCACACCGCCTTTTAAGAGATTTACTTCGATTCTACATATTATGCAAAAACGATGTGTTGACAGTTGACACTACTCGTGGAATAGGCATTTCATTATCTGTTAAATGCGACACATAAAATCAGCATAACTTGTATCTACAGATTTAACTTTCATAGAATCACTGTCTCTATCAATATCGCTCATGGTAAGCTTTGAAGTTGAGGTTGCCTGTTTGAAGAAACTTAAGCGACATTTATTTATTTCTTTTGTGCCGTGTGGTTACGGCACTAAAGAATGTAGCCACCCCCTCTCTTCCCGTGGGTGTCGTAAGAGGCGACTAAGGGATAACACAGTTCCACTACCACCTTGGAACTGAAAAAGCCGACGGATGGCGGGATAACCATCCATGCTGGCATTGAAATACACAGGCCAAAGACGGGCAGCAGCGTCTTCGGTGCGACGGCGCCAGCCCTGCGGTCACCAACCCGCCTGCCCAGCGTGGTGACTATGGGCAAAACACAGTCATGAGTTCGCGTCGTAATGTCGGGCGCGAACTTGTGGAGGCCTATGTCCAACAGTGGACTGTGATAGGCTGTAGTGGTGGTGGCGACATTTATTGCATATAATGTCGCTTACCTTACCCAGATATTCTTCTTGAAATAGTCACTGTTTCCTTTAGCTCCATTTTCAGTTTTGATACCTTTTCTATACTTGTTATCTTTGTATAAAAACATAGTACAATTTTTACATTAACCAGACATACTTCGTGTACATTTACTCACTAAAACACAGTGCAACAGTATATATTTAAAAATAAAATATATTCCAAAATAATACGCCTCACTAATTGTAGTCGAGCTATTGTATTATTAGGGCTATAGAAATGACAAGTATACAAAACAATACACAGTGTGCACATACGACTAGCTGGGAAACGATAACTTTCGACTTGTTCATATAAAAAGTTGCTGTTGTCAAAATCAACGTCGAACTTACATTTTTGACCACTACCTTTAATATTTTTAATTTATTTTAACAGAATACTCATATTATAATGGTGTATAGATTAATTATTAAAAAAATGTAATCAAGAGAGAAATGTTAAGTCTAATACAGTACCCATGACTGTCATAAGAGGTTTTAATTTTTTTTGGAAGTGTTGCACCCATTTTTTATTTTTGCACTTTTTGGTAGTAATACTAGATGTAGTAAGCTACATTATATATTTTTTTTGTGATTGTACCTTTGCGCGAACTTTAAAAAAAATCATGAAAAAATTTTTTTTTATTTTTTTTAGTAGTAAATGCGATACAAAAATTCTATAAAAAATATATAATGTAGACTAATATTTCTTCTAATAAATAGTTTTTGTTTCATTAGTGTAGCTACAATAGTTTTTGAAAAAAAAAGTTTTAAAAAATACCCCTTCTAGCGCCTATTTGACCAATTATCTCCAGAACGCAACGAAATGAGAGACTGAAATTGTGTCAACGGTAAGTTTGTACCTCGCCAATGTTACCACATAAGTTATTTTCAAATTATCTTTCTGGGGCCGCTGCCCCTATCTTATCCTGCTAGACCCTTTTTATTGCCCGTTGTGCTATTATGTAGAGTATGAAAGCTTATTTTTTTTACCTTTATTTATATCATTAACAAAGTGAGTTTCTTTTACATTTGTTTTTGTAATTTATAAAGATTATCACATATTTTTGTTGTAAAAGTTTGAATAATGATAATGTGTTTTAAGTACACACGTTTAAGTAAAATTTCTGACACAAATGTCGAAAAATACCATTTTTCTGTGTCCTTGTGTGTGTGTCCTTTTTATATGTGCTAGTTATTTCATACAATTTGCGATTTTAAGAAATAATATTTTAAAGTTAAATAGTAGGAACATATGTACCAATTACCACTACACATGTTTACCTACTACGAAACTTTCAAAAGCTACATGTTTTTCTAAGAATTACAATTTTAGATGTGTTAGAAAATATTTTATGATAACTGCCCCATGCTTTTTTCACGTATTGGATCCCATGAGAGTACTTCTTCCGAACTAACTTCTGTTATGTGTAAAGGGGTCATCCATTAATCATGTGAGGTTCGAAAAAACAACACGAAATATAACAAGGGGGGGGGGGGCGTTATATTGAGATAAAACCTTGTAATTATTTATCGTAAACGCGCGGTGTCTAAACCGAAAAAAATTACGATTCAAAAAATCAATAGATTACACCTTACTCAATGATAATATTCTGAAATACTCGATTTCTTTTGCACAAAAAAAAATACACGTGATTTTT
The DNA here is from genome assembly GCA_905220545.2 of Melitaea athalia. Classification (NCBI taxonomy): domain Eukaryota; kingdom Metazoa; phylum Arthropoda; class Insecta; order Lepidoptera; family Nymphalidae; genus Melitaea; species Melitaea athalia. Next base: position 3,006,086 of record HG992178.1, on the reverse strand, counting down.
GGGTATAGGGGTAGTCTAAAACTTCACCAAACATTACCAAGAGGGGGTAAAAAAGTTGCTTAAAACGTTACGTGATTAATGAATGACCCAAGACTCGCAACAAAGTATGGAATGTCATAGTATATCAATATATGTGTGTGCACAGTGACGTCGCCGCCACGCATCGTCAAGCAGCCGACGGCGGAGGAGCTGCTGTTCCAGGTGGCGCAGCCCGGGGAGGTGGACAAGCCCTTCATCATCGAGTGCGAGGCGGAGGGCGAGCCGGCGCCCAGGTAAGTGCCTCGTTGTTTATATCAATACATGTCTGTCCAGCTCTGCATTTACGGGTTTCATTTCAGTTCAGATCGAGCGTTATCGTTATTTGTCAAATGAGAGTACGTACGTATATGCTGGTGAGGTAGATTGAGAAATATCTTGCGCAAATTTTAGAGCAGCCCGACTGGGGAAGTACCTCAATATTGCAGAAGTTAATTATATTTTTTACTTAACTAGAACGTCAACAAGCGTACCGTCCCCATCCCCAGTTCCCCCCAATAAAACATCTCTCGAGTAGTGTGGTGTGGCTGTGGTGAATAAGGTTGCCAGAAGCTCCGGCGTAGGGTTGAGAGTAGGTCGGCCACGTGCTTGCAACGCTCCTGGTGGCAGACATCTATAGGCTACAAGATCTGCTCACCATCAGGCGAACTGTACGCTCATTTGCCACCCTAGTGGAACACAAAAAAAGTGCTACCTATACAGTTTTTCGGTTATCTAGTTGTAAAGACTGACGTACTAGTAGTACACAGAATGAAAGGTAATAAATAATACTTACGACGTAAATCTTTCAATATCTTCTGTGCGAAGTGGTTTATGGCCTTTGAATACTGTAAAAACTTGATATCTCAGTTCTTAAGTTTTGATCGTAAAATTTTAAATTATCTTTAAAATGCCCTAACCTGTACTTTAATCTAAAATGACTGTTAAATCCACTTTGTTTAAGCCACTTGGTAATCCCCACTTACCCACTAAGCTATCAATCTAGCTCATCGTAGGGGATTATGAAATAGTAAATCAATAACTGTATGCTATTTTTTATTGTTTTAATTCCTTCAGAATTCCAATTACTTCAGAATCGTTAATCGAATATTTATATAGCTCTTACATGCTCAATTGCTGCAATTGCATTTCGAATTTTTCTAGTTTTATAAACGACTAGCATCCCATCCGGGTCCGGTGCATCCGGGGTGGCACAGGTATTTAACAAAAATTCCAAAAACATTTTTTTCCCTATTTTTTTTTGCAAATATAATGTAGCCTATGTCACCCGCGGATAGTGTAGCTTCCGAACAGTGAAAGAATTTTTCAAATTGGTTCAGTAGTTTCGGAGCCTATTCAATGCAAACACATAATCAAATCTCTATAATATTAGTATAGAAGTATAGATAATACTACTAAAATAATTTATTTCACATTTAATGCTGCTTGTGTGATTTACTGCAGCCAATGGTAATATTAAATATTGATGACAAAGACTCGCAAAGAAAAGTAAGATTTTGTTAACTTTGTATGTGCAAGATAAATGCGTATTTCCAATATGATTAAACATTGCAGTCACTCGCGAACGTCATTCATCCGCATTTTACATGTTTATAAAAAAAACGTCAAAGCTTGCTGGGTTTAACGTTTCATTTTTAAGCTCTGCCATTAGTGGTTAGGGTTGGTAACAATACTTTTTAACCGACTAAGAAAGGAGGAGGTTCTAAATTCGACTTTTTTGTTCCAATTTTGAACATTCTTTTTTTATTCGAAAGCTGGTTCTTGTGATCTTGTCATGTGGCCCTATTTAAATTCGATCGAGATCTGACGAGTACTTTTTGAGCTGTCTCTTATAAAGCGTGTATAATTGCTTATTTTTTGACTACTTTGTATTAGGTAGGTACTAGCCGATGTAGATCGAAGTCGGACAAAACACAATTGTGTATCCTTGTCGTCTAACTAGTCTCAGGATTGATAGGATGGATACGATGATGATGCCGTGTCGGATTTTTAGAAACATAAGCACAAAGATCCAACCTTGACAAAACAAGGCAAAAGGCCAAATAAAACTGTGTAATTAAAATTGTTGTAACATTGTTTGCAGGAATAAAACCGTTTCTTTTTTTAAGTTGATTATTTTAGGAATATAATTATGTACCTACCTATTTGTCTGATATTTGATGTAGCGATAACATTTTGAAGTAATTTATTATTATAAATAACAAATTAATTTTTTTTTCTGAAAAATAATAATTCATTCGTCTAAAAATCGTCAACCCTGCTTGTGTCTGTGTGCGTGCCGCCCGCCGCCCGGTCCGATGTCCGCAAGCCATTAGTTCCCCAAACACGGTCTGAAAACACGGTTCCTATTTCATATTAATATATCTTTCTTATAATAGTGTCTGATAACGATTGACGAGTCATTAGTAGTAATTGAATTCAGTATATAAACATAATTATATTTTGACTAGCATTGGATTTTCATATTTTGTGCGGTGCGATTTTTTTTAAAACTATGTTAGGAAATCATCAAATTTAATGACTGTACCCAGAAAAATCCGTGAGTTTTTCGTGGTACTTAAATTTCAAAAATATCGTGTTATTTATTGGCCAGTAAATTAAAAAAAATGTATCAATATGAATAATGGTGAAAAGAAACATCTTTAATATTAAAAAAAAAAGTAACAAACTAATTACCTATATGTCTAAGCATTGTTTCAATAAAATTCTGTTCAGACCGAAAGCAAAGAAAATATTTCAGAGACGTTAGAAGTAGTATTTTTACTCGTTTACTTTAACAAATATAAAAATTGGGATTTATTTATTTAATCAGAAATCTATTGTATTAGATCCTATTTTAATTTCATTTGTAATATTTCGATCAACAACGGTCATTCACCTTTTGATTCAGGAGTATAATTATATAATATATTATACAATAACAACAAGCCAAGCGTTAAAGATAAAATTTGAAAACAATAATAAAAAATAAATTTATCATATCGCGATATGGTTATCACATACTTATCTGATTACGTAATGTTGGAAGGGCGTTGAACTTAACCTTAACCGGGGACGGATTGGAGTTCCCGATAATTATGTATAATATATTATGTATAATGAAGTTGATTCGTCGTCTTTGTAAAAAAACATGTATTGTTTGATGTACTTACTATACCTTATTTGAGACAAGCCTGTTGATGCGCTTTGCAGACATTACGGTTTGCTTCGATTTTGCATTCGATTCTTATCTCGAGATATTTATCATTTGTTTGTACCTACTAAATATTAGTTTTAAAAAAAGCATCCGACTGGATTGCCTATCTTGAGATCAGACGTCCGTGTGTGTATATTAAAGACTATCTTCTGCGCGCGACTTCGTCGGCGTGGACTCCGCTCCTATTGGTCTTAACGTGATGATACATAGCCTATAGCCTTCCTCGATAAATGGGCTATCTAACACTGAAAGAATTTTTCAAATCGGCCCAGTAGTTCCAGAGATTACCGCGTTCAAACAAACAAACAAACAAACAAACAAACTCTTTAGCTTTATATATTAGTATAGATATCAATTTATTTATTACATATTACATTTTTATACCATTTAAAATTTGAGTTTGGTGTAGTGGTTAGAGTGATTGGCTTTTGTGCTGGTTCTTACGATTTTTGTCTCCATAAAAATTTGTATTAAAACTGTATGTTACAGATGTTTGTCGTGGTCTGGACTATTTGTGTTTCCTGACCTTACTACTGTTTGTCCAATCTCTCAGAATTGTCATGTGAAGCCTTTATTTATATTTTTTATATACAACCATATATTTTCTGTATTAAATCTTTGTGTTTAGATAGTTGAAGGTCACAATTATAAAGAGTTTATGTCAATAGCAGAATATAATTGGTTAAAATTAATTTGAACGGCGTACGAATTGGATCAATTATTTTTGGCACAGAGTGACGTAAACTATTAGAGCAATTTGGATTCTCGACCTCATTCGTAATATTAAAACTTGAAAGATAAAACATACGATCTTGCGATGTATTGGACTTTGACCTGGTATCAGATTTTACTGCATATTTTCTACCGACCCTTAAATAAGGCACCTCTAATGATGTGACAAGCGTGTGATGTTTCTAGCAGTCGAAATAGTTATACTATAGATAATTTAATAACTTTCAATAGTAGCGAATTAATGTTAGAAAATCAAATCTTAATTCCCAGTTAGTTTTCTTACCTATTATGTTATGGATCATGGAAATTATGGGAAACTTCACACGACTGCACTTCGTCTTACGACTGCATGCACCATCCAAATTGAATGCATTCAAAATTATCGGATAATCACTTCTGAAAGATCGATCTTTGAGCAGCATAGTGGATAAATGTCCGATCCTCCTCCTACAAGGAGAAAGAGGCCTATGTCCAGTGGAATGTTACACGCTGAATTAATAACTTCTCGAATAACTTCGAAGTTCAGTTTATTTTCAACACGCTTGTCCCAATTTTTCGTATTCCCATACGATTCAATCGTTCGCCCTCGTAAATTTGCTGGAGCGCAACGATAGAATGCGGCTTTAAGTGCATCGTTATTCCACAGGATACGGTTATTCGGAATGGGGACAAACTTTTTAACGATTGCAGTTCTTTACTGTTTGAACGTAATTATCCTTGCCTGAAAGTTGTAATTGTCAAGGGGTTCTTTTCATTGTGTGAGCGAGACTTCATTGTCTCTATTATTTTGACTAAAAACGATTTTTTTTTGCGACGGTAGTTTTAGAAGAATTATGCAAATTAATTATGTCGGAACGGACTGAACGTTGCCGGTCGCCGGTATTGCGGTAAACGCTGGCTATTATGGCAAGAATTAACGAAGTCACTTAGAAATTTACGAACACAATATCTATGAGACGATTTTTAATATAGAGATTAATCTTAAGATCAATTCGTGACCAAAATAATGTTTCAGAGACTCATCATGGCTTCAATTTTGAAAGGTTATTGTTTGGAAAATATTGTTCATAAAACTGCACAACTATTACGTATACTATACTTTATAATTTTAATATTATGTCAACATTAATTAGCAATTTAAATTAACATTGTGCAAGCGCTGAGGATGTAAGTTTAAAAACGAGGCCAGAGCTGGAGCGGCCGGCAGTTTTACATGTACAAGTGTTTAATTAACATTTTAACTGCAGGATAACTAGCTGCTAAGTTCAGGAGCTCTCGTCTCGCGAGGGATTTTATCCCGCTGTTCTCGCTTGACCGATTTAATGTTCGCTTTGTACTATGAGAGAAATAATGCGAAAATTAATGTATTTATTCATTGTTCTCACACACGAATTGAAGGTTAATTTAGCACGAAAGTGTCATTAAACTATGACAAATGTAACTGTCAAGGATCATCATGAAAATTATTATCTTTTTAATCCAGACCCTTTTTAACTCAGCTTTGACACTAATGACAAAATACGCTCGTTTTATCTCATCCCGTAGATAAAGAAAACTACTGCATCAAAATATGAAAAAAATGTCTTGCGTAACATTTATATGTGAAATAATTTGACTGCAAAAAACTACGGACAATGAACCGCGAGACACAAAACTTTCGACTGAAGACGGGACGCTCGGCGGTCCGCGCGACTCTTTGTTGCATTTTTTTTTTTTTGATTCAGAAAAAGTGTCGCTTTTAATTTGACAGGCTGAAATCCCTCCGCTTTACGTTTAGAAACCACAGTATTATGCCGAGACTCCATTGTGAACGTTAAATATCTCGTAGGGGAATAACGCAATACCGTCGTTTAGCTATTTGGATGCGGTAACAAAAAATATTTGAAGACTGAAGTTTAACGCTATGTTGACATAAATATCACCATCACTTCAGCCTATCGCAGTCCACTGCTGGACTGGACATAGGCCTCCACAATTTCGCGCCAGGCACATTATGTTGTACAACTCATGTGTTTTGCCCATAGTCACCGCGCTGGGCAGGCGGGTTGGTGACTGCAGTTGACATGTATATGTCTATGGTAAATTATTTTACTACCTACTTCTAATTTGCAGATATATGTCAAAAAATGTCTAATGGCTTTTAACGCAAATAGATGTACATTTTTATATGAAGGGATGCTTGAATAAAAAATTATTTTTTTTTTGCAAAAAATAATTAACGAAACAAATAGTAATTGTTTTCAAACGAGGTCATATCTCTCCTACGCGTGCTTGTGAAAGCGTGAATGCAAAGGACATTTGGACGCTAAACTGCACGCTTTTAGAATGCAACACGTAAATTGTGTGTAAAAACTAAAAACACATAAAGATGCGCTGACTTTGTATACGCTCGTATGTAAAACCGCGACAATGTAACAGCACGGCCGGTAGTATATATTTTTTATGTTATTGCAACACATGTAGTAAAATCCCCAGTGCCCGCACTGCAGACGTCGCGCGTCGGGTAATGTATGCGTAATTAAATGAATCGCAGGACTGAAATAGAAGCGAGATAATATATCCAAAGCTCGTGAATGGTACTTGTTAACAAGTTGACGCTATAATTTAATAATGTAGGTAGGTTAGTTTGTCCATTGACAATGAAGGGCTAAGTTCGTTGTTTGTTTAAGTAATAAGCATTAGTGGCAATTAGCTACTTTATACACAATTATGTGAAATTTTGTTTATTAATTTACTGTACAGTAATTTTACGCGTGATCCTCTTCTGTAACCTTTATTAAGGAAAATAAAATTATACTGAACTGAAATTGGAAGACGTCAAACTGTTAGGCAAAGGCGTTCTCTCCATAGCTATAGGTGAAGAATTAGTTTTTTTTTAAATTAATTAACGGTTTTGGTGAGCGGCGTTTTGGTTTGAATTTGCATCCGATACCTTTCGGCTTAGATACACGTTTTATTATAACTAATCACTATCTATACCATATTTCGGTACAGGAATGAACTTGAAAGTATTTTCGATCTTAAAATATGTAGTAACATTACCTCCTCATAAATGAAATAGTACTGAGATATACTTCTTTGTTTTATACTTTTTTATGCTATATTTAACGATGAAGTCACCTGAATATAAAATAACAACATGTTTTTCACTGACGATAACCGTTGTCATTAGATTATCCAATAAACGTTGTAAAAAATATATTAAACGACATTTTTGATAACCGTAACGCAGACATCACTCGGGAGATATAATAAAATTCGATCCGGCGTCAACTGTATCCAGATACATCGTTATAAAGTAATCTGTTCCAGGAAATGAGAGAATTAGCCGAAATATGCTACCGTGGCATGTCAATAAAACGAACGTGGATGACATACTCGCTATTAGGTATTATCCGATAAATATGTTTTCGGTAAATCGAATCTGTTGTGTAGCACACCTTTATATTGACGATATCTACTGTTTCCATTTGGTGTTGCTAAGCGCAAATCTCGAGAGCGGCTGAACCGATTTCGCGAGAGAGAAAAATTTTAAAAATTCCCTGAAAAATTCTAAAAACAACAATTTTCTATATTCCCATACAAAAGATTCGTAATAGTACTTAAAAGTCAATTTGAACTTTAATACCATACCATAAAGTCTAAGTGTTAGTGGAGGGGTTACGGCAAGGATAAGTATTAAAAAAAAATGAAAAATTAAGGAATCGACTGTTAGGCGGTACCAAGTTCGCCAGGTCAGCTTGTGTAATATAAAAAAATAAGTATCTATACATATCTTATTTCACATGAACAGTGCTTAGGGCTGGTTGATAAACCTATCTGCTATAATATAATATCAATATCCAATAGATAAAGGTTTCTAAAATATTTTCTTTTATCGCCATCGAACTCCAAACTTCCAGGCGTCTGCTTAATTCAAAAAATTCTGATTAATTGTTTGGTTAAAATAGACCTTTGATAATACCTATCAGTAATTTTAATATGAGATAAACTGTACGGGCGATCGGTGAAAGAATTCATTAATATTCATAAGCGCGCATCAAATAGCAAATATTGGTGGTTATTAAATGGAATTCCGTTCACGTATTCGCACCCCCGTGGTCACGTTTGGGGACAGAGGCGAAATAATTAAGTTATCATGCAGACATATCATGAAGGTTGTACATTGGCGTATCTAGCGTTAATTTCCAAGGAAGGTCTGTTCTTCTAGTACAAACAATTGTTTGCGTACAAAGTACACATGTCAGAAGTGAAACTTCTTTGGCAAACTAATTTTAAAAAAAGCCAACGTGACGCGGTGGTCCCAGGTGGTCACCCATCGAAGTACTGACCGCGCCCGACGTTGCAACGTCACCGTCCCGCGCGTTTCATCCGTAAAAAATTTACCCTCATACGCCTAAAGCTGAAGTTTCACTTCATTTAAAAAAATCAAAATAAATGACGTATTTCTTAGGTATTCAGCTTAGAACTTTGAATCAGTAACTTAACATCCTGGGGTGGGCACTAGACCATACTGGCGTGGGCACGGCGTACTCAGCCTCCCCTCTGTTCTGTATATAGGTACCTATAAAGACTACAAAGATATAAGACTATAAAGATATCTCAAAGGACTATAATATTGTTTTATCGTTGTTCGGGCATCAAGTAATTAATTTGACTTCATTAATTCGAAATTGTAACGATACTTAATTGGTTATTCTTTGTATTCATTGCGACCTGTATGACCTATGTATTGGCTTTCTTCGATTGACCTATTGACCGGGGTTAAGTACTTAATACTTTTATTGTTGCAGTCAAAATCGATAGAGGTATTATGTCATTCATCGCATTTGTTTCATATTGAATGCATATTTTATGATACGAATCGAAATTATATTTAACTAACGACCCGCCCCGGCTTCGCACGGTTGCAAAAACTATCAGTGTTCCTCTACTATATTATGCATGTATTATACATATAAACCTTCCTCTGGAATCACTCTATTTACTAAAGAAAACCGCATCAAAATTCGTTGCGTAGTTTTAAAGATCTAAGCATACAGACAGCGGGAAGTGACTTTGTTTTATACTATGTAATGATATTTTCAGTTTCAATTAATATTTTTTGTGGTCATAAAACAACGTAGGCGCCTAAACACCCGCGCTAGGTTTAGAATAAACTGTTATGATAGGTATAAAAAAATTACATATTTGACTTACATTGCAGTTATTATTAAATAAGTACAACTGAAAACAGAATAAAAGCATGCAGCGTTAGCGTCATATCACGTCCTAGCTTTTATAGGCACTGCTAATATTAAATTACAAAGCTTAAGCGAGTAAGTAACATAATTATATAAGTTGTATGAAGCTTAAAAAGGGCACAGAAAACTAAGAACGTGGATGTTGTCTAAGTATAAATTTCAAGGGAATATTTCCATGTTAATGTTTAAATCGCAAATAGCAATATCGCTCGCCAACTGCTATAAACGAATTTATAAATTGAACAAATTTAGCTAAATACTTACTTCAAGTTGTCTATAGAAGGATAATTATAATTTAAAGCGATTTCGATTAAAAGAATCCTTTAAAAGTGTCAAAATAATGTCGTGATGTGGTGGACCGTACAACGTCGACGCGGTGACCTCATTCGACGCAGGTCCTATTCTGAGAATGCAATTGATGCAAAATCGTTATTTTGACTCTTCGAAGAACGAACACAGTTTGTTGTGTTATTGTGCACGTACTGTGCTCGAGTGCTTGTACTCGTAAATAATAACGTTGAGAAACTTAAGTGTTAATGTGCAGTAGAATTTAGTGGCCAAAATGTTAAACACTTGAGGCATTTAAATGTCTCTTCAAATGTTTGTGACAGCCTGTGGTGACAGCTGTTTTTTCTCAGTGGCTACAAACGTTATCGCCTCGTGTTATGGTATATTTATAGATTTTTTTTGTCATATCTTCGCTATAATAACTAGCTTCCTGCGCGCGACTTCGTCGGCGTGGACTCCGCTCCTATTGGTCTTAGCGTGATGATATATAGCCTATAGCCTTCCTCGATAAATGGGCTATCTAACACTGAAAGAATTTTTAAAATTGGACCAGTAGTTCCAGAGATTACCGCGTTCAAACAAACAAACAACCAAACAAACTCTTCAGCTTTATAATATTAGTATAGATATGGTTCTTTTTCATTTGATGCCATAATGTGTCTCGTATTCTGATAAAGATCTGAATGAAACGTGATCGGGGCTTAAGTTAGTTTGTTAGTATGACGATGAAGATATTTTGCTAGCTTTGTATTTTTTATCTTACCAAGTTTCTAGCAAACTTAAAAACCAGATTAAAGATGGATTATACTTACTGTTTCACTAGTTGTGGATAAAATTTATCCTGCAAATAAGTTACGATTAGATTTTAACAGCAGGAGTTAAGCGAGCAGAAATAACTCGTATTTACAGTGAAATACGGTGGTGAAAAATGATATAGCAAAAACTTTAATCTGTCGCATATCGTTATCCGTAAAATAGCGCTATCCACAACTGGTGAAACAGGCCCTATGAGGTTTTTAAATCACCTCTAATGAAATTCTTGAAATGTTATTGTTTACTAGCTGACCCCGCAAACGTTGTTTTGCCGTATATGTTATTAACTCCCTAAATCCTCCCCCTTATAACTTAGGGGTATGAAAAACAGATGTTGGCCGATTCTCAGACCTACCCGATATGCACAATTGCACACATCATAACAATCGGTCTAGCCGTTTCGGTTCCGTATTGTAATTAACATTGTGACACGATAATTGCATTAATTATGTATAAGATTTTTTCACTAGACATTTTTTAACTTTTATTTAGCTTGTAGTTATCGAAGGGTTATAATGTATTCGGGCCGGGATGGGAACCCGGTCCCGCTAGACACGGCGTCGTCGGGACTGTTTAGAGGTGAGCCGGACAGTCCCCATGGAGGAGAAGTCTGGCCTTTTCGCCGAGGCCAGCCTGTCGCTGGAGGGTTGTTGTTGACTGCAGACTGCAGATCCGGGACCCTCAAATTAAAGCGGCTGAAGGCTCCCGCAGGTTTAGTGCAGTAGTGGCACCCCCAAGTACTGAGTCCGACATACGGTCTAGGACTGCCTACCCGGGCGTCCTGGATATCACCCATAAATAGGTTACCCTGCGATATAAAAAAAAGGGTTATCTATACTAATATAATAAAGCTGAAGAGTTTGTTTGTTTGATTGTTTGTTTGTTTGTTTGAACGCGCTAATCTCAGGATCTACTGGACCGATTTGAAAAATTCTTTCAGTGTTAGATAGCCCATTTATCGAGGAAGGCTATAGGCTATATATCATCACGCTAAGACCAATAGGAACGGAGTCCACGCCGACGAAGTCGCGCGCAGAAGCTAGTAATGTATAAAAATAAAGTAAGTGTTTATAGAAATTTTAAAGATCATTCTATTACTGATCACTCGTCTGAAGTAACTCGACTGTGATCGATCGTGTATTACATTTAATTAATTACTACATATCTGAACCAGGTGCAAGTCTAATTATCTTCAACTACACCTAGCGATGTCGGCTAATCCGTATACAGTGTAATCCTTCATTCACCCTGTCTGTACTCGCTTAGTTTTGATCGAGTACAAGAAAATTAGTTTTATATACAAGCTTCTAATACATGTAGGGGTTATAAACTTACAAGTCTATAACGAAAGGGTGTCATCGGATCTCATACTAAGACTTCCCTTTGTATGCCTCCTTACTTTCCTTATCTTCCCTCTTAGCTATATTTTTAGACAGAGGCTTACAAGATTTTTTTTTGTTTTAGAAGATTTTATTCTGATTACAATAGTTATATCAAATCACGCACATAACCTTTTTATTCGTAACGATGATGTACCAATGTTTAAAGCTTACGACTGGAGCTCGTCATAATAAACACATATTTTCGACCGTTATCGGTTTATATAAAAGAAACTAGCTGTGCCCGCGACTTCGTCTGCGTAAAAGTAGCCTAAGTTACTCCTTATTACATCAGATATCTGCCAGGGAAAGTCCCGTCAAAATCGGTCCAGTCGTTTCAAAGAGTAGCCGGAACAAACAGACAGACAAAAATTACGCATTTAGTACAAAGCGGTTATTTTAATATTACAAACAGACACTCCAATTTTATTTATTTGTATTATATAAAAATGAGCGTCACGTTAAATCCTGTCATATCGCCCATGACACATAAATCTAACGATTTTCTTTACGCCTGTTCTGTAGTAATGTGCAAGGTATTGAGAGCAGTAGGTCTAAACTAGAATTCCGGCCACCTGCCAAGAGATTGCACGATCGTGAACTTTAGTACAGACTAGAGATATATGCCATGTTACCCTACTGTTTTAATAGTACATGTGTTGTTTTATATTGATAGCATTTTTAACTTTTTGTCCCCAAACTTTTAGTATTAAAGAAAAAAACTAAAAATATGTAAACATTTATTTTCGTCAAAAGCTACTTATGTAGGTTATGTATTTCGTAGTCATAATTTATGTTTTCCGGTTAACTTCTTTCTTCTGTATTCTGTACTTATATTATTTTATAAAATATTATATTATTTAATATCAAACTACTTCCTACATATTTAAGTTTAGTTTGGTAGGTTTATTAAAACTCTCATGCATGACATAAAAAGACCGAATATAGAAAGGATGATTGATAGATTCTCATGGACAGCTTTTCAAAACAGTAATTTTTGTTTATTATGGAAACACTGATTCTGTTATTATTTATTAGTGACACGCTGAGTTAGTCAAGCTTTCAACACAATTCCGTAACCCTTTTCATAATTTTTTTAGATATTTCTACCGATACGCTAAAACTCATATATTAACTCAATGACACAATTTCAAATTGTCTCTGAATGTTGACTCAGTCACTATATCACAGAGGCGATAGATGACGAGAACAATGATGTCATAACATGTTCTTATGAGCGGCCTTACGTTATAAAGGTCAGGGTGATATGACCGTACTCGTAAAATATTTAATGCAATTCGCATTTTCGCCATAATCACTTAACAGTCGCGTGAGCTTCGTACGCGTTTTAATAAACATTAATAATTGGTACACAGAAAGGAGTGTCCTGGTTTTCAGGGTTTGTTTACTTTTTAATCAACTGCAAAAAAGGCTTTACTGTATTATTTTGTGTCTGTTGGATTTCAGCAAGTTTTGTTTGAATATTTTATTTTTTAATGTCGCTAAAATTTCCTTGACCACCGATCTATTTCCGTTCCGGTTAGTGAAACTTCTTTAGGCGCATGAGGGGTAACATTTGAGCGACCGGTAACTTTTTGTTCTAATGGGTATCCTTATCTTGGAGGACAAGTAACGCAGTCCCGTTTGTTATCATATCCGCCAAAACGAAATTAACTCTTTAGTTGGTAAATTATTCGGCTACCTGCGGAGAGGAACAGCGTTGTGGATTAAGCTACGATCCTTCTCTATATTGGAGTCCTCTGCAATGGAATATTAATCAATATTTCATTAAGTTCATACCGTTAGAATCCATTCCTATCCCATCATGATCCCTTGAAAATCTTTCGAGCAAATATACTTTTAATACAGGAGGGATTCTCATTGCCAGTATTGTGCTCTGTGCTCATTGCGTCAAATAATTTTTGAAAAAACATGTTTTCGCAATAAATAAACTTTTACCTTGAAATATTTATATTACTTTTAAAAATCATCTACCGTTTTAAAATAACAAATAGATAATTTGCTTGTAATGTTACATTTTGAAATCCTTACTTAATTTTAGTTTATCTTTTAAACAATTTTAAAATATTTAATAGTTCGTAACATAAAATAAATTTATTTTATTTATAAACTTATTTGTATGATTCTTGAATTTCAATATAGTCTGAATATGTGGATATAACGAGACCAAATCTCAAATCGCCTCAGTGCGGTTAGGTCTAGCAGTCGGAAGTAAGAAAGACGCTATTTTCTCCCGCCGTCGTCGGCGACTCTCATTACGGCCTGCCTTGGGTTACACTACAATTACTTTTCTACGAGTAGAAAGCTCGCGTTTACTCTTAAATATATTATTTATTTTACACCCCGCCTTAATATTTAATGGAATTATTTTCTGATTGCGTAAAAGGATTTTAATATATACTAGCGACCCGCCCCGGCTTCGCACGGGTGTTTATTATACATATAAACCTTCCTCTTGAATCACTCTATCTTTTTAAAAAAACCGCATTAAAATCCGTTGCGTAGTTTTAAAGATCTAAGCATACATAGGGACATAGGGACAGAGAAAGCGACTTTGTAGTGATGTATTGATTTTTAATTTTAACATACATTACAGTTCCGGGTAGAAATATAATACCTAAAACACATTTAAGTAAATAGCGTCTTCGGTGCGAGAAAGCCATCCCTGCGGTTATTAACACGCCTGCCCAGCGTGGTGACTATGGGCAAAACACATGAGTTGGCGCCATAATGTCTGGCGCGAACTTGGGGAGGCTTATGTCCAGCAGTGGACTGCGATAGGCTGAAGTGATGACATTTAAGTAAAAGCCGACTGACATGTTTATAATTATATAATTAAATTCTATCAAAAATAATTGTAAATATACACAATATTAAAAAAAAAATCACACAGACTAAAGGGAAGTAGACCCATAACCCTTTAGTGGAAAAAAGCAAATGCTGTAGGGTTGAAAATTTTAATATTCTTTTATACAAATCAGTTTTCGGCTATTCGTCCTATTCAGATTTATCAAACAACAAATATATAATTTTGGTCCTACATATGTAGGCTGTCAGAAAAGTATTTTGTATTAGATTAATTAAGTAATTTTTTTTTCAATTACATTTTCCACGACTCATTAGCTTTTATTGTTTCGTGATAACTCGCAATTAAAGAAATGATATTTGTGTAAGTAATATTTTAATGCCACATAGCTCGTTAGTCGTGAGCCGAGGGGTGATTTTAGTTTAACGTAACCAAATTAAAAAACATAGAAAATTTCTACTGATTGATGAAGATAGATTCTATCAATATTGTTTTTAAAATAACATACATATAATCAATTATATATTTTTATATAATTATATAAGTTTAATTTTAAAAGCTTTTATTTAACTTGCAATATGTGTATGTACTCTTAGCTATGTATGTTTATTATGGTGGAATTTTGCAAGTCAATTTTGAAGCATATATCTTCAACCGATTAACTATTTACTTTGAATGAAAATACATGTGTAGCTAAGTGAGTAAGTGACGTCATTCTAAATCCAACATGGTGGAACACCCAATTTAGCGGAGTAATTTTTATTGTTTACAGCACTTAAAATATAAGCTTGTTTTTATTAGTAAAAGTCTTCCTTTTAATTAATTTAAAGAAAAAGTTTAAACTGTGTTAGTATTTATGTTTGTTAATAAATCAAGCAAGAACCGTTTATCGGAACTAGATCATCTAGATGAAATTTGCGACATTAATATCTTATTGTACCTACTTAAATAGTAAGAGTACTTTTAATCCAGTAAATGTAATAGTTCTCATATAGGTTAGATTTCTTTACGAAGTTGCAACGGCTAGTTTTTTTTTTCCTATTTTGCGAACAGTCTAAAAATGCTTTAAGGCTCCGTCGCATGACAAAAGTAGGCATTTAACGTCTACCCCGTCCCCCTTGGACACACGTCGCGCGAACTCGTTGCTGTTGAACTCAGTCCGTGACCTGAAAGCGTCAGTGGCTGTAAAGCGAACTAATTTGATTTGACTTTAAAATAGAAATGCATTTATTATGATCATTTTTTAAAGTAGTGATAAATATGTAATACTTTCGTAAATAAATGAAATAAGTAAATGATTTCAGGGTTATTTATTATAAAGACTGTTGGACATAAATAGAATAAGCTATATAAAATAAAACAAATTACATATTAAATCTATACAAATAAATAAAATTGAAGTGTCTGTTTGTAATATTGTAATACCCGCTTTTAACTAAATTACATATTATATAATATACATGGTGCAAATACCAAAATAACATTTTTTATAATTTGTCTGTCTGTCTGTTCCGGCTAATCTCTGAAACGGCTGGATCGTTTTTGACAGGACTTTCATTGGCAGATAGTTGCTGATGTAATAAGGAGTAACGTAGGCTACTTTTATTTTAGATTTTTTATTATTATTTTATAACTGCGAACTGAACAGTAATTATTTTGTTAAATTCCACGCGGACGAAGTCGCGGGCATAGGTAGTTTAAAATAATTATTATTCAATAAAACGTATCTCAATAAATTCCACAATACAATTACAATATTTAAAAAAACTAGTTGGAAAAAAAAGCGGTCACCCATCCAAGTACTGACCGTCGTGACGCTGCCGCGTTACCGGTCGCTCAAATTTTATCTTAAGTAACTTATATCTCCCTCAACTTCCGTTCTCCTCGACCGATCACACTTTTCGTAACGCTCTCGTCACGCATTAACCTGCTTACTACCCAATTTAAGCGCGCCTAAAGAAGTTTCACTTCAAAAAAACTAGTTGAAAAAAAAAGCGTCACGCATCCAAGTACTGACCGTCGTGACGGTCCCGCGTTACCGGTCGCTCAAATTTTACCCCTCATGCGCCTAAAAAAGTTTCACTTCAAAAAAACTAGTTGAAAAAAAAAGCGGTCACCCATCTCAGTACTGACCGTCATGAAATTTTATTTGGCTTTAAAATAGAAATGCATTTATAATGATCATTTTTTATAGTAGTGATAAAATAATAATACTTTCGTAAATAAATAAAATAAGTAAAGGATTTCAGGGTTATTTAGTATAAATACTGTTGGACATAAATGGAATAAGAGCTATTAAATGAAACAAATTACATATTAAATTTAAAATAATAATTATTAAATAAAATTTATCTGTATAGGTACAGTAGGCAGTATTAGCTCTCCGATGTTGATGAATTTTAAAATTGCTAATTTGCTACATCGCCATAGGCGTAAAAATGTAACAGACACACTTATACTTTTGAATTTTGTACCTAATTGTATTAACTCGAAATAAAAATATAATTTAAATTATTCATTTTGAGCTGTGTAACATACGAATGTAAAGTTTGTCATGAAGCGCTGCTTAGTACTAGTGGTCTAAGATCCGAATCTAAATCGATCTTCACCGAGCTGATAATATAATGAAACATACTTTGTAATTTTAGTATATATATTAGATAATATTATATTAAAAATGGGTTACCTCTATTTTGAAAACTCTATTTTGTTGTTATGTATTATTATTATAATCTATATAATAAAAAAGAATGTTGCTAAGCGCATAACTCGAGAATGGCTCGACCGATTCGGCTAATTTATTTTTGTATGTTCCTTAAAAATTCCACAGTAGGTTTTTATATTTAATAATTCTTATTTTAATATTAATTAAATATAATATATTATAACAAAGAAAAAAATGGCAACGTCACGTGGTGTTCCCAAGTGGTCACCCATCCAAGTACCTGATGCTGCCGCGTTACCGGTCGCTCAAATGTACCTCATGTGATGAAATGCGCCTTAAGAAGTTTCACTTCAAAAAAACTAGTTGAAAAAAAAGCTGTCACCCATCCAAGTACTGACCGTCGTGACGCTGCCGCGTTTCTGGTCAGTTAAATTTTATCTTTACTAACATATCTCACTCTCAACTTCCGTTCGGCTCAACCGATCACACTTTTCTTAACACTCTCGTAACGCACCTGCTTACTCCCCAAGTTAAGCGCGCCTATAGAAGTTAAACTTCAAAAAAACTATTTGAAAAAAAAAGCGGTGACCCATCCAAGAACTGACCGTCGTGACGCTGCCGCGTTTCCGGTCGATCAAATTTTATCTTAACCAAAATATCTCCCTCTCAACTTCCGTTCGCCTCGACCAATCACACTTTTCGTAACGCTCTCGTCACGCCTGCTTACTCTCCAAGTTAAGTGCGCCTAAAGAAGTTTCACTTTAAAAAAAACTAGTTGAAAAAGAAAGCGGTCACCCATCCAAGTACTGACGCTACAATGAGCGTAACGCTACAAATAGCGTAACTACAAATATCGTAACGCTACAATGAGCGTAACGATATAAATAGCGTAACGCTACAATGAGCGTAACGCTACAATGTGTCATCCTTTTTCATGCAAGTCGCTGCGCCGCGCGCCCTTCCCTGTCGTTTTTCCGTTGCATCTGGTTTGAAATCACAACGATTCTAAAGAAGTTTCACTTCAAAAATCTAATTGAAAAAAAAAGAGGTCACCCATCCAAGTACTCGTCGTGACACTGACGCGTTACCGGTCGCTCAGATTTTACCCCTCATGCGCCTAAAGAAGTTTCACTTCAAAAATGTTAATTTGGTGTAATATGTACCGTGTATTTATACATACATATGAATTTAGTTAAAAGACGTAATATTACAAACAGACACTCCATTTTTATTAATTTTTATATAGATAAATAGTGTTTACAAAAACTTAAACAGCAACAAAATAATTATATTAAACTAGCGGACCCGGCAGACGTTGTCCTGCCCGGAAAACAGCTACCAAATTTGATTGCTTACATACCGATAGCAGCGCCACCTATCGGGTCAAATTGAGATAAAAAATTCCCTATCTCTCGAGTTGGACCAAATTACAGATGCTTACGAAATGTGATAAAAATTGGTTCAGTACTTTCGGAGTTACATAGCGATAGCAGCGCCACCTACCGGGTCCAATTGAGATAAAAACTACCCTATCTCTCAAGTTAGACCAAATTACAGAAGCTTACAAAATTTGATACAAATTGGTTCAGTAGTTTCAGAGTTACATACCTATAGCAGCGCCACCTACCGGGTCTAATTGAGAAAAAAGTACCCTATCTCCCAAGTTGGATCAAATTACAGATGCTTACAAATTTTGATACAAATTGGTTCAGTAGTTTCGGAGTTACATACCGATAGCAGCGCCACCTACCAAATTTTACCCCTCATGCGCCTAAAGAAGTTTCACTTCAAAAATGTTATTTTGGTATATATACAATGTATGTATATTATACATACCTACATAATATGAATTTAGTTAAAAACCGTAATATTACAAACAGACACTCCAATTTTATTTTATGTAGATAAATAGGTATTTTTTACAAAAACAGCAACAAAATATATTAATTTAAATTTATAAATAGCGAATTCAAATTTCAGTAGGTACGAATATTGAATGCATACTAATATTTAAAAAATACGGAATACGAAATGTTGCGCGGGAAAAATCGAAAAAATTTTCACACGTCCAGCGTCTATGACGTCCGACAGGACACTGCACAGTGCCGCTAGAGCAAAAAAGCGGTCGAAAATCACTTGAATAATGGATTAAAAAAAAATTATGGAATTAAAAAAAAAAACACTTGATCAAATTATTCCAGTTATATATGAACTTTATTTTGGTAATTTATTTATAATATCAAATCAGTTATTTTAAGAATAAAACCCAATCATAGTAAATAAAATGACCCGAAAAGAGGTAACTTTGTGAATTTATTCTATCGAGCCAAATTTATCAAATCATGTTTCCGACAAAAGCCTGAACTAGAATATACCCTCAACAATATCAATTAAATTTATTAGATAAAAATTTCACTGTTTACTATTTCAAAACTGAATTCATAGAAACGTGTTTTGCAGGAATACATCAATTACCTCACCTTAAGTATTTGTGCCTTTCCTACATGCTGAAAATGACTTGTTATGCTCACGACCCGTTAAATTTCAAACATATCGTCTGTAAGCAAAACGTATCGTTTCCTGTATATATGAACTGGGCATTTATCGAACGCCTTTGTAAATAGAACTAGTAGACGAGGAACGAATTGCGAGGAAAAGGCTTGGTAACATCAGTTTACACACACATATGAAAATACTTTAAATGAAATATTTCAACGAACTCCGATAAATTGCGGTGTACGAGACAGTGAAAAAAAGTATATTCTTAAAGTGAACGTTTTCAAGGAGCGCACGACGCGATTTCTATACATCGCGGTAAGCGCTTTTATACCGCGCATTACTTAAGAGCATCCCGGCTCCTGGGGGAATACGACTGGAAGCCTTCAATTTCACCACACGGAAAACTTGTGAACCTCGCCGTCCATTGAAATTCAAGCGCTGCAGCGCTCTACGATAAGATGTGAGAGCTATAGATATTTGATAACGTAGTATGGGGGAGCGATGGGGCTTTAGAATAAGAACTATACTTGGGTATCGGTTGTGTGGGGGACGTCATATAGAATAATTTTATGAAGTATGTTTTGCAGGAAAATTCATACGGTTTTAAAATTTCTTGATATTATAATATTTTCTTACACGCATATATTATTTTACACGCATAAAAATGAAACAAAATATATGCTATGTTATTCTTTAAAATTATTGGTTGTAGCTTTGTAGTTTGTGTATTTCATTTTTTTTTTTATTTACTTATTTGAACTACTTGATTTACATTCCGTTTTCAGTCATAATGTGTACAAAATGACGTAGCAAACTGCAAAATATCGATAGCAGAACACTGGAATATACACCTTTTAAAACTTCCTTCCTCAAGAATGCATAGGAAAGGAGAAATAAGTTTCAAGTAAACAATCTAATCCTCTTATTCGTTAAATCACTTCCCGGTAACAGGATCTACTGCTAGGTGTAGGTACCTTACGCGGTCGTTCACTCCGCCTTATTGAAATTACTCTCCCTAGACGTCTCGAGTATGCAAATATTAATATAGCATGAATTGGAACTTTAAGTTGACATTCTTTTTATTAATTTTTTAATCTTGATGTAATGATTGAAATAGAAATTGTTTATCCGTTTCTAAATTACCTAATAAGTACTCGCTTTGTGTGGTTGTACTTTATACATTTACTAGCCGACCCGTGCCCACTTCGTTGCGCATTCATTATTTTTAATAATTACTTCTAACGACGATATCTCAAAAACTATTCATCTGATTGATATAGTGTAAAGGGCAATTTTAATCTACATTAAATTCTTAAGCTAACCAACATATTTATTTCAATAAGGATTAATACTGAACTAAAGAAAATAGCTTTGAAAATAACGTAATGTTTTTAATTACAAATTTGAACATAAAAGTGGTTATTGTAAGTCAACCGTAAGAGATAGAGATATGCTGTCGCGGACTTTTTTGTAGCATTTTTATATATTTTGAATTCGCTAGTACATTACTTAACTATATCTTTGCTAGCTTAGCAAAGATATAGGAAGTTAAGTAATGTACTCGCGAATTCAAAATATATAAAAATGCTACAAAAAAGTCCGCGATAGCATATCTCTATCTCTACAATAACTACTTTTATGTTCAATTTTTTTATTAAAAACATTACGTTATTTTCAAAGCTATTTTCTTTAGTTCGGTATTAATCCTTATCCAAATGAATATGTTATTTAGCTTAGGCATTTAATGCAGATTAAAATTGCTCTCTACACTATATCAATCAGATGAATAGTTTTTGAGATATCGTCGTTAGAAGTAATTATTAACATTTAATAATGCGCAACGAAGTGGGCACGGGTCGACTAGTATTATATATTACAAACTGAACGACTCGACAGACTTTGTCTTATTATGTGATCTGTAGCATTGTGTATTTGAATGTTTTTATAATGAAACGACTTTTTCGGATTTTATCGCGATTTATTAAATCCTTTAAATTCTAGACGTTTCGGATACTTTACATCAACCATATTCACGGGAGGATTGAAAAGTTGTTTCATTATAATAAGTGAAATTCGTATAAACATCAGAAAACAATATTATGTTGTTTGTTTTTTTTTTGGAAATTTTTCATTTTTCTGCGCAGTTTTTTTTATATTTTGTGTCCCATAAGAACCTGCTAGGTACAAAGGATTTAAAAACTTTAATAAATCGGCCCGGCTCAGCCGTTATTAATCTCGATTTTATTAGACAACCTATCCGATAT
Organism: Melitaea athalia; assembly: GCA_905220545.2. Taxonomy (NCBI): domain Eukaryota; kingdom Metazoa; phylum Arthropoda; class Insecta; order Lepidoptera; family Nymphalidae; genus Melitaea; species Melitaea athalia. The sequence continues at coordinate 2,984,144 of HG992178.1, read as the reverse complement.
AGATTCATATACGAATTTGTATTACCTTGCATTCACCGGATCATTATCATTAAACACTTCAGAATATATATTTCTTAAGCCGTATCTTAGATAGGTCTTGAGTAGGTACTGAAAATTATTCGGCTAAGCTGTCGCCTATGGCTAGTTAGTGTAGTCAAGACATGTTATTTACATTCATTTATTAAGGTTATTGGTGTAGGTAAACCAGGGTCAACTCAACGATAGTTACGCTAATGTCACGTACAATGGATAAGACACGTAGTTGATAGATCAGTGCGGTCGAGATTAGGAGATGCGCTATATTAATAGTGCGAGAAAACATATTATACAGTTTACAATTTTAACTGAGATAGGACACAGCAGGAAATACCTCAACCTTAACCTTTAACCAGGGACGTGACAAATTTATAACACTTTAGGGGACATGACGTCTCACAGGCTACTACTTCGAAATTAAAAAATTGTCAAAATTGCATGTTTATTATTTAAAATTGTGTTTGTATTTAACTATTGGTATATAATAAAACAAATGTAAATGAACTCAATCATTTTTTTATAATAACTTAGAAAAAAAACTATAATTAACAATTCGTGGTAATTTTCAGCCTTAAATGACATGAGATCCTTTTTTAGCATTTTAATAGACTTTATATAAATTCTTTGACAAATTTCACACTTTTTACTTAAAATCTAATAATAAAGAAAACAAAAAAACATAAAAGCTACTTCTGAAAACTAAAAATAAAAATTCTGACACCCACTCAACTTAGCATAAAATCATTGGCGATTTTTGGACAAAGGGCGAGAACATTGCAAACATATTCATATATATATATATATATATGTATATCCTGACGACTATAACATATTCTGAGGAGCAAACTTTATTCTGTAACTGGAGATTTTTGGTCCATTTCAAAATTTGTTGAAGCATTTTTTGATCAAATAATTTATGCCAAATGCTGTAGGCGTCTTAGCATCCTCGCCTATCAATTTCGAGACACAAGCACGAGTATATTATGTTGAGGCGTGCGAACCCTAGTATTAGGAGGTGTCTTTGACCATTTATAACGATTTTTTCCGTAACAATAATTCGATCACTGTAATTCCGAAAGAGGCGCGTCATGGTCAGAACTATTGGTACAAACAACTTCTTCAGTGATCTGTCTCCTCTCATTGCTGCTACCTTCTTCTGAAATGTTCTCCTCTAGGTCTGCATCTTGATCACTCTTACGAAGATGTAAAAGTTTACGATCGGAAACCAAGAACTCGTGAATGTCACATTCACTCTCAGATTGGTCTGACGCCAGCATGAGGGCGAACCCCTCTTGAAACCCTCTTCAAACGATGGACTGTCTGTTCATAATATTTTATTCTTTGATGAATTCATGGGCTGGAGTTGACGTTACCTAGCGTTTTCTGCAATTTTGCACTAAAAATGAAAAAGTAGTTCGTAAAAGTATATGTATGACAACTAGGGACATGTAGCCTCACAGGCTACGGTCGATTTTCTAATTAATATTACTTACGTGTAAAATAACCGATAACACATCTGCCTTCTTCACTGGTCTTTTTAGAACTAAAACAAAAGCTACTAAGACGCTGGGTCGTGGAAAGCGGGGGGAAGTGGTCAATTCTAAAAATTTGCAAAACACGCGACGCCTGTGAGACTACACGTCCCTGGTTAAAGGTTAAAGAAGATCACAGCTAAATAATACGGCTTTCAAGCAGTGTTGTGTCCCTGTGGTGAGTAAGGTGAACAGAGCTCCTAGAGGAGATAGGATGTTTCTGGTGTTGCAGGCGCCTATAAGCTACTAATACTGCTACACCAGTATTATCGCAAGGGCGTTGCCGGAACCCAAAAAGGAGCGCTAGTCACCTCACTCACCACAGGAACACATTGCTTGTAAGCAGTATTATTTAGCTAATGATGTATCTATCATCAGTTGTTTGGTAGTCTTGAGTACTTCAATACCTTTGACCTAGGTTCTAGACAATACCGAAATATCGGTTAGTCAAGTTCAACAAATGAACAAACACATAATAACCAGTATCCTATTTTACATATAAATTGTTACCGCACATCGTAACTAAAATAATGGAACTTTAAACTACCGTGAAATTAATATTCTCCGTCCAACGGCAGGACAAAGACCTCGTCTAATAATCTAATTATTGCTAACAAGAATAAGGAAATTACTGGATGTAGTATTATTACTTATACTTACGTAAGAAGTTCATTCAGGTTCAAAATGTTTTCACTGCATGCTACTTATACATATGTAGGGATCAATATTATATTATACCTAGTATAGAAGTCCTTAGTCGTAAGAAATTTTAAGATTCAATATTGAATCTTACCCTCGGGAAATGAACTTTTAGATATAACACGTTATTTAATACTAGCTTGTGCGCGCGACTTCGTCTGCGTGGACTCCGCTCCTATTGGACTTAGCGTGATGATATATAGCCTATAGCCTTCCTCGATAAATGGGCTATCTAACACTGAAAGAATTTTTCAAATCGGACCAGTGGATCCTGAGATTAGCGCGTTCAAACAAACAAACAAACAAACAAACAATCAAACAAACAAACTCTTCAGCTTTATTATATTAGTATAGATACGTACGTCATACGTATTTAATAAATAGAATCTATTTCCTTTACAATTTTTCTTATATTTATTAAAAAAAAATACGTAAAGGAATAAATCATATCTAGTCCCCTATACATATATAGTAGACGGAAAACTTTTCACTGATGGGCATAGTTTTCTTTTGTACAGAAGAAAAGTTGGAGTTAGTTACACTGAAGATTGGCGAATAGAATTTTCCTTTCACTACTGTTCAGATGAAAAAAATTATATATAATAATATTTCTGATTCTTGAAATGTGATGTCGTTGTTTTCGTGTAATAATATATTTAATTAACTAAATATAATATATTATGCCACAGCGGCTGAATATATTAGATTTTTATTAAAGACGTTGTGAGACTTTCGTCAGACTTAATTAACTTGTACCGTGTGATAACGAAAAAACAAAAACTGTAATATCAAGACATGTGATACATTTTCTTATCCTTTTTATTTCTTTGATCACTCATTGTTCACGCGTTTTCCTTTATGATGCTTCGTAAGCGATGTATATCCTGATTCATAGTAGGTGTCCTATATGTTGGAAAATAGGCCACCTTCAAGCGGGCTCGCATTAAAATTCATACAGCGGCTTTTACGTCACGCGTGCACCGAGACTAGGATGCAACGCACGGAAAGGACGACGTATTTCCTTATACTTCATCTTACTTGATAACCAGGAATATATCGATTTTTTTTTTTTTTTTTTGTTGTAGGTGTACAAACCTTCTTTCTGGCTTTATTTAATTTAGTACTTAGTTCGAAAGTTACACGTGTACATATATTTCGGTTAAAAAAAGGTTTTTCTTGCTATATAGAAGTGATGATATTATGTCAACTGGTGAATGTTTGCATCATTCCTAAATTCTGTGGCTTACTTAATTGTAGTATCAATTCAAGTATAAAATATTCTATTTATACTGCCCATATAATATTATTAAAGATAAACTTAGAACTCGTTAGCCCCAAACAGGTAATATTGCTAAGGAGGTATCGATCAAGCCTCATATAGTAACCTATTTTCGTCGAGAGGATCTTCTGTTCTTCATTAGTATGTAAATGTCAAGTGATATACTTATCCTAGATATACCAAGCGCGGAGACGGACGGGAATGCTCGTACATCAGTTATGCCAACTTCCCAGTTTCGTAACGTGTGATAAAGTGGGAACATCCTGCACCTTTACTTCGATTGCATCGCACAATGCATTGCTTTGACCTAGGTGAAGGACGCCCACTCGTTCTTGTATCTGCAATAATAATAATTGTATACAACATCGAAAGGTATCGAACAATGATGGATTCTATGAAATGTCTCATCAAATGAATCAAAGGTCGAATTTACACATTTTACCAGAGTTGAGTTCGTTACTATTTCTGTCGGATAAGACTGACCTGAAGTTGAAATTGGTCTGTAATACCTACAGTGGTAAAATGTATATAGGTGATGGGTATTTTAGCTAATTATTAATTTACGTTATGAATAATAATAAAATAATGTACTTATCGATGGTATTTTTAGTAAACTTTGGTTATATTTAATTCGTAAAATGTTTTATTTACTAACTAAAGTAGTAGTTGTGCGTAGTGTTCGCTGAAGTGAAGATAACGACATTACAGCAAAATTATCTTCTTCTACATACCTAGTGATAAAGGTCTGTCGTTCTGAGCGTAACATGGATAAATGTCTGGGTATACCTACCTATCTTAAAGCCTTCTAAGTTTTATTTCTTAGTCCTTATTTGAAAAATATATTGTAGTATATTTTTTTATTATATAACCACGAAGTCTAAGACAACAATTTCAGTAACTACATACTTACATTAACAATTTCTAAGCAGTTTAAATTTTTGCATTTCTTTTTAATGTTTTTTATTTCTCTGTTATAAAATACATTAATAATATAATAATAGGCAACGCAGACGAAGTAGCGAGTGTCGGGTAGTTTTAAAATGTAATGGAAACAATGCTGTGAAGCCCTTGCCCAGCTGGTTAGTGGGTCGCGTAAATTCATACATTAGTAAATTAACACGCCGCGTGTGGCGAATGTGACACGATTCGCTAAATTCACTATGTAACAACTAGGCGCGACTAGATTTGAAATATTAGAAATATAGTTAAAAAATATTAGTTTTGTGTCACGTTTATCCGTAACTGGGCGACCAAAACGAAAAGCATCTTTGACATCCAAATTTCCTGATTAAAAACCCCTAAACCAATTTTGTGGTACTCTTACTGACACTACATTAGGTCCATAAACGTCTCTACGTAATTTTTTTTATACAACTACTTCGGCAAACAATCGTACGGCTCACCTGATGGTAACCTATTTCCGTTAGCTTATAGACCACTGCAACATCAGAAGCATCGCACGCGCGTTGCCGACCTAACCCCTAATCGCCCCAGGAGCTCTGGTCACCACAGGAACACAATACTGCTTGAGAGCAGTATTAGTTAGCTGTGATCTTCTGTAAGGTCGAGGTACTACCTCAGTCGGGCTGCCCCAGATTTTGAGCGGGATTAAATTTATGAATTTTTCTTACGTTAATTTTGTCTACGGATGATTTTTCCAATGTAACGTAGAATGAAGAAGACACGAAAAACATAGATACTGTCGCGAACCTCTCAAAAAGAATTTAATTAAATATACGATCAATATTTAATTAAATACGATCCATTAACAGGCATTCTTTTAGTTAATACAACTTAGAATAACACATAGGTACGTTTAAAATGCAATAAACATACCTAGATATTGTTAGTATAGTCAAAACTTTATACTTCATACATTCCACACTAAGTTGATTTAGCTGGGGATTCGTTACATATAGAGTTAAATTAATTAGTAAACGTTGAAGCCAATAAAACCAAATTAAAAATAATGTCGTACCAAAATAAATATTAATATCTTCAACGCCTATATGTTGACATATTTATTCGTGTTTCACATTGAATTTGTTACACATTATGAATTTCGATAAATGTAAATAACCGACATTCATACATAAATATGTATGTGGTAATATTATACGTGCATAAACTCTTACGTGTGGAGAATATTTTTTGTATTCGTCAGATCTCTGACAGTATAGGGTTATAGGGTTAAGACATCTCGACAAGTGTGCTAAGTGTAAAAAAGCACTAGCCGTGTCGTGCCCTACTTCCTTTTCTTATACGTTTAACATATTAGAGAGATTTCTCTTGTGCATCCAATTTCTAAAATTGTGCAGCGAGAAGTTTTGAAGATTTCACTCTCTCTATATTTAGAAAATTTTCAAACGAAACAAAGGCTTATGATAATTTGGGAAATGTTAGTAGTGTGTGACCAGTTCTGGCTCACGAGCCAGAACTGGTACAAACGGTCGGTCCTCTGATCGAGTGATCCTAAAAAAAAAAAAAAAAAAAAAAAAAAAAAAAAAAAAAAAAAAAAAAAAAAAAAAAAAAAAAAAAAAAAAAAAAAAGGTTTTGGGGTCATCTAAATCGATTGCACGCATCCATTTTGTGCTAACTCTAACGATTCGCGACTTAGGTTTCTACATTTGCAAACTCCAGTACCCTTAATTACCTCTATTGTCCGCTTATCTATCGTTCCTCGAGCATCGTCGCTATTGTGCTCCATCCATTGTTTCTCGAAAAAGGTCGTTGCCGCTCTTATCTGTTTCTAATGATGCACCTTGCTTATCTGTGCTATTGTATTATATTATTATCATTCTTTGTTATTCTCAATGTATATATATATATATATAAAAATAAATAAAATTGGAGTGTCTGTTTGTAATATTAAAATAACCGTGTTTTACTAAACTCATATGTATGCATACTCAGTACATATACCAAAATATTTATTTATAATTTTTGTGTGTCTGTCACTGAACAGTAACTATTTTGTAAAGCTCCACGCGGATGAAGTCGCAGGCACAGCTAGTCATAAATAAAACTCATACTTTTTTTTGTTACAATTTTTATTTCCAAAATGTTATTGCTGATTATGTATAAAATAGGAGCGAAACATCTCATCCACTAAAATATCGTTGTACAATGTGTTCCCTGTAAAAATGCTCGTAAAACTGTGCATTGAACATCCCCGAAACTTATACAGCAAATACATTAAACAATATTCGCCACAAACTGAAGTCCACTCATTCTGAATCATATCAACATTCCAGTCCCATCTTTTACAATTCCTTTTTAAAAACTCTAGATGATATCGTGCAGGTGATCGTCCGTATGAATCAAAATATTGACCGATGCCATTCGTATCGATATGTAAAGCTATCCAATGTGAGCCTGGTTTATCATCTGTATCTAAATTGCATATTATATACGTTGGTACGTGGGTATACATGGGCAGTCTATTAGCAGCATAAACATTATTTTCTAGACTGGGGTGAATCTTTTTCAGATGTTGTTGTACATCTAGTGTATCCATGATATTACTGCTATTAGTAGATTATTACTGTACCAATCTATTCAATGGTTAACATAGGAATGATTAATTATATTGATTTCTAAATATTAAATCATATTCCTTAGTGATAATTTGTATGATTCATCAGCGTAGCGCGTCTCGTCGTGTCGTCAATACGAAACATACTTTCTAAATATTAAATCACATTCCTTAGTGATAATTTGTATGATTCATCAGTGTAGCGCGTCTCGTCGTGTCGTCAATACGAAACATACTTTCTAAATATTAAATCACATTCCTTAGTGATAATTTGTATGAGAAATAAAAAATAATATATTACATATAATTTGTTTTATTTAATTTATAATTTTTACATACACAAAAAAATGCATTACACATAAATCTAACACACATTATAACTTTAACTACTATAGTCTACATTAACATTTCTGTTTTTATCTATTTCAATAATATTATCAAACTCAGCATAAACTATACAGTTAATTGTTTGTATTAGTGCGGATTCAAATCGTACTTCTAATCTTACACTACCATGCTTTATGAGATTCCAATGAGTTGATGAGTTAGCTGATAAATCAGGAGTTAAGTCAAATGCTAATAGACAGTAACCTTTGGCATACTGTTCACAAGAGATTCCATTTCCTTCATTAAGAAAGTGAATACCAGTTCCCGAGAATAGAGTATGATATGTTGATGTAAATATACTACTATTAAAAGATGGTTGCAAAGCTTTTGAAGGTATTTGTTGTCCATCAATATATAAGCTGAAAGAATTAATACCATAGTTTTCAAAGTTAAATGGATTTTTAGTAAGGGAACCATTAAATGCAGAATTGTTCACAAATCCAATTATACACCTTTTGGGTACCTGTCCTAGGAATATATTATCAAGAGTTTTTCCTTGAACACCCGATGGAATTGTTAAAACTTTTACTTCGGCTCGAGTAATAGGATATTTAGCAGTAGTAGCAGCTAAAACTTTCTGATGTGCGAGTAATACACTTGGATTAATTCTTGCTCGTCGAACAATAAGAGTTGCATCCGTAATACAAACTTTGATCTTTACATCGCTTGATCCAGCAATTAAATTAAAACTATCTCTTGACCGAACTAATTTTACACTCATTTCAACACCATTAATTAAAAATTTATCTTGGTTGAAAATGTCACCATGAAGATGTCCAATCATTTCTATTTCCTTACTTTCACTAGCCAAATCCTGTCTTTTAACAAATCCTAAGTTTTTATCATCTGTAGAATCCATTTTTCCTGATGTATCCTCATACCAAAGACTACAAGTAAGGTGAGATTGTTTAGCAGCAGGAGCATAGTTTAAAAGGGTTTCTATGTATGCTCGATATGCATAGGTATTATTAGGTGGTGATACAAGTTTTTGGTTTAAATAAACATCAAGTTGACTAAAAAGTGAATGCAGCCAATTATTTACAGGTGCTACTACTGTGGTCGATGTCAATTTAGTTGAATCTTGATTTAATACTTTTGCCTTTATGTGGAGTAATGTATGAGACAAATCTATGTAGTCATCGCCTGTCCCAGGAACTTGAAACTCTATAGGTCCATCATCAGCAAGAGACGAAATTGGTTTATAGTGAATCCACAATCCATTTTCAATGCTTGTTTGTGTAGACGGTAGTGCAAACAAATCTAATTCTGACTTAGCACACTCACAAGAATTATTATGAAGGAAAGACATATTTAATTTGAAAATATATCTTTGATATTTTTTGGATTTATACCAAGTTTTTTAGCGGTTTTCACTTTAGCAGTTAATGGTGGAATGAGCGAGGTCAATCGTTTTCTTTTAGTTATATACCCAGAACCTGTCATGTTTAATCGATCAATTTTGCCATCAACCTTTCGTTTTAAATTCGTACTAACTTGCTTTAGACGATCTTTTATTGATGCTTCCATAGGACGCGCTTGAATCATATCCGATAAAAGTCCTACTCCAGCGTTTAATGCTTCTTTACCAACCACTCGAGCCCCACTTGAAAGTAAAGGTAAAACTGATCTAAATAACCCCCCTAAGAAGCTTCCAATACCATGACCACGTTGGTATGGTGAACCCTTATAAATTACTCCTACCCCCGAACCAGCTTGATGTGTATAATAATTTTCATATGGGCATATATGATGATCACGAAGAGAATTCATTATCACAATTTTCGGAAATGTAGTTTAACACACACGGTTCCAAACTGGAATGGTATTTTCTGTCCTGTGCTCGATCTTATAACTATTTCCACCGTATCGAACTCTCTTCGCATAACAGGTAAGTAGTGAGGTGGAGAGAAAACGTGCATTTTATTTGCTCCATAAATGTATTTTGAAGGATCTAATGAAATTACTCTTAGCAAGGGAGTCATAACATCACCCACAATCTGAGGATCGATAATGTCGCAATATAGAAATAGTTGAGATGGTAACCCTAAGTGTAAATTAGCAGGACACTTTCCGAAATTTCTGTCTAGGAGATTTTTATTTGGTTCATAACCTAGTTGTAAACTTAATTTGGGTGATAATGTTATAGATGTTATATTTTTATCCAAAGCAGAAACAGAAACAAATTTTGTTATTTCATCATAGCGAAATTTTATGCTCTCTCCGATACCACTTAATGCTTTTAAAATATGCTCAACGTTAGCATAGCTGGTAGCTGGAATATGTTTTTTGTAGTGCACTGTGGATGGTTTATCTTCACTAGGCATTATCATGGATTTTGTAATGTATATAACATTTTCATGATCTTGAACAGTAAACATGGTACATGGATATTGAAACTCAACAACTCCAACCGACCATTCACCTTCTAATTTTATAACTTTTGGTAATTTCGTTGAAAAATTTGTGGTCTTGTTATCAGGAAAGTATTCCATTGAACTATTGCTGAGCAATGTTAAATAAAAACTTTCTTTATTCATATTTCTTTTAAACTAGAAGCTAAAATCCAACTGTTAAATTTATTTGGATAACCTCTCCACTTCACTAATACTTCTTTTCTGTTACCTGAATAACGAGTGTCAATTATTTTATCTATTTTATATTGTGAGGTGGGGTTGTAAGTGATTTTCTGTAATTCCCTTTCATAAAAAGTACCAACTATTGGTTCATTTTGTAAATCTGTTATTGTATAAACAACCCATGGAGATCTATCAATTATTGAAGTTATAATAAATATTTCATCACTCCAGTTTGATTCATATCCTTTTTGGAAAACATGTTTATATTTAGTTATTCGAACATAATCACCCACATTGAAATTTGGTTTTTGAAAGTTGATTTTGGAAAGTTTGTTTGATCGTCTATCATAAAGATTAGTCCAAACCGTCATAATATTGTTGGAATTCACATCACATGGACACATCTTAATACTAGAGTGAAAGCTGTGATTATAAGAATATATTAAATCTTGTAAAACATCTATATATCTATAAGTATTATTATGAGTGAAATAACGCCACATTTTCATTTTTAGAGTTCTTTGAAATCGTTCAACAATACTGGCCTTAATATCAGGATTGTTAGTGGTATAGTAATTAATCTTTTTGGATTTAAAGTATTTTTGTACATCTTTTGAAACAAATTCTGTACCTTTATCAGATTGTATGTGAGTAGGTGTTAAATTACTTTCAGTAAATATACTTTCAAAACATTCTTTAATAGTTTCTGAGTTTTTCTTTTTCATTGATCTTGCAAATGCATATTTACTAAATACATCAATAACACAAAGTATATAGTTGAAACCATCATTATATTGAGAATAAGTTCGCATATCACTTAAATCAGCTTGCCACAATTCATTAATATTTGATAGAATGTACCTATTACTTGGGAATTTTTTTTGAATGGGTTTATGTAATGTGTATGTTTCTTGTGATTGTAACCATTCCTTTACTTGCTTTTTATCCATTTTACCATTCATGGCTTTCGATAATTTATCAATACTACCAAAACCAGCGGGGTTAGATGGATCATAATAAATCCTGTTAATTTCTTCTAGTACGGGGTCCATTTTTCCCAATCAAACTTTTTACGTATTTTAGATATTTTATCTCGACTTCCCGGTGTAGAAAACTCTATTTTAGTTTCAGATTTTTTATCTCCACTTCTTGGTGTAGAAAACTCTTGAACTTCAGTCTCAGAGGATTTGTTTAGATCTTTTACTTGAAGCCGGTTAATAAACTCACATCTCTTTGGATTTCCAATATAAGTAAGTGGTACTTTAATATCTTTTAATGCTTTAGCAAATCTATCCCACCCTATCGGATCACTTCTTTTTAAGGGTCTTAGTGAATCATTTATTAAATCAACAATATTACTTCCAGGAATTTTTTCATTATCAATTATGACTGTGCCTTCATTATCCCAATTTATTTTACTTTTACTTGTTTCAACTAAGTTTAATAATAACTCACCTTTTTTATTATAAGTTTTTGGTATTAAACTGAGTATTTGAGCTGTTGTATAAAGTGGTTTTGTATCATTTTCTTTACTTTTAATGGAACGATTCTCTTCCAACAAAGATTCAGCATCAACTGAACTTTTTAAATCTCTATCTTTATTTTTAAATCCAATTTTAGACTCATTTGAATCTTCATTAGATGTATCAGAATAAATTGGTAATCTGAGTGGTTGACGATCCTCTTCGACAAAGTGAAGATATCTTTGTAGTGTTTGTAAATATAACATCCACTTCTTTCGGTCTTCTATCTTACTATTCATAATATTTTGCATTTCCATATCTAATCGAGACAAATTACTATTAACCTTATTTTCTTGTTTTAATTTTTCAATCAATCCAGGTTCAATTAGTATCATTTTCTTTGCATTTTCCATGTTAACTGACTAGTCCACTTACTAATCCACTCAATATTGCACCTAATATTACTGGTAAGAAAGCGGCAACGACCTTTTTCGAGAAACAATGGATGGAGCACAATAGCGACGATGCTCGAGGAACGATAGATAAGCGGACAATAGAGGTAATTAAGGGTACTGGAGTTTGCAAATGTAGAAACCTAAGTCGCGAATCGTTAGAGTTAGCACAAAATGGATGCGTGCAATCGATCGACCCCAAAACCTTTTTTTTTTTTTTTTTTTTTTTTTTTTTTTTTTTTTTTTTTTTTTTTTTTTTTTTTTTTTTTTTTTTTTTTTTTTTTTTTTTTTTTTTTTTTTTTTTTTTTAGGATCACTCGATCAGAGGACCGACCGTTTGTACCAGTTCTGGCTCGTGAGCCAGAACTGGTACAAACACACTACTAATGTTTTTCTTCTTGTTATTAAATCGCGAATGTAAATACTATCTATAAATCAGAAATATACTTGTACAAGTAGGCTTTCAAAAGCACATTTGAATCGCCACTTTATAATTATATTACTAGCTTGTGCGCGCGACTTCGTCCCCGTGGAATAGGACCACCCGATTTTGAAACATTCTTCATTAGTGCTGCGCTCCTATTGGCCTTAGCGTGATGATATATAGCCTATAGCCTTCCTCGATAAATGGGCTATCTAACACTGAAAGAATTTTTCAAATCGGTCCAGTAGATCCTGAGATTAGCGCGTTCAAACAAACAAACAAACAATCAAACAAACAAACTCTTCAGCTTTATTATATTAGTATAGATATATACTCGTATATTAAATCAATAAGAGTTAACTTGAAGCTACTTCTAAATTTGTTCATCTCTTGTCTAATAGTGTAGATCTAAAAATTAAGTATTCAAGCTTCAATAAAAAGTCTGTTACCATCATCGCAGCCACACTTTCCACCACTAATACCATATAAAATATACATTCAAGAATTCACGATTCATAAGATTCAGTGAAGAATCGTTACGGCTGGAGGGTCGACGATGGCTCCTTGATTCAAGCCCCATCCTGATAGTTGGGATCCCCTCGTAGGACATATTTGCACACTCGGCTGTAACGAGTTTGGACGAGTGGTTGGCAATTCGAATACGTGGGCAGAGGGTTCTTTTCGTGACTGTATCTATTGTTAGGGTTGGTATAGATGAATCCTCTGGTAAATTAACTATTATATGGTACCCATCATAGTAGTCAGCGTTTTCGACCAGGTAGGTTTATCTGGATTTAGATTGCTAACTTTAATAATAGTTTGATAGCTATTGTGCGAGTTTTGTAGGGATAACAGGAGCACTCTTTTTTATAATTTGAATATACATGTTCCTATATATGTGTTTTCATTGTATGTGTATTTGATTGGAACATTCGTTGAGAGGCGAACATTTTCATACGCATTTCATACGCACGATTAATCCCCTGCATTAACTATAAATCCGTAAAGAGTATTTAAAGCGTGAATAATATTTGCATTTAACATGGTATATAAACATTTATGTATTCCGGGAACAAAATGCCAGGCTTTTTAATTTCTACCATAAATACGAGATCAAAATACTAGGCAAATGGGACTCCAGATCTGGAGCACAATGCTTATTACGTCATCAATAGATCCTTTGTGTGGCGAGCTGAACGAGGCTCATTTTGAAATGTCGTCGACCATTTGAAATGTAATAAGTTATGATTTTTATTAACGTAACGGCTTTGTTTACGTCTTGCATTACTATTGTTGAGTCAACTTGTAAAAATAGATTTGTTGTTGTGAAAAAAATAATTCAGATTTATTTTTGTTTGGTTTAGGATGAAAGTAATTTCATTAACTAGTTATTTTATAATTACTAGCCTTTGGCGCAGTTTGTAGTGGCCCTGCTTTCTGTTCCGCGGGTTGCGAGTTCGATTACCGCCTGAGTCTGGGTGTTAAATTTGTATTTAAATATATATATGTATTATTTCTATGTATATTTATTATTTATCAAACAAAAAAAATAATAATTATAAGTATTTATAACAGTCGGCTTGTTACCTGTAACACAAGCATTAAGTTGCTTACCAAAGGAACAGACGACCGTGTGTGTATGTTAAAAAAAAGTTACGGTTTTTACTGGGTATGTTGTTTTCAAATAAACTTACCTATATCATAAAGTCGTCTAAAAATTGACTAATTAATTAGAAAGGCGAACAAAAAAATTACATTTATTAAATTGTTGTGCCATTTGCATACCATTTACTTTCACTCATCGATAAACTTATCCGACTATCGATAATGACCGATTTCAAAAATATAACTGATTTTGTAAGGGATTCCATAACAAACTGTGTCGAAAACCTGTGTAGCGATAATTATACAAACGGATTATTGATTGAATCTGTCTTGAAAACCCAATCATTTTGTCTACTCTAGACCTCCTAGACCTAGACTATTTTAATTGGTAAATTGGAATTTTTACTGCTCAATAAAAATCGAGAGCACGACTTAGTATGGACATGTTTTGAGCAATAAGTACGAGTAAATCAGTATTTTTTTGTTTTGTTAATATCTTACGACGCGTTGGCGCAACGGACACAGCACTGGTTTGTGGCTGTTGCGCTGGCGGTTGCGAGTTCGATCTCCGCACATGACAAACATTTGTATTGGCCACACATATTTTTTGCCGTGGTCTGGGTGTTTATGCAGTCCTTGTGGGTCTCCGCACCGTGCCTCGGAGAGCACGTTAAGGCGTCGGTCCCGGTTGTTATCATGTACACCTGATAGCGATCGTTACTCATAGTAGGGAATATATCCGCCAATCCACATTGGAGCAGCGTAGTGTATTCAGCTCTGATCCTTCTACATGGAGAAAGAGGCCTATGCCCAGCAGAGGGATATTACACGCTGAAGCGCAACCTTATATTTAATTTAGGACAACGTTCAATAATCTTCCTTAAAATTTCAAGAATTTTTGCTATAAAAGTAAAGCCGTCCTGCCCATATGCGGTTCAAGAGACGTAGGTACGTTGATAAGCTCGCTCCGCAAACGTTATGGATCCTAATAAATTATTCATGAGTCAGGCTCTCTGAGTCAACGGAGCCAGCTCGAGGTTCGGACGTACGATGTATTATATCATCACTAATAACATCTTATTTACTCATAGTAAACTGTAAGATTGTTTTCATCAAATTCTTCTAATTTATTAAGATTATGTATATTACATAGATAATTATCACTGTAACTCCCAAGTTTCCGACTGCGCAATGTAAACGTCTTCTTTCTGGGTCATGGTATTCGCATTTATAATAAAATCCCACAAACAATTTTGCATTTGTTTGACAATAAATTTGAAGTTTGTATTAAAAAGAAATTAATAACGAAAGCTTATTATTCGGTATAGTATTACACAAATGATAAAGATACCTATGTGGATTTAGTGATGCTGTATTTCATTTAAGATGTTACCAATTTCGTATTAAAACAGTTTATTTAAAAAAAAGAGTAACTTTGAAGCTATATGCCGTTTTTCCTCTGCAGAGTACTTTTCAAAGCGGCGATAGCTTCACTTTAATTGATAATTAAAATTTTAATTTGTAAGATGACGAGTGGAAGGCAAAGATTTAAATCTTTGGTGGAAGGTGCCTTTGAAGCCTATTTGTATAAACTTTATTTTCATTCACTGTAAAACAGTGATCAATAGATGTGAAATAAAAATTTATTTTCGCATTGGTATTATGAATGTTCTCTAAATTTTATCTTTTGCCGTACTTATATAAATATTTGAATAAAATACTGAAACACCGAACATATTGTTCTGGAATCACTTTGTTCTCGGTTGTTCTCATTTCGGTGCGTTCAATATTCTGAATAGCATATTTATGCAATGTTGCAATACCGTAAAATATAAAAATAGCACATTAAATTTTAAATATAAATAAGTACCTAATCTCTTTTAACACAGTCATTTGAAACATGTGAATTTACTAAATAGGAGTTAATAAAACGAATACGTTGTTAGCCTTAAGCGTGCGGGATCGCTGTCACGGTCGATTATATAAATAGTTTCTCGTTCCAATATTACATCATTCCTAACCGGTTATTATTGTCCAACAGGTACAGGTGGATCAAGAACGGCAAGCCCTTCGAGTACACGAGCTACGACAATCGAATCTCCCAGCAGCCCGGACGAGGCACGTTGGTAGTCAGCCAACCGAGGGACGAGGATCTCGGCCAGTACCAGTGCTTCGCTGACAACGAATGGGGAACGGCCACATCCAACTCGGTATACGTGAGGAAAGCCGAGCTCAACTCTTTCAAGGAAACCGATGGCCCTCAACAGATCATCACCGCACAGGAAGGGCTCCCCTTCAATCTCACTTGCGAACCTCCCGATGGTCATCCCAGTCCGAACGTATACTGGATGTTGCAGGGCGACCAAGGGCAGCTGAAGACGATAAATAACTCGCGTATGACACTAGACCCTGAGGGTAACCTCTGGTTCTCAAACGTAACAAGATTTGACGCGAGCGAAGACTTCGCTTACACGTGTGCAGCGAAATCAGTGTTCAGGAACGAATATAAGTTAGGGAACAAGGTATACTTGCAAGTTCAGCAGACTGGAATCTCGCCGACGTTAAACAAGCACCCGCCCGTGAGGCAGTACACCACCAGGAGGGTGGAGAAAGCGTGGCGAGGCAAGAAGGTGGAGCTATACTGCATTTATGGCGGAACGTAAGTACCTACACACAATAATAAGTAGGATGTCATCTATAAAATATACGGCGCGGATACCCGCATGATGTTCATTCAATTAACGAACTTGATCTTATTCTGTCAAAGTAACAACTTTAGAGTGCCCGAGATATTTTATAAAATCGGGGTAATGACTTTATAATGAACTTTTCAGCGATTCTCTTGGCTCTATAAGGGAGGGAGTTTTGCCAAATAGGTCGCCTTTCATACTGCACGTCCTTAGCCTATAAATTTTAATGCGTTCCGTTTTAATTAATGAACCAACATAAGTGCTGCGAACGTATCTTCATTGAGCGTAGTTATTTTTAGCGCAGTCAATCACAGTCGTTCCTGTGCACTATGAAAACCTTGGATAGCGGCAATCTGGTGCATGTCATATTATTGGATTCTATTGTTATTTATCGCCCTTTGTCATTTGCGGTATTTATCATATCCGTTATAAACAACATTTTATTTATAATAATAAATTATTATTTATATTAAAAATGTTATTTTCAAGTTTTATAAACTATCAATTATTATTATATTCTTGAGTATAGTTACTAGTTAGGGCCTGTTTTGCCGTTTGCCTTTAACGTTATTTGACAGTTGACTGTATCCACAGATAAAAAACAGTTTTTTTTAAATATCTAATCAAAAATCACGGCGGTCGCTTGGAACCGAATATATAATCATCATATCAAAAGATTTCGACCTAACGGGTACATCGTTCCATAGTTTAATTGGCTAGAGCACCGACACGGTCAGTCGGAGATGCAGGTTCAATCCCCACTGGAACGTTCGATTTTTGATATGATATTTAAAAAAAATGTTTAGAATTCTCTCATGTGTGGGTAACACAAAAATAAATAATACGGATAGAAAGCAGTTTACTTTTTCTCCATCGAATTCCAAGTTTGTTTTATGTAATACCGGGTGTATAGTCTATTTGTTATAATTGTTAATCTTAAAGTTGTAGTTTATTGAGGTGAAACAGTTCCTAATAGCCTATTATAACTCCTGCTGTTATAGCCTATCCATAATTTATGTGCAGGATTACCGCTATCCACAACCAGTTAAATAGTCTCTTAATGTTTTAAATATTCATTTACCACATATAACCATTACGTAAATGCCTTCTTACGCATACGTTTAGCCCATTTAAGCGTGCGCTACATAATTCGAGGACGCCTCGGCGCAATGGTCACAGCTCTGGCTTGAGGCTGTTTGCACTGGCAGTTGCGGGTTCGATCCCCGCTCACGACAGACATGTCTATTGCTATACAGATGTTTGTTGTGATCTGGGCGTTTGAGATTGTGTATTGTATGTTTTTTCCCCCCACTCCCCCGTGACATAGGTGTAAATCCTAGTTAAGGCCGTTGATTCTGAGGCGTTTTATTCATTTACAATGTAAACCCTCAGGCCGTTGCCTCAAGTGGTCTGGAAGAAAGACGGACGGACGATAATATCATCGCAGCGTATAACTCAAGACAACTACGGCAAGACGCTGGTCATCAAGCGGGCGGGCTACGAAGACCAGGGAACTTATACCTGTGAAGTCAGCAACGGCGTGGGAACGGCGCAGACTTACTCCATCCAGCTCAATGTTGAGGGTGAGTTGGCCTTTACACTTCGAATTTTTTTTTCAAGATACTCTCTATCTTTAATATTTTTTTGGTACTTATGTATAAAATGTTGAGAAATATTCCGGACAAATTTGGAAATTATTAATATTGTTAAAATAATAGTTTTTAGCTGATTGCATTTGTTGATGTTTAGACAATCGTGAGAACAAATTTGAGAATGAATCAAGAATAATTACTGTCCTATAATTTCTTCCCTATAATGTGACAAGAAAGTGGATAGTGATAGGTTTTAACTAATACAAAAATAAATAGCCTATGTAAACAAAACATTTTACAGTGGAAATTTTATGTCGGCACTTGTGCTTATCTTGTTGTTGTTTAAACGTTCTTTTAAATGAAACACATGATGCAAAAATAAGTGCGATACAGACAACATACGAGCGTTCACGAGGAACTATTTTAGAGTCTAAAAAAACGAGTTTGCTTTAGACCAAACGACTGAAGTTAAACTTCTTTAGCAATAGACCTGCACAATAAGCCTGCACTGTGTCTTAGATATACGAAACGTAACTGGCTATGAGAGAAAGAAAACGTGTGCTCGCACCTTTCTCTCTTGCTCCGTTCGCCTCGCCTGATCACAGTTTTCGTAACGCTCTCGTCACGCATTCATTATCTTACTCCCTAAGTCAAGCGTGCATAAAGAAGTTTTACTTTTTTTAAAAAAAACCTCCAGTTATGAGGAAAACTTTCGTGCCCAACCGAGCCTGAACGAGTGCCCTCACCCTTTTTTCCTCATATAAACTCGCAACCCGAGATATATATTTCGCGTCGCTTTAATGTTGCCAGCTGACGACCGGAGCGTGTACGCGAAGCATCGTTACCGACTCGCCTATTTATAGGATCTTATTATAGTCTGATTATACCCAACGCACGAATTGAAAGGATGTTTTTACTCGTGTACATTTCTTGAATACTTTTGATATTATTATTTTCTATTTTCTATGTAATTATGTGATGAATAGATTGTCCTCATTATAAATAAAAAAGTCGCTCATTCATAAACCGTTTTGATGGTAAAATTGCTCTATTTCTAAGTCGTGAACGCCTTCAACATAATTTTCTTGTAACGATGTTCCGGAAGTGCGACTCTACGACTCTACGTCCAATTGAGGCGAGCGCTGTCCTTATAAGGGCGGAATATTTCGGACAAACGACCTCAGTGTACTGAGTACGTGCAAATGAAGTTACGGCGTGTCGGTCGTGTTTCATTATCTAATAAGCTTTGAATATTCGAAAAGAATATAATATTAGTCGTTGTCAATGTCGAAATTAGGAAACGGTGTTTCTTAATTACGTTTAAATTGGGTACTGACGCATATCATTTCCGGAGTGATTATAGTTTGAAGTCAGATTGAATGAAAATTTATGGCTATCGGTTTTGTTCAATGAATGGAAATCACAATGCAATTAAACAATGCCTATCGAATACCTTCCTTGAACTTGGCGATGCACCGTTTGATTGAAATTCCGTTCGATTCCTAACCGGTTCGAGAGCGGTTTGAAGTTCCAAGGCAAGTAAACGAGCTAATCTCGTTACACAAAGTGTTTAGTGGTCCGCTGTTACGCGTCACTGCGCTGGAGTAATTGTGTCGCGCGAATAACTCGCCGCTGCACGCGACAGTTGACGGATTACATATAAGTGTTATGCGTTCGATGTAAACAAAAGGATTACTCACTTGCCCGATACAAACTCTCGATTTAATGCAATTGGAAACTTGACGTAATGTAGGAATTAGGGTTTCTTTAAAATGTTGTCCATTGTTCGTAATGAAGTGTGAAGTTATTTAGTTATAAAGATTAGTTAGAAACGTTTGGTTTCAAAAATTTCCGGTAATACGGTTGAGGTATTGTTGAAATGAATGTTTTTATTGTTTGTGTCGATCTAAACTGAAATTAATATCAATAGATATGTATGTCTAAACACTCACAGAGGTCAGTTTATGAGGAAGGTGATTTAATGCCTATATTTTAAGTAAAAGCCGAATAAGTAACTAGGGTCATTGCCAAATGCACTAACGGGTCGATAAATATAAATTTTTTTAACAAAAACTGTAGTGCATTACAAATGCAATTGTTAAACGTAGACTATTCCGAAATGGGTTCGAAAAATGAAAAAAAAAATCGACCACTTAACGGCAACTCAAACTAACTAAACTATAGATGTGCCAACTCGGGTAAAACAAAACTCGAGTTAACCCGAGTTAAAATTCACGTAACTCGAGTTGAACTCGAGTTACGTAACTCGAGTTAACTAGATGAAACAGGGTAAATGATTTTTTAAATTTTTTACCAATTTAGGTATTCAATTTTATTCCTCAGCTTCGCAATAGTAATTTGAAAAAAAATTGCCTGCCTACAAAGTACAAATGTCAGAAGTGAAACTTCTTTGGCAAATTCTTTCATTTTTAAACGGTTTTATTTAGCTTAGCTTGACTTGAGTCTTGTTTGGGTCAAATTTGGTAATTGGAATTTTACCCCCTTCCTGATGACAGATGATATTTGGTATACACACTCTTAATCTTGATGACAATACAACATAATATATTCCTTATGATTGCAAATCCAAGATGGCCGTCGATACAAAATGGCGGATCACATATTACTTCACAATAACCTCAATATGGGTATCAAATGAAAGAGCTTGATTGGTAGAATAGAGTTCACTATGAAAAATCTAAGATGGCCACCGCCACAAAATGGAGGATTACATATTTTCCACAAATACTTCAATATGGGTATCAAATGAAAGGGCTTGATTAGTAGAATAGAGCTTACTATGAAAAATCCAAGATAGCTGCCGCCACAAATTGGTGGATTACATATTTTCCACAAATACCTCAATATGGGAATCTAATAAAAGGGCTTGATTGGTAGAATACAGTTTATTATAGACAGTGTAGATTTATTTGTTACTAATCCAAAAACTACTCAAAAAACCTAAAAACTGGAAAATAAAATAAACGAAAAAATATTTTATGATAAACGGTTTTATTACAATAAAAATGATGTAGTTAGGTTATGTACTAAAAGCTAAAAAATAATTCGGTAACTCCTAGCTACCAGATCGCACCGATCTTCTCATCAATCTGGGGTATTGATTAGACAAATATAAAATCATCATCACTCACTGGCGGCAAAAATATATCCCAAACCAAATTACCAAAGATTTCTTTTAAGGATCCGGCATTTTGTCAAAAACAGAACACTAAAAATTTAAAATTAACTCTTAACTTGTTTGTTATGAATGAATATTATAGTCTCAAATGATCGGCAAACTTCGCTCCATGTCGGTTTCATTCGGTTTTCGAACTCGAGTCGGAGAGAATTCAACTCGAGTTGATTCGAGTTAAGCTCAACTCGAGTTAACTCGAGTTAGTAACTCGAGTTGACCATCACTAAACTAAACTACTACAAAAATACGTATAGTAGCTAAGTGAATGATTTGTCACATTTACGTACTCGAAAATCGTGTCTACTCGTAAGAGCTTTTTATCCACTTGATATTTTTAAAGCAATGTTTACAGAAGGGGAAAAAATAATTAACGAAAAAAGAAATGTCTCCAACGTTAGGGTGATACGGATATTGTATACAACGCAAACACGCGATATTTTTCACGAAGGGAGCATATTCAATAGTATTTGAACAGTTAAGTCTTAAAAGGTATAAAGTATAAACAAAGGGAACGCCCGAAACGTGGAAAACGTTTTTCGCAAATGATGGTAAAATAAAAACGGTGGTATTTATAAAACGTGTGTTAAGGTTTTTTCCCCTCAAGTGCAATCTCATTTGATATACGTCTACCCTCCGGCGGGGGATTATAAATTACGTGTAACAGTCTCTAAACTTAATGCTTTGGAAAATATTTTAAATGTCGGCGTAGTTAATTTGAAATGTGGTCGTACCTAGATTGTCATAATAAAAGTAATGTTTCGAAATTTTATTGATGTAATATATTTAAAAAAAATTCTTTGATTTGATTTGGTTAATCTAAATATATAATACCTATATATAATTTGTTAGTACGTAAATAAACAGTTTTCTCTATCACCACCAAACCCAATCAACTTCCCGTTGGTGTGGTAAATACTCCTTGGTCTCCAGGTGCTAGTAAGGGAGTTTGGTGGCGAATGTGGGTGGTGGTGGGTGGTGAAAATGTTAAAACATAAATTTCTGTCCTTTTCTAGCGCATTAGGACATCTGAAAAGATCTCAAATTTCTGTAATGGTCTAGAAAGTTTCTGTGATGTATTGAGAACGCCGCAACGCCGGGTTTCGCTGCTAGTATTAGTTAAAACTATTTTGCTAAAATGTTTGTAGACTTATTACATTTTTTTAAAACGTACGTCTTACGAGACAATCACATGGCCCCTTGCCATGTGATGTGGCGTGACAACTGACAACTAAATTCTGCATCTTTAGCAAAGTTCTGTTTCAAATAGAAAAGATTGATGACATTAAATCCGTTTTTAAAATGTTGTGGTAAAATGAAATTTATTACTAAAACAGAAATGAAAAAACAATTCTAGAAATTTTCAAGTATCTTCTATCATCATTCATCACTATTAGCTATTTTGAGAAAAAAAAAAAAAATTAAAGTGGTACGAGTTTGAAAAAATAATTTAAAAATTTAAATGCTTTTTTTTTAAATGTATAAAATTTCAAATTTCTAAAAATATCATTACGTAGCTCATTTCATCAAGTAAACAATTTTCTATCTTGTTTATTTTAAAATAACTTTTAAATACCTAATATTGTCACTTACAGTAGTAGAGTTCCTGCTGGTTACTTTAATGACGAATAACTCGTTAATTAAACAATATACTATAATAATATTACATATATGGATTGATTGCATATATAGGTATAACATATTCGAAAACTACTAAAATCGGAAACATCAACCATTTTTAGTTGTCCGCTTCGAGTGAAATGCCCAGTTTGTTAAATAAAATTTTTACTTCAGAATATATTAGTGCTTCTAATGAGAATTTTTTACGAACTAACAATAAACTAGTAAAATTTTAATAAAAGTTCTATCGAAGCAGCTGCTTTTAAAATGATAATAAGATAAGCACAGTTTCGACTATCGTATACTAGATGGCGCTGCATGTACATTGAATCGCGCTATCGTTTCGTTCACTTTCGAACAGTATAAGGGAGAGCTTGACAAGCTCGAGTAAGACCGTCTAAGGTCCCGGTTGTTATCATATACGAATTTTTGCTTGTGGCTCTTGTACATTACTGTACATTCCACTAAAAATTTTCTATTTAAGAATGTTTGTCATAATGATGGTTCAAAATTTTAATGGAAATTCTTATTGGTGATGTTGACAACTTGACAGCCGACAGGTTTTTCGCGAAAATAATTAGCAAAGGGATATTTTTAATTGCACATCAAAAATCTTTTCCCCCGCAACATAATTATGTCCATCAATCATTTTACATCAAATATATTAATTATTTAACAGCAAGTAAACCAATTGATTATCAAAATTAACATTTCAAATATTTCTAATAAAATAACATCAATAGTGACTTGTATTTTTTCTCAGATGTTAGAAAAAAAATTGTTTTGTACACAAATAATCTTTTTTCATATCAAATATATTGATTGTACAGTAAATTAACTATTCTTGCTGCATATTTCCTATTAGCATATCAAAACTTGCTGGACATAAAATGATAAAATTTTATGACACGCTCAGCTAATTTATATGCTTTCGTATAGTATAGCATTAGCAATTATTAGCAATAGCATTATATAAGTAATGCTCAGGGTGGAACACTTTCAAACTTCCTCATCATATTGCCTTAACATTGTGAATATCGCCATGTGGACTTTTCAGGCAATCTGTTAAATACCTAATGCACAGATGCATTGCAAGGCAAATCTTATTGTGTAATTAGATAATTAGTTCGTTGGGTTAGGTTAGGTTGTTTTTTATTTTATTGTCTGGGTATATTTTTAAACTGCGCTGTTTTAATGATTGCTCAAGTTCGGATCTCTAATAAACTCTGTTTTTTATATATTTTGCCTTGACACTCCTGTCGGTCATGGTGTAATCTTATATAGTCTAAAGCTTTCTCAATAATGGTTGGATACAACAAAAAATAAACGAACAAACTCTTTAAGTACATGTATATTGTTATTTAAAATTAACATCAATTTTCTCCCCCACAGCCGCACCATTCTTCATCGAGGAGCCGCAGTTCCAGAACCTAGCGGAAGGCGAGACTGCAGTGATCAACTGCCGCGCGGGCGGTACTCCAGACCCTCAGATATCGTGGGTTCACAACGGCAAGCCCATAGAACAAGCTGAGCCTAACCCACGACGCCAAGTCACATCCAACTCGATTATAATAACGGATCTAGTCAAGAAGGACACCGGCAACTACGGCTGTAACGCGACCAATTCGAATGGATATGTGTATAAGGATGTCTACATTAATGTACAATGTAAGTGCAGTAAATTATTACGATTTTATTATTTTAATACGGATTTCTTACCATGTAGGTTTTTGGGATAGTTTTGTTTGTACAAAAAAAATATAGTTTTTTTTTATATCTTTGACTTATTAACTTAATTCTCACTATTAATTCGATGACGACCGCTTTGGTGTAGTGGTGCGCGTAGGTGCCTAAATCACCGACGGTTTGCGGCTTCGATTCCCGCTCGGGATGGATATTTGTACTAATAGAAGAAGGTAGAAAATCAAATTTGAACATATTTTGTTGTTTTTTTTTTGTGACAAAGTAAACTACAAAACAATTCGTTGAAATTACAATAAGAGGATGAGGTGTAAATGTACAGAAATTAAATTTAAAATCAGTTTGAAAACTTTCCCGTAATGCTAAATAAATAAAATCATTTCAAAGTTTGCCAAAATGCGTAAGAAGGAAATTCCGAATGAAACCGTCGAGACTGTAGATCGATTGAAGACATATAATTGGCTTATTTGCTTTTGTTTTTTTTTTAGATATAAATTTTGAGTCTGTATAAATTAATAAAAAAAATTATAGAATATAATTTAAGTTAGTGACAACAGTTAATTTTATCATTTCGAATATTAGTATGTACTCGCTTCAGCCTGTAATATCCACTGCTGGGCATCAGCCTCTTTCCCCATGTAGGAGAAGGATCAGAGCTTAATCCACTACTCTGCTCCAATGCGGATGGCGGATATATTCCCTACTATGAGTATAAGTAACGATCGCTATCGGGTGTCCATTGTAACAACCGAGACCGACAGTTTAACGTGCTCTCCGAGGCACGGTGGTGAGACCCACATTGACATAGGCGATTAATACTAGTATATTATATTAATTGTTAACGTCGCGTTGGCGCAGCGGTCACAGCACTGGTTGTTGCGCTGGCGGTCGCGGGTTCGATCCGCGCATATGACAATCATTTGTATTGGCCATGTAGGTATTTGTCGTGGTCTGGGCGTTTGTGCTTGTGTATTGTGTGTGTTTCTGGAACCTCGACACAGGAAAAAATCCTACTGGGGGTCGTTGAGTGAAGCGTTTATATCCCCAAATTACATACTATATCGGGGGGCACGGCAGTGCCCCCGCCAATAAACATTACAATACTTGTAATGTGTTCTAAGTAAATCAATATCTGAACGCATGATTCAAGTGTTTCAATACAATTATTTCGTCGAAATATAACGCTAAAGTATTTTATATTAAGATTAGAATAAAATAATTAACGTCATAGTGTTTCAAATCGCACAGAAGTGACGTTAAAATATAACTGACATCACCCAGTCGAGTGTTCGCGAGATTTTCGTCCGTGACACATAAATATTCTAACATTAGTAACAAAGGAAGTCGTAATTGATGAGTCGTTAATTTGACTCATAAACCCTTTAATATAAACATCGTAATATTTTAGTTATAAAATGTGGAATAACTATTTCATGTAATACTGTTTACTATTTCAAATTGAAAACGAATATAGGTTGAAATGAAAACTAATTTCCGGTTAAAATGTCACATGACGCCCTTGTTTGAATCAATTAATTTGAGTACTCTAATGAAGGTTTATTTATAACTCTACGTCAATTAGATAGTGTCGCTACGAAAAAAAGTCTTTATTCTGATAATGTATTTTAGTCAATTAAAAAAAAAAAAAAAACGTGCGGTGCTTTAGACCACACGAGTGAAGTAAAACTTCTTTAGCAATAGGTTTGCACTGCGTCTTAGATATACGAAACATAACTGGATATGAGAGAAAGAAAACGTGTGCTCGCACCTCTCTGTTGCTCCCTTCGTCTCGCCCGATCACAGTTTTCGTAACGCTCTTGTCACGCATTCACCAGCGTCAAAAACGGAATTATTAATTAACAGATACAATAGTTGTTTTCTCAAATTTGCCATTTTTCCGCGTAATTTTCTATCTTCTATAATCAGAAAACTAAAAAATCGAATTGATTCAAACGATTTATATTAATTTTTTAGGATTACAAGAACAAATAAATATTATACTTATTATAAAAAAGTACCAAAGCTTACAGACTGACAGCTTAATAGAGATTTATCTCAAATATACAAATAACAGATCTTTTAGCGCAATTTCTTGCGTATAAAAAGCTTACAGCTGCTCGTTCGTAGTGTGTTCGATACCTGAGTGTGAATCATCTGCTATCCCCGAAATGCGGCAACACCCCGGGGGCGTAATTTTTTGCCCGAAGTTCAATCACCCTTCGCACCTATGTTGTGTTTGGTTATCGATTCGTTTCACTGTTACATATGTATTATACAATTTCCACGTATAAATAAATTGAGTTATATGTCTAATAGCGAGTTATTATTGACAAGCTTCTGCGCGCGACTTCGTCGGCGTGGATTCCGCTCCTATTGGTCTTAGCGTGATGATACATAGCCTATAGCCTTCCTAGATAAATGGGCTATGTAACACTGAAAGAATTTTTCAAATCGGCCCAGTAGTTCCAGAGATTACCGCGTTCAAACAAACAAACAAACAAACAACCAAACAAACAAACTCTTCAGCTTTATATATTAGTATAGATATATGACAATAATTTTTTAAATTTTATTGCCAAAAAGTGAGGCTATTTTAATGTAAATAAATTATTAATTAACAGTCTGTAAACTAAAAAGTATATTAAATTTATGGCTTTGATTAAACTCAAAATAAGCTGTAATTAGCTAAGTATACATAAATGGATATCGTTTAGAGGTATGGAAATATATTGTGACCGTAATAAAAATTAAATAAACGTTTTCTTTGTATTTGATATTAAAAAGTGGTCAGTATGATACACAGTAATATCTTATTCCCGACGGCTTCAGATTTGATTTCAGAGATCAAAGATTTTCATTTATTAGTTTGCTGAGCAGGGCTTAACTTGGGGCTGTATATTTCGAAATAATATTTAAGATCTTTATTTTTTTTCCCGAATATATTCTGTGTTATTATTTAAATTACCTTATTTCATTTTGAATTATGAAAATGGAATAATAGCTATTGCACGCCTCCGTGGCGCCTCCAGGCTGTACTTTACCCTCACAAAATAAAAAGTACGAGAAGCGCTTAGTCTTAAACCTCTACATTTTTCTACTTACTCCAGTCGGGCTGCTCCATATTCTGAGCAGGAAATTTCCTGCCGTGCCCTACCTCAGTTAAATTAGTTATCTGTTATTTTTATACAGAATACACATGAAACTATGAATTAAATATCATTTGAATTTTTTTTTTCAATACTATTTTAACTGTTTCGTTTTTGTTCCAATGTCATTTCAACGCGATTGTAAATATTGTTTTGTAATCCGAAAATTTCCATTCATTTGAGTACGTATAATGGCTACAAAATGTCTTCTTAAAAAAAATCTCAATATTATACTTATTTTTAAAACTAATTAGGATTAAATGAACGAAAAATTTATTTCCAATGAGGCTTTATAATTTATTTTTAATGAATACTTAGAGATTGGTGAACAATATTTTACCATATCCTATGAAGACCACAGCTCAATAGTGTTGTGTTACTGTGATCAGTGAGATAGCCAGAGCTCGTGGGGATGGTAGAAGATAGAGTTGGCAATGCGCATAGTTTTGCAGGCTTCCAAATGCAGTATCCACTTACCGTTTGCTACCTTTACAATCTATACTAATATATAAAGCTGAAGAGTTTGTTTGTTTGGTTGTTTGTTTGTTTGAACGCGGTAATCTCTGGAACTACTGGGCCGATTTGAAAAATTCTTTCAGTGTTAGATAGCCCATTTATCGAGGAAGGCTATAGGCTATGTATCATCACGCTAAGACCAATAGGAGCGGAGTCCACGCCGACGAAGTCGCGCGCAGAAGCTAGTAAAAGAATATATATAAAGCATCAAAATAAGCCTATATTTAAGTCTCGATGATAGTATAAACAACATCCGCGCAGGTCGCTAAACGAATGCCCGCACGGCGCACGCCCACGACGCAATCTACGACTGCCGCGGATGCGACGCGACATTTATTATGAATTATTAATATAAATTTAGGTCAAAACGAGTATTAACATAAATACAATTTTCTTTATTTAAAAACGCCTTAATACGATTGGTCAATTCGATAAAAAATTATAAGTCTAAATATTCCAGGAAATTTTTGTTAATTTTGGACCTTTTGGACGTCTTGTAAACAAGTGGGATATAATCTACAAATAGATCGTATCACTCATAAATTATTACGTCACACTTCTGCTTTGATAATGATTTTTTCGAATAACAGAATGTGATCATCTTAGAGACATTAAATAAATAAATTCGTCCTCGCTTTTAATTGTTACATGGTTTTCAATCTTGGGAAGTATAATTATAATAAACGATGCCATCTGTGTGATAATATCACATCACCTACAATAGGTAGGTTAAATGCTGACCCCCATGAAATACTATTAATTATATATAGCTACTAAATAATTATAGCTTTAGAGGAGTAACTATAGTAGGCGTTATGTAAATCTAAAAACTTCAGTGTGTCAATATTTTACTGAAATGTTGGGAACCTAGCTTTAAGGTATTTATTGGTTGTTTTCCCTTAAACATTAAACAGAAAAATACCTAAAATTCAGTTGGATTCCTTGATGGTGTCCAATACTAAAATTCATACGAGATTCATCTAAAAATATCCCAACTAAAGTCTTAATTCTTATAATTTATCCAAGCTATTTTCATACGTTCCAATTTAATCTTATTTACTCTACCTTTTGTATAATATCGACGGTATTTATACATTTTACACATCATATAAAATTCTCTTTCTAGCTATCCCACCGGAAATCAAGGAGGGTCCAGAGAACCTTACCAAAGTGGATGGATCTGAAGCAGTTCTCAAGTGTCGCGTCTTTGGAGCGCCCAAGCCTATCGTCAAGTGGATGAGGGACGATGTGGACGTCACTGGTGGCAAGTGAGTATTGTTGTCCTCACTCTACGTTATAGGAAATAGAGAGTGAGAAGGAAAGAGAAAGATCTGATATATTTTTCAAATAGATTGAGACCCCTCTTGAATAACAATGTTGTGTGTAGTCTATATTCCTTCAATGTTCTAATGATCGTAGGTTGGACAAAGTTTGATCTTCTATCTGTAATTGTTATCGAAATAGTTGTACATGATTATTACAAGCTTTTATTTAACTTGCAATATATGCAACTATATTTGTTCGTGTGAAGTCTTGCAACTCAATTTTGAAGCAGTTATCTTCAACCAATTGAGCTGAAATTTTGTAAACAAGTTCAATTTGGATGACAATGCATGGTTAACTTTGTGACGTCATTCTAAATTCAACATGATGGCATATCCAAGAGTATGGACTTGTTATTTTTTAGTGCACTTCTACAATATGGGTACAGCAACAACGACAACACGGCAAGGTTTTATATCATATAAATTATGTAATGACTTTATAAGTAGATAGTAAAAGTTTTAAAGTAAAAATTATTTGTTTTCGTTTTAGCGCATTCAAATAAAAGCTTTTTTTTTTAAAAAAAAGGTTTTTTTACTTTTAATTTATACCCTTGTATAACAGGGATGCAGTGTTTGAATGACGTCTCACGAAATACCTTACACACTTACAATACTTCCAGTCATTACTAAGAATTGTCATTTTCTCCATACTAAAAGAAATTAAATTGAAACTCAAACGTGACCCTTGAAAATTTATGCACATTTAGGCTACTTCCCGGTCTATCCAACCAGACCAGATTCAAACTCAATTACATACTTCAAACTGTTTATAAGCAACATATCTTGTCGAGTGTGCCTCATAACGTCAATGAACGAATCTAGTCTAGGCCACCGAATAACATCCTTACGTTTTAGGTCATTACAATAATTGCCTCCACGTTTCCTTACCGCCTGCGCACTAACTCGATAAACGTTAAATATTTTCGTACTTCGCTCTCTCAATTGAGTTATATTGAATGAAAAATTGTTTGTCTATGGAAAACCTTCATCTTACCCCAATTAGATGAATTTTATCTCAATTCTTTATCATAAGTCGCTTCCCGCTGTCTGTATGCTTAGATCTTTAAAACTACGCAAAAGATTTTGATGCGGTTTTCTTTAGTAAATAGAGTGATTCCAGGGAAAGGTTTATATGTATAATATACCCATAATATAGTAGAGGAACACTTTGCAACCGTGCGAGGCCGGGGCGGGTCGCTAGTTTAGAATAATTTAATATGGACATTTTCGTTATAGATAATAGGATTAGTTAAATTGAAACGTTTTGCACGGTTTGTTTTTCTCAAGATTTGTAAACATCGGCTTTAAACAGCTTTAATAGCTGGGCGGGAATATTTTTAGCACAGTATAAAACAAACATTGTAAGGTATTCTTAACTTTTGATTTAAACAACTTTGGTAGGAATAGATTCTCGTGCCAAGAATTTCTTTAGGCTTTTAATAGTTCAACTAATTTTATTTTATTAGCTAAAGGCTTACTATTTAAACTTATTTTAGAAATTTATGAATTTCTCTTAAAAATCTTTTGATATAATGCGACATTTACCAATTTATGCATACCTACTGATTAAAATAAGTTGATGATATTTACCGAAGAATTAAAGTTCTTCGCTGAATAATAAAAAGTAGTTTTCTTTTTAACAGTTGAAACCAAAACTGTTGTCAAACAGAATTTTTAATTAATTTTTCATTATTAAATACTGCCCGAAACTTTTGTTTCTAGATGTTTTTTTGACAAAATTTCACATATTAATTTTATTTATTATTTTATTACACTCTCGTCAGATACAACATAACGTCGGAAGGCGACCTCGTCATCAGAGACGTGTCGTACACCGACGTCGGCACCTACCAGTGCTACGCCAAGAACAAGTTCGGAGAGAAGTCTGCGTTTGGCTCGCTTGTTGTTAAAAGTTTGTATATTTTGATTACCATAGGAACAGATGACTGTGTGTGATTGTTATAAGATATTTATTTATATATTACTAGCCGACCCGTGCCCACTTCGTTGGGCGTTATAATCCATTTCACATAAGAAGGGTACGGTGAAATTTGATATGTTCCAATACTCTCACTATTTTCAGCAAATCAGATAAATATAAATGTTTTAAAATCACCAATTAATTTCTAAGGCAAATAATAATGCTTGATTAGATTGAATTGTTGACACGGCACGTTAGAGGGCGCAGGTTCAAATCCTGCTGATTTAAAATCTTTATATATTTTTATCTTTTTCCTTTTATCTTGTCACTCCTGAATAGTGTAGCTTTCTGTTAGCGAAAGAATTTTCATAATCTGATCAGTATTTGCGAAGATTACCCCGTATATACAAACAAAGTTATAAACTTTACCTCTTTATAATATTAGTATAGATGAGTAATTAGTTATGGCAAAGTGAGACACTCACTTTGCACTCCGCTTTTGCGGATCACTCCGCGCTTAACGCGGATGCTTCCAGGGTTCACCAGTCGTCCGCAGACCACGGTTGCGAACCACTGCACAAAAGACACTAAACTATACATTTAAACCTACCTTCCCCCCACCCCCAGAACGTACAGTGATCACGGACAAGCCGGACAACTACGAAGTGGCGGCGGGTTCCTCGGCCACGTTCCGCTGTAACGCGCACGCCGACGACTCGCTACACTTGGAGATAATTTGGCTGAACGACGGCGAGCCCATCGACTTCGAGAACCAGCCGCGCTTCCGCATGACCAACGACTACTCGCTGCTCATCTCCGACACCACCGAGCTGGACTCCGGCGAGTACACTTGTATCGCCAGGACGGCCATTGATGAGGCTCGTGCGCAGGCTACCTTGACTGTCCAAGGTAGGTTCTGTTCGAAAATTGTTGGGTTAGGGACGTTCGTATGAGGCTGTTTAGTTATTAAATATATCAATATTTTGTTTCGTTGACAAAATTTTAACTTCACATCTGTCTAAAAAAGAATGTTGTCACAACGTGAACACAATACATAAAGCCCAGTTTTATCGAAGCTAAATTGAATGTTACAAAAAACTTGTCAAACTATCGGAATTCGCTAAGTCACAATCGAAAACGTCTCTATATTTATTTTGCTGAAACCTTCACCTTTCAACCTAAACAACTGTATTCCGCCCCCCAGACAAACCCAACCCACCGGCGCTGGACGGCATAGATTGTCACGAGAAGTTGGCCAAGCTGAGATGGCACTCGATGGGCGACAACCGAGCGCCCATCCTTCGCTTCTCGATCCAGTACAACACTAGCTTCACGCCGGACACGTGGGACGTGGCCAGCGACAGCGTCCCGGCCATCGACACGTCGTGGGCGGTGGAGCTGAGCCCCTGGGCCAACTACACCTTCCGGGTGGTGGCCTGGAACAAGATCGGGCCCTCGGCGCCCTCCGCGCACTCGGACGTGTGCTCGACGCGCCCCGACGTGCCCTACAAGAACCCCGACCGCGTCGAGGGCGAGGGCTCCAGCCCTAACAACATGGTCATCTCTTGGTCGGTGAGTGGACAACGGAACACAGTCAAGTAGCACTCTTGAAATAGCTCGATTTAAATATCGATTAAAAATCCATCTTCACTAAATGTGATTTTTTGTTACTTTCCTACAGCGTTACACAGCTGCTTTATTGTGGGTAGCCGACTATACATGACAAAAGCTCTTCCTTGAATCGAATATTTTTTTCGAGATGTTTTCTCTCATACAACATGAAAGATAATTTCTTGTCAAAGTTGTCAATAGTTAAAATTCGCTTATCCACCAAGTCTCTGACTTTAATGAAACTGTTTAAATTCTTTTGTTTTAATTTTTCCAGAAAATGCCACAAATCGAACACAACGGCCCTGGTTTCTACTACTTGGTGTCGTGGAGACGTAACATCACTGGCCAGACCTGGACTGAGGAACAAGTTAGGGATTGGCAGAAGACTGAACTTGTAGTGCCTAACACACCAACCTTCCAACCATACAAGATCAAGGTAAGTTATAGCATTTTATAATATCCACACACGTTTATGCTTTAAGAACTTGATTTCTCATAGTTACAGTCTGACTTTTGACTGAAAACTTTTTTTTCATCTAAAATTAATATCTAAGAAGTCAATCAAGGTAGATATAAAAAAAAATTATATTTACACTTATGTTGCTTTCCAAGATAGTATTGTTAAATTTCAAATGTTTTTTTATAGGTTATTGCAGTAAATTCCAAAGGAACTTCTAACGTCGCGCCCGTTGAGGTTATCGGATGGTCCGGTGAAGACGTCCCCACACAGGCGCCCATGAACTTTACCCTCGTACAAGTAACGACTGGCACCTCCGCTCTGTTGAGTTGGAACCCTGTAGCTCCTGAAACTGTCCGAGGTCACTTCAAAGGATACAAAATCCAAACATGGACCGACGGAGAAGAAGACCGACCGAAAGAAATCTTAGTTAAAGCTGACGCGTCTAGTGCTCTAGTCTCTAAATTTAAGCCTTTTAAGAAAAATAATGCCAGAATCCTCGTTTATAACGGAAGGTTCAACGGACCCCCAAGTGAAATTCTTAGCTTTGTGACGCCAGAAGGTAAGCCTGGAACGGTCAGGTCATTTGAAGTCCACCCAATCGGATCCTCAGCTATGCTCCTCAAATGGGACAAACCTTTGGACGAAAACGGAGTTCTAACCGGCTACAAGATCTACTACCAGAAAGTCACCGGAACATCGCTGGGACCTCTGCAAGAAAGGAAAAAGGAGATCGACCCCAAGTTCGACCGCGCAAAGTTGGCCGGATTAGAACCAAACACGAAGTACAGAATCGAAATTCGTGCCAAGACAAAGGCCGGAGAAGGCGATAGGTACTATGTGGAACAAACCACCAAAGCGATGGTCAATGCGGTCCCAGATATACCAGTGTTCGAAACCAGTACACTACCAGCTAAGGAAGGAACAGCTCATATCCTAGTCAGATGGATGCCATCGCTGGAGGGTCACGCCGGAAGTCACTTTGTCGCTTGGTACAGACTCAAAGGTCACCCAGACTGGTTACAGAGCAATGAGATCACCGAGGACGATTATGTCATCCTGACGGGTCTGGAGCCAGGGCAGGAGTATGAAGTTAAGGTCACCGCCCATGACGGAGAATACTTCAGCACCAGTGAAATTAAAGTTGTCGACACTAATATTGGTAAGTGTTTTTGCAAATATTTATAATATGAGACCCTTAGTTTTTAACAAAATATCAATCATATTTATGATTAGGAGTCTATTTCCTCGTAATATTGGCAATTATTGTTGCAATAGTGCCTTTTTGAAATGTTATTTAATATCTGAGGAAAATGATGTACTCTTAAGCGTTTTTTTACCAAGTTGTCGGATTTAAAATTTGACTTTCAAGGATTTAGTAAAATGTGTCTAATAATTACTAAAGGTCAGTTTTGTAGTTAGACCAATACATTCGAATATAAAATAGTTCAGCAATTTCTTATCCACTCGAGTGTGAAGCAATCCTAATATCTGATTTCTTAATTATTTAATTTCTGTTGAAACAATATCTAAGTGAATATTGAGAGAACAGTAGTATTAATTACAACACTTGACATTTTCAAAATTCTATGAAGTTTCAAGAAATGTTTTTAGATTGTTATTGTAATTAAGAGTCCCACAACTGGGCAAAATTCTCTTCTGTTATAAAAGAGATAACTGAGGAGAAATTGGTCCAAACTTTGAGCTGAAGTGGCGTGGAGGGTAATATTCAATAAAATATGTATGAATGAGTTACCTGAAGTTTTAGAAGTTAGGACGTTAGGTCATTCATTGCCAAACACATAATATGGAGGCTACTAACACATAATAGGAGGATCTACCCAAAATATCATCAACATCGTTCCTCTGCCCTTTTTTATGGTCGTTTTTCTCTATCAGCCATTATTTTATCCAATTACTTGTTACCATATTCTTCCTGGAACTCTATCCGCATGTTTTCCACATTCATAATTAACACTCATCTTTCTATTTCTAACCTTATGCTAGTTTGTCCTTCACTTAACCCAAAACACCCATAAATAAACTGCTAAAAAACTTACATTTTGTAATCTGAATTTAAAGGTGTTACTTAGGCGTCTGAAATAAGTTTTCAATTTAAACAATTTTTAACCGTAATTTGTGAAAGATTGTTTCTAAGTGTGCATATTGTATTTTGGTGGATTTTACGGTTTTTGTAGATTCGTACATTTTCATTAATTTTCATAGCTTTGTGAAAAAAAAGTGCGTGCGTACAAAGTACACATGTCACAAGTAAAACTTAACTAATAAAAAAAAACTAAATTAAAATACAAAAAAAGGTAATCGAAAAAAAAAAAACAAAAGCCAACGTTACGCGGTGTTCCCAGGCGGTCACCCATCCAAAGAACTGACCGTCCCTGACGCTGCCGCGTTACCGGTCGCTCAAATTTTACCCCTCATGCGCCTAAAGAAGTTTCACTTCGAAAATCTTAAATCTTAATGCAATTGCAATAAAGTGTCATCATGGGATACATACAGGGATTAACTGAAACGTCGAAGCAGGTATTTAACTATTGTTTCATTGTATTTTTATTTGTATAATTATTTTTTATTTATGAATGCATTTAAATTGCTTTTTTTTGACACTACACTCAGACACAAATACAAATGAGACGTCAACAGTAAACAACACAATAAATAATTTATTAAAAAAAAAAAATCTTCATCACTCATGCTTTGAAACATTTGAAAATACTTCATAACACATTCTCAATCAATTACTTCAACACTCACAGTTATTCACTACCACATTACCATTCGATTTTTAGGAAAAAAATTACAAACTACCTTTACATTATCAACAACAAGAGTGCAATCTTATAGCCTTTTTATTAAGATCTAATATCGTTATTTGTTGATATGGATTGTTTTAAATTTTATTTTTATTTAATGGAGGTTGCACTTTTATATCTACAGATATTAATTAATTATAGATTTGTACTCGTGAAAAATAAAATTATTTTCGAGAAATCAGCCCGTCTGGGGTACCTCGACCTTACAGAAGATCACAGCTAAAGTAAGGTGACCAGAGCTCCTGGGGGATTGGGGATAGGGTCGGCAACGCGCTTGAGATGCTTCTGGTGTAGCAGGCGTCTATAAGCTACGGTAATCACTTACCATCAGGTGAGCCGTACGCTTGTTTGCCGACCTTTTGTTTAAAAAAAAAATAGATGTATACAACAATTTGTCGAATGTTCACATCAGAATTATCTACACATGTCATATGATAACTACACCAGAACAAAACGCTCCCACATTTTGCATTACTCTAAATCGACGCTTTTACTTTTGACATATAAATAATAGTCTGGGATCCCTAGTACATTTTTTTCACTTGATTACTATTAAGCTAATTTTCCGGGAGTAGCTTCATTTTGATGAGACGAACAAAAATTTCCTCCACGAAAACTCGATTGTGGTAGATAATAGAGTTAGCAGGGGATAGAGCAGCAGTGAGCGTAGGACCGGGATAACGTACCACGCAATTTGTAGGACAGTATTACTATTAAATTATATAAATATTAACTAACTAAATGAAAAAAAAAATCAGCTCTTTAGTAATAATTTTTGATGACCTTACGAGCTCAATGTAATCAAGTGAAAAAAGTGTACTAGGGATCCCGGACTATAACCGATATTTCAATTTTTACTTGTTCCGAATAATGACAACTTCTTTATATATTTATAGCGAGTGGTCAGTATGACCTCCTGAATGACCTCATCTATAACAATCGAACTGCAGATACAATGCAGCAACCTGATAATACAAGTCAGCAACCTGATGATACAATTCGAGAAGAAACTGAAGAAATCGACTACTATAACTAATGACGAAGCGAAGCATCGAATACTTTATTGATATAATATTATATAAATGATATTTTTATAACGGTTTTCGAGTTTGAGTTGTGTCCAATTTATTAACCTAAACATTATAACTTATTAATTTAGTGGAATATAACGAATCGACTATACAGGGTGGGGATTATAATACAACGATAACTTGGACAGCGTATATGTAATGACATTCCAAGCCCACATACAAAAAATCAATAAAATACATCCAGTAGTTTAGTCACAAATTATGATTTTTCATTTTTTAAAATTTCTACGTATGTATTAGACTAAAGACCTGACCTACCCTAAAACCGGCGGTTAACGGCTCAAGGACAGCTATTATTATTTTTAAAATCATAGATTAAGAAATGGATATGGCATCGACTGACACAAAAAGGCACAATTTTTAATCATTGCCATTTAGTGACAGTTCGCAGACCAAATAATATTATAATAACTAATGTTTAAAAAAAAAATAACTTATTCAGTATCGGCTACTGATCAGTTCTGCATATTTAAAAAAAAATTGATGGTTTGAGAAAATTTAAATCAAATAGTTTTTTATTCAATTTAATTTTAAATGCGTAACAATTTATTTTAATTTACTTTTCTAACTTACTATTTTTTATTCAATCAAAATAATGAAGTTTTGTAGGTACAAGCACAAACCATTTCCACGCAACTTTGCCGCGTAGAATGAAGGTCACGCGCGATCACCGCGCGATGACGCGTGTAACAGGTCAGTAATCCTGTAGTTACAAAAATGATGTTATAAAATTTTATTAAATGAAATTGAATTAGTTTGTATGAAAAAATCATTTTTTTTTTTTTGATTTTGATGTTAGGACTTATCTGATGGTTTTGAAATACTTCTTTATACTAGTACTAACGGTGTTTTCAATTATCGTTCTATTGTCATCCCCACATTGTATAATGAGTAATGACGAAGCGAAGCATCGTATACTTTATTGATATATTGATATTATATAAATTATATTTTTCTAACGGTTTTCGAGTTTGAGTTTTAATAAAGTGTGCATATTCAAATTAATTTATTTTTTTTTCAAAATTATTTTACTGTCCAATTTATTAACCTAAACAGTATAACTTATTAATTTAGTGGAATTGGTTTTATGAACAGTTTAACTTCGAAGTGAAAATAATTAATAGTTTTGATTAACTAATCTTTTCCTTGATTTGTAGTGAAAATATTCTTGTTATAAAGAGATACATACCTACTTGTACTGTAAAATTCAGAATATTAGGACGGATTTGGTTTTTGGGACATTGACAGTAACACTTATACTTAAAGTTTTTTTGTCTCAGCCTCTTTTCTCCACCCTCTCCCCTTCTTCCTCCGCTCGCCTCTCCCCCACTATCCTCTCTCTATACCCCCTGTATGGAACAGTTATGGTTGAGTGAGAGATGACATGGGAGGGAAGGTTGTGAGGGAAACCAAACCCAATGAAAGTCGTAACACTGAGTTTATGAAGATAAATTTACAGTATATACCTATATACTGAATTCAATCTGTACTTCTGCCTATATAGGCAGAAGTACAGACGTCATACGCTTCAGACAAATATCAATTTCATTAGAAATCTGCATCAGGCAAATAAACATGAGATAATTTGGTGGCGAGAGGAACAGGGCGTTGAGACCCTCATCCGCCATCCCAAAGGGAGGATCCTCCAACCAGACGGGTGTCGTGTCTGGTAGGGCTACTGCCCCGACGGTTGTTGTCGGGTTCTTGTATATATAGTTCATTTCTCTGAAAACTTCGATAGCGCGATTTAGAATCTTCAGTTCGTTTGTGGCTCGATAGAT
The DNA here is from genome assembly GCA_905220545.2 of Melitaea athalia. NCBI lineage: Eukaryota > Metazoa > Arthropoda > Insecta > Lepidoptera > Nymphalidae > Melitaea > Melitaea athalia. The sequence goes on along the minus strand of HG992178.1, from coordinate 2,944,682 downwards.
GTCGCCACATCACTCCCCTCCGAGACCGGAGGTCGATAGCGGTTTTTGAGTCGTCCATGCTCATCTTGTGATGCTTGCCGGGCCAGTGGAATGTTCCAGTGAGTCGGAACCAGATGCCGCATAGTTCACGGTGAGTCGGAACTGTCTGCGGTGATGCCCCAGTGAGTCGGGGTGATGCTGCATATTCTCCAGTGAGTCGGAGTGGTGCAGTGCTGCGTAGTGGCTGGCTGCTGCGTCGACCAGGAGAGAGGTGCGTCTCTGCTTGTTGACCGGCCGAAGTGCAGTGTGCTGTGCCAAAGTCGCTGAGAAGGCTGTGGGTCATGACCAGGTATGCGCGTCCGCTGCATGCTGGTGGTCAGGATACCCGTTGTAGCCGTGGATGCTGGCTGGCTGTAAGACTAGCTGCTCGAAAGCTTGTTGGAAGTGATGATGAAATCACGATGATGTAGATTGACGAAGGTTGCGCTGATGTTCATGCTCGGGGTCACCAGTTTGGTGGTGCGTGGAACAGGGTGTTAAGTTCCTCCATCATCGAAAATCACGTCGGGGTCACCAGTTTGGTGGTTGTTCGTCCACCCTCAGAAAAGGGAGGATCCTCCAACCAGACGGGTGTTGTGTTTGGTAGGGCTACTGCCCCCTCGGTTGTTGTCGGGTTCTTGTATATATAGTTCATTTCTCTGAAAACTTCGATAGCGCGATTTAGAATCTTCAGTTCGTTTGTGGCTCGATAGATGTCGCCACATCGGTCACCAGTTTGGTGGTGCGTGGAACAGGGCGTTGAGACCCTCATCCGCCATCCCAAAGGGAGGATCCTCCAACCAGACGGGTGTCGTGTCTGGTAGGGCTACTGCCCCGACGGTTGTTGTCGGGTTCTTGTATATATAGTTCATTTCTCTGAAAACTTCGATAGCGCGATTTAGAATCTTCAGTTCGTTTGTGGCTCGATAGATGTCGCCACAATAAATAAGCTAAATTAAGTAGGTGATTAGTTTGCATTAGAATCTGTATCAGGCAATAACAGTTTCGTAATAAATAAGCTAAATTAAGGAGGTTGCGAGACAATCATATTGCTCAATGTGCGTTGACCCGTACATCCTGCCGACTCAAAGAAATGTGTGTTAACCCGTACACCCCCTTTAAGAGGGCGCATAAAGCGAAATTATCAATCTGCTATTTGATTTTACATGAAAAATTCCGGACCAAATCTTAAAATAAAAATATATGACAAACTACGTGATATTTTCAAGACTACAGCCTAATCAAAAACATAAAATAATGAAATTTCCTCGATAAAACATAATCACGAAGTAACCTCTAATTTTTATGTTTTTTCTTTTTATACTCGACTAGCGTACCCGTGCCCACTTCGTTGGGCGTTATAATCCATTTCACATAAGAAGGGTACGGTGAAATTTGATATGTTCCAATACACTCTCACTATTTTCAGCAAATCAGATAAATATAAATGTTTTAAAATCACCAATTAATTTCTAAGGCAAATAATAATGCTTGATTAGATTGAATTGTTGACACGACACGTCAGAGGGCGCAGGTTCAAATCCTGCTGATTTAAAATCTTTATATATTTTTATCTTTTTCCTTTTATCTTGTCACTCCTGAATAGTGTAGCTTTCTGTTAGCGAAAGAATTTTCATGATCGGATCAGTATTTGCGAAGATTACCCCGTATATACAAACAAAGTTATAAACTTTACCTCTTTATAATATTAGTACTCGATATGGTTATGACCATTAAGACAAAAATTTGATAATTAATTACATTTCAATATGAGTAAAGGCTATGCCTAGGCATTTAATGTAATTACATTTAGTTTCGGAATTATATATAAAATAAGATATTTGTCGTTTTTTACATTCGTAATGCGCTCAAAACTATATCGTCTATCGCACTCTGACACGAGGCTTTGTGTATATTTTGTTTCATCAATTACTTACTCTTTGCTCTTGTCTCTTTTCTCCCCTCTTTTTTCTTTCCCATCTTTTTCTCCCCCCTCTTTTCTCCATTAAAGGCTAGTGTTTGTACAATATAATGAAACGCAACAAAATATACCGTAATAGTCAAATAAAGAGTGCCATCGGTAATATACTAAGACGCTCAGATAAGATAAGCACAAGTTCAAGTTCAACCCTCCACAGTCACAAAATGGTTGACGCTATACTGCGGTCGCCCAATAGAAAGAAATTCGTACACCGACCTGTCGTGCTCGGTTACCAGCAGTCGAGTCTACTGTACTTCAATTTCAAAATTGGAACGTGAAAATAAGTCTGTGATTAACTGGTCGTGTTCGACAGACCCTCGCGTGCGGCCGCGCGAGGAGGCGACGGCGACGGCGGGCTGGTTCATCGGAGTGATGGTGGCGCTCGCCTTCCTGCTGCTGGTGCTGGTGCTGGTGTGCGTGGCGCGTCGCAACCGCGGCGGCAAGTACGACGTGCACGACCGCGAGCTGGCGCACGGCCGCGCCGACTGCCCCGACGCCGCCTTCCACGAGTACACGCACCCGTCAGTATCTCTCTCTCCGTCTCTCTCACTCTCACTGCCGGCGCTGTGCTGGTGTGCGTGGCGCGTCGCAACCGCGGCGGCAAGTACGACGTGCACGACCGCGAGCTGGCGCACGGCCGCGCCGACTGCCCCGACGCCGCCTTCCACGAGTACACGCACCCGTCAGTATCTCTCTCTCCGTCTCTCTCACTCTCACTGCCGGCGCTGTGCTGGTGTGCGTGGCGCGTCGCAACCGCGGCGGCAAGTACGACGTGCACGACCGCGAGCTGGCGCACGGCCGCGCCGACTGCCCCGACGCCGCCTTCCACGAGTACACGCACCCGTCAGTATCTCTCTCTCCGTCTCTCTCACTCTCACTGCCGGCGCTGTGCTGGTGTGCGTGGCGCGTCGCAACCGCGGCGGCAAGTACGACGTGCACGACCGCGAGCTGGCGCACGGCCGCGCCGACTGCCCCGACGCCGCCTTCCACGAGTACACGCACCCGTCAGTATCTCTCTCTCCGTCTCTCTCACTCTCACTGCCGGCGCTGTGCTGGTGTGCGTGGCGCGTCGCAACCGCGGCGGCAAGTACGACGTGCACGACCGCGAGCTGGCGCACGGCCGCGCCGACTGCCCCGACGCCGCCTTCCACGAGTACACGCACCCGTCAGTATCTCTCTCTCCGTCTCTCTCACTCTCACTGCCGGCGCTGTGCTGGTGTGCGTGGCGCGTCGCAACCGCGGCGGCAAGTACGACGTGCACGACCGCGAGCTGGCGCACGGCCGCGCCGACTGCCCCGACGCCGCCTTCCACGAGTACACGCACCCGTCAGTATCTCTCTCTCCGTCTCTCTCACTCTCACTGCCGGCGCTGTGCTGGTGTGCGTGGCGCGTCGCAACCGCGGCGGCAAGTACGACGTGCACGACCGCGAGCTGGCGCACGGCCGCGCCGACTGCCCCGACGCCGCCTTCCACGAGTACACGCACCCGTCAGTATCTCTCTCTCCGTCTCTCTCACTCTCACTGCCGGCGCTGTGCTGGTGTGCGTGGCGCGTCGCAACCGCGGCGGCAAGTACGACGTGCACGACCGCGAGCTGGCGCACGACCGCGAGCTGGCGCACGGCCGCGCCGACTGCCCCGACGCCGCCTTCCACGAGTACACGCACCCGTCAGTATCTCTCTCTCCGTCTCTCTCACTCTCACTGCCGGCGCTGTGCTGGTGTGCGTGGCGCGTCGCAACCGCGGCGGCAAGTACGACGTGCACGACCGCGAGCTGGCGCACGGCCGCGCCGACTGCCCCGACGCCGCCTTCCACGAGTACACGCACCCGTCAGTATCTCTCTCTCCGTCTCTCTCACTCTCACTGCCGGCGCTGTGCTGGTGTGCGTGGCGCGTCGCAACCGCGGCGGCAAGTACGACGTGCACGACCGCGAGCTGGCGCACGGCCGCGCCGACTGCCCCGACGCCGCCTTCCACGAGTACACGCACCCGTCAGTATCTCTCTCTCCGTCTCTCTCACTCTCACTGCCGGCGCTGTGCTGGTGTGCGTGGCGCGTCGCAACCGCGGCGGCAAGTACGACGTGCACGACCGCGAGCTGGCGCACGGCCGCGCCGACTGCCCCGACGCCGCCTTCCACGAGTACACGCACCCGTCAGTATCTCTCTCTCCGTCTCTCTCACTCTCACTGCCGGCGCTGTGCTGGTGTGCGTGGCGCGTCGCAACCGCGGCGGCAAGTACGACGTGCACGACCGCGAGCTGGCGCACGGCCGCGCCGACTGCCCCGACGCCGCCTTCCACGAGTACACGCACCCGTCAGTATCTCTCTCTCCGTCTCTCTCACTCTCACTGCCGGCGCTGTGCTGGTGTGCGTGGCGCGTCGCAACCGCGGCGGCAAGTACGACGTGCACGACCGCGAGCTGGCGCACGGCCGCGCCGACTGCCCCGACGCCGCCTTCCACGAGTACACGCACCCGTCAGTATCTCTCTCTCCGTCTCTCTCACTCTCACTGCCGGCGCTGTGCTGGTGTGCGTGGCGCGTCGCAACCGCGGCGGCAAGTACGACGTGCACGACCGCGAGCTGGCGCACGGCCGCGCCGACTGCCCCGACGCCGCCTTCCACGAGTACACGCACCCGTCAGTATCTCTCTCTCCGTCTCTCTCACTCTCACTGCCGGCGCTGTGCTGGTGTGCGTGGCGCGTCGCAACCGCGGCGGCAAGTACGACGTGCACGACCGCGAGCTGACGCACGGCCGCGCCGACTGCCCCGACGCCGCCTTCCACGAGTACACGCACCCGTCAGTATCTCTCTCTCCGTCTCTCTCACTCTCACTGCCGGCGCTGTGCTGGTGTGCGTGGCGCGTCGCAACCGCGGCGGCAAGTACGACGTGCACGACCGCGAGCTGGCGCACGGCCGCGCCGACTGCCCCGACGCCGCCTTCCACGAGTACACGCACCCGTCAGTATCTCTCTCTCCGTCTCTCTCACTCTCACTGCCGGCGCTGTGCTGGTGTGCGTGGCGCGTCGCAACCGCGGCGGCAAGTACGACGTGCACGACCGCGAGCTGGCGCACGGCCGCGCCGACTGCCCCGACGCCGCCTTCCACGAGTACACGCACCCGTCAGTATCTCTCTCTCCGTCTCTCTCACTCTCACTGCCGGCGCTGTGCTGGTGTGCGTGGCGCGTCGCAACCGCGGCGGCAAGTACGACGTGCACGACCGCGAGCTGGCGCACGGCCGCGCCGACTGCCCCGACGCCGCCTTCCACGAGTACACGCACCCGTCAGTATCTCTCTCTCCGTCTCTCTCACTCTCACTGCCGGCGCTGTGCTGGTGTGCGTGGCGCGTCGCAACCGCGGCGGCAAGTACGACGTGCACGACCGCGAGCTGGCGCACGACCGCGAGCTGGCGCACGGCCGCGCCGACTGCCCCGACGCCGCCTTCCACGAGTACACGCACCCGTCAGTATCTCTCTCTCCGTCTCTCTCACTCTCACTGCCGGCGCTGTGCTGGTGTGCGTGGCGCGTCGCAACCGCGGCGGCAAGTACGACGTGCACGACCGCGAGCTGGCGCACGGCCGCGCCGACTGCCCCGACGCCGCCTTCCACGAGTACACGCACCCGTCAGTATCTCTCTCTCCGTCTCTCTCACTCTCACTGCCGGCGCTGTGCTGGTGTGCGTGGCGCGTCGCAACCGCGGCGGCAAGTACGACGTGCACGACCGCGAGCTGGCGCACGGCCGCGCCGACTGCCCCGACGCCGCCTTCCACGAGTACACGCACCCGTCAGTATCTCTCTCTCCGTCTCTCTCACTCTCACTGCCGGCGCTGTGCTGGTGTGCGTGGCGCGTCGCAACCGCGGCGGCAAGTACGACGTGCACGACCGCGAGCTGGCGCACGGCCGCGCCGACTGCCCCGACGCCGCCTTCCACGAGTACACGCACCCGTCAGTATCTCTCTCTCCGTCTCTCTCACTCTCACTGCCGGCGCTGTGCTGGTGTGCGTGGCGCGTCGCAACCGCGGCGGCAAGTACGACGTGCACGACCGCGAGCTGGCGCACGGCCGCGCCGACTGCCCCGACGCCGCCTTCCACGAGTACACGCACCCGTCAGTATCTCTCTCTCCGTCTCTCTCACTCTCACTGCCGGCGCTGTGCTGGTGTGCGTGGCGCGTCGCAACCGCGGCGGCAAGTACGACGTGCACGACCGCGAGCTGGCGCACGGCCGCGCCGACTGCCCCGACGCCGCCTTCCACGAGTACACGCACCCGTCAGTATCTCTCTCTCCGTCTCTCTCACTCTCACTGCCGGCGCTGTGCTGGTGTGCGTGGCGCGTCGCAACCGCGGCGGCAAGTACGACGTGCACGACCGCGAGCTGGCGCACGGCCGCGCCGACTGCCCCGACGCCGCCTTCCACGAGTACACGCACCCGTCAGTATCTCTCTCTCCGTCTCTCTCACTCTCACTGCCGGCGCTGTGCTGGTGTGCGTGGCGCGTCGCAACCGCGGCGGCAAGTACGACGTGCACGACCGCGAGCTGACGCACGGCCGCGCCGACTGCCCCGACGCCGCCTTCCACGAGTACACGCACCCGTCAGTATCTCTCTCTCCGTCTCTCTCACTCTCACTGCCGGCGCTGTGCTGGTGTGCGTGGCGCGTCGCAACCGCGGCGGCAAGTACGACGTGCACGACCGCGAGCTGGCGCACGGCCGCGCCGACTGCCCCGACGCCGCCTTCCACGAGTACACGCACCCGTCAGTATCTCTCTCTCCGTCTCTCTCACTCTCACTGCCGGCGCTGTGCTGGTGTGCGTGGCGCGTCGCAACCGCGGCGGCAAGTACGACGTGCACGACCGCGAGCTGGCGCACGGCCGCGCCGACTGCCCCGACGCCGCCTTCCACGAGTACACGCACCCGTCAGTATCTCTCTCTCCGTCTCTCTCACTCTCACTGCCGGCGCTGTGCTGGTGTGCGTGGCGCGTCGCAACCGCGGCGGCAAGTACGACGTGCACGACCGCGAGCTGGCGCACGGCCGCGCCGACTGCCCCGACGCCGCCTTCCACGAGTACACGCACCCGTCAGTATCTCTCTCTCCGTCTCTCTCACTCTCACTGCCGGCGCTGTGCTGGTGTGCGTGGCGCGTCGCAACCGCGGCGGCAAGTACGACGTGCACGACCGCGAGCTGGCGCACGGCCGCGCCGACTGCCCCGACGCCGCCTTCCACGAGTACACGCACCCGTCAGTATCTCTCTCTCCGTCTCTCTCACTCTCACTGCCGGCGCTGTGCTGATGTGCGTGGCGCGTCGCAACCGCGGCGGCAAGTACGACGTGCACGACCGCGAGCTGGCGCACGGCCGCGCCGACTGCCCCGACGCCGCCTTCCACGAGTACACGCACCCGTCAGTATCTCTCTCTCCGTCTCTCTCACTCTCACTGCCGGCGCTGTGCTGGTGTGCGTGGCGCGTCGCAACCGCGGCGGCAAGTACGACGTGCACGACCGCGAGCTGGCGCACGGCCGCGCCGACTGCCCCGACGCCGCCTTCCACGAGTACACGCACCCGTCAGTATCTCTCTCTCCGTCTCTCTCACTCTCACTGCCGGCGCTGTGCTGGTGTGCGTGGCGCGTCGCAACCGCGGCGGCAAGTACGACGTGCACGACCGCGAGCTGGCGCACGGCCGCGCCGACTGCCCCGACGCCGCCTTCCACGAGTACACGCACCCGTCAGTATCTCTCTCTCCGTCTCTCTCACTCTCACTGCCGGCGCTGTGCTGATGTGCGTGGCGCGTCGCAACCGCGGCGGCAAGTACGACGTGCACGACCGCGAGCTGGCGCACGGCCGCGCCGACTGCCCCGACGCCGCCTTCCACGAGTACACGCACCCGTCAGTATCTCTCTCTCCGTCTCTCTCACTCTCACTGCCGGCGCTGTGCTGGTGTGCGTGGCGCGTCGCAACCGCGGCGGCAAGTACGACGTGCACGACCGCGAGCTGGCGCACGGCCGCGCCGACTGCCCCGACGCCGCCTTCCACGAGTACACGCACCCGTCAGTATCTCTCTCTCCGTCTCTCTCACTCTCACTGCCGGCGCTGTGCTGGTGTGCGTGGCGCGTCGCAACCGCGGCGGCAAGTACGACGTGCACGACCGCGAGCTGGCGCACGGCCGCGCCGACTGCCCCGACGCCGCCTTCCACGAGTACACGCACCCGTCAGTATCTCTCTCTCCGTCTCTCTCACTCTCACTGCCGGCGCTGTGCTGGTGTGCGTGGCGCGTCGCAACCGCGGCGGCAAGTACGACGTGCACGACCGCGAGCTGGCGCACGGCCGCGCCGACTGCCCCGACGCCGCCTTCCACGAGTACACGCACCCGTCAGTATCTCTCTCTCCGTCTCTCTCACTCTCACTGCCGGCGCTGTGCTGGTGTGCGTGGCGCGTCGCAACCGCGGCGGCAAGTACGACGTGCACGACCGCGAGCTGGCGCACGGCCGCGCCGACTGCCCCGACGCCGCCTTCCACGAGTACACGCACCCGTCAGTATCTCTCTCTCCGTCTCTCTCACTCTCACTGCCGGCGCTGTGCTGGTGTGCGTGGCGCGTCGCAACCGCGGCGGCAAGTACGACGTGCACGACCGCGAGCTGGCGCACGGCCGCGCCGACTGCCCCGACGCCGCCTTCCACGAGTACACGCACCCGTCAGTATCTCTCTCTCCGTCTCTCTCACTCTCACTGCCGGCGCTGTGCTGGTGTGCGTGGCGCGTCGCAACCGCGGCGGCAAGTACGACGTGCACGACCGCGAGCTGGCGCACGGCCGCGCCGACTGCCCCGACGCCGCCTTCCACGAGTACACGCACCCGTCAGTATCTCTCTCTCCGTCTCTCTCACTCTCACTGCCGGCGCTGTGCTGGTGTGCGTGGCGCGTCGCAACCGCGGCGGCAAGTACGACGTGCACGACCGCGAGCTGGCGCACGGCCGCGCCGACTGCCCCGACGCCGCCTTCCACGAGTACACGCACCCGTCAGTATCTCTCTCTCCGTCTCTCTCACTCTCACTGCCGGCGCTGTGCTGGTGTGCGTGGCGCGTCGCAACCGCGGCGGCAAGTACGACGTGCACGACCGCGAGCTGGCGCACGGCCGCGCCGACTGCCCCGACGCCGCCTTCCACGAGTACACGCACCCGTCAGTATCTCTCTCTCCGTCTCTCTCACTCTCACTGCCGGCGCTGTGCTGGTGTGCGTGGCGCGTCGCAACCGCGGCGGCAAGTACGACGTGCACGACCGCGAGCTGGCGCACGGCCGCGCCGACTGCCCCGACGCCGCCTTCCACGAGTACACGCACCCGTCAGTATCTCTCTCTCCGTCTCTCTCACTCTCACTGCCGGCGCTGTGCTGGTGTGCGTGGCGCGTCGCAACCGCGGCGGCAAGTACGACGTGCACGACCGCGAGCTGGCGCACGGCCGCGCCGACTGCCCCGACGCCGCCTTCCACGAGTACACGCACCCGTCAGTATCTCTCTCTCCGTCTCTCTCACTCTCACTGCCGGCGCTGTGCTGGTGTGCGTGGCGCGTCGCAACCGCGGCGGCAAGTACGACGTGCACGACCGCGAGCTGGCGCACGGCCGCGCCGACTGCCCCGACGCCGCCTTCCACGAGTACACGCACCCGTCAGTATCTCTCTCTCCGTCTCTCTCACTCTCACTGCCGGCGCTGTGCTGGTGTGCGTGGCGCGTCGCAACCGCGGCGGCAAGTACGACGTGCACGACCGCGAGCTGGCGCACGGCCGCGCCGACTGCCCCGACGCCGCCTTCCACGAGTACACGCACCCGTCAGTATCTCTCTCTCCGTCTCTCTCACTCTCACTGCCGGCGCTGTGCTGGTGTGCGTGGCGCGTCGCAACCGCGGCGGCAAGTACGACGTGCACGACCGCGAGCTGGCGCACGGCCGCGCCGACTGCCCCGACGCCGCCTTCCACGAGTACACGCACCCGTCAGTATCTCTCTCTCCGTCTCTCTCACTCTCACTGCCGGCGCTGTGCTGGTGTGCGTGGCGCGTCGCAACCGCGGCGGCAAGTACGACGTGCACGACCGCGAGCTGGCGCACGGCCGCGCCGACTGCCCCGACGCCGCCTTCCACGAGTACACGCACCCGTCAGTATCTCTCTCTCCGTCTCTCTCACTCTCACTGCCGGCGCTGTGCTGGTGTGCGTGGCGCGTCGCAACCGCGGCGGCAAGTACGACGTGCACGACCGCGAGCTGGCGCACGGCCGCGCCGACTGCCCCGACGCCGCCTTCCACGAGTACACGCACCCGTCAGTATCTCTCTCTCCGTCTCTCTCACTCTCACTGCCGGCGCTGTGCTGGTGTGCGTGGCGCGTCGCAACCGCGGCGGCAAGTACGACGTGCACGACCGCGAGCTGGCGCACGGCCGCGCCGACTGCCCCGACGCCGCCTTCCACGAGTACACGCACCCGTCAGTATCTCTCTCTCCGTCTCTCTCACTCTCACTGCCGGCGCTGTGCTGGTGTGCGTGGCGCGTCGCAACCGCGGCGGCAAGTACGACGTGCACGACCGCGAGCTGGCGCACGGCCGCGCCGACTGCCCCGACGCCGCCTTCCACGAGTACACGCACCCGTCAGTATCTCTCTCTCCGTCTCTCTCACTCTCACTGCCGGCGCTGTGCTGGTGTGCGTGGCGCGTCGCAACCGCGGCGGCAAGTACGACGTGCACGACCGCGAGCTGGCGCACGGCCGCGCCGACTGCCCCGACGCCGCCTTCCACGAGTACACGCACCCGTCAGTATCTCTCTCTCCGTCTCTCTCACTCTCACTGCCGGCGCTGTGCTGGTGTGCGTGGCGCGTCGCAACCGCGGCGGCAAGTACGACGTGCACGACCGCGAGCTGGCGCACGGCCGCGCCGACTGCCCCGACGCCGCCTTCCACGAGTACACGCACCCGTCAGTATCTCTCTCTCCGTCTCTCTCACTCTCACTGCCGGCGCTGTGCTGGTGTGCGTGGCGCGTCGCAACCGCGGCGGCAAGTACGACGTGCACGACCGCGAGCTGGCGCACGGCCGCGCCGACTGCCCCGACGCCGCCTTCCACGAGTACACGCACCCGTCAGTATCTCTCTCTCCGTCTCTCTCACTCTCACTGCCGGCGCTGTGCTGGTGTGCGTGGCGCGTCGCAAACACTATCGCATACCTCACACTCATTGTTCACACGCTGTAAATGCTATTTTATTTGCAGTTTTTGCTTCCAAAAAGTTTAACATTGACAATCTGCCAATGATCGCCTTCAAAGACACCCTGCTACGACTGACGAATACCACTACCAAAGCGATATTTGAATAATAACGTCTCCGTCCCCTGTAATGAGGGCACTTGAATAGACAACATTTCGATTGTTGCTGTATTAATTTTGTTTAATTTTCAGACTTGATAGCAAATCACGGCATTCGATGAGCAGCGGGACCAAGCCTGGACCCGAGAGCGATACGGACTCCATGGCCGAATATGGCGAAGGCGAAACAGGTATGACAATCCCTCCTCATCATCAACTCCCAAACATTACGTAAAAGCATGTTTTTTTTTCTTTTATTTTTTGTAAACTTATCCATTTGACCGCATGTGTGTTTGTCCTTTGTCTGTACGCATGGTTCTTGCAGCGGGCATGAACGAGGACGGTTCGTTCATCGGGCAGTACGGGCGGAAGCGACGCCCTCCCACTTCCGGTCAGCCGGACTCGGCCTCGCAGGCTTTCGCAACCCTCGTCTAACAACCCTCCCCCTACCCCTGCCTCTCCCCGCATCCCGTATACGCTCTGTCGCTAAATCTAAGTAGTGCCATTGCATCACAAAAAAAATAATAATAATCGATTGAAACGAATTTTTTGAATCGTGTTCCCCACCATTTTATTGATTCGGTTGTGTCTAGAATCTCTTTTTTTTTCTTTCGAAATTTTTTTATTCTGTCTTTTTAACGACAATGCAAGAGACCTTTATTGTACTATTTCAAAAATAGTCGCAATGAAGGTTCCGCGTGTTCGACATAAGCAAGGCGTCCTCTCTACTTACGCGATTAGGTTAGGTGTTAAGTACACACTAATTGTAAGATAATTAGGTTGTATAAAAGATATATACGGAGTGAATTGCAGTGAATGTTTTTAATTATATGATATTTTATTTTATATGTGAGCACGAGCGTTACGTTTTTTTTTTGTTTGCATTTATCGTAAGAGTAGTATAGATAGATGTATACCATATTTCCGTCCTTGTCTTATCATCCTGTATTTGCCTGCACGAGCCGCCGTTTTTATGTTTTTTGTGAGGTATGATTTTTTTTTGTTTTCTTTTTGTTTTACCCATTTTAATTTTAGTTTTTACGTTAGTAATTTTATTTTTACTAAATTTTTATTTTTCGCATATAGTTTTGTTTTGAAATTCATGGAGAAAAAAAAACAATAATAATAATGTTGCTATGTAATCAGTTTAAATACTTGTTTTAATGGTTGATATTTATTAATATCGTGCTGTGGGACATTGACCAAATTCAGTACAAGCCCACCCTTTACATTGCAGTACAGTTTTTAAAATGAAACAACTTTTTACTCAATTCTCCCCAGGAGGTCTGGGTTACCTTACTCACCATAGGAACACAATACTGTTTGAAAGTAGTATTATTTTAGCAGTATAATTTCCTGCTCAAAATATGGAGCAGCCCGACTGGGGTAGTACCTCGACCTTACAGAAGACCACAGCTTTCAAGCAGTATTGTGAGTAAGGTGACCAGTTTGGCGAGTAAGGTGACCAGAGCTCCTGGGGGGGGGGGGGGGGATTGGGGATAGGGTCGGCAACGCGCTTGCGACGCTTTTGGTATTACAGGCTACGGTAGTCACTTACCATCAGGTGAACCGTACGCGTGTTTGTCGACTGAGTAACATTAAAAAAAAACATAGTTAAGAGTTAAATTCAAATTATAAAACAATACAGATAGTGAAGTACCCGTCGTGTGTTCCAGGTCGCTTCACGGAGGACGGCTCGTTCATCGGCCAGTACGTGCCGGGAGCGCGCGTGCTGCCGCCGCCCGCGCCCGCCGACCACCCGCCCACATACGTGTAGGCGCACCCGCCACCACCCACCACCACCACCCACCACCACCACCACCACCCACCACCACGCGGGACTAGCTGCCGCGCTTAGGTAAAAGGCAAGAGGAAATTTACTTGATGCGATTGTAGTTATTGAACTTGATACAATATGAAAAATATTAGTTCAAAGTTTCGAAATTCTTTGAACTTAAGGTATTGTAATATTAATGTAAGTTTTAGTAAAGTAGATTTAGTGATATTGCAATTGCGATCTTTAAAAAAATGTAATGATATCAAATTACTAAAGTTCTTATAAGCGGTTATTGCCTTATACCTAAGTGCGACAGTGCTGCCCCTCTTGTGGGATTAGTTACTACTGGGCTTTAATGTAACTTACTCTACGTGTATTGTTGAATAAGAGAATGCTACGGCTTGACTGTAAAACGTTCAATAATAATTGATTCGGTGGTATCGATTTAATGGTGGGTGTTGTTCCGTGTTAATGTGTTTACTGTCGAAGTGTGGCAATATCGTATTATATATCATTTCAGAATAACTGCCACTATTGAAATTTTTGAAATTTAATTATAATCACGACTCGATATCGTTTATATTTATTTAGTTTAAATTTATTAGTTTCAAGGAGCGGTCGAATTAAGCTAAAGTGAGCCATTTGACATCGGCCACAATCTGTGTCAGAAGGGACGTTTTTCTCAATTTTTACATATAACGCTTACAAATGAATCTCAAGGCCGGTGTTTCGTTCAATATAATTATAAACAATTCGTTTGTTTAAGACTGATTTTACGTAACCGACTATGTAGTCCTCGCCTGACACTAGATTTGATCTTAACGTAAAATATCAATCATCATGGAAGCTTCTGCTCGATATCAAAATAGTTACGGTAAGTGCGGTAGGTCGCGGAGACGTGAAGTGTAAGAAAAGCTATTTTTGTCACTGTTAATATGTACGGTATTTGATTATATTAAAGTATTGCTCTGAATGCCGGTGGTCAGATTCGCTGAGGATATCTAGAATATTCTATTTTATAGGAGTCGCGTTAGTATAGGTCGCGTAAGGCTTAAGATCGAAGGAGTTCGGATAGAACATGTCTCACCTGGCACGATCCTGTCGCGTTTATTTTTTATATTAAAATGCATATCTTTCTATACACTCGTCTACAAATACGCTAGGACCACGATATAAATTATATTTTACTAATATTTAAGATTAAAATTTACGATTCTTATATTTATTCTTCTAATTAAGGGTATATTCGCTTCTGGCAGCTTCTAGTAATCTCATTTATAGTATTTTGCGTACCTAGCGACTTAGCGAGTCTTTAGATATGTTTCCTACCACAAACTCCTAGCACGTAATCACGATGTAACGATTATCTTAAAGTTTGATTTAATTAAATAAATATATAGTATGTTTACACGAACAGATCAATTACTGTATATTATAAATATATTTTCCTACGAAGAATGACGTCGAGTATTTTTGTAAGCGCGCGGTCTGACCACCGGGTGACGTTGGTGCTTAGCGGAGTGAGCGGACTTGTGTACCGGTGTGTACCGGTTTGCGCTGGTTTGTACCGGTGTGTACCGGTTTGCACTGGTTTGTACCGGTGTGTACCGGTTTGCGCTGGTTTGTACCGGTGTGTACCGGTTTGCGCTGGTTTGTACCGGTGTGTACCGGTTTGCGCTGGTTTCTACCGGTGTGTACCGGTTTGCGCTGGTTTCTACCGGTGTGTACCGGTTTGCACTGGTTTGTACCGGCGTTCACCAGTGTATACCGGTGTGTGTGTGAGAGCGTGTGTGTGCGCATGTGGCTACTTGCTCAGCTGCGACAGTGAAGAGACGAAACGATTTCGACGTAAATCGCTTAGAAATTGTACTGTAACGATATTATAGAGAATCTCAGACTACCCTCAGACTACCGCTCTCTATTGACAGGAATGTTCTAGATGTAAAATTATCGAATAATAAAAATTATCGTCGAGTTGCAGGTCGTCGTATATCCCACTAGTGATAGTAAGTGTTAAGGCTTTTTTAAATACCAATTTTTAATATTTTTCGGACTTCGATGCACCTCACAATGTTACGAGTCGACGTTTCCAGTTTTATCCATTGACGCGATACAGACTGAGTGTTCCGCCAGTGTTGCCATGCACCGATTTAATATTGTGTTTTATAATTAGTACATGGCAAACTCGATCCCACTTCTCAACTGTATCTCATGTTAGTATTAAGGGTCTCGTGTTATCTAATGTTAGACAGCTAAGGCGTTCGCTTGTCGCTCTACTTAACTGTATTAAGTATATATTGTTCGCATTATTTATTTATTTTCCTTTAATATAATGGCTCCGTCGATCGACGCGACTGTCAGTACATGTTGTTTGATCGACGTCACTGTGACGTTTCGGTCGACGGTGCCGTACGAAACGTTAATTCATATATTTATTATTTATTTATGCGCCTGAAAGGTGTCGGGTCCTGATACATTCCAAGCGGTGAAACCAAGTTGATTTTGATTTTATTTCCTCTTATTTAAAGATTGGGAGACGTCGGTCAGATGTAATCTGGACAATGTTTTTAAAACTAGACCGACGTCGACCGAACCATTCGATTGAAACATTGTTCTAATATTATATTGTTCTCTCTAATATTTTATATAATTGATTGCGTAACCCAGTCACGTTCTGAGTTTGAGCTTACCGTGTAAACATTGGTACCTATCATTGCATTATTACATTTGAAGCACTGTTATAGTAACCCCTTTAAGTTGTTTGTTGAGGAGACTTTATCATGTCTATTGTCTAATATATATGTATATTAAATATTAATTAATAGTAGGAATGCCTTGTTCGATTCGCGTCTGTTTTACGTCGCTTTTTTTGATTGAAACTGTACTGTTAATGAATGATAAATTCTCTCTCTCAGTGTAATTGTTAACATTCAAAATGACGAATTGACGTTAAATTGTTGACTAACTAAAAATTACGGTGATATATATCACTGCCTTTCCCCCTAAGTGTGTTAGAGTTTTCTATGTGTTCATTTTACATTATACCTTGTAAAGTATAACAACCCGTCAGTCGAGACTTGCCTTATGACAGTAAGGGAAATATTATCTTCTTAGAGGAAATGAGAATATCATTTAATTAATATCTCGCCCTGTTTTCGATACATGCACAATACAAGCATTTATACAGTTTTTTTTAATGTCACAAAAAGTGTACCGGTTTTTATTCCGAATTATTTAAATTAGCTTATTACGATACACGATTATTTAATATTTATGAAAGTTGAATAAATATGCTATATTTAGTTTGAGCGATTTCGTATTAAAAACTTCGAGTATTTGTAACGTATAAATAATACGAAACAGTTGCAATAGGTATTTTTATTGTCGAATGTATCTTGTTAAAACTAAGTCTGTAGGGGTTATAATATAGACACTTTAATTTTAAATATCGCGTAATTTCCCTATCCTTGATTAAAATTACTGATTCGGCTAACTGTACAATTATTAGAAGGTGTCTCTATTATGACTAATTGTAGCTTTTGAAATATTTTAAAAGTATAATGTTCAACATTGACTGCATTTAAAGTGAATAGACGAGGAACGTAAGCGCTGCCTTATAACTGTGTAACCGGCGCGACGGTATTGTGTTGAATAATTAAAATATTGAACTGTTTATTTCGCATTAAGTGACGGTAATTTATTGTAACTACGATGGATATTTTTTTATGTTGCATAGAAAATAAATTTTAAGAAATTATATGGTGTTTTATTTAACAGTTAAGATTATTTGAGTTCATATTCATGTTTTAAATTTTTTTTATCATACTGAATTAAACTTACTGTTCTAATGAAAAATTTAGTGACAAGCCAGGATTATTATTAAATTCAAATGTATGTATGAAAGGAATAATGAAAGTGGATGAAGCGAAACAAGTATGTAAGGATCGTAGCAAGTGGAAAGAAGTGGTCTCTGCCTACCCCTACGGGAAAGAGGCGTGATTATATTTATGTATGTATAAAATATTGAAAAAAATATTTCAACAAAGTTGCACTTAATGATTGATTTAAAGCTAATTATACTATTTTTAACGGCTCACAGGAACGTGGACGTGAGGTGCCAATCAAACCACAAAATAGCAATCATAGAGATGGCTGCCTACTACAGTCATGTATAATAATGTAAAATATTAACGGTTTTAGCTTACTACATGTAATTAACATGAGAGGGAAAAGATAAAAAAAAAAAAAATTGCAGCAGGCTTATGGACTATGGTGGCAGAGGTTGTTTTTATAAATTCACAATATTGAAATCAGCCTATAAAAAATTGTTTCATCTAATTAACAGATGAGGGAATATTTTGTTATAACCCAGATCACGGATCTTAGACCATAAGGATCGTAGCAAGTGGAAAGAAGTGGTCTCTGCCTACTCCTACGGGAAAGAGGCGTGATTTTGTCACAATAAAATCTTAATACTAGATTTACACTCTCGCCTCGTCCCTCGCCTCGTGCTTCGTCCATGTCTCGCTCTGAACCTCGCGTGATCGATGGCAAACGAGCTTAGTGTTTACACTCTCGTGGTGAGTTCAGTTGTCTTTGAGCTAGCGACAATGGAGGACGTTGAAGTGATAGCGGCAGCAAGTCTTTACTATGCAGTCAAATTAAATAAAAGAAAAAAAAAATAAAAATTTCTTATTTTTTAGTTCGGTTGGTGGTCTACACATTTCATCAGATAATCTCGTCCACGCATCGTTTAATTTTTGGCTATTTTTTTGGAATTTATTTTTGGGATCCCAAATTATCGAATCCTTTTGAAATAATTCTATAAATCGAAACGTTTCTTCTTGCGGCCAATCCATTATAAGCTTAAAAGCACGCAACCTGCGCGGCACAACATCGAAACAAGAATGAAGCGAAAGCGCGAATGTAAACACGACGCTCGCGTTTGTCGCGACGTCCTTTGACTCGTGACCAAAAAACCGCCACGGACGCGAGCGCTGCGAATCACGAGACGAGGCGCGAGCGTCTGTTCACACTCCTGTCTTGTGGCTCTCCTCGCGACTCCCACACGAGTGTAAATGAAGCATCATGGTCTTCACTATAATCTATGGTCTTCACGCTACAGTACAATTACAATGTACTCTCTGTACTACAGTACGTTTAATCTCATTCTCATTTGAGCCCTACCAGAGGTAGGGCATTACAAAAATTCAGTAAGACTCATTTGAGTGTTCCCCTCCACGGAAATCTTTAGTAAAAGGCGAAAGATTTATGCGTTTTGAAGGGAAACCAGAGTGACGTTGAAATGTCTTCTGAAACTATATATAGTTGTCAATTAAAATCTAGCCAGCGCGATGCAGGACTTTGCATTTTTAGATCAACGCCATCTAGTGACGAGATGTTAACACAATAACTGATGCGGAGCCACATAGATTTCATTTACAAATAAACGCCATCTAGTTGGAAAAAGTTTAAAGTTTTATTTTAGATAGTTATATTCGTATTAGGTACATAGGGATCCCTAGTACATATTTTCACCTGATTAGTATCAAGCTAATTTTCCGGGAGTAGCTTCATTTTGATGAGACAAACAAAAAGTTCCTCTACGAAAACTCGATTGTGGTAGAATTGGTAGATAATAGAGTTAGCAGGAGATAGAGCAGCAGTGAGCGTAGGACCGGGATAACGTACCACGCAATTTGCAGGACAATATTACCATCAAATTATATAAATATTATAACTAATTAAAAGAAAAAAAAACAGAAAAAAAAATATTATTAACTAGCTGATTTTTTTTTTCTTTTAGTTACTTAATTAATATTATTTTATATAATTTGATGATATTGATAACATTTAAATTCGACGATTTTTGCTTTTAATGATTGTATAAAAGTTATTCTAAATTAGTTAATTATTATTTTCCTACGTTCGTCCTTTCCCATTTATTTATTTAATAACCTATAACCTACTAGCTGCTGCCCGCGACGTCGTCTGCGTGCGTTCACTGCTCGTTCCCCGTAGGTGATAGCGTGTTAATATGTAGCCTATATTCTGACCCGACTTCCTAATAATATTCGTGCCAAATTTGAAGTAAATCCATGCAGTACTTTTTGAGTTTATCCCGGACATACATTTGAAGAAATAAAGGTTCACTGCTCGTTCCCCGTAGGTGATAGCGTGATAATATATAGCCTATGTTCTGACCCGACTTCTTAACAATATTCGTGCCAAATTTGAAGTAAATCCATGCAGTACTTTCTGAGTTTATCCCGGACATACATACAGACAAACAGACAAACAGATAAACAGACAGACAAAAATTCTAAAAACTATATTTTTGGCTTCGGTATCGATTGTAGATCACACCCCAAGTATTCTTTTAAAAAAATATTCAATGTACAGTTTTGACTTTTCTACCATTTTATTATATGTATAGATTTGTGTTTGCTCACAAACGAAGAAATACCAACTTCAATCAAGTAGGTAATATACTCGTACCATAAATAGCCGAAAAATAAATCAATTAAGGATAGCCCAAAAAGTACACGTCAGATCTCAATCAAATTTTAATGTAACCACAGGACAAGCACCAGCTTTTCATTATAAAAGAATCATCAAAATTCGTAAACGCGGTAAAAAGTTGTGAACTTGTGAGGTACCTAACAGAAAAAACACAGTCGCGAATTGAAAATCTTCTCTCTCACTTTCTTATAAGTCGGCTGAAAACAAAAGTACATCAACTTTTGAAGTAAAACTTCTTTACGCATACTTGACTTGGGGAGTAAGCTGGTGAATGCGTGACGTGAGCGTTATGAAAAGTGTGATCGGGCGAGGCGAACGGAAGTTGAGAGAGATACATGTTAGTAAAGATACAAAGAGAGAGAGTTACGTTTCGTATATTAGGTACTGTAGGGGCAACTTAATAAATTTTATTTCAGTCGTGTGGTCTAAACCTAAAGCACACTCGTTTTTTTCGTCGTTTTTCTTAGCCTTTTTAGCACGTAGGTAACTACAAAAAAATGTGAAATCATAATATTGAATCACACCGATCCTAAAACTACATTAATTCATTTAAAGTTATTGCATTGCTTACCTTTATATTTGTCGTAGAAATGTTAAAATGTCTTTGTTTCGCTCATTATCAAACCAGCATAGTGGCAGCCAGGGCCGGTCCTACCAGGGGGTGCAAGGGGTGCGCCGCACCCGGGCGCCAGGTCCCGGGGGGTCCTTGTCGGTAGTTGGGTGTAGTTGTCAGTTACGTAGCTGTCATTCCATAAAATTAAGCTCCGATAGGGGGGCGCCAAGGTACAACTAGCACCCCGGCGCCGAACAGGCTAGGGTCGGCCCTGGTGGCAGCCAATTTGGCATTTTGGGATCGTGTAGAGTCAAGCATTAAACGAGCTTGTAGTGACTTGATAGCAAATAAAAAAGCGCAAAAATTTCAATGATTTAATTGAAGTTGAGCATCTCTCCTCCCTGGGCAAGTGTCGATCCCGGACTCCCCCTAAACCAAATTTAAGGTTTAATTGATAATATTATGTTCAAGGTGACACGTTCAAGATAAAAAGTGAGATAGTATTTAATATTTTATAATTTTTTTCACGTGATCATGATTCTCCAAAGAGCACGACATCTTGAGTTGCAGGTATTTAACAAAATACCAAAATAAAGCAAAAAGGAATAAAATTGTGGCTTAATGCCGGATTATACAATAGGGCTTGAAAAAAACCCTTTACTGCAGGATTACAAGTGCTTTGAGGATCCGTTAACTCGGGAAAGAAAGAAAAGTGTATCGTTAACAACAAAAGAAATAAGTTAAATATTAGCATGAGTACTCCGCACACAATGAAACGAGATTTTTTGCTGCTTTCTTGTTAAATATAGTTCATAACTATAAACATAACAATTCTTTACACACTTCGGTTTGCTACGAGATATGTGCAATATGCTAACTGACACTTTGTCACCTTACTCGTACATTTAAAAAAAAAGACGGCCAAGTGTGAGTTGGACACGGGCACCGAGGTTTCCGTACAAACAAAATTATTTTCATTTTAATATCCCATTGAGCATGTAATATCCCACTGTTGGGCATAGGCCTTTTTCCCCATGCAGGAGAAGGATCAGAGCTTAATCCACCACGCTGCCCTAATGTGGGTTGGCGGATATATTCCCTACTATGAGTAACGATCGCTATCAGGTGTACATGATAACAACCGGGACCGAAGGCTTAACGTGCTTTCCGAGGCACTATGGGGAGACCCACAAGGACTGCACAAACACCCAGACCACGGCAAACATCTGTATGGCCAATACAAATGTTGTCGTGTGCGGGGATTGAACCCGCAACCGCCCGCGCAACAGCCACAAACCAGTGCTGTGACCGCTGCGCCAACGCGGAGTCACATTCGGCGGTTCCTTTATCTGTGCTCTATGACGTTGCTTCGTACCAATTTCAAGATTCTGAGTTTACGGGAAGTACCCTGTAGGTTTTGATTCCCTTGCGAGTGTCAAAAATTTGCAGCATAAACGGCTGTATCTTTTGATTGCGTTGACTTTGAAGTTTGATTTTTCCACAGCTCCACCGGACAGTAGACCTGAGTATTTGATATGAATTTCAGCTTGAAACCTCTACGCGTTCCTGAGAAAAGTGCCTTGACAGACAGACGGACAACAAAGTGACCTTATAAGGGTTCCGTTTTTTCCTTATGAGGTACAGAACCCTAAAAAAGACAATTAAACAATACAAAGATCTCGCAAACTATATTCAAAAAAGTACTTACCCTTGTGTACGAAGAGAGAAGACTTAAAATCGTTGTAAAAAGCACAAGTGGATTATACGTAAATGTGAACACAAAACAACATACAAAAGTCAAACTGACCAAGCGGAAGCCTAGCAGTGTGACCAGATTTAGCAGAATTCTGCGGTTTTAGCAGAATTAGATCCCAAATTTAAGGTTTAGCAGATTGTGTCGCAGTTCTGAAAATAAGGAAATTTTTGGCGGAATCTTATAAACCTCCGCAGAATTGTAGCAGGATTTGACAATTAACTGTGTTTCAGTTGGTTAGTAGCGCTGAAAATATGCAGCGTGTGTCGTAAATAGTGGATAATCCTTTAACTGGGGGTAGCCCTCATGTCGAGTTTCAAGAAAATATCCTTTTTATGTCAGGGTTGCCAACACTGTGAAAATTGTGAATATTTATGTTTTTTTTTTCAAAAAAATCTTGCGCGACTAGTAATTGGGTCATGATTTTTACAAATAAAGGTTTTTAGTGTACTTTTTTTATTTTACTCGGAAATACTTGTACTATCTAATGAAATTATTATTTCAGGCATCATTTTTTCTAAACGAATATATATTTATTTGTTACTTTTTGTCAAGATTTAACAATTGATTGTGAAAAAAAAAAATGTACAGCACTAGAATTGCTCAGTATATGAATATGTTTGTTGCAATTCTACATGTGAAACAGGCAATTACAGAACAAAATATATGGTAAAGGCAGTACAAAGCTCGACAACTTTATATAAAACATTGACGCTGCAGAAAATATGAAGCTATAATTGGTTGATAAATATTTGAAATAATTAACTTGTCCTTTTTTCTTTTAAATCATCGTACGACTTATGACCTCATCGATTAGCAGAATTTTCAAAATTTTTTAGAAAACCAAATAGCAGATTTTAGCAGAATTTAGACGAGTAACTGGCATAATGTTCGATTTAAATCTGGTCACACTGAAGCCTAGCAAGTAGCAGTCCGTGTTCAATCGCGTTGAAGACAGTACGTCTCTGCTTTGTTTGAAATCGTAAAAAAAAAACGGTCTCTGCGAACTGTGCTGTGATTTTTTATAAATATGTCCGCGTGATTTATATTAAAATACGTGTAATTACTACAGACTATAAATCAGGTATGAATCGTTTTCGAAAAAAATAATAATTACATAGCTTTGCGAATTTTATTCGAAATACCTGAGAACATTGATCCCACTTGTGTTTAAATGGCAAACAGATTAGAACCGTGTACATATATGGTTTTTGTTTTAACAATTAAATGTATATATTTTTAATGGATTTTCCATAGAGGACGAGGTCCGCTATGTCATTTTTTCTTTTTTAATTAAATTTATCACAACAAGATGGCAAATCATGTTAATTCCAAAAATATGAATTATCTAGACTACAATAATGAAGTTTATGATATGAGCTCATTTCAAATGTGTCCGTATATTCAAAACTTCCTTTATCCACTTTTAAACGGTAAGATTTAACACGTATAAACGTAAACAAATATTATGCGGCGGTGGCGAGTGAATCAGTAAACACGATTTATTAATAGTGTCTCTGGATCATGTGTTGAGCTGTGAAGTGTGCACCGTGTCCTGGTAAAGCCGGCTGTTCACTGCATTATCGATGAAGGATTTGCATTCAAAACCGGTTTTCGAGATCCAAGCGTGAACAGCAATTACGTAAATAACATACCACCAAAGAGGTCCATTAATAAATTTGCATACAATTTTTTATCCATTCCTAAAATTGATTTTAAATTGCAGCCCCATAAATAAAATCGTGCTAAAAGCTTACGATAAGCTCTCTGAATCATCTGTATCAAATAAATTTGGAATGAATATAATTATAATTAGGCATCGTCATCGTTGTAAAATATCGGATGATAAAAATAGTGTAACAATTAATAAGATTTCGTTGATTGGATTGATTTTATTTGTGCAATAAATTCGATAAAGTAATGTCAATCTCACGACTATATCATACTACATGTATATTGCGACTGCGACACCACATTATTTGTGGCTTAAAATGAATACGACCGCAAGAGTATCGTTGCAGTCTGATTATCATATGATTGCATAGATCTTTCATATAATCTGCAATCTGACGATCTGTACCTAGGGTTAGATGCTGCAAAGGTATTCTAACTTTAAGTTCCAAGTCTTTTTACGACTAGATTTTTTTACTCTAAATAGATACATATAGATCGTATTTTTTTCTGAACCGAAAAAGTTAAAAAATACAAAAGTGCACAATTGTCAATAACGAACACAACGTTGTATTAAACAAGCATTAAAATAGTTTTTACTATTTAAAACATTAGAAAAAAAATTAGACAATGACCATTATATCCAAATACAAAATTTTATTTACTACATTTTACATTAATAAAAAAATTATAATAATCTAACAGGTTAGATGACTAAACACGAGTAGTTAGTATTTATGTAATCTTAAAACATTAAAAATATGTAATTTTTACAGGTATTACTATCTGACCATCAATGTCCAGTACCTATAATTTATCAGGGATGTGTAAATAGATTTCTCTAGTAACATTGAGATTGTAGTCCTGATAACGATCCGGCTTAGCTGACCCTTATCAACGCTACATTAGGGTATTCCACTATGTTTGAAAAAGTACTTCAAAATGTTGATTTTCTAATAAAAAGCCACAAAAAAAATGTATTTCGGCAAAATAAACACGCTTTCATGCCATAAAATTAAATTCAATTTTAAACCTTTTTTATTACCGCGAAAACGCTACAGCCATTTTGGTGACGTAATATGTGCAATAACAAAAGTGTTTGACGTATGTAAGAGAGTAACATAACCTACAATTACTATGACAGCCATCAACAAATTAGTAAAGAATGCATATTATTTCAGTTGGAACAAGATATGAAGAGTTATTATACGAAAGAACACAACTATTTCTGCTTGAAGTTAAAATTGATAGATATTAGATATGTACCGTAGCTGTTGACAGCACTGACAGAACTTTGTTATTGCCCATATGACGTCACACGGTGGCGGCTCGTGTTTTAGGTCACGTGATATACAGATTAAAATATACGACTTTTAATTTCAATATAATAAATCAATAATGTGCGTTTATGATTCCAAATCAGAATATTATGGTGTATTTCTATATAAATTTTAATTTTTATCAAATTTTATAATTTACTTTTCACTACGGAAAGTACCCTACTATCACACACTGACACCTGTGACATAAAGCCGGTTTCACCGGTCGTGGATAAATTTTATCCTGCACATAAGCTACGAATAGAATTTAACAGCAGAAGATAGAATACGCCATTAGGACCTACACATTACACATATACACATTCAACCGGTAACATCTCACTGTTTGGGTGTTTGGCATAGGCCTCTTTCTCCATTAGCACCTATGACATCTCAATTAAGAAACTACAACTTTTATATTCTCGATTGAGAATAGAAATATTTCATAAACATAGTTAAACTCGATGGTAAAAAGACTAATAATTATGGCATAAACTATTATGACGACGTTGAATACCGTCATGTGTCAAATAACGTTAAAACCACATCAAATATTGTACAGCAGATATTACACGCAAGATAAAGCAAAGAGACAGACTCAAACTCAGAAAATAATTGTCTTGGCTTCTATAATTGCTCTCATGATATCTTTTATAATTCGTTTTTTCTAAATATATCTAATTTACAAATTTCGGCCAGTTACAATTTTATGAAGAAAAATATAACAGTAAAAACTTCTTCAGTCCATTTTAAACAACATAATAATTTAATCGAAATGTTGGAGCTGTCATTTCGAATGATTTATTGCTGGTCGGTAATATAGAAACTACACGCCCGCTGGGTCTGAAAAGGCAATATCTAATGATTAACATTAACTACAGTCCTAATAATATTGAAAAAATAATATTACACTAAAAAAAACTATATAATTATGTAAATACATATAATAATACTTTTACTACACTATTGTTAATGAAGAAAAAAAGCATTTGTCCGGACGCCATCTTTTACTTCTGTTCCCTTTTTTTATTTTATTATTTTATTTATATGATGTCCGTACTTGTCCGCTTAGAATATTATATACATAATTGTATAAAAAAGTATTAATGTCATGAACAGCCTCCTTAGTGGACGGACAGGAGCGGTCGCGGCCGTCAGCCGGACCTTGTTTTTTTACTTTTTACTCAGTTACCTGTTCCCGAACGAGTCCGCTCAACGGCTGGTTAAGTTAACAAGTGCTTTACAGGGGTGTGAAACATTTCTCACGAAACCTTTTTTTATATATTGTTCGTACGATCAATCAAATTAGTATTCAGTACAGTAAGTAACAATTTAAAAAAAGCTTTAACTTGAAAATGAACACAAAAAGTAGCATTTAGAATAATGTACATAAGTAAATAAACTACACAAACATCTTTACTTTTATATTGAAAATAATATACGACTCAATGTCGTTTTATTAAAAAAAAATCATAAATTAAAAATATACCATATGTTAGAGAAATGGTAATAAAATAAAATTACAGCCTGAAGCCCGATCGATAGTAACTACCGTTGGTATTAGTTTCGCAAAACCGCACGGGGTCATTCGCTTGCAGCGTCCCTTATCGCAGGAAACTCGACGCATCGCAGATGTGACATTCAAAACCGCAATATCAATTTTTATTCAGTGATTCGGATTGATGGAACTGATGAAATGGACTTTTGTTTATAAAAATATTTTTATAAATAAATAAATAAATATCCTATAACATACACACATGGTCGTCTGTGCCTGGACAACAACAACAACAGCCGACTGTTATAGCTAAATATTTTTAGATAAATATACATAGACAAAATACTTAAATAAATATACAAATTCAACTATCACACACAGACTCAGGCGGGAATCGAACCCACAACCTGCGGAGAAGAAATCAGGGCTGGGCTAGTCAAATATATTAAGTGCCTGTTTGGAGACCAAAAGGAGAAGAGAAAAAATATACTTCTAAGTTCACACATTACACACATTTTTTTGCAAACTATTCGAAATCCGCATTTTTTGCAGACAGAAAGTGGTATACATAATTATATACCTATAGACGTATAATGTAGAGAATTTATAACTCAATATTCGGATTGTACCTCAATAGAAAAACAAACATGAGGCAATACAATGCACATAGATCATGGAGACAAACTGATAACCAAATACGTCACTTCCGGGCTCAAAATAACACCTGAACAAATACATCTATAACCAGGATTATGGTATCCAAACGTAATTCATAATTGCGCAAGTATACTATAAATATCTATAAAGATGTAAATCATGCAATTTTGAGTAAAAAAATTCAATACGATGATTGATGAAGATTTTTTCATTCATCTAAAATATTAGATGAATTAGAAAAATCGATAATTATAAAATAGTTTGAATTTAGGTGAGACAGAACATACGTTTTGTCTTTTATTGCAAATAAAAAGTTCTTATAATCTAAATATTTGTGTAAATAAATAACAGATTAATATATAGTTATTAAGGATGCTAACTTTAACTCAAACTTTGCTGTCAGTTCTTCCTTTAAATATATTACTATATTAGTGAGATTTAAAAATTACACCAAGGAGAAACTGGAAGACTCAAATACATTACATATTATGACGTAAAACGTGAAATTTACCTTATATGTCATTAATCATAACCAGTAGTTCCTAACATTTTGGAACCATTGCAAGTGTTAAGGTCTTTGGTCTTAATAGCTTAATACCTATATTCAATCATTAAGCTAGGTGACCTGAATCAAACTTAAAGAAAATAACCTGTAAACGTCCCATTGCTCGCGAAATCCTGCTTTACGTTCAGAAGAAAATTTGGGGCTTACGGAAGTACAATTATCTGCCCCAAGTTGGAATCGAATGCGCATAAACCGGTGTTAAGGCACCTACTACACCAGAAAGGAACGATTAGATAGGTACCTAATAATAAAACTACAAAATGTTACATAAAGGTAAGAGACTCCAGTATAAAGATCGTTAATTTTTCCTAAAATGTAGGTACAATTATTTACACGTTACATTGTAAATTTTGTAAGGTTTGTCGAAATTTATATATTTTCTGATTTTTTAAAAAAAATCCATAGAAATTGTTTTAAATGTGTAATTTTTTCGAGGCAGTATATTTATTGAAATATACAGATGTATACATTAATGTTTTTCAGATGTTAAGTATCGACAACCCTGATAATTTGCTGGAAAAAAATATTATCAGTGCTTGCGCTAATTATAGGTTATCTGCACGAACTGTTACAGACTTACAGATAGTAAATTATTAATAAAATGACGAAGTTATGTGAATAGATACAGCATAGTGTGTTACATATTTATATGAGTTGTTAGAATGTTTAGAGATAGATGCATTGACGAATTTTTTTTTTGTTAGTAGTAGTAAGTTTGCAAACAGTTTGCGTAATAACTTTTCCCTATACTTTGTTAACTATAATATTTATAAATGACTAGCTTCTGCGAGCGACTTCGTCCGCGTGGAATAGGATCAATTATGTCATACATCATTTGTGCGACACTTTAACCGTTTATGCTGCGGAACTTGCGGAAGCTCTCAAAAAGAAAAAAAACTCGATTTTGAAACATTCTTCATTTTTGCTACGCTCCTATTGGTCTTTGCGTGATGATATATAGCCTACAGCCGTCCTCGATAAATGGGCTATCTAACACTGAAAGAATTTTTCAAATCGGACCAGTAGATCCTGAGATTAGCGCTTTCGAACAAACAAACAAATAAACAAACAAACTCTTCAGCTTTATAATATTAGTATAGATAAACTTGAGGGTCGCTAATATTTTGTCTTATAAGCATAAATAATTATTAGACTCATCCTATTTAAGTTTTTTTTTTTAATTTTATTGGTGTCCAATGTCCAATAATAATAAAATAAAATTAATCTACACTGAACATGTTCTAAAAACCATCAGATTTTATCAGTGTAGCCAACCATTTAAGACAATAATCTACACTGACACAAAGTGTTAAATTATAAAAAAATAAAAACAAGTATTGAAGAACTAAAAACGCACATACGTCGGAAAATACAAAATCGAAAAACGACAAAATAGTTTAAAACCCCTGACTCCGTATTTGTGTGACTGTTTTTTTTTTTTTCGTTAACACCTTTTGTTAGCATAATTCGACATCGGGAGCGAGAAAAAAAAAGTATTAGACATTACTTTTGACAGGGGTTATTTAATGAAGTTGTCGGGTTTTTTACGTGTAGACGTTCTCACGACTACTTCTTTTGTAGCAGCACGTCGCAACGGGCCCAATCAATTATGTTAACTGTGATAATTTCGTTTTTTTTTTCTCCCCGAACGTCATCTGACTATTTGTATGGTCAACAAACATATTATACGCCAGTTACACGCTTATTATTCAGTTTACCTTCCTGTTAATGTTGTGTTAAAATTGACGTTTGGTATAAAAAAAAGTATTTTTTTAAATAGTAAAGATTGTTTTGAAATTATACTTTTATTGTTTAGTGTAATTTGAGGCGGTAAGACGGCGCACAGTGGGAGGAAACGATCAAAACTACGTGCGAGGCAGTAAATCTAATCCAAATGAAATATTTTTTTTTTATTATACTCGTAATTATGTCTGCTTTCTTGTATCACTGCGGAAATTCACTTTTTAGGGGTAGAAACCACCCCTATTAACCCCTAAGCAGGCTAAACCACCAGATTCTAGGTAAAACGAGTTCGATCAAGTACATATTTATAACCTCAACCCCGATTCACCTAATTCCCACATACCCTTACAACCTCGTAAACTACCCCTAACAACCCCCAAACAGGCTAACACACCTAGCTCGCGAATGTAATCAACTACTTTTCTGTTAATAAATTGAGATTTCAACTACAGATAGGCTAACCCACCCTAACCCTCACATACTTCGTTTCCACATACCCTTACAATCTCATAAACCACCCCTAACAACCCCTAAGTACGCTAACACACCTAGCTCTGGATAGAGCGAGTTTAATCAAATCTTTTCTGTAAGAAAAATGAGAAAATTTAAGGGTTGATAGGGGTGGTTTCTACGCCTAAAAAGTGAATTTCCGCAGTGCTACAAGAAAGCAGACATAATTACGAGTATTGTAAAAAAAATTATTTCATTTGGATTATGTAGATTTACAACCTCGCACGTAGTTTTGATCGTTTCCTCCCACTGTGCGGCGCCTTCAGTCGCTAAACGCAACACCCCGGATGGAAACAATTACTCATTTTATTCACCTTTATAATCGGTACAGAATTATTGATAAGCCGTAGTTTGTAAAATAATATATTCCACTGAACTGTGATCGCTGGTTTTTCGTAGAGTACCTATGTTACTCCTAATAAACTTAAAAACTGTCTAATTTTGCGAATAATACCTATTTGACTCTTCGCATATTTTACATTTAGATTTGCCAAAAAGAAAGTCTATCATTTTTCCTATGTACTCGGAACTGCCGGTCTAAACTAAAAGGACGCAGCTTAATTCTGCATTATAGTTGCTACTCAAAGTCGAGCTTGCCGACAACCTGATACAACCTTCAGAGAACACAAACAAACTTCAATCACAGACAAAAACCTGTGTGGTTTTATGAAACCACGGTAAAAGTGAAACTTTTTTTCACATTATAGACATTTAAGTAAAATTTTTTGGAATAATATTCCATTAAGGGTACAAAATCGCTTTATCAATCTTACCGCGCGGCCGACCGTCGCGCGACATGCAACACACAGACGAAAAAGTTTGAGACAATGTAATAAAAGTTTCACTTTAATAAAGTCCGCAGGAATTGTAGTGCAATCCAAATGTAATTTTGTATTCTTCGAATTTTCGATAGAAATGCGTCGAATCAAATAAGCACAATTCTTTTTTACGAATATTAGAATAAATGTATATCACTACATAGTTCTAAAAGAAAACACACAAGTGGAGGTCCACACAGTCAGAATTTCAGAAATGTTTTCAGTAAAAGGTTTCTTTGATTCTACTTAGTGAGAAATCACCGAAACATCAGATTGCGTCGCAGAAAATTTGTAAGATTTAAACGTTAGATTGCATACACTGTCTGTAGTTTTATAACGTGGTTGTCAAGATGCTTCCATACAGTAAAAAGTTTTCTAACAAAATTACCATTTTTTTTTTGTTTTTTTTTTTACGCAGGGGGACATTTTCAAAAAGTTATGCCCGGCTCTTGGGGTAGAACCGGGTTATGGGTTAACAAAATTACAAAGATTGAGTCCACACAGACAGAAAAGCTGAAGCCAAAATGTTTTGGTGTCAGCTTGCCGAACCGGAAACTTTCTGTTTCTGTTAGAAATTCTCTAAATATATGATTTACAAGTTCCGCGTAATCCGACGATATAGGTACCTTTTTGGCTACTTTTACATAAGAAGCCTTATGTACGCGGTCTGCGGGTTAACAAAACCCACAAATACATATTATGTATTAATTAAAACGCTTTATGTGTCAGATGCGATGGCGACGGCGTACATCCATTTGCGTAATAATCACATATTGTTATGTACTAAAAACATATGGACTCTACATATTTATTGTAGAGTCTAGTAGTAGTTAGTGGTGGTACATTTATTTGAACACCAGGACTCGCAGTATTAGCTACCTGCGTAGCTTCTGATCTCAACTCATATCATCATCATCATGTTACTACGCAAACAATTTAGTATTGACATAATTATTTCTCTCATCTCTAGCAACTGATATTTGTTCATACAATACCTATACTATGATACAATTTGACGCATTTGAAATTGTTACAGGAATAAAATAATTAGTAAGAAGTAAGTAAAAAAACGATGTGTTGGCGCAACGGTCACAGCACTGGTTTGTGGCTGTTGTGCTGGCCGTTGCGGTTTCGATGCCCGCACATGACAAACATTTGTATTGGCCATACAGACGTTTGCCGTGGTCTAGGTGTTTGTGCAGTCCTTGTGTGTCTTCCCACCGTGCCTCGGAGAGCACGTTTAGCCATCGGTCCCGGACCCCGGTACACCTGAGTGTACATGTTAACAATTAACCGGGCGATCATAGCGATCGTTACTCATAGTAGGGAATATATCGGCGAACCCGCGTTGGAGCAGCGTGGTGGATTAAGCTCTTATCTATATTAGGATATTACAGACAGAAGCGAAGTAAAAAAACTGTATGTGTCAGCTTCGACGCGCGACTTGAGTTTACTCCTTATGAATAATTTTATCGTAACGTTTAAAAATTAGCATGTTCTATTAAATTATTCAAAACATAATTAGTTAAAACTCTAAAATCAAAACGTAAACTGACGTTTTCTACTCGTATCGGTACACTAATTGCTGGTATACTATAATACCTATATCTTGCTATAACTCTAAAAGCGCTGTAAATCGTCACTCCCAACGTAAGCTCCAGCATCACTACTCTTTGCTTGTTCTTGTTGTTTCATACGACCTCACTCCTCATATTATTTTCTTACCGTGCGCCTTTTCGATCTTCTTAAGGAGTAAACTCTGAATATATTGTAGGTGATGATGTGGCCGTCGGCGTCACTCGCGGCGCGCGTGTGCGCGGGCGTGGCGCTGGCGATGTCGCTCACCCTCGGCTCCGGCCGGCGGGACTACATGGACCCCGACCGGCAGAACTCGGACATATCGCTCTGGATAGACGAGCGGCAAGTTAGAATGTTTAGTGGTGAGTTGCCTTTCTAATATTATATACTAGCTTCAGCGCGCGACTTCGTCCCCGTGGTATAAGACCAATTCTGTCGTACATGATTTGTGCGAAACTTTAACCGTTTACGCAGCGGAAGCTCTCAAAAGGAAAATAAAACCCCATTTTGAAACATTTATCCTTGGTGCAGCGCTCCTATTGGTCTTAGCGTGATGATATATAGCCTATAGCCTTTCTAGATAAATGGGCTATCTAACACTGAAAGAATTTTTCAAATCGGACCAGTAGATCCTGAGATTAGCGCGTTCAAACAAACAAACAAACTCTTCAGCTTTATTATATTAGTATAGATTATAATATCGGTTAAGATTTTCCCACCCAACGACTAATATAAAACTAGTATTCTGAGAACGTAGGTACGTATATACAATGCAGGCACAGACGCATCGACGACGATGAACATCTGTAAATCTAAAAACACATACCTACACAAACGGCTCAGCCACGAAGAACATCTGCATACAAAGATTTGTCCTTATGGGATCAAAACTGTGACAGCTAGTTGTTTTTTTTTTTTAGTTTGCGCAAATTTTCCTTATGATAGTCTTGATTAGGAGGTCAAAATACGTTATTATACCAAATTTCAGTTCAATCGGCGGTAAGAGCTTTTCGGAAGTTTATCCGTCATTTGCACCTAAGGTGGCCAGACATTTACCGATTAAAGATTTCTATGTTGTTTCAATTTTTAAACTTATTCTGAATGAAAATTTACAAAAATTAGTTACCTACATAGCTAAGTCAACATATAATTTTTAACAGTATTGTGCCAGGTTACTTTATTAGGTATATGAAATTCTTTGTATGTTTACAAATAGAATACCTAACTTTTTTATCATCAACTTTTTTGTCACACGCTCTTTTATTATTTACATACAACATAATTAGTCTGTTACAATATATCATATTGTTGTTATGAATAACAACATACAATTATAGATAACAACAATTTGTTCATGACCCGAAGATAATTATGTAAGATGTACGCAGCTGATTCTGACCTCGTAAGTCGTACGTACATAATTATGTTCCTATCGTCTTGCACATCGGTCCAAAACCAATTTTGGGCAGGCTCGTACTTTTCCAATAATGTTTTTTTTTAAATATATAACAAGGTCGGCAAACAAGCGTCCAGCTCACCTAATGGAAAGCGATTACCGTAGCTTATACTAGACGTCTGAAACACCAGAAGCATCGCAAGCGCGTTGTCGACTCTATCGGCAATTCCCCCAGGAGCTCTGCTGCGCAATTCTCTAAGCGCAAACATCGTTACAGCCTAGATGGCAGCGGCTGTTACAGCGATGAGGGCTCTATGGGTATTCCCTAAGATTAGTTTCTACGCTGTTCGACACTAGCGCCGCGTGGCTGTAGACGGCGTGACTTGAAAACAAATATTTGTATGTTTTAATATGAAATCGGTATTCTCCAAGCAAAACAGCCACAAACTTCGACCACAGCCTCGGCGTACGCTTACAACTTTTAGTGTCAAACGAAAAGCTACTATTTCGTGGCTGTAGCCAAGGATTTTCAGTCCAATTTACATTGTGTTTAGTTTCTTTTAGTGATATTTTAAGTTGGATTACTCTATAAAAATGTAAGTATTTAGTACCTACCTAATGTTTCTTTAAAATATATTTAGAATGCGAAACAAATGAATCAGTAATTTAAAGAATTAAAGGTACATATTTATACTTAATAATTGTTTTTTTTTTTGCGAAAACAGGGCCGCAAGAGTGTTGTGTATGTTGTACCTTCTAGAAGAAGCTAAAAGGCTAGACGATTTACACAAAAGACGTCAAAGTCGCAGTATACGTAACCTTTATCGATTAACATCAGACAGAGATTACATACGCAATTACAGACTCACCAGGGATCTTATAGGAATATTGGAAGACGATCTCATGCCTTTTTTGCCTCAACAAGTACGGCGTGGTGGGCTCAGTCATCACACTAAGGTGATAAAACCGAAACTACCTTAATTCACTACTTATTAATTGATCTTTGTAGTTTAATAAACAATCCAGTGCAGTATCTACTATATTTTATCTTTTGTGTTACAACTTACACCTAGTTTGCACTGGGTTTATGTAGTATAAGCACTATAAGTATGTACATAATTATATTAAGAGTTATCCAATAACTATGTTAAGCGAAGTTAGTTATTTATTAGTATATTATGTAATACACCTACATTTAAAAATATTACTATGTATTTATATAATATTGATAATTTATAGTGAAACCTTGTTTTTCTATTACTAATCTATTATTATCTACGAATACATTAAATGACAATAACTTTATTTCTTCCAGATTCTATGCACCCTATCTTTTTTGGCCACTGGAAGCTACCAGAACATAGTTGGCAAATCAATTTTTAATTATGTATCACAGCCATCTGCAAGCCGAGCTATTCATACAATAGTTAATGCACTGAATCATCCTGACATAATTAAAAAGTATATAAGATTTCCACAAAATCTTAATGAAAGAGAAACCCTGAAACAAAGGTTCTTAAAGTAAATATATTGAAGTCCTCCGTGTCAACACTTTAGCTCTTTGACTCTATCTTTTGTTGCAGATTTTTTGACAAATTTAAAATTCCTGGTGTAATCGGCTGTGTTGATGGTACTTTGGTGGCCATGATTCGGCCCAAAATACAAGAAGAAAGATATTACTGCAGAAAAGGCTACCATGCTAGAAATGTTTTAATTGTGAGTCTTGTACTATAGAATATAAACACCCATTGGTTTAATAAAAGACAAAAATGCATTACCTATAAATAATAATAATCAATAATTATCCGCCAACCTGCATTGGAGCAGCGTGGTGGATTAAGCTCCGATCCTTCTCCTACATGGGGAAGAGGCCTATGCCCAACAGTGGGATATTACAGGCTGAATCGTGATCGTGATCGTGAATAATAATCAAGTTATCTTGAAAACTGATTTTCCTTGATTTATTAAAATGGGTTTAGTCAGTTTGGTCTGTGCTTATGAGAATAGAGATTATATATTATAATTATTATGTATAGAGATTAGTCATTAATCATTTCATAATTTTGATTTAATGATAATAATGAATATTTTTACTACTAACTATAATATAATGGTGTTTGCATTGCAGATAAATGACTGTGATCTGAATATATTGCATGTGGACGCTACATTTGGAGGTGCTACACATGACAGCTTCATTTTTAGGGTTCCGTACCTCAAAAGGTAAAAACGGAACCCTTATAGGATCACTTTGTTGTCCGTCTGTCTGTCAAGACCCTTTTTCTCAGAAACGCGTGGAGGCATCAAGCTGAAATTTATATTAAATACTCAAATCTGCTGCCTCTTAAAGCTGTGAATAAATGAAACTTCTAAGTCAAGGCAATCAAAAGATACAGCCGTTTATGCTGCAAATTTTCGACACTCTCAAGGGAATCAAAACCTACAGGGTACTTCCCGTGAACTAAGAATCTTGAAATTTGGTACGAAGCAACTTCTTATAGCACAAATACAGGAAAAATTGCGAAAAGTGTAAATTTTTAGTTACTATATATATAAAAAAATATTTTAATAATTTTACACTTAATACCACTTTTCTCATAAACGCGTAAAAGTATTAAATTGAAATTTATATCAAATACTCAAGTCTATAATACCTTTAAGCTGTAACAAAATCAAACTTCTATGTCAACGGTATCAAAAGAAAAACCAAGTTAAGTCGCATATTTTCATCGAAAATAGTCCCAAAGGAATCAAAACCTACAGGGTACTTCCCGTGAAGTCAGAATCTTGAAATTTGGTACGAAGCAACGTCTTATAGCACAGATACAGGAAAAATTGCGAAAAGTGTAAATTTTTAGTTACTACATATAAAAAAAAATATTTTAATAATTTTACACTTAATACCACTTTTCTCATGAACGCGTAAAAGTATTAAATTAAAATTCATATCAAATACTCAGGTCTATAATACCTTTAAGCTGTAACAAAATCAAACTTCTATGTCAACGATATCAAAAGAAAAACCAATTTAAGCCGCATATTTTCATCGAAAATAGTCGCAAAGGAATCAAAACCTACAGGGTACTTCCCGTGAAGTCAGAATCTTGAAATTTGGTACAAAGCAACGTTTTATAGCACAGATACAGGAAAAATTGCGAAAAGTGTAAATTTTTAGTTACTACATATAAAAAAAAATATTTTAATAATTTTACACTTAATACCACTTTTCTCTTGAACGCGTAAAAGTATTAAATTGAAATTCATATCAAATACTCACGTCTATAATAACTTTAAGCTGTAACAAAATCAAACTTCTATGTCCATATATCAAAAGAAACAGCAATTTAAACCGCATATATTGAAACTAGCAAACAACTGACAAGGGAATAAAAATCTAAAGAATACTTCCCGTCGACCTATAATCTTCAGGTATGAAGCAACGTCTTATAGCACAGATACAGGAAAAATTACGAAAACCTTAAATGTATAGTTAGATCGCAACCACAGAAATAGTATGTGTAATGTTGTTTATTTCTGCTTTGTTTTTCAATTATAAAACTTTGCAAAGTAATATTTATTTACTAACTCTTTTTGCACACCAATACACAAAAGAACAATACATAGAATTTATAACAATAAACTTGCATCAATTGCAACAGGCGGCCTTATCGCTAACACAGCGGTCTCTTCCAGGCAACCTTTGGGCAGAGGACTTGCATATAAACTAGGGGAAGGGCGCAAAATTTTGTAAAAAAAGGAACAATATAAAATAAAAATCAGATATAAATAAATAACTATATAACAATAGATGCTATATTTAATGACACATATGTACATAATTATAAGTTTACTCATATGTATACACAAATATATAAATACATACATACCTACATACGTATATACACTAAGTATAAGCAAATTGATAGATTAAGACGAATGACATAACAACATAACGTAACTTCATGAAAAATAATAAATAATAAAATAAAGTTGCTTAACATAATTTAATATGATAAGTACATTTCCTTAACAAGTTTTTCAAATGTCATTAAAGATTGAGCGCGTTAGACAGTGGCAATAAGTTCCAAAGACGATAAGCTTCAATAGTGAAAGATTTAGAATAAAACGAAGACGAATGTGAAGGTATCTTCAAAGTTAGGCTATCATTTAAGCGAAGAGGTACATATTATATATTTATCTTTAACGCCAGCGTTGATTCTAGACCAGAATGAAGAAAGTTCTTCAATAAGTATTCGTAGCCGGCGACCATGCAAGTAACTATGAAACCAGTCAGACACCTTAGGAGATATGTTAAGAGAACCAAGTATAGCTAGTAGTAAGTCAAAATCAACAGTATTGAAATGATTAATGAAATCAAGTAATATTAACACTGTAATGAGAATTCTAGACATTAAAAAATATATATGTCTAAAGAATAGTAGACAATAATAAAAATAAATTTAGGAAAACATGTTTTATACAAACTTGAAAACAGGTACAAAGGTCAAAAAGGCTCGAATTAAATTACAAAATAAATGTTACATCATCTGTGGGACTATTTAAATAAATAATAAATAAATATCTACTATATATAATATGGTTCAAATTTAATACTTGATAGTAATAAAGTATTTTTGAACCAGATTTCTAAATAGTGACTAAAAAATTTGTAAATAAATAACTTCGATAAAAGAACTTTCCTACCAAGAGACAGGTCAAGGAAAAAAGGGAGACCAATTAAAAGGTGGAGAGATATCTTCAACCAGATAATTATGTGGACCGCTGTGTATACAGAAAGCACGGGAAAGGGATACATGGAAATGTTTAGGAGAGGCTTACGCCGCAGAGGCGACTATTACTATTACCAATATTAATTAAGTGATGTTATAAACATGTAGACGAGTTAATTATACTAGTATAGAATAAATATATACATAGGTTAATATACATAAATATGTTTAAACTAAGAATAGGTACTTACGCTAGTATTAATTGAAATTTTAATAGTAATAGAAATAAAGGCGATTTTTATTTTATTTATTTATTTTATTTTATATAAATTAAAGGATTAATGAAAAGATAAAGATACCTTTGTCTTAAATTTATGCTCCTCCAACTTTCCATATTGTAATGTTACGGATTTCATTTAGCAGCAAAATACCATAACTTTTACTTATATCATCATCATCATCATTTCAGCCTATCGCAGTCCACTGCTGGACATAGGCCTACACAAGTTCGCGCCAAAAATGACGTGAACTCATGTGTTTTGCCCATAGTCACCACGCTGGGCAGGCGGGTTGGTGACCGCAGGACTGGCTTTACTTATATACCTGCAGGTTTGTACGGAACCCTCGGTGCGCGAGTCCGACTCGCACTTGACCGGTTTTTTTTTTAATAATACTGTCATAAAGCATCACCTGGAGCAACTAAACAATGCAGGAGAGACAGCATATTTGTTAGGTATGAAAAAAAATACATTGTTTACAGTTGACATTTAATAGTGGAAGGGCAGTTGGTTTTACAATATAATATCAATTGTTTACAGGTGATTCTGCTTATGGACAGAGATCCTACTTGATGACCCCATGT
This sequence comes from Melitaea athalia, assembly GCA_905220545.2. NCBI lineage: Eukaryota > Metazoa > Arthropoda > Insecta > Lepidoptera > Nymphalidae > Melitaea > Melitaea athalia. Next base: position 2,905,418 of record HG992178.1, on the reverse strand, counting down.
GCCAATCCTGAGCCTGGTTCTCCAGAGGAGCATTACAATACACTGCATGGTACAGCAAGGAATAGTGTCGAAAGGACAATCGGGATTTTAAAGAGCAGATTTAGATGTCTTCTGGTTCATAGAGTTTTACACTATGATCCAGAAATGGTATCTAAAATCGTTATTGCTTGCTGTGTCTTGCATAATATTTGTAATCGCGCTGGATTACCAGTATTAGAGTTGCCACATAATTTGCAAGAAGAAGAAATTCGAGCAAATGAAGTGCTGCAAAATGAGGGTCATCAAGTAGAGCCGGCATATCAAGGCGCCCTAGAACTTGGTCGGGCTACCCGCCGGCAACTTATAAATATTTTATGGCGTGGGAGGTAATAAATAATAATAATGTAAATTGCTTAATGTATGCACCGAACAATTTTTATTTTTCTAGTTATATTTTTTTTACATATTATGTCATAGTTGTTAGTAATACATAGTTGAATACTTATAATTATTTAATTTTAACATTGTAATATTAGAGTACAAAATTAAATCATAGTTAATCATGTCATAGTTGTTAGTAATACATAGTTGAATACTTATAATTATTTAATTTTAACATTGTAATATTAGAGTACAAAATTAAATCATAGTTAATCATGTCATAGTTGTTAGTAATACATAGTTGAATACTTATAATTATTTAATTTTAACATTGTAATATTAGAGTCCAAAATTAAATCATAGTTAATCATGTCATAGTTGTTAGTAATACATAGTTGGATACTTATAATTATTTAATTTTAACATTGTAATATTAGAGTACAAAATTAAATCATAGTTAATCATCATATAAATAAAAATAAATAATAAACAAATATCTATTATTTTATTTTGTATCAACATAACTTGAAATAAAAATAATATGAAAATAAAATTCTATTATTAACTAACCACAACAAAAATCAACTTAAATTTCATTCTACACGTTAGAGCTAGATATCAGGAGCTCTAACATGTAGAATTGCTGTAAGTGCTTGCTGTGTGACGTCGCGTATAACGTCACCGAGGCGGTCTATTGCTGCTGCCATTATGATGGGACCCTGCGCATCAGCCTCCCGCGCCCGCGCTAAGGCCTCCTGCGACCGAGCTGAGGTAAGCTCTGCCTCAACACGTTGCTCTTCGATGGCAATAAACCTTTCGATAAGGCTTGCCATCTCCGAGCGACGCTGTGACGGGGGTGACCGTTGCAGGAGACGTCGGCGTCTCGCAGAGACCCCTCCGCGAGGTGACGTCAGTGCTGTGCGGCGGCGTTGCTGCGAGCTAGAGGCGGGTCTTTGCGTCCGTGGCGGCACGGATGAGCCCCTGCGCTGGCTCGGGGAATCAAAACAAATGCGCCTTCGTGCACCACCGACGCCATCGCTTGGTCCAATTGATGGCATTTCCCCTGCCACTACAACATTTCTCTCACTTTCAGAGGGAGATACCTGTAAATAAATAAAAAATACTGTTGAATATTGTGTTAATTTCATAGATTAATATAATATTAAATATCATTATAACCCTCTGCCTAATAAACATGGGTAAATTTACCATTTCAACTTCATCTTGTATCCGTCGTACACCTTCAGACTCATCTGGTGGAGTAGAAATCGTTGGTGTCTGAAGATTTTCTGCTACTGTGTCTACCACAACAACAGCTGCAGGTTCATCCTAAAAATCCATCATGTTTTTAATACCCGAATACATTGAGTAGGCAGTTAAATATCTAAAACTATTATTGACTTATATTTTACATAAGAGGCAGTGAATAAGTTTTTTTTAAAGTAATCGAGGACCTTCTACAAATGTAAAAATGTTGGTTATTACAGATCCTGATGGAACAGGAACTTCCTAAAAACATAATTTTAGACACTGCTGGTATTGTAGATTAAATTTTATGTTATTAATTATTAATTTAAATAAAATAAAAATATTACTCTCACATGAAACTGCCGCAAGATGCTTTCTGAGTGACTGCTAGTCTCAGAGCCTAGAGGGGGCTGAACAGCATTGCCTTTGCCTTGTTCCTAGAAACAAATAATAAAAATAAAATTATTTCTTGCAATAAATTTTTATAATTAATAAACAATGGAAGCTGATGTTGTAAAAGCTTAAATTTTGTTTATCAATACTTATGTCTTATATACATACAGGAAATGGATTGATTGCTAAATTCCTATCACCAGTAGCAAAACTCAGACCACCAGAAATGTTCAGTATTCTCTTCTCCAGATCTGATAGGTCCACCACATCTACGTCGACCCCACCACCTGTCCTCTGCATAGCAGTCTCCGCAATATTTGCCTTCCTTTTTGTGGCAGCTTTTTTATCTTTCCAGTACTATAAAGATAATCACGTAGAAAGTTGACATTTACATATCTAAACAAACTTAAACATTATGGGTATTATTGGACTAACACTACTATTAATTAATTACATACCTTAGCCCACTGCTTCCAATCTTTTATACACCCGTTGCCAACACTGTTTAACACCGTAGCTATTTCAGTCCAGCCATTTTGTGTACGGGTCCTAGCATTAGCTGTACGGGCATGTCCAGTGGCAAGGTCTGATCTCACTTCCATGAACTCAATCAATTTCTCCAATTGTACCGAGGACGGTCCAGCGTTACGAGCCACTGCAAGCGTTTAGATTATAAACCAACTTACATTAGAAAAAAAAACGTACGAGAAATATATGTGATAATAAAATAATACTTACTTGTTCAATTTAAATATTTTATGTTTAATAAGCGATTCACAACAAGTTAAAACAGTAGAAGTTTAGGTAATACTGATTTACTGAACACATTATTTCACATGTTCCCAAGTTTCACAAAATATTTTAAGTGGTTTTCGTGGGTCGCTCGAATCGACCCCATCATGGGCTGGAAACTTAGAACATCGGCCACAGTAAAAAATTAGCAGTGTCATCTATTATTCGTGCCCCGAAACTGTTGCTTAAATTTATTAGCGACTACCAAGTTCTATCAATAGATGTCGCTACGTTGGCACTCGTCAATTCAGCAATCCAGTACACGCATACCAATTAAATTTGCATACAAAAATAACTATTTACCTATACTTAAAAAAAAGCATAATGTCACATAAAAAATTATCCTGTTTTTTTGCTTTAAGTAACAAATTAAATATTTGAATCGGTATAAATTTATATCGAAACAGCACGTAAAATATATATAATTTAATTAAATGTATGAATTGGATCATTTTTTCGTGGTTGGTATTTTAAACTTGTTTGTTGTCAAGAATTGAAAAAATATACAAATTCAGACTAGGCTGTATGGATTATAGTCTTTTGCCTTTTCCTATTGGGGATAAATTTTAAAACAACAACATTGTTTGTTGTCAAATCAAGTCAAAATAAAATAGACATTTTAAAATTTAAACTTGTTTGTATTTTAAATTTTATATTTTTATCATTGATGATTGAAAGGTTGTGAATATTAATTATCCAAAGTTTTTGTCGTGTTTAGTGTTATTTTGTGATATTGACACTATTTTGAATAAGCAGTGAAAAGAACGCTTTAATTTGTATTAAACTAAGGTTAAACTGATTTTTCATCTTGTGAAACGGACGCTTTGATTAGGTATATTAAATAAACAACTAGTTTTTAAGTGTGATAAGGACGCTTTTATTATAAAGTACTAGTTTAAAATTGCGATAAGGACGTTAGTTTAGTGATAAAATCTCTAACATTTAAGTTGTGGTAATTGTACAGTGTTTTTAAGCAATAAAGTTAAAAAATAACATTTTCTTTTATTTATTTATCATTTAGAACGATAATTATTACCCCTACTAGAGTAATAGTAGTATATTACTTACTAGTAGTAAGTAATATACTTTAGAATCAATTAAAATATATTTATAAGATATCATTAGGGACGGTTAGTATAGGGGCACGATTTACAGATGGCGTTAATGTCGTGTTGGCAAAAATAATCGTAGAGAGGGCTCTCTATTTCAGTTATATTACTATTCTCTATGGACCCCATATCCAATTTAAAGTATACAAGTGGGGCACTTGAATTTCTAACATTCGATTTCATTTTTTTCATTTCTTACGAGTTTAAGATTAATGTCTTCCACGTGGTTTGATGCTTTAGTTTGATAGTTTCTATGTTTTGTAATTTTGTTTACAAAATTACGAATAATGACAACTAAATATTTTAGATTTGATTTTGACGTCGAGCTAACTTTTTTTTTTTTTAATAAGTGTCATTTTAATATGCAAAGACCACATTTACTAGAAACATTTTTACCTGTTTGTCGGTAATTTGGTATTATTTTTAAACAAATACAGTCAAGTCATTCATAAATATAACTTTATATTCAAAAGTGCTAATAGCATAATTGTTATCACAAAGAAACAGCCAATATTTACGAGATAAAAATATATCGATAGTGCAAATACGGCTGCGCCCATCCCTCAAAAACAGCCTTGCGAACAGCCGTGCGCTCACGCAGCCGAGAGATCGTCGGCGAGATAAAAGAGCTTAGAGAATACGAAAAATAACGCCTTGACAACAGCGAACGATGCTACGGCTGTGACATCCGTGATCACAGCGACGAGTACAGCCTCAACACGTCGCTTAGAGAATTGCCTAGCTGGTAACCTTACTCACCAAAAGGAACACAACATTACACTGCTTGAAAGCAGTATTATTTAGCTGTGATCTTCTGTAAGGTTGAGGTACTACCCCAGTCGGGCTGCTCCGTATTTTGAGCAGGAAATTTCCTTTTGTACCCTACCTCGGTTAGCTTATAATTTTATTATTTACTTAATTGTACGTAGTTGATGTGACGCTACCACTAGTATGAAATGTAGTTTCTCCTGAGAAGAATCGGCAAGCAACTCAGTAGTTACGAGTGTAGTAATCGTCAATGACATACCCGTCTGACCAGGAAAAAATTAATGTTTGAACAAATATAAGTACCTGCCGTGAGTGGGAATTAAATACGCGATCATAAAAGTTGAGCAACATAATTACAAAATACTTGTCAATGTCATAACATAGCCTTCCTCGATAAATATCTAACACTGAAAGGATTTTTCAAATCGGACCAGTAGTTTCTGAGATTAGCGCGTTCAAACAAACAACCTCTTCAGCTTTATACCTACTATTAGAATAGAATTTTTATAAAATTAATATTTTAAAAATTTATAAATTTCAGGTATATCAATGCAAGTATTTGCAATACTAAACGGGAATATATCACCATACATACTTGAACCCAACTTCTCGCACAAACTGCCCGTGATACCCTCAGAGGTCGGCTACGTGAATTTCACTTGGCGTTCGAAGAAGCGGTACTTCTACAACTTCGACACACTCACGTCGTCTGACCCTAAGGTCTTGAAACCGCCCTACCTGTCCATCAAAACGCAGGGCCGGGTGCCTAAAGCCTCTAAAGGTAAATTTTTTGACTTATTTTTTTAAGTTATACTTCTTTTGGCGCGTTAGGGAAAATGATGAGTGTAAATTTTTACGATGCGCGCGCACACCGTCACAAAAAACCGACACCCTTAAGTTAGCTAGTCAACGAAGAAGAAGTTAGCAACGTGAAGTTAGCTAGCCAATAAAGTATAACTTCTTACGTATAACTGCGTACATATTAAGTACACAAGCACTTTTTTTTAAATAAAACAACTAAATAATAAATTAATGGTCGTAAATAATGACAACTAGGTATTTGACTGTGATCTTTTTATCTAATGTAAATTTTAACCTTACATAAGCTAAAATTTTAAGTATTTTCCTTACGAACGGATTTTCCGATGTTTACCTATATAATTATGTAAGTTTTTCTTAATATGGTTTCAAACTGTAGTATTATGGCAGATTTACAAGTATATTGTCATGAAAATCTACTGTTTATCTTATTGTGTAGTTTGAAATAAACTAATATGAATAATTACCTACTACTAAAATAATAAAGTTTATTAATTAATTGATGAACAAGTGAGAGAGTAGTATAAAGATTATTAATTTTAGTTAAATTTTATGAGTTGCCTTTAATATGAATTACATTTATTTTTTCCAGAATTTAGTATATTTTTACCCTGTATGGGTAACGTAAGTGGGGTGGCAACATTTGAAATAGGTTTAGTGCTAAAAAACGGTCGAGGCATCCCGTTAAAAGGCACTCCTCTGAGGCTAAACCTTAAGAAGGAATGCGCACAGAGAGGTGTGTATTTAGAAAGGACAGGTATTGTATCGCCAACGCATTTTTAACACTTATACGAATGTTCTTTCCAATATTGTAATTACATTTTTTTATTCAATTTTACTCAGTAAATAGAAACACTTATAATAATAATTATTATTATTTTTTGTAGTAACAATATTGTTAGAACAATCGTAATGCTTTTTATATTTTTAATTTAGATATAATAAAATCATCACTATTCATAGACAACGCCTCTACTTTTTAACATTTAAATAGTCTCTTTTAAGCTTATTAATTCGATACATCATGCTTCTTCTGTAATATTAATTAACTAAGTACATACAAAGATCACTAAAACGTTCATTGACAGCGGAAAAAATGCTGCTTCGCTACTAATAATGACATATTTCATAATTTAATAAATAAAGACGAGATAATGAGATTCAAAATTATGTTCCTTCAATAAGTACCGTTTTTTATTATAAACTATAACACAATTTATTAAAAAGATAGCTGTCTTAACTTGTCAACGCATTTCTATATTCAAATATTTTGGTCAAATATGGCGGACTAAAATTGGGTTAGCTCGCGAACGAAAAAACATGGACTTAAATCTTAAATGTTCATCGACAAGTACCTACTAGTTACTACAATGTAGATCATAGTCGAATAAATATTGAATTAACCACGCATTATTAGAGATAAATCAAAAATTAGTAGTCATTATCACGATTAAATTTAAATGGTACCACATGATAAGCAACGTTACAGCTTTCGACTTAAAAAAAGAATTATCAAATCCAATAGGTACATTCAATAAAAAAGTAATGAGGTAACATACATAATTACATAATCAAAAAAAAAAACAAAAAAATTACAGCTGAATTTAGAACAGACTGTTTTTTTGAAGTCGCAAATTATAGAGATCTTAAAATATAGGTAAGTACATATAGATGTAATGATAATTTTTTTTTAAATCTTCCCCACCACCACTTCAGCCTATCACAGTCCACTGTTGGACATAGGCCTCCACAAGTTCGCACCCGACATTATGACGCGAACTCATGTGTTTTGCCCATAGTCACCACGCTGGGCAGGCGGGTTAGTGACCGCAGGGCTGGCTTTGTCGCACCGAAGACGCTGCTGCCCGTCTTTGGCCTGTGTATTTCAAAGCCAGCAGTGGGATGGTTATCCCGCCATCCATTGGCTTTTTAAGTTCCAAGGTGGTAGTAGAAGTGTGTTATCCCTTAGTCGCCTCTTACGACACCCACGGGAAGAGAGGGGGTGGCTACGTTCTTTAGTGCCGTAACCACACAGCACTTTTTCACAGCGTTTTTTAAATCTTACATTTTCTAAATAATTGTGATAATCGTTAAACCCAGGAATAAGGGCGAAAAAATGCTTTTAGAATTGAAAACTTCTTTCAATCTGTGGTTGAAAATAAGTATGTTTAGCTATAGGTTAAATGTTAAAAAGAACAAATATGAATCCACACCATTTATTTCTAATAGGTAGGTACCTGAGAGTACCTACCTATTAAAAACATCGAGCAATATCAGACTCTATACTGACTCTACATTTACTTAGGTATACTGAACATTTATGTTTCCGTAAATATAAATTCGTAAATCCGTCGCTTTATTGTATAAGGAAAAAATAAGCTTTAAAATTAAACATGAGTTATTCTTAGCTAGTGAGGCAGGTCAAGGCAAATATGGACTGTTCTGCAAATATCAAAAGTATTTCTTATATAAACACTAATAACAAAGATGACATTGTTTAAGTACTTGCTGAGGTTGTACTAGTTATGGCGAAGTTCCCGCCAGTGTTCATATTACAACGTACATAAAACAGTCTTTCTTTCACGCGTTCGAAAACAATACCTTGATTGAAGTTTTATCGGTTCATTGTTTAGGATTTATGGCAATTTATTTTTATATACAATATATAAAAGTTGCTTTTAGACATAACTTTTGAAACGTTTACATAATGTTCGACTACTAACAACGTTCCTTTAAATGTAGGTGTAATAGTACCTACGTTTTGCATGAAAAAAATCTTAGCCCATGCTTAAAAACCGAATAAATCATATCAAAAATTTCGATACGGAGGGTACATCGTTCCAAAGCTTAATTGGCTAGAGCACCGACACGGTTCGCCTTATTACAAAAAAAAGACTTAGTACCGTGATTAAATCAAGACTAAGAAGTCCAGATTTGTTACGGTATTAACGTTAGTCCTCGCACTAAAATTCATTCTTATTACAAATCGAGTACCAACTGTGGTCTATCTAGTACCTAAGATAGTCCCTGCCGCCCTGTTTTAAATTGTATCCACAGATGGATGAGCAACAAATCATTCAATTCATTCGTTCAGTATTTGATTAGTATGGTACACCGTTCCTTTTCATTTAAAACTTGCTAATTTTATAGTAAAAATAATGAAGAATAACATCAATATTTTTGTTAATAAAATTTATTGTGTTATTTAAAACATCTGAAATCATTACTACTTTGTACTTAGAAGTAGGGTAATTTTAATTCTTGTTTATTACACACATGTATTTCTCAGTTGTTTATATAGCTAGCGTATAAAGGAATGAAATACAAAGCGCGCTTAGTTTTAGTTAATAATGTTATCGAAATGTTTATAATTATGTAATGTGTCGAGTCAACAATACAGCCACTATTGTTCATTGATTCTTAATATACGGTATGTTGCTCTTAAGAATATGATATTTTTGTTGTAAATTTGTGTGCCACGAACGTTACTTGTGCTGTGAAATGTATAAACAAAAGAAAAAAAAGTGGTGATAATAATTGGACTTCTGAAGAAAAGGTTAGTTTATTTATTTAATTCAAACATACATGAAGCATATCAGAATTAACTCGAGTTATTACATATTATATAAAATAAGTACATCAATGACAAAATACAATACAACAAAATTACAGAAATAGAATTTTAAATTACATAAGGATAAGTAATTATTTTAAATGTTTGTCCAAATCAACATATATCTAGTTCATTTAATTACCTTTCAATATAATTAATACCAATTTTCATGTTATACTAGGAAATATTACGTCAACTTCTCGACGTTTTAAGGTTAGTACTGAAGTTAAACTAGGGGTCACAGTGTTTTAACTTTAGTACCACAGATAATTCTCGTATTAGCGTTAAACTCGTTTTTGTAATAACGTTTATTTTAGTCCAGCAGTTAAAGTTGGTATTAAACTCAGTACTATATTTAGTCTTCGTTTTGGAATAAGGCGGGGTATGTCGGGGGTGCGGTTCGAACCCCGCTGGATCGAAATTTCGATACTTACGATAATTTAGAATTTCCTCATGTGTGCTAAACACAAAAATAAAAATAATACGAATCTCAGTTAATTTTTCAATTTGACTCGCCCTGAATTATACCTTTCGTGAGCACGTAATTTACGTAAACACGCTTTCAAAGGAAATATATTAGTAACTGACAAGTACAACTAAAGATCTGGTAAATATTTATATGAAATTTATATTAAAGAATTATTTTCCTCGTAGAAAGTTATTTATTGTAAATTATAGCCGCGATCATTGGACGGCAGAAGGCAGGAGTACGTTGATAGAGTAGTTCGTATATTAAGACAAAGTAAAATTTAAGAAAGGGTAAGGATTTTTTTTCACGTGGAATATGATCTATTAAACTTACTGAACCCCCAACTTAAAAGAACGTAAGTATAGTTAGGAGTCTATAGCCCTATAAATGTATTACTTTTTTATTCGAGGTTCATCATAGTGACAGATTTCCATCACTTAACTGTACTTATTCAGTTTTAAATTGTCTACACTATTTTCTATGTGAAACAAATGTATGTTGTCCAATATTGTGTTATTCATTTAGTCGTAAATACTAATAAGGCGGCCTGGCCTGTTTGCCAGGCATTATTAACAAAATCCCTTATTTTCCGGGCGCATACACCGAGCTGGCCGACCGGAAGAATACGCGGTTACACTTCTCACAGCAGATTGTATTTTTTAGGTTGGTAAGCTTGCTTTTTATTTGCATGTATTCATTCATTAGCTATCAGCTTACTTTTAATGCGTTATTTTTCTGTAAATATACTTACACTTTAGTACGGGATCCCTAGTACATATTTTTCACCTGATTAGTATCAAGCTAATTTTCCGGGAGGAGCTTCATTTTGATGAGACGAACAAAAAGTTCCTCTTCGAAAACTCTCGATTGTGGTAGATAATAGAGTTAGCAGGAGATAGAGCAGCAGTGAGCGTAGGACCGGGATAACGTACCACGCAATTGGTATATTACCATCAAATTATATAATAGGTAGGGATCCCTAGTACATTTTTTTAACCTGATCAGTATCAAGCTAATTTTCTGTGAGTAGCTTCATTTTGATGAGACGAAGAAAAAGTTCCTCTTCGAAAACTCTCGATTGTGGTAGGTAATAGAGTTAGCAGGAGGTAGAGCAGCAGTGAGCGTAGGACCAGGATAACGTACCACACAATTTGTAGGACAATGTTACTATTAAATTATATAAATATTAACTAAATAAAAGAAAAAAAAAATCAGAAAAAAAATCAATTTTTATGACCTCGTAAGGTCATCAAAAATTATTAATAACCAGCTGATTTTTTTTCTTTTAGTTACTTAATATTTATATAATTTGATGGTAATATTGTCCTCCAAATTGCGTGGTACGTTATCCCGGTCCTACTCTCACTGCTGCTCTACCTCCTGCTAACTCTATTATCTACCACAATCGAGAGTTTTCGAAGAGGAACTTTTTGTTCGTCTCATCAAAATGAAGCTACTTACGGAAAATTAGCTTGATACTGATCAGGTTAAAAAAATGTACTAGGGATCCCTACCTATAAATATTAATTAACTAAAAGAAAAAAAAATCAGCTGGTTAGTAATAATTTTTGATGACCTTACGAGGTCATCAACTTGATGACCTCGTAAGGTCATCAAAAATTGATTTTTTTCTGTTTTTTTTCTTTTAGTTAGTTAATATTTATATAATTTGATGGTAATATTGTCCTACAAATATGTACTAGGGATCCCTACCTATTATCGTTAAACGCAGTTATAATAAATTTTTATCCCACTACGTTACATTATTTTCTTTTGATGTAGGTTTCTTTTGACGACCCCATATCGACTACTCAGTCGACGTAGTCATGCTAGAATTTTTAATTCGAATTTATTTATATAATTACTTTTATTTAACGCTAAAAATTACTTTTATCATAGACTAAGCAAAGCGTATTAAATTGAAATCACGCGATGAATTCGACAGGGCCGGACCCGGAGTGTGATAAAAAGTGCGCGAACCAGGGGTGGTGCAATAGCGAAAAGATCTGCCAGTGCCCCGAGGGCTACATGGGGCAGAACTGCCGCACGGCGCTCTGCTACCCGCAGTGCATGAACGGCGGCAACTGCACCGCGCCCGGCGTGTGCTCCTGCCCGCCCGGGTACCAGGGCCGCCATTGCGAGGGAGGTATGTTTAGTGTAACCACTAACACATGGGGCAGCACTGCCGCACGGCGCTCTGCTACCCGCAGTGCATGAACGGCGGCAACTGCACCGCGCCCGGCGTGTGCTCCTGCCCGCCCGGGTACCAGGGCCGCCATTGCGAGGGAGGTATGTTTAGTGTAACCACTAACACATGGGGCAGCACTGCCGCACGGCGCTCTGCTACCCGCAGTGCATGAACGGCGGCAACTGCACCGCGCCCGGCGTGTGATCCTGCCCGCCCGGGTACCAGGGCCGCCATTGCGAGGGAGGTATGTTTAGTGTAACCACTAACACATGGGGCAGCACTGCCGCACGGCGCTCTGCTACCCGCAGTGCATGAACGGCGGCAACTGCACCGCGCCCGGCGTGTGCTCCTGCCCGCCCGGGTACCAGGGCCGCCATTGCGAGGGAGGTATGTTTAGTGTAACCACTAACACATGGGGCAGCACTGCCGCACGGCGCTCTGCTACCCGCAGTGCATGAACGGCGGCAACTGCACCGCGCCCGGCGTGTGCTCCTGCCCGCCCGGGTACCAGGGCCGCCATTGCGAGGGAGGTATGTTTAGTGTAACCACTAACACATGGGGCAGCACTGCCGCACGGCGCTCTGCTACCCGCAGTGCATGAACGGCGGCAACTGCACCGCGCCCGGCGTGTGCTCCTGCCCGCCCGGGTACCAGGGCCGCCATTGCGAGGGGGTTATTTTTAGTGTAACCACAAGATAAGACAAGCAAACATCTTGTTTATGCTTAATATTTTCTCAGATTTAGAAGGTACTTTGTTACAACTGAGAGATCACATATTTCAGACTGTATCTTTTTAATTATTTCTTTACAAATTTCAAGACGCATTTCTACAATTGTTTTACAACTTCTACTAAATCCTACAATATTGTATTCACGAATTTGCGAAGTGATCTCTCAGTTCTCACACACATCACAAATTTTATTGAAAAAGAACAATATCTCAATAGTTTTATCTTGGTTTGTTATCAATATTAAGTTATTTAAGTAAAGTTAGATTTTTAGAACGTACTGCCCCATGGGGCACAAAATTAAAGGTTAGAATTTATTCTTATGAAATTATTATTTTTTTTTAATTATTTAAACGGTAATTAAAAATATTCTAAAATCTACGTAAATACTTTTCACAACGTCTTTTCACATAAAGTTCGCTAGCCCTAATGAATGTTTTACAAATAAATGAACAACAAGTTTGGCACGTCAAAACAACAACGTCACACGCACCTTTTTTTATACAACTAAGTCGGCAAACAAGCGCACCTTGGTAAGTTATTACCGTAGCATATAGACGCCTGCAATACCAGATGCATCACAAGCGCCGACCCTGCCCCCGGAGCTCTGGCCAACTTACTCACATCAGGAACACAACGCTACTTGAAAGCAGTCTATGGGCTATTATAAAAAGTCTATAGTCTACTCTAGTACATACCTCTATTCGTTCGTCAACTATATGAAAAAGTACTTTAAGCTATGGTAATATTTAATCAAAACACATTTCTACTTAAATTTTATAATACTTTATCTATATTTAGCAAAAATACAAATATTTAATACAACCCGTAACAATGCTTATTATCTTACAATAATTCTTCATTACAAGTACTTACAATTTGTCAAAAGTTGCCCCAGTCATTGTAATCAACATATTTTATACTATGCCGACAAATGATAAATATGAAACAGAAACTAAAAAACAGAAATGTTTACGTTCGGTTTAAGAACAAATATTTTTACAGTAATTCCAAATCCCAGCTTGTTATACATTTGTCAACGAAAATTATATAATTCAAAATCGAAAATTAATCTACCACTACAAAAAAAATAACAAAAAAAACATATATGTACATATATTTAAAAAAAAGTCCAACAACAACGTCTAAATCTTTTTCGATATAGAAATAGCAACTTTACAACCCGTCTTGATGACTTCAGTCAAAGCTTTGTAAAATGGAGCTTGTTCAGCCCCATGGTCTATGCCCGTGTCATGGTGCTCTTGTTCCTCGTCTCTGAACTTAGTAATAGTCTCCAGGATTTCCTTATCCACATTAGGATCTTCCATGAGTGTTCTTAGCTGGTCATTGTAATGTTCCACTATGACAGTTTCAACGGCTACTGTACATGCCATCGCTGCTTCTTTGCCTAACAGGGCTGTTCCTGAAATTCAATTTTATATCTTATTATATGTTGAAATCTTCATAAATCATTGCAAAGTATAAAATTTACTCTTATGTATGCTATTTTAATTCAACAATATTTAAAAGTAATTTATTTTATCAATATTTTAATTTTAACATTAAAAATAAAGTTTACAAGAATGTATATTTCTTTAATTATCTCATATATAAATGGCAAGGCATTAATAAGTTAATTTTTGCTTTCATTTACTTGAAAATAATAATACTAACCAGCTCCAAGCGCAAATCCCGCAATATTCCACAATGGAGTCATAACGGTCGGCCGGACGCGGTACTTTGAGATGAGCTCCTCAAACTTCTCTCTGTGTTTAATCTCCTGCTCCCACATGTGCTTGATCAAGGGGCCCTCGGCCGTGTTCCCCAACACAGCCATCTGCCCCGCGTATATACGATCTGCCCCAAGTTCGCCGGCATGGTCTACGCGTATTATCGAGTCCAACTGAAAATACAAATGTAATTGTTAATACTTACATGCATTAAATTTTTTTTACAAAATGTTTATTTAATTATTTAAATAAACAATATTATAAATAATAATAATAAAGAAATAAACGCTTTCACACTCAACTGCCCCCAGTGGGATTTTCTCCTGTATCAGGGGTCCGGAAACACACAATACACAAGCATAAACGCCCAGACCACAACAAACATCTGTATGGCTAATACAAACGTTTGCCATTATGCGAGGATCGAACCCGCAACTGCCAGCGCAACACCCACAAACCAGTGCTGTGACCGTTGCGCCAGCGCATCGCAATTAATTAAATATGATATACTAGCTGTGCCCCGCGGTTTTATCCGCGTTAATTTGAGGCCTTCCTTGTTAAATGGACTGTCCAATACAAAAAGAATTTTTCAATACGAAACAGTAGTCAGCGCGGTTAAACAATCAAACTTCAGATTTATATATATATATATATTTTTAATGTAAGTAAGTCGGCAAACAAGCGTACGGCTCACCTGATGGTAAGCAAATACCGTAGCCTATAGACGTCTGCAACAACAGAAGCATCGCAAGCGCGTTGCCGACTCTACCCCCAATTCCCCCCAGGAGCTCTGGTCACCTTACTCACTAACAGGAACACAACACTGCTTGAAAGCAGTATTATTTAGCTGTGGTCTTCTGTAAGTTCGAGGTACTACCCCAGTCGGATAATGTTAGTAGATATGGATTAAGTTTAATAGAAAGTTATTAAAACTAACTTGAGGATTCTTTTTCCAAGTCGACGAGTGAACTCTTCTCACATGATGTAAACGTAATGACGGCCGTAACATCTTGAATTAATCTGAAAAAAAAAAACAAAACTTCTTTGAAATGTTGTTTATTGTTACAGGGATATGTTCGCAAAAATGTTTAAATGGAGGAAAATGTATACAGAAGGATACATGTGAATGTCCTAAAGGATATTATGGTCTTCGGTGCGAATTTTGTAAGTATATCCTGCAATTTTGTTTTTCGTATGCCAGTGTTTCAATCACCTAAATTTCAAGACGAACTAAACAGTTTCAGGACAATTAAGTATAATGAGCTTTTTTGTTGTATTTTATAAAATTTTCTGGCGAGTTCCTAAAAATCAACCCATTCACCTAAAATTGAACTCTAAAATTGAAGCCTTTCACATGAAAATTACTCGAACATCCTGAATATTATAGTACCCGGGTGAAGACCAACCAGTTTTATAATCGATACCGACACATCACAATATGATACTCTGTAATACTGCTCTCACTTTCAATACCAGTAATATTGTAGAGGTGAACGACGTTAAAAATAAGGATCACTCAGTTGTATTAGCCTACGTAATTTTAAATTTAACATTCACAGCTTATTATTACTTTATTTATTTACACTATTATACATATATATTGTTTTATAATGTTTACGCGAATTTCACTCATTATAATGAAACAACTTTTTCGGATTTTATGGCGGTTTATTAGGTTTTTTATATGCCCGACGGTTGCACGGACGCATGTAAAAAAACCTAATAAGCCGCGATAATATCCGAAAAAGTTGTTTCATTATACGTATATGTTTTTATATTTAATATGAATAAAAATTTACTAACTAGCTTTCTAAAATACGCACACGCTACCCCATACAGTCATTAAAGAAAAAAAAATTATCGATCGGCAGCGAAATGCGTGATCCCCTGCCTGAACGGGGGCAAGTGCAAGGGGGTGAACAAGTGCCGCTGCCCCGCGGGGCTGGGCGGCAACCACTGCGAGGTGGGGCGGCGCGCGGGCGAGTGCGCGCGCGCCTGCCGCCACGGCGTGTGCCGCGCCGGCGCCTGCCGCTGCGAGCCCGGCTGGCGCGGCCGCTACTGCCACCGGACTTACGGCACGCACTTTATTTATAATTACTTGACTTTCAAACGAAATTACTCTAAAAAAATTGTACAATACAAAGTACACATGTCAGAAGTGAAACTTCTTTGGCAAATTAAAAAAAAAAACAAATTTAAAATACAAAAAAAAACTAATTGAAAAAAAAAAACAAAAACCAAACAACCCAATTAAGTAGGTACTGAACGCGTGACGCGTTGCCGCGTCAGGGCGTGTTCCCACTATGTCGTAACGATTAGTTTATCATTGGACGACTGTCGTCCCTAGCTGTTCCCATTATAACGATTGTTTGTCGTCAAAATTTTTTGTCGTATAGCGACTATCGTACCTAGCTGCCACTAGCCACGTGAACTACGTTCTACGTGGCTACGATAAATTATCCGTTCCCACTGTCATAACAATCTGTCGTCACTGCAAAAAATGTCGTAGACGATAGTAAATCGTGTCGTTCTGTATGTGAACACCTCCATTTAAACATATGAGCCACGACACTTAAAACTACATGATTATCTGTCGTCACGACAAAGTGGGAACGCGCCCTTAGCGATCAGTCGCTCTAATTTTACCCCTCATGCGCCTAAAGAAGTTTCACTTCAAAAATGAAAATTACTTTTAAATGACATTTTGTGAGCAATTGTTATTCATGCTTTAAATAGAAAAATCGTAAAAAAAATAAATTGGAGTAAATATTATCTATGTGCCCCAAGTTTACACTTCTTTAATATAACAAAATACAAAAATGGATCCATATTAATACAATTCTTTTTTCTCTATTTATAGGATCTTCAGAAGAATCTGGCGAGTTCAAGAGGCCGCGATAAATGGGCAATACATTATAATATACGTCGGAAGATGTAACTTGTGATTTCATTAATTTTATAAGAAATTTTTATACATATTTTGTAACAATAAGTAAATTAGTCATTTAGATGTAAGTTAAGATATAAAATATATTATAAATTAAATATATGATGACGAATACTTTTATATTCTTTTATTTTTATTATAATCTTAAATAATATTCTATTATACGCCTCCATGGAGGCTGTGCTTTACTCTCACAGAATGAAAAATTCAAAAATACAAGAAGCGCTTACTCCTAAACACCTATATTTTTATAACAATGCCTTAATATCCTTTATGATAATATATATAAAGAAGTTGTAATAGACTGATGGATATAAGAAACATAACAGTGACAAAAAAATAAATAGTTGCTATCTTTTGGCTTTGCCATTGCAACAATTCCTTAAACAAAGAGTAGATATGAAAAAATAATGTATTCTACTTATCTATGCTAATAAAAATTAATCACTAAGTGAATTGTTAAATGATAAAATTGAGAACATCTTTATCAATTCTCACTGATTTTTTTTGTAGAACCAAACGTAATTAAGACCATAAAGATCGGGCGCCTGTGTTGGGCAGGGCACGTGTTGCGAATAGACAAGGCCAGAGTACCCAAACGCCTTTAAGAAGGCCGACCGGAGGGCTGGAGAAGTCGAGGCAGGCCCAAGCTCAGACGGTTGGACAGAGTCGAAAAAGATATCAAAATCTTGGGAGTAACAGAAGAAGAAAAGTCTCTAACAGATCGGACTGGAGAGCTTTGCTGGACCAGGCTAAGGCCCACCCGCGGCTGTAATTCCTCAGATGATGATGAATATTTTGTAGAAAGTTATTAGGAAATAAAAACATAAGAAAATTGTAGACAAAAGGTATAAATATGTCAGAAAATCTAACAATTATTACAAATTGTGGCACAATATGTACACTTTGGTTAACAAGACAGAAACGTCTGCGAGGACAGCTAGTTTAAAATAAAGATCATAGACAAGATAAACCAAGGTTTCATTCTTTATCATTGTTTTTATCTTTCAATCAGATCTTCATACATTTGAAATATTACCAAAACATGTACAATGACTAAGCTTGCAAAAATTTCTTTTATTAGATATTTTAAACTGATTATGCCAAGAACTCTGCTACATAGAAACTAGATATTAAAGGCCCCAATTCTATGCACCACATTCTTAATAAAATATTAAAAGAATAGACAAATAAATAATTTTTGTACACTAAACGGCTCCAGTCGTTTTAATTTCTGTGATAGGAGTCTGAAGACATTGAACATATTAACTTTCAATATAGTTATATAATCTATTGTAGCTATCACGAGCTGTAATTGTAAATGAAAACTCCACCTTCATAATCTACTACCCTTACTATATACTTTTTAACTACAAAAGACAACAATCTAAGTTTTGTATCAAGCTACATCACTTACACAAGAGCTGTGTAGTTCAATACATATTTGTTCATCAATAGTACAATAATGTACAATTTCTTTGAGAATTTTCTCAAAAAACATTGTACATTATTCTTTTGAAATATTCTATATTTAAAGCCTAAAACCATGGTAAAATACTACTACTAAAAAATGTTGAACAATATCTCTGGCACATTCAAATCGTCTTAATAAAACACTGACGATTCTAAATACATTATTAACAACAATATACTACAATTTTTGTTTCGATTATAGGTACCAGTTACATAAACTTATATTTAAAGTTATAATAATCATAAAACAGAATTTAAATGTAGGTATACTACTGTGTTACATCAAGTAATAAAAAAATACATTAAATATATAATATATGACCACAATGAACTATCTAAATATGAGATGATAAAATTCTATAAAATTATATAATTTCATTTAGGTAATAAATATAAGTAAGCCAAATACCTAGCCAAATACCTAGCCAAATACCTATGTAAAGAGAGAGGTTATTTTTAACATTTTGTTATTTTCATTTCAGTAATTTTGGAATGTGTAATTTTGCATTAATCTATGCAATAATTAATATAAATAAATACAGAACATGTCATAGTAGAGATAAATGTTTAATATTACAAAAACTGTAACAATTTATGTTCGATGTCACTTACCTTATCCAAAGATCAAAAAATATGAGTAAACTTATTACTTCTTTTTTCACTAAGCTCAAGTTAATCAAACAATAAAAAAACAAAGTTTTCACATGAATGTAACTTGCAGTTGCAGTAAATAAACATAAACGAATAATATTAATTGCAAAAAGAAAAACTTCACTCGCTAAATGTCGCTAAATTGTTTACATGTCAAAATTAATTCCTGAAAATGCCAAGAGTTAGCGCCACTTTATGACATGATCAATGTTTTCCAAAATAAACTTGAAATTTTTCCTCATCGCCTCTTTTTGGGGTGAAAAAGAAAAACACTTAGAAAAAAAATCTACAAAATCTGGTAAGTTTCATACAAAATCTAAGTTTGAAATCACTGTACTTACGAAAAGAAAAGCGCTTTCCCCCCGCAGTCCGAGGGGCGATTTCCCTTTCCATATGAAAAGAAAACCATACCGCGCAGACTCGTACAAAATGGCGTCTCTTGATATGAAGTCTACAATGTTCACATATCGCGTTTACCGATCGATATCAATGGAGGACTCGCATATTTCGGGGTCTGCTGAGCGCTTCGTATATTTCGTGAATCTGGTGTTCGGTTGAGTGAAAAAGTCTTAGAAAGTGTTGTTTTTGTCCAGTTACATCACAGAAAGCTTGAAGAGCTTCCAATAGGAGTACAAAATGTCTTTCAAATCACGCAGGTGCGTACGCAGTCGTAGTCTTTCTATTCTGTCTGGGCCTGCTCGAACGCGCGACCCTTTCATGATGGCCATTCATTTGGGCTTATCCTTTACGCCGCCGCAAAAGAGTTTATGTCATTCGCCTTCGAAATTGACCCGCCGCGGATATTTGGCTTAAATTGCATCTAAACAAAAACATGACTCAAATTGCGTCATTTGGGGACAAAGTATTGCAATATGTTTATGAGCAATAAATCCATAATATTCTGAAGCTGGATGCCTCTCACGTATCCAGCTTGAGATTTACGAGCAGATCATTTCATGCCGCATTGATTTCATTTCTATGATATCCTTCTTAGCTATTCTGTGGAAAGCTCGAGTATTGATTTTTCCATTGAACTAGCTGCCTACACAATAGAATAGTTGAAATCACATCGACCTTGTTAACATTTTTGGGAATCTCAGTGGGATTTTACTTGTACTTTATTTATACTTAATTTCCTTATCGAAAATAATGAAATCGATCTTTCTAAAACTATTTTCGTAGCTAAACTATTTTCTATAACAGAATTAGATATTAATTCATAATGTCAAAAGGTCTTAATTAAGCCCTGAGGGCTGATCAAATGTTTTGCTGACACAAATTTATAGTAAAATTATGATTATTTATTACAATTTTTAGTTTAGCATAAATAAGTTCAATGAGTACAAAATTTTTCAACTCTCATACACTTGAGCTTGGAATACCTAACATAGTAACATAGGTACTAATTTAGTTATGTAGGTACTCCAAACTTAGCTGAGCTATAGGGGACATAAAATATAGCTAACACCAGTAATATACATATATATGTCAATTATTAATTGTTATAGTTGAAAATTTGTGCCCTATTGTATGACAGAGTTAATAGTCATTTCTTTTTTCTGATAGGGATTATTATAATCTCACAGTAATACTATCAGAAATAAACTAATAACTTTTATAATGGTAGTCAATGCCTAAGCAATATTATTTAAAAAAAAAAAACAATAAAAAACGGAGTGGCCATAATTATGTTATCCTGAGAAATAAAATATAAAACCTTTTTAGTGACATTTCTAAACAAACTAAGGGCCTCTTTCACCAGTTGTGGATAATGCTATTTGATGGATCACGATATCCAACAAATGAAATATAAAATTCTACTCTACCTAAGAGACATATCTATTCGCTAAATATGTATCTGAAATTTGTACTTTATTAATTATTAAGGTGAATCAGGTCTTAATGGCTTATTCTGCCTCCTGCTGTTGAAGTTAATTTTTTTTTAATATTTTCTATCGTGAAAAACATGCTTACAATTGACAAATGAAATTTCAAGCACTACTCTAATTGGTTAATTGGATTACAATTTGTGTTTCATTGCAAAATTTAATGTTGTTATATCTAAGACTAGCTTCTGCGCGTGACTTCGTCGGCGTGGACTCCGCTCCTATTGGTCTTAGCGTGATGATATATAGCCTATAGCCTTCCTCGATAAATGGGCTATCTAACACTGAAAGAATTTTTCAAATCGGACCAGTAGATCCTGAGATTAGCACGTTCAAACAAACAAACAAACAAACACACAAACAATCAAACAAACAAACTCTTCAGCTTTATTATATTAGTATAGATTAAAATATATAAACAATGACCAAACATAAAATGATAGTCAATATAACTTAGTTCAGTTTATTGTTTAATTAATAAAATTGTAATTTAAAGCAGTTCAAATTATTAAAAAATATACGTTCACTGTATGCTGCTTTTTATTAAGTCCTAAGTAAAATAAATTAAAGGTAAAAAACTTTTTTAAAAACAAGTTTTATTTGAATGCTTTAGTTAACCATGCATTGTCATCCAAATTGAACTTGTATACAACAATTCCGCTCAATTGGTTGAAGATATGTGCTTCAAAATTGAGTTGCAAGATTTCACCCGAACAAACATACATACATTGCAAGTTAAATAAAAGCTTGTAATTAGGAATTGACAGACAGAAGATTTTCAATAAAGATTTATATCTGTATAAATAATGAAAGTACATAATGAAGGCTACATTAATGTTATTGAAGATATTTGAATAAGCGATTATAAACTAAAAAACAATTTTGTTTTTATTAATTATTTTAACATCCGTATAAAAATGAAAACATGTTATGTTGTACTTGTTTGTATTTACAATGGAAGAATTTATATATTAAGAACAAAAATTTACATTTAAATAAAATTAATTAATTACTAATATCAATACATATAAATTTTGTAAGCATATTGCTTATTTCATGTTAAATCTAATTGTACAAAACTAGATCTAATCGTTACTCATAGTAGGGAATATATCCGCCGACCCGCATTGGAGTAACGTGGTGGATTAAGCTCTGATCCTTCTCGTACATGGGGAAAGAGGCCTATGCCGAGCAGTGGGATATTACAGGCTGAAGAGTGTGTGAGCGTAATAGCAGTGAATTGATATAATAGCCGCTTGTATATAGCCGCTTATATATAATACTAGCTGTGCCCCGCGGTTACCCCCGCGTTAATTTGAGGAAAAGCATAGCTATATATTATATTGGACTTTCATACAAACAAACATCCCCTGTTTTAACCCCAAAATGGGGTTGATTTCTCAAAATACATTATTAGTACACCTCAACACCGTCTATAGACCATACATTTTGAATTTCAAGTCTCTTACTTCTAAAACATAGGACTTTCATACAAACTTCCAACCCCCGTTTAACCCCCTTAGGGGTGGAATTTCGTAAAATCCGTTCTTAGCTGACCTCTACTCGACTAAAGGAATATTCCTACCAAAATTCAAGTCTCTACGCCTTATGATTCCAGAGATATCGTGATGAGACAATGGGTGGATATCTCTTTTATATATATATAGATTGACAATGTTTTATACTTATAAAACTTTGTGAATATTCTTAGTTCTAGTTATAAAGTAAACTGACCTAAGTGAGTTTCACCAACAACAATGGTTCAGAACTCAGCATACAGTCAGCCATACTGTAAAGTTTTATAGCCTCCAAACTGCTCAATAATTTCAAATACAAAAAGATTTGTTATGCGTTGGTGCAGCGGTCACAGCACTGGCTGTTGCGCTCGCGGTCGCGGGTTCGATCCCCGTTCACTACAAACATTTGTATTGGCCATATAGATGTTTGTCATGGTCTGGGCATTTGTGATTGTGTAGTGTGTGTGTTTCCGGACCCCTGACACAGGAGAAAATCCTACTGGGGGTCGTTGAGTGTGAAGCGTTTATTTATGTACTAGCTTCTGCGCGCGACTTCGTCGGCGTGGACTCCGCTCCTATCGGTCTTAGCGTGATGACACATAGCCTATAGCCTTCCTCGATAAATGGGCTATCTAACACTGAAAGAATTTTTCAAATCGGCCCAGTAGTTCCAGAGATTACCGCGTTCAAACAAACAAACAAACAAACAACCAAACAAACAAACTCTTCAGCTTTATATATTAGTATAGATAATTTCAGCAAGTTAAAATTATTATTTTTAATAAATTAAGTAGTAATTAATTATTTAAGCAGTTAATTTTTTAACAGGTGGTAAAGAGGCAAGTTTCAAAGTTACAACAAGTGAAGTAAAGTAGAACGGCGGGTGGGATCCCATGGTCCGGGAGAGTCAGGGGGATTCGGACTACAGCAACATGAACTCGGCCGTGAGCTCGGAGTCTATGGATTTGGCTGAGGAGGTCCGTCAAGTTCATGTTTTGTTTTTTTTTTTATGTAACTAGGTCAGCAAACAAGCGTATGGCTCACCTGATTGCTGTGTGCTCACCTGGTAAGCGATTACCGTAGCCTATAGACTTCTGCAACACCAGAAGCATCGCAAACGCGTTGCCAACCCTATCCACGATTCCCCTCTGGAGCTCTGGTCACTTTACTCACCGACAGAAACACAACACTTCTTGAAAACAGTATTATTTAGCTGTGATCTTCTGGTACTACCCCAGTCGGTTTCCATATTTTGAGCAGGAAATTTACTGCTGTGCCCTACCTCAGTTCAGTTCAGTATGTATTAGGAGTAGGAATAACAATTTTTTGTGCTCTTATTATTAGTAGTAAAATTGAATAACTTAATTAAGATTTAATATAGGCGTTTGTTGATTGATTGATTAATTGGTTTAGAGGCTTTCAGTAAAGTTTTAGTGTTTTGTATGTATTAGTGAATTTGATAAAAATAAAATTATTTTCATTATGATAAATTAATTACATGGGTCATAAAACATAAGCAATATCAAACACTAAATTCTCACTATCTTATTTGTAAGAATCAGTAAAAACTACTTTAAAAATATCCTAGAAATAACTACTCAGAAAAATATTAATTTTACTGAAATATTAGAGATATTTATAAGTCTTAGCCGACTTTTAGTAGCAGACTGAACAGATGAACGAAGTCGTTGTTTTAGCTAAGTATTTAGTTAGTATTCGGTAAAGTGGTAAGTCGGCTAAGGACGTGTCCAATGGTGTGCAGGACATGTCGCAAGTGGACGGGTGCGGGCTGAGCGGCGGCTCGGAGGACGAGGACGAGTGCGCGTCGTCGCCGGCCGGCTCCGCCTACGAGGACGCGGACGTCGCCAAGAGCGCCATGAGCGACGAGGTCACCAAGCAGCTGGCGGCCGCCGGTGAGTGTTTACAGGCTGTAGTGTAGTGTGCAGGACATGTCGCAAGTGGACGGGTGCGGGCTGAGCGGCGGCTCGGAGGACGAGGACGAGTGCGCGTCGTCGCCGGCCGGCTCCGCCTACGAGGACGCGGACGTCGCCAAGAGCGCCATGAGCGACGAGGTCACCAAGCAGCTGGCGGCCGCCGGTGAGTGTTTACGGGCTGTAGTGTAGTGTGCAGGACATGTCGCAAGTGGACGGGTGCGGGCTGAGCGGCGGCTCGGAGGACGAGGACGAGTGCGCGTCGTCGCCGGCCGGCTCCGCCTACGAGGACGCGGACGTCGCCAAGAGCGCCATGAGCGACGAGGTCACCAAGCAGCTGGCGGCCGCCGGTGAGTGTTTACAGGCTGTAGTGTAGTGTGCAGGACATGTCGCAAGTGGACGGGTGCGGGCTGAGCGGCGGCTCGGAGGACGAGGACGAGTGCGCGTCGTCGCCGGCCGGCTCCGCCTACGAGGACGCGGACGTCGCCAAGAGCGCCATGAGCGACGAGGTCACCAAGCAGCTGGCGGCCGCCGGTGAGTGTTTACAGGCTGTAGTGTAGTGTGCAGGACATGTCGCAAGTGGACGGGTGCGGGCTGAGCGGCGGCTCGGAGGACGAGGACGAGTGCGCGTCGTCGCCGGCCGGCTCCGCCTACGAGGACGCGGACGTCGCCAAGAGCGCCATGAGCGACGAGGTCACCAAGCAGCTGGCGGCCGCCGGTGAGTGTTTACAGGCTGTAGTGTAGTGTGCAGGACATGTCGCAAGTGGACGGGTGCGGGCTGAGCGGCGGCGCGGAGGACGAGGACGAGTGCGCGTCGTCGCCGGCCGGCTCCGCCTACGAGGACGCGGACGTCGCCAAGAGCGCCATGAGCGACGAGGTCACCAAGCAGCTGGCGGCCGCCGGTGAGTGTTTACAGGCTGTAGTGTAGTGTGCAGGACATGTCGCAAGTGGACGGGTGCGGGCTGAGCGGCGGCTCGGAGGACGAGGACGAGTGCGCGTCGTCGCCGGCCGGCTCCGCCTACGAGGACGCGGACGTCGCCAAGAGCGCCATGAGCGACGAGGTCACCAAGCAGCTGGCGGCCGCCGGTGAGTAGTGTAGTGGCAGAGCTTACTAATGTTTCTTCGTCGGGTTTACGTTTAAATCTCCCTCTCAACTTCCGTTCGCTTTGCACGATCACAGTTTTTGTAACGCTCTCGTCACTCATTCACCAACTTACTCCCTAAGTTGCATTACATAAACAGCAATAACATTGCTATTAAAAGAATAAAATAATAATAAAAAATTACGTCATTCGACCCGTGACTGTGAGATGCCTCCTTAACCAGATGCCTATTAAAAAAACCGATTTGTTCACGATCACGAATCATTCATTTTGAAATCGCAACAGGAATAATCCGATCCTGATAAATTCCGGATGTAATTGGGACCGAAAAGTTTGAAACGTTAATTTTTTTCACTGGTGAAATAATGAGAATGACTTAGTTCAAGGTTAAAGTCACCTTGAACTAATGGTAGAGAGGAATATAAGTTTAAGAATCCTTAAACAAAATGTATGTATTAAAAAAAAAACAATTAAACGCGTTCATTCTCAACGATCAGAAGTAGAAGAAGATATGGATCTTGTGTCGAAAGTTCGAAATCACGTAGAAACTTAAAAAAAAGTTACACCAATTAGTTAAAATCTCAAGATTTTTTAAAAACTATTATTTAATAACCAAAATATCATAAACAGGGCCAGTCGGCATGGCCGCGGCTGCCGCAATAGCGTCGTCAAAGAAACGCAAGCGACCACACTCCTTTGAAACAAATCCATCCGTTAGGAAGAGACACCAGAACAGGCTGCTCAGGAAACTTAGAGTGAGTTCATATTTATTATTATTACAGAGTTTATTCAAATGAATTAAAATAAATATTGGTTATCTTGAACTTTTGTTGTCACTAACCTCACACTCACACCAAAATAGACAAGCACAAACGCCCGGACCATGGCAAACATTTGTATGGCCAATACAAAAGTCTGCCTTGTGGGGTCCACAACTGCCGACACAACGGCAATTATATAAAGTTGAATTTTAACCACTGAATCTTGTGTGTGTACCATTTGTACCAATTTGTTACAGTACCGAAATGTCTAAACTCAAACTACTTAATGAGAAACAGTAAATATCTTACTTAACACAAAATAGAAGTCTAAACTTTCACCCACAAGGTGTAATTAGTTTATTGGCGATAAAACTGATTAGATTTTTTTTAAGTAAAGCCTATTTTTTGTTACTATTATACTTTATCATAATCAAGGTATAATTGGCAAGAAGATGATACTTGATATTATGAGCGAGTAACAGTATTTTGTCCTGGCTTAATTGTGTAGCAGTCGCTTATTCGTATCAGTTTAGTATCAATTACAAATCGAGCACTCTCTGTGCCATAATTATTCATACACCAATGTCCATAAATAGGTTAAATAAATAACATCGTTATTGAGGGTCGCCTATGACGACGTTATGATTATCGATAGTAACCTGTTTACGAAACATAATACTAGGATGACAAAGGAGGAGCGCTATTAGTGATTTTTAGTACTTTAAATCGTTGTAAAATATCGCCGTGAACATTCTAATGCGCAGCTGGATCAATCCCCAATATTAAACTTATTTGCTGTTCTCTGCAAATTTTGAGCTATGGTTGTCTCGAAACAAAAGTAGTCTTTGTCTGAATATATTAACCGGGCATAAGCCAACTAGAATAACGTTAAAGTTAAATGGTCCACCAATAAGTTAGTACGAGTAAGCAGAAAAGCAGACGAGTACAGTGAAGTGTCACTGCAGCAAACGATCGAGGAGTTCGCGACGCGCGTGGGCCAGCAGGCCGTGGTTCTGGTGGCGACGCCGGGCAAGCCCAACACGTCGTACCGGGTGTTCGGCGCCAAGCCGCTGGAGGACGTCGTGCGCAACCTGCGCTGCATGATCATGGAGGAGCTCGAGAACGCGCTCGCGCAGCAGGTACCGCGCTAGCCTCGCACTACACACACACACACGTGCACACATACACACACACACACACACGTGCACACATACACACACACACACACACGTGCACACATACACACACACACACACACACACACACACATATACAAAACAAAATAATCATGGAGGGGCTCAAGAACACGTTCACCCAAACTATTAGTTGACTCGGGCTACACATTCAGTCGGACTATAAGTTCACCCAAACTAAGTGTTCACTCGAACTACATGTTCACCTGACCTACACATTCTCCCAGCCTCAAGTTCATCCCGACTTCGAATTCACCCTGACTACACGTTCACCTTGACTACGTCTTCACTCGAACTATACGTTCACCCGACCCACACATTTTCCCAGTCTCAAGTTCACCCGGACTATACGTTCACCCTGACTACAAGTTCACCTTGACTACGTCTTCACTCGAACTATACGTTCACCCGACCCACACATTCTCCAAGTCTCAAGTTCACCTGGACAACACGTTCACCCTGACTACGTGTTCACTTGGACTATACGTTTACCCTGACTACACGTTCACCTTGAATACGTCTTCACTCGAAGTATACGTTCACCCGACCCACACATTCTCCCACTCTCAAGTTCACCCAGACTACACGTTCACCCTGACGTGTTCACTTGGACTATACGTTCACCCTGACTACACGTTCACCTTGACTACGTCTTCACTCGAACTATACGTTCACCCTGACTACGTGTTCACTTGGACTATACGTTTACCCTGACTACACGTTCACCTTGAATACGTCTTCACTCGAAGTATACGTTCACCCGACCCACACATTCTCCCACTCTCAAGTTCACCCAGACTACACGTTCACCCTGACGTGTTCACTTGGACTATACGTTCACCCTGACTACACGTTCACCTTGACTACGTCTTCACTCGAACTATACGTTCACCCGACCCACACATTCTCCCAGTCTCAAGTTCACCCGGACTACACGTTCACCTTGACTACACATTCACCTTGACTACGTCTTCACTCGAACTATACTTTCACCCGACCCACACATTCTCCCAGTCTCAAGTTCACCCGGACTACACGTTCACCCTGACTACACATTCACCCTGACTACACGTTCACCTTGACTACGTCTTCACTCGAACTATACGTTCACCCGACCCACACGTTCTCCCAAACTTAAGTTCACCCTGACTGCACGTCGA
Source organism: Melitaea athalia (assembly GCA_905220545.2). Taxonomy (NCBI): domain Eukaryota; kingdom Metazoa; phylum Arthropoda; class Insecta; order Lepidoptera; family Nymphalidae; genus Melitaea; species Melitaea athalia. Next base: position 2,876,579 of record HG992178.1, on the reverse strand, counting down.
CTACTTGTTCACTCGGAATTTTTATCCGACGTCTAGCTACACGTTCACCTCGAATACGTGTTCACCCGGTTTTGTTCCAAACGTTCGTTCATGTTTGCCATGTGTTCATAGTTACAACTTTTTAATATGTGCAACACTGTTTCCACAACAACCCTTACGCTTTTCAAATTTACGCCTATTATTAACAAATTTTATAACTAGCAATATATAAGGTGTTCGACTCCTAACTGCGTTCCTTCAAATGAGGGGTTCTGTAGGTGTAATCGATCACATGTCGCGTGAAAAAAAAATCTAGCCCATTTTAAATTCAACTTTGTTTAAATAGACGAGCACACCAGTTCACACCACACAGTGATGTAATACAGAACCCCCATTAAAAGGAACGCAGTTAGCAGGCGAACACCTGTATGTACGTAGTGTTATATTGAATGTCATTTTATTTTTTCGATTTTTATTAGATATAATGTAAATGCAAACTTATATCAAATAAAAAATTCAAAAAATTGCTTCATCAAGCAAAATCACTCCTGTGCCTCTCGCTCATCAGTCACATAATACTTGAAATGTGTTCTCAATTAAATTAATTTTTTAAATGTATTGTAAGATCAGCTGCTATAGCTGAAAATTCATTGCAAAAAAAATAATCAAATAATAGAAAGAGCAGCGCCGGGGTCGTTTCGAGTGTCGTGACGGTAACAGACACAAGTGGTGTCAACCGTCACGACAGTCGTGACGCGCGTGACGGATGTGACGTGACGGGGATTAATAACGAGCGTCAGTTCGGGCTGGGCGGGTGCCCGCAGGCGCCGCCGCCGCCGCTGGACGACCCGTCGCTGTTCGAGCTGCCGCCGCTCATCATCGACGGCATCCCCACGCCCGTCGAGAAGATGACGCAGGCGCAGCTGCGCGCCTTCATCCCGCTCATGCTCAAGTACTCCATGGGTGAGTTCGTGACGAATTGGGTTCATGGTAGCCGTGGACCCACCACAGCCATCCGCTAAGAAATTGTGTTGAATTTTTTTCTTGCAATGTGTTCCTTTATATTTTTTCATCATAAGCCATTCAAGATTTTAATTAATTTTTTTCCTAATATACGTCATTGACGTCCACAATTTGAGTAAAGGGCCCTGTAAACGGTCTAATAATTTGTTAAACTTCATGTTTTCAATTCAAGATTTTAATTAATTTTTTTCCTAATATACGTCATTGACGTCCACAATTTGAGTAAAGGGCCCTGTAAACGGTCTAATAATTTGTTAAACTTCATGTTTTCATATAACAAACACATCAAACAAGTTCGCACACGTTAAAAAAATTTGACAAACATGTTTGTCAAACAAAAATTTGACAAATTATTTGATCGTTTACGGGGCCCTTAAGAGAAGCCATTGACGGCTCAATGTTACTTTTAAAATATTATATGTAAAGTAATTTAAAATAAGACAAGTTTACAAAAATGGTCAGTATCAAGTGAAATAAAATAAAAATAAATGTCGGTCAGTGCGCGGCAAGCCGGGGTGGGGGCGCGAGTCGACGCGGCCGCCGTGGTGGCCCAAGGACCTGCCGTGGGCCAACGTGCGCATGGACGCGCGCTCCGAGGACGAGAAGCAGAAGGTACGAACCATCCGCTTGTCAACATTATTGGTCAGTGCGCGGCAAGCCGGGGTGGGGGCGCGAGTCGACGCGGCCGCCGTGGTGGCCCAAGGACCTGCCGTGGGCCAACGTGCGCATGGACGCGCGCTCCGAGGACGAGAAGCAGAAGGTACGAACCATCCGCTTGTCAACATTATTGGTCAGTGCGCGGCAAGCCGGGGTGGGGGCGCGAGTCGACGCGGCCGCCGTGGTGGCCCAAGGACCTGCCGTGGGCCAACGTGCGCATGGACGCGCGCTCCGAGGACGAGAAGCAGAAGGTACGAACCATCCGCTTGTCAACATTATTGGTCAGTGCGCGGCAAGCCGGGGTGGGGGCGCGAGTCGACGCGGCCGCCGTGGTGGCCCAAGGACCTGCCGTGGGCCAACGTGCGCATGGACGCGCGCTCCGAGGACGAGAAGCAGAAGGTACGAACCATCCGCTTGTCAACATTATTGGTCAGTGCGCGGCAAGCCGGGGTGGGGGCGCGAGTCGACGCGGCCGCCGTGGTGGCCCAAGGACCTGCCGTGGGCCAACGTGCGCATGGACGCGCGCTCCGAGGACGAGAAGCAGAAGGTACGAACCATCCGCTTGTCAACATTATTGGTCAGTGCGCGGCAAGCCGGGGTGGGGGCGCGAGTCGACGCGGCCGCCGTGGTGGCCCAAGGACCTGCCGTGGGCCAACGTGCGCATGGACGCGCGCTCCGAGGACGAGAAGCAGAAGGTACGAACCATCCGCTTGTCAACATTATTGGTCAGTGCGCGGCAAGCCGGGGTGGGGGCGCGAGTCGACGCGGCCGCCGTGGTGGCCCAAGGACCTGCCGTGGGCCAACGTGCGCATGGACGCGCGCTCCGAGGACGAGAAGCAGAAGGTACGAACCATCCGCTTGTCAACATTATTGGTCAGTGCGCGGCAAGCCGGGGTGGGGGCGCGAGTCGACGCGGCCGCCGTGGTGGCCCAAGGACCTGCCGTGGGCCAACGTGCGCATGGACGCGCGCTCCGAGGACGAGAAGCAGAAGGTACGAACCATCCGCTTGTCAACATTATTGGTCAGTGCGCGGCAAGCCGGGGTGGGGGCGCGAGTCGACGCGGCCGCCGTGGTGGCCCAAGGACCTGCCGTGGGCCAACGTGCGCATGGACGCGCGCTCCGAGGACGAGAAGCAGAAGGTACGAACCATCCGCTTGTCAACATTATTGGTCAGTGCGCGGCAAGCCGGGGTGGGGGCGCGAGTCGACGCGGCCGCCGTGGTGGCCCAAGGACCTGCCGTGGGCCAACGTGCGCATGGACGCGCGCTCCGAGGACGAGAAGCAGAAGGTACGAACCATCCGCTTGTCAACATTATTGGTCAGTGCGCGGCAAGCCGGGGTGGGGGCGCGAGTCGACGCGGCCGCCGTGGTGGCCCAAGGACCTGCCGTGGGCCAACGTGCGCATGGACGCGCGCTCCGAGGACGAGAAGCAGAAGGTACGAACCATCCGCTTGTCAACATTATTGGTCAGTGCGCGGCAAGCCGGGGTGGGGGCGCGAGTCGACGCGGCCGCCGTGGTGGCCCAAGGACCTGCCGTGGGCCAACGTGCGCATGGACGCGCGCTCCGAGGACGAGAAGCAGAAGGTACGAACCATCCGCTTGTCAACATTATTGGTCAGTGCGCGGCAAGCCGGGGTGGGGGCGCGAGTCGACGCGGCCGCCGTGGTGGCCCAAGGACCTGCCGTGGGCCAACGTGCGCATGGACGCGCGCTCCGAGGACGAGAAGCAGAACGTACGAACCATCCGCTTGTCAACATTATTGGTCAGTGCGCGGCAAGCCGGGGTGGGGGCGCGAGTCGACGCGGCCGCCGTGGTGGCCCAAGGACCTGCCGTGGGCCAACGTGCGCATGGACGCGCGCTCCGAGGACGAGAAGCAGAAGGTACGAACCATCCGCTTGTCAACATTATTGGTCAGTGCGCGGCAAGCCGGGGTGGGGGCGCGAGTCGACGCGGCCGCCGTGGTGGCCCAAGGACCTGCCGTGGGCCAACGTGCGCATGGACGCGCGCTCCGAGGACGAGAAGCAGAACGTACGAACCATCCGCTTGTCAACATTATTGGTCAGTGCGCGGCAAGCCGGGGTGGGGGCGCGAGTCGACGCGGCCGCCGTGGTGGCCCAAGGACCTGCCGTGGGCCAACGTGCGCATGGACGCGCGCTCCGAGGACGAGAAGCAGAAGGTACGAACCATCCGCTTGTCAACATTATTGGTCAGTGCGCGGCAAGCCGGGGTGGGGGCGCGAGTCGACGCGGCCGCCGTGGTGGCCCAAGGACCTGCCGTGGGCCAACGTGCGCATGGACGCGCGCTCCGAGGACGAGAAGCAGAACGTACGAACCATCCGCTTGTCAACATTATTGGTCAGTGCGCGGCAAGCCGGGGTGGGGGCGCGAGTCGACGCGGCCGCCGTGGTGGCCCAAGGACCTGCCGTGGGCCAACGTGCGCATGGACGCGCGCTCCGAGGACGAGAAGCAGAACGTACGAACCATCCGCTTGTCAACATTATTGGTCAGTGCGCGGCAAGCCGGGGTGGGGGCGCGAGTCGGGTCAGGTGCTGTAAAGGACTCGCTATAGACGGCGCCAAGGTTTGCTTAAAAAACCAAATAAAAATCATCACATCAAGAATTTCGACTCAGCGAGATGTGACTCAGCCACATGGATCCATAGCTTAATTGGCTAAGAGCGTCAACACGGTATGTCGGAGACGCGGGTTCAAACCCCGCTGGATCGAAAAATTTTGATATGATTTAAAAATGTTTATTTTTAATATCATATCAAAAATACCGACCGTTCCAGCGGGGTTCGAATCCACACCTTCGACTAACTCAGTGTTCCGCAAAGGGTGTACCGCGGCACACTGGTGTGCCGTGGTCGTTTATTGGTGTGCCTCGGAAAAATAAAGTTTACGTTTATTGATTAATAATAAATATTGTTTCAATGATTAATAAATAAATGTTGGTTAATGTTACTTAAAACATAATTTTTTATTTGTGGTGTACCTCCAAAATATTTTCCTATTCCTAGGTGTACCTTGAACACAAAAAGTTTGCGGAACACTGGACTAACTAACTATGTCGGCGCTCTATAGCCAATTAAGCTATGGAACGATTTACTCGTCCGATCGAAATCTTCGATATGATGAATTTTTATTCGGTCATAAGCTCTATTGCTATATCTAATACTAGCTTCTGCGCGCGACTTCGTCGGCGTGGACTCCGCTCCTATTGGTCTTAGCGTGATGAATGATGATACATAGCCTATAGCCTTCCTCGATAAATGGGCTATCTAACACTGAAAGAATTTTGTAAATCTAGTTCCAGAGATTACCGCGTTCAAACAAACAAACAAACAACCAAACAAACATACTCTTCAGCTTTGTATATTAGTATAGATTATATAATTAAGCTCTATTGTGGCCAATTTGTAGCTTGCATTTCTTACTATCTTGGAAATCGTTTCGGACTTTAGGCTATTCGCGGTAAGAAATCGTAATTCACCGCTCTCACTCAGCCACTCCTCTTGACCAATTCAATTTCCTTCATTTATACAATACTACTTCTATCACCTACATAAATAACTTCGTATCACCTACACATATTTTTGAAAAATATGGACAAAACACTTTTTGAACGCATCTATAAATATGTGACAACCAAGTGACAATTTTTGAAGTGAAACTTCTTTATATAGCGCATGAGGGGTAAAATTTTAGCGACCGGTAACACGGCAGTGTCATGACGTTCAGTACTTGGATGGGTGACCGCCTGGGAACACCGCGTGACGTTGGCTGTTTATTTTATTTTTTCAATTTTTTTTTTGTCTTTTAAATTCATTTTTTTAATTAGGTTTTTTGAATTAGTTTGCCAAAGAAGTTTTACTTCTGACATGTGTACTTTGTACGCACGCAATTTTTTTTGGCTGCCTACCCTGTCAAAAAACTTTATGCACGCCACTGATACGTATATATACGTACGTATATGTGAGTCATATAGAAGCAAATATAGCAATATCCACTTTTTTGCCAAACAGACCTAACAATAGCGCCACCATCTACGTAAAATTCCAAACGTTTTTATTAAATAATACCGCTCTTAAAACAGCAATATCCTATAAAAAAACTAATTTTGTTTTTAGTGTTCGTTGCAAAAATAGCAAAATCCAAGACTATCAAAACCAATGGCAGCAATATCCCAACTAGCCAATCACAGGCCGTTATTTAGTATGGCGAAAACGGTTGAACGGAGAAAATACATGCTCTAATTTTCATGATTATTCTTAGGTTTAAACAAGTTTTGAAGTGATCGAGTTATTATATCGTTACGATGGATTGTTTTTCTGTCCCTGTAAATAATAATTATGCAAGAAAACGTCAGCGAAACCCCGAAACTTGGAAACGGAATGTCGCTAAAGTTCAGAGGTTAATGTTATATATTTTATAGAGTAGGTTACTTCGTTTATCTTGATACTTTTTTGGTAACCGATTTTTTTTGTATATCAACTAGTAATGTTATTAATATGAAAGTTTTTAAGGAAAAAAAGCACAGTTGAGGTTTCAAGCACAATTAATATAAAATGAAAAATGAATAAATATGAATAAAATTATAAATGACTCTGAATCTCTTTCATGTATGACCTCATTAAAGTATCAACTGTCATACGTCGTACTATACATACCTTTTAAATATGGCGTCGTTAGGTGCAATGACAGCAATGTCCCAAAGTAGAAAATTCAAATACAGCAATATCCTACTGTCAAGAACAATAACAGCAATATCCTGTCATTTTTCCAATATTTTACCATTATCGTTTATTATTTTTATCATTTAAAGGCTAGCATATATGCATTATAACATCCCTGTTGTAATAAAATGGACTTGGTTCAAAAAAACATAGGTTTAACTACAGAAAAATGTTTTATTTAAATTACTCAAAACCACCCCGATTGGAGATTGCTATATTTGCTTCTATATGATTCATGTATGTGCATATGTACCTTATATGCCAAAATAACATTTTTTTACAAATTTTGTCTGTTTGTTCCGGCTAATCTCTGAAATGGCTAGACCGATTTTGACGGGACTTTCACTTACAGATAACTGATGTATTAAGGACTACTCTAATTTTAGAAATTTATTTATTTTATAGGTCTATGAACTGAATAATAATTTTTTTGTTAAATTCTACGCGGACGAAGTCGCGAGAACTGCTAGTTTTAAATATTACCTATGTGGGTTTCCTAAGTTTTAAACTTTCCAACTAGGTGGCGTTTATTCGGAGATGAAATCTATGTGGCTCCGCATCAGTTTTTGTGTTAACATCTCGTCACTAGATGGCGTTGATCTAATAATGCAAAGTCCTGCATCGCGCTGGCTAGATTTTAATTGATAACCATGTATAGTTTCAGAAGACATTTTAACTTTACTCTGGTTTCCCTTCAAAACGCATAAATCTTTCGCCTTTTACTAAAGATTTCCGTGGAGGGGAACACTCAAATGAGTCTTCTTGAATTTTTGTAATGCCCTACCTCTGGTAGGGCTCAAATGAAACTAAGATACGAATCTGACTAAGGTCACTTAGAAGTTAGTTAGGTTAGGGTGTTCGGACATAATTGCACTTATAAAGATAAAAAGCTAATTTTTTGATATGTTATGAAGTACTATTATAATTTTAATATTTTGGGACAGATCTGACGAAGGGAGGGTTATCGTTAAAAAATATGCAGTATGCACATAATTATATCGATTTATGTGACTAGTTAATTACCTCTAAGCTTTTGTAAGGATTCAAAAAACAAAAAAAACATGTATTGCGATTAACCAAATTTCGTAACATACGTTATAAATAAAATGAAAAACTTCTGATGAAGGCTTTTAAAGTTTTTTTTTTTGTTTTTTTTTTTTTGATAAAAAACTTTTATAGCTAGGAACATTTTGTATTGGAAAATTAAACTGTCGTTTTTACTATTCTCTGTTATTTATTATTTATTTTTCTCACTGTTTAAACCTTTCCCGAACTTCACGAATATTTTAAACTCTAAATTAGCCAAATCTGGACCGATTCTCGAATTTTAGCGAGACAAACGAACAGCAATTTATTTTTATACATAAAAATGAACACGCTATTCTAATTTACTTGTATGTAATTGGTTAAACAGCGTGCCTAAGTTGAGTGACAATGACGAGTCATTATATTCTTAAATATAATCGATAAAGTGGAAATGTGTGTCCTGACATTTAATTAGAAAGTATTTAAAATATTACGATCAAACAGATATAAGAAAATAATAATATAGATCCGGTCAAAATTACAATAATTGTTACAAAGATTGAAATAACACTAAAAATACACTTGAAAGACACTTAATTTGACAGACGGATAAATTCAGCAATTATTTCATAGGCGTCATTTGGCTATTGAACTCTTATTAATAATTTATGAATGTGTGTTCAGATGTCTTGGACGCACGCGCTTCGACAGATCGTCATCAACTGCTATAAGTACCACGGGCGGGAAGACCTACTGCCTGCCTTCACAGAGGAGGATGACGAAAAGGCCAATTCGCAACAGGTATAGGACTACTTAAACTAGAACTTTACAACTGATATTTAACTCAAAGTTTCACCAGTCGTTTTTCGTTAATATCATCTGTAACTCGTTCTACTAGAAATACAATTTTCATACAAATGTTGTTAAAATTTCATCGCTAGTACCATAATGTTCAGAGATAGGTGTATCGGAAATGACCGAAAAAATATACAAGGATGATATGTGCATAAGTATATTTTTAATATAACAAATAACCGTTCTCCCTGGACGCCGCTCTCTCTCGCCCCTGTTGCCTCGGATGCCCCTGTCGCCCCGGTCGCCCCTGTCGCCCCGGTAATGTGGGTGCAGCAGGCGTCGTGCGCGGGCAGCTCGGGCTCGCCCAGCTCCTCGAGCGCGCCGAGCCGCTCCAACGTGGGCTCGGCCGTGCTCTCCTCGTCGCAAGTCTGCATCGACCAGATGACGCTCGCCGACGTCGATGTACGTCGACGTCTACTCACGCTACTCTCCCCTACTTATCCTACTGCCTCCTACTTATCCTTCTGCCCCTACTTATCCTTCTGCCTCCACTACCCTACTCTACCTACTCACCTCCCTCCTGTCGCCGGACAGGTGTCGTGACCTGACTGACGTGTATTTGACTTTGATAAGCTCACAGTGCAGTGTCATGATTAAACGAGCAACAGCTCTCTAACATTACTGAACGTTGTTATACTTTCGGCACTTTGCTAATGATGCTGTAAATTGACATGAAGTTTACATATTTATGATGTGTTATGACCTGATTTTGATTTACTTAATGCTCAAATACTGACTGACCTTTATGTGACAGACAAATGCCAAGACAACTTTTTAATATGATTGTTGAATTTAATTATATTTTCAGATCCATATCATCAGCGGTCTGTTGTTTATTAGTATTTAATGTCGTATACATAACATGTAAGTGTGTGTGTCCGCAGATGTCGCAGTACGCGCCGGCCGTGCTTCAAACAATCACGAACCCGGACGGCTCGGTGTCGTTGATCCAGGTGGACCCCAGCAACCACATCATCACGCTGCCGGACGGGACCACTGCGCAAGTGGTTTGTATTTACAATAATTATAGTATTTTGAAAGCGATGGTTTGTGAGGATGGATGAACACAAATTGAGGCTGTGCACAATTGATGTAACTCATACATAGTACCTTACATGTATGTGTATGTATTAATTTATATGCAAAGATATTTACGTAAACCTAGCTGCGTTTTCACCTTTGTAATTTCCGAACCTGTGAGAATGTAATTTTGCTCTATGTGGCTTGTAATTATATAAAAGGTCTCAATTTATCACTTGTGCTGGGGTCGTATGTCAGCACCAGTGTTCTGGTTACTAGATGTGATGTTGTGTGTTTGCGGATGTGTTACGTCACACAGACGTCAGTGTCGTGACACGCGTGTGACATGACATGTGTGACGTGACGCGTGTGTCAGTGTGGTGACGTGGGCGCGTGTGCAGATCCACAGCGGCGGCGACGGGTCGGGCGTGGTGCAGGCGCTGGAGGGCGAGGGTGCGGTGGCCGTGGACCTGAACGCCGTGGCGGAGGCCACGCTCAACCACGACGGACAGATCATACTCACCGGCGAGGACGGACACGGTGAGACACACACCACTTGTGTAGATCCACAGCGGCGGCGGCGGGTCGGGCGTGGTGCAGGCGCTGGAGGGCGAGGGCGCGGTGGCCGTGGACCTGAACGCCGTGGCGGAGGCCACGCTCAACCACGACGGACAGATCATACTCACCGGCGAGGACGGACACGGTGAGACACACACCACTTGTGTAGATCCACAGCGGCGGCGGCGGGTCGGGCGTGGTGCAGGCGCTGGAGGGCGAGGGCGCGGTGGCCGTGGACCTGAACGCCGTGGCGGAGGCCACGCTCAACCACGACGGACAGATCATACTCACCGGCGAGGACGGACACGGTGAGACACACACCACTTGTGTAGATCCACAGCGGCGGCGACGGGTCGGGCGTGGTGCAGGCGCTGGAGGGCGAGGGCGCGGTGGCCGTGGACCTGAACGCCGTGGCGGAGGCCACGCTCAACCACGACGGACAGATCATACTCACCGGCGAGGACGGACACGGTGAGACACACACCACTTGTGTAGATCCACAGCGGCGGCGGCGGGTCGGGCGTGGTGCAGGCGCTGGAGGGCGAGGGCGCGGTGGCCGTGGACCTGAACGCCGTGGCGGAGGCCACGCTCAACCACGACGGACAGATCATACTCACCGGCGAGGACGGACACGGTGAGACACACACCACTTGTGTAGATCCACAGCGGCGGCGACGGGTCGGGCGTGGTGCAGGCGCTGGAGGGCGAGGGCGCGGTGGCCGTGGACCTGAACGCCGTGGCGGAGGCCACGCTCAACCACGACGGACAGATCATACTCACCGGCGAGGACGGACACGGTGAGACACACACCACTTGTGTAGATCCACAGCGGCGGCGACGGGTCGGGCGTGGTGCAGGCGCTGGAGGGCGAGGGCGCGGTGGCCGTGGACCTGAACGCCGTGGCGGAGGCCACGCTCAACCACGACGGACAGATCATACTCACCGGCGAGGACGGACACGGTGAGACACACACCACTTGTGTAGATCCACAGCGGCGGCGACGGGTCGGGCGTGGTGCAGGCGCTGGAGGGCGAGGGCGCGGTGGCCGTGGACCTGAACGCCGTGGCGGAGGCCACGCTCAACCACGACGGACAGATCATACTCACCGGCGAGGACGGACACGGTGAGACACACACCACTTGTGTAGATCCACAGCGGCGGCGACGGGTCGGGCGTGGTGCAGGCGCTGGAGGGCGAGGGCGCGGTGGCCGTGGACCTGAACGCCGTGGCGGAGGCCACGCTCAACCACGACGGACAGATCATACTCACCGGCGAGGACGGACACGGTGAGACACACACCACTTGTGTAGATCCACAGCGGCGGCGACGGGTCGGGCGTGGTGCAGGCGCTGGAGGGCGAGGGCGCGGTGGCCGTGGACCTGAACGCCGTGGCGGAGGCCACGCTCAACCACGACGGACAGATCATACTCACCGGCGAGGACGGACACGGTGAGACACACACCACTTGTGTAGATCCACAGCGGCGGCGACGGGTCGGGCGTGGTGCAGGCGCTGGAGGGCGAGGGCGCGGTGGCCGTGGACCTGAACGCCGTGGCGGAGGCCACGCTCAACCACGACGGACAGATCATACTCACCGGCGAGGACGGACACGGTGAGACACACACCACTTGTGTAGATCCACAGCGGCGGCGACGGGTCGGGACACCGCTGCCCGACCGCTCCGTGTCGCGTCGCCGTTGCCCCGCCGCCGCCAAGTTTCGTGCCCGCGGCCTTACATTTACTGTTCTTGATAAAATTGAAAAAAAAAATTAATATCCTCTGCTCTGTTACATGTCGATATTTCTATAAATTTGGTTAAATGAGCAACATACTGTCAATATCACTTCATAAAATTAAAGTTTGACTGAAAATTAAAATAATGTTTGACTGAAAATTAACTAAATAATAAATAAATTAAAATGCTGAGACTGTTATCTCTACCACATCAAATCAATCTCCTCCGTGCCTTCGTTGGCGTTGGCGGGTATCACCTCACGTTACATGAGTGGTTGGCTAATATCGTGCTCGCGGTCGCAGGGTACCCGGTGTCGGTGTCGGGCGTGATCACGGTGCCGGTGTCGGCGTCCGTGTACCAGTCCATGGTGGCCTCCATGCAGCAGCAGGACGGCGTCTGCGTCGCGCCGCTCGTGCAGGTGCGCCGCCTCAAGCTCGAGCCCGACTAGCGCGCCCGGGGGGTCGGGGGGGGGGCTGCTGGGAGATACAGTGCTCTCATATCCTCATGGAGGTGTTGCATTCGGTTTAGGAGGAGATGTAGTGCTCTCGCATTCTCATGAGAGGGGGTTTCTGCATGGTAGTAGAGGATGTCAATTAAATTGGTTTAGCTTATACGACCCCTTTCACTTTTTTTCTGTATTCTAACAGACATTTAATGGAGTAAGATAAGTTAGATAAACTTGTTATACAATCCAGAATATGGTAGAGAATTGAAACGGTTAAGAGAAGAAAAAAAATAAAGTTAGCCAACACTTCCGAGTAATAAACCACAATTAAACCTCCCCCCCTTAACCCACAGAAGAATACGGGGGGTAGCTGAGCTACTGAACTAAGCCCTAATTTGACATACCTTATTACTGTAAAATAATATAGTCAAAAATAAGTACTAAAGATGTAAACAAACCAAAAAGAAATAGGCTATTTTTATTTATTTTTATTTTAAATGGCTTGATAGTTGCTTTAAGTTAGGGATATAATATATAAAGATTTTAAAATATACAATATAAATTATTTTATTACAAAGATTAGGGGTTATCCCGAGTCCTGATCTCATTTTGTCTTTCTAAGTACAATTTTATTTACATATAATTTACAAAGGACACGCTAATATACCAATAAAGTTTACCTACTTTTAACAACCCATATAATTTTATATAATTAAATTTTGGTTCGTGCCATTTGACATATAGGCCATATAAAGTTGAGGCGACGTTACCATATTTTAAGAAGTAACAACAAGTATCAACTTGATTTACATAATTATAATTATGTTATACAGATTGTTTCGAAAAATGCGTCCTTTCGTTTAGGGGCATCTAGAGATACATTTAGGCATACCATAGCCTAAAAAGAATGAAAAAAAAATGAAGAATTTTGAAAAAAAACTGTAAAGAAGTTAGAGGATATAAATAACCGACTTACGCTAAACGGAAAGACACAGGTTTCGAAACATGCTATATAAACATTACATAAATAAAGATGATCAGTGAATTTTTGTCTATTACACAATTCTAGATTAGACGAAGCTAGATTCTAATACCAACTATTAAATAGTTGAAAATAATCCAAATACTTAACATAAGTTGTATTTATAGTAAACTTTAAAAGATTTTATTTATTAATTCTAAGTTTAATGTTAATTTGTGTTACCAAAGAGTTGTTGTAGCTTGTTCCTATGTTGCATGAAATGCCAGATGCCATAGCATAGTGTTATTATTTATTTTATGCACATATTATTCGTGTCACCTGTATTTAGTTCCTGTGCTTGCAGTGTTAAAATAATTGTTTGATTTTTATTTATTTTATTTTACATAGTACAACTCCATAACAATTGTTTGTGTGGATTTTAATATAAGCCATGTTTATTTTAATCATATCGCAAACCGCGCGATGCCAAATATGAAGAAAAAAAAAGTTGTCTATATTTCATTAAAGTACACAAGATTATTGTTGTTCTGTTGCGCTGTCTGTTGTATTTATATGTAGTATATTTAACAAAAATTACTTATTGTTAGTTCTTTGTTGAATATCAATAGAATTTTTTTTCTATACTTGTTGTTAACTTTGTTGTTAAATAAATGATTTTATGAATTATATCTCGTTAGAAGTCATACAGTTATCAAACGTGTGACTATCAAACATATTTTATTACTAAGGGGGCGTTCAAGTATTACGTAACGCTAATTGGGGGGAGGGGGGTCTTGTTAAACGTTACGATGCGTTACAGGGGAGGGAGGGGGGTTCGAACTACGCGTTACGTAACATTGTTTTTTGTTTAATTAAAAAAACTAGGGTATTAAAATTTCCTCTTTTATTTATTTATTACTACCACAAACGCGATTAAAACAATAACAAAAGTAATTTAGCGACTTTCCGCTTAGTTTGCGTAACAAAGTTATGACACTTGGGTAAAAATGTGGTAAAAATGGTCAGTTGGGTGTTACGTAACGTTTATGGGGGGGGGGGGGGGGGGTACAGGAAAACGTTACGGCGCGTTACATGGGGCGAGGGGGGGGGTAAAAAAATCTTCAAAATTTGCGTTACGTAATACTTGAACGCCCCCTAATTTAATAACTTGCTGTCGATAATATGACATGTAAACATTTACGGCCAGTTTCAATGCTCTATCTGTCTGAATTTGCTTACTAGGGATAGTTTTTTTTTTAAATAGAATTTCTTTAACTGAGGTGGGGCACAGCAGGAAATTTCCTGCTCAAAATATGGAGCAGCCCGACTGGGGTAGTACCTCGACCTTACACAAGATTACAGCTAAATAATACTGTTTTCAAGCAGTGTTGTGTTCCTGTTGGTGAGTAAGGTGACCAAAGCTCCTGGGGGGAGTAGGGGGTGGGGTCGGCAACGCGTTTGCGATGCTTCTGGTGTAGCAGTCGTCTATAGTCTTGTTTGCCGACCTAGTTGTATAGAAAAAAAAATTTAACGTAAGCTCCATACAAATTGTGTCAAAAACCTAGTAGGGGATTGGGGGGGGGGGGTTAGGGGATTCGATTCCCGCCATTCAATGACTTCAGACTTGGCTCCGGCCGTTTATTACATCGGATTAAAATTTATAAATTCAGACCAGGCTGTATGGATTATTAAAAGTCCTTTGCCTTTCCCTATTGGGGATAAATTTTAAAACGACTATCGCTAAGTAGGCAGAAATCAGAGATGGTTGGAGTATTGAATATGGCCGTTAGTACTTACAAAAGAGGTAAAAACTAATAAAACCTTATTACTATTACTTGAATTACGTTAATTCTTAAATATATATTAAAACAAATACCGTTTTAATGTATGTATCAATGCATGATTAATTATTTTATTTTTGTTAGAATAGCTCTGTTGTTGATTTATTTTACAATAAAAATGTTATTTTATTTTGTTCAGTATTGATGTGTGCTGTTGAGCTGTCGCTTGAGTTTTAATTTTAGCGTTATTTGTATATTTGTATTTAATTTTAAGTAGAACAATTATTTTGTGTTGTTTTTGTATTTTATCGAATTTGGACTTTATGTGGACTAAATATTAACTCCATTTAGCAAAGAGAGAAAAAAATTAAACATTTTTTTTATTGTATGAAAATTGTAAACAAAAAAAAAATTGAAATAACAATATATTGGTTGGATAGTTATTATCTGTGCAAGCTTAAGGGTGCGTTCAGACTAACACTCTGACTTTGGCAATTCCTATGGGAGTCCAATTATTAAAAAAAAAAAAAAGGTTTTTCCAAAGTTCTGGTAGCCCTTCTACAAAAAGGCTCCTGGTGGTCTCCTTGCTCCACGTAAACTCATTTTTTGCACTCAAATGCGGTGCGGTGTCTTGCAAAATTTCAAACCTGTTCGGAAACTTTTCAACTTAACTAGACACTTGGACACAACGTGTTCACACAGCGGCTGATGCGACACTAATTATCGCGTCACAATAAATTTTGCAATAATTAGAGACACTCGTGTTCACACAGAGACACTCGATGTATACACTAAGTGTACCGTGTATAGTGTCGTAGTCTACACGCACCCTTAGACATGTCTAATTCATATTTACACAATCTAAACTAGACTGATAATAAAGTCCTAAAATATATATATATTTTATTAACTATTATTTGTTTCACATAAAGTCCGATTTCGAATGAGAGTTTACGCGATGTTCTGTTATTGAGCGAAATAAACAGTGACGGTAGCGCATGTGTTTCATTTATTGGAGTGTTAAGAGTTGCTTAGTTGGCTTGAGGCACAAGGTGTGTATGCTCTTTATTATTTGCTGTTTTATTGAAGCAAAACTTCTTTACGCACGCTTGACTTGTGGAGTAAGCTGGTCAATGCGCGACGAGAGCGTCACGAAAAGTGTGATCGGGCGAGGCGAACGGAGCAAGAGAGAGGCGCGAGCACACATTTTCTCTCTCTCATAGCCAATGATGGTTACGTTTCGTATATCTAAGACAATGCAGGCCTATTGCTAAAGAAGTTTTACTTCAGTCGTGTAGTCTAAAGCAGTGTTCCGCAAAGGGTGTACCGCGGCACACTGGTGTGCCGTGGTCGTTTATTGGTGTGCCTCGGAAAAATAAACTTTACGTTTATTGATTAACTAGCTTCTGCGCGCGACTTCGTCGGCGTGGACTCCGCTCCTATTGGTCTTAGCGTGATGATACATAGCCTATAGCCTTCCTCGATAAATGGGCTATCTAACACTGAAAGAATTTTTCAAATCGGCCCAGTAGTTCCAGAGATTACCGCGTTCAAACAAACAAACAAACTCTTCAGCTGTATATATTAGTATAGATAATAAATATTGTTTCAATGATTAATAAATAAATGTTGGTTAATGTTACTTAAAAAACGATTTTTCATTTGTGGTGCACCTCAAAAATATTTTTCTATTCCTAGGTGTACCTTGAACACAAAAAGTTTGCGGAACACTGGTCGTGCCTCGTTTTTTTATTATGTAATGTTTTTTTTTATGTATTAAGAAGTTGCCCATAAAATTATTCCCATAAAAGGTCTTTGCTTAGCGTGACAAAATCAAAATATATAAAAAAAATCTCAATCTGTATTTTATTCTGAATCACGAAATCATTTATGGGAAGGAAGACCTTGTGACAAAGGGGTCTAAACGTTAAAATTTTGGGTAACGAATTTTTTGGACGGCCTCTTAAATGAAATGTGAATGTGAATTGCTTATAACTATAATTCAAAATTATTTTTATTTAAGCAACAGATATACACACATTTTTAAAGTTGTTGCAATCCTTTTTGATATTTTTTTATTTATTTTCTGTTTTGATCTTGGGATTTTTTCGGCCAGGCTAAAAATGCTACTCCCATAATACCAGTAATTCAACAATATATTCTATTCTTAATTTCTATTTTAATTTAAAGTTATGAATTATTTTCCTTCATAAAATTCACATATTAGAATATCATTTTACTCGTTTGTTACGTTTGTTAATATATACCGGGTGTATTTGGAACGCTTGAAAAGATTTAAACCTAATATACTATTTATATACTATATAATGCATATAACCATTTATCTCAGAAATGTTTAACGGTCAGTGAGTGTTTGTGGGAGTTCGTTGACCTCGCGCCGGTCAGGTGATGGCTCACATGAACATGTGGTATTCAATGACATTGCCGATTTTTTACAAAAACCGATTATTTTAAAGCATTATCTTCAAATTTCTGTTTTATTATTTTTCTCAAACCGGATTATCCAAAAAAAAGTTACGAAAAGAGGCAAAAAAAATATTCTTTTCGCGTTTTTTTCACTTGTATTATGTCAGGTCATGCCAACACTATCATACCTCTTCGTTTTTTCAAGCGTTCCAAATATACCCGGTATAGTTATAATAATACTCTTTATCCTGTGCATGTGATATAACCGTGTGCCCCCCCCCCCCCTCAGGTGGAACAGAACGGGGAGGCGCTGGAGGCTATCTCGATGGGCGGCGGCGTGGCGCAGGTGATGCTGCAGGGCGGTGGCGAGGCGCAGGTACTGCAGGTGCTCAGCCTCAAGGACGCCACCGTGCTCACCAAGGCCATGGTGAGACCTCTACCTGTCACTACAACAGAACGGCGAGGCGCAGGTGCTGCAGGTGCTCAGCCTCAAGGACGCCACCGTGCTCACCAAGGCCATGGTGAGACCTCTACCTGTCACTACAACAGAACGGCGAGGCGCAGGTGCTGCAGGTGCTCAGCCTCAAGGACGCCACCGTGCTCACCAAGGCCATGGTGAGACCTCTACCTGTCACTACAACAGAACGGCGAGGCACAGGTGCTGCAGGTGCTCAGCCTCAAGGACGCCACCGTGCTCACCAAGGCCATGGTGAGACCTACCTGTCACTACAACAGAACGGCGAGGCGCAGGTGCTGCAGGTGCTCAGCCTCAAGGACGCCACCGTGCTCACCAAGGCCATGGTGAGACCTCTACCTGTCACTACAACAGAACGGCGAGGCGCAGGTGCTGCAGGTGCTCAGCCTCAAGGACGCCACCGTGCTCACCAAGGCCATGGTGAGACCTCTACCTGTCACTACAACAGAACGGCGAGGCACAGGTGCTGCAGGTGCTCAGCCTCAAGGACGCCACCGTGCTCACCAAGGCCATGGTGAGACCTACCTGTCACTACAACAGAACGGCGAGGCGCAGGTGCTGCAGGTGCTCAGCCTCAAGGACGCCACCGTGCTCACCAAGGCCATGGTGAGACCTCTACCTGTCACTACAACAGAACGGCGAGGCACAGGTGCTGCAGGTGCTCAGCCTCAAGGACGCCACCGTGCTCACCAAGGCCATGGTGAGACCTCTACCTGTCACTACAACAGAACGGCGAGGCACAGGTGCTGCAGGTGCTCAGCCTCAAGGACGCCACCGTGCTCACCAAGGCCATGGTGAGACCTCTACCTGTCACTACAACAGAACGGCGAGGCGCAGGTGCTGCAGGTGCTCAGCCTCAAGGACGCCACCGTGCTCACCAAGGCCATGGTGAGACCTCTACCTGTCACTACAACAGAACGGCGAGGCACAGGTGCTGCAGGTGCTCAGCCTCAAGGACGCCACCGTGCTCACCAAGGCCATGGTGAGACCTCTACCTGTCACTACAACAGAACGGCGAGGCGCAGGTGCTGCAGGTGCTCGGCCTCAAGGACGCCACCGTGCTCACCAAGGCCATGGTGAGACCTCTACCTGTCACTACAACAGAACGGCGAGGCGCAGGTGCTGCAGGTGCTCAGCCTCAAAGACGCCACCGTGCTCACCAAGGCCATGGTGAGACCTCTACCTGTCACTACAACAGAACGGCGAGGCACAGGTGCTGCAGGTGCTCAGCCTCAAGGACGCCACCGTGCTCACCAAGGCCATGGTGAGACCTCTACCTGTCACTACAACAGAACGGCGAGGCGCAGGTGCTGCAGGTGCTCAGCCTCAAGGACGCCACCGTGCTCACCAAGGCCATGGTGAGACCTCTACCTGTCACTACAACAGAACGGCGAGGCGCAGGTGCTGCAGGTGCTCAGCCTCAAAGACGCCACCGTGCTCACCAAGGCCATGGTGAGACCTCTACCTGTCACTACAACAGAACGGCGAGGCACAGGTGCTGCAGGTGCTCAGCCTCAAGGACGCCACCGTGCTCACCAAGGCCATGGTGAGACCTCTACCTGTCACTACAACAGAACGGCGAGGCGCAGGTGCTGCAGGTGCTCAGCCTCAAGGACGCCACCGTGCTCACCAAGGCCATGGTGAGACCTCTACCTGTCACTACAACAGAACGGCGAGGCACAGGTGCTGCAGGTGCTCAGCCTCAAGGACGCCACCGTGCTCACCAAGGCCATGGTGAGACCTCTACCTGTCACTACAACAGAACGGCGAGGCACAGGTGCTGCAGGTGCTCAGCCTCAAGGACGCCACCGTGCTCACCAAGGCCATGGTGAGACCTCTACCTGTCACTACAACAGAACGGCGAGGCGCAGGTGCTGCAGGTGCTCAGCCTCAAGGACGCCACCGTGCTCACCAAGGCCATGGTGAGACCTCTACCTGTCACTACAACAGAACGGCGAGGCGCAGGTGCTGCAGGTGCTCAGCCTCAAAGACGCCACCGTGCTCACCAAGGCCATGGTGAGACCTCTACCTGTCACTACAACAGAACGGCGAGGCACAGGTGCTGCAGGTGCTCAGCCTCAAGGACGCCACCGTGCTCACCAAGGCCATGGTGAGACCTCTACCTGTCACTACAACAGAACGGCGAGGCGCAGGTGCTGCAGGTGCTCAGCCTCAAGGACGCCACCGTGCTCACCAAGGCCATGGTGAGACCTCTACCTGTCACTACAACAGAACGGCGAGGCACAGGTGCTGCAGGTGCTCAGCCTCAAGGACGCCACCGTGCTCACCAAGGCCATGGTGAGACCTCTACCTGTCACTACAACAGAACGGCGAGGCGCAGGTGCTGCAGGTGCTCGGCCTCAAGGACGCCACCGTGCTCACCAAGGCCATGGTGAGACCTCTACCTGTCACTACAACAGAACGGCGAGGCACAGGTGCTGCAGGTGCTCAGCCTCAAGGACGCCACCGTGCTCACCAAGGCCATGGTGAGACCTCTACCTGTCACTACAACAGAACGGCGAGGCACAGGTGCTGCAGGTGCTCAGCCTCAAGGACGCCACCGTGCTCACCAAGGCCATGGTGAGACCTCTACCTGTCACTACAACAGAACGGCGAGGCGCAGGTGCTGCAGGTGCTCGGCCTCAAGGACGCCACCGTGCTCACCAAGGCCATGGTGAGACCTCTACCTGTCACTACAACAGAACGGCGAGGCGCAGGTGCTGCAGGTGCTCGGCCTCAAGGACGCCACCGTGCTCACCAAGGCCATGGTGAGACCTCTACCTGTCACTACAACAGAACGGCGAGGCGCAGGTGCTGCAGGTGCTCAGCCTCAAGGACGCCACCGTGCTCACCACCATAGCGTGATGTCATAGCCTTCTTCATTAATTGAACTATCCAACATAAAATGTATTTTTCAAATCAAATCAAGTAGTCTCTGTGATTAGCGCAGTCAAATAAATAAATAAACTCTTCATCTTTATATTATTATTACTTATTATCTATTACTTTATCTTGCAGATATAATGATCGGTAATCTTTTCAATTGAAATGTGACGTATATTGTATTCCAGCAAGTGAAGTCGGAGCGCGACGCAGTGGTGGCCGACTCCTAGCTGCTGACGCTGGTGGCGAGCTCGCCGCCCGCGCCCGACTGCCCCGACCTGCTGGAGCGCGCCTAGCGCCGCTTGACCTTTCTGGCACATTTGGTCCATCTGGTCCACTTGGTCCATCTGGCCCACTTGGCCTATTTGGCCCGTCTGGCCCACCCTGGCCCGGACCCTTCTCGCTTCAAGCCCGTTCCGTGTGTTGTTAGTGTGCGACTCGAGTATAATCTTGCTACTGCAGTTTCTCGAATAGATTGTCACGTAACTAAAGTCGTTCCAAAGTTGAACTTATTTGTTAAATTGAAAAATGATAATTGTACATTTGTACACTTCATAATTTGTTGCAGCAAATATATGATACTGTATATAATCGTAAATATAATTATTTCGTTAAGAAAGTATATTTTATCAGTAACAAAGCGTTTTTTATAATGAAATTTCTGAGTCAACTGGTTGTGATGTGTAATTGTGAGCGGTGTAACGAGTTGACTCGGTTACTCGAACTGCAATTGAGTTTTTTTTTTTTTTTTTTATGTTACGAGTCCGGCAAACAAGCGTACGGCTCACCTGATGGTAAGACCGTAGCCTATAGGAGCCTGCAACACCAGAAGCATCGCAAGCGCGATGTCGACCCTATCGCCCAATCCCCCCAGGAGCTCTGGTCACCTTACTCACCAACAGGAACACAATACTGCTTGAAAACAGTATTATTTAGCTGTGGTCTTCTGTAAGGTCGAGGTACTACCCCAGTCGGGCAGCTCCATATTTTGAACAGGAAATTTCCTGCTGTGCCCTACCTCAGTGAGTTAAATGAATTCAAATTATTTATAACTCCATATAAGAATTTTTCGCTTTATTAAATACTCGAGTCGCATAACTGGATGCCGTAAATGTTACTTATATGTTCGTTGAACAACTGCTATGAAATGTAAGAATGACTTGTGTGTATGAAAAGAAAATGTATTCAGTTTGTGGCTAGTCAGCGAGAATTAAACTGTAATGGAACTTAAATATTACATCATTCACTATAAATAATAAAACACTTTTTGCAGTTAAACGATAAAAAAAAATAGAAACAATTTTAAGCATTTTCGGGTTTTTATCTTTTGGAAAAAAAAAAATTGACGTAAGACAAACATAGAGATAAAATTTTAAGGGTGGGGTTATATTTTCTATTAGGCGTAATACACGAGTGAGAATCTGAGACACGATCAGTAGTACTTCTTTTCTAGTTTTTAAATTGGATAAAAATGTTTTTTTAAATGTTACTCTTTTCAATTTTAAAAGTTTCTCATTAGTGAAAAGTAGGATTACTGATCTGTTCTGTTTGACTGTGACTACGAACATGTGACTGTGTCACTTATTTATTACCTAAGTAGCGTAATTTTATTATAAAACCTGGTCTCTACGATCGGTGACTAGGAACTCCATGAAATGGGAATAAATATTTATTTAATTTATTCAATGGTATAATTTATTATTATAAATAAAAGCGATTTTTTACATATGGAGTACCATGTCATAGACGATTTATTATTTTTAAATTGTGTCTATGTGTTAATCCCATATTTTGTGCAATATTTTTTTACCATACCCGTTTATTTTACATAGACGAAAAACTTATTTAATTTTTTTTTATATTATTATGGCAACATGTGTGAAGAACATTCCTCTAATTTATAATTTATTTAAGAATATTTGTTAAGTAAAATGTTGTTTAATTTATTTTTATTGTTTGTTACGCTAACGTTTCATTCTAGTCTACCGAGTCATTAGTGAAGAATCTAGTCTACTAAAGATATACAAAAAAAAACTTTTTACAATAATTGTATTTGTAACATACGTACCTACCTAGGCGAATTAAAATAATTGATGTATTTAACTGTACTTATTACAATTTAAATTACCGCGCAGGGTGACAAATCCAATATATTGATGTTTAAAATGTGGTAAAGGAGTTTCCTTAGCAATATCAGATATACTTAACACTAAGCTTACGAACTGTGAAGTCTAGATGTTAAATATTGGCATTTGTATGTTATTAAACCTATATCATTAGGTTCGAAAGGTTGAACCTAAAAATAACATTAATTTAAAAACTATAGTCAAAACTAGCGATAAGGATAGAAGTCATAGAAAAGTACAAATCGATATAATATATTATATATATTTTAAATGTATAATGAAATTGATTTGTCCTACGAAAAGACGTGTGATGAAGTAATAATTGTTTTATTATTTGAATTTTTTATTTAGTTTATCTTGCGTTTAGTTATTTATTTATTTATTTATTTTGAAACCAAAGAGCGATTGTGTTTTGTCTAAAGTTTAGAAATGAAAAGCACAATTTTGTTGTTAAGTACAATAATTTGTGGTTGTAAATAATGGTATGACTGTGTGAATATTGCAATCATTATAAATAAAGTATTTACGTACAATCGTGTTTAATTTCCTTAAACCTACACCCGGGTCGCAAGTCCTGGGAGCTGCTCGGAGTTTCTCCCTCTGCCACACGATGGACCCGGCACCCGCACGGATCCATGGATTGCTAAGAAGTTTGTCTCTCTCTCTATTATTAGAATATTATCATGGTAAACATCATATTCAAAATAAATCTCATTAATTCTTGAAGTATTGATGTAGGTTTCCCTATATTGTCTGCTAAGTTCTGCTAAATTTTATTAATTTTAAATTATAAAAAAATTATTGAAAATCAAGATTTAAAAAAAATAGCAGGAATCGAACAGAGACTGCAATTGCAATAGCAAGAGGACAGATTGCTGCGTCAATACGTTAATCAGAATCACCAGAATCTATTACAAGCAATTTTGTTGTCAAAATATATTTATAAAATCAGTTTATATAACAATATAAAAATCTATAAATGTAAATGAAACATTGTTGAAATTTCAGGAAATTTTAACTAGACAAGCTAACTAATAAATGGTAATAATTGTTACAATTTACCAATATATCTTATCTATTACTTGATTGAGTTGACTGATAAGCTTCAAAGATATGTTTAGGAAAATAGTACACAACTTTCATATAATCAATTACTGTTTTGGCTTCATTTACTTTGCAATATGGAAAATCCAGTTAATTTTTAAAATCATTTTAATAGCTTTGTTTCAATTTTTAAATTCATGAATGGAAATATATTTAACAGGCATGGTTATTGTTCCTTAGGTAGGTAAATAATGCATGTTTCATGTAACAGCTGAAGGATGTATTCATTATTTGTTTTGTAATAAATGTACACATATACATTTTAGTAAACATATAGTAGACCTAAGGTGGAAATCTAACACTTGATCACTGTCAAATGTGCCAACAGATTGGGCAAATTTTAAATAAAGTAACTAATAACTATACATATTATAATGCAAAAAAATCTTTATTTGCAAAGTTTGTAATGCAGAAATTAACATAAGTAAATTATCTGAATATACAACTATATGTATAATCA
The DNA here is from genome assembly GCA_905220545.2 of Melitaea athalia. NCBI lineage: Eukaryota > Metazoa > Arthropoda > Insecta > Lepidoptera > Nymphalidae > Melitaea > Melitaea athalia. The sequence continues at coordinate 2,852,331 of HG992178.1, read as the reverse complement.
AATTGATCTATCTAACACTCAAATAAAACAAACATTATTTTTTATAAGACAAGCTTTTATTAACAATTAAATGTCTCTAATGGAATACTCAAATTAAACTGTTCTTCTGTTCATCGCTGTTTAAATAAATCAATAACATAACTATTACATAAATTCTTCTACTGCACGATTTGTGATAACAACCGAGCTTTACATATCATACACATTTTTTAAAGCTAACTCAGGTTTGTCGTATCCAAGCTCCTCTGGAGTTTCAATTCCCAGTTCCGTAAGGGTTGGCTGAATTTCCTGGATAATGTAAGGGTAGATTTCTCCCACTTTGGGGCCGCATTTGTCTTTACAAGCTTCAAGGAACCTAACGGCGAGGGCATAGTCATTAACCCTCCTGCAGGCGTGCATCGCTGCCTTGATGATTTTAGGGTCAGGCACAAGGTCCATACCGCAGAGGTCGTTCATTCCCTTACGGATTTCCCAGCCGTCAATGTCTTTTCTGTTGAAGAAGGCTTCATACCTGAAATGTAGACAAAATACTGCTAAAGGTGTAATGTAAATTAATAACATGAGTGTTTTAAGTTAATTATATATGTTAACATATTGTGCATGTTCACGTACAAAGCAATTATAATTGGCGTCTAATTAGTTTAGGTTTATTTTTGTTAACATGATTTTATCCATTTACCACTGACATATTTTTTAAATGTTTGATGTGTTGTTGGTATTAAAAAATAATGTTTAAGGTTCATTTAAAATTAATACAGAGTTCTGCAAGTTACATTTTCTTAAATGTTAGAAAATTAATTTTAGTGATTTAAATAGATATAAAAACACATTCCAGATTTGACATCGTGACAAGGATATTCAATCTGAATGTTTCTTCGATTTCTGCCAAACTATAATTCAAAATGGTAATAGTAATTAAAGCCTGTATGTTCTACGTTTTATATTTATAAATAGGAATTAACTTAACCTATTCCAATATTATTTTCAGTTACATAACGTCAATTTTTTTGTCTAACCTGTTATCGAACTCTTCTTCGGATTCAACGGGTCCACCGTGAGACCTCCTGGCAGGGATGACAGAGCAAACCCTAGAGGCCGGGATCAGGGATTTCTTTACAACATTTACCAAAGCACCTGAAGCTGATCGCAACATTTTGTATCAAAATTATATGAAGACTTCGGCACGGATAACAAATGGCCGATGAAAACCATAGACAGACAGACAGTAGACAACTAGACACTGACAGTGACAAGTCTTACAATCGCTAGTGCTGTCAAATATCAATAGTGATGCGCATGTCAACTTAAATCTACAACCAGAGGGCGTTACCATTTGACTCATTTAAAATTTAAATTTATTTTTATAATATAACTAGCTTCTGCCCGCGACTTTGTCCGCGTGGAATAGTTACTTTGGGCTAACGCTAACTTTAATAATTTGCGAAACTGTAACTGTTTACGCAGCGCACGAAGAGGAAGCTCCCAAAAGGAAAAAAAACCCGATTTTGAAACATTCATTATTGTTGATTGGTGCTCCGGTCTGGCCTTAGGGGGCATTCAAGTATTACGTAACGCTAATTTGGGGGGAGGGGGGGGGGTCTTGTTAAACGTTACGATGCGTTACAGGAGTGGGGGTTCGAGCAAGGCGTTCAATGGTTTTTGTTAAATTAAAAAAACTAGGGTATTAAAATTTATTGTTTTATTTATTTATTAGCGTGAGCCCCCTTAGCGTGATGATATATAGCCTCTAACCTTCCTCGATAAATGGGGCTAGTCTTTAGATTAAGACCCGCGTGGGAAGTTAGATAGGTTAGTTTTTTTTTTGTTTCTTTAACAAAATTATGCCGATAAACAGTCTAATATTGAAATTAGATAGGTTAGGGTAATTTTTTTTTGTTTCTGTAACAAAAATATGCCGATAAACAGTCAACGGGTCTTAATCTAAAGACTTACCATGAGCTATTTTACACTGAAAGAATGTTTCAAATCGGACAAGTAGTTTCTGAGATTAGTGCGTTCAAACAAACAAACTCTTCAGCTTTAGGTATAATATTAGTTGTTTGAGTAATGAGTTTTGTAAGAAATTAAAAATATTAAGACAGTCTACATATTCATTTAAAAAAACATTCAATTGTATTTTGCTTTAATGTCGTTAATTAGTATTTAGTAGTTAGCCAATAAATTGTATGTATTTTATAATAAGTCTTATTGATGTATTGTTATAAGTTTATGGCAGCTTATTATCAGTTTATTTTATAGTTTTAGTAAGTTATTTACAGTGCAAGATATTTTTTTAACATAATATTAACTAAGAACTGGGATATTTCGTTGGTATAATAAAGAAACAGCTATTTATACTAAACTTTATTATTAATCAGGTTGGTCCTTTAACAAAAGATATTGTTTATCTGACATAATATATAACAACTCATAAATCAATTACATTTAGTAATACAAAATGTGCTAGCTTAAATTCATACAAACGACAATAAAACCTTAAAAGCTAGTTTCACCGCCTGCTGACAAAGATTATCTCTTACATAAGTTACAGATAGGATTCACAGAAGCTCATTTTCACAACTAATAAACTAAAAATTTTGCATCTACAAGTTGTGAATAGACATATCGGACAGACAAAGTTGAGTGTGGTTGTGAAACAAAAACATTATTATAAACTGTTATCTACTAGACATCTCTGTCAGCAACTGATGAAACTGGCCCCAAGGAATCTTTATCATAGTGCTCATAAAATAATTATTTCATGATGTATAAGGCAATGTCTTAAGCTTTCCTTCTCCTCTTTTTCTTGTGTGCAGTGATGCTCTCCTGACCACTATCATCTTCAGTGGAACTTCCTGACGTGCTACTGTCACTGTCACTACTAGACGAGCTGCTATTTGAAGAGCTGTCCGATGCAACCCCAGTACCTTGGCTCAAATCCATGCTACTAGCAATTTTATGCAAATCAGGCTCTTTGGTTTCGAGGACTTTGATCCATTTCTTAGATAGTTTTGGACGCCCTCTTACAGTCTTGTGCCACACAACCGGGAAGTTGGTTCGACTACAGAAGTTTTGAGTTACAGCAACTGTGTCATCGAGGTTGAGAACGACATGCCACCAACCTCCAGGAACAAATACTGTTTCACCGGGTTTTTGGAGTATTTCAACCTGAAAATAAAATGCAATTATTAAGTATGTCCGGGCTAGATCAGACAAAAAAAAGCTGATGTCTTTGCAGAACGCCTCTGCTCAGTATTTCAGCCATTCCCTAGCACAAAACCTGACCAAGACGTCAAGGTAAATTTATGCCTGGATTCGCCATTTCAAATGTGTCTTCCACTTAAAAGCGCAAGCCCACGAGAGCTGTCAAGAGAAAGAATTTGAAAGAGGGTAATTCTCCAGGATACGACTTAATCAATGCAACGATCCTAAAAAGACTTCCCAAAAGGGCTTTTATACTGATTTTAGCAATATTTAATTGCCTTATGCTCTCGTTCTTTCCTATCCAGTGGAAAATTGCACAAGTAGTGATGATCCCCAAACCTGGAAAGCCTCAACACGAAGTTGCCTCATATATACCTATTAGCCAGACTAATGGACACAATCAGTAGGACACTGGAAAATAAAGAATACCGTTCGGCAGTGTTCCTGGATATTGGACACACCTTTGACAAGGTGTGGCATGCTGGTTTGCTATGTAAAATAAAGGAGATCTTACCCCATTCCTTCTATCTCATCCTATAATCATATCTCAGCAAGAGATGCTTTGAAATTAAATTCAACAGTGAATGCTCAGAACGGTTTGAAATAAAGTCAGGAGTTCCACAGGGAACCATACTGGGCCTATTTTATACCAAATATTCAGATCGGACCTGCCCGTCAACAGCTGTACCACAACACCAACATATGCAGACGATACTACCTTGATGTCAGTACATGTTAACCCTGTGACAGGCTCAGAAAACCTGCAAAAACATCTAAACGACATAGAAGACTGGCTTAAATGTTGGAGAATTAGGGCGAACCAAAGCAAATCGACAAGAAAGAAAGAATACCACAGGCCGACCATGCGAAGTACCTAGGAATGCATTTGGACAGACGCTACACCTGGCAAAAGCACATATGGGCCAAAAGGAAGCAATTGGACACAAAAGTCAGGAACATAAAGTGGCTAATTGGTAACAAACAAATCACCACTGCCAGATCACTGCAAAGTGATGGTATATAAATCCATCCTAAAGCCGATATGGACATTTGGGAATTCAATTGTGGGGTAAAGCCAGCAACGGAAATATCGATATACTAGAACGCTTTGAAAATAAAATGTTCAGAATGATGTTCAACATTCCACGACACATTAGCAATAAATACATGTATCAAGACCTAAAAATTAAAACAGTTAAACAAGAAATCATGGCCTTTGGCACTAAATATCAGAGCAGGTTGGCACAGCATTCAAACAAACTAGCATCAAAACTGGAAGGAGGAGGGAGCCTCCAGTTTAGAAGACTAAAAAGGCATAGTGTAACAGGCCTAAATAAAAGATTTGTCTAGACAGCATAATGAGGGACTTGTCAATGGACAGGCCCTCTGTTGATTCTAAGTCTCCATGAATATCATTCAGACATAGTAGTGGCTCATTACATTACATCATAGCAGGATACAGAAAAAAAAAATTAATTGTGTCATTTTTACAACAGGATTATTTAATTCCAAAAGTATATCCTACCGGTTTATACTCCTTGGGCCAAGTATCAAGCTGTGTTTTTGGATAAATAAGTTTGAACCAAGTTATAGCTTCATCCCTCTGCTTTCCCCCCATTGCTCCTGTAACCTTAATAAGTTCCCTTGGGGTCTGCGTAGGGAACAGGCACCATCTCTTATGACCAAAGACTAAAGCATTCCAGGCACTAGTTCCTAAAGGATCTATGTGTATTCCAGTACCCGATCTCTGCGGTCCCATCACAAACCAACGATACGGGGGTCTCCGTTCCTCACCGCAGTATTTAAATAAGTCGTCATTAAAATATCTGGGCAATTCGTAGTCCTCCAAGAGTTTTTTCCTTCTTGGATGTTCACCAAAACTACTATCAAAAATATACAGCGGACTATCATCAGTCGTTGTCCTCATATACTCTATATAATACTTCATTTTCATTTTAACACTATACCCCTCGTTATCTTCGCCGCACTTAAATTTTTGGTTACGATACTTTTTGGCGAGTCTCTCTTGTGTCCATTTGTGGTTCGCTCGCCAGTTAGTCTGAATATTAGTTATAACTACAGGTTTATAAATTTTCTCATATCTCTCTATGAACTCCTTTGGTGATACCTCATTTACGTCTATTCTGTCAACATTGTCTTTACATTTTAAAAATTCTTCAAAGTTATTCGCATAATTTAAAGCTACCCATTGGTGTTTATCAGCCAATTCTAGAAATTAGAGACAGGTTTGTTATCTACAAAATTACTTGATTAAACACAGTATAACAATAAATGTGTTCTTATCTATTAATAGTAAAGGCGCATAATTTATATAGATAGTGTAGAATCAATGAGACTTTGAACAAATTGAATCTTCTATGAATTAGTGTTAGAAATATCGAGGCCAAAGACTAGTGAAACGAAACGCTGACGCCTGTGACCCTTCTAGAACATTTAAGAATTACGTTATATCGAGTAGCTTTTACGTTTTTACTTTTAAGCCGATTTAAAACTAAAATGATTAAGTGGAGAATGAAATATATGATGTTTTAAATGTAAAAAGCAATCATATTGAGATTTCGAATAACGTTAATTAGCGCTAACATTACCGGTGTAATTTACGAATGTATACCTGGTCGGGCTTTCCTCTTTACTTCCTTGATACGTTTTTTTGCTTTGTGCGACAATTTATATTCAGTATCCATATTTATTTCTTTAGAAAAATATAAAATTTATTGACTTAGAACAGTTAGAACTGAATTTTTTGGTTGTCTGGCTGACTAAGTGACGTAAGTGACTACTTGACATTGGCAAATGGCATTGGCAATTGGCTTAGTGGCAGTGCTCCTAACTCTTGAAAAAACTTTTCCCTAAATCTTTTAACAAAAGTCCCTAAATTAAAAACAAAACCCCCTAAAGCTAAAACTGAAATTATTTACAAATCATTTAGATTTTTTTTTTATTTTTCAAAGGGTTTCAAAATATAAAATACATTAATTTGTAAACTTTGCTTTAGTATATTAATTGAACATGATTGTTCTTTTAAAAATTTAAAAATTGAGGAATTGTTATGTTTTATTAGATTTTTTATATTCGAATATATTACGTTCTGACAAATTAAAATTTCCCAAAAAAATACCGTAATAAAATGTATCCCCTAAAACTTTCCCACTATTTTCAAAATATCCCCAGATTTAGGGGAAAATCCTCTATATTAGCAATACTGCTAAGTAAATACCACAGACTCGAAATTAAGTGCTTTAACAAAATCCATAGAGAAAACTTAGAAATGAATTTTTTTTCTTTTCGTAACTTTAATTGCAAAAAAATATAATTCATAAAGATTTTGAAAATGTATTATTTATTACATTTAAATAAACTTTTGGCCAATATTTATATCGCTATAAGCATTGAGTCACAATTTTTTTTTAATTCAAAAACTATTCAGTATTCAGTATTCATAGCTTGGCAATATCTTAATTAGGTATTTTAACTTTTTAAGAGGCACTAGTCTATGGAGGCACTGCACTGGTGTTCTCGGTAACAATTTCAGTATTTCGTATTATAACCGAAATATTTTAAATATCAGTTACTTTTTTTTTCTTTTTGTTAGTAAAAGTAAACTCATCAAATATTAGATCGACAACAATTGTCCAATATACAAATGAAGAGTGATTGATTTGACTGTTGTACCGAAACAAATTTGAAACGTTCCAGTCTGAAGTGTGTAGCTAGCTCGATATAACTGTCAATCAGGGTGTAGAAATTTATTTGTAATTTTCACCGGTTCTCATGTGCAATTTCCGAATGTGTTAGACTATTTTTAAACTATTGTTTCTTACGAAATAATGTTAATTAGTGTATGTAGTGCATAAAGCTGTGCAAAAATGGATGACGGTTCTGTAAAAATTCAGTCCGGGATCAACATCAACATAAAAAGAACAGATGGTAAGTTCAACAACGACTTGTATTCTATTACTCGCTGGCGTAATTTTAATAAATTCGTTAAATCACGACGTTCAAAATATCCTCGACTTTATGATAAGTAACTTTTACATATGAATCATTGAGTTATCAGCATGAATCAGATTTGAATCCAATAAGCTTGGTGCACAACCAGCAATAAAATATGTTTACGTGTTTTAATTGACTCTAGCATTCTAATATGCATATGTTATTTTTTTATTTATATTTTACATGTTAAAGTTATGAATAAATTAATTTACTTTAATAAATTGTATGCACAAATATAATTATGATTATTTTAATGAAAATGATACAAATATTTTTTAAATTCACGAAAATTTGTTGAAACCGTTCTACAATTCGAATCTAAAAAATCTAAGTTAAAAAGTTTTATAATCAAGTCTACATAATGTTTATAATGAATAAAATAGCTAAAGAGCTTAATGTATAACATAATTATGTATAACAAATAAAATTAAATAAGTTCTGTCTTTGTATGGGACAAATTAAAGGGTTGAAATTTAGAATCGTTTGGCACGAATTTAAGGGGGGGAGGGGGTGGAGAAGGGAGGGGGGGTCCCCCCCAACTCTGCCGTACCACTCGCGATACAAGGTAATGCTCCGTTCTTGAAAAAATAGAAAAAAGAAATCTTACCTGCCGACCTGAAACGGAATTAAATATAATGAAATTTTTTATTGGAGACATCATGTTTTGATTGTTTTGTCAATAATAATTATGTTAAGTCTTAGATTAAGACCCGTAGACTGTTTACCGGCATATTTTTGTCACAGAAACAAAAAAAAAATAACCCTAACCTATCTAATTTCAATATTAGACTGTTTACCGGCATATTTTTGTCACAGAAACAAAAAAAAATAACCCTAACCTATCTAATTTCAATATTAGACTGTTTACCGTCATATTTTTGTCATAGAAACAAAAAAAAATAACCCTAACCTATCTAATTTCAATAGTAGACTGTTTACCGGCATATTTTTGTCACGGAAACAAAAAAAAAATAACCCTAACCTATCTAATTTCAATATTAGACTGTTTATTGGCATATTTTTGTCACAAAAACAAAAAAAAATAACCCTAACCTATCTAAATTCAAAATTAGACTTTATTGGCATGATTTTGTTACAAAAATAAAAAAAATAACCCTAACCTATCTAATTTCAATAGTAGACTGTTTACCGGCATATTTTTGTCACAGAAACAAAAAAAATAACCCTAACCTATCTAAATTCAAAATTAGACTGTTTATCGGCATGATTTTGTTACAAAAACAAAAAAAATAACCTTAACCTATCTAAATTCAAAATTAAACTGTTTATCGGCATGATTTTGTTACTAAAACAAAAAAAAAATAACCCTAACCTATCTAAATTCAAAATTAGACCGACGCGGGTCTTAATCTAAAGAGTAGTTATAATTAGATTATACCTTTGTTATAATTTCGATACCCGAATTTGCTTTCATCTATTTGGACCGTCTTCCCCGGACTTTCCATCGTTTATTTGTTTATCTATTTGGTAAATTACCACAGCCTCCCTACAATTATTGAACCAGTGTTTAAACGCATCAGCAAAAGGCTTCCACAGTGCTGGAGATGTCACAGATAGAAATTATGACGATAAACTGTCGAATTTGGAGGTTAGGTATGTAAGATTTCTTTTTTCTATTTTTTCAAGAACGGCGCATTACCTTGTATCGCGAGTGGTACGGGGGGGTTGGGGGGGACCTCCCCTCCCCCCTCCACCCCGTCACCCCCTTAAATTCGTGCCAAACGATTCTAAATCCAACCCAATTAAAGTTATATGAGGCTGTAAGTGAATGCAAATAATGAAATATGCAGTAACTACTCCAGTCAGTCAGTCAGTCAGTCAGTCATTTCAGCTTATTGCAGTCCACTGTTGAACATAGGCCTCCCCAAGTTCGCGCCAGACATAGGCCTACCCAAGTTCGCGCCAGACATCCTGGTTTTCCGCAATCCTCATCCAGCCCACACCGGCAATCTTACGTAGATCGTCGGTCCAATGGGCAGGAGGATGTCCCACACTGCGCTTGCCAAGACGCGGTCTCCACTCCAGGACACGTCTGTTCAAACGGCCATCGGTCCTGCGACACAAATGACCAGCCCAGTGCCACTTTAACTTGCTAATTCTGTGGGCTATGTCGGTTACTTTCATTCTCTCACGGATAAGCTCATTTCTTATTCTATCCTTGAGAAAAACCAAGCATAATCCGTTCCATTACACGTTGAGCGACTTTAAACTTGTGGACCAGTCCCTACGTCAGTGTCCACGTCTCGGCTCCTTATGCCAACACAGGCAGGACGCATTGCTCGAAGATTTTTGTCTTCAAGCATTGCGGAATCTTCGAAGTGAAGACTAACTACCCCAATAGTTACTTATTGCTGTGTCAAAATAACTGTACCAAAATGTTTGTTTCGTCGTGTTAATTTTTTTTTTTGTTATGTTTTCATCTGCAATCAGTCCTTGGACTATAAGCGGATAGTTGGTGCGATAGTTGGCGTGACGAGTGAGCCCTCCATCGAGAGCACTTCTCGGGTTATGAGGGTGCTACACCCTCTTGTGCAGCTGTAATACATCATGCCTCTTTAGGCGCCTAAGATGTTTTTGGCTTTTCAGCTGGGCTGCCAATTGATTAGGATGTAGGGCAAGCCGTTGTTGATAATTTCAAGATAAACAATTTCTATTTTTTTTTGTATCTGATTGTTCTGTCTTAAATCTAAGAAGATTAAATTAATTTTGATGAGAATATACACTGACATACAGCTCATTTTATGAATGTATCACATGAAGGGGAAGAAGAAGAAGAAATATACTTTGTTGTGCATACAAGTTTATCTACATAGGTATCGTACAAAAAATAAAATCTCACAAAATAGTGTTATGCACAAAGGCAGTCTTATCGCTAGGTAACCGATTTCTACCAGACAACCTTGGGGTAGAGGAGATTTTAATATAAAACAGAGTAGGTAATGGGTATTGGGAGGGGGAATGGGTAAGCCGATGTAGATATTGTTTAAAAATAGTGTTAAAGAGGATATGGTTAAAAAAAGATGTTGTTTGAGATTTAAAAAATAATGCCAGAAAAGGACAATGCCCATTTTCTATGAATTCGTGCCTCGGTACATGCTTTGACGTGTTTAGACAATTCATATAAATACTCAAAAAAAATGTAATGGCACTAAAATTCTTACAATGTATCCAAATTAGAAGCATAACTTGACATAACAGTATGTATGACATCACAAACCCGGAATACAAATAAAATATTTTTTAAAATTAAATTATAAACCACGGCTTTGATCACTTTTAGACTATTATTAAAAATCTAGTTTCAATTAATAAAGGAAACTTTAATAATTATGTCGATTTTCTGGTTGTGGTGGGGTTTATAATTTAATTTAAAAAAAGCGTTTATTTGTGTGGTGGCGTTTCCGACTTGATACTTATATTTAATCTGTTTTGACATCTCAAACCCAGAATACAAATAAAATATTTTTTTAAATTAAAGTTTAAACTGTGGCTTTGATCACTATTAGAATATTATTAAAAATTTAGTTTCAATTAATAAGTAAACGATACTTAAATATATGAATTGTCTGAACACATCAAGCACGTACCGGGGCATTGTCCTTTGAATGCTCATAGACAATTATTCTACTTTTAATAGGTTTAGCCCATTGCTTTACTGTATCAGTCCTAATATAACGTTTTTAGGTAATAAAACGAAGGAAAGAAAATACATTAATAATGGTTTATTGTAAAAATAATTGGTGAATATCTTTTATTAACGACTTGTAGAAATAGGAAATCATGTATCTGAGGTATGGGAATTCACCTAAAACATATGTCCAGAGCTTAACAACTATTTTACGGCATACATAAATATATGTCATGGATTAAACTTTCAAATGTTATTGTAACTAGTTGCTGTGACAATGTACCACCTTTATAACCACCTTGAAAAAAAAGGAGGAGGTTCTCAATTTGACTGTATTATTGTGATAAAAACTCTTGTTCTAAAGATTAATTTGTATTAGACTGTAAAGTTCTAAAAACTTGTTCTTCAGAATTTCGATTTGAAAGTAGTTTTCCCTTGCTGCAAATAGTTGGAAGTTTCTTTCGGAATTTTTTCTAATAAATTTAGGACACATTATAGCTATGTGCACAAGGTGAATAAGAACAAATTAATTCTTGAAACTTAAATAACTGATAACAATTGTGACTCATAGTAGGAAATATATCCGCCAACCCGCAGTAGAGTACCATGATGGGTTAAGCTCCATTCCCACATGGAGAAAGAGGTCTATGCCCAGCTGTGGGATGTTACAGACTGAATCATATCGTCGTTTAATGCTTGAAAACTCAGCAGAATCTAAGAGCTTAGAATTGAACATGGCTTGCCGGTCTAGTATATTTCAAACCTCGTGCTCTAACCATCTCGACTCATAAGAGATGATGTCATGTTATGTTTGATTGTTAAAAATGGTTGGGGGTCTTGACGTGCCCCAAGTGCGTTTGTATCATTAAATACTTTTTTTTTTTTTATCAAAGGGGAACCCATTTACGGGTGATATCCAGGACGCCCGGGTAGGCAGTCCTAGACCGTATGTCGGACTCAGCACTTGGGGGTGCTAATATCTTACTAAACCCCTGCGGGGAGCCTTCTGACGCTTTAATTGGAGGGTCCCGTATCTGCAGGCAACAGGATCCCTCCAGGGAATCTTTAAATAAATAAACTTATCACACTCAGTCCCCAGTAGAATTTATTCAGATGTTGGGGTCTGGAAACACAGCATACACAAACTCAAGCATCCGTACTACAGTAAATATCTGTATGGACTACAAGTGTTTGTCGTGAGCAGAGATTCATATCACCTTTGTTAATAAAATTTGTGGCGTGATAACGTAACTTTAGAGTACATCATAGGGCAGAACAGCGAAACCCTCAGATAGTGTGACATGTCCATTAATGTAAGTATCTCTGGCGGCAGTCTTTCAGTCTTTCTCATTTCTCAATATTGTCTGTCGGAGCGTTGAAAAAATATTTTCTTCATTCTCTTAGTTGTATTAATTGCCATTTAATTTCGTTTTTTTTTTTTTTTTTTATGTAACTAGGTTGGCAAACAAGCGTACGGCTCACCTGATGGTAAGACCGTAGCCTATAGACGCCTGCAACACCAGAAGCATCGCAAGCGCGTTGTCTACACTCTACCCTATCCCCAATCCCCCCCTCGTTTTGGTATTTCTACTCGTAAGATATTTGTACCGAGTCTTAAGTTCGCGAGTCTCAGCGAGGACGGTACACGGCCTTGCGACGACCCATAAAAGGTACGGGTGTACCGCGCGCAGCGCGCGCCGTATGACAAGTAGCCCAATATTGGACTGAGCAGGTTGCATAATTATGTCTGAACTATTTGCGTAAAGGAGACTTTATTATAGGAATTTATGCTTTTTTGTCGGTTATTTTCAGTCTTCGCATCTTTTTACGGGTATACCTACCTACTTATAAATTTTTATCTTTGTCATGCATATAGCGAATTTCATCGCTTTTTCGTATTTGTATCTTATAATGATTTTTGTTTATGAGCCTAATTAGGACACTTCTTATTTTGGCAAAAGCAATAAGTAGAATAGAATATGCAGTGAACTAAAATTAATCTGAGTTAGGTAAATGTTTAAATAGTATTGTTTTGTTAAATCTTTATCTATATTCTTATTTTTTCTTTATTTATATATAAACTAACTCCTGCCCGCGACTTCGTCTGCATGGAATAATTACTTTGGGCTAACTGGGGAAGCTCTCAAAAAGAAAAAAGCACTAATTTTGAAACATTCTTCATTGGTGTTCCACTCCTATTAGTCCTAGCGTGATGAAATATAGCCTATAGCCTTCCTCGATAAATGGGCTATCTAACACTGAAAGATTTTTTCAAATAGGAATAGTAATTCCTCAGATTAGCGCATTCAAACAAACAAACAAACTCTTCAGCTTTATACTATTAGGTATATTGTAATCTTATGGTAGTATAGAGGATTATGGCAGAACTTTTTTTTTGTAATATTTTTTTTTATGCCAGCTTGTTTTAAAGAAACCCAAGTCTTCTATTAAAGATTTTGATTATTGATAATTTTTAGGTGATAACAAATACAATAATTGTTATTCTTTTCTACTCTGATTGAAATAGTCGAAAATGGATCTCCATCTTCAGGTGTTCGGGTTTCCAACTGCGTTCGTGTGCAACTTTAAGTTTAGATAAGATAAGAACTAACCTTGAAACATAACCTGCTCTATGAAAAAGGCTCATCGTTGCAAAATCGGCAAATCCATCGCGTTACTGAAAATAAAATAAAGTTTTGATACTAAAAAGAAAAAAAAAGAAAAAAGAAATTCAACTTTTTCTGTGATTATTCGTAGTAAACGTATGTTTTCAATATCACACTGGCTTAATTTGATACGCGTGCAGGATGCTGCCAATATAGATCGTGGTGATGCGCTGCGCAAACTGCAGCAGAATGTCAAGGGCATGGTGTACCTGTACACGGGATATATTGGGCATTTAGTTGTATTTACGCTGTAGTCATTGAAGTTACCTTTATAGCCATAAAAACCATTGGATCTAATTAGTCTATTAGTAGTCGATTTTAAAATTGGAAGATATCTGTACTAAATGTTTTTTTTTTAAATACTTTTGCATGGTAAAATAATATAATGCGTGTTCTGTGTAGATTAGGTTTCGATTCACGTGTTGTGTTCTAATGAATTTAATAATCGTTTAATAATCGTTACAAAAGGAAGAAATAAATACGTCTAAATAAAAATGAAAATAAAAAAATATTTCATTGGTTCATTCCATTGGACTTCAAAGCACTCAAGATTATGTTTTTGATTTGATAATTTATTTATATGTATATTTTTTAGTTTTTATTTGAAATTAGAACTTTTTATGACTATTTGAATATAAAATTATATTAAATATTAATAATCTGGAGTATTATTTTTTGTTTTAATGCGTTGATTTCTAGGTTTAAATAAATTATATTTTCCAGTTTGTTGAGATCGCTTAAATACTTAAATATTACGACGTGACACGTATACGAGAGTAACTGAATAAAAAAAAAATATATCAAATAAGTAAATATCTAATCTGTAATATAAAATAAAATAGCTTTTCAACAACTAAATATTTGTTTTAAAAGTCGCCATCCAGCTAACCAACCGCTTTAACAAGGTCTGAACCTACTTTATTATTGTCCCAGACAATGCTGTCTGTCACTGAACAATGCCTTTCAAGTATTTGAAGGCGACGCGTTTCAGCTCTGAAACCGCTAAGCTTATTTAGCTTGTCTAGGTCTAGCTTTATTGCAAGGTGTGTTTAGAACACGTGTAAGCTTGGTATACTAGTAAGATATCGCGGTTTCACTCGTGGTATACGTGTGCACAAAACGACTTCGTAACTGTTCCATTACAATTGTTTATTTGAGTATAATTACTTTATTCACATAACACTTTGCAAGATTTTGCAGGACGCTGAAAAAATCAGTGTAACAGTAACAGTTGGAAAGAATTTTTATTGAATTAATTTCGTCTTCTATTGATTTCGAAAGATGCCTATATAAAATAGTTGTGTAACACTTTTAATTGTAAGGAGGGTACAGAAATATCCTGCTCAAAATCCTAGCATTACTGGGAAGTTTCCAAGCTTGAAAGGGTGCAGATGCCACTAAGTTTCATTGCCAAATAATACTGCTTATAATGTAACGACTTTTTCGGATTTTATGGCGGTTTATTATGTTTTTTAGATGCACGACGTTTCGGATACTTTACAGCAACCTTGGTCACGGGAGGACCATGTCGTTTCAAACCTAAAATCCGAAAAAAGTTGTTTCATTATATTGAGTGAAATTCGCGTAAACATTAGAAAACAATAATACTGCTGTTACGTCTAGTATTGTTTATCTGTGGTCTATAACGTTTGTGATGCTACTGGTGTTGCAGACGTCTACATTCTATAAGCCACGGTAATCGCTTGCCATTAGGTGAGCCGTACGCTTGTTTGCCGACCTTGTTATATATAAAAAAAAGTATTCTTGAAGTCAACTTTGAATTTTCTAATTATAACTCCTCCAAAAGCTATGCCGAATTAGTTGGACTTCATGTTGATGACCTATTGCCATAGGCTTCGGTAACCACTTATATTCTAGCGATTGCAGCGTTGATAGTTGTTAGTGAAAATATAATATAACATATAACATATACTTAAATTTTTCTTCTACGAAGGTTGTTCTGAAAATACGGCGTACATTTTTCGTTCGGCTTTTGATCTCTCATCGTTCTTAATGGACTAATGTGAGGAATGATAAAGGGAACACTTTATTTGCTCTAACTAACAAAGGCATTGTACGGGCACATAGCACAATACTCAGTCGCTCTGAATGCCGGGAATAAATGTCTTTTGTATATAATAACTAGCTGTGTTCCGAGGTTTCACCCGCGACCGTTTCGTTACTCGCTTATTTATTTACTTATAAAAATTCCAGCCAGCGTAAGTAATTTATTAAATAATTACTATTATTAATAATTTATCGATTTGTAAAAATGAGATAAATAACTTTAAAAAAAAAACAGTTGAAGAAATGTATTTTTTCGCTCATAATATCTTAAAAATGTACAGTTTTCAAATTTTGTTATATCGACAACTAATCTGCTTGCGACTAGATCTGCCACTGATCTGCCACATAAAATTAGTTCAATGATGAAAAATATATAAACTTGTATTCTTTGGATGCCGTAATACAACAAAAATAACTTATAAAAAATCTGAGATACAAGCTTATATTATAATTTAAATGTAATAATCAATTCTAATTTTACAATAATTCCTATAATCAATTTTCCTTTGTCATATCAACATTCGTCAACTATTTCTAGTATTATAAGAACGTTTTCTCATAATTAAGACTGTATCAAGTGCTTCCTTATGGGGATATGAGCGCGTTCGCCTCGTGCTGTCGCCTACGACCGTTCGACCAAGGTCGTAGCGTCGACCAGAAGGCCCCAGCCTGAGCTCCGGGTGATGTGATAACACTGATGTATCTTTTTAAAATTTACAATCGAAAGCTTATATAATTTTTTCGTGTGTCTTTATTTTCTTTGTTTGATGTAGGTACTTGATGGTATTATTTTGGAAATACTTTTGCCTTAGAAGTGGGTGAAATACCCTCTTCTAACGCAGTCTGTCTTCTGTTGTCAACTATCAATTTATTAGATAGGCATGTAGGACTTAAAGTATGACAATACAACGCGCGCTTAGTCTTCTTAATTTAAGTATGTAAAGCCAAACATGCAGTACCTTAAGTATTAGATAGATATTTCTAAACGAGTTAGATTCTAAATATGTCTAAATTTATACCAAGTAATGAGACTTATTTTTTTTTAATACATAAATCATATTTAGAATTAAATGTAAACTCAAAATCAAAGATATTGAGTACTTAAGAATCTTTCAGATATGCTGGAGATGATTATATATTCTGATATACATATGTATATGAACATAATTGTATATATATTTGTTAAAACAGTAGTAGGCGGTTAGCAATAACAAAACAAGTTATTTTACCGCGCATAACTATTTATTAAACGTCCTTTATTATGCCACAAAGCTAGAATGAACTATAATTTTTATGACACTACAAGCGCGCGATATGTCGCATTTTAATTTGTATTACAGACACGTAACGTTTTATTCAAAATTATTCTATACTAGCTGCTCTACGCGGTTTCAATCGCGTAATTTCCAATCCCATGGGTTTGTCAGGATATAAGTTAACGGATGTGTTATTTTGCATAACCAGCTCTCTTCGCACCGTGTTTCATTAAAATCAGTTGAGTAGTTTTTGTGTGAAATAGTAACAAACATCCATCCATCCTAACAAGCTTTGGCGTTTGTAACATAAGTAGGATTTATTTTGAAAGTAAAGTTTTACCACCTCACTACATGGAATGTACGATATAACCTCAGTGCGTTCAATTCTTATCGTATACGTAATCAGTTAATCACATATAAACGACGCGTTAAAAAAATTCGTAAAACTAATCGTTGACACTAGTTATTAACATTACGAGTTCATCGGACTCCGTTAAACAATGATGCCATTTCTAATTCACGTTCTCTTGAGGTCGAGAGTCGAGACATGCATGACTTCTCCGCGGCGTGCAGTCGAGTAAAACGAACGTTAAATGATAACTCGAACAAAACAAGTAAGTCGGTCCGCGAGGCGTCCGCGTCGTGAGTCATCGGTGAGCGGGTTCCCTCGAGCTGGCGACTTCGTGTCGACACTCGAATGGAAAATACAATAATACTTGCCAAAGATAACCTGGCGAGTTCACTTTATGACTTACATTTGATTTATTGATGATGTTTGTTTGAACGTTTGAAGTGAAGTAGTTCCACGTTAAATTTATTTCCTATTTTCATTTTGAATTACGCAGTGCTATAATATTCACAATATTATGGTGAATAGAAGTTGTTTTTTTTATATGTTGTACTAGGTCGGCACATAGAAGCGTATGCCTTCACCTGATGGTAAGCGATTACCGTAGGCTTTAGACGCCTGAAACACTACAGCATCGCAAGCGCGTTGCCTACCCTACCCCCAATCCCTCCCATGATCTCTGTCTGTATGGAGCAGTATCATTTAGCTGATCTTCTGTAAGTTCTAGATACTTCCCCGGCTCGGGCTGTTCCAGACTTTGAGCAGGATTTTTCCTGCTGTGTCTCAACTCTCAACCTTAGTTTTAATTTATAGAATATGACTCTGAGAATGTCGGAGTAGGTATACCTAATATTCTCAGAATCTAAAATAATTTATGCAATCGAAATGTAGGTGGTTTTATGTTTCTTTACCTGCCTTTTTATATTTGTATTTAAGTTCATAATTTACTAATAATTATCTAGTTTGCCCTTCTAACTAAATGCAAACTAGTAAGACATTAAATATATTACCAAAACCAGAAACAAAATACGATATTATGATACTATGACTTGCATCGAATGTGTTATCTCTATAGATATGGGAGAAAGGCGTCAGACCAAAGCGGTTGGATAGTCGAATCGAGCGTACATTGTCGGCTTTTTTAACGTTTAATACAGCTTTAACCGTTACAGATTGTGTTTGGGCTTGTTATTTTTAATAGTGATATCCATTATCTTTTGAAATGTTCGCTGCAACACCGATTACGATGCGAATTTTATGTCTCAGTCGGTTTTAACTCGCTGGTTTAACCTAGTTTTGTATAAAAGGATTAAAAATGTAGCTTAGCAATGCACTTCACAGTTTTTTTTTTTCGTGTATTTGTATTACCCGTGTGTATAGGTAAAGGTACAGGTCAGGTCAGACAATTATTTGCTTCCCGCTGTCAGTAAAAAGGTTAAAATGCCTACATCGATGGTAATATTGAATATTGTTACTATCAAAATAAATATACATAGTTAAAATAGTTGTAGGCTTCTGGCTTGTAGGTGATATTTCATTGAAGCACAATTTATTTTAAACTCTATCAAATGACGATTCCGAAGTGCTTTTGAAGTCAACATGAACAAAGCCTGTACGGTTTTATAGTATTAAATTTCAAATACAAAAACAATGTAAACAAGCATAATAACAAAAATTCAATAGATTAATACATGAAAACGCACGCTTAAAATTGATTCAATTGAGTTGAAAGCAAGCTGTATAAACGTGTACATTAACAAAATGAAAACAGTTGGTTACGTGTTACAGCTAATGTTCTCTTTGATCATACTCAACATGTTGGAGAGATGAGCAAAAACGGAATTTCGTTACCAAATATATTACTCATACGTAGAAAAAAAAGTGTTTGTACGTGTTAATGTAAAGGTTATTTCCGGAAAAAAATCCTAGACTATCTACGTACTAAGTTTTATTGCAATCGGTTGAGCACAGTTGCCTAGCTAGAGAGCAAATATGTGCCCATAACTCCATACTTTTCATTTGCAATACTAGTAACTAACGTAACTGAGGTAGGGCACAGTTGGAAATTTTCTGCTCAAATTATGGAGCAGCCCGACTGTACCGATGTAGTACCTTGACCTTACAGAAGATCACAGCTAAATAATACTGTTTTCAAGCAGTTTTGTGTTCCCGTTGGTGAGTAAGGTGGTCACCTTACTCACGCTCAAGCTCCTGGAGGGGATAGGGTCGGAAACGCGCTTGCGAAGCTTATGGTGTTGTAGACGTCCATAAGCTACGGTAATCGCTTGTGTGTAGTTATATAATTATATTTAAAAAAAATGTAGTTAATTATACGATTTTCATCTGTTGTAATTGTAAATAATAAATCAGAATGCGTTAATCTACGTAATCTTATATAGGATTAAGGATACTAGCTGACCCCGCAAATGTTGTTGGCCATTTATGTTATTAACCCCCGCAACCCCCTCTTGTGGGTAAAATTTTGTAAAATCCGTTCTTAGCTGACCTCTACTTGGCGAAAGGAATATTCCTACCAAATTTCAAGTCTCTACGCCTTATGGTTCCAGAGATATCGTGATGAGTCAATGGGTGGAAATCTCTTTTATATATATAGATTTAATGACAAAGCCAAAATAGAGAAGTTCTTGCGTAAATAAAACAGCCCAAACTCGTAACCTTTATTTTATTTATTTCGTCACCACGTGGGCGATAGTCCTGCGGCTTTGTGTGCTTGAGTTATACGTCAATTATTAGTTGTGTAACATTTTATTAAACCGCCTGATCGAGTTTCAAAAAGCAAATAAGGGTTATCTTATTAAAAATAATTTTATTTAAAACTAGAGAACTTTCATCTTTGAGCAAATTTTTATAATATGTCTATTAAATATACGACGATGGACACTAAAAACTATTGCCTAAAGAAGATTTTCTTAATCCGAGAAAGTTTTTAATACCGAATAAAGTTTTAGGTCAGTTTGTTACAAATATTGTCGGACAAAATTTGGTAGATATTTTGAAACATCAGACAAACAAAACGTGACTTTCGATTTAATGTATGATATCATGCTTGAGTAGGCGATCATAAACATAAAACATTTTTGAAGTGAAACTTCTTTCGGCGCATGAGGGTAAAATTTTTACGGATGAAACGCGCGGGACGGTGATGTTTGCAACGTTGGGCGCGGTCAGTACTTGGATGGGTTACCGCCTGGGAACACCGCGTGACGTTGGTTTTTTTTTCAATTCGTTCGCCCAAGAAGTTTCACTTCTGACATGTGTATATATAGATATACATACGTCACAAACTCACAACGTCGAATAAATTATTTGTATAAGACATTATTTTTTTTTAATTTCTATATTATTCACAAGCTTCGGAGTAATTAAAATAGCACACTACGTGTATACTCCCGCTGTCTTGTGGTTAATTGAAATTTATGGTGCGATGATTTTCACAACGAAATGTCCTCTACTATTTTTGTTCTATTGGTGTCTAATATGATACAAACGTTGAAATTGTAACAAGACGATGTCTATACATGAGAAATGTTCATGAAATGAATTGTAGGATCATTATGATAGTAGGCACGGTTGACTGATAAGCAAAGTAGACGAAGTCACTAGTATCAGCTAGTTAAATATAAATCCTTTTGTGTGAGCGAATTTCGAACAATGCATGTTTTACCATGAGGTGTCTGTTTTGTGCCTTCGCTATGAAATCGATAGATAATAGTGTGAAACGAGGCCAAATTCTATGTAATCGCCTGAAACTAAACCGCGTGCCCTAATATTGGTTCCGCTTTCTTTTAGAGCTTGTATGTTTGAATGAATCGATCATTACAATGCCCTTATCTAGATTTCTAGACTAATGATAATGATGTCCAATTCCAAATATTATTCCAAATTTATCGATAACGATTGAAGACGTACCTATATGTTATTTGATAAATAAAAATGGAAAAATAGATGCTTCTTGGTAAAGCTATATGATAGGAATTTTTATTCTTTTGAATATTGTTTTGAAGAGTTAACATTTTGTTTCAAGAATTTACACCTCGAATTGGTAGTAAAGTATTCTCGCACGTTGGTGCTGCGGAAATAAAATTTAAACTTTACGAAAGCCTTACCCTACAAACACTGAAGTCAATTTCAGTGCTTTTCCCGCAGAAGTTTTCAAATTTCTTGCTATTTGGGAATTGACTTTTTATTCTTTCTAAACCATGCAACACTTTATATTTTATCCTGTAACGTTATTAAACTTTTCAAATTATTATACAATTCTATAACTTATTTCTGAAACTGGATGTTTCTTGTGTTTGTTGTTGATCATTTTGCGTTTTTGATATTATAGGAATATAGGAAGATACTATAGGAAGCGCCATGGTCATAAGTAAATATCCCCCACCCGTGTGTGAATATTATAATGTGCAAAACTTTATTTTTTACAAGCTATGGCCCGCGGTTTAAAACGCGTTAATTTAAGGAAAAAATAGCCTTCCTCGGTAAATAAGCTATCAAACAAAGATAATTGTATTTCAATTAGAACCAGTACTTCCTGATATTAATGCGTTTGTTCAAACTTTTCAGCTTTATAATATTAGTATAGATTATTTGTTCCATATAACACGCTATCCTGTAAATATCCAAGTGGCTCGTTAACAAAGATCTGCTATCAGTTCATCGACACAAACCGCCGCATCAATTGTGTAGTTTGCGATGCCAATTATCGCATTCACTCTGTCATTCTATACTGTATCTCGTGAATCATATCTTACGTCTCGTTAACTCGTTGCATCTTCTTACTAATGTGTTTGTGAATCGTCAACTATATCTACCTTAAAGCCGGTCTTTATATTTAAAAAAAAAACTGTTCGGTTTCACGAACCGTTCTATTTTGAATACACGCTTAATGACGGGCTATGAGTGGTTATTGAAGTAAAACTTCTTTACGCATGTTTAATTTGGGGAGTAAGCTGCTGAATGCGTGACGAGAGCGTTACGAAAAGTGTGATGCTCCTTTTCTTTCATAGCCAGTTACGTTTCGTATATATATCTAAGATACAGTGCAGGCCTATTGTTCGGAAGTTTTACTTTAGTCGTGTGGTCTAAAGCAGTGTTCCGCAAAGGGTGTGCCGCGGCACACTGGTGTGCCGTGGTCGTTTATTGGTGTGCCTCGGAAAAATAAAGTTTACGTTTATTGATTAATAATAAAATATTGTTTCAATGATTAATAAATAAATGTTGGTTAATGTTACTTAAAAAATTATTTTTCATTTGTGGTGTACCTCCAAAATATTTTCCTATTCCTAGGTGTACCTTGAACACAAAAAGTTTGCGGAACACTGGTCTAAAGCACACTCGCTTTTTTTTTCTATATCTTCTATAATATATAAATAAAAATGACTCGCTAATAATGATGCTAAGTTCAAAATTCGAAATGGGCTGGACCTCGGCTCTAGTCTTTTCTTAAGTTTTGTGATACTGGGTAGAAGGTTTTTAAATGAAATGGAAAAATTCGCGCAGATAATTGTAAAATTAATGGTTTGCCAGTTTACAAGACATAAAGTGTGTCGGCTTAGTTAGTGTTTCATAAAAATCCTTAAAACAAAAAATGGTAACTAAATAATATACATAATATTTATCAAA
Source organism: Melitaea athalia (assembly GCA_905220545.2). NCBI lineage: Eukaryota > Metazoa > Arthropoda > Insecta > Lepidoptera > Nymphalidae > Melitaea > Melitaea athalia. The sequence goes on along the minus strand of HG992178.1, from coordinate 2,829,480 downwards.
TCGCAATATTTTATAACAGCAGTAAGAATAAAATTGATTACGCTCGGACCGACACCTACACCATTGTTGCGTGCATTCAAGTGAAACAATCTGAGCGCTATAAACTTTACCTTCTCATTGGGCTTATAACAAATAGTTAATTGGTTAACACTTTCATTGTAACATGATCTAATAATTTTTATTTTGAGATTGCCGATATTAATACCTTGATCAAACATACCGAGTAGACGGGCGAGACAGTGCCCTCGGCCGAGTACTCGGTATGTGTAAACATATGACTTGTTTAAACATACCGAGTAGACGAGCGAGACAGTGCCCTCGGCCGAGTACTCGGTATGTGTAAGTCGTTGACTATTTGACTATTGCGTGTTCAATCGGCATTGGCATTGGGGTAAATACTTGTTTGATGAGCGAAAGTGTTAATAGTAATTATTGTGAAGGATTAAAACCTTATATAGGTAATTGTTTGTTTGAGATACTGACTTGATAGACATCTGTTGGTTAAATGCACGAAAATTAAACAATCCTTTTTTTCTGTAATTTTAAAATTTACTAAACAATTTTTATTTATTTATTATTCTATTTTTAAACCTTTTAAAAGGTTTAAAACATTAAATAAAAATAATTATATCAAATAGTTTTGGCCATTTTTATTTCGATAAATAATAAAATATTTATAACGTTGCTTAGTCGTAGTAGTACATGATTCTAACTTATGTCATACAATCTAAGTTGCCACCGGAGGGTTTTGCAAGGCTCGAAGTCGTAGGAGGGCAGTGGGCGGCGTGGTTCCGTCTACTGATGTCATCGTCGCCCTCTCGGACCGAGGCCTCAACTTGCCTTATAATAAGCTCCGAGCTCCGACAAGTGGCAACTTTTTCTCGATTGCTTGACCGCTCTATATTCAATTTGTTAATCTAAAGAATGTCACGTCTGTCGTCTGATGTATGTTGCTCGTTAAGACATATGAAACACTAGCTGTGCCCGCGACTTCGTCCGCGTGGAATTAAAAAAAAATTGTTTAGTTCACAGAGTTAAAAAATAAATAAATTTCTAAAATAAAAGTAGCCTAAGTTACTTCTTATTACATCAGTTATCTACCAGTGAAAGCCCCGTCATAATCTCTCCAGCCGTTTCAGAGATTAGCCGAAACAAACAGACAGACAGACAGACAAAAATTGTAAAAAATGTTAGTTTGGTATATGCACCGTGTATACATCCTTATGCATTTAGTACAAAGCGGTTACAAACAGACACTCCAATTTTATTTATTTATATAGATTAGCTTTTTAACATTTAACGTTTTGTTAAATAAAAAATATAGATATAGGCTTAGGTACGGCAGCTGGATATAGAGCATAAATACCGCTTACCAAAAATTAATAATAAGCATGGAAAGATAACTTATAATAATTATCTAATACCAGAATACATTAATGAACTAACTAAACATTATAATGGTAATGGTACGACTGACTTGATTTGGCAAATCTCCTAAAAACATAAAGGTGCTGTTTTTCATAAAATAATTTAAATCTGAATAACGATTCCGTTACTCTTATTGTGTAATAAGTATCAATGTCTAATTGGGATAGGTCATCATTCTGTGCCTCTATCAACAAATACCTATCTTTGAAATTATCAAGACTATTCAAAATTCTAAGAAATTTGTTCTCTATACAATATCGTATGAATAACTTTTTCTACTTCAATATATAATAAACTCTAAATATAATGTTGACGTGACAGCTGATTGGATTATTATGTATAAGAAACGACGACGGTCGGTTTTAAATCGAGTCGAGTTTATATCGTGCAGTCTAGCGAAATAAATTGCGGAAGCGAATAAAAGAAATAGTTTTACATGCACCCTAAATCCAACGTTGCAGACTTGCAATTATTTTTGCAATTGTCAGAAATTCTACTTGCGAATGACTTATTTAAAAAAATGATATTATGTTCTTGATATGAATACTATAATAGTAACATTAAACATATCATTTTTAATGTTCACCACAGTACAATAATTGTGATAAGTAAGGAAAGCTCCGAAAAGGCGACTTAAATGCTAGAAGAAGGATCTTCTCTTGATAACCTTTGGATATAACCAAGGACGTGGTACAGAAAAAGTGATTTAGGAAGTTAGGGGTCTTCCATAAATCATCTGATGATTTTTAACAACTTTGTGACCGCCTTGGTGGTGATATTTGGTGAAGTTTTAACCGATTCAGTGCGGCAGAAGCCGCAGGGGATTCATGGGAATCTTTTGTGTATGGCGTGTGAAGCCCGAGAGGATCCTAAATGTTTTCGTGAAAAACTCTGATAAAACATCATTTTTCAGTGGTCATCCGTAAACGAAAGTGTCTTTATTTGTCACGCAGATTACGAATACACTGTTAGCATTGGGATGTTCCATGAAAAAATATACATCAGAAGTTGTAAACCTTTTCAAAAGAAAAATTATGTAAAAAAAAAACTTTATTCCAGTGCGGCTGAAGCCGCAGGGGATTCATGGGAATCTTTTGTGTATGGCGTGTGAAGCCCGAGAGGATCCTAAATGTTTTCGTGAAAAACTCTGATAAAACATCATTTTTCAGTGGTCATCCGTAAACAAAAGTGTCTTTATCTGTCACGCAGATTACGAATACACTGCTAGCATCGGGATATTGCATAAAAACGCATACATCAAAAGTTGTAAACCTTTACAAAAAAAAGATGTAAATTTTTTTTTACAGCTATGAAATGTTTCTGTAACTGCCAGTCGCTTTTAAAAAAAAATGAAATGAGGATAGTGACTGATGAATTTGATTCAGATTACGAGTGAAACTACATTGGAAATTTTTATTTATTCCATTATGAAATATTATTTTACTAAGAATTTAATGTACAAGTAAGTGTAGTGAATGTATGAAATATTCTTTTATTGGAGTTTACTCCTTAAGAATCGCTTTTCATATAAGGCCCCCGGTATGAAAAAAATATGAGGTGTAAAATGTATTGAACGAAGGACTATCGTTACGTTTTTGTGCACAACCTATTCTGCGCACCTTTCAATTTTCGGTGCGTACGCGTCGTTGTCGTAACGCCATAGATGACGTTATATATCTATACTAATATATAAAGCTGAAGAGTTGGTTTGTTTGGTTGTTTGTTTGTTTGTTTGAACGCGGTAATCTCTGGAACTACTGGGCCGATTTGAAAAATTCTTCCAATGTTAGATAGCCCATTTATCGAGGAAGGCTATAGGCTATGTATCATCACGCTAAGACAAATAGGAGCGGAGTCCACGCCGACGAAGTCGCGCGCAGAAGCTAGAGCTGAAGAGTTTGTTTGTTTGGTTGTTTGTTTGTTTGTTTGAACGCGGTAATCTCTGGAACTACTGGGCCGATTTGAAAAATTCTTCCAGTGTTAGATAGCCCATTTATCGAGGAAGGCTATAGGCTATGTATCATCACGCTAAGACCAATAGGAGCGGAGTCCACGCCGATGAAGTCGCGCGCAGAAGCTAGTATATAATAAAAATGAATGTTGCTAAGAGCATAACTGGAGAATGGCTCGACCAATTCGGCTAATTTTTTTGTTTTTATACAAAAAAAAACTCATAACAGACAGAACGAAGTCTGTCCGGGCAACTAGTTCATAATAAATGTAAATAGAACAAATAGACCAAGTGAATGTTTTTATCCAAATAAGTAAATTCGTATTTAATTATATACCTGTAGTTTTCTTTTCGATTGAATTGATTTGTTAGAAATAGATATTCTATTCAAAAGCTATAATACAATTTTTTTTTTTATGAAATACTACTACAAAATAAGTGTATGAGCATTTTAGGACCTACAAACGGTAATATCCCATTCTTCAATAAAATAACATTAATTGATCAGTCAATCGAGCCAAACATGTAACAAAAGGTTTACGACACCTGATAAAATAAGTCTCTTACTTTCTATCTCGTTTTATACAAGTATATAGTCACTTTTAAACACTTGAAACGAACTATTAAACCGCTCCCGTTCGGTGTTGGGTTGCGACTATGGGAAAAACAAGGGGAAACCGATGAAAAAGCGTAAAGTTACACTTCATGGCGGATGACGCCCGAGAGGATTCATCAAAGTCCCTGGCGCTAGAAGCCTCAGAGGCGACACGAAAAATTTGATCGCCGCCAGGCACTAAAGTTTGATAAATCTACCATCGCACTGAATCGGTTAATCCTCCTCCCCACCTCCGTACAAAACATTCACGTGTATTTTTTTCTAAGTCTCTCAAGTTCAGTTGAGTTCAGCCTATTCCAGTCCACTGCTGGACATAGGCCTCCCCAAGTTCGCTGCAGACATCCCGGTTTTCCGTAATCCTCATCCAGCCTTCACCGGCAATCTTACGTAGATCGTAGGTCCAGCTGGCCGGAGGACGCGTTTTTTCTGCAATGTATATTGTAATTCTCAGAATATTCTCTTTAAGTAGGTACATGGATAATCTATTACGAAAATTATTCGAAAACGGGATATTTACCATGTTTATTATTTTCTCTTCGCGGAGCTCAATATTTCGACATTAACTGCGAATGTCTTGTTGATCTAAAATCTCATGTATAATCTGATTAAATTTGGAAAAAAATAAGCATTGTGAAACAAATTTCTAGACAGGCATCAAGGTGTTTGGTTGTTATTTTTGGTTTAGAAATCGCGCGTTCAACGAAAAATAAATACACGTGATACCTACACGTGATAATCTCAATGTAACTCCTCTCCCTCCTTGTAATATTTCGTGATGTTTTTCCGAACCCCCCGACCCCTTAACACGAGTTTGATATTGTAAAGGTCGATTTACATCAGACGAGCGAATGCTCATTCTATCCCCACTATATTAAATTCTTATCAAATTCTTTTAGTGTAAACAGGCGTAGAGCATTCTTTCGTTGTTATACATATTATATGAATACGAGTGTTCGAAGATCAAGAAAGAATGCTCTCGTTCTAGCTCTAGCTCTTTGTGCGTTTGGTCTAAATCCACCCTAATGATATTCGTATTATAGTAAGTACTTAAACGATGTAATTAATATATTTTATTTTCGAAATCCATAGTAATCAAATGAATTGCAATATTAATAAAAATACTAAATGTAATTAATATGCCGTTCGTGTTAAACAAATATGGCATCGGTATTTTATTTCAGGAAGTTAATTTACTAATATTGACTATCGTTGTTTGTTTTCTAAAAATAATTCTTATGGACTAACTGCGTCATAGTATTGAGGGAGCGTGAATCAAGATTTAAATTAACATGTTGAGACACTGCAAGATCTTTGCTAGATCATCTTACGTGCATATGTAGCGTGAAACGTAAAGTTTTATAGGAAAACGAAAAACGATTCGTAACTTAATTAATTGATATCCGGAGATACATTTTTATTTGACATTCTAATTTATGTTTAAAAACACTACGAGTAATCTACTAAAATAAAGAGTAATCGTTTTAACTCAATTATTAATTAAATAGTAATGAACGTAATATGCGAACAGTTGCTTTAACTTATAGATTTGTCTTACTTAATACGTAGTTTATGCGTTTCATACAACTGTAACTGTTTATATTAAACTAGCTTCTGCGCGCGACTTCGTCGGCGTGGACTCCGCTCCTATTGGTTTTAGCGTGATGACACATAGCCTATAGCCTTCCTCGATAAATGGGCTATCTAACACTGAAAGAATTTTTCAAATTGGATCAGTAATACCAGAGTTTACCGCGTTCAAACAAACAAACAAACTCTTAAGCTTTATAATATTAGTATAGATTATAATCATAAGTTTATTCACTTTTGTGTTTGTTGGTTTAGCTTCAGCCGGTGACCTCATAGTCAAACCCCGCTGGTGTTGAAATATGAATAGTAAAGTTATCCTAGACATGGGTAGTATTGGTTTACAAGATTCTGTATCTGCAGTTTGATTTGAATGCGAACCGTTCAAAACGAAGTTTGATTTATTCAATTGAGGATATTTATGATTTCTCTTACGTAATGTTTTAAGTATTTGTGACGTCAGAAAGTTGTATTATTGGCGGTAAATTAAATTGATTAGGCCGTTCCAAATGATTGATTAATTCAGCCTACAATACAACACCTAAATTATGGGTATAGGACTCTTTCTCCTGATAGAAGAGTAGGTTAGATTTAGCTTTCTAAATATTTGTATTAAAATTTTCCTCAGTATTTCCTATCTGAAAGATTTTAATTAAGACTTACTCAAAGACAATTTATAATCAAAAAGTTAAATTTAAAAGTCAGACACGAATTCTCAAGGTGTACCATTTTAAAAAGCAGACATTTTAATTTTTTTTTTTCTTCTTCAAGAATTGCCACACCGAATATGGCTTGAAGCCTTGCATTTCGTTACAATACTTTCAAGAATACGCATACGAAATTAGTGATCACGTAAATACAAAGAAAATTACGTTATTCGCGTATCAAAGGATGCATGCTCTAGTTGTAAGAACCGGTATTTTAATTCACGTTTTCAGAGATTAAGTCGAGCCATTAATATGTGCTATCTCACAATCGATCTTCTAATGACTGACTGACCTTGTACAGCGATCTTTAAGCTAGATTTTCAAGTAAAGCGAGAATTTTGCTGTTTCAACTTATGTTGCATCGGTACGGCCTAGTTATATCAGTGATTATAAAACGACGTAACTTAACTAAGTTGACCTAATTCGTTGCTTTTCCTTTCTGAGGAACTCTTTTAAAGCCGTAAACGAGGTTTTACTCTCTCGGCTTTTTCTAGCGTCTTGATTAAGTTGAAAGAGTAAAAACTTGTTTTAGTAATATAAAATTTATCTCAGATAATTTTTGCAGTGAGCGTACTGTAATTAAACTGAAATAAAAGTTAATGTTTTACTTTTGGGTAAAGGCTTTCTAAACCTTCTAGGTCAGGGGTATCAAACTTAATTTTGCAGAGGGTCATATATTAAAATTAGAATGTGTACGAGGGACAGATTCAATAAAAAAAAATGTAGTGTGCGCATTTTAAAATTTCCGTCGAGGAATCAAGTGAAGTCATGATTCTTCTTTCTGTGACACGTTGTGATCGCGTGCCGTATCTTTGACATCCCTGTTCTAGGTATTAGAGATAGGCTTAGATATACTATAGCGCACAAGAATCATAATTACTGTTTATTGTAGTACTGCAAATATTTGAAACAGTAAACTTAATAACAACGTTTATGTACTTACCTGTACTTCTTACGGACCAATCGAAATAACAAATGAAATTCTAAAATCTATATTTAGGTTTTTATATAGGTTTATAATGCGTTTGTCCGTTTGTCGTAAATTAGTAATATTTAGTAAACAATCCTGCAGTCTATTTGCAAACGTTGGAAGTAAAGTACATCGTGTTGCGCGGGCGCACGGTGTACGGTCAGCGCCAATTGGTACTCGGCATGACTCACTACATCACGGTTACGTATGCGAACCGATTATAATTATTAATAATATAGATGATGTGATATTTTTCTTCATATTTTTATTGTTTTGCATGAAAAAAAAATGATAAATTTTGCAGGAGCACCGATTTTTCATGTGAAATTTCAAGGAGTTTTGCTCAATAATTCTTTATTTTCGACTAAATTCTTTTACAATTTCTTAACCCTTCAAACTGCGTGACAGTTTATCTACGTACATTAATTGAAAAAAAATCATGATCTAAGTTATAAGTGATTTAGAAGCACGTTTATTAATATCTAGTGATTTTTCTCTAAAGTAACGTAAAAGAAATACTTTGTTGAATATAAAACACGGTTGGTTTACATCTAACGAGTTTATGGAAAATGTTGAAGAAGAAAAGGCAGTTTCTCCTTTTAGTTCTATATAAAGCACTCAAATCGTATTGTCAAAAAATATAGCAGTATTAAACTACAACAAAAAAATATACATGTAATTGTTGTAATGAAGAAAATAGATTTCCTTCAGCCTGTAATATCCCATTGCTGGGCATAGGCCTCTTTCTCCATGTAGGAGAAGGATCAGAGCTTAATCAAACACGCTGCTCCAATGCGGATTGGCGGATAATTACAAGCTTTTATTTAACTTGCAATGTATGTATGTATGTATGTATGTATGTAACTTTAATGAATGTTTGTTCGGGTGAAATCTTGCAACTCAATTTTGAAGCAGATATCTTCAACCAATTGAGCTGAAATTTTGTATACAGGTTCAATTTGGATGACAATGCATGGTTTGTATGTATGCATGTATGTATGTATGTTTGTTCGAGTGAAATCTTGCAATTCAATTTTGAAGCAACCAATTGAGCTGAAATTTTGTATATATGTTCAATTTGGACGACAATGCATGGTTTGTATGTATGTTTGTTCGGGTGAAATCTTGCAACTCAATTTTGAAGCAACCAATTGAGCTGAAATTTTGTATTCAGGTTCAATTTGGACGACAATGCATGGTTTGTATATATGCATGTATGTATGTATGTTTGTTCGGGTGAAATCTTGCAACTCAATTTTGAATCAACCAATTGAGCTGTTGTATGCAGGTTCAATTTGGATGACAATGCATGGTTTGTATGTACGTATGTTTGTTCGGGTGAAATCTTGCAACTCAATTTTGACGCAACCAATTGAGCTGAAATTTTGTATGCAGGTTCAATTTGGATGACAATGCATGGTTTGTATGTATGTTTGTTCGGGTGAAATCTTGCAACTCAATTTTGAAGCAACCAATTGAGCTGAAATTTTGTATGCAGGTTCAATTTGGATGACAATGCATGGTTAACTTTGTGACGTCATATTGGTAAATCCAACTTTTGAGTGCGGACTAGTTATTTTTAGAGCACTTCTACAATATGGGTATCAAATTAAAGGGCTTGCTAAGAATAATTTGAATAAAGTAACCTGAATACCGACTAAAAAGTCAAAAATAAATTAAATGTAAAAAACCTTTTTAAAAAACAAGCTTTTATTTGAATGCACTAAAACGAAAAAAATAAATTTTTACTTTAAAACTTTTACTATCTACTTATAAAGTCATTACATATAATCTATATGATATAAAAGCTTGTCGCGAGATTTGCTTGTAAACAAGTAAATTAAATAAATTGATGTGATTGATTTTAACTATTAAAATTTTCAAACTAAGGAAATACGAGTACTCATATCTCGCGACATGCTTTTCTATCATATAGATTATGTGTAATGACTTTATAAGTAGATAGTAAAAGTTTTAAAGTAAAAATTTATTTTTTTCGTTTTAGTGCATTCAAATAAAAGCTTGTTTTTTAAAAAGGTTTTTTTACATTTAATTTATTCTCATTAATCGCCTCATCAAAAAATCGTCATCGTCAGACGATGATGTCGACATTCTGACTTCTGTTGCCACGCTACAATTGTGCTTCCAATGTGCGCACACACGACACATTTGTGGCCGCTTAAATTGTATCGCAGTAATTGTGGCGCCGTAAATGTATGTTGAGTGTAGCGTGTGGCGGCGGTGTGCGGCCTCACTTACACGACTTTATAATACACTAGCGACCCGCCCCGGCTTCGCACGGGTGCAATGATGACATTTTTAAATGACAGGATCTTTACGTAATATTCCGACGTGGCGGCTGAGGTACTACTCTTACAACACGTAATATTACGGCGATGGCGGTTAAAGGGTTAAATGTTTCGCTGTTAATTACTTCTAACGACTATATCTGAAAACCTATTCATCTGATTGATATAGTGTAAAGGGCAATTTTAATCTGCATTAAATTCCTAAGCTAACTAAAATATTTGTTTGGATAAGGATTAATACTGAACTAAAGAAAATAGCTTGGAAAATAACGTAATGTTTTTAATTAAAAATTTGAACATAAAAGTGGTTATTGTAAGTCAACCGTAAGAGATAGAGATATGCTATCGCGGACTTTTTTGTAGCATTTTTATAGATTTAGAATTCGCTAGTACATTACTCCACTGTATCTTTGCTAGTTTACGCGGCGTTTGCGTGGAAAGCTCCCAGTTGGCCCGATTTTGTGCGACTTCTTCAACATTTATCGCCGTATTTCTGCTAATTTACATAAAACTATACTAAATTATATACATAAACCTTCCTCTTGAATCACTCTATCTTTTAAAAAAAACCGCATTAAAATCCGTTGCGTAGTTTTAAAGATCTAAGCATACATAGGGACATAGGGACATGGGGACAGAGAAAGCGACTTTGTTTTATACTATGTAGTGATACCGTATTTTTAATATCAACAAAGAGCTATAAAGAAAATATGATTCAATCCAAGTCAAAAAGTAATAGTGGTTTATTTACTGGATGAAATTCACCAATCACACCGAACGGGCTAGGTAGACCCCTATTAGGTATGGAACTATTATCTACAGGGAAAGCTGTCTGTTGCTCGGGTATTTCACGAGTTTGACCTATGACTCCTCAAATGACTCCTCAAGAGAGCTGTTTACACATAACATGATTTTGAATATAGAACAGGTATGAAGCCTTTTTGGCTAACTTGTCATGCATGTGCATGCATGTCGACAAGCTCATTCATTTCACTATAGTTTTTTTATAGGTATGTATTTAGATGTATACTAATCATTTAAAATATTAAAACAGAATTAGCATTACCACTAAAGATTGAACCTTATCTAACAGAGTTCACACAAGTCATACACAGTTCATACAGATCAAACGATGATAATTTTTTTCTGAGTTGTGTGCAATAAAGTATATGCTATCTATCTATCTATTGAATGATGTCTACGAGATATAAGAGAGAAAGGAATGAAAATATTTGATGCATTATAAATTTTTTGTATTAAAAAAAATGGGGAACTTCCTATTGCCAGTGTTAATATTATGACCTATTAATCCTATAAATATATTTTTGCACTGTATACCTACATGCAAATGAAAAAAAAACTAAAAAAACCGGCCAAGTGCGAAATGTGCGGAGGAGCGCACTTAGGGTTCCGCACAAAAATTATTAAAAATATTTTTATTAAAAAATATGATGTAACTGAAAATTTATGCTTTTCGCAATTTTTCCTTTATCTGTGCTATAAGACGTTGATTCGTACCACAAGATTCTGAGTTCACGGGAAGTATCTACCCTGTAGGTTTTGATTCCCTTTCGTCTTGACCGACAGACGGACAACAAAGTGATCCTATAAGGGTTTCGTTTTTTCCTTTCGAGGTACGGAACCCTAAAAATACGTAACGTTAATACATATAATCGTCCGCGATTATTCATATTATTAAATGAGATATTTTATACAAAGATTATTATAATAAAGCTCGATTAAATTGATAGTTTCTTTTGTTGCTTATTAGCATATTATCAACAGACGTGCGCTACTCAAAGAAACACGTCATATTTTATAGCATTTGGACGTAATTTTTTATGTAATACAAAAACAGAATATAATAATTTAAAATTCTGCTTGTTATTATTGTTTACGGATATGTCTCATTCTTGCCCTATCTTGTGACTTATTTATTTTAATGCTTCTTTTAGTCACAGCGTGATCTTACAACACATAAACGTACCACATAATGTTATGTAATGGTAATGCTAAGAACTTTGAAGTTCAACAAAACTTTGAATATCCTAACATGTACATGGTTATAGTAAGTAGCGTACTCTTAGTCTCATCAGATATTCATCTCGAAAAAAGTTGGAAAAAGTGTTCCGCTCATGTTTTCTCATACAAAAGTAAGAAGTGTAAGTTGAGCGTTAGATTGTATATGAATAGGATTGCTGTAAATCATCTTTGGATGTGTGATTACTTGCCGTTTATTATCTGTGCATCTTCCACGTCCTCGGCCGTGGGAAACAACGCTCAGTGTTTCTTTTCTACTTTTACTCGACGCGACGTTTAAAACTTGGACGTGACGTCAACATTACCCATTATTATCGTTCTCTAACATAATACTACGTTTATTAACTAGACTGTCACGCCACTCCAAAAATAGAAAAAAAGAAAGGTTGTTTGATTCGAAAGGTTTCGAGTTTATTTCACGTCATTCCTTGGATAATATTCGCTTATAATAAGCGTATGTCTAAAAATATTGTCAAAACAATAAATCTTGATTTTTTGCTGTAATTTTGACTAATTAGCAAAAACAATTGTATTAAAGTTTATAGTGGAATGGTATAATATATAAGGCATCATGCAACTCTTTGTGGGGAATTATAATTTTAAACATCAACGTAGATCATCAAGCTAACTGGGTATTGCATTAATGATGTAATGATACTTGTTAGAAATCACCCAAAGTGCATCATAAACTTAATATGAAAATATGCGCATCAGAATAATTCATTCGTAGTTTGTTTGTGTGAACTCGCTAATCTGAGGATTTACGAAACCGTTAACACAATTTTTTTTCGCACTAAAACCTGTTTGTCGAGGAAGTATTGGGTGCGTAAAAATGACTACGTCACATACTAGCGGAGCAGTGGAAATAAATATCAATCAATCTAAATTCTAACGGGTGTCAATTTTAAAAACCTCTTGAACCTAGTAAACGTCCAAAAAAGGTACTGTTCCTGTTCTATAAGCGTGTTGTTCCACCATTGGACCAAAGTTCTCTATCTATGAAGAAGATTTGGAGCAAATCAGGTAAGTTGTTCTTATACGGATTTGGTTTATTTAGATTCAAGTCTCAGAAATTCTTCCGATCATGCATGTTATTTAGTGTTACGTTAGAAATAACCATATGTATCTTAAAGATATATTTAGCACTAGAAATTTAACAGTTCTATTATAATACCTATTTGAATCCCATGACCGTATGTCTTGTGGACTCTATGTTTATCCAGTGGACAATCTCGACTTAAATAAAAACATTATCTCGGAATACACTTTATACATACCCAGTAAGTAATTCTTCGGTTGATTAAATATTAGAAAATAGCAAAGTTTATGATCTGTAACTATTTAATTAATAGAAACAAATTATAGAAACAATTTGTCATAGCGAAAGTTAAGTTGTCACGTGCTGACCGAATATCGAAACGCGTAAGAAACTGAGAAACGTTTTATAATTAGCTCAAAGCGATGCGTTAACGGGTCAATGACACGCTCTTGCGAACGTATTAAACTGAAACTGCCGTCCATCGCCATTTGATCTTTCCAAATTAAATACTTGTGTTTCGAGAGTAAAGCGTTGGATGGGTCAGTTTAGACGGGTTTCCTCACATTGGTTTGTAACGTATTTGCGTTTTATATTGAACTAAAGTATTTTATTCGATTTTCACAGTCATTCACTTCCTCAGAAATGGAATACGACTTCGACTTGGGAATATATTATGGATATTTATATACTTTGGGAGTTTCAGGATATTAAGTACAGGAATACTAGTCTAGTACTAGTTATACTGGATCAACGGGTCTATGAACCAATCAAAAACCTAGTTACGTACAGAACCGCTCTGCCGTTCTAGTATGATTATGTAGCAAATATATCAAAGTTTTGCGTCTATAATATTTGAGAAGACAAAAATACTAATAATTTTTATTACACCTACAATTTGATATGTAATTTGCGTTCTTGCAAATTATAAGAATCAAGCGTCTTAATGCATTTTGTTATCTTGATTCTTATCTTTCACGATAGCCGTCAGTTTGCATTTGCGTCCGAGAATGAAATAAAAGCTAATGCGTATTTATTATCACCTTCGTTTTTGTGCTATTATCTACAAGGAAGTTAATACTTCTTAAATATTTTCAGTGACCTACACCAGATATATTATGCAAACATCTGGTGTATAGTTATCGTATATTGATAAATATAGTCTTCCATAGATATCATAGTCTTCCTTTAGGGAATTCATCCTTCTTCGTAATAGCTTCGAATGGACAGTCAATTTCGAGAACACTTCAAAACTTCCCACGCCGTAAATTCCCCGAACGACGGATTTATACGTTATTTGTTATCGATCGTATTTTTTTATCTGGTTCTGAATTCGTCAAACGGTAGAGAGCAATGTTATGGAATAAGTTCCGAGTTATTTTCCAATTCAGTTGAAGAAGGATTTGCCCAACAGTGGGATGTTTAGAAGCTGCATTTTCATGTTCAGTTCTGGTTCGAAATGTCGTCATCTTTTTGATTTAAAGCATCTTAGTTTATGAAACAAAGTTCCTTTTTTATTGACCGACCAAATATTATTTAAACTATATTTAAACTTTTCAGAGATACATTTCACTAATTAATATAGTAAGAAAAGCAAACAATAATACGAATGTTTGTTTAAGTAAATGTCTCTTTCTTTAGTGGGTTTTGGATGTTGTCTGTCAATCATTTTTAAATTTTTTTTTTTTTTTTTTTGACTTATATTAGAACATTTTACACCAGACCTGTCAACGTCACATCTTATAGACCCAAAAAGAAATTGTATATTTTTGTTTAAACAAAAATTGTATAAATCTCACCTTGACATTTTTGAACAGAAATAAAAATCTGCCGTATTGATCGAGCAAGTCCGTAAGTGACGATTGCTAAAACATGCAATAAATGATTTATTATTTATACAAACTTTTCCTTTCTCGAACATTAATATGTACTCCGAAAACCGAAAATCGTACGTAACATACAAACTTCTAATGAAACGACTCAGTATTTCTCGTAATAGTCTCCTAGAGTTATCCTGACATGTTATTGTTTGTGATTTAAGTATTGTCTGTCGTGTATAATTTTCTATCGCCGCAGCCCCAACTGTTTCCCAGTTAACTTTCTAGTCGTGATCAACTGACACCGTAATTGAAAACTGCGGTTAGTTTTAAAGAGAACGATATTATTTTATTACGAATACACTATTATAGTAATATACGGTGTTATTTTGTCGTTTGTATTTATGTTTATTTTCATATCTTGGTAATTGTTTTGTTACTTCTTTTTCTTCCGTTGTGTAGCAATTACATACCGACCTATTTAAAGTTTGTAATATAATTTTGTTGAACGTGTTACCAGAAAAGTGCTGCGTGCAGTTGAGATGTTATATAAATTCTTAATTTAATCATTTACGACTGGCAATCTGGTTTCGATAAGGTTGTGTTATGTTTATGGGTCAAGAACGTTCAATATCTTTATACGGTGATGCACTCAAGTATTTTTGTCTTGAATTTAAAAAATATATTTCTACAGTAGCGCCTTAACTTATTTGTCCTACTAATTTATGTGAGAAAATCACTTAAAATTGTAATTTGTAAAGTGCTTTTGATGCCCATTTGTATAAAGCTATTTTGATTTGATTTGAAATCTACTACTATTATAAATCCGAAATTTTAGACGGTGGGATGAGTACCTATATGTTTTTTACTCTTTCACACAAAAACTACACTTCTGATTACAATGAAACTTGATACGTAGATAGTTGGTGAGCCAGAATAATAAATATACATAGAGGTTTTTGTCCATATATCACTACGGGTTCGAAATCTTAGCGGAAAAATCAGTAAGCCGCAGCTAACTATACCCCGTCCGGCGACTAATGATCTTTTTGACACTTCAAGAAATTTTGACATTAGTGACTGCCTCACACGTTATTTATTCGATTCGAAATAATAATCGATTTTATTTAAGAAGAACTTTCAATCGATTTTATTAAATACATTTAGTTTAAAAATATTATTTATTTATGCGTTTATTAGTTTTTTTAATTATAAATGAAATATATAAATAATAAATAAATGAATTAACAGATTCATTGCTCTTTATTCTTGGTTTGCAATTAAATTTCAAGATTTCGACTTAATTCCTTGCAAGTAATCAATCTTGGGGTCATAGATACTATTTTTATTTCCTTTTTTGTATTAAATTTATAGAAAAAATAATCACATGACGTAAAATTATTTTTATCATATGATCGATTTATTATCGATTTATTATTTCAAGAACTATTTCATAGTCTGTGGTTGTTTGTTATGCACAGGGTACTTCACTCAATCAATCAAATCGTCAATAAAGTATGACATTACTGTAAATTTTTTAGTACGTTATGCCGGAAAAAAATAACTGTAATTTATAGGCGTGAGCTGTCAAAAAGCTAATTAGTCGCCGGACGGGGTATAGTAACTATACGTCTACTCTACTCTGTCCCACGACTGAGTTCCACTTGAGAGAGTCTACCACAGTTATAGAGTTACATAGTAAGATCCTGTATTAGGAATCCATAATGTAAAACGTCTGCACGGCGTGCTAAAATTTTTTTGAGTGATCAAAGCGACTATTGAACCATTTAGTTGCTATAACCGCAACGCATGCTCGTCGTCAAAGATAACAATATGTAATCGAATTTTGTGAGGCAAGGTTGTTGTTAGCGTTATCATTTTCATTCACATTCACATCAGAGAGTTTTGGTAATTTTTATTTTTAACTTTTTTTTATTTTTATAAATTTATCAGATCTATATCATCGTCTTTCGTTTTGTCTTTCTTATTAATAGAACTATAATAAAGAGTATATTTTTAACCAAATTTGTGACTACATGAATTAGTTTTAAATATAGGTGTTATGTTCCTAGTGTTACCTTAGCTGCGGTAACCATCAGTTTGACGATAGTTTTTGCCACCGCACCGTAGAGATGTAAAAATCATTATGAAAGAAAGTAGTTTTAATATTCGATATAATTTACTTTATTATTATCACTTCTCTGTTTATTCCATTTCCTTAAATAATACTTTGATAAGAAAATGTACAATATATTTTTATTTTGAAGAGAGCATCGTAATCAGCGTTATCTCGTGTCTTTTCGTCGCTAGCATGACTGGCTCCACTCGCTTCGATCACTGTCGATGGCGTCTTTGTTCTATCGTTCCACTTTCGCTCTTCGTCCGCGGCGTCGAGTTGCCGTGGTGATGGTAGTGTGTTCGATAGTCTACCTTCGGGTTTGCCAAATCGTGTATGAATTGCCATAGTACACTTAAAGAGGCAGATTTGACGATAAACACATTCTTTGGTTGATTAGAATGTAATTTGATTAATCAATAATTGTTGTATTTATTTTCAAAAAAAATAATCTCAATTCATATCGAGGTCATCTATACATGTTAATACATGTCTAAAGATGTCTATACATGTTACAACTTACAATATACATATACATATACATGTAGTTAACGGTCGATAATGAAGTATCTAGTCCCATTGACAAAAACTGAGTCATCAATACCGTTTCGTTTTGAATTTATTGAACGCTTGTCTGTAAATGTGGATTGATTTAGACGAAAGTTTGTTTAATAGATAACTTTAAATTAGCTTATATTTTTGGAGATCGAAAATTTAAAAGATTTGGTATAAAAATCTCATATTTATCTTTATAAATAAGAAGTTATTTCTTAATTTTTTTGCATATGTGATACTAACTGAAATTTTCTACGTATTAAGTCTGAACTTAATAATTAAATAAACAACTAGCTGACCTGGCGAACTTCGTACTGCATTATTTTTTTCCCTTAAATTACATTACATATTATATCAAAATAAAATATAGCCTATCTTTAGAACACGGTATGCAAATTTGATTAAAATTGGTTAAGTAGTTTAAGAGTCCATCGCGGACAAACAACGTAATATAATTTATGTATATAATACAGTTACAGAATGTGTAGTATGGTGTAATGTATGTAGTTCTAATGACACCAAAGTACTATTTAACTAAAAAACTAAACTCCGATCTATGCGTAGGTGACATTGATATATATATATATATATATATATATATATATATATATATATATATATAAAAATAATAGACCTTGTGGCCCCGTTTTAAGCTATTATTAGGGATTACTCGTATCACTTAATAGCATTAAGTGTAATGACAAAGTAAGCATTCTACTTCTTTGTTCGTGAAAATTTTATTACCCGTTAACACGGTGACATGATTAGTAGACGAGCTTTTTTCGTGGAATTTCGTGTCATCACGTTAATGACGAAAATGACAATGATTCGTGTACCTACCGTTCGAGCGGTCATTGTTTGAATATTTTATTGTTAGAAATACATTTTAGTCGGCGTTTATTTGAAAACGCTTTTATATAGAAAGCTAATTGACACGGTGAACTTGTACCGCCATTCTTTTTTTTCGTGATTTTTTTAGATTTTTTCAGGTTTTCTTTTACCGATATTAATGAATACAGAAAAATGTGTGCGCCAGTTCCGACACACGACTGGAGTTCCTTGGACACTTTAACAAACGTTACCTGTGTACCATATTATTCTATTAAATGAGTGTCAACATCACTTGTTTCATAAGATTTCATCCTCCGTATTTTTGTCTTAACCCCGGCGATATATCGTTTCGTAAGGTGTTAACTCAATAAAGAAGAATTATCAAATAAGCTGCAATCATTCGAAAGTTATGCGCGATTGTCACTTCAACCTATCGTCGTCCACTGCTGGAGATAGGCCTTCCCAAGTTCACGCCAAAAACGGCGTGAACTCGTGTGTTGCCCATATAGTCACCACGCTGGGCAGGCGGGTTGGTGACCGCAGGGTTGTCTTTGTCGCACCGACGACGCTGCTGCCCGTTCCCCGTAGGTGATAGCGTGATAATATGTAGGCTATATGTTGACAAGACTTCTTAATAATATTCGTGCCAAATTTGAAGTAAATCCATACAGTACTTTTTGAGATCCCGGACATACATTGACTTTGACTTTCCTACCATTTTATTATATGTAGTAGGTATAGATTTTTTAATTTAAAGGATGGAAGATGATTTACAAATGGATTATAGTATTTATAGTTTCGTTCGTCGGCGATTAAGGTGTGATCGTTTGTTCAGCACGTAACTGTTACTTTCTCGACACGATACTGTTCGAATGTCTTTAATCGGATCACGTCAATCTCATAATCCAATAAATGTCTGCAAAGAATTCTTCACGACATCATTTAAAACATTTGCGCACGCATTCTAAATATCAATTTATCTATACTATATTATAAAGTTGAAGTGTTTGTTTGATTGAACGCACTAATCTTCGGAGATAAGGAAGGCTATAATAGGCTATATAACATCAGGCTCCCAATTGGAGTAAAGCATCAATGTTTGATATAAAAAATGGGAACATTTATTCCTTTAGAAAAAGTCTTAAACAAGTCGCGGGCAAAAGCTAGTTTAAAAAAGTAGACCTTTTTGTTTATTTTCATTAAAAGAAAATTAATTTTGTTTGTATTATTTTTTGTGTAATACCCACACATGAGGAAATTATAAACATTTTTAATATCATATCAAAAATACCGACCGTTCCAGCGGGAATTTCATAAGTAAAGCAAATGCATAGAACTTGTTACTTGAAAATTCCACATCGAGATCAAACTCAAATATTACTAGCTTATTTACCTTGTTTTTAAGAGCGTCTCTGTTCCCAGTCCGTTTGTTTACGTCCTATAATAGATTCCCTTTGTGGTCAGAGGCAGCAGGCTCACCATGCGTTATCTGAACGGCAGGTTGCCGAAGGTCGCTGACCTTGTCCCGGTTCAAGATAATTATAAACGCGTTTTATGTTCATTTTCTATATTTTTGTATTATCTGATTGTATTTTTATTTGATTTGATGACTGCTTTCAGAACTTAGTAATTTTCGTGATCTTTCACGAGATCTTCGTCGAGTTTTCCGCATTTATTTTTTATTTTTAAGCCGGCTAATATTATAAATACGAAAGTACTGAGTAATAAAACTATTGGTACGTTGAGTACACTTGCAAGTGTTGTGTTCCTGTTGGTGAGTAAGGTGACCAGAGCTCCTGGGGGGGAATTGGGGATAGGGCCGGCAACGCACTTGCGAAGCTATGGGAATCGCTTACGTGATCACTGATCAGGTGAGCCTTACGCCTGTTTGTCGAACTAGTTATATAAAAAAGGTCGTGCTGGTCTGTTCTACCTCCTGCTGTTAAAGTCTATTCATAACTTATTTGCTGGATAAACTTCATTCACAATCGGTGTAACATATTACATACCCTTAACGTAATATTTTTACTTGTTTTTCTTTATCAAGTCTTCAATGCTATAATTATACCTTAACCAACTTTATTATAGTCTTCCGCTGTCATACAATTCCGTTAATTAGAAAACGATAACAGTAAGAAAGTCTTCAAGTTCGCACGCTTACTATTTACAGCGACGTAAGATTAATCCTTCCGAAGTCGATTCGTCCGTTATGCAAGGCGTTACGTCATCGGCGCTAAGGTGCATTGCATGCATCTTATGAACAGTTATTAATCAAGTAATAATGTAGGTCGATTGTACGGATTGCAGATCGTAAGTAAGCCGTAGGCTTTCGTAAAGATCTCATTTAAAGATCTTCGTCATATTATATTATGAGTATAATAAATAGTCATAAATATTTGCTGCGTTTCAGTTGAATGATTCTGGGGCGGGCGCGGGGGGGGGGGGGGGGAAAAATAAATCGATGAACACCGGCAGTATGCACGAAAAGGGATGACTCATTGTAGCGTTACACTCATTGTCCCGTTACGCTCATTTTACGCTTGCGCCGCCTCTATCTCTCTTCCACTCGATTGGCCTATACGTCCGAGGAGATGTTTTGTTATGACGTTGTCACGTTAAACTATCGTCCGTAAAACCAACTTTACAGACAACCAATTTTTAAAAGAGGTTTTATTGTAGTAGTTTATGTATTGTATTGTACATCGATTCTTTGAGCTTTTTCGATCTGAGCATTTCTTTTGTTGAAAAGTGAAGAATGTCGATAATGAGTATGCTACGCATTTTGTGTTATATCCTTTGCATATGTATATTTTGAAAAAAATTGAACGCGTGCGAAGCCGCGGATAAAAGCTAGTATTCATATAAGTAAATGAAGTATGAAAGGTGTAAGTTCGATTCCTCTACATCCAAAATGCGTTATGCTACAAATTGCCCCCATATCCATTCAAATCCCCGCTTGAAGTTAATGCGTCTGGTCCACCCCTCGCCGATGGGTTCATGTATCGAACAGATGTTGCATTATTTTGGGCTTATTGTTTAAGTTAGTAGTGTAGGTACATACTGTTTTTCTATCGTATTATATACATTTGTTTGTATCTGTCTCCAAAATACGAGTATGTCCTTAAGGAATCAAGGAGTAGTGTCTCTATTATAGGCGTATTTGTTCTATAGTAGTATTTTGATTTCTGTGGAGAATTCTTAGTGAGGCGCTTGATTTTCAAGTAATATTTATTTTTAAACTAGTGTGTGTCGTGGTACAACCCGCGTAATTTTGGATAGCGTGGAAATATTAAAATTAAAACTACCCTATATTATTCTGGATGTCTACCTATCTACACACCAAGTTAGAAGAGTACGAAACATCCATTCATCTATCCACCTTCAAAATCTTCCAAATGCGATCCGCTTTTGTAATCTACATAATTATTTTAATGTAATAACAAATTTTAATTATCATAATAATATCAAAATTTTCAATCCAGCGGGATTCGAACGTGCACCTTCCGACATACCGTGTCCGGTGCCCTAGCCGTTAAGGCGGTATGCCAAGCAAATAACCTTGAGCATTCGATCCCTCTTTGCCGCACCCCACCTCTCGCGGCACATCTAGCGGCATTTGGTTACAACTTACGAATACACGTAAAAATTACAGATCTAGGGATCCGCAGACCGCACGGCATTCAATAAAAAAATATATTATTTTTTTATAAGAAATAAATGTTAATTGGTGCGTATATATTTTAGGTAATGAATTCAGTGACTACACTTACGTTCAATAAATACTAACAATGAAGTATAATTACTTAAACTTATAAATAACTAGCTGACCCGGCGAACTTCGTACCGCCTAACAGTCGATTCTTTAATTATTTTTTTTAAATACTTATTTTGCTATTCGGGATAACGGCAATTTGGGTCAGCTAGTAATATAAAAAAAAGAAAAAAGAAAGTTGATAAGTCAATAATTACATTATGTAAAAAAAAAATTATAAATTAATATATTGACAAATATTGAGATTAATATTTATACGATACTAACGTCACTCAATTGCTATTCGGGATAACGGCAATTTGGGTCAGCTAGTAAAAAGATTAAAAAAAAGAAAAAAGAAAGTTGATAAGTCAACAATTACATTATGTAAAAACAAAAAAATATATAAATTAATATATTGACAAATATTGACATTAATATTTATACGATACTAACATCACTCAATTGCCTTTCCGGAACCCTTCCACTAACTCTTAAACTTTATTGTATGGTATTAAAGTTCAAATTGCCTTTTAAGTATTATTACGAATCTTTTGTATGGGAATATAGAAAAGTGTTGTTTTTAGACTTTTCAGGCAATTTTTTTTAATTTTTCTCACCGTAACAACCATCCTCGTACTTCAATGAATATTATAAAAAAAGAATTAGTGAAATCGGTTCAGCTGATCTCGAGATTTGCGCTTAGCAACAAATTCAGCGATTCATTTTTATATACATATATAGAGATTTTTTTTTTATTTTAACGTAGGTCTAGGTAAAAAGTAAAAACCTATAGGTACATGGTCAAATTAAATTAGCTAGCAAAACTCTTTATCATGGGTGTCGTTTCTATAATTTTCAAAGGTGCTAAAACCATTGTTTAGATACCTACACAACAATAGCGTTTTTAAAAAAAACTCAATAGTTTTAAATACACACACAGAGCGTTTTTTCACAATAAATAACAAACAAAAAAAAACTAACCCAAACAAAAGTCAACAAAAAATGCTAACAATATGCTAATTGCTAATAAATTATTATTGTTTACTAGCTGTGCCCGCGACTTCGTCCGCGTGGAATTAAAAAAAAATTATTGTTCAGTTCGCAGAGATACAAAATAAAAATAAAAGTAACAGCCTATTACATCAGCTATCTGTCTGTGAAAGTCCCGTCTGAATCGGTCAAGCCGTTTCAGAGATTAGCCGGAACAAACTGACAGACATACAGACAACAATAAATTGTAAAAAATGTAATTTTGGTATATGTACCGTGTATACATGGATATGCATTTAGTAAAAGGATATTATTTTATTATTACAAACGGACACTCCACTTTTATTTATTTGTATGTATAGAGTATAGACGTATAGATTTATAATATGACGTGAGCGTGCGCTAGCCGAGACGGTGACAAACGACACAAGCTTCTCCCTCCAAACCTTGCGGCAGACTGAATTCCAATACAACCGCGCTTGAGTACAGTAGTGAATACGCCCAGATTTTAGAAAAAAATCAATAACACATCAAATTTAGGTCTTTTCGAAAAAAATTTTCATGCGAATTGTTCCTTATTAAATTGTCAATCCATTAGTGTCGGTAGCAAAATAAAATAATGTTTACTTCACGAGGAGACGCACAGTATCAGTAATTATTTCTCATTTTTGTGGTTTCGTTGTAAGGCGATTATTTAAAATGTAATCCTTTAAAAAAATTAAAAAAAAGGACCATCATGTAATCAAAATTATGTAGAAATTAAATGTGTTTGTATTAGTTTTATATTTCTTTCCAATAAAAAGTAGATAGCTTCAAAAAACTGCACAAAAAACGGCTAGCGCGGCGTTTTGCCCCCCCAGGCGCCTTAAGCTATGGATCTATGTCCAGCGGAATGGAAATTCTTGATATGATATGAGTGTCGTAAAGTACTCGCTATAGATGGCACCACGGTTGCTTAAAACCGAATAAAATCATATCAACAAATTTTAATTTTATACGTTTCCGTGTTTCAGGACGCGTTCACGCAGCGATTGTTTCCGGGGTGAACCTGGAGACAAGGTCGGTGACGGTGGAATGGTTCGAGCGCGGAGAGACGAAGGGCAAGGAGGTGGAGATTGACGCCATCCTCGCCCTGAATCCGGAGCTCGCTGGCCAGGGGAACCACACGCCACACCTCCAGCCCATGCCTAACAAACTAGCCAGGGTATGTAACCTGAAACCAATATTTTCCTGCTGAAGTCGTAGTAGCCTTTATCCTTATTACTACTGCGATTAAAATGAAGCTTCTCTACTTGGTTTTTAATTAGATTAAATCAGAAAATCAATTATAAAATAATAATATTTTATTATGGTTTAAAATGTTATATTGTTAATAGTATTATATTATTTGTAACGTTAGTAATAGTTAGATATACATAATAACTGATAATAAAATAGGATTTAATTTAGATTAATTTATGAATATATAATGTCGTTAAATGTACCTAATTCTTCTTTGATAAAAAAAAATGGTTAAGTATCTAATCATTACAACTAAGAAATAAAAACCTAAACATGTTGCATCCAGTTATGCGATACAAGCAAAGTAGACGTTCATTGAGACTGCACTAGCAAAGGGAAGTGTAATGGAAGCATTTCTGCATCTATGCCGTACGTCGTATTCGTATACCTACGTTGGTAAAACACGAAAAGTTACTTTGCAATATGATGCACTCTGACAACTCACCGTCCTTGTAGATAGGACACAGCAGGAAATATTACAGCTAAATAGTGTTGTATTTTTGTGGTGAGTAAAGTCGATAAGTTTCGGAATCCGCTTATCATCAAGTGGATCATGTGCTTGTTTGCAACACTTAGGTAATAAAAATATACGAGGAAGGATTGTTTACAATCAGTAGATCGGTACAGCCTATTGCACTCCACTACTGGACATAGACCATCCAAGCTCGCGAGATATATGTATTTTTGCACTATGCAGCGTCAGCCGGTGACTAATCTATTTCAATCAGGTCAATGGACACATCACTCTCGCCGCTGTTGGCGAGATAATTTGCCAATTCACTTGCGGAAGCTTTGCTCGGTCCGCTAGCGTATTGGACGTTAGCGATTAACAACGATACTCTCAGTGATTTATGCGCATGATTGGCTTAGGAT
Organism: Melitaea athalia; assembly: GCA_905220545.2. Classification (NCBI taxonomy): domain Eukaryota; kingdom Metazoa; phylum Arthropoda; class Insecta; order Lepidoptera; family Nymphalidae; genus Melitaea; species Melitaea athalia. The sequence goes on along the minus strand of HG992178.1, from coordinate 2,804,622 downwards.
TAATTGAATATTGGTATCAGTTTTATGGACCAGTAACAATACTATTATATTATTAAAGCATAGCCATTTTTTTACATTCTCGAATTAGCGAAATATTTTTAATCTATTTTAAAAGTATGTAAATAAAAACAAAATTCTTTTTTGTGGCACAGAATAAATTTTAATTCACGAGTCAAAAATATCGATATGGACTAAATAATGACGGTGGACTAATAAATACACAAATGCAGTTAATGTATTAGGTTTTGCCCTGTGCTACTTTGTACGCTTTGATTTCGCGAGTGAATTGAAAGGAAGCATTATATCGATTAGCTGAGCATTTGTACGGTACCATGCCGCGATCACCCTCATTGTTTGGGTCGTGAAGCACGTTGCTATTCGACGCTACAGTTGGCAGAGCATATCCGCGATAACTGAATGTGCTGTCAGTCCATGATTTCGTGGTTCTTTATCAGTACTTTTGATAGTTTTAACATGCCTATCGCTGACTTTCACATAGAAAATACCTAGTCCGTGCAAGGTGATGAATGAGAAGTGTTAACTGTGTGAAATCCTCATCGGACTAAGGGGCATTTATTGTCACTGCTGTCCAGCAAAAAATGTAGAAATGTTTCCATACATCATCAGTTTGCAGGTGATCATTTGCAATATTGCACGTAGAGAACATAGCTTGTCGAATATTTGTTTTAAAAATTGCACAGTTACGAATGAAACATTAGTTCGCGCACGCCGCTCATCAAGTCACTTGCAAATACCGTTACGGTACAGTCTCACCTAGAAACGATAGATAAATAAATATGTATTATGTATATGGTATTTAATAGATACGTATCCGTCGGAGCTCTGTCGATGTCGGTCAGAATCGATAGATTAAAGTTGCGTGCTCAGCGGACTGTGTTCGATCTGACAATGATTAATTTTCCGACGACCTTCTAACTCGTATCGCCGACGCACGCCGGACACCGGCTAGCATCGATTTACTACACTTGCCCGTTTTAATAATGTAGTTTCACTTTTCAATCCGAGTGGAACGTACAAACGTTGAATGGGTTCCGATGCATAGTAAGTAGATATGTGTATGTCCAATGGCACATGATTGTTTGTGGTGGCTGCGAAGGACCCATCCGGCTCGTCGTCCGACGACGGCGGTTTCCTGCGTGAGGGTGCGGAGGTCGAGGGCGCCGGCGACTCGGGCCACACGCTGCCCGTGCGCAACTCACGATCGGTATACTCAAAAAGCACTAAACATCATTCGCACTTTGGATACCGCATGGAGCGGACGCATCGCCGGTCGCTCGGACACTTTAGATTACGTTGCTCACGATTTTTGATTTGCACACGAACAGCTTTTTATGATTTTTCTTGATTCTATTTTGTTTGTTTGTGTTTTTGTCACGCTCGTGCATTAATAATATTGTTACGTAATCTGAACTTATTTCATGGTGACGAAACCGCAACCAATCAAAAGTTGCCTTGTTATTTTTTTGTATAATACTTTTCAAATATCTGATTCACTGGTAAAATTTAGCCATACTTGTGTACAGTTAGGTGTACGGAAATAATTTTATTTGGAAAAGACATTCGTGTCAACAGTGATATCATCAAATATAGATGATTCATCGATCCTCGCTCATCTCCAACTGAGCTGATGTTTTGGAATAATCGGATGTCTATTTCCTGGTGGAATAATTTAATCATAATAAAATCACAACTTTTATGTTTAAAAATAAACGCAACGTATTAGAAGCGTTTTTATAATAGGGCTAAAAATACACCTACAAACTTGAAATTAGGCAGGTAGGTCCCTTATAGGGAGTAGATATCCGCTAAGAACGGGTTTTACGAAATTCCATACCTAAGGGAGTTAAACGGGGCGTTGGAAGTTTGCATGAAAGTCCTATGTTTTTGAAGTAAGAGACTTGAAATTCAAAGTGTGTAGTATATTTAGTATCGGCATTTCACCCGTGCGAAGCCGGGGCGGGTCGCTAGTAGGGCTTATAAGCACGTAAAATGATTTAAAAATGTTTTCATAATAGACAAAAATAAATAAATAATGATTGCTCTTAAAACACTAAGAAATACTAATTGAATGTTATTTACAATAAAATTAAAGATAAAATATTGATAAAAAGGAGTGTGCCATGGGCAATTTAAAACCGGCTATGGTAATGAAGTAGGAACCTTATTTGAACACAGTACATTGCTATAACATTCTGATGCCTTTACGCTATCGTAATAAAGGTGACATTTCATAAGCAAAGGCTCCTCATGACATGAATCATCAGTTTAGTGCTGGCTCGACTGTAGCTAAAAAGAGTAGCGGGAAGGTAGACCGCTTCCGTTTCGAGTTTGGCTTCGGGAGTAATTGTTATTATTTATAAATACATAGTTTATTAATTGCCACTTGTATAGCCAAAACAGTTTTTTATTAGGTTGTAAAGTTTAAACATAAAACTGGCTTAGAGGAAGTTGATAGGGTATTTAAGAACGTTTAGATAATTTGAGAACGTATAAATAATTTTTCTTGTTTAATTTTAATATATTATTATCACTTCATTGATCACTCCATTGTTAGGTAATAAATATTAAAGTTTTATGAATTTTTGATTGACGTTTTCTGTGTGGCTACGGCAAAGAATTTAGCCTCCCCTTCTGTTCCCGTGGGTGTCGTAAGAGGCTACTAAGGGATAATATAGTTCCACTACCACCTTGGAACTTAAAAAGCCGACCGATGGTGGGATAACCATCCAACTGCTTGCTTTGAAGTACACAGGCCGATAACGGGCAGCATTCTCTTCGGTGCGACAAAGCCAGCCCTGCGGTCACCAACCCGCCTGCCCAGCGTGGTGACTATGGGCAAAACACATGAGTTCACGTCATTATTGGCGCGAACTTGTGGAGGCCAGCAGTGGACTGCGATAGGCTGAAATGATGAGACATTTTGTCACTTGTTTTGTGAAATGGTAAAGAAAAAACTTAAATGATTATTTCGTACCCTTTTGGTCTGTAATTGCAGAAATTACTGTTGGGTTGCCGTTAAATTTGAACGGTATGTTTTATTTTGGTTCGTCCACGCTGAAATTAGAGCTTTCTTATTCCGTTGTAAATTGTCGTCTACTAGCGAACTTAAATTGTCTGGAATACGTTAGTAATTTCGGTAATGAGAACAACTCAAATCTTGCCTTTCTAGTAACAGTAACGTTTTTGAGATAGTGAAATATAAGTGTGATTTAGGAATAATTAGTTCTACTGATTACTTTTAAACTATTTATTTAATAAAATACAAAGAATCATAACTAAAAACATTAGCATTCAACGGTGTGACAAAAATCATTGTTGATTTATCCGCATTCCGCACACCGGCATTCGACATCGTATGCTCACAATATAAAAAATAAGTCAATAGCATAATTATAACAACTTAACAGTAACAGTACGATCAACATTTTTACACAACTACTTTTATTTATTGACTATTACAACCGGCTTACAAGAATAGTTGTGAAGATTAGCATGTAGACATTTGTATATATTTGAATACTTAACTGGAGAGAGTCGGGGTAGGTTGTAGCCGTATGCTTGTTTACCAACCTATTTGTATAAAGAAGGACCTAAATTTCCTTTTAAGGTTATAGTATACATGTATAATTCTAAGTCTGCTATATAAAAATATTTGAACTTCCAAAGTCTGCCATAGCAATCAGTTCAAAAACGGTTGTCCAGTGGGCGATATTTGAAATTATAACGGTTGCGTTTGACTGTTTTGGAACATATTCAGTAACATTATTGAGGTCTATATATTAGGTATTATATTTAAAACATAGTGTTATTGTAACCCATGGCAATATATTATCATAGCAAAGATTATTATCTAAGACTTTCATTAGTGCCAACATAACATAATTGATTTCGCTGATGTCTCAGAAAAGAGGAGGTACAAAGAACAATGTTTAGTGCGGTCGGGGTAGTAACCTCAGTAGAATTTTTAAGAATGGAGAAATAGGGTATTTTCTTAGTGAGCTTTTAAAGTTAGTAGTTAATGTATCTACAGCTATATTATGTTATTGTAGAACAAGAAATGTAATTAATTTCATATTTAATATGTTTACAAATTGGTCTAAACACGAACATCAAATCAAACCAGTGATGTACCATCACAGATAAAAAATATCTAATCAAAGACGTTTTGGTATTGATCCTAATAGTAATAATAATAATTAAATGTATGTCAATACGAAATGTCATATGCTTTTATTTTTCGAAACAAATATATTGTTCTCTACGAGTATAATATGATCTTGTTTAGTTACAGTCGATGACGATAAATCACAAAGTTCTTGCAGTTAATATAATTAAAGTTAATGCAGAATAAAAATAGAATTACCATGAAAGAAACGGTGAAATGCAAAATCTTTAAGAGAAGGAATTGCGGAATATACGAGCTTCAGGAAATTTAAATTGAATTCTTTAATTAAAACTTACTTCTATAAAATATAGGTTGAAGATTAAAATATTTTATACTACCTCTTTTGTGTTCTTGTGCTTTTAAAACTCGTATTTAAAGTATAGTTAATGTTTAATAGTAATGCACCAGTAGGTATAACTTATATTTCTTTGATTAATAAGTAATCATTTAACAATTGGTGAAGTGGAGAACAAAATGTCCTATTTAAAAACTTTCTTATCATCATTTTAATGAAGTATTTTTCAAGTAATTTTCTCGATAACAAGCAAAGTATGAAATTAGTTTAGTAATATTTTTTAAAAGCGACATCCAAACTCGTGGTTAAGAATTTAGCACTCTAGGATAATATTTTTAAAATTGGATATATTATCGTTATTTATTTATCGGCTCCGTAATTATAGATTAGAATTTTGTACATTAATCCAATATGGACGTGTACCGTTTATACGGTACCATGTAATGTATTTGTAGATCATTTTTAGTCTGAAGAAGTTAAGGTTTAAAGAATTTTGTTCTCAAAAAGAAAAATTCACTTGCATGAGAACAAAATACAAATAGTCGCCTTATAAGTAGGTACTTAGTTAACGGAATATATATTTTAATTTTTCACTTCGATGATTCCGCAATGCTTGAAGACAAAAGTCTACGAGCAATGCGTCCTGCCTGTGTTGACATATGGAGCCGAGACGTGGACACTGACGAAGGGACTGGTCCACAAGTTTAAAGTCGCTCAACGTGCAATGGAACGGGCTATGTTTGGGGTTTCTCTCAAGGATAGAATAAGAAATGAGACTATCCGTGAGAGAACGAAAGTAACCGACTTAGCCCACAGAATCAGCAAGTTGAAGTGTCAGTGGGCTGGTCATCTTTGTCGTAGGACCGATGGCCGTTGGAGCAGACGTGTCCTGGAGTGGAGACCGCGTATTGGCAAACGCAGTGTAGGACGCCCTCCGGCCCGCTGGACCGACGATCTACGTAAGATTGCCGGTGTAGGCTGGATGAGGATTGCGGAAAACCGGGATGTCTGGCGCGAGCTTGGGGAGGCCTATGTCCAGCAGTGGACTGTAATAGGCTGATTTGCTTGATTGATTGATTGATATTTTAATCGCTATACAAGTGGGTATTCTCTAAAATATATTTTGATAGTTCATATTTAAAACCATTAACTGAGTTAACATTTTTATATAGGATAGTCATTTCTTATAAAGTTATGCTCCATCGAAAGTAATTTTTTTTTGCAAATTTCAAATATCATCAAATACGGGTGGTACGTTTACTGCTTTGTTTTATAAACATTAAAATTAGAATGTATGCATTTACTAATAATCATTCTTACAAGAATACAAGAATTATACACAAAGTTGTCGTAGGTTCATAATATTTGTTTCTTTATAAAGTGTAGTTGTTGGTGTCAAAGGTGGATATCGAAAAAGTATTTTAATTATTTTATTTTGTTTTCTTTGAAGTTCTTGTAGTTTTGTTTTGCCAGTGTTACCCCATATTGCTATTAAGTACAATAAATGCGATTTGACTAAAGAATTGTAGATGTAATATTTTATTTCCTTAGGTATACATTTTGAAATATTTGTGAACCAATTAAATAAGAAAGTTTTTTATTTATGTAGTCTATTTGATATTTAAAAGTTAACTAGTTGTCTATTCGTAAACCCTTAATAATTTTCATAAGTTTTCTGCTCGATTGGAAAGTTATCAACAGTTAGTGGATCGTGCGGTGCAATAATTTTATTTCTAGCTTTAAATACAATATAACAAGTTTTGGAAGCGTTAATAGTTAAAAGATTGTGATTGAACCATTTATGTAGAACAGCTAGATCTTGTTAAGCTTGAGCAATTATGTCATTTATGTTACTACCAAAATAAAATAAACAAATGTCATCTGCATACAAATTCAATAGATTTACCGCTTATGAAATAAATAAGCCCGCATGCGTGAAATGCTTCAAAAGTTTTTTTTTAACTCTTAATGCGGGTAAACGAATAAATGTACAGTTTTTAGTTTTTAGTATAGTTTTTCTTTAATTATAAATATATATTTTCAAATGCTAATTGATATTGGCGTTTGCTAAATTTTTTCGGTTCTTGTGGTAAAGGCTACTTTAATTTTTGTTTTGTAAATATATTTTTCATATTTCTAGCTTTAGCTATTGTTTTACTAGTATGATTACTGAATGTCTGTAAAGGTGTTTTAATGTGTGTATTTCTGTTTTAGGATATGACACGGCAGTCTATACCGGTCGCTACTAAAGGTAAGGTTTACTCTATTATACGTTTTTTTTGGTATTTGTCTGTTTGTGTGAAAATGCTAAAGTATCGTCATTTGTATGATGTTGTAATCATATTGGACATGGTTTGTAACACAAAAAACACTTGTTCTAAGATCCGAACTAGACACGACCTTCAGCCATTTCTGTATAATGGATGAAAATTATTTTATATCTCTAATATACAACCAGTTCATATTTTATTATATTCAAATACGTATACGTAAGGAATTTGAAGATAATAATTTCATTATTAACTATCTGACTTGACGAACTTCGTAGCGCCATTTTTTTTCTTGAATACCTGTACTTATCGTTTTTTTTGTTTTTTTTTTTATATACCTATTATAAACTTTGTCTTGATAATAACGTTCGGAAGTTGTAGATTTCAGCGATTCATTATTATTTAACATACACCGATCCATTACACAATTTGTCGTTTAAATTTCAAAGAAAAATAACAGGAAAACGTAACTATGCTGGAAATTTAAGCCTGAATTTATATTGTAGGTTTTATAGTAACATTGGTGGATAAATAATTTTGTTGCGGTTTGTCCCAAACTTGTTTGTGTTCTGACATTAATAATTTTTCTAGAAAATTATAAATTGTGACGTTTGAATCAGGTGAAATATAAAAGATTCCAATAATTTTATTCTTTCAATTTGATACAGATGTCAATTTCAGATTTGGATTAAAAGTTGTTCTGTTCGTTACTAGTTTTCTTAGATGATTGTAATAGTTAGATGAATCTCAAGTGATATAATGGGTACCAATAAAAGTAACAATTATAAAACTATTAAAAATACTGTTATACTTCCAAGATTAAACTAGAATGATTAAACTGGCATTAAAATAAAAAAAAGTTATACTGGCATTAAAATAAAAAAGTAATTACTGCCTCATTATTTTTAAATTAATAGGGTGGCAATCTCACCACGCAGTCATAAAAACTACTTGACTTGACCTAATGTCCTATTGCCCCCTAGGTTGGGAGGAGGGTTTCCACAGTGAGAGCAGTATCATTTATCTGTTTTAATTTCTTCACTTGATTCTGTTTATGATTTTTGTTTTAATTGTCATTTACAATTAAGTATACTTCATAATCATTTTAGTAGACCCTATTCAATGAATATTTCGCAGCAGTCATTTATGAAATTTCTTATTCTTAATAATTGGGGAAGTACGTCGACCTTACAGCTAAATATTACTGCTTTCAAGCAGTTTTCTGTTCCTGTTGGTGCACGCGGAAGCTACAATTTAAAGGATATATTGTCGAAGATTTCGTAGTTTGGACATAGTAGTACAATCACTATGGTGTATTGGTGCGTGCACTATGTACACGTTTAAACATCGACGGTTTGCGGGTTCGATTCCTGCTCGAGATGGATATTTGTATTTGCACTATTTGCATAAATATTTCTTTCCGGTTTGGATGTCCGTCCTTGTGGGTCTCCTCACCGTGCCTCGGAGAGCATGTTAAGCTGCCGGTCCCGGTTGTCTTCATATACACCTGATAGCGTTCGTTACTTATAGTAGAGAAAATATCCGCCAGCTTTGATCCTTCTTATACATGTTGGAAGAGGCCTATGCCCAGCACTGGGATAATACAGGCTGAATCGTATGGTAGAAGATTTAAAATATTAACAGATATTTAGCGTGATTATATTATTGTTGACTAGTAATTATGACAAATATAGTTTGTTTAACAAAGAAACAACTCGGTGAGCTCATCAACCATCAACTCACTAACGGTCTTCAAAGATATCTCGAGTGACGATCGCATGGTGCTTATAAGGTGCTTTGTTCGGCCTATCTATACGTTTATTTTTAACTGTCGTTACGCGTTTTTTACTTACTCTCTTTGTCAGTTTAGATATTGTTCTATAAAATAAAATAAAAATATAGTCTGTGGTTCTCTTGCTCTATGGAACAATGCGTGTGCGCTGTAAGTTTAATGGTGTAATGTGAAAGATGGCTTCCTATAATAAATCTAAGAAATAAATGTGCATTTCAATTTTTACCAAATATAAATAATAATACATGGCGCAGTCGAAATCGGAAAAGAAAATTAAAGTCATTAAGTATAAAACAAGTGTCACTAAGTGTACAGTGTTATTACAACTTGTTTCGTAAAATTACGTAATGGAAAATTCCGTGAAGTTGCCTCCAAACTTTGATATACGCGCTCCGTCCGCCGCTTCTGAATGGAGATTCTGGAAATGTCTTTTTGAAGATTACTTGGTGAGTGTGGGCCAAGATGAGGCAAAAGATAAGATCAAATTATCTTTATTGAGAAATATGATGGGTCCCGAGTCGACAAAAGTGATAATGAGTTTAAAATTGTCAAAAGAAGATTGTCAAGTTTATGACAAGGTTATGAAAGCTATTGATTCTTATGTGAACCCGAAGTATAATGAGGTCTTCGAAAGATTTAAATTTAATGAACGGAAACAACAATGTAATGAAAGTTTCGAGAATTATTACACGTCGTTGAGACAGTTAATTTCAACTTGTAATTATGACACGTCAAAAACTGAGTCATTAGAGGATCAATTACTTCGTGATAGAATTGTCCAGGGATTACAAGACAAGTCACTTCAAGAAAGTTTATTGCGTATTGAAGGATTAACACTAGATAAAGTTACAAATATTTGCAGAGCAAGTGAAATTAGTAAAATACAAGTGAAAGAAATGAACCCAATGTTAGAAATAGATACAGTAAAGCACAGAAATAGCAATTTTAAAAGGCAAAGCCTCAACAAGAAGACATATGGGAAAAATGACAATAAGTTTCAATGTAGGCGATGTCAACAACTACATGGTCCGAGAGAGTGTCCAGCATTCGGTAAAAAGTGTTCGAAGTGTGGTATATTAAATCATTTTGCAGTGAGCTGTAGAAAGAAGAGAGTTGAAGAGGTTAAGTGTTCAGAGTCCCCGGATCTCACCTTGTCAAATGAAAGTCTGTATTGCGGTGCGGTACAAAATATGTCAAGTCTTAATAAATGTGAGTGGTATGAAAATATTATGATTGAAAATGAAAATATTAATTGTAAACTAGATACTGGGGCTGACGTAAGCATTATGCCTACAAAAATTTTTGACAAAATAAAAAATAAAATTGAGTGTAAATTGTATAACACAGATTTAAAAATAGAATCTTTTGTTGGTGAAAAGGTGAAACCTATTGGCATTGTAAATTTAAAATGTAAATTTAAAGATAATGAGTGTTATGAAAATTTTATTATTGTTGATTGTAAAACAATGCTATTAGGCTTACCTGCTTGTGTATCACTAAATTTAGTTAAACGTGTACATGTAGCAAAAGTAAATGATGACAAAGAAAAATTTATAAAAGAGCATATAAAAGTTTTTGAAGGTATAGGAAGAATGCCGGGAAGTGTTGATATTCCTACTAAGTATACAGAGGAGCAAATCTGTCACCCTTCGCCTAGGTTGCCATCATCTTTACTTGAGCCATTAAAAATAGAATTAAAAAGATTAGAAAATAGAAATGCTATAGCGAAAGTAGATAAGATAAATGAAAATGCATGTATTAATAGAATTGTAATTGTAGAAAAGCCAAATGGAAATATAAGATTATGCCTAGATCCATTAGATTTGAACAAAATAATTGTAAAAAAGCCTAAAGTCTTGCCAACGCTTGAAGATTTAAGTTTTAAATTAAAAGGTAAAAGATGGTTTTCAGTTTTAGATCTGTCTGAAGGTTTTCATCATCTTTTTCTGTCAGAATCCGCATCGTGGAAATGTTGCTTTGCTACTCCACTTGGGGTATATAGGTATCTTGTATTACCATATGGCCTGATGAATGCGCCAGAGTTATTTCAGGAAACACTTGAAAATCATTTTGGTGAATTGTCAAATGTTGTAATTTGGGCTGATGATATTTTAGTAATGGGTATTACAGAAGAAGAGCATGATAAAGCATTATTAAGAGTGATTGAGAAGGCACAAAAGCTAGGAATTGTATTTAACAAGAATAAGTTTCAGTATAAGCAACCAGAAGTAAAGTATGTAGGTCAGGTTTTTAATGAGCATGGAATGTCTCTAGATAAAGATAGAATTAAGTCCCTATTAAATTTAAAAGAGCCAGTAAATAGAGATGAGCTGAGACAAATTTTAGGTTCATTTAATTATGTCCGTAGATACATCCCGGATATGGCTGATTTATTGTCACCTCTTTGTAAGTTATTAAAGAAAGATTCTGAGTTTATTTGGTTACCTGCTCATAGGTTAGCATTTGCAGAACTTAAAAGAAAAGTGTGTATGGCTCCAGCTCTTACTCCGTTTGATTCTAAGAAGAAAATAACTTTGCAATGTGATGCGTCTAAGAATGGTATAGGTTGTTGTCTATTTCAGAAAGATGAACAAAATATTTTAAGATTGGTTACTTGTGCATCAAGAACCATGAATGAGGCTGAACTAAATTATAGCCAAACTGAAAAAGAATTGTTATCTATTTGTTATGCTGTTAAAAAGTTTCATAGATTTATATATGGGTATCCAGTAGATGTTCAAACTGACCATAAACCAATTGTGTCAATAATGTCAAAACCTATTGGTAAGATTGGATCTCCTCGTTTGAAACGGTTAAGATTAAAATTATTGATGTATAGTTTAAATGTATATTATGTTCCTGGTAAATTGCTACATTTTGCTGATATGTTGTCGAGAAATAGCCTTAAGTGCACTGAAATAGATAAAGAAATGTCACATGTTGTTCACTTGGTAACTGCTCACTTACCTATGTCACCTGAAAGAAAATCTAAATTTCAAAATGAAACTAAATCTGATTATGTTTTAAGTTTGCTACATAAATATTATCTAAATGGTTGGCCAGAGCAAAATGTGATCCCAAAACATTGTAAAGAGTATTATAAAATTAAGGATGATATATATTTTGAGTGTGGTTTAGCATTTTTCCAAAATAAAATAATTGTACCTGATTCTCTTAGGTCTTATGTTCTAAATTTAGTGCATGAGGGACATCCAGGAATTTGCAAAAGTATCAGTAAGGCAAGACAATTATTTTATTGGCCTGGTCTCGCAAAAGACATACATAAGTTTGTTCTTGAGTGTCGTACATGTGAGAAGTTTAGACCAGCTAATTCTCATGACAAATTGTTACCACATAAGATACCTAATCGTAGATTTGCTAAGGTTGGTACAGATATTTTAGATTTTAGTGGAAAGTTTTTTTTAGTTATCATAGACTATTTTTCTCACTGGTTGGAAATTTTACCTTTAAAGGACAAAACATCTAAATCTGTTATTAATGCGTATCAGGAAGTTTTCACAAGATTTGGTTTTCCCGAGGAAATAATAGCTGATAACAATCCGTTTAATTCTTTTGAATGTCATCAATATTATAAGTCTAAGGACATTGTGTTTACTTCTAGCAGTCCACACTATAGTAGAAGCAATGGTATGGCAGAAAAAGCTGTTCATATTAGTAAAATGATTTTGAAAAAAGCCTATAATGATTGTGTAGATTATAGAGACTATTTGTTAAATTATAATAACACTCCACTGACAGGATTAGAAGTTTCCCCGTCTCAGATTTTAAATAGTAGAAGGGTTAGGACCCTTATTCCTATGTCAGATATTTTATTAAAGCCTAAGATAGAAAATAATATTTATAAACTGTTAATTTTAAGACAGTCATTGAATAAACAAAACAAAGATATAATAACAAAGAAAGAAGTTCAGTTTAAGGTAGGAGATGAAATTGTTCATAAAACAGATAAAGATAAATATTGGAAAAAAGGAAAAATTATTGCTAAATGTAAAGAACCTAGATCTTTTTGGATAGGAAGGGAAGGAGAAACTAATATAAGAAGAAACATAAAACATTTAAAAAAGTCATATACTAAAAATAGATATACTGCTCCTAATTATGATTGTTATTTTGATACTGAGTATAATAAATGTACAAATACATTATCTCCTGTTAAAAATGCAGAACCTTTAGTTGTTAAAGAATCTGTTGGAAATAATTTTAAAATTACAAGAAGTGGAAGAATAGTAAAACCTCCTAAGGTTCTGTATTTGTAGCTTTGTTAATTGTCTAGAGGGGAGGTGTTCTATAAAATAAAATAAAAATATAGTCTGTGGTTCTCTTGCTCTATGGAACAATGCGTGTGCGCTGTAAGTTTAATGGTGTAATGTGAAAGATGGCTTCCTATAATAAATCTAAGAAATAAATGTGCATTTCAATTTTTACCAAATATAAATAATAATACAGATATGACCCAGTTATCTTCAAATCTTTTGATGTCTCATGTGTGTAAATGTTTCGAGTTTATAATTATTAGTACTTTTTATATAATAATAATATGTAACTATATAATAATAATATGTTTGCTATTTCAAAATGTAGGATAAAATTAAGCATTTCAAGCTAATAAACCGGATAAATAGAAATGTGACCTTGTCGTTCTATCTCATTCGGATGTTAAGTGTAAACCATGTGTAAACACAGAGCAGATCAGAGTAGAGAGAGGCAGATCAGGCAGTCTATTGTTTCTCGTAGTTCGCGTTAGACAACGTCTGGAGGTCAACGGTCGGCGGTCGCGGACTATATTATAAGCTTATGAATAAGGGGGCGTTCAAGTATTACGTAACGCTAATTGGGGGGAGGGGGGGTCTTGTTAAACGTTACGATGCGTTACTGGGGAGGGGGGGGGGGGGGGGTTCGAACAACGCGTTACGTAACGTTGTTTTTTGTTTAATTAAAAAAACTAGGGTATTAAAATCTATTGTTTTATTTATTTATTACTACCACAAACGCGATTAAAACAATAACGAAAGTAATTTAGCGACTTTCAGGTTAGTTTGCGCAACAAAGTTGTGACATTTGGGTAAAAATGTGGTAAAAATGGTCAGTTGGGTGTAACGTAACGTTTATAGGGTAGGGGGGGGGGGTGTACAGGAAAACGTTACGGCGCGTTACATAGGGGGGAGGGGGGGTCAAAGATCTTCAAAATTTGCGTTACGTAATACTTGAACGCCCCCTAAGCTAAAATTACAGACTAACTCAAACATATTGAATTTGCATTTTTTTTTAATCATACATAAATAAATTTTTTCTAATTTTTTTTTAAAGATTTTTTTCTAATTTTAAAAGAGCAAGGCAAAGCAACGGAGATCTACGTTTATTTTATATTATTAATTTTGTATTCAACAATATGTATTAAACTCATTTATTTTATTTAACAAATATTGTACATGAATAATGAAAGAAAATGATATTTTAAAAAATATGAAAAAAATTATTATAAATATATTTATGTGAATTTAGGATAAAGAATAATATATTTGTAACAATTAAAATCGCCAGAAAAAAATGATTTAAGCGTAAACAATACAAGCGCAACTTAATCATTATAATTAACTTTTTATATATTTTTTATACTGAATATGTACTCTGATACTTGAGCCTATCTAATGATAGCGCTACCATCAATTAATCATCCTGTAATTATAGAGCTTAGTAATAGAATATAAATTTAAAGTGGATAATCAAATGATTAAAATCAATTATATTGCTATTATGAGCGATAAACAACTTAAAAAAAAATTAGGAAACAGATCTATTGCTAAACGTCAACACAGTTCGATTTCTAAGGTCAATGATCCGAATGTCGTGTCACCTGTAACACGCTAATGGTACATAATAATAATATATTAAACTATTCATAATTGCTTGATGTCCAAGACATTATTATAAATGGTACAATACCTACGTTAAAACTTGTAACAATGATCATAATATGACAGTCTGTACCTACTAAAAATGTTCCGGTGAAATCAATAAGACAATAAATTGTTTTCTTTCGTTACTTTTGTAAATATAAATCGTAATATTTTCTTGTACTTAAAAAAAGGTTTAAAGAAAGGTTAAGACGATAAGTAAGAAAGGTTAAGACGATAAGACCGCCTTTGTACATCTTTCATTTTATGTTATTATTTTCTTGTTTCTTTTAATGGTGTACAATAAAGAGTATTATTATTCTGAATTAATGTCGTTAAATTCCTTCAACTTTTTTAATAGATGATGATTGTAATGGTATTAGGTGATCATACCTACTTGTATTAATAAATAGCACAATATGGATGTAAAGTTGAAGACATTTTCTTAAACTTCGATCATCTAATCCTTCGTCTTGTTTAAAATTATTCCATGCGTTCTGCCTTATTTGTGTTGCATTTCATGGTTTATGGAAAAGGGTTCATACACACGCAATCATGGCGTGCGTTCGATCATTCCCTACCGCATTACGCGCTCTGACATCGGGTACATTGCGTAATTATTATAATTTGGCAACCGTTATTTGTCCCAGTTCTTTGCTCCACATTGCGATCTCCACGTTACTTCTGTTGATCTGGTGCTAGGCGACTATTTAATTTGTTTATTTTATTGACGATGTCAGTAACTGAGAATTGCTAATTATCACTAGTTACTGAATATTGACTAAAATATTGCTGATATAGAATTATGTGATTTTAAGAATTACAACTTGCAAGTTCAGTTCAGTTTCAGAAGAAAAACTTCTATTATAATGATGATACAAAAGTGAAGTACTTTTGAAGCCCATTTCAATTTCGAAATTTTCAAGAATCGTCGATATTGTTGTGGTTGATATTTATGATTTATTGTTATTTTAAAATGTTCTATATAGTTTAGTATTTTGTAGAACGAATTGTAAATTAGAAAGATTTGTTCTTCCAATTGAGTCTTCACTTCGAAGATTCCGCCGTCCTGCCTGTGTTGACATATGGAGCCGAGACGTGGACACTGACGAAGGGACTGATCCACAAGTTTACAGTCGCTCAACGTGCAATGGAACGGGCTATGCTTGGGGTTTCTCTCAAGGATAGAATAAGAAATGAGACTATCCGTGATAGAACGAAAGTAACCGACATAGCCCACAGAATCAGCAAGTTGAAGTGGCAGTGAGCTGGTCATCTGTGTCGCAGGACCTATGGCCGTTGGAGCAGACGTGTCCTGGAGTGTGAGACCGCGTATTGGCAAACGCAGTGTAGGACGCCCTCTGGCCGGTTGGACCGACGATCTACGTAAGATTGCCGGTGTAGGCTGGATGAGGATTGCGAAAAACCGGAATGTCTGGCGCGAGCTTGGGGAGGCCTATGTGTGGACTGCAATAGGCTGATATGATGATATGATGTTCATCCATGTCACTTCTAAGTTCTACGTATATTTTAGCCGACCGTTAAGGAAGTGATCTTTTAAAAAAAATTGCGTCGCTCTAACGTCCGTTGTCCGTATCCTGTCGGGGTTCACGGTCGTTGATATTATTATGCAATCTTTACATTGTACCACTGTCAAGGCCGCTAATATATGCACGGAATTATAGCAATTTTAGTACATATATAACACTGACGCTCATAGTCGAGACGTAATATCAAAAATATTATTTATTATGAAGGAACTTTTATTCACTTAAAATAATTATATAATTAAAAAGTGGTTTGTAGTTTTTGATGGAAAATATCTTTTAATTATTATTACTCTGTTGTTTTTGTAATAGTTTGAAAAGAGCAATGATTTCACTGAATTTTTTCAGTCAACCACAAAAGTGGCTTCTTCAAAGAATTATACCGTATAATATTAAAATGTTTATTATATCGTACCGAGAGGCGAAAGAAACATTTAAGATAGAATACAATGACTGTAAAAGTAATATTATAGAGTGGTTCGTTTCCCACAATTACAAAAACAATTTAATAAATTAAACAAATTATTTTCTATTAGGTATTCATATTTCATTCTTTGACCCCTTTAAAAATACTAATTAGTAAAAGAGTTTAATATAAATCGTTTCTAATTGTACGAAAACCAGTAAACCTTGAACTTGAAAATTTGGTAACTATTATACCGTTTCATGATACATACCAAAGGTAATCGATTACACCCTCTATCAATGACACGTGTAAAGGCAAGTCCGTTTGTATTTCGGTTGCCATATTTTTGTCCGACTATCCTCATTAAATGTAATAATGGCGTGTGGTGGTGTTTTCGGGGTTGATGGCTTCATGGGGCGGTCAGCAGTGCCGAGTGCTGTGTATAAGTGTAGGCAGAGGAGGGCGCGACGGACAGTACGCGGCCGGCCGCGTACCACACCGCCGCCTGGCACCGATGCCTCAGTATCAAACCAAATGGCACAAACGGAATAGTGCGGTGAACCTGACCTTTTACCCGTAGATTGCCGTAACGAATTTTTTTCACACGTTTATTATGCCCGGCGTGTTCGAGAGACCCATGCGTTTGCAACAGCGGCGGGCGGTCGTGAGCCGTAAGTGAACGAATGTTGAACTCTATTGTCCAGTGATTAGTATTATTTTCCATGTGTGTTTCGAGGGTGATGGGAATTGGATTTCCCCCCGTGGGTGTTGCATATTGATGGAAAAAGTTTTCCTGGCGTCGAGTACTTTTTGATACCAGTGAACGTGTTCTTTTCAGCGGTTTTATTGTTGCTAGACTTAATGAAAAATATTTATTAAAGGGCGAATACGAAATTCAAAATGTACGCGTTATGTCTTTCAATCAAGTAATTTTATCTATACTAATATAATAAAGCTGAAGAGTTTGTTTGTTTGATTGTTTGTTTGTTTGTTTGAATGCGCTAATCTCAGGATCTACTGGTCCGATTTGAAAAATTCTTTCAATGTTAGATATCCCATTTATCGAGGAAGGCTATAGGCTATATATCATCACACTAAGACCAATAGGAGCGGAGTCTACGCCGACGAAGTCGCGCGCAGAAGCTAGTATTAAATAAAGTTAAATATTGTTGTCAAAGTGTATTAGTCGTGTATATTGTTTCGTCTTCCATCAACCCACGTGTGTAATCAAAATGCGCAAAAACATTGTCTGGTTCTTATTTATCGCCGAGGAGTACAACGTACCGTATGATTCAAGACGCGCTGTGTTGTGTGGGCGCATGCTAACGACCGACGAATTCCCATTTCTCACGGCTATCACCGTTTTGCTGTGACATATTCGAATAAATTCCTTTCAATATTAATTTAAAATTAATTAGAAATGGCTTTTAATGTATACGAGCTAAAACTATGCCTTTGTCACTAAGTTTGGTATCTAAAACGCAACTAACTACAGTACTACTAATCTTTTCCAGTTAGCTATTGTCATTTCTACTCCATTTTAATATCTCCTTTTTTAACATTTTAAAAACGTATTTGCGTAGCTATACCTAACTCTGACGTTACTTAATCTAAATCTAATCTTTATAATTATCGAATTAAATCTTTATGAAAGTGCTAGCGACCCGCCCCGGCTTCGCACAGTTGCAATAACTATCAGTGTTCCTCTACTATATTATGCAAGTATTTTACATATAAACCTTCCGCTGGAATCACTCTATTTACTAAAGAAAATCGCATCAAAATCCGTTGCATAGTTTTAAAGATCAAAGCATACGGACAGCGGGAAGCGACTTTGTTTTATACTATACTAGCTGACCCCGCAAACGTTGTTTTGCCATATATGTTATTAACCCCCGCAACCCCCTCTTGTGGGTGGAATTTCGTAAAACCCGCTTCTTAGCTGACCTCTACTCTGCAAAAGGAATATTCCTACCAAATTTCAAGTCTCTACGCTTTATGTTTCCAGAGATATCGTGATGAGTCAATGGCTGGAAATCTCTTTTATATATATAGATAATATGTAATGATATCAAAATCTCAAATCTACAATGCACGTAACAGGTGATTTTGTTTAGGTATAATTTGGTGAAGGTAGCGAGATCGTGCAGAGATCATAACCTGATCAAATAGGATTCTCCACGCTCAATGTGGTTCTTTATTGATTGGTCGCGGTGTCACGTAAGGGTCAAGTGAAAAGTCTTCCACGGTTGATACAGTCATTCATTATTCAACAGTTTTTAACTGTTTTCAATTCAACTTCTTTCTAGGCTATGCGTGTAAAAATCGTTTTTTGACGGTAGTTTGAAGTTTTTATCTGTTTTTGTGTGGGCTGATGGCGTCATAATTATCTAGAAAGGAAGGAGAATTGTGTCTATTAGCAAAAAATACGACTTTTTATTGTTGTTTAATATGCTCATTTATATAAACAGATATTTGTTTTTTATTGTTTCGACAAAGTCATCAACGAAGTCGCTTATAACAGCAATTTCAGCATCGTGAGTGGTGTCGTCTCGTTCAAATTCGATTTGTGGATCCAATCCGCCCTAGTACCATAATGTAGTCGGCACCAAAATTCCTTTCCATTATTATTTTATTTGTAGAGTTTAAAAACCTCTCAATTCAATTTTCAGAGTTATACCAATACGAAGAAAGTTTTAAACTTCCCAAGTCAATATTTCCAGTACGATTAAAACGCTATATCCATCAGGATTTGTAAGTTAAACACGTCCAGGCCTACAGGCCGATAAGTCTGCTGAATAAATTACTTTGAAGCTCATAAGTAGGCCGACGTTCCTTGCAGGCTCGGCCGCGATAATGCACATGACGTTGAGGGGTTAAACGCCTTCGCGGGCAATGACTATGGACTCATCCTATCTACCTATAGCTAAATTCAGCAATTACGTATTAAGATTTTTTTCTTTTCACTAATGAAAATGGTTTATTAGGTAATTGAACTAAATTGTGAGAGTTTATATAATGAAAAAGAGTGTATGCACTTGGTGCTTTGATTTTATTGGGTATGCTAGGATTTTATTTTTATAAGCGTTTTAATCATTGTTTCATTAATTTACTTCAATTGGTTTCATGTATTACGTAATGACTTAGAATGCTTTAAATATATGTGGGTATAACATAAAATTTAATGCAAACAATTGTGTTATAAAACCTATTGAATTACGTAACGTGATAATGATTTGGATCCATTTATCCTAAAAAAGAAGATGACGGTTTGGGCTGTCTGAAAGAAATGGCCAATTAGCCACAAGAACATCTGTTGTAGTTCAATATTTTTATTTTATTTTTTTATATCGCAGGGTAACGCATTTACGGGTGATATCCAGGACGCCCGGGTAGGCAGTCCTAAAACCGTATGTCGGACTCAGCATTTGGGGTGCCACTACCGCACTCAACCCCTGCGGGTTGTGGTTCAATATATCTTAACTGATTTTAAGCTTTGCAATGTTTTTTTGGTCTCTTTTTTAGTCTACAATAAAATATAATGAAATAAATAATGAGGATTGTTAAATAATGACAATAATGTAAAGTTATTATGGACAATACTGTAACTGCTCGTTATATCGATCGTATTGTATTCAGTCTCATAGCGCACGCACGCTATGGGTATGGACATTACTCGCTGATACACAGATAAAGCTTAATATTAAGCTACGTATTATTCAATCTTTGTTATAATTATATGTTACAAAAATATTCAATTAGCTGATATACGACTAATGTTTAGAATTATAACTGGCGAAACAAATGGGTAATTGTAAAATAATAATTTCTGTAATAAAGACATACAATTAAAGCATTGGTATTTTGACGTTTTAAGGTATTTTTTAAAGTTACGTTTAACTTTCTTTTAACAGTTAAAGGTTTTTTAAACTGAAAGTCATTAAATCCAAGAATTAATTAACTAATTTGCTATCTTTAGTAGAAATGTTTGGATTTTTTTTTAAATATAATTAAAAGATTTAAAAACATTTTTTATACTTACTACTTTTATAACAATTTTTCGTTAAAAGTTCAAGGCGAAATATGTTATATTTTTAGAAGTTTTTTATCATTTATTCAATGGTTTGACGAATGGTCGCTCACCCACCCTGGTGCTATAGCGGTCACCTGTTAGTCGCTGTTTTAATGAATACCGCTTGCACCTGAAAAGAAGGCGTTTAATTTTATCTTTCTAGAGATTTACCTACAAACAAATTCACACACTTTACCTCTTTTAACGTTAGTATAGATCTATACTTAATATTATAAAGCTGAAGAGTTTGTTTGTTTGAACGCGCTAATCTCAGGATCTACTGGTCCGATTTGAAAAATTATTTCAATATTAGATAGCCCATTTGTCGAGGAAGGCTATAGGCTATATATCATCACGCTAAGATCAATAGGAGCGTAGAACCAATGAAGAATTCCATTCCACGCTGACGAAGTCGCGCGCAGAAGCTAGTATAATTATAAATTTGATGAAATTGTTTATAGACGTATTCATATCCATGTAAGATGATTTTTTGATGGACAATGAATCTGTTCGTGGAGAAATTTAGGATATGTAACGGGCACATGTCGAATTCTCATATATGTATGTTTGTTTTTAATTTTTATAATATTTCTAGGATAGTATGCGAAAGTCACTTTTTTTTTATTTATTTTTATTTATTATTAATTTACCTTGTTGTCTAGTCAACTTAAATAATTGCTAATAAAAGTAAATTATAACCTATGTACCCAAGATGAAAATAACAAACTCAATGTTATTAGTGACGATATATTTTCTCGAAAAAAAAAAAAAATGGATTAGATAGAGTCATACGATCTATTATAAAAACGTAAACCGTGTTAATTAGACTAACATTCCGAATGTTAGTAAAAACATTAAAAATGTTGTTTTATTTTTTTTATATTTATAATTAAGTTTTTTATTTTATACTGTAGGTATATCAGTGGCTTATCGCTTTGTAATATAATATTTTTTAAGATATAAAATAACAAAGAAACAGATAATACATTCATCGGATTTAGTGTATTTCCTGTATTATAACATAATAGTATCGATTTTTTTTTTGTAGTAGTATATGAGAATATTATGTTAAAAAACCTCTCCATATTTTTTTCTTTCTTAATTACTTAGTATCGGATAAACTTATGATACGCGTACTATGCGTATACAATTCTTTAACAAAACTAAAAATAAGTTTCAAATTGGAAACCTCTAATACATTTTGAGATTAGCTTTCAATGGTAGGTACATACTGTCAATATTAAAGTTAAATTAGTTTACATATATGCTTACCTATTGCGCTTGTGTGTGAGCTTGTTGATGCCTGTGTGTAAGGATATGTGTGACGTCAAACTGTAAAGGCATAACGAAAATTTAGTCTCTCTCTTTTTCTTTACAATCGTAACATATATTGATTTGTTTGTTAAAATAGTGTGGACGTTGATTGATTGATTGATTGGTTTTATTAGTGTGGACGTTCTTATCGTAATTATTTGTTGACAGTTACTTTAAACTTTTTTTGTAATTTACTTCATAGACCGGGAGATAGTGACACAAAATATTAGGTCATTTGTACCAGTATGGCGGTTCTTCAGGGGTCTAATTATGTAAAGGCAAAAAGGAAAATGATGGTCATAGCGCTCGCACCGCGGCGGCCCAATCGCGTGGGCGTTTATCGGACGCGTAGGGATGCAACATCGTTCATAAAAAACATCGATACTGAAACATCGATGTTTTTTAAAGTGCAACATCGATGTTGAAAACATCGACGTTTTACGACGATACATCGATGTTTTTTCGATGTTTTCTTTAAAATTAAAAGTAAAAAACCTTTTTTAAAAACAAGCTTTTATTTGAATGCACTAAAACGAAAAAAAATAAATTTTTACTTTAAAACTTTTACTATCTACTTATAAAGTCATTACACATAATCTATATGATATAATAAAAGCTTGTCGCGAGATAGTACTCGTATTTCCTTAGTTTGAAAATTGTAATAGTTAGAATCAATCACATCAATTTATTTAATTTACTTGTTTACAAGCAAATCTTGCGTCGGCGAGCTTTAGTTACTTAAACAAAATGAAATCACGAGTTTAATAGGTAACTCAGCTAAGTTTTTAACTTCAGTTAACTTCAGTTTTTAGTGAATATGCACTTAACGGCTTCGGAATTCGGATTGCGTTTTGACGGGCGGTAACATAACGCGAGACGGCGAGAGAAATGAAGAATGGCGCGGACGTGTGGTGGCGCCCCGCGCCAGCCGCCAGTCACATGCCAAAAATTATAATTACGTACAATTACGAAGAGATGGCGCTGCTATCAAACATCGTTCATAAAACATCGTTGTTAATGAACGATGTATCGATGTTTTATTGTAGTTCAACATCGATGTTTTAACATCGATGTTTATGAACGATACCTCGATGTTTTAAAACATCGATGTATCGTTTGCATCCCTACGGACGCGTCGGATAAATAACGAGTGTCGAACGATTTGTTCCACAAAAATGCTTGTATTTTCAGATAGTCGAAAAAAAGAAGTAGGCGGTAGCGGAATGCCATACTTCTCGGGTGTGACTTACAGCCCGCCATAACAATTCAACCATTTGTAGCAGGCTAATTTTTGCATAGCTAATCATCGTCGAGTAGCCATTCACGAAAATCACCTTGCCATACTTTTCCGACAGTTCCCAATGGCCGCCATACCACTGCAAAGGAGTAATTTTTTTTCGCCAAACGATTTGTGCCAGTATTGCATTTGAATTTTTGGAAAGTATTTGACAAAATGTGACCGTTATTATTTATCCCATACTTCTAGTAGGGGGAAAAGTGCTGCCATACTTGAAATACTTATTTATTTGACACGTTTTTAAAATACGACTGTAAAATACGTAAAATCATTTTTTACATCATGGCATCATTGTATTCTCGTCATTTGGATGCAATTGTACCTAAAAAAAATTATTACAGATTGTAACCATCGGGCGGGATGACTTGAGCTAAAAGGCGAAAAAAAAAAAATTGACGATTTGTATACCAGTATGGCATTTCGATTTTTGGAGAAATGTGTAAATTATTATTAACATTTAAAAAAAATTCGGTACTGATTTGAACTGATGATCATCTGGTAACGTGTACTGTACACTGAATTGTTTACGTTTTTGTAAGAAAGGCTTTATTTGAGTATTGTGAATGTACGATATGACGAAACGACGATGTTTTCAAAGTAACATTGCAAATATAATTCCGTTATAAATTTTCTGTAAAAATCTAACGGAGCTATCGTGTAGTTCAAATACTGTTAATTTAATTAATGCACTCAGTAAAAACTAATTCCGTGCAAGTGTGATACAATTCTATTTAAAAACCGGTTCCTCGGTAATCCGAGTCTAGCTTCAGTATTAATGAAGTGGAATCCATCAATCATGTTCTAGCATCGATCGCGGCTTATCTTACGTCATAACGGTACATTTTTCATGTTTCCACTAAAGCCAGCCGGAGTCAGCTCGGGTCATTATTTTCCAATTCAGTTCTATTGTTCATGAAGGTGCTCCACAATTGATACAAATTGTTCAGCTGATGACATCAGTTGCGTGTCTGCGAGTGCGCCGAGTGCTCTTTGTTTCTTTACTTGGAAGAATTTTGTCCAAAAAAATTTTTTTTTGTTTTCGAGTTGTCTTGACCAATTTTCGCAAATGTTCATAACCAAGGCCGTGTGTTAATAAGCGTTTTTTGGCTATTTGTTCTATATATGCAGTTTGGTTCGCGTTCTCGTCTCGCGTGCGTCACGGTTCATTGCCTTGAGTACGGAAAGAGATCCTAATATGGCGTTCGACGCGGACGCAGGATCGCCTTGCGCCGACGCGTTCAACCGCCATTCCCAACTATCCAACAGCTAGAGCACACGTGA
Source organism: Melitaea athalia (assembly GCA_905220545.2). Classification (NCBI taxonomy): domain Eukaryota; kingdom Metazoa; phylum Arthropoda; class Insecta; order Lepidoptera; family Nymphalidae; genus Melitaea; species Melitaea athalia. The sequence goes on along the minus strand of HG992178.1, from coordinate 2,780,247 downwards.
ATTGATTAAGATCTAAGCCAAATAGAGACCGGCGATAAAAAAAATTATAAGGATGACCACTACGATGTAATAACCGCTGCCATACAGAACGTTTGACCAATTATAAACATAAAGACTGAAAATATTGCCAAATATGTGTTGCTCGTGGTTGCGGTGCCGGCGTCGAGTCGCCGACTCGGCCGAGTCCACTGCTCCCATAGAGGGTTTCGAGAAACCGGTGCCGCCTGCGGGACCAGCGATGGAGGAAGAAAAGCCGAAGTCACGTAAGACGCAGTCGGCCGTTATCGCACATTGTTTTTGTATTTTTTATCGCTTTCTGCACGGTTCCTTCTTTGCGCCGGATATTTTGTTTCTCGCGTTTAGACAGACATTTGTTTATGGATAGGTTATAAACTTGCAATCTATTATTTTTAGGCTATATAATAGCATATATAGCCTATGCAGTAATGTTATTTAAAGGCTATATAAGGTTTATTTGAGGGTTTTAATCGAGATTAAGGGCCTGCTTCACTAGTTGTGGATAACGCTATTTGACGGATGACAGTATCCGATAGAGTAAAAGTTTTTGATTAATTATTCCTTTTTACCATCGAATTCTACTATATTTATGAGATATATCTATTCGCATATATTAATCTTAAAGTTGCAGCAAAGTTGCAATTGAGGAGAAACAGGTCCTACTGGGCTATTCTACCTCCCGCCGTCTAAGTCTATTTCTATTGTCATCTGTCAAATAGCGTTGTTTTACAATTTATCCCCAATAGGGAAAGGCAAAGAACTTTAATAGTCCATACAGTCTGATCTGTATTTCTAAATTTCAATCCGATGCAATAAACAGCCGAAGCCACGTCTGAAGTCAACTAATGGCGGGAAAGAACTCTGTCAAATAGCGTTATCCACAACTGGTGAAACAGGCTATAAATACAAAAAAAAAAAAAACTAATATAAGTAAGTCAAACATGTCAACAATGTCCATTGAGTTGTATACAAGTTGTGGAATACTTTAGCATTTTCACATATACATATGTTTTCTTTTTTTTAAATTCCAAACTACGTAGCAATGCTACGATACTTGAAAGTAATGGTATTAAAGGAGTGCTTGATTATTATTTTTTGTTGTATTGTATAGATTTATAGAACATTACATACAAGTTGAAATTGTTTTAAATAGTTTGGTCGTAGTTAATATCATTGTGTTATATTCCAGCGCCGACGCGGGTGACCCGCAACAACCAGACGCGGTTGTCGAACGCGGGCGGGTACACGAACGGCCACGGCGGCGATACGACGGGGCGGCGCGGAGCGGAGAACGTACCGCCACCTCAAGCGATGCAACCGCCTCCCAACTCGAGGGTCACGCAACAGGTAACACTGGGGACAGTGAAACACACACACACGGACACAAGCACCTGCATACATGATACTATGTGTCGCTAATCGCTATACCTATACCCTATATCTTTGACACAATACACAGATAGAATGGATATGAAAGAAGTGTAGAATCGATAAAAAATAATAGACAAAAATTAAGCATAAAAGGTAAGGTAACAATTTGCCTTTTAAAATTGTACATAACATTATACTCGTTACTTAGAATATAAAAGCTTTTACATACCACTATCACTCAGTACCAGTGCGCAATTTTAAATTATTATTTTCTTGCTTACAAAACCTCTACATATAAAATTGTGTGTGTGCAATTCTCACACGGCAGAAGTGAAACTTCTGAAAAGTAGCCTACGAGAGATTTTTTTTCGCCGAGCGTATAAAATACTGTGCAATGTATTCTATCTCATTCTCTCGTATACATTTCTGTGTTCTTGTTTTCTGTGTTACTTTATCGTGGAGCAATTTAGTTTTATCGTGTATCAAATCACGAGCATAAAGAAGTTTGACTTCAACCCCCCCCCCACATCATAACTCCCAAACTCCCATCCATGACTCCCAAACTCCCATTCCCAGCAAACGCCGGCGTCGGGCGGCCGTACCCGCGCGGCCAGTACACCGAGCGCGGCCTCCGTCGTGCAGCCCTTACAGGCGCCCGGGCGACGCTTGCATAACGTCAAAGAGGTTTCCCTATCCCGCTCCATTCAGTGTACCTTAGCGTCTTAGCTGTTACTTCTTAAAGTCCGGTCGCCGAAAAGAAAGAAATTCGTACACCGACCTGTCATTCAAGATGACAGGTCGATGTACGAATTTCTTTCTCTTTGGCGATCGGACTTTAGCTCCTTTTCCTATTCCGTAATTTTTGTTTAGTAGTTAGCGTCATTTAGTTTTAATTTCGAACCAGTAGTTCACACCACAGCTATATATCAGTATCGATGTATACATGAGCAGTTCAACCCGCCGGTGTCCGGGGCGCGCGCGGGCGCCGTGTCGAGCGCGGTGTCGGTGCCGCACGCGGTGGCGTCGGGCGCGGTGCGGCGCTCCAACGTCGTCAAGGAGGTCGAGCGCCTCAAGGAGAACCGCGAGAAGCGGCGCCAGCGGCAGGCCGAGCTCAAGGAGGAGAAGGTACGATCTATACACGAAAACTTATCTATTTGTTTCTGGAGTTTACTCTTTAGAATCGATTTTCATATAAGGCCCCCAGTATGAAAAAATATGAGGTGTAAAATCTGTTGAACAAATGACCTCGTTACTTTTTTTTTTGCATTCTCCAACGCCACCTATCGGAAACCAAGAAAACGTCGTCGATAGTATATATCGTCTTCGGTAGTAATAGTTTTCTAATAGCAGCATCGATCGATCGGTAGATGGCGTTATTTGATTAGTTTATTTACCATTTGATATGGTATTAATCATTTTCTTAGACTAGTAAGCCTTTTTTGTGCCTATTTAGACAGTCGATCTGAAGAAGTAAACTCCTATCGTGCGTCGGAGCTGACACACAGACTTTTTTTGCGATAACTTCTTATGGGAGGGTAAACTGCTGTACTCTCTACGGAAGAAATAGGCACGAATTGGCAGTAAACTTTGAAGGATACTAAAAGTCGATGTTTGCTTTAGTTATATGACCTAAATTAAAAAAAAAAATTTGAATTATACTCGTACTTTATAATTTTATTGTCTTTTATAATTTTGTTGTCATGTTAACAATATCCTATTGTGGGCGCTAAATGCTCCACATCGATAGTTGAGCTGACTCATGGAGATGAAATTTAGAAAAGGCAGGAAAGTAGAATGGAATGGGCTTACTTGGTGAGGATTGGTGGCGTGGCGCGGAGCTGATCTGTCGACCTCATGGCGTCGAACTCGGTGGCGATGAGCTGGGTTCGCTGGTTATGTTCGGCACTCGTTTTACACTTAAATTACTTATGTTTTACACTAGTAGCCGGCCGGCAATATATATTGAGATTTACTTTAAATGTCACACACTGTATTTCATTTTGATGTGCCGACGACTCGACCGCGCGCGCGGTTAGTTGAAGAGTGATCTCTCGGAAGTGCTTTCAATAATTTCCGCGCGATCGTATGTACGAGATTGAAAGATGTATACACTCGGTCGTCGCGTCATTTCTGTGGCGCGAACACCTATTATGACTTTATTTTTATTTTATATGTGTTTGGCCACTGTAAACAGACGTTTTTATCAAAAGAGTTCTACCTACATCTACCTTTTTTATTTTTTTAAATTTTAAACCCTCTACGAATTCCAGGAAGCCCTAATGAACATGGACCCCGGCAACCCTAACTGGGAGTTCCTAGCCATGATCCGAGAGTACCAGAGCAGCATCGAGTTCCGACCGCTGACGGGCAGCGAGCCAGTCGAGGACCACCAGATAACAGTCTGCGTTCGCAAGAGACCTCTCAACAAGAAGGAGATGGCTAAGAAGGAGGTACGGACACTTTCTTTGCTGGTCCTATTACCATTGTGTAGCTCATAAGAAGCGTATTTAGTCTGTCAAAGTTTATTGATTACAATGATTGTGTTTGCTTGCAAACGAAAAAACTGACTTTAATTTTCATCAACAAGTAATACAATGTAGCTAGTCGAATAAATATCTCCTAGCTCCTGGGGGGATTGGGGATAGGGTCGGCAACGCGCTTGCGATGCTTCTGGTGTTGCAGGCGTCTATAGGCTACGGTCTCACCGTCAGGTGAGCCGTACGCTTGTTTGCCAACCTAGTTACATAAAAAAAAAAAAAAAAAATATTCAATTACATTCAAATTCAGATCTCGATTAAATTTATATGGGACAACATGACAAGCAACATGACAAGCTTTATATTAAAAAAAGAATCATCGAAATCGAAAGTTGTCAGGTAACAAAAAAAAAAAAAAAAATAATAATAATACAGTTGAATTGAGAATCTCTTCCCTTTTTTGAGGTCGGCTGTAAAACATGTTTTAAACAAATACCTATTCTTTTTAAGTCATCTGTTCTTCTATATAGTGATCTAATTGCAGTCGTTTAGTAATTTTTTTTTTTAAATCCACTTAGGTGAGTTTGGAAGTATGTATTTAAAAAAATGTTATGACAGTTACTTAAAAGTATTTTATATTTTTTGTTATTATTTAGCCAAATTTATTAAAATCGATGATATAAAACTATATTTTACCAAAAAATAATAATAATAATAATAATAATAACCACTTCAATTTACCGATGCTTAACACACTGTTGTACTGTCAAAGCCAGATCCTCTCTCTCCGGACTTTTATAGTTCACTTTTCGCACTTGTCATTGGCAAAATCATCAACGAAAAGCTGATTTAATATTTAGTCTTTTAATAATTTAATGTATCTCATTCTTGTGATGCTTTTAATAATTTAATGTGTCTCAACCCTTCATATTCATTTCATTGAGACTGTTTTACAATGAACAAAACGAACCAAAAACTAGTTTGGAGAACTTACAAAAAGAGTTTCTTTTAAATTACTTTGTTCAAATTAAAAAAATAAGATTTGTTTTTATAGGTGGACGTGATAAGTGTTCCGACAAAAGACCAGATGATAGTTCACGAGCCGAAAAATAAAGTGGATCTCACAAAATACCTCGAAAATCAGAAATTCCGATTCGATTACGCCTTCGACGATTCCTGCACTAATGAAGTTGTTTACAAGTGAGTTTATAAATTATGTTTGATTTTGAGTAATGTCGGTTAGATTTAGGGCGTGTTTCCCGGTTGGAGATAGAATTTACTTAGCATATAAGTAACTTATAGGTTTTTCAGAATCACATAAAGCTGGCCCATAGTGCTAAATTACAGCATTAGGATTCTCACGTTGTGATATGATGGTGGAAGAGACAAATATATCATAATTATGCTTTTGTTATTATTTATAATATATCATAAGCCAATATAATTGTAAGATTTTCATTCGTAATGAACTACTAGACTATTATAACTGTTATTGTTTTACATCTCATAATTTTCATTCAAAATCAAAATCAAAAACAACTATTCAAATAGACTTCGAAGGCACTTTCGAATCGTCATTTTACAAATTAAAATTTGAAAGTGATTACTAGTTTTTAAAAGTGAAGCTACCACCAATTCAAAATGTAGATTCTGCAGAGAAGAATCGGCAAGAAACTCCGCAGCTACTCTTTTGAAAATAATATATAAACTATGTTTTAGTACAAAATGAGTAACATCTTGCGCAAAATACAGCATTACTAAGTCCACACTTCTTTATCAACTATGAAATCTATGTCTAAAATCTATATCTAAATTTAGTCTAATTTGCTGTATATTTAAATTCAAGGCAGTAGAATATTTAGTTTACGGTAAATAAGAATTACAAGAAAAAAAAAAAAATTGAGAAAGAAAATCAAGGATAATATTTAAAATTAAAATTATATTTTTAATATTTCAGATATACGGCCAAGCCGCTAGTGCAGACGATTTTCGAAGGCGGCATGGCGACGTGCTTCGCGTACGGACAGACTGGCTCCGGGAAGACTCACACCATGGGCGGGGACTTCCAGGTAACCCAAATTGTAGTCACATATCATGGTGTAGCGGTGCTGGTGTTGAGCCAAGCCAATAACATGCCATAAATAGCACAGCTGAGCTTTTTCACGAGGTCCTCTGATATGAGGGGGCCTCGCTGTTTACGAAAAATTATTTTTTTCTAAAAGCTTTTGGTCCTAAAGTTTTTTCTTTGTGAATGCTGAAGTAATTAGTATTTAAACTTAAAGGGACTTCCGTACTATATATAATTTCTGGCATAGCGGTGCTACCCTGAGGCCCCCTGATTTGAGGGGTCCTCGCAATACACAAACTTATTTTGTGTTAAGACTTTCTGGTTGTAAAGTTTTTTTTTTTGAATGCTAAAGTAATTAGTATTTTAAGGCCCTTCGATACTATAAAATTTGTGACAAAGCAATGCTGCCTGGAGTTCCCTTGATTTGAGGGGCACCGCAACCTACAGTCAGTTCTTTGTAAGCTCTAAAGTAATTAGTATTTGAAGGGTAAATTGTGTGACAAATAATTGTATTCTATAATTATTAATATTAACGTAATGTATCCTTATGATATAAGCGCATAGATTGAGGTTAAAAGATCGAGTAATATAGTATTTTATATATTCCAGGGTAAAATGCAAGACTGTAAGAAGGGTATCTACGCAATGGCGGCGCGGGACGTGTTCACGTACCTCAAGTCGCCCAAGTACAAGCCGCTCAACCTCATAGTTTCAGCCTCTTTCTTCGAAATATACTCCGGGAAGGTTTGTTCATTTAACTTATATTAGAAAAGAATATAATCGAAAGACTAAACAATGAGATCCAATATCCCATAAAAAACGTAAAAGTGAAATAAAAGTCAAGCTCAATATTGAATAATGTGTTTCTCGACTTCGGCGCAACTGGGTCCAATTGTATTTCAAAAATCAAAACTATCCATGAACACATTAGAATATACACACGATATTTCAACTAAATCGGCACAGTCGTTTAGAAGTTGGATGACAAACACGTGTACAGAAGATTAATAATTATATATTAAAATAAAATAGATTTTTTTCAGACATAAAAAATCATTATCTGCATCTGATCTCCAAACAAACACAAGTAGTTACATAGTCACTCAGACATTTAAATTTTTTTAATCTGTGTAAATGATTATAGTTGGTAATGTATTGCCTGTGGTGTGTCCAGGTGTTCGACCTGCTGGCCGACAAGGCCAAGCTGCGCGTGCTGGAGGACGGCAAGCAGCAGGTGCAGATCGTGGGGCTCACGGAGAAGGTGGTGGACACCGTCGACGAGGTGCTCAAGCTCATCCAGCACGGGAACGCGGCGCGCACCTCCGGGCAGGTGGGTTTCTTTTGTTTATACAACTAGCTCGGTACAGAAGTCTATGGCTCGCCCGGTGGTAAGCGACTACCGTAGCCTATAAACGCATGTAACCACTCTGGTGTAGTGGTACGTGTGCCTGTACGCGTCTCAACATAGTCAGTTTGCGGGTTCCATTATCGATCGGAATGAATATTTGTATTTATACAAATATTTGTTACTGGTCTGGGTGGTGGTCCATGTGAGACTACACTGTACCCGGAGAACGTTGAATTTTAGTTCACGGTTGTTATCAGTAACTGATAGCAATTTGCCAATCTTCAGTGAAGTGATATGTTTTATTAAGTTGCAAGCGTAAACGCTTTTTTGTATATGGAGAAAGATGATTTTTCCCAGCAGAGACTGTACAGGCTAATTTGAAGTCGTCAATAAACGTTTGAAATAGTATAAATCCCACACTAATGTGTATCTCGCGCGTGCCCGCAGACGTCCGCGAACTCGAACTCGTCGCGCTCGCACGCCGTGTTCCAGATCGTGGTGCGCTCGCCCGGCATGCACCGCGTGCACGGCAAGTTCTCGCTCATCGACCTGGCGGGCAACGAGCGCGGCGCCGACACCTCCTCCGCCAACCGGCAGACGCGTGAGTACCGACACGGGCCGACACTAGCCGACACGTGCACGGCAAGTTCTCGCTCATCGACCTGGCGGGCAACGAGCGCGGCGCCGACACCTCCTCCGCCAACCGGCAGACGCGTGAGTACCGACACTAGCCGACACGAGCCGACACTGGCCGACACGGGCCGACACGTGCACGGCAAGTTCTCGCTCATCGACCTCGCGGGCAACGAGCGCGGCGCCGACACCTCCTCCGCCAACCGGCAGACGCGTGAGTACCGACACTAGCCGACACTGGCCGACACGGGCCGACACGTGCACGGCAAGTTCTCGCTCATCGACCTCGCGGGCAACGAGCGCGGCGCCGACACCTCCTCCGCCAACCGGCAGACGCGTGAGTACCGACACTAGCCGACACGAGCCGACACTGGCCGACACGGGCCGACACGTGCACGGCAAGTTCTCGCTCATCGACCTCGCGGGCAACGAGCGCGGCGCCGACACCTCCTCCGCCAACCGGCAGACGCGTGAGTACCGACACCCGCCGACAAGCCGACACGTGCACGGCAAGTTCTCGCTCATCGACCTCGCGGGCAACGAGCGCGGCGCCGACACCTCCTCCGCCAACCGGCAGACGCGTGAGTACCGACACCCGCCGACACGAGCCGCCACGTGCACGGCAAGTTCTCGCTCATCGACCTGGCGGGCAACGAGCGCGGCGCCGACACCTCCTCCGCCAACCGGCAGACGCGTGAGTACCGACACCCGCCGACACTAGCCGACACGTGCACGGCAAGTTCTCGCTCATCGACCTGGCGGGCAACGAGCGCGGCGCCGACACCTCCTCCGCCAACCGGCAGACGCGTGAGTACCGACACCCGCCGACACTAGCCGACACTGGCCGACACGTGCACGGCAAGTTCTCGCTCATCGACCTGGCGGGCAACGAGCGCGGCGCCGACACCTCCTCCGCCAACCGGCAGACGCGTGAGTACCGACACGGGCCGACACTAGCCGACACGTGCACGGCAAGTTCTCGCTCATCGACCTGGCGGGCAACGAGCGCGGCGCCGACACCTCCTCCGCCAACCGGCAGACGCGTGAGTACCGACACGGGCCGACACTAGCCGACACGTGCACGGCAAGTTCTCGCTCATCGACCTGGCGGGCAACGAGCGCGGCGCCGACACCTCCTCCGCCAACCGGCAGACGCGTGAGTACCGACACTAGCCGACACGAGCCGACACTGGCCGACACGGGCCGACACGTGCACGGCAAGTTCTCGCTCATCGACCTCGCGGGCAACGAGCGCGGCGCCGACACCTCCTCCGCCAACCGGCAGACGCGTGAGTACCGACACTAGCCGACACTGGCCGACACGGGCCGACACGTGCACGGCAAGTTCTCGCTCATCGACCTCGCGGGCAACGAGCGCGGCGCCGACACCTCCTCCGCCAACCGGCAGACGCGTGAGTACCGACACTAGCCGACACGAGCCGACACTGGCCGACACGGGCCGACACGTGCACGGCAAGTTCTCGCTCATCGACCTCGCGGGCAACGAGCGCGGCGCCGACACCTCCTCCGCCAACCGGCAGACGCGTGAGTACCGACACCCGCCGACAAGCCGACACGTGCACGGCAAGTTCTCGCTCATCGACCTCGCGGGCAACGAGCGCGGCGCCGACACCTCCTCCGCCAACCGGCAGACGCGTGAGTACCGACACCCGCCGACACTAGCCGACACGTGCACGGCAAGTTCTCGCTCATCGACCTGGCGGGCAACGAGCGCGGCGCCGACACCTCCTCCGCCAACCGGCAGACGCGTGAGTACCGACACCCGCCGACACTAGCCGACACGTGCACGGCAAGTTCTCGCTCATCGACCTGGCGGGCAACGAGCGCGGCGCCGACACCTCCTCCGCCAACCGGCAGACGCGTGAGTACCGACACCCGCCGACACTAGCCGACACTGGCCGACACGTGCACGGCAAGTTCTCGCTCATCGACCTGGCGGGCAACGAGCGCGGCGCCGACACCTCCTCCGCCAACCGGCAGACGCGTGAGTACCGACACGCGCCGACACTGGCCGACACGTGCACGGCAAGTTCTCGCTCATCGACCTGGCGGGCAACGAGCGCGGCGCCGACACCTCCTCCGCCAACCGGCAGACGCGTGAGTACCGACACCCGCCGACACTAGCCGACACGTGCACGGCAAGTTCTCGCTCATCGACCTGGCGGGCAACGAGCGCGGCGCCGACACCTCCTCCGCCAACCGGCAGACGCGTGAGTACCGACACGGGCCGACACTAGCCGACACTGGCCGACACGTGCACGGCAAGTTCTCGCTCATCGACCTGGCGGGCAACGAGCGCGGCGCCGACACCTCCTCCGCCAACCGGCAGACGCGTGAGTACCGACACTAGCCGACACGAGCCGACACTGGCCGACACGGGCCGACACGTGCACGGCAAGTTCTCGCTCATCGACCTCGCGGGCAACGAGCGCGGCGCCGACACCTCCTCCGCCAACCGGCAGACGCGTGAGTACCGACACCCGCCGACAAGCCGACACGTGCACGGCAAGTTCTCGCTCATCGACCTCGCGGGCAACGAGCGCGGCGCCGACACCTCCTCCGCCAACCGGCAGACGCGTGAGTACCGACACCCGCCGACACTAGCCGACACGTGCACGGCAAGTTCTCGCTCATCGACCTGGCGGGCAACGAGCGCGGCGCCGACACCTCCTCCGCCAACCGGCAGACGCGTGAGTACCGACACCCGCCGACACTAGCCGACACGTGCACGGCAAGTTCTCGCTCATCGACCTGGCGGGCAACGAGCGCGGCGCCGACACCTCCTCCGCCAACCGGCAGACGCGTGAGTACCGACACCCGCCGACACTAGCCGACACTGGCCGACACGTGCACGGCAAGTTCTCGCTCATCGACCTGGCGGGCAACGAGCGCGGCGCCGACACCTCCTCCGCCAACCGGCAGACGCGTGAGTACCGACACGGGCCGACACTGGCCGACACGTGCACGGCAAGTTCTCGCTCATCGACCTGGCGGGCAACGAGCGCGGCGCCGACACCTCCTCCGCCAACCGGCAGACGCGTGAGTACCGACACCCGCCGACACTAGCCGACACGTGCACGGCAAGTTCTCGCTCATCGACCTGGCGGGCAACGAGCGCGGCGCCGACACCTCCTCCGCCAACCGGCAGACGCGTGAGTACCGACACGGGCCGACACTAGCCGACACTGGCCGACACGTGCACGGCAAGTTCTCGCTCATCGACCTGGCGGGCAACGAGCGCGGCGCCGACACCTCCTCCGCCAACCGGCAGACGCGTGAGTACCGACACGGGCCGACACTAGCCGACACGTGCACGGCAAGTTCTCGCTCATCGACCTGGCGGGCAACGAGCGCGGCGCCGACACCTCCTCCGCCAACCGGCAGACGCGTGAGTACCGACACCCGCCGACACGAGCCGACACTGGCCGACACGAGCCGACACTGGCCGACACGTGCACGGCAAGTTCTCGCTCATCGACCTGGCGGGCAACGAGCGCGGCGCCGACACCTCCTCCGCCAACCGGCAGACGCGTGAGTACCGACACGGGCCGACACGAGCCGACACTGGCCGACACGGGCCGACACTAGCCGACACGTGCAGACACGAGCCGACACTAGCCGACACGGGCTGACACGGGCCTGGTTGCTGGATTTGTTTTGAAGTGAAACTTCTTTAGGCGCATGAGGGGTAAAATTTGAGCGATCGCTAACGCGGCAACGTCAGGGACGGTCAGTACTTGGATGGGTGACCGTTTGGGAACACCGTGTGACGTTGGCTTTTTTTTCAATTAGCGTTTTTTGTATTTGAAATTAGTTTTTTTTTTAATTCGGTATTTTTAATTTTTTTCAATTAGTTCGTTTTAATTAGTTTACCCAAAAAGTTTCACTTCTGACTTGTGTACTTTGTACGCGAGCAATTTTTTTTTATACAGCTAGGTCGGCAAACAAGCATGCCTGATGGTAAACGATTATCGTAGCCTATAGACGTCTGTAGCACCAGAAGCATCGCAAGCGCGTTGTCGACCCTATCTCCAATTCCCCCCAGGAGCTCTGGTCAACTTACTCATCTTACTCACCAACAGGAACACAATTTTGAAAGCAGTTTTATTTAGCTGTGATCTTCTGTAAGGTTGACGTACTTATCCCAGTCGGGCCGCTCCATATTTTGAGTATGAAATTTCCCCCTGTGCCCATACCTCAGTTAAATATATATCCCACTCGACACGTGATGTCCGAATCGTCCTCAGGGATGGAGAGCGCGGAGATCAACAAGTCGCTGCTGGCGCTGAAGGAGTGCATCCGCGCGCTGGGCATGAAGGGCAACAACCACCTGCCCTTCCGCGTCTCCAAGCTGACGCAGGTGCTGCGCGACTCCTTCATCGGAGACAAGTCGCGCACCTGCATGATCGCCATGATCTCGCCCGCCATGTCCTCCTGCGAGCACTCGCTCAACACGCTGCGCTACGCCGACAGGTGACACTCTGCGTTACAGCCCAACATCCCACTGCTGGCCGTAGGCCTCCTCCTCCACGTAGGAGAAGGATCACCACGCAGATCCACTGCGGGTATTTATGATAACAACCGGGACCGACAGCTTAACGTGCTCTCGATGCACGGTGGGGAGACCCACAAATACAGACATCCAAACCGGAAAGAAATATTTGTACAAATAGAAATATCCATCCTGAGCGGGAATCGAACCCGTAAACCGTCGGTGTTTTACTACTCGCATTACTACAGAAAAGCAGTTGTAAAAAAAGTTGTCGTTCCTCGCATAATGGTACGTTACTGTACATTGCCAAATGTTACAGTAAAATACTAGGACACGACGCCCAATCAATAACCACCACTAAGGTTTACTACTGTACTGGGAGTCCGACAACATACACTATTAAAGCACTACGTCTATATGATCAATACAGATTTATGTCATTCATGTGCTGTCATCACAACCTCCTCTTTCTTCTACATTTAGAAGAGTATATTTTACAATAATAAAATTCATAAATCAAATCCTTCATATATTCCAGAGTGAAGGAGTTAGGCACATCGGAGGGTACCAGGGGACGCGCGGAGTCCCCGCAGGCCGATGTCGAGATGGAACCTGCGCACGATGACCTCGCCCATCTACGGTCGCTCAACGTCAGTATCACCACGTCGCCATCAAACGCCATTTATCAGACACGACGTGAAAAGTCGATAGACGACGACGTTTTTTAATAACGGCATCGATCGATCGATAGATGGCGTTATTTGATTAGTTCATTTACCATTTGATATGGTATTAATCAAATTCCTAGACTAGTAAGCCTTTTTTGTGCCTATTTAGACAGTCGATCTGAAGAAGTAAACTCCAGTCGTGCGTCGGAGCTGACACACAGACTTTTTTTTTGCGAACCCCCATCAAAAAATGTCACGAGCCGCCTCTGTACAGTAGTAATAGAAGAAATTATTATGACAATATTATTATTTTTAGGGTTCCGTACCCAAAGGGTATAAACGGGACCCTATTACTAAGACTTCGCTGTCCGTCCGTCCGTCCGTCCGTCCGTCACCAGGCTGTATCTCAAGAACGGCTATAGCTAGAGAGTTGAAATTTTCACAAATTATGTATTTCTGTTGCCGCTATAACAACAAATACTAAAAACAAAATAAAATAAATATTTAAGGGGGGCTCCCATACAACAAACGCGATTTTCTTGCCCTTTTTTGCTCGATATCAATAATGGCAACAGGTAGGCACTTGAAATATTCACAAAATACTCAGTTGTATTTTTACTTTAATAATAAATAATAAAATTAAAATAAAATTAATATTTAAGGGGGGCTCCCATACAAAAAACGTCATTTTTGCCAATTTTTGCTCTCATACAATAAATGCGATTTTTAGCCGCTTTTTGCCCGTTATTACAATCAATGTACCTGGTCAATGGTACGGAACCCTTCGTGCGCGAGTCCGACTCGCACTTGGCCGATTTTTTTTACTATACAAGTTTTTGAAGGTATATAATACCATAACACATGTAGTGCTTGAGACTCCAGCATTCGACCTAAGACACATGTCGTCAGTGTACAGCGAATAATGAACTATTATATTTGAGTGTGTTTGTGCAGGAGGGAGACATGTCAGCCGAGATGTACACGTTCCACGAGGCAATCGACGAGCTTCAGCGCGCCGAGGAAGAGGTCCTGGACAACCACAAGGCCATCTCCGACTACATGCAGCACGCGCTGCAGCGCTGCTCCGCGCTGCTGGCGCTCACGCGCGACGTGGACTACGACCAGGACGGTGAGTGCCGTGACGTCACTGTGTACTGTGACAACCACAAGGCCATCTCCGACTACATGCAGCACGCGCTGCAGCGCTGCTCCGCGCTGCTGGCGCTCACGCGCGACGTGGACTACGACCAGGACGGTGAGTGCCGTGACGTCACTGTGTACTGTGACAACCACAAGGCCATCTCCGACTACATGCAGCACGCGCTGCAGCGCTGCTCCGCGCTGCTGGCGCTCACGCGCGACGTGGACTACGACCAGGACGGTGAGTGCCGTGACGTCACTGTGTACTGTGACAACCACAAGGCCATCTCCGACTACATGCAGCACGCGCTGCAGCGCTGCTCCGCGCTGCTGGCGCTCACGCGCGACGTGGACTACGACCAGGACGGTGAGTGCCGTGACGTCACTGTGTACTGTGACAACCACAAGGCCATCTCCGACTACATGCAGCACGCGCTGCAGCGCTGCTCCGCGCTGCTGGCGCTCACGCGCGACGTGGACTACGACCAGGACGGTGAGTGCCGTGACGTCACTGTGTACTGTGACAACCACAAGGCCATCTCCGACTACATGCAGCACGCGCTGCAGCGCTGCTCCGCGCTGCTGGCGCTCACGCGCGACGTGGACTACGACCAGGACGGTGAGTGCCGTGACGTCACTGTGTACTGTGACAACCACAAGGCCATCTCCGACTACATGCAGCACGCGCTGCAGCGCTGCTCCGCGCTGCTGGCGCTCACGCGCGACGTGGACTACGACCAGGACGGTGAGTGCCGTGACGTCACTGTGTACTGTGACAACCACAAGGCCATCTCCGACTACATGCAGCACGCGCTGCAGCGCTGCTCCGCGCTGCTGGCGCTCACGCGCGACGTGGACTACGACCAGGACGGTGAGTGCCGTGACGTCACTGTGTACTGTGACAACCACAAGGCCATCTCCGACTACATGCAGCACGCGCTGCAGCGCTGCTCCGCGCTGCTGGCGCTCACGCGCGACGTGGACTACGACCAGGACGGTGAGTGCCGTGACGTCACTGTGTACTGTGACAACCACAAGGCCATCTCCGACTACATGCAGCACGCGCTGCAGCGCTGCTCCGCGCTGCTGGCGCTCACGCGCGACGTGGACTACGACCAGGACGGTGAGTGCCGTGACGTCACTGTGTACTGTGACAACCACAAGGCCATCTCCGACTACATGCAGCACGCGCTGCAGCGCTGCTCCGCGCTGCTGGCGCTCACGCGCGACGTGGACTACGACCAGGACGGTGAGTGCCGTGACGTCACTGTGTACTGTGACAACCACAAGGCCATCTCCGACTACATGCAGCACGCGCTGCAGCGCTGCTCCGCGCTGCTGGCGCTCACGCGCGACGTGGACTACGACCAGGACGGTGAGTGCCGTGACGTCACTGTGTACTGTGACAACCACAAGGCCATCTCCGACTACATGCAGCACGCGCTGCAGCGCTGCTCCGCGCTGCTGGCGCTCACGCGCGACGTGGACTACGACCAGGACGGTGAGTGCCGTGACGTCACTGTGTACTGTGACAACCACAAGGCCATCTCCGACTACATGCAGCACGCGCTGCAGCGCTGCTCCGCGCTGCTGGCGCTCACGCGCGACGTGGACTACGACCAGGACGGTGAGTGCCGTGACGTCACTGTGTACTGTGACAACCACAAGGCCATCTCCGACTACATGCAGCACGCGCTGCAGCGCTGCTCCGCGCTGCTGGCGCTCACGCGCGACGTGGACTACGACCAGGACGGTGAGTGCCGTGACGTCACTGTGTACTGTGACAACCACAAGGCCATCTCCGACTACATGCAGCACGCGCTGCAGCGCTGCTCCGCGCTGCTGGCGCTCACGCGCGACGTGGACTACGACCAGGACGGTGAGTGCCGTGACGTCACTGTGTACTGTGACAACCACAAGGCCATCTCCGACTACATGCAGCACGCGCTGCAGCGCTGCTCCGCGCTGCTGGCGCTCACGCGCGACGTGGACTACGACCAGGACGGTGAGTGCCGTGACGTCACTGTGTACTGTGACAACCACAAGGCCATCTCCGACTACATGCAGCACGCGCTGCAGCGCTGCTCCGCGCTGCTGGCGCTCACGCGCGACGTGGACTACGACCAGGACGGTGAGTGCCGTGACGTCACTGTGTACTGTGACAACCACAAGGCCATCTCCGACTACATGCAGCACGCGCTGCAGCGCTGCTCCGCGCTGCTGGCGCTCACGCGCGACGTGGACTACGACCAGGACGGTGAGTGCCGTGACGTCACTGTGTACTGTGACAACCACAAGGCCATCTCCGACTACATGCAGCACGCGCTGCAGCGCTGCTCCGCGCTGCTGGCGCTCACGCGCGACGTGGACTACGACCAGGACGGTGAGTGCCGTGACGTCACTGTGTACTGTGACAACCACAAGGCCATCTCCGACTACATGCAGCACGCGCTGCAGCGCTGCTCCGCGCTGCTGGCGCTCACGCGCGACGTGGACTACGACCAGGACGGTGAGTGCCGTGACGTCACTGTGTACTGTGACAACCACAAGGCCATCTCCGACTACATGCAGCACGCGCTGCAGCGCTGCTCCGCGCTGCTGGCGCTCACGCGCGACGTGGACTACGACCAGGACGGTGAGTGCCGTGACGTCACTGTGTACTGTGACAACCACAAGGCCATCTCCGACTACATGCAGCACGCGCTGCAGCGCTGCTCCGCGCTGCTGGCGCTCACGCGCGACGTGGACTACGACCAGGACGGTGAGTGCCGTGACGTCACTGTGTACTGTGACAACCACAAGGCCATCTCCGACTACATGCAGCACGCGCTGCAGCGCTGCTCCGCGCTGCTGGCGCTCACGCGCGACGTGGACTACGACCAGGACGGTGAGTGCCGTGACGTCACTGTGTACTGTGACAACCACAAGGCCATCTCCGACTACATGCAGCACGCGCTGCAGCGCTGCTCCGCGCTGCTGGCGCTCACGCGCGACGTGGACTACGACCAGGACGGTGAGTGCCGTGACGTCACTGTGTACTGTGACAACCACAAGGCCATCTCCGACTACATGCAGCACGCGCTGCAGCGCTGCTCCGCGCTGCTGGCGCTCACGCGCGACGTGGACTACGACCAGGACGGTGAGTGCCGTGACGTCACTGTGTACTGTGACAACCACAAGGCCATCTCCGACTACATGCAGCACGCGCTGCAGCGCTGCTCCGCGCTGCTGGCGCTCACGCGCGACGTGGACTACGACCAGGACGGTGAGTGCCGTGACGTCACTGTGTACTGTGACAACCACAAGGCCATCTCCGACTACATGCAGCACGCGCTGCAGCGCTGCTCCGCGCTGCTGGCGCTCACGCGCGACGTGGACTACGACCAGGACGGTGAGTGCCGTGACGTCACTGTGTACTGTGACAACCACAAGGCCATCTCCGACTACATGCAGCACGCGCTGCAGCGCTGCTCCGCGCTGCTGGCGCTCACGCGCGACGTGGACTACGACCAGGACGGTGAGTGCCGTGACGTCACTGTGTACTGTGACAACCACAAGGCCATCTCCGACTACATGCAGCACGCGCTGCAGCGCTGCTCCGCGCTGCTGGCGCTCACGCGCGACGTGGACTACGACCAGGACGGTGAGTGCCGTGACGTCACTGTGTACTGTGACAACCACAAGGCCATCTCCGACTACATGCAGCACGCGCTGCAGCGCTGCAGGCGCTCACACTCGCGTACTGTGACGTTGCTAGTGCGCTGTGACGTCGCTAGTGCGCTGTGACGTCGCTATTGCGCTGTGTAGACGTTTAAATTCTAATAGGCTTTTTCTATGATTTATATGTTACACAGCTGCTGTTTATTAGGTAGGGATCCCTAGTACATTTTTTTCACCTGATCAGTATCAAGCTAATTTTTTGGGAGTGGCTACATTTTTTTGAGGCGAACAAAAAATTCCTCTGCGAAAACTCTCGATTGTGGTAGCTAACAGAGATAGTAGGGGGTAGAACAGCAGTGAGCGTAGGACCGGGATAACGTACCACGCAATTTTTAGGACAATATTACTATTAAATTATATAGATAATCACTAACTAAAAGAAAAAAAAGCAGCTGGTTAGTAATAATTTTTGATGACCTTACGAGGTCATAAAGTTGATGAGTGCTGATGACCTTACGAGGTCATCAAGTTGATGACCTCGTAAGGTCATCAAAAATTAATTTTTTTTCTGATTTTTTTTTTGCTTTTAGTTAGTTTATATCGATATAATTTAATAGTAATATTGTCCTACAAATTGCGTGGTACGTTATCCCGGTCCTACGCTCACTGCTGTTCTACCCCCTACTATCTCTGTTAGCTACCACAATCGAGAGTTTTCGAAAAGGAATTTTTTGTTCGCCTCATCAAAATGAAGCTACTCCCAAAAAATTAGCTTGATACTAATCAGGTGAAAAAAATGTACTAGGGATCCCTACCTATATGTAATGCATGGAAAAAATTAATTTAAAACTTAAAGCAAGATTTTACACCTATTTTTCTATTGTATGTTTTAAAATTCTTTCATTTCGCCACCCTTTGGTATGAAAATCATATGTGTATATGTAGTGTTAGTGCCTAAGCGTTACGTTAGTGACTGCATGCATGCATGTTCGCAGGCATATGGCGGCGCATTAAGCGTCTCCGCGCCGTCCCGAGCAATGGCCTTGGCACGAGACGAGCGAGCCGCATGTTAGGTCTGAAATACAAGATAACATTGGGAGAATCATTCTTTCATATTAATACCGGTTCATCGCTTGAGTGCTAATGCCAATGCTGTCGATCATTTGATATTTGATTATTTTATGTCAGGAAATTTTAAACTGTGCAAAGAGAAAAGAAATATACTTTATTGAAGTATATTTAAGTGCTTGGTAAATGTGTGAAGGCTTAAGAATAATATTACAAAATAGTATATGAGATTTTTTTTAAAACTTATAACAGCTGTTTGCCACTATATTTTATATTACAAATAATTAATAAGCTTAAAATTTTTTAAATCAAAGCTTTGACCATCGTAAAAATTCATCATAGAAAAAAAGTCAAATAAAAATATTAACAAAACTACCTTTAACAGTCGAAAATAACTGAAACATAATTATATTATGTTTTAATACGTTATTAATAAATTTTCAGCGTACGCGACGCAGTGGGAGGAGTTACTAAACGAACAGTTAGCAGTGTTAGCGCAGTCGCGCGATCTGGTGGCCGAGTTCAGAGCTAAGATGCAGCAAGAGGAGCACATCTCGCGCCGCATCCAGCCACGACACCATTAGGCGACACGCGACACGTGCCCGACACGCGACACGTGCCCGACACGCGACACGTGCCCGACACGCGACACGTGCCCGACACGCGACACGTGCCCGACACGTGTACTTGCGTGCGCGTGCATACGCAGTGTCGATGCACCAATCTCACGCGTCAATCTTTTCCCGTTCCAGGTGAAACTGTCTGGTTACTCTGGGCTACAGTTTCATTTGTCTCCTCGATCGAACGTTGTATCCGAAGTTCCTAATTGTATATAGACCGCTTATGTGCAACGGGTTGCATATAATAATAATTGTCTTTGGTTTTTTATTCCGGAATTTTGTTTGAAAGTATCGGTGCATCGACACTGCGTCAATCTAGTTTCACTGTCCATTACTGTAGCGTATTGATTATGTAAAGAAGCGAAGGCTAGAATCCTGTGAGTACAATTGCTGTGTGACCGCGGGTTTCATTAGATACGTCGTACGATTGAAAATTTTCAGTACAGTATTGTAACTAGGAACGTTCGAGACTTGGCTGGCCTATCTGAGTCTCGTCGGCTAAATCAGAAATAATGACAGTGTTATCAAATTATACCGCAGTCTGTAGGATAAAGCTTAGTATACATCGTAACGAGTGCCGTCAGCGTTATAAAACATAGACTTAAATAGTGTTATAAGCACAAAGCCTGAACATCACTTGGCGTCGAACGGTATACGGAGGGCCCTGGGACGAGGACTAGAGGCTGTAATAAGACTTGATGTAGCTTCGCAGCGAGGTCGATTTGAAATCGATGAATGATCTGTTAATTTCGCGTCTAGGACGACCCTTGGTGCGACATGTATTAATTTGTAGATTGTTTTTTTTTTAACAGTAAGTGACTAAACTTTGCATTTAACTTCGCTAAAGGCCTATAAACTTTGCATTTAACTTCGCTAAAGGCCTATTTCTGTAGATATTTCGTGTGTCGTATACGAGTTGCGGTCGCCTCGTATATCCCGGTGTTGTAATCTATGAATTACTTTTGGCATGACAAAATTATTTAAGGTATTTTATTAATGTATAGAATCTATGAGTGTCTCGATTCAAATACGTCAAACTTTACCCCGATGATGACAGCTGTCAATTTGAAATTAGTAACAGATTATAAATACTTTTTTAATGCATAGATAATAAAGATTTAGTTAAAAGGTTGAAGAAAATTACTAAATACTCGTATCGTTGTGAGATAGATTCGATAGATTGGTGTGAATTAAATTTATGACCATTATTTGGTATCATCATCGCATATTTTAATAAGAATTCATATTCGTTCGAAGTATTGTTATGCCGGCGCCACACATGGTTGAAATAAGCAAATACAAAAATATTGAAATATTTAATTGTATGATTTTTTTTTCTTTTATTTCTTTACTTGTCAACTTTTGTGTCGAAACAATGTTAAATCGAAATGGATTATACATGATGCGAAGTAATTACCACAGAAACATTAGAAAAGTAAAGATTAAATATGCATTTGTTACGTTGTGTTATATTGCTCCCAGTTTGTCGGTTGTCTGGCGCCGGACTTAGATTAGCAACATATCCTGTCTCCTATAGTTACGTGGTTATATAATTCTATTATTACGTGGAAATAATTGTATTCTATGTATCAACTCGTATTACAAATTGTTTGTTCTTTCAAATTGTTTTATTGTGAAAAATCAAAGCGAAATATTTAATATAACAAAATAATTATTAATAATAAGAAGACAAACCTAAAAAACTATATTTGCGAGACTTGTCAATCTCAACTGCCATTGTAAATTGAAAAGACTAAATCTGTAACTCGTTATTAAAGTTATTTTCACTTATTGTTTATCGATGTGGGGTCATCCATAAATTACGACACATGTTAAGGGGGTTTGTAGGGGGTTGATGTCACACGAGGTGTGGGGGGGGGTCTGATGAATGTGACAATTTGTGACATGGACGGTGGTTGGGGTAAAAAAAATCTTAAAATTCGTGACGTAATGTATTGATGGCCCCTGACTGGCTAGTGAAGTGTATGTAAAGTACGAGGAAAAAGGGGACTGGTGAAATAAATTTCTATACACAGATACTCATATTGTCCAAAAACTATATGTGTAGTTGTTCATGTTATCATTTAAACGCATCATCTCATAAAAATCGTAAAACATTATATTATAATTTAAAAATAGTAAAAAACCACTTAAAAGACTAATGATTGTAAGTTTTTCCAAGTCAATACTTATATTTTTCGTTTATCCTTTTGTAATGCGACTTATTTATTACGTTGTGATAATAATTGTAAACATATTTTGTACTTTTGATGGCGTTCCGTTAGCTATGTCAGCGCGTTTCTTCAATAAAAATTGCTAATTAACAATATTTATTTTGATTGTCTCGTTATCTGTCTAAATGTACATTACCGTGGAAATCTTTAATATTTTCGTTCGTGTACTTCGGATTTAATGTGCATAAAATTAAATTTTATGACATTTGGATAGATAATGAAAATAAATTCATTTTCAATGTACTGGTGCTAGGCTGCGATATCATTCAACTGCGCCTCGATGTTCTCAAATTCTATATGACTGTTTGAAGTAAAATAAAAACTGTTGATGTCAGTTCCTACATTTCGACTAAGGCACGGACAAGATACTAGTATGTAATTTGTTTTAAAATCCTGTTCCTCAGAAAACATTACAATGTTCAATACTAAATATAATTATAAAATAATGTTATCGAATTGTTCGGAGACGTCGAGGCGGGAACCGCTTACAAAGTTTATTAGATAGTGCTTATTAATAAATTAAAATGAAAAAAAAATTAAAATAAATCGGTACTCTGTATCAGAGTGACTGTGTGCGCCGATGAACGTAATCTCTCAATAATCATTACGTATGAATTTAATAATTAGGCCCTGTTTCACGGGTTGTGGATAATGACAGATAACTACTTTGGATTGTTGTGGTTTTAAAATTTATCCCCAATAGGGAAAGGCAAAGGACTATAGTCCATACAGCCTAGTCTGAATTTGTATATTTTTTCATTCTTTAAGGTTCCCGCGCTTTCTCTCCCTTGTATTAAATTATTTAACTGCTTTGGATATATTGTTCTTATTTACCATCTTTTTTATAATTTGTAAAAGAGGCTTTGGTCGCTTAGCGACTATGTCAGCCCCATTGCTCTGCTTAGTATTTACCATCGAATTTACTATATTTATGAGATATGTCTATTCGTAAATATGAAATGGTCTATTCTACCTCCTGCTGTCATACCCAATTTATTTGCAGTATTATCCACAATCGATGAAACCGGCTCTAGTGTGATTAATCATTCATGTTATGTTTTAATTAGTAGCGGTGGAGCTCCAGTGGTTAAATGCGAGCTCTGAAACTGAGATTGTAACGTTTTGTTAGCCTTGCAATGAGTTCGCGTGCGGTCGGCGAGTGGAGTCAGCGTCGAGGAGGCGGTCGCGCTAGTTGAAATGCTTTATTATGATAAAAACCTATTTTAACATCGCACATTATAATAAATTAATCGAAATTGGATTTGATGTTTTATTTATTGTTTAAAACCCACAATAATAATATTCTTTAGTAAACCAAAATGTAAATGCGGGATGGATCTAACTGTAAAACATATTCTAGAAGATTGTCAGGCCTATACCAGAGATAAATTAACTTGTAACACCTACCTAATAACATAAAAGATTGTTTAACTGAAAATGGCACATAACAGAACAGATTAACAGATAAATATGTACAAGAATGTATAAATGTATTCTAGTCGCTAATGACCGTAGCTGTTAAAAAGCGACTTAAGAAAATAATTCTTTATTGTACTTCAGAGTACAATTAAAATAAATTACAGAAGACGTCTTTATGTTCGATAGGTTGATTTGGTGGTTCTTGCAATCACAGATGACTTATTATTTTATTGTGGTAGAAAATAAAAATATTGTAAAAAATTTAAGAATTTTTTAGCCTTTATATTCAATAGGCTTAGTATGTATGTATATAGTTTCGTGACATAAAAAAAACAGTATTTTATCAGGTGGTTATCGCGTTATTTAACCCTGGAGTGGTCGCGTGGATTACACAAGTAATCCACACATGTTAAATCTAAAATTTCTCAAAAACTTTCAAATTAAATGACGAGCGTTTCTAGGTATTCTAAGTTGAATTACTAAGGAACACGTTCAGTGCTGTGCAAGCACCGGACGCGTGTTTTTGTGTTGCAAGAGGGCTTGTAAAGTTCGTGGATTACACCTGTATGCCGCGCGACCAATTATGTAAGTAATTTGAACATAATTATTTTTCTTTTTATTGTATTTTTATGATTAATTCTTTATAAATATAGTCGTTTTACTACTGTGCGTGTTTAAATTATAAGACACTACAAAATAATATG
This sequence comes from Melitaea athalia, assembly GCA_905220545.2. Taxonomy (NCBI): domain Eukaryota; kingdom Metazoa; phylum Arthropoda; class Insecta; order Lepidoptera; family Nymphalidae; genus Melitaea; species Melitaea athalia. The sequence continues at coordinate 2,756,306 of HG992178.1, read as the reverse complement.
TACATTTTTAGAATAACAATGGATGATCGGTGCAAAACTCAGATAGAGGCGTGCCTAGCTGAAGAAGACTATCAGAACGAAATATACGAAGATCGTTCAAGTTCAAATGCCGAAGAAGATCACCTTGAAGAGCAGGAACATCTATCGGAGTCCGAGCAAGGCGAAAAACTTCCAGCTGAGGCAAGCAATTCTGAATCGGAAGATGTTGAGCCACCTCAGCAAAACGGATGCGTTAACTTTTATTCTGGACTTAGTAGACAAAATGTGCTCCCTCTACAACGTGTCCAGGAATTCAAGAAGATGGCCGCTAACTGTCTTTTTTGACTTGATTAATCTAAGCGCACGCGTTATGTATTTATACCGCAAACAAAAATTATGAAGCTGTCCGTCGACGTAACTTCCTTATAGGTCTGTCCTTGGCTTGGATGAAACCTCAGGCTTGATGAAGATTGGATAATAATAAATTACCAAGAAGTCTGGTATTTAAAATAAAAGACTTTCTTGGCATTATTCAAACGGAAAATCTGGCAACAACGTCAGCACAGGCACCGAGTACTTTCAAAGGTCGCTGCTATGTCTGCGGTAGAAAGCACAATAAAAGCACTCGAAAACACTGTAGCACCTGCAAAAAGTTTATTTGTAGCGATCATTCAAAGATTGTCTGTCTATCTTGTTTAGAAAATAACAATTAGAATTAAGTATTTTTGATTAGTTTTTCTATTATCTCAATTATACCAAAATATGTGATTTTTAGCGCCTTATAGAGGTATTGTTTAATTTTGTTGATTTTTTAAAGCAATGAGGTTGTGATTTGTTTATATTGTCTATTTTTAAGTAAAGGAAACTTTAATTATTACATTTGAAAAGAATAAAAAATAACTGAAGCCTATTACATGTTTTTATTTCAATTTATAAATGGCATACACCTGTAGTCCACGCGACTAATCAGGTCAGGTTTCAGTACGCGACCACTGTAGGGTTAAGTTATTTTACTATTATCCGTACATCCAAAATGTTGACACGTCCAAGTTGGAATATCTGTTTGATCGATTCTTTTTAGGGTTCCGTACCCAAAGGGTAAAAACGGGACCCTATTACTAAGACTTCGCTGTCCGTCCGTCCGTCTGTCATCAGGCTGTATCTCAAGAACGGCGATAGCTAGACAGTTGAAATTTTCACAATGTATTTCTGTTGCCGTTATAACAACAAATACTAAAAACAAAATAAAATTAATATTTAACGGGGGCTCCCATACAACAAACGCAATTTTCTTGTTCTTTTTTGCTCGATATCAATAATGGAAACAGGTAGGCACTTGAAATATTCACAAAATACTCATTTGTATTTTTACTTTAATAATAAATAATAAAGTTAAAATAAAATAAATATTTAAGAGGGGCCCCTATACAAAAGAAAACGTCATTTTTGCCTATTTTTGCTCAATATCAATAAATGGTAAGAGGTAAGCACTTGAAATATTCACAAAATACTTAATTGTATATTTACTTTAATAATAAATAATAAAGTTAAAATAAAAAACAATTATTAGGGTGGACTCTCATACAACAAAAGTGATTTTTTTGCCGCTTTTTGCCCGATATTAAAATCAATGTACCTACTGTTGTTTACCTAGTCAATGGTACGGAACCCTTCGTGGGCGAGTCCGACTCGCACTTGGCCAATTTTTTCTATAATAGTATTTAAAAAAATCGGCCAAGTGCGAGTCGGACTCGCGCACGAAGGTTTCCGTACCATTGACTAGGTACATTGATTGTAATAACGGGCAAAAAGCGGCTAAAAATCACTTTCATTGTATGAGAGCAAAAATAGGCAAAAATGAAGTTTTTTGTATGGGAGCCCCCCTTAAATATTAATTTTATTTTAATTTTATTATTAAAGTAAAAATACAACTGAGTATTTTGTGAATATTTCAAGTGCCTACCTGTTGCCATTATTAATATCGAGCAAAAAAGGGCAAGAAAATCGCGTTTGTTGTATGGGAGTCCCCCCTTAAATATTTATTTTATTTTGTTTTTAGTATTTGTTGTTATAGCGGCAACATAAATACATAATTTGTGAAAATTTCAACTCTCTAGCTATAGCCGTTCTTGAGATACAGCCTGGTGACAGACGGACGGACAGCGAAGTCTTAGTAATAGGGTCCCGTTTTTACCCTTTGGGTACGGAACCCTAAAAAAGACTTCAAATGATTATTAATTTAAACTTTTGATGTGTATTCTATATAAAAGTGTGTATATTATAGCATATTCATGCATTGTTATAAAAAAATATTTAGGTTTAAGGGTAAATCCTTCCCGTAATTTTCATTTTGGAGTAAAGCACAGTCTCCTCGGAGACGTGCAACTATAAGTACATTAATATAGTATTATTTGGTAATAAAAATGAAACAAGTAATACATGAAAGTGTTATATTTACGTCAACTTAAGTTGTAATAGATTTTGTACAGAAATTCTTGATATAGGAAAACAACGTTCTTGGAAGACGTGTTCTTACTACTTTGTGATGAAGTTTTTCGTAAAAAGTTATGTTTTACATTGAACACTTTGTAGTTAAGGTAAGAAAAAGAATATAACTCTCATAAGTAGACACAAGACACGTTAACAATTACAATCTAAATAAATAACATATCACAGAACACTCTTGTAATAAATAAAAACATATTTACATGCAATATTACAAATTTTAATTATATTTTTAATCTTGAAAGGCCACTATCACTAATCTGATAGTATGTTAAAATTGCTGTATTGTGGTACAGGCAAAACATTTTTCTGTCTTTTTTTTTTCTTACTAAATGAATTTAAAAAAATTATGGTATAAGATATCTTTAGTACGTAAAACTAAAAAAAAAAAAATCACTCATGACACACAGAAATAACTTTAAATAAATTAATTTTTGCCACAGCTTATAGAATAATCCCCGCCAGCGGGTTACAAGTAAATGCACTTGTCTAAAATTAAAAAGTTGTATTTATATTATTAATATACATCTATAACCTATTTAATAGGTAATTAAATTTAAGTAAATCTAGCACAAGTTATTTTAATGCACCTCTGGAACTGTATAGTAAGATAAGTTTGAAAGTTGTATTTTTTTACTTTCCAGATTTTTCATTTCATCTCTGTATATTTCATATCTGTAATCTTTAATATCTTTATTTTAGAAGCTCAGATCAACAAGATATGAGCTCTGGAAGTTTGTATGTAAAGTATTAATTTTTGTAATACAAAAATATATTCAATTATATATTTTAGTCTATGTGCGTTATCTACCATACATACAGGCAAGATTTTTTCCATACAGGAAGCTTTTTATACATAATACAATACAAAACTTCTTCGTTTAAAATTAATTTTTGTTACTTTTATAGAAATTAAGTAACTGTATGGCAGTGTACAATATTTATTCTGTAATTGGAAAGCATAATGTATTAAATAACATTAAAAAATTTTAATGTGAAAAATATGTATAAGGTATGACAGTTTTATAATAGTTGTGAGTAATTGAGTACCTACATATCAGCTTGGATTGTATTGTTTAACAATAATAAATCCATAAAATAAAATTCAAATAGCAACATATGAAAAGTGGATTTAAAATTTATGCCACTTCAATCAATTTCAATTCATAGCTCTGAAGATAATGGGCATGACGACAGTATCAAAAAATCGTCAATTTTATGATTTCAGGGGAACACTCATATTTAAAAAATTCAAAATACTGGTTTAGTTTTATGTAAAATAATAAGATTATTGTGATTTTCAATAAAATAAAACATTAAAATACTGCAATCGGCCATTTTGAATGAAACACAAATTACAGCGCAGACGTCACAACACAACATAATACGTCAGGCGCGCTCCAAAGAGTAAAGTAAAAAGTAAGGCCCAGATTATTTTGTGACGTCAAAGCCAACGCCATGACACCTGCAGCCGTTTTGCCGCTCTCATTGAAAACATATTAGAAAAATAGTTTTAATCTTCCTTAAACTTAAGTTTATTACCGAAATATAGCTATTTTCGTAAATAGTAAATGTGTAGCCACATTACGGAAGAGGTTTTGAAAATCTTTCGTCATGCCCATTTACATATCCAATAACATAAATTAATTTTAATTTCGTTTCTATTAATTATAATAATCATGGTTTATATCACGTGAAAAAATATTTCATATCTATATTTTACTTTCTGTATATTTTTCCTATAACGTTATTAAAGAAAATGTCAGAGAAGCTCTTCCTCAAATCCCTCCCCAGTAAGTATGTGCGGGTGGCCGATGGCCGGAACATTGGGAGTGTACTCACTCGTGGCCCACAGATAAAGGTTCAATGTACGCTCTGTGCACTGGGCTATGAACCTGAAATTTAGAAAAACAGATCGAATCATTGTATTTTGTAAACATATCTCGTGTCTTATTATCAAATGTAGCAACATCCTATTGTTCCTGGGTAAAATAAAAAATGTTAGACTTTTCATGAAGTGTTTAGTACTAACCATTGATTTATAAAAAAAGGTTTTTTATGGTACCATCTCAAAAAAATAGTCAGTCCAGGATATTTTAGATAACCCATTTTTAATATATTATCTAATATACTAAATTTATTATAAAGTATGTTTCATTCTATTATCAGCTTTTTTTTACATATCTAACTAAGTCGGCAAACAAGCGTACGGTTCACCTGATGGTAAGCAAATACTGTAGCCTATAGACGTCTGCTACACCAGAAGCATCGCAAGCACGTTGCCGACCCTATCCCTAATTCCCCCCCAGGAGCTCTGGTTACCTTACCAACAGGAACACAACACTGCTTGAAAGCAGTATTATTTCGCTGTAATCTTCTGTAATGTCGAGGTACTACCCCACTGAAGATCGACTTAGGTTCGGATCTTAGACCATTAGAATGACATAAAAATGTGCAAAACCCTCGAAATTTGTGAGTCATAATGTATGGACAGCGCTTGCTTTCCTTTTTCAGTAATTATATAATTAATACTAAATAGAAGTTGTAATAAATATACTATTAAACCCAACATACCTTACAAATGGTCTTACATCGCCCTCATTAGCAGTTTGTAGATGTTGATAGTAGAGGTGCCTGTGTTGCTTGGCTATGATGACAGGCGGGTAGCCGGCCTGCATCAGCAGTAGGTTCATGAGAAGGCGAGAAGTTCGTCCATTGCCATCTATGAACGGGTGAATATACACTAGTTTGTAGTGTGCTAGCGCTGCATATCTGAAAATTAATTTTTTTTTTTATGTTATCACTGTGAATATTATTGTATTTTTATAATTTTTTTCTTGTATTTACATTTTTTTTTGTATCTATACATAAATTTGTTCCTGGTCTGGGCATTAGTGGCTGTAGGTGTTTCCACTATACTTAATCATGTAAAGCCGCCTGCCCCAGTTATTATCATAATCATGTTATAACAGGGTTAGAGTTTTTTTTTTGACAAACTGGAGTGGAGTTAGTTAGTTGTGGGCTCGATTTTCCGCGTTTAGACTCAATACGGTCCATTATGCGTGAGAAAGGGCTGACTAGTTCAGCAAGCCCAGCTCCTTCCAGAAGATCAGAAGCCTCCTGGGGCGTTCACAGGCTTCTCGGAGCAAACTGGAGTGGAAAAGTGTGTGGTTATTAAGAGTAGGCTATTGCCCAGCTATGGGATGTTTATTAGACTCGCCTTATTATGACACTAAGTCACATTATGTAAAACCCATTGATAAACAACCCCTCAAAATTGTGATATAAAATTACAGTTCTTATTGTTGACACTTTTGTATCAAACATGTTGGAAGAACATTAATTTAATAATGCAATAATATATCATTTTTCAATAAGCCTGTTATCAATAACTACATAACACATGTTGTAAATATTATATTTCATTGCAGAGAGATTGTTAGCCATGTTGAAAATAACGCTATTAACTTTACCTAACTGGGTGCAGTTCTAATGCATCTTCAGAATTCAGCCAATCAAGAAACTGAGTCATAAGTTTCTGTATCTCTGAGGGTCCTGGTGGGATGTGTCCCCCAACATACACTTGGGTGCGTCTGAACTGCCCACCTTCCACTGGATCTACATGCCCTAAGACTCTCTTATGAATTTCCAGTATATCTCCCATTGATATATCTCTCAGTCTATACAATAATGTCTGATTTATATACTTCATAGCTGCATCTAAGCCTAAGATTTCATTGTGTTCTGCTATACTCTTTCCAGCGACTGCTATTCTTGTTTCTAGGATACTACGAGTTTGCTGCAATGTCATTGTATTACCTTCAATGGCAACAGTGTGATAAATATGTTGGAAATAAGCCTCCTTTTTTGCTCTGCACAATGCAGCATTATTCTCGGGTATAGAGAGCAGCGTGTCTCGCTTTTCATCTATTTTCCGTAACATTTCTCTATCTAAATTCTCTACTATGCTAGCTGTGCGTTGTCTATTCATTAAAGCTCCAGTGTGATCTGGGTAATTAGTTAAAGCTAAAGTGTATAATTGATCTGCTTTCACTACATCTTTTTTGGTTTCTTCTAAAAACTCTCCGTAATGATTCAATATGTCTGGATGTTTCGGAGACAAGGCGAACGCGTGTTGAAACAATTTCAAAGCTTTATCAGCCTTACCGTTTTTTTTCATTTCTAACGCAGCGTTCAATGATACGACAGCTTCCGCATCTCGAGCCTTGTCAGGTTTCTTCGCTTGTGGCGGAGACTCTTCGATGAAGGTTTCGAGATACGTGCCATACAAACCAGCTGGTATGGGCGAGAACGGCTTAACCAATCTTACATCGTGGCTAAGTAGCTTGTGCAACGATATCAAAACACCAAAAGTACAAATAATACTGGACAAAATTAACACAGTTTTACATTTATCTACAAACATTTTAATTTGGGAGTATTTTTTCGATTCGCACGCCATATTTTCGGTTCTCGTCGATCTATCTAAGAACAACATAACTGATATTAGCGAAACCTAAGCGTACTGATATTATCACTGTAATCACTGTAAATAATTTAGATTTCATCGTAAATTGCAATAATATTCCCAAACACAAATAACAGAAACACACGTAAGGCCATCGTCTGACAGGCGACAGCTGACAGAAATGACAGAAAATGAGAAAAGTGATTCAAAATTCAAATTTCAAATGCACAGCACAGATTACTAAGGCCGCGTGTCACTGAGCGTCCGCAACGCTCGCGAAGACCATTCTATTGTCCCACCTATGGGGCTATGGCCCGCCGTGGTCGTCGCGAGCGGATGCTCGATGTCATAGATGACGTCACTGTTCGCGACCAAACGCGCCCACTTTACCCACAATATTGTATATGTGGGTCAGAGTTGACTTTTATCAAAACATGGCGAGAATTAAAAAAAATATTTTTTTCGTTTTAGCACATTCAAATAAAAGCTTGTTTTTTAAAAAGGTTTTTTACTTTTAATTTATTTTTTGACTTTTTAGTCGGTTATCACGTCACTTTATTCGAATTATTCTTAGCAAGCCCTTTGATACCCATATTGTAGAAGTGCACTAAAAATAACTAGTCCGCACTCTTAGATATGCTGCCATATTGGATTTAGAATGACGTCACAAAGTTAACCATGCATTGTCATCCAAATTGAACCTGCATACAAAATTTCAGCTCAATTGGTTGCTTCAAAATTGAGTTGCAAGATTACACCCGAACAAACATACATACATACATGCATACATACAAACCATGCATTGTCATCCAAGCTGAACCTGTATACAAAATTTCAGCTCAATTGGTTGAAGACATCTGCTTCAAAATTGAGTTACAAGATTTCACCCGAACAAACATTCATTAAAGTTACATACATACATACATACATACATTGCAAGTTAAATAAAAGCTTGTAAAAAAAAGCAACTGTCAATGTCAAATTGTGAATGTTAGCTTTCATTCAATTTGGCAAAAACGCAACGATAAATTCTGGAATCCATGTTGAACTAAATTTTACTCCAGTCCATGCGAATTATTTACTCACAACCTCCACAGCTGCATGTTTTCACCATGCCACCATATTGCGAGCATACAGCTGACACCTGAAAGCGATCAAATATGCGTTCCACTTATAAAATTCGCGTACAAGTACAACGCCCGCGGCATTTTTTACGTAAGTGGTTAGTGGAACGGCAATTTCAGCGGTCGTGGTCGATGGCGTTGTTGGCCTTTAGTGGAAGCGCCCATAGACATTGGGAAAGATTAGAATTGGATTATATATTATGTTTATATACCCCACTCATAGAATTATTAATTTATACCCTTTTCTTTCATATTACACAAGATCATCACAAGATTGTAATTTCGTCCTACCGATCAATCTATTTAAGTATCCTTCATCGTAGGTGACATAGGCGTACCCTACCTATGTTTTTTTTCTCATTGAAATTAGTGAAAAAATTCATGAATGGATTTTCCACACATGGATGTTACACAAACGCATTAGGTATCGATAGACATCTGTTTATCCTACACAAATACACTTTTTGATTAATGAGGACAGAATCCCTAAAGGCCAGTTGTAAAGGCCAGTATAATTTATATTTAATAATTGTTTGCTCACGAGAAAAATCTTTTTCAACATCAATTACATCGACAAGTTAAATACAACGTACTTAGATGAAACAATAATCAATTAATACGTATTATTAGAGATAATATATCCGCCAACCCACCCAACCCACCTTGGAGCAGCGTGGTGGATTAAGCTCTGATTCTTCTCCTACATGGGGAAAGAGGCCTATGCCCAGCATATTACAGGCTGAAGCGATTAGAGATAACTAAAAAATTACTCGTCAGATCTCGAACAATTTAAAATGGGACCTTATGTCAATCAGCACTCAGCAGCTTTCGACTAAAAAAGATGACGATTATCAGTGGCGGATTTAAGCAGTAGGCTGAGTAGGCTGGAGCCTAGGGCGGCAAATTCTAGGGAGCAGCAATTTTATTTTTTAAATGTTATAATATAGATCCAGAAAATGAATGGCCAAGGCCATGCCCACAAGGTCAGCCGAAATAATCGCTTGGGCGTTTTAGACTGTACTAGGATATAAAGTATCGAGTTTTAGAGCTTGGTAGGGGCGGCAAAAATTGAATAGCCTACTGGCGGCACATTTGTAAATCCGCCACTGATGATTATGACGTAGCACACATACAAAATACAGTCGAATTGAGAACCTCCTCATTTTTTGAAGTTGGTTAAAATAATATTAAAATATGTACAAACAGTTTCATTTAGTTTTGAATGACCACGCTCTTGAACGGTAGGTGTGACTAGCGTGAATACTTTAAAACTGAAAAGACACTTTAAGACTGACTGGAAAAACTATTTATTGGAAATTTAACATTTTGAATTTTTCTGATACAATAGTCGTTATAAAATTAATATATATATAAATACAAAAAAATATGTTTGATCAACTAAGACATGTTATTATTGAGAGAGCTTCAAACGGAATCCTCGAATATAACAACATTCAACCTAAGGAAATAAAACTGGCATTCTAAACTTAAAATAATTCAAACAATAAACCAAAGAGATCATATATAGTTAATATCAAAATAGTTTTTATGTATATCTGAGATTACCATTCAACACACGCTTCCGTGGCACGTAATAATTAAGTGCTTTATAAATTATTATAGTACGTAAGTATTATAATAAAATTCATTTTTATGAGGTTGCTATAGGTGAAGATAGGCAATAAAACCTAAGTGTGTGTGTGTGTGTGTGTGCGCAAAATTTTTCCTGTCTATTATAACAAAGTTTATGTTTGTAATTGTGGGTCTAAAACAGAAAACTAGTAACTTTAGTAAGACAATATTTTTATATAATCAAGACTTATTACTATTGGGGTAGGGCATGGCAGGTAATATCGTTCCCAAAATCTGTAGGTACAGGCCGACTGGAGAAATAACTCATCTTTATAGAAGATAATGGTCAAATATTATTTCTCTCGAGTACCAAATATTTGTGTTCATGTGGTGAATAAAGCAGCAAGAACTTCTGAGTATGCGTTACGTTCACAGGCAATTTCGTATTTTAAAACAGCGCCCCGGCCAATAAAGTTTACCGCCCCATAAATTAAGGGGAAAAGGTAAAAGCAGCAAAAAGTTTTGGTATGGGAAAAGGATTCTCCCCTCATATTAAACTGCTGGGCCCGAGCTACATCCGAAATCCCCTATTATAAGGTAGTTTCCTTTTTATATTTATTCTACTACATATATGAAGGTAGTTAACAATTTAACATTACTCGAGAGTCGAGACTGATTTTCATTCTGTTATATTCACAGAGTACATTGTAATAGTAGGGGTTAGGTATATTTTTTCGAATTATTGTCGTATTTCTGTTTGAGTTGTGATTGTAAACAAAATTTCCAAAAAAGGCACAAACAAAATATTTTAGTTTTGATTTTCATAGCTAAAATTGGTAAGTTGAATGAAAAATATCATTTTTCTATCATAACGAAATATCTAAACAAAAAGAAAAAAATAATGATAATTGTGCATTGTAGTTTATTTCTAATGTATAAAAATATCTTCTAATGATATCTTCTAATGATCTATATTTCTAAAGTATAAATACGTTAGCGTTTAGAACTTTAGGTTAATGAATTAGGTTATACTCGTTATTGTTAAAGTTTTGCCAGTAATTACGTTAAAATTTTTAATAAATTTGGCTTTAAACTGTGTAGAATTACTAAAATAAAAAATTAAAACATGACAATAATTTTACTGTTCTTTAATTTTACATTATAATCTTTTTTCAGTTACTTGTTGCAATGTCCATGGTTAAAGTTGATCCAATATTATATAACACTTGCCGACTTTGCCTTGATGAAATAGGGCTGTACCAGATAGTACCTCAAGTAAAGATGAAGATCAAATACTGTTATGACATTGAGGTTAGCATAATTATTGTTTATTAATTATTACTTTACTACACGGGTGAAATGCTGATACTAAATATACTACAGAATGTCTTTATATATATATATTATACAACATTCACAGCTTTTTTGTCATTAGACAATACAAACATGTTTTCTTTAGAGGTTACTTTTGACTTGATAAATTATGGTTTATAACCGACCAAAAAAAACGGAGGAGATTCTCAATTCGACGGCTATATTTTTTATGTATGATCACGCATAACTTTTTACAAAGTAGTTCGATTATGATAATTCTTTTTTTATTGGAATGTTCATACAAATTTGAAAATAAAAATCCAACCCTAAGGGTAGGAAAACAGGACAAATAATGGTTAAAGAAGTATTATATGAAAGTTAATATACATTAAGCAAGGAAGTAGATATTTTAAAAGTAATTAAAATTTAAGCATGTAGTAATTAGAGGATTATAGCCACAAAAAATATGAAATAAAAACTTTTTAACAAAAAAATCAAACCGCCGAAAAAACTGAAAAGCAAAAAATAATTTACCTTTTTTATTTAACCTTAAAAACTAACTTCTTAAAATAAGGAAACTATATCTAAGTATATATTTTTATAAATATTCAGGTTGTCCCGCGATAAAGTGCAACCCCGAAAGAGGGTGAAACTAGACCATAAATTATCGACAAAAAACAGAAAAAACTTTTTGAAAAAAATATTTTATTTCTTATTGACGAATTAAGTTTTTTTATATCTTACGTAGGCTCTATGTCCAAAAAATGATGATTTCTTCCAATGTAGTAGGTCGATTACTTTAAAATAAAATAAAATATTACCCCACGTACTTGGCGGTAAGGATAAAATAAAAATTAGCTCGCAAAAAAGTGGCATTATGTCTTTAACTATGCTTCTTGTGAAAAAAATCCATTTTTTATGACTGTTTTTTTCAATGATCTCTAATTTTCTCAGAATTATGCCCCCAATACCAGGAAATTTTGTGATTTATTATTATTTCTTACCATATTGCCATTCAAATAAAAAAAAATTACGCCTGTATCCCAAAAAACACGTACAAAAATCATCATTTTTTGTACAAAGAGGCTACGTAAGCTATATAAAAATCTTAATTCGTCAAAAAAAAAAGTAAATTTTTTTTAATTTTTTTAATTTTTTCTGTTTTTTGTCGATAATTTATGGTCTAGTTTCACCCTCTTTCGGGGTTGCACTTTATCGCGGGACACCCTGTATTGTTGAGTTTTTAATTAACCTTAATAACTAAGTTCTTAAACTAATGTAAGTATAGCTAAGTAATTTTGAGTCGGCGCCAAACAAGCTACGTAATTGATTAAATTACGCATTTTAATTATTTTATTTGAGAGAGGGCTACACCCAGCAGTGAGATATTAAAGGCTGAATCGTATCGTTATTGCCTGTACTGTATCCAACAACATCTATCAGTATTTAAAAGAAATATTTTATTTATTCATAAATAAATAGATTGGGTAATCTTATTCTTAAATTGATTTATGTCTTTGGCTGTCCCATTTTCCTCTGGTAGCTTATTCCACATCTCCATCACTCTATTACTGAAGAAGTGCTTTTGCGGGTTTTTATTAGATAGTGTTCTTACTAAAGCAGTGCCCTCTTATTATGAACGAGCGTTTTGTTCAAGTCATGTAAATCATATGGCCTTAGCCAGTCATCATCCCCTCTCTGTTCAATCTTTTAGGCTAGCTAAGCCTAGATCTTTAAGAGGGCGTATAAAGCGAGCAAAAATCAGATTTCACCCGCGCCCCATTTGGCTAATTGATGAAACAAAATATACACAAAGCCTCGTGTCAGAGTGCGATAGACGATATAGTTTTGAGCGCATTACGAATGTAAAAAACGACAAATATGTTTTATTTTAATAACTCGTAAAATACTGTTTTTTTTTTTATAAAATCGCTAATGTGATATATTACTAATATTAATTGGAGTCATAATGCTAAATATTGGCTATGTATTATGTAATACAATGAAAATAAATCGAAAATAGTAGAAAACTAGACGTGATTTCGTGATTTTTTTTATCGACAAAATTTTATTTTTTTATGTTTTTACTTAATCTGGGTCTTTGAAAATATGATGTAATATTTATATGTTTTTTTTTCGGTTACTTGAATCATGATCTACTACTATAGAAACCAAATCTACAACTGACATTTTCAGTTTATATCCGCTCCTATCCTCGTATTTAAGTTGCATCAATTATTGCCTTTGATTTTGGTATCTCTTCTTTGAATTTTTTGATGGATAGCAAATCCACTCTAGTAGTATTCAATTGTAGGTATATAATTTTTTATATGTTTTTGTTTTATAAAATGATTGGACAAAAATCTATCGGTATTTAACTATTACGACGTTTAGATGTACAAAAGTAATCTCAAATTACAACAGGAAAACCTTCACAATAGTTAATAAATACATAGTTTTATATAGTATTACTAGCTGACCCCGCAAAACGTTGTTTTGCCATATATGTTATTAGCTGACCCCGCAAACATTGTTTTGCCATATATGTTATTAACCCCCGCATTCCGCAACCCCCTCTTGTGGGTGGAATTTCGTAAAAACCGTTCTTAGCTGACTTCTACTCAGCGAAAGAAATGTTCCTACCAAATTTCAAGTCTCTACGCCTTATGGTTCCAGAGATATCGTGATGAGTCAATATATACGTGGAAATATCTTTTACATATATAGATCCCCCCCTCCTTATAGCTTAGGGGTATAAAAATAGATGTTAGTCGATTCTCAGACGTACCCGTTATGCACACAAAATTTCATAATAATTGTGTTTGCTAGCAAACGAAAAAAAAACCGACTTCAATTAAGTACATCGTCAAGTAATAAATAAATAAATAATAAATAAATTAACAAACGCACTAGTCGTCACAACGATTTTCTAGGGTTCCCCTCGATTTCTCTGGGATCCCATCATCAAATCTTGGTTTCCTTATCATGGTACCTAAGTTGGGATATCTCCTTTCCAACAAAAAAAGAATTATCAAAATCGGTTCATAAACGACGAAGATATCCCCGAACATACATAAAAAAAAACATATAGGTATATACGGTCGAATTGAGTAACCTCCTCCTTTTTTGAAGTCGGTTAAAAAATTGGTAAAGCTGTTTCGGACAAGTATGTGACACGAGAATTTTATATTTTACTCTAAAAGTCTGACAACCAAACCAACTGAAAAGGTTTCCGAATATAATACAGCAGGGCCGGGAATTTTCCAGTTAACTTTTCGAGATTTATCTTGAAACAAGATAATTATATAATTTTTATTCATTAAGCACATGGGCTGCTTTTGGGATCCAGAAGTCCAAAATTAGTACCTACCTATATTTAAAACTAGGCGACCCCTTCCCAGTTTGTTGGGCGTTAAATTATTTTTGTTAAGCAAATATAAATATAGTAAAGTTTTCATCTCGCTCGCACATCTCCGATTTGATTTACATATATTATTATTTTGAATTTTTTTATCAATAAAAATAAAATATAGCCTATAATTTATCACTCCTGAATAATGTAGCTTTCTGTTAGTATAAGAATTTTCATGATCGGATCAATATTTGCGAAGATTACCCCCTACAAACAAACAAAGTTAAAAAGAAAAACATTACCGCTTTATAATATTACCGCTTTATAATGCCTATTTAGTGATCTTATAATGTTTTATATTTTTTAGGTTGAAACATTTGATGGTCTTCCACAGCTTATTTGTGAAAAATGTAATTGTATTTTGAGTCAGTATTATGAAATAAAACGAAAAGTTGTAGCAAAACAAAAAAGTCTTTTATCAAAATTAAAAAATGTAAGTACCTACCACTAAAGTTTTCAAATGAATATAGATTTACAAAACATTTTAGTAATGTAATAAAATTCAATAATTTTATGTGTTATTTTTTTATAATTTACTCTTTATTGTACACATAAAAAGAAGTTTACAATTTATAGAACAATACAGAAAAATTAATGTACAATGGGTGGTCTTATCGCTAACAGTTTCCTAATGCAATAGAGTAACTTATCCTAAGATTTAACAAAAAGTATTACCTAAAACCAACAATAAAAATATAATAGAAGTAAAAGTATTTCCTACCTAAATAAAATTATAACAAAATTATTACCTACTAACAACAAATTACAATAATAAAATTACATAAAAACCTAGATTTAACTATATCTTATTACATATGTGACCTTTGTGAAATCACTCAGAGTACAACAAAATATGTCAATTTTATCTTGGACTATATTGAGTATTCTGATGATTTAACTCGTATAACATTGGATATTTGCAGGATTTAAGTAATTTGTCCAATAATGATCAGCACCAGCAAGATACTGCCAGTTTCGCACAGCAAGCAGATATTGACTGTAATAGTTTGCCAAATGGAGAGAAAAACACTGAAGTATTGGTATGTAACAGTCGAAAATCCTCTGCAGATCGGGAGTCGTGTTAGGGGCTGTCTCCACGAGCGAGCGTATCGCCGGCGATACGCTCGCTCGCGGAGACATTTCCGTACAGATTGCTGTCTCCACGAACATTGTTCGTATGTATTTCAATTTAACTCATATAACATTGGATATTTGCAGGATAAAAGTAATTTGTCAAATAATGATCAGCACCAGCAAGACAACGTCGGAATATGTGTAAGCGACACTATTGATGATTCCGAATTTCTGATAGTGTATCAAATAATTTGAAAGCCTCATCAAATAATAAATAATAATTGACCAAAGGCAAATTGGTAAAAATTTTAAGTATGGAGATAGAAATCGTAACTGGGACTTGGGAGTGGTCTACTGTAAATTGGATTTAAAAAAACAAAACAAATGGTGGAATAAAAAGTTTAAGAAGTTATAAAAATAACGATAGTAATTTGTCCTAATTGGAAAAACTTAAAAGATTTAGACAACTATTACATGCCAAATGGTTTTATTGAATGTTTTGTGCAAATAACTAAAGTAAAATATAAACTTAAAAGATTAAAAATTCAATCACAGAGTGTGACTACAGACATTATAAGTGAAGTGGAAAACACTGCTACTGGTGAAATAGACAATGTTAGATATTCAAACTCAGTGCGACATTTTTAAGACATCAGAAAAAGAAAAATAAACAATGCTTCAAAACTTCTTAAATATAAATCCCGTGCCAATTCCAAAACAACTTCCAAAGGAGTCAAGAGAGCTTTCTACTTCGAAATTATTATTTTTACTTAAAAATAAGGACATGTTGAAGGCTAGTCTTTAGGTTATCGATTAAATAAAAGATTAAAATGTTACAATGAAAAGGCACTTTTATTCAATTGTTCCCTTTTTCTGTAAAATTATTAGTATACATAAATATACAATAAACCATTTAATATGGAGCAGCCCGACTGGGGTAGTACCTCGACCTTACAGAAGACCACAGCTAAATAATACTGTTTTCAAGCAGTATTTTGTGTTCCTGTTGGTGAGTAAGGTGACCAGAGCTCCTGGGGGGATAGGGGATAGGGTAGGCAACGCGCTTGCGATGCTTCTGGTGTTGCAGGCGTCTATAGGCTACGGTCTTACCATCAGGTGAGCCGTACGCTTGTTTGCCAACCTAGTTACATAAAAAAAAATATTTAAACTTCATTATTTTTCTGAAAATAAAATAAGGCAGTTACTAGAAAACCAAAGTTTTATTTTAAACTAGCTTCTGCGCGCGACTTCGTCGGCGTGGACTCCGCTCCTATTGGTCTTAGCGTGATGATATATAGCCTATAGCCTTCCTCGATAAATGGGCTATCTAACACTGAAAGAATTTTTCAAATCGGACCAGTAGATCCTGAGATTAGCGCGTTCAAACAAACAAACAAACAAACAATCAAACAAACAAACTCTTCAGCTTTATTATATTAGTATAGATTAATTGTATCAACTAAGGAATTTAGTAAAAATCACAGATTATAATTAAATTCTTATTGTATAAAATGGCCCGCAGCTAAAAAAATACTCTGACTTGACTAAGGGGTAATACACGGGGGCCGTGCAAGTTGGTCACCTCCTCGTGGTGCACCGCGGGCAACGGGACTGGCAGCAGTATGGCAGTCGGGTGGGTTTGCTCGCTCGCTCTAAGGCGCGAAAGCGCGGTGTGCTGAATGGGTTGTGCTGGCTCCCTGGAGGTTTGCTCGGTTGCTGGTGCAATCCGGCAGACCAGTTGTGTAAGGTGTTTTAGTTCGGTTGTTGGTGCAGTCCGGCGGCGGCGGACCCGTGGGATAGTTGCCGGGTCGTGCTGGGCTCCCTGGAGCTTTGCTCCGTTGAGGTCGGCCGGGCCTGACCCCCAGCGCCGTGCATCCGGACGTTGGAGGTCAGGCCTGGCTGGCTTGGAGGAGGGACGCTTCTGGACATGTGTCCCCATTCTACAGACGGTAGACTGGTCCGGTTGAGCGTCCCTTAAGTGGGGTGGCCGGCTGGGGGTCGAGGGATCTTCGGCTGGCTTGAGAACCCTCGCGTCGCGACAAGCTTTTACATCATATAAATTATGTAACGACTTTATAAGTAGATAGTAAAAGTTTTAAAGTAAAAATTTATTTTGTTCGTTTTAGCGCATTCAACTAAAAGCTTGTTTTTAAAAAGGTTTTTTACTTTTAATTTTTATTCCGTTGCTTCTAAACTTGTAGTGCGCTATTGCTCAATATTAGCAAAAAATGTATGAAATATTATGGTCTAAGATCCGAGAAGCTAAATCTTCCCTCATCTGTTAATTAGATGAAACAATTTTTTATAGGCTGATTTCAAAATTGTGAATTTATAAAAACAACCTCTGCCACCATATGTCAGTAACCTCAGTCAGCAGTAACCTGGCTGCAGGTAAGTATAGCAATAATAGAGATGGGTGCCTACTATAGTCAGGTATATAATGTAAAATATTGACGGTTTTAGCTTACTACATGTAATTAACATGAGAGGGAAAAGATAAAGAAAATACTTAATTTTTTTAACTATTATTAATTTATTATTTGCAGCAGACTTATGGTGGCAGAAGTTGTTTTTATAAATTCACAATATTGAAATCAGCCTATAAAAAATTGTTTCATCTAATTAACAGATGACAGATGAGGGAATATTTTGTTATATCCCGGATCTTAGACCATTAATAAAAATTCCATCGATGTGTCTAACCCAATGGCGGATTTACCAGTAGGCTGAGTAGGCTGGAGCCTAGAGCGGCAAAGGTTTAAGTTTTTTATTGTGTTGCAGAAATTAAAAAAGAAAAACTACTATATATACATCCAGAAAATAAATCTCAAAAACTAATCAAATATTTAAACTTTTTTAAATATTTCAGTACTGTAGTCCTATTAGGAAATAGGGTATCGAATTTCAGAGGTCAGTAGGGGCGGTAAAAACTGAATAGCCTATACTGCCGGCTTTATGATTCCGCCTCTGTTCTACCATCCGTACCATCGCGTAGCAATTTTGTAGATTATACTTTTGAAGGTTAAAATTATTGTACAGTTTATATTAATAATTTTTAAATAAAATTCATCTACTGGTAGAGTTATATTAAATAGATCCTCTCCACGAAGTTTACTCGTTTTGCTGTAACTAATAAAATATACTTGTACATATTTTATTTGTATTTAAATATTATAAAACTTCTCTAATTTTATATAATTTTATGTATAAAAATTTATTACTGATATCGATTCCACTCCATCCATCACATTACACTGTTCAAGACGTCAACGATACGTACATCATTTGGCAGACAGAAACATTATACCCCGTCCGGCGACTAATGATCTTTTTGACAGCTCACGCCTATAAATTACAGTTTTTTTTTTTCGGAATAACGTACTAAAAATTTTACAGTAATGTCATAATTTATTGACGATTTGATTGATTGAGTAAAGTACCCTGTGCATAACAAACAACCACAGACTATGAAACAGTTCTTGAAATAATAAATCGATAATAAATCGATCATATGATAAAAATAATTTTACGTCATGTGATTATTTTTTCGATAAATTTAATACAAAAAAGGAAATAAAAATAGTATCTATGACCCCAAGATTGATTACTTGCAAGGAATTAAGTCGAAATCATGAAATTTAATTGCAAACCAAGAATAAAGAGCAATAACTCTGTTAATTCACTTATTTATTATTTATATATTTCATTTATAATTAAAAAAACTAATAAACGCATAAATAAATAATATTCTTAAACTAAATGTATTTAATTAAATCGATTGAAAGTTCTTCTTAAATAAAATCGATTATTATTTCGAATCGAATAAATAACGTGTGAGGCAGTCACTAATGTCAAAATTTCTTGAAGTGTCAAAAAGATCATTAGTCGCCGGACGGGGTATAATTTGTTCAACTCAATAACGCTTCAATAATTTCCCAAAATGAGAACTTGTTTCTTACAAATTGCACATTATAATATGCGTGTCCGTTTTAAAAAGTTCTTTACACTGGATCGGGTTACCGGGACAACGGGTATGATTATGCAAGATGTTTTAATGAGGCACCTGACGAGCGAAACAATATCACCCGCGAAATAAACAACACGTTTTAATATTATCAATTTATTTAAAAATTTTAATACTTCCATCATTCTCTCGAATAAATAACAAAACCTTACATGTTAACATTCAGATCATCATTAAAATAATTTTATTTAACGCTACACGCCTTAACATTAAATTATACTATAAATCTAGAATTAATTATTTTAACATTCTGCGAACCCCAGGCTACGGTTTAAGCTGCTTGATCGCTTCCGAGCGCAATCATAATTAAGGGTCGGTTTCGTCAACACGCACAAGCACATAATACTGCGAATTTACGATCACACTCCGTTTATTGCTGACTAGATCTCACACAATAAGCATTTATCTCATTCGATTCATTGCTATCGATTAGCGCAAGCTTAATGTGTTTCATGTTCACTATTAATTCATTAAACTCGCGGCAGAACTGAGATTTATAGAGTAGCAATAAAGAAGTCACTGACCTCGCAAATGCTGCTTTCAGCCTTTTTACGATTATTGCTCACAAAATGTTCATACTGTACATAAATTATCTCTACGTTACACACTAAAGTTTATGGCAGTATTGCAGATAGTAGATTCGAGAAAGCAGACAATTCGAGATCGTCAAGCAGCTTAGGATGGGTCGGCTGCGGCCGCTCCTACTAACACACATTGCCGATTTTTTGTAAACCAATAGTTTATCGAAATATATGTACATTTAGCGTATTAAATAATCGACAAATTTCAACACTAACATACGTTACAATAACAACAATTTATTGGTTAACAGAAATTCAACAGTATGTGAAAGTTCTGGCGTTATCTTAACTATAAATACATTTAATAGTGGCAAGAATACATTCGCCAATTTCTTAGATAGAAGCTGGCTAAAAATTCTTAAATACTAAACGAACATTGCTCAACATTTGTTATAATTTAATAAGAAAACCAATTATAATAGAATAGACATGGATTTATTACTTCTCTAGTAACTTTTAAACAGTAATAAAATCGAAGATTAAAATAGTATTAATTTCTATTCCTAGAATAATCATTATATTTACGATTATATGCTTAAGTCAAATCCATGTCTGTAATTATTTGTGTTACAGCAAATATGTAGTTATTACTTTGCAGCAACACTAGTTTCTCAATAAAACGATTCGTGCGACCAGCGCCTCACATAACCTTCAATTTACTCTTTTTCCTAATAAACTATAAATATAAATAACATAAATATCCTATTAAACAGACCTCACAGCCTGATATGGAACTAAATGAAGATTGCATTCGGTTAAATATACACTTAAATTTTCTCAAATAGTAGTGATTTTTTTAAATCATTGTAGTGGACTAGGTTTTGAATTGTATCTTGTACATATATTAATAAGTACTAAGATGAATTTATTTAGTGATATGTTGTTTAATTACATGGTTTTGGTATCTATAGTGACGATTGATAGTCTTGATACATTTTAAATCCACAGTGAGAAAGTTTTAGTGTCATAGATTAAAAAAAATAATATCAAAAATAAATGAAATGAATGAACAAAATGAATGTTAAAGAAACTATTAGGCAAATCGCCATTTGAACTCAAAAAATAATTGAAAATTTTGTGACAACTTTTGCACGAAGTTGCTATAAGGGCATGCACATGCATTAGACAAGACTATGTCTTAGCTGTAGTAGTGGAACGAGCGTTACGTTTAATACTTATTATAATATTTTAATGATGAAATGAGACATATCGAATTGTGAAAAGTATCAGGCTAATTAAATCAAGACGAATGGTATTTCGAGACTGCCTTGAATAATATGGTCTAGCCCTTGAGTTATTTGGCTCCTTCATCTTAATGGCACATAGAGTCCACCAGGATCATGGTGGAGTAGAAAGAGCAGCCGAGGGTGATCATGGTGCCCATGGCTATGGAAGAGTGGTATGCGCGGAAGGTCTTGAGGACACGCAGGTAGCGGGGACAGTGGGCCAGCTCACCGAGAATGAGGCGACCAACCTGTAAACAAAATAAAAAGTAAGAATACTGGCTGGTAAGATTGTACACATACATACTTTTTTATTTTACCTTAAATCAATATTTGGTTTTACAAATATGATTTTATCTTGATTGTATAAATCCAGTTGTCTATTTAAGTTAATAAATCGTGGTCGAATTTTGACCACTGGATGATCACTAGTATTTATAAAGACGCAGTGGTACACCACTGGCCACTGGCGTAAATGTAAAAGTTTGTCATTCGGATTTTTGTCGTGGTCTGGACACTCACCGGACTTTATTCTACCTCCGGTGGTATATAGTCTTTAGGGGTGAGGCCAAACGAGCGTAATTTTGTGAGTTGTGAGTCGCGTAACTTCTGCTGCATTCGGTTTCATATAAAGTGCGAGTCCAACAACTCATTTTGCGTCGCCGTGTGGCACGAACTGGACTGGGAGGCGATGCAAAATGAGCTGTGTGCCGGTGAAGCAAAATGACCGAAATTACGCGACTCACAACACACAAAATTACGCTCGCTTGGCCTCACCCCTAAGTGTAATGTAAGGTGAACAATATTGTGTCACTTACTTCCTGTCCTCCTCCAGCTGCTTCCTCCATCTGAGTCTTGACGTGCTTGGCTCGGAGCATCGGCCTGACGAGCCACAGGCGCACGTACGCCTCTATACTGAACACGACTAGCAGGAGCGCTAGCTGTAACAAAACAAAACATTTAATTAACATTATACAATATAAATATTACATTACCAAAAGTATAGATGGATGTATTGTATGGATTAAAGAAAGTTGTAACCAAAGTTGCTGCAAAGGGTCTGGGGTAGAGTCGCCAACGGTCTAGCGATGCTTCTGGTATTGCAGGCGTCCATTAGCTACAGTTATACCACTTACCACTAGGTGAGCAGTACGCCAACCTGGTAACCTGGTGGTAAGTATAAAAAGATTGAGATCTTTTTGAAGTGAAACTTCTTTAGAATCGTTGTGATTTCAAACCGGGAGCAACGGCAAAAAGACAGGGAAGGACGAGCCGCGTTGCAAAATTTTAAATTAGTTTTTTTTTAAATTAGTTTGCCATAGAAGTTTCACTTCTATCGTGTGTGACACACCTTTTTTTCAATATCAATAGTGATTAATAAAGATCTAGACTTGAAGACTTGAAATGAGGCACCTACTTTTCGCTATAGGTATTTATCTTAAAAATTCAATTTATATTCCCATTTTTAATACTTTATTTTAAAAAAAATGTCATAATACGATTATGTTTGAGACTAGCTATAGTGTGAAGGATTTTTGTGAGATAGCATGTATGCGGTGTAGCTAGCATAGTTCCTTGCATGCAATCAATAAACTCATATTTAGATATATTCGTGGGTTTTCCAGCATTGAATGAACCTTGTATCTGTCTGTCATCAGTTGTAAATTGTCAGTCTGTTTATCAGCGATAAAGTCAATCACAGATAATAGAAAATCGAATAATACATTCATTTTGAACATATAAAAACTTCTTTGATCACTTCATCATCATCACTTCAGCCTATTGCAGTCCACTGCTGGACATAGGCCTCCCCAATGGATATTTCCTAATTATGTAATCATATTATCATTAGATGATTCTTAAGATAGAATTTTAGCTTTCGATTGTTAGTAAACTATTAATTTAAATTGATGTCAAGGCTGCATTTTTAAATGTTAGGAAATGCAATTTAAAATTGCGTTATATAAGTACCTATTTATTCGCAAAACCATTAATCAAACATTGAAAGGGACGCATAATGCTCATTACACATTAATACGAATAATTTGATTGTAAATAATTTGACTTTATATTTTTTGAATAATTTACATATAAATAATAATTTTGTGACTGAAAATTAAAAATCGTTGTCTGATCGTTTTTGCAATTTACTAATTTTCTCTCGAATTAATAAGTATTTAATTAAAAAAAATATTAATTATTGTGGTTATACCATTTTTGAATTTATGGTAATACTAGCTTTTACACGTGGCTTCGCTCACATTGATTTTTTTTTAATAAAAAGTATCTTATGTTACTTCTAATACCTCCAAGAATATGTGTACAAAGTTTCATGATAATCGGTTAAGTAGTTTTCTCGTAAAAGCGTAACAAACAAACTTACATTCACATTTATAATATTAAAATAGGGATAACAAATGGTTTTTCATTTTTATTTTAACAGATGTTATGATTTTTATTTAATTTGTAAATATTTGTACATTTGGTATAGGTAATATTGAAACCATTTGGATTAACATTGAACGAAATAATTTCATAACAGTATTTTATTAAATTTTCGCACATTAAATACTCATTTTATACGGCTTACTTCGTAACGTTAAAAAAATGACTTGGAAAAGGTCGTTACAAAGTTATTTAAAAAACATACGCATAATTTAAAGTGTTTATATGCTTTTGTATTTGACACTTCAGTTCCTTTACAGATTAAAAATAATCAAAATATCGACACTTAATCCGGTAACAACATTAAGGTCAATGAGATTAACTCGAGTGAAAAGAACAAGGTCTTGGAATATGGCGCCAAATTTAATGACAAAAAAAAAATTAAATCGTTGGCAGCTTGCAAAGATATTGAAAGTGTTTTAATGATATTTCAATACATTTTTTAATAAAATGTTCGATAAGTATGTAGCGTTTAGTAATAACAAGATAATGCCTGAACTTATTTTTTGTTACAAAATACAGACGAGGGTGACCAACAGAAAAAAGGTTAAGATTGTTATTATTATTTTATTACTCTTTTTCATCATCGAATATTACTATATTTATGAGATTATTATTTTCTGCTCGCGACTTCGTCTGCGTGGAATAGGATCAATTCTGTCATACATGATTTGTGCAAAGCTTTAACCGTTTACACAGCGGAAGCTCTCAAAAGGAAAAAAAAAACCGATTTTGAAACATTCTTCATTGGTGCTACGCTCCTATTGGTCTTAGCGTGATGATATGTAGCCTATAGCCTTCCTCGATAAATGGGCTATCTAACACTGAAATAATTTTTCAAATCGGACCAGTAGGTCCTGAGATTAGCGCGTTCAAACAAACAAACAAACTCTTCATCTTTATAATATTAGTATAGATTATTCGCAATTGTGAATCTAAAAGTTGAAATTTCTTAATTTTGGCGAAACAGGTTTTAATTGCCTCTTCTACTGTCTTTGCAGGAGAAACTTTATGCCCAACAGGCCCCTAATATCAAAGTAGTCACAACTGGCTGTTGTATCTAGTAGCGTTCGCGAGTTCACAAATTAGATAGCCATACAGCAGTCTGTCCCGATCTGGGCTCCTGTGTTTGTGTTGTCACGTATTTGTCACAGGACACCCAGGACACAGATCAGAACTTTTTCTACTTGGACCGTTGAGAAGGCGTTTACATTTTCCTACTACGATAAATTTCTAAAGCGGTATTTCCTTATCTCTTAATATCAAGCTCTCTTATTATCTACTAGCTGTGCCCCGCGCTTACCCCCGCGTTAATTTGAGGAAAATCATAGCTATAGCCTTTCCTAATTTCAAGTTTGTGGGTTGTTTGTATTTCATACAAACAACCATCCCCTGTTTTAACCCCAAAAGGGGGTCGATTTCTCAAAATACATTATTAGTACACCTCAACACCGTCTATAGACCATACATTTTGAATTTCAAGTCTCTGACTTCAAAAACATAGGACTTTCATACAAAATTCCAACCCTCGTTTTACCCCCTTAGGGGTGGAATTTCGCAAAACCCGTTCTTAGCTGACCTC
Source organism: Melitaea athalia (assembly GCA_905220545.2). NCBI lineage: Eukaryota > Metazoa > Arthropoda > Insecta > Lepidoptera > Nymphalidae > Melitaea > Melitaea athalia. The sequence continues at coordinate 2,731,003 of HG992178.1, read as the reverse complement.
TACTCTGCAAAAGGAATATACCTACCAAATTTCAAGTCTCTACGCTTTATGGTTCCAGAAATATCGTGATGAGTCAATGGGTGGGTAACTCTTTTATATATATAGATAAGCCGAATAATATAATTTTTAAATTATCATTTTAATACGGTTAATAATCTTTTAACTTCGAGAACCTCAACCTCTCTATCAACAGAACAACTAACTTAGATATTACCTACCGTTCGATAAAATATTAAACCGAAATCAATACATTGCCTTTTGAGTTTATTTAAGATAAGTAGAGTATAAAAATTGAGAAATATATTTGAAAATTGCATTTGTTAGTGAAGATATTTGTCGCTACAGGTCTTGTCACCGTATTTTATGTATTCTATAGATGGCATTGAAGAACGGCTTAGAAGAAGTCAAGAATGACTTAGAAAATTTTCTAACCGACTTTTGAAAGGGACAAAAACCTCTTCATAGTTTACGAAGTACGAACTGATCGAAAAAAATTATTTCATGAATAAGAGGTTGCGTTTACTGGATATTTAAAAATTAAATTAGAAAAAAAACCGCTCCTAAGGTTAAAATAATAGGAGACGAAATTTTTTTATAGGTTCTTTTTTATTTATTTCAAAACTTATTTCTCGACAGTGGAATATTTTGTGAGTGTTTTTGTTAATAATTTTTAAATACTCACTTGTACCCAGGATGTGTTCACAAATTGTGTTAGGCATTGCGTTCTGAAGTACGCAAGCACAGCCAACAGGCTGACGAGCGAGTTGAACGCGTAGTAAACCGGGAACAGCACGGTCTGGACGCGGCCGAATTCATGCCGAGGAAGAGAGAAGTACAGCACGATGCCTGGAAAGAAAGAGATGGATATAGTTTCAAAGCTATATTTTTAACTAGTTTCACACTACCCTCATATTGATCACCGTTACAAACTTATTTGAAAATTGGTAGCTACTAAGGTTGGTGAGGGTAGGAACTATCAGTAAATAACTAAATAATAATAATAATTTAGTCCTAAGTTACTAATTAAAGTATTTGTTGTAATCTAGAACAGCTACTCCGTTTCTATAACTCCTGGAGTTATGTTCTCTAGTTATTTAATAATGTTCTTTTATTATTGGCAAACCAAAAAGACTTCTGGGGGTTTAGTCGACACATTTTACTATCTTAAGAGAAGGAAAGAGAAAGAAAAGATATGACAAAAAATGAGATAGATATAACATCATAGCTTATGCCTGGCGGAAACCACTGTCAATTGTCATTTAGCATTTATAATCTCATCAGATATAATCATATTATCAACTTACTTCATTTTTTCATTCTAATGATGTAAAAAAAATGTTTATTGAATAAACTTCGTAACATAAAAAAATACGTTTTTAAATTTAAAGTAGGCCAAGTATTTTTAAATCAACCTCTTTTTTTTTAAGTATATAGAGTAGAATATAGATCTTTGTCTTTTTTTGTCAGTTAAAAACGTTACTAAAACGGATTTTAGACACAAAAATATCTAGAAATCTAGATATAATCAAAAATTTCAATCCAGACAGTTTTCAATTTACTAAACAACTCACATAAGCATCTCCATTACTACACTTTTTATTTTTCAATCCCAATGATAGGTGCTTCAGTCAATTACACTCAGACCGCCATTGTGGTGGTCTGGACCTTATAGTACTTTTATGAGTCACTAATAATTGGTAATGTTTTAGCTTTAACCTTGATTCGTCGCGTTCACTGGCTCTGTCTGCATAGCGTGTCTACACACACGCACACACACACACACACATACACACACACACACACACACACACACACACACACACACACACACACACACACACACATATACAGGGTGTCCCGCGATAAAGTGCAAACCCGAAAGAGGGTGAAACTAGACCATAAATTATCGACAAAAAACAGAAAAAAATTAAAAAAAATTTTTTATTTTTTTTTATTGACGAATTAAGATTTTTATATAGCTTACGTAGCCTCTTTGTACAAAAAAATGATGATTTTTGTACGTGTTTTTTGGGATACAGGCGTAAATTTTTTTTTATTTGAATGGCAATATTGTAAGAAATAATAATAAATCATAAAATTTCCTGGTATTGGGGGCATAATTTTGGGAAAATTAGAGATCATTGAAAAAAACAGTCATAAAAAATGGATTTTTTTTCACAAGAAGCATAGTTAAAGTCATAATGCCACTTTTTTGCGAGCTAATTGTTATTTTATCCTTACCGCCAAGTACGTAGCGTAATATTTTATTTTATTTTAAAGTAATCGACCCACTACTTTCGAAGAAGTCATCATTTTTTGTACATAGAGTCTACGTAAGATATAAAAATCTTAATTCGTCAATAAGAAATAAAATATTTTTTTTAAAAAGTTTTTTCTGTTTTTTGTCGATAATTTATGGTCTAGTTTCACCCCCTTTCGGGGTTGCACTTTATCGCGGGACAGCCTGTATATACATATACACATATATGTACTACTACGTACTACGTATTATATAATACTCAGGAGTTTCTTTCATTATTTGAACGCAATTATTATAGGAGTACAATAATAAAGATAGATGTAACAGTGCAGTAAAATATGTACATAGCCGATCTGGTCGACAAAGGAAAACTTCCTACCAGACTACTTCTGGACATACGAGGACCTCGTAGGACCTGAAATACTAGTAAATAATAGTAAAAAGTAATGATAAGTAACATAATTTGATTTATGTGTATTTCTGCTACCCCGACAAGATTGTGCTGTTCTGATTATCTGATTATGTATACAGTTTCTTTTGTTTATATTACTAAGGAAAGTTGGCTCAAAATCATCATCATGTTGCCTCACAAGTGCAAGTATGCAATAATCAAATATCCAATATAAATTCAGTGTAGGACTACAGATTTATTTAAGTAGCATTACGACCTAATACTTTCTTCTGTCTACTATGTGATCGCGACTTGATATAATGATTCGATTAAATTGATACATAAAATATATTACGTGACGTATGAAAGGAAAGTTTTTTTCGATGAAAAACAACAATGTCTGGCATATATGTAGAAGTAAACACTCTTTTAGTTCTTACTTGTTTGATTTTCAGAGCTTCAAAAAAACCCTTATTTAAAATTTATTTTTATTTCGACTGAGTTTAGGTAAAAGACATTTAATCCAATAAAGAGTTTGGTTTTTCAAGTCATGATGGGTTTTCGCAAATTAGACGATGGCAACACTTGTATATTTCCATTATATCTATATATCACACACTTGTTGATGTAAACTGTGTACTATATACTCGTCAATATCTTCGATAAGATACTTAAAACCTCTTGAATATGAAAGGGAAATTGCGTAGTAGAAGATTGGGTAGTTGTAGACTCATCAAAAAATATATATAAAACAGGTATTGTAATTGCACTCCAATTAACAGAAAAATATTGATGACAAACCAGTAAAATATCCTGTTAAATGTGTCTTGTTTAAATGTAATATACTAGGTCTCTGTCGGAAACCGGAAATTCACAACCAATATCCGTATGAACTTATTCGCGAGTAAAAGTTGAACTTGCAAATAACAGTGTGCCATATATTTGTCTGTGCTTTGATTAAATCATTTTGTAATTCCATACTTCTAACATATACCTACTACTTGAAATCTGTACTGGTGTAACACAAATTCTGTATAAGATATGATATCCTATAACCGATACTGAAGCTATAACTGTAATTTTACTAAATTTGTCTTATTGCCCCCTGCAAGCATATGAATAACATTTATCAAGATTTAAGTATAGGTAAGCTCTCCATTTAAATCGATACTATGAGTTAGGACACAGATTCTTTGATAAAACGGTAAAAAAACGAGTGTGGTATAGACCACACGACTGAAATAAAACTTCTTTAGCTCCATCTAACTTATATCTCCCTCTCAACTTCCGTTCGCCTCGGCCCATCACATTTTTTTAACGCTCTGGTCACGCATTCACTAGCTTACTCTCCAAGTCAAGTGTGCGTAAAGAAGCTTTACTTCAAAAATCAAAATCCGTAATAACAGAGGATGTTGTGTCTTGTTGCACTATGCTTTTGATGATTTATCATTGTTAAATAATTACGAAATTAACGAAAATTAGTGCTTGTTTCCACAATAGATGTTCGCTCGGTTTTGGTAAGGTCATATCAATGTAGGTACGAGGAAGATTAGTTCATCTATCATGTGACTGGTAGGAGCAAATTGCTTATTGGGGTTCTAACGACGTAGGAAGTAGTTTTGTGGTACGTCAAGTGGAAATATAACAGGAAAATCTGTATAATAATTACCAAAAAAGTTTTAATTTTGGAAGTCAAACTTCTTTACGCACGCTTGACTTGGGGAGTGAGCTGGTGAATGCGTGATGAGAGCGTTACTGAAAGTGTGATCGGGCGAGGTGAATGGAAGTTGAGCGGGAGATATAAGTTAGTGAAGATAGAAAGAGAGAGAGTTTTACTTCAGTCGTGTGGTCTAAAACTCTATAAAGCACACTCGTTTTTTTGCGTCACATCTTGTAATCCTGTTAGTAACTCACGTACGACAAATGGTAACACTTAAAAAATAACATAGTGACAAACAGTTATTGTATACATTATTCTAATAGGTAGGGATCCCTAGTACATTTTTTTAACCTGATCAGTATCAAGCTAATTTTCCGTGAGTAGCTTCATTTTGATGAGATGAACAAAAAGTTCCTCTTCGAAAACTCTCGATTGTGGTAGATAATAGAGTTAGCAGGAGATAGAGCAGCAGTGAGCGTAGGACCGGGATAACGTACCACGCAATTTGTAGGACAATATTACCATCAAATTTTATAAATATTACCTAACTAAAAGAAAAAAAATCAGCTGGTTAGTAATAATTTTTGATGACCTTACGAGGTCATCAACTTAATGACCTCGTAAGGTCATCAAAAATTGATTTTTTTTCTGACTTTTTTTCTTTTATTTAGTTAATATTTATTTAATTTAATGGTAACATTGTCCTACAAATTGCGTGGTCCGTTATCCCGGTCCTACGCTCACTGCTGCTCTACCTCCTGCTAACTCTATTATCTACCACAATCGAGAGTTTTCGAAGAGGAACTTTTTGTTTGTCTCATCAAAATGAAGCTACTCACGGAAAATTAGCTTGATACTGATCAGGTTAAAAAAATGTACTAGGGATCCCTACCTATAACTAAAAACAAATAAAGATTTGATGTATTATAATTTTTGTTTACATTTTTCTGCATCATTGTAAACATGACACTGTACCGACATGTGCATGTCAGTAATTGATTGAAATTCAGAACTCGTTACGATGATGATTTAATTTAAAACATTTCCAGGAATGCTTCATGTTTACAAATAACTGCTATTACGAGTACCTATTATGTCTGCAGTTACAAGAAGTACATGTTCATTCGAAATTAAGACAATTATGAAACAATTACGATACATTATATTTTTGGCAACGTTTAAGCATCCTTTTAAGATGAATAAGGATATTGTTGGGTTATTTTTAAATTGTTTGTGTTTTTTTTTTTGTATGATTTATCTTTAAATTATAATTTAACAATGGGCTAAAATACGTTTTTCGTGATTGTAATACCTAAAAAGATTGTTAATTATGTGTTATTAACGAAATAAGTTGTAGAAACAATCTTGTTTATTGGTTTCATAATAATTTTGGATTCATTAATTTTTGAGAATAGCTTTGGTGATTTGTTATATAGATCGAATCGTTGTTATTATACATATATTAGTTCACCGTTAAAATGCATCGATAAAGGTAATTATGGACATCGTTGTTATTTATAATTTTTATTTCATTGAATTCTTAGTTAAGTACGAAAAACTTCTTGTATACTTTTAAAACAAAATATATAATAATAGTAAAATCTTTACATAACATCTAGTATCTAGGTTTTTAAACGTTAAACATAAATCGTGATCTATAAGACATCGTTGACAGGAAACGCTATTGCTACTATGAAGCAAATAAGGATTGAAAACAGACTTTAAGCATGCTCTATGTAGAGTCAGCAAACATGTAATTTTAGAACTTCTACGACAACATGCACGTCTCACAATTATAAATAAATACAACTGTACGTAGTATAATATATGTTATAATATAGGTACTAAATAGTGTTATTTTTTATTTCTTGAAGTAGTAGAAATGGCTATTTAACAGTTTGCTATTACATATTATCAGTTTTCTATTTAAATAACTTATTCAAATTATTATTTTATATCTTTAAATTATTAGCTACTCGGCAAACAAGCGTACGGCTGACCTGATGGTAAGCGATTACCGTAGCTGATAGCCGCCTGCAATACCAGAAGCAAACGCGTTGCCAACCCTACTTGCAATCAGGAGCTCTGGTCACCTTACTCAACATGGGAACACAACGCTGCTTGAAAGCAGTATTATTTAGCTGTGATCTTCTGTAAGTTCGAGCTACTTCCCCAGTCGGGCGCCATATTTTGAGCAGGATATTTCCTGCTGTGCCCTACCTCATGTAAATAAATTAGACATAAATATCAAAGTCAATTATGAATTCTATACTTTAAGCACAGAAATATTTAACATCAATTTATGGTCTAAGTGTCCTAATTGGCTTGATTTGTAAACTGTACTTAGGGTTTCCATCGTTACATTTAAGGAGATGCAACAAGTCCGTAAAGTGACCGACATTTTTATCGTCTTTATATGGATTTATAAATAAAAATGTTAGTACTATTAAGTTAATGTATAAATTAAAACAAGTTAAAATTTATTGAATATGTCAATTTAAACGAATGTAGTCGCGAAGGAACTGACGACTGAAGTTATCCCGTGATCCCGTCTGTAAGGTAAATAGCATATGGACACCAACAAGACTAACAGCATGCCAAGCGCGTTGTCGACCCTAGCCCCGAACCTCCCTACTTTACTCACCACAGGAACACAGCACTACTTAAAAACAGTATTATTTATCTGTGATCATCTGTAAAGTATTTCCACAGTTGGGCTGCTCCAGATTTTCAACAAGATATGTTGTTGCTGTGCCTTATCTCAATACGCTCTCATAGAATGACGTATAAGAAAGAAAAGAAAGAAAGGAAAGTTATTTATACACATTACATCCTGCACAGAAGAACAAATTAATAAATTAAAAAAAAGCAAAGCAAGTTCAAGAAGGCCAACCAGGTCTCTGACTCAGGTTGTTTAGCAGCAAACATTTGCTGCCAAGGCGCTGTTTTTCAGTCAGAGCATGCATTGGTTACGCCAGACGTCAAACGCCACAAGAACACCCTGAACTTATAGGAAAAAAAAAGAGTATAAAATAAAAATTAATAAGGTGAAGGTACTTACCAGATATCAAAGTCATCCATATCTGAGCACCAAGGTGAGTGGCAACAGCTCCCACGTACAAGGCCCTCCACCCTCGGAGGTTGGCGCTGGTGCCGGATCTCGTAATCCAGGCGATCACAACTAGTACTGCGAGAGCTACGTGGAACGGCTGTGTTGTTTTGGTGGCGATTCTGTTGAAAATGGAGAATTTTCTTTTAAAAACTTGGTGTTTCAAGTTTAAAGTAAGGTTATTTAACGTAAGATTTGTAACTAATAAACTTTTGTTTCCTAATGTTTACGCGAATTTCACTAATTATAATGAAACAACTTTTTCGGATTTTATCGCGGTTTATTAAGTTTTTTATGCATGCACAAATGGTTACGGGAGGACCTCCCGTAATCCGATAAAATCCGAAAAAGTTGTTTCATTATAATAGTAAACCGTTTTAAACTATTCTTTTACTTTTAGGAATCCGTATGCTACGAACATGGTACAAATTAAGTTAATGTTAATACAAAGAAATAAAGAACGGCTGAATAGATAATTAATATAAAGACGTTAAAATATTAGAACAATATTTAAGAAATAGTCGAAGAGGCAGTGGTGAATAGTCACATTCTTTACGGGGCTTTTTACTTTCACTTATAAATGGGTTTTTACTAAATTCAAAATATTCTAGCTTTTTCCTCAAAATTAAAAAATAAAACATATACAATTACTACATAACAATCTAATTGACGGCGGTTTTTTTGTTATGTAGGCTAAAAATTTATAGCTTTGTTTTTGGAGTTGTGAATCTGTTTAAAGAACGAAAGATTATATTTAAAAACATTATACGCTGTACTTAAATTAGAAATATATTAATTTGTACATAACAAAAGAACCAGTGCTGTACATAGCAAAGAGTGCTGTGTGGTTACGGCACTAAAGAATCTAGCCACCCCCTCTCTTCCCGTGGGTGTCGTAAGAGGCGGCTAAGGGATAACACAGTTCTACTACCACCTTGGAACTTAAAAAGCCGACGGATGGTGGGATAACCATCCATGCTGGCTTTGAAATACACAGGCCAAAGACGGGCAGCAGCGTCTTCGGTGCGACAAAGCCAGCCCTGCGGTCACCAACCCGCCTGCCCAGCGTGGTGACTATGGGCAAAACACATGAGTTCGCGTCATAATGTCGGGCGCGAACTTGTGGAGGCCTATGTCCAACAGTGGACTGTGATAGGCTGAAGTGGAAAACAACCATATTTTTATAGACATACGGATACGGTTTATCTATCAACGTAAAGCCGTCACTGCAGACTGCGTGTTATATTTGTGTAACACGCCTGCGGTGATTGAACTCGTGACGTAGGTATATTGAGATGATCGCGATTATCAGTAAATTTCATTATATTTTGAGTAGTGATTGAGTACATGTATCTTTATTATTTTACTTAAAAAAAAAACATAAACATATTACAATGATTTTGTGCAAAGGCGGACTTCTCAAAGGTGATCTCTTCCAGCCTACTAGCATTTTTATTTTACATGGAATATTTACAATCATTTATGCTTTAGTAAGTTTGTTTTATTAGTTGAAAGATATAGGTAGGGATCCCTAGTACATTTTTTTGACCTGATCAGTATCAAGCTAATTTTTTGGGAGTGGCTACATTTTGATGAGGCGAATAAAAAATTCCTCTTCGAAAACTCTCGATTGTGGTAGCTAACAGAGATAGCAGGAGGTAGAGCAGCAGTGAGCGTAGGACCGGGATAACGTACCACGCAATTTGGAGGACAATATTACCATCAAATTATATAGATATTAACTAACTAAAAGCAAAAAAAAATCAGAAAAAAAAATTAATTTTTGGTGACCTTACGAGGTCATCAACTTGATGACCTCGTAAGGTCATCAAAAATTATTACTAACGGCTGATTTTTTTTTCTTTTAGTTAGTGATTATCTATATAATTTAAAAGTAATAATGTCCTCCAAATTGCGTTGTATGTTATCCCGGTCCTACGCTCACTGCTGCTCTACCTCCTGCTATCTCTGTTAGCTACCACAATCGAGAGTTTTCGAAGAGGAATTTTTTATTCGCCTCATCAAAATGTAGCCACTCCCAAAAAATTAGCTTGATACTGATCAGGTCAAAAAAATGTACTAGGGATCCCTACCTAATATGTTTGTAATCCCTAATAATAATATTAATATTATAAATGTGGATGTTATTTGTTTGTTACGCTTTCACGCGAAAAATACCATGAATGAGATGTTTTGTTATACAGACGTTGTCGAGATGCTCCATGCTATCGTCCGTAAACCAACTTTACAGACAACCATTTTTTTTTCAAGGTAGGTACCTAAGGCTTATAAAAAGACTAGCTTCTGCGCGCGACTTCGTCGGCGTGGACTCTGCTCCTATTGGTCTTAGCGTGATGATACATAGCCTATAGCCTTCCTCGATAAATGGGCTATCTAACACTGAAAGAATTTTTCAAATCGGCCCAGTAGTTCCAGAGATTACCGCGTTCAAACAAACAAACAAACAAACAAACAAACAAACAAACAAACAAACAAACAAACAAACAAACAAACAAACAACCAAACAAACAAACTCTTCAGCTTTATATATTAGTATAGATGAAGAGATGGAACGTCATTATAGTGCAGTAAGAAATAAAATAAATAATTATCTCAAATAATTAGGGACGTAGTATTTGAACGGTAAATAATGTATTCTTATTTGTAAATCGTATTGTTGTACAATTAAACCAACACTGGTAACTAACAATCGGTATTTGTAAACGTAAGTAACTACTCAGATCTTACATTTGTTCGACCGTTGCACATTTTAAATTGCTTTTGATTACTTTGTAATTTATTTTTCCAATATGACGTTTCAATATCAACACTTATTTAAATACTACATTTTATGTTTTTAAGCTATCTACATAAATAAAAATGAGTTGCCGAAATTTATGTACGCGTATTCGCGTATAACTTCCAACTGATATTTCTTTTTTTTTGTATTTATTAATTTCAGGAAATTGTTTGTATAAAAGAAAAAAAAAAATGAGTATGCTTTAAATCACACGGCTGAAGTAAATCTTCTTTAGTTGCCCCTATAGTAATATACGAAACGTAATTCTCTTTCCATCTTCACTAACTTATATCTCCCTTTCAACTTCCGTTCGCCTCGCCCGATCACACTTTTCGTAACGCTCTCGTCACGGATTAGCCAGTTTAATCTCCAAATCAAGCGTGCGTAAAGATTAAGATTTACTTCAAAAAATTGAAACACGAAGTTTGATAGGCTATGCAGTTTTATATGACTTTCAATCAAGTATCAACTTTAGGGACAACATACAAAAAAGTTTTTTTTTTTTAAATCACAAATGCAACGCTGTTGCTGTTGCTACGTAAACAGTTATATAAACTTGTTCGTCGTTAAAACGATTTATGCGAATTTCATCGTTAGCTGAGTGAAATGCGAACGATATCGCATTAATGGTGTGTTATCAAATACGTCGATTTGCCGACGTGCCTCGAAGCACGTGGACTGTTGGAAATGGAACGACATAATCACATCTTCGACAATACACAATAGTAACCAGATTGACGCAATGATTTATCTAAAAAAAATATAGATCACATTTGAGTTTAGATTTTAAGGATAGGAGAATTATTTATAACTAGCTGACCCGGCGAACTTCGTACCGCCTAACAGTCGATTCTTTAATTTTTTATTTTTTTTTAATACTTGTCTTTCCCGTAACCCCTCCACTAACACTTAAACTTTATGGTATTGTATTAATGTTCAAATTGACTTTAAATTATTATTATGAATCTTTTGTATGGGAATATAGAAAAGTGTTGTTTTTAGACTTTTCAGTCAATTTTTTAAATTTTTCTCTCCGTAATAACCATCCTCGTACTTCAAGGAATATTATTCAAGGATTCATTTTTATATATATAGAGATAATCCCCTGTGGAAATAATTTTCTTGAAAATTCTTAAATGTCTTCAAAACTCTGCATAAGACTCTAAATAGAAAATACTTTTTTTAGAAGAATAACTCAGAATAAGTCTAAAACTTTTACAAGCTCTGAAAAGAGTCAAATATTCTCAATAATTTAAAGTCCGAAATTTTTCCACCGGGGTCCGGGGATGGCTGAAATATCAATTGTAAGTTTTATGTGTTTGTTAAATTACTTTAAGTTTACTTAAATTGAGTTAATATTATATTAGTTTAGAACTTTAGATTATCTTTCATAGTTATTATCTATTCTCTATCTATTTAAATATTTATTCTAGCAACACTTGTCAAAAAGGTATAAAACTCTAAAGAGAACGAAAAAGAAATTTATTATAGTGAAGTCTGGATGATTCACTCTATATTACTTATATAATAAATGGTTTTATTTTATACTAGCGACCCGCCCCGGCTTCGCACGGGTGCAATGCTGATACTGTCAACAACAAAAGATACGTTGGAAACCTCTAAAATTATCAGTGTTTCTCTACCGTACTATTCATGTATTATACATAAAAACCTTTCTCTTGAATCACTCTATTAAAAAAAACCGCATCAAAATCCGTTGCGTAGTTTAAAATTCTAAGCATACATAGGGACAGACAGACGGGAAGCGACTTTGTTTTATATTATGTAGTGAAGTAAATCTATATAAACAGGTTCACAAATTGTAGTTTGTACTTAGATTTAAATTAGCAAATTCGCGTAGACATCACAACGCCTTGACATGTTCTTAGCGACAAGGCCGACTGAATGTTTTTCAATATTCATAAAATTAATTAAAATATCAGCTAATATTTATTTAAATAGGACATTTTCTATTAAATAAACATTTAAATATTAATTTTGAATAAAATTATGATGATAGTTGAATTAATTCAAAATATTATCATAAAGTAGTAAATACTGTCAATAGTCAAGATAATTAAAGGATAAAAGAGATTAGTATCAGAAAGTTTCCTGACTTGCCGCTATATATATATAGGAAACATCGTGGATGTAGGCAGGATTTTAAGGGGTCTCTTAGTGAGGCAAAGGTAACCAAGATTATTGACCCTGCAAAAACTATTGAAGCTATTGAATATAGATTAGTGAGTTCGATAAATACGAACTTCGAATACCTACAACTTTATTATTTTGTTTGTTATCATAGTTTTACTTGTTGGCCATCTTGCGAATACTTCGCAAGATAAGCAAGATAGTAATGGGACATCAATATAATTATGTATATTACGCTTCAGCCTGTAATGTCCCACTGCTAGGCATAGGCCTCTTTCCCCATGTAGGAAAAGGATCAGAGCTTAATCCACCACGGTGCTCCAATGCGGGTTGGCGGATATATTTCCTACTATGAGTAACGATCGCTATCAGGTGTAAATGATAACAACCGGGGCCGACGGCTTAACGTGCTCTCCGAGGCACGGTAGGGAGACCCACAAGGACTGCTCAAACACCCAGACCACAGCAAACATCTGCATGGCCAATACAAATGTTTGTTATGTGCGGGGATCGAACCCGCAACCGCCAGCGCATCAGCCACAAACCAGTGCTGTAACCGTTGCGCCAACACGGCGTCTATGTATATAAACACAATAAAACTAAAAATAGACTGACAGTGATATGAAAGAATGACGCTGAGTAACGTTACATTATCGTAAACAGGATTAGTATAAGATAACGTAAAAGCAAAACAAAATAATAACACAACCTCAATAAGAGCCATTTCAAAAACTCCAGATTAAAATTATCTTCCAAATAAGTACTAATAAATATTTAACAGGGGGGTTAAGACAGGGACCTTAAGGGTTGTTTTACACAAAAGATAAAGTGCAACTTTGATTTTATAAGTTTAAAATAGAAATGTCTAACGCATAAAGTTTCAGATAGCATTATCAGGTAAAACAGGCTTTAAATCGGCATTTGTCACGCAAAATATTAATGATCGTCTCGTGGTAAACAACTGCATCACGATGAGACGTCACACACACAGCTGATACAAATATTACCTACAAGTGCTGATGACTTACGTCAATAATAAAGGTTATATTATCTTCGAGTGGTCTCATCAAATCATTATGTATCTTGTGTAACATTGAACTGATTCAGGAAGAAAGCGTTAAAATATTTAAAAGCATTTTACAGTAATCCGTGATAATGTTCAGAAAGGTGTCATTAAACTTAAATTGGGCACTTTTACTTTAAAATTCTTTACGTTATAGTGAGGATCGTTAAGGTTTTTTTGTTCTCAACGTTTTTTCGTTTAATGTTATATAAATTTTAATATTTAACGTATACATTTATATTCGAGGCTAAAATTCTAAAGTGGCTTTTATAATTTTTCTTGTCGTTATGTAAGAAATAAAAATTCTTTTTATTTTTAATTGTATTTAGGCATATCTTATTTCTTCTCAATTTCACTACATTGTATTATTACGTAGTCTTTCTATGTGACCTATTAATGTTTTATCATCATCACTACATACATAATTATTATAAAGCAAAGTCTCTTCCCGCTGTCTGTCTGTATATAATTATGTTTAGATATTTAAAACTACGCAACGGATTTAGATGCGGTTTTCTTTAGTAAATAGAGTGATTCCAGAGGAAGGTTTATAATTATGTATATAATACATGCATAATATAGTAGAGTAACACTGATAGTTTTAAAGTTTTCTAATGTGATGTCGTAAATAAACACATTTTTTGCGCTTAGATTGCAAATATTTATTTTATATTTAGTATCAGCATTGCACCCGTGCGAAGCCGGAGCGGGTCACTAGTTATTAGATATGTTTACAACAGTAGACACGATTACAAAGTAATACTGACCTTATACATCGTAAACAAATCAGGGCTTTGACACTCTAATTAAATTCGATATTGATTCACATATTGCTGCCGTACCTTATCTGCTTGATTTATTTGAGGTTCATTCAGTACACGTCCGTCTTCAATCGTATATCATTAGACATGTATTGTTTTAAATCGAGCAATAAATAAACATTGTATTTTGATTCAAATCAAAATGTCTCACACGATGCTTTAGAATCCGAAATACTGAAGGCACCGACAAAAAAAACACGACAGAAAGTAATAAGACATCTAAAACGAATGAATTATTCATTTTGTTTATACGCCTGCGAGTTTTTGCGAAATAAATCGCTCTCGCTTAGCGGAATATAAATTGAAATTCGGCACTGAAGTTGAATGAGCGGCGGTAGGGTTGACAAAAAACTTTCTTTAACAAATGTGAGTTGCAAATGAAATTATTTGAGGATTTTTCGAAAAAACTTGTAGGCGTTACGTTTGCGGATGCGATTTGATTGCTTCTAACAAAAAAATTGCACACACGTACGCACAAAAATTGCTTCGCTTACGTAACGAACAAATTGCAGTGAGCTTCTCGATTTTCGTAATTTTTTGTGGGTTTCTTAAAATTTATTGAGGTACCGGTTGATTATTTAATTTCATTTTGTTTTTTGTTGTAATGATTCGTATGAATCCATTTACGGTAACTCTACAATTATCATTTATGAGATATTACACGCTATTTGGACTAACGTGTTTTTAATTTTGACCACACATACTGACAAAACTACTTACCTATATGTCACATAAATTGAAATTGTTTTTTTTTTAAATGTAACTAGGTTAGCAAACAAGCGTACGGCTCACCTGATGGTAAGACCGTAGCCTATAGACGCCTGCAACACCAGAAGAATCGCAAGCGCGTTGCCGACCCTATCCCCAATCCCCCCCCCAGGAGCTCTGGTCACCTTACTCACCAACAGGAACACAATACTGCTTGAAAACAGTATTATTTAGCTGTAGTCTTCTGTAAGGTCGAGGAGGAGGAGGAGGTACTACTCCAGTCGGGCTGCTCCACATTTTGAGCAGGAAATTTCCTGCTGTGCCCTACCTCAGTTAGAGTTGTATAATAGTTTTGAAAAATAAAAAATATATAAACCGTTACATTTATTCATAGCTTTGTGTCGAGACAGCTGAGGTCATAAAGGTGTCATATAAATACACAAAATGTATGTAGGTATGTTCTATCTATTACGTATAAGGTCTTGAAAATATATGTTATGTTAAAATCCATTTCCACTATACATTCAATGATTATATCATGACAGAATCATGTGGTCACATTTATGTGTGTGTATTTGTGTATGTGTAAAATGGTTTTTACTCATCAATTATTATTATTAATACACGTGTACTTAAAATAGTAATAAACGTCATCTTAGACTATGAGGTTAAAACATAGTCCATAAATTACAAGTACATTAAAATATTCATATTTAAGTACTACATAGTAACAACACAATAGGTACAATAGGTATGATATAAATCTATGTAACACATACGAATATTCTAAAAATAAAAATGAAAATGCTTGTGCGTTTGCTAGAAACCGTCTGTGTTTCAAACTTTGATGTACGAGCTTTGATAACGAGCTTACACCTTTTTAGCGCCACCCCATTCGAAAACCATAATAATATGTATACGCCACTTGTTTCAAAGCCGCCACCTTGAGAGCAGTATTGTTTAGCTGAAATCTTCTATTGTTGAGATAACTTATTCAGTCAGTGCTCAATATTCTGAGCTAGATATTTCATGCTGTGCCTCAAAGATGATGGAACGGTTTGAAAATAAGCTCGGTATCAGCAAATTGAAGTGGCAATGGACTGGTCATCTGTGTCGCAGGACCGATGGCCGTTGGAGCAGACGTGTCCTGGAGTGGAGACCGCGTATTGGCAAACGCAGTGTAGGACGTCCTCCGCCCCGCTGGACCGACGATCCACGTAAGATTGCCGGTGTAGGCTGGATGAGGATTGCGGAAAACCGGGATGTCTGGCGCGAACTTGGGGAGGCCTATGTCCAGCAGTGGACTGCGATAGGCTGATATGTATGTATGTACGGTATCAGATGTATTCAATAATGCAGGTGATTCAGAACGTTTGTTATAGCTCGCAACATCAGAGAGCGTGATCTTGTCACGTGAGGTTGTTATTCATTTTATTATGTTTGAGCAGTGTAATAGATCCACGTGACAATGAAGCGACGTGCCAAAAGTTATAAATGTTTCTACAAATCTTTTTACTTTTAACGTGACAACGTCTAATAAAACGATGAACGCCGGCCGAATGCACGAAAAACGATGACTCACTATAGCGTTACGCTCATTGTACGCTTGTAACGCATCTATCTCTCTTCCACTCGATTGGCCTATGCGTCCGAGAAGATGTTTTGTTACGACATCGTCCGTAAACCAACTTTACAGACAACCATTTTTTTAAAGACACAATAAACTATTAAAAAGTAGATAAAACAGACTAAATAAATACATTGAAAAGTATCTTTTTGTAAGGAAATAAAATGAAATGATAATATTTATTTCACTATAAGATAAAATCGTTAAAAGAACGTCAAAAATCTATATTTAAAATAGATAACGATAAGTCATGGACTATGCTAGCAAAATCAACATATAATTTAGAAATCGCTACATTTTGACATTAGGTACATTAAAAACTTGGTTAATGTACCCAATATTATCTAGATATCTTAAAGTTAATTACATTGTGTTATTAACTCAGTTAATCTTATAATTAACAAATATTTATTAAATAAATATAAATGTTTATGTGTGCTGTGGTTACGGCACTAAAGAATCTAGCCACCCCCTCTCTTCCCGTGGGTGTCGTAAGAGGCGACTAAGGGACAACACAGTTCCACTACCACCTTGGAACTTAAAAAGCCGACGGATGGCGGGATAACCATCCATGCTGGCTTTGAAATACACAGGCCAAAGACGGGCAGCAGCGTCTTCGGTGCGACAAAGCCAGCCCTGCGGTCACCAACCCGCCTGCCCAGCGTGGTGACTATGGGCAAAACACATGAGTTCGCGTCATAATGTCGGGCGCGAACTTGTGGAGGCCTATGTCCAACAGTGGACTGTGATAGGCTGTAGTGGTGGAAATGTTTATGTATTTACAAAATGTAACTCAACAAACCACGTTCCCGTATTTCATTTACTCTATCGAGATATGTTTTATGATACCGGTAGCGAATGATACTACGGTGAAACAGCGGTAAGTGTTTGTAATAGAAATTAAAATATCACATTTCTCTGCCATAAATTTATGGAATATTAGTCTTTACTTATTTGATATAAGAGTCATTAATGCATGTTAAGATATGATGATTGTGGTAGCAATCTGGCGCCACATGGACACCACCTACTTGGCTGTAATATGATATACCTACCTTCGATATTTGTCGCGTGTGAATTAATTAAAATGACGTAATTTCTCTAATAATTATTGTAAGAAAATTAAGTTTCATAAACATTGTTTTATGATTTGTCTGATGTAATATAGTGAAATTTATTTCTTTTTCTATTTTTGATTGAGTTTAAGTTAGCTGTAAAAAATTTACTGATAATAGTTCGATAGCTTATGATGATAGCTTTCAGAGACAAACGTTATCAATATAAAGATTCAATCACAAAGGGTAAATTGTTAAAATATATAAATATATTAAAAAAAAACTGTTTACCTCAAGGTTTACCCTATCCATAGAGTACAAAAAAAGCTAAAGCTAAGGCTTAAGCTATTGAGCATCCAAATGGATGGATATATCTTTACTTCAAAGCATACCTTTACCGAGATGGCCCGTACAACCACAGACAGTGAAAAATATTATGAAATTTACCATTAAAGAAGTTTACACATCAAAAACTTTCTTTTATTTTTTGTAATTTCAGTTTCATCTTAAATGTGTGTCGTAAAACATTGTATGGATGTGTTTGTGTATGAGTTTCTCGAAATAAGACATTTCTAGCAGCAGGGCATTAGCACATAGATACGACCTCGCAGTGAACATACAATGACAGTTATTGTACAATTATTTATTATATCATCCATATAGCTCACAACACAAGGTCAAAGTCCTTACTCTCGATGAATGATGACTGACATAACATTAGTCCACACCCACAGTTTACGTTGCTCACTAACCGGACCCTGTGGTTTTACTTGTGACAGATGTATGTACAAAAAGACTCCGTTAAAATTTTACTAAATTTTTTATAGAGCAATCTCTAATTCGATTTATAGAAAATTCTATATATCAGTGTATCAGGCTTTGCGTGATGCTAGAACAAACATAATTATGTAGACCATTTTTCTAAAAAAAAAAATTTCTGCTCTCATAAAGATATCTACTACATTTTTTTTTGTTAAACCAAAATTGATCTTTATTCAATTATAAATTTAATAAATATTTCTTACTATTAATTTTAAATTGTATTACTCTATTCAATATCTATTATCTATTTTATGTAGGTATAACTATGTACCTAAATACTTAATTGATTCTTAATAATTCTAATTACGCAGTGGTATTGATAAATCTGTTGTAATACGTACATATTTAATAAGTAATGACTATAGTTTTAGATTTTTTAGATTTTCAACTTGGGGAGGCCTATGTCCAGACTCCAGTAGTGGACTGCAATAGGCTGAAGTGGTGGTGGTAATAAAGTTTAGGTTGAGCAGAAATAGTAATAGTGTTATTGCTAACAGTGGTGTATAAGATTCAACGCCCCGGGCCATTTTAAATTGCCGCCCTATAAACTAAGGGGAAAATTTAAAAGTAGCGCATGTATTAGTTAATAAAAATTTTTAGGCCGTCCATTATATAATTCCAGAAAATAATCGAGCCAAGCGAAACATCCCAAATATATTTCGGCTGAGTTTTTTTTAACGGCTTGCACCGCCTCTCGCAGATTGCCGCCCCGAGCCATGGCCTTTTTGGCCTTAGGGTAAATACGCCCATGATGGGTAAACCTTAATTATAATGAAATTTATAATATATACCTTATTAATATAGTTGTCACTACATATATATTATAAAACAAAGTCGCTTCCCGCTGTCTGTCTGTATGTATGCTTAAATTTTTAAAACTTTTAAATTCTTTAGTAGATAGTGATTCAAGAGGAAGGTTTTTATGTATAATACATGCATATTATAGTAGAGGAACACTGGTAATTTTAGAGGTTTCTATCGTATCTTTTATTGTAAATAGTATTTAGTTTCAGCATTGCAACCGTGCGAAGCCGGGGCGGGTCGCTAGTAATTTATAAATTATAAAGTATTTTTGAAGCCTACTTTATATAAACAAGTTTTAGAATTAGATTTTGTACTTCCTAATGATTACGATATAGAAACGTAAGTCTCTGTTTACATTATTATTGTATATATAATTATGTTTGTATTGACACTATATTAAGTAGATAATGTTGAAATATAGATATCACGAGTGTTTGAGTTATAAATTATCACATAAGCGTGATATGATTGTTATACATTTGTCAATAGAAGAATGTTCTAGTAAATAGTAATTTAACTATGAGGTACTTTTGATTTTATTGAAATACAAATTGTATTGTAAAATCTTATTGTTTTTAAATTCAAAAGTTTGGATGGACGTTTTTTATACGCCAGAAAGACAGAACGGATTCGGATAAATTTAGCAAAGACGTTTTAGTTTCGGAAGAATAAATTTTTAATCAAGCGTAATCTCAGTCAACTAAGTAGGTACCTAGTAATTAATTTATTTCAATTATGTTTATTTTGAATACAGATTCGACTTATAATTTTAATTTAAGTGTAAGTTTAAGTTAGTGTAAGTTAAAGTTAAGTAAGTGGTGTAAGTTTAAGTTTAATTTAAGTCGTACCGTGGGGCCTCATATGAAAATCGATTCGATCGAGTAAACTCCAAAAAAAAAAGATATATTTAATAAAAAATGTCGGTTTCGCCTTTTTTTGTCCATATTATTTTTTATCACTGGATCAGTAAAAAAATTAAAAGTTACTTTACTAAGATAACGAATTGTATGCTTGTTTTAAAGTTATCTGCTTGCAATATTATGAACACACCTGACAGTCGCTAAGCTAACAATAATTATTTGCGGTTCGATAACCAGAAAGCGACGCGGTACAAGGTCGCCGTGACGTCACATCTACGTAACGGCTAAGTACACGCCTACAACCGTCATTGTGATTTATATCAAAATTATAATATAGTTTATACTAGCTTCTGCGCGCGACTTCGTCGGCGTGGACTCCGCTCCTATTGGTCTTAGCGTGATAATATATAGCCTATAGCCTTCCTCGATAAATGGGCTATCTAACACTGAAAGAATTTTTCAAATCGGACCAGTAGATCCTGAGATTAGCGCGTTCAAACAAACAAACAAACAAACAAACAATCAAACAAACTCTTCAGCTTTATTATTTACTAGCTACTGCGCGCGACTTCGTCGGCGTGGACTCCGCTCCTATTGGTCTTAGCGTGATGATATATAGCCTATAGCCTTCCTCGATAAATGGGCTATCTAACACTGAAAGAATTTTTCAAATCGGACCAGTAGATCCTGAGATTAGCGCGTTCAAACAAACAAACAAACAAACAAACAAACAATCAAACAAACTCTTCAGCTTTATTATATTAGTATAGATATAGTTTATATTACTATTATTTTTAGGGTTCCGTACCCAAACGGTAAAAACGGGACCATATTACAAAGACTTCGCTGTCTGTCCGACCGTCCGTCCGTCTGTCACCAGGCTGTATCTCAAGAACGGCGATAGTTAGATAGTTGAAATTTTCACAGATGATGTATTTCTGTTGCCGCTATAACAACAAATACTAAAAACAAAATAAAATAAATATTTAAGGGGGGCTCCCATACAACAAACGCGATTTTCTTGCCCTTTTTTGCTCAATATCAATAATGGCAACAGGTAGACACTTGAAATATTTACAAAATTTTAATTGTATATTTACTTTAATAACAAATAATAAAATTAAAATAAAAAATAAAAAATATTAGGGTAGGCTCTCATACAAAAAAAGTGATTTTTTACCGCTTTTTGCCCGATATTAAAATCAATGTACCTACTGTTGTTTACTTAGTCAATGGTACGGAACCCTTCGTGCGCGAGTTCGACTCGCACTTGGATAATTTTTTTTTTGTTATCTTTTTAATGTATTTGTAATTAATTCGGTATCAACGAATTCTTTGTTAGGATAGTTTTTTTCTTTGTAATGGCGTTGTCAGTCAGTTCTCGTACGTTAAATAAATGTTTTTTTTTGTATGTAGTTGTCGGTCAGTTTTCTCGTGTTAAATAAATGTTTACTTAAGGTCGATGTCCTAAAAACTGCTATTTTTTAATGCTTTTTTATTTACTTTGTGCCAGTTGAAATTCGCAGTTTTCCTGTGTAAAGTATTGATGTTTATCGTCTGTGGTATTTTATGGCAACATTAAGCGGATCAATAAGTGCATTTATTTTTTAAACACAAAACTTAATAGCAAATAACGCGTACGCCCGGGCCCGTGCAAAAAAGGTTAAAAACATATATCTTCATATTTTCAACAATAGTTTTAATATTGAAAATAGAGAAGTTTTCCTTTTTCCATTTTCCTAAAGCCTCATTTACGGAGACGCGGGGCGTTGCGCGTAGCGTCGCGCGTGTGTCAAAATTTCAAAATGTATGAAAATGAACGCGTGTAAAATCGCTTCTCCGTAAACGCACTCATCTAACGCCCTACATTTGAATTTAGTGCGTTCCGCCACGCCAAACGCTACGCACGATGTCCCGCGTCTCCGTAAATGAGGCCTAACTCCGATTTTGGCAAAAAATTTGATTTTTGAATACTTAAAATTAAAATCTTAAGTATTGGTTGTCTAGTGCACTGTATATCTTAAAAGTATTTTATAAATTGAACTTCAAGATATTGAAACGCCATTTACTTCTATACAAGGTGTAATTACGTAGACATATTATAATCATTGCAGATTTTATCACAATATTTACAACGCATTCAAAATGAATTACTTCAAAAGGAGTCCGCGATATGAGAGACAATTATGCGTTCGACCGATTTTATACAATGTACAGTATACGATAAATATGTTGAAGAAAAATAGTCTATAAAGTTAAAAAAATAAAGACTACATTTAAAAATCACGTTTGTTTTCTAGATTCAGGTGGTTTTAGTCGCATGTCCAATTAGCGTCAGGCGGGAAATAAAAAGCGCATAAATAACGCCAAAGGTGGAGAGATTCGAAAAATTTTTAGCGAACGTGAATTTTATTGTGATAATATATTTTTATTTTTCGAACTTATTAAAAAAAATTACCGCTTATCTGTTGTGGGATTTATCTCTTTTTTTTCTGTGTGCCATAAGTCTGTTAACTTTGATACGTCATATTACACACTAGCGACCCGCTCCGGCTTCACACGGGTGCAATGCTGATACTAAATATAAAATATAAAATAAATATTTGTAATCTAAGCGTAAAAAATGTGTTAATTTACGATATCACATTAGAAAACTTTAAAACTATCAGTGTTCCTCTACTATATCATGCATGTATTACATAATTATAAACCTTCCCCTGGAATCACTCTATTTACTAAAGAAAACCACATCAAAATCCGTTGCGTAGTTTTAAAGATCTAAGCATATATACATACAGACAGACAGACAGCGGGAAGAGACTTTGTTTTATAATATGTAGTGATATATAACTTTTTTTGTTATTTTTTTTTCTTTGTGCCGTAAGGCGCCTGGCCACACGTGATTACACAGATAACGTGAAGGCTTGTTAATGACTACGTTTGGTCTTCTAAATCACAATTTAGAAGTCAAATAATAACTTTTTTTTAACTCAAACTTAGAATAGTTTACAGTAATAAGGTTTGCAAAGCGTGTAGAATGTATTTCAAATTAAAATGAGCAAATTCAATGCGTGAATGCCTCAAATAAAAGCAACATAGTTACAATTGCTAAAAGTGGCATAAACCGGTCGGGAATTTTAAAAATGGGAGCAAAGTATCGCTGATTGTTATATGAGTACTTACCGTATTGTTTGCTTGATTTATTTTGATTGATTATTACATGATACATTGTTCTAGATAGTCTTCTACACATTTATCTTGAAATGTAGCAATATAATTCATATTTAAAGTAAATTTTTAAAGATATAATTACTATACTTATTATTTATTTTTTCTAGATAGTTCTCTTTAAAACATTTAGAGTTTGTCTATTACATTTGTATGATTGAACCAATTAATCAGGTTTTTTTTGGATTATCTTTCAAATAATATTACAAAAAAGATAACACGATTATAGTTTTAAATGAAATCAACTAGATTTATTTTAAAAGCATAATTATTATATTTTTTATTTTAACTTTACATATAAATAGTTTTTAGTTGAAGTCTAGAATGTGATATTTTCCGTTTTTGCTTTATCACTGTCTCTGAATGAGATAAAGTAGATGACGATAAGACGGGATGTCTTATCGCAGTCGAGGTTTTGAGTTATTATTGCGAATTACTTACATAAAAACAAAAATTAAATAGTACAGAAATGAACACTTAAAAAGCAACGGTACCCAGTAATAATTTGATTTAATGAAAATTTATAATATTACTAACATTTTCGGAATTTCTATTTGTCATCCTTGAATGGTAGACTCAACTCTATATTCTAAATATTTGCATAAAGCTATTTTTGATTTTCATTTGATTTTAATTGTGCTCTTCTGTAAGGTTGTAATACATTCCTAGTCGGCCTCCAGACTTTAGGCGAGATATTTCCAGCTGTACATAGGCTAAATTATTTGTGAATATGTTGCTGTTTCGTCATGCAAAAATATTAACAAACTCGCAATTATGAATATAAAAACATTTATAAACCATTCTTTTTTTAAATTACCGTTATTGAGTTTGGTTTGATAAAAAAAAAAAAAAACTTCACGATATATTAATCAAACGTCAATCTCGGTTCATTAATCATGTGTTAATTTATATTATTAAAGGCCAATCTTATATAGGATTTTAGATTTTGTGTACACTTTAGCTTATAATATATATTTTGTAGTAAGTGTACAAATGTACGCTTACTTGACTATGTATTACCAAGAACACGATATATATGTGTTAACAATATCAGACTTGAAAAAATTCGCTTTTTATATCATTGACCTAATAAAATATGTGATTGTGAGTCTTTATTTAATTTATTTAATTGCCGCTATTGCAAATAAAGTTAACGGATCACTATTAAGAATATGGAATTCGACATTTACGAAAAAGGAAAGTGCGTATATCAGAATGTTGTCGCACTAACAATAATTAAACAAATAAAGTATGTGCAACATTAAATTTAATTAAACATATTTTTATTTAAATAAATATTTGTCACGAATTTTTGCATCAAATGAAGATTAGAAATTTCATAATATGAAATTATATTCGCATTGGTCGCTTCGAAGCACGTACAGATACACACAAAAAATGAAATGGTAAGAAGGTTGAGTTACTTGTATTTGCTCGTATTGATATCTATATACTAATATAATAAAGCTGAAGAGTTTGTTTGTTTGTTTGTTTGTTTGTTTGAACACGCTAATCTCAGGATCTACTGGGCCGATTTGAAAAGTTCTTTTAAGTGTTAGATAGCCCATTTATTGAGGAAGGCTATAGGCTATATATCATCACGCTAAGACCAATAGGAGCATAGCACCAATGAAGAATGTTTCAAAATCGGTTCTTTTTTCCCTTTGAGAGCTTCCTAGAGAATTGGTCCTATTCCACGGGGACGAAGTCGCGCGCAGAAGCTAGCATAGTATAATTTTAAAAAATATTTGTTAAAATAAAGTCTTTCGACTGAAATAAAAAAAATCGGCCAAGTGCGAGTCGGACTCGCGCACGAAGGGTTCCGTACCATTGGCTAGGTAAACACCAAGAAGTACATTGATTTTAATATCGGGCAAAAATCGGTAAAAAAGTCATTTTCGTTGTATGAGCCCCCCAATTTTTTTTAATTTTAATTTTATTATTTATTATTAAAGTAAATACACAATTAAGTATTTTGTGAATATTTCAAGTACCTACCTCTTACCATTTATTGATATCGAGCAAAAATAGGCAATAAATCGCGTTTGTTGTATGGGAGCCCCCCTTAAATATTTATTTTATTTGGTTTTTAGTATTTGTTGTTATAGCGGCAACAGAAATACATAATTTGTGAAAATTTCAACTCTCTAGCTACGGACGGACGGACGGACAGCGAAGTCTTAGTAATAGGGTTCCGTTTTTACCCTTTGGGTACGGAACCCTAAAAAGCTAACCAAGTATAGATAAGGCTCGACTCATAATGTAGTATTTGTAGCCTAAGCCTGTAAGCCTTTGTTCTTGACATAAAGTAACCATAATGTAAGCCTTTGTCCTTGACATAAAGTAAAAATTGTCCAAATAATAATTATTAAAACTTTAAGAAATTAAATTAATATCGTGTATATATTTGGACCTTCTCCTACATAGGGAAGAGGCCTATGCCCAACAGTGGGATATTACAGGCTGAATCGTGATGTATCACAACTAACTTCTTTTCAAATGTTTAAATGAAAGTCGAAATAAAAAAACAAACTACATTAATTGAAGATGTTTTGCGACGAAGATTTGAAATTAAACTAAAAATTTGACCAAAATCATGTTGTAAGTTAAAATGTGACGACACAATTGCGTAAAATATTCTGCGTTCACGTGCATTTCTAAGAATGCAGACATGCGACCTCGTTGAACAGCAACTGAACTGTTCTATTGTTAGAAAACACATCTAGACATTGAATTCATGAAGTATTTATAATGAAGATTGCCTTTCGCGCTAATAACTCTAAAGATTTGCTCAATTAAAAGAATCTTTTTTTCGCCAAGTTTGAGGACGATTTTAGTCAAATCATCCAATTACGTTTCATCACTACATAGTATAAAACAAAGTCGCTTCCCGCTGTCTGTCTGTCCCTATATATGCTTAGATCTTCAAAACTACGCCACGGATTTTGATGCGGTTTTCTTTAGTAAATAGAGTGATTCCAGAGGAAGGTTTATATGTATAATACATGCATAATATATTAGAGGAACACTGATAGTTTTTGCAATCGCTGGGTCGCTAGTTAGAGAATAATCTTAAAAATATAGAAATTTTGTGCGAGTGAAAATGCAAAACAATATCAAGCTGACGTGTTTAGTTATAACAGTTCCCTAATGCTAATTTAAAATCATCCATCATCACAGAATTGGAACATGTATTTTTAATTTAAAATCAGTTCAAGTACTTTTGTTTCGTAGTTTCTTATTAACCGATTCAGTGCGGCAGAAGCCGCAGGGGCGTCATGGGAATCTTTTGTGTATGGCGTGTGAATCCCGAGAGGATCCTAAATGTTTTCGTGAAAAACTCTAATAAAACATCATTTTTCAGTGGTCATCCGTAAACGAAAGTGTCTTTATTTGTCACGCAGATTACGAATACACTGTTAGCATTGGGATGTTCCATGAAAAAATATACATCAGAAGTTGTAAACCTTTTCAAAAGAAAAATTATGTAAAAAAAAAACTTTATTCCAGTGCGGATGAAGCCGTAGGGGCGACATGGGAATTTTTTGTGTATGGCGGGTGACGCCCGAGAGGATCCAAAATGTTTTCGTGAAAAACTCTGATAAATCATTTTTCAGTGGTCATCCGTAAACAAAAGTGTCTTTATTTGTCACGCAGATTACGAATACACTGCTAGCATCGGGATATTGCATGAAAACGCATACATCAAAAGTTGTAAACCTTTACAAAAAAAAAGATGTAAATTTTTTTTTACAGCTATGAAATGTTTCTGTAACTGCCAGTCGCTTTTAAAAAAATGAAATGAGATTAGTGACTGATGAATTTGATTCAGATTACGAGTGAAACTACATTGGAAATTTTTATTTATTCCATTATGAAATATTATTTTACTAAGAATTTAATGTACAAGTAAGTGTAGTGAATGTATGAAATATTCTTTTATTGGAGTTTACTCCTTAAGAATCGCTTTTCATATAAGGCCCCCGGCCCCGGTATGAAAAAAATATGAGGTGTAAAATGTATTGAACGAAGGACCATCGTGCATCGTTACGTTTTTGTGCACAACCTATTCTGCGCACCTTTCAATTTTCGGTGCGTACGCGTCGTTGTCGTAACGCCATAGATGACGTTATATATCTATACTAATATATAAAGCTGAAGAGTTTGTTTGTTTGGTTGTTTGTTTGTTTGGTTGTTTGTTTGTTTGTTTGTTTGAACGCGGTAATCTCTGGAACTACTGGGCCGATTTGAAAAATTCTTCCAGTGTTAGATAGCCCATTTATCGAGGAAGGCTATAGACTATGTATCATCACGCTAAGATCAATAGGAGCGGAGTCCACGCCGACGAAGTCGCGCGCAGAAGCTAGAGCTGAAGAGTTTGTTTGTTTGGTTGTTTGTTTGTTTGTTTGAACGCGGTAATCTCTGGAACTACTGGGCCGATTTGAAAAATTCTTCCAGTGTTAGATAGCCCATTTATCGAGGAAGGCTATAGGCTATGTATCATCACGCTAAGACCAATAGGAGCGGAGTCCACGCCGACGAAGTCGCGCGCAGAAGCTAGTATATAATAAAAATGAATGTTGCTAAGAGCATAACTGGAGAATGGCTCGACCAATTCGGCTAATTTTTTTTTTGTTTTTATACAAAAAAAACTCATAACAGACAGAACGAAGTCTGTCCGGGCAACTAGTTCATAATAAATGTAAATAGAACAAATAGACCAAGTGAATGTTTTTATCCAAATAAATAATTTCGTATTTAATTATATACCTGTAGTTTTCTTTTTGATTGAATTGATTCGTTAGAAATAGATATTCTATTCAAAAGCTATAATACATTATTTTTTTTATGAAATACTACTACAAAATAGGTGTATGAGCATTTTAGGACCTACAAACGGTAATATCCCATTCTTCAATAAAATAACATTAATTGATCAGTCAATCGAGCCAAACATGTAACAAAAGGTTTACGACACCTGATAAAATAAGTCTCTTACTTTCTATCTCGGTTTATACAAGTATATAGTCACTTTTAAACACTTGAAACGAACTATTAAACCGCTCCCGTTCGGTGTTGGGTTGCGACTATGGGAAAAACAAGGGGAAACCGATGAAAAGGCGTAAAGTTACACTTCATGGCGGATGACGCCCGAGAGGATTCATCAAAGTCCCTGGCGCTAGAAGCCTCAGAGGCGACACGAAAAATTTGATCGCCGCCAGGCACTAAAGTTTGGTAAATCTACCATCGCACTGAATCGGTTAAACAACAGCTAGCAACAAATACTTAATCAGTACACGTCACTGTCTTTTATTGGGTACAAAGTGAATGGCACGTTTATAAATATAATCGTTAATACCGAAAGATTTTCTACTGTACGATAAGGGATCTGAATGTTTAACTTGGATTTTTCTCAAAGAATATCTGTCATAAATGGAACTATCTCAAAAAACTTAAGTTGTAAATATTTGGTATATATTTGGCCTGGTATATATGTATGTACTATCATTAGTAAATGCTGCAGAACTGCATTTGGCTATTTGGTTAGCAAAAACTATAAAATCTAATAGATTCAATTGTCCCTAAAGCTATTTTTACTCTACAATTTTTGGTTACAATTTGGAAGAATTATTATTTGAATTAGACTAGCTTCTTTGATATGATTTTATATTTTTGTATCAAAATTTTTAGATTAGGTATTTACGTAATTTTTACCTTTATGAATGGGACATTTAAGAATGTAATTTTGATTAAAATAATATTAATTGTTTATGGTACTAAATGGTACTTTCCATTTGCGGCTTTTCTTGTTCCGTTTTTATACGTCTTGTATATCATGCGAGGCATAAAGATCTCAATTTTTTGTTCACTAAGATCAATCGAGGCGTTGATGCGTGGTTGTCGGTGAAACAATTAATATGGCATGTAACATTTATCGACACTAGCTTTGCCTTTTAGTTTTACTCGCTTTACGATTTTTTCTTACGATTCTATTAGATTCTATTATTCTATTTCCACTATATGCAGACTATATTAGCTTTGCAAGAAATATACAAGCAAGTTTTTTAGTAGGTACCACATTTTTGGTAGCGTAACTGATTATAGTTCTATTTCACACTTTGATATCAAACTATATTTTAATATAATCTTCTTTGAATCACATAGTCTACAATCTATTCACACCTTTATTTTTCTGCTCAATCTTTTAATGCATTAGTTTTTTTCTCTTGCTATAAAAGGCAATGCATGTCAATTATCACTTCTGATAAGCCGTCTTCTTATTAGCCGGTTGTTATACAAAATAAATAATGAATGTGATTAGCCGATGGTTGTTAAGATTTTTTACAAGAGAGTAATTATTTTGAACTTGTTCAATATGATGTTTCTAGGGCGCAAATGTCTTAACTAACCAGGTTTAATTCGATTCTTAGAAGTGATGTGAATGTTTAGTACATAGAAATCTAGTAAACCCCAACTACTTTTTCAGTGTGAGAATTGGATGTGTTTGTGTGTGATTGAATACTTTTAAGTTGATTTTTGTTAGTTGTTTGTTAATAGTAGTTTTGTATGTACATATTTAGAATTTTTTTATACATATTTATCTATACATATGATATCTACAAGAAATGTCACGGTATTTCCATCACTCTTAAAAGAAAATGTCGATAAATATTGATAATAGTCACAAAACTATAGCAATTTTAATGAAATTTAGAGATTTAGTAGAACTTAATATGAAGATAATTGTTTTTCTCTTAAAAAAAGTGTGTGTGTCAGCTCCGACGCACGACTGGAGTTTACTTCTTCAGATCGACTGTCTAAATATACACAAAAAAGATTTTATAGTCTAACCATATCAAATGTAAATAAATGAATCAAAATAACGCCATCTATCGATGGCATTATTAGAAAACGTCGTAACCGATACCGTCGTAAACGTCGTAGCAGATAGATAGCGCACAAAAACGTAACGAGGTCATTCGTTCAATTGATTTTACTCCTCATATTTTTTTCATACCGGGGGCCTTATATGGAAATCGATTCTTAAGGAGTAAACTCCAATAAACTACAAAAAGAAATTTCTCTTTAAACTATCGTAAGTAGTATTTCTTTGAGGTGTCGATATATAAAACTGATTGACGTATAACATATACAATAAACCTGTAATGTTAATAAAGAAATCAATAAAATCTTAACAGCGTTTTTACTGATAGCACGCATCAGCGCCTATTCGGAACAGACTTAATGATAATTAAACGTATATGTAACGCGAGCCGCATTTCTTATCAATACATTCATGTATCTTATATTTATTTATAATGTGAATGATTTCTTTGAAGTGTGTTGTTAAAATGGAACTGTGACTGTGGTATAAACTATAAACTGCTGTTAGAATCATTGTCACTTTTTTGTTATTTACTTATAGAATACTAATGAAGATACAGTAATACACATGATTACAAATAGACAATATAAACATTTTAGGTATAATATAAAGATTAAGTGTTGCCGTAACTCAAAATTTAAGTTCCATTGAGCTTAAATTTTTATTGTTTTTTTTAAGACTGAAAATATTTATTAAATTCCATTATTTAGTAATAAATCGTGTTACGTAATAAATCTGTAACATTGCGATTTCCTTTTGCAATAAAATCATGTACGTGCGGAATATGAATCTATGCAATAGATAATAATTGTTCTGTTAATATAACGGGTTTAGGCATGGCTTATCAACGCAAACTAATTTAGCGGTTTTCACTTCAGACTTGGCACTGGCGATGGATGGGGGGGACCAGGTAGACGCTATATATACTGATTTTAGCTGCGCTTTCGACAAAGTAAACCATCAAATACTTATTAATAAACTACATCAGTATGGCCTTGGGAATACACTTATTGGATGGTTTCACTCATATTTAACACATAGACCTCTTAAAATTGCCGTTAATGGCTTTGAGTCCGATACGTACTTTGCTGAGAGTGGGGTTCCACAGGGTTATTTATTATTTATTCATTTAGGTCCCCTTCTGTTTCTTATTTTTATAAATGACATTACCCAGTTTATTAAATATTGTAGATGTTCATTATTTGCAGACGATTTGAAAATATACAAAATAGTAAAAACCAATTCAGACATAGATTCGGTGCAAAGCGAACTCAATAATATAATGGAATGGTGTCATCATAATAAAATGACTCTTAACGTAGGCAAATGTTTCCATATAAAATTTACCCGGAAGAAAAAACCGCTTGTCTCTAGTTACTCTATAGGAAATGTTCTATTGCAAGAGAAATCACAAATTAAAGAATTAGGAGTCACTATAGACAGCCGTTTAACTTTTGTGGCACATGTTGATAACATAGTCGTTAAAGCTGCACAAAATCTTGGTTTTATCAAGCGGCACACACAGGGGTTTTCAAGGCGATCAAAAACTATACTATATAATTCTCTAGTACGCAGCTGTCTTGAGTATGCCAGTGTTATCTGGAATCCTCACTATAGCATACACTCTCAGCGTATTGAGAGCATTCAGCGTGCTTTCACGAGGCATCTTGCCTTTTACGAAAACAATTTTTCGCACAGACAAGTGTACGGAGATCGTTTGGCAAGGTTCCACATGATTCCTCTTCGGAGTAGGCGTGAGGTTTCAGACCTAACTTTCCTGCACAATGTATTAAATAATAGGGTTACCAATTCAGAATTAACAGAGAGGATACTCATATCGGTTCCCTCTAGGACACACAGAAGTATCCACGCGCACAACATATTTCATATTCCATGCGTAAAGTCTCACATTGGGAAACAAGCTCCCCTAGTGCGTTTGTGTAACAAAAATAATAGTGTTAGTAAATCGATTCCTGGCATTGACATTTTTCACGACTCTCTTTCTATCTTTAGATGTAAGTTGCTTAATTATTATAAAATGCATGATTAATTTACAAACTA
The DNA here is from genome assembly GCA_905220545.2 of Melitaea athalia. Taxonomy (NCBI): domain Eukaryota; kingdom Metazoa; phylum Arthropoda; class Insecta; order Lepidoptera; family Nymphalidae; genus Melitaea; species Melitaea athalia. The sequence goes on along the minus strand of HG992178.1, from coordinate 2,698,697 downwards.
ATTTTATTTAATTTATTCTACAATGATTTTAATTTTTTTTCTCTATTTTTGGAATTCTGTATAATTTGTTTCTAATTTTTAATTTTAATTTATTTTAATTAAATTATCCATTTTTTAATTATTATTTTGATTATTTTGTGAATTCTTAATTATTTTATTAAATTATCCAATTGTTTGATTTTTTTTTAATGTTTATGATGAATTGTTATTTATTTTAATTTTGAATATTATCTACAGTTCAAATATTTTGATTGTTTATCTTTTGTATTTTTGATCACTGTGTCCCGGAGTGTTATGTACACTCGTAAGTGACATACATATCAGGTACTTTATTATATGATGTTTAACTTTTAATTTTGTATATGTATGTTGTAAGTGTACTTTACAATAAATAAATAAATAAATAACGGGTTTTATAATGAAATACGTCATTTTCAATTTTACTACTTTACTCCTTTGCCTTTACTGGGTATAAACCTGCAGTTGTTTGGATGCGGTCGCTTTGAAGTCTTAATACTCATTTTAATGAAACAAGTTTTTCGGATTTTATCGTTATCGTTTTATCGTAAAGTTGTTATATTATAATGAGTGAAATTCGCGTCGCTTAATACTGCTAGTAGTACTATACCTATATATAATTTAAATATATTTCTAATTAAATAATACATTGTATATTATTAAATGAGTATGGTTAACTTTTAAAATGTAACATCGACAGATTTCTTCAAAACTAGTAAACGAAAAAAACCGACTTCAATTACATCGACAAGTAATACAACGTAAGTTAGACGAAAATAATTAACAAACACACTAGTTGTCACTACGATTTTCGACGGTTTCCTTCGATTTCTCTGGGATTTCATCATCAGATCCTGGTTTCCTTAGCATTCAAAATCGGTTCACAAATGAAGAAGTTATCCCCGAACATACATAAAAAATATACATATATATATATACGGTCGAATTGAGTAACCTCCTCCTTTTTTTGAAGTCGGTTAAATGATCACCGTTAATAAAATATTTCTTTCAAGCAATGTTGTTTTTCTATTGAGAGTAAGTTAGCAAGAGATTCTGAGGAGCGTCAGAGTTAGGATCGGCAATGAATAACAGCTCGCCAACACCCCCAGGGGGTTAAAGCCGTCTATAGCCTCTATATTCTGCGGTATGTAATGATAATAATATAATAGTATTCTTTACTGCACACAATTAAAAGATAGAACCAAAAGTAGTACAATTAGAGGAAGATGTACAAAGGCGGTCTTATCGCTAAAAAGAGCGATTTCTTCCAGACAACCTTTGGGTATAGCCGTATAGGACAAAAATATGTAATTATGTAGGTACCATCAGGCGGTCTTTGTATTTTGTGTTTTATGTTATTTGGTTTTTGGACGTGTATTTGTGTAGTATTTGTGTCCAAAATTACAATAGCATTTGTACATTGGACTTTGATATAGAAATTTTCCAAAGAGATGAAACATTATTATTCAGTTAGTAGCTCATCCATCAAATCTTGATAAGATAACCTCAAAATAATAAAGATTAGTGCGGCAAAGCGAATTGTTTCTAATATCTATTAGAATAAGTGGTAATGTCCCTTGATTATTTGTAAAAAATAATCGTATATTGTTGACATATTTGACATTGTATATGATATTGAATATTGATGTTTTTTTTTCTTGTGTCTGAAAATTTCAATCGTATTGTGAAATTACGAAAAGATACTTTAAGATACAATAAAGAACAATTATTTTTAGATACAGCTGTGATTCTATCCTAATTTTTTCATTATTTTATACTTAGTTCGTTGTCATACCAGCGTTATATGAGTGTATTCCTATATTGATGTAAAACTGTAAATTGTAATCTATTAATAACTGTGGCATACTCGCACTTGTATTGGGGGGGGGGGGGACATTTTTCTACTCCTAAAAAGGAATGTTTAGAATAATAATGATCGATACACGCTAATGCAGCTTTAAGTTGATCTCAAATTGTAAAAATTATAATAAATAAAAAATTGTAAACTGAGCTTGTATCAACATTTGCCAAAGTTTTCTAAAATCACAATAATTTTTTGTGAACGCTAAAATTAAATGAAAGGCGTCATGTCTTGCGGAAGACAGTTGGATTTTTCTATTAATGATGAACGAAATAAGTAGGTTATTACTTGCCACAAATATTTTCTTTGGCAGTACGTGTATATATGTACTAGTAAAAATAGTGTAACAACTACATGCGTTAGTATATTTACGGATTCTGGTCTTGTGTATAACGAGTGTCATAGAGTACCAGGTTTTACGATATTACAAATATATAAGAAACTAGCTGACCCCGCAAACGTTGTTTTGCCATATATGTTATTAACCCCCGCAAGCCCCTCTTGTGGGTGGAATTTCGTAAAATCCGTTCTTAGCTGACCTCTTCTTGGCGAAAGGAATATTCCTACCAAATTTCAAGTCTCTACGCCTTATGGTTCCAGAGATATCGTGATGAGTCAATGGGTGGATATCTCTTTTATATATATAGAAGATTGACGAGTTGACACTGTCAATAATAATACCATTACTGTCAACTTGACAGTAATGGTATTATCTTTTATATATTAAAAGTTCCAAGCACATTACATAGTTCTTAAACTTATAAAGTACTTTGCAGTATTTATAATAATCATAAATTCATAATCTTTGTACACGTAACTTCTTCAAAATGTAAAAGCTTATAGACGTCTTCAACACAAAAAGCATCGCAAGCGCGTTGCCGACTCTACCAAAAATCCGCCTAGGAGCTCTGTTCATCTTACTTACCACAAAAGTAATGCTTATATATGCTATACCGAGTTTACAATACAAAAGATATTTTACTTGATTTATATCTTCAAAAGTCATACTTTCATACCGCGTTTCTTTAACGTACATATTCGTATCTATATGTACGTAAAGTACGTTTCTTTAACGTAACGTATTCTACGGGCTTAGTAATCAAAGTATTAAGGCTCTCTTAAAGTATTGACGCAAATAAATTCACCAGTAGCAGTACTTTACTGTGACTATTTTTGTAGTTTTGATAAGATGGAGACATCTTTATATCTCTACATCTGACATTTTTTTATCACTTTATGTAACTTTCTTTCTTCATTTTCTAGAATAATCGATTATTTTTCTTCAAAAAGTTCATTAGAGAATCATCTGGTAACTTTATTTACGGTTTTTCTATATAATATGTAGTTTAAATAATTAAATTTCATACTTTATTGTTTATGTTATCAATATTTTCTCTTATTATTAGGGGGTGATAAGAACCTTTACACTTTTTTTTTTAAAAAACATTAAATCTTATTATAATAATAATATGTAACGAAACCTTTGTGAAAGATATAGTGTAAAAAAAATTTGAAAAAATAAAATAAAATCGTATTTAGAAAATCTTATGCAAAACGATACATACAATCTATAAAGATAAAAAGATAAATAATATCTCTATTCAAGATATTTATGAGTTTTAAAAAAATTAAAATCTTTTTTTAAAGAAGATCCTCATAAAATCGATACAGATAAGTTATTAAGATAACAAGATAAATAATACCTTTGCTGAAGATATATTACCTAAAAATAAAACTTTTTTTGTAAGAAAATCTTGAGAAAACCGTAAAGATAAGTTATAAAGATAGCAAGATATATAATACCTTTGACGAAGATACATTCTTGTCTAAAAAAACTCTTGGAAAAACACAACTCTATTTTTTTAAATGTTCAGGAAATCGACACACATAAATTATTAAGATAAGTAGAAATATAAAACCTTTTTGCAAGATACAGTCTAGTCTTAAAATAAACGAAGAAAACACTGTTGTTTTTTTAACTTCCTTTGACAGCTGTCGTGACATTGTTGTTTTAACGTTTCCTTATAATCGAAAAATATTTGTTTTAGAAAATAATCTCAAAAGATATATATACATATATGTAGGACATTGACCAGCCAGTGCTAAAATAAGATTACCACAAAATTAATAAATGATGCATGTTTTTGTAATCCCATTGAGTTTGATATGGTAACGCGGGTAACGCGGTTGGGTAGTAGATCTGTCAAAATTCTGCGCATATAAACTAATTTCATACGTGCATTAGAACCATCAATAAGAGCTTTAAACTACATTTATAAATGAGAAAATATATGTACCTAGTTTATAATATTTCATGATTTTCAACTCTAGTTTCAAGCTATTCATTTACGTGAAACAAAACTATTTCATATTTTAATTTTTTTCCATCGCCATTTACCTAGCTATGCTATAAAATACTTATGATTTATTTTACATCTGGAAATACTATCTAATTTATAAGTAGAATAAGTTGTATAATCTGTACGTTTTGTTAATAGGAACTTCAACCACAGACAATGTCGACGCAATTACTTTGTGAAACGAAATATTTTTTTTTGCTCTCATTACAAATCACATGCATACTTGATATTCTAGACCGTGTGACGTCACAGATAAAGTACTCGAGACGCGATACAATGCATCGAAACCGATAGCAAGTCTCAATTGAGATTAATGAACGTTTGAGGGCCTTCATAAGACTAAATTAGAGGGTCGACTTTGATACGTTAAAAATTTAGTAACAATTTGACAAGCTCTTTTTTAAATAAAAACTCCTTCGAAAGTAATTATATTTATGTCATTAATTTGCAAGGTTTAGTTAGGTTAGTTCGGAAGATTTAGGTTTTTTCATTTTGTCTAACTACAAGTCATACATTTTTACAATGTAATAAAATTACACAAGTGAAAACTCCACAATATCTTCAATGTTATGATCCTAAAAAAAGAAGTTTACAGATACTTAATCATATTTTTTAAATAAAACTATGCATAATAAAACAACTTATATTTTGCATACACTTTTCAATCAGATTTTACAATAAACATAATACTTTCTACATGATTTTCTTTACATTCAAAAACATTATTTTCTTATTCACAATAAATGCATGCGAGTCTCATGAAGCACGCTCAATAGTCATGTTTCATTTATTGACTACTAGCTGCTGCCCGCGACGTCGTCTGCGTGAGTTCACTGCTCGTTCCCCGTAGGTGATAGCGTGATAATATGTAGCCTATGTTCTGACCCGACTTCTTAATAATATTCGTGCCAGAAGTAAATCCATGCAGTACTTTTTGAGTTTATCCCGGACATACATACAGACAAACAGACAAAAATTCTAAAAACTATATTTTTGGCTTCGGTATCGATTGTAGATCACACCCCAAGTATTCTTTTAAAAAAATATTCAATGTACAGTTTTGACTTTCCTACCATTTTATTATAATTATGTATAGATTGGTATAGGCTAAGCGTAAATACGATTGTAAATCTACCGATCAATCTCGCTTTATGTTTTTGCCATTCTAAACATTGGCGAAATCATTCAAACTATTTGGACATTATAGAAAGTCATTTATTCAAATAAGAAATGCTCAATCTGGACTTAGAATTATAGTTTAAATAGCATAAAGTAAACCGCACAAAATTAAGCAAAGTATTTGTTGTAAATCGGTAGCGCAGAATCAAATTCCACTATTTTACCTGTTATTTTTGGTAATTCAATTAATATTTGGACGTAAATATTAAAGTAGTTATTGGTCATACCGAACGAGGAATCAAATAAAGAGGTCACAGACCGTACACGGTTTAGTACTAAAAGATGATAAAAACTGAGAGATGTAACCGTTGGCAATAGATATATACAGATTATATACGACGAAGGCGAATATGATATTTTCATCACAGTTGCGAAATACATACATACTCCTTGCGAAAAGCCTCTTTTAAAAGTACTCGGTACTAAAATTGTCTCGATAAAAAAAAATTGTATCGAAGAAATTGCACACGATATTCTATAAACTGTCAAATGTGTGTTTTGTTACGAAACACTCGTGCACATACGCAAGTGAAATATGACACAATTATGACATCTCGAATCATTATGAACTTTTATCAGTCCGTCATACCCTAATTTCTGTACCGCATTGTTCATCTTATGAACATACTTGATACCTTAATTTAAGATTATTTCCCGCGAGATGCAGTGGAGATTAAAGTATCAAGAACATACTGTAGTAAACATAAGTTGTACCTATATACCTGGTACCACCTGGTTTTACATGTCCTGAACATTCGCCATTGTAAAATCGAGTTGGTTATGTTTCAATTGTTTTAATATTATTTTATATTGGTATTATACGGTTTGCCATTGTTGGTTTATATTATTTTGTAAACTATGTAAAATTATTTTTATGTGTTTCGTACGTGCCAGTAGCCTGGCAGTCAAAGAAATTGTGTTGTAATTCATTTTTATTAAAATTGGTTATGATAAAAATGTCTGATTCCGAAATCAGTTGTTTAATTTTTATCAAGTACTAATAATAAGACATAAATATTATTATAAAAGTGTTAATTGATTTTACTGATTGCGTTTGTAACGAATTGTATGAAATTAATTAAAAACTTACGTATAAATTTATATTTGGTATAGATAATTTAGAATTTTATATCTGTGAAAAAAAATCGCCAAAATGTACGTACGCGCATAACTTTCAAACGACACAAACTTATTAGGTAGGGATCCCTAGCTAGTACATATTTTTCACCTGATTAGTATCAAGCTAATTTTCCGGGAGTAGCTTCATTTTGATGAGACGAAGAAAAAGTTCCTCTTCGAAAACTCTCGATTGTGGTAGATAATAGAGCTACCAGGAGATAGAGCAGCAGTGAGCGTAGGACCGGGATAACGCACCACGCAATTTGTAGGACAATATTACCATCAAATTATATAAATATTAACTAACTAAAAGAAAGAAAAAACAGAAAAAAAATCAATTTTTGATGACCTTACGAGGTCATCAACTTGATGACCTCGTAAGGTCATCAAAATTTATTACTAACCAGCTGATTTTTTTTCTTTTAGTTAGTTAATATTTATATAATTTGATGGTAATATTGTCCTACAAATTGCGTGGTACGTTATCCCGGTCCTACGCTCACTGCTGCTCTATCTCCTGCTAACTCTATTATCTACCACAATCGAGAGTTTTCGAAGAGGAACTTTTTGTTTGTCTCATCAAAATAAAGCTACTCTCGGAAAATTAGCTTGATACTAATCAGGTGAAAAATATGTACTAGGGATCCCGTACTATATGTAATTAGAACATTATTTTTTTGAATTTGTTATTGTCATAAACAAAAAAAAAGATATGTAAACGAGACTACGAAGTTCGCTAGGTCCATGAAATCAATACCTATACCAAAAAGACCGTCGTATTTTATGGCAACCATTTTGATATCATCATCACAAAATAGCGATTATCAAACCGCATACAGCAACACTCTTGGAACTTAAAAAGCCGACCGATGGCGGGATATTCATCCAACTGCTGGCTTTGAAATACACAGGCCGAAGACGGGCAGCAGCGTCTTCGGTGCGACAAAGCCAGTCCTGCGGTCACCAACCCGCCTGCCCAGCGTGGTGACTATGGGCAAAACACATGAGTTCACGTCATTTTTGGCGCGAACTTGTGTAGGCCTATGTCCAGCAGTGGACTGCGATAGGCTGAAATGATACAGCAACACTATACTTCCGACTACAGATAAAATTTATATTACGGTTATCATATTGTAAATATAATTTATAAATTGAATGCGGAAACGTTCTTTCATCTGTAAAGGAACTAAGATAAGAACTAATGGAAGAACGACTCTATCTTGCGGTTTCGTCAGGAATTTTATTTCATTGATGATACAGAAGGCTGTTTTGTCTTGTGATTTATACGCAATTTTACATTGCAGACTGTGGTCTAGTCTGATCTTGTGGTCTAAACCTAGGTGTTTACATTTTTTTTTATGTTTTAGACGCGTTATTACTTATTAATCTAAATTTTAGACATTATAAATATAATATAATTAAATTCATTTACAACTATTTTGTGGACATAGATAAAAAAGTACGCAACACCTACCTAATTTGTTTTTAAATTCTTAAAACTTTTTTTATAAAGACGGATGTGGGATGCACTAATATTTACAGAGCTATTTCATCTTCGCGTGACTACTGATGAATGAGCGTTTGTTATAAAAATTGTAACGGAACCATGTCTGCTCAAGTTAATTTGTAATTTGCTCAAGTTAATACTAATTGCAATATACAATAATACATATATAAATTAAAAAGCGTTTGTATGTGAGACTAATGAAATCATTCACGCAGTCGTAATATTTTCATTATTTGAATCAGTTTAAAATATTTATAGTTTTTCTATAATAACATATTATTACAGCTATTAAAACGGAAATGCAATAGAAGTGATTACTATAAACATGTACAATGGCCTAAATAATTATTAGTTGCATCTCGCAATTTCACCTATATAAACCTAGCCTATGTGTTTGCTGGATTATATCTTGAATAGTTTTTGCGTGAAAGACTATCAATATATTCACTTAAACTCAAGCATTTATAATATTAAGTGGTATTATAAAATGTCATTGACCTTACGTTTTGGCTGCGAAATATAATTTGAAGTGTAATTTTACGAATTGTTTACCATCTAGAAGTTTCGAATGATATTGGGACGTTTCCAAGATATTAAGTTGATATAATTTTTAAAGGTAACGATTTCAAATACTTTGATGATAAAAATAAGGTAATATTCCAAATAATGAAACAGGATTAACTACAAAAACTTAACTATTCCTAAATTTAGAAACCTTGCCAATTGCAATATAAACATATTCATGTTGCTCTCTGTGTACGTATTCTTATGATAAGTCTTGTAATATGAAACCTTAATTATTTTGTAACGGTTCTCAGGAAAGTGGACATAAGGTGCCAATCAAACCACAAATTGCAAATTCATGTGACGTTTTGATCCTTTATTAGATCATCATCAGGCATCACCTATACCTTACTATAATTAATCTAGTCAAGCTGGCATAGTATTGTATATAATTAATTGTATTGTAGTATTGTCAAAATATAATCTGTATTGAGTAGTAAAGAGTTTGCATGGAACGAAAGACTACACAGATTAGTAAATAGTACTTGACGAAAGCTGCAATAAATTAGAAATTTGAAAGCCGAACATTTTTTGCTTTGACTTTGCTTAAACTTTTGATAAAGTTTGTGATAATTTTCTTTTTTTTTTGTTTCATGTCTCTATTTCGAAAAAAATTTCAAATAAATGTCTCTATTCTTTTTTATCTGTTAATTTTTATCTTTACGGCTCTATATACCCTTTTTTGTAGAACGAGACTAACAGCCAGTTGCAGTGTTATTTAAAGACAGTGGCCACGAAACATATTTGTCATACTGTCAACGTTTGTATTGTTCAATACATAAAAACTCTGGTAGCAGCGAGTTACGGCGGTTTACTGGCAGAGAGCCGAAAACGAGATTATTTCGGAAATTGCAGTTTTGTTACTTACATTATGGCGGTAATAATACTTCTATTTAAATGTATTTATTTTAGTTTTATCATCGAAAATAAACATACCATCTACCGTTTATCTCTATATATATAAAAATGAATCGCTGAATGTGTTGCTAAGCGCAAATCTCGAGAGCGGCTGAACCGATTTTGCTAATTCTTTTTTTATAATATTCCTTGAAGTACGAGGATGGTTGTTACGGAGAGAAAAATTTAAAAAATTCCCTGAAAAAGTCTAAAAACAACACTTTTCTATATTCCCATACAAAATATTCGAAATAATAATTAAAAGTCAATTTGAACTTTAATACCATAACATAAGGTTTTACTGTTAGTGGAGGGGTTCCGAGAAGGATAAGGTCACAAAACAGCTTGATGCTGTGGCTCAAAACTAATCCGTCTTATAAGATTTTATATCTTCGTAACACCGCATATAGTAACATAACTTTAAAAAAAATACGTTTGAGTTTTGACATTCAGGTTCTATAAACGAGTCTTTCAAGTTTTAGTATTTTATATTTTCTTTACAGTAACTGACATCGTTTTGACGTGTCGTTGTCATTTTGTCACGCGTATATATAAAGAGATAGAAGTTTATTAAACTGTCACGGTCAATATCAATAGTTACTCCCATACTTATATGGGGCTTATGGGGCATTACCTACTACGAATACTACGATTGTCATTTTGAAGCTTTCAATATTTCGACAATAAATTATGATGTATGTATAGTGTATGAAGGATCCTTCTCCTACATGGGGAAGAGGCCTGTGCCCAACAGTGGGATATTACAGGCTGAATCGTGATCTTGATAGTGTATGAAAATATGTTATTAGGTATAGGACGGCTTGCCGTACATTAACTAAATTTTTGATTAAAAATAATTTTAATAATCCCCGCATAATATGTTTGACAAAAAATATAAGAAATCAACTTTACGCTTTAAATGTCAAAATTAATAAACGCGTAACTAAAAGGGATAAAAAATTAAATCATTTAGCATTATTACGTCTATTACTACAGTAACTAATTATGAATATTAATTAATATATTGACGTATTATAAACCAGTAACTTTAGATTTTCCTGTGATAAGCAATTATATTATTGTTATATCATAAAATCCAATAATATTCATATTATAATAAAATGTTATTTTTTTTAGGATTCTGTAACGAATGATAAGAAGCCCTATTACTAAATAAGTAAAGAATAATAATATATAAAATATATAAAAGAATAATAATATATAGAAATATTTTTTTTATCTCTCTAGAATATAGATGTACATAAATAAGTTCGAAAATTTTAAAGTATACGTAATACGAAAAGAGGTTTTACATATTTTATCATACGGACTCCTTCGTGTGTACGACGCACACTTGGTCAATTTTTTAATTTAAACAATATTTTTTTATCATATCGATAGTCGAATTTACATAATATTTTTATGGAAAACAAGTCAATTCATAAATAAAAGTTAATTTGATAAAAAAAAAAAAAACGTTAAATGTTAAATATTTCCATGTTAGCCTTCAAGATAAAACAGGATTTTAGACCCAAGGAATAATGTTTGTCAAATCATAGATTTAAGACTTTAAAGAAAAAAAAAATGAGTGAGCACATGACTGAAGTAAAACTTTCTATCTTTACTAACTTATATCTCCCTCTCAACTTCTGTTCGCTTCGCCCGATCACACTTTCCGTAAAGCTTTCGTCACGCATTCAACAGCTTACTGCCAAGCCTTAAAGCCCCAAGCTTAAGTCAAGCGTGCGGAAAAAAGTTTTAATTCAAAAAAGCAGATTTACTGTAGGTACTAATAACTATGTAATGTTTGTGTATATTTTGTAATTTGTAGTGAAGGTGTGCATGCAAAGTGAGTGTTTACATGGATCCATATGCATGCACTAATGTTTTTGTATGTGTATGATGAAGAAGTATATATAATAAGTGTAATATAAGAAGTGTATTTTGTATTTTGATTTAAATTTCCTAATGTTTTATTGGTTTACTATGTTTATTTCTGTTTTTCTGTTTTTTTTTTTCATTAATTATTTTGTAAACGGCTATCTGATTGTATGGACTTTGTCTGAAATAAACTTATTATTATTATTATTATTATTATTATTATTATATATAAAATCTCTATTTCTAAACCTATCAAAGGAATTATGTTTCCTAGGAATGAAACAACAGGATAAAATAGTTTAGAGGTTGTGACAGACAGATGGCCTTTACGTTACGTTTAACTGAATCTCAATATGATCGATTAGAAATATTATGTTTGTTTATTAAAAATGTTATCGTTTTTGTGCTAAATACTCGGTGACGAATAAAAGTTACACGAAAATAAAGTTTATTCTAATTTCACTAAAAATAATCTTATAATTATTTTAACAGTAGTTTTTAAATTTTTTTTTTATAAAAATTAAACAGCTATTCGCCGCGTTGGCGCAACGGTCACAGCATTGGTTTGTGGCTGTTGCACTGGCAGTTGCGGGTTCGATCCCCGCACATGACAAACATTTGTATTGGCCATACAGATGTTTGCCGCGGTCTGGGTGTTTGTGCAGTCATTGTGGGTTTCCCCACCGTGCCTCGGAGAGCACGTTAAGCCGTCGGTCCCGGTTGTTATCATGTACACTTGATCCTCCTGTACACTCGTTACTCATAGTAGGGAATGTATCCGCCAACCCGCATTAGAACAGCGTGGTGGATTAAGCTCTGATCCTTTTCCTACGTGGGGAAAGAGGTCTATGCCCAGCAGTGGGATATTACAGGCTGAAGCGTAATTAAACTATTAATCTTGTAAGATAGATTTATATGATAAGAATTTTAATTTAAATATATTTTTAAGTTAATATGCTTTATACATACTTTCTTTTAATTTAAAAAAGGTAGTATATATTTTAGACTTAAAATTAACAAAAATTCTTGAAATAAGCAATTCAATAGTGATGTTATAATGGTTTGTCAGATATTCTTATCATCTTCTAGGAATCGATATTTTGAAATGATAATAATCTTAGAAGTGTTATGTTTTGATTAACATCTTGACTACTAGAAAACATGTTATTTACAGAATGAATAATTTGAAACGTAGATTACAAACGTATTCTATTTACTATAACAACGTTATCTTTGATAACATTTTGACGTAATGGTCACAGTAACTGGCTAATGTGCTATCTTTCCATAATTTCAGTTTGATCCCCGCACACGACAAAATAATATTTGTATGGCATAGCATGCCCCCAACCCCATATGACATAAAGATATTTTTCGTATTCTGGGCATTTTTGATTGTGGAACGAAGTCGCTGGTTTAGTTTTATCGTTTTAGATGCTAAGAATAATTTATATGTATTTTTATATGATTTATTTAAATATTATTATGAATTTTATACGTCTACATTACATTTTTATTTTTGATGTACAATACAGTATTTTCTACATACATAAAAGAGATTTCCACCCATTGACTCATCACGATATCTCTGGGACTATTAGGCGTAGAGACTTGAAATTTGGTAGGAATATTCCTTTCGCCAAGTAGAGGTCAGCTAAGAACGGATTTTACGAAATTCCACCCACAAGAGGGGCTTGCGGGGGTTAATAACATATATGGCAAAACAACGTTTGCGGGGACAGCTAGTATGAGTATAATATTGTATCGTATAATAAACGGTTGAATTTAAGCAAGTTAACTCACAATACATATCGGATAAGAAAATCTAAATAACCGTTTGTGAACTTATTATTAGACATAGATTTGTTGCGCTATCGTTCCGCACACTATCCGCTTAAACTTTAACCTTGAGTTTAGCCTTTCCTTTTGTTTTACATAATATCTACAACATTATCTTGCTTTGTTTGATCAATCTTACTAATATTATAAACTAGCGACCCGCCCCGGCTTCGCACGGGTGCAATGATGATACTAAATACTTTCAACAATAAAAGATACGTCATGCGGGGCAGAGGGGATTGATTCACGCCGCGCAGTAGGCATAGCATAGTAGGCGCTTTAGGAACTTTAAATGTTTCGCTGCTAATTGCTTCTAACGACGATATCTCAAAAAATATTCATCTGATTGATATAGTGTTAAAGGCAATTTTAATCTGCATTAAATCTCTAAGCTAACTAACATATTTATATGGATAAGGATTAATACTGAACTAAAGAAAATAGCTATGAAAATAACGTAATGTTTTTAATTAAAAATTTGAACATAAACGTGGTTATTGTAAGTCAACCGTAAGAGATAGAGATATGCTCTCGCGGACTTTTTTGTAGAATTTTTATAGATTTTGAATTCGCTAGTACATTACTAAACTGTATCTTTGCTAGTTTACGCGGCGTTTGCGTGGAAAGCTCCCAGTTGGCGCGATTTTTTACGACTTCTTCAACATTTATCGCCGTAATTCTGCTAATTTACATAAAAGTATACTAAATTATATACACAAACCTTTCTCAAGAATCACTCTAGCTTAGGGATTGCAATCCGGAAAACCGGATCCGGTAATCCGGCGGATCCGGCATCATTTTACAGTTACCGGATCCGGTGAAAAATGCCGGATCCGGTAACCGGATCCGGTGTTGGCGGTTTTTTAAGAAAATTACCTCTTTTAAAAGATAGAGCGTGGTTCTTAAAGAATTAAAGATACGCGTCCTTTGACGCTAAGACTAAAGACTTGATTGATAGATTTTTGCCATTTGAATTAGTTATAGATGCGTCATGGTGAAGGTATTCAACTTTAATTACAGCTGAAAAAAACACTGAATTTGCTTGACTTATTTTGCGAGTATTAAATAACTTCACATTGCAGTTACTTGCAGAATACCTAGAAATATTAAGATTCAAACTAGGGATGTTACTTTATCGTAACCAAAGTATTGGATATACATATACGAAATAAAAATTTATCCGTAACCGTTCCATTAACCTATATAAAAGTTTAATAAAAAGTTTATAGTAAGTAAGCAGTAAGTATTTTGGCATTTCCTCTAAAATAGAATATCTGTAACCGGAACTAAAACGTAATCCGAAACAATTTAATATCTGTAACCATATCATAAAATCGACGGTTTGCTGGTTGGAGTCTCGCTCGGGGTGGATGTTTGTATTTGTACAAATATTTCTTTCCAGGGTGGATGTTTGTTCTTGTGGGTCGATTGTTATCATAAATACCTGATAGCTATCGTTACTCATATTAGGGAACATATCCGCTGATTAAGTTCCATTCCTTCTCCTACGTGGAGAAAGAGGCTTATGCCCAGGAGTGAGATGTTACAAGCTAAATCTTATATTTGGAACCATATCATAATTATCTAGAAATATTCGTAAATATATCCGTAACTAACTAATCCGTAACCAAGAAATAACTTGACAGATAGCGTGAAACTTGTGAAAGAAAAAGTAGAGAAGAAGATCTACAATCACTGAAAAACTTAATATTACTGGACTAATTAAAATTACAAATCTAGCTTTTTGATCCGTCTCACCTGGAACTTGGCTTAGTTCAATTTGTATGAATGAATTCAACATAATATGAATACTGAGAAATGACTCCCACGGCTACATTTATAGCTCTAATATAAGTTGATTTAAATATTTTTAGCTTTTCTATTTTATAATATAACTAGCTTCTGCGCGCGACTCCTTCGGCGTGGACTCCGCTCCTATTGGTCTTAGCGTGATGATACATAGCCTATAGCTGCCTTCCTCGATAAATGGGCTATCTAACACTGAAAGAATTTTTCAAATCGGCCCAGTAGTTCCAGAGATTACCGCGTTCAAACAAACAAACAAACAAACTCTTCAGCTTTATATATTAGTATAGATTTGTTTTGAAACTGAGATTTTAAATTAATTTAAAAAATAATTTAATTAAAATGTACAATTTTTTCACTTCATTAACGGTCAACATACGTTTGAATTAAAAAGAAAAGTTAGGTTATTATGGTTTGATAAATCCGGCTCGGATCCAGCCCGGATCCGGCCGGATTGATAAAAATTCGACCGGATCCGGCCGGATCGAAAACGACACCGGATTGCAATCCCTACTCTAGCTATTAAAAAAAACTGCATCAAAATCCGTTGCGTAGTTTTAAAGGTCTAAGCATACATAGGGACATAGGGACATAGGGACATAGGGACAGAGAAAGCGACTTTGTTTTATACTATGTAGTGATATGAAACTTTGAAAAGATGTATGTATGTATGTATGTTACGCTTCAGCCTGTAATATCCCACTGTTGGGTATAGGCCTCTTTCCCCATGTAGGAGAAGGATAAGAGCTTAATCCACCACCACTGCTCCAATGCGGGTTGGCGAATATAATTATTCCCTACTATGGGTAATATTTTAATGAAACTTAGTATGTAAATAGCTGGAGATCTAGGCTACTTTTTATCCCGACTTTCTCACGGGGTCGGAAGTTATACGGGTGAAACCGCATGGCACAGCTAGTGCCTAGTAGATTACATTATGTACCACAATAGCAGTATAGTATGATTAGAATTAAATATGTACTTACATATAATGTAAATTTGTTCTAATTCTGTCATTTAAAAACTAGTACGAATTATTTATTGCGAATTTAACCGAATAAGGTATGTTTAGTTACTGTTTGTCTCAGTTTTATTACATCTTAGAGTGATTTATACGTACATATAAGTAAAAATTAATCGGTACTATGTGTTGCTAAGCGCAAAATCCAAGTAGATATTGGCTGATCATTGTAGCAGAAAGTTTATACGGAATGAAAATTTAAGATTTTTTTTGGGTTACCATACAATTAATTATGTATAACGTGCGACGCCGCGTTGGCGCAGCGGTTACAGCGCTGGATTGCGATTGGCTGTTGCGCGGGCGGTTGCGGGTTCGATTCCCGCACACGACAACATTTGTATTGACCATACAGATGTTTGCCGTGGTCTGGGTGTTTGTGCAGTCTTTGTGAGTCTCCCCACCGTGCCTCGGAGAGCACGTTAAGCCGTCGGTCCCGGTTGTTATCATGTACACCTGATAGCGATCGTTACTCATAGTAGGGAATATATCCGCCAACCCGCTCCCTCCTACATGGGGAAGAGGCCTATGCCCAACAGTGGGATATTACAGGCTGAATCGTGATCGTGATCGTAATTATGTATAATGAACATTACGTTTTTGTGGTAAACTATAAAGTTGGAAAGTTTCAGAAAACGATTGAGTCAACTTCATTCGTTTGATCTGTTCTATTAGTCAGTTATTAATACCTATAATTATCAATATCGCTCAGAAATAACTTATAAAAGATGTATAATTTATACCAGATACAGTTAACTTTAATTTCCATTTCCTTAACTGAAGATCTTTCCCTAACAATAGGATATTTTCAAGTTAATCGGATTGGTTCCAATGAACAAGCGGCGCGAAATTTAACCGTTTAATATAAAAACGGTTAGCGGGTTTCTAGTAACCTTGGTTTAGTTGATTTGACATGTTCAGGTATGTTCGGGTTATCATGGTTTAAATCAAGTTGCCACTTTCAATTAACGTCACGACAAAACCCTTAATTTCTAAAGTTGGTCAGGAAATGATAGATCACAACTTTAGGAAGTAGAGACATTTTAGTCTAATTTTATTTTGTTTAGATATTCAGTTTAAAAATCATATTTGATCAAACTATCACATAAAATAAGAGCTTGAAAATTTTAGTTAAATAAATTTTTATCTCATTTTTTGCATTACCATGATTGTAAAAAAAGTTCTTAAGAATATAGAGTACGATTCGTATGAGAGTATATAATTTTTCCATGCATCGTTTAACACAGAACTTATATTTTATGACTCTACATCCGTCAAAACACAGCTGCACAAGAAGTAAGAAAAATACATATTTTCAAACTACTGCATAACTAAGTTAGTCGTGCATATCAATCCATACGATCACACCTTTCTAGAAAAATAAATTTCACTTGAAAAACTCACGCGTAGGCTTTCGTTTCCTGGAGACGAACAACACTCTGCTTGAAGATGTCATAGGCCAGTTTGGAGAACTGGGTGGAGAGCGCCAGGAGATCAGGCTGGTACTCCACTTCCTTCTGTTTTTTCTCGTCTGTGGGGTCAGTGGTGATGTTGTGCTTCATCTTGAGTCTTTCGATGGCTTTGTTATGTTTGACGGGCGCCGGCTCCGGAGCGGGCGCGACCTCACGAGTACAAACGTTACACATGATGAAATTCGTAAAGCGGTCTGATCGGGACACGGGTCGGTTTGAGACTGAGGCAGAGGCGAGCGTGAATATAAGTGTAGTAAATCATATCCCCACTCTGCGCTGTAAGCGGCGCCTGCGCAGATAGCGATACTGCGATACTGATTCTAAGGGCTGATATTTGTAAAAGGAAAATGGGATGAAAATTTTCAATGAGATTTTATTGTTTTGTATTTTTCATAGATAAGTTATTTCCTTTTTTTATTGGAACCATAAACAAGTCTAAAATGAACATTATAATTATAAAGCTTTAATAGTATTCAATTTCCGTTATGATAAACTCAACATTGATAAGTTACATTTAATATGAGTTTATTAAAAGAGTATCTTTACGTAACCAAAGTAAACACTTTTATCTTATTTTATTAGGTAAGTTTTAATTTATATTATTTTTAACAAATATTTATGTTTAAAAATGCGTATATATGTATATAAAGATAGATATATTATTTAAAATATTAGAAAATTGCGTGCGTAAAGAGTACACGTCAGAAGTGGAAATTCTTGGGAAAACTAAATGAAAAAAAATAATTAAAAAAAAAACATCACGCGGTGTTCCTAGGCGGTCACCGATCCAAGCACTGACCGCGCCCGACGTTGCCGCATCACACTTTCTCTCAAATTTTACCCTCATGCGCCTAAAGAAGTTTCACTTAAAAAAATACTTTTATATAACAGTACTATTAGAATTTGCAATAGGTGGCGCAACATACGCGTCGCATGAACGGTGTTGAAACTTTTAACCCTTTTTAAACATGTCTTTTTATGGTGTACAGTAAATACATTGTTCTTTAACTTTTTGTTTGATACATTGTACTTATAAGGTAGGGCACAGTAAGAAGAAAATACTCTCCTCAAAATCTGGAGCGGCTCGACTGGAGAATCCAAATAATACTGCTCTCAAGAAGTGTTGTGTCCTTATGGAGATTAAGGTATTATAGTCAGAACCACCGACGATCTTCTTAAGATTGCCGGTGTAGGCTGGATGAGGATTGCGGAAAACCGGGATGTCTGGCGTAAACTTGGAGAGGCCTATGTCCAGCAGTGGACTGCAATAGGCTGAACTGATGACGATGATGAGTCAGAACTCCCGGGAGGTTCGGCGGTAAGGCCGACATCGCGCCTGTGATGCTTCTGGTGTTACAGGCGTCAATAGGCTACGGTGATCACTTAACATTAGATGTGTAACTAACCACTATAGTGGTATAAAAATACTACGTGAAATTGGCTAGTCGAAATATTGACAAGTGTTTTTTAACCGACTTCCAAAAAAGGAGGAGGTTCTCAATTCGACTGTTTTATTATTTATTTTTAATTTTTTATATGCTAGCTCAGAACTTTTTTACTGACTTTAGAGTAGACCGATTTCGAAGATTCTTTTTTAATCTAAAGATGGTGCTTATCATGTATTTAAATTTAATCGAGATCTGACAAGTACTTTTCGCGTTACGTCTAATAACGCGTATTTACTAGAATATTTTTTTCGTCTACCTACGTTGTATTACTCGTCGATGTAATTGAAGTCGGTTTTTAGGGTTCCATGCCCAAAGGGTAAAAATGGGACCCTATTACTAAGACTTCGCTGTCCGTCCGTCCGTCCGTCCGTCCGTCTGTCACCAGGCTGTATCTCAAGAACGGCGATGGCTAGACAGTTGAAATTTTCACAAATTATGTATTTCTGTTGCCGCTATAACAACAAATACTAAAAACAAAATAAAATAAATATTCAAGGGGGCGATAATTATTTTTGTTTTTTAATAGTCTCCAACGCCATCTATCATAAATTAGGAAAACTTCGTCGATAGACTAATAATAGTTTTCTAATAGCGGCATAGATGGCGTCACAAATAAATATTTTACAGAAAATTTACTATATTTAGTTTAGTCAATGGTACGGAACCCTTCGGCACTTGGCCGATTTTTGTCTATTTGCAAGCAAACACAATTGTTACTACAGTACAGTTACAGCAACGATCTGATACACATATTTTTTTTTAAGATTATCGTTTCTTTATTCGTTCGTCTCGTTCGTCATTGTGAATTGTCAAAATTCATGCTATTTTAGCAAGATACCCAGTTGGTACGAAGATTAAAAATGTTTTATATATCACAAACAAATGATAATGTAGATACATGATAATAATACTATATTTATATTTGTAAATAAACAATGACAATATATACTTAACTTATTTACTTTATTTATTGCAGTTTATTGCACAATAAAGCAACCTTATATTGAACAAAAGGCAGACTTAATCCCAATAGCCTTATCTATCAGTCAAATATAAGAGGCATATGAAAAAGTTTAGCTATAATTATACTAGGAAAGTAAAGAAAACTGGAATCATTACATTATTAAAAGAAAGAGCTCTTAGGAGTTTTGAGTTTTTGGATAGTTGGCAAGAGGACGCAAACGTCATACATACCTTGACATTTATTTCTTTTCGGGACGAGTCACTATTAAGCTTAGCTACAGTATTGTTAAGACAGTCAATACTAGTATTTCTATAAGCCTGAAAATTACCGGCGTAAAGGTGGTCCTATTAGGAAAATTCAGAAGTGATAGGATTGTTGAACAATAACAATAATAGTGGGGAGAGAATGCCGCCTTAAAGTACGCCCGCAGTGACGTAGCACCAATCAGATCGTGTGAAATCCAGTACGTGTGACTTTCTTGCATTCTTGAAGCTAGGTCGGCAAACAAGCGTACGGCTCACCTGATGGTAAGACCGTAGCCTATAGACGCCTGCAACACCAGAAGCATCGCAAGCGCGTTGCCGACCCTATCCCCAACCCCCCCCCAGGAGCTCTGGTCACCTTACTCACCAACAGGAACACAATACTGCTTGAAAACAGTATTATTTAGCTGTGGTCTTCTGTAAGGTCGAGTACTACCCCAGACGGGCTGCTCCATATTTTGAGCAGGTTTCCTGCTGTGTGACAAACATTATTTGTATCTGCCATACCACTACAGATGTTTGCCATGGTCTGGGTGTTTGATCAGTCCAGCACGTTAAGCCGTTGGTCCCGGTTGCTATCATGTACAGTTGATAACGATCGATACTCATAGTAGGGAATATATCCGCCAACCCGCATTGGAGCAGCGAGCATCCTTCTCCTACATGGGGAAAGAGGCCTATGCCCAGCAGTGGGATATTACAGGCTGAAGCGAACGCGATGTTAGTGATGTTTATTTGTAAAATATATATGTCAAGCTGTAAAAAGTTACAGCTTATATTTTATACTTCTTGTGTAGAGCTGTGTGGTTACGGCACTAAAGAATGTAGCCACCCCCTCTCTTCCCGTGGGTGTCGTAAGAGGCGACTAAGGGATAACACAGTTCTACTACCACCTTGGAACTTAAAAAGCCGACGGATGGCGGGATAACCATCCATGCTGGCTTTGAAATACACAGGCCAAAGACGGGCAGCAGCGTCTTCGGTGCGACAAAGCCAGCCCTGCGGTCACCAACCCGCCTGCCCAGCGTGGTGACTATGGGCAAAACACATGAGTTCGCGTCATAATGTCGGGCGCGAACTTGTGGAGGCCTATGTCAAACAGTGGACTGTAAAAGGCTGAAGTAGTAGTAGTAGTAGTAGTAGTGTAGGGGAAACTTTTGTGGTAAAAGTTTTCTTAAAAGTTATTTTGATTTTTTGGAAGGTCTTCTATAATAATCGATAATGGAGTGACAACTGAGATATTTTTCGTTTTGTCTATCTATTTCTATATTGACCGAGCATCACGCCGAAACCACTGAATAGATTAGAACGAAACGTGGCGTAATTTGAGTCTATAGTATGATCTACAATACTGTACCTACATACACTTTATTGTACACCAAAACAGAAATAATACATATCAGATTATCATAAGGTACAAAGGGCGGCCTTATCGCTGAAAAGCGATCTCTTCCGGCAGAGGAGATGGTATTGTGTCGGTGTATGTGTACAAATTGTGACATAAACGTGTAAATATATTTACTTAAACACATATAGACTTTTAATAAAAAATATAATTATACATCTCGTGTAAATGTATACGTCTCGTGAACAAGACATTCGCAGTTAATGTCGAAATATTAAGCTCCGCAAAGCGAAAATAATAAACATGGTAAATATCCCGTTTTCGAATAATTTTCGTAAAAGAAGTAACCATGTTAATCTAAAATCTTGTATACATCTATTCATTTTTTAAGGATTACTACATAAGAATAGATGATACAGTATAAGAGTTGATCACGGATATAGCTTTAACTTGGACACAGCAGAATACTTTTATCCCAAAATGTATCAGGGTTGGACATGAAAAGAGTAACGGAACCAACGACAGCTTGACCTTAATAAAACTGCCTAGCAGTGGATATAGCCTGTTACAATATGTAGCTTTTGTAAATATAGAACTGCTGCGTGAAGCTCATTAGTACGAAAATTATTGATAATAAGTTTGTAAAAATTTTATGCGTGTGTTAAATGGTTTATTTATTATCTTGACACAGTTATTAGCCTGAGTAAGGAACGTTACGCGTCATCTTGACGTCTCGTAATTGAGAACATCAGTATTAAATTGAAACATTTGTAATATATGTATTGTACGAAATACGAAGTTTTGAGTTCACTAATGTTTGAAAAATATTTATGTTTACGAAAACTGAGAAATATATTAATTATATACGTACTGCGGAGATATAATTCTACGATAAGGAGTTTAAACGATCATAACCATTGAAAGATATCAAACGATTTTACATGTATGAAAATATTCTTACATGTAAATTATCGGACTATTTTGATGAAACTAAAATAGCCCAAGATGGCCACACAAGTCAACGACCAATCCGGTGATGTCAACCTTAGCATGTTATCTTAATCTTAATAATAATCAATAAAAATACGGAAACATAGCATTACAGTTAAAATCTTATCGTTTAAATAACACTCGAGGATAGGAAACGTTTAAAGTCACTGATACAATTATTACAAATCTAAGGACCTTGTGTGATAAAATCGAGCTTTTAGCCACAGAAACATGCCAAGATCAATTTAGGTACATACATACATACATAAATACGCATATACAGACATTCCAGACATACACGCCAACACATACGCTTCATAAACATAAACCAGGGAGGTCGGTTAAAAAGAGGGTCATAATTTGATGAAAGTGCATACAAATGCTTGTAACTTTTATTGATCGATATTATCTTTAATACAGTTTACGTTGTGAGAACAAATTTGTATCCAAATTTATCGCAATAAAACAGAAATGTTATGATGAGAAAAAAAATCCAACAAACCCATTTGATTCTTTACATAATATTTGTTGTATATATTAATTGTTCAATAAATATTTTTAATGTATCCTTATCCTTACGAGCTTAAATAAAAACGTTATTCTTGATGAGAAACAAAAACGGCAAGAAAAGGAAATACCACTAATATTGGAAGATTAAAGATTAATTAAAAAAACGAGGAAAATATTTAAGTTTTATACAACAAAATCCGTTTCCAATTTTTGAAGTGAAACTTCTTTTGAATCGTTGTGATTTCAAACCGGATGCAACGGCAAAAATACAGGGAAGGACGAGCCGCGCTGCAAGCCGCTAATTTTAAATTAGTTTGCCATAGAAGTTTCACTTCTATCGTGTGTGAAATGCGCACACACCTTTTTTTTGTAATACATCTTACAAATTTTTGTTATATAGGATTTTTAACAAGAACAAATGTTCTGATATATGTGATATCTGATAATGTACGAAAATGTGTAATGTGAATGTTCTTTTACCAAAGTTTTTAATCACTTTTTGATCAAATGGTACATCTATTTCGTTAGGTAATCACTTCACGAATTTCAATCACTTCACGAATGGACATCTGTAACCGTAGCTGTGGTATTCATAAATATTTCCTAACTAAAAGAAAAAAAATCAGCTGGTTATTAATAATAATTTTTGATGACTTTACGAGGTCATCAACTTGATGACCTCGTAAGGTCATCAAAAATTGATTTTTTTTCTGATTTTTTTTTTGTTTTAATTAGTTAATATTTATATAATTTGATGGTAATAATTATTGCCCTACAAATTGCGTGGTATGTTATCCCGGTCCTACGCTCACTGCTGCTCTATCTCCTGCTAACTCTATTATCTACCACAATCGAGAGTTTTCGAAGAGGAACTTTTTGTTCGTCTCATCAAAATGAAGCTACTCCCGGAAAATTAGCTTGTTACTAATCAGGTGAAAAATATGTACTAGGGATCCCTACCTATAAGCTAAGCAATTCGTGAAACAGGCCCTTAGATAAGAATGGAATTATTTGGCTCAATAGTGGACATATGTGCTGTTATTGTGTCTGCCATCAGTTTTCTGTAAGAATATATAATTTACTAATTAAAAATAAGTAAAATTAGAAGCTATTTTACGTTATTTATAAAATTTATTTTGGTTTCTACTACTAGAACGGTCGCTAATATTTGCATTTCTTAAATATTTGGTATGTCAATTGACATCGATATTTAATGTAAGAATTTCCGCGCTAATGACGCCGGCTCTATCGTTCATCACATCAACAGTTATGTCAACAATGTAATGACGTCATGAGGAAGTTCTACGTATGAGTTTTAAAGTGTGTTCATGCTCATTGCAAGGAGGATTTACTCTCAAATAAAGAAGCACAAGATTGCGGTCAAATTGTTCCGAGAAGCTGATTTCGTAAGAAAATATTGTTTCGTCTCTTCTATCCATCAAAACAGGTAAATATATTGGGTAAGGGGCCGTCCATTAAACACGTCAGGCTGTAAAGGGGGGAGAGGGGAGGGGTTTGGAAAAATCACGAAATATCACAAAAGGGACCAAAATCGCACTGGTCTAGTGGTGCGAGTAAAACACCGACGGTTTGCGGGTTCGATTCTCGCTCGGGATGGATGTTTGTATTTGTACAAATATTTCTGTCCAATTTGGATATCTGTCCTTTTAGGGCTCCCCATCGTACATCGGAGGGCACGTTGAGCCGTCGGTTCGGCACGGGTTGTTATCGTGGGTGCCTGATAGCGATCGTTACTCATAGCAGGTATATCATATCATACCCTACCTACACTAGGGACTTTACTTATTGTAATATTTAATAAAGCCGAGGATAAAGTAGATAGGTAATGTCTACCGAGACATTAGTAATTTAATATTTTGACTAAGTTAAGGTTGCTTATAACACTGGGCCCATTACGCAAGTTTGTAATACCTAATGTTAAGATATAAATTCTTATTTTTTATTTTATTGTTTAATTGTTTGCTGCCTTAACTTTCTATTGCATTGTTTAGTTTTTTTTTTTTTTTTTGTAAATGATTTATTTATTTTTTATTTTGACTTTCGTTAAGTGTGTACAATACCACCTTATGACGAAATAAATATTTTTGATTTTGATTTTGATATATCATAGTAGCATCTCCACCATCCTACAGTGGAGCAGCGTGTGGCTTAAGCTCCAATCCTTCAACAACATGGAGAAAGTGACCTATGTCCAGCAATAGGATGTTACAGGCTAAATGACTCAATGATATCATTAGAGTGTACGAAAGTGTTTGAAGTGGATAGGGTAGGGACTACATGGATATTTGAAATCAAATAACATATGAAACTACCAAGTTTTCCAAGACAAGTGTAATGAATTTTTTGTCATAAGTCATAACTTATTGTTTCTTTGGCCTAGGCCTCTTTCTCCGTGAAGGAGAAGCGTTGGAGTCTTATTTCTTCGCTTGTTGTATGATGCATTTCAGTATATTTTAAATTATTAATCTGTTTTCAAATGAAATAGGTAAAAGCCTGAGTATATGGGATAGATTGACCCGCGATCATCTAGAAAGAATATTCGATCGCAAAAATGCAGACGTCGCAGCTGACTCTTACCATCTCAAAGAGCCAAAGAGCCCAGCAGTGGGATGTTACAGGCTGGACCGTATCGTTATCTTGTGATCTCTATACTATATATATCTCTATATATATGTAAAAATGAATCGCTGAATGTGTTGCTAAGCGCAGATCTCGAGATCTACTGAACCGATTTCGCTAATTCTTTTTTTATAATATTCCTTGAAGTACGAGGATGGTTCTTACGGAGAGAAAAATTTATAAAATTACCTGAAAAAGTCTAAAAACAACTATTTTCTATATTCCCATACAAAAGATTCGTAATAATACTTAAAAGTCAATTTAAACTTTAATACCATACTATAAAGTTTAAGTGTTAGAGGAGGGGTTCCGGGAAGGATAAGTATTAAAAAAATTAATAAAAAAATTTGAATCGACTGTAAGGCGGTACGAAGTTCGCCGGGTCAGCTAGTAAATAAATAAAAATGAATCGCTTATTGTGTTGCTTACTTCAAAAATTTGAAATCGGCTGGACCTCGGTTCTAGTCTTTACTAAAGTTATGTGATGCTTGGTTTTTATTGAATGAGTATCTGTGAAAAACACCTCCTTCTTTATTCGGTCTATCACCTATAGAAAACAAACTCGCTTTCTAATTGATTATTTGAATATTGTTTTTAAAAACCATAAATGAATGTAATTTATGACATAATTAAAATGTAGAGCAACGATAAAGTAAACAAATAAATGCATAAAGATAAGAGGACTAGTTTTACATATTTTTTTGTTTTTATTTTTTTTTTAATAAAAAGTAGTAGTTATCAGTTCATATAAAAGAGGTTATATTTTTAAATAGTTGTAACAGAGACAGAACTTTTGGAATATTGTATAATATCACGATCAAGAGTCTAACAGCCAGTTTCAATACTCTATCTATCTCTGAATTTGCTTATTAGAGATAGAATTTTGACGTAAGCTGTATACAAACTGTGTCAAAAACCTATCGATAGTAAGCAAAACCAGAGATAGATAGATTATTGAAACTGATCATAAAATAACAACCGAGAAGGACAGCTTTATATAAGCTTTCAGCTTACATATCTAGACCAAAAACAATTGAACAAATATAAACATTTGCTTCAAGTGTGAATCGAAACCACGAACGTCGGCATTTAGGCGTTTAGATTACACACTTGTATAAAATTTAAGAATTTATAAAATAAAAGCAAAAACAGACAATTTATTCTGATATTTAAAATATTGATTGTTCGAAATAGTTTTATTATTTCCTTTATAAAATGACGACAATTATTGTTTACAATCAAATAAATCTTCTAGCGTCATTATTTAACAGATAGTTTACATTAGTTGTTTTCATATGAATAGTTAAAATCGGTACGTACCCGTTTCTGAACGAACAGCGTTTCTACCTAAATGATGACCATACCATGCCAATTACTCACTCACTTATTTTTGTTCTCCTTCCGCAACAACCTTCTCCCAATGTTTTACGTAATAAGATCCATAAACGAATTACTCTAGCTATTTACTGGTAGTTTTACACACGTATTTTTGGTATTTTTATTGACATTCTTTGCATGTTTGCTTAAAATTTCCATCTTGGCTAAAGTTTACCATTTGTCTCTGCTACGCATGTACATAACAATTTGTTGGTTTACTTTCTATTTCAAGTCGGAATAATTCTGGAATTAAAGTGTTCAAATGAATTAGCAAATTTTTAAGTTGCCGCAGTAGGTGGTAGTAGTAAATATTACAGCATACCTTATAATTTTGCTACAAACAAGATAAATTAATATTTATACTCATAAATAATATTTACTAAGGATGAATCCAAATAATGTACAGATTCGTGACCAGGCAATAGTTACTTCACAAGCGTTACACTTAAACACTGCATGTAGTATAATTAAAGTCACGGTGATAACTATAATATACCTACTCGTATAATATTTTCCAATGAAACTATCAGACGCATGCGGCACAAGCTTATACCAGCTGTATCAATTGTACAGGTCTTCGCATCAAGTCTCATCAACACCTTCATTGAATCAGGTGTTTCATAGATTTTTTAAACTAGCTGTGACCAACGGTTTCATACTCGTTAATTTGAGGAAAAAAATACGCTACAAAAAACTTCACTTCGAAATAGTAGTTCCTGAGATTAGCACGCTTAAACAACAAACTAACTTTTCAGCTTTATAATATTAGTATAGACAAAAATTAAAATGCGGTATTGGTACTCGTAGGTATAGCAGCTCTCGAAGCAATCTAATGTTTCACTAACAGTATCAGAATCGAGCCTTCACAGGATATTATTTTCACCATATGGTGTAATAATATTTTAAGCATTTGTGGACCTCACGCCAAGGATTTTATCTCATGAATGTGAGGCGTATAACTAAACAGTTATCTTAAATACATATTGTCGATGTGAGTCAAAAATTGTTTTAGATTATTGTAAATGTCTGCTTTAGCTAATTATGTCCAAAAAATCACTAAGAACCTTTGAGTTATACTTATAACTAGTCGACCCGTACCCACTTCGTTGGGCGTTAATTATTTTTGTGATGCAAATACCTATACTCGTATATTCGTATATTAAAGTTTTCATCTCGCTCGCATTTTTCCGACTTGATTTACATATACTATTATTTTTTTTATTAATTTTTTGTTCAATAACAATAAAATATAGCCTATATCACTCCTGAATAGTGTAGCTTTCTGTTAGTGAAATAATTTTTATGATTGGATCAGTATTTGCGAAGATTACCCCCTACAAACAAAGTTAAAAAATTTACCTCTTTATAATATTAGTATAGATTAGTAGGTAACGTTATTTCCATTTAAATGTCCACATGACCCAAGTCACGAATACAAAATCTAGCTCAGAATGAACCCAATTTTTTATTCTAGCTAATCTTAACTGAACGCAGTTAGTTTTAAATGCAACACTATAAATAAAATTCTCTGAAATCAACTGGGGCAAGGTTAAAGTACCTATTTTGTCGCGGATTATTTTCCTGTTTTGATTCGCGATTAAAAGGAACGTTACTTCCTAATGGGCAGATAACTCATATCTGGAGTTAGAAAAACCTTGATAAGAGTCCTTGATAGGGTATGTGACTTCCGCGTATTTTTCTTACTGTATTGTTAACACAAGACCAACTGTTACAGAATTACTTTTAAAATTCTAAATAATACCGTTTTCAAGCAGTGTTGTGTTCCTGTTGGTGAGTAAGGTGACTAGAGCTCCTGGGGGGGATTGGGGAAAGGGTCGGCAACGCGTTTGCGATGCTTCTGATGTTGCAGACGTCTATAAGCTACGGTAATCGCTTACCATCAGGTGAGCCGTACGCTTGTTTGCCGACCTAGTTGTATTAAAAAAAATCTTCTTATACTACCGAGAATGAGATGAATTACAAAAAATAAATGTAGCACTTGAAGACTCACCATTGACAACCTGTAAATAAACCTGCAACCGTCTGGTATTGTATTCATGTGAAAGACGAAAAGACATGCAAGAAAAAAGTTTAAACTAGTTCGAAACTCGTGCGCTCGCGAATCGCGACACAGAATGTGTTAGAAAAAAGAGAGAGAACGAGAGAGAGAGTGAGAGAGAGAGAGAGAGAGAGAGAGAGAGAGAAGAAAGGCAAAGGACAATGCCTATTTGTGCCCGGTACGTGCTTTAACTAGTTTAGACAATTCATATATTTAAGTATCGTTTATTAATTGAAACTAGATTTTTAATAATATTCTAAAAGTGATCAAAGCCGTGGTTTATAATTTAATTTTAAAAAATATTTTAGTTGTATTCCGCGTTTGTCATGTCAAAATAGTTTAAATATAAATAGCAAGTCGTCATAGCAACCACACAAACAAACGCTTTTTTTAAATTAAAATATAAACCACGGCTTTGATTACTTTTAGACTATTATTAAAAATCTAGTTTTAATTAATAAAGAAAACTTTAATATGTCAATTTTCTGGTCGTGTTGGGGTTTATAATTTAATTAAAAAAAGCGTTTATTTCTATAGTTGCGTTTCCGACTTGGTATTTATATTTAATATGTTTTGACAGCACAAACCCGGAATACAAATAAAATATCTTTTTTAATTAAAGTATAAACTACGGTTTTAATCACTTTTAGAATATTATTAAAAATCTATTTTCGATTAATAAAGGATACTTAAATATATGAATTGTCTGAACACGTACCCGGGCACGGCTTCATAGAAAATAGGCATTGTCCTTTCTTATATAGGTACTATATCTATTATCATAGACGGGAATATAATATCATAGATAGAATGAACTATCCCTATGATAGGATGATGATATTTAATCGTTATACTTATGAATTTGTATTTCAGCATAATCCTCAGGAAATTTTAGAAAATTTTCACGATTCAGCCTGTAATATCCCACCGTCGGGCATAGGCCTCTTCTCCATATAGGAGAATGATAAATATAGTAAATTTTAATCGACTATAAATAGTTTAATTGTATAATAACTGCACCATTTACCTCAAAAGGATGATGAACTCTTGACATTGAAATGTATCGGATGGAAAATCTTTTACTCGTTGCAGAATATATCAAATCATATTTGTTTCCTTGCAAAAAAAACGACTTAAATTACATCTACCAGTAATAAAATGTATGTCGAGGTTCAAGTAGTAGTGTAGATACGCATTATTAGAGATAACTCGAAAATATTTAAAATACTTCAAAATGTTGTCAATTCGACTGTATATTTTTATGTTACCTCAGAACTTTTGACAGTTTGGCAACATTTTGATGATTCTATATTATTAATTCAAATGTGGTGCTTGTCATGTGGTCGCATTTAAACTTGATTGAGATCTGACCGCTGGAGTCGAGTATTTATCGACTTACATAATAATGCGTATTTTACTTGATTATTTATTTTCTCATCCACCTACGTTGTATTATGTCTCATAACTTTTTACTGTGTGTACCGATTTGGATGATTTTTTTATTATTATTAGAAAGCCTATGCTGCTGCCGTGCTTATTACACGGCTTAATTTAATATGATTGATTTGATATCTGTTAAGTAATTTTTGAGTAGTCTTTGATAACGCGTATAATAAATTATAATTTTTTCGTCAACCTACGTTGTAAAACTGGTCGATATAATTGAAATCGTTTTTTTTTTCGTTTGCGAGCAATTATTTTACTTAAAGTCTGTTAAAAATTAAATCGAAAAAATCGGGATATATATAACACAGTAAGAACTAATTTCGGTGGAAATCTTAATCCGTTCACAATTTAAAATGTACTTGAGAAGGCCGTGTTGATTTTGTAATTCTTTACTAGACAGGACGTGTTTTTAACTTTTATTAATTATATATGTATGTAGTATATTATACTTAAGTTAATCTTTTTTGCAGATTGGCAGATATTTTTCTATCTATGAGTAACGATCGCTATCTGGTGTACCTATATGGTTATAACAGGGAGATTTAACTGCTCTCCGACTACACCAGAACGGTTCAAAAACATAAAGACAAACAAATTTATTTTGAGTATATCTAATATTGGTGTAATTGTTTAAAGGTAATTTATATTCACGAGGTCATAACAATTATGTAACGCAACAAGTGAGATTAAATTAGTAACATAACTTGAGAATAATCGTTTTTTGTGTATTTTATGCGATATGTTGGATTATTTTAAACCAATTTTAAAATGTGTTTTTATTAATTTATATAATACAAGGTTGGCCTAAAGAAAAATATGAGTCAACTTGTGCATAACAGGTTTTTTTTCCACCACCACATTTATCACATAAAATAGAGGATAAAAAAGTGTTCTTGAACGTTTTTTTTAAAGTTCATATTTTTTGTCATTGTATTGGCCATAGAGAAGTTTACATTAGGGATGTGATAATTAGAACTGCTAACTTTTGCACGCCTCATAAGCGAAGCGGATGAGGTTGTGCTCTACACTCACCTACTAACTAAAATTGTCTCTATTTATTTTCTTTCGCTCTTGTAGAACAATATTTACATATGAATGTAATGGAAAACACAAGTTTTAACTCATATAATATTTTTAAAGGACATTTTGCTTTTTAAATAAATAAATAAAAGTTGGGTTGTCTGGAAGAAATGGCTAAATAGCCATAAGTCCACCCATTGTACTTCACAGTCTGTAAATGTCTTTAAATGTGTTTAATGTTTAAAATGTAGTTCTGGTGTACAATAAAGTGTAAATAAATAAAATAAATAAATAAAAAGTTTAAAAAAATTATTCCGTGGACGTTTGGCTGTCAAATGTAGGTATATATGTATGAAAACTGGCGTGGTCACGATAACTGCCGAAAAACTTAACTATCACGTCCGTTTATTTTTTATACGCTTCAGTATGATTTAAAACTAGATCCTTTTGAAAATCACGGTCTAATTCAATGTAGTTTACTTATAACTAGCAATAAACTAAAATAAAAAATGAGATTATGAGCGTGCACTTTTGGACTTCCCAAATTTTTTATTTATTCATTCAATGGCCTTTAATGGCGTCAACAAAATATTACAAAAGCTTATGGTCTAAGATCCGGGATATAACAAAATATTCCCTCATCTGTTAATTAGATGAAACAATTTTTTATAGGCTGATTTCAATATTGTGAACTTATAAAAACAACCTCTGCCACCATAAGCCTGCTTCATCTAATTAACAGATGAGGGAAGATTTAGCTCTCGGATCTTAGACCATTACAAGAATACAAATGTCACGTTTAACAAAAGAACGGATAAAGATATGGTCTGTCTTAATAGCTAGTGATATCGTATTAATAGATTTTAAAAAGTAATTTGATTTCTTTTTTTTTCTTTCTTATTCTATATTATTATTGTTGGGTTTAAAGTTTTTCAGTAATCTGCATGGAGTATTGGAGTTACTTTATCTTGAGTTGTCGAATCGGCATGTTTGATGTATCTTCATATTTGATCACGAGCAAATAAAAAAAAAACTCCGACCATTCTTGTTTGGGAAGATACAAAGCCTTGTATCTTGTGATTTGAGTGTCCTTTTAAAGCCAGTACTATCTGGTTGTTTAGTTTATTAAGTTAATCTGTTTGTATTTACATGTATTGGGGTTATAATCAATCTTAAGATGGCTTTCTCTTTTTAAAGATGTTTAGTTCGCCATTTTTTTCTAACTGAAAGTAATTCATATACTACCTTTTTAGATTATAGAAATTTTTTATCATAATCGCTACCTAAATGGGTCTTTACCTGTCTTGTCTTAAAAAAACATATTAGGTGAGGTCCTATTCAGCATATCTTTCTGGATTCGACAAATACGCAAAGATAAGGATTTTAAAGTGGCTTTAAAGGACTAAACCTCATTTTGTCATATAGTTGTCAAAAGTGAGAGTTTTTTGAGAAAATTTGGTCATTATTGTCTCTAAATTTTAGATAACACGTTTTCCAAAACACTGCTTTCATAAGCAAATGGATTTATTTTCTTTCGTGAAATGTGGTTGGTAAGTTTTTATAGTTTATTTAGGTCGCATAACACTTACTATATTATCATCTATTGATAATTTTGATATAAACTAATGCCAACATAAAAATTCGTCGACGCAACTTTGAAACAAATTTATTACTACCTAACTTTCATAAAAAAAAACTTTTCAAATAAATTTTCAATTACATATTTCTAGGCATAAATGTTAAAGCTAAACGTGGTGCCACGAATTCATCAATTCATTCTTTTCACGAATTTCTACCCGATTAGTATGACTGATGGATTAGTTGCTAACTCAGATGGCAAACTAATTTGTAAAATGTTTGTAAAATAAAGATCTTTAACCTTATAATTTTTTTTATATCTCAATAAAAAAACTGCTTTTCATTTCAGTGTTTCATTGTCTTTCTTTTATTCCAAAATGAGTCTTAACATTAAGACAGAGAGTCTAGAATTCAATAATTTTACATTTCTCCCACGTTTAAAAAAAACAGTACAGAACTGTTTGAAGTTTATTTTAATTGTCGTCGCGACGTGAGCTCGTGACACTCATGTGACTGCCATGACGACTAGTATGTAATTCAATTTCAAGAATATTTGTAAATATCGCGGCGGTCAAGAATATTCTAAAAATACTTTTAGCACATGTAAGTGAGGCCGCACACCGCCGCCACACGCTACTCTCAACATACATTTACGGCGCCACAATTACTGCGATACAATTTAAGCGGCGACAAATGTGTCGTGTGTGCGCACATCGGAAGCACAATTGTAGCGTGGCACTAACAACAGAAGTCAGAATGTCGACATCGTCGTCTGACGGTGACGATTTTTTGATGAGGCGATTAATGAGAAAAAAAAGACGTTATTGGGTTCACCCTTTTAATCAAAATTGTAGGTTACGGAAATTGCGCAAGAATTACGATCCGAAGAAGAAAAGTTCATAGAATGAATATGAAAACACATACCAATTATTATTAAATTTAGTTCAATCAAATCAAATTGTTCAATAAATTATAAATTGTTCAATTAATTAGTTCAATAAATTTATTTAAACGGGATTTTTTTCAATCTCTGCAATAAATTCAACATAAAATTCAACATTCTTTCATTTTCGCGCGTTTTTATTCTATGTTCGCGCCACATAAAACGAACGTGTTCGATCTTGAATTCGTGTGGCGTGGCAGACATCTTGCCACAAACCGCACCTACTACATATGTGTCCTTGATGTGCGGGCTTACATACAAATATAGGGGGTCGATAAATGTGTCGCGTTTCAAATGGGGCGCTACAATTATCGTAATACAAATGTAGCTGTGGTGTGCGGCCTCACTAAGGGATTTAACGTCTTGTAGCACTTTTAAAGGACGCCGCGTTGGCGCAGCGGTCACAGCACTGGATTGCGATTGGCTGTTGCGCGGGCGGTTGCGGGTTCGATCCCCGCACACGACAACATTTGTATTGGCCATACAGATGTTTGCCGTGGTCTGGGTGTTTGACTGTTTGTGCAGTCCTTGTCTCCCCACCGTGCCTCGGAGAGCACCTTAAGCCGCCGGTCCCGGTTATTATCATGTACATGATACACACCTGATAGCGATCGTTACTCATAGTAGGGAATATATCCGCCAGCTCGCATTGGAGCAGGAAGTGGTGGATTAAGCTCCGATCCTTCTCCTACACGGGGAAGAGGCCTATGACCAACAGTGGGATATTATAGGCTGAATCGTGATCGTGAAAGGATAGCGTCTTATCCGGTATTCAAGTTAATACGGTATTTTCGGCAACGGTCACGCAGATACTTGGCACACGATTGCAATCCGGAAAGATTTGGAGATGTCACATAGTATTTATCGATTTTTTGTATTATTTATCGTTATTTTCACATCGATATATTTATTAATACTATTAAGACCTATATCTTTTCATTTTTAAAATAAATTGATCAATTGTGTTGTGTTGTTTTTTTTTGTG
This sequence comes from Melitaea athalia, assembly GCA_905220545.2. Taxonomy (NCBI): domain Eukaryota; kingdom Metazoa; phylum Arthropoda; class Insecta; order Lepidoptera; family Nymphalidae; genus Melitaea; species Melitaea athalia. The sequence continues at coordinate 2,663,608 of HG992178.1, read as the reverse complement.
TTAATTTACGCATTGTTTTCGCCAAAAGTGCACGACTAGATGTAATGCATCATATAATCGTTATCCTTGGAACCTTTTAATGTTTTTGAATTCGGTTTCTAACCTAGATCTGCTGTTACAAGGTAAGCTCAACGATTAGTATCACTAAACTACAGGCTGTGAATTTATTGAAAAATGAAATGGAAAAGAAAATAATATCCATGTATTCACCCTGTAGGATTCCACTGTTGGGCATAGGCCTCTTTCTCCATGTACATAGGAGAAGGATTTGAGCCTAATCCACCACGCTGCTCCACTGCGTGTTGGCGGATATGTTCCCTACTATGAGTAGCGATCGCTATCAGGTATTTATGATAACAACCGGGACCGACGACGGCTTCACGTGCCCTAGAAACCATCGGTGTTCTAGGCTTAGACTCGCACCACTACACAGAGCCGTTGTTAAGAAAATAATAATCAAAAATAAAAAATATTAAAAAAACAAGATTTTATTAATTTAAATGCGCTAAAAAGAATAATATAAACTTTTCCCATAAAACTTTTACTGTCATCATATAACGTCATTACACAATTTATAATATGATATAAAAGCTTGTCGCGAGATATAAGTAATCGTATTTATTTAGTTTTGAAAATTATAATGATTAAAATAAATTAGGTCAAGTTATTTAATTTTTTTGTTGTTCTACATAGGTAAATCTCGCCATCTATACTAATATAATAAAGCTGAAGAGTTTGTTTGTTTGTTTGTTTGTTTGAACGCGCTAATCTCAGGATCTACTGGACCGATTTGAAAAATTCTTTCAGTGTTAGATAGCCCATTTATCGAGGAAGGCTATAGGCTATATATAATCACGCCAAGACCAATAGGAGCGTAGCACTAATGAAGAATGTTTCAAAATCGGGTGGTCCTATTCCACGGGGACGAAGTCGCGCGCACAAGCTAGTACTTACATAAAAAGGTTTTGAAAATAATTACAGCAGCCCGACTGGGATAGTACCTCGACCTTACAGAAGACCACAGCTAAATAATACTGCTTTCAAGCAGTATTGTGTTCCTGTTGGTGAGTAAGGTGACCAGAGCTCCTGGGGGGATTGGGGATAGGGTCGGCAACACGCTTGCGACGCTTCTGATGTTGCAGGCATCTATAGGCTACGGTCTTACCATCAGGTGAGCCGTACGCTTGTTTGCCAACCTAGTTACATTAAAAAAAAAACATACAGAATGCAGTTATTTTTACTGTCTTTCATAGAGTGTGGACAAACAAGTAGCATTCAATTTATTCGCGTATACTACATACTATTATACCTCTGTACATATATATACGGGAATCCTGGGACCTAAGACCAGCTTGTAAATTTATTATATGATATAAATTGTAGCTTAAAATAAGTCTTTATTACTTTGAACTTTCGTCAATTAACACCGTACATTTAACATGTCAGTTATTATTAACGTTTCGGTCATTTGTTTCAATTTGTCTGAAGTTCTGAACGTAGACTTTGTCTAGGTCGATATTAAGAGTTACATGAGTAATTTAATGTTATACATAATATGTGCATAGCTCTGGTAATGATGGTTGTTGATGATAGATTTAGGATTGTTAGGCTTATAAGTTTTTTTTACATATAAATGTTAATTCTTTGTACTTGTTTCTATACTAGGTATCTTATTAAATAAACAAATCTAAACCATATTTTATTTAAAATACATTAACAATAATGTATCACGTTTTCATCAATACTAATATAATAAAGCTGAAGAGTTTGTTTGTTTGATTGTTTGTTTGTTTGTTTGAACGCGCTAATCTCAGGATCTACTGGTCCGATTTGAAAAATTCTTTCAGTGTTAGATAGCCCATTTATCAAGGAAGGTTATAAGCTATATATATCATCACGCTAAAACCAATAGGAGCGCTGCACCAATGAAGAATGTTTCAAAATCGGAGCTTTTTTCCTTTTAAGAGGTTCTGCCGCGGCGTAACGGTTAAGGTTAAGGTTCCAGTCGTGCGTCGGAGCTGACACACACACTTTTTTGTTTCTTTAATAATCTTCAAGTTATTTTAATATAAAATGGTAGGAAAGTCAATGTATGTCCGGGATAAACTCAAAAAGTACTGCTTGATTTACTTCAAATTTGGCACGAATATTATTAAGAAGTCGGGTCAATATATAGGCTACATAATATTATCACGCTATCACCTACGGGAACGAGCAGTGAACCTTTATTCGACGCATATTTGAATGTTGTTGTTATTATGTAGTGTTCACGCAGACGACGCGACGTCGCGGGCAGCAGCTAGTTATAAATAAACAAATTATTTAAATAAAAAAGGTGTGTGTGCGATTCACACACGATAGAAGTGAAACTTCTTTGGCAAACTAATTAAAAAAAAAACTAATTTGAAATTAGCGGCGTGCAGCGCGGCTGGCCATCCCCTGTCGTTTTGTCAGTTGCATCCGGTTTGAAATCACAACGATTCTAAAGAAGTTTCACTTCAATAAATAATTATTTGGTGGCATTGAGACAGAACTGTTAAAACAAATAAATTAAAAACTATTAAACACAAAAACCCGCGGCGAACTCCGTTTCGCCACCAGATGGCTTCATGGATGGCTGTAAAAAAAGATTTTCCCGCTTTTCTGTTGAAATTTTTCCTGAATTTTCTTTGCTATAAACCTCACGGAGCCCAAGACCTTTCCAACGAATGCAAAACCGTGGAAATCGGTTCGTGCGTTCTGGAGTTATAGCGTCTGGAAGGAAAACCCGACTTATTTTTATATAGTAGATAAATGTATAAAATAAAGAATAATATTTAGTTAAGTAGGTACGTTAGCGAAAATATTAGGTATATGAATGCTTGTTATACCAAGAGCAAATCACTTGAGAAATACTTCGAGCCGCTTAATGTCTTAATTGACTTTTAGGCTTTTGATTCATTTGGCACTATAGTAGTGTGTTTGTACCAGTTCTGGCTCACGAGCCAGAACTGGTACAAACGGTCGGTCCTCTGATCGAGTGATCCTAAAAAAAAAAAAAAAAAAAAAAAAAAAAAAAAAAAAAAAAAAAAAAAAAAAAAAAAAAAAAAAAAAAAAGGTTTTGGGGTCATCTAAATCGATTGCACGCATCCATTTTGTGCTAACTCTAACGATTCGCGACTTAGGTTTCTACATTTGCAAACTCCAGTACCCTTAATTACCTCTATTGTCCGCTTATCTATCGTTCCTCGAGCATCGTAGCTATTGTGCTCCATCAATTGTTTCTCGAAAAAGGTCGTTGCCGCTCTTATCTGTTTCTAATGATGCACCTTGCTTATCTGTGCTATTGTATTATATTATTATCATTCTTTGTTATTCTCAATGTATATATATATATATATATATAAAAATAAATAAAATTGGAGTGTCTGTTTGTAATATTAAAATAACCGTGTTTTACTAAACTCATATGTATGCATACTCAGTACATATACCAAAATATTTATTTATAATTTTTGTGTGTCTGTCACTGAACAGTAACTATTTTGTAAAGCTCCACGCGGATGAAGTCGCAGGCACAGCTAGTCATAAATAAAACTCATACTTTTTTTTGTTACAATTTTTATTTCCAAAATGTTATTGCTGATTATGTATAAAATAGGAGCGAAACATCTCATCCACTAAAATATCGTTGTACAATGTGTTCCCTGTAAAAATGCTCGTAAAACTGTGCATTGAACATCCCCGAAACTTATACAGCAAATACATTAAACAATATTCGCCACAAACTGAAGTCCACTCATTCTGAATCATATCAACATTCCAGTCCCATCTTTTACAATTCCTTTTTAAAAACTCTAGATGATATCGTGCAGGTGATCGTCCGTATGAATCAAAATATTGACCGATGCCATTCGTATCGATATGTAAAGCTATCCAATGTGAGCCTGGTTTATCATCTGTATCTAAATTGCATATTATATACGTTGGTACGTGGGTATACATGGGCAGTCTATTAGCAGCATAAACATTATTTTCTAGACTGGGGTGAATCTTTTTCAGATGTTGTTGTACATCTAGTGTATCCATGATATTACTGCTATTAGTAGATTATTACTGTACCAATCTATTCAATGGTTAACATAGGAATGATTAATTATATTGATTTCTAAATATTAAATCATATTCCTTAGTGATAATTTGTATGATTCATCAGCGTAGCGCGTCTCGTCGTGTCGTCAATACGAAACATACTTTCTAAATATTAAATCACATTCCTTAGTGATAATTTGTATGATTCATCAGTGTAGTGCGTCTCGTCAATACGAAAGAATGCGAGATAAGCTTGTTGACTCATAAAGTTACATCAGTTTCACTGTGGAAATACCTTAGATAAGATATATCCTATCGGTGCTTTATAAGGGCGAGCAGCTGCCATTATGGAATCAGTGTATAGTCGTTTGACCGCAGTGGATCTACCAATACTACGTTTGTATTACTTCAACGCTTCAATGGACCCGGACGTAAGTGTTTATTCTCTTGACAAACTTACTTTTCTTTCTGTTGTTTTCTTACGTGTGTGTGATTAAGTGTAAACAAATTGATATTAACATGATAACTGTGTTGTTGCAGAAATCATTCAACTTCAATGAAAATACCTATAAATATTACTACTCGCCACTCTCCCCTCAAGAAGAGAGTGATAACATCGTCATTAATAATGGTGAAAAAAGAAAATCGCAATCGATTGATCATTTTTTTGAAGCTCAATCAAAAATAAGAAAGAGGAAGCTGTTATCGTCAACCGTAGCACGAGCCGCTAGAGATGGTGTATCATACATTTCTACTAATTCCGACGACGGAGATCAAGCGACGCATCTCATAAAAATTGAAATATACGATATGAAGAAGCTATGCAAGATTCCAACTACTGATCATTGGAAACATGCTTCCACGAGGATTAAATATTATGTGAAGAATAATGAGGATAGCATCTACGACAACACAAACACCCTCGTATACAATATTACGAAGACAATAGCAGAAAGTGAAAAAGTTAAAAAATACTTTTTTAACAATGACAGTCATTAGCTGATCATTAGTGAATTCTGTTTACTTAAACATTCCTTAGTGATAATTTGTATGATTCATCAGTGTAGTGCGTCTCGTCAATACGAAAGAATGCGAGATAAGTGAAAAAGTTAAAAAATACTTTTTTAACAATGACAGTCATTAGCTGATCATTAGTGAATTCTGTTTACTTAAATTACTTCTTTGTACTCATTATATTCTTTTTCTAATCATTTGTAAATCTATAAATATTGAACATTATTCGAAATTGGGTATCAGTTGGTGAACCAACACTGAACAGTAACTTACTCGGCTACCTATTTTTCTCTTTACTATAAAGATGGAAAACTTCAGTGAAGTATGCACCAGTGCTTTCTTTTCCACACCCATGGAAGAGAATATGGAACTGTTCAATAGTGAATTGAATCAGGAGCTGTCTAAAGTTTGTGATGAAATGGAGAAAGGTGAACTGTACGATTCATCATATGATGCTGAGTTGTATAATCACTGTGCAATGGTTGAAACACAGTTTATGTAAGTAAAATAAATTACGATCATAATTTACACATTGTCTTATATCGTCTTTTTATAAATTTAAACATTTTTACAGTCAACCACTACAACTTGGAAAAGGTATGGAGCGAACGAGTAGCGAAGAACTTAAGATCATAAAAAAACCAACAATTGAAGGAGGAGCATCTACCTCTGCAGGGAACAGTGTCGGTAGCGACAATCAAGTGGAATGTCTAACGTGTCATATATTTATCAAAAAAAGGTATTTAGCTAATCATTTTAAAAGTAATGTTCACAAAAATAATCTTTTAAATTCCCATAATACTTTATCAAACGTTAATGTTATTGAATCTGCTTTTGGAAATAGAATTTTAACTTACAAAATCAAGAATAAAGTAGATCATTCGACACGAGTAAATTTTGAAACCCCTGAACTATTTTTAGATTCTATTAAGGATGATATTTTATTTTTAATACAAGAGTGTATTCATCAACACATAATTTTTAAAGTAAATTTCATATTGCATGCTGATTTTGTTCAACAAACTAAAGATATTCATGATACATTCGATTTTCAAACATTTAACTATATTATTTGTCAAGGAGATGACTTAAATATTTTTCTTTCATCTTTAAATGATACAATTACTAGTAAAATTAGTGCATTTGAAAAAAAAGATAGTGGATGGAGTCTAAAAAACATAAAATCTATAGACATGAATGTTAATAAATTCAACCCCCTACGCGGTACTTCATACTTAGATCTGCCCATTGATATCAAATTAAAAAAAGCTGTTATAAATGTAAAAAACAAAGATTATTTTTGTTTTAAATGGGCGTTACTCTCAGCGTTATATCCAGTAAACAAAAGCGGATCGAGTATCATCGTACGTTAAACATGTAAATAAGCTTAAATTTGATGGTATTTCCTTTCCAGTTAAAATTTCTGACATAGCAAAAGTAGAGAAATTAAATGATATTAGTATTAACGTTTTTGGATTAGAATATATTAAAGAAAAACGGTGTAATTCTATCGTAGGCCCATTATTTTTAACAAAGTGTCGTAAAGCTAGACATATAAATTTATTATTTCTTTCTAAGGATATGAAAAATCATTATTGTTACATAAAAAATTTATCGCGGTTAGTCAGTAAACAAATTTCAAAAGATGGTCACATCATGTACATTTGTGAAGCATGTCTACTTCATTTTCCATCTCGGGAAAGGTTAAATAACCATGAACAATACGATTGTGCACACATTTGTACAGAATTACCAAACAGTGAAACTTTAAAAAAGAATTGGTTTGGTCAACCTATTTCAAATGATAAAATTAAATTTGATAGTTATGAAAAGAAGTTAAATATACCATTCGTGATTTATGCTGATTTTGAAGCATTTTTAAAACCAATAGAATCATGTTCTAACGATCCATCCAAACCTTTCACGCATAATATTCAGAAACATGAAGTGCATAGTTTTGGTTATTATATAAAATGTTCATTTGATAATAAATTATCAAAATATGTAACATATTGCGGACCCAACTGTGCACAAGTGTTTATGGAAAGTTTATCTAACAATTTAAAAGAAATAAATAGACTTCAAAAATGTTCAGTTCCGCTTACAAATCAAGACAAAAGTCATATTTCAAATGCAACCATTTGTCATATTTGTGAAACAGAGTTAACAGAACTTTTTTATGATTTTGATTATTACACTGGTAGTTTTATAGGTGTTGCTCATGAATCATGTATCTCGAAGTTCAAAACACCACGTCATATACCAATATTTTTACACAACCTTAGTCACTATGATGCTCATTTTATTGTTCATGCATTAAACTTTTGTGATGGTGAAGTCGAAGTTATCCCTCAAAATAAAGAAAAATATATATCCTTTTCCAAAAAAATAAAAATAAATAACCATGAAATTATATTGAGATTCGTAGATTCATTTAAGTTTTTACCATGTAAATTAGAAGAATTAGCCAAAAATCTCAGTAATGATCAATTTCAAGAATTACGTAGAAGTTTTCCAAGTGATGAAGATTTCATTCGTTTAAAACGGAAAGGGGTTTATCCATATGAATTTATGACTAATTATGATAGTTTAAACCTAACGTCGCTCCCTGAACAAAAAAATTTTTATAGCTCACTCACAGATTCACATATTTCAAATGATGATTACAATCATGCTAAAGATGTTTGGGAACACTTTGGTTGTTGTAATATGTTAGATTATTCAAACTTGTATTTAAAAACAGACGTTTTACTTTTATCCGATGTATTTGAAAACTTTAGAATGCTATGCATTAATACTTATGATTTAGACCCTACCCATTATTACACAGCCCCAGGATTAAGTTGGGATGCAATGCTCAAATATACAAAAATAGAATTAGAACTTTTAACAGATTATGAGAAAATTGCATTTATTAGATCAGGTATCAGGGGTGGTGTATCTCAATGTAGTAATCGTTATGCTAGAGCTAATAACAAATACATGGAGGATTATGATGCAGGGAAACCAAATTCGTATATCACATATTTTGACGCTAACAATTTGTATGGTTGGGCTATGTCTCAATATCTTCCTACTGGTGGATTTGAATGGGTAAATCCGAAAACAGATTTTAATGTGTCTGAGACATCGGACTTCGGTTTCATTTTAGAAGTTGATTTGGAATATCCAGATGAGCTTCATGATTTACATTCGGACTTTCCTTTATGCCCAGAAAACATTTGTGTAGGCAATACTAATGAGAATAAACTAGTGCCAAATTTAAATAATAAAGTTAAATATGTAATTCATTACAGAAATTTAAAGCAGTGCATAGAAATGGGGGTTAAATTAACTAAAATTCATAGAGTATTAGAATTTAAACAGTCTCCCTGGTTGAAAATGTACATAGATCTAAATACAAAATTCAGAACGTTAGCAAAATCAGATTTTGAAAAAGATTTTTATAAGTTAATGAATAATTCAATCTTCGGTAAGACTATGGAGAATATTGAAAAAAGAGTTAACGTAAAATTAGTTACACACTGGGAGAACCAGGGTAAAGCTTTAGGTGCTCAAGATCTAATCGCTAAACCACAATTTCATAGTGTTTCAATATTTTCGGAAGACCTTGTTGCAGTTCAGTTGCGAAAGACTAAGTTAATATATAACAAACCAATTTATTTAGGGTTTTGTATTTTAGATATTTCAAAAACATTAATGTATGATTTTCATTATAACTATATGATTAAAAAGTTTAGTCATATCAAATTATTGTATACAGATACGGATAGTTTAATATATCATATATTTACAGATGATTTTTACATTGATATAAAGCCTGACCTTTCCTCATACTTTGATACCTCAGATTATGATACAAATAATATTTTTGATTATCCAAAATTAAATAAAAAGAAGTTAGGTTTTTTCAAAGATGAAAATAATGGTAAAATCATGAAAGAATTTGTGGGTTTAAGATCTAAAATGTACGCTTTTAACTTAGAGAATAAGACTATAGCCAAGGCAAAAGGAGTAAATAAATGTATCACTAAAAAGATGACAATGAATAGTTATAAGTCTTCTCTATTTAATAAAAAAGTGCAATATTATAGTATGCTTAGATTTAAATCAATTAAACACACAATTTTTACACAAAAATTAAATAAGATTGGTTTATCGTATAATGACACAAAGAGGCATATTTTAGATAACAATATTGAAACATTAGCTTGGGGTCATTATAAATTGTGCTAAATGTTAATAGTTTTTACTTTTATGTCTGTGTGTGTAAATAAAATTTGTACTGATCATAAAATTATGTAGTTTGTACTGATTGTAAATAATGTGACATAGAGTTTATTACATATTTAATAATTGTTTGATTGTATATAACTTAAGATAATTGTTTAAAATTCTCATGTACTAATTGTGTTAGAAATAATATACAAATCATTCTGTTTTATATATATTAATTGTTTAAACCAAAACTTTCATTTTTTATTTCACCCCCTAGAACCTTAGACGTGTGTAATGTTTCACTTTATCCATCCGTTTACTGCTATTGTAGCAGGACCAAGTGGATGTGGGAAGTCAAATTTTGTAACAAATTTCATAAAATCAGTTACAGAAATATGTAATTGTGATTTTAATCAGATCACATGGTGCTTTGATGAAATGCAACCTTTATATAATTTACCAAATGTTAACTATCATCAAGGAATTCCAAATCTTAATATGTTTGATGGTGAAAACCCACATCTTGTTATTATTGATGATCTGATGAGAGAGTCTGATGGAAGAATTGTGGATATATTTACAAAAGGTAGTCATCACAGGAATCTTAGTGTATTTTATTTAACACAAAATTTATTTCATCAGGGTAAAGGTCAAAGAGATATTTCTTTAAACTCAAGTTATATAATATATTTTAAAAATCCTAGAGATAAAACTCAAATAAGATATTTAGCACGACAAGTGTCACCGGATAACCCAAAGTTCATTGAAGATGCCTACAGGGATGCAACTCTAGAAGCACATGGATATTTAATGGTAGATTTAAAACAGAATACCAATGATTTTTGTCGTATCAAGTCAAATGTCTTCCCATTTAATGGTTTCTGTACAGTCTACGTCCCCACAAAAGAGTTTAAATACACCAAGAATCAAACAATTCAAATCATTTCTAAATGATGCATCGTCGAGTCACAACGCATAAGCATTTGCTAAACGCTTTGCATACGCTTAAACCAAAATATCAAAGAGCATTACTTAAAACGTGTGACGAAGAAGAAATAAATTGTATTTGTGAATGTATTCATAACGTTTTACAAGGAAAGGTACCTCTTAAAGATCAAGATAAACAAAAATTGAATAAACATAAAAATATACTCCGTAAATTGGTGCGTAAGTGTAAACATAAAATAAGAAAAAACATAATTATACAAAAAGGAGGAGCTTTCTTACCAGTAATATTAGGTGCAATATTGAGTGGATTAGTAAGTGGACTAGTCAGTTAACATGGAAAATGCAAAGAAAATGATACTAATTGAACCTGGATTGATTGAAAAATTAAAACAAGAAAATAAGGTTAATAGTAATTTGTCTCGATTAGATATGGAAATGCAAAATATTATGAATAGTAAGATAGAAGACCGAAAGAAGTGGATGTTATATTTACAAACACTACAAAGATATCTTCACTTTGCCGAAGAGGATCGTCAACCACTCAGATTACCAATTTATTCTGATACATCTAATGAAGATTCAAATGAGTCTAAAATTGGATTTAAAAATAAAGATAGAGATTTAAAAAGTTCAGTTGATGCTGAATCTTTGTTGGAAGAGAATCGTTCCATTAAAAGTAAAGAAAATGATACAAAACCACTTTATACAACAGCTCAAATACTCAGTTTAATACCAAAAACTTATAATAAAAAAGGTGAGTTATTATTAAACTTAGTTGAAACAAGTAAAAGTAAAATAAATTGGGATAATGAAGGCACAGTCATAATTGATAATGAAAAAATTCCTGGAAGTAATATTGTTGATTTAATAAATGATTCACTAAGACCCTTAAAAAGAAGTGATCCGATAGGGTGGGATAGATTTGCTAAAGCATTAAAAGATATTAAAGTACCACTTACTTATATTGGAAATCCAAAGAGATGTGAGTTTATTAACCGGCTTCAAGTAAAAGATCTAAACAAATCCTCTGAGACTGAAGTTCAAGAGTTTTCTACACCAAGAAGTGGAGATAAAAAATCTGAAACTAAAATAGAGTTTTCTACACCGGGAAGTCGAGATAAAAAATCTATATCTAAAATACGTAAAAAGTTTGATTGGGAAAAATGGACCCCGTACTAGAAGAAATTAACAGGATTTATTATGATCCATCTAACCCCGCTGGTTTTGGTAGTATTGATAAATTATCGAAAGCCATGAATGGTAAAATGGATAAAAAGCAAGTAAAGGAATGGTTACAATCACAAGAAACATACACATTACATAAACCCATTCAAAAAAAATTCCCACGTAATAGGTACATTCTATCAAATATTAATGAATTGTGGCAAGCTGATTTAAGTGATATGCGAACTTATTCTCAATATAATGATGGTTTCAACTATATACTTTGTGTTATTGATGTATTTAGTAAATATGCTTTTGCAAGATCAATGAAAAAGAAAAACTCAGAAACTATTAAAGAATGTTTTGAAAGTATATTTACTGAAAGTAATTTAACACCTACTCACATACAATCTGATAAAGGTACAGAATTTGTTTCAAAAGATGTACAAAAATACTTTAAATCCAAAAAGATTAATTACTATACCACTAACAATCCTGATATTAAGGCCAGTATTGTTGAACGATTTCAAAGAACTCTAAAAATGAAAATGTGGCGTTATTTCACTCATAATAATACTTATAGATATATAGATGTTTTACAAGATTTAATATATTCTTATAATCACAGCTTTCACTCTAGTATTAAGATGTGTCCATGTGATGTGAATTCCAACAATATTATGACGGTTTGGACTAATCTTTATGATAGACGATCAAACAAACTTTCCAAAATCAACTTTCAAAAACCAAATTTCAATGTGGGTGATTATGTTCGAATAACTAAATATAAACATGTTTTCCAAAAAGGATATGAATCAAACTGGAGTGATGAAATATTTATTATATCTTCAATAATTGATAGATCTCCATGGGTTGTTTATACAATAACAGATTTACAAAATGAACCAATAGTTGGTACTTTTTATGAAAGGGAATTACAGAAAATCACTTACAACCCCACCTCACAATATAAAATAGATAAAATAATTGACACTCGTTATTCAGGTAACAGAAAAGAAGTATTAGTGAAGTGGAGAGGTTATCCAAATAAATTTAACAGTTGGATTTTAGCTTCTAGTTTAAAAGAAATATGAATAAAGAAAGTTTTTATTTAACATTGCTCAGCAATAGTTCAATGGAATACTTTCCTGATAACAAGACCACAAATTTTTCAACGAAATTACCAAAAGTTATAAAATTAGAAGGTGAATGGTCGGTTGGAGTTGTTGAGTTTCAATATCCATGTACCATGTTTACTGTTCAAGATCATGAAAATGTTATATACATTACAAAATCCATGATAATGCCTAGTGAAGATAAACCATCCACAGTGCACTACAAAAAACATATTCCAGCTACCAGCTATGCTAACGTTGAGCATATTTTAAAAGCATTAAGTGGTATCGGAGAGAGCATAAAATTTCGTTATGATGAAATAACAAAATTTGTTTCTGTTTCTGCTTTGGATAAAAATATAACATCTATAACATTATCACCCAAATTAAGTTTACAACTAGGTTATGAACCAAATAAAAATCTCCTAGACAGAAATTTCGGAAAGTGTCCTGCTAATTTACACTTAGGGTTACCATCTCAACTATTTCTATATTGCGACATTATCGATCCTCAGATTGTGGGTGATGTTATGACTCCCTTGCTAAGAGTAATTTCATTAGATCCTTCAAAATACATTTATGGAGCAAATAAAATGCACGTTTTCTCTCCACCTCACTACTTACCTGTTATGCGAAGAGAGTTCGATACGCTGGAAATAGTTATAAGATCGAGCACAGGACAGAAAATACCATTCCAGTTTGGAACCGTGTGTGTTAAACTACATTTCCGAAAATTGTGATAATGAATTCTCTTCGTGATCATCATATATGTCCATATGAAAATTATTATACACATCAAGCTGGTTCGGGGGTAGGAGTAATTTATAAGGGTTCACCATACCAACGTGGTCATGGTATTGGAAGCTTCTTAGGGGGGTTATTTAGATCAGTTTTACCTTTACTTTCAAGTGGGGCTCGAGTGGTTGGTAAAGAAGCATTAAACGCTGGAGTAGGACTTTTATCGGATATGATTCAAGCGCGTCCTATGGAAGCATCAATAAAAGATCGTCTAAAGCAAGTTAGTACGAATTTAAAACGAAAGGTTGATGGCAAAATTGATCGATTAAACATGACAGGTTCTGGGTATATAACTAAAAGAAAACGATTGACCTCGCTCATTCCACCATTAACTGCTAAAGTGAAAACCGCTAAAAAACTTGGTATAAATCCAAAAAATATCAAAGATATATTTTCAAATTAAATATGTCTTTCCTTCATAATAATTCTTGTGAGTGTGCTAAGTCAGAATTAGATTTGTTTGCACTACCGTCTACACAAACAAGCATTGAAAATGGATTGTGGATTCACTATAAACCAATTTCGTCTCTTGCTGATGATGGACCTATAGAGTTTCAAGTTCCTGGGACAGGTGATGACTACATAGATTTGTCTCATACATTACTCCACATAAAGGCAAAAGTATTAAATCAAGATTCAACTAAATTGACATCGAACACAGTAGTAGCACCTGTAAATAATTGGATGCATTCACTTTTTAGTCAACTTGATGTTTATTTAAACCAAAAACTTGTATCACCACCTAATAATACCTATGCATATCGAGCATACATAGAAACCCTTTTAAACTATGCTCCTGCTGCTAAACAATCTCACCTTACTTGTAGTCTTTGGTATGAGGATACATCAGGAAAAATGGATTCTACAGATGATAAAAACTTAGGATTTGTTAAAAGACAGGATTTGGCTAGTGAAAGTAAGGAAATAGAAATGATTGGACATCTTCATGGTGACATTTTCAACCAAGATAAATTTTTAATTAATGGTGTTGAAATGAGTGTAAAATTAGTTCGGTCAAGAGATAGTTTTAATTTAATTGCTGGATCAAGCGATGTAAAGATCAAAGTTTGTATTACGGATGCAACTCTTATTGTTCGACGAGCAAGAATTAATCCAAGTGTATTACTCGCACATCAGAAAGTTTTAGCTGCTACTACTGCTAAATATCCTATTACTCGAGCCGAAGTAAAAGTTTTAACAATTCCATCGGGTGTTCAAGGAAAAACTCTTGATAATATATTCCTAGGACAGGTACCCAAAAGGTGTATAATTGGATTTGTGAACAATTCTGCATTTAATGGTTCCCTTACTAAAAATCCATTTAACTTTGAAAACTATGGTATTAATTCTTTCAGCTTATATATTGATGGTCAACAAATACCTTCAAAAGCTTTGCAACCATCTTTTAATAGTAGTATATTTACATCAACATATCATACTCTATTCTCGGGAACTGGTATTCACTTTCTTAATGAAGGAAATGGAATCTCTTGTGAACAGTATGCCAAAGGTTACTGTCTATTAGCATTTGACTTAACTCCTGATTTATCAGCTAACTCATCAACTCATTGGAATCTCATAAAGCATGGTAGTGTAAGATTAGAAGTACGATTTGAATCCGCACTAATACAAACAATTAACTGTATAGTTTATGCTGAGTTTGATAATATTATTGAAATAGATAAAAACAGAAATGTTAATGTAGACTATAGTAGTTAAAGTTATAATGTGTGTTAGATTTATGTGTAATGCATTTTTTGTGTATGTAAAAATTATAAATTAAATAAAACAAATTATATGTAATATATTATTTTTTATTTCTTTATAAACCCCTATTAAACCTTATACAAAATCATACAGAAGTAATTTAAGTAAACAGAATCACACATGAATGAAGTAATTTAAGTAAACAGAATTCACTAATGATCAGCTAATGACTGTCATTGTTAAAAAAGTATTTTTTAACTTTTTCACTTTCTGCTATTGTCTTCGTAATATTGTATACGAGGGTGTTTGTGTTGTCGTAGATGCTATCCTCATTATTCTTCACATAATATTTAATCCTCGTGGAAGCATGTTTCCAATGATCAGTAGTTGGAATCTTGCATAGCTTCTTCATATCGTATATTTCAATTTTTATGAGATGCGTCGCTTGATCTCCGTCGTCGGAATTAGTAGAAATGTATGATACACCATCTCTAGCGGCTCGTGCTACGGTTGACGATAACAGCTTCCTCTTTCTTATTTTTGATTGAGCTTCAAAAAAATGATCAATCGATTGCGATTTTCTTTTTTCACCATTATTAATGACGATGTTATCACTCTCTTCTTGAGGGGAGAGTGGCGAGTAGTAATATTTATAGGTATTTTCATTGAAGTTGAATGATTTCTGCAACAACACAGTTATCATGTTAATATCAATTTGTTTACACTTAATCACACACACGTAAGAAAACAACAGAAAGAAAAGTAAGTTTGTCAAGAGAATAAACACTTACGTCCGGGTCCATTGAAGCGTTGAAGTAATACAAACGTAGTATTGGTAGATCCACTGCGGTCAAACGACTATACACTGATTCCATAATGGCAGCTGCTCGCCCTTATAAAGCACCGATAGGATATATCTTATCTAAGGTATTTCCACAGTGAAACTGATGTAACTTTATGAGTCAACAAGCTTATCTCGCATTCTTTCGTATTGACGAGACGCACTACACTGATGAATCATACAAATTATCACTAAGGAATGTGATTTAATATTTAGAAAGTATGTTTCGTATTGACGACACGACGAGACGCGCTACGCTGATGAATCATACAAATTATCACTAAGGAATATGATTTAATATTTAGAAATCAATATAATTAATCATTCCTATGTTAACCATTGAATAGATTGGTACAGTAATAATCTACTAATAGCAGTAATATCATGGATACACTAGATGTACAACAACATCTGAAAAAGATTCACCCCAGTCTAGAAAATAATGTTTATGCTGCTAATAGACTGCCCATGTATACCCACGTACCAACGTATATAATATGCAATTTAGATACAGATGATAAACCAGGCTCACATTGGATAGCTTTACATATCGATACGAATGGCATCGGTCAATATTTTGATTCATACGGACGATCACCTGCACGATATCATCTAGAGTTTTTAAAAAGGAATTGTAAAAGATGGGACTGGAATGTTGATATGATTCAGAATGAGTGGACTTCAGTTTGTGGCGAATATTGTTTAATGTATTTGCTGTATAAGTTTCGGGGATGTTCAATGCACAGTTTTACGAGCATTTTTACAGGGAACACATTGTACAACGATATTTTAGTGGATGAGATGTTTCGCTCCTATTTTATACATAATCAGCAATAACATTTTGGAAATAAAAATTGTAACAAAAAAAAGTATGAGTTTTATTTATGACTAGCTGTGCCTGCGACTTCATCCGCGTGGAGCTTTACAAAATAGTTACTGTTCAGTGACAGACACACAAAAATTATAAATAAATATTTTGGTATATGTACTGAGTATGCATACATATGAGTTTAGTAAAACACGGTTATTTTAATATTACAAACAGACACTCCAATTTTATTTATTTATATATATATATATATATATACATTGAGAATAACAAAGAATGATAATAATATAATACAATAGCACAGATAAGCAAGGTGCATCATTAGAAACAGATAAGAGCGGCAACGACCTTTTTCGAGAAACAATTGATGGAGCACAATAGCTACGATGCTCGAGGAACGATAGATAAGCGGACAATAGAGGTAATTAAGGGTACTGGAGTTTGCAAATGTAGAAACCTAAGTCGCGAATCGTTAGAGTTAGCACAAAATGGATGCGTGCAATCGATTTAGATGACCCCAAAACCTTTTTTTTTTTTTTTTTTTTTTTTTTTTTTTTTTTTTTTTTTTTTTTTTTTTTTTTTTTTTAGGATCACTCGATCAGAGGACCGACCGTTTGTACCAGTTCTGGCTCGTGAGCCAGAACTGGTACAAACACACTACTCACTATGGCCTTGCAACGTCCGTCGGCTTTTGTGGCCGAATATTCGGGTTCATCCACTGGCGGATCCAGGGGGGGGGGTCACGGGGGTCATGACCCCCCCCCCCCCGGGCTGTGTCCAGGACCTAGGTGGACCACTAATTAAAATTGTAAACAAGATTTTTGTCACAATATAGGTATTTTTAAGTACATTACCTACATAGATTAATAAAATACCTACTTTTTACCTGTATCTATAATTATAAAATTTAAATTATAACTTCTTTTTCTTGACCACGACTTTGTGACCCCCCCTGGCGCCTTGACCATGACTGTGACCCCCCCTGGCGCCAAAGCTGGATCCGCCCTTGGGTTCATCTACTAACTTGTAGTAAATAAACTTTTGATTTAATGGCTACATTCAATATCAATTCGATCCACACTAATTTTCTTACTTCTACTTTTACACAGTATTTTTAACTTATTTGTCAAGAAACATGAAGAGAAAACAAAGGCCTCAATTTTGAGCATTTTACGTTATCATGTTAACGCGTTTTATCGTATACGTAACGCTACCTATTTTTTTGTTGTTTTTGTTTTTAGTATTATACTATGACGTGTTTGCTAAATATTAATAATTGCTACAATTTAGCTTCGTTTTCTGTTTGGCCTGAAGGATGATTGCGGGAAGAATGCCACTAGTCATAATGTCCACCTTTTGTTCTGTTTCCTTTTTTTGTAAATTGTGAGTCATAACGAATATATATAAATATATATACAAGCAATACTTGTGCGAATAATTCGCACTAAATAAGTATAATAATTACCACTTTACAAAATTACAATTTTTTTTTTAAATAAAAATAATAACTAATAACAAATTTTTCAGTTGTTGTCGCCGGTAGAGCAAGCAGTTATCTATAAAATGATATATAATTTATGTCGAATAATTGTGAGGCTTTTTCTAAAAAATGTGGCAAACGTCCTAAACCTTAGCATATTAATATCTATACTAATATAATAAAGCTGAAGAGTTTGTTTGTTTGTTTGTTTGTTTGAACGCGCTAATCTCAGGATTTACTGGTCCGATTTGAAAAATTCTTTCAGTGTTAGATAGCCCATTTATCGAGGAAGGCTAGGCTATAATTATATCATCACGCTAAGTCCAATAGGAGCGGAGTCCACGCCGACGAAGTCGCGCGCAGAAGCTAGTATATGATATTAATGCTCCCCCTACTTTATTATCGTATCTCTACTTTATTTTACACCACAGTAAATCTAGACACATCAACCAGTTGCGATTCTATGTGGTCGACCACCTCCTAACTCTAACGAAACATTATTTTACATCTATATTTCTATATGATGTTACCAAATTATTATGTTTACTATTAATAAAATTTTTACATAATCCCTACAGTTAATATGTTTTATTATATTTTTGCTATTTGCATTGTATTTTCTTTTGAAGCATATTCGAATAAATTAATTTTTGTTCTCATTGAACCTACTTGTACATAATGTACATATTATATACTTGTATACATTCCTCAACTTATAAGTTGAGGAATGTACACAAGTAAGTTGAGGAATGTACACAAACACAGGTACGATTACGAAACAAGATCGGCAAGTAAGATACTACTTAATTGGACAGTTATAAAACTTTCATATTTCGTAGGGGTTGTCAAATAAAAGCTTAAAAATATCTATCAACCGGAAAGGAAGGAACCTTGATAAGCACTTTACTTGCCGGAATCGATTCTAGCACACTTAATAAATGTTAATTTTATCACTTATTAATTATACATTATCAAGTCAACACACACATTACTCAAGTAGGCCTTAAAAGCATTTTGTAATCTCGATTTCATAATAATTTACCTATTAAAAATAATATAATTGAAATGGAAATAAATAAATAAATATAAATATCTATAACACACATACACGGTCGTCTGTTCATACGGTAAGCAACTTTATGCTTACTATATGTAACAGCTGACTGTAATATTATTACACCCCGACTCAGGCGGTAATCGAATCCGCAACCCGTGAAGCAGAAAGCAGGGTCACTACAAACAGCGCCAACGGGATAGTCGAAAGAAATGTCATTTTCAATTTCGAAATCGAATTTTTTGAAGGTATAAGTATAACTGAGTTATCGTTTTGTTTTTCTTTGTCCATTTTTTCTATTTATCATCGGAAAACCCGACGTTATCTTTAGACTATATACATTTACGTAAAACGTCATTTCATAAACAGTTTGAGCCCATTTGGAACACATGTTATCTATCAAGTGATATATCTTTTAGCACTAAAATATTTTGTGTTTGTACGCTTCAGCCTGTAATATCCCACTGAGAAGGATCAGAGCTTAATCCACCACGCTATTTCACAGCGTGTTTGCAGATATATTACCTACTCGTAGTATGAGTAACGATTAACGTGTCTTTAATGGTAACCAGCAATTAATAGCGTAGTCAGTAATAGTAGTAGTATTTAGTAGTAGTAGTTTAGTTATAAATATTAATGTGGTTAAAAAAAAAAACAAACAAGCTTGTAGGTATTATTAGATATATATTTATTACAAGCTTGATTTATCTAATATCGTTAAAAAGCAACAAAAATCTGTCAGTGTCGGACCATTCTAGCAATTCTAGACGGTTCTAGAACTGCTGGTCTGAAGTTAAACTGTTGTAAAATAAAATAATAAAATTAATTTTAAAAAATCACCGGGGTCTGCGGGGGGTGGTGTAAACACGAGGGGGGACCCCACCACCACTACAGCCTATCACAGTCCATTGTTGGACATAGGCCTCCACAAGTTCGCGCCCGACATTATGACGCGAACTCATGTGTTTTGCCCATAGTCACCACGCTGGGCAGGCAGGCAAGGGGGGACACTAATTATTGCTTTGTATGTAACTAGTGTAGACTAAATTACACACAAAACATAATACGGTTTATTGTTTATAAAAAAGATTATATAATATGTACTCTGTGGATTATATCGTCATACAAGACTTAATACCAAAACTCAGTAACAGATGGCGGTGTACGGAATTAAATCGCGCCAACGTTTCGTTTCTCGCGTAGCACATAGGTCAGCAGCGGCAAAACATTAACGAAGCGTCCTTTCGCAAAACAAACACAATAAGAAAAATTTTTGCAATCCGCGTCCTTTCTGACGCGGAACGTCCAGGCATCCATGAACCATGAAATGAAACAATCTAACGGCTTATGGCCCTATGCAAATAACGTTTTTAAAACGCGCCGTCGACGCGCGTTTAAAACGCGCGTCGACGGCGCGCTTTTATCCTACAGAGCAGCTTGCTGTCGTTTGTATCGATCGATACAAACGCGCGGCACCACCGGCGTGTCTGTAGTTCTGTATCGATACACACGCGCGTTTGCATCGCGTCTGAATCGCTGCACACGCGCGTCAACGACGCGTTTTAAAAACGCGCGTCGACGGCGCCTTTTTATTATACAGATGTGCAAAGGTCTACAGGCTGCGTCTGACTAGCGTATGTATCGCGTCTGTATCGCTACAAACGCGCGTCGACGGCGCGTTTAAAAAACGTCAGTTGCATCAATCAATCATCAGCAAATCTAAATATATATATTATATGTATATAATGCTTTGTTAGTACGTAAATACACAGTCTTCTCTATTACCACCAAATCCCATAGGTCTCCAGGTGGTTGGCAGTAAGGGAGTTTGTTCGCGGTTGGTGAAAGTGGGTGGTCAGGGTGGTGGTGGGTGGTGAAAATGTTAAAACATATATTTCTGTCCTTTTCTAACGCATTAGGGCATCTGAAAATATCTCAAAATTTCTGTAATGGTCTAGAAAGTTTCTGCGATGTATTTTAACCCGAGAAACGCCAGGTTTCGCTGCTAGTAATACAATAATAATTAAACAATACTTAACTGTTTAATTTGAAATTTAAATTATTGTAGTCAGTTCAGTACAGTAGTCAGTTAGTCACTGTATTCGCTTTTTTTACACGAGTATTGAGTACGATCCTATATTTTATGCAACATCATACATAATCTGCAGTTGCGAGGCATGAAATTGAAGGATAAGTCAAATCATTCTCTCTTTGTGCATGTCTTCGAATAAATGTTATGTTATATATATGTACGTTACATAAAATTTTGAAGGACTACCGTTTTGATATTTTTAAGTGTTTGTACAGAACATAATGTTTGATATTGTTTCGATTTATTTCGCTAGCTTTGTGTAATTATTGAATTTTTATCTTGTTCCAGTCTTTTCAGTTGATTTTCTATTACGAGCCCCGATGCAAAATAGTTGTTCTTAGTTACTTCTCGTAGTTGTTCTTCACGCAGACGGCTTTCTTGTTTTCTTTTAATTATTATTTTATTTATGTCTTTTTAGGTAAATAAATTACGTAATCGGTTCAATTCATTAAAAGAGTTTACATCATGTGGTTAAATAAAATTTTTTACTGACAAAAAAAATTCGAGGCCGTTCTAAAGTCGCCACGTATTTATTTTTTTATGTTTGACCGAGCATAACTTTTTACAGAGTAGTCCGAATTTGATAATTCTTTTTTTATTGGAAAGGCTACAACCTGTTATTGACTGCCTAGGAGGCGAGGAAGAAGCACGGCTCGCAGCTTGCTTGGCATAGGCAAGGGAAAGAGCACAGTCCGTACATTTTTTAAACTTTCTTGTTGTATTTTTTTTATTACGATTACAGCAATAATAATCATGATATACCTTTTCGAAATCCTTGTAGGTATTGAGCCCTTTAATTTAATACCCATATTGTAGTATTCTAAAAAATATTTTTTTTTTTCATTAACTACAGTCTACAATGGCTTCGCACAGCCGCCATGTTTAATTTTTTAATGTCAGCTATCTAAGAACACTTGGGCTGCTAAGACGAATCTAACGATATCTCAATTATGTAAATCCGTTCAGCGGCTCTGGAGATATGAGGTAATAAAGAATATTATATGTGTATACATAATTTATTTTTAATGTTACTAAGTCGACAAACAAGCGTACGGCTCACCTGATGGTAAGTGACTACCGTAGCCTATAGACGCCTGCACCCAAGCAGGAAACCCCCAGAGTTTACAAAGGGGCCAGGCTTGGGCCAGTACTGGGAAACCTAGCTTCGGCGTACCTGTATTGGCCCATGCGTGGGCCAGGCTGTATAACCCAGCCTCGGCCATGCCAGTGATTATCCAAGCTTGGGCCAAGACTGGCTTACCCAGCCTTGGCCATGCCAATGATCACCCAACCTTGGACCAAGACTGGCTAACCCAGTCTTGGCCGTGCCAATGATCACCCAACCTTGGATCAAGACTGGCTAACCCAGCCTTGGCCATTCATTGGAGATACAAGCGTGGGCCAAGACTGGTTAACCCAGCGTCGGCCATTCCAATGATTATCCAACCTTGGGCCAAGACTGGCTAATCCAGCCTTGGCCATTCATTGGAAATCCAAGCGTGGGCCAAGACTGGTTAACCCAGTCTCGGCCATGCCAATGATTATCCAACCTTGAGGCAGGACGGACTAACCCAGCCTTGGCCATTCATTTGAGATCCAAGCGTGGGCCATGATTGGTTAGCCCAGCCTCGGCCATGCCAATGATCACCCAACCTTGGCCCAAGACTGGCTGACCCAGCCTTGGGCATTCAATGAAGATCCAAGCGTGGGCCAAGACTGGTTAACCCAGCGTCGGCCATTCATTGGAGATCCAAGCGTGGGCCAAGACTGGCTAACCCAGTCTCGGCCATGCCAATGATTATCCAATCTTGAGCCAGGACTGACTAACCCAGCCTTGGCCATTCATTGGAGATCCAAGCATAGGCCAAGACTGGTTAACCCAGCCTCGGCCATGCCAATGAACACCCAACCTTGGACCAAGACTGGCTAACTCTTCCTTGGCCATTCATTGGAGATCCAAGCGTGGGCCAAGACTGGTTAACCCAGTCTCGGCCATGCCAATGATTATCCAACCTTGAGCCAGGACTGACTAACCCAGCCTTGGTCATTCATTTGAGATCCAAGCGTGGGCCAAGATTGGTTAGCCCAGCCTCGGCCATGCCAATGATTACCCAACCTTGGCCCAAGACTGGCTGACCCAGCCTTGGCCATTCAATGAAGATCCAAGGGTGGGCCAAGACTGGTTAACCCAGCCCCGGCCAATTCATTCAATTATTATTATTGTTCTAGTTCAGATATGATTCACTAGATGTCGCTGTACAACTCAAGTTGTTTTTCTAAATCGCGCTGACCAGATTCTCTCGCGTATAATGACCTCCCTCGGATGCGTCGATACTCGATACCAGTACTGGTTCTCGACATTTTGGATATTATCTAAGTGTAGTACTAGTACTAGTACTTTACAACTTAATATCTGAAAGTTATCGCACTGCAGGACCACTCTGATCAGATTTTATCAGATTTTTGAAAAACAATGGGAAGTTAGGGGCTCGCTCCACTCCCTTCACGGGACCGGCATTGCAGTGCCTCCTTTGCAGTGACCTTTCCATTATTAGTAAAATTTATACTAAATTATAATAAATAAATTACAGTATAAATACACGTAAAATAAACCAAGCTTGGCCCAGTCCCGGCAACCAAGCCGGGCCCATCGTTATCATTCCAGACTATTACGAAGACTGGGCCAAGCCTGGCTTACAAGCTTGGCCCAGTCCCGGCAACCAAGCTAGGCCCATCGTTATCATTCCAGACTGTTACCAAGACTGGGCCAAGCCTGGTTTACAAGCTTGGCCCAGTCCCGGCAACCAAGCCTGGCCCATCGTTATCATTCCAGACTTCTACCAAGACTGGGCCAAGCCTGGCTTACAAGCTTGGCCCAGTGACGGCAACCAAGCCTGGCCCAGTCCCGGCAAACAAGCCGGGCCCATCGTTATCATCCCAGACTTCAACCAAGACTGGGGCCAACCCTGGCTTACAAGCTTGGCCCAGAGTTATACATACTTGGGCCAAGACTGGGCCACGCTTGGCCCCGTGGTACTTTCCTGTATGGGCAACACCAGAAGCGTCGCAAGCGCGTTGCCGACCCCCTATCCCCAATCCCCCCCCCCCCCCAGGAGCTCTGGTCACCTTACTCACCAACAGGAACACAATAGGTACTGCTTGAAAACAGTATTATTTAGCTACCTATGGTCTTCTGTAAGGTCGAGGTACTACCCCAGTCGGGCTGCTCCATATTTTGAGCAGGAAATTTCCTGCTGTGCCCTACCTCAGTTAAAACTTGTTACATACATTTATACATACAAGATACGCGCGAAAAACATAACCCTTCCTTGGCAGTCGGGTAAAAACACACACACACACACACCGTATAGTAACAATTATTTTATGTAGTAAAAATGACATGGGCAACTAAGAGCTCGTGCATGTTGTAAACGTAATAAAAAAAAAATTGTTACCAGGGCCCACAGCTTAACATATTCTCCGAGGCATGGTGAGAAGACATACAAGGACAAACATTCAGACCGTGAACAAATATCAGTACAAATAAAAATATCAACCTCGAGGCTCGACCGCCGGTGTTTAGTCACCTACACCAGATCGATTGTCAATTCAATATGTCAGTCAGTCAGTCAGTTCAGCCTATTGCAGTCCACTGCTGGACATAGGGTCTCCCCAAGTTCGCGCCAGACAATATTAATTTTTATAATATACCTATAAATTAATTATAATAATGTATTTAATATGTAGGTACTCGTAGTATTTAAAAAATCTTTATTAATGTATCACTTGTATTAAAAATAAGTATATATTGTATACATTCGTACATCCTATAAATAACCATTTTTTGATGCAAGGTAGAACTGAAGTAGATGATAAATGCAAGACCAATCGTTTATAAGAGCCCGATAGTCTTGCACTTGTAACAGTATTTCGGTTTTTAATTTTAGCTCGATGATAATGAAATTTATTTTGAATTGCAACAGGTCATCTCGTTAAAACCGGTTAAATACGCGACGAGTGCATATGTACTTGAAAATCGGAGATAAACAATTCATGATAAAATCCATCTCAAAAAAACTTGCTCAAAAAATCTCAAGTGTATTGTATTCATTTTTGATACAAATCATCCAGTTTCATAGATGGAACTTTTATGTATAGGGAGGCAAACAAGCGGACGTCTCACTTGTTGACTGTTGTTAAGGGGCTGTCTCCACGAGCGAGCGTATCGTCGGCGATAGTATCGTCGTGCCACCTATTTCTATACACTTTCTATGGAGCTGTCTCCACGAGGGAGCGTATCGCCGGCGATACGCTCGCTCGTGGAGACAGTAATCTGTATGGAAATGTCTCCGCCAGCGAGCGTATCGCCGGCGATACGCTCCCTCGTGGAGACAGCCCCTAAGTGTTTACTGCAGCTTATGGACGACTGCAACATCAGAAGTATTTTAACCCTCCCCAGAGTTATGGCTACCTTATCCGTCATAAGGACACAACACTACAGAGAGCGGTATTTTTCTGATGTATGGTTGAAGTACTTCCCTAGTAGAGGTGCTCTAGATTTTGAGCAGGATATTTCCAGCTGTGCTTTTCCTTAGAATAATTTGATTCTGTACTTATTGAAATAATTCGCCAACCCATAACGGAACTGTATTGCCATTATCCTTTATAGTGGATGAGGGTTTTGTCCAGCAATGAAATATTTGCAGAATGTTTCTGTTGGGCTAGTAATCCTCCTCCTTGAAATATCTGTAATAAAATTAATAGTTCTATATAGTATGACATCATTACATACTATAAAACAAAGTAGCTTCCCGCTGTCTGTATGCTTAGATCTTTAAAACTACGCAACGGATTTTGATGCGGATTTCTTTAGTAAAAAGAGTGATTCTAGAGGAAGGTTTATAATTATGTATAATACTTACATGCATAATATAGTAGACGAACACTGATAGTTTTAGAGGTTTCTAATGTGATGTCGTAAATAAACACATTTCATACATGGCAAATATTTATTTTATATTTAGTATCAGCATTGCACCCGTGCGAAGCCGGGGCGAGTCGCTAGTCACTACATATTATAAAATAAAGTCGCTTCCCGCTGTCTGTCTGTCTGTATGTATGCTTAAATTTTGAAAACTACGCAACGGATTTTGATGCGGTTTTCTTTATTAGATAGAGTGATTCAAGAGAAAGGTTTTTATGTATAATACATGCATATTATAGTAGAGGAACACTGGTAATTTTAGAGGTTTCTAACGTATCTTTTATTGTAGATAGTATTTAGTTTCAGCATTGAAACCGTGCGAAGCCGGGGCGGGTCGCTAGTTATAGAATAAATACGACAGTCACTTTGCGCAGTGGTGATGACAGCTTGCTGATTTTGAAAGGTTTGCTTGTACTTGTGTTGTAAGTGTTTATTATTGTAATGGAATAATAACCGACGGAACCAAATATTTCAGTACATTAACCCTCACAATACTTGGAAGTGGTTACTGTAGGCGGTCCGAACGAAATAAGAAGCTGTACGTCAGAAACTGGAGCTTGCAAAGTATGATCATTTGTAAGTATTTTGTTTTCTCGCTTTCTCGTCCTCACGAATGTCGTGGCTTGTCGGTATGCAGGCGATCAGTTTTGGTAAAATTACTGATTTCGTGTTTTTGATCAATATCCGCTTCACGAAACATGTTCTGTCGACAGATAACGTATCTTACCTTGCACTATCTTACGTGTGCATTTCTGAAGATAAATGAGTAATTTTAGTTTTACTTGTTCAGGTCTTGTTTTTGAGCTATTGTTCTCATGTGCTTGAATGTAACATGATTAATTTACCGACGTTTTGTTTGTTTGCTATACGTTTTAAGTATTTTTTAGACCATAGGGTAATTGACGTGAAACTTCTTTAGGCGCATGAGGGGTAAAATTTTAGCGATCACGCGGTACGTGGCAGCGTCAGGGACGGTCAGTACTTGCATGACCACCTGGGAACACCGCGTGACGTTGGCTTTTTGTTTGTTTTTTTTTTTCAATTATCTAGTTGTTTTTTGTATTTTCAATTAGTTTTCTTTTTTTAAATTAGTTATTTTAAATCCGTTTACCAAAGAAGTGTCACTTCTGACATGTGTACTTTGTACGTACGCAATTTTTTAAACTATTTTTATTATCAATTTTTTTTTCATTTGCGAGCAAACACATTCCTTATTATTTATTTTCTTAATAAATAATAAGGCGTGTGTTTGCTCTTAATATTGAAACGTATCTCATAAAATAAAAATTGCGATTAAATATCGTAGCATCAAGTGATTTGACGAGGACAAATCAATGTATTGCAGTGATCAATATTGTCATTCATATAGTAATTTAAATTTGATTCAATGATTACGATCAACTCCATGATGTGACCAAATATTGACGCATACTATTTTCTTCTTTAATTTCTAGAAAAAATTCGTAATGTTTGTTTAAAAGGTAGTCAAGAATAAAATGAATCACTTATTTGTTATATTGCAATTTTTTGGGAAAAATATTTATCACATATTTTGATTTTTCCTCCCATTTTTTTCCTCCTATTTTTTTAATTTAAATGTTACTCTTTGGTTTTACAGTAGCAATGAGTGCATTAACACAAAGCTTTTAGGAATAAGCCTTTCAATACTTTTACAGAAGAAAAAAAGCGAGTGTGCTTTAGACAACAAGACTGAAGTAAAACTTCTTTAGCTCCATCTATATGGATGTATCTAGAGAAAGAAAGAAAGAAAATGTGTGCTCGCATCTCTCTCTCTTGCCCCTATAGTAATATACGAAACGTAACTCTCTCTCATTCTATTTCACTAGCTTCCGTTCCGTTGAGGTATATCTACTTCCGTTCGCCTCGCCCGATCATACTTTTCGTAACGCTCTCGTCACGCATTCACAAACTTACTCACCAAGTCAAGCGTGCGTATAGAAGTTTTACTTCAAAAATACTTGTTTTTTTTATTTATGTACAGTGAACGAAAAATCGGTTCATCTGTCATCTGTTTTGAAATGATTACCCTCAGCTGTCAAGACATCCTGATTAAAGAAGGTATACACAATATGAGCTGTTAGTCTATACTAATATATGTCGGTACCTGTGATATTGTCGACATTCAACTACCCTCATTCTATTATTCGAGTCATTCCTTCGTGCATAAAAGACCGATGCAACCGCTGCTAAGGCAGTCTTGGCTCTGGCGTGGCGCGGTGCACTTGTGTATCCTGCTAGTAGCTTAACCTCGACTCTTCTAATAGTTAGTTTGTGTACACGAATTAATTGTTACTGATTGGGCAACTCGACCGGTGGTGGTGAGTGCCAATGCGCATTGTGAGGCAGCGCTGCCCTAAACCAACACTCGGGTCACAAGTCCCGGGCACTGCGTCGAGTTGTCTCTCTGCCACGCGATAGACGGTACCCGCTCGGTGAGTCCATTTAATACTTAGTAGTTCGGTCATCCGTCCGTTCTTCTCCTACCTACTTCTGATCTCCTACATATATAAAGCTGAAGAGTTTGTTTGTTTGGTTGTTTGTTTGTTTGTTTGATTGTTTGTTTGTTTGTTTGTTTGTTTGAACGCGGTAATCTCTGGAACTACTGGGCCGATTTGAAAAATTCTTTTCAGTGTTAGATAGCCCATTTATCGAGGAAGGCTATAGGCTATGTGTCATCACGCTAAGACCAATAGGAGCGGAGTCCAAGCCGACGAAGTCGCGCGCAGAAGCTAGTTATGGAATAAAAAGAACCATGAAAGTGCGAACTCGAGAAACAAGGGAGATATAAATGTAAAATGTAATTAAGCCATAGAATAAGACGGTCAATGATTGAGACAAGATTTATATTATAACTAGCTTCTGCGCGCGACTTCGTCGGCGTGGACTCCGCTCCTATTGGTCTTAGCGTGATGACACGTAGCCTATAGCCTTCCTCGATAAATGGGCTATCTAACACTGAAAGAATTTTTCAAATCGGCCCAGTAGTTCCAGAGATTACCGCGTACAAACAAACAAACAAACAAACAAACTCTTCAGCTTTATTATATTAGTATAGATAATTTCAACAATTCTCCGCAAATCTTCCATTGAACTTTTCCTCACTCTCGGTTATAAAGAAAAGTATACCCAAGAAATTCTATAAAGAAATTTCTATAGAATAAATAACAAATAAAAATAATAAAGAATAAATAAACTGTGGAAAATTATTAATCTAAATACGTCTTTCTTAAATTTATTTATATTTTCAAACTAGCTGTGCCCGTGACTTCGTCCGCGTAGAATTTAACAAAAAAGTTATTGTTCAGTTCACAGGGTTATAAAACAAATAAATTTGTAAAATTAAAGTAGCCTAAGTTACTCCTTATTACATCAGCTATTTACCAGTAAAGTCCCGTCTAAATCGGTCTAGCCGTTTCAGAGTTTAGCTGGAATAAACAGACAGACAGACAGACACACAAAAATTGTAATAAATGTTATTTTGGTATATTATGTACCGTTTATACATCCATATGAATTTAGTCAAAAAGTGGTTATTTTAATATTACAAACAGACACTCCAATTTTATTTATTTGTATAGATTACAGAAATCTTCGTCTTAGTTCGATTCAATGAAAAACAGCCAGATGGGCATCAACAGATTGACACAAATATCTAGACCGCCAAAACAAATATTTACCTCGACGGCCTAGACGTTACCTGCGTCAATCAGTATATTATAATAGCAAATAAATATAAATAAAACAATTACGTGACTCATTACCTACTGAAAAAATATAACTATACGAGTTATGCAGTTTCACCTGGTTTCGTGAAAACCGCCTTGATATACAGTGGTTAAAGCTATGTCTAGAAAAATAATAGGATTTTTTAATTGAATACATTGAGTTTTACAGTAATATTGTATAATTTTTACGTTAGAACAACAATCGAAACCTTAGAAACGTTTCAGGTTAACACATTAAACCTGTCCGTCAACCCGTAGTGGAGAAGCGTGGTGGATTAAGCTCCGATCCTTCTCCTATATGGAGGAAGAGGCGTAGGTCCAGCAGTGGAATGTTACAGGCTGAATCGTGATCAATCGTGATCGACATTAAGCCTTAATTTACAGTTTTTATATGAGGTAGAGCACAGCAGGAATTATCCGGATCAAAATCTGGAGTAGCCCGTCTGGGAAAGTACCTTAACCTTACAGAAGATCACAGTTAAATAATACCTACTTCTTTGAAGTAGTGTTGTCTTCCTGTTGTGAGTAAGGTGGCCAGAGTTCCTTGGGAGGAGCAGGGGTAGGGTTGGCAACGCTTTTGCGATGCTTCTGGTGTTGCAGGCATCTACAGGCTACGGTAATCGTACATCATCAGATAAATATATACATATCTTCTTCTTCTTTGCCTGGCTCATTGCCATTTTATTTGGGGTCGGCCCTCCGTATCATGCGCCTCCAGGCAACACGGTCCTGGGTGGTCTCTTGGTTGACTTGGGCTTCTTTGAGGTTCTTATTTACTATAGACATCCATGTGATTCGGGGTCTTCCTCGTCCTCGGGGTTTAGTTTTAATGTCAAATATATAGGTACCTACATATACATAAAAAAATACTGCAAGAATTTAACAGCATATCCGGATTTGAATGACGTCAGTTTTCTTATTAGTTTCCTTTATATGAGATTAGGAGTTCCCCATCGTGAACTATCGATCTTCGTGAATAGGTATATTTTATATTATCTAAGGCATGTTGTAAATACGTCGGGGTTTGGGTGACGATTCGACACGAATCGGTACACAACACGGGTTTGGGTATTTCCTTAATATATTTTAAAAACCAGAATGTCGTACTTAAAGGTAACGATTTGAAATATATTGAGAATATTTATACCTACTTTAATTTCCTTAATCTGTTGTTGAATAAAACTAGCGTTAATACTTTTTAATCAAACTTAGTTGATTTTCCTAAATTGACAAATTTAAACTGATACTGAACTGTATGTTGCATAGGGCCTTATCGTTGGATCCGTAATAAGTGGAAACTTGAAATATGAGAGTTTCAACAGAATGCGTGCAGTTGCGAGTAGTCGCCTTCGCTAGTGGTCGCTAGTTCCATTCAGGCCCAGAGCTGTTTTTTATATTAAAAAAAAAATACTTGTTTTGGGTTGGTATGTTCTTGTGGGTCTCATCACTGTTTTCGAGAGCATGTAAAGACTTCACAAAAATAGCAAAATAAATCAAAGTAAAATACACCTAATCTATACTAATATAATAAAGCAGAAGAGTTTGTTTGTTTGTTTGTTTGTTTGTTTGAACGCGCTAATCTAAGGATCTGAAAAAATTCTTTCAGTGTTAGATAGCTCATTTATCGAGGAAGGCTATAGGCTATATATATCATCACGCTAAGACCAATAGGAGCGTAGCACCAATGAAGAATGTTTCAAAATCGGGGTTTTTTTCCTTTTGAGAGCTTCCGCTGCGTAAACGGTTAAAGTTTCGCACAAATCATGTAAGTACTTATGACAGAATTGGTCCTTTTCACGCCGACGAAGTCGCGCGCAGAAGCTAGTATTTAATATTGATTCAATGTGATGGAATAAACTAAAGCCTAGCTACGTTTGCATATTGCATATATTATACTTGCAAACACCAAAATAGTGGGAGCTTATAAAGATTGCCATTTTACGTCTTACTACTAGTAATGGTGAATATATAAATACAATAAGTTTAATATAATAATTAAATTTAAAAACCGTGTGGTGTCGTGGGACACCAGACAGGAACAAAGTTCCTTATTATAAAATACTAGCTACTGCGCGCGACTTCGTCGGCGTGGACTCCGCTCCTATTGGTCTTAGCGTGATGATACATAGCCTATAGCCTTCCTCGATAAATGGGCAATCTAACACTGAAAGAATTTTTCAAATCGGCCCAGTGGTTCCAGAGATTACCGCGTTCTAACAAACAAACAAACAAACTCTTCAGCTTTATATATTAGTATAGATTAACTTCAAGTTCTATTCGAGGTATAATAAAACAATTATTCGTGTAAAAAATTTTATTTCGATAAAAAATAAAATAAAAACTACTTTACAAAACACCTTTATTTTATTTAAAATGATTTATAAAAATATATAATTATAATAATAACAGTCATCACGTAGACTATAATTATCTTAGACACTGTAGGTATAGCCATCATACGTAGACTATACATATAAAATCTATCATCGCTTTTTTTAACGTTACGGACGTATTTTGCCAGCTAGGGTACCCCTCCGCAACGCCCCATAAGGAACTTCGTTCCAAAAATTAAATACAGTAAAAAAGCAAGGATTTTTCCTTATAGGATAGTACTATACGTCTAGTTCTATTCATGTGACGTGCGTACGTGATCAAAACGCAGGTCGCTGCACCCATTGCAAATATCAAATCATACTTGTATCCCGATCGACAAATCAACCAATACAACGTTATTCTAAAAGCAGCTCTAATATAATAAAAGAGAGTTGAAATTAAATTGTGTTTCATTGGTAGTTGTGTCGTTTTGGATTGAGATTCAAGTTTCGCTTTCCTGTAATGGGTGCCTTCCCGCGTTATCCCCCCGCTCGTATGTCATTCGATCTTACAGTTGATGCTAGTGTTTCCAATTGTTATATTTTTAATGGACTGTAACTGTGTATTATACTTATCGTAGCTTCAGATATTTTTTTTCCGAGGAAAGCCACTGAATTTTAATATTTCCAGTACTTGTTTGTTCCTATCAATGTTCTTTGAGAAAACAATTAACATTACTGGTAATTCTATAATTTAATACTTGTGAGCATGGCGTCTACAACGCAATAGGGTTGAAATTCAATAGAATTTTATCGGGAACTTCAAAAAGACAAACACGGTAGGTGTAGGTAAGTCTCGACTGATTGAAAGTATTGATAGTTACCGCGGAAACTAAAAAACTTATACCTACATAAAATTTGTCCAAATAGTTTCAACAGTTTCAAAAATAAATTAAATGAGAGGACGATTTCTTTTTTTACAGACGCGCGAAAAATTGCAAGAGCTAAGAACATAAGGGTGGGTTTAGACCAAACGAACAAAGAGCTAGAGCTAGAACAAGAGCATTCTTTCTTGATCTTTATGTGTAAACGAAAACTCGTATTCATATAAATAACAACGAAAGAATGCTCTACGCCTGTTTACATTATCTTTATAGGAAGATAGTCTTAGTAAAGGGTATCTTTTATCGCTAAAAACGTGGCTACGTAGATATTTTTATTATTTGCGTAAAATTTAGTGTGTCAAATATACATGAACCACATTTATTGTAATCCTATAGGTTATGTTATTTTACATTCTAAAGCTACCTACATTAATTTCAGTTTTGTAATAATTATTAACTTTTTCCAATAATGTGGTCATTCTACAGCCACAAATGTATGTTTGTGAGGCGACATTATGATCATTGATCATAATGTGACATACGGAATTGATTTTTCTCCTTACTTTTACGTTTTACTGCGTTTTAATGAAAATGGTATCAATATTATGTTTCAAAACTATTCTACAATTGAAAATTATGAGCAACGCATCTTCTTATTTTTTTATGTTCGAATGTGCTGTTTAAAGCAAAAAGGTTAAGCTTTCATTACCAAGGATACAAGAACTACCTTCTCTACCTATCCTACTAAAATTATTTCTATTAGCCGTAGATCAGTTGGATTAAGCTTAAATGGAAATACATAAAAGCTGTTAGGTAGCTGTGAGTTTTATTGCGTCGAAATCTATTACATGAGAACTATGGAAATTGTGAAATTAGTGCAGTAAAAAAGACTGTGCTATTTCAGAATATAAGCTTTTTTATACCAAATATGATCCAAATCCGTTTAGCCATTTTAGAGTAATTCCCTTTTAAAATTCATGTATGAAACATGTACATTAATAAAAATACGAGTTAGTAATCTCTCCTAGAAGCGGAAAGTTTAGTTTCATGATTTTGTGTTTTGGTAACATTCCATAATATCTACACCGTTTTTCCTACTCTTCTTGAGTCATGTGTCCATTATCCATTTGTACTCGTACATTATGTATATGTGCATTATGTACAGCTGTCGGTATCTGATGAAAGGCACCACCTACCTAAGCGTTTGTCGCGAACGTTTAGCCCATTGGCAGTTTCCGGTCGCCACCGCGATTCGAAGCTACTGCCAATAATTTATTATTATACTCGCACGTGTTAAGAGTATGAACCGAGTAACAATGTTTTGCGAATCCAAAAAGAGCTTTTTATTACCTATCAATTATCAATTATGTTTTATAAGGAAATAGTGGCATTTTTATAGATAGATACCATTTCTTAGGCATAGAATAGATCTAGTAAAAAAAGTCTTGTAGTAAGAAAACCTTTTTTTACTAGATCTATGTTCTTAGGTAATTAAGCTAAGTTTAAGAAGGAGATATTATACTATCATAAAGACAAATACCCTACCTACTAGATATATTTTTGAAGTAAAACTTCTTTATGCACGCAAGACTTGAGGAGTAAGCTGGTGAATGCGTGACGAGAGCGTTACGAAAAGTGTGATCGAGCGAGGCGACCGGAGCAAGAGGGAAAGGCAAGAGGAAAAGAGAGCACACATTTTATTTCTCTCTTTCTCTCATAGCCAGTTACGTTTCGTATATCTAACACACAGTGCAGGCCTATTGTGCAGAAGTTTTACTTCAGTCGTGTGCTCTAAATCTAAAGCACACTCGTTTTTTTTTTTTGTCTACAAACGAATGGTTTCAATTTGGTTCCAATTGTAATACGTGTCGTGGTACTACAGTTATCAATTACGTACAAACCAAAAAAGTCAAATATTTCTATCGTTTATTATATCTCTAAGGTCGATTTACATCAGACGAGCGAATGCTCATTCTATCCCCACTATATCAAATTCTTGTCAAATTCTTTTAGTGTAAACAGGCGTAGAGCATTCTTTCGTTGTTATATATATGAATAAGAGTGTTCGAAGATCAAGAAAGAATGCTCTTGTTCTAGCTCTAGCTCTTTGTTCGTTTGGTCTAAATCCACCCTTATACTCGTAGTCTATTTAAACTATTAGGAATGCATAGAGCGTATTGTTTATTGAACTAAATTAACAGTGCGTAATTAGTCTACTTAAAACCAATCAAATATAACCCGCGTTTGATCATGCCCTTTTAATTTATAATTTATAAATAGCTTATGATCAATTAGTCATAAACGAACTAGACTTGAAACAATTTGCCGTTAAAGTTACTAGACTTTCTTACTACTTAGACTTAGAAGTTAGTTACTCTACTTTTCTCAATCCCAAGGGCAGATATTAATTACTAGTTTCTGCGCGCGACTTCGTCCCCGTGGAATAGGACCAACTCTGTCATACATGATTTGTGCGAAACTTTAACCGTTTACTCAGCGGAAGCTCTCAAAAGGAAAAAAACCCGATTTTGAAACATTCTTCATTGGTGCTACGCTCCTATTGGTCTTAGCGTGATTATATATAGCCTATAGCCTTCCTCGATAAATGGGCTATCTAACACTGAAAGAATTTTTCAAATCGGACCAGTAGATCGTGAGATTAGCGCGTTGAAACAAACAAACAAACAAACTCTTTAGCTTTATTATATTAAAATAGATATAATTATCTGCAAATAAACATTTGAGTTCTTTACACATTTATTCGAAAACTACTAACAAAACTTGAAAAATATTTTAATTAGATGTTGATTATACTAAGTTGATGGTAAGTGACTGATATTTATTAACATTCAAGGCAATACCTTGACTTTAGCAAACAGTTACCTAATCAGCCTCTTAGCAGAAGCACCGTCGTCCAATGTCGATCTAACAATTCTCATCTTATGATCTCTTCGGTATTTTAAAGCAAAATACAATTATAAGAAGCGAATTTGTGCTCAATTTTATGGTAACAAGGTCTTTTTGTATGTTGGTGTTTTCACCTCTATCAATATTATGTATAAAAAATATTGAATTAAATATACATTATCCAAGTTAATCAGTGCAACTGTTTTGTTCTCCGTTATTTCTGTTTTGTAACAAGTAAGCCGAAATCCTGTATCGAACAAGTTTACAGATCATAGCAAAAATAAATAGGTATGGCATATAAAATATTTATGCTGCTTGAATGTAGCCATACCACTAACGCTTCTTCCAATTATTGCGATCAATGAAATAATATACAATTTTAAGATTTTTACAAGGAGGTTAGCAAACGAAAAGGTGGACTAAGTCATGACCGCCATGAATATACTTACAAGTTACAGCATAAAGTTACTCCAGGGTTGGTCATAAATCACCAAATCAAATTACAAAGGTATTGCTAATGATTTGAGAAATATTTTTTTTTAAACTGTAATGACTACCTAGGTAGAGTTCTATAGAAATATTGTGACTTCTTATGATGATCACTATTCAGCCTATAACAACCCACTGCTGGGCATAGGCCTCTTTCTACATGTACGAGACTGTTTATTATCGTTAATCTAATGAAATTACGCTAAACTTCTTAAAGAGCATCGTCAAAAGTGATTTTAAATTAATAGTGTAGAGAGTTATAATTTTAAAAATATTCTGACTATATAAAGAAAAATTAGAATAAAAAAAGGCAATTTATTTCACAGAAGAAATCATGAGAGTGTATTCATGACATCTACACTATCTATACTAATATATAAAGCTGAAGAGTTTGTTTGTTTGGTTGTTTGTTTGTTTGTTTGTTTGTTTGTGTGTTTGTTTATTTGTTTGTTTGTTTGTTTGAACGCGGTAATCTCTGGAACTACTGGGCCATAAAAAAAATCAGCTGGTTAGTAATAATTTTTGATGACCTTACAAGGTCATCAACTTGATGACCTCGTAAGGTCATCAACTTGATGACCTCGTAAGTAAGTCTTTTTTTATAATATACCTTGAAGTACGAGGATGGTTGTTACGGAGAGAAAAATTTAAAAAATTGCCTGAAAAGTCTAAAAACAACACTTTTCTATATTCCCATACAAAAGATTCGTAATAATACTTAAAAGTCAACTTGAACTTTAATACCATATGATAAAGTTTAGGTGTCAGTGGAGGGGTTCCGGGAAGGATAGGTATTAAAGAATAGACTGTTAGGCGGTACGAAGTTCGCCGGGTCAGCTAGTCTCTATATATATAAAAATGAATCGCTGAATGTGTTGCTAAGCGCAAATCTCGAGAGCGGCTTAACCGATTTCGCTAATTCTTTTTTTATAATATTCCTTGAAGTACGAGGATGGTTCATACGGAGAGACAAATTTAAAAAATTCCCTGAAAAAGTCTAAAAACAAAAATGTTCTATATTCCCATACAAAAGATTCGTAATAATACTTAAAAGTTAATTTGAACTTTAATACCGTACCATAAAGTTTAAGTGTTAGTAGGGGGGTTACGGCAAGGATAAGTATTAAAAAAAATAAAAAATTAAGGAATCGACTGATAGGCGGTACGAAGTTCGCCGGGTCAGCTAGTTATTCTATATATATAAAAGAGATTTCCACCCATTGATTCATCACGATATCTCTGGAATCATAATAGGCCAGTCAAATCGTACACAAAAAAGGGCTAAAATCGCAAATGGTCTGCTAGTTCTGCTTTTTTGATATATTGTTAGGATCAGTACCAGTAGTGTAAATCCAGTTTTGCAACTTCGAAAGACCTGTGCTAACTTTGGGGCGCTCGAAAAACCATGAAATTTTGGCACTTGTTTCGGTTTTTTCACTATATCTTCCAAAGTATGCATTTTTAGAGAATACATGTAGAATACATTTTTAAAGTAGTTTAAATTAGCTTCAATTTGAGCCTAAAGCCAGCTCTGTAGGTCAAATAAAAGCCGAGATACAGCTCTTCAAAAGTTGATCGTTTTTTCCAAAAAAGTGAAGTTTACAGTTTTGACCAACTTTGGACCCAAATTTCGGTGGGAAATATAGGGCCTATAGACGCCGTTTTGTGCTTAAATTAAAGGTAATTAAATTTACTACAACCTCTCTTGATTCGACGTTCGTCGTAGGATGAGTATTTCCCACCGAAATTTGGGTCCAAAGTTGGTCAAAACTGTAAACTTCACTTTTTTGGAAAAAACGATCAACTTTTGAAGAGCTGTATCTCGGCTTCTATTTGACCTACAGAGCTGGTTTTAGGATCAAATTGTAGCTAATATAAACTACTTTAAAAATGTATCCTACATGTATTCTCTAAAAATGCATACTTTAGAAGATATAGTGAAAAAACCGAAACAAGTGCGAAAATTTCGTGGTTTTTCGAGCGCCCCAAAGTTAGCACAGGTCTTTCGAAGTTGCAAAACTGGATTTACACTACTGGTACTGATCCTAACAATATATCAAAAAAGCAGAACTAGCAGACCATTTGCGATTTTAGCCCTTTTTTGTGTACGATTTGACTGGCCTTAGGTTTAGGTTGTCTGGAAGAAATGGCTAAATAGCCATAAGTCTGTCCATTGTACTTAACAGTCTGTAAAGTCTTTAAATAATGTGTTTAATGTTTAAAATGTAGATGTGGTGTACAACAAAGTATAAATAAATAAATAAATTGATAATCACAGACCATCGATTTGCCATAGATTAAATACATATCATAGACGAAGTAGAGATACTAAAGCTATTAACGCTGATAGTAAAAAATGATAACTGGCGAGAAAAAATAAAAAATTATTTGAAAAAAATATCGATTGTCGATATCTACATTTCACTATCGAAATATCGATATATCGTTCAAAAAAGTAATTCTAATAAATATCGATATTTCTGAATAATAATATCGATATTTCGATATATCGATATTTTATCAACAGTCCTATATGTTAGACACATTTCCTAGGAAATCTATACATTGCATTGTCTAAATAGCAATCGGAAATGGAAATATTTGAGATATCAATGGGGAAAGCGGGGGGAGGTCTAATTTTGAAGTTAGAAAGTTAGTCTAAGTTAGAAAGGTTAGGGTTTTTTTTTGTTTTTGTCACAAAATTATGCCGATAAACGGTCTACGGGTCTTTCTAAAGACTTACCAAATTACCTTAACCTATCTAACTTCAAAATTAGACCGACGCGGGTCTTAATCTAAAGACTAGCCATTAAAGTAGTTAATTATAAAAGGTTAAAATATAAATCTTATATTTATTCTATTATATTACAAAGAAAAGATTTTGTGTTTTATTACAGAAAGCATTATTTTTATACATTTCCTAATACGTTATTGGAATTATATAAATTTCCTAGGATGTATATATATATAGTATATATATAATTCCTAGATTCCATACATTTCCGGTAACATATCTATCTATCTATCTATACTTATTATAAAAATAAGTCCCCCGGCCGCGTCTTTCTGTCCTCCTGTCTGTCTGTCCTCCTGTCTGTCTGAACGCGATAAACTCGAAAACTACGCAACGGATTTTTATACGGTTTTCAACAATAGAAAGAGTGATTCTTGAGGAAGGTTTAAGTATATAATTTATTATATTTTAATGTAAATTAGCAGAAATACGGCGATAAATGTTGAAGAGGTCGCAAAAAATCTTGAAAATTGGCCTACGACGAACGTCGAATCAAGAGAGGTTGTAGTAAATTTAATTACCTTTAATTTAAGCACAAAACGGCGTCTATAGGCCCTATATTTCCCACCAAAATTTGGGTCCAAAGTTGGTCAAAACTGTAAACTTCACTTTTTTGGAAAAAACGATCAACTTTTGAAGAGCTGTATCTCGGCTTTTATTTGACCTACAGAGCTGGCTTTAGGCTCAAATTGAAGCTAATTTAAACTACTTTAAAAATGTATTCTACATGTATTCTCTAAAAATGCATACTTTGGAAGATATAGTGAAAAAACCGAAACAAGTGCCAAAATTTCATGGTTTTTCGAGCGCCCCAAAGTTAGCACAGGTCTTTCGAAGTTGCAAAACTGGATTTACACTACTGGTACTGATCCTAACAATATATCAAAAAAGCAGAACTAGCAGACCATTTGCGATTTTAGCCCTTTTTTGTGTACGATTTGACTGGCCTATTATGATTCCAGAGATATCGTGATGAATCAATGGGTGGAAATCTCTTTTATATATATAGAATAACTAGCTGACCCGGCGAACTTCGTACCGCCTATCAGTCGATTCCTTAATTTTTTATTTTTTTTAATACTTATCCTTGCCGTAACCCCCCTACTAACACTTAAACTTTATGGTACGGTATTAAAGTTCAAATTAACTTTTAAGTATTATTACGAATCTTTTGTATGGGAATATAGAACATTTTTGTTTTTAGACTTTTTCAGGGAATTTTTTAAATTTGTCTCTCCGTATGAACCATCCTCGTACTTCAAGGAATATTATAAAAAAAGAATTAGCGAAATCGGTTAAGCCGCTCTCGAGATTTGCGCTTAGCAACACATTCAGCGATTCATTTTTATATATATAGAGACTAGCTGACCCGGCGAACTTCGTACCGCCTAACAGTCTATTCTTTAATACCTATCCTTCCCGGAACCCCTCCACTGACACCTAAACTTTATCATATGGTATTAAAGTTCAAGTTGACTTTTAAGTATTATTACGAATCTTTTGTATGGGAATATAGAAAAGTGTTGTTTTTAGACTTTTCAGGCAATTTTTTAAATTTTTCTCTCCGTAACAACCATCCTCGTACTTCAAGGTATATTATAAAAAAAGAATTAGCGAAATCGGTTCAGCCGTGCTCGAGATTTGCGCTTAGCAACACATTCAGCGATTCATTTTTATATATAACTAGCTTCTGCGCGCGACTTCGTCGGCGTGGACTCCGCTCCTATTGGTCTTAGCGTGGTGATATATAGCCTATAGCCTTCCTCGATAAATGGGCTATCTAACAGTGAAAGAATTTTTCAAATCGGCCCAGTAGATCCAGAGATTACCGCGTTCAAACAAACAAACAAACAAACAATCAAACAAACAAACTCTTCAGCTTTATTATATTAGTATAGATATAGAGATAAGATATATATAGAGATGAAATAAAACCACATACATTGAACCAGTATTTAAAAATCACAATCTTATCAACTATCATTTACAAACGAAGTTGAAAAGCGTTCGATAATTTTATCCTATTTCCATAAATATCAGAATTATGAACAATCATAGTAAATAAAGTATTTTTGTGATTCATGACAAATCAAGTTCATTATTTATTTTTAAAAATATGAGTAATACAAATTTGTTTATTATTTTTATTTTTAGATGTGTTGTGTGACGAGTCATAATTTCGTTTGTGAAATAAATCAAAACATAAATACAAGACACCAACTGAATTCTTAAAGTTCCGAATTTTACCTTATTTTTTAAATATAGAAAAGAGGGAAAACATCAGCATTTTCTCATTTTCTTCTTTATAAAGAAACTAGCCGACCTGTGCCCACTTCGTTGGGTGTTAAAAGATTTTTACAGTAATTTTCATTGCATTGCTTGATAAGTTTCAAGTTTTTTAAATTCAACTATTACAGAATAATAACTTTGGTAAACGTCGTGAACACAGTCGTTCGGCGCGCCGTCCGCTGCTATTTTACATAGATGTTTATTTAGTTGGTACCTACAGTTCTTCAAGAGATGGCGCGATTCGTAACACCTACTATTATTTTCACTGAATTTTATGTTCAATTACAATAAAATATAGCCTATATCACTCCTGAATAGTGTAGCTTTCTGTGAGTGAAAGAATTTTCATGATCGGATCAGTATTTGCAAAGATTACCCCGTATATACAAACAAAGTTATAAACTTTACCTCTTTATAATATTAGTATAGATATAGGACTAGGAGGATAAATCTACTCTACTGCATACCTATTGGCGGATTAGAATTTCTATGCAAAGAATCTTCAGCTTGTGCTTATAATAGCCGAGACTGATAACTTTGCTCTGATCGTAGTACTCTCCGACAGGTTCTTCAGGTTTCTTCAGGTTCGACTGGGAGACGAGATATATCAGACACCAAGACTGGAAAAATATATAGTTATACAAATCTAAAAGTTAAAATAACTTTTAAGAGCGCGCATAATGCAAAATTACCAATCTTCACACGAAGTAACCTCTAATTTTTATATTTTTTCTTTTTATAGGTACTCGATATGGTTATGACCATTAAGACAAAAATTTGATAATTAATTACATTTAAATATGAGTAAAGGCTATGCCTAGGCATTTAATGTAATTACTTTTAGTTTCGGAATTATATATAAAATAAGATATTTGTCGTTTTTTATATTCGTAATGCGCTCAAAACTATATCGTCTATCGCACTCTGACACGAGGCTTTGTGACTTTGTGTATATTTTGTTTCATCAATTACTCACGGGCGCGCGGTTGAAATCTGATTTTTTTGCTCGCGTTATGCGCCCTCTTAAGACAATATCAAAGAAAATATTTAAACTAAACTATCTTTATTACGATGAAGTGAACTGAATTGAATCAGCTTGTAACTTCTAATTGATGGATGAAGGTAACTGAGGTATGGCACAGCAGGAAATTTCCTGCTCAAAATATGGAGCAGCCCGACTGCGGTAGTACCTCGACCTTACAGAAGACCTCAGCTAAATAATACTGTTTTCAAGCAGTATTGTGTTCCTGTTGGTGAGTAAGGTGACCAGAGATCCTGAGGGGGGATTGGGGATAGGGTTGGCAACGCGCTTGCGACGCTTCTGGTTTTGCAGGCGTCTATAGGCTACGGTACCATCAGGTGAGCCGTACGCTTGTTTGTCGACTTACTAACATAAAAAAGGTAATAATATCGTTCGCCATGTAGGTTTTATAACAGAAATATTTTTATACCAGCGCCTGATGCAATAAACTTAGAAAGAACAGTTCGCGCGTGATCCACAAAGATCATAACGATCAACTATAAAATACGTCAGCTGTAATGTTGGTTTAATATGATTTACGTAAAACATTATGACGTTTTTGTACATACAAATTACATTTTCACATTAAACATGTTACAACTAGATAAACAAAGTAATTAAATGTGTTTTTCGATTGTTTCTTTGATAAGATTTTAATATTGATTATCTATGATTGTGTAATGAGTGCAATAATTTGATAAAATCTGTAAAAAAAATGTGAATGTAGTTAGAATGACTTAACAAAATAATTTTGTAAGATTGGGACGTTAAGAAATATTTGTACTTAATATTGGTCATCTTTTGGCAGTTTGCTTGATGGCAGTTAAATGTAAGGTTTTCGTTCCTGAAGTAATGTAGGCCAAAATGTTTAAAGTAATTTGTTTCTTTTTCGAAATATTCATCTACAAATGAATAAAATGAATAAGTTATGTCCTGAGTATACTCTACATGATCCAAATGCATGTGGTGTATACCTGAAACTGATTGTGCAATTAGCGCAAATAATTTAAGTATGATACTTTAGATGTAAGTAACATGGTAACAATCGTTGGTGTACCTACCAAATAATTAATAAATAAATAAATAAAAATCAAAAATTAGAAAATCCTTAGAAGCATTTGTGTACCTAT
Organism: Melitaea athalia; assembly: GCA_905220545.2. Lineage (NCBI taxonomy): Eukaryota > Metazoa > Arthropoda > Insecta > Lepidoptera > Nymphalidae > Melitaea > Melitaea athalia. Next base: position 2,619,721 of record HG992178.1, on the reverse strand, counting down.
ATAATATACTAGCCGACCCGTGCCCACTTCGTTGGGCGTTATAATCCATTTCACATAAGAAGGGTACGGTGAAATTTGATATGTTCCAATACACTCTCACTATTTTCAGCAAATCAGATAAATATAAATGTTTTAAAATCACCAATTAATTTCTAAGGCAAATAATAATGCTTGATTAGATTGAATTGTTGACACGGCACGTCAGAGGGCGCAGGTTCAAATCCTGCTGATTTAAAATCTTTATATATTTTTATCTTTTTCCTTTTATCTTGTCACTCCTGAATAGTGTAGCTTTCTGTTAGCGAAAGAATTTTCATGATCGGATCAGTATTTGCGAAGATTACCCCGTATATACAAACAAAGTTATAAACTTTACCTCTTTATAAATAATATATAATATATATATATATATATATATATAATAATAATAATAATGTGAATAAGGAAATTCAAAGAAGAACCAGAGTACCCGAAATTCTTTATTAACAAAAAAGTAATGTGCGGGGTATGGGGCTTAGATTTAAAACGTCTTCCGAGGACCAGGGGAACAATAAGGGCAAATAGACAAATACATCATTGATAGAGGGTTTATCGATCTGTCAACTTGTGGTAAAATGAACTTATTGTAGAAGATTTGAAAGGAGCAGGATTGAAAAACCTCTGTTTAAATAGAGATATCAATATGAGAGACCTATGTGTTGTGCCTAAAAGAAAACTAAAAACTAGAAAAAAGGCATCGAAACGAGAAAGAAGGATATATATATTGGAGGATAATCAATTCTTCTAGCTAGATAAGATTAAAGTATGGTTGGTAACATTTTATGTGTCTGTGGTTGGGAAAATCACAAAAATATGAGAAAATCCGTACTATCTAGAAGAAATTCTGAGTCATGTGGCTAGGTTAATTTCCGAACTGATATTTTTCTATTTTATCTTAGCACTTCAATTTTATTTAGATGTATATTACTAAGTACATTATTGAGTGGTACAGGGACTCTACATAGAATGACTGGGCTATCTCTTTACTTTTTTGTTGTTGTTTTTTTCTTGTTGTATTAGAATGGATCTCATCCGCTACTACTACAATATGGATTATCAAATATGAAATTTGGCGGTCTTTTACCACTACGATGGCAAACAAGCTACGGTATCACTCTATTGTCTATATTTTATTCCACAACAATTGTTGCTAAATTAAGGAGTATACCCATTTGTCCTGTATTAGAAACTGTCAAACGCGTCAAGTTTAGATAGAAAAATAAAATTCTGGATAGGTTAAATTCTAAAGCTAGGGTTATGAAATGTTCACATGTTTGTACTTTACGACTTATTCTCATACCTACAAAACATATTCATAAAAAAAAAACATAAAAATCGCTCAATACATTTCGGAGGCATACGACAACAAATACCGTGACACCAGGGCTGGATCTACCATATGGCTTTTTGGGCTTCAGCCCTGAGCCCCGTGGGATTCATGGGGCCCCCAGTTAAGTCAATTCAAAGTCAAAAATAGACGACAATGCGAAAGAATCAATAATTTTATTAAATTCTTTGTTCTTATGTTACTTCGAACTGACAGTTAAAATGTTCGGCTGCCATAACACATTCATCTCAAACGTGGTCAAATTTGGCCCCTAATTAGTATTTAGTCCAGGGCCCCCTGACCTCACGGTCCGGCCCTGCGTGACACGAGATTTTTATATTTTAGATTTGCCCAATCTATTTGAAACCTATAGCATATTGTGGCGTTTTGAAACGTGTGAAACGTAAACATTTTATTGCGTCATCACACAGCAGAAATCTTTTATATCTAACGTGTGTTGAATGGAATAATCCATAACACGTTTCAGATACATCACAAGGCCTAGATTTTAGTACTTGAGAATCTAGGTCTAGATCTTAATCATCACAACTTTATACTACCAATTAGCATTGTTATTATTGATAGGACTCATTACAAATCTAGGTACTGTCTACAATACACACTAATTAAGTTACATTTGCCTTATATCTATACACATTCAGCAACCATGTTCTAATTAGTATAATAAATGTAAATGAAAAATTTGCTTTGCGGAGAACCAGATTAACGTTTGGTGCAGTGTTTATGAAAGTTCCACTCAAAAATGGTCGATTTTTTTATTTTTGTTTCTAATCTGGGTGATGCTGTTTCTTTGTGGCCTCCAGCCCCAGTTTCTAAAGGAGCACCCAATATCATCAGTCATATTGTTAAGATATACCTGATCACTGACAGTTAATCCTGAATGCTCCTGACCATTAATCCTGATTAATTTTGGTTGAGAGTTATTTGCAACACGCCTTTTTGCCACTGCAAAGGAGGCCATAGAAGAAGAAGATTTTCCAGCAGTGCGACATTAATTAATTATGTTATTCTATGAGAAATTCTTATCTTGAGTGTGTTTTCATTCTAATTTTTTTTTTCACTGAAATGTTACTCAGCAAAGATTTACCTATTAAATCGACATGAAGGACCAAGTGTGACCCAAAATTGTAACTGAGGTTATGAGGTTATAGGACAATTTTAGAATAATTAGCTGTTTTAAACGTTACATATCAATCAATTTATCTCTTGACCACGTCAGCTTTCTGTAAACTTTTTTATAACAGAATTCTGAGATAGCCTTCTTACGAACCGTGTTAGAATTTTCTATCAATTATTCTGTTCGCAAATGCCAAGGTTATAATAACTACTCGTCAATAAATCGTATCGTAGAATCATAAATCTTTTAAAATCATAAATCGAATCGTGATTATTACATGTATTCGATTTCAAGAATGAACTGATGTAGTAACATTTGCGTATATATACATTCGTAATGCGAAACTAGCGGTCGTCAGTCGCCCTAAATGGCAACCGGCTTATTCGCACTGCAGATAAACGCGCGTCTCCATTCCTGTACTACGATACGATATTTCTGTCAAAGTGCCAATCTTCATGTTATATGGCTTTAGTGTAAATAAGTATTAGTATTATTAGCATTTAAGTTACATTTATTTTTAGTTGTGCTTGATATAGCACATATTAGTTAACCAATGTCACAAAAAACTTTAGTTAGAATTTCATATTTTTCTCAATATATATTTTTTAAATGTTTAGTTCTTAGAAAACGAATTACCAATATCATAGAAAAGGAATATAATTTTTTTTGTTAAGTATAAACCTTTGTGTGAAGTTCGCAAATTAAAATATATAACATGCGATGTATATTCTTAAAAGGACCGACAACCAATGGGAAAGAAAGGTTCTCGAATGGCAACCACGTCTCGGATAAAGAAGCACAGGCTACCCTCTAACTAGGTGGACTGACTACCTGAAGAAAACAGCGGGAAGCCGATGGATTCAGAAGGCACAGGACCAGACCGAGTGGCGATCATTTGGGGAGGCCTACTTCCAGCAGTAGTAGCATTGGTCAAATAAAGGCTTTTTTATTTTTTATTTTTATTTATTTTATTTATTTTACTTCCAGCAGTGGACTTCTAAAGGCTGATGGATGGATGAATAAATAGATGGAAATATGTACGTTTTTTTTTAAATAAAAAACGTGGTAAATTTTTTAATAAGGAACATGGTAAATATCCCGTTTTTGAATATTTTAGTGATATGTATGTTGTTGTAATTGTCTATGGATGATGTCACATCAGAATAGTCAACCTTTAGCTTAAAGTGCCGTCTTGAATGTGGTTAGGTTTGGAAAGAAGTATAAGTCGTCTTGTATTTTAAGGGCATGGGCTCGAAATTAAGATTATGTTCCGTTCAAAAAATAACAGTAAATACAGTTAATGTATAAGAATTGATAGAGTTGAAACGTCCTAATCAATCCACACCTGTATCATTTGTATCAGTCACATGATCGTTAGATCATATTTGGACTAAGAGTGCCTAAAGTATTAAGGTCATATCGTACTCGTCCGTTAAAGAAAACAACGTGAACACAATGTGTACTTAATTTAAAGTTTTGTATTTCCAAATTCCATATTTTATAATAGAAATAAAATTATAAAACATTTTCAATTTTTTTTTCTAATTTCAGTAACATCTTCGACACACAAAAAAAACAAGAACAAAAAACACCGCCTCATTAACATTGAATTTCAATTACAAAAACTTGTTAAATCTATTATAATGTTGTGATATTTCGCGCAATATTTGCAAATAATGTCCTACTTTCTAATCGTGATCCAATGGAACTGTGCCAGGCAGTGGCCTACGTGCACCGGCGCACGTCTGGGGTTTGTTCCCGGCGTTTTATTTAAGGCTCTTATCATTTGCAATTAATTTTTTATAGCGGTCGCGTTTATAGTGCGAATAAAGTTATAACATTCTTTCATCTCGTGATTTATACATAGTTGAGTAGACAACTGTGCAGTTACAATGTATTTTTACATAGTTTTGACACAGTTTTATATCTTTATTTTGTCCTTTGTAATATCGACAGTTGTATTGTGATAAAAAAACTTCCGGATCAAACTGGATTTTGATTTCAAATGTGTTTTAGGTATTTGTCCATGTAGGTCACATTATCATACCTCAGTGATTTCGTGAACACCAAATAACTATTACTATAAGTTTAACTGAGGTAGGGCACAGCAGGAAATTTCCTGCTCAAAATATGGAGCAGCCCGACTGGGGTAGTACCTCGACCTTACAGAAGATCGCAGCTAAAAAATACTGTTTTCAAGCAGTATTGTGTTCCTGTTGGTGAGTAACTAGTAAGGTGACCAGAGCTCCTGGGGGGATTGGGAATAGGGTGGGCACACACTTGCGACGCTTCTGGTGTTGCAGGCGTCTATAGGCTACGGTAGTCACTTACCATCAGGTGAGCCTTACGCTTGTTTGTCGACTTAGGTACTAACATAAAAAAAAAGATTTATAGAGTACCTACTCTTAGTAGAGAATGTATTGTAGTGTCTTCTGGACATTATCGACTACCACTTCGATATTTAAATGCAAGCCCCTGTGGACATCACTACTGCATCTTGGAGAGCCTGCCATTGCTCCTAAAGTTTATCATAAATATCTTATGACAATCATTGCTCTAGTTCGGGAAATGTTATCGCGACTGCTGTTGTATGCGCAAGCAATCCCATAGCGTCACATTACGGTGTCAATTCTGTTTGTCCAGACTCCAGACTGATTCGTAGTCATGGCGCCGCGCCGGTAGGAACTTCCACATTCTCGCCACTTCTTGGTAGAATGCGTAAGTGTATTTCCCATCGTTTAACATTGGAAGGCAAATTATTAAGTGGTAATTAAAGTACTTTTATCTTATAACTAGCTTCTGCGCGCGACTTCGTCGGCGTGGACTCCGCTCCTATTGGTCTTAGCGTGATGATACATAGCCTATAGCCTTCCTCGATAAATGGGCTATCTAACACTGAAAGAATTTTTCAAATCGGCCCAGTAGAACCAGAGATTACCGCGTTCAAACAAACAAACAAACAAACAAACAATCAAACAAACTCTTCAGCTTTATATATTAGTATAGATGAGAGAAGAAGGCTGCACCCAGGAATGGGGGATTTACAAGTTTCTTTACATTTTAATAATATTTGAAATACAGATTTGCAGTAATTGTATTTATTGGCACTTCCACTCCTTGTACACGTACGTTACAATTACCCACCTGTATGATCATATTATGATATACATAGTAGCAAGAAAGAGCACAACATAGTTTTTTTTTAAATTTAACGTAAATTAAACAACTGCTCTGGTTTAATGGTGCGAGTAGTCGCCTAAAACACCGACGGTTTGCGGGTTCGATTCCCGCTCGAAATGTGTATTTGTATTTGTACAAATATTTCTTTCCGGTTTGGATGTCTGCCCTTGTGGGTCTTTCCACTGTGCCACGAAGAGCACGTTAAATCGTCGGTCCCGGTTGTTATCCTTCTCCTACATGGAGAAAGAGGCATATGCCCAGCCGTGGGATGTCACAGGCTGAATGCCAAATCCATCAGTTGGATGGACATCTAAAACCGCAATAAGTAGTGGAAACGCTTAGCTTTTGTGCTAAAAAATAACTTAAGTCCCCCTTTAGGAGAACATTAAATATAATAAAATTAAAAATATGAGTTATCTAAAAATATAACACCAGACAAAAAAGAGTGCGTTGGCCGGGAATCGAACCCGGATCAATTGCTTGGAAGGCAACTATGCTGACCATTACACCACCAACGCTCGTTACACAGTTTCTGAAAATTTCAATTTCTAAGACGTTTAGTTACAGGTGAAACATTTTAATTTTTTTTTATAATAGATATGTGTATTAAGGCAAAAACCATCACAAATATTCCTTTAAAATTTTAAAATTTCTGTATAAATAACTATAACAATTAGCTTTTCTGATAATTTAGAACTTTTAAAAATTTTGACACCACCTTAAGACACGTGAAGGTTGCTTAAGTATCCTTAATTCTACAAAGCTTTCAAAACACAGCTAATGGATGCGCAAGGTCCTCCAGTTTTACTTTTTTTATTGTAGGATGCAAAATAAACCTGGCAGGCTTTAAAAAAAAAAAACTTTTTTTAGCGGCTGAGATGTTATAAAAAATAAACACGCTAAAAGCGATTTGCTGAGTCTGTGTTAGTGCTAAAAGTTTTTTTTTTAAATGTTGGTCACGATTTGAATTTGAACGACCTTCGAAATAATTTCTTTTTATACTTATATAAATCTATGAATACATTTAAAGTTAAAATAACTTGATAGTAGATTCTTTTAAAACCATTTTTTTAAATTGATTACCAACAAAAAATCAACATCATACTTAGCATTCTTCAAAATTCAAATCGTTGCCCTTTTCATCTCTGTCCTTTAATGAGTTCGGACATAAATCACTAAAGAATAAATCTTGTCAAATCTGGTGCAGCCAAGGAAAATAAAACTAATGGTAATGACTATTAATTCACAATATATCTATACGAATATTGTAAAGCTGAAGAGTTTGTTTGTTTCGACGCGCTAATCTCGGGAACTAGCGCTCGAATTGAAAAACTGTTTCTATTTTGGATAACTTATTTACCGAGGAAGGTTATGGGCTATTTTTCTCCTCAAATTAACTCGTGTGAAACCAACGGACACAGCTAGTAGTACCAATATACACATACAAAATGTAGTGTAAATAGAAAAAAATACGGATCACCAGCAGATCGAATTTGTCAGCGTCCGTATTTCTTATCGATGAGAAGGATTTTTTTTGTATAGAACTAGGTCGGCAAACAAGCGTACGGCTCACCTGATGGTAAGCGATTGCCGTAGCTGATATACGCCTGTAACACCAGAAGCATCGCAAGCGCGTTGCCGACCCTATCCCCAATCCCCCCCAGGAGCTCTGGTCATCTTACTCACCAACAGGAACACAATGCTGCTTGAAAGCAGTATTATTTAGCTGTGGTCTTCTGTAAGGTCGAGGTACTACCCCAGTCGGGCTGCTCCATATTTTGAGCAGGAAATTTCCTGCTGTGCCCTACTTCAGTTAAAGGATTATATTCGTTCAGTCGAAGAAATGGAACACGTGATATCAAAACTGGTATTAGATATTACACATACACACTTTTATTTGCATTCAGTACAATTAATTAATTTTTTTTATTCAACTACAAGAATGTAACTGGCTCAATAGACTTGTTTAGTCTGACGATATTGTACGAGACGTGTTATGTCATCAAATGGCAATGACCTCGGCTAATAAGTCAGGGCCGCGTTGATGACCGTGATGACGTCGCGATGCGTCAGATGTTTCGTGAGCAAACGAATGCGATTCAAGAACCGACGTTCAAGGTCTTAAATTATCGTATGACTGCTCTCAATAAATAAATGTATTTCCTGGTTTTCTTACTAGATATAATATATAATTTGTGGCCAATTGTGTTGTTAAAAATTATGTCAATTAAAATTTGAAATGCGAAAAACTAATATTTTAAGTAATAAAGAAAATGTTTTTTATCCTGTTTTTTTTGTTTCACATATTTTAAATAGTAACCGCTTTAAACATTTAAAAAAAAAACTAGATTTAACAATATTCATGTTGATATTAGCAAATATACTCTTTGGATAAAATCAATGATTAAATTATCTGTCACCGAGAATGACTTTTTAAATCATTTTTAAATATTGTTTATTATTTTATTTACTTTTAAAAACTAATCAAATTCTTTTACAATTTTTCAACAATGGTCAAGAAATTCGAATCATCTCAAGACAACTCTAGTCACATCAAAGCCGATGTCATAATACTAGGCTGTAGTCTACCAGGAATCGTGACGGCTCATAAACTGAAGAAAAAGTTTGGTAACACAATGGACATAGTCGTTCTAGATTTAGCTGGCAAACAGACAAAAGAATCAAAGTGTAATGTAGCTTTTCAGGAAGAAGATAATGAGGAAAGCAAAGAAATACCCTATGAGGGTACAGCGAAAGAAGTTATAGGTAATATAGCGAGGCATTACCTTACTATGTTTGGGAAAGACTTTGATATACCTTTACCAGACGCTATTATAGCACCTGAGAAAGTAAAAACTCCCTTAAATAAACTATTTGAATATAAAAATGGAATGACTGTCGCCTTTGTACAAGACTTTCATGACTTCGATTATTTAAACGTCTTAGAAAAGTTTGAGTTGAATCAATATCAAATTCTACTTGATGAAAATATGAAAGCACTGTTTCAAGCAAATAAAGTCGATGAGGCTTCTGAACGAAATCGTTTATTGTATTATGATCAAACCACAATGGAGAAACATATATGTGGTGCGTTATTCTTCCCTAATTCTAGGGATATAATGAGAAACACTGTAAGACTAGTTTGTGGCGCGTCCGCGAAAGTTGTATCTGTACTGTTTTACTTACACCAGTGTTACAGAACTAGTAGTTCTAGAAATCACTTAGACGGTAACAACACGAAGTTTCGAGAAAAACTTCATGGTTACTGCAGAAAACGTCTAGCAAACAAATTACAGAAAAGCGTCGCTAACATTACACTCACAGCAAAGGCTATAAAAAAGATAAGTTCCCATACAGACGAACAAGTTATATTAAAAACTATAAAAGGTGATACTAATTACGTGTGTAGTTTACTTGCAATGGCGTTAAACCCTGAAGAACTACGTAACATTGAGTTCGAGACACAACTGCTCACAGAGAGAGAATTCAGCATAATCAAATCTATGATTAAAGGAAAGGCAAAAAAGTTTGTTGTACAATACGAGGAACATTTTTGGAGACAAGAAGGGTACAGTGGTGATATACTAAGTATTAAAGGCCCAATAATTTGGGCAACTGAACGCCCAAAGATATCATCAACTGGTAGTATGGAAAAATATGCGGCGCTAATAGGTTATTTGAGAGTTAAAAACAATGAAGGCGATTCTAGAGAAGCAGTTCTAAAGCAACTAGTAAGACTCTTTGGTGAAGAAGCGGCAACGCCTATAAATTACAAGGAAACAGATATATCAGACATTTATGTACCAAGATGTGGTGACTTCATTGCTTTAAGACGACTTACTTTAAAACCTAAGCCCAAAAACCTTGAATGGGGCGCGTTAGATGTATTCGCTGATGGAGACGTCGCGTCAGCTTTGGAAGCGGGTCACGTTGCTTATTTACATTTATTGAGTTACCTTCGTCCTCAAGCGCAGAACTACGACGAAGTTTGCATCGCTGAATGGCCGACGATGTTAAATGACAATCCATTTAGAGAGTGGTTAGCTCAGTTATCAATTACGACAAGTATTCGTATTGTCGCATACACAGCGGTCGCGTATATAGGCATACGATTAATTCAGTCATTAATGAAGAAATAGATCACACTTCTGTTTGTAGTTGGTGAGAAAGGAAAATTTGACGATCAATTATATAGAAGCCATGAAATATACTGTTATACAATTTATTTTTGTTTTTGCGAAAATGTTATTTTTTGTTTTATAAATGTATTCGTTTTCCATGATATTAAATTTTTTTAATATTTTATTACAGAATTATAAAAACACACACGGTATGTCAGGTTTCTCATTTGTTTATGCGTGCAGACTGCAGATATATTTTACTGAAATTAAATTGAAGGATTTTAGTATTTTCATTTTATTAACAACATATTCTAAAAAACGAAGATATTAGGTAAGATTTATTTTCATTGAAAACAAAACGGTTCATTTTAAAATAAACCATGAAATTTTAACAGCGATAACGAACAAGGAAAAGATTATTTTTAAATTGACACATTAGCGACTGTAACACATAATCTACTGATGAAATAAAGGAAGAGGTCCTTATCAGACAGCAGATAATAATTTGAAGTTTATTTTAACTGCGCATTAAATGTACGACTTTTATTTCTGTACAAATATTTGTTTCTGATCTGGCCTTTTTGGGGTCTCCCCACCGTGTTTCTTAGAGCACATTAAGCCGTCTATCCTGGTTGTTATCATTGACATCAGTAGAAAAGCGTGGTAGATTAGACTCCATCCCTTCTCATATGCAGAGGTCTTTTCTCAATAGTTGAACGGTACAGGCTAGTTCAATTAAGTTCATAGCATATAATAAGACTAAACTGATTCTCACACGTCTTTACAATAGATATAGAAATAGAGGACTACTAGGTAAGTCCATTAAAAAAACTGAAAATGACCGAATATTTAGTTTATAAAATAATTAACCTGTCGGGTGGTTTGTAAATTCCAATAAAGGTTTTTTTTTAATTGTAAGATAACCAGTTCGATTTAACCCTCTAATAAGCAGAAAGCTTTATTCTCTGAACCTATACCTAATCAAAAATTACGTAAAAGTCTGTTTATTATAATATTAGGCTATAAAACCATTAGGTGTGACTTAACAAATTAAATTTAACGGAATTTAAGAGCATTATTATTATTATATTATTATTAATGAATAGTAAGAACAAAGAGTAAGAACCTTGAATTCTAGTTAGCTTAACAAGTTAACAAATAGAGAGTCGCTAATAATAATAATCAAATAAAGAAATGAGAAACACAATAAGGCGGCCTTATCCATAAGTATCTATCTCTGTTATTATTATTTAGAATTAATGGCTTTCACTAGTAGCCAAGATAGTAGCCATCTCTGTCAGGTAACCTTAAGAGTTTTGAAACAAACTTACAAGATACCATTGGTTACTCAATCAATCATTTAGTAAGCAATAGTTTTCAAGTATTTTCCTTCAGAAAATTATGAATTCAACGTATGTCAGCTGCTGGGTCAGTATTGGACGTGTTCTTATATAGATCTCATAAATGCAGTACGAGGACTGACCTTTGGGCTTTCCAAGGTCTAATTATATAGGCCAAGTTCTCTTGATTACACTGATAGACTTAAGGAGGAATAATTAATGTTTAAAGTTTACAGAGTTACAATATGGCATTTTATTTTAAACATATGTACATACCTAATGAATATTTTTGTTTTGGGAATTGTGGAATAAGGAATGCAAAGTTTTTGTTACTTTGTCTGGTGTAGTTCCAATGGAGGTTCTTTGTATGTTGCTTGGCTAGATCTTCAACTCTATCCAATATAACTTGACGATTTCTTTTAATATGAGCAAACCTATATACAAGGTTTCTCCGCCAAATTCGATTAGGCACTTTAGCATATAGAGCCTTACACTTTTCGCTGATAGTATCAAGTACATAATAGTACCTAGCAATTGATTTACTCATTACAATGGCATTTTACGCAAACAAGATAATGAACCTGATGGTTGTAAATAATTCATAAGCCTAACTGAAACATTTTTGCACCGCGAAGCTAGTTACGTAATAAAACCGGATTTTCAAGGATCTGATCTTCGTATTCAGATACATTACTTCTATCAAGATACTCATATTATGTGTTCCGTGTTTTAAATTGGCTTTACAGGAGAAAATTTAAATTTCAAAAATAAAGAATTTGCAAAGCTTGCAAGTACCTACATTTCGACAGAAAATCGTTAATACCGGTAACCTACAAAAAATTCGGTGATTATCGGTTTTTACAAAATCCGTATTTTTAGGTTTTTCTATGAAAACGGTTCACACCACTAGACTATATTCTATATGATGATATAATGATGCACTAAAGACTAAACAGACAATAATTATACGCCCGACATTACATATTATTTCGCTAAATAGTATATTTACTACATTGCTATTTATTTTTGCCAGGCTTTAGTAACTATTGCAGTCGGTTATGTCATTACAGTAAAATAAGACATTTTAACTTTTTAACATTTTAAATGCTATTAAAGTACATTATTTACTCAAACAATAAAAAACAAATAAAATGTATGTATGGCCACAAGCCCTCGGGTCGACCCTGGACCACCGGAGGTGGGTCACGCCATACTCGTCTCCCGGTTTGGATGAGTTCGCTTCGGGGGTGGGTGAGTGAGGCTATGTCACACCCCAGTCTTTGTCAACTTTAGTTGCTGGCAATGGCTACCCCTGGCACGGCCAGCGACGGTTCTTTAGCTACGGTTGGCTGTAGTGACCGTGTGTGCATGGCCGGAGGGAGTTTTTATGATGTCGCCGGCCTGCCTCTACGCGGGTACCCAGTGTGTGTCGACACTTGGGTATCCAGTGTGTGTCCCCGAGGGCAGGCGACCTTAGTGTTCGAGGGAGCCTCTCAGGAGTTGTTAATCGCGACGAGCCTGCAAGGGCAAACCCCCAGACGCGTCGAAGGGTTTTGGTGCCAGAGGTTTTGGTCGGTGTCGGTCGTAGAACTCGTAGATCCGGTATAAATTATTTGCCCTGGGTAAACAAAAAAAAGGTTTGCGACTTACCTATATTATATAATTAATATGAGACTAACATAATTTCTGGATAACTGATTTGAAATTGTCATAAAGTATGGTTGTTTTACAAAATTGATATTTAAAAAATCTTAAAATAAGCAGGTAGCTTTGGACAAGTTGAAACACACGATGATGAATAGCCACGGTAATTAGTATGAACAAAATGACAAAAATAAATCCAACCTCAAAATACCGGGAAATGATTTTGTAAAAAAAATAAATAAATAGTAAAATAGCCTCGAGCAGGAAGAGGAAAACATTGTTTTTCGTTGCATCGCATCACTGAAGATGGCTTTTAAAAAGATCTTACAATCAGCATCTTATTGTTTTTTTTTTCTTCAATTTACAGATTATCTATTTAAAGAGAGTTGTTTGTATAAATTAGTTAGAAATCAATAATTAGAATTACATATAAATAAATTGTAATTAATAAATTATTTTCAAAATTAGCAAGTTAAAGTTGCAGGGGGCTAGTCACCTATGTCGCAGGACCGATGGCCGCTGGAGCAGACGTGTCCTGGACTGGAGTGGAGACCGCGTCTTGGCAAACACAGTGTGGGATTTCCTCCGGCCCACTGTACCGACGATCTACGCAAGATTGCCAAATGGTGGCTGGATTAGTGGATTGGAAGACTGGTGGCTGGATGAGGATTGCGGAGTACCGGGATGTTTGGCGCGAAGTTAGGGAGGCCTATGCCCAGCAGTGGACTGTGATAGGCTGAAGTGATGAAGTGAAGTGAATGAGAAATCAATTAAGCTTACAATTTGTCTTATTTTAATTACCTACTCGTACATGTGATGTTTTATTAGTTTGTGAGAATGATTTTCTTACTCTTTCACGCAAAACTACTGAACAGTTTGTATTGATTGATTGATTCGCCCTGTAACATCCCACTGCTGGGCATAGGCCTGTATCGCATATGTGTATAGGAGAAGGGTCGAAGCTAAATCTACCACACTGCTCAACTGCGGGTTGTTAAATCGTAGATGATCAACTGATTGTAACAAACTACCAGATGAAATAGAACTATGTGATAGTATAAAATCATTTAAAACCAAACTAAAAAATCATATTATATCCTCACTATAGTAAATAAGAAAGCCTTCTATATCCAACGGCCCAGATGTTAAAGGTGTCTTCTTGCAAATGTATAAAAAATGTCATTGTATCTCATTTTAAGTGAATGTAAATTCTTATGAAAAATAAAGTTCTTTAAACCTAAGTTCTTTAAACCTATATTGTAATGATACTTGATATGTAGATAGTTCGAAGGTAAGAATAAGTCGTAAGTAGGTCAGAAATTGCGCGGGTGAGACCTCAATGCACAACTAGTGTCACACAAAACGCTAATAGCTTGCTATGCCAGCAAACCATTATGACGTAATATTTTCAAAATCATTTTTTACTGACATAAAAAAAATTCCGTTTTTACCCTTTGGGTACTTAATACTTAAATTTACTTACTAGGTTACTACTGTTATTACTACTTAGGTTTACTTTAATAATTAAAGTAAAAATACAACTGAGTATTTTGTGAATATTTCAAGTGCCTACCTGTTGCCATTATTAATAGCGAGCAAAAAAGGGCAAGAAAATCGCGTTTGTTGTATGGGAGCCCCCCTTAAATATTTATTTTATTTTGTTTTTAGTATTTGTTGTTATAGCGGCAACAGAAATACATAATTTGTGAAAATTTCAACTCTCTAGCTATAGCCGTTCTTGAGATACAGCCTGGTGACAGACGTCCGTCTGTCACCAGGCGTCTGTCTGGACGGACGGACGGACGGACGGCCAGCGAAGTCTTAGTAATAGGGTCCCGTTTTTACCCTTTTGGTACGGAACCCTAAAAATTGACTATTTTTCGACCACGTGCGTCGTATTACTTGTGGATGTAAATTAGAGTCGATTTTTTTTCGTTTGCGAGCAAACGAAATTATTAATCTCAATGTACTAAAACTTTGCTTAAACTCATCGAACATGGAATAACAGTTTAGCAACATACATCTAAGGCCCTGCGCGCACTAGTGACATTTGTCACCGTGACAAAAAATTCTTTGTCACTGTCACGTCACCGTCACCTTCGCGACTCGCGCACTTGCAGTGACAGATTATATACAGATATAGGTTGTCTGTGAACCCGTTTTTAGAAATAGAAAGAAATACAATAATAAAAAGTATTGGGTTCATCCGCTTTGGAGTGATAGGCTGATAAGTGGAAAGTTCTACACCATGTTTGCCAACCTACGTACATATGACACGTGACATTTTGTCGCGTCACGGGCATGTTGGCGTCCTCCGCGGACAAATTTGTCACCGAATTGTCACGCATCCAAGTGCGCGCACCTTCATTAGGGATGATGGACGCGGTGACAGTGACAAAAAGTCACGGTGACAAAATGTCACTAGTGCGCGCAGGGCCTAAAAAACAAATTGGTGCGTGTTTAATTGATATTATCGTGGCACGTCACGATGAAGTAATGTATAGTTTTTAGGGTTCCGTACCCAAAGGGTAAAAACGGAACCCTATTACTAAGACTTGGCTGTCCGTCCGTCCGTCCGTCTGTCACCAGGCTGTATCTCAAGAACGGCGATAGCTAGAGAGTTGGAATGCTCACAAATTATGTATTTCTGTTGCCGCTATAACAACAAATACTAAAAACAAAATAAAATAAATATTTAAGGGGGGCTCCCATACAACAAACGCGATTTATTGCCTATTTTTACTCGATATCAATAAATGGTAAGAGGTAGGCACTTGAAATTTTTTTTTTTTTTTTATGTGACTAGATTGGCAAACAAGCGTACGGCTCACCTGATGTAAGACCGTAGCCTATAGACGCCTGCAACACCAGAAGCGTCGCAAGCGCGTTGCCGACCCTATCCCCAATCCCCCCCAGGAGCTCTGGTCACCTTACTCACCAACAGGAACACAATACTGCTTGAAAACAGTATTATTTAGCTGTGGTCTTCTGTAAGGTCGAGGTACTACCCCAGTCGGGCTGCTCCATATTTTGAGCAGGAAATTTCCTGCTGTGCCCTACCTCAGTTAAATACTTAATTATACCTCAATATATACCTCAGTTAAATATTATTATACTCGACATTGTCCTGACGAACGAGATCAAGCTGCTGGGGGTCGTCATAGACCGAAAACTCACGTTCAACACCCACGTTGCGAATGTCTGCAAGCGCGCACTCGCCTTTTACCACCAGCTGGCCCGAGCAGCTAAGGCCAGCTGGGGTCTCCATCCTGAGGTAATCCGCACTATTTACAGAGCGGTGGTTGAACCTGTGATACTGTATGCGGCTGCCGTCTGGGCGCCGGCCGTCGATAAGCTAGGTATTCGCAAGCAGCTGAACGTGGTCCAGCGGGGCTTCGCGCAGAAGCTGTGCAGGGCGTACCGAACCACCTCCCTGAACTCTGCATTGTTGCTTGCTGGGATACTCCCCCTCGACCTTCGTGTCCGCGAAGCAGCGATCTTATACGAAGCGCGGAGGGGGGTGCCCCAGCGGGTGATAGGAGATCGGGAGGTGGAGCGGATGACCTCAGCTTTGCGGTCTCCGCATCCCGCCTGTCATATCGACCTGGAGTTCAAGTGCCTGGTCGACCAAGATCATTTTGACGCGAATAGCGCTAACAATTTCAATATATTTACGGACGGCAGCAAGATTGAGGGCAAAGTGGGGGCGGCGTTGTCCGTATGGGCTGGCGCCGCCGAAACCGGGACCCTCAAGCTTGCTCTGCCGTCCTATTGCACGGTCTACCAGGCGGAACTCCTGGCGATATGCCGGGCGGCGCGGATGGCCGCAGACCACTTGGCCGGATCAGTCGGGATTTATTCCGACTCCTTGTCGGCACTACTCACGCTGGAAAACCCGAAAACCCTCCATCCCCTGGCCGTCGAGGCGCGGGAACACCTGCAAAGGGCTCTGCTCCGGGACAAACGTGTCAGTTTGTTCTGGATCAAAGCCCATGCAGGGCTAGAGGGGAACGAGCGTGCCGACCATCTGGCCAAGGAGGCTGCGCTGAAACTAAAACGCGCATTCGACTACGACAGCTGCCCGGTCTCATTCATCAAGCGGAGCATTCGCATGCAATCGCTTGATGAATGGAACCTGCGGTATCGTGGCGGCGAAACGGCTGGTGTCACCAGGGTGTTCTTCCCTGACGCGATAGCCGCATACAAGATCATCGGTAAAATAAAGGTGGACAGATTTCTTACCCAGGTTCTGACGGGGCACGGTGGATTCTCCGAGTACTTGCATCGTTTCAAGTGCAAGGGGAGTCCATCGTGCATCTGCGATCCCGCGTGTTCGGAGTCTGTCCTCCACGTCCTTCTGGAGTGCCCGGCCCATGACCGCGAGAGGCAGGAGGTGGAGCTTATGATGGGCGCAAAATTAAAAAGAGATTCATTACCGGAACTAATCAAGAGAAAGGATAGAGACCTGTTCCTAAAATTTTGTATAAAACTTTGTAAATTAGTTTGTAGTAGAAATAGAACTTAAGCAAGTTATGTTTGATAAATATAGTTGTATATTTAATGAAACATAAAAAAGATTGTATTAAATTAAGGAACGTAGAAATAAGTAAAAATTGTAATGTATAAATTTCCCTTTATATATACAATTTAGTATATATAATGTAGATCAACCATCACTCGTCATTCATTCTAAAATTAAATTTTTACCTCCATTGCCTTGTAAATAAGAACTCAAAATTCCACCACTACTACCACTACAGCCTATCACAGTCCACTGTTGGACATAGGCCTCCACAAGTTCGCGCCCGACAATATGACGCGAACTCATGTGTTTTGCCCATAGTCACCACGCTGGGCAGGCGGGTTGGTGACCGCAGGGCTGGCTTTGTCGCACCGAAGACGCTGCTGCCCGTCTTATGCCTGTGTATTTCAAAGCCAGCATGGATGGTTATCCCGCCATCCGTCGGCTTTTTAAGTTCCAAGGTGGCAGTGGAACTGTGTTATCCCTTAGTCGCCTCTTACGACACCCACGGGAAGAGAGGGGGTGGCTACATTCTTTAGTGCCGTAACCACACTCAAAATTCAAGAAAATAAAATTAGAATAAGTCTATATGTTAAGAAAACATTGTTAAAATTAAAAAGTAATTTCAAAAGAAAAAAGTTTGAACAATGAGCTAAATACCTGTAAATATAATAAAAAGATACACCTGTTTCTCCCCACTTATTATCCCGTGTTAATAGTATGTAATAAAAGTAAGAGCCTTAAGCCAGTGTGAATGAGAAAGTATGCAAGAAAGAACAAGTATGCTGAATGGAAGTGCGAGAGGCATAAATGCGAGAACTGGAATGAATGAGTTGTTTAATTAATTAGAAAGACACAGTCTCGCATAATGTGCGGGGGCTAGTATTAAAAAAAAAAAAAAAAAAATACTTAATTATAATTAAATATTCACAAAATACTTAATTGTGTATTTACTTTAATAATAAATAATAATAAAATTAAAATTAAAAAAAATGGGGGGGCTCATACAACGAAAATGACTTGTTTGACGATTTTTACCCGATATTAAAATCAATGTACCTACTGTTGTTTACCTAGCCAATGGTAGGGAACCCTTCGTGCGCGAGTCCGACTCGCACTTGGCCAATTTTTATAATATTTGTAGGTCGCACACGGCGGCTATGAGCGCGGCATAGCAATAAGTTATCAATGTTGTGTCATCGACTTTCTCATTCTTGAATCATAGAAAATATATCGCATCGAAATATGTTCGATTTTATTACATTGCTGTATAGTTTGGCTTCAGTATTCCAGCTGTCAAGCGTAATGTCCACCTGTTAGTAGGCGGTATTCGTAGCCCACGTAGGCTATATATACGCCTGTACCACCAGAAGCATCGCTAGCGCTTCACCGACCTCCTGGACCTTCCCCAGAAGCTCTGGCCACCTTACTAACCAAAGAAAAACAATACAACTGGAGACCATATTCTTTAGCTGTGATCTTCTTTAAGATTGGAGTTACTTCCTCTGTCATGTTCTAGATTACTCTAGCTCTAGACACAAGCAGAACCAGGCGTTTTCAACGAGGTATGGAAGCAAAAATATCGTGTTATTGATATGGGTAGGTTATATCTACTATACAAAAATAAGTCGGGTTTTCCTTCCTGACGCTATAACCCCAGAACGCACGAACCGATTTCCACGGTTTTGCATTCCTTGGAAAGGTCTCGGGCTCCGTGAGGTTTATAGCTAAGAAAATTCAGGAAAAATTTCAACAGAAAAGCGGGAAAATCTTTTTTTACATACAGCGCCATCTCTCTGGTGGCGAAACGGAGTTCGCCTGGTTTGCTAGTTATGCATAATTTTTTGCAGGTCTTTTGACTATCCAGGAGGAATGTAGCCGGACTTACTAAGGGCGCGTTGTGTTGACAGAGTTAAAGGCATTCATAGAATACGAATATTGTTAATCTTTATTTAAAATTTTATTTTATCTTACTTGATTCAATATATTTACATATGAATGCGCACAAATAAGCCTTATGCTTTTAAAAACTGTTCATTATTTACAATGACAGGAAATCATCTGATTGTATTTATAACGGAGAATATAATCTCTCAAAAGCATTTCTAGTTCTCAGTATTGTCAACTCTTAAAATAGAAAATTAAATAATTAGTAATTGTAGAAAAAGCGCTTCGGGACATATATAGCTTCACAGACAAAGAAATGTAAATATGAAATCTACACTAATATTATTGAGAGGAAAGATTTTTTTGTTTTTTTATTTGTTTGTATTGAATAGGATCCAAAAGTACTGGACCGATTTTAATGATTTTTTCACTAATAGAAAGCTACATTATTAGAAAGTAACATATATTTTATTTCTTAAAAACTTAGACATGTGCAAAAAAACGGGTTATGTTTACCAAGGTGTAAAAAATCGTCTCAAATATTTCTTTCCTTCGCGTGCGCTACTTAAATGCATAAGAGGGCGTATAAAGCAAAATTATCAATCTGCTATTTGATTTTACATGAAAAATTCCGGACCAAATCTTAAAATAAAAATATATGACAAACTACGTGATATTTTCAAAACTATAGCCTAATCAAAAACATAAAATAATGAAATTTCCTCGAGAAAATATAATCACGAAGTAACCTCTAATTTTTATATTTTTTCTTTTTATACTCGATATGGAATTTGATAATTAATTACATTTAATTTGAATTGAATTTAATTTGAATTTGAATTTGAATTATATATAAAATAAGATATTTGTCGTTTTTTACATTCGTAATGCGCTCAAAACTATATCGTCTATCGCACTCTGACACGAGGCTTTGTGTATATTTTGTGTCATCAATTACTCACGGGCGCGCGGGTGAAATCTGATTTTTTGCTCGCTTTATACGCCCTCTTAAAGATAAGACAAAATGATTTACGACTGAATTATAGGACTAAAAAGATCTACAAAAAAGTTCACAAAATAATTATTTTACCCGAGCGAAGCCGGGGCGGCCTGCTAGTAATGATAATAAAATAGTAGTACATAGTTCTTTAAATTATTACATTAAAAAACTACATCAAGAAAAAAAAATGACACGGTAACACTGAATTTTAATTTTAAAAAAAATTAGAACATTTTACGAAAGTCATTACATTTTAAGGTCAGAAATTAACTTGTTGACGATCTCAGACAAATTGTTATACTATCACCGCCATAACATTTGTTAGTTTTTTATAATTCTACAATAATTAAACTTGCTGACTAAAATGCATAATTATGTATTCTTTATCCACAAAGGTGGCAAGCAAGCGTGCGGTCAGCATGATGGTAAGTAACCCCGGAAGCGTCAAAAGCCTTAGGCCGCGTTCCCACTCTGTCGTGACTAGGGTTTGTTCCCGGGAATTCTCGTCCCGGGAATTCCCGGGAAATCGGTCGGTCTCGTACCCGGGAAATTCAGCTCGAGAAAAGTCGAGACATCGAGAAGTTTAAATAAACATTTTACGCGTAAGCGAATCAGAAACTGAACAAGACAGCTTTGCAGCTCAATTAGAGAGAGCAATAAAAGGTGTTTCGAGAAATGGTGAATCAACTAATGCTGTGGTGCTTTCCAAATCAATTATAAAAAAAGAGTTTTTGCTATTTGAAAAAACAGGCAAGAGGACCCCTAATCTGGAAACACTATACAAAGCATTAATTTCAGTCAAGCCGACTTCAACAGAAAATGAAAGGGTATTTTCCATATCGGGAAATGTGGTCAGTAAGATTAGGAGCCGGCTGTCTGATAAATCTATTAATGCTTTGGTTTATCTTAAGGCATATTTCATAAGAATTAATAAGCAGGCTTAAAGACAGTTATATTTTTCGTATTAATAGTAGATAGATATCTCTTATTTAATTACATTAAAACTGCCAAAAATTGTGATACCATACCACCCACATAGTGAGATTAGTGAGTGATCTTTAGTTATGATGAGAAAAATTATGATTGTTTTTAGTTAAGATGTTTGTTTTAAGCTGATTGTTAACAGAGATTTTGTTTTTTATTAAAGATTAGTGAGATTAGTTATAATAAGAAGAAGTATGATTGTTTTTAGTTAAGATGTTTGTTTTAAGCTGATTGTTAACAGAGATTTTGTTTTTTATTAAAGATTAGTGAGATTAGTTATAATAAGAAGAAGTATGATTGTTTTTAGTTAAGATGTTTGTTTTAAGCTGATTGTTAACAGAGATTTTGTTTTTTATTACAGATTAGTGAGATGAGATTAGTTATGATAAGGAGAAGAAGTATGATTGTTTTTAGTTAGCAATTTTGTTTTGAGCTGATTTTTTATTGAGAACTTGTTTTTTTTGTTAAAAATTATGTTGATTTTTTTCATGTAAAATAAACACAGTTAAATTAAAGACTCTTTTTATTAATTAAACAAAAATTTAGACGTATTTTATTTTTTCTCGACAACCCGAGAAGACCCGAGAAATCAGGCTCGAGAAGTCTCGACACCCGAGAACTAAAAAACCTCGAGAAATTGGAAACCCTAGTCGTGACGACAGATAATCGTGTAGTTTTAAGTGTCGTGGCTCATATGTTTAAATGGAGGTGTTCACATATAAAACGACACGACTAACTGTCGTCTACGACACTTTGCAGTGACGACAGATTGTCGTGACAGTGGGAACGGCTAGATACGATAGTTGCTAAACGAAAAAAAAATTTTGACGACAAACAATCGTTATAATGGGAACAGCTAGAGACGACAGTCGTAAAACGATAATTAATCGTCACGACAGAGTGGGAACGCGCCCTTACTTCATATTAAAGGGAGCAGATGTCTTTAACTTTAAATCTTTGTCTAAAAACAGTACTAGCTTGTCCTGAAGATACGTGTATATTTACGAGTGTCTTTTATCATACGGATTAAGTTGTAAACATAAAAAAATAAACAAGTATCATCAGTTTTGTTCCATTTCATCATGCGACTTCTAGTGGCCCTGTTTTCTGTACCGGAGGTTGCGGCTTCGATTCCCGCCTGAGTCTGGTTGTATGTAATATTTGTTTTTATATATTTATATGAGTATTATTTATATGTATATTTATCAAAAAATAAATAGTTATCACAGTCGGCCGTTACCTGTAACACAAGAATTAAGTGGCTTACCATAGGAACAGACGACCGCGTGTGTATGTTACAAACTGCGCCAAAGGACTAGTACAATTAAAATATATCTTTCAAAGTAAAGTGCATTACAATGAACTATACCTACTTACACAAAACTATATTTCATATTAAATACCAACAAATAGATACGGTTTATTTATTTGATTTTGTTACTCGTTTATCTTTAAGGATAATGAACTTTCAATTCTAGGTTATAGCTACGTAATGACATAATTAAGTAATTTACATACATTTTGAACTCCAGTACTATAATAATAAGACTGAAATGTATTATGTGTATGTTCACCTCCAAGGATTTCGCGCTCCACTGACAAGAATAGAATAGCTTTGAATGCAATGTACGATGTATGAATCATTATTGAAGTAGGTAGGTATTAGAAGACCAAAAACTACGAGATTCTTGAATGAGGGTTTTTTTTTTATATATTACCAAGTCGGCAAACAAGCGTACGGCTCACCTGATGGTAAGCAATCACCGTAGCCTATAGACGCCTGCAACACCAGAAGTGTCCCAAGCGCGTTGCTGACCCTACCCCCAATTTCCCCTCCCCCCTAGGAGCTCTGGTCACCTTACTCAACACTGCTTGAAAGCAGTATTATTTAGCTGTGATCATCTGTAAGGTCGAGGTACTACCCCAGTCAGGCTACTCGTTTAAAAGAACGAATAAATTTAATTGAGGTAAAGCAAAACAAGAAATATCCTGTTCAAAATCTGGAGCATCTCGACTAGGGAATTATCTCAGCCTAACAGATGATCACAGCTAAATAGTAGTGCTCTGAAGCATGTTGCGTATTCCTGTGGTAAGCTGGCCAGAGCCCAGGAGCTAGGTCAGCAACGCGCTAGCGATGCTTCTGGCGTTGCAGGTATAAATAAGCTACGGTAATCGCTTACCATCATGTAGTGTAGAGTGTAGACTGTACGCTTGTTTACCGATCTAGTTGTATAAAAAAGTTGTGTGTGTCAGCTCCGACGCACGACTGGAATTTACTTCTTCAGATCGACTGTCTAAATAGGCACAAAAAGGCTTACCAGTCTAAGAGATAGATTAATACCAACAAAAAATAAAAATAATACGAATTAAAAATAGCACGGTATCGTCTCTTGTCAAAGAATTCATTGTAATATGAAACTTTGAGTAGTCAGGTGCTGTAAAGGGCTCGCTATAGACGGCGCCAAGATTTGCTTAAAAACCAAAAAAATCATCACATCAAGAATTTCGACGCGGCGGGGTGTGGATCCATAGCTCAATTGGCAGAGCGCTGACACGGTATGTCGGTGACCCGGGTTCAAACCCCACTGGATCGAAAAAAAAAATTGATATGATTTAAAATGTTTATAATTTCCTCATGTAGTATCAATGTAGTATTTATATTTAACACAAAAAATAAAAATAATATTTAAGATTGATCAAACTAATCAAATAACGCCAACTAGCCCCAATAGGGTTCCGATAGATGACGTTATTTGACGTCGTAACGCCATTTGTGAGTGATAGGCACAAAAACGTAACGAGGTCATTCGTTCAGTAGATTTTACTCGTTATATTTTTTTTCATACCGGGGGCCTTATATGAAAATCGATATAGTTTGGTAGTTTTTAGTTCCCGAACACCTTAGATACAAATTCAATTACCTACGTCCTTTACAGTCTATGCTCGTATTTCCAATATTTTTGACCCTGAATCTTGATATATAGTACTACAGGCAAATAACGCCCGCTTAACTTTAACCTATTATTTTTTCTATAAATACAAATTAAATTAATAAAATAATGCGATAAACATATAAACCATACTTTTCTGAACCGAAACATGTTGATTAAAAATACAATTCTTTACAATTTCCATACTTATTACATCTTTTTTAAAACGTTGTCTTTGGGCGTTATTAAAAATACCATGTTTAATAACGCCCGTTAACTTAAATGTCATCCTAGACGCAGAAAACATATTCCTGGAGGATAAATATACAATAATACACATCAGTCACATACAATATTTTTATTAGAAATGGAAAATATAGAAGAAACCAAAATTTACAACCAAAATTATCAAATTTCCTAAAGTAGTAAAATTACTGTTAAACTGCTCTTTATAATCATTTTAACAAAACTTTTTTGGTCATATATCAACACCTTTTAATTGTTATGCATCAAATAGCAATTAAAAAGTTTTTATGTCTAAAAAATATAACATAAATATTACCCTACATTGGGCGTTATTAAACAGAAAAGGTCAATTACGCCCTGAGGTAGGTGAATAACGCCCGTTCATGGTAACAACAACCAAAGGTACATAAGTAAGCCTTTTTAAGTACTTAACATATGAGACCTGAGACACATATAGAATATATTTTATATTTAATTATATTTATTATATATTAATTTATTATTATCTGTGAAAACATGTTTTCGCCCCAAACTTCTGTCCGCGACTCTCCTCTTCTTTTTCTTTTACCCATAGAACTCAGTGGTGCCATTACAAATCCTACACAAAAGAAGAAAATTTATTAATCGCTTAGGTACATATAACTCGGTCAATAACGCCCACGAAGGGTAATATCGCCCAGCGGTCATTTGAACAGGCGTTATTAGCCGAGTGGGCGTTATTGTCCTTTTTTGTGTATTTTAACTAAATTATGAACCTTACCTAAAAAATAATAGTCACACATTAAGAATAGTCACTTACAACACTACGCAAAACATAAATATAATAAAAGAAATATTAGGAAATAATTAAAAACTTACAATTTCGTTGACGCAGTTTTTATAACAGCAACGTCCATGAGCGATACCCACAAAGCGCGGCGTGATATTGGCAAGATAGCGGCTCGAGAAACTCACTTTTGGGCTAGACTCATTCCTATTGGTGTCAACTATGTGTACGTGCGCTTTGATGCTGCTCATTCGAATTAAAGTACGTTTTCTGGGTTTTGGGCGTTATTTGGCAGCGGGCGTTAATTGCCATACCTACTATATGTGGACCCCATAAATATTTGCTAATTACTTTTATTTCGTCCGCACAAAGCCATCAAATTACCGTCATAAATGGCATGCTATCAGTGCATTGTGTTTTGTACGCTAAATTTCCGTGAAGCCATTGTTACTCGCATGCGCATGTGATGGAAATGAAAACATTTCGAGTGCATTTGACTGACCATCTTCGTCTGAGTATCATGTCATAGGATATTGGGCCAAGATATGTGATCCAATGTTTGTTCCAAAATTCGATTGGTGTCAACAAATAAGGAATAATGTCTGAGTAAGTACATGAGTACTATTTTTAACAGACTTCAAAAAAAGGAGGTTTCTTAATTCGACCATATATAGGTATATACTTTTTTATGTATGTTCGGGGCAAAATTCGTCGTTTATGAACCGAATTTGATAAATTTTTTTTTGTTGGAAAGGAGATATCCCAGGGGTGGTACCATGATAATGAAATCAGGATCTGATGATGGAATCCCAGAGAAATCGAGGGGAACTCTCGAAAATTGTAGTATAGACTAGTGTGATTGTTAATATTTTTTCGTCTATTTCTGTTGTATTACTTGTCGGTGTAATTGAAGTCGTTTTTTTTTTTCGTTTGCTAGCAAACACAATTATGAAGTTTATTTTTTTATCGAGTGTCATGGTGCTATGTGGACATTTCGTCATGTTTATAGATGTTTATTTGTTGTTTTGAAAGAGGTGATAGTTTGAGAAAAGAACGTGACAAAATAATTTATAAATTTGTTTTGAATGTGTAGAATGTGGTAATTTATTTAATAAACTTTTTGTTTGACTTAGTTTTAACTAGTTGTCATTATAAAAATAAAATATAAAAAAAGAAATGATAAATACCAAGGCATGAAGGATAGACCCAAGTGAACAAATTATCAGAACAGAAAATCATATCACGATCACGATTCAGCCTGTAATATCCCACGTTGGGCATAGGCCTCTTCCCCATGTAGGAGAAGGATCGGAGCTTAATCCACCACGCTGCTCAAATGCGGGTTGGCGGATATATTCCCTACTATAAGTAACGATCGCTATCAGGTGTACATGATAACAACTGGGACCGACGGCTTAATGTGCTCTCCGAGGCACGGTGGGGAGACCCACAAGGACTACACAAACACCCAGACCACGGCAAACATCTGTATGGCCAATACAAATATTGTCGTGTGCGGGAATCGAACCCGCAACCGCTCGCGCAACAGCCAATCGCAATCCAGTGCTGTGACCGCTGCGCCAACGCGGCGTCAAATCGTCAAAATCATATCATCAAACCATTATTGCTAATGGAATTTTTTCGCCACTTCATGACTTCACCAGACCTGTCGTAATAAAATGTAGCAAAATTATATAAACCACATTTTTTATCAAACATATTATGTCACATATTGATATATTATCAAATAATGTTTGTGTTTCTCACGATGCATGCGTTACGATATACAACACTAATATGAATCAACAATATATTAAAAGAAACATTATTTAAGCAAAGGACTATTCTCGAATTGAGTTATAGGGCTAGAGCTTAATTCTTGCGGCTTGATGTATAAACATATCATAAATCTTCTATCCCAGGTTTCTCGTGATTTCCTTCAATAAACAAGGGATTTTTTTAAAATAAAAATAAGTACAATAATAATAAGTAAAATAAGTAGTAGGGCACAGTAGGAAATTTCCTGCTCAAAATATGGAGCAGAACGACAGGGGTAGTACCTCGACCTTACAGAAGACCACAGCTAAATAATAGGTACTGTTTTCAAGCAGTATTGTGTTCCTGTTGGTGAGTAAGGTGAAAAGAGCTCCTGGGGGGGATTGGGGATAGGGTCGGCAACGCGCTTGCGATGCTTCTGGTGTTGCAGGCGTCTATGGGCTTCTTACCATCTTCTCTTCTTTCTCATCATCATGTGTTACCATCAGGTGAGCCGTACGCTTGTTTGCCAACCTAGTTATATAAATAAAAAAATAAGTACGTAAAAACTCGCTATATATTGATAGATCAGACAAGATTTCATTTACTTCACAGTGAATGTGTATGTGTGTATAGTACCCGGCCATAAATATTGCACATCGACCTTTGGAAAGAGACAATCGGCTAATTTCGACTTCGTAGAGCGTTATAGTCCAAGATCCGAGACCCCAGACTTCCTTGTTTCTGATTGACAAAACATTACAGTATACATCTATACTTATAATATATAAAGCTGAAGAGTTTGTTTGTTTGTTTGTTTGTTTGTTTGTTTGTTTGTTTGTTTGTTTGTTTGAACGCGGTAATCTCTGCAACTACTGAGCCGATTTGAAAAATTCTTTCAGTGTTAGATAGCCCATTTATCGAGGAAGGCTATAGGCTATGTGTCATCACGCTAAGACCATTAGGAGCGGAGTCCACGCCGACGAAGTCGCGCGCAGAAGCTAGTCGTAGTATAAAGAGTTGCTAAAATATTTTCTACATGTTTTAAAATATAGTAATATAAATAGTGTCTGGCGATAAATACGAAAATAGCTGGTTAATAACATTTTTACGTAGGTATATAAAGCAGCCAAATTTAAAAAAATTGTGAAAGAACGTTTGTGTACTAAAGGATATTATTCGATTAACGATTTTATAGAAGACAGTACGCCTTGGGAATGATGTGATCGCCGCCAGGCTATTTCAACCTATAAAATTATTGTAAATTTCAATCTGCTTTGGAAAAAAAACATGATTAAAAAAATGATATTAGTCCCGCTGAGTTTCTTTCGCCAGTTCTTCTCAGGTCAGAGGCTTTTTCTTTCCGAACTGGTAGTAGACTCATGACGTTCAGTAAGAAATTGTAATAATTTTATGCTGAATAAAATATTTTGAATTTGAATTTAATATATTTTGTCCTTCAAAAAAATATGACAGGTGATCTGGGAACTGGGTTCTTACACTATTAGATCTGTCATATGAAATACTGACAGTCCGATACGTCTCATAGGTAATGTGCGTCAGAGATAACGCTCTACAAAGTTCAAATTAGCTGATTGTCTCTTTCTAAAAGTCGATGTGCATTATTTACGGCCGTGTACTATACAACTTTTGTTACCTACAAACTTTGCTTATTCGTTTTCAGGATCAACAGAAGTTCATAATTATTATTTTTTTATTTGTTTATATTTATATATATTATTATGTTTATATAAACTGGTATTTATTATATTATGACAACTTACAGTAATTTTTCATACAGGAAAAATACTAAATTTTATAGTATGTATTAAAAGTAATTAGCCATTGCTAATGTCATTATGCGGAATGTAATGTAATGTACATTAATTACCTTTATTTTATTTTTTATACAACTAGGTTGGCAGTTCGGCTCACTTGATGGTAAACGATTACCGTAGCCTATAGACGCCTGCAACAATAGAAGCATCGCAAGCGCATTGCCGAGCATACCCTCAACCCTCCCCAGGAACTCTGGTCACCTTACTCACCACAGAAACACAAAACTAATTGAAATCAGTATTATTTAGTTGTGATCTTCTGTAAGGTCGACTTCCCCAGTCGGGCTTCTCCAGATTTATTTTAAGACACATGTAGCTTAGGGATACAAGTACATATATAGAGATAAAATTTATACATACGGATATTGTTCATGGGTTAAAAAATTTACCGATTTAAAAAAGAATAATCTCATTTGATGTAGTCGCGAGGAAGTATTAAATACGCATGTATCTACATACGTATAAGTACGTATTTTAGATTAATTCTTTAAGTAAATACTTCTTTTGGCGCACCCCACACACATTTTTTCGTACGTAGTAAGTTAGGCTGATCCGTCACGCTCTGAGGTGAAAGGCTCGATCGGGTGAACTCGGGACTTATTGCGTTACTAGCTTCTGCGCGCGACTTCGTCGGCGTGGACTCCGCTCCTATTGGTCTTAGCGTGATGATACATAGCCTATAGCCTTCCTCGATAAATGGGCTATCTAATACTGAAAGAATTTTTCAAATCGGACCAGTAGATCCTGAGATTAGCGCGTTCAAACAAACAAACAAACAAACAATCAAACAAACAAACTCTTCAGCTTTATTATATTAGTATAGATTGCTTGATTGCGATTACCAATGAAGTTTTCACTTCTACCGTGCGGTCTTAAGCACACACTTTTTTTTTTTTAATCTTTATTATTTATGGAGGGTTTCGTCAGTCTGACGAATCCACCCTCATAGGTCTTACAAAAATATTCAACGCTATCTACGCTTAACAGCTACCTACTTTCACAATTTTATCTAGACACGCGGCAGTGCAGCGTGTCAAGCCAAGTTCAAGCAAAAGAACTGGCGACTCAGCGCCGTGTGTATATTTACACGAACCATTTCGAGCGACTTTTGACCCCTCCATAACTCAAAACCTATTCAACAGAAACAGATCAAATTACGTATATTTATTTATATCCATAAGGACAACTAGAACCCCAAATTTCATTAACCTAGTTGAAACGGTTACAAAAATATGAAGGTTCAAAAGTCGCCAATTTTCCACTGACTGACAGATCAAAAACCTAACCCACTTCCAGATGACCTAGGAAGTCGAAATTTGGCATCTAGCTAGGTAATTACGTGTAAGCGCAGGAAAAAATCTGAAAACAAAAGAAAGTTAAAAAATAGAGGGGGTCCCCATACAAAAAAAAAAAAAATTTTAATTGTAGCGTCTGAACCGTTATAAATGGATATTTGAAACTTGCACAAAATATGAATTGATACATTTGCTATATAAAACAAATATAAAAATAAAATGAAGTCAAAAAATAAAGGCTGTCCCCATACAAAAAACTTGTAATTATTCATCCGATTGCTTTTAAAATCGATATATGGGGACATGGTTGGTCTCAGAAAACGAATCTGATAACAGAATGAGAAAAAGTAGTCGCCATCTTGAACTTTTTAGTTATTCGACTGATTGCTTTCAAAATCTATATCTGAGGATCTGGTTGGTCTCCGACATCTAATCCGTTGACAGAATGAGAAAAAGTAGCCACCATCTTGAACTTTTTAGTTATTTGACCGATTGCTTTCAAAATCGATATCTGAGGATCCGGTTGGTCTCCGACATCGAATCCGTTAACAGAATGAGCAAGAAAAAAATAAATTTAAAATAAATATCTCTACAAAAAGTAATGATATCCCACCAAAAACATAAATGTGAAAAATGACAGCCAAGTTCAATAATAAGAATATGTTGTTTGTGGACTTCGCCGAAAAAAGTATAGAGATCTATATGAGCGCCAAGTTCTACAGAAAATATTAAATTAAGCTAAAGATTTCACTTGGCTGGTTTTTACTTAAAAACAACATTAAAAAGCTATTAGCTAAATAAAAGATGAATTATTAGTGAAAAATGAAATTTTGTGAGGATGGATCAACAGCCGCTCTGGAGTGGTGGTGAGTGTAGGCGCCTAAACATCGACGGTTTGCGGGTTCGATTCTCGCTTAGGATGGATATTTGTATTTGTACAAATATTTATATCCTTTCTTTGGTTTGGTTGTTTGTATTTGTGGGTCACCCCACCGTGCCTCGGAAAGCACGTTAAGGGTCGCGGTTGTTATTATAAATACCTGATAGCGATCGTTACTCATAGTAAGGAATTTATCCGGCAATCCGCAGTAGAGTGGAGCAGCGTGGTGTATTAAAATTTAATCCTTCTCCTACCTGGAGAAAGAGGCCTATGCCTAGCAGTGAGATGTTACAGATAGAACCGTGATCGTGATGATAAGCAGTAACTTTTGCGCGCAAAGCCACGAGGGACGTTTTGAAGTGTGGTGTAGTTTGATTGAGGTCAATACCATATTATAAAATGTAATTATATCACTTTTAATAACAATTTCATAGCATTTAAATATAACTGCGTAATAAAATTGCAGTAACTTGAATAATAAAATGAACTATATAGTCAAGTAACTAGTAAGCAACAATGATAAGTGTATGACAATAGATAGATCTCAGTACTAGAATTGCTTTATAAATTTGTCACGTATAGCAGAGGTCAAGTGTCCAGCCTCGCCGGTGAGTGCACTAGCATTTCAATTCTCGTAATATACTCTTGACAATCGATAATAGTTCTATAAAAAAAACTAGTTAGGTACCTACTTGAAATTGCTTTGTATGTCCTATTTCTCCGATAAAAATTTAGGTAAATATAGGTAATAGACACGATTGGTTTAACTTAGCGTTGTTATGGTTATAAGTACATATATCAGTCACTTCAGCCTATCGCAATCCACTGCTGGACATAGGCCTCCACAAGTTCACGATAAAAACGGCGTAAAGTCATGTGTTTTGCCCATAGTCACCACGCTGGGCAGGCTGGTTGGTGATCGCAGGGCTGGATTTGTCGCACCGAAGACGCTGCTGCCCGTCTTCGGCCTGTGTATTTTAAAGCCAGCAGTTGGATGGGTATCCCGTCATCGGTCGGCTTTTTAAGTTCCAAGTTGGTAGTGGAACTGTGTTATACCTTAGTCGCCTCTACGACACCCACGGGAAAAGAGGGGGTGGCTATATTCTTTACTGCCCTAACCACACAGCAGTCTACCGTAACCACACAGCATATACTTAAAAGTATATAAATTTAAAAAATAGTGATTGCTCTCTAAAACCTCTTACTTTATTTATTACTATAAGTACTTATTTAAAACGTAGGTACGTCATTAACAAATTTATTTAAAGTTAAGAGGAAATAAAACTGAATAGAATGCAACAATGATAAAAAAAGTTTCAAACAACAGACAAAAAAAAAAAACGTATTTCCGTACTTCCGTTACTTCCTCGCATCAAAACACCCGCGAATGTTGTTTTGTTTTTCGTTATTCAATTGTCGAATTGTACAAAACCAATACCTTCATTATGCGACATTGAGAACCTATTTTTTAATCATGGATGTCACGAGCTCGACTGGACAAAATATTATACAATAGCAGCGAAGGACAGTGTTGTCCACCACGCTCCTTATTGTTTCGCTGGCTGGCATAACGAACGGTGCGCGCCTCTGAACGTCAGTTGCGCGACAGCTATCAAGATTGACATTTGACGCGCGTGTTTTTAATATAATTTGGCGCGAAATGTCATCGTATAAAAAAAGTGATAATTATCAATATGATAGCAAATTGAACGGTTTGAGTGGTGTTGTGGATAAGGGTCTGACTCCTTTGAACGGCAAGTACAGATCTAAAAGTTTATCGAGTGATAAGTTGAACAAATCGAACGCGGATCGTGCAGCGATACTGGAGGATGTTGAGGCACAATACGTTGCGGACAAATTAGAGACGCCTGGTTGTTTGGTTATAAATAATATAATGGAGCAAGGAGCGCAGACCACGTTGAACGGGTAAGTTTGAAATATTATTGTACCTTCCTAATATTATTATTTTTCTTATTTAAGTATTCGACGTAACTAAAATAAAATAAGCAAAGAATTGTAAAGAATATAATTATGTTACTTTATTATTGTTTTATTTTGTCTAATAATTCGTAAGTTAAACATTATGGACGAATATAGAAATAACATAGCTTTCATTCATTTTCATATTTGATTTTATATTGAT
The DNA here is from genome assembly GCA_905220545.2 of Melitaea athalia. Lineage (NCBI taxonomy): Eukaryota > Metazoa > Arthropoda > Insecta > Lepidoptera > Nymphalidae > Melitaea > Melitaea athalia. The sequence continues at coordinate 2,586,686 of HG992178.1, read as the reverse complement.
TTATTTCAACAAGAAAAAAAGCAAATTTTTATTTATTATTAAAATATTTTCTAAGTTATCTTTTTATTGTTTAATAGTTTTCAACAATTAAGGATTATAATCATAATAACAAAATGTAGGTTTAAGTACCATAATAAAATAATAAACAATATTATCTCTAGTTCTATGAAATGGGGTTTCTAGGTTCTTTATAAGGTCATTGTTATTTAAACACGTTAAACCGTTTTATTGCAACATGTAATTATAATGAAGCTTTTAATTTTTATCACTATATCATCCTCATTTGAATTAAATATACAAAATTTAAAACAAAATTTATTTTTGAAGTTAAACTTCTTTAGAATCGTTTTGATTTATTGAAACAGGATGAAACGAAAATGCGTCATCATAAAAAACAAACAATGAAAAAAAATTATAGTAGTGGATGAGATAGAATACATAGTACACAGTATTTTATATTCTTGGTGAAAAAATACCTCGCGTTGGTTACTTTTCAGAAGTTTCACTTCTGCCGTGTTTGAATTGGACACAGACACTTTTTAGTGAACTTTGTACGTAATATATTAATGGAAATGAAAAAAAAAACATAATATTAAATGATTTACATTTTTTCGTATAGTGAAATTTCAAACAAAAAATGTATTTATAAATATAATATTTCTAGTTCATAAATATTAGGTAATCATAATATTTACGTTGCTAAATTACGTCCGCATTTCGTACGTATTATTTTCAAAATAGATATCGACATTTTCAGAAGTTTCTATGATAATACAATATTTCAACGAAGTTCCTTAAGGAACGTTGCGCAGGGGTAGCCGGCAAAAAATATCCGTAACATTAAAAAAAAATTAAGATTTTTATGTATAGTCTTATGTATGATAAGACATAAATTACTTAATAATGAAATTCTGACTACAAATAAACTACATTACATTAAAAATAGGAAAGTTTTATTTCTCTTCTTTGTAAACGATCATATCAAGATACTTTAACGATCTCAATAATTCTTTCACCATAACGTCCGACGTAACATAAACTGTTACGACGATCACGATCACGATTCAGCCTGTAATATCCCACTGTTGGGCATAGGCCTCTTCCCAATGTAAGGAGAAGGATCGGAGCTTAATCCACCACGCTGCTCCAATGCGGGTTGGCGGATATATTCCCTACTATGAGTAACGATCGCTATCAGGTGTACATGATAAACTGTTAAACAACAAGTAATTCACCATGAAACCACAATGGTGGTAAATGTCACACCGTGAAATCTCCATCATTTTCTCTATCTTACGTGACATGGGGAAAGCAATTGATGGTAATTCTTTTTGACGATATGTTGGGGTAGCTAAATTGAACCCTGCACACGATAAAAAAAAAACGAGTGCGCTTTAGACCACCCGAATGAAGTAAAATTTCTTTAGCTTCATCTAACTTATATCTCTTTCACAACCTCCGTTCGCCTCGCCCGATCACACTTTACGTAACGCTCACGTCACGCATTCACCAGCTTACTCCCCAAGTCAAGCGTGCTTAAAGAAGGTTTTCTTCAAAAATGTTTGTATAAGGCCACAAATATGTTTGTAGAGGCCTGGGATTTTGTGATTGTGTTGTGTGTGTTTCCGAGCCCCTAACACATGATTCACATCCCACTGGGGGCCGTTTAGTATGAAGTGTTTATTTATTTTACCTTTAATTTAAGCCCAAAACCAAATATAATAAAGTAACATTAATAGAAGGAACGTCATTGAAGACATCGTAATCTTCACGCCCATACACACACACACACACACACACACACACAAACACAAAAACACACACACACACAGTCTGATATCACGAGAGTGCTAATTACAAAGATATTTCTAAATATATTTGTTTTTCAGTTTCGCGAAGTGAAGGCGTATTTATGTATGAATACAGACGTCACCGAGTCACGGAATTAGACAAAATAGATTATACTGCCAATGTATGTTTAATAATAAATACATGTCTCACATTTACACAGAAACAAACAAATAACCTGACGCGTCGGTGTGGTCTGGTTATATTATTACAACTAGCTTCTGCGTGCTGTGTGGTTACGGCACTAAAGAATGTAGCCACCCCCTCTCTTCCCGTGGGTGTCGTAAGAGGCGACTAAGGGATAACACAGTTCCACTACCACCTTGGAACTTAAAAAGCCGACGGATGGCGGGATAACCATCCATGCTGGCTTTGAAATACACAGACCAAAGACGGGCAGCAGCGTCTTCGGTGCGACAAAGCCAGCCCTGCGGTCACCAACCCGCCTGCCCAGCGTGGTGACTATGGGCAAAACACATGAGTTCGCGTCATAATGTCGGGCGCGAACTTGTGGAGGCCTATGTCCAACAGTGGACTGTGATAGGCTGTAGTGGTAGTGGTAGCTTCTGCGCGCGACTCCGTCCTCGTGGAATAGGATCAATTCTGTTATACATGATTTGAGCGGAAGCACTCAAAAGGAAAAAAAAACGATTTTGACACATTCTTCATTGGTGCTACGCTTCTATTGGTCTTAGCGTGATGATATAAAGCCTATAGCCTTCCTCGATAAATGGGCTATCTAACACTGAAATAATTTTTCAAATCGGACCAGTAGATCCTGAGATTAGCGCGTTCAAACAAACAAACAAACAAACCCTTCAGCTTTATTATATTATTACTAGCTCGCCCCCACTGTCGAACTATAAATATTAAATACGCCCCCGCAACTTATATATATAAGTCGATATTTAGATCGATAATTTCTATTATTTTTATGCAAATGTATGAAAATTGAAAACTATTAAATTTCTTGAAACATCAATTAATTACTTTAAAGACTTATTACGATAATTATCCTATTATTTAAAACAAAACATACCACTACCTAATAATCGAAATATTTTTTAACGAAAATTTATGAAATATAATATTACTAGCTTCTGCGCGTGACTTCGTCCCCGTAGAATAGGACCAATTCTGTCATACATGATTTGTGCGAAACTAACCGTTTAAGCAGCGGAAGCTCTCGTAAGGAAAAAAAAAACCCGATTTTGAAACATTCTTCCTTGATGCAACGCTCCTATTGGTCTTAGCATGATGATATATAGTCTATAGCCTTCCTCGATAAATGGGCTATCTAACACTGAAAGAATTTTTCAAATCGGACCAGTAGATCCTGAGATTAGCGCGTTCAAACAAACAAACAAACAAACAATCAAACAAACTCTTCAGCTTTATTATATTAGTATAGATTAGTATATATGAGTGAAATTCGCGTAAACACTAGAAAACAATATCTATACGGTCTAAATAAATATTTGTCTCTAGCGGTATATTTGCTAGGGCAATAACCAATTGCTGTGACAACTATGCCATATGTTTTATATTTTCTATTGCTGTAATGATAATAATCGTTAAAATATTTAATTCATAAACCTTTAATTTGACGACGCGTTGGTGCCACGGTCACAGCACTGGTATGCGGCTGTTGCGCCGGCGGTTGCGGGTTCGATCGCCGCCCATGATAAACATCCGTGTTAGCGATACATATATTTGCCGTGGTCTGGGTGTTTGTGCAGTCCCGGTTGTTATCATGTATACATACATACATGTTCTTGTGGGTCTCCCCACCGTGCCTCGGAGAGCACGTTAAGCCGTGGGTCCCGGTTGTTATCATGTACACCTGATTGCGATCGTTACTCATAGTAAGGAATATATCCGCCAACCCGCATTGGAACAGCGTAGTGGATTAAGCTCTGATCCTTGTCCTACATGGGGATAGAGGCCTATGCCCAGCAGTGTGATATTACAGGCTGAAGCGAAACTAGACTCTTGAAACACCAGAAGCTTCGAAAGCGCGTTGTTGATCTTGCACCCGATCCCCCCAAAAGCTCTGGCCACCTTACTCACCACAGGAACACAACACTGCTTGAAAGAGTAGTTTGGATCAATCTACTCTTGATCTAATTTCTACATACATACATATAAATCACGCCTCTTTCCCGTAGGGGTAGGCAGAGACCACTTCTTTCCACTTGCTACGATCCTTACATACTTGTTTCGCTTCTTCCACTTTCATTATTCCTTTCATACATGTTTCAATTCTAATTTCTGATAATTAATATTATGTTAATTATCAGGAATAAAAAAATCAAATTAAAATCTATCAAAGTGATCGAAATCGGTAGATTCATTGTAATTAATATTAATTGTACGTAATTTTTACTACTGAATAGTTTAAAATTACGATTTCACTATGTTTTAGAAACTTACCTAAACAAAGAAATGTCTATTTTCATTTGATTTTGATTCACAAATACATCCGTTCAAAAATCGAAAAATCAACAATCGGTCTAAAGAACTGGGCGTTAAAACCAGAAAATTTCAACAAAATAGGCAGATATAGAATACCTAGGTAGGTATCAGAACAACAATACAAAATCTTAAGTCGTGTGTCAATCAAAAAAGACGTGACTGAATAAATGAGATAGCTTTTTGGATTGACGTCTACTTCAAAAAAATACCGATAAACTGTATTGTATTGTTGTTTCAATACCTATATTGTTAACAACACTCGTTTATCGACTAGGTTTTGTTGTTTTTTTTACCTACCTAGGTATTTAGGTAGGTAATGAAATAATTTCAATTGGTAATGTTTTTTAACCAAAAAAGGAGGAAGTTTTTTTTTACGTGGGGAAAATCCATCATGGATACCCTCCGGCGCGGGGGCACCAGAGGGTTATGTCAGACTCCTACTGACCAAAAACCATCCACGTGTGAGCAAACCTCCGCCTGAGTGGGGCGAGATGGGGTCCCGTTAGCAGTCTCCACCCCGCCCCGGCGGCATCAAGCCAGCCGAAGATCCCCCGACCCCCAGCCGGCCACCCCACTTTAGGGACGCTCAACTGGACCAGTCTACCGTTTGCAGAATGGGAACACATCTTCAGGAGCGTCCCCCCTCTAAGCCAGGCAGGCATGACCCCCAACGCCTGGCATCACGGCGTTGGGGGTCAGGCCCGCCCGACCTCCAACGCCGGATCGCACCGAGCAACCGAGCAAAGCTCCAGGGAGCCCAGCACGATCCGGCAACTATCCCACGGGTCCACCGGACTGCACCAACAACCGAGCAAGCTCCACCAGCCCGACCCTCACGCAACAGGTCTGCCAGATTGCACCGGCAATCGAGTAAAGCTCCAGGGAGCCAGTACAACCCGGCCGGCAAACCGCGCTTTCGCGCTACAGGGCGGGCAAGCGAACCCACCCACCCCGTCCCTCTAGTGCGCTCACGGGTCGAGCGGTACCCGGAGCGCACCCCGCGAGTCAGTCGTTAGCCGCGACGAGCAGCAGTACCGCGACTGCGATACTGCTGCCCGTCCCGTTGCCCAGGGTGCACCACGAGGAGGTGACCGACATGCACCACAAGGTAACTACCTACCCTAACCCTAGTAGAAACAAAAGAACTATGAAAATTATGAAATGTAAGTTCTATACTAATATAGCTTTTTTAGGCAGTCTTTGAATTTCTGATCTGAAGTGCCATCAAAAATCGCACGCAGTTAAGCAAAAACGCATGATGTGCAAAAAAGAGCCACAGGCAACTAAGAGTGTAGATGTTTGTTTTTAAATTAAAAAATAATAGCCTAATATAATAAGAACTATTTTAAAAAACATAGGTTTACGTAGTTAATTTCAATAAATTTAATAAGCATCTAAATTTTAAAGGAAACATATTAATATATAACTGAGGTAGGGCACAGCAGGAAATTTTCTGCTCAAAATATGGAGCAGCCCGACTGGGGTAGTACCTCGACCTTACAGAAGACCTCAGCTAAATAATACTGCTTTCAAGCAGTTTTGTGTTCCTGTTGGTGAGTAAGGTGACCAGAGCTCCTGGGGGGGATTGGGGGAAGGGTCGGCAACGTGCTTGCGATACTTCTGGTGTTGCAGGCGTCTATAGGCTACGGTAATCAGGTAAGCCGTACGCTTGTTTGCTGACCTAGTGATGATATAAAAAAAAAAAACAACGGGAAAAATCACGTGAGAGGCATTGTGTTACATAGTTACCTAATTCACCTTCTCACGCCATACCATCGATGTCACGTAGTATGATATGATGATATCGTATTGACAAAATCAGTTACGCTTAACAATTCAATATTTAACAAGAATAATAGTAGGTACTTGTGATAAAATCAATCAACAATGATAAATATTACATTAAGAAAATAAGATTATTTAAGTACGTTACGAATGCTCGTGCACTTGCATTTCTGATTTCGAAAGCAGATACCGAGTTTTCATACATGACGCGAAAATTGGTCAGCCAGAAAAAATATCTTTACCTGTAACCGTCTTTTTAAGCGACTTTCAAAAAAGGAGGAGGTTCTCAATTCGACACGTATGTTTTTTTTTTATTTTTTTTTTTTTTTTTATTTTATTTTTTTTTTTTATGTATGTTAGCTCAGAACTTTTGACTGGGTGGACCGATTTCGATCAATTTTGTTTTAATTGAAAGGTGTTGCGTGTCATGTGGTCCCATTTTAATTTAATTGAGATCTGACAAGTAGTTTTATAGTTATATCTAATAATGCGTATTTACGTGACTACTTTTTCGTCGACCTACGTTATATTATACCGCATAACTTTTTACTCGGTGTACCGATTTCGATGATTCTTACTTTAATCGAAAGCTAATACTTGTCTTGTAGTCTTGTTTAAATTAGATCGAAAACTGATTACAACTTTTTGAATAATCTTTAATAGCGCGTATTTACTTGACTATTTTTTCGTCTTATTACGTTGTATTACTTGTCGATGTTATTGAAGTCGCTTTTTTTTCGTTTGCGAGCAAACACAATTATTAATACAGTTGCTCAAAAATGTTGGCGTATTGCAGGGACGTATAGCGTTCGGGAAGTGGGCTATAACACACTCGTGCTTTTTTTTTACCTTTCCCGCACTCGTGCGTTCTCTTTCCCAACTGTCAAATAATTTCTATTAAAAAGAAAAACCAACCATGAAGTTTTTACTACAAAAATTCATAGAAGTTTTTATGATTCATGCAAATACGTATATTTATTAAAAGAAGCTACTAATTTGTTTCAATATCAGATTTAATGATTTGCCAGAGTTTACCAGAATGGGTGAATAAAAAAAAACTCTGCTTATATATAAGTAGTGTGTTTGTACCAGTTCTGGCTCGTGAGCCAGAACTGGTACAAACGGTCGGTCCTCTGATCGAGTGATCCTAAAAAAAAAAAAAAAAAAAAAAAAAAAAAAAAAAAAAAAAAAAAAAAAAAAAAAAAAAAAAAAAAAAAAAAAAAAGGTTTTGGGGTCATCTAAATCGATTGCACGCATCCATTTTGTGCTAACTCTAACGATTCGCGACTTAGGTTTCTACATTTGCAAACTCCAGTACCCTTAATTACCTCTATTGTCCGCTTATCTATCGTTCCTCGAGCATCGTCGCTATTGTGCTCCATCCATTGTTTCTCGAAAAAGGTCGTTGCCGCTCTTATCTGTGCTATTGTATTATATTATTATCATTCTTTGTTATTCTCAATGTATATATATATATAAAAATAAATAAAATTGGAGTGTCTGTTTGTAATATTAAAATAACCGTGTTTTACTAAACTCATATGTATGCATACTCAGTACATATACCAAAATATTTATTTATAATTTTTGTGTGTCTGTCACTGAACAGTAACTATTTTGTAAAGCTCCACGCGGATGAAGTCGCAGGCACAGCTAGTCATAAATAAAACTCATACTTTTTTTGTTACAATTTTTATTTCCAAAATGTTATTGCTGATTATATATAAAATAGGAGCGAAACATCTCATCCACTAAAATATCGTTGTACAATGTGTTCCCTGTAAAAATGCTCGTAAAACTGTGCATTGAACATCCCCGAAACTTATACAGCAAATACATTAAACAATATTCGCCACAAACTGAAGTCCACTCATTCTGAATCATATCAACATTCCAGTCCCATCTTTTACAATTCCTTTTTAAAAACTCTAGATGATATCGTGCAGGTGATCGTCCGTATGAATCAAAATATTGACCGATGCCATTCGTATCGATATGTAAAGCTATCCAATGTGAGCCTGGTTTATCATCTGTATCTAAATTGCATATTATATACGTTGGTACGTGGGTATACATGGGTAGTCTATTAGCAGCATAAACATTATTTTCTAGACTGGGGTGAATCTTTTTCAGATGTTGTTGTACATCTAGTGTATCCATGATATTACTGCTATTAGTAGATTATTACTGTACCAATCTATTCAATGGTTAACATAGGAATGATTAATTATATTGATTTCTAAATATTAAATCATATTCCTTAGTGATAATTTGTATGATTCATCAGCGTAGCGCGTCTCGTCGTGTCGTCAATACGAAACATACTTTCTAAATATTAAATCACATTCCTTAGTGATAATTTGTATGATTCATCAGTGTAGTGCGTCTCGTCAATACGAAAGAATGCGAGATAAGCTTGTTGACTCATAAAGTTACATCAGTTTCACTGTGGAAATACCTTAGATAAGATATATCCTATCGGTGCTTTATAAGGGCGAGCAGCTGCCATTATGGAATCAGTGTATAGTCGTTTGACTGCAGTGGATCTACCAATACTACGTTTGTATTACTTCAACGCTTCAATGGACCCGGACGTAAGTGTTTATTCTCTTGACAAACTTACTTTTCTTTCTGTTGTTTTCTTACGTGTGTGTGATTAAGTGTAAACAAATTGATATTAACATGATAACTGTGTTGTTGCAGAAATCATTCAACTTCGATGAAAATACCTATAAATATTACTACTCGCCACTCTCCCCTCAAGAAGAGAGTGATAACATCGTCATTAATAATGGTGAAAAAAGAAAATCGCAATCGATTGATCATTTTTTTGAAGCTCAATCAAAAATAAGAAAGAGGAAGCTGTTATCGTCAACCGTAGCACGAGCCGCTAGAGATGGTGTATCATACATTTCTACTAATTCCGACGACGGAGATCAAGCGACGCATCTCATAAAAATTGAAATATACGATATGAAGAAGCTATGCAAGATTCCAACTACTGATCATTGGAAACATGCTTCCACGAGGATTAAATATTATGTGAAGAATAATGAGGATAGCATCTACGACAACACAAACACCCTCGTATACAATATTACGAAGACAATAGCAGAAAGTGAAAAAGTTAAAAAATACTTTTTTAACAATGACAGTCATTAGCTGATCATTAGTGAATTCTGTTTACTTAAATTACTTCATTCATGTGTGATTCTGTTTACTTAAATTACTTCTGTATGATTTTGTATAAGGTTTAATAGGGGTTTATAAAGAAATAAAAAATAATATATTACATATAATTTGTTTTATTTAATTTATAATTTTTACATACACAAAAAAATGCATTACACACATTATAACTTTAACTACTATAGTCTACATTAACATTTCTGTTTTTATCTATTTCAATAATATTATCAAACTCAGCATAAACTATACAGTTAATTGTTTGTATTAGTGCGGATTAATATTTGATAGAATGTACCTATTACGTGGGAATTTTTTTTGAATGGGTTTATGTAATGTGTATGTTTCTTGTGATTGTAACCATTCCTTTACTTGCTTTTTATCCATTTTACCATTCATGGCTTTCGATAATTTATCAATACTACCAAAACCAGCGGGGTTAGATGGATCATAATAAATCCTGTTAATTTCTTCTAGTACGGGGTCCATTTTTCCCAATCAAACTTTTTACGTATTTTAGATATAGATTTTTTATCTCGACTTCCCGGTGTAGAAAACTCTATTTTAGTTTCAGATTTTTTATCTCCACTTCTTGGTGTAGAAAACTCTTGAACTTCAGTCTCAGAGGATTTGTTTAGATCTTTTACTTGAAGCCGGTTAATAAACTCACATCTCTTTGGATTTCCAATATAAGTAAGTGGTACTTTAATATCTTTTAATGCTTTAGCAAATCTATCCCACCCTATCGGATCACTTCTTTTTAAGGGTCTTAGTGAATCATTTATTAAATCAACAATATTACTTCCAGGAATTTTTTCATTATCAATTATGACTGTGCCTTCATTATCCCAATTTATTTTACTTTTACTTGTTTCAACTAAGTTTAATAATAACTCACCTTTTTTATTATAAGTTTTTGGTATTAAACTGAGTATTTGAGCTGTTGTATAAAGTGGTTTTGTATCATTTTCTTTACTTTTAATGGAACGATTCTCTTCCAACAAAGATTCAGCATCAACTGAACTTTTTAAATCTCTATCTTTATTTTTAAATCCAATTTTAGACTCATTTGAATCTTCATTAGATGTATCAGAATAAATTGGTAATCTGAGTGGTTGACGATCCTCTTCGGCAAAGTGAAGATATCTTTGTAGTGTTTGTAAATATAACATCCACTTCTTTCGGTCTTCTATCTTACTATTCATAATATTTTGCATTTCCATATCTAATCGAGACAAATTACTATTAACCTTATTTTCTTGTTTTAATTTTTCAATCAATCCAGGTTCAATTAGTATCATTTTCTTTGCATTTTCCATGTTAACTGACTAGTCCACTTACTAATCCACTCAATATTGCACCTAATATTACTGGTAAGAAAGCTCCTCCTTTTTGTATAATTATGTTTTTTCTTATTTTATGTTTACACTTACGCACCAATTTACGGAGTATATTTTTATGTTTATTCAATTTTTGTTTATCTTGATCTTTAAGAGGTACCTTTCCTTGTAAAACGTTATGAATACATTCACAAATACAATTTATTTCTTCTTCGTCACACGTTTTAAGTAATGCTCTTTGATATTTTGGTTTAAGCGTATGCAAAGCGTTTAGCAAATGCTTATGCGTTGTGACTCGACGATGCATCATTTAGAAATGATTTGAATTGTTTGATTCTTGGTGTATTTAAACTCTTTTGTGGGGACGTAGACTGTACAGAAACCATTAAATGGGAAGACATTTGACTTGATACGACAAAAATCATTGGTATTCTGTTTTAAATCTACCATTAAATATCCATGTGCTTCTAGAGTTGCATCCCTGTAGGCATCTTCAATGAACTTTGGGTTATCCGGTGACACTTGTCGTGCTAAATATCTTATTTGAGTTTTATCTCTAGGATTTTTAAAATATATTATATAACTTGAGTTTAAAGAAATATCTCTTTGACCTTTACCCTGATGAAATAAATTTTGTGTTAAATAAAATACACTAAGATTCCTGTGATGACTACCTTTTGTAAATATATCCACAATTCTTCCATCAGACTCTCTCATCAGATCATCAATAATAACAAGATGTGGGTTTTCACCATCAAACATATTAAGATTTGGAATTCCTTGATGATAGTTAACATTTGGTAAATTATATAAAGGTTGCATTTCATCAAAGCACCATGTGATCTGATTAAAATCACAATTACATATTTCTGTAACTGATTTTATGAAATTTGTTACAAAATTTGACTTCCCACATCCACTTGGTCCTGCTACAATAGCAGTAAACGGATGGATAAAGTGAAACATTACACACGTCTAAGGTTCTAGGGGGTGAAATAAAAAATGAAAGTTTTGGTTTAAACAATTAATATATATAAAACAGAATGATTTGTATATTATTTCTAACACAATTAGTACATGAGAATTTTAAACAATTATCTTAAGTTATATACAATCAAACAATTATTAAATATGTAATAAACTCTATGTCACATTATTTACAATCAGTACAAACTACATAATTTTATGATCAGTACAAATTTTATTTACACACACAGACATAAAAGTAAAAACTATTAACATTTAGCACAATTTATAATGACCCCAAGCTAATGTTTCAATATTGTTATCTAAAATATGCCTCTTTGTGTCATTATACGATAAACCAATCTTATTTAATTTTTGTGTAAAAATTGTGTGTTTAATTGATTTAAATCTAAGCATACTATAATATTGCACTTTTTTATTAAATAGAGAAGACTTATAACTATTCATTGTCATCTTTTTAGTGATACATTTATTTACTCCTTTTGCCTTGGCTATAGTCTTATTCTCTAAGTTAAAAGCGTACATTTTAGATCTTAAACCAACAAATTCTTTCATGATTTTACCATTATTTTCATCTTTGAAAAAACCTAACTTCTTTTTATTTAATTTTGGATAATCAAAAATATTATTTGTATCATAATCTGAGGTATCAAAGTATGAGGAAAGGTCAGGCTTTATATCAATGTAAAAATCATCTGTAAATATATGATATATTAAACTATCCGTATCTGTATACAATAATTTGATATGACTAAACTTTTTAATCATATAGTTATAATGAAAATCATACATTAATGTTTTTGAAATATCTAAAATACAAAACCCTAAATAAATTGGTTTGTTATATATTAACTTAGTCTTTCGCAACTGAACTGCAACAAGGTCTTCCGAAAATATTGAAAAACTATGAAATTGTGGTTTAGCGATTAGATCTTGAGCACCTAAAGCTTTACCCTGGTTCTCCCAGTGTGTAACTAATTTTACGTTAACTCTTTTTTCAATATTCTCCATAGTCTTACCGAAGATTGAATTATTCATTAACTTATAAAAATCTTTTTCAAAATCTGATTTTGCTAACGTTCTGAATTTTGTATTTAGATCTATGTACATTTTCAACCAGGGAGACTGTTTAAATTCTAATACTCTATGAATTTTAATTAATTTAACCCCCATTTCTATGCACTGCTTTAAATTTCTGTAATGAATTACATATTTAACTTTATTATTTAAATTTGGCACTAGTTTATTCTCATTAGTATTGCCTACACAAATGTTTTCTGGGCATAAAGGAAAGTCCGAATGTAAATCATGAAGCTCATCTGGATATTCCAAATCAACTTCTAAAATGAAACCGAAGTCCGATGTCTCAGACACATTAAAATCTGTTTTCGGATTTACCCATTCAAATCCACCAGTAGGAAGATATTGAGACATAGCCCAACCATACAAATTGTTAGCGTCAAAATATGTGATATACGAATTTGGTTTCCCTGCATCATAATCCTCCATGTATTTGTTATTAGCTCTAGCATAACGATTACTACATTGAGATACACCACCCCTGATACCTGATCTAATAAATGCAATTTTCTCATAATCTGTTAAAAGTTCTAATTCTATTTTTGTATATTTGAGCATTGCATCCCAACTTAATCCTGGGGCTGTGTAATAATGGGTAGGGTCTAAATCATAAGTATTAATGCATAGCATTCTAAAGTTTTCAAATACATCGGATAAAAGTAAAACGTCTGTTTTTAAATACAAGTTTGAATAATCTAACATATTACAACAACCAAAGTGTTCCCAAACATCTTTAGCATGATTGTAATCATCATTTGAAATATGTGAATCTGTGAGTGAGCTATAAAAATTTTTTTGTTCAGGGAGCGACGTTAGGTTTAAACTATCATAATTAGTCATAAATTCATATGGATAAACCCCTTTCCGTTTTAAACGAATGAAATCTTCATCACTTGGAAAACTTCTACGTAATTCTTGAAATTGATCATTACTGAGATTTTTGGCTAATTCTTCTAATTTACATGGTAAAAACTTAAATGAATCTACGAATCTCAATATAATTTCACGGTTATTTATTTTTATTTTTTTGGAAAAGGATATATATTTTTCTTTATTTTGAGGGATAACTTCGACTTCACCATCACAAAAGTTTAATGCATGAACAATAAAATGAGCATCATAGTGACTAAGGTTGTGTAAAAATATTGGTATATGACGTGGTGTTTTGAACTTCGAGATACATGATTCATGAGCAACACCTATAAAACTACCAGTGTAATAATCAAAATCATAAAAAAGTTCTGTTAACTCTGTTTCACAAATATGACAAATGGTTGCATTTGAAATATGACTTTTGTCTTGATTTGTAAGCGGAACTGGACATTTTTGAAGTCTATTTATTTCTTTTAAATTGTTAGATAAACTTTCCATAAACACTTGTGCACAGTTGGGTCCGCAATATGTTACATATTTTGATAATTTATTATCAAATGAACATTTTATATAATAACCAAAACTATGCACTTCATGTTTCTGAATATTATGCGTGAAAGGTTTGGATGGATCGTTAGAACATGATTCTATTGGTTTTAAAAATGCTTCAAAATCAGCATAAATCACGAATGGTATCTTTAACTTCTTTTCATAACTATCAAATTTAATTTTATCATTTGAAATAGGTTGACCAAACCAATTCTTTTTTAAAGTTTCACTGTTTGGTAATTCTGTACAAATGTGTGCACAATCGTATTGTTCATGGTTATTTAACCTTTCCCGAGATGGAAAATGAAGTAGACATGCTTCACAAATGTACATGATGTGACCATCTTTTGAAATTTGTTTACTGACTAACCGCGATAAATTTTTTATGTAACAATAATGATTTTTCATATCCTTAGAAAGAAATAATAAATTTATATGTCTAGCTTTACGACACTTTGTTAAAAATAATGGGCCTACGATAGAATTACACCGTTTTTCTTTAATATATTCTAATCCAAAAACGTTAATACTAATATCATTTAATTTCTCTACTTTTGCTATGTCAGAAATTTTAACTGGAAAGGAAATACCATCAAATTTAAGCTTATTTACATGTTTAACGTACGATGATACTCGATCCGCGTTTTTGTTTACTGGATATAACGCTGAGAGTAACGCCCATTTAAAACAAAAATAATCTTTGTTTTTTACATTTATAACAGCTTTTTTTAATTTGATATCAATGGGCAGATCTAAGTATGAAGTACCGCGTAGGGGGTTGAATTTATTAACATTCATGTCTATAGATTTTATGTTTTTTAGACTCCATCCACTATCTTTTTTTTCAAATGCACTAATTTTACTAGTAATTGTATCATTTAAAGATGAAAGAAAAATATTTAAGTCATCTCCTTGACAAATAATATAGTTAAATGTTTGAAAATCGAATGTATCATGAATATCTTTAGTTTGTTGAACAAAATCAGCATGCAATATGAAATTTACTTTAAAAATTATGTGTTGATGAATACACTCTTGTATTAAAAATAAAATATCATCCTTAATAGAATCTAAAAATAGTTCAGGAGTTTCAAAATTTACTCGTGTCGAATGATCTACTTTATTCTTGATTTTGTAAGTTAAAATTCTATTTCCAAAAGCAGATTCAATAACATTAACGTTTGATAAAGTATTATGGGAATTTAAAAGATTATTTTTGTGAACATTACTTTTAAAATGATTAGCTAAATACCTTTTTTTGATAAATATATGACACGTTAGACATTCCACTTGATTGTCGCTACCGACACTGTTCCCTGCAGAGGTAGATGCTCCTCCTTCAATTGTTGGTTTTTTTATGATCTTGAGTTCTTCGCTACTCGTTCGCTCCATACCTTTTCCAAGTTGTAGTGGTTGACTGTAAAAATGTTTAAATTTATAAAAAGACGATATAAGACAATGTGTAAATTATGATCGTAATTTATTTTACTTACATAAACTGTGTTTCAACCATTGCACAGTGATTATACAACTCAGCATCATATGATGAATCGTACAGTTCACCTTTCTCCATTTCATCACAAACTTTAGACAGCTCCTGATTCAATTCACTATTGAACAGTTCCATATTCTCTTCCATGGGTGTGGAAAAGAAAGCACTGGTGCATACTTCACTGAAGTTTTCCATCTTTATAGTAAAGAGAAAAATAGGTAGCCGAGTAAGTTACTGTTCAGTGTTGGTTCACCAACTGATACCCAATTTCGAATAATGTTCAATATTTATAGATTTACAAATGATTAGAAAAAGAATATAATGAGTACAAAGAAGTAATTTAAGTAAACAGAATTCACTAATGATCAGCTAATGACTGTCATTGTTAAAAAAGTATTTTTTAACTTTTTCACTTATCTCGCATTCTTTCGTATTGACGAGACGCACTACACTGATGAATCATACAAATTATCACTAAGGAATGTTTAAGTAAACAGAATTCACTAATGATCAGCTAATGACTGTCATTGTTAAAAAAGTATTTTTTAACTTTTTCACTTTCTGCTATTGTCTTCGTAATATTGTATACGAGGGTGTTTGTGTTGTCGTAGATGTTATCCTCATTATTCTTCACATAATATTTAATCCTCGTGGAAGCATGTTTCCAATGATCAGTAGTTGGAATCTTGCATAGCTTCTTCATATCGTATATTTCAATTTTTATGAGATGCGTCGCTTGATCTCCGTCGTCGGAATTAGTAGAAATGTATGATACACCATCTCTAGCGGCTCGTGCTACGGTTGACGATAACAGCTTCCTCTTTCTTATTTTTGATTGAGCTTCAAAAAAATGATCAATCGATTGCGATTTTCTTTTTTCACCATTATTAATGACGATGTTATCACTCTCTTCTTGAGGGGAGAGTGGCGAGTAGTAATATTTATAGGTATTTTCATCGAAGTTGAATGATTTCTGCAACAACACAGTTATCATGTTAATATCAATTTGTTTACACTTAATCACACACACGTAAGAAAACAACAGAAAGAAAAGTAAGTTTGTCAAGAGAATAAACACTTACGTCCGGGTCCATTGAAGCGTTGAAGTAATACAAACGTAGTATTGGTAGATCCACTGCAGTCAAACGACTATACACTGATTCCATAATGGCAGCTGCTCGCCCTTATAAAGCACCGATAGGATATATCTTATCTAAGGTATTTCCACAGTGAAACTGATGTAACTTTATGAGTCAACAAGCTTATCTCGCATTCTTTCGTATTGACGAGACGCACTACACTGATGAATCATACAAATTATCACTAAGGAATGTGATTTAATATTTAGAAAGTATGTTTCGTATTGACGACACGACGAGACGCGCTACGCTGATGAATCATACAAATTATCACTAAGGAATATGATTTAATATTTAGAAATCAATATAATTAATCATTCCTATGTTAACCATTGAATAGATTGGTACAGTAATAATCTACTAATAGCAGTAATATCATGGATACACTAGATGTACAACAACATCTGAAAAAGATTCACCCCAGTCTAGAAAATAATGTTTATGCTGCTAATAGACTACCCATGTATACCCACGTACCAACGTATATAATATGCAATTTAGATACAGATGATAAACCAGGCTCACATTGGATAGCTTTACATATCGATACGAATGGCATCGGTCAATATTTTGATTCATACGGACGATCACCTGCACGATATCATCTAGAGTTTTTAAAAAGGAATTGTAAAAGATGGGACTGGAATGTTGATATGATTCAGAATGAGTGGACTTCAGTTTGTGGCGAATATTGTTTAATGTATTTGCTGTATAAGTTTCGGGGATGTTCAATGCACAGTTTTACGAGCATTTTTACAGGGAACACATTGTACAACGATATTTTAGTGGATGAGATGTTTCGCTCCTATTTTATATATAATCAGCAATAACATTTTGGAAATAAAAATTGTAACAAAAAAAGTATGAGTTTTATTTATGACTAGCTGTGCCTGCGACTTCATCCGCGTGGAGCTTTACAAAATAGTTACTGTTCAGTGACAGACACACAAAAATTATAAATAAATATTTTGGTATATGTACTGAGTATGCATACATATGAGTTTAGTAAAACACGGTTATTTTAATATTACAAACAGACACTCCAATTTTATTTATTTTTATATATATATACATTGAGAATAACAAAGAATGATAATAATATAATACAATAGCACAGATAAGAGCGGCAACGACCTTTTTCGAGAAACAATGGATGGAGCACAATAGCGACGATGCTCGAGGAACGATAGATAAGCGGACAATAGAGGTAATTAAGGGTACTGGAGTTTGCAAATGTAGAAACCTAAGTCGCGAATCGTTAGAGTTAGCACAAAATGGATGCGTGCAATCGATTTAGATGACCCCAAAACCTTTTTTTTTTTTTTTTTTTTTTTTTTTTTTTTTTTTTTTTTTTTTTTTTTTTTTTAGGATCACTCGATCAGAGGACCGACCGTTTGTACCAGTTCTGGCTCGTGAGCCAGAACTGGTACAAACACACTACTTATATATTCTACGGTTGGCGCCATTTTTCAGAAATTTTCTTTGCGAGTTTGTTTTATTAAATTGTTTCATTTTTTCGCAACTGTATTAAAAATAGTCGTTCAGTACACGTGCGGAACCGTCATTGCAACTTGTTCCGACTGTCAACCCACGCCTTCGGCTGCGCCTCGGCTCGGGTAGACATTTGTCGGAACTCTTTGCAATGACAGCCTTTCCGCACTTGTAATGAAATGTACTATTTTTTATGTAACTAGATCGACAAACAAGCTTACGGCACACCTGATGGTAAGCGATCACCGTAGCTTATAGACGTTTGCAACACCAGAAGCATCGCAAGCGCGTTGCCGACCCCATTCCCAGGAGCTCTGGTCATCTTACTCACCAACAGGAACATAACACTGCTTGAAAACAGTGTCATTTAGCTGTGATCGTCTGCAAGGTCGAGGTATTACCCCAGTCGGGCTGCTCTATATTTTGAGCAGAAAATTTTCTGCTGTGCCCTACCTCAGTTAAAAAAATCTATAATAATATGCCAAATTAAATAAAAATTAAAATATTTAGGAGCGGAGCACCAGTGAAGTATGTTTCAAAATCGGGTTTCTTTTTTCTTTTTGATATCTTCCCCAGTTAGCCCAAAGTAACTGTTCCACGCAGACGAAGTCGCGGGCAGAAGTTAGTTCTTTTATAACAAAGATTACCTTTAACCTATTGAATAGTTATTCGAGGTTTAAAATCCTTTGACAAAACATTAAAAACATATTGGATGTAAATAATTGCTTCTATGATAATTAATTGACTTCATTGTTGAAGTCATATCATTAGAGTTAACCGCCTATGTATGACAAACTTGGAAAATATTAATCAGTATTTTACAATAGCTTAGCATTTCATTATCATTTTCCGAAACAAAAACAGGATAATTTATCATAACAATAAAACAGAACGACAAAACTAGATAATTATTCAAAGAAATACTAAAATAGATATATGAGAAGGCATCGATGTTAACGATGCGTTACAAATCACTCAATAAGGAAATGCGTAAGCACAGATTAGTAAATAGGCGTAAGGGCGCGTTCCCACCTTGTCGTGACGATTAATTATCGTTTTACGACTGTCGTCTCTAGCTGTTCCCACTATAACGACTGTTTGTCGTCAAAACTTTTTTTCGTTTAGCAACTATCGTATCTAGCCGTTCCCACTGTCACGACAATCTGTCGTCACTGCAAAGTGTCGTAGACGACAGCTAGTCGTGTCGTTTTATATGTGAACACCTCCATTTAAACATATGAGCCACGACACTTAAAACTACACGATTATCTGTCGTCACGACAGAGTGGGAACGCGCCCTAAGCGTGTCAACACGGTTAGGTTGTTATTAGATTTGCTTTTGTATTGCTTTACTATTACATTAAAATAGCTTTAAAAGAAGATTATTTATTTTGATAATGAACTAGAATTTTGAAAGTCAATTATATAATTGTTATAAATCACTTCATCATCACTTCAGCCTATCACAGTCCACTACTGGACATAGGCCTCCCAGAGTTCGCGCCAAAAATGGTGCGAACTCATATTATGTTTTGCCATAGCCCATGCCATGCCCATAGTCACCACGCTGGGCAGGCGGGTTGGTGATCGCAGGGCTGGCTTTGTCGCACCGAGGACACTGCTGACTGTCTTTGGTCTGTGTATTTGAAAGCCAGCAGTTGGATGGTTATCCCGCCATCGGTCGGCTTTTTAAGTTCCAAGGTGGTAGTGGAACTGTGGGTGTCGTAAGAGGCGACTAAGGGTTATCTCGTGTCGTAAGAGGCGACTAAGGGTTATCCCTTAGTCGCCTCTTACGACACCCACGGGAAGAGAGGGGTTAGATTTTTCTTTAATGCTGTAACCACACAGCACAGCATTGTTATCATATTGTATACATCATTAGTATAAGTACAGAATTCTTTTTACAAGAACAAATAGTTTGGCGCAATAGCTATGCTATAAACTTCAACTTACATTTTCGAACTACAAAGATTATACAAAATTATAACAATATAATTATTCATTTAATATTGCGTATAGATGAGTGCAATAACATATACCTAAAGTACTAAGTAAAGTAAAATCGCATACTTGTGTATTGAGACGCTGCCGCGCGTTTTTCTGCGTCCGTGTGAAAAACTCGTAACTTTAGTAAACTTATGGCGTTTAAAAAAAAACCGACTTCAGTTACATCGACAAGTAATACAACTTAATAAGACGAAAAAATAGTCAAGTAAATACGCGCTATCAAACATTACTCAAAAAGTAGTAATCAGATCTCAATCAAATTTAAACAAGACTACATGACAAGTATTAAATAAGACTACATGACAAGTATTATCTTTCGATTAAAGTAAGAATCATCAAAATCCATAAACCCAGTGAAAAGTTATACGGTATAATAAATACAACGTAAGTCGACGAAAAAGTAGTCAAGTAAATACGCATTATTAGATATAGCTCTCAAAGTGCTTGTCAGGTCTCAATTAAATTTAAATGGGAGCACATGACACGCAACACCTTTCAAATAAAACAAAATTCATCGAAATCGGTCCACCCAGTCAAAAATTCTGATCTAACATACATAAAAAAAATCGAAACAATCGAATTGCGAACCTCCTCCTTTTTGGAAGTCGGTTAAAAATACAGTCGAATTGATAACCTCCTCCCTAGAGGAAGTCGGTTGTTGATTATGTAGTTTTAATGCGCCACGTGTTGTACATAGAGATTAACATACTTGACTTGCTTATGTAAAATTATCATGTATTGCATAATTCGAAACGATTTATTAATTATATTTATTATTACTTTTAAATAGTATCAAGTTACATTTTAGTAATAAAATTGTCATATTTATTTATTTACATAAATAATTTGAACTAATAATTTAATAATAAATTAGACTGTATAAGGGACTGGTCCAAAAGTTTAGTCGCTCAACGCGCAATGGAACGGGGTATGCTTGGGGTTTCTCTCAAAGATAGAGTTAGAAACGAGACTATCCGCGAGAGAACGGAAGTAACCGACATAGCCCACAGAATTAGCAAGCTGAAGTGGCAGTGGGCTGGTCTGTGGTCATCTGTGTCGCAGGACAGATGGCCGTTGGAGCAGACGTGTCCTGGAGTGGAGACCGCGTCTTGGCAAACGTAGTGTGCGTAAGATTGCCGGTGTAGGCTGGATGAGGATTGCGGAAAACCGGGATGTCTGGCGCGAACTTGGGGAGGCCTATGTCCGGCAGTGGACTGCGATAGGCTGATGTGTGTGTGTGTGTGTGTGTGTGTGTATTAATCATAACATTTAATTATTAAATTAACTGAGGTAGGGCACAGCAGGAAATTTCCTGCTCATAATATGGAGCAGCCTGACTGGGGTAGTACCTCGACCTTACAGAAGACCACAGCTAAATAATACTGTTTTCAAGCAGTATTGTGTTCCTGTCGGTGAGTAAGGTGACCAGAGCTCCTGGGGGGGATTGGGGATAGGGTCGGCAACGCGCTTGCGACGCTTCTGGTGTTGCAGTCGTCTATAGGCTATGGTAGTCACTTACCATCAGGTGAGCCGTACGCTTGTTTGTCGACTTAGTAACATTAAAAAAAAAAAATTAAAAAAAGGATGAACGAAATCGGTAAAGTTATCGGGATGAAAGATCGGGACGAAATAGGGCCCGTAGTATGAAAAAATATTTAGGAAGGAAAACCGGCTGAGCTGTATCTAGTTAGAAAGAGATAAATATATTTATTTTAATATTAATGTAATAAATGTTAAAGAGTAAACTCCTATCGTATATCGGAGCTGATCACTAACTTTTTTTCTATATGCCGAAAGATATCTTAGAAAATAAAACGCGTATTAACGTATGCATAAGCAGTTTATAGGCATTAATTTTGTGGAATAATTGGAATGCAATTAATTAAATCGAACAATATTTGAATAGTTCTATCGCTGGTACAAATATGGAAAAATATAACCTCTTTTAAGTGTATGAAATGATAACTACTTTTTATTTTCAAAAAACAAAAAAAAAATAGGTATATGTAAAAACTAGTCCTCTTATCTTAATGTATTTATTTGTTTACTTTATCGTTGCACTACATTTTAATTATTTCATAAATTACATTCATTTAATGTTTTTCAAAATAATTGTGTTTGCTCGCAAACGAAAAAAAAAACCGACTTCAATTACATCGACAAGTAATATGAATAGTCAATTAGAAAGGCGAGTTTGTTTTCTATACGTGATATAGACCGACTAGGAGGAAGTGTCTTATTATAGAAAATCATAGCTAAAGTGGTGTTGTGTTCCTGTGGCAAGGCCAGAGCTCCTGGGGAGGCGATGCACGATGTGTAGATAGCGGGTGTAGTGTCCATTATTATAAGGATAGTCATCTTATATATTTATTTATGTAGAAGATAATTGGCATCGGTATAACTGTTTATACCTGGCAACCCAGTAGTTCGTCCAAGCAAATAATAGGCAACCCAACGGCTGCACATTCTATGCGTTTCATGCTATCAAGTCAGATTAAAATTTACTTGTTATCTTGATGTTGCAAATTTCAATTAAAAACAATTTTTTAGAAAATAATTTAAAATAGTCAGTCCAGGATTATTTAGGCAACCCATTTTTAATATATTATCTAATATAGGTACTATTATCATCTCGGTGAAGATCTATTTATATTCGAATTTTCTACTACATCAACTGTGGTTCATCATCAAAATTTCCATTCACAATTTCCAAATTTCCAAGTCACATTCAAAAGCTGATGATGAAGCTGAAAAATAATATGGCTGTACTGTACCCTTTTTTATCCATTGAAATATACACTAGATCACTTAGTGATAGCATACTTTTCCCTTAGTGAAATAATTATTAAAATAGGTTTTGATTTTATCTTTATGTATAGGTATAAAAATCAATTGCTGTTCGTTAGTCTCGCTAAAACTCGAGAATGGCTGGACCGATTTGGCTAACTTTGATCTAAGAATGTTTGAGGAAGTTCAGGGAAGGACGGTGAGAAACATAAATAATATGCAACGGAAAATACTAAAAATGACGATTTAATTTTCCAATACAAAATGTTCCTAGCGGGGAAATTTAATATCTTTTGTCAAAAACGTTGTCAATTGGTTGTCAAATATTTATAGGTGCGTTCAGAAAGTGTTTTGTGTATATTTTTCACAAATATACGTAGGTGATACGAAGTTCACCGGGCCATCTAGTCACAAATAAAAATACAAATACTTAATTTCTAATATTCGTATAGATATTACCGATATTACGATCAATCTATACTAATATTATAAAGAGGTAAAGTTTATAACTTTGTATATACGGGGTAATCTTCGCAAATACTGATCCGATCATGAAAATTCTTTCGCTAACAGAAAGCTACACTATTCAGGAGTGACAAGATAAAAGGAAAAAGATAAAAATATATAAAGATTTTAAATCAGCAGGATTTCAACCTGCGCCCTCTGACGTGCCGTGTCAACAATTCAATCTAATCAAGCATTATTATTTGCCTTAGAAATTAATTGGTGATTTTAAAACATTTATATTTATCTGATTTGCTGAAAATAGTGAGAGTGTATTGGAACATATCAAATTTCACCGTACCCTTCTTATGTGAAATGGATTATAACGCCCAACGAAGTGGGCACGGGTCGGCTAGTAAATTATAATTTTACAATGTCACTGGTATGCATGTCCTATACGTGTATGTATTATCTGTCACCTAACACCCGAATCGTATTACATAAGCGCACACATAACAATTAACGATTGACTGCACACATGCAAACTTTTTAAAACTGATTACTACACAATGATTGTACGTGACTATTTTGTAATCACTCGACCTGTTAAAATAGTTTGTAAAATATCATCCATACATATTATGATTATATTATTACTAGCAGACCCGTGCCCACTTCGTTGGGCGTTAATTATCTTTTTCTTTGTGATCCAATTATTACCTATATTGTGTAGTTCTTAGTAGGTACTAATTTTTATTAGGTTCATTGTTTAGAATTTTATTTAGAGTTTTATATCTTGTTTATAGCTAGTATTGGACGTATAAAATCGTAATAATATCGTGTATTTATTATTTTAAATTACAGAACCAAATATGTAACATACTAAATTTTATAGCACTTAAATAAATAATATGTTACTCTAACGCCATCTATCAAAAATCCCGAAAACGACGTCGATAGGCTAATAAATAGTCTTCTAATAGCGATAGATGACGGCGAGAGATGGCGTTATTATATATACCATTTTGGAGTTATATTTTTATCTTTTTCTTATTCACTGAATTTTTTGTTCAATTACAATAAAATATAGCCTATGTCACTCCTGAATAGTGTAGCTTTCTGTTAGTGAAAGAATTTTCATGATCGGATCAGTATTTGCGAAGATTACCCCGTATATACAAACAAAGTTATAAACTTTTCCTCTTTATAATATTAGTATAGATATACATACACATAATATCATACATAATATATCATTTGGGAGTTGGTAATCAAAATATTTCATTGAACACGATTTCATAGAACTTTTTTAAGATATTTTATCTACCTACGTTGTATTACTTGTCGATGTAATTGAAGTCGGTTTGTTTTCGTTTGCGAGCAAACACAATTATATAACTAAAGTCTTTAGATATTAAATCTAAAACACGAGATTAATAAATTCGAGTAGGTTAAATCGTAGATGAAAAATATATCAACGGAAAACTAGAAAAAAATAGAAAAGAATCAAACAAAATATTTTTTTAAAGACATTTATTATCATTAAGACATTGTTATCACTTACATTTATAACAAACTAGCTTCTACTCGCGACTTCGTCCGCGTGAAATTAAGGGATAACTGGAGAAGCTCTTAAAAGGAAAAAAACTCCGATTTTGAAGCATCTTTCATTGGTGCTCCGCTCCTATTTGTCTTATCGTGATAATAAATAGCCTATAGCCTTCTTCGATTAACGGACTATCTAACACTGAAAGAATTTTTGAAATCGGACCAGTAGTTCCAGAGATTAGCGCGTTCAAACAAATAAACAAACAAACAAACTCTTCAGCTTTATAATATTAGTATAGATATTTAAAAAACCAATTCGACATTGCGCTTGCAATAAATTAATGACTATGAAATAACACAGACCAGTTTTACGTATTGTTTTAATTTTAGTTATTCATAACCTAAAATGTACATAAAAAAAATTAAATATTGTAGCCTATAGACGTCTGCAACACCAGAAGCATCGCAAACGCGTTGCCGACCCTAACCCCAATTCCCCCCAGGAGCTCTGGTCATCTTACTCATCACAGCAACACAACACTGCTTGAAAGCAGTATTATTTAGCTGTGATCTTCTGTAAGGTCGAGGTACTACCCCAGTCGGGCTGCTCCAATTTTGAGCAGGAAATTTCCTGCTGTGCCCCTACCTCAGTTAAATTTGTATTAATAATAATAAATAATAAACGATTCACACATTACGGCCCTCAATAGGTTTTTCGGTGAGTCCATAATTAGGTACCTATGGCAAACCGCATACTCTATGACCTATGGATCTATGGACCTCTTTTACCTCTTTCTGTTATAGTTTCTCAGTAACATATATTTGAGTAAGATAATTTTAAGTAAGAACCGGTAAAACAGTCTATTGCGTTTAAATAAATATATTTTTTCTATAATTCTGTAGATGTAAAAAGTAAAAACCTGAAATAAACTATTTTTATTTTTTAAATTTCAGAATTGACATTACGTCTCCGAGAATTTAAAAGTATTTCGATATAGTTTTTAAGTATTCGATATAAAACATTATGAAAAAAAATTAAAAATAACGATCGTACATTAGAATATCACCCCTTGTTTATCTAAGTACTATTTGCGCGGTGCGCGGCGTCACGTTATCTCTATAATGTAAAGTTAAGGAGCGCCGGGCTCAATGGTTGTTGATAGCCGTCGAGTGATAAATCGTATTAGTACGTTACAAGTGATGCACTCGACGATTTGTTTTCCTAACATTTTTGACGTTTGACCGATACATTGACAGTGAATGTGTTCGAACTTCGATTGCTTCATAGGGACGTTATACGATGACGGAAGACACGAAGCCTCTGTTGTCGTAAGTTGAATTTCGAATTTTGGTTATTTTCTTTTTAATTTTAATACGATACCGGCCAGTACTTGACATATCACAAGGAGGTCCTATTGGTCCTAATTCATTTATGACCTTTATAGTTGTCTGTCTCAAGATCTTAGTAACGTAGCTGATTCCTTACTTTAGAATAGGCTTAGGCTTCTATTTGATATACGTATTTTGGCCTACTTTCATACAGTAACGCAAATACCACGTTGTTTTATATGGTATTGCAACATTCATATAATGTCTGTATTTTTAATATTTGCATACGTCCTAGATACGTTTTACAATTTAGATATAAAAACTCATTTGTATGTACCTACGCTTTTAATTTCTTGTGCAATAGTAAATAACACCGTGGATAACCGCGATCGATTCTTCAATTTCGTGTTTTATCATTGATTATACGTGGACTGAAAAATTTTGAGTATTTACTTTATAATTATATTTAGTATACAGATAAGGTTATTTTCATCGCGACTTAGTCCACGTGGTTTCCTGTTTGTATAAAGAAAATTGTTGAACAGCAGTTAATATTATAGACTTAAAACAAGCTTAGACAATATTTTCAAAATTTCTTAATTGATTAACAATAAATATCTACTGTTCTGGTCTTGTATGTAATACAAGGATATTTTGAAGCCTATAATTGCATTACAACACATATAAATAATTTCTCATATGACGATTTTTTATTTATAGTATTTAACTATTTACCTATATTATTACTAGCTGACCCCGCAAACGGTGTTTTGCCATATAATTATGTTAGATACTAGCTGACCCCGCAAACGTTGTTTTGCCATATTATATGTTTTTAACTCCCTTAATCCCCCCCCCCCCCCCCTTAAGGAATTTCGTAAAATCCGATCATAGCTGACCTCTACTCGGCGAAAGGAATATTCCTACCAAATTTCAAAACTCGCCTTATGGTTCCAGAGATATAGTGATGAGTCAATACAGGGCTGCCAGATGCAAATAAAGTGTGATCGTACGCCAACTACAAAAAAAATCGTATGCCAAGGAAGTTTTGAAATAAAAAGATCGTACAGCCTTTTAAGTATTAAGTTCTTATTATAAATTATCAAAATTCGTTTATTTTTAAAAAATAAATGCAATAAAACTATTTGTTAGATTAATACAAATTTTCTGTGGTCATATTTTTTAACAAAAGAATTTTTTGGTTCGTTCCTTCTTATTAATTTGCTTGGCTAATAATGTACCCTTACTTAAGTGTACTATTGGATAAACTATTTTTAAGTTTTGTTTTGATTAAATTAACTTCTCTGAATGCTCGTTTACTATCTGCACTAGAATGGGGCAAACATGACAAATTTAAAACAAATTGAGCCAGTGTCTTATAACTTTCAAATTGTTTTTTGATTACGCTCCAAAACTTGCCGGTATTCATAGTATTAAGTAATAATAAATTTTATCCAAAGTACTTATTAGGTTTTTGACAAGTCGCAATTATTACCGAAAGAAAGTTTCTTTAGAATGCAAACAAATACAGCCTTTACATGGTTGTTTAAAGAGTCTTCATTGAAGTAAAACATTTAGTCACGCGTTAGGTACCTAGTTGGAGAATTCCCCGAAATTCATGCTTTTCGGTGGATGACGTTTGTTTTATTATGAAATATTTCCAGGTATATAAAAAATCGTACATTTTGCGTACGATCTTGGTCTAGCGATCGTACATGAGTCAAAATGCCAAAAAATCGTATGAGTACGATTTAAATCGTACATCTGGCAGCCCTGAGTCAATATATGGGTGGAAATCTCTTTTATATTATACTAGCTTCTGCGCGCGACTTCGGCGGCGTGGACTCCGCTCCTATTGGTCTTAGCGTGATGACACATAGCCTATAGCCTTCCTCGATAAATGGGCTATCTAACACTGAAAGAATTTTTCAAATCGGCCCAGTAGTTCCAGAGATTACCGCGTTCAAACAAACAAACAAACAAACAAACAACCAAACAAACAAACTCTTCAGCTTTATATATGTATTAGTATAGAAGTATAGATAGATTAACCCCCTTAATCCCTCCCCCTTATAATTTAGGGGCATGAAAAATGGATGTTGGCTGATTCTCAGACCTACCCGATATGCACACATCATAAAAATCGGTCCAGCCGTTTCGGAGAAGTATTTTAACTAACATTGAATAACGAGAATTTCTATATGTATATAAGATTTTCATGGAAATTACGATGTATTTCTTAAAAAATAACTGGTTGATAACAATTATATGAAAAATATATTTTTTACTGTGGATTATAATATGGAATCAACTATAGGCGTGGAGTTGTGAACGTTAACAGTCATGTCATTAATGAAATCATTAAATATATCATTAAACTAGCCGACCCGTGCCCACTTCGTTGGGCGTTAATTATCTTTTTCTTTTTGATGCATTACCTATGTTGTTTATTTCTTAGTATTTACTAAGTTCTATTAGGTTCATTGTTTATAGCAAGTATTGGACGTATACACTCGTAATAATATCGTGTATTTATTATTTTAAATTACAGAACCAAATAACATACTAAATTTTATAGCACTTATACCCCGTCCGGCGACTAATTAGCTTTTTGACAGCTCACGCCTATAAATTACAGTTTTTTTTTCGGAATAACGTACTAAAAATTTTACAGTAATGTCATACTTTATTGACGATTTGATTGATTGAGTGAAGTACCCTGTGCATAACAAACAACCACAGACTATGAAAGAGTTCTTGAAATAATAAATCGATAATAAATCGATCATATGATAAAAATAATTTTACGTCATGTGATTATTGTTTCTATAAATTTAATACAAAAAAGGAAATAAAAATAGTATCTATGACCCCCAAGATTGATTACTTGCAAGGAATTAAGTCGAAATCTTGAAATTTAATTGCAAACCAAGAATATAGAGCAATAACTCTGTTAATTCATTTATTTATATATTTCATTTATAATTAAAAAAAACTAATAATCGCATAAATAAATAATATTTTTAAATTAAATGTATTTAATTAATTCGATTGAAATTTCTTCTTAAATAAAATCGATTATTATTTCGAATCGAATAAATAACGTGTGAGGCAGTCACTAATGTCAAAATTTCTTGAAGTGTCAAAAAGATCATTAGTCGCCGGACGGGGTATAAATAAATAATATGTTACTTCAACGCCATCTATCAAAAATCCCGAAAACGACGTCGATAGACTAATAAATAGTCTTCTAATGGCGATAGATGGCGGCGAGAGATGGTAGTACATTTACCATTTTTGAGTTATATTTTTATCTTTTTCCTTTTATCTTGTCACTCCTGAATAGTGTAGCTTTCTGTTAGCGAAAGAATTTTCATGATCGGATCAGTATTTGCGAAGATTACCCCGTTTAAAAAAACAAAGTTATAAACTTTACCTCTTATAATATTAGTATAGATCAGTGTTTTTCAACCTGTGGGTCGCGACCCCCTGGGGGGTCGCGAAGCTACCGTAGGGGGGTCGTCAGAGGTCGAGAGAACTTTAGTAAAAAAACAATAAAGATGAAAAAGATTGATTTATTAAGTAAGAGAATTTTAGGAAAAGGATATAGATACTCGAAACATTTTTATGTTAGTACAAACAAATTAAAAAGAAATAAAATCCTAATACTTATGTTATTGCGAAGGTTGTGCTTGTTTTTAACCGACATCAAAAAAAGGAGGAAGTTCTCAATTCAGTTGTATTTTTTTAATGTAAGTATGTTAGCTCAGAACTTTTGACTGGGTGGACCGATTTCGATCAATTTTATTTTAATTGAAAGGTATTGCGTGTTATGTGGTCACATTTGAATTTAATTGAGATCTGACAAGTACTTTTACAGTTATATCTAATAATGCGTATTTACTTGACTACTTTTTCGTCGACCTACGTTGTATTAAACCGCGTAACCTTTCACTGGGTTTATCGATTTTGATGATTCTTACTTTAATCAAAAGTTAATACTTTTCATGTAGTCTTGCATAAATTTGATCGAGATTTGATTACAACTTTTTGAGTAATCCTTGATAACGCGCATTTGCTTGACTGTTTTTTGGTATTATTACTTTTTATTACTTGTCGATATAATTTAAGTCGGTTTTTTTTCGTTTGCGAGCAAACACAATTATTGATTAACCAATTTCTCACATCGTGGATCTGTATTTGCTACACATAGAATTAAATCATTTTCCAAATTTAAGCAGTTTCTTTGTTTACTTGTTATATATTTTGGTCATTGGTGAAAATGTCAACTCGCATAAGTACGAGGTGGCAAATGGAATCAAACACTTCAAGGCCTCAGTTGTCAATTCCGGGTATTCTGTTTTTCTTCTTAACCAAATAGGTATCCAAATTAGCAGACTTGGATTCCAATTCCATCGGCAGATAATTCTAGCAGATTATTTTTGAGCTTAGTTGGCAAATTAGCCTCATTTATAGCAGCATTTAAAAACGAATTAAAGATTTTTAAACTGAGGTAGGGCACAGCAGGAAATTTCCTGCTCAAAATATGGAGCAGCCGACTGCGGTAGTACCCGGACCTTACAGAAGATCACAGCTAAATAATACCGTTTCCAAGCAGTGTTTTGTTCCTTTTGGTGAGTAAGGTGACCAGAGCTTCTGGGGGGAATTGGGGGTAGGGTCGGCCTCGCGCTTGCGTTGCTTCTGGTGTTGCAAGCGTATATGAGCTATGGTGATCGCTTACCATCAGGTGAGCCGTACGCTTGTTTGCCGACCTAGTTACATTAAAAAAAACCACCTCTGCCCAGTATTCTCCGATGTTTCTTGCACTGAGAAGTAATGACACAATTATTATTCTTCTTTTAAATTATCTAAGACCATTTTCATACCAGGTATATATGCCTTGATGTTTATCTCACATCCGACTTCTTCAGTAAAAGATAGTGTCGACGAAAATGAACCGAAGCTATTTTGATTTATAGACGACGACCACAAGTCAACTTTTTTTGTAAAGCCATGTATTTTGTCTTTTACACTGATGACATTTTCATCTGGTCCTATACACATACATACATGATAAAAAAATTGCGTGCGTACAAAGTACACATGTCAGAAGTGAAACATCTTTGGAAAACTAATTTAAAAAAAAAACTAATTTAAAAAACGAATTTAAAATACAAAAAAGTAGTTGAAAAAAAAAAACAATAAGCCAACGTCGCGGTGTTTCCAGGTGGTTCCCATCCAAGTACTGACCGTCATGACGCTGCCGCGTTACCGGTCGCTCAAATTTTACCCCTCATGTGCCTACAAAAGTTTCACTTCAAAAAGCGAAGGGACGGGGGGTCGCGTAATATTTTTTCATACTAGGGGGGTCGCATCATGAAAAAGGTTGAAAAACACTGGTATAGATAATCACATGACGTAAAATTATTTTTATCATATAATCGATTTATTATCGATTATTATTTCAAGAACTGTTTCATAGTCTGTGGTTGTTTCTTATGCACAGGGTACTTCACTAAATCAATCAAATCGTCAATAAAGTATGACATTACTGTAAAATTTTTAGTACGTTATTCCGAAAAAAAAACTGTAATTTATAGGCGTGAGCTGTCAAAAAGCTAATTAGTCGCCGGACGGGGTATTAGGTAGGGATCCCTAGTACATTTTTTTAACCTGATCAGTATCAAGCTAATTTTCCGTGAGTAGCTTCATTTTGATGAGACGAACAAAAAGTTCCTCTTCGAAAACTCTCGATTGTGGTAGATAATAGAGTTAGCAGGAGGTAGAGCAGCAGTGAGCGTAGGACCGGGATAACGGACCACGCAATTTGGAGGACAATATTACCATCAAATTATATAAATATTAAGTAACTAAAAGGAAAAAAAAATCAGAAAAAAAATCAATTTTTGATGACCTTACGAGGTCATCAATTTGATGACCTCGTAAGGTCATCAAAAATTATTACTAACCAGCTGATTTTTTTTCCTTTTAGTTACTTAATATTTATATAATTTGATGGTAATATTGTCCTCCAAATTGCGTGGTCCGTTATCCCGGTCCTACGCTCACTGCTGCTCTACCTCCTGCTAACTCTATTATCTACCACAATCGAGAGTTTTCGAAGAGGAACTTTTTAAAGATTTTAAATCATATCAAAATTTTCGACCCAGCAGGATTTGAACCTGCGCCCTCTGACGTGCCGTGTCAGCGCTCTGCCAACTGAGCTATGGGCCCTCATCTAGCCGCGTCGAAATTCTTGATATGATGATTTTAGGTTTTAAGCAAAAGTTTTAAGCAGTTTTGTTCGTCTCATCAAAATGAAGCTACTCACGGAAAATTAGCTTGATACTGATCAGGTTAAAAAAATGTACTAGGGATCCCTAACTATATAGTGCACGTGACGATATATTTCAATAATGCAATTCGCTTTCAGATCGACGAAGTGTTAGACAAAAATAAAATAGAGAAATATTTGTATTGTAATATTGAAAAATCGAAATAAATATCCCGAAATTTTAATTACCTGTAAGTAATGTATCTAAGCCGATAAAATAAAACAGAAAGTAAAGAGAAGAAAGTAAGACTGAAGCTAAAGAAACAAAAAATTATGATAAACACATTTTCTGAAAAGACTAAACAACAAATAATAACTATAAGAAATATTAAAACAGAAGTAGTTATAGTACTTAGTAGAAATTAAAATGCAAAAATAGTTTTGAAGAAAACTTTTGACCAAAACTACGTCCGGAGTACCGATAAAGTAAAACAGAAAGTAAAGAGAAAATATAAAAAATAAAAAATAAACGGCAGCGGGCGCCTACAGCGATGAATAAAATCGTAATAATATCGTGTATTTATTATTTTAAATGACAGAACCAAATAACATACTATAAAGAACAAATTTTAAACCACTTAAATAAATAATATGTTGCTCCAACGCCATCTATCAAAAAGCGTAAAAACTTCGTCATCGATAGATTCAAATAGACAGTAAATAAAATAGAGTATTAAATAGTTAAATCTAACAGCGATAGATGGCGTTCGTTTCTTTGTCATTTTCATAATATATTTTAATATTTTTCTTTTTTACTGAATTTTTTTGTACAATTACAATAAAATATAGCCTATGCCACTCCTGAATAGTGTATGTAGCCTCTCACTATTTTCAGCAAATCAGATAAATATAAATGTTTTAAAATCACCAATTAATTTCTAAGGCAAATAATAATGCTTGATTAGATTGAATTGTTGACACGGCACGTCAGAGGACGCAGGTTCAAATCCTGCTGATTTAAAATCTTTATATATTTTTATCTTTTTCCTTTTATCTTGTCACTCCTGAATAGTGTAGCTTTCTGTTAGCGAAAGAATTTTCATGATCGGATCAGTATTTGCGAAGATTACCCCGTATATACAAAGTTATAAACTTTACCTCTTTATAATATTAGTATAGATAACAAGATTACACACACATCTCGATTCGTTACTTCTCGATTGTAGACATTTTCTGAGTAATTTGCTCCCGTGAGAAATCAACGTCGGTTCGCATATAACCGCCAAAGATATTCAAATGCTTTTCATAGTTGTATCCTATTTGTAACCTACATAAATACATTCTAACATTTATAAAAGTGTATTTCATGCAAGATATCTCTAATTTATACCTATATTTTATGTTTAAAAGAGTAGCTGCGGAGTTTCTTGCCGACTCTTCTCTGCAGAATCTACATTTCGAATCGGTGGTAGCTTAACTTTAAAAAATAACAATCATTTTTAAAAAAAAATTAATTAGTCTTTTGATTTGATTTATATCGTGGGAGATTCGTCGATAATAATATTGAGAACTTTAACAATACTTCTTGACATTAACTGAGATTATAACAAATGTTTAATTAAATTATTATAATGTCTGTGTTGCACGTCCATAAAATAGGATTACCCTAGTTAGGTTATGGTACCCTAGTGATATATTAAAAAGAAACTGGAAAATGTTACTCCATACGGCATACCTAGTAAATGATGTTCGAGGAAAATTTTCATGTGACCTTCGAACGTCTATTGGCCTTGAATCTATATCCACTACACGAAAACTATTATCCCGTAAAGGCCCGAAGAAGGTCGGTATAAGCCTATAAGGTCAATAAACCTAAGCCCTCATACGGATTACGGTAGTAACATTTTTTAAAGACATCGTTTGATAAGCGCTACTTCTTGTGCGATAAGGCACTGTATATTATTTTTGTTATCAAAATTACAGGCTATGAAGATTGTCAGTTCCGAACGAAATTAATTTTAATAAAAAAATAAAAAAATACATTGATTTAATGATAAGAAGGATTAATCATATTAAGAAACTTGCGATTTAAGTAGAATAAAAAAAATGTCGAAATTCGGATTTCGTCTGTTTGTTCCGGCTAATCTCCAAAACATAGCTGATGTAATGAGATGTAACTTAGGCTACTTTTATTTTAGATTTTTTTTTTAATTAACTTTAATTGATTTTATAAGAAGTTAAATATTGAAATGTAATTCAAACGCGTGGATTTCAAGGACATACAGTTGCTTACTTACATCAACGTTCATAGGTAATAATATAATTATTAGTTCTGATAACGATAACAGAAAGTAATTTAGACGAACCGTTTCACACGCTTACCCAACGGATCGTTTATAAACAGTACTGATTAGATATTAATAATTATAGTAATTGATAACTCTGATATGAGTCGTTGTTTTTGACTATATTTGTTAGAAATATGTAATTTTTGTGTTTTTATCTTTTGCTGGAAAAAATACTGGTTCCTATATTTATAAGCCTGCTGTGTGGTTACGGCAGTAAAGAATGTAGCCACCCCCTCTCTTCCCGTGGGTGTCGTAAGAGGCGACTAAGGGATAACACAGTTCCACTACCACCTTGGAACTTAAAAAGCCGACGGATGGCGGGATAACCATCCATGCTGGCTTTGAAATACACAGGCCAAAGACGGGCAGCAGCGTCTTCGGTGCGACAAAGCCAGCCCTGCGGTCACCAACCCGCCTGCCTAGCGTGGTGACTATGGGCAAAACACATGAGTTCGCGTCATAATGTCGGGCGCGAACTTGTGGAGGCCTATGTCCAACAGTGGACTGTGATAGGCTGTAGTGGTAGGACATATCCAGCTCAAAATCTGGAGCAGACCGACTGGTGAAGTACCTCGACCTTACAGAAGGTCACAACTAAATAATGCTGCTTTCAAGCGGTGTTGTGTTCCTGTGTGAGTAAGGTGACCAGAGCTACTGGGGAGGGTCGGGAGTAGGGTCGGCAACGTGCTTGCGATGCTTCTGGTCTTGCAGACATCAACTACGGTAATAACTATACATCAGGGGAGCCGTACGCTTTTTGGCCGCCCTAGTTGTATAAAAAAAATTATTGTATTAATATTTATTTGAAGTATTCCAATATTAAACGAAATGATATGTCATTTTCTTCAGTAATTGATATAAAGTTGTATAAGATACAAGGAATATAAAACTGAGTTCCCAAGGTCACGGGAAGTAAAACAAGCGTCCAAGATTAGATGTGATTATAATTATTTGTTAACTAGAATCTCATTCACTCATGTTATTTCTATGTATTAATGCATAAATAATTATCCATGCATATATAGACGTAGGAGGAATTGATCTTATTTCCTTCAAGTTTCAAATTAAGTAGAGTCTCTTAAGTTTACGATCAGATACATCTGAAGTTTGAAACTATAACGTAATTTTAATGGTCTTCTTAAATTCAATTTTAAATATTTCATTTAAATTAATTAACATTCAAATTGAAAGAAGCATAAAATAGGGAGGTGATTACAAAATTTAATTTTCTTTGGTCTTACTAAGTGCTTTAATCTATACTAATATTTTAAAGCTGAAGAGTTTGTTTGTTTATTTCTTTGCTTGAACGCGCAATCTCAGGAACTACTGGTCCGATTTGAAAAATTGTTTCAGTATTAGATAGCCCATTTATCGAGGAAGGCTAAAGGCTATATAATATTTTAGTACCTCTTTTTTGTTAAATTAACGTGCGTGAAACCACGGGGCACACCTAGTAATATATAAAATAATACAGAAAATAAGTTGCTTATATAAACAAAACCCTTATGGCTGTGCCCCAAGTACTTCGGGTTCCTACTGTAGGATTTTCGGTACAAAGGTTAATGATAATTTTTTTTAACCCAAGTTAAAAACCGCCCATCCATCTTCACAAATTTTTATAGTAGGTATTGGTAGGAATATTAGGATGAACAAAATATTATTGGTAAGAATATTAGAATAAACAATAGTTAATAGCTTAAGATTGTATGTTAAGTTACTAATTACAAATTGGATCGAATAATAATTATCGCGAAACATTTATTTTTTCATTTTTTGTTTCGTCTTGACATTTTGCATAAAACATTTAGGTATCAGTTCTGTAGATATAGGCGATATAGCTTCAAGGTTTAATAATAAATCATTGATGTGGTCAATAGTCATGGAAAATAAATTGCCTTTTTTCATTAAATTATTTGGCCGGTTTGTTATTGAGAGTTTTTTTGTTGTTTTGGTTAGTTTGAAGACTAAAATGGAATGATAGCAATTTAAGTTAATTCAATCAAGCTTAACGATAATACTAAATAACAGTGTCGGTGATGTAAGATTTTGTTTGTTTCTATTGTTTTTAAATCCGTATAGTATAAATTAAATATTTGTCAATTTTTAACCGTCTTCCAAAAAAGGAGGAGGTTCTCAATTCGATTGTTTTTTTATGTATGTTACCTCACAACATCATCTAAACCGGAAAGAAATATTTGTACAAATACAAATATCCATCCCGAGAGGGAATCGAACCCGCAAACCGTCGGTTTTTTAGGCGACTAGACGCACCACTACACCAGTATTTTTTCATTACGTCTTACACTATCGGAAAAAGGCATTAAAAATTCTTAAGGTTCAATTTCATGAATTGGAAAGTTAGTTTGTTTAACTTTTTTTGTTTTCTTAATATTAATTATAACGTCTTAATTAATTTCCTTTATTTTTATTAAATGATCCTATGTTCTTTGAGTAGCTACTTATATTGTAAGCATGGCTTCCTAACGTACATTTATGCTGTTTCCTCGTTCAGTTGATTTCTTTATAGATTGCCAACACAAATTGCGGAAAATGAGTTCCTAGTTGGATAATACGGTTAAATTGCGGTAAACGCGTTGACCGTTGTTCGCTGATCTTGAATAGAATAATCATTGTACACGTTTGTTACGACCGACGATGATCAGAGGCGGCTCTAGCCCCTGTGGCGCCCGTGTGCAACCAGTACCCTGGCGCCCTCTAGTAGACACGCGGTCAAAATGAAATACAGTTATATTTTCAAATATACTATACTATAAACTTTCGGCGATCTCAACTGGATTGGCCTCACTAGCGAAGCTCAATTCCAGTTGAGAATCATTTACTGGCGGCATCAGGGGACATATTCGAGAGCTTATGTTGCTTGCCCAGTCGCTGAACGCACACGTGATTCTCCTGGGTGAGACGAAACTCTCGACTGACGTCGAGAGGCTGACGTCGAGCTCCGAGTCCCCAACTACTTCGTGTACCGGTGTGACGAGGTCTCTCCCGGGGATATCCATTTAAGAATACGGCAGCCCTGGTGCGGAGGGAGGAGTTTTTGCACTCGCCCTACGTTAGCATACGCACGCAAGGGGTTCGAGTGCACGCAGGAGAGGACGAGGAGCTAACCCTGTATGCCACCTATTAACCAACTGACCTGCCATTCTGCACCATGGATGTCCAGATGCTATTAACTTTGCAGAAGCCTTCACTAGTCGTGGGAGATCTGAACGCGAACCACCCAGCGTGGGGCTCCCGCGTGATCAACCCGGCTGGGAGGTGCCTGCTTGAGAACAGCGAACGGTATAGCTCCGTAGCCAAATCCAATCCGTTTAACCGCGAATATCTTTTTTAGTACCATTACGCTTCGCTTTATTGTATACCAACTGGGAGGTACAAGTTTAGTGTTTCGTTTACTATTAATACACCGTTGTATTGGGTCCAGGAGCACCTACGCACGTGCCCACAGCCCCTGGCCAACAACCCGATGTTCTGGACATCGTGCTGCACAAGGGAGTGAGTGATACACCCGCTGGATGTTGACGTTCTATATGACCTCAACACACAGCATCAACCAATTATGGTCGTGCTCACATCCATCAAAGCGTCATGGTACCCAGAAGATTAAGGTCGCGGGTTGACTGGAACCGCTTCACCTCGACGTTAGCGGGACTGGAGCTTACGGTTCCTGCCTCGACTGATGCCGACGTTGAGGTCGCAGCCGGAAGAATCACCGAGGCAATTAAGACGGCCGCGGCCCTTGATAGAGCTATCACCACCCAAGGAGCAGGGACGACATTCGCGAGAAATTGCGCAGGAAAGGCAGCTGCGTAAGTTCTGGGCTCAGCCCAGGTGCCCGAGGGTGAAGCGCGAAATAAACCATATTGCAGAGGAGGTATCGCGGGCGCTCGTGGCTCTCAATGAGTACGACGGGGAAGATACCATCGATCAAGCATCTGAGCACGATACCAATTTATGCAGCCTCTGCAAAAAACTCACGAGAAAAGACCTGCCTGTCTACCCGCTCCTGGATAGAGCGGGTAACAGAAGATATTCCGCCAGAGATAGAGCAGAAACCCTGGCGGAATATATGGAGAAACAATTTCCTCCCAACGTCGAATGTCAACGTAGCGGTCGTCTATCATCACGTGGCAGTCCACGAGACAGTGGAAAGGTTTCTGTCGGACTCCCTTCCGGAACTCCAGGGAGGGGACCTCATCTCCTTGTCTGAGCTAAGGAAAGGGGTTGCCCGCCTGCCCAAGCGGAAGGCCCCGGGACCCGACGGCATACCTACTGCCGCGTTGATACAGCTGCCTATTGGATGCCTCGTAGCGCTCATGAAGGCATTCAACGGGATACTTTAAATCGGACACTTCCCCGTGATATGGAAGAACGGGAAAATCATCGTCCTACCTAAGTCGGAGAAGGACGTCGACTCCCGAGAAGCTACCGTCCATCACGCTACTCTCGCACATCGCCAAGCTGTTTAAGCGACTGCAGCTGCGGAGACTCACGCCTCATCTGCCCATGCGCGAAGAGCAGTTCGGTTTCTGCAGTTACCACTTGACGTCGCTCCAGCTGGTGAGAGTCCTCAGCCACTTGGCCAGTGAGCTCAACCACCGGCACTGCACATTCTGAGTCTTTCTCGATATGGAGAAGGCCTTCGATCACACGCCGGACTCCTGGCCAAGTTGATTGCTACGACAACACCACCTGGGCGCCTGCGTATGTGCGAGTGGTGACATCGTTTCAGGAAGGCCGTATAGCATTCCAATACAGCCGAGTTAGCATGATATTGTTGTCGGCGTGTTTTCAAACGAATCAAAACGGTAGCCTTCGGTAGCGCTACGACACTACCAAGTCACCAATGTAATCTTTAATTATCTGTTTTAAGGCTGATTTCACGTTGAAACAAAAGTTGTTGTGTAAGAGTAAGTAAAAAAGCAGCTTGTGGTGGCGCGCTTTGCATTGCTACCGTGCGCCCGGCATCGGCCGTAACACGGGCGCAGGGTCTTTGAGAGCGCCGGTGCCGCGAGCGACGCATCTTTGGTTAGGACCACACTGCGAGCCTAACGCGGTGGCGGCGGCGGGCGCGAAATTTCGAACATATGAAACGCGTCTTTGCGTCCACACTGCAGTCGCTAAAGCGGAAGCCTACGCGACTCGACTGAGCGATACAACGAGCGTAGTTTTCAAACATTCCTATCCGCGCGTTCTGTCCACACTACGGGCCTAGACAGCAAGCGATCTAATGCGCGGGTGGCAGGGGTATCAAACCATTTCGGTCTTGTCGCTATATATGTATTCGCTTTCTGTAGTTTATACCTTTTTTTACATGGGAAATTAAAACTAGAATTAAAATTCTGTCTCCTAAATTGAGATAATTCGTTCAACATTACGTCCGGACTCTTTGTATCTATACTTCATGGTCACTAATTTCAAATTTTCTTGAACTGTCAAAAAGAAAATAATCGAATGGACGAGTATAAGTTGTAATGTTATTGCTTGTGGTAAAATACTAAAATAGCAGTATACACTATACGAATTTTGTAGGGTATAATCTCAATTCTTTATATAAATTTAAAAAATTCACCACTTATATCTGTTTTTATTTATTTCGTACACTTTCTATCTCAATATTGGACTATCTAGTAAAAATAATAAATCCTCTTCCATTGTTTGCAACCCCTGATATACGTCAAATCGCTACATGAACTCGCGCGTCACTGTGGCCACCATACGCCTCCGCCGCCGCAACCGCCTCCGCGCCCGCCATCGCGCATTCAATGTGGACACACACTTTGGAGGTGTCGCATTAGTCTTAGAGGACGCTCGGCGCCCCCTTAGACCCGGCGCCCGTGTGCGCCGCACACCCTGCACTATAGGTAAAGCCGGCTCTGACGATGATACTTTCTGTTCTGGAATTTTAGCAAAATTGTAAACATGTTTTGTATCTAAAAGTGTTTTTACTCAATTTTTTACTGTTACTTGTTTCTACTGTTTATAATTCAGTATTTATACTCAACAAGAGATATTTAGTTTTACTTTTTAGTCATTTAAGATGAGTTTTATGAAAATTTTATCTTATTGTATAACATAATGTATATCTATTTAGAAGATATAATTAATTGTTACGTACAACAGAAAATAGAACAGTGAAACACTTTATCTATAATGTTGTTTCTGTTCGTGAGAAAAGTTTTAACATTCACAAACATATTGTCACCAGGTTCAAAGATGGCAAAGCGACTTACGGAACAGAAAGCCCAGCGCGTGGAAGGCGTGTCATATTCTGCGTCCACGGAAACCCCTCGACTGGATGCTGTGCTGTCATAGAAACTAGTGCAGATGGTGATGATGGAGGAAGGCAAGATGATAGCATCAGTGAAGCTGAACGTGAGTAACAAACTAATATTGATAGAAATGATGTTGAAAAGTCAATTGTACTTAGTAAAATTTTTAAATATGATTTAGTAATGTTCACTGTATTCATATAATCATTTTAAAATTTTAACGCCGCTGTTTCAAAACGAATGCAATAATAATATAAGTAGGAATTATAAAGAGAAAATGTTATCATTCTCTTGAATACGTGGTTATCTATACTAATATATAAAGCTGAAGAGTTTGTTTGTTTGTTTGTTTGTTTGTTTGAACGCGGTAATCTCTGGAACTACTGGGTCGATTTGAAAAATTCTTTCACTGTTAGATAGCCCATTTATCGAGGAAGGCTATAGGCTATGTCTCATCACGCTAAGACCAATAGGAGTGGAGTCCACGCCGACGAAAAAGCTAGTATTTTATATACGTGAAAAAAACTCGGGTGGCTCCGGTCCGCCTTCGCAGGAATACTCACATCCCTTCACTCCTTTTCACTTCAAAGCGAGAGACTGTGAGCTTCGATTTTACGATGGTCTTAATGAAAAAGGTTTGTTTGTTCTCGTTTTCAGGTCACTGCCACAGATCGAGAAATGAAGACATAGATAAGCGAGCCAGAAGAAAACTAATAATAGCTAGTGTGTTATGTGTTATATTTATGATAGGTGAAATAGTCGGTGAGTTTGATTCAATTACATGTTCCAGTGCTTTAGTCGATTGTTTTTACTCACTCATATCATGAATTTTTATTCGATCTTATGGGACCGTGGCGCCGCCTATAGTGAGTCCTTTACAGCACCCGTAACTATTCAAAGTTCCATATTACAATGAAAATCTTTGACGAGAGACGACACCGTGCCACTATTAATTTTAGTTCGCATTATTTTTTATGTAATACCCACACGTGAGGAAATTATAAACATTTTAAATATAATATCAAAAATACCGACCGTCTAGCGGGGAACCCCCCCCCCCCCCCCGCGCCACGGTCCCTTAATACATACATACATAATTAATCACGGCTCTTTCCCGTAGGGGTAGGCAGAGACCACTTCTTTCCACTTGCTACGATCCTTACATACTTGTTTCGCTTCGTCCACTTTCATTATTCCTTTCATACCATGCTCTTCGGTTTAGGGTACTCTTGACCTGGCCTTTTTTCAAGACGTCACCGATTTTCCGTCTTGAAATGTCCGCCTAGGTCTACCCCTTCCAACACTCCCATTCACACTCGCCTTATACACTTTTTTCGTCAATCGCTCTTCATTCATTCTCTCAACATGGCCAAACCATCTCAGCAATAAAATTAATTAAGATTAATTAATTAATTAAGATCGAATAAAAATTCATCATATCAAAGATTTCGACCGGACGAGTAAATCGTTTCACTCATTATCATGTTTTGTGTTTTAGGTGGTTATATATCGAACAGTCTGGCAATAGCGACGGATGCGGCGCATTTGTTGACAGACTTCGCTAGTTTTATGATATCGTTGTTTTCACTTTGGGTAGCGAGTAGACCCGCTACGAGAAGGTACTTAAACACACGATTTGTTTTTAGCATTATTTATTTATTTATTTATTAAAGGATAACCAACAAAAGATACATTACTAATAGTTTCTTACACGTGAGCTTACAATAGGATGTCAATGTTCTTTTAGTTACAGGTTATCAGTTATCACAACATGCATTATCGCGTCTATTAATACATAGAATTAGTTAAAGAGTAAGTTTATCAATAAGCAATCATTAATAAAAATTCAAAATGACAATATCGTTGATATGTAACAAATTTGATGTGCTAATCCAGTGACAATTTAGAAATACCCGATAAAATACAGTGTCAAAGGCATACAAATTTAGGATGATCCAATAAAAAAAAGATAGAATGAGAAATAGATGATTTATGTAGAGCTTGAACAGATATAATATTATGTTGATATTATTAGTTTATCGACACCTTTTGAATTATTTATAAAAAATATTATAGTAATTAAAAAATCTATGATGGAAATATTATTGAGCAAAATCTTGCTCAAAACTTTGGAAGGGCTCTACTTGGGATATAAAAGACAAATAGTTGCCACTATCCTTAAAATGTAAAGGTGAAAACCTATTTGCTTTTCCAGAATGCCCTTCGGCTGGTACAGAGCAGAAGTTATAGGTGCTCTAACGTCGGTCCTTTTGATCTGGGTGGTGACAGGGGTGCTAGTGTACATGGCGGTGCAAAGGGTCATATACAAGGAGTTCGAGATCGATGCAACTGTCATGCTTATCACTTCCGCTGTCGGAGTTGCTGTCAATCTTGTGTGAGTTCTTTTTAATTCTAGGAATATAACCTTACTTACACTCCCTTTTTTTTTTGTAAAGAGTAACTGCAGAGTTTCTTGCCGATTCTTCTCAGCAGAATCTACATTCCGAATCGGTGAAAAATGAAAAAAATGGAAAATGAAAACATTTATTTCGCCATAAGGTTGATACACACACTTAACGAAAGTCTAAAAAAAATGAAATAAATGATACAAAAAAAACTAAACAATAATAACAGAAAGTTAAGGCAGCAAGAAATCAGCCAAAAAAATAAAAATTTACTATATCTTAACATTAGGTACATTACAAACTTACGTAATGTACCCAGTGTTATAAGCAGCCTTAACTTAGTCAAAATATTAAGTTCTAATGTCTCGGTAGACATCACCTAACCTACTTTATCCTCAGCTTTATTAAATATTACAATAAATAACATAATGTCCCTAGTGTAGGCCGAGAGAAAAAAAGCCGGAGGAAAAAAAACTCTCAGTAAGGTTCGGTGTTAACTTAAATTTAAACAAATATAATTGTTATTGTGAAATGTCGCTTTAAAGTGCTTTAGAAGCCTACGTGGATAAAGAGATTTTTGATTGATTTTATCTTGAATTTATTTTAAAAGCTGAATGATCGAAGGCATATTTTAAATCTTAGATTATGACAAGAACACTTTCATTGTAAATTATTACCGTGCTTACGCGCTCATTACACGGTTTGTGCAAAACTTTCACACACTCACACACACACACACACACTTCAGCCTATCGCAGTCCACTGCTGGGCATAGGTCTCTCCAAGTTCGCGCCAAAAATGGCGTGAACTCATGTGTGTTGCATCAGTCACCGTCTGAGCAGGCGGGTTGGTGACCGCAGGGTTGG
The DNA here is from genome assembly GCA_905220545.2 of Melitaea athalia. Taxonomy (NCBI): domain Eukaryota; kingdom Metazoa; phylum Arthropoda; class Insecta; order Lepidoptera; family Nymphalidae; genus Melitaea; species Melitaea athalia. The sequence continues at coordinate 2,542,143 of HG992178.1, read as the reverse complement.
CTTTGTCGCACCGAAGACGCGAACAGAACTTTCATTCTTAATTTATTTACTTTATTAATTAATTAACCTATCAGATATAATTATGTCGATATGTATTATCTTGCATTTGTACTGGATCATTTTCATTAAACACACGAGCGTATATATATTCATTATGCCGGATCTCGTAATGTTAGACAAGTGAAGTAAAAGAGGAGTTAAATAATAATAATAAATAAATACTTACTCAATTCCTATATTAACATATTCTTTTGGCATAATAAAATGGTCACAAACAGATCTCAAAAATCTTCAACGGTTAATAAACACTACACTGACAGCTAGCAGAAAACGTCATCCCAGATCTTCCATACAGAGAATGACGCTCCCAAGAGTAGAAGGAGGACGCGGCATCATAGATATTGTTAATTTACATAATAAACAAATAACAACACTCAGACAATATTTTCACCAACGCGCAGAGCACTCAACATTACACAATATAATCACTTTAGCAGATAAACAGCTGACCCCATTAAACTTAGCCGATAGAATAACACAAAGAAACGAATGTACCACTGATTTAAAAGAAAAAATTGCATTATGGCAGCAAAAGTCACTTCACGGAAGACATTGCCATGACTTACAACAGCCATTTGTCGACAAAGAAGCGTCGAACGCCTGGCTCCAGCGTGGTGAACTTTTTCCTGAAACAGAAGCTTTCATGATAGCAATCCAAGACCAGATAATAGACACTCGGAACTACCAGAAGCACATAATACACGCACCTAACCTTATAACGGACATGTGTAGACACTGTCATGCTAATTCTGAAACCATTCAACACATAACTTCTGCCTGCCGAACACTTGCACAAACAGACTACAAACACCGACACGATCAGATAGCTTCAATTATACACCAACAACTTGCACACAAATATAAATTCATACAAAAAAAGGATCCTTATTACAAGTATAAACCAAATCAAACATTAGAAAATAGCAACTGCAAACTATACTGGGACAGAACCATTATTACAGATAAAACGATACACTACAATAGGCCTGATATTACACTACACGATAAAACAAGTAACACCATTTACCTCATTGACATTGCTGTCCCTAACACCCACAATATCCAGTCAACAATTTCTGAAAAACTAACCAAGTATCAAGACTTAGCCATAGAGCTTAAACGCAGTTGGAAAGCAGACACAGTACATATAGTACCAATAGTCATATCGGCCACGGGTATAATACCGAAAAGCTTAAAACTCAGTTTAGACATCCTGCAGCTCCCGAAGTACACACTCGACAGTCTCCAAAAGGCGACTATCCTAAACACTTGTAGAATCACTCGCAAATTTCTCACTACATCATCGATCTCATCAGCCTGCGTAACTTTATAACCAAATGTAACTTTATCACGCCTTGGTCATGGCCCGTGTGATAAAATAGAATCCCCTAAATTTGGGAGAAATTATGAAAAAAAAAATATAATAATAATAATTTATTAACTTCAGATTTCCATCCATAAAAGTGTTAGTAACAGTTTTATAACTTAAAAACTTAATGTTAGTATGACACATTCGCTATACACGTGTGATATTTATTTTGTGTGAATTACAATTAGAGTCAAAAATAAATATAGGTATACCAATAGTTAAATACAAACAATTTTAAATCATGCCTATGCAATTTTGACAAATTTTTAATTTCGAATTAGTAGCCTGTGAGACAATTTAACTAACTAAAAAGCTATCAAATTTTTTTTTTATTTATTTATTACTAGCGACCCGCCCCGGCTTCGCACGGGTGCAATGATGACATTTTTAAATGACAGGATCTTTACGTACCTAAGGGCCTATGCAAACCGCGTTTTTTAAACGCGCCGTCGACAGCGCGTTTGTATCGCGACATACGCGCGTTTGCATCGCGTCTGTATCGCGTGACACGCGCGTCGACGGCGCGTTTTTATCCTACAGAGCAGTTTGTTGGCGTTTGTATCGACTCAAACGCGCGTCGACGGCGCGTTTGTATCGCGACATACGCGCGTTTGCATCGCGATTGTATCGCGTCACACGCGCGTTTGCATCGCGTCTGTATCGCGTTTAAAAAACGCGGTTTGCACAGGCCCTAATATTCCGACGTGGCGGCTGAGGTACTACTCTTACAACACGTAATATCACGGCGATGGCGGTTAAAGGGTTAAATGTTTCGCTGTTAATTACTTCTAACGACGATATCTGAAAACCTATTCATCTGATTGATATAGTGTAAAGGGCAATTTTAATCTGCATTAAATTCCTAAGCTAACTAAAATATTTGTTTGGATAAGGATTAATACTGAACTAAAGAAAATAGCTTGGAAAATAACGTAATGTTTTTAATTAAAAATTTGAACATAAAAGTGGTTATTGTAAGTCAACCGTAAGAGATAGAGATATGCTATCGCGGACTTTTTTGTAGCATTTTTATAGATTTAGAATTCGCTAGTACATTACTCCACTGTATCTTTGCTAGTTTACGCGGCGTTTGCATGGAAAGCTCCCAGTTGGCCCGATTTTGTGCGACTTCTTCAACATTTATCGCCGTATTTCTGCTAATTTACATAAAACTATACTAAATTATATACATAAACCTTCCTCTTGAATCACTCTATCTTTTAAAAAAAACCGCATTAAAATCCGTTGCGTAGTTTTAAAGATCTAAGCATACATAGGGACATAGGGACATAGGGACATAGAAAGCGACTTTGTTTTATACTATGTAGTGATATGCGTGCCTCACAAGTCACAGCTACGTGTGCACCATCCCAGCGTCTCCAGAGGGGACCGCCTAGCTTTACAGCAAATGTGCTGAGGAGGTTGTTGCAGTTGTTAAAACTGAAGTTACTTTTTTTCAGTATGGGCCTGACTTTACATCAACACGGCCACAGCCACGGCGGCGGCGGTCACGGCCACTCGCACGGTGGAAACAACCCCGTACTCAATAACAAAGTAAGTCGAAATTTCGTGAATACTGAATAACAAATCACGTCACGTCCCTGTAAAAGTTGCCTAGTTTAGTGTTAGGTATGTGTTGTTTCTTATTCTTTTTAGTTTTATTATAATGCATTTTGTAATATCGGAATAATTTAAAAGTTTTTCTTTGGTAATATTTTCTTTAACACAGTTATAGAATTGGTCGTTGCGCTGGTGATTCATGACAAAGAAATAGTAGGACAATAATTGTGTTTGCTCGCAAACGAAAAAAAACCGACTTCAATGACATCGACAAGTAATACAACGTAATATGACGAAAAAATAGTCAAGTAAATACGCGCTATTAAAGATTACTCAAAAAGTTGTAATCAGATCTCGATCTAATTTAAACAAGACTACAAGACAAGTATTAGCTTTCGATTAAAGTAACAATCATCAAAATCGGTACACCGAGTAAAAAGTTATGCGGTATAATACAACGTAGGTCGACGAAAAAGTAGTCAAGTAAATACGCATTATTAGGTATAACTCTAAAAGTACTTGTCAGATCTCAATTAAATTAAAAAGGGACCACATGACACGCAAAACCTTTCAAATACAACAAAATTGATCGAAATCGGTCAACCCAGTAAAAAGTTCTGAGCGAACATACATAAAAAAAACATACGTGTCGAATTGAGAACCTCCTCCTTTTTTGGAAGTCGGTTAAAAAGATGTTTGTTTTTGTCTGTGCTTTTGTCTCTTTATTCTGTATTTCCGTACGAAGAAGGACAAAGGGGAGGGGTCGTCCATTAATCACGCGAGGCTCGAAGGACAGGAGGGGGGGGGGGGGGGCAGAAAAACATCACGAAATATATCACAAGGAGGGGAGTTACATTGAGATATCACGTGTAACATTTATTTTTCGTTTGACGCGCGATTTCTAAATATAAAAAAAAACAACCAACATCCTTGATGCTTGGATATTTATAAAAATAATCAATGTGATACAAAATAATTTTTCAAAATTTAATCTATAGGTACTTATTAATATATAAAGCTGAAGAGTTTGTTTGTTTGTTTGAACGCGGTAATCTCTGGAACTACTGGGCCGATTTGAAAAATTCTTTCAGTGTTAGATAGCCCATTTATCGAGGAAGGCTATAGGCTACGTATCATCACGCTAAGACCAATAGGAGCGGAGTCCACGCCGACGAAGTCGCGCGCAGAAGCTAGTCAGATTATACATGTATTTTAAGACAATATTCTGAGAATTACAATACAGATGGTTTTGCCGACGTAGTTCTACTTATATATATATAAACGAGTTTGCTTGTTGTGAAACTCACGACTGAATTAAAACTTTCAAAAACTGTAAAAAAGATTATATTTCATTATACAAGAGTTAATACCAAAACTCAATGACAGATGGCGGTGTACGGAATTAAATCTCGCCAACGTTTCGTTTATCGCGCAACACATAGGTCAGCGGCAAGACCGAATTGTTGTCTGTCGTAACATAGCGAATGCTACGACTTTATGAGTACATTTTGAGTAAAATTTTTGAAATCCGCGTCCTTTCTGACGCGGGCCACTTAGATACTAATCTATGAAACTATGAAAGTATGAAATATCACTCAATTAACAATTTTGAATACATTTTTGAATTTGTGATGTTGTCACTACTCAAGTACTCACACTTACTTCAGTATTTCAGTAGTACAGTGATTAGGGATGTCGGGAATGAAAAAAAATATCGATATATCGATGTATCGATATTTATAAAAATATCAATATCGATGACGATATATCGAAGAAAAAAATATCGATATATCGATATATCGGTCAAATTTTAATTAGGCTGAGATGAGCTACTAATCCATATAGGATGATTAGTATGAACTCAAAAAATTTTATGTATTTAAACCTTTTGCATAAGTAAAAAAAAATCGAAGATTTTGCTTTGCTAAACTAATGGTGTATTTAGCTCAATATTATCAATAGTAATTTTTTAATACATTGTTAATTATTTTTGTTTTAATGTAAAAAATCTCAATAATAATGTACGTATTTCTATAATTATTCCTTTTTATTAGGCAATAATTACAAAATATCAAAACCTAAAAAGCTATCTTCTAACTAGGGATTGCAATCCGGAAAACCGGATCCGGTAATCCGGCGGATCCGGCATCATTTTACAGTTATCGGATCCGGTAAAAAATGCCGGATCCGGTGACCGGGTCCGGTGTTGGCGTTTTTTGAGAAAATGACCTCTTTTTAACAGAAAGAGCGTGGTTCTTAAATACACGAGTCCTTTGACGCTAAGACTAAATACTTGATTGATAGATTTATACCATTTAAATTAGTTATAGATGCATTATAGTGAAGGTATTGAACTCTATTTAGAGCTGAAAAAATACTGAAGTTGCTTGACTTATTGTGCGAATATTAAATAACTTCACATTGCCGTTATTTGCAGAATACCTAGAAATATTAAGATTCAAACTAGGGATGTTATTTTATCGTAACCAAACTATTGGATATACCTACGTAATAAAAATGTATCTGTAACCGTAGCATAAACCGATATTAATGTTTCGGATGATTTCGCAGGGATCTATCGCAGAGTTAATTTAAATACTATATTTTTTGCTATATTTTTACATTTTCTTGGTCAAATAACATTAGTCGAGCTCGTTCTTCATTATCATAAAGTCAGTTAATTTCGCAACTAAATCGTCTTGGGAGTCATCGCTGTTTAACATAGAGTACTCAGAATTTGTAACAGTAACTAATACAATAAACGCTAATTATTAACTTATCATAGGAAGTAAAATAAAGTACTGTGCCATTTCCTCTAAAATCGAACATCTGTGACCGAAACTAAAGGATAATCCGAACAAATTTAATATTTGTAACCATAATATCATAACATCGACGGTTTTTTGGTTGGATTCCCGCTTGGGATGAATATTTGTATTTGTACAAATATTTCTTTCCAGGGTGGATGTCTGTCCTTGCAGGTCCGCCCCTTCGTGCCTCGGAGATCACGTTAAGCTGTCGGTCCCGATTGTTATCATAAATACCTGATAGCTATCGTTACTCATATTAGGGAACATATCCGCTGATTAAGCTACAATCCTTCTCCTACATGGAGAAAGAGGCTTATGCCCAGCAGTGAGATGTTACGGGCTAAATCTTATATTTGGAACCATACCATATCTATAAATATTCGTACCTATATAAATCCGTAACCGAAGCCTTAACCAAGTAATAGCCTGATAGATAGAGTGAAACTTGTGAAAGGAAAAGTAGAGATGAAGATCTACAATCACTAAAAAATTTAATATTACTGGACTAATTAAAATTACAAATCTAGCTGTTTCATCCGTCTCACCATGTGTTAATACGACGTGGTCGAAATTGGGACTCGGCGTAGTTCAATTTGTATCAATAAATTTGACATATTATATGAATACTGAGAAATAACTCCCGCGGCTACATTTTTAGCCCTTTAAAGTTGATTTAAAAAACATTTTTATCTTTTCATTTGATAGATATATTATTTTTTTTGAAATTGAGATTTAATTTAAAAAAATATATTTAATTAAAATGTACAATTTTTTCACTTCATTAACGGTCAACATACGTTTGAATTAAAAAGAAAAGTTAGGTTATTATGGTTTGATAAATCCAGCCCGGATCCGGGCCGGATCCGGCCGGATTGATAAAAATTCGACCGGATCCGACCGGATTGAAAATGACACCGGATTGCAATCCCTACTTCTAACTACAATCAACTTATATCGATAATACTGATGTCTGGTAAAACTCAAATGAGTTTATGTGGCGTCTTATTAATTTATATTCTTTCATGTATGTTAATAAATAAAAATATAAAAAAACATATATTTAGAAGCTATTTGTTGTAGGCAAACTAGTGTTTCTCCGGTGGCGAAAGTAGGAAACTCTGCTCTTTACATGCTGTACTGTCAGTGTTTAGTTACATAAATAAAATAAAAAAATATCGTTTTTGATACTATTTTCGATATTGGATATTTTGTATCGATATATCGATATATCGGATCAAAATATATCTACTAAAAATATCGATATATTGGATAAAAAATATCGATATATCGATACTTTTCCGACATCCCTACCAGTGATGCCTACTTGGGGGATTTTCCGCTTAGGGATATTTTGCATTTTGTTAATAGCGGGAAAGTTTTAGGGGGTAAATTTTTTAGGGTATATTTTGGAATTTTTTTCGTCAGAACATAATAGGTATATTTATAAAAAAACTAATAAAAAATAACAATTCTTCAATTATCAATTTTTAAAAGAACATGTTCAATTAATATATTAAAGCAAAGTATGATAGACGGTAGACCAGTGCTTTTAACCGACTTCCAAAAAAGGAAGAGGTTCTCAATTCGATTGTATTTTTTATGTGTGTTCTGTGTTAACTTCAGAACTCTTGACTGGTTGGATCGATTTTTTTTTAATCGAAATGTGTTGCATGCCATTTGGTCGCATTTAAATTTAATTGAGATCTGACAAGTACTTTTTGAGTTATTTATCTAACTAGCCGACTTGTGACCACTTCGTCGGGCGTTATTTATTATTTTTGTGATGCAAATATAATTATAGTAAAGTTTTCATCTCACTCAGATTAAAATTAAGGGTAGGCGCCGTTGAGTCACGATAAATATCAGCTCCGTGTTAATTGTGGATTGTAAAATATTAACAAGTGCTATTCAATGTTAAATCTAAGTGCAGTGGAATCATAAACAAAATAATATTAATAAATATTGTGGACAAGAGACCCAAATTAGTGAATAACCATCTAAATACATATAATAAAGTGAAGTGAAATAACGACATTACTAGACTAAGTTACTTTTCTTCGCACATCGATTTGTTCGCGACATTCAACGTTCTACAAAGAAATTATTAGAAGTGCAAAAGTGTCAATATTACTAAATATATAATAATAATTATTAAAGTGAAAGATTAATCATAATAATTATAATATACTAGCCGACCCGCGCCCACTTCGTTGGGCGTTAATTATCTTTGTGATGCAATTATGTTGTGTAGTTCTTAGTACTGTTTTATTAGGTTCATTGTTTAGAATTCGATGTATAAAATCGTAATAATATCGTGTATTTATTATTTTAAATTACAGAACCAAATAATTACAAATAAAATGTTGCTCCAACGCCATCTATCAAAAAGCGAAAAAACTTCGTCGTCGGTAGTCTAAAATAAGACAAAATTAAATAAATAGACTAATAAATAGCGATAGATGGCGTTAGTTTCTCTGTCATTTTGATAATATATTTTAATATTTTTCTTATTTACAGAATTTTTTTGTACAATTACAATAAAATATAGCCTATGTCACTCCTGAATAGTGTAGCTTTTTGTTAGTGAAAGAATTTTCATGATCGGATCAGTATTTGCGAAGATTACCCCCGATATACAAACAAAGTTATTAAACTTTATCTCTTTATAATATTAGTATAGATGACTGCAAAGATATTAGAATAACATTTCAATATCGATCAAGGACAGCGCCACCTAGAGGATTCACTGAAAATAACGTTGCATATAGCCATACACCAAATCACTGGTCCGCGCGCTAGTATCTAAACGAACCAATAGAGGGCAGCATATGTACCAAAATTAAAATTAAAAATTAAAGATTAGTTTTTGTGAATTGTAAAATAATAATACCATCAAAACCATGGAAGAAATTATGAATATGCTTCGAAAAATACAAAAAGAACTAGACGAACAAAAAGCGACTATCGTCGAATCAGCCGCAAATGTTACAAAGTAAGTTGCGCAAAATATTAATCTCACACTAGAAGAAAAATTTAAAATTATTGAGGAAAAACACGATAACCTTAAAGAAAAGCTGGAAAACCAAGAGAAAAGATTGTACTTCCTAGAGAAACAGTCAAAACAGAGAAACATCGTAATATTTGGTTTGGCGGAGACAGAAAAATCAGAAAATTTAGAAACAAACATTATAAATTTCTTAAACCAATATTTATCAATAGGACTGGAGAGTAGAGATAATCAAGAAACTAGGAGGATAGGGAAGAAAGGAGCAAAGCCTCGACCTATTACTGTAACATTTACTACATTGGGTACAAAAATAAAAAAATTTAAGCAGAGAAAATTATTAAAAGATACCGCTTATTACATAAAAGAAGACTTCCCACGGCACGTTTTAGAAAAAAGAAAGGAATTACAGGAGCAATTAAAAATAGAAATAGAGAAAGGAAACTACGCCACCATCAGGTATAATAAATTGATAATACGCCACAAAAACGCAGAAAAATCTGATACAAAGAAAAGAACTCTGCCAATATCACCGGATGATAATAATACTTCACGAACAAAACAAAGAACACAATTTAACAAGAAGAACAAAACTCAAACAGGGCTACAGAGATCGTCAAATTTATCAGAAGGAGTTCTTAAACCAGGAATACTCAGTTTTTTAACTAGGTAGTAAAAACCCTGAAAACTCACCAGACGAACGATTAGGCAAAAACATTAAATCATAGCAACTACCGCCACCCCCTCACATGAAAAACACACAAAATACAGAAATAAAGAATATAATACATCTTCCAAGCCGGCTGGTCACCATGAAAGATCGCGACCAAAACCCTCCAGAGAAAATTGAAACAAATTGTGCACAAACCAGACATCAGAATACCCTATATATAGTCTCTGGAGGAAGCCTTTACCTTTCATTCAGAGTGTTCTTGCAAAAAAATGATCTAGGTATATCTAATTAACTAAATCAATATAATTATATTAATAATTTTATTCTTAACTTATTATTTATTTAACTAAATCACGATGTGTTTATGTACTTTACTCATATTTTCAACGATACTACTCGTCGAAACGGAAACATAATTAAATGTACTACTACCATATTTACTTTTTTTACTACTACTTTTTTAACTTTTTTCTACGGTTATTTTATGTGCATTAAAAATTAGTATAAGTAAGGTTTGAATCTGTAAATAATTTTGCATGCACATTGTTATGGAAATTGTAATACGAAGCAAGAAATAAAAGGCTTTTTTATTTTTATTTATTATTTTATTTACAATGCATTTTGTAATATCAGAATAATTTAAAAGTTTTTCTTTGGTAATATTTTCTTTAACACAGTAACTGAGGCCGCACACCACAGCTACATTTGTATTAGGATAATTGTAGCGCCACATTTGAAACGCGACACATTTATCGCCCCCCTATATTTGTTTTTGTACCCGCACATCAAGGACACATATGTAGTAGGTGCGGTATGTGGCAAGATGTCTGCCACGCCACACGAATTCAAGATCGAACACGTTCGTTTTATGTGGCGCGAAAATAGAATAAAAACGCGCGAAAATGAAAGAATGTTGAATTTTATGTTCAATTTATTGCAGAGATTGAAAAAAAAATCCTGTTTGAATAAATTTATTGAACTAATTAATTGAACAATTTATAATTTATTGAACAATTTGATTTGATTGAACTAAGTTTAATAATAATTGGTAGATATGTGTTTTCATATTCATTCTATGAACTTTTCTTCTTCGGATCGTAATTCTTGCGCAATTTTGAAATTTCCATAAACTACAATTTTGAATAAAAGGGTGAATCCAATAACGTCTTTTTTTCTCATTAATCGCCCCATCAAAAATTGAGTGGCGATTAATGAGAAAAAAAAGACGATATTGGGTTCACCCTTTTAATCAAAATTATAGTTTACGGAAATTTCAAAATTGCGCATGAATTACGATCCGAAGAAGAAAAGTTTACTATAGAATGAATAATTATGAAAACACATACCAATAATTATTAAATTTAGTTCAATCAAATCAAATTGTTCAATAAATTATAAATTGTTCAATTAATCAATTCAATAAATTAATTCAAACAGGATTTTTTTCAATCTCTGCAATAAATTCAACATAAAATTCAACATTCTTGCATTTTCGCGCGTTTTTATTCTATGTTCGCGCCACATAAAACGAACGTGTTCGATCTTGAATTCGTGTGGCGTGGCAGACATCTTGCCACAAACCGCACCTACTACATATTATGTGTCCTTGATGTGCGGGTTTACATACAAATATAGGGGGGCGATAAATGTGTCGCGTTTCAAATGTGGCGCTACAATTATCGTAATACAAATGTAGCTGTGGTGTGCGGCCTCACTTAATGTATGTTGAGAGTAGCGTGTGGCGGCCTCACTTATAGAATTGGTCGTTGCGCTGGTGATTCATGACAAAGAAATAGTAGGACAAAAAGATGTTTGTTTTTGTCTGTGCTGTTGTCTCTTTATTCTGTATTTCCGTACGAAGAAGGACTAAGGGGTCGTCCATTAATCACGGCTCGAAGGACAGGGGGGGGTCAGAAAAACATCACGAAATATATCACAAGGAGGGGAGTTACATTGAGATATCACGTGTAACATTTATTTTTCGTTTGACGCGCGATTTCTAAATAAAAAAAAAAACAACCAACAACCTTGATGCTTGGATATTTATAAAAATAATCAATGTGATACAAAATAATTTTTCAAAATTTAATCAATACTTTAATTTATAAAGCTGAAGAGTTTGTTTATTTGGTTGTTTGTTTGTTTGTTTGTTTGAACGCGGTAATCTCTGGAACTACTGGGCCGATTTGAAAAAATTCTTTCAGTGTTACATAGCCCATTTATCCAGGAAGGCTATAGGCTATGTATCATCACGCTAAGACCAATAGGAGCGGAGTCCACGCCGACGAAGTCGCGCGCAGAAGCTAGTCAAATTATACATGTATTTTAAGACAATATTCTGAGAATTACAATACAGATGGTTTTGCCGACGTAGTTCTACTTATATATAAATAAACGAGTTTGCTTGTTGTGAAACTCACGACTGAATTAAAACTCAAAAACTGTAAATAACAGATGGCGGTGTACGGAATTAAATCGCGCCAACGTTTTCATTTCTCGCGCAACATAGGTCAGCGGCGAGGCCGAATGGTTCTTTGTCGTGGGGATGTTGGAAATGAAAAAAAATATCGATATATCGATGTATCGATATTTATAAAAATATCAATATCGACAACGATATATCGAAGAAAAAAATATCGATATATCGATATATCGGTCAAATTTTAATTTGGCTGAGATGAGCTACTAATCCATATAGGATGATCAGTATGAACTCATATTTTTTATATATTTAAACCCTTTGCATAAGTTAAAAAAAAAGGAGATTTTGCGTTGCTAAACTAATAGTGTATTTAGCTCAATATTATCAATAGTAATTTTTATATACATTGTTAATTATTTTAATGTACAAAAATCTTTATAAAAATGTACGTATTTTTATAATTATTCTTATTAGGCAATAATTACAAAAATATCAAAACCTAAAAAGCTATCTTATAACTACAATCGACTTATATCGATAATACTGATGTCCGGTAAAACTCAAATGAGTTTATGTGGCATCTTATTATTAGTAATTATAATTTATATTCTTTCATGTGTGTTCATAAATAAAAATAAAAATAACTTATATTTTTAAAGCTATTTGTTGTAGGCAAACTAGTGTTTCTCCGGTGCCGAAAGTAGGAAACTCTGCTCTTTACATGCTCTACTGTCAGTGTTTAGTTACATAAAAAATATCGTTTTTGATACAATTTTCGATATTGGATATTTTGTATCGATATATCGATATATCGGATCAAAAGATATCGACTAAAAATATCGATATATTGGATAAAAAATATCGATACATCGATATATCGATACTTTTCCGACATCCCTACTTTGTCGTAACAGAGGGAATGTTACGATCGTTACGATTGTTCGGGCGCCAAATTGTTGAATTTTTGAAATCCGCGTCCTTTCTGACGCGGACCACTAAGATACTAATCTATGAAATATCATATCGCTCAATTAACAATTTAACAATTGTGAATTCATGTTGTGATGTTGTCACTACTCAAGTACTCACTTACTCAGTATTTCAGTAGTCCAGTGATGCCTACTTGGGGGATTTTCCGCTTAGGGATATTTTGTAAATAGCGAGTATGTTTTAGGGGGTAAATTTTAGGGTATTTTTTGGGATTTTTTTCTCGTCAGAACATAATATATTTTAAAATTAAAAAAAAACTAATAAAAAATAACAATTCTTTAATTATCAATTTTTAAAAGAACATAATTATTCATTGAATATACTAAAGCAAAGTATGATAGACCAGTGCTTTTAACCGACTTCCAAAAAAGAAAAAGGTTCTCAATTCGATTGTACATATTTTTGAAGTGAAACTTCTTTAGAATCGTTGTGATTTCAAACCGGATGAAACGGATAAACGACAGTGAAGGGCACGCCGCGCTTCACGGCGCTAATTTTAAATTAGTTTTTTTTTTTAAATTAGTTTGCTAAAGAAGTTTCACTTCTATCGTGTGTGAATCGCACACACACCTTTTTATGTGTGTTACTTCAGAACTCTTGACTGGTTGGATCGATTTCGATGATTTTTTTTAATCGAAAGGTGTTGCGTGCCATTTGGTCCCATTTAAAAATAGAGATCTGACAAGTACTTTTTGAGTTATGTCTAACTAACCAACTTGTGCCCACTTCGTCGGGCGTTAATTATTATTTTTGTGATGCAAATATATATATCTATACTAATATATAAAGCTGAAGAGTTTGTTTGGTTGTTTGTTTGTTTGTTTGAACGCGGTAATCTCTGGAACTACTGGGCCGATTTGAAAAATTCTTTCAGTGTTAGATAGCCCATTTATCGAGGAAGGCTATAGGCTATATATCATCACGCTAAGACCAATAGGAGCGTAGCACTAATGAAGAATGTTTCAAAATCGGGTGGTCCTATTCCACGGGGACGAAGTCGCGCGCACAAGCTAGTTGGAAAAGAAAGAGAATACAACGAAAATGAAAGGGAAAATAAATTACGGGCGATCTGAGGTCGGGAAGTGGGGGGAGGGGTTTAAGGGAAAAAACGGTTTATCTCGATTTTCGGCTAAACTACAAGCCCTATGGAAAAAAGTTTAATGGCAAAGTTGTAGGTACTAAAAAGATCTACAACTTTTGTATTTACGTCTTTTTAGTTAGACAAATTACGTAATCGAATTAATCGGTTCAATTCATTAAAAGAATTTACATCATGTGGTTGATTAAGTAATTTTTAGGGCCAAGAGAACTGATAGTAAGCCCGGAGAGAGATCTCACTCTGCTCAATGCAACGTAGGCCTGACTTTTACCAAAAACATTATTTTACCGAGCATTGTTGAGTAAAAAACCAAAATCAAAATCGTTTCATTCAAATACGCTTTAAAAGCTTCGAATCTTTATTTTACAAATTAAAATTTTAATTATTTTTAAAAGTGAAGCTACAACAGATTCGTAATGTAAATTTTGCAGAGAAGAATCAGAAAGAAACTCCGCAGTCACTCTTTTAAAAAATATATATAAACTGTGTTTTAGTACAAAATTTGTAATCTTGATTCTTGCATGAAATACAGCGATAATAAGTCCACACATCTTTATCATCCATGCAATCCTGCACGGAATAATAAGCTTTAGCTATTAATTTCGTTTTAATACAAACTTTAAATTTATATTAGGATAATTGCAAAATCGTGTGTGCAATTTTAATATATTATACATTCGAATACCAAAACCCAGAAAGGAGACGTTTACTTTGCGCAGTCGGAAACTTGGAGTTACAATTTTGTTATTCTTTCTTGTGTTTAGACTGAGATTATTACTATTTATATCAAAAGAAATCAATATTCCTGTGAATATAAATAATATTGTTATAAATATATTCCCGGACAGTGTGAGGGTTTATTATTTTTTCTTAGTATATTTAGCGCCGATTGTTGTCTTAGGGTGAGTTAAATAGCCAGAGTTTCTGGGGAGTGTTAGGGGTAGGCAACGAGCTTGCAGGTGGTTCAAGTCTTGCAGGTGTCCGTAGGCTACGGTATTCGTGTATAATCAGATGGAATGTCGACAAGTAATAGGTACAACATAGACGAAAAAATAGTCAAGTAAATACATGTTATTAGGAGTAACTCCAAAAGTGCTCGTTAGATTTTGATCAAATTTAAATGAGAGGATTCGGTTTTGATTTCGACTAAAAAAATAATTATCGAGATCAGTACAATTTTCTCCTTTATTGGAGTCGATTAAAAAACTAGATCGTAGGTTTAAGCACTCTGACGTCAGTCACAGATCATAATTATCTAAGTGTCCTGTGTGTGCGCGCAGGAGCGCTCGGAGGCGGACGCGGAGAGCTCGTCGTCGCACACGCACGAGCGCGCGCAGAACATCAACGTGCGCGCCGCCTTCATACACGTGCTGGGAGACTTCCTGCAGAGCTTCGGCGTGCTCGTCGCCGCCGTCGTCATCTACTTCAAGGTTACCTAGCGCACTCGTCTTAGTCTTAAGCTCACACTTCAGCCGATCGTAGTCCATTACTGGACATAGGCCTCCACAAATTTGCGCCGAAAATGGCGTGAAATCATGTTTGTTTCCCATAGTCACCACGCTGGGTAGGCGGGTTGGTGACCGCAGGGCTGGCTTTGTCGCACCGAAGACGCTGCTGCCCGTCTTCGGCCTGTGTATTTCAAAGCCAGCAGTTGGAAGGTTATCACGCCATCGGTCGGCTTTATAAGTTCCAAGGTGGTAGTGGAACTGTGTTATCCCTTAGTCGCCTCTTACGACACCCACGGGAAGAGAGGGGGTGGCTATATTCTTTACTAACGTAAACACACAGCAGGTGTAACCACACAGTCTAAAGCTCGGATGAGATGATCTGACTGTCTTAAACTTGGCCCCTATATTGACCAAGTAACTGTTCGACTTGTAACGGTAAATTTCACGGTCACTATTAATACCTATACTTTTACGGGAGTTTCCGTGATTGGCATTTTGAAAGTTACGATATATCAATGACGTTGCAGACGCCACGGTCACAGGTGACTCCATCGAGAGGTGTCTTGTAAGTGTAATTTTAAAATTTTTTTCATTTTCAATTTTCAGCCCGAATGGAACTTAGTGGATCCAATCTGTACGTTCCTCTTCTCGATATTGGTCTTAATAACAACGTTCAACATCATCAAGGACACGCTGTTGGTTCTGATGGAGGGATCTCCTAGAGATCTTGATTTTCAGGTAAAGTATTTGCATTTGTTTTACGCTCTTCTTTATTTAGATGACATTTTTCTACGTCTATACGATATGTGTTACTGAAAATTTTACTAAAAAAAGTTCTGGAGACCATATTACTGATAAGCTTAAGCGAAATATATTCATATTTTGTCTCATTCCAAAAAAAAATTGTATCAGTCAGTCAGTCAGTTCAGCTATTGCAGTCCACTGCTGGACATAGGCCTTCCCAAGTTCGCACCAGACATCCTGGTTTTCCGCAATCCTCATCCAGCCTACACCGACAATCTTATGTAACGTATTAAATATTTAATATGATTTCTTACAGGAAGTAGCAAACACCTTCCTATCTCTGCCCGGTGTAGTCAGGATACACAACTTGCGCATGTGGGCGCTCTCCTTGGACAAGACTGCGTTATCAGCTCATCTCGCTATCCGTAAGTGTTTATTGCAGAACTTTAGATATAAGGAAATTGTTTATCTACTGGGACGTGTTCACTATGAGATAATTATGGTCTTCGGATTTATAAGAGGAAAAACGATAAGCATTTTTTAATTGCTCTGCTAATTACGCAATCAGTAAGCCATTATATGTATATTTCGATACTTTCTCACTTATTGCAAAAGTCCCTTGCATATGTCAAGTTCTGCGGCAGTAATATGCCAAATTCCTAATTACTAAAATAATCAATATTAATTTTATTGAGATGCCAGTGATTTATTGCCGCTGAATTTTCAGTACCAAATAAACAAGTGTGCTTTAGACCAGTGTTCCGCAAAGGGTGTACCGCGGCACACTGGTGTGCCGTGGTCGTTTATTGGTGTGCCTCGGAAAAATAAAGTTTACGTTTATTGATTAATAATAAATATTGTTTCAATGATTAATAAATAAATGTTGGTTGATGTTTCTTAAAAAATGATTTTTCATTTGTGGTGTAGGTACCTCCAAAATATTTTCCTATTCCTCCTATTCCTAGGTGTACCTTGAACACAAAAAGTTTGCGGACCACTGCTTTAGACCACGCGACTGAAATAAAACTTCTGCACAATAGGCCTGCACTGTATCTTAGATATACGAAACTTAACTGGCTATGAGAGAAAGAGAGAAAGAAAATGTGTGCTCGCATCATCTCTTACTCTCTCGTCACGCATTCACCAGCTTACTCCCCAAGTCAAGCGTATGTAAAGAACTTTTACTACAAAAAGTCTAATGATATAATTGTTCCAGGAACGGGCGTAAGTCCACAGAAGGTTCTAGAGCAGGCGACGCGGCTGGTTCACGAAAAGTACAACTTCTTCGAGATGACACTCCAGATCGAGGAGTTCAACGACGGCATGGAGCAGTGCGCGCAGTGTAAGATGCCTCAGGCTTGAAGTAGCAAGCGACTGAGTAGAGGCTGTAGCGTCTGTGTAAATTTAGCCTATTTATATAAATTATAGATCACTCAATACATAGTCTGTATCTAGCGACTGAATATGAAATTGGGCCAAAATATTTTCCTGCAAATCTTAGTTTTATGAAATTCACCCAAAATATTTTCCTGTAAATCTTAGTTTTATGAAATTCACCCAAAATATTTTCCTGTAAATCTTAGTTTTATGAAATTCACCCAAAATATTTTCCTGTAAATCTTAGTTTTATGAAATTCACCCAAAATATTTTCCTGTAATTCTTGGTTTTTCAACTTTCACGATCAATAGGAATGCTTGATTCGATGATACCGTGATTGTCGTTTCGAAAGTTCCGATATTGACGTTCCGGGTGACCTTGTTACCCGTAGAAGTCCCATTGAGCAAATGTTTCTAAATATAATGTTTTATAAAGTATTCAAATGGTAACTGCGGTACTTCAAAATTAGTTGGGTCCTGTAGGTGTTATAGATCACGTTTCACATAAAAAAATTGCGTGCGTACAAAGTACACATGTCAGAATTGAAACTTTTTTGCAAACTAATTTAAAAGAAACTAATTCAAAAAAACTCATATAAAAAACGAATTTAAAATACAAAAAAAAGCTAGTCGGAAGCGGTCTAGCGGTCACCCATCCAAGTACTGACCGTCAGGCGTCACGACGCTGCCGCGTTACCAGTCGCTCAAATTTTACCCCTCATGCGCCTAAAGAAGTTTCACGTCAAAAAGTCTAAAATTTACTTTGTCTTAATGCACGAGCTACTCTCTCATTGGACGGTTTATGCAGAACTACCTTACCAGAACAGCTCGTGTAGTAAGACAAAGTAAAATTTTAAAAAAGGTTTAGGGGCTTTTTTCACGTTGTTCGTTATCTATAACACCTACGTGAGGTCGTAACGGTAGGTGAGACACACGGACACATATTTTGGTAATATTTACCTTTCCTATTTTAGTAACATTACTTAATTAAATGGTTTAGTCAATTTCCACGGTCACTCGTAATTTTTTTGTGTTGTCTCACTCATTACTTGGGTTTCAATATCATTTCTCTGAGTTCTGTTATATTAGAAAGTACAAAATTATTGGCGAAGTTTTTATGCCTAAATTCGGTGTAATTATACGTTTTTGTTAGGCATATTTCCTTCTAATTATTAATAATTTATTAAAATTATCAATTTAAAGGCAAACTTTACGGCTGCCCAATTTCAAAACACAGTAAGGGACAAAAATTATTTTATTATAATTATATTCGAATTATTTTCACACGACTCAATTGGAACGAAAAATACTAAAAAATCGATTTCGAAAAATTTGTCACTTACTGTGTTTTAAAATTGGGCAACCGTTTAGCTTGTGTGGCTTGTAATTATCTTTAAACGGAAATAGAATTCGTTAAGACTTCCGTATTCCGTTGCCAAAAATATTTAGACCTCAGTAGATTTAGTGTAGCCGTTCTAATTTTATCCGATATTAAATTCAGTGGTACTATTTATTTGTGCTTTTATCATTTAATTGTATTTATTACATTTTATTCATCATTAAAAAAAATGCGTGCGTACAATGTACACATGTCAGAAGTAAAACTTCTTTGGCAAACTAATTAAAAAAAACGAATTAAAAGAAAAACTAATTTAAAATACAAAAAAAGCTAATTGAAAAAAAGGCCAACGTCACGTGGTGTTCCTAGGCGGTCACTCAAATTTTACCCCTCACGCGCCTAAAGAAGTTTCACTTCAAAAACTGTAATTCAAATATTTGCTTTATTATAATCATTTTTAATAATCATTTGATGTTTGTAAACCATAATACCGCCATATATTTATTGATGCAGTATTAATGTTTTTGAAGACAGTAGGTAGGTATGTATTAAATCGCTGGCTTCTTACATATTTAATGGTTGAGAGATAAAACGTTAAGTATTTTCAAATAATTAAAAGTAATTCGATGGTCCATCATCTAAATGTACCGATTGTTATTACAATTTCTAAACATATACTTCTAAACATAAATATTTCTAAATTTCTTTTTCTAAGTTGTCTTTCACTCAAATTTTTTAAGTTGTCTTTCACTCAATTTTCAAGTTGTCTTTCACTCAATTTTCAAGTTGCCCCCTTACTTACCTTGCCCCTTACTCATAATAAGCGTATTGATATTTTGATTAAATAATATTAAATGAAATTCAGGTAACGACGTCAAAAACATAGTGCGGGAAAATCGTCCTGTTATTATTCGCGATGTGAACAGATAGTCCAAGGAGTTATTGGCTCTTTACAGATTCACGTGGACAACGTGGTTTATAGTACATACTTGTTATCACATTATAAACCAGAAAATTGTATTTTCTGGCGATGTATACAGAAAAACGCGCGTTTTATAAACGCAGCTAACCGACTAAACTCAGTTTTAGTATTAACTCAATGTCACGATTCCGTATTTTAAGTATAAATACTATAATTGTTCGTAATATTTTAAATATAAAATGATCTTAAGTTTTATACATGCACTTATACATCGTTCGTAATTTATACTAAATAAAGAAATAATTTCTAACTTATAACCTTGTTTGTCGTGTTGTGCTCGTATTATAATTTATGTAATGAAAAATAATTCACTACAAGCTTATTTTGAGTGATAAACAACAACGAGCAACTCTATTCTGATTGCTATATATAGATTTAATTTCGAGTAAGACTTGTTCTAAATTTAACGTATCGTAGGCAAAACTAGGTAATTGTATTGTGAATATAGAAACCGGGATTAGAATGTGTTAATAAGTTATGTGTTAACAACATAATATAGCGAAAGATCGTAATAAAATGTACGTGCGTACAAAGTTCACATGTCAGAAGTGAATCTTCTTTGACAAACTAATTGAAAAAAAAGGTGTGTGTGCGATTCACTCACGATAGAAGTGAAACTTCTTTGGCAAACTAATTAAAAAAAACTAATTCAAAATTAGCGGCGTGCAGCAGTGCTTCCCTGTCGTTGCCTTCCGGTTTGAAATCACAACGATTCTAAAGAAGTTTCACTTCAATAATAATAATTAAAAACCAATGTATAACTAAGGTGAAGCGGGACACGAGGCGGGTGACGCCTGTACCGGACGAAGTAGGCGACATCATATTTAAAAACAAAAACGTCGCCGTCGCATCAAAACGCGTTGCCGTTGCCGTAAAAATTTTACCCTCATGTTGAGGCACATGTTCACTTCAAAATTTAGCGCATTTTGAAACGTAGCACATCGTGATGTTTTAATATTACGTACCTATGAAATGATCATAATGTATTCTATAGTTACTTCATGCACACGAATATTCCTTACAGGGTATATTTAATAATAAAATGTTGATACATACTTATATTTAATATAAATCCTCCGTCAAGATATTGTAGGTAATGTTTCATACTGTTAAAAGTTTATTTAATAATTATTATATAATATGTAATTCATGCGAAAGTGGCCTTTCAAACTGTCTTCCTGTTATTATTAGTTGTAAGGATTTTTAATAAAACGTGTTGATGAAAATTTTCAAGATTGTTTTATTTTAAAACAAAAAATATACCATTAAAATACATACAAAAGTAATAAGTACTGCTCCCAAGCAGTGTTGTGTTCCAGTGATGAGTAAGGTCACCAGAGCTCCGGGGGCAATAGGGATGGCAAGGGGTGATGCTCGTGATGTTGCAAGCGACTATACTCGTACAATGTTAACTAGATATATTTATATAGACTACGTATCCGTTTGCCTACCGTACGCTTGGGAAGTAAGACTTCTTTACGGACTCTTGAGTTGGGAAGTAAGCTGGTGAATGCTTGACAAGCGCGTTACGGAAAGTGTGATCGGGCGAGGCGAAGGGAAGTTGTGAGAGAGATATAGGAAGATAGAACGTTTTACTTTAGTCGTATGGTCTAAAGCACACTCGTTTTTAGGGTTCCGTACCTAAAGGGTAAAAACGGTACCTTATTACTAAGACTTCGCTGTCTGTCCGTCCGTCCGCCCGTCTGTCACCAGGCTGTATCTCAAGAACGGCGATAGCTAGACAGTTGAAATTTTCACAAATTATGTATTTCTGTTGCCGCTATAACAACAAATACTAAAAACAAAATAAAGTAAAAACTAAAGGGGGGCTCCCATACAACAAACGCGATTTTCTTGCCCTTTTTTGCTCGATATCAATAATGGCAACAGTTAGGCACTTGAAATATTCACAAAAACACTTAATTGTATATTTACTATAATAATAAATACTAAAAATTAAAATTAAAAAAAATTATTAAGATGGGCTCTCATACAACAAAAGTGATAGCCGCTTTTTGCCCGATAACCTTCTGTTCTTTACCTAGTCAATGGTACGGAACCCTCCGTACGCGAGTCCGACTCGCACTTGGCCGACGTTTTAACTATAAATCATAATAAGTTAAATCGTAACATTACAACTGTTAAGAACTGGCTTTTGTAGCTGGATTTCAGACTTTTTGAGTGAACGGTCGATCCGAGTGGTCGTCGACGGCTGCTCTTCTAACCTGATGGATATAAACGCCGGTGTTCCTCAAGGTTCTGTTCTTTCTGCAACTCTTTTCCTGCTCCATATTAACGACATGCTGCAACCAGGCATTGTTGGATACGCAGATGACAGTACGGTTGTAGAGAGATATATGTCCAGCGCAAAAGACGACAGGGACGTAATACGTTCTCAGAGAGAGGCCATGGTAGAGCGAACGAACCTAATACTAGGGCACGTATCCCAATGGGGCGATTGCAACCTGGTCACGTTAAACGCCGCCAAAACGCAGGCTTGTTTGTTCTCCGCCAAACGGAGTCCTTTCAACTTAATGCCTACTTTCCGAGGTACACCTGTCCCTGTGTCCGATACCCTCGACCTCCTTGGCATGGAGTTGAGTTCTACTCTCAACTTTGGCAACTACATTGAGGCCAAAGCACAACTTGCGGCCAGAAAGCTTGGCATCTTAAGCAAGGTTAAGCGATATTTCACGCCTGGACAGCTTCTAACGCTGTATAAAGCTCAAGTCCGATCATGCATGGAATATTGCAGTCACTTGTGGGATGGATCAGCTAAATATCAACTCGCCACACTGGACTCAGTGGAACGCAGAGCCAAGCGGCTAATCGGTGACGCCAGTTTGGTGGAGTCTCTTCACACTCTGGCTCACCGAAGAAAAGTTACCAGTCTATCGGTGTTTTACAGATTGTACTTCGGGGAGTGTGCCCTGGAGCTGCACGAGCTCATACCCCCATCTCCTTTCTTCCATCGGACTTACAGACGTACCGCAGGCTTTCATCCCCACCTGGTTGATGTACCCTTCATACGTACGCGCTTCAAATCATCATTTTTAATGCGCACGGCCAAGGACTGGAATTCCCTGCCGGCGTCTGTATTTCCTAGTACATATAACTCGAACTTGTTTAAAGCGCGAGTGAACAGGCTTCTTCTGGGCGAGCTCGCTCCATCTTCGACCTCGTTTCTGCTCTTGAGCTAGACTGGGGTCAAGAGTAAGCCCATAGTATAATAATAAAAAAAAGAATAATAAAAAAACAAATAAACTTATAATAATTTATTACGTAATAAAGTTGCATTAATCTATATTTTTTTAACTTTTATAATATTGTCAGTAGTATTATAAACATTTGGTACGACTGACTCTACTGTAGTATTCACTCGACATCCTCGGCGTTCTAGTCTTGTTTGGAGAGTCGAAATCAACTTTATACAAACCGAAACATTCACTGAAAATGAATAAAGTCAAAAAACAAAAACAATATTTTGACGATGAAATTAATGATAATTGTTATCAAAAATTACTCAAAAAGTAATCATTAGATCTAGATCAAATATTGATTAAAATAAGAATCATCAAAATCGGTATCCCAGTAAAACGTTGAGGTACCCATAATAAAACGAAGGTCGACGAAAAATAGTCAAATACGCATTATTAGATATAAAAATGTGCCAATCAGATCTTGATTTTTAAATGGGATTTATTTCTTTCGATTAAAAAAAGAAAAGTTAAAAGTTCTGAGCCAACATCCCTACATTACAAATACAGTCGAATGGATAATCTCCTCCATTTTTGTAAGTCGGTTAAAAAATAAGTTACATTAAAAATAGGTTAACAAGCTAAAAACAAAACAAACTCACGAGAAACCGCGTAACCACTCGAAGTTGTCCATCAAACTCCAATACGTGTAACCATATCTACACGTTGCAGTTATCCTTAGGCTAAGCGCGCACTAGTGACTTTTGTCACCGTGACTTTTGCGTCACTGTCACCGCGTCCATCATATCTAATGAAGTTGCGCGCATTTGGATACGTGAGTCACGTATAAAATCTATGGACGCGGTGACAGTGACGAAAAGTCACGGTGACAAAAGTCACTCACTGTGCTGTGTGGTTACGGCACTAAAGAATGTAGCCACCCCCTCTCTTCCCATGGGTGTCGTAAGAGGCGACTAAGGGATAACACAGTTCCACTACCACCTTGGAACTTAAAAAGCCGACGAATGGTGGGATAACCATCCATGCTGGCTTTGAAATACACAGGCCAAAGACGGGCAGCAGTGTCTTCGGTGCGACAAAGCCAGCCCTGCGGTGCGGTCATAATGTCGGGCGCGAACTTGTGGAGGCCTATGTCCAACAGTGGACTGTGATAGGCTGTAGTGGATGAGGGGTAAAATTTGAGTGACCGCTAACGCGGCAGCGCCAGGGACGGTCAGTACTTGGTGGGGTGACGCCTGGGAACACCGCGTGGCTAAAAAAGTGTAAATACAAAAGTTGTAGATCTTTTTTAGTACCTACAACGGCTACAACTTTGCCATTAAACTTTTTTCCATTGGACTTGGTTTAGCCGAAAATAGAAATAAATCGTTTTTTACCCTTAAACCCCCCCCTCCCTACCACTTCCTGACCTCAGATCGCCCGTATTTTATTTTTTCTTTCATTTTGGTTGTATTCTCTTTCTTTTCCAATGGGTTTCATCCTACTATAATTTCTTTCACATTTTACCATTTTCAGAGGCTAAAAGCACTGGTCTTATTATACTTTGCTTTAGTATACTAGATCGTTCAATAAGTCCCGAGACTAACCTGGAAATGGCGCATATATTAAAAACTCTTTTGATTTTTAAAAAGTACTGGCTCAATCTCTGGCGGTATCAATACAAGAATGTGTGTCAAATTTTTAAAAATGGAACAATAAAATTATTGATTTTGAAACATTTAAGAGGAAAGGATACTGAATAGACTTTTGAAAAATAGGTATTTGAATAAAATATTCCTGTTTCACTGACTATTGCTGTTAGCCGCTACCGCGCCTCCCGCAAGCCCCGCACTGCTTTGTCTATGTGTGAGTGGCGTGGTGTTAGTGTGCGTGTGCATTTCACCCGCGCTTCGCGTCATGCTATTTTTCTGTATTTTACTTGTTTCATTTGATTAGCCCGTTGGCGCAGTTTGTGGTGGCCCTGCTTTCTGTTCCGCGGGTTGCGGGTTCGTTTCCTGCCCGAGTCTACATACATAGTAATTAATATGTTTGTCTTAGTATAATAATAATAATATACTTTGTTGTACATTTAGATAAAGAAAAAAATTTACATTACAAGCAATTATAGTCACAAATTGTACAACCAGGCGATCTTATTGCTAAAAAGCAATCTGTTCCAGACAACCTGATAATGAAATGGATATCGCTTTTCAGATGGGCAGATGGTATATAAAATTATAAATATAAATACATAAGCAAAAAAAGAATACATAACAATCATACATAGGTACATACACACATACGTACGCAACAAAATAAGTATAATAATAATAATAGTATACATATAAGTTGTAATGTCTCATGTTTGTCGCGGTTATACGTAACACATGCATTGGGACGATATAAAAATGTTTAAAAATAGTAATAAAAAAAACAAATGAGATGCTGGTGACATATACATATTATAAATTACTAGCTTCTGCGCACGACTTCGTCGGCGTGGACTCCGCTTCTATTGGTCTAAGCATGATGATACATAGCCTATAGCCTTCCTCGATAAATGGGCTATCTAACACTGAAAGAATTTTTCAAATCGGACCAGTAGATCCTGAGATTAGCGCGTTCAAACAAACAAACAAACAAACAAACTCTTCCACTTTATTATATTAGTATAGATTATTTTATTGATGTCTTTTTAGTTAGGCAAATTACGTAATAATACCTAATAATAAGCGCTTTATTTGCGAAACACACTGAAATACAAATGATGAACATAAGATAAAAATTAGTATACTTATTACAAAAAAAACATCAAACTAAATGTGGAAGAACAAACTATAAATAAAAAGAAATAATAATAATAATAAAAAAATTGAAACAACTGAACTCAGAACTAACAATAAAGACATTAAAAATAATAGTCATTAATAAAGGTGGCAGTGTGTCTCACAAAAAGATAAGTCCTCGGCTTCAGTTAGGGATAAACCCTAACACAGATTTTCAGGACCACCTATTCATTTTTTATTTAATTATTTTGTAGTTGATAAAGAATTTTTAACCGATGAAGAAAAACAGAGGAGGTTCTAAAGTCGCCACGTATATTTTTTTATATGTTTGACCATGCATAACTCATTACAGAGTAGTCCGAATTTAATTTAAAAAAATATTGGAAAGGCTATAACGAAGTTACTGCTATTTTATTTTGTGGAGCCCTAAAGGAATCATTTACCAAAAAATTGGTAATTGTGTTTGCTCGCAAACGAAACAAAACCGACTTCAATTACATCGACAAGTAATAGAACGTAATAAGACGAAACAATAGTCAAGTAAATACGCGCTATTAAAGATTACTCAAAAAGTTGTAATCAGATCTCGATCTAATTTAAACAAGACTAAATGACAAGTATTAGCTTTCGATTAAAATAAGAATCATCAAAATCGGTACACCGAGTAAAAAGTTATGCGGTATAATACAACGTAGGTCGACGAAAAAGTAGTCAAGTAAATACGCATTATTAGATACTAGCTGCTGCCCGCGACGTCGTCTGCGTGCGTTCACTGCTCGTTCCCCGTAGGTGATAGCGTGATAATATGTAGCCTATGTTCTGACCCGACTTCTTAATAATATTCGTGCCAAATTTGAAGTAAATCCATGCAGTACTTTTTGAGTTTATCCCGGACATACATACAGACAAACAGACAAAAATTCTAAAAACTATATTTTTGGCTTCGGTATCGATTGTAGATCACACTCCAAGTATTCTTTTAAAAAAATATTCAATGTACAGTTTTGACTTTCCTACCATTTTATTATATGTATAGATAACTCTAAAAGTACTTGTGAGATCTCAATTAAATTAAAATGGGACCATATGACACGCAACACCTTTCAATTAAAACAAAATTGATTGAAATCGGTCCACCCAGTCAAAAGTTCTGAGAACATACATTAAAAAAAATACAGTCAAATTGAGAACCTCCTCCTTTTTTAAAAGTCGGTTAAAATGAAAGATGCTTTCTGGAATTTAATAGAACCAATATTAGAAAAATTTTACTATGATTGCCTTAAGGGAAAGGAAAGGAAATAATTAAATAACTCTTTACCTACTTGAACTGAATAAAATAATGCTTCTTATTTTGAAATTTTGTAGCTTTATTTAGTTAATCTACTCTTCCTAGTGTCTGTCCGTCAGTCGTTCTACAGTATCCTTCCTTTGCCTCAGTAATAAGACTACGGACCGTTAGCCAAAATTATAGTCAAAGCAAAAACATAAACAACATAATTATTTAAACTATTTACCATAATTATCATTTTTATTTGTTAGAGAAACCCTAGCCCTACCCTACCCCTACCCTTAGCCCAGGTTTGCACAATGTTACAATGAAAACCGCATCCAAATAAGGTTTTATTGTAGTTTATGAAAAGAGAGATTATTTAATTTTGTTAATACGAATTTTTGAAAATATCGACAAAATAATACATCACTAGTGTATCTATATAATTATCGACTATGAGGCATCACTTCGCTGGCGTGTATACGTACTGCTTTGACCCTTCCCTCCCCCAGACCTATCCCACAAACAGCAAGAAAGGGACAACTGCAGCTCAGACCGTTTTAGGTAGATAATTATTGACCAAAACATCATTTCGTAGTCGCCTGTTTTCTCCTCGAAACATGCCAACTTTTTTTTTATTTTTTTTTAGGTAAATAAACAAAGCCTTCAGCTATGCCGCTCCGTTTTCTTTTTTTTGTAAATATGAATTATTATTTTTTTATGAGTGTCTGAAAATGTACAAAAAATTAGGCAATATTTCTAGTTTTTGAAGACTCCTACTACCTAATATAATAAGAATATGAAAAAAAACAAAACGTAGGGGCATGGTCATGGCAGGTAAAAGTTTTATTTTACAAAAATATTTGATCTATTGTCATTATCCAGGGAGAAAACAGTCGAATACGTTTGTATGGAGAAAGAGCTGGTACCCTTTCCTCTTAAGTGACGCTACGGTTGTAATTTCGATACAATGGAAAAAAACGAGTTTCGCGTGTTGATAAAACATTGTTTTTTAATGGGAAAAAATACCGTTGAAGCACAGCAATGGCTTATAAAATGTTATACAGGATCAGCTCCCTCTAAAGCAACCATTTGTCGGTGGTATGCCGACTTCAAACGCGGTCGCATAGACACCAATGATGGGGAACGCTCAGGTCGTCCAAATGAAGCAGTGACTCAACAAAATATTAACCAAGTCCTCAAAATCGTATTGGAAGATCGGAAGGTAAAAGTGCGAGAGATAGCCGAGATAGTGAAGATTTCAGCTGGTAGTGTTTTCACTATTTTACATAAAAATTTGGCCATGAAAAAGCTGATCAAAAGGAACAACGTATCAATGATTCAGAGCGATGTTTGGCGCTGATGAATCATAATAAAAAGGATTTTTTACGTCGGTATGTAACAATGGAAGAAACCTGGATATACCATTTCACTCCGGAATCCAATCGGCAGGCAGCGGAGTGGAGAGCGGCTGGTGAAAGCCGCCCGAAGCGTCCAAAGACTCAGAAATCGGCCGGTAAGGTTATTGCGTCTATATTTTGGGATGCGCATGGAATACTTTTCATCGACTACCTTGAAAAGGGGCAAAATATAAATGGTGACTATTACATGTGCTTATTGGAGCGATTGAAGTACGAAATTGCGGATAAACGGCCTCACATGAACAAAAAGAAAGTGGTGTTTCACCAGGACAACGCGCCTTGTCACAAGTCCGTGAGAACGATGGCCAAAATTAACGAATTGGGCTTCGAATTGCTTCCTCATCCCCCTTATTCGCCAGACTTGGCCCCCAGCGATTACTGGCTGTTTGTAGACCTCAAAAAAATGCTTCAGGGTAAGAAATTTGACTCAAATAGTGAAGTTATCGCAGCAACGGAGGCTTATTTTGAAGCCAAAGACAAATCGTTCTACACACATGGGATAGAAAAGTTAGAAAAGCGTTGGATGGACTGTATCGCTCTTGGAGGAGACTATGTTGATGAATAAAAATTAATTTTATAAAAAAGACCTTTTTTTAGTACTTAGTCTCGGGACTTATTGAACCACGTGCTATTCATTGAACCTGTTCTTTTAAAAATTGATAATTGAGGAATTGTTATTTTTTATTAGTTTTTTATTTTAAAATATATTATGTTCTGACGAAAAAAAAATACCTTAAAAAATGTTCAATTACAATAAAATATAGCCTATATCACTCCTGAATAGTGTAGCTTTCTGTGAGTGAAAGAATTTTCATGATCGGATCAGTACTTGCAAAGATTACCCCGTATATACAAACAAAGTTATAAACTTTACCTCTTTATAATATTAGTATAGATTTCCGTACGAAGAAGGACTTAAGGGGTCGTCCATAATCACGTGAGGCTCGAAGGAGAGGGGGGGGGGGGTCAGAAAAACATCACGAAATATCACAAGGTGGGAGGGGAGTTACATTGAGATATCACGTGTAAAGCCCCATCCACACGCTTGACGAACAATGGCGAACAGCGAACAGCAAACAGCAAAAACGGACGTGTGGATGGGTGTTTGTCGTTGTTCGCCTGTTCGTGTTTGTGTTCGGCAGTGTTCGGCATCGGTGTCGGTTTTTCTTCACAGATCAAAGGATGTTTGGCAAACAGTTCGCGGTGTATCCACACGTTTGGCCAGCGATCATTATGCGCGCGAGCTTCACGGGTGGTGGACGTGTCGCGGCTTATAGTACATACATTACTTGTCGCAGTTTTTGGCGCGTTATTTACAGCCTTTTAGGTACTCAAAATCATGTTTTAATATTGTTTGTGTGACGTCATGTAAAGGTTTTATTTCTTCATTTAAAAATATTTAAATGAATTATATTAAATTATTATTCGATAAATAATGGTAAAACAGTATATTTATTTTACTAGTACAGTAGTAGTTAGTTACAGTAGTAGTACAGTATATTTATTTTAGTAGTATTAAGTACATTATAGATTTTATCCGTCCGCCATGCCGCCGCGTTATTCGTCCGCCATGTTTGCCGATCCACAAAATACTAACACGTTCGTCAAGCGTGAGGACGACTGTTTGTGTTTGATGATTGTGGTCGATGTTTGGAACTTTGTTCGTGTTCGTGACGAACACCAAGCGTATGGACGGGGCATAACACTTCGTTGAACGTGCGATTTCTAAACCAAAAAACAGCCATAACCTTGATGCTTAAAATTTATAAAAATAATGAATGTGATACCTACAAAATAAATTTTCAAAATTTAATCAGATTATCCATGTATTCAAAGACAATTTTGCCGACGTAGTTCTACTTATATAAAAGAAAGAAAAAAGGTGTGTGTGCGATTCACACACGATAGTAGTGAAACTTCTTTGGCAAACTAAGTTAAAAAAAAAAAACTAATTTAAAATTACCGGCGTGCAGCGCGGCACGCCCTTCCCTGTCGTTTTTCCGTTGCATCCGGTTTGAAATCACAACAATTCTAAAGAAGTTTCACTTCAAAAACGAGTGTGCTTATTGTGAAACACACGACTGAAGTAAAACTTTCAAAAACTATAAAAAGATTATATCAACGGACTCTTCTCACAAGAGTTAATACCAAAACTCAATAACAGATGGCGGTGTACGGAATTAAATCGCGCCAACGTTTCGTTTCTCGCGCAGCACATAGGTCAGCGGCAAGACTGTGTAACCGACCTTGCCATAACTAATTGTTACGGCTATGTCGCGATCGCTAAAGTGTTGTCCTAAAAATTTTTGAAATCCGCGTCCTTTCTGACGCGGACCGTTAAGGGCGCTAAGCGGCTAAGATTCTATATAATCTATATTATGACTGGGGATGTTGGAAATGAAAAAAAATATCGATATATCGATGTATCGATATTTATAAAAATATCAATATCGACAACGATATATCGAAGAAAAAAATATCGATATATCGATATATCGGTCAAATTTTAATTTGGCTGAGATGAGCTACTAATCCATATAGGATGATCAGTATGAACTCATATTTTTTATATATTTAAACCCTTTGCATAAGTTAAAAAAAAAGGAGATTTTGCGTTGCTAAACTAATAGTGTATTTAGCTCAATATTATCAATAGTAATTTTTATATACATTGTTAATTATTTTAATGTACAAAAATCTTTATAAAAATGTACGTATTTTTATAATTATTCTTATTAGGCAATAATTACAAAAATATCAAAACCTAAAAAGCTATCTTATAACTACAATCGACTTATATCGATAATACTGATGTCCGGTAAAACTCAAATGAGTTTATGTGGCATCTTATTATTAGTAATTATAATTTATATTCTTTCATGTGTGTTCATAAATAAAAATAAAAATAACTTATATTTTTAAAGCTATTTGTTGTAGGCAAACTAGTGTTTCTCCGGTGCCGAAAGTAGGAAACTCTGCTCTTTACATGCTCTACTGTCAGTGTTTAGTTACATAAAAAATATCGTTTTTGATACAATTTTCGATATTGGATATTTTGTATCGATATATCGATATATCGGATCAAAAGATATCGACTAAAAATATCGATATATTGGATAAAAAATATCGATACATCGATATATCGATACTTTTCCGACATCCCTAATTATGACTTATGAGACAATGCCGCTCAACTCAATTAACAACTCTGAATCAGTAGTCCAGCGATCAGATCAACTACAGCGATGCCTACTTGGGGAATTTTCCGCTTAGGGACATTTTGCAAATAGCGGGAAAGTTTTAGGGGGTAAATTTTTTTAGGGAATTTTTTGGGAATTTTTTTCGTCAGAACATAATATATTTTAATATAAAAAAAAACCGGCCAAGTGCGAGTCGGACTCGCGCACCGAGGGTTCCGTACAAACCTATAACACAAAAATACAAACCTATATAAACCTATATACAGGTTTCCCGTAATGAATGGATAATCTTGAACGTGCGTGTGCGGAGGGAGAGGTGGGATACAAAACTAAAACGTAGTGGTTATATACTCTTTGTACAAAACCAACAATTTATTTTTATCTCAAACAGTTTGCGGTCTATGCCATTTTTTGTAAAATTTAGAAAAATCACAGTTTTCTCTCATTTGTGGGCACCACGTCCGCTATTTGAGGCCTAGATCGGATTTTTTTTCTTTAAAGTTTTCCCTAATAATGCATTTCCTTAATTATGTTTCAAGAGAGGTGGGATACAAAACTAAAACGTAGTGGTTATATACTCTTTGTACAAAACCAACAATTTTTTTTTATCTCAAACAGTTTGCGGTCTATGCCATTTTTTGTAAAATTTAGAAAAATCCCAGTTTTTCTCTCATTTGTGGGCACCACGTCCGCTATTTGAGGCCTAGATCGGATTTTTTTTCTTTAAAGTTTTCCCTAATAATGCATTTCCTTAATTATGTTTCAAAAACTCAACTACTATGAATAGTAGTTTACAAGAAGTCGCTAAACTTAAAATTTAATTTTGACTGCTAAGTTTGAGCACCTGTGGTGTAAAAAAAAAATGTATCGGAGTTGTCGCGGCCAACTACTTAAAAAATAGCCTACTTCATAAGGATTCTAAAACAGTACCATACTATCTACTTTATATCGTAAAATTATTGAGCTATAGCCATTAATATGTAAAAATAGTCATTTCATCAAAAAATTGCAAAAGTATTTGCAGATATATTTTTTGAGTTTTTAGCCGTTGAGCCTAAAAATTAGATTTAACTACATGCTCGGCTTATTCAGATGAATTCTAAACTGTGTGAGTGAGGCAAACAGTGCTTGAGAAATTTTTCAAAAAAAATTTTGATCTTCGATTCTTCTTAAGATTTCTCTGCAGAAAACCATTCGTGCTCGGCAGTTGCGTTGTTGCATCGTTTGTACACGTGTAGCTCGATACGGATGAAGTCAAAATTTTTTGACAATGCGATGCTATTCTCTAATATGATGATATTCTCGTATGGCGTTCGATATCTGGCATCGAAATACTGGGATTTCAAAACACAATAAGGGACAACAATATGGAGTAGGGATGGCAACGCACGTGATGCTCGTGATGTTGCAAGCGTCTATAGGTAACTAGATATATCTATAATATAGACTACGTATCCATTTGTCTACCGTATGCTAGGTGAACAAACTTCTTTACGCACGCTTGTCTTGGGGAGTAAGTTGGAGAATGCGTCACGAGGGCGTTACGAAAAGTGTGATCAGACGGTGGAATGGAAGTTGAGAGGGAGATATAAGTAAGTAAAGATAAAAAGTTTTACTTTAGTCGTAAGGTCTAACCTCCTTCCTCCTCCCTTCCTTTCCTCCTCCTTTTTTTAACTATAAATAATAACAAGTTAAATCGTAACATAATATAAATGCCTGTTAAGAAAATAATAATAAAAACATAATTATAAACTTATGATAATTTATTACGCAATAAAGTTGCTTAAAATAAAACATTAATCTATATTTTCTTAACTTTTATAATATTGTCAGTAGTATTATAAACATTTGGTACGACTGACTCTACTGTAGTATTCACTCGACGTCCTCGGCGTTCTAGTCTTGTTTGGAGAGTCGAAATCAACTTTATACAAACCGAAACATTCACTGAAAATGAATAAAGTCAAAAAATAAAAACAATATTTAGACGACGTTTTTTTTTATACAACTAGGTCGGCAAACAAGCGTACGGCTCACCTGATGGTAAGTGATTATCGTAGCTTATAGACGCCTGCAACACCAGAACTATCGCAAGCTCGTTTCCGACCCTATCCCCATTCCCCCCCAGGAGCTCTGGTCACCTTACCAACAGGAACACAATACTGCTTGAAAACAGTATTATTTAGCTGTGCTCTTCTGTAAGGTCGAGGTACTACCCCAGTCGGGCTGCTCCATATTTTGAGCAGGAAATTTCCTGCTGTGCCCCTACCTCGTTTAATATAAATTAAATAATAATTTTTATTAGAAAATAATATTATAATATTAATGTTACAATTTAAGGACCAAGTATTGCATTTGTTAGAGGACGCAATTTTATTTTTGGGACATGTGTGGGGGGTCAATAGACTGTCCTCTAACAAATGCAAAGCTCATGTAACATTTCAATGGACTATATCAAAAATTATCCAAAAAGTAGTCATTAGACCTATATAAAATACACACATCATCCAGCAAAACGTTTTGAGGTAATAAAACGTAGGTTGACGAAAAAATAGTCAAATTAGACGCATTATTAGATATAACTAGAAAAGTGCCAATCAGATCTTGATTAAATTTAAATGGGATTTTTTTTTCGATAAAAAAAGTATGATCGAAATCCACCCAGTAAAAAGTTCTGAGCCAACATACATTAAAAAAAAAAACACTCGAATAGAGAATCTCCTCAATTTTTGGAAGTCAACAGGTTAACAAGCTAAAAACAAAAAAAACTCACGTGAAGCCCCTTCGCCATTCGAAGTTGTCCATCAAACTCCAATACGAGTAACCATACACATTGCAGTTATCCTTAGTGATAGCCGCGTGCACCGATTTCAAATATTCTCTGATGTAATTAGCACGTCCTTTGTCCCGTGAACCCCTTTCAAGTGATACGCCATTTTCAGTAATGATTATCCGAGGGTTGTTATATGCCCGTTTTATCCAGTTCAAAGACAATCTGAAGCCCCATGGAGCAACCTGTTGGATTGTTTTCAAATATTGCAGTATAGGCATACTAAAATAGAGAAAAATACATACATTGGACATCGTGTTACTTATTATTCAAATGATGATGGAAAGAGTCAAGTACAATTTCGATTAATCTTCATTTTCGAGCGTAAAAACCTAAAACCACTGTTAAAACAATAGAATAGAGATATAAAAAAGGGTTTTGTTATAATTTAGGATCTCAATAATTGGAGGGTTTGTTAATTTTCCAATTTTATAGTTTAAAAAGCTAGTGCAAAACAGGATAACCTACAATAAACTATGGATCATTAATTATGTTCTTCAACCAAGGATTCAAAAAATAATTATATTGTTTGTATTGTATTTCTAAACATTATACCTTCAACCAAGTTGAATTAGTCTTCGGCCAACTTGAATTCTGTGATACTAAGCCTCCCATATCGGCATAGTAAGACGGCTTAGAAGAGATCTTTTTTTTGCTCTTGGTGATCAGGTACGTCGTATAATGATTTAAGCCGAAGAAATCGGATGATCCACGAATCATATCTATTTCTTCTGGAGTAAAGTGCGGAAGACGGGAGCGGCTGAAACCTTGTATTTTCGATATTGTATCGATTCTTTTTCTCATTACTGGTGGGTAATCTCCCGTTTTGGAAAATATAGGATGTGCGAACCAACCAACCTGAAAGAATAAAAAAAATAAAAATTCAAATTATAGTTTGATGAAGTGTGTATTGACGTTTTGAAATACACAGGCCGAAGACGGGCAGCAGTATCTTGCGTCTAGAAAATGCAAATTTTTATTCAATTTATAATGGAAGAAAAATTGTTCTTGGATAAAAAGATTTAGATCTTTCCCTGAGATAGCAATTTAGTCTTCTAAATGGTAAAGAATGAACTGAATCTGTATGTGTTTTATAGAACATTTGTCTGTATATTCATGTGCTACTTACAGAGAATTGTCTAGCCGTTTCAGCAGTTATTATGTCATCTGCCGCAAGACTGGAGGGTGCACGCCACGAAAAATCTAGTGTTATTCCTATGCTTGCTGTTAACGAAAATTTTATAATTAAATATTTCGCATAGTATTGTAAGCTTTGAATTAAATATGCCCATGAAATTATATCATTACGTATTTCTAGTTCTATACATTTTTAAATGTTTTTATAAACCTGCCAAGGACTAAAAATTAGATCAGAAACAGATCGTACAAACACAAATATCCACTCCGAGCAAGCAATTGAGCCCGCGACTGCCGAAAAACAATTTACAAGAGCTTTAAAGATTTTTTTTTTTTTTTTTTTTTTTTTTTTTTTTTTTTTTTTTTATTTAATGCATAAAAAACTTAAACCTAACATTACAGTAATTAAACCAATTCGTTAGATAAGTTGATCACAAAATCACATTTCATTTATAGATTCCTGTGTAAATAACAATATAACAGTACATTTAAGAATCAATCAAATACAACTCAATATAAATAATTCAATAAAAGCAATAAATAATATTAATAATAGTAATTCTAATTTCAATCGGCATTATCATTACAATAAATAATTGAATAAACAAAATAGAAGTCAATTTAAATAATCAATAAATAATAATAACAAAAATTCTAATTTTAATTCTAATTTCAATTAATTAAATAGTCAAATTTTAAAAATATATAAAACAAACATACAATAATAGTCACCAATTAACACATTAATATTACATTTAAAATCAATTTAATTGTGTCGGATTGAATAATGTCACCAAAATAAATAATGTCATGATATCGGTTTAAACTTTAAAGGATACGCTAGATTCATGACAAAATTTGCAAGGGGATAAAAATTTATTTAATAAGAGAATAGTTTTATTTTAGCTACAAAGATGGGATAGGATATATCATCTCCTTGCCCTTATCCCATTCACGTAGGATCGGCACAACATGTTTTCTCATGGAACTCATGTTGTAAAAGATTTAGCATGGAATATTTTACGACCGGCTACCTGCCTGATATCAACCCTCCTTAGGAATTCCTGGCTAAGAAGAAAGATAGGTGCTAATGATTTACATCAGAAAAAGATCTGGTGTTAGGGATACCAGTGCCACGGATTACGTCGCGTACCCGTAGCGGTTCCACCCTCTGGACATAAGATGGGATAGGATATAATCTATATATATAAAAGAGATTTCCACCCATTGACTCATCACGATATCTCTGGAACCATAAGGCGTAGAGACTTGAAATTTGGTAGGAATATTCCTTTCGCCGAGTAGAGGTCAGCTAAGAACGGATTTTACGAAATTCCACCCACAAGAGGGGGTTGCGGGGGTTAATAACATATATGGCAAAACAACGTTTGCGGGGTCAGCTAGTTTTTATATATACAAAAAAAAATTCTTACTCAAGAGTTTCGGTTTGAATTCTCTCTCATACATTCGATACACCATTCCGTGTGCGCGAAGGACGTTGTGTGCACAGAGATAATCCGCGATGCCGCTGGCTTCAATAGTGTCAGGCGCTTCACGCCCTCCGTAACCATCTTCACAGAATGATAATGGTTCATTGAAGGTCACCCAAGCACCGACTTTTGGACCGTAATTTTGAAATAACACCTGAAATAAGTAATATTTACGAAAATATTATCTGTCAAAGTATTTTATTATCCTACTGCAGCGAAGACTAAAGAGATACTCATTTTTTATGTAATATGATAGTGTAACGTAACACATAAACACAATTCGATTGTTTTAGTGAACGGAAATGGTTCTAAATTATTAGTCTATAAATTTTAAGTTAAACTTGAGATAACAAACGCATAAAACGAAATGTGTGTTGACACGTAAACATAACTCAGTCATCTTAATGAACAAAAATTGTTCTATTTCATTAGGGTCTCAAATTTTAAGTTGTACTTGAGAAAGAGATTTATTTGCTGGGAACTCAAACAGCTTAGTTATCGGTTTAAAATATTAGGTGATAAATTTTAAATATATTCGAGACAAGCTTAAATTTGTTGTGTTGACAGATTTGTTAAAACTTTGATAAGGTGAAACATTCTAAGGGCCGGTTTCACTGATTGAAATAATCGCGATTAGTTCGACGTAAACTCGGTTTACGCGTTTAACGGAGTTTAGAGCTGGAAATTGCATTTCACCAACATAAACTAAACGCAGTTAGAGAATAACTGAGTTTAAATTCTAAACGACCGATTTTTGGCGTTTAGCTGTGTAAACACGTTTTGTCTAGAGCTTCTAACAGTCTAACCTATTAAAAACAAATCTTGTCAAGTTGTCATATGATATATTCTGATACTCGAGTTTATAGTAGTGTATCTCTATATATATAAATGAATAGCTGAATATGTTGCTAAGCGCAAATCTTGAGAGCGGCTGGACCGATTGCGCTAATTCTTTTTTTATGTTCCTTGAAGTATGAGGATGGTTGTTACGGAGAGAAATTTTTAAAAAAATTGCCTGAAAAAGTCTTAAAACAACACTTTGCTATATTCCCATACAAATGATTCGTAATAATAATTAAACGAAAACCAAGATTAGAATCGAACTATAAATTCGATTAAGCAAAATGTAGTTTTATTAAACTTAGTTTCCAATGAAAACGGTGGAATCGGCCCTAAGGGTTCGAGACTCGGCGTGGGAGCGTTTTTTTTGCTGGAGTCACAGGACGCCAGGGTTGCCATCACAAGATTTTAAGTTACCGTGTTTTGGAATAAAAACTACAAAATTGCCGTGTATTTACTTTACATTAACACGTAAGGTTAAAAATGACAATAAATAATTGTGTTTGCTAGCAGCAAACGAGAAAGCTGACTTCGAGTGTATCGGCGAGTGGTGCAGCGTGGGTGGACGGGAAAGAGTTGACAAGCGCACTGGTCGTCACTGCGATTTTCGAGGGTTCCCCTCGGTTTATCTGGGATTCCGTTGTCATGTCCTGGTTTTCTTGTCATGGTACCACCCTTGGAATGTCTTCTTTCAAACAAAAAAAAGAATTATAAGAATTGGTTCGTGAACGGCGGGGCTGTCCCCGAACATGCGTGAAAAGATATATTTATGCGGTCGAATTGAGTAACTGCCTCCTTTTTCGAAATCGGTTAAATAACTTCCTTTTGGAAATCGGTTGAATAATACATTATTCTTCACAACCGTCATACAAATTTATCGTAACTAACATTTTTTTTCTTCGGCTTTATTCAATGTATATTTGTTTTTTCCTTTATATTGTTTATCTTTTATTGTGTTTTCGTTTAATTGATTTACGCAATTTCCTTCGGATCGGATAAAAGTGCTTACAGCCAGTAAAGCTCAATTTATTGAGGAAGTAATAATTTTATTTCTTGTTTTTTGTAATAATTTTATTTCTTGTTCTTGTTTTTGTGTTGCACTATAATGACTTATAAACTATCGATTAAATTATTAGGAAAAAACAATTACACATTGGATTGTCGTATTTTTGAACACGGCAATGAACGTACTGCTGTGTACCGCGGTTATCACCGAATATATCCAAACTTCCGTGTAACATGGCAATGGCCGTGCAAATGGCAACACTGCAGGGCGTGCTATGGTAGGTGTAAGGGTGGGGGAAAAAGAGACGCTGGGCTGGATATATATGGTTCAGGCGTCGGGGAGAGGGCATTCGATTTTGAATTCGGAGTTCGGAGCACGGTATTAGGAGCCCATCGGCTGGCGAAGCTATGGAATTTCTGACCTAGATTAACCATAGAATACCTAAGTATTTTTAGGTCTGGTTCAGAAATTTCATTAGCGTAAGCTGGCCGAGTGTGGCAATGTAGCTTCAGTGTAGTTCGCGAAATAGTTTAATTTATTTTTACTGATTATTATTAAGTGCAATTCTTTATTATAAAATTTTAATTGTAATCCGCTAAGTAAATTCAGTGAAACCTGTGTAGAGTCTGCAGTTCCTTTGGTCAAGAGCTCCTGATTGGTTCGAATGCATTATTTTTTTTTATATATATGCATGTAAAACAATTTCACAATTTTGATACACTATGTGATAAACATGCGTGTCACCAATTGATGTAGAATTAAAATGATTCATGTTGTGTTTCTTTTACAGATTTTTTATAACTTTTACGGAGATTTTTAATAAAAGATATCTAATGAATTATTATCTAGATTTACATCGATACTATTAATTATTGATTGATTATTGAATGAAATTATTATGAAAAGGTTTACATTGATACTATTAATTATTGATTGATTATTGAATGAAATTATTATGAAAAGGTTTACATTGATACTATTAATTATTGATTGATTATTGAATGAAATTATTATGAAAAGGTTTACATTGATACTATTAATTATTGATTGATTATTGAATGAAATTATTATGAAAAGGTTTACATTGATACTATTAATTATTGATTGATTATTGAATAAAATTATTATGAAATAAGCCTTATGACCATATTTATATTGAATTTAACTGATAAAATGAAATCTAGCTTAAATAAGTGATCACAATATGATGTTGAAAGAATGAAACGAAATTACATTCGTTTGACTTTAAATTACATATATAAATTGAATGAATCTTTGGTTAAAACTATCATATTAGATATGGCTATAGTAAGGGTTAAATAGAATTTCGTTAGGGTGTATTTGAATAATGAAATGAAATTTTACTGTGTTGTTTAATGAAGTCATTACCTTGGAAGTAGATAGTGTAGTGGATGATTTTAGGAAAATATGACCTATAAACAAACTAATGATTATTTGTCGTATCTTGTTGAATATTCTCTACATATAAATATGCTTCTATTGAATGTATATGTATGTATGTATATGTATATATATATATGTATATTTGGCTTCATTTTGACATTACACAAACTTTTGTAGTTCTAAGCATTAATTTAAGAACTTGTAGTTTTTAAATATATGTTGGAACGAGGTAACGAGGTGGTTGTAGTCTTGAATGGGTTCAAGGATACTTTTAGCTCTTGAATACATTCTAAGATGAGGTAATTATACACTGAACCTTGACATTACACAAACTTTTGTAGTTTTGAACATTGATCTAAGAATTTATGTTCTTAAATGAGTGTCAAGACGAGGTATCTGGTAGACTGGAGTGTCTCATTCTTACGATGACTTTCATTGAACTATATAAACCATGTTCAGGTGAATCCATAAATGTTTGTATTCGCCAGTGTTTTATTATAGGTGTCCCCTATAAGGCTTGGCCCGTCTAAGCCACAGTTCATCGCGTCATCGATGCTAGGTAGATCCTAAACTTGGGCTATCTAGTAAAGAAAGTTGCGTGTACTTCCTACCAACCTCTGCGTTTGTATTTGCCTAATTGAACTATGTTCTTGGTAAATACTATACGTACGTTTCCTTATCTTTTGATAAGAGACATGGACAAACTTCACCAGACACCTAGTGTATGGTCGTTGTTTGAACTGCAACAAAGGTTAGTAATTTATATTTGGACAGTGGTATGAAGTTCTATTTTAGACTAATAGAGAAACATATTCACTTTTCCAATTAATTTATTGCTAATTTTTGTGGACGGTCTCTGTTAAGTCCTAAAGGCGGATTTACTGAGATTTAAGCCAAGCCTTAATCAAGCCCTCTTGTGTTGTACAAACACAAACATTGATGGATTATAAAACCTATTAAATATACATTCTCTTTTCATTGTGAAAACGAGATACTCTCAGAGATTCTGATTGAGTAAATGAAGTATGTTATATTTTAATTGTTTTATTTATCTCTCGACACTACCATGTCCTTGATAAATCCAATCAGTTCCTGAGAGAGAGCCTGATATATTCAAATGTTTAACAACTTAATTACTGGTTCAGTGTTTCAATTGAACAACCTATTCTGTTTAATGAATGCTGTTTCATGTGAGTGCTGTGAGTCATGCAAGGGCAAACCTGCACAATACACCCACTTTACATGTTGGTCTTATACCTATATTTATTCTTAATTTCCTTATAGGACACTCGAAAGGTTGCGTTGTCGCAAGTCGCTAGTCGCTGTTTGACCCATCTCACAATGGTGGCGAGGCTAGACACTATAGCGGACTATAGACTCGTAACTCAGTAGGTCTTCCTATGGGATATTACACTATACAATCCTATTGTGACAAAAGTAGTAGGTTTCGTGATCGAATTTCAAAGTAGTTGTGTGACCGAAGTTCCCGTATGTGGCTAGTAAGCACACAATGAAAAGATCAGTAGACACGATCTCCTTTTGTTCACGAGGAACACATCTTAGTACCATGTCTGTTTACAGCTTGGTAATTACATCAACTCTAGTAATTCACTGGTTATGTCTATATGGCATTCCAAGGGATTACTCAAATACAGTCATTGCATGATTGTACTGCAACGGTATGAAACAAGCATTTGTTAGACAGGATATATTTCCATCTAACTTACTGTAGAGAATTGGGTTCTCTCATTTTCCTACCTACTACCCTTCTTTTGATTTAATAGCACCAACGTTGTGCCTAATTTAATTTAGAGCCTTCAGCACGGTGTGGATCGGATAGGGTCGGAGGGGTTATGGTGGTTGCGACCCCCGGGTTCAGCTGAACCCGGCCTTTTAATTCCCTAATACCTATAAACCCTATCCTAACAGAATAACACATACAAACAAACACTACAATTTATCTTTCACAATTATCTGAGATAATTTATTAACTGAATAAATTATTTCAAGATAATTAATAGCTATATAATATGTATTTAATCATTATTTCATTTACTTATCTATTGTTATTTATTTCATTTGTTTAGAGATATCAGAAGCTATCTATTATATCAGGTTTGATCTAGAAATACATGTAAAAGAAACTTAGACACTATTCAATTAATCAATGCCATTATAGGATATCCTGAATATAATTATTTAACTTTATTTCTATTTTAGCTATCTAGATTCACTAAAAATATTAGCAATTATAATTTACACATTCTTAAGGAGACGTCAGATCTTTTAGTTAAACAGTAGGTGATAGTTATTTCTAAATAAATAAGTTTATTCCTATTTATTCTTAACGGTTCTAATTTACTAAATTTTATTAATTCTTAATTAATTTACTTATAAGGTGTTATAAAGTTTAATATCTTTCTTTCCTTTTAATAGTATTCCAGAAGTTAGTTATCTATAGTATTTATATCACTGGTAAGTGTAAATATCTTTTCAATTAAATTTTAGGATAAATTAATTTCAGTAATTTAATGTCATTATGCAGAGATGTTATTTTAAATTAATGGCTAGGTAGGATGTTAGTTAGAGTTTATATAGAAATCAAGGCTTCTAATAACATATACTATGTCTTTCCTTCGGCATACCACAATAAGAACTTAAGTTACTCTGAAACAAAAATCAAACACAACGTAGAGTCCTTCCTGATTCTAGACGATCGCATTCATAAGGCCAAAGACATTTGATGTCCTCTTAAGCTTAATATTAGCTTGTAACGCCACTACCATGATAGTATAGTTACAATTTGGTCCACGTGACCAGGATTATCATAAGCATGGTGAATGGTTACCATTGCATGGTGTAGTATCGTTACAAAATGGTGCCGTGACCAGGATATGATAATGGGTCTTAGGTCATCCATAGTAGTATCATTACAATAGGCTTAATAACAAACGCTTTTGTGTTGTCTTGCATTGCATGTTTGCAAGTACAACTTTTGCTCAAATCTTTCGTATAAGAAAATTTATTCAGATTTTCTTCCAGCATTAAGACATTTATTCTTAAGACTTCAGAGCGCTAATACTAATAACTATCGCCGTATAACAAATATTAATGGCCTACCGTTGTTTATTTTCCTTTTAACCCTTACAAAGTTTTAGATTGAAATTTCGATTGTAACATGCCTTTTGATTTTTTTCGTCATTTCTAGCGAAATCGTCGCACTACGAAACAAAAAGCTTTTCCCAGAGATTAAACGATTTTAAGTAATAAGCTATGTATAAGAATCACATACTCTAGCGTAATCCACGAAGTAGTCTGCTATCATAGGATTTGTCCAGCCACCGTAGTCCTGGAGGTACTGTGGTAGGTCCCAGTGGTACATGGTCACCATAGCTTGAATGTTGTTGCGGTTCAGCTCGTCTATTAGCTCGTGGTAGTACCTGATACCATCCTCGTTTACGTTACTGTAACAAAACATGATCTTTTATACAATAATAATGAGAACTAGATGATTAAATTCATTGCGTTTGCTTGTTAGGTTTATTGAATTATTTTTTCTTCGAGTGTATAAATACAATTGAGA
Source organism: Melitaea athalia (assembly GCA_905220545.2). NCBI lineage: Eukaryota > Metazoa > Arthropoda > Insecta > Lepidoptera > Nymphalidae > Melitaea > Melitaea athalia. The sequence continues at coordinate 2,498,102 of HG992178.1, read as the reverse complement.
AACGATAATATTATTAATAACCTTTCATATTTAACTACACTACACCTATTAATTATATTAAAAACTAGCTTCTGCGCGCGACCTAGTCGGCGTGGACTCCGCTCCTATTATATTAGTCTTAGCGTAATGATATCTAGCCTATAGCCTTCCTCGATAAATGGGCTATCTAACACTGAAAGAATTTTTCAAATCGGACCAGTAGTTCCAGATATTACCGCGTCAAACAAACAAACAATAATTATGTTTGCTCGCAAACGAAAAAAAACCGACTTCATTACATCGACAAGTAATACAACGTAATAAGACGAAAAAATGTCAAGTAAGTACGCGCTATTAAAGATTACTCAAAAAGTTGCAATCAGATCTCGATCTAATTTCACGAAGACTACATGACAAGTATTAGCTTTCGATTAAAGTAAGAATCATCAAAATCGGTACACCGAAGAAAAAGTTATGCGGTATAAAACAACGTAGGTCGACGAAAAATTAGTCAAGTAAAAACGCATTATTCGATATAACTCATACATAAAGACACACATAACATACTCAACATATACATAAAAAAATAAAAAATAAAATAAAAAATACAGTCGAATTGAGAACCTCCTCCTTTTTTGGAAGTCGGTTAAAAAACCAAACAATCTCTTCAGCTTTATAATATTAGTATAGATTCGAGAGAAATTTAAACAGTTTGGATATCTCTAAAATGTATGAGATTTATGGTGATTGAAAAGTAATTTAAAATAATATGCTTTCGTTTAGAATTTATCGAAGTCCAGGAAATCATTTATATCTGCCTGTTAAATTAATTTAGATTACTAATGATATATATGACATATAAGATAATATGTATTTGATAATTTATTTTAAAGCTTTTTAACTGATTATGTAGCAAAATATTTATAACTAGCCGACCCGTGCCCACTTCGTTGGGCGTTATAAACCATTTCACATAAGAAGGGTACGGTGAAATTTGATATGTTCCAATACACTCTCACTATTTTCAGCAAATCAGATAAATATAAATGTTTTAGAATCACCAATTAATTTCTAAGGCAAATAATAATGCTTGATTAGATTGAATTGTTGACACGGCACGTCAGAGGGCGCAGGTTCAAATCCTGCTGATTTAAAATCTTTATATATTTTTATCTTTTTCCTTTTATCTTGTCACTCCTGAATAGTGTAGCTTTCTGTTAGCGAAAGAATTTTCATAATCGGATCAGTATTTGCGAAGATTACCCCGTATGTACAAACAAAGTTATAAACTTTACCTCTTTATAATATTAGTATAGACTAGCTTCTGCGCGCGACTTCGTCGGCGTGGACTCCGCTCCTATTGGTCTTAGCGTGATGATACATAGCCTTCCTCGATAAATGGGCTATCTAACACTGCAAGAATTTTTCAAATCGGCCCAGTAGTTCCAGAGATTACCGCGTTCAAACAAACAAACAAACAAACAAACAAACAACCAAACAAACAAACTCTTCAGCTTTATATATTAGTATAGATTAACTCAGATTGAATGTAACGTTACGGAACATAATTTCTACTTAATAATAGCTCTTACTTGGTTAAACCATTCGGAAGAATCCTCGACCAGGCTATAGAGAAGCGATAGAACTCTATGCCCATTTTAACCAAAATTTCCACATCCTTCTTGAAGAGATGGTAAGAGTCAGCTGCGACGTCCGCATTCTTGCGATCGACTATTCGTTCTGGATGATCGTGGGTCAATGTATCCCATATACTCGGGCCTTTACCTATTTCATTTAAAAACAGATGAACAATTTAAAATATACTGAAATAATCCCATTACAGCCTATCACAGTCCACTGTTGGACATAGGCCTGCACAAGTTCGCGCCCGACATTATGACGCGAACTCATGTGTTTTGCCCATAGTCACCACGCTGGGCAGGCGGGTTGGTGACCGCAGGGCTGGCTTTGTCGCACCGAAGACACTGCTGCCCGTCTTTGGCCTGTGTATTTCAAAGCCAGCATTAATGGTTATCCCGCCATCCGTCGGCTTTTTAAGTTCCAAGGTGGTAGTGGAACTGTGTTATCCCTTAGTCGCCTCTTACGACACCCACGGGAAGAGAGGGGGTAGCTACATTCTTTAGTGCCGTAACCACACAGCACGAATACTGAAATAATACAACAAGCGAAGAAGTAAGAAGAGAAAGAGGCCTTTTTTAACACCGCATTTACGTACAAGCCCGTCGCCCGAAGACGACGAGAGTGTGGGGCTCTCTTCGCGGACAGAAGGCGCACGGACTACTCACTAAAACCCAGCTATACCCTCATCATCATAGCGGTGCACTACGGGATCGCTAACACATGCAACCGTAACGCCCCGACGCTTTGCCCCCTTCGCCTATAGAACACTCACAGGCCCCGTGAGTGCTCTATTACCCTCTCTCTTTTACCCCGGTGGCGAGTGAGAGGGGTGGTGCCCTGCCCTTACTCTTTTGCGGAGGGTGAAGGAGCGCATAACGGCGCCTCCTTCTCCCTGGTCGTCTTCTGCGTAGTGGCCTCTTTTAAAGCCATAACTCCTCGCAGAAGTCGCAGAAGAAGTAACTGTCGGTGTTATAAGTGACTATAAAAAAAGGTCTCTTAAACTTTTTGGCAACGTATCGAAATAATTTGGATAAAAAATTTCTTGTATTATTTTGAAAAATGAAAATTCGTAAGTCTTGCTAATTAATGAGCGAAGCGAAGTGCAGAAACCATTAGTAGAGGAGACGTGGAACATCGACCTTCACCGATCTGATAACTCGATGAGACATATTTTTTATCAAATATAATTTATAAACAAATATGCCTATGATAACTTGCCAATCGAAAAGTGGTCAAGGTATTTTTTTTTTAGTTTTTGCAGGCTAGCCTATATGACTGGTTTTGTAATTACAATATCTTACCTATGATATCAATTTTGATTCGAACAGATCGATGTAGTATCGAATGTAGGTATATATTGACCTACCTGTTCACATCTACTTGCCTGGTTGTGTGTAGTATTTGATAAAAAATATGTCTCATCGAGTTATCAGATCGGTGAAGGTCGCTCTTCTACGTCTCTTAGACCACATGTTATTTTTAACTTTGTTGTCAATGAACTCGCCACTCTCATTTATCAAATGAACAATATCCAGAGTGTTGCGCTAGAATTTAATCGAATTGTACTTTGTAGTGACTGAATAATTGTTTACGTTGCATTATGTTGTAAAATTAACCACGCGTTATTAATTTTACAACATAATGCAATATTTTTTATAACAATGTTACTCATATATATATATATAACATATAGAAATTTAAGATTTATTTTAAATAAAAATGCTTAAAATTGTACCTGATACATTCCACGCTCCTTCAATTTGATAGGCGGCGGTTGCTACGCCGAACAGAAAATTATCTGGAAAACATATTTTTTCTTCATCTACTTCGTGTGCCCTACCAGCTCTGAAAAGATGTACATATATAAAAACGTAGTTGATATTTATTCAATAAAAATTACTTGTGATTTTAACGTTCAAAGGGGTTTGATTAACTGTACTCAAAACAAGGTTATACTTAAAACTCATCAGTGATATTCAGTTTTGAATCTACAGCTGTTTAAATAACTTAAACTTCGTATTAAGTTACTTTTCTTTTTTTAAACTATATATTATAAATTAATAGTTACGTGCAACAAAAACTTTGTTCCTTTTTACGAAAATTTCGTGGACAGAGGAGTATGAAATTTCGTACACTTATAGTTTATATATGTATATAGAGTGTGCAGAATGCTAATAGGTATATTTTTTAAATTATGTTATATTCAATATAATATGTTATTAAAGATATATTGAATCAATACAAAAAAATACACACACACGCATATTGTACTATTTTTTTTGATTGTCTGCCTGTAGTTAAATTGAAAAATTTAAAAAAAAAAGGTTATTTATTTTCATTATTATTATTTTTTATTTAAATTTTTAATTATGGTCGAATATCGACCACTGGGCGACCACTAGTATTAAACAACTGTTGTAATACTGATTAAAAGTAGTGAGTTCTTGTAAAAATTGTATCTACAGTTTTATTTTATAACTAGCTGTTGAGCCCGCGACTTCGTCTGCGTGGAATTTAACAAAAAAGTTATTGTTCAGTTCGCATATATTAAAAAAAATCTAAAATAAAAGTAGCCTAAGTTACACCTTATTACATCAGCTATCTGCCAGTGAAAGTCCCGTCAAAATTGGTCCAGCCGTTTCAGAGATTAGCCGGAACAAACAGACAGACAGACAAAAATTGTAAAAAAATTTATTTTGATATATGTACCGTGTATGAATCCATATGAATTTAGTAAAAATCGGTTGGTTTAATATTACAAACAGACACTTCAATTTTATTTATTTGTATAGATAAAAGAAAAAATGAAATTTGTCAAATAGCACTTTATAATAAAATCTCCAATATTTAAATTTGTTTTATTTATCAGAAAACAATGGTAAAAATTACGTAATAAAAAATTAAGCACTGACTTTAGACAGAATGTGATGTACTAGGACACTAGAACAACATAGGACGTAAAAGCACTCACACGAGAGAAGCGAACAATGTGATAAAAACTTTCCAACATTGCATTTCAACAAGCTGACGGGTCGGGTAAGACTGATCGGCCGCTCGTTGACGTTGCATGTATTGTATACAAAATAATTAATTATACAGTTATAGCGTCAATGACTGAGCAAATAATTGACGTCTCGTATTCCACTAGACTTTGTTTTTTTTTTAAATATGTTACCTCAGAATTTTTAACTAGGTAGACCGATTTCGTTTATTCTTTTTTTAATCGAAAGGTAGGTAATGCTGGTTCCTTTTAAATTTGATCGAGATCTGATGACTACTTTTTGAGTAATATTTCATAACGCGTATTTTACTTGGTGGTGTTGGCGAAGACTACTCCGAATCCTTGGACTGCCATGAGGACGAACGAGTCAATTTTAAAAGAGCTCAACATCACGAAGAGGCTCTCAACGATCTGCAGGGAGCGGGCCCTTACCTTCTTCGGGCACATTATGCGGTCTCCCAAGCATAGTCTCGAGAAGCTGATACTACTGGGTCAAGTCGAAGGGAAACGCGCCAAAGGGACACCAGCAAGATGGTCCGACATCATCAGGAATGCAGTGGGGGGCAGCTTGCACCGGGCAACACACGCTGCATACGATCGCATTAAGTGGAGACAAGTCATTGGTGGTCGCGATCCTCATCATTGAGGGAACGAGGAAGAAGAAGATTTTACTTGACTATTTTTTCGTCTACTTATGTAATTGAAGTCGGTTTTTTTCGTTTGCGAGCAAACACAATGACATCATTCTAAACCATTATAATAGTTTAGTAGGTATGGTAGTAGCTTTTTACTACAACAGAATAATACAAAACAGACTCGTAGTTTTTTAACCTATCCTTAACAATCGGTAATTTTTTTTGTTTGTGAATAACCACTATTATAAGTTAAAAACTAATAATATCAAACCCTCCACGCCTTGTTTCTATACATGATTGTTTGTTTTTGTACATGATTTGTGTTATTATAATTTATGAGTTATTATGACTATTTAATACAGTAATTTTCAGTTAGTTATAAGTTTATAACTTAAATCTATGAGTGTTTATTAAAAATTTTAACATATTTTTAATTTTTTTTTTTGTTAAGTAGATACCTAATGCAATTAATATAATTTCTTGCTATAGAATAGACAAAGTGAAAAATTAATAGGCAAAAACTCACTTTTTTATAGTCTATTTGAAATGCTGAGTTGAAAAATGCGTTGGAGTCCCCTGAAAGGTCTTTCAAAGCCTGAATGTGGTGGAAGTAGTCGATCTTCTTCTGACTCACAAGTAAATGACCGGTAAAGTTTTTTTTTGACGAACTCTTATTGTGTTGTTTTAAAAACGGGACCCAATTACTAAGACTTCGCTGTCCGTCCGTCTGTCACCAGGCTGTATCTCAAAAACGGCTATAGCTAGAGAGTTGAAATTTTCACAAATTATGTATTTCTGTTGCCGCTATAACAACAAATACTAAAAACAAAATAAAACAAATATTTAAGGTGGGCTCCCATGCAAAAACGCGATTTTTTTTTAAATTTGTATACCTACTGTTGTTTACATAGTCAATGGTACGGAACCCTTCGTGCGACTTGGCCGATTTTTTATCACAAAGATGGCAAACAAGGAAACCTGATGGTAAACGGTTACCGTAGTCTAAAGACACTTGCAACACCAGAAGAATCGCAAGCACGCCGCCGCCCCTACCCAAGCCATACCCTACCTTTCCCATGAGCTTTGGCCACCTTACTCATCACAGGAACACAACAGTACTGGTGAGCAGAATATTTTAGCCGTGTTCTTCTCTGAGGTTGAGATACTTCCCAAGACGGGCTGCTCTATATTTAGAGTAGGATATGTACCTGCTGTACCCCACCTTAATGAAATCTCTGGGACCATCGAAAGAAAATAGCGGTTTCATAAAGTATTGTGACTACTATACCTATGTACGATACTACACCTATGTATGTCTGCCGTCTATAAGCTTAAAGGCCGCTAAATGACAAAAACTAGTTTTGAGCTAGAGCCGAAAAACGCGGCAAAATTTTTAAACCGATGCTACTCAGTTTCTATGAACATTTAGTCATGTTGGCGTATACCAAAAGAAAGGTTTTCTTTTCAACTTTTACATGAATTTGGTTGATTTTGTTAAATATTAATATTCATAAAAATAAATGCATGTTTTCCTTTATAACCTTGTAAAATTTTAAAGATCGTTTCAAGTATGCAGAACTAAAATGGTGACTAAAGGTTCATAACTACTTTATAGTTATGGATTTATTGATAACTTCCAAAAGTATTTTATTGAGATAGGAAGTTATCAACATTTACATAACTATAAAGCAGTTTAATTTTTTTGCGTTTTTAAAACCTAGAACCGAATAATTTTATATTGATCTTATCCATAACAATAAAACGGCTAATTACACATAGACGCCTTTTAGCCAAGTAGATGTCGCTTAACCACTCTTTCATTATTTTCTAACAACTTATAATACAGCTGTGCATATCTTAAAAGCGGTTAATTACTAAACCTTTTCATATAACTGCTTTATAGGCTAGCATTATCCGCATTGGTATTTTTCGAATCCTGCAAACTTATACGTAAACTTATGAAATCAAACAAAGTTTTTGCAAATACAAGTACTATATTGCCACAAAACTATTATGCATGAGATATTAAAAGTAAAAAATGGTAACCTCTTCCAAACAAATTCAATGTGAAATAATTTTTCTTAAAAACTAACAACCAAAAATCGCATGACAAATCACAAAATATTCCTGAAATTTCAGGTAGTAGACAGGAACTCTCTCTTAAAAATAATATAATCATTCATCGTTATATCTATGTTTTCATACATTGTAATAAAAATAAAAGTTTCACTTTAATAATAAAATTGGAATAAAAAGTAACAGAATCATACTTACTGCGTTCTACAACTAAGTCAAACTCGAGAGAAAAGAAAAAGAAAAAATAATTAATATGAATTAAAACTTAATTACACTATATAAATATTTTTAATTTTGTTTCATGCGTCATCAAATGTCCTATAAACATTAAGAACTTTAACAAAGAGTATATAACCACTACGTTTTACCTTTATTTTGACACATGAATAACAATCTTAAATTACGCTTCTCAAAATAAACGAAATTACAAAAAAGGAGCACTTTTAACAAGAAATTAGATTAATACTGACTATTAATCTAATTAATAAATGGCTTTAAAACCGACAAATTGTAAGGAAGCTATCGCGCGTTGGGAGAAAAAATAAAGGAGAAAGCGCAGCTGAAGCCAAGGTTATTGAAGTTCAGATTCAGTGGCCACCGATCGAAAAAATGGATATAAAATAAAAAAGACAAAAAAAATTCGGGCAATTTTCGAAAAATTTCTATTCGGGCTGGTAGTGATCTTCCTCTTGGGTTGAGCGACAGATACATTGTTTCTTATAAAATTACGCCTCTCTTGCCAGGTAAGTTCCCAAAGTAAGCTGTTCACAGCCTCACGAATTGTATCGTGAAAAACATTTGAACATTTCTTTCGACATTCATCATTACATACAGACTTCACTCTGTGCTCTTATCTTTTACTGTTCACTATTAATTGCTATCTTTCCGCTGAACTGGTGCTATATCTTTTCCTTTTTTTTTAGTAGACCGGGATTGCTTGATAGAAAAGAAATATTGCAACTATTGGTTCTCTTAACTATTGGTTAGCTCGATATTTCTCTCGATACTGTTCTCGCAGTCAATGTCGAAATATCGAGCTCCGCAAAGCGAAAATAATAAACATGGTAAATATCCCGTTTTCGAATAATTTTCGTAATAGAAGTAACCATGTTAATCTAAAATCTGTAAGTTTATATCTTGAAGTGACCTAAGAGAATCCAACGTATTTCTACCTTCGTTATGGACTTGAAGTTTTACGGTGCATTGATTGTTAACAAGAGGTTGAATAGTAAGAGAACCGTCATAACTCTTACTCCTCTTGTGTATCTACATTTGGCTTTGTACATTAACATCTTGAAGTGACCTAGATATAATATGTAAAGTATTTGTATATTTCAGATGAACTTTTGTATTTACATCCTCGCACACAGGAAGTTCGATTGTCCTGGTAGGTGTTTCATTTCGAGCCATTAAAAATTTTCTTTTTCTTTTTGAAGTCGATGGACCATCTTTATCCTCTTCAGATGACAAGTCAGATGAAGATGGGTAATAATTCTTGTCGCGAACAGATTCATCAGAGTCAAAATCTTCGCCAAAATGACTAACCTCATGGATTTGTGAATCTTTGGCCAAATCGGTATTGTTACCATCAGGTTCATATTGTGGTGATAGCACAAAAGTTTCTTTGCACGTTAACAGGTCTAATAACATAGAATCACAAAGTTCCATCAAATCCACGTCTTTTGTTACCAAATGTTTTTCTATTGCTTCTAAATCTATACTATTAAGATGGGAAGAACTTTGCGAAATCCGTGTTTCACATATCTTGTTGAAAAGTGAAGATGTTAAAGAATATTCTTGTCTAACTCGCCACAACTACTAACCATATTTAATAGATGTAGTTTTATCTCTTGCATTATATCTGTAACAAGTAATGTAAATTATGAAATCAAAGACATTACAGTCTCTTTTAATGTCTTTCTATGAAATAATATGGTTTATCAGTTTATCACCCTTCAAACACATGCAAACCAATAACTTATTATGTAAGAAAATTTCGAACACAAAAATTCATCGACCGTCATCTGATGGGACTTAAACCCACGACCCCTACCCTAGCTAACCGGGTGATTGCTCTTCAAGTTCAAGTCCCACATGACAGTCGATGAACTTTGTGTGCGAAATTTTCTTTTGTAAAACTTGTAAATAAATTGCTTACATTACAAAAACAATTATATATACTTAATTGGGTACATAATACCGCGTTACATTAAGTAATTTAAAGAGATTTATTATTATAGGTAAGGTTCGAATATTTATGATATGGTATGCTATTCAGTCTCAGGACAAATCAAAAATTGTTGCTTCCTTAACTTTCGATTCACCCTTCCAGCAATCGAACTCGGAACCTACCATGCATCCGTGCATCTATAGTATAAGCTTTAGCAACTTATGAAATACTTAGTTGATAGCTATTACAACTCCAAATCAAAAGCATCTGCAAAGCCACGTGTGCATACGTAAAACTAATTACATAACAAATCCTCCCGTGGGTACTGCATTGATGAAACACGCTTAGGGCTAACGTAAGACACTGCTCAACAGCACTCGGTTTCAATTCTAAGCGGGTAGGTTGACTCAAGAACCATAGCCGGCTGCGTCTCGACTGTCGCACCTACTATTTTGCAGTAAACAAAACATTATATTTTAATAAATCGCATTGGATAGTTTTATTGGTTTGAAATAACTACATAATAAAATAAAATACGTACCTTGGAAACCTTCCCGCCATGTTGAGGGGCGCGGTAGCTTGCGTAATTTGCCACTTTTTAGCGATGTATTGCTATTTAACGGCTTTTTTGTTATGTAGGATATAGAAAAAATATTCATTTTACTTTGCGTACGGACTAACATGGCTTTCTATAATAGTTTATTTATTGTAAAAATAATAACAATACAACGCTTAAAGGCCGCTAAATGATTCTAACTGCTTTTTAGTTACGTAATAGCGTATAACCGCCTTTTAGTTAAGTCTATGCAAGATATTACACTTCAATGTAACCAAGGTAAAAAGCCGCTAAAATACTTTTGCTGCCTTTTAGTTAATTGTTAAATAATAACTATTTTTTAGCTTAGCAATCATAGTAAAAAATTTCAATCGATACGAACCTTAAAATACTATAGCTGCTTTCTAATCTAGTATTGCTATTTAGCGATCTTTATGCGATGTAAAGTATTTCTTTTTTGTATTTAACTGCCTTTTACACAAAAATATCTTTTAAACGGTAAAAGATAGAATAACCGTTCCTAGACAGATCGATAGAGAATTTTTTTTTAAGTACTATGGCATTAAAAAGTCAAAAATGACCAAAAGTCATTTAGCGGCCTTTAAGCTTATAGACGGCAGATGTACTTTTACTACCTACTTCATATCTATCTTTTATTTTATAGATAAATTTGACGAAAATAAAAATAAAACATTGACTAAATAAAACGCAAAACACGTGAGAAATTTTATTTGTATTAAACATTTGGTTTGTGATAACCTTCAATTAAAGTGGGGTGAATAACCTCTCGTCTATTTTTGTCGCTGTTATTTTGTTTTCTGCATATGAATATGCATATAAGATGAATCTTATTACCTACTTTATAATTGACTAGCCGACCCGTGCCCACTTCGTTGGGCGTTATAATCCATTTCACATAAGAAAGGTACCTACGGTGAAATTTGATATGTTCCAATACACTCTCACTATTTTCAGCAAATCAGATAAATATAAATGTTTTAAAATCACCAATTAATTTCTAAGGCAAATAATAATGCTTGATTAGATTGAATTGTTGACACGGCACGTCAGAGGGCGCAGGTTCAAATCCTGCTGATTTAAAATCTTTATATATTTTTATCTTTTTCCTTTTATCTTGTCACTCCTGAATAGTGTAGCTTTCTGTTAGCGAAAGAATTTTCATGATCGGATCAGTATTTGCGAAGATTACCCCGTATATACAAACAAAGTTATAAACTTTACCTCTTTATAATATTAGTATAGATACAAAATAGATATCTATATATCTATATCTATGACGCCGCGTTGGCGCAGCGGTCACAGCACTGGATTGCGATTGGCTGTTGCGCGGGCGGTTGCGGGTTCGATCCCCGCACACGACAACATTTGTATTGGCCATAGAGATGTTTGCCGTAGTCTGGGTGTTTGTGCAGACCTTGTGGGTCTCCCCTACGTGCCTCGGAGAGCACGTTAAGCCGTCGGTCCCGGTTGTTATCATGTACATCTGATAGCAATCGTTACTCATAGTAGGGAATATATCCGCCAACCCGCATTGGAGCAGCGTGGTGGATTAAGCTCCGATCCTTCTCCTACATGGAGAAGAGGCCTATGCCCTACGGTGGGATATTACAGGCTGAATCGTGATCGTGATCGAGATATATTTATACTTATAACCCAAAAGACCGTGAGGGCCAGACCTTCGTCATTTTAAAAAAGCTGAAAGTTTCTCAGTGCATGCTTCCAACACAGGTTGAAGCAATGGCCAAATATGAAGTTTAACTGATGGTTACTTTGGTAGATACCAGGTATCAAAGGCGTATAAAATTACTTCGTACTCGCACCCACGGCCAACCTGTCCTGTATGTTTGTCTAGGTCGGGATTGGCGCTATCGAAATTGACCGGAAACTGAAGAAGGGGTAGGTCCCAGGGGTACATGGTCGCCGGTAATAAACATGTATCATGTCTAGGGTACTGTACTAAAGATTGAGAGGATTTGTTCACTTCAAGAACCTTTAGAAGCGTCTCTTCGAATCTTACATAATCCGGTAGAAAATCTTTCAGAACGCGAATGGCAGACACTGCCAGAAATAACAAAAATTCTGAAACCATTCAGGCAACTCACTGAAGAAATGTCTTCAGGAAAAAAAGTGACTATTTCAATGATCATGGCTTCGACAGAATAAGAACTCTTCACAATTTCGATACAAATATTTTAACAGATAGAGGCTAGAAACTGGCAAATAAAATACTAACAGAATTTAAAAGTAGATTTAAGATACAGGAACTCAGTGTTATCTAAAGCAGCACTGTTAGACCCGAGTTTTAAGAATCTGGCATTTAGGTTTGATGCTTCAAGTTATGAGTCTTCCAAAGATGCCCTGAAAACTGAGCTGCGAAAGTAATGAGTTTAACAGAAATGAGTCAATAGAACCTAACGAGAACGAATCGACGTTAGCTATATCAACTGGCGACACGAAGGCTGATAACGACTCCATGTGGCAAGATTTTGACGTTTTGGTAATGTCAGCGTCTGCTTCGAATTCTAGAGTTAGCAGCAGCATAATTACCATGAGGCAATATTTAGAAGAACGCATTAATCCTAGGAATGAGTGTCCTTTGAAATGGTGGCAGGCGCGGGCAATTCTATACCCCGAACTCGTTACCATCTGAAAGGATTTTTTTCAAATCGGGCCGAATATTAAGTGAGAGGCGCAGCTCTATTCAACCAAAGCGTATGGAAAAGATTTTATTTTTAAATATGAACCAGGGATTTATTTGGTTTTAAGTTATATATATATATATATATATATATATATATATATATATAATTAGGTTGGCAAACAAGCGTACGCACCTGATTGTAAGTGATTACCGTAGCTTATAGACGTCTGCAAAACCAGTATCGCAAGCGCGTTGCCGACCCTATCCCCAATTCTCCCCAGGAGCTCTGGTCACCTTACTCACCAACAGGAACACAATACTACTTTGAAGGCAGTATTATTTAGCTGTGATCTTTTTTAAGGTCAAGGTACCCCAGTCGGGCTGCTCCATATTTTGAGCAGGAAATTTCCTCTCATTCTACCTCAGTTAAACCTCAGTTTTTTTTGCACTGAAATGATTTTCTTTTTTGTTTTACTTTTGTTTAAAATATGTTTATATTTTATTGTCATGGTTAATTTTATTCTAAGAAAAAAAAAAGATTTTTGCTGTTGTTCAAATTTTGTTTAATTAATTAATTTCATTCTAAGGCAAACTATTTTATCGTTAAAATGTTATTTAAATACTAGCTGTGCCCGCGACTTCATCCGCGTGGAATTTAAAAAAATAGTTATTGTTTAGTTTGCAGTGTTATAAAGTTAAAAAAAATCTAAAATAAAAGTGGCCTAAGTTACTCCTTATTACATCAGCTAAAGTCCCGTCAAAATCGGTGCAGCCGTTTCAGAGATTAGCCGGAACAAACAGACAGACAGATAAAAATTTTAAAAAATGTTATTTTGGTATAATATGTAAATAAATAAAACGATTCACACTCACACTCAACGGCCCCCACTAGGATTATCTCCTGTGTCGGGTAGACATGGGTAACTCATGAGAGAAAGATATAAATGAAACATTTTCTTTTCAATTGAGCTAATCTTTCACCAGCTCACTTGTATTTCAAATGTATCTCCAGCTCACTAGGGTTATGATTCATTTTCGAGATACTGACGGACTGAGAGAGAGTAAACGAGACCGGACGATGGCGCTTATCATGCGAATGAGAGAGACAGCTGTAACTCTGTTACTGAGCCAGAGTAAACGAGACCGGACGATGGCGCTTATCATGCGAATGAGAGAGACAGCTGTAACTCTGTTACTGAGCCAGAGTAAACGAGATCGGACGATGGCGCTTATCATACGAAAGAGAGAGATAGCTATAGCTCTGTATCTTTTCGATTCATATTGTATCATACGATGAAACACTTGTCAGTTATCATTCACTGAGCCAAATGAGATGAAGAAACAATTGAGTGATATATATCCTAACATCAAAATGATATATATCTCTCTTATCTTTTCAGTGATATAAACTTCTCACGGCTAGTGTCGGGGGTCCGGAAATCACTCAATACACAAGCACAAACGCCGAGACCACGACTATTATCTATACTAATATAATAAAGCTGAAGAGTTTGTTTGTTTGTTTGTTTGTTTGTTTGTTTGTTTGTTTGTTTGTTTGTTTGTTTGTTTGTTTGTTTGTTTGTTTGTTTGTTTGTTTGTTTGTTTGAACGCGCTAATCTCAGGATCTACTGGTCCGATTTGAAAAATTCTTTCAGTGTTAGATAGCCCATTTATCGAGGAAGGCTATAGGCTATATATCATCACGCTAAGACCAATAGGTGCGGAGTCCACGCCAACGAAGTCGCGCGCAGAATCTAGTCTACTATATATGGCCAATACAAATATGTATCTGTCGTGAGCGGGGATCGAATCGGCGTGTAACGTGTATCGTAATTCGTACGTGTACCGTTTATATATGTAACACGTGGTTCAATAAGTCCCGAGACTAAGTACTAAAAAAAGGTCTTTTTTATAAAATTAATTTTTATTCATCAACATAGTCTCTTCCAAGAGTACATACAGTCCCTCCAACGCTTTTCTAACTTTTCTATCCCATGTGTGTAGAACGATTTGTCGTTGCTGCGATAACTTCACTATTTTAGCATTTTTTTGAGGTCTGCAAACAGCCAGTAATCGCTGGGGGCCAAGTCTGGCGAATAAGGGGGATGAGGAAGCAATTCGAAGCTCAATCCGTTAATTTTGGCCATCGTTCTCACGGACTTGTGACAAGGCGCGTTGTCCTGGTGAAACACCACTTTCTTTTTGTTCATGTGAGGCCGTTTATCCGCAATTTCGTACTTCAATCGCTCCAATAAGCACATGTAATAGTCACTATTTATATTTTGCCCCTTTTCAAGGTAGTCGATGAAAAGTATTCCATGCGCATCCCAAAATATAGACGCCATAATCTTACCGGCCGATTTCTGAGTGTTTGGACGCTTCGGGCGGCTTTTACCAGCCGCTCTCCACTCCGCTGCCTGCCGATTGGATTCCGGAGTGAAATGGTCCAGGTTTCATCCATTGTTACATACCGACGTAAAAAATCCTTTTTATTATGATTCATCAGCGCCAAACATCGCTCTGAATCATTGATACGTTGTTTCTTTTGATCAGTTGTAAGCAAACGCGGCACCCACTTAGAAAAAAGCTTTTTCATAGCCAAATTTTTATGTAAAATAGTGAAAACACTACCAGCTGAAATCTTCACTATCTCGGCTATCTCTCGCACTTTTACCTTCCGATCTTCCAATACGATTTTGAGGACTTGGTTAATATTTTGTTGAGTCACTGCTTCATTTGGACGACCTGAGCGTTCCCCATCATTGGTGTCCATGCGACCGCGTTTGAAGTCGGCATACCACCGACAAATGGTTGCTTTAGAGGGAGCTGATCCTGCATAACATTTTATAAGCCATTGCTGTGCTTCAACGGTATTTTTTCCCATTAAAAAACAATGTTTTATCAACACGCGAATCTCGTTTTTTTCCATTGTATCGAAATTACAACCGTAGCGTCACTTAAATGTTTCAAAATCAATAATTTTATTGTTCCATTTTTAAAAATTTGACACATATTCTTGTATTGATAGCCAGTACTTTTTAAAAATCAAAAGAGTTTTTAATATATGCGCCATTTCCAGGTTAGTCTCGGGACTTATTGAACGATCTAGTATATGCGTTTAGTAAAAAGCGGTTATTTTTAACCGACTTACAAAAAGGAGGAGGTTCTCAATTCGACACGTATGTTTTTTTTAATGTATGTTAGCTCAGAACTTTTGACTGGGTGGACCGATTTTAATCAATTTTGTTTTAATTGAAAGGTTTTGCGTTTCATGTGGTCCCATTTAAATTTAATTGAGATCTGACAAGTACTTTTAGAGTTATATCTATATAATAATGCGTATTTACTTGACTACTTTTTCGTCGACCTACGTTGTATTATACCGCATAACTTTTTACTCGGTGTACCGATTTTGATGATTGTTACTGTAATCGAAAGCTAATACTTGTCATGTAGTCTTGTTTAAATTAAACCAAGATCTGATAACAACTTTTTGAGTAATCTTTAATAGCGCGTATTTACTTGACTATTTTTTCGTCTTATTACGTTGTATTAGAAGTCGGTTTTTTTTCGTTTGCGAGCAAACACAATTATATATTACAAACAGACACTCCAATTTTATTTATTTGTATATATGTATATAGATGTTGCGACGCCACGAGATCATACTGTACGCATACGCAATACAACAATTCGTTACTCCACAACCACATACGAGTAACATAGCATGTTATGAGGTATCAGAAGTAGTGGTGGTTAATATAGCGTATAGCATAAAAGTATAGCATGCTAAATGTTTATAGCATATAGCATTTGCTATACTACCGACTATGACTTCGCGCTAAATTTATAGCGTCTCAAACGCTAAACGTACACAGCGCGCTGCAGCGAGGCTAGAGCGGGATAACATTACTTTTTAGCGTTTTCGAACTTTTACGTATGTCCACTCACGAAAAAAAACTGTTATTACCAATTTATATTTTTATTATAAATCAATGTACGAATAAAATTTACCTAATACAGTGACCAATAAAATAAACATCATAACACTTTAAGATGCTACAAATATAACTTATAAATTCAAAATTCAATTTCAATACCTCACCTTTCGATAGTGGCAGATTTTTATCACAAACAACACAATAATATTTACACATAATACTTTTTATTCACATTACCACTTATTATTATTTAACACATATTTACACTTACCTATTATTAATTATTATTTAATCACTGTCGTTGTCGCTGCAAAATCAAATCACACTTAATACTATCACTAAATAAAACAAAATTAATACTAACACTAGATAAAACAATTAAAACTAAATAAAACAAACTGAATACTATAACACTAATAAACTAATTACTAATACTAATAATAAAAATTAACAACAATAAAAACGAAAACTTTTGTAGCCGATAGTGTTAAAGACAGAGATAGTAGCACGAATACTAACGTGTGACTGAGACAGATTACCGTATACCGAGCATTTCCGAATAAGCACGAAACTGTATGAAGTAAGCAAGAAGGGATGTGCAATACGCGCGCCTGAGGGTGTTGTTTAATCGATTTTTATTGAAATCGATTAAAATCTATACTAATATAATAAAGCTGAAGAGTTTGTTTGTTTGTTTGTTTGAACGCGCTAATCTCAGGATCTACTGGTCCGATTTGAAAAATTCTTTCAGTGTTAGATAGCCCATTTATCGAGGAAGGCTATAAGCTATATATCATTACGCTAAGACTAATAGGAGCGGGGTCCACGCCGACGAAGTCGCGCGCAGAAGCTAGTTAAGTCATAAAAATACATTTATTTTTAATTTTAAAAGGTTTTAAATTTTCTCAAATAGTTGTTACTTAAGTAGTCGTTAATAGATAACTGATATTCAAGTAAATCGTGTCTTTCAACTGAGAAAATTAAATTTTTGTAGTTTTTTTTTATTAATGTCGAAATCTCGTTTATTAATGACAAAATTAACTATATTTGTAAATCTAATCATATCTTATATCGTTTAATATCTTATATAAACAAAAATCAATAAATCCTAAATAAAACTAATCGATTGCGCAATTCGGTTGATTAAAGGATCGATTGTGTTTACATATGGTTAACAATGTGCTATAAAGATAGCATATAAAATAGCATGCTAAAAAAATTTAGCATTTAGTCTATACTCTATAGCAGTGGTCGGCAACCTTTTGGTAGGCAAGGGCCACGAGGTGGCCAAATAAACTAAAGGCGGGCCGCACTTATGATTTAAACCCTAGACTCTACCTGATACCTACAATATAATTGGTCATATCCCATAGAAAAAATGAAAATGCTATTAAATTTTTTAAAACATATGGAATTTAATATGTACACGTAATACTTACATTATACAGCACAACAGCATTTTTGTTGTATGGATTTTTTTATGGATCAGCTGCATTTTCTACCCTAATTCTAAATTTGTACTCAGATTTTTGCTAGCGGCTCTACATTTTGAGATATGAAGGGTAGGTATTTTTGTCAAAAAAAACATGGTTTCCCGTCATATAACAATTTATGTAAACAACGTTTTCTTTTATGTAACTTTCTTGAATAAGTTGGAGTTTTACTACTATTCTGGATAATCCAACAGTAGTCAGCCATCATACTTTCACTCCAATAGCCCTGGTAGCGCTCCTCCATGAAGCGAATATCCTGATGAAAGCGTTCTCCCTGCTTCTCGCTTAAATGTCCAAGATTTACAGAAAATCGATCAAGGTTATAAATGAAATGCATCTTAATGCTCATGCTGTATCCAAGGTGCTGAACGTATAATGGTAACTGCTTGACGTGGTCAGGAAAGTCGACGGACTTCTTATTTCCCGAAAAGTTTTTTACAAGCCAAAAAAACTAATTCCAGGTATTTTTTCAGCAGTTGTCATACTTTCAGTAAAATTTACATCGTTTATTAATTTTCTAATTTGTGGTCCTTCGAAAATTCCAGCTTTTAAATTCTCAGCACTCAATTTTGGAAACGATCTGGATATACAGTGGCGTGTAAAAGTTTTGGGCCACCCTGTTTATTCCATATAACTGACAAAATATTTTTTTCTTTCACTTGTTATTTGCTCGAGTTGTTTGAGAAGACCATAATAAAGGCTATAACGTTAATAATTATACATATAAAATATAATATTGTACAACGGTAAATGACTTTCAACAGTGTGCAAAAGTATTGGGCCACCGCAATTCACGAATTTGCCGGACCTTACTGCACAAGATTTTTTGATATTTTTTTCTCATTGGTTTCTAAAAACGCTATGCACAAGGAATATGTTAATAATTACTATTATTTCTGCCTCAATGCCGAAAATTTTTAACAATAAAACTTGAAATATGCAAACATTAAGCTTTGTGAAATTTTGTTCAAACCACGTTCAAACTTTATTCAGAAAAAAATTTCACACGTTTTACACACTATATTGGGTATCCAGTGCTTGTTGTTTGTTTCCAATGGCCGTTGATAGTACTCCATGAAGCATTTTTAACGAAGTCTGACACATTTAAACAGAGTTTTTTTGAATGTATATTTGCCACAAATGTAACAAAATCTATTTGGATTGTTTACACAGGTCTTCCTAGACGCATGTTGTGATTGATCTGCAATGTAATGACATTGCAGATCAATCACGTTCATTTGTAAATGACTCGGTACTTCCTGAATATCACAGGAAAAAGGGTTTGCAAAAATCTTCTTTGCTTGAAACTTTTCAAACTCACCAAATCTGTCGCTGAATGAAAAATGTCACATCATATATCTGCCAGTTTCGTTTTAATTCTACGTGTTACGCGATCGCGGTTCGTTCATGCATTTATTATATGTTGATATTTATAACTTATTTACAAAACATTCGCGGGCCGCAAGTAAGACCTCCGCGGGCCGCACGCGGCCCGCGGGCCACGCGTTGCCGACCGCTGCTCTATAGCATGCTTTTAGTTTATAGCAGATTTGAACATCACAGATCAGAAGTAACGAGTACTCATTGTGAAAGTAACGAATACGTATACGTGTCTACGTGATACGGGTACGCTTTTATACCTCTAATAACCTCTATGGCTCTATCTATGTCTATAATGCTATATTATTGTTTCATCGTTCATGGACTGTCTGCGTCAGAAAGGACGCAGATTTCAAAATTTTTTAATTATTGTACTAATCCACGATATTCACGTGATATATTATCGGCGCTGACTGACATAATATGTGCTGCGCGAGAAACAAACGTTAGCGCGATTTAATTCCGTACACTGCCATCTGTTATTGAGTTTTGGTATTAACTCTTGTATGTAGAGCCCCTTGACATAATCTTTTTACAGGTTTTAGAGTAAAATTTCTTTACTCACGCTTGATTTAGGGAGTAAGGTGTTGAATACGTGACGAGAGCGTTACGAATAGTGTGATCGGGTTAGGCTAACGGAGCAATAGAGAGAGGTGCGAGTACGCATTTTCTTTTTCTCGTTTCAGTCGTGTGGTCTAGACTAGAGCAGACTCGATTTTTTCAAAGAAGCGTACTGCTCAACTGATCGTAAGAGATTACCGTAGTTTATAAACGCTTGCAACACCAGAAGCATCGCAAGCGCGTTACTCACTCAATCGCCTTACTCACCACAAGAACTAGGGTTGCCAACCGTACTCTAAAATAGAGTATTGTACTCTATATCATGGAGGCGTGCTCTATAATCTATAACACTAATAGAGTACACTGAAATACTCTTTCTTTACACCATGTTTACTAAGCTAGTGCCAGTCAGGTAAAATTGTGCAAACCCATTATCATAACCAAAAAACTCGACTATTTGCTATTAATATGTTGGTACTTGGTATCCTCAATTCTACAAGCGACATTCGGACATTTCTGAACGCAGCCACTAATCTCATGTCATGTTACAAGTTGTTTTGAGAAGTGTTTTGAAGTTACGTTTATTTTGGCGCAAGAAAAATTCTCAATTTTCCACTGCGTTGTGACTCTGTTTTAGTAATGATAACTGGCGGCTCTCTTCACTAAATAAAATATATTTAAGAACTAAATCATTTAGAACAAATTGTAGAAGAAAAACTTAATTTACGAAGACTAAATATACACATGGACAGTTTATATTCAGAAGTTATAATTTTATAAGAACTCCAAGATAAATTGTTAAATAACACAGATTTTAAACAAAAGTCCACTACTAGTATATACACTCTGTTCCCGCCACTTCAGCATTTACTGAGAGAGTCTTTTCGGTCATGGATGTGAAGTGGCGGGAAGAGAAAAACAGAGCTTCATTGAAATTGTTTATAAATGAGCTCTTATTATATACTAGCCGACCCGTGCCCACTTCGTTGGGCGTTATAATCCATTTCACATAAGAAGGGTACGGTGAAATTTGATATGTTCCAATAGGTACACTCTCACAATTTTCAGCAAATCATCAGATAAATATAAATGTTTTAAAATCACCAATTAATTTCTAAGGCAAATAATAATGCTTGATTAGATAAATTTAGAGTTAGAATGTTTGGAGTCATACAATTCTTTTAAAAACCATGAAAAATTGTTATACGCTGCAAAAATTACGAAAATATTTTACCTTTTTAAATTTTTAAAAAATATTTACCTTTTTAAAAATATAAAATAAATGAGAACAGCATTATTTAGCTTTGATCTTCTATAACGTATACTTTCCCAGTCGGGATTGCTCCAGATTTTGACCAGGATATTTCCTGCTGTGCCCTAACTCAATTATTTTTGCGAGCAAATGCAGTTATTCTGTACGAAATTATGTTTATGTTATGTCTGAACGAAACTGGAACAGTCAATTAATCCTACAGCAAAAACTACTACAATATATTTAGTAAAGACAAAATAATTGTAATTATAGTACCTAGTGTTCGATAAATTAACACGTTGAAGGCCACGTTGACACCAGTTGGACCTCATTTATTTAGTCGCCAGCTTAAAAGTTAAAAGTGCATTTACAAAATTTTAATGATACCCATTCCATTTATGCTGAGCAGTAACAGTGCATAAATTACAAGGTACAACGTTATAGACCGGGTAGTTGTTGGCAGCAGTCATGATCTATGGCAGCAGTCACCTGTTTGCTAAAGGTCAGGCCTACGTTGCTTTGAGCAGAGTGAGATCTCTCTCCGGGCCTGCTATCAGTTCTTGGCCCTAAAAAATTAGTTAAACAACCAAATGATGTAAACTCTTTTATGAATTGAACCGATTACGTAATGTGTAACTAAAAAGACATAAATAAAAATTAAATAATAATTAAAAAAACCGCCTGCGTGAAGAACAACTAAGGGGGGCGTTCATAAAATACGTGAGATATTTAAGGGGGGGAGGGCGTCGAGTTAATTCTCATCTATATAATCTTACATTGGAGAGAGGGGGGGTCTCGGCAAATATCCCACAATTTTTTTTTCTGATTGAAACAAAAAACATTATAATACTATTTTGGTCCATTTAATCCAGATAGTACATGCTTAAGATTTAATCTTAAGCGTAATCGTAATACGATTAAGATCATGCACTAATTCGTTCGAAAGAAAATAATTTCATTCATACTTCGACGTAAATAAAAGCACGAAGCAATTTTTTTTTCTTTTTACAATAACAATCCAACGCGTTTACGTAAGAAACCCACATTTTGGAAAATCTCATGTGAGATTGGGGGATGGGTGAGGGAGTTGAATAAAACCTCACGACATCTCACCAGCCCCCCCCCCCCAGGGAGGGACAGAAAATTTAAAAAAACACCTCACGTAATTTATGGACGCTCCCTAATAGGATCTGCTGTGCCTAAAAAATATAAATTGAAATTCCAAATTAGACAACTTTTTTTGTGCTAGAAAGTTTCGTCTATCACCTATCGAAATTTCACCTTTTGAACATAAGCGCTCCAAGGTACTTAGTTACTTACTGATTGTCAGTCACAATATTGTAACTCGAGTCAGAGCGAATTCAACTCAAGTCAATTCGAGTGGACACATAAATAGGATGACATTTTGTAAAAAATAAAATATTTTCTGTGGAAAATAAATCGATTAATAAGAAATCAATTTTATTAACAAACTAGCTGACCCGGCGAACTTCGTACCGCGCCTAACAGACGATTCTTTAAAATACTTCGCGGCTTTAGAATGAAACCGACTTAACTCAAAAAATCTTAAAATTGAGTTAATGTCACCGAACGACTTTACACGCCGTAATCTATCGCTTAGTTAATCAGAAAATGTCCCAACTGTATTAGAAGAGTGTGAACGCGCTATTTTGGTCACTTTCTTATTGGGCGCGGGGGGGTCCTGGGTCGGAACGCTAAAGCCCCTTTTAGTATTATTCCCACAGCCGCAAGCGCAATACGTTGACCAAACGCAAATAAAGTGACCAATTAGTATTTGAGTCGTTTTTATTCCGAAAAAAGGTAAGAATTACATTTTCGTTTTTGTAACTAAAGTAACATAATAGGTTTTAACTCAATACTCTTCCGAATATTTTACTCTAACTTTAATACAAAAATGACATAATACTCAAAAGGCCATACATCAATATTTTAAGTTATTAAAACGGAACTGACCTAATTAATATTAAGTCAAACGATAATATAGAAGTTCGCTCAAAAAATGACCTTGAAGTAACTAGTTTTTGAAAATCGTTATTTTAAAATATTGTTTATCGAAATAATAATAAAAAAATACAATAATTATCAAGCATAATAGTTAATTAAAATATATCAACAATCAATGGGCAATTAACTTACTTGGTTTCGAATATATACTTAAACTAATGCAAAAATGACTAAACATGAAATCTTATTTTGCTATTTCCCAAAAAGTTGAAAAATTGAATTAGGTCACTTTCGTTTTATAGCAGCGACTTATCCTTCCCGGAACCCCTCCTCTAACACTTAAACTTTATGGTATGGTATTAAAGTTCAAATTGACTTAAGTATTATTACGAATCTTTGTATGGGAATAGAAGTGTTGTTTTTAGACTTTTTCAGGGAATTTTTTAAATTTTTCTCTCCGTAACAACCATCCTCGTACTTCAAGGAATATTTAAAAAAAAAAAGATTTAGCGAAATCGGTTCAGCTGCTCTCGAGATTTGCGCTTAGCAACACATTCAGCGATTCATTTTTATATATATATATATATATATATATATATATATATATATATAGAGAGAGAGAGAGAGAGATTATAATAAAATACAAAATAATAATTTAATTTCAAAATTTTCAGCTGACCTTTCGTTTTTGATGTCTTCTTTTTCCAAAAATATTAAAAAATTTCGGGTGACCTTTTTTTAGTCACCTTCTTTAAACAGGGATAATTATGTCGTGTACTAATAATATTTAAATGTGTTTGCTCACAACTAAAAAAAACCGACTTCATTTACATCGACAAGTACAACAACGTAAGTAGACGAAAAATAGTAAAGTAAATACGCGTTATCAAAGATTACTAAAAAAGTAGTAAACAGATCTCAACCAAATTTAAACGAGACCACAATATGACAAGCATTAGCTTCCGGTTACGAATCATCAAAATCGGTAAACACCGTGAATCGTTATGTGATATAACTATATTACAACGTAGGTCAATGAAAAAATAGTATAGTAAATACCCATTATTAGGTATCTCAAAAAGTACTTCACGATTCAGCCTGTAACATCCCACTGCTGGGGCTCTGCTCGGCTTTGGGGCTGGCTCTTTCTCCAGTAGGTCTACCATGAGTTTTGTTACAAGTGCACATGACGTAACTACAGTAGTAAACGAAATATTTTAGCAATTCTTCAAACTAGGTAATATGACAATTATTGAACTCATTTAAACTTACAAACTCGATGATTTTACAAATTAACAAAAAGTTCAATGCTAAAAAACATATTTTATTTATATGTAATAGACAAATATGCTCGACACGTGGTCCTATTCTGAATTGGCGCATAAGGAAAAGCTTTAGCCAAACTATTGAAGTAACCGAAACAAAAAAGAAACTCTCAAGAAGACTTCCAATTTACATCGCTAATTAATAAAATATTCATTTTATGAGACAGCTAAAAACCTATATGTCAGATCTCACTAAAAATTAAAACATCACATCACAAACACGACCTTTCGAATATCAATAATTGTGTTTGCTCGCAAAAAAAAACCGACTTCAATTACTTCGTCAAGTAATACAACGTAATAAGACGAAAAAATTGTTATGTAAATACGCGCTATTAAAGATTACTCAAAAAGTAGTAATCAGATCTCGATCAAATTTAAACAAGACTACATGACAAGTATTAGCTTTCGATTAAAGTAAGAATCATCAAAATCGGTACACCCAGTAAATAGTTATTCGGTATAATACAACGTAGGTCGACGAAAACGTAGTGAAGTAAATACGCATTATTAGATACTAGCCGACCCGTGCCCACTTCGTTGGGCGTTAATTATCTTTTTCTTTGTGATGCATTACCTATGTTGTGTAGTTCTTAGTATTTACTAAGTTCTATTAGGTTCATTGTTTATAGCAAGTATTGGACGTATACACTCGTAATAATATCGTGTATTTATTATTTTAAATTACAGAACCAAATAACATACTAAATTTTATAGCACTTATACCCCGTCCGGCGACTAATTAGCTTTTTGACGGCTCACGCCTATAAATTACAGTTTTTTTTTCCGGAATAACGTACTAAAAATTTTACAGTAATGTCATACTTTATTGACGATTTGATTGATTGAGTGAAGTACCCTGTGCATAACAAACAACCACAGACTATGAAAGAGTTCTTGAAATAATAAATCGATAATAAATCGATCATATGATAAAAATAATTTTACGTCATGTGATTATTGTTTCTATAAATTTAATATAAAAAAGGAAATAAAAATAGTATCTATGACCCCCAAGATTGATTACTTGCAAGGAATTAAGTCGAAATCTTGAAATTTAATTACAAACCAAGAATATAGAGCAATAACTCTGTTAATTCATTTATTTATTATTTATATATTTCATTTATAATTAAAAAAACTAATAATCGCATAAATAAATAATATTTTTAAATTAAATGTATTTAATTAATTCGATTGAAAGTTCTTCTTAAATAAAATCGATTATTATTTCGAATCGAATAAATAACGTGTGAGGCAGTCACTAATGTCAAAATTTCTTGAAGTGTCAAAAAGATCATTAGTCGCCGGACGGGGTATAAATAAATAATATGTTACTTCAACGCCATCTATCAAAAATCCCGAAAACGACGTCGATAGACTAATAAATAGTCTTCTAATGGCGATAAATGGCGGCGAGAGATGGTAGTACATTTACCATTTTTGAGTTATATTTTTATCTTTTTCCTTTTATCTTGTCACTCCTGAATAGTGTAGCTTTCTGTTAGCGAAAAAATTTTCATGATCGGATCAGTATTTGCGAAGATTACCCCGTATATACAAACAAAGTTATAAACTTTACCTCTTTATAATATTAGTATAGATAATCACATGACGTAAAATTATTTTTATCATATGATCGATTTATTATCGATTTATTATTTCAAGAACTGTTTCATAGTCTGTGGTTGTTTCTTATGCACATGGTACTTCACTCAATCAATCAAATCGGCAATAAAGTATGACATTACTGTAAAATTTTTAGTACGTTATTCCGAAAAAAAAACTGTAATTTATAGGCGTGAGCTGTCAAAAAGCTAATTAGTCGCCGGACGGGGTATAGTGCACGTGACGATATATTTCAATAATGCAATTTGCTTTCAGATCGACGAAGTGTTAGAAAAAAATAAAATAGAGAAATATTTGTATTGTAATATTGAAAAATAGAAATAAATATCCCGAAATTTTAATTACCTGTAAGTAATGTATCTAAGCCGATAAAATAAAACAGAAAGTAAAGAGAAGAAAGTAAGACTGAAGCTAAAGAAACAAATAATTATGATAAACACATTTTCTGAAAATACTAAACAACAAATAATAACTATAAGAAATATTAAAACAGAAGTAGTTATAGTACTTAGTAGAAATTAAAATGCAAAAATAGTTTTGAAGAAAACTTTTGACCAAAACTACGTCCGGAGTACCGATAAAGTAAAACAGAAAGTAAAGAGAAAATATATAAAATAAAAAATAAACGGCAGCGGGCGCCTACAGCGATGAATAAAATCGTAATAATATCGTGTATTTATTATTTTAAATTACAGAACCAAATAACATACTATAAAGAACAAATTTTAAACCACTTAAATAAATAATATGTTGCTCCAACGCCATCTATCAAAAAGCGTAAAAACTTCGTCATCGATAGATTCAAATAGACAGTAAATAAAATAGAGTATTAAATAGTTAAATCTAACAGCGATAGATGGCGTTCGTTTCTTTGTCATTTTCATAATATATTTTAATATTTTTCTTTTTTACTGAATTTTTTGTACAATTACAATAAAATATAGCCTATGTCACTCCTGAATAGTGTAGCCTCTCACTATTTTCAGCAAATCAGATAAATATAAATGTTTTAAAATCACCAATTAATTTCTAAGGCAAATAATAATGCTTGATTAGATTAAATTGTTGACACGCCACGTCAGAGGACGCAGGTTCAAATCCTGCTGATTTAAAATCTTTATATATTTTTATCTTTTTCCTTTTATCTTGTCACTCCTGAATAGTGTAGCTTTCTGTTAGTGAAAGAATTTTCATGATCGGATCAGTATTTGCGAAGATTACCCCGTATATACAAAGTTATAAACTTTACCTCTTTATAATATTAGTATAGATAACTCGTACTTGTCAGATCTATATTATCTATACATATAATAAAATGGTAGAAAAGTCAAAACTGTACATTGAATATTTTTTTAAAAGAATACTTGGGGTGTGATCTACAATCGATACCGAAGCCAAAAATATAGTTTTTAGAATTTTTGTCTGTTTGTCTGTTTGTCTGTTTGTCTGTATGTATGTCCGGGATAAACTCAAAAAGTACTGCATGGATTTACTTCAAATTTGGCACGAATATTGTTAAGAAGTCGGGTCAGAACATAGGCTATATATTATCACGCTATCACCTACGGGGAAAGAGCAGTGAACCTTTATTTCTTCAAATGTATGTCCGGGATAAA
The DNA here is from genome assembly GCA_905220545.2 of Melitaea athalia. Taxonomy (NCBI): domain Eukaryota; kingdom Metazoa; phylum Arthropoda; class Insecta; order Lepidoptera; family Nymphalidae; genus Melitaea; species Melitaea athalia. The sequence goes on along the minus strand of HG992178.1, from coordinate 2,470,220 downwards.
CTCAAAAAGTACTGCATGGATTTACTTCAAATTTGGCACGAATATTATTAAGAAGTCGGGTCAGAACATAGACTACATATTATCACGCTATCACCTACGGGGAACGAGCAGTGAACGCACGCAGACGACGTCGCGGGCAGCAGCTAGTTAATATTATAAAGAGGTAAAGTTTATAACTTTGTTTGTATATACGGGGTAATCTTCGCAAATACTGATCCGATCATGAAAATTCTTTCGCTAACAGAAAGCTACACTATTCAGGAGTGACAAGATAAAAGGAAAAAGATAAAAATATATAAAGATTTTAAATCAGCAGGATTTGAACCTGCGCCCTCTGACGTGCCGTGTCAACAATTCAATCTAATCAAGCATTATTATGTGCCTTAGAAATTAATTGGTGATTTTAAAACATTTATATTTATCTGATTTGCTGAAAATAGTGAGAGTGTATTGGAACATATCAAATTTCACCGTACCCTTCTTATGTGAAATGGATTATAACGCCCAACGAAGTGGGCACGGGTCGGCTAGTCTCAAATAAATTTAAAGGAGACCACATGACATACAACACCTTTCAATTAAAACAAAATTGATCGAAATCGGTCCACCCAGTCAAAAGTTCTGAAGTAACATACAAAAAAAAATGCAGTCGAATTGAGAACCTTCTCCTTTTTTGGAAGTCGGTTAAAGAATAAAGTTGTATTATACGAACCTCCTCTTTTTTATATTGTTTAAAATCTGTTATTATAGCTTCTGATTACATGTTAAAACAATAATTATTATATAAACAATATTCAAATTCATACTAAAGAAAAAAATAAAGAGAAACAAGAATATAAAAATTAAATACACGTACAGCTACATATGTAAGTAGCTATAATTATATTCAAACAACACTGAGGAAAAAAATATTTAACCAAATTATTTTATTTACAAATATGAATAAACGTATTAAAAATATTTAAATCAGATCAGTCTATGCAATAACCAGCCAAAACTTAATTAAGTTTTTAGGAATAGTTTAGTTTTACTTAAAATAAATAATAAATTAATAATGTTAAAATTAAAAACACAATGCCATCTATGGAGGTAAAATTTAAGTACTTAGTTTAAGTAAGAATGTGTCTAGTACAGCTATTCACAAATAGATGACGTTGTTAAACATACCAAACCAACGTTTCTAGAATATCAAACGGATTTAAACAACAACAGAATTATTATTCTCGAAAGCGATATAAGAACTTTCTTGAATATTCTCAATGATTCGCGTTGTTCGTACTAGGTGGCGTTGTGAGGGGTATATAAGCCCCACACTACAGCGCAGTCGTCAGTTTGATAAATCAAATAAAGTTTGCAACTAGAAACGAGTGTGTTAGTTGAGACGCAGAAAACAAAAAATGTCGCTAATTCCATTTCTGTACAATAACCGGCCTTTTCGAGTGGTTGATCATGACTTCATTAGACCGGACTTCTACCAACACCACGATATTGTACCTCAGGAGTTCTTTCATCCTTGGCATGATATTTACCGCCCGTGGACAAATATGATGCGTCAAATGGAACAGTTAGCCTCTGGAATCGGTCAGCTGGCTTTGAAGGATAATTCGAAAGTGTCTTCAGACCCTGACAAGTTCCAAGTAAATATCGATGTCCAGCATTTCACTCCAGAAGAAATCAGCGTGAAAGTTGTCGACGGTTATGTGACAGTCGAGGGAAAACATGAAGAGAAGAGAGATGAGCACGGATATATTTCGAGGCAGTTTCTGAGGAGGTATGCTTTACCCCAAGGATGTCTTCCCGATGTAGTCGAGTCTAAATTGTCATCTGACGGCGTCCTGACTATAACCGCTCCGAAGGTGCTTCCTTTGCCATCCACTGGTGAGAAGATCGTGCCGATTACTAAAACTGGGCCAATTAAAACGCAAGTAGGATCAAGTGCTGATGCAGTGAATGAGTGAATTTATGTTCTCGAACTACCTCGCTGGTGTTTTTTTTATTGTGATAACCACATTAAGACTGATGTTTACGTACCTACCGAAAGATCGTTTGTAAATATTTTTCTTTAATATTTTTTTATTGATACTGTAACGTTCTTTCTATTTGAATCTTTAAGCTTGTAAGATTAAAAACGCTAATGTAATAGCTAATTAGCTATGTCAAATAAAACAAATAATAAAATAAAATTTCTTTTATTTCATTCTTCTTTATTTTGTACCGAATATTTAATATTTTGTTTATTTGTAAACTAAAGAATTACTAATGATTTTCAAGAAATTTCATACCTTTGATAATATTTTAACTTGATTGATATTAAAACTGAAATAAAACAATATAGAGAAAAATGTTTTTTAAACAAGAATAAGTGCAGGCGCGCACCGCGATTTTCTGTTTTGCGACACGATTTAAAAATCGGGCTATAAAAAATCGCAGACCGTACCGTGCGCGCACTGCGATTAAAAAATCTTGATCTTTGCTCAGTTGCACCGTTGACTTCGTACAAGTCGCTTGTCTTTATTTACTAATTCGGAGGATCAGAAGAAAAAATAATAAAATTCGCCAACACTGGATTCATCTTTTAACAGTGGGTAGAATTATCAAAGGTTTCTTTTATCAGAAACACCATGAACTTCGAATGTATCCCAAAAAATTCTTTGGCTATTATAGAATGAAAATTTAAACATTCGACAGATTACTGAGATACAAACACACAATATTTACAATAGCACGACGAATGTACGAAACATGAGGATTATTATATTTACAACTAGCGACCCGCCCCGGCTTCGCACGGGTGAAATGCTGATTTTTGTTCAATAACAATAAAATATAGCCTATGTCACTTCTAAATAGTGTAGCTTTCTGTTAGTGACAGAATTATCATGATCGGTTCAGTATTTGCGAAGATTACCCCCTACAAACAAACAAAGTTAGAAACTTGCACTTCCCTGCAGCCAGGTCAGTAACCTCAGTCAGCAGTAGCTTGGCTGCAGGTAAGTATAGCAATCATAGAGATGGGTGCCTACTACAGTCAGGTATATAATGTAAAATATTAACGGTTTTAGCTTATTACATGTAATTAACATGAAGGGGAAAAGATTAAAAAAAAAAAAAATTGTAGCAGGCCTGTGGTGGCCGAGGTTGTTTTTATAAATTCACAATATTTAAATCAGCCTATAAAAATTGTTTCATCTAATTAACAGATGAGGGAAGATTTTGTTATATCCCGGATCTTAGACCAATATCTTTGACTTTGATAGTACATGATGTGTAGTTTCTTATTAAAATAGCCTGAGGTTACTTTTTAGTTTACAAATAAACAACACCTATCTCTTATCGACTTGTGACAATTTTTATGAAAAGTAGGTAGGTTTATTTTATAATGCAGTTTTGATACATTATCTAGTAGCGTCTCACCTACCTTGACATTGGACTGATCCGATGAATAAATATCGTTTCGTAAATACAAAGAGTAGGTATAGGCGAAATTGATAAAAAAATAACTAAACACAATTTAAGAAACGAAGATAAATTAAGGGTAACTATTAGTGTACGTACAAAGTGTGGTAATAATTTACCAAATCCAAAATAACGTATACGATCAAGATCACGATTCAGCCTGTAATATCCCACTGTTGGGCATAGGCCTCTTCCTCATGTAGGAGAAGGATCGGAGCTTAATCCACCACGCTGCTCCAATGCGGTTTGGCGGATATATTCCCTACTATGAGTAGCGATCGCTATCGGGTGTACGTGTACCGGTGTACATGATAACAACCGGAACCGAACGGCTTAACGTGCACTCCGAGGCACCTATATAGATACAATGTAATTGTAAATGTTTTGATTAATTGTTTATTACATAGAACATTTCATGGCAACATAGTTATTTTATTAATTTAAATATGCCTGCTGTGTGGTTACGGCAGTAAAGAATATAGCCACCCCCTTTCTACCCGTGGGTGTCGTAAAAGGCGACTGAGAGATAACACAGTTCCACTACCACCTTGGAACAGTTAAAGCAGACCGATGGCGGGATAACCATCCAAATGCTGGCTTTGAATTACACAGGCTGAAGACGGGCAGCAGCGTCCCCGGTGCGACCAAAGATCAGGGTGATCTGTGGGTGCGACAAAGCCAGCCCTACGGTCACCTACCCGCCTGCCCAGCGTGGTGACTATGGGCAAAACAAAACACATGAGTTCACGCCATTTTTGGCGCGAACTTGTAGAGGCCTAAGTCCAGTAGTGGACTGCGATAGACTGAAGTGAAATATAAAAATAATAAAATGCTTTCTAAATTAGATTATATGAGTTTTTGCCTTGTACATACTCAAAAACTATTCGTAAGTAATACACAAAAAAACGCCGACGCCGCGTTGGCGCAGCGGTTACAGCACTGGATTGCGATTGGCTGTTGCGCGGGCGGTTGCGGGTTCGATTCCCGCACACGACAACATTTGTATTGGCCATACGTGGGCCATACAGATGTTTGCCGTGGTCTGGGTGTTTGTGCAGTCCTTGTGGGTTACCCCACCGTGCCTCGGAGAGCACGGTCCCGGTTGTTATCATGTACACCTGATAGCGATCGTTACTCATAGTAGGGAATATATCCGCCAACCCGCATTGGAGCAGCGTGGTGGATTAAGCTCCGATCCTTCTCCTACACGGAGGAGAGGCCTATGCCCAACAGTGGGATATTACAGGCTGTATCGTATCGTATCGTGACACAAAAAAAATCGTTCGCGGAAACAAAATGAACCGTTTTCCGTATAAAGAAACCGGGATTTAATCAATCATTTTAAACATATTCCTATACTGAAGCCCTGTTCCATATTCAGAAAACTTACTAAGTACGTTACGTTACGTTTTACAAAACTAAACGCTTTTTAATAGAGGAACAGTGACTTATTTGTAACATAAGAATATGTAGGTTTACCTTTATACTTTACATTTTGTTTACATTATTATTCAGGGGAAAACTTACAAATTTACGTTTATTGGAATAGGATTAGCAAATCTTTTAATAAATACTTGACAATATAAGTAAAGCTTTAAAATACCAGACATCATTAAAGTAGGTATGTATATACTGGGGTGCGTGTCGGTCACCTCCTCGTGGTGCACCCTGGGCAACGGGACGGGCAGCAGTATCGCAGTCGCGGTACTGCTGCTCGTCGCGGCTAACGACTGACTCGCGGGGTGCGCTCCGGGTACTGCTCGACCCTTGAGCGCACTAGAGGGACGGGGTGGGCTTGCCCACCCTGTAGCGCGAAAGCGCGGTTTGCTGCCCGGGTTGTGCTGGCTCCCTGAAGCTTTGCTCGGTTGCTGGTGCAATCCGGCATACGTGATCTGAGAGGGCCGGGCTGTGCTGGCTCCCTGGAGCTTTAAGCTCGGTTGTTGGTGCAGTCCAGCGGACCCGTGGGGTAGTTGCCGGGACGTGCTGGGCTCCCTGGAGCTTTGCTCGGTTGCTCGGTGCGATCCGGCGTTGGAGGTTGGGCGGGCCTGACCCCCAACGCCATGATGCCGGGCGTTGGAGGTCAGGCCTCCCTGACTTGGAGGGGGGATGCTCCTGGACATGTGTCCCCATTCTGCAGACGGTAGACTGGTCCGGTTGAGCGTCCCCTAAGTGGGGTGGCCGGCTGGGGGTCGGGGGATCTTCGGCTGGCTTGAGATCCCACGTCGTCGGGAGGGGTGGTCTTGTGGGTGCCGCCCCTCTGGGTGCCGGGGCCCGGGTGTTTACATTCGGGCCAACCGCCGGGGCGGGGTGGAGACTGCTAACGCGACCCCATCTCGCCCCACTCAGGCGGATGTCTGCTCACACGTGGACGTGGATGGTTTTTGGTCAGTAGGAGTCTGACATAACCCTCTGGTGCCCCCGCGCCGGAGGGTATCCATGATGGATTTTCCCCACGTAAAAAAAGGTATGTATATACTACCTAGGTACCTAGAGTCCTAGAGTAATACCTACCTAGGTATCTAGTTGTAGGAGTTCGGAACTAGGAACGACCTTCACCCATTTGTTTAAAATGAAATGCTTCAAATGAATGCAGTTCGGCTCACTTGTGTAAATAGTTATGAAACTAATGACATCATTTTGTTATTTATAAAACTATTTTAGTGATGTTTTCGTAAAATAAAACGTACCTATTGCAAATTTTTAAAACTTACAAACCATGCATGAAAAAAAACTGGTTTATGTTTACTTTTCGTAAATTATATCTTTCGTCGCGTCGTCTGAAACTTTGTATACTTATATTTATGTATGGATATGATATTCACGCGCTGTAGTAGTCGGCGATAGGCTGTATTAAAACAAACGATTCAATCTATTTTAGCAATGGTCATGAACATGACTCGTCATCATGACGGACAACAAAGTGAAAAAGAAGAAGAAGAAATATACTTTATTGTGCATACAAGTTGACATACATAGTTATCTTAAAAACCAAAGTGATCCTATAAGGGTTCCGTTTTTTCGTTTTGAGGTACGGAAACCTAAAAAAACGAATGTGTTTTAGACAATATGTATAAGTAAAGCCTTAAAGGAACAGACATCATAAAAGTAGGTATATAGTACCTACACAGGTGCCTAGAGATTACTCTACCTAGCTAGCTAGATACCTCCTTACTCTACCTAGCTAGATACCTCCTTTGTCGGGGATCCAGAAAAATCAATACGCAAGCACAAATGTATAGTAAAACTTTTTTAGCTCCATCTAACTTATATCTCCCTCTCAACTTTCGTTCGCCGCGCCCGATCACACTTTTCGTAATGCTCTCATCAAGCATTTTTTTTTTAAATAAATTTATACAACACACACACACGGTCGTCTGTTCCAGTGTTCCTAAAGTAAGCAATTGAATGCTTGTGTTATAGGTAACAGCCGACTGGTATAGCTACATTTTTTTTGCGATAAACATACATATAAATACTACATATATAAATAAATATATATTACACCCAGACTCGGGGTGGGAATCAAACCCACAACCCCCGGAGCAGAAAGCAGGGTCACTGCCCACTGCGCCAACGGGCTAGTCAAATTTTACCAGCTTACTCCCCAAGGCAAGCGTGCCTAAAAAAGTTATAGATAATTGAAAAAAATATGGTATCAGATCTGAAGCCGAGTTCAAATTAACAAAAAAAAAATAAAAATAAACACCAGTTTGATATAACTATGAGAGAAATCAATACTGCAGCGTGACTGCAACTTGGCTTAGCACTCAGGCATTGTTCACGTTTTATGAAAATGTTATAGTTCGGTTTATAAAAACTAGCGACCCGCCCCGGCTTTGCATGGGTGTTTATTATACATATAAACCTTCCTCTTGAATCACTCTATCTTTTAAAAAAACCGCATTAAAAATTTAAAATCCGTTGCGTAGTTTTAAAGATCTAAGCATACATAGGGACATAGGGACAGAGAAAGCGACTTTGTTTTATACTATGTAGTGATATGTATTCTGGAACTTTCCATGCATTGGTCCTTCAAATTATAATATGACATAATATTTTATCCTAACATCACGTTATAATTGATATTATATCTCATAATCAGCTAAGGTGCCAAATTTTACTGGTTTTGCATTGATGTACAGCATTATCCAGCATAAGTTAACCTCTTGCCCGGCCGTTTTGACATCTATCAAAGAATTTTTCGGATTTTATCGCGGATTATTACGTTTTTTAATTTCCCGACGTTTCGGATACTTTACAGCAACCATGGTCACGGGAGGACTGTCGGGAAATGAAAAAACGTAATAAACCGCTATAAAATCCAAAAAAGTTTGTTCCATTTCAGTGAATAACATTCGCGTAAACATTAGAAAACAATATCAAATTTTTAATTTTACGTTCCAGACTTTTTTGTTTTAAACTATTAAGTAAAGGGAAAGGTTAAATCTTGTACATACAATATAATTATAGTATTAAAAAAATAATTAATTTTCAGTTTTGTTTACTAACAAATGAAGGACAATAAAATCGTTAATTTTGTTTATTAAAATGAAACAAGAATTTCCATGAAATGTTTTATTTCATCTAAGTATTCTACATCAAAATAATATTAGATAATTATATTTATTAAACATCAGTACAAAACTTAAAGATAGTAACAGAAGCTTGCTGATTACCTACTCATTTTGTTCTTTGAACTTCTCCAAAAATATCTCCATCTCATCTTTCATCTTCATCATTCTCATCTCATCTTCAATTTCATCCTTGACCTCAACCGTCTTCTCCTTAGGTTTAGGCTTGATCGGTTTCTTTTCAGACCGTTTTCCACCTGCATCCGGCTCTGGCTCATCCAGGTCTTCATCAGAACCTTTTCCCTCACCTTCCTGTATTACAGGAACTACTGTTTTCTTCATTACAGGCATGTTAGATTTTGGTTCATCGATCTTCACCAGATTCGCGGTTATAATCAGGGTTCCATCTGACGAGTACTGGGATAAAAGAGCTTCGGTTTTGTAACCTTCGGGTATTGGGCAACGGCGTTTGAACTGGCGCTGAACCCAGCCGTCTTCTTCCCGTTTCTCCTTGTGCTGACCTTCGACCACCACGTAACCATCAATCGTCTTTACCCTGATATCATCAGGGCCGTAGTCCTCGACGTCGAGGTAAACTTCAAAACGATCCTTACTTGGTTTCCGGCAGCCGTAGGGCTTAGGTACTTTGGGGAAGTACTCCATAGCCGAAGGATCTATGGCTTCGAACAACGTCGCCGTCTTCACCCTGACATCATCAGGGCCGTAGTCATCGACGTCGAGGTAAACTTCAAAACGATCCTTACTAATTTTCCGAACGCTTTGTAACTTGGGCACCTTGGGAAAGTACACCATAGCCGTAGGATCTAGGGCTTCAAACAACGTCTCTGGCGCGAAGGACACGTCATTACCCATGGTCACACTATTCCGGGGACCGAAGTCTATCAAGAAGGGTAAGTACGACATTTTCGTTGCAAATTTCGAGAGGTAGCACTCGATTTACCGCGAGATATGAAGGATCTGATTTATAGGGATGCAGTGCGCATGACATCCCGCGCTGAAAATATTCCCCCATTCTGATCTTACAAATGTCGAATATAAATTCGAAATAAATCAAACATTCTATATTTTCAAAACAATACATATAATTATAAATTTTCTTAAAAATACTGTAATAATTAATTTTATATCTTTCGTCAGATAATTCCCAAAAATAATAACTACATACAAAATACCTATACAGAGCATTCGATTCGTTATCAGTCTATTGATACACAGAAATGTAGATGTATATGTTATATTAAAGTTTTAGTGATATATATATAAGCTTTATGGTAAATAAGAATTTATAAATAGAATTGTCTACGCTATTGCCATCTCTTAACCACTTGTTGTAACTATTAGTGCCTTTTAACAACACAGCTTATTAAATTATTTTATTATTATAGACGTTTTATGCAAGTACTTATGCATTAGAATATTTTTAAACAATTATTAATATTTATTTTTAATACGTTGAGAATAGTCAAATGTTAGTTAGGTATATTTTTGACAATTGCTTAAAATAAATTTAAAATGATTTTTCTAGAATATGTTCGTCAGCGCCATCTATTGTCGGGTAGCTATAAATAAAATTCAGAAATTGTCAACAATTTTGATATGGTTTGCCTTATATTTCATCAAAAACATAGTTCGTTTTTAACTAATGCAGTAAAGTATTCAAAAAACAATTTTTAAGTATATTAAATTTCGATGCTGGTTCATAGTATCAAAACGTGTTGATATGCAATTGAAATTGAATTGGCATTGAAAATAAAATTAAGATAAGGATTGCATTCATTAATAAATGAATATGTTTTTACTTTACTACCTTGTAATCATTCTTATTGTAAATTATGAGCTGACGAATAATGTGTACTTTTGTAAATTTCGTTCCTATACTTAAAAAAAGTAAAAATATAATTATATATTTTAATACAATATTAAGAAATCAAAAAATCATTTAAATACGTCCATATTTCTGAGTTTTGAGATTTTAATTTTATTGTGAAATTAAAACTTTTACGAATACGTCATTTTGTTCGTCTACTACTGTACAAAACTTATATAAACCATCTGTATTGTGAGAATAGTATAAATTAGAGATCAACAAATTACATAGATAATTATTTGTTATTATTAAAGATTGTAAGATAAATGAAATTGATTTGCCTTATTTCATTATTTTTACCCAATAGCGTGTTTCATATTTTTTTATTTGGTTACTATTTATCATAAATTAAATAGAGCCAAAGGTTTGGCAGCTCTGATACGACGTCACACCTGCTTATAATTCTAGATGTTTCTGTACTTTTCTCCTCGTTACCAGATGGCGTTGTCTGGTATATAAACTTAATCGGCATCAATGGGCGTCAGTGATCAGTCATTCAATACATATTGAAGCCCAGCGATAACACGTCTGAGTAAAGTACGCGAAAAAGTGATCTAAAAATCATAATCCAAGTGCTTTTGAGGTGCATTGTGAATTAAAAACTAACAAAAAATGGCATTTCATCCATTCTTTGTTGACCCACGTCCAAGACGCTTGATGGAGCAAAACTTCGGTTTGGGTATAACTCCTGATGATTACTTGACTATCATTGCCGTACCTCAAATGAACAGAAATTACTGCAGACCGTGGAGAAACCTACAAGCCGCCGAACAAGACGCCGGATCCACCATTAGAGCAGAAAAGGACAAATTCCAAGTTAATTTAGACGTCCAACACTTTGCCCCAGAGGAAATTTCAGTGAAGACAGTTGATGGCTTCTTAGTGATTGAAGCGAAGCATGAGGAAAAACAAGATGAACATGGGTTTATTTCTAGAAGCTTCACGCGGCGTTACCGACTGCCAGAAGGTATTCAAGAGGATTCTGTGACTTCGAAGCTCTCTTCAGATGGCGTTCTCAGTATTACCGCACCCTTGAAGGCTCCACCGAAGGCTGAAAATGAACGCATAGTGCCCATCATTCAGACTGGTCCAGTGAAGAAGAAAAGCGAGGACGAACAAGAGGGAAATTGAATTAGTTGTATGAGTAATTTATACCTATTGAGTAAACTTATTATTCTAATGAGTAAACATTCCTATTTTGTGTTACTTTGATCTGAATTGAAGTGTGTTTCTGTTTGTGAAAATACATGACAATCTAGTCACCAAATTTCTTTGTTTTATTTGATAATCCCAAATCATAATTTAATATTATAGATATTATCAGAATCTTTGATCAAAACATGTAAAGCAGTTCACAATTCTACAAAAACCGCGTATTGTCAAATAAAATTGTAGGTTATTTAGAATAATTCAACATAATTATAACAGCAAAAACACAACTAAACGTTGATATTTAAAATTTCATATTATAAGGTCAATGTACAAAGCAAAGACCGGCATACTGTATGCCGCTGCTGCCGCATACATCAATAATTCAATAATAATCCGATCAGATTTAGGCAGCCATGGTACATTTTTGACGTGAAAAATTTGTATGGGGCTATAGAATTTTTATGGTGTTACTCTGGAGATGAGTATATTATCTTTCGTTTGAAATCAAGATATCGTCACAGTGTGACTCCTAATTAATTAAAATGGTACCTGAAAATCACTGATATTTGTGAAAAAATGTGATAGCGTCCTTAACTCATTACAATAGTTATCTTTTATTGTATGAAATATTTGATTTTTTGTTTCATTGTTTGCATTAAATAAGCTCGGAAACTACTGAACCGATTTGAATAATTCTTTCACTGTTGGGAAGCTACACTATCTGCGGGTGACATAGGCTATATTATATTTTCAAAAAAATAAGGGAGAAAATTAATTTGAAATTTTTTGTTAAATAGGTACCCGTGCGAAGCCAGGGTGGGATGGTAGTTTTTATATAAAAAGCTTCAAGATTCTAATAAAAAGTTTGCTTTATTGTGCCTCACTTACCACTGCAGTAGCTTAAATCGGTTTAATAAATAATCTATACTAATATAATAAAGCTGAAGAGTTTGTTTGTTTGTTTGTTTGTTTGTTTGTTTGAACGCGCTAATCTCAGGATCTACTGGTCCGATTTTAAAAATTCTTTCAGTGTTAGATAGCCCATTTATCGAGGAAGGCTATAGGCTATATATCATCACGCTAAGACCAATAGGAGCGGAGTCCACGCCGACGAAGTCGCGCGCAGAAGCTAGTATTTAATAATATAACAGTTTTGCAATTGTAATTCCAAAATAAATTATATTCCTTGTAAATATACAAGTTTCAATCTCTTTTAACAAACAAAAAAAAACTTTCAATTTGTAATCTTATGTCATTCTTAGGATTTTTAAATAGCAAGCATAGCGTCATTGAAAGCTAATAATTGTGTTTGCTCGCAAACGAAAAAAAACCGACTTCAATTACATCGACAAGTAATACAACGTAATAAGACGAAAAAATAGTCAAGTAAATACGCGCTATTAAAGATTACTCAAAAAGTTGTGATCAGTTTTCGATCTAATTTACAAAAGTACAAGACAAGACGTATTAGCTTTCGATTAAAGTAAGAATCATCGAAATCGGTACACCGAGTAAAAAGTTATGCGGTATAATGTGGGTATAATAATTATAACGTAGGTCGACGAAAAAGTAGTCACGTAAATACGCATTATTGGATATAACTCTAAAAGTACTTGTCAGATCTCAATTAAATTAAAATGGGACCACATGACACGCAACACCTTTCAATTAAAACAAAATTGATCGAAATCGGTCCACCCAGTCAAAAGTTCTGAGCTAACATACATAAAAAAAAACATACGTGTCGAATTGAGAACCTCCTCCTTTTTTGGAAGTCGGTTAAAAACCAGTCTAACCCCTGGATTAAATTTTAAATGGTTTAAATATTGCATTCATGTATCATTTATCATTACGTCTAAGTACGTAAATGTAAAAGCCGAGACAGTACCTACATAGTGCTTTACCTTTCGACTTGTTTTAAAAAAAATATTATTTTGACTGAAAATTCATTATAGCGGGAATAAAGTATAGCCTATGACACTCAAGGTTAATGTAACTTTTTACTGGTGAAAGAATTTTTAAAATTAGTTTAGTAGTTTCAGAGATTAGCCGCTACAAACCTAGTAAGAAACTAGCATTAGATTATAAACATTGTGCAACTTATTTTCATTTGTCTTTAGAATAGGATCCTCTGTCAGATTTTTGTTGATATTTTACAATATTTGCTATTACTTATCAGTACCTCAGAGGTAAACTGTGTCAAGTCCATTTTTTATGAATTTTGCTTTTTCAATGATTTATATCCAATTTGTTCAAACGGATTTAGTGGTAGGTAAATTGCGTCAAGTCCTAACTTCCATAGATAAAAAAATACTCAGAAATAAATTATGTTAAGTGACAAACTAACACAGGGTAAACTAATTTATGTCCCACATAACACTTTGGAATTGTTAAATTTTTACTCTATGGTACAATTATAAGTTAAGTCCCACATAACACATTTTACCTCCAAGTATTTTATGTCACTTGAATTTTTAATGCATTAGTCCTAGTTAAATAAAAACAACAACAAGGTTAAATACCTTAAAAAATTACGTCCTTTTATAATAAAATAAATTTTTAACATACTGGGTCGTATAGTTTCATGGGACGTGAAGATAATAGAATGAGCCTCTAAAATGATCGAAATACTGTTGGTTGCACTGTTGCCACCTTAGCATATTTTATGCTAGATTTGGCATATTTTTATGTTACTTAGCATAATTTGGTGTTTAGCATATAGCATATTTTCTTAGCATAATATAAATTAATCAGTATTTACAAATTATGAAAATTTACTTCTCTTTATTCAGTCCGTATACGTCAAAAATATATCTATACTAATAAATAAAATTAGATTGTCTGTGTTTATTAAAATAACCACTTTTTACTAAATTCATATGGATCTATACACGGAACATTTACCAAAATAACATTTTTTACAATTTTTGTCTGTCTGTCTGTCTGTTTGTTCCGACTAATCTCTGAAACGGGTGGACCGATTTTGACGGGACTTTCACTGGCAGGTAGCTGATATAATAAGGAGTAGCTTAGGCAACTTTTAATTTCGATTTTTTTTTATAACTGCGAACTGAACAATAACTTTTTTGCTAAATTCCACGCAGACGAAGTCGCGGGCACAGCAGCTAGTTTGAAATATATTCAAAGTATTAATTGTTGCATTGTGTTGATTAGATGCATTTTAGTTAGATGGGGTTGGAAACACTGCAATATATATTGGTATGGACGTAATGTTAGTATATTACGTCCATGTACATTGGAGCCAACTTTACGACAATATTGTAAACTTTACAACTAACGCTTTTTACACACATTTGCTATATGGCAGAAACACTATACAACATGACGTATAATGATCCTGTTAATCAATTATAATTATTGTATTTGAAAGCTATTTTGAACAAGCTGTTTGGTAGTAACAATGTTGATCCAACAAAACTTTACAAAAATTTGTGTGTCTTGGTTCAATCTACAAGTCGACGTATATATTTTGAATCCAACAGCGAGAGTCGATATTTTTAGATAAAATATATAAAGTTATTTGGATCCAAAACCGTACATTGAATATGCCTTAGAAACAAAATTACAGGAATACCACGCTCAACCTGTAGTGGAAAATAATTTACGTAAACTTTGCCTGGATTTCGCTCTAAAACTTATGACAGAACTGCGATCTAGATTACCAATTAATTTTAAAGTACTTGAGAAAATAAATTTATTAAAGTGAAACTTCTTTTGGTGCATGAGGTGTAAAATTTGAGCGACCGCTAACGCGGCAACGCGTCACGCGGTCAGTACTTGGATGGGTGACAGCCTGGTTTATAGCACATTGAATACACTGGTTCTCGTCCGATCACCGAAGTTAAGCAACGTGGGGCGCGATCATTACTTGGATGGGTGAATGCCTGGAACACCGCGTGACGTTGGTATTCTGTTTTTTTCAAATATCTAGTTTTTTTTTTTTAATATTTTAAATTCGTTTTATTTTATTTTATTAGTTTGCCAAAGAAATTTCACTTCTGACATGTGTAGGTACTTTGTACGCACGCAATTTTTTCCGTAGAAAAGACTAAATGTAGTCAAACCTTCTATAATTGGTATTGCCCAAGAATTCAAAGTGGATGCAGCCACAACACAACAGATAGGCTTATGTCTTAATGGAGGAACATAGTACACATTAAAAGGGAATTAACTTCTTCCACCGTAGAATTCTGGAATGAAGTTATTTATTACAAAGATAGAGCTAGCAATAATCCCTTTGCAGATTTATCTCAATTGGCATTATATTTATTATCTTTACCACATTCTAACGCAGTAATTGAACGCGTTTTAAATAATAAAAACTTTAATAAATAAATAAATAAATAAATTTATATACATCAGATTTGGCCTAAAGAGAGCGGGGAAATGCTGGTACTCTTATGGTACGTTTATACGCTTGCCAAGCGTCGGCAATCATCCACAATCCCCAAGCGTTCACAATTGTTTGGAACAGGGTTGCCAACCATACTGTTTTAAACAGTATAATACTGTTTTTCACTAAATTATACTTTTTACTGTTGAACAAAAATAAAGTATACAAAATACTGTTTTCAGTATCAAAATGCTAACACATTATAGATAATCTAAATTTGTATATAGACTCAATATTGGTATGGGTGATTTATATTCAGAATTAACAAATTTTAAACTAATTTATGAAAAAATATCAGAAGACAAAGATTTTCTTGAAATGAGTACTGACCAAAAGTGGAGCCATTTATTAGTAAACACTTCAGAAGAATTTAAAAACATAACTAAAATTGTCTCATATCTACTTTCTGTTCCCGCCACCCCAGCGTTTACTGAAAGAGTTTTTTCAGTAATTAATGCTAAGTGGCAGGAGGATAGAAATAAAGCATCTATTAATTTAATAAAAAATGAGCTCCTCATTTATTTTAATTTCAGTTATGATTGTGATGAGGCATATGAAGTTTTTAAAAAAGATTTTAAATTAATATGTTGTACGAAAAGTTCAAAAAAATATGTATTTAAAACAATAAATATATGTAAAATACTGTTCATTTTTCTAAAATACTGTTTAATATTCTTTATAGACCTGAATATATACTTTATTTCTTGTAAAAAAAGTTGGCAACCCTAGTTTGGAAGTAGTTTACACGCTTGCGAATGCGTCAGTGTACTACGGATATCCAAGCATGGCGGACGTATAATTATAGTTAATAATAGTTTCATTCACATGAGCTTACAATAGAATGTCAATGTTCTTTTAATTACAGGTTATCACAACATATGTCGAGTAATACAAAGAATTAGTTTATAGTAAATTTATCAATAAGAAATCATTAATAAAAATTCAAAATGATAATATCGTTATGTTATGACATTAAACTCTCTTCATTCGACCAGCCACTCATTTTGTATAAAAAAACTAGCGACCCGCCCCGGCTTCGCACGGGTGCAATGATGATACTAAACTTTTATACTATGTATAAAGATAAAGATGTACTGGTGGTCGAGCGATGCGTCATGCGGGGCAGAGGGGATGGACTCGCCGCGCAGTAGGCATAGCATAGTAGGCGCTTTAGGATCTTTAAATGTTTCGCTGCTAATTGCTTCTAACGACGATATCTCAAAAACTATTCATCTGATTGATATAGTGTGGAGGGAAATTTTAATCTGCATTAAATGTCTAAGCTAACTAACATATTTATATGGATAAGGATTAATACTGAACTAAAGAAAATAGCTATGAAAATAACGTAATGTTTTTAATTAAAAATTTGAACATAAACGTGGTTATTGTAAGTCAACCGTAAGAGATAGAGATATGCTCTCGCGGACTTTTTTGTAGGATTTTTATAGATTTTGAATTCGCTAGTACATTACTAAACTGTATCTTTGCTAGTTTACGCGGCGTTTGCGTGGAAAGCTCCCAGTTGGCGCGATTTTTTACGACTTCTTCAACATTTATCGCCGTAATTCTGCTAATTTACATAAAAGTATACTAAATTATATACACAAACCTTTCTCAAGAATCACTCTAGCTATTAAAAAAAACCGCATCAAAATCCGTTGCGTAGTTTTAAAGATCTAAGCATACATAGGGACATAGGGACATAGGGACAGAGAAAGCGACTTTGTTTTATACTATGTAGTGATTAGACGTGCGTTCGTCACGAAATCACAGCGGCTACTAAACGCGCGCCAGCGTGTAAACACCTCGCAAGCGCTTGCCGCAATCGCCCTTTGATCTGTGTCAAAAAACCGACACTAGTCCCGATCGGATACAATCGTCTGCAAGCGTCCGCAAGTTCACGCAATCGCCTCTTTACACGCTTGCGATTGTGGACGCTTGCCGACGCTTGGCAAGCGTGTAAACGTACCAAAGGTTTGCAAGCGTCCGCAATTTCACGCAATCGGCCTCTTTACACGCTTGCGATTGTGGACGCTTGCCGACGCTTGGCAAGCGTGTAAACGTACCATTACACAGTTCCAAACCAAGGAGAGTAATAGTTTTGACAATGAGACCTCTACAAGTACATCGGCTGCCGATGAAGACCAAGATATTATCATTTTATTTGAAAACATAGTAGATTAGAATGTAAAATATATATTTGATGAATAAATATTCAAAATGATTTAATTTTGAGATTTGAAAAATGTTGGCATATTATTTTGGCATTATTTTAAAGCATTCAGCTAAATTTTGGCATAATTTTAACACCAGTTTAGCATATTTTCAAGTCTACTTGTTGTGGTAAATAATAATATACATGCATAAGTTATGTGTCTGTCTGTTTCCTTTACATGCTTAGATGCTAAATTCATATTATAAATTATAAAACAAAGTCGCTTCCCGCTGTCTGTCTGTTCCTATGTATGCTTAGATCTTCAAAACTACGCAACGGATTTTGATGCGGTTTTCTTTAGTAAATAGAGTAATTCCAGCGGAAGGTTTAAGCATACAGCATAACACATGCATAATATAGTAGAGAAACACTGATAGTTTTTGCAACCGTGCGAAGCCGGTGCGGGTCGCTAGTTTTCATATAAAATTCTAGTACCTGGGTGACCGAGCCCAGCTCGGTATTTTAATTTTATTTTTTGTTTTTTTTTCGGTATTTTTATATTTTAATTTTATTTAAATAATAAATCACGAGTGAAATTAAAAAAAAAAAGAAAAAAAATAATCTGGAGACTGAGATTGGAACCCGGGTCAAAACGATTTGAAATCCGTCGCTTTCCTAATTACACTATTACAGCTATATTAATAAATGGTGAAATTAAGCTTCGTATTCTAATGATATTTTTTCATTGCCTAAAAACAGGGATAAAACGACATTTTTTTTTAATTAATCCTATCTAGATCAATTTTTCGCCCCCGAAATTCCCTAAATACTAAATTTCACGAAAATCGTTGGAGCCGATTCCGAGATTCAGAAAATATATATATATACAAGAATTGCTCGCTTAATAGTATAAGATAGTTGTATGGAAATAGTTTGCAGTACAAATATATAATTTTTAATTTCGTCATGAAATTTAATAATGCAGACGATTAATTTAATAATGAGACGGCTGAAAGTATAATTCTTAATAAATAATGGACTTGACACAGTAATTTTATTAATATAGGTAAATAATATATTTTCGGAGAACAATGCGTTAAGTCCTCCTGTGAACGTTAGGTACATGCTAAAAAAATTTTAACACTATGATATTAAAAAGTACTCCTTTAAGCATAAAAACCATGATAATAATCAATGTTTCCTAAAAACATTTAAAAATAAAATGTAAAATTCATATATTCATAATCTGCTTCTCCTGTAAAGTTCGCCAATTGTGACTTGACACACATTACCTCTGACTCCTCTGAGGTACTGTTATAATTTTTTAGAATAACATGAAAATAATTTTTCACGTTCAATACTGTTAAACCCAAAGGTTAAACACACGTTAAACCTATAAAAGGTAAAAAAGAGTATTTTTGTGTAATAGGTACCTATAACACTAAATTTTACAGAATCCAAATAGCGCCATCTGTTGCTTACATCCTAAACTTTATATACGCTATGCCGATTACTATACCTACCTATCTACTCCGAGTCCCTATCAACATTTATGTATTTTAGTTATAAGTAATCGTTACTAGGTGGCGCTGTTATGAAAATTGAATAATTTTTATTTGAAGTCATGGAGAATACTTGAAGTCGGTCTCTGTGGTCATTGCATTATTGCATAATGCATGGGCGTACCCACAAGGGGCAAGGTGGGGGCTGGGGCATTTGTTCCACCCTGACTCAAAGCTAATATTTGATATTTTTGATTTTAATAATGAAATTCTTGGTATCTTTAGTAAAAAACGCCACAAGCTATTACTGAAGTAGTGTAGCTAGTAAGAATAAGTGAAAAGTTGCAGTAAATAAAAAGAATTTAATTTTACATTTAGGTATTTGTTTTTGCTTCACCTTCAAAAATTCAGGGTACCTACACCCCTGGTCAGGGCCGGACCGTGAGGTCAGGGGGCCCTGGGCTGATACTAATTAGGGGCCCACCATATTAAACCAGGATTGAGATGAATGTGTTATGGCAGCCGAACATTTTAACTTTTTAACTGTCAGTTCGAAGTAATATAAGAATAAAGAATAAAAAAATTTATGAAATTATTGATTCTTTAGCATTGTTGTCTACTTTTGACTTTGAATTGACTTACCCTTGAATCCACGGGGCCTTGGGCTGAAGCCCAAAAAACCATATGGTAGACCCGGCCCTGCCCCTGGTGGTCGTGGTTGGTTATACAACCACGACCATAATACACACAAATGTCGATGATATATCTTATTTTAAGTTATTTTATCTTACCTTATTTTTACAAATAAATAAAATTGGAGTGTCTGTTTGTAATATTAAAGTAACCGCTTTTAACTAAATGCACAATAACATTTTTAGTTTTTACAATTTTTGTCTGTCTGTCAATTTGTTCTTTCACTGGCAGATAGCTGATATAGTAAGGAGTAACTTAGGCTACTTTTATTTTAGAATTTATTTTATTTTATAACTGCGAACTGAACAATAAGTTTTTTGGTAAATTCCACGCGGACGAAGTCGCGGGCACAGCTAGTAAGTATATTAATATTTTAGAAGTTCATTGTTTGAATGCTTACGTTACAAATTTTGATGCTAAAAATAACCACCATGCTGAGTTGTAGGTATTTAGAGTGGTTACACTTACCTACATAGAAGATAACTAGTGGCTAAGATACTATTATTCAGACGCTCGTTATTTGTGGCTGACTTATTAATTTAGAAGACAATTTAGTTTTTTAGAGGCAATGCTATTAAAAAGAAGTCGGTAAACAAGCGTACGGCTCACCTGATGATAAGCGGTTACCATAGCTGATAGACACCTGCAACACAAGCAGCATTGCAAGTCCGTTGCCGAACCTGCCCCCAATCCCCCTCCCCCAGGGGGTGGGCTCTGGTCACCTTACTCACCACAGGAACACAACACTGCTTGAAAGCAGTATTAGTTAGCTGTGATCTTATGTGCCCCAGTCGCGCTGCTCTAGATCTTGAGGCGGAAATTTCCTGCTGTGCCCTACCTCAGTTAATATTATAATATAATTATACCTATAAATCTCATTTAGGTTTTATTTTAAGCGCTTATATCACAAAACATGGCAAAGTTCACGAATGATAATAAATTATTTACTTCAAGGAAAAACCCTCATAGCAGTAAAAATTATATTTCGTGTTTAAATAACAAACAAGTTAGGGAAACGCTTAATGAAGCAAAATATAAACTAAATTTAACCGACTTAAAAAAAAGAAGTTTCTCAATTCCGTTGAAGTTTTTTTTTCGGCAAATATTTAATTTTAAAGGTAATCTATCTTACGAAAAATTTTAGAGTTTTACCTTTTTTTGTTAAAATTGTGATAAACGATACTTGTACAGTTAAATCACTTTACACGTATGACTTGTCTTTGTATATATAAATGATCCTAGATTCCTAGCGCAATGTGTTACAAACAAAAGAACAAAACAATAACAATATTTTGAATTTATTATTTCTGTAGTTTACAAAAGCTTTAGGATCAAAGGGATATAACTCTAGTTATATCAGTACCAATTCACGAAAAATGTATTGTAAAATAATTTCGAAAATCGCATTTAAATCACAAAGCAAATTAAATAGCGTTGAATACTTATCATTGATAACTGACAAAGGGGTACAACTAGACAAATATCGATATTGACGAATTTTTTTACAGAGTTATATCACTTTGTACAAAAATTATTTCCGTAACTACAGCGGATAGAAGTACGTGATTTAGACCCAAAAAACGTATTTTTTTTCTAATAATACAAATGATAACATTATAAAAAATGTATAACGCGACTTATATCACTTATCACAGGAAGCGTGGATGTATAATTTTGTTTTATTGCTGACTAGCTGTCTGTGCCCGCGACTTCGCCCGCGTGGAATTTAACAAAAAAGTTATTTAATATTTCTAAAATAAAAGTAGCCTAAGTTACGCCTTATTACATCAGCTATTACGCAGTGAAAGTCCCGTCAAAATCGGTCGAGCCGTTTTAGAGATTAGCCGGAACAAACAGACAGACAGAAAAAAATTGTAAAAATGTTATTTTGGTATGTGTACCGTGTATACATCCATATGCATTTAGTAAAAAGCGGTTATTTTAATATTAAAAACAGACACTCCAATTTTATTTATTTGTATGTATAGATAACGTTGGGTATTTCCAATGTTATACGGTTATTGTTTATAGTTCTGATACTATTATCGCTTTACTTTAAACTGTACTTTACTAAGTTCTGAGTCACCGGTTTTGGATAAATCTTATTCTTCACATAAGTTACGGATAGATTTAACTGAAGGAGGTGTAATAAGCAATTAGGGACTTTTCCACCTCTATTAATAAACTAACAATTATTAGATTCACAGGAAATTTAAAAAAATACGAAATATATAAAGAGGAATTGGCTAAAATAAAAAATACACCATGATCTTTTATCTGATGGATACATCAGTATATCCCCCTTAGACAAGTGGCATAAAGGTTAAACAAATAGAAATAGAATTCTTAATGTATGGGAATGACACTAGCTTTCGACATATCGAATAAGCTAGTGTCATTCCCATACATTGAGAATTCCATTCTATTCTATTCGTTTAGCTTTATGCCACTTGTCTACAGGGGCAGATCATACGTTAGATAGCACATAGGCAATCAGTGAAACAGGTGCACCGGTGAAACGTAGAGTTAATATTGTGCTCTCTATACCTCTTAGTAGCGACAAGAATTGGTGTTTTTATATAATGGGAAAAGGGTAAAGTCAGGAACTCGCTAGCAATGCACCTGGTGTTAGCATCGGGTACGGTATAAGCTAACCAGCAAATACTTTTTACAGAAACTATTTTAGCCCAAAAGAGCGTTAAAAGTTGGTTAAAAGGCAAGAAATACGAGTAAGTGATTAATAATGTTTTTTAAACAAATGACATTAGATATATTATTTTTGTAAATTTGTTTCTGTAGGCGAGTGAAAATGTTTTTTCGTATTATTCGCGTTCTACGAAATTCTCGATCACTGTTTACGTGAAATTGCTTGTAAACTCCAGAATGTACCGATAGCACGATAAACTATGACCTATAGTCGGACTTATAAATACAAATAGTGACTTCAGGAGCACCAGTCAACGTTTGAATATACTGTGATAATGATCGCGATCACGTTGTTAGCTATTGTGGCGTGCGCAAGCGCTGCGCCCCGCTACCATCACAATTGCCACCATAACCACCATAATAATTTCCACAATCATGATGACTTCAGCCTGGATAACTTCATGACTGGATCGGTGTTTGACACGAGCTCATTCTGGGAGCAAATGAGGAAAGAGATGATGGGACTGAACGCGATGATTGAAGACTTGCGACAACGCTTCCCCACCGGC
The DNA here is from genome assembly GCA_905220545.2 of Melitaea athalia. NCBI lineage: Eukaryota > Metazoa > Arthropoda > Insecta > Lepidoptera > Nymphalidae > Melitaea > Melitaea athalia. The sequence goes on along the minus strand of HG992178.1, from coordinate 2,447,171 downwards.
CTTATGGACGAAAAAATCGAAGGGAATGAGTACAAAATAACCATTTCTCTCACTGGTTTCGCAGCCAAAGAAATCGCTGTCAAGGCGAAGAAGGGACTTTTGATTATAGAAGCTGTTCACAAAGTTGATGGCGAGCCGGAGAGGAGCTACCTGAACGTGAAGACTCTGCCAGATGTTGTCGATGTCAACGGCAGCTGGACATACGAAAATGGCTTACTTAAGATCGTTTTCCCCCTGGAACGTAAGAGTGAAGTTGAACCGGCAGTAACAGAGGTTCCAGTGACACAGGTTCCGGTCACTCAGGAACCGGATGATGGTCGTGCAGAAGACTTTGACGTGAGGTCACCTGGTACCCAGGATGCTGATGTCGGAGTTGCGAAAGGAGTTACAGCTGAAGATAAAAGCGTATCAACGAATGAATTACCGCAAGTACAGACTGTTGAAGCTACCACTTACGCTGTTGACTTGAAAGGCGAGGTAGAACTCGTGCCCATTAATTATTAACATTCTTCGTAACTTGTTACTTTTTTTTTCAATTTATTTGTATGTACGATGCGTTTTGTGGTAATAAAAAAATGAAAAAAAATGTACATAATTATGACTGTCTTTTTTATGTAAATTAAATTATCATTGTGTCATTGGTAAATATTTTTTGTCAGATTTTGAGAAGTTGGTAATTTTATACATATATATTTCCCACTGGTTTCCGAATGTTTTTACATTTTATTGTTTACTAGCTGTGCCCGCGACTTCGTCCGCGTGGAATTTAAAAATAATTATTGTTCAATTCGCAGAGTTACAAAATAAATAAATTTTAAGCCTATGTTACTCCTTATTACATCAGCTATCTGCCAGTAAAAGTCCCGTCAAAATCGGTCCAGCCATTTCAGAGATTAGCCGGAACAAACAGACAGACAGACAAACAAAAACTGTAAAAAATGTTATTTTGGTATATGTTCCGTGTATACTGTATACATCCATAATTATGCATTTGGTAAAAAACGGTTATTTTAATGTTACAAACAGACACTCCAATTTTATTTATTTGTATAGATAGAAAAAAGTTATTTCCAATTGTATTGTAAAGTAAATAATAAGTAACTTAGTTTATATTCCACTTTTACTTTATTCTTTGAAAGAAATATCTATACCTATACATACAAAAATGAATCACTGAATGTGTTGCTAAGTGCAAATCTCGAGAGCAGCTGAATCGATTTCGCTAATTCTTTTTTATAATATTTCTTGAAGTACGAGGATGGTTCTGAGATGGTACGGAGAGAAAAATTTAAAAATTGCCTGAAAAAGTCTAAAAAGAACACTTTTCTATATTCCCATACAAAAGATTCCAAATAATACTTCAAAGTCAATTTGAACTATAATACCATACCATGAAGTTTAAGTGTTAGTGGAGGGGCTCCGTGAACGAAGTTCGCTAGGTCAGCTAGTTAAATATATAACTTTATTTCGTATATTAGAACAGACTGAAGTTTCCTAATAGAAAGTTCCATTCTTTAATACTTTTTGGTCAATCATTTTTGAAGCGAAACTTGTTTAGGCGCATGAGGGGTAAAATTTGAGCGACCGGTAACGCGGCAGCGTCATGACGATCAGTACTTGGATGGGTGACCGTCTGGGAAAACCGTGACGTTGGCTTATTGTTTTTTTTTCAACTAGTTTTTTTTTGTATTTTAAATTAGTTTTTTTGAATTATTTTTTTTTAAATTAGTTTGCCAAAGAAGTTTCACTTCTGACATGTGTACTTCGTACGCATGCATTTTTTTTTTGTTAATCTATATCATATAAAAGAGAAAGGTCCACTGACTCATCACAAAATGTCAGAAACTATAACACCTACGAACTTGAAATTTGGCAGGTAGGTTCCTTATATATATGTATATATATATATAGTAGACATCCGCTAAGAACGGGTTTTACGAAACTCCACCTCTTATGGTACGTTTACACGCTTGCCAAGCGTCGGCAAGCGTCCACAATCGCAAGCGTGTAAAGAGGCCGATTGCGTGAAATTGCGGACGCTTGCAAACCTTTGGTACGTTTACACGCTTGCCAAGCATCGGCAAGCGTCCACAATCGCAAGCGTGTAAAGAGGCGATTGCGTGAACTTGCGGACGCTTGCAGACGATTGTATCCGATCGGGACTAGTGTCGGTTTTTTGACACAGATCAAAGGGCGATTGCGGCAAGCGCTTGCGAGGTGTTTACACGCTGGCGCGCGTTTAGTAGCTGCTGTGATTTCGTGACGAACGCACGTCTAATTTTTTTATACAAAATGAGTGGCTGGTCGAATGAAGAGAGTTTAATGTCATAACATAACGATATTATCATTTTGAATTTTTATTAATGATTTCTTATTGATATATCTATACTAATATTATAAAGAGGTAAAGTTTATAACTTTGTTTGTATATACGGGGTAATCTTCGCAAATACTGATCCGATCATGAAAATTCTTTCGCTAACAGAAAGCTACACTATTCAGGAGTGACAAGATAAAAGGAAAAAGATAAAAATTATCAAAATTTTCGACCCAGCAGGATTTGAACCTGCGCCCTCTGACGTGCCGTGTCAACAATTCAATCTAATCAAGCATTATTATTTGCCTTAGAAATTAATTGGTGATTTTAAAACATTTATATTTATCTGATTTGCTGAAAATAGTGAGAGTGTATTGGAACATATCAAATTTCACCGTACCCTTCTTATGTGAAATGGATTATAACGCCCAACGAAGTGGGCACGGGTCGGCTAGTTTACTCATAAACTAATTCTTTGTATTACTCGACATATGTTGTGATAACCTGTAATTAAAAGAACATTGACATTCTATTGTAAGCTCATGTGAAAGAAACTATTATTAATTAAACTATTATTATTAACTATATACGTCCGCCATGCTTGGATATCCGTAGCACACTGACGCATTCGCAAGCGTGTAAACGACTTCCAAACTAGGGTTGCCAACTTTTTTTACAAGAAATAAAGTATATATTCAGGTCTATAAAGAATATTAAACAGTATTTTAGAAAAATGAACAGTATTTTACATATATTTATTGTTTTAAATACATATTTTTTTGAACTTTTCGTACAACTTATTAATTTAAAATCTTTTTTAAAAACTTCATATGCCTCATCACAATCATAACTGAAATTAAAATAAATGAGGAGCCCATTTTTTATTAAATTAATAGATGCTTTATTTCTATCCTCCCGCCACTTAGCATTCATTACTGAAAAAACTCTTTCAGTAAACGCTGGGGTGGCGGGAACAGAAAGTAGATATGAGACAATTTTAGTTATGTTTTTAAATTCTTCTGAAGTGTTTACTAATAAATGGCTCCACTTTTGGTCAGTACTCATTTCAAGAAAATCTTTGTCTTCTGATATTATTTCATAAATTAGTTTGAAATTTGTTAATTCTGAATATAAATCACCCATACCAATATTGAGTCTATACAAATTTAGATTATCTATAATGTGTTAACATTTTGATACTAAAAACAGTATTTTGTATACTTTATTTTTGTTCAACAGTAAAAAGTATAATTTAGTGAAAAACAGTATTATACTGTTTAAAACAGTATGGTTGGCAACCCTGTTCCAAACAATTGTGAACGCTTGGGGATTGTGGATGATTGCCGACGCTTGGCAAGCGTATAAACGTACCATTAGGGGAACAAAACTTAGGGGAAAACGGGGATTAGAGGTTTGTATAAAAGTCCTATGTTTTTGAAGAGAGACTTGAAATTCAAAATGTATGCTCTATAGGTGTTGACGTCTACTAATAATGTATCTTTAGAAATCAACCCCCTTTTGGGGTTAAAACAGGGGATGGTAGTTTGTATGAAAGTCCAATGAAAAATAATATCCATCGATTTTATTGATTCTAAAAATTCGTCTAGATACTGTTTGTTTTTATCTTTCTTTTGTTTTTACCTTTCATTAGGTACTTAGCTTTTTCGAATATAATTAAAAATTATTTGGAAATAACTATCTCTAGACTGGGAGAAAACGGAACAGGCTAATTCGTGTAAAGCACGCGGTCAAAATATCATGTTGTGAAATTTCAAAATGACAAAAACTATATATACAATATACATACAGAAATAATTTAATTTATAATTCAATATCGTGACCTACGACTCAATTATTATAAATCACAATGCGATACTCAGTCTCTTCTTTACTCATTACTTGAGTAGTCGCGTTTATCATGTATCGTCTTCTGACTTTGTTAATAATATTGACGATAGTGGATCAGAACATAGGATACCATCGCAAACACCGCAACTTCCGTTTCCACCCCCATCCTCGTCGACATCATTACCACGAACCATATGAAGCTGGCGAAGAAAATATTTACGATTTTCTTCATGGATTAGAAAAAGGTCTACCGAACTTTGATTTCCAAATGAACTGTAATGATCCTACAACAGCTATACCGACAATCGTATACGGTGTTGAAAATTGTGTTTTTAAATACGCAGTACCAATGACAGCAGATTTTAATATAGACGTGAGTATACGAGGTGGAACTTTAAGATTATCGGTAATAGTTGTCACCGATGGTGGCATATTTAGTTTAAATGATTCGAGAATTCTACCGGATATCTTGGACTTCGATAGAGCAGTATGGTCATTAAAGCGTGGTCTGTTAAGCGTTACGTTACCATACAAAGTGCCTCTTGGAACGGAGTTTAACCCGATATGTAATACGGTTGATAATGAAATTGTAGTACCATACGTAGAAACACCAGAAGAACCATTATTTCAGTACAGATAACTACGTGATAATTAAAGAATTATTATTTTCAACTTATAATATAAATAAAAATGGATCGCTAAACATTATGTACGTTTCTAATACTTTCAAGAAGTTCAAAATAAAGCGGTCACTTCCTTCCTTCCTTCGACATCCTCGCCTACTAAATATGCCTTAAGTTCATCCATTACGTGCTCTATTTCATCTCATATTAGCGTAGTAACGCATTGTTGTAAAAATATAAGAACATGATAAAAATAAAAATATAAATTCATTGAATATTGTCAAATAAAGTTTGCATGTTTATCCGTAACGCAATAAAACTTTTTATTTATCAATGTATTGTTATTGTTTTATTTTTATATTAACATGAAAACCTTATATTATATCTACTAATTCAAACAATGTTAGATATTCTCGTAAGAACAAAGAAATCATTTTGGCCGTGTATGTTACAGTATATCCGTATTATCCGCCAACCCGCATTGAAGCAGCGTGGTGGATTAAGCTTCGATCCTTCTCCTACTTGGGGAAGAGGCCTATCCCCAATCCCCCAACATAACTAGTGGTCGCCCAGTGGTCGAAATTCGACCGTAATTAATCTATACTATATCTATACTAATATAATAAAGCTGAAGAGTTTGTTTGTTTGATTGTTTGTTTGTTTGATTGTTTGTTTGTTTGATTGTTTGTTTATTTGTTTGTTTGAACGCGCTAATCTCAGGATCTACTGGTCCGATTTGAAAAATTCTTTCAGTGTTAGATAGCCCATTTATCAAGGAAGGCTATAGGCTATATATCATCACGCTAAGACCAATAGGAGCGTAGCACCAATGAAGAATGTTTCAAAATCGATGTTTCTTTTGTCTTTTATTCCACGGGACCGAAGTCGCGCGCAGAAGCTAGTAATATAATAAAGCTAGCGTTTGTTTGTTTGTTTGTTTGAACGCGCTAATCTCAGGATCTACTGGTCCGATTTGAAAAATTCTTTCAGTGTTAGATAGCCCATTTATCGAGGAAGGCTATAGGCTATAATTATATCATCACGCTAAGACCAATAGGAGCGTAGCACCAATGAAGAATGTTTTAAAATCGGTTTTTTTCCTCTTGAGAGCTTCCGCTGCGTAAACGGTTAAAGTTTAGCACAAATCATGTATGACAGAATTGGTCCTATTCCACGGGGACGAAGTCGCGCGCAGAAGCTAGTTTAAATTATAAGTTTGAACATTATTGAGGTTCTGTTGTCAAAGACTATATTTCTATAATAATAAACAAAACAGTATATAGGTATGAGTGTGTCTGTCAAATACATGGTTAGTGTGTTATGTTTTTTATTGATTTAACTTATTTTTACATAAAAATATTAGCATGCTGCACTCCTTGTCTATATGAACTAGTGTGGGAAATTTCATACTCCTCCGTCTGTGCAATTTTCGTAAAAATGGGTACAAAGTTTCTGCTTCACGTATTAATATATAGATTCTGAATAAGATCAATTTTATATATTATTTGTTTACCATTAAGTTAACAAACAAGTATAATTATATACCTTTAACACACGCACACACGCACACACAAACACACACTTCTGTAATTTTGTTCGTAAGATAGGAAACTTAGGGAATGTTTGACCAGTTGTGGATAACGCTATTTGACCAAATTTGACGGATAACAATATTATTAGTATAGATGTGAACCAGGTCCTAATGGTCTAATCTACCTCCGGCTGTTAGAGTCTAATCGTGACTTATTTGTAGAATAAACCTTATCCACAATTCGTAAAATAGGCCCTTGGTGAACAGCTGATTATTTCGATAGATACGCATAAAAATTAGACACATAGTACTCTTAAAATTCATGCGCGAATTGAACCCGCGACGTCATTGTACAGTACGCCAACGATATTAATTAAATAAGCGTTATATATGTCGGAGAGTCAATGCAGATAGTTAGTGATGTCGGTACCTGTGTTATTATTTCGTCTACCCTCACTCATTCTATTATTTGAGTCTTTCTAACGTGTATGTCGGTACCTGTGCTATTGTCAATATTCAACTACCCTCACTCTATTATTCGAGTAATTCTGCCCTGTATAAAAGACCGATGCAACTGCAGCTAAGACAGTCTTGGCTCTGGCGTGGCACGGTGCACTTGTGTATCGTGCTAGTAGTTTAACCTCGACTCTTCTAATAGTTAGTTTGTGTACACGAATTAATTGTTACTTATTGGGCAACTCGAGCAGTGGAGGCGAGTGCCAATGCGCATTGTGAGGCAGCGCTGCCCTAAGCCTACACTCGGATCACAAGTCCCGGGCACTGACTCTGAGTTGTCCCTCTACCACGCGATAGACTCCTTTACTCGCTCGGTGAGTCCATTGAATACTAAATAGTTAGTCTCTTCTACTATCTTGTGGTAAATTACAGTGTTAATAAACCAATTCGGCCCTCCTTCTCATCCTTCCTCACTTCTGATCCGACATATATAACAGTAATCACTTCAGCCTATCGCAGTCCACAGCTGGACATAGGCCTCCACAAGTTCGCGCCCGACATTATGACGCGAACTCATGTGTTTTGCCCATAGTCGCCACGCTGGGCAGGCGGGTTGGTGACCGCAGGGCTGACTTTGTCGCACCGAAGACGCTGCTGCCCGTCTTCGGCCTGTGTATTTCAAAACCAGCAGTTGGATGGTTATCCCTAATCCCGCCACAACGTAACCACACAGCTTAATAACAGTTATATAACTGTGTATTTATTTATTTTTGCAATGTACCCTTAATGTACTGTGTTTTGTTGATATTTGTGTATAATTTTCCTGTTAGTATCTATTGTTTTCGAGTATTGTACTGGACTGTGCTTATAATTTTAATTTATCAATTTATGTTAAATTTATTATTATGTCTTAAAAGCTTTTAATATATTATAATATATTATTTTATATTATTTATTAGTTATGTTATGAAATATAAAGCAGTTATATAATTATTTATAATAGACTTAACTATATACAATAAGAATTAAAAAAAAAAAAAAAAACTGTGTTAAAATACTACAATTACAAAAATAAAATAAAACAATAAAATTATAAATAAAAAACTTCCTCTAGAATGTCCGTGTTCGGCATGGCGCTTAAGACGCTGGCGGCATTACCCCGTTGAATAGCGAGGCTGAGCCTTTGGGCGAAATACTCGCCAGCTCTCAGGTCGCCACATGCAAGAACAAACCTGGACGACAATTCTGACATGAATTTTTTCATGTCAGAAGACCAAGGGCCCAAGGTCTCCACAGCAAGCGCCGCAAATAAGTAATTGTCTGATAAATTACAATACTTACGGCGCTTGAGGATCTGGGCTTGGTCGGCGGCAGACCCGGCCCTCTCCGCAGTGTAATTAATATGCGAGGGGGCCAAGGTATCTACACAGGTAACATCCCATACCAGAGGACGCCCAAGATGCCACGGTACTAAGGTCATACCATCAGGTCTCTTGCCATCGCTTCTTGACAAACCAGACGGTTCTAACGTGGCTGGTAAAGAAGCGGTGACAAGAGCCCGACGAACTAAATCGTTCAGCGTACCGTGTCGGTATAATCTGCCAGCGCTCCTGGTACAGGATAAGCCATGTCGGCCAAGCCTGTCCACCTGCTGCCCATACGGACATATATGAGGCTCACATATTTTAGCGCCGAGCCGGAGACCCACCACGATACGTAATGTGGTGGGATCCAGCACGGTGCCTATATTTTTAGAAGGAAGAGCTCGCAGCCAGTGACCCGATTCACTTTCGGCAACTGCAAGCAAACGAGCTCTATCAGCGCTGCTTGAACATTGCTCTAGGAGGCAGGCATAAACAGATTTAATTAATTATTATTTAATTATGTCTTGACTGTGTTGTTGTTTACAACAAAATTCATATAATACCTACCGCATGTGTGTTTATACAATTATTATTAAAAATTGATATAACTAATTATTATACATTAATATTTATTAGCTGCATTATTAGGTATTTAACTAGCTTCTGCGAGCGGAATGGAATGTTGTGGAATAGGATCAATTCTGTCATACATGATTTGTGTGAAACTTAACCGTTTACGCAGTGGAAGCTCTCAAAAGGAAAAAAAAAAAACGATTTTGAAACATTCTTCATTGGTGCTCCGCTCCTTTTGGTCTAAGCGTGATGATATATAGCCTATAGCCTTCCTCGATAAATGGGCTATCTAACAATAAAAGAATTTTTCAAATCGGACCAGTAGATCCTGAGATTAGCGCGTTCAAACAAAAAAACATACTCTTCAGATTTATCATATTAGTATCGCTCTTCAATTCAATTCCATATTCTCCTGGAAGTGGTTGAAATTCACTGCCAGTTGCACTAAGCAAGCCGATTATCGCCACTGAGCCTCAGCGTTAGTTGCTACACACAATTTCACTCTTTTAACCGACTCCCAAAAAGGAGGAGGTTCGCAATACTATTGTATTTATTATATTTATGTTACCTCAGAACTTTTGACTGGGTTGACCGCTTTCGATGTTTTTTTGAAGTGAAACTTCTTTAGGCGCATAAGGGATGTGGCGACATCTATCGAGCCACATACGAAATGACGATCCTAGATCACGCTATCGAAGTTTTCAAAGCGAATGAACTATATATACAAGAACCCGACAACAACCGTCGGGGCAGCAGCCCTACCAGACACAACACCCGTCTGGTTGAAGGATCCTCCCTTTTCCGAGGGTGGACGAACAACCCCCAAACTGGATGACGTAGATTTTGCGAAGGCTGCGCTGATGTTCATGCTTGGGGTCACCAGTTTGGGGTCACCAGTTTGGGGTACGAGAGGAACAACATGTTCCTCTCGTACCCCAAAGGGGTATTTGAGCGACCGGTAACGCGGCAGCGTCATGACGATCAGTAATTGGATGGGTGACCGCCTGGGAACACCACGACGCCGACGTTAGCTTTTCGTTTTTTTTCAACTAGTTTTTTTTGTATTTTAAAATAATTTTTTTATTAGTTTTTGTTTTTAAATTAGTTTTCCAAAGAAGTTTCACTTCTGACATGATGTGTACTTTGAACACATGCAATTTTTTATAATTATAATATGTTACCTCAGAACTTTTGTCTGGTTGACCGCCTTCAATATTTTTTTTAATCGAAAAGTGGTGTGTGTCATGTGGTCCCATTTAAATTTGATCGAGATCTGATGACAGCTTTTTGAGCAATCTTTGATAACGCGTATTTACTTGACTATTTTTTTATGTACCTACGCTGTAATACTTGTCGATGGGTAATTGAAGTCAGTTTTTTTTCGTTTGCGAGCAAACAAAATTATTGGAATTTTTTGGAACAAAATTCCTTATCGCACAATACACGTACTGAGCGGGATGGGAGCAAGATCGAAAAAAAGCGTAACAAGACTTTTTCTCGACACTTCTTGCTTAAGTGCGTTACAGCCGTGTATGAAACAAAATAATTATTACTGTGATTGAAAATAATCATTAACAACTGTTGTTTATTTTTATAATAAATAATAAAGAATGTTTATTATTAAAATTAAAAAATATACATATATAAATAAAGTAAAAATTACACAGTTCCTAAACTTTTATTCGGGCACAGCTAGTAACAAAAAAAAGTTGGTCCGCGTGGAATTAAACAAAAAAAGTTGTTTTTCAGTTCGCAGAGTTATAAAATAAATAAAGGACAATGCCCATTTTCTATGAAGCCGTGCTCCGGTACGTGCTTTGACGTGTTCAGACAATTCATATATTTAAGTATCCTTTATTGATTGAAAATATATTTTTAATAATATTCTAAAAGTGATTAAAGCCGTAGTTTATACTTTAATTAAAAAAGATATTTTATTTGTATTCCGGGTTTGTGCTGTCAAAACATATTAAATATAAATACCAAGTCGGAAACGCAACTATAGAAATAAACGCTTTTTTTAATCTATAGTCTATACTAATATAATAAAGCTGAAGAGTTTGTTTGTTTGATTGTTTGTTTGTTTGTTTGTTTGTTTGAACGCGCTAATCTCAGGATCTACTGGTCCGATTTGAAAAATTCTTTCAGTGATAGATAGCCCATTTATCGAGGAAGGCTATAGGCTATATATCATCACGCTAAGACCAATAGGAGCGGAGTCCACGCCGACGAAGTCGCGCGCAGAAGCTAGTTAAATTATAAACCCCAACATGACCAGAAAATTGACATATTAAAGTTTTCTTTATTAATTAAAACTAGATTTTTAATAATAGTCTAAAAGTGATCAAAGCCGTGGTTTATAGTTTAATTAAAAAAAGCATTTGTTTGTATGGTTGCTATGACGACTTGCTATTTATAGTTAATCTATTTTGACATAAGAAACGCGGAATACAAATAAAATATTTTTTAACATTAAATTATAAACTGCGGATTTGATTACTTTTAGAATGTTATTAAAAATTTAGTTTCAATTAATAAACGATACTTAAATATATGAATTGTCTGAACACGTCAAGCACGTACCGGAGCACGTAACGGGGCTTTGTCCTTTCTAAAATAAAAGTAGCCTAAGTTACTCCTTACTACATCAGTTATATGCCAATGAAAGTCGTGTCAAAATCGGTCCAGCCGTTTCGGAGATTAGCCGGAACAAACAGATAGACAGACAGACAGACAGGCAGACAGACGTAAATTGTGAAAAAAGTTATCTTGGTGTATACCTATTACGGTATACCGGTATGTACCGTGTATACTATATTATAGACGCCGCGTTGGCGCAGCGGTCACAGCACTGGATTGTGGCTGTTGCGGTGGCGGTTGCGGGTTCGATCCTCGCACACGACAACATTTGTATTGGCCATACAGATGCTTGCCGTGTTCTGGGTGTTTGTGCAGTCCTTGTGAATCTCCCCACCGTGCCTCGGAGAGCTGCCGGTCCCAGTTGTTATCATGTACACCTGATAGCGATCGTTTCTCATAGTAGGGAATATATCCGCCAACCCGCATTGGAGCATCGTGGTGGATTAAGCTCTGATCCTTCTTCTGCATGGGGAAAGATACCTATGCCCATCAGTGGGATATAACACGTAGTTCAATAAGTCCCGAGACTAAGTACTAAAAAAAGGTCTTTTTTATAAAATTAATTTTTATTCATCAACATAGTCTCCTCCAAGAGCGATACAGTCCCTCCAACGCTTTTCTAACTTTTCTATCCCATGTGTGTAGAACGATTTGTCTTTGGCTTCAAAATAAGCCTCCGTTGCTGCGATAACTTCACTATTTGAGTCAAATTTCTTACCCTGAAGCATTTTTTTGAGGTCTGCAAACAGCCAGTAATCGCTGAGAGCCAAGTCTGGCGAATAAGGGGGATGAGGATGCAATTCGAAGCCTAATTCGTTAATTTTGGCCATCGTTCTCACGGACTTGTGACAAGGCGCGTTGTCCTGGTGAAACACCACTTTCTTTTTGTTCATGTGAGGCCGTTTATCCGCAATTTCGTACTTCAATCGTTCCAATAAGCACATGTAATAGTCACTATTTATATTTTGCCCCTTTTCAAGGTAGTCGATGAAAAGTATTCCATGCGCATCCCAAAATATAGACGCCATAACCCTACCGGCCGATTTCTGAGTCTTTGGACGCTTCGGGCGGCTTTCACCAGCCGCTCTCCACTCCGCTGCCTGCCGATTGGATTCCGGAGTGAAATGGTATATCCCGGTTTCATCCATTGTTACATACCGACGTAAAAAATCCTTTTTATTATGATTCATCAGCGCCAAACATCGCTCTGAATCATTGATACGTTGTTCCTTTTGATCAGTTGTAAGCAAACGCGGCACCCACTTAGAAAAAAGCTTTTTCATGGCCAAATTTTTATGTAAAATAGTGAAAACACTACCAGCTGAAATCTTCACTATCTCGGCTATCTCTCGCACTTTTACCTTCCGATCTTCCAATACGATTTTGAGGACTTGGTTAATATTTTGTTGAGTCACTGCTTCATTTGGACGACCTGAGCGTTCCCCATCATTGGTGTCCATGCGACCGCGTTTGAAGTCGGCATACCACCGACAAATGGTTGCTTTAGAGGGAGCTGATCCTGCATAACATTTTATAAGCCATTGCTGTGCTTCAACGGTATTTTTTCCCATTAAAAAACAATGTTTTATCAACACGCGAAACTCGTTTTTTTCCATTGTATCGAAATTACAACCGTAGCGTCACTTAAATGTTTCAAAATCAATAATTTTATTGTTCCATTTTTAAAAATTTGACACATATTCTTGTATTGATAGCAAGTACTTTTTAAAAATCAAAAGAGTTTTTAATATATGCGCCATTTCCAGGTTAGTCTCGGGACTTATTGAACGATCTAGTACAGGCTGAAGCGAAATTATCTTTATATTATATTTAAGTGTTTAATTTATCATTTTATTTTATTTTATTTATTTATTCCATGTACAGCTTTGTGCTTTTAACATGTAAACTTTACTTTTCACATTTAATCATTATAGAGAAATAAATAATTATATTTTATTAGAATTTTTTGCACTAACACAAAAATAGTAGTATTAACAGAAATTTTTTTTTTGACGTGACACGTCTAATAAATCGATGAACGCCGCGCCGGCGGCATACACGAAAAAGGATGACTCATTGCGTTACGCGCTCATTGTCCCGTGTCGCTCAGTGATAGAATATTGCATATACCTACTATCAATCGATTGGCCTGTACGTCCGAGGAGATGTTTTGTTATGACGTTGTCACGTTCACAGACAACCATTTTTTTTAAAAATTAAAATGAACATCCACGGGCTTGAGCCCATGCGTTTATTAAGACTTCAGATCGACAGTCCTGTGACCGCCTAGTAATGCTAGGACTTGGTCCGACGCTGACAGTATTTCTTCTTACATATATTTTAATTTTCTTATGTATACATTTTAAATTTTGAACAGAATATATAAATATATAATAAATGCCTACTTTTTGTATTAATTTATCTTACTCAAACACAAATTAGCGCCTAAAGTTTAAGGAAAACGTTTGATAATTTGTTGAACGCATTGGGAATACCAGCTTGTTTTGTCATATGACAGTATTGAATCATAAACAAAAATTTCATAACGGCAGTCAATGAATATGGATGATGAATGATGGAGCCAAATTAAATACTTATGATATAGATATGAATAGATATGGTTAGATATCTATAACTTACACACACGGTCGTCTGTTCCTAAAGTGAGCAACTCAATGCTTATGTTATTTGTAACAGCCGACAGATAATGCTAAATTTAATGTTAATTTTAGCTGATACTGAAAACTTCACTGATTTAAATCACTATAATTAGTTTAGTATGATGTAAAATAAAATAGTATGAGTTCCAAATAAAATAATTCTTTTCTCGCAAACGAAAAAAAAACCGACTTCAATTTACTACGATATAGGTACAAATAATACAATGTTGGTAGTAGTAGGACAAAATAATCAATTAAATACGTATTATTAGAGATAGCTCAAATAGCTCTAGTGAGATATCACAGCACCCGTTTTTTATTTAAAAAAAAAAAATCGAAATCATTACCCCCAGTAAAAATTAATAGCCCGCGAGGGTCAGACCGTCGTCATTTAAGAAAAGCTGAAAATTTCTCAGCGCATGCTCCCAACACAGGTAGAAGTAATCGTCAAATATGAAGTTAAACTCATTAGTAGCTTTTTTAGATACTAGGTTGTAAAGGCGTACATATGAAGTCAAACTGAGAACCTATTCCTTTTCTTGAATTTGGTTAACAAATTCACCCACCGCGTCTAACTGTCTGCGTCCGATAAATAAGATTACTGAGGGGCACGTCATGCGATTATCACCAATAGACAAAGTGATTCATGAGAAAGTTTTAGAGGTATGATTATTTAAGGTTTTAATATAAATTGCTTGAAATATACAGGCACTTGTTAAACCAAAATTTTGAGTACATTAAGCCACCTGAGCTTACATCGAAAATGCTGCTAAAACCCTTTGAAGTATACCAAAAAAAAATTCTGGTGTCTGATGAAATTAACCACGAGAAGCCCGATCGTGTCGTCAGTAAATAATAATTTTGGCAAGTACTCATACTATTGTATATATAAACGGACAGATTTTATAATCAATCAATACATATAATAAAAATGTAAATGTAATTGGTTTGTGCACGCTAATATCAGAAACGGCTTATTCGATTTAGATGCGGTTTTCAGTAATATATTGTGGTAAGCTTAGTTTAACATTTAGTGTTTGTTTCATGTCAATCGGTTAATAAATTTTTATTTATTTTTCGTTATGCCAATTTAAAGAATCACGTTAATCATGTAAATGTTTGACTGAGGTAGGGCACAGCAGGAAATTTCCTGCTCAAAATATGGAGCAGCCCGACTGGGGTAGTACCTCGACCTTACAGAAGACCACAGCTAAATAATACTGTTTTCAAGCAGTATTGTGTTAGTATTGGTGAGTAAGGTGACCAGAGCTCCTGGGGGGGATTGGGGATAGGGTCGGCAACGCGCTTGCGACGCTTCTGGTATTGCAGGCGTCTATAGGCTGCGGTCTTACCATCAGGTGAGCCGTACGCTTGTTTGCCAACCTAGTTACATAGAAAAAAAATACCCAAACGTCGGTGTTTGTAATCCAAAATAAACAAAAAGATATATCCAAAAAATGCTGTCGAAAGTCACTATTCCACGCGGACGAAGTCATGGTCACAGCTAGTTTAATTATATAAGTCATAATATCAGTCATAATAAATGAGTCAAAACGGATGAAACAATTATTAAGTAATAGAAGCTTAAACGTAAAACCAAAAATGTGTCATTTTTGTTCCACGTATAGTTTGACTTCTACTTAAGAATATACCGATAACAGGTTAACAGGATACAGTGTGAATCGCCGTCGGTCTTATAAATATGAAAAACAAGGCGTTGAGCATCAGTCTATGTTGAAATATACTGCGAAAATGACCGTTATTTTACTGTTAGCCGTTTTGGCATGCGCAAGCGCTGCACCTTACTACAACCATCAGCAAAGTCACCAGATGTACTACCAAGGCCATCATAATCAACAGGCGTACTACCGACATCATCATAATCAACAGGAGTACCACCAACATCATAATAATCATCAGCAGTACTACCATCATCAACATAGTTATCAACCACGCTATCCCGTATTCAAAAGTCACGATGATTGGAACTCGGGAAAGTCCATGGACAGTGACGTCGTCCAACAGAGGAAAACTTGGAACGAACTAAAAAAAGAAATAACAGAACGCCCAGGTAAAATTCCTTGTGAAGGTAAAATCGAAAATAACGTGTACAAAACAGTGATTTTCCTACCTGGTTTTAAACAGAACGAGATCACTGTCAGGATCGAGACGGGACTACTAGTTATCCAAGCAGATCATAAGAGTGAGTGGGGGACGATGAAAAGCTACATGGACTTCAGGATCCTACCTGAGTTTGTCGATGTGAACGGCGTTTGGACGTATGAACACTGTTTACTTACGATTGTTATACCACTGGTTGGTAAAAGTGAAGAGAAACCAGTAACAACCGAAGTTTCTGTCACTACAAATCAACCAGAATACACCACTGAAGTAGCAACAACAGAAAATGACCATAACGTTACTCATGCAGAAGGTACAGATGACGAGATCGTGCGAGGAGACCAGGGTGAAGAAAATATTGTAACACCAGCTGAAGTGTCGCCAGGAACGCAGCCAGTTGAAACAACGACTTATGCCATACCTCCCCGACCTATTGAATATTAGTTTTTTTTTATTAGTTACTATATATAATATATTTTATAATTGCAAATAATTATTGTGTGATTAAGTACAAATATTTATGACTAACTAGCTTTTACCCACAGTAAAAACAAAAAGTATCCTATGTTATTTCTAATACCTTCAAGAATATGTGTACAAAGTTTCATGAAGTACTTAGGTAATCGGTTTAGTAGTTTTTGCGCGAAAGCGTAACAAACAAACTTACATTCCAATTTATAATATTAGTAGTGTTACAAATATTGTTTTTAATAGTTATTTAATTTATACCATTGCAACACTTTTTTTTAAATATATGCGTAATTTTTTTGTGGATAGAAATGAGATTGTTAAAAAATATATATGGACTGGGGAGGGTAAGATGTGATTAGAGACAAGACGAATGTGGAATGAGTAGTGAAAGGTTATTTTTGTTAAGAAAAAAATATTGTTTTGAATTTATTCATATGTATATAATATATATGTGACGATCTAGAGAATAAATAAAAAAAGTGGTGATTGATACATGAGTATTATTTGCTAATAATATAATATAATAATACTAATATAATATAATAATCATTTTATTTCAGACTGATAATGTCCATACTTTTTGTTAGTTACATTTTTTAAAAAACTATGTTAGTTTCAGACAATTAATTCAATATCAAAATTTAATCACAACTACAATAAATGTCAAAATCAAAATTAAAATCAGTCCCAAAAAAAATTACAAATACTTATATATATTACAATTAAAATAAATATTTAAATTAAAATCATAATTAGGTAATACTCATACTAAAATTCAATTAAAAATACAACTAAATTTAAACTCAAAACTCCTAGCAATATTGAACCTAATTTAAAAATTACTAATCAATCAATTTAAAAAAAAATACAATAAATTAGTAGGAGACTACGCTGCTGGGAGCATGCAGTCCACAGCAGCACAACATGTAGGGACAGTCCAGTGACCAGTCTGTCTGCTATCATTTTCAAGATTCTGTTGGAGCTGGCCCGCACCCGACGCACAAGTGACGCAGCTCGCAGGCGCATCGTGGCCCAGAAAAAGTGCAAACGCGCCTCAGCGAACATGCCAGATGCACTGCAGCTACGGGGCAGCCCCATCAGAACCCTGAACGCATTGTTATATTGGACTCGAAGGGCTCCATACGATCTTTGCGTGTAATCTCTCCACAGGCTGCTAGTGTAGAAGTTGGTACAGTAGGCGCCAAACAATGTATGTTTGACTGATTTAGAGCAGTTAGCAAAGCAGCTATTTGCTCTAACCGATAGAGCACTTCGTTCCCGTTCATTGTCAGCATTGTCTTTCAGGTCTACAGTCAATATATGTCCCAAGTATTTGAATTGACTAACCCTATCCAATGGAAGCTAAGCCAAGCCTTTAACCGACAACAGTAGGGATCTGTAAATCGGTATAATAAAATTAAAACCCTATAAAGAGAGTTAACAGTTAGTACATATTACGTGGAAAACACAATACGAATACAAAAGAAACTTTTGATTTAAAATTAATTCTAACAAAAGTATCAATTTTATCACAATTCTTCCTTTTTTAAAGGACATCAACGCGGGTACGATCGCGTGCTTCAACTTGTATGTGACTACCGAAAAGTAGATACATAATGTCATTCGTATGTCTGGATGTATGTATTGACCAAGCGTATGTCCGGAAATCAATGATAGCCAGAATTAAGACGAAATGCTAGCTTAAATACTTAGTACCTGGGTGACCGAGCCCAGCTCGGTATTTTTATTTTATTTTTTGTTTTTTTTTTTTCGGTATTTTTATATTTTAATTTCATTTAAATAATAAATCACGAGTGAAATTAAAAAAAAAAAAGAAAAAAAAATTATCTGTAGACTGAGATTCGAACCCGGGTCAAAACGATTTGAAATCCGTCGCTTTC
Organism: Melitaea athalia; assembly: GCA_905220545.2. Lineage (NCBI taxonomy): Eukaryota > Metazoa > Arthropoda > Insecta > Lepidoptera > Nymphalidae > Melitaea > Melitaea athalia. Next base: position 2,428,666 of record HG992178.1, on the reverse strand, counting down.
CTAATTACGCTATTACGGCTTTAATAATAATGCTGAAATTAAGCTTCGTATTCTAATGATATTTTTTCATTGCCTAAAATTGCCTAAAAACAGGGATAAAACGACATTTTTTTTAAATGAATCCTAGCTAGATCAATTTTTCGCCCCCGAAATCCCCTGCATACTAAATTTCACGAAAATCGTTGGAGCCGATTCCGAGATTCAGAAAATATATATATATATATATATACAAGAATTGCTCGTTTAATAGTATAAGAATATAAAGGCTTGTATAAATCTATATATTAATACGTGAAGTGAAAACTTTGTACCCCTTTTTACGGAAATTGCGCGTACGGAGGAGTATGAAATTTCGCGCACTTATAGTTTATATAGAGAAGGAGTGTGGAATGATAATATTTTTTTAAATTATACATAAAATATACATACAATTAATAAAAAAAGCATTACACACACTACCATGTATTTGACGCACACACGCATATTAGACTATTTAGTTGATTGTCAAAGCCTGTACTCTGTAGTCAAATTGAAAAATAAAAAAAAGGTTCGTTATTTTCATAATTATTTGGTTTTCTTTAATTTAAATTTTTAATTATGGTCGAATTTCGACATCTGGGTGACCACTAGTATAGGTAGGGATCCCTAGTACATTTTTTTCATCTGATTAGTATCAAGCTAATTTTTTGGGAGTAGCTTCATTTTGATGAGGCGAACAAAAAATTCCTCTTCGAAAACTTTCGATTGTGGTAGCTAACAGAGATAGCAGGGGGTAGAGCAGCAGTGAGCGTAGGACCGGGTTAACGTACCACGCAATTTGTAGGACAATATAATTTTTAAATTATATAGATATTAACTAACTATATAAAAGCAAAAAAAAATATTAGAAAAAAATTAATTTTTGATGACCTTATCCTTTTACGGACCTTTACGGTCATCAAAAATTATTACTAACCAGCTCATTTTTTTTCTTTTAGTTAGTGATTATCTATATAATTTAATAGTAATATTGTCCTACAAATTGCGTGGTACGTTATCCCGGTCCTACGCTTACTGCTGCTCTACCCCTTACTATCTCTGTTAGCTACCACAATCGAGAGTTTTCGAAGAGGAATTTTTTGTTCGCCTCATCAAAATGTAGCCACTCCCAAAAAATTAGCTTGATACTGATTAGGTGAAAAAAATGTACTAGGGATCCCTACCTAATATGTAATAATAAAACACTAAGAGCCTGTTTCACCATTGTCGGTAAAGTTTACATTGCAAATAAGTAACGATTAGACTTTAACAGGACGTGGTGGAATAGGCAACCCAGTAGATGCTGAGATTAACGCGTTTAAACAAACAAACAAGAAAAATCTTCTGCTTTATAATATATATAGATAAAGATGGAGAAAGAAGTCTCTGCCTGGCAATGGATTTTTGTAGTCCCTTCATCAATCAATTAATTGATAAAGAAAATAGTTTGAATATGATTGATTTATATTGATTGACTTTTCTCTGAAAGGTAAGAGCATTTTGTGTAAAAAGCAATTGGAGGTTTATGTACTGTGTATATTATACTCTTTGTAATACTGTTTGTTTACAAAAATATAGATCTAACTAAGTTGAATAAAACTAAGTTGGTTAAGGGAACTAAAAAAAAAGTCTAAATTGAAGACACTGATCTTTATTAATTTATTAAACTGGAGGTTGATTTTTTTTATTTTTAACCAAATACAAGCATCATAATTCTAAATTTCAGGCAAAATATAATATTTAGTTATTATTAAGATTCGATCAATTTCAAAAGATTCGAAACTCAAACTTCGGTGCTGCAAGCGATGGTACATTTATAACGTTATTATTAACGACACCACAGCTCGCACGAAATTCACTGTTACGAGGCACGTTGTAGGGAATCAGTATATTTAGGTTACCATTCAAAAGCCACCAGGAAGCCTCGCTAAAGTTTAGTATGTCCGGCAGAACTCTCACATCAGTGAAGACTTCCTGTCCATCATTTTTGTTAGTTACTGATGTTTTCAGAACTGTGTTTGTTATTTGAACATCAACGTTTACATCTGTTGACGATACTGGATATTTAAGAATGCACCCGCCGTCATTTTGGTAAGTAATGAACGGCTGGATTTTAGACGTAGCAGCGCAGAGGTTTTTAATAGCTCTATCAGCGTTGTTGAACGATTCTATTACTTCCGCGGTACTTCCAGTGGGTGTCACGTGGTGGTTGTGATGCCAGAAATGTCGGTGGCCACGGCCGGGTCCATGGTGGAAGCAACTATACGCACTTCTAATATACACCAAGCATAATATCAGACACGTCAAAAATGAACGATTCATGACGAATTCTCGACACGAATAGTTTATTTAATTTGTTAATTTTAATTTAATAATACGAACACAACTAGCAGTAAACGTGGAATGATAACTTGACTCCGCTTAAAGTGCAATTTATACAGTTTCAGTTGAGATAAGTTTTATAAATAAATAATGAACCACAGGTCACATATATATCCAGAACATTCAATTGTAGAATTTTTAAATTCTAAACTGTTGTTTACTTTATAACAATAATAAAAATAAGCAGATACCTGATGTACTAAGGTGTAACTTAGGCTACTTTTATTTTAGATTTTTTTTATAACTCTGCGAACTGAACAATAACTTTTTTGTTAAATTCCACGCGGACGAAGTCGCGGGCTCAACAGCTAGTACAAAGTAATAATGACTCTTAAGTATAAATTGACAGATGCTATTTCGGTATAGTCTGTTGGTGAGTAACACAGGTGAGTAAGGTGACTAGAGCTAGTGGGGGAAATTAGGGATAGGGTCGGTAACGCGCTGGCAATGCAACTAGTGTTCCTGGTATGTACCAACTCTTTGGTATGTACTACGTACCATCAGGTGAGCCGTACGCTTGTTTGACACCTTGATAATAATTAAAAAAAAAAAAAATTGATTTCGAGCTTTACATTCTATTCTTACATCTTCTGTATGTTATCTGATAAGGAAATAAACCTATAAGTATAAATAAAAAATTTCTCGTCGAAATGTATGTAGGTACAAGTCAGTCAGTTTACCAACAAGTTTTCGAAGTTTAAAAATAAGTCAATCTGAGTTCAGCAAATTTAAATAAGCAAATAACAGTTAAAGATATAAAAAAAATAATAAATGTACTTATACGTTTTTACTCGTTGATAATTTATGACACTGCGTTTTTTGTAATTATCTGTAAGTTGCAGAGGTTATTGATTGTCCGGAAATTCCAAGAAGTAAAAGATAAGAATAGTTGCTTAGATATCAGAAAATTATTTATATCATTTATAGTATGTACTAGAAATAACACTGTTTCCAAGCAGTGTTGTGTTCCTGTTGGTGAGTAAGGTGACCAGAGCTCCTGGAAGGAACTGTGGATGGGGTCGGAAACGCGCTTCGATGCTTCTGGTGTTTTGCAGACGCCTATAAGCTACGGTAATCGCTTACCATCAGGTGTGATCTTGTTTGCCGATCTAGTTACATAAAAAAAAACTTTAAGTCATCACGATTTGGTTGTATGACTTTACTCCAATAGCATACAAATGTCACAAAAAAAAATAATTACCTTTTTACTGTTTTTTTTTATATCGATGATTATTATTGATCACTTCGAAGATTCCGCAATCCTTGAAAACAAAAGTCTTCGAACAATGCGTCTTGCCCGTGTTAACATACGGAGCCGAGACGTGGACACTGACGAAGAGACTGGTCCACAAGTTTAAAGTCGCTGAACTCGCAATGGAACGGGCTATGCTTGGGGTTTCTCTCAAAGATAGAATTAGAAATGAGGCTATCCGCGAGGAAGTAAAGTAACTGACATAGCCCACAGAATTAGCAAGTTGAAGTGGCAGTGGGCTGGTCACTTGTGTCGCAGGACCGATGGCCGCTGGAGCAGACGTGTCCTGGAGTGGACACCGCGTCTTGGCAAACGCAGTGTGGGACGTCCTCCGGCCCGTTGGACCAACGATCTACGTAAGATTGCCGGCGTAGGCTGGATGACGATTGCTGAAAACCGGGATGTCTGGCGCGAACTTGGGGAGGCCTATGTCCAGCAGTGGACTACGATAGGCTGATGTGATAACATGTGATGTGATTATTTTGTAAGTATTCGAAAGCTAGAATGTTTCAACCTATAAAAGTTGATATGATGTTTTTTTTTCTTCAAAATAGCTATTAATTACCTGTTAACCTAAAATTTGTAATTGAAACAGGTTCAAATTAGTAAGTTGAAGAGGCTGTGGCTGGAGCAGACGTGTCCTGAAGTGGAGACCGCGTGTTGGCAAACGCAGTGTGGAACATCCTCCGGCCCGCTGGACCAACCATCGACGTAAGACTGTCGGTGGAGCCTGGATGAGGATTGCGGAAACCGGGATGTCTGGCGCGAATTTATAGAGGCCTAAGACCAGCAGTGAACTGTGATAGGTTGAACTGAACTGAAGGTCCTAATGGCCTTTTTTACTTCCTGTGGACTTTAGTTCAAGCCTTTTCGCAACTTAAGTGTATTCGCAACTTAATAAATTATATTCACAACTGGTAAAACAGGCCCTTTTCAACTTTTAATGAAATATATCGGCTAGTTACAATTTATCATAAATAGACGCCATCTACCAGTTAACGGGCGAAACAATATAAGTAGTGAAATCACAAACGTTTTAAAATAATGTTGGCGAGGTAAAACTATAGAGCACCGATAGATGGCGTTGTAAGATGTTTAATCGAATCACGTTCTTAAATTAAAAATGATTTGTTATTTACTTTTTTTATTAAAAAGTTAGCAAGTTTATATACTTTTTTTATTACAAAGTTAGCAAACGAGCGTACGGTTCGCCTAACTGGTTCCGTATCTTTTTTCGTATCATATCTTTTTTCCGCCAGCAACATTGAGTATTGCCAGCTTGTTACCGACCCTATCCCAATAGGGATAATAACTCGCCACAGGAACACAAAACTGCTTGTGAACAGTGTTATTTAGCTGTGATCTTCTGTAAGTTTGAGGTACTTCCGTCTTGCTGCATTGGGTTAGAGCTCCTGGGGAGGTTTGGGAGTAGGTGACCCAACGCGCTTGCAAAGTTCCTAGTATTGCAGGCGTTTACAGGCTACTATAACTGCTTACCACCATGCGGGCCATAAGATGTTTTCCACACTTGTTTAAAGAATTAAATTGAAACCAACACTAAAGTATATGAAACTTAAGTGTTGAAATTTAATATACCTATAAGGCTATATGTAAATAAATTCATTACTATTAGCAATAATTCTTATCAGACAATATGATAACCCTCTATACGGCTTCACATGATTCTTAGAAGACCCAATGACAAACCGTCTTAAGAATAATCGCAGATAGTTAATTTTTTTTAATTATTAAAATACCATAATGAAATTAAAGTAACCGACAGTAAAGAATTAAATGAAAGTAACCGACATAGCCCACAGAGTTAGCAAGTTGAAGTGGCAGTGGGCTGGTCATCTGTGTCGCAGGACCGATGGCCGTTGGAGCAGACGTGTCCTGGAGTGGATACCGCGTCTTGTCAAACGCAGTGTGGGACGTCCTCCGGCCCGTTGGACCGACGATCTTCGTAAGATTGCCGGTGTAGGCTGGATGAGGATTGCGGAAAACCGGGATGTCTGGCGCAAACTTGGGGAGGCCTATGTCCAGCAGTGGACTGCAATAGGCTGAACTGAAAATACCATAATTTTATTTATTTATTTAGAAAACCAACATCTTATACGTACAATTTTTATCATATAGCTAATAGCATACAACAAATAATATAGCTAATAACAGGTTTCCCCAAGGGTAACAAATTAGTATTATGGAGACATCGTTGAAAAAAAGACACAAACACAGACAACAAAATTAAATGCCTAAAATAGAATTTTGATGTTGTGACACACTTACCTAATCCTTAGCAATACACATACATAAATAACATTTGTTAAAGAGGCATATACAACTACACTTTGTTTATGAGTCACTAAGGGCCTATGCAAACCGCGTTTTTTAAACGCGATACAGACGCGATGCAAACGCGCGTGTGACGCGATACAAACGCGATGCAAACGCGCGTATGACGCGATACAAACGCGCCGTCGACGCGCGTTTAAATCGTTACAAACGCCAACAAACTGCTCTGTAGGATAAAAACGCGCCGTCAACGCGCGTGTCACGCGATACAGACGCGATGCAAACGCGCGTATGTCGCGATACAAACGCGCTGTCGACGCGCGTTTCAGAAACGCGCGTCGACGGCGCGTTTAAAAAACGTGGTTTGCATAGGCCCTAAGACTAATTGGAAAGATTTGTTAGCTACAGCAAACATTGACTAACGATTATTATGAATAAATATAGACAATTAAATACTGAGAAAAAATTGAGTAAATATAAAACGAGTCTGACTCATCAAAGGAGGTAATTATGTCTTGCTAGCTAAGATAATAATTAATTAATGATAAAAGTAATGTTCTATCTTCTATATATAAAAGAGATTTCCACCCATTGACTCATCACGATATCTCTGGAACCATAAGGCCTAGAGACTTGAAATTTGGTAGGAATATTCCTTTCACCGAGTAGAGGTCAGCTAAGAACGGATTTTACAAAATTCCACCCACAAGAGAGGGGTGCGGGGGTTAATAACATAAATGGCAAAACAACGTTTGCGGGGTCAGCTAGTAACCTATAGGTATCCTACACAGTGTAGTTATTTTTTAAATTAGAATATTTTGTATATTGAGCGAGATTAGAAGCTAATGGCAAGGGGCGGCACCTTAGAAGGGGGGGCGCAAGTTGAGCATACTAGTACTGTATGGGATGTGAAAAATAATCGATTTTTACGAGATACTTTAGCTGTAAGCGTGTTGTATCTAAAAAAATTCAGTAGACTATTTTATTATTCAGTTATATTAAACGAAATTATTTTACAAATAGATAATTTTTTTCGGAAAGGTCACATCCCTGTAATTTTGCCTTTTTAACCTTTATTTATGGCACGGCAAACTTTATAGACCCGGAGCGCAGAAACTTAAAATACGCCACTGGTATTCGCGCAAAAAAACAATCTAAAATCTAAACATAGTCTAAAATACTTGAAACTTGATATGCTAATTCTAAAAACACTAAAATTTCAACGGAATTGAAAAGTACTTGGAAAAAAGTATGAGATAAGCTAGTTAATATACATTTTAATTTTAATTGTAAATACAAAAATAATTATTTTACTTGGAATTTCCACTATTAAGTATAACTACTTTAAAAAAAAAACAAACTCAAGAAAGATAAGCTTACTGCAAAAGTATAACCTAATACCGAATATATTATACCTTGGGTTGTCTGGAAGAAATGGCTAAGTAGCCATAAGTCCGCCCATGGCACTTCACTGTCTGTAATTATCCTTATTATTTGTTTGTAATATTTTTCTGGTGTACAATAAAGTATAAATAAATAAATAAATATATCCATGTCCTTAGAAATAATATACAAACATTTTTTTTAGGATGGATGGATGGGTGTGTCTCATTCAATCTGATGTTTATAATTAAATACTTTGATTGATATAATTATATGCTACATTTTTACCGAATATTCTCACCCTATAGATGTAATAACTTACTTTATTATGAGAGTTTAAGAAAGTGATTAAATACGTCAATCTAAAAAAATTTTCGATCGTTATCCAAATTTATCATCATGTCAGAATTAATAAAAACCTGTTAATAATGGAACGTTAATAGATAAAAATAAAGATACTCGTACATGATTATTTGTCTGCTTTTATTCCCAGCCCTGCCCAGCGTGGTGACTATGGGCAAAACACATGAGTTCGCACCATTTTTGGCGCGAACTTGTGGAGACCTATGCCTATGTCCAGCAGTGGACTGCGATAGGCTAAAGTGAGTGAAAAATATATTAAAACAATAAAAAAGAAACATTATATATACACACTACCATGTATTTGACACACACACACGCATATTATACTCTTTGGTTGATTGTCAGACTGTAGTCAAATTGAAAAAATTAAGAAAAGGTTCTTTATTTTCATAATTTTTGGTTTTCTTTTATATAAATTGTTAACACTATGGTCGGATTTCGACCTCTGGGCGACCACTAGTTAGGTATTAAAACACTCATGTATGATAAACCTACATTCGTGTTTTAATACCCCTTATTACACAACAGTTGCATAAATAACTATTATTATACTGTTCATGTACAGACAAGTCTTTACAATTTTATTAGGGTTCCGTACCCAAAGGGTAAAAACGAAACCCTATTACTAAGACTTCGCTGTCCGTCCGTCCGTCTGTCACCAGGCTGCATCTCGAGAACGGCTATAGCTAGACAGTTGAAATTTTCACAAATTATGTATTTCTGTTGCCGCTATAACAACAAATACTAAAAATAAAATAAAATAAATATTTAAGGGGGCTCCCATACAAAAAACGCAATTTTTTACCTATTTTTGTTTGATATTTATATCTATACTAATATTATAAAGAGGTAAAGTTTATAATTTTGTTTGTATATACGGGGTAATCTTCGCAAATACTGATCCGATCATGAAAATTCTTTCACTAACAGAAAGCTACACTATTCAGGAGTGACAAGATAAAAGGAAAAAGATAAAAATATATAAAGATTTTAAATCACCAGGATTTGAACCTGCGTCCTCTGACGTGCCGTGAGCATTATTATTTGCCTTAGAAATTAATTGGTGATTTTAAAACATTTATATTTATCTGATTTGCTGAAAATAGTGAGAGGCTACACTATTCAGGAGTGACATAGGCTATATTTTATTGTAATTGTACAAAAAAATTCAGTAAAAAAGAAAAATATTAAAATATATTATTATGAAAATGACAAAGAAACGAACGCCATCTATCGCTGTTAGATTTAACTATTTAATACTCTATTTTATTTACTGTCTATTTGAATCTATCGATGACGAAGTTTTTACGCTTTTTGATAGATGGCTTTGGAGCAACATATTATTTATTTAAGTGGTTTAAAATTTGTTCTTTATAGTATGTTATTTGGTTCTGTAATTTAAAATAATAAATACACGATATTATTACGATTTTATTCATCGCTGTAGGCGCCCGCTGCCGTTTATTTTTTATTTTAAATATTTTCTCTTTACTTTCTGTTTTACTTTATCGGTACTCCGGACGTAGTTTTGGTCAAAAGTTTTCTTCAAAACTATTTTTGAATTTTAATTTCTACTAAGTACTATAATTACTTCTGTTTTAATATTTCTTATAGTTATTATTTGTTGTTTAGTCTTTTCAGAAATAATTCTAATTTGTGTTTATCATAATTTTTTGTTTCTTTAGCTTCAGTCTTACTTTCTTCTCTTTACTTTCTGTTTTATTTTATCGGCTTAGATAAATTACTTACAGGTAATTAAAATTTCGGGATATTTATTTCGATTTTTCAATATTACAATACAAATATTTCTCTATTTTATTTTTGTCTAACAACACATTTCGTCGATCTGAAAGCAAATTGCATTATTGAAATATATCGTCACGTGCACTATACACCGTCCGGCGACTAATTAGCTTTTTGACAGCTCACGCCTATAAATTACAGTTTTTTTTCGGAATAACGTACTAAAAATTTTACAGTAATGTCATACTTTATTGACGATTTGATTGATTGAGTGAAGCACCCTGTGCATAAGAAACAACCACAGACTATGAAACAGTTCTTGAAATAATAAATCGATAATAAATCGATCATATGATAAAAATAATTTTACGTCATGTGATTATCTATACTAATATTATAAAGAGGTAAAGTTTATAACTTTGTTTGTATATACGGGGTAATCTTCGCAAATACTGATCCGATCATGAAAATTCTTTCGCTAACAGAAAGCTACACTATTCAGGAGTGACAAGATAAAAGGAAAAAGATAAAAATATAACTCAATAATTGTGTTTGCTCGCAAACGAAAAAAAAACCGACTTCAATTACATCGACAAGTAATACAACGTAATAAGACGAAAAAATAGTCAAGTAAATCCGCGCTATTTAAAGATTACTCAAAAAGTTGTAATCAGTTTTCGATCTAATTTAAACAAGACTACAAGACAAGTATTAGCTTTCGATTAAAGTAAGAATCATCGAAATCGGTACACCGAGTAAAAAGTTATGCGGTATAATATAACGTAGGTCGACGAAAAAGTAGTCACGTAAATACGCATTATTAGATATAACTCTAAAAGTACTTGTCAGATCTCAATTAAATTAAAATGGGACCACATGACACGCAACACCTTTCAATTAAAACAAAATTGATCGAAATCGGTCCACCCAGTCAAAAGTTCTGAGCTAACATACATAAAAAAAAAAAAAAAACATACGTGTCGAATTGAGAACCTCCTCCTTTTTTGGAAGTCGGTTAAAAATGGTAAATGTACTACCATCTCTCGCCGCCATCTATCGCCATTAGAAGACTATTTATTAGTCTATCGACGTCGTTTTCGGGATTTTTGATAGATGGCGCTGAAGTAACATATTATTTATTTATACCCCGTCCGGCGACTAATGATCTTTTTGACATTTCAAGAAATTTTGACATTAGTGACTGCCTCACACGTTATTTATTCGATTCGAAATAATAATCGATTTTATTTAAGAAGAACTTTCAATCGAATTAATTAAATACATTTAATTTAAAAATATTATTTATTTATGCGATTATTAGTTTTTTTAATTATAAATGAAATATATAAATAATAAATAAATGAATTAACAGAGTTATTGCTCTATATTCTTGGTTTGCAATTAAATTTCAAGATTTCGACTTAATTCCTTGCAAGTAATCAATCTTGGGGGTCATAGATACTATTTTTATTTCCTTTTTTGTATTAAATTTATAGAAACAATAATCACATGACGTAAAATTATTTTTATCATATGGTCGATTTATTATCGATTTATTATTTCAAGAACTCTTTCATAGTCTGTGGTTGTTTGTTATGCACAGGGTACTTCACTCAATCAATCAAATCGTCAATAAAGTATGATATTACTGTAAAATTTTTAGTACGTTATTCCGGAAAAAAAATGTAATTTATAGGCGTGAGCTGTCAAAAAGCTAATTAGTCGCCGGACGGGGTATAAGTGCTATAAAATTTAGTATGTTATTTGGTTCTGTAATTTAAAATAATAAATACACGATATTATTACGAGTGTATACGTCCAATACTTGCTATAAACAATGAACCTAATAGAACTTAGTAAATACTAAGAACTACACAACATAGGTAATGCATCACAAAGAAAAAGATAATTAACGCCCAACGAAGTGGGCACGGGTCGGCTAGTAATACATATATTTAAATATATATTACCTAGTCAATGGTAATACGGAACCCTTCGTGCGCGAGTCCGAATCGCACTTGGCCGGTTTTTATACTTGGAAAAGATAAACAGCTTAGGAGCGAAAATGTGTGCGTCGTTCCGAGAATCTTTCGACCTCTGTCTATGTACAAATGCTTGCACACTCCAGAGTATAAAGATAACGTGATAAACTGTGACCCACCGCGGGGCTTATAAATAAGATAACGGCTCGTAGAGCATCAGTCGTTGTTACAATATCCTGTGAAAATGATCACGATCGCGTTGTTAGCTGTTTTGGCGTGTGCAAGCGCCGCACCACACTTCCGCCATCCCTATAGGCACCGCCCATTCCATCAGGACCCATTTTATCAGGAGCCATTCAGCTATGATAGCGAGTCGAGTCTGGAAAGATTTATGGACAGCCAGTTGTTTGACACGAGAGGCTTCTGGGAGGAACTGAATAGAGAGATGATGGATCTTAACGCAATGATCGAGGATTTGTACAAGCGTTTCCCTACCAATTTATCTGAAGAAAAAGTTGAAGGAAATGAGTATAAAATCAATATTGCTCTTTCTGGTTTTGTTGATAGCGAGATTGTAGTTAAGGCGAAGAAAGGATTGCTGATCATACAAGCTGTACATGAAGCTAAAAACGAGCCAGGGAAGAGTTACTTGGACGTGAGGACTCTGCCAGATGTTGTGGATGTCAACGGCAGCTGGACATACGAAAATGGGTTACTTAAGATCGTTTTCCCCCTGGAACGTAAGAGTGAAGTTGAACCAGCAGTAACAGAGGTTCCAGTGACAGAAGTTCCAGTAACAGAGGGACCAGTCACTCAGGAACCGGAGCATAGTCGTGAATCAGTGGAATTTGAGCTGAGGACATCTGGTATCCAAGATGCTGATGTCGGAGTTGCAAAAGGAGTTACAGCTGAAGATAAAAGCATATCAACGAATGAAATACCGCAAGTACAGACTGTTGAAGCCACCACTTACGCTGTTGACGTGAAAGGCGACGTAGAACTCTTGCCTGTAGTTTACTAAATATATTAGATTTTTATACAAAAGTAATTATTTTTGTGATATATTTTTTGGTATTTTGAAAAATTATATAAAAAAATAAAACATATTGTGTTTTTTCTTTAGCTTAATTAATTAAATTTTAGAAGTTAGTAAAGATTTCCAAATCTTTTATTCATATATAAAAGAGATTTCCACCCATTGACTCATCACGATATCTCTGGAACCAAAAGGCGTAGAGACGAAATTTGTAGGAATATTCCTTTGGTCGAGTAGAGGTCAGCTAAGAATGGATTTTACAAAATTCCGCCAACAAGAGGGGCTTGTGGGGGTTAATAACACATATGGCAAAACAACGTTTGCGGGGTCAGCTAGTTTGTATATAAAATAATTGTGTTTGGTATATCGACATCGACAAGTATTAAAATGAAAACATAAAAACGTAATCGAAGTCAATTCCTATTACCTATATATATATCTATATACATACATAAAGATAAATTGCTGTTCGTTTGTCTCGCTGAAACTCGAGAAAGGCCAGACCGATTTGGCTAATTTTGATCTTGAAATATTTATGGAAGTTCAGGGAAGGTTTAAACGGTGACGGTGAGCAACATAAAACGGTGAATAACTAACGGAAAATAACCCAGTTAGCTTTTTAATTTAATATTAAGATCAAATATTGTTGTACTTTTTTTCTCACGTAATCAGTGTTAATTGATTGTTATTTGTTACCAATAAAATGAAATTTATTATTATTTTTTTTTAAATGGTAAAAACGCCAATTGCTCTTCAAATATTTATGAGTGCGTTCAGAAAGTTTTTTCGCATATTTTTCCCAAATATATGTAGGTGAATACGAAGTCCATCGCTGCCGTCCTAACAAAGAGTGCAATAAGTCGAGTTTTTGGGCAAATTGACTTAAGACCATATTCGTAATCAGGAAAATGAGCTCTATATTTTCGTCTTAGACGTCTTTTTTGTATCTTCAGTAGTTTCGGTTCTATTGGTTATCATAACTGCAATATCTAATATTACGGCTTGTAAGTAGCTAATAATAACCGCAATAAGTCCAGTTATTGCACTTATGACTAGTATTTAAGTTTTATAAATTTTTGGCACATTTACTAGTTATAAGCGCAACAAGTAAGAGTTATTGCAGTTATCATAAGGAAAATTATTACTTAAAATGTCTAGCTTACTAAATGTTTTATACTAAAGTAAACTTATTGACTTATGTTAGGGAAAAACAGATGATTCGAAATTGTTCACACAAATAAAATCGCAATTTATCTTCGAGTTATTGCGATTACCAGTATTAAAGAGGCCGCGAGGGGTGCGAGGGGAAGAGCCATTGCATGGCGATTTATAGAAAAATATACCGATATGCAGATATGCAGATATCTCTCAAGACATATCGCAGTTTTAAAAGAAAGAACATTTTATTTGCTCATCTTAGGAATGAAGAATGTGAGCAATGTGCTCTCATTATCTGCATATATCCCATAGTGAATGCTCTAAAGAAAATTGTGAACTGTTTATTCAATATAATAAACAAAGTTGCTTTATAAGGAAACGCGAAAAGAATACCTGAACGACAAGGAAGCATTTTCTGCTGACGAAGATTGCACTTACTGTTTTGTAGATTTAAAGAAAAGTAATAATGCTCCCAAGAATGGATCAGTTTAAGTCTGCCATATTTTGCCCACGCCTTAATACTTTCAACGTAAATTTTGTCCCCCTTGGAAGTACTATTTCTGGCACAAATGTGCCTTTTGCTGTATTGTGGAACAAGACTGTCTCCGGACGGATTCAAGAAGACATCATTTATAGAAATGTATTAATCAGTCATTTTTTGTGTACTATCGTGATGTCAAACACTAATGTTTTATGGGTTGATAATTGTGGGGCTCAGAATTAAAGTTGGTCGTTTATGTCTTTCTTAGTAAGCTAATAGTCATCTGATTGCAGCAGAATCTATTACAATAAAATACATATTTCGAACCCGGCCACACATCCATGTCAGTTGACCATTTTCACCACCAAGTTGAAAAGTCATTAAAAATGAAAAAGTTTATGATTTTGACGATTTTGTGGATGCTGCAATATTGTTAAATTCGAAGAAAACATGGTTAAAGTGATAACTACATCAAATTTTTACTTTTATCAAGACCTATCGTCTCAACACAAAATTAGAAACACACAACCAAGGATATACTTAAAGAATATTTGGGCAGACAAGGCTAAAAGGCGACAATTTTTATTGAAAGTCAAAGAAAAACATGCAGCTGATTGGAGATAATTAGATTTCCTACAAATGAAAATTATCAAAAATAAAAAATTACTAGATATTAAAAATAAAACTGTATTCAGAGGTGTAACAAAAGATCGAAAAGAAAGAATAATATCAGAATTGTTGCCTCTGATGCCAGAGACTAGAAGGAGTTTTTGGTTAAAGTTACCAGACTTCACAAGTGTCCAACATAGATTAAATTAAGATTACAAAGTGCTTTTTAATGAATTGATGATTGAATGATTTTGAATTAAGATTGATTTAAAGATTGGTCTCATAATGTGTCTTTTTAGATATAGATTTTACTGTTCTTAATATAAGGAAAGAGATAAAAATTTTGTGAATGAGAAGATGTAGAAGAGAAGTTTGTTGATTTTTAAAAGTATACTTTCTATCAATATGTGAAACTACAGAGTTTCTAAGTTGTGATTTTATTAATTTTTGAAAGTAGTATGTAAGTAAGAAAACGCTTAAAGTGATTTCATTGATAACATTTGTTTAGATTTTTACAGTTTCATATAATTGAACTTTATAATTAACTATTTTCATACCAAATAAATTTGTTTTAATATATTTTCATATAAACTTATTATGTTATTGCAATTAACCATCTCTGCCCTATATCTAATTAAAATATTTTACTAAGGAAAACCGCAATAACTTGGATAGTTATTGCACATATGGTTGGAAGAAACTATAGGGCATCATATAGTTTGTGCTACCCAAAAGAGCAATATGTCGGTTTCCTAACCAAAACTGCAATAAGTAGCGTAGTTATTGCAGTTATGATTAGGAATGCTATATCAAAACAACTCGTAAGTCCTAATGATAAATACATTATTGCGTTTTTTGTGTATATAAACTTATGTACAAATATAATAACTACATAAAATTAAGCATTTTTTATATTCTGTCGTTTGGTAAAAGTTTCAAACCAATAGCTTTTATAGTTACGAAGATACACAAAAAACAAAAATTAAATCTTTAAACGCGATTATCTCGAAAGTAGTCAAAACCTAGTTATTGCACTCTTCGTTAGGACGGCAGATCGGGTCATCTAGTTAGTGATAAATTAAAAACTACACTTTAGAACTCGTCCAATTTTAAATGAGGCCATATGGTAAGTAGTAGCTTACGAATAAATAGAATTATCAACAGCAAACTCAGTTAAATGTTATGAAGTAAACAACATAAAAATACAGTTTAATTTAGAACTCCTTTTAGAAGTTGATTAAAAATAAACTTTTTTTTTTTACATAACTTGATATTACTTTTGATTTTTTTATATTATTGTCCATAAATGTAACATTTTGCTCAAAGTATTAAAACATGATACACAACAAACAATGGATGTTTTATTTGTATGCAATTAAACGCTATTTTTATATAAATAAATATTAGCTTATACAGTATAAAAGTCACGTAAACAACTACATCTGCCTCGGGAAGTATAAAGCATGAATGAAATCCAAGCTTCGGAGATCATTGAATCTAACTCATTTATAATAGAATTTTGAAAAATAACAAACATTTGTTTTTTAATTATTTGTTATACTACTTGATGAACCGCTAGAAGCGTGACGTTTAGATAATCGTTAAATTTTCTCGAAATTATTTAATTTTCATTTTGTAAAGAACTTTTTACGAAATATTAAAAAAGTTTTGAACAAAAAAGTCTTCTAGAATTAATCCAACTTATTTCGATTTTCTCTTAGATTTAGACCTTAGAATAGACTGATGTGTATGATGGGTTTATTTATATTTATGTATAAAACCCCCCGACTCTCCCTAGGGGCGCGTTTTTTTACCCACCACAGGAATACGACATCACTTAGGGCTATAACAATTTTCCCGTGATTTTCCGTAAGTGTAATGTAATTCCCCAAATCGTTCTGTTTCAGATATTGTTCTGTAAGTTATTTCAATTAACTTAACCAACATCTTTTTGAAATTAACTAAAACCTAACATGAAATTACCAAAAAATTCTCTCAACTAGATGCATAAATAACTTATTGTTTCGTTTCGTTGTTTGATAACGCGCTTGTTTGTGAAGGTTATCTGTATGTTAAATAATAATGTTGATATTGTATTTTTGTTATAGAGAAATATAATTATAGGCGATATATCTTTGAGGAAACTAGCACAAGTACATATAATATTAATAACATAAATAATTTAAAGTTTTTAATGGTACTGTGATTATAACAGGAATATTTGAGATGTCACCGCGTTGGCGCAACGGTCACAGCACTGGTTTGTGGCCGTTGCGCTGGCGATTGCGGGTTCGATCCCCGCACATGAAAACCGTTTGAATTGGCCACGCAGATGTTTGCCGTGGTCCGGGTGTTTGTGCAGTCCTTGTGTGTCTTCCCACCGTGTCTCGGAGAGCACGTTAAAGGTCATAGCTCACTACACCCTCACCGGAACGCCTCATCGCTCGGCGTCCAATCGTCAGCATGCGTGCGAGGTGATCCGGTGACGATACGGAGTTGATGTAGTGAGCGCATATCCATACAATTCCATAGAAAGAATACTAACCGCTCGAGGCGAGTCGGTGCTGTCGGGTGCCGGGTGGGTCTAATGAGTGATGACCGTCCCGGTTATTATCATGTACACCTGATAGCGATATAGTAAGGAATATATCGATGGATGGATTAAGCTCTGATCCTTCTCCTACATGGGGAGGAGGAAAAACCCACCAAAACGCGCGCCGCCGCGTTCTGCGGCGTTTTCAACGTGGGTACGTTTCAGCAGTTAGTTACTTAAGTTTTATCGAACTAATCTCTCGCTAATACTTTTTCGTTGGGAACAGCGAATTTCTTAACCTTCCTATACTCGCGCGTTGGTCTGTGAGACCGACGAAACACATTTTCGTAATTATTTTTATGCACGAAGATCCTAAGAAGTCGAGTTCCTTGCTAGCTGCCGGATTTGTTACTAGCTTCATTTCAGTGCAAGCCGCGTGTTCGTGTGAAGTGCATGTGTTGTAGCATTTGGCGCCAATCGGTCCGTGAGACCGACGCGAGTATAGGTGCAATTTTTTGTGTAAGTATTAATGTAATATATTTAGTGCAT
This sequence comes from Melitaea athalia, assembly GCA_905220545.2. Lineage (NCBI taxonomy): Eukaryota > Metazoa > Arthropoda > Insecta > Lepidoptera > Nymphalidae > Melitaea > Melitaea athalia. The sequence continues at coordinate 2,410,885 of HG992178.1, read as the reverse complement.
TTATATATTTTTTACAAACTTTGAATACTTTATGACGTATGTATAGTAAATATATGTATGTTTGTTACTCTGTATTATATTTTGACAATTTTTTATTCTTTTTAGATTATAATTCAATCAAAATGGACGATCAGCGATGATCGAATCACATTGCTGCTGGATGATTGAGTTTTGGTTCTAATTATGAAGACGAAAATGACCGTGAGGTGGAAGACTATATGAAGGTACAAGAAGAGTCATTCGACATCGAGCAAGAAGACGACAATGATGAAATATATGAGGTAGAATGTATGAAAGTTCCCACGATTTTTACTTAGGAAAAGATGGACACACAAGGTGGAATAAAACTCCTGCCTTAAACCCACCTAGGCGTATTTTATAGTCTGATGAATGTAGCGGGTATAAATACGTTTATAATATACCTACACAACGACCCTACCAAGAAAATTAGCCGTAGGATCTTTCTTGAAGCCTTAGCATACGATCTGATCAATCCGCAACTTAAACGTCGGGCTCTCGGAGAACCATAAGGATCAGGCTCGCCAAAATATGTAAATTAAGTCAACCTGAGTTTTTATTAACGTCTAACAATAATAAAAATGGTCGTTGTGGTTGCTGCTCATCCGAAAAAAAACCGCAAGACATGATACAACTGCGCCACCTGTAGAAAATACTTTTGTTTGGAACATGCTGTAACGGTATACCCTGATTGTTATGGTGAGGGTCAAAACTAAGTCAAATATAGATAAATATGTCTTCTGATATGTTGTTTACTACTATTTAGAAGTTTATTTTGTTTTTAAAAATAAGTACAGATTTTATGTTGGTTTTCCTAGAACCTAAGAAAAATATCTCGAATTCGAAGACTGATTTGTGATAGACTGAAAGTCAGTAAAATAATTAATAAATTAAGTATTATTCATACCATTCTGTTTCATTATATCCTAAACTATGAAATATTAATAGTATTTTTTTGGCTCCATAGTAAAAAAAAATATGTTGGAGGCGTACGAACTATCGGTCTGTGACACCGTGCGCGAGTATAGGTGTTACAAAAATTGGCGCGAGTATAGGAAGGTTAAGGCCTGAGATGATAAAAAACTTTTGCGCTTTGTCTTTAGTTTAACGAAGCGTTCAGCAAAGATAGGAAATATTGAAGTTTCTAAACTTGGTTTAGGCTTAGTGTTATCGTGTAGTATCGATAAAATCGATTTTAAAAGACTTCATAATTGTGTTTGCTCGGAAACGAAAAAAAAACGACTTCAATTACATCGACAAGTAATACAACGTAGTAATAGTCAAGAAAAAACGCATTATTTGATATAACTCGAAAAGTACTTGATAGATCTCAAATAAATTTGAATGGCACCAAATGACACGCACCACCTTTCGATTAATTTTTTCTTTATCGAAATCGGTCCACCCAGTCAAAAGTTCTGAAGTAACATACATAAAAAATACAATCGAATTGAGAACCACCTCCTTTTTTGGAAGTCGGCTAAAAAGGACTTTTGATTTGAATCTTTATAAATTAGTACCTGGGTGACCGAGCCTGGCTCGGTATTTTTATATTTTATTTTTTTTAAATAAAAAAACACGAGTGAAATTAAAAAAAAAAGAAAAAAGAATAAATCTGTAGACTGAGATTTCAACCATGATCTTCTCGGTTAATCTCGACCGATTTACCACCTGAGCTATTAATACTTTGATGACAATTGCGAAATTAACCTTCCTATTCTAACAATATTTTAGCAATTTTTTCATTGCCTAAAATAGGGATAAAACAATATTTTCTAAAAATGAATCCTAGTTAGATCAATTTTTCGCCCCCGAAATCCCTTGTATACTAAATTTCACGAAAATCGTTGGAGCCGATTCCGAGATTCCGATTCTATATATATATAGATAGATATGTACAAGAATTGCTCGTTTAATAGTCTAAGATAATTTTCAAAATCAAAAATCGCACGATACGCACTATATGAGTCGTGGCTTGAAACAAGATTACAATTTTTACTGTTGTTATTTATTCTATACGCATTTAAATTATACTTTGTACGTTTTTACCTGAATTGAATAAGGTTGATTAAAAATCTCCTACATAAAGTAAGAGGCTGACATGACATGATACGATTAAAAATCTAAGTATTTTAAATTATACAACCTATATTCGGAAAGACATGCTATAAAACATCATGTTTAAATGATGAGCGCAGCGATAAAAAAAAGTAAAATAAAAGTAGCATAATTATGTTAATCCTTATTACATCAACTATCTGCCAGTGAAAGTCCCGTCAAAATCGGTCCAGCTGTTACAGAGAGAAACAAACAGACAGACAGACAAAATTGTAAAAAATGTTATTTTGGTGTAATTATGCATCGTGAATACATACTTATTAATTTAGTAAAAAGCGGTTATTTTAGTATAACAAACAGACACTCCAAATTTTATTTTGGAATATAAGGAAGGGTATAGGCAATTATTTTCTCAAATTAACGCACGTGAAACAGCGGGGCACTGCTAGTATGCATTATATTCACATACAATTTTCCTACTTTAGTTCTATTTCTGTTCATTTATGCTTTTAAATTAATTTACCAAGCGCCTGAAAAAAGTAAAACCCATTACACGCTGAATTAAGACGTGTTGTACATTAAAACTGCTATGGTGCCGGTGTAGAAAGAATTCTAAAACCTTTAACGCTTCACACCCGCGCATGTGTTCGCTATAATACTATTTACTTATAAGTGAAAGAAAACTGGTTAAGTGGGAGTCGGAATTACGCACTGGTTCCGTTATTCTCTCTTCTGATTGTTATCGAACTCCGCCGAAACGGTTTTACCGATTTTATGAAATTTTCTATGTATATTTGGGAGGTCTGAGAAGAGGTTGTAGGCTATTTTTATACCCTTAGATCATAATGAAGTCCTTATCAATATGACAGAACAAACTTAGTCAGGTCAGCAAGTTAATCTATAAATAATTGGTTATACCTTTTCTTTTTATTCCGACTTTTAACAAAAATTATGTTGGATACATGAAAAGCGTTAAATAACAAAATTCCTTAAATAACATCTATATCTATATCTATCTATATATATATACCTCTATATATATATATATACCTCTATATATATATATATATATATAGACGGGATATACGGGCGGAGATATACGGGGTGGGGGGGGGTTTCGCTTGCCCGCCCTGTAGCGCGAAAGCGCGGTTTGCCGGCCGGGTTGTGCTGGCTCCCTGGAGCTTTGCTCGGTTGCTGGTGCAGTCCGGCGGACCCGTGGGGTAGTTGCCGGGTCGTGCTGCTCCCTGGAGCTTCTTTCGGTTGCTCGGTGTAATCCGGCTTTGGAGGTCGGGCGGGCCTGACCCCCAACGCCATGATGCCAGCCTGGCTTGGAGGGGGAGACGCTCCTGGACATGTGTCCCCATTCTGCAGACGGTAGACTGGTCCGGTTGAGCGTCCCCTTAGTGGGGTGGCCGGCTGGGGGTCGGGGGATCCTCGGCTGGCTTGAGATCCCACGCGTTGTCGGGAGGGGTGGTCTTGTGGGTACCGCCCCTCTGGGTGCCGGGGCCCGGATGTTTACATTCGGGCCAGCCGCCGGGGCGGGGTGGAGACTGCTAACGCGACCCCATCTTGCCCTACTCAGGCGGATGTCTGCTCACACGTGGATGGTTTTTTGGTCAGTAGGAGTCTGACATAACCCTCTGGTGCCCCCGCGCCGGATGGTATCCATGATGGATTTTCCCCACGTAAAAAAAAAGGACAACGTCTGTTGGGTCAGCTAGTAGAACATAAAATTAATTTGAGGCGGTTGCGGAACCTTAAAAATGTTTAATGGTATGTTAACTTAGTATTTTACTTCTTTTATCCCATGAAATAATTTTTAAATCTTACTTTAAAATGTCGCTACGAAAATTTTCAAGCTTTTAAATATATCTGGTTACGTATATTGAAGTATGGAACAGACTACTATACTATAGGTACATACGTCATGAAGTTACAAAGAAGTTATTTGGTCATATTGTTTCTCTTACATCTCATACAATTAGTGCACCAGTCTTAGACTATATGGAGAAAAAATTATCTGGTTTTAAATTTGTCTTCGATTGAGTTTATGACTAGAGTTTTCCCTTTGTTTAAAATTCAATTGTCACATTTTTATACAAATAGGTCGGTAAACAAGCGTACGGCTCACCTGATGGTAAGTGATTACTGTAGCTTATAGACGCCTGAAACACGCCGACCGCACCCGCAACACTCCTCTAGAGGTCTGGTGGCTTTACCCGCCACAGGCCCACAACAGTCGACATTGCTTGAAAGCAGTATGATGTCAAGGTACTTCCTCAGTAGGGCTGCTCCAGATTTTGAGCAGGATATATCCTATTGTGGTCTACTTCAGTAAAAACAATATTATCTATCCATCCATCCATCAGCCTTTACAAGTCCACTGCTGAACGTAGGCCTCCCCTAATGCTCGCCACTTCATTCGGTCTTGTGCTCTCTGAATCCAGCGGTTTCCCGCTGTTTTACATAGGTCGTCAGTCCACCTGGTCGGAGGGCGGCCTGTACTTCTTTTGCCGAGACGCGGTCGCCACTCAAGAACCTTTCTTCCCCATCGGTTGTCGGTTCTTCTTACAATATGGCCTTATTGTATTGTATATATAATAAACAATATTATATATACGTCGTATCTGTTAAAAATATAATCGTTAATCGCTCGCCATCAGGTGAGCCGTATGCTTGTTTGCCGAACTATTTTCTTTTCTATTTCTATTTTTAACTGAGGTAGGGCACAGCAGGAAATTTCCTGCTCCAAATTGGAGCAGCCCGACTGGGGTAGTACCTCGACCTTACAGAAGACCACAGCTAAATAATACTGTTTTCAAGCAGTATTGTGTTCCTGTTGGTGAGTAAGGTGACCAGAGCTCCTGGGGATAGGGTCGGCAACGCGCTTGCGATGCTTCTGGTGTTGCAGGCGTCTATAGGCTACGGTCTTACCATCAGGTGAGCCGTACGCTTGTTTGCCAACCTAGTTACATAAAAAAAAAATTGTATATAAAAATAAAATTCTGCAAAATGAAAAAGCGTTTAGAAATTATTAAACACATCAAGTGACGAATATTTTAGGAAATGAAATTTAAACCCATCGTCGTACAAAAAAGATCGATTTTAAAGCAAAATTAGTCATTCATGCCCCATTGTTTGCAATTATGCGTGAGCCCCGGAGATAAGCCGTTATCTATCTCAGTCATGGAATATTTTGTCATTTTATACATTCATTGATTTATTTCTGATCACAGTGATCGCACAGTGATTTTATTTAGTAAATTTGTACTTTATTTGTTTATTGTAGTTTAAAAATAATTATGGTTATTGTTTTTATATTACTTGAACACATTAATTAAAAACAATTTTATAACGGTATTGTTTTTTAATTATGATCCCGCATTGCATAGCCATTGTTTTGTCTTGCAAAACTTGAGAAGATTAGTTAATTAATTTTCTGAAATTTTCCAATTTTCTGCGCGTTGAATCGATGAGATCGGCTAATCGTGTTAATTGTTTCGTTTGGAAATTATTTTTACATAAATCTGAAAATTAATATAAAATAATTTTAATTTGGAGATTACTTTTCAAAATTACCTTTAGAACATCTTTACACATGCATATCTATACTAATATTATAAAGAGGTAAAGTTTATAACTTTGTTTGTATATACGGGGTAATCTTCGCAAATACTGATCCGATCATGAAAATTCTTTCGCTAACAGAAAGCTACACTATTCAGGAGTGACAAGATAAAAGGAAAAAGATAAAAATATATAAAGATTTTAAATCAGCAGGATTTGAACCTGCGCCCTCTGACGTGCCGTGTCAACAATTCAATCTAATCAAGCATTATTATTTGCCTTAGAAATTAATTGGTGATTTTAAAACATTTATATTTATCTGATTTGCTGAAAATAGTGAGAGTGTATTGGAACATATCAAATTTCACCGTACCCTTCTTATGTGAAATGGATTATAACGCCCAACGAAGTGGGCACGGGTCGGCTAGTTGCAAATAAATTAATTGTGTCTGATTTTTTTTAACATCCCAATCCATTGTCATGGTAAATCCAAAAGGGCTGGAAATATACTGTGATCGATATTATAGTGTGGATCAACACTTACGTCAACAACACGACGGAATCTCTTGTATCCGCAGCCATTAGATTACTTATGCATGTAACCTCAAGGGTTGCGGCCACAACCCTATTGTACGGCGAGATTAATGAGATTTAGGGACGAAAGTTATGTGGATGGTAGGGAAATTTTCTGTTTCTTATGGTTTTTAGGTACGGATACCTCAAAAGGAAAAAAACGGATCCCTTATAGGACCACTTTGTTGTTCGTCTGTCTGTCAAGACCCCTTTTCTCAGGAACGCTTGGACGTATCAAGCTGAAATACATATCAAATACTCAGGTCTACTATCCCTTAGAGCTGTGAAAAAATCAAACTTCTGGGCCAACGCAATCAAAAGATACAGCTGTTTATACTGCGAAAAACAAATTTCCCTTTTTTGAGTCATTAACTCATTACATAAAAAAATACTAAAATGTGATATATGCGATAGAACTGTTTGTTACATATTTAATAAAATATATACATATATGTACAATATGTAATTATGCTCATTAGTGAACTGTAATGTTCTTGAGAAAATAAAGTTCTTTAAACCTAAAATTGCGAAAAGCATGAATTTTTAGTTCATATGATAAAATATTTTTAATAGTTTTGTTTGTACGGAACCCTTGGTGCGTGAGTCTGACTCGCACTTGGCCCGTTTCTTTATGCAGGTTAATTAGAATTTGAAGGTGATCGATTGGGACAGCCATTCCAGTGTAGTGATGTGAATTTGACGCAAGTAGCCATGCCATGGGTTTGCTTCTTAAGGTTTTTATTATTATCATCATATTAACAACATCCACGGGCGCTTATATAGTTGCCCATGCCATTTGTACTACATAAAATATTTGTTTCTATACGGTGTACGTTTTATTTTTAAAACAATTTAACTTCAGACCAGCATTTCTAAATCTGTATAGAATTTCTAGGAATTGCTAGGTTTCTAAAGATTTGAGGCGGTAACTTGTTCTTGTGCAAATATTTCATTTTGGTCTGGGTATCCTTGTAAGTCTCAGCATCGCACCTCGAATAGTTTATAAAGCCATAAGTCCCGGCTGTTATGATAAACACAAAGTAGTCGTTCTTACTCATGCTAGAAAAATCATCCGCTAATCAGCAGGGAAGCAGTGTGGTGGATTAAGCACATGTGTATAAAGAAGAAGCCTGCTGTGTGGCTACGGCAGTAAAGAATATAGCCACCCCCTCTCTTCTCGTGGGTGTCGTAAGTGGCGACTAAGGGATAACACAGTTCTACTATCACCTTGGAACTTAAAAAGCCGACCGATGGCGGGATAGCCATCCAACTACTGACTTTGAAATACACAGGCCGAAGACGGGCAGCGGCGTCTTTGGTGCGACAAAACTAGCCCTGCGGTCACCAACCCGCCTGCCTAGCGTGGTGACTATGGGCAAAACACATGAGTTCACGCCATTTTGGATTTTTTTATTTCATAGACTGAAGGGATGATTATGACGATGCATAAAGAAGAGGATATTGTTCCAGCTACAGGACATTTAGAGGCTAATTACATTTTCAAGAACTCAAAATCATCGTATTCTTTATTATTATATTTCGTTACTTATTTGTAGAATCCTTCTCCTACATGGAGAAAGAGGCCTACGCCCAGCAGTGGGATGATACAGATCGAATCGTGATCCTGATTTATACAAAATAAATATACCTAATATATATATATATACCTATCTATACTTAATATATAAAGCTGAAGAGTTTGTTTGTTTGGTTGTTTGTATGTTTGTTTGTTTGTTTGTTTGTTTGTTTGTTTGTTTGTTTGTTTGAACGCGGTAATCTCTGGAACTACTGGGCCGATTTGAAAAATTCTTTCAGTGTTAGATAGCCCATTTATCGAGGAAGGCTATAGGCTATGTGTCATCACGCTAAGACCAATAGGAGCGGAGTCCACGCCAACGAAGTCACGTGTAGAAGCTAGTATATATTTAAAAGTGAACCTGAAGGTGTTTGAATAGGTAGATTGTTTTGCATTTTTATAAACGTAGTACGAATATATTGTGTCTTACTTTACCTTTCCAACCATTTCATTTGTCCTTATTTGTATGAATGATCGTTGACTGTCACCAATATGCTTAGGATGTTGTCGGTTTATTTAGGGGCTCCTCACCAGTACCGTAGCTAGGCGTATGCAAATCGAACTTATTAAAGAAGATTTCGAAAGGCTGAAGTGATTTCACACTTACTTGAACTAGACACTTAAAGAAGTGATTTATTTTTGAGGCAGGGAATATCCTGCTCAAAATCTGGAACAGCCCGGTTGGGAAAGCACCTTATATATCGATATAGCGATCGTTACTCATAGTAAGGGAATATATTCGCCAACTCGTAGTGGAGCAGCGTGGCTTAAGCTCCGATCCTTCTCCTACAAAGAGAAAGAGGTCTATGCCCAGTAGTGGGATATTACAGGCTGAAGTATAAATAGCCGACATACGTAAATAAACTTTCCTTTAGTAACTTAAGTAGTTTATCATAGCTTGTGACCACCTCTACCGTTAGTTAAAATACTTAATTTTTTTTTAAATAGTAAAGTTGGTAGTGGATGACTAGCATACAAGTCGCCGGCTCCGGTGATCTCTTTTGAGAGCGTATCCCGTGCGAATTGGTATTTAGACTTGATGGATCCGACACAGGAGTCTTCTTGTTACAATTTCGTGACGAAAACTTTGCATTTCAAATAATAGCTTTGTTAACTCCGACCTTATGTAATGGAGAAGGTATTTTATTTAGACGGTATTTTTAAAGTGAAACTTTTATTACATCGTCTCAATTTTTTTCGTCTATGTGTTGCATGTCGCGTGACGGTCAGCGGCGCGGTAAGATTGATAAAGCGATTTTTATACCCTTAATGCAATATTATTTAAAAAAAATTTAGTTAAATGTCTATAATGTGAAAAAAAGTTTCACTTTTACCATGGTTTCATAAAACCACACAGGTTTTTATATTCTAAATACTATTAAAATATTACCTGGAGTTATGGATACCTTCTGTACCTTTTTAGGGTTCCGTACCCAAAGGGTAAAAACGGGACCCTATTACTAAGACTTCGCTGTCCGTCCGTCCGTCCGTCCGTCCGTCTGTCACCAGGCTGTATCTCAAGAACGGCTATAGCTAGAGAGTTGAAATTTTCACAAATTATGTATTTCTGTTGCCGCTATAACAACAAAAACTAAAAACAAAATAAAATAAATATTTAAGGGGGGCTCCCATACAACAAACGCGATTTTCTTGCCCTTTTTTGCTCGATATCAATAATGGCAACAGGTAGGCACTTGAAATATTCACAAAATGAGTATTTTGCAACGGTAGACTCATCTCTAAAAGAGATCTCTTCCAGCCAACCTGTGATAGTGTGAACTAATGTAACATAGCAGGCTAAGAAAGTGCAGCGATGTAGACAATATACAGATTCTTGAAAAAAATACAATACAAAGTAAAAATACAACTGAGTAGTTGTATTTTTACTTTAATAATAAATAATAAAATTAAAAAAATAATAATATCTAAGGGGGCTCCCATACAAAAAACGTTATTTTTGCCTATTTTTGCTCTCATACAATAAAAGTGATTTTTAGCCGCTTTTTACCCGTTATTACAATCAATGTATCAATCAATCAATGGTACGGAACCCTTCGTGCGCGAGTCCGACTCGCACTTGGCCGATTTTTTTTATGTTCCATTCCCATCCCTTTTATGCTGTGCTGCGCTTTGTTCAGATGTACTGCGATCATTGATGTATAAAAAACCATTGTGTTGTTTGTTTTTTTTTCTATTTTGTTAAAACCAACTAAACCAAAATCGATTATGGGATCATCACAGTTTTACTAGCTGAGGCACACGGTTTTATCCGAGTAAGTTTTAAAAAATAAAATAATTTTTAATAGTAGCGTCCTTAATACGAATAGTCATAACATTTTTTTAGTCAGAACTTGTATAGTAATTAGACAGATATATTATCCAAATTTTAGTCTACCTTACTACGAGTAAAAAAATTGCGAACTAAAAACATACAAGGGTTTAAAAAAAAACATACAGTAGAATCTATTACTTCCTCCTTTTTTGTAGCCGGTAGAATGAAGCAAATACAAGAAGGTCGATCGACAAAAATCATCAAGTCGTAAAAATTGTATTTTATGAAGTTCTCTAACAAACTAAGAAATAGCTTTTCATCATCAATTCTTTTTTTCAATGTCAGTCATCATCATCATTCGACATTTAGCCTCAAATGGCAATCTTACGTTGATCATCTGTCGAACTGGCTTGAGGAAGTTGAGGACATCCCACTCCGCGTTAGCCAACACGCGATCTCCATTCCAGGTCACGTCTGCGTTTTCACGACTTGAATGTGAGCCTAAAAATCTTTTTCCGAAATACAGGTAAAACGATTCAAAAAAAGAAAAAATATCCCAGATTGATATTCCACAATCATTAATATTTATATACATAACTAGCCGACCCGCGCCCACTTCGTTGGGCGTTAATTATCTTTTTGATGCAATTATGTTGTGTAGTTCTTAGTACTGTTTTATTAGGTTCATTGTTTAGAATTTGACGTATAAAATCGTAATAATATCGTGTATTTATTATTTTAAATTACAGAACCAAATAACATACTTTATAAATAAAATGTTGCTCCAAGCCATCTATCAAAAAGCGAAAAAACTTCGTCGTCGATAGGTTAAAGTAAGAGTAAATAAAATAAATAGACTAAAAAATAGCGATAGATGGTCATAGTGTCTTTGTGATTTTGATAATATATTTTAATATTTTTCTTATTTACTGAATTTTTTGTACAATTACAATAAAATATAGCCTATGTCACTCCTGAATAGTGTAGCTTTTTGTTAGTGAAAGAATTTTCATGATCGGATCAGTATTTGCGAAGATTACCCCCGATATACAAACAAAGTTATAAACCTTACCTCTTTATAATATTAGTATAGATATGTTTTAGATAAAAGAATAAGTAGTGGTTTTTTAATTAAAAACATGGAAATAAAGGTTTTCGTTGGAAGTAGAACACGACGATAGCGTCCTATCGTGTTCCTTACCTCAGTAATTCATATAAAACATAGATGGGAAAACTTTTGTGGGTTACATGTCGGCTACCTAAGGCCACTGTACACGAAGTTTCATTGTTACGTACGAGTAGTAGACAGGCAAGAAGTAATAAGGATATGAAATTCCTGAGGATACTCATATATAACATTCTTGTTAATTAACTAGTTTCCTGTTCAAAGAATTTGCTTGAGTGATCGAAAGCGCTTGAATTCTTGTTCGATTTTTGCCTTGGTGGGCTTGTTGTTTTTTCAATTTGTTTTTTTTTTTTTTTGTATTTTAAATTCGTTTTTTGAAGTGAAATTTCTTTAGGCGCATGAGGGGTAAAATTTGAGCCACCGGTAACGCGGCAGCGTCATGACGGTTAGTACTTGGATGGGTGGCCGCCTGGGACACCGCGTGACGTTAGCTTTTTGTTTTTTTTTAATTAGTTTTTTTTTTTTGTATTTTAAATTAGTTTTTTTTAATTAGGTTGCGCAAGAAGTTTCACTTCTGACATGTGTACTTTGTACGCACGCAATTTTTTACTTCACGTATTAATATATAGAAGAAGATGTCTCTATCATTTCAATCATTTCACGACAGAAGCAGAAGGTTTTAAAACTGTGGATTCCATTTTCATTTGAAATACACCAATCACTATCTCCATTTTAAAACATCGCACTAAAAGCTTTTATTTGTATTGAACTTTCATAGTGCATCCTTCATCTGATTGTGAACAGATTAGGTTCTTTCTACATTATATTTGGTGTAATAATAATAATAAATTATTTCATGAATATTTGATATTTATTTTATTTTATGTTGGTATTATATCGTATTGTGACAAACTAAATTTTAGTCCATAATCGTAAGGCGTTGTACCATTTCTATCATTAGAATATAAATATTGAAATACTGATCAATTACATTATTTAATGTAAATAAGGAGTAAAAAATTCGATTCCGTATTACCAACTTCCCTCTCAGTTGAAATGTAATTTTTCTTTTCGAAAGAATATAAATTCTTCACTTGTCTGTTTTCGAAATCATGCCATAAAATTCTTATGAAGAATTTCCTTTGAGAATTGACATGTATACATATTATCTTGTAATTTATTTTGATGAGGAGCAATGTGTATATTATTTGTGTTTTTGAAATGGTTTGCTATTCACGTAAAAGCTTCTAAGGGCATTTTAAACAAAAAAGAATATGGAGCCTGGTTTTAACAGAATAAAACTTTGGTTTTCTCTAACACATCCCACTGCTGGACGATGGTCTCCTTTCCAGTAAAAAAGTGTATGTGTCAGCTCCGACGCACGACTAGAGTTTACTCCTTCAGATCGACTACGACTGTCTAAACAGGCAAGAAAAAGATCAATACCATATCAAATGGTAAATAAACGAATCAAATAACCTACTACCTATTAATCTATCGATCGATCGATTGCGTTATTAGAAAACGTCTTCGTCTAATAACCCTATTGAGTTCCGATAGACGAAGACGTTTTCTTAGTAGTTGATCTTTCCGATAGATGGCGTTACGAGAAACGTAACGAGGTATCGTTCAGTAGATTTTACGCCTCATATTTTTTATACCGGGGGCTTTATATGAAAATCGATTCTTAAGGATTATACTCCAATATTTAATAAATAATGTAATGAACGGTTTGGTTTTGTCAACGCTTCTAGATAAGAAGTTATAAATTAAAATTAGCTATATAAACAACTATGATCATGCAATGTTTGCTTCAAAGTTCAAACACTATTTACAATTGAAAATCAAATCAAAATACTCTTTATTTAAGCCAGTTTCAAACGTACCGACGGCTTAACGTGCTCTCCGAGGCACGGTGGGGAGACCCACAAGGACTGCACAAACACCCAGACCACGGCAAACATCTGTATGGCCAATACAAATGTTGTCATGTGCGGGGATCGAACCCGCAACAGCCAATCGCAATCCAGCGATGAGACCGCTGCGCCAACGCGGCGTCACATCCCCGGTCCCGGTTGTTATCATGTACGCCTGATAGCGATCGTTACTCATAGTAGGGAATATATCCGCGAACCCGCATTGGAGCAGCGTGGTGGATTAAGCTCTGATCCTTCTCCTACATGGGGAAGAGGCCTATGCCCAACAGTGGGATATTACAGGCTGAATTGTTCAAACGTACCATTCAGTTGCGTTACTAAGTAATTTTATTGATTAATTACCTTAGTTAATTAATTAAACTTAAGCGAATACTGATTTGGAATACAGAATTCGAGAAGCCACAAGAAAATATTATATTACCAAAACGTATCAATTTACATACAAAAGTCGTAACAATTGAGGGGAAATTTCGGATACACTGAAGGGTTGTTCACGGTCTCTCGAATGTCTGAAGTTAAATCGAGTTTCGGTTTGATTGAATTTTTATAAATTCCAATCTTTGACCATTTATGAATTTTCCTGAATAAATATTTACTTATTCTATGGGAAAAATATGTATTATCACAGTTGTTATAATAATAAGATATTTTTTTTACCACAATATTGTAAACATGACATTTGATAATAATATGAGCATTAATTAATATTGTGGGCGACTGGTGCCTAAGCTAGGCTCGAGGCCTGTGTTCCAGGACACCAGGTCTCCACCCCTTAATAAAGTACATTTCAATTATCATTAATGTTGTATGAGTATGGTGTATTGAAAGATATTGTTGATGAATGGAGTTTAAAATTGGATAAATAAATAATAAATGAAAATAAATTTATGAAATATAAGCTTATAGCTTCCAAATTAGTATAGAAAATTGGACAGTTTCATTTTTTTGTGTTCGTTCGTCATAACAATGTCTGTATAAAAGAAAATAAAAAAAAGTTAATATATTTTTAAAAAAATAAATGGTGCTACAAAGTTTACCGGATAAAGATAGTAGAAAACAAAAGTTTAAAGTTTAAGTAAAAAAAAAAGTTTATTTCGATAACTTAATTCTTATTTTTTTTTAAGCGGAGGCTGTTGCGCTTGCGGCCGCAGTTTCGATCCTCGCTCGTGATAAACATTACAAATGTATGAGACTTCTTCCCCAGTCGGGCCGCTCCAGATTTTGAGCAGGATATATCCTGCTGTGCCCTATACCATAGTTAGTAGCTTTAGTTTAATTAAAAATAACATTTAATTTATTAAAAATAAAAATCTATACTAATATTATAAAGAGGTAAAGTTTATAACTTTGTTTGTATATACGGGGTAATCTTCGCAAATACTGATCCGATCATGAAAATTCTTTCGCTAACAGAAAGCTACACTATTCAGGAGTGACAAGATAAAAGGAAAAAGATAAAAATATATAAAGATTTTAAATCAGCAGGATTTGAACCTGCGCCCTCTGACGTGCCGTGTCAACAATTCAATCTAATCAAGCATTATTATTTGCCTTAGAAATTAATTGGTGATTTTAAAACATTTATATTTATCTGATTTGCTGAAAATAGTGAGAGTGTATTGGAACATATCAAATTTCACCGTACCCTTCTTATGTGAAATGGATTATAACGCCCAACGAAGTGGGCACGGGTCGGCTAGTTAGTTATAAAGAGGTAAAGTTTTTAACTTAGTGCGTTTGTAGGGGGTAATCTTCGCAAATACTGAACCGATCATGAAAATTTTTTAACTAACAGAAAGCTACACTATTCAGGAGTAACATAGGCTATATATTATCGTTATTGAACAAAAAATTCAGTATAATGTAAGTAATACAAGTCGGAGATGTGTGAGTGAGATGAAAACTTTACTATATATTTGGATCACAAAAATAATTAACGCCCAACGAAGTGGGCACGGGTCGGCTAGTATGAAATAATTTTTTAATTTGATTTTGATGATTTATTCAGTCTTAGTAAGATTTCTATTGAAAACTTTATTAACTGATAATTTATTACATGCGATTTGACTAAGATATTGTAGATATCTTTGATTCTGCTATGTTTGCGCTTATTAAATATATGTGTTTGAGTACAGTTAGTTTCAAAATTACACGAATTCATAATCATCAAAATTAAATCATTTCAATTAAAAAAACCGATTTCAATTACATCGAAAAGTAAAACAACGTAGGTAGACGATAAAATAGTCAAGGAAATACGCAATATTAGATATAATTCTTTCAATCAAATTTTAATAGAACCACACAACCAGCACTACCTTTGGATTAAAAAAGAATCCTCGAAAGCGGTCCAATCAGTAAAAAGTTCTAGGGTGAGGATAAATAAAAAAAAAATACAGTCGAATTGAGAACCTCCTCCTTTTCTTGAAGTCGGTTAAAAATTAAACAATTTAAACAGCTACTGCAACTAGTTACTATTAGAGAACAGTTTTCAGGTGATTTCGTTTGGGCATCTGATTACTATTGTAACGGCCCGTACTATGATTTATTCCTATCTCGGGGGTCCAGACAAAGGCACAACACACAAGCACAAACGGCTGCACCACAGCGAAGATATCAAGATAAAAATATTTGCTGGTAAGATCGTACTTGAGACCACCAGCGTAACAGTAGCTATATGTATAATCTTTCAGTAGTAAATCAGTTCAGCCTATTGCAGTCCACTGCTGGACATAGGCCTCCCCAAGTTCGCGCCAGACATCCCGGTTTTCCGCAATCCTCATCCAGCCTACACCGGCAATCTTACGAAGATCGTCGGTCCAACGGGCCGGAGGACGTCCCACACTGCGTTTGCCAAGACGCGGTCTCCACTCCAGGACACGTCTGCTCCCATGGCCATCGGTCCTGCGACACAGATGACCAGCCCACTGCCACTTCAACTTGCTAATTCTGTGGGCTATGTCGGTTACTTTCGTTCTCTCGCGGATAGTCTCGTTTCTAACTCTATCTTTGAGAGAAACCCCAAGCATAGCCCGTTTCATTGCGCGTTGAGCGACTTTGAACTTGTGGACCAGTCCCTTCGTCAGTGTCCACGTCTCGGCTCCGTATGTCAACACAGGCAGGACGCATTGCTCGAAAACTTTTGTCTTTAAGGATTGCGGAATCTTCGAAGTGAAGACTAATAACAGTAGTAAATAATTGGAGTTTACTCTTGGAGTATAAATAATTGGAGTTTACTCTAAGAAAATCCCGTGGTATGAAAAAATATAGGAAGTGAAATCGTGTGACAGAAACACTAGGAATGACGTTTTCCCGCGCAACTTCTCAAGGCATTAACTCCATTCGGGCGTTGATATTCATTTTCGTGGCTCACCGTACATTCATTTTCCAGTCTCGGTCGCGGTTTCACTGTTTAACGATGCGATGTTTACTGCGGCATCTCAATCAGAGTTCGAGGCACATTCGAATTGTTTCGAGGTCAATAATCTCATATGTACTATACGTTTATTAAATTTACTAGATAACTAGCGCGTTATTAACGTGTTTAGCGTATTGATATTTGATTTATTTTCTTGTTTATATGAATCGTGATCATAAGGGACGTCTCTTGATTCAGAGGGTGCAGGACTGGACGGAGTGGCGAACATTAGGGGAGGTCTATGTCCAGCAGTGGACTTTCAAAAGGCTGATAAATAGCTGGATGGATGATCTGAATGGTGATGTTCTAGTGGATATCGTTAAGAATAAACTGACTAAAGTAAAACGAAACATAACTAGCACTCACTTGTATAAAAGGCAAAGAGTATGCAAAACTAAAAAAAAAATTGTTTAGATTTATAGCGAACAATATTCGTTCACTGAGCTACAATTACTTTTTGGTGTCTATTAATAACAGTGACAACCGTTATGGTATAATAGAGGATGTGCTGTGCATTCTTTTTTTAAAAAAGAAAGCTAACATAGCTAAGAGTGTAGCCATGTCCAAAAGTTTATATAGTGAGTGAGTAAATTTTTAGTCGTTTGTGAACTATTGAATAGTACTCTAAATCTGTCCACTTGACCATTTTGGTTGTTCCATTGGCTTTCCACACGACCTTCTTAATTCTTTCGTTAGGCCACTTTACCTTTTAAAGTGAAACTTTTATTACATCGTCTCAAACTTTTTCGTCTGCGTGTTGCATGTCGCGTGACGGTCGGCCGCGCGGTAAGATTGATAAAGCGATTTTTATACCCTTAAAGGAATATTATTCCAAATTTTTTAGTTAAATGTCTATATTGTGAAAAAAGTTTCACTTTTACCGCGGTATCATAAAACCAAACAGGTTTTTAAATAAGAATAGATTTCATAACAGTATTTGAACAACGCTAGTTCTATTCAAATTTGTCTATATCGAGGCAGACCAGGCATAAAGCGCACGTGTTGTCAGCGAAAAGCAATAACGACTGTTCCATTGCAGTGCTGTAACATTAACCGAAATATCTGCTTTTTCTTTAGAATTTATCGTTTGAAAAATCTTTAAAATTATTTGGTAGACTATTGTAATAAATATATTTTACTAGCTGTCTCCCGCGGATTCGATCGTATCGATTTGAGGAAGTAATGTTCTTAAATTTTATAGAGCCTGTATCGTTCCTCAGTAAATGGACTGTCTATCCAACACAAAAAAAATTTTTGACGACGCGTTGGTGCAGCGGTCACAGCACTGGCTGTTGCACTGGTGGTCGTGGGTTCGATCCCCACTCACGACAGACATTTGTATTGGCCATATAGATGTTTGTCGTGGTCTGGGCGTTTGTGCTTGTTTATTGTGTGTGTTTCCGGACCCTCGACACAGGAGAAGATCCTACTGGGGGCCGTTGAGTGTGAAGTTATTTGAAACCGTAGTTCCTGAGAGTAGCAAATTTGAACAAATAAAAAAAATTCAGCTTTATAATATTAGTATAATTATTATCGATAATAGTAACAAACTCGTAGAACATCATTAAATTAAAACAAACGAAAGCAGTCAAAATATTATTACTTAAATATTTTTTGAGCACTCAAACAATTTAAATTTCTCGTAGTCTCATAGTCTGGTTCTAGTGCAAATAAAAAGTTATCTATTTTTATACACAAAACTAACTCAACGTTAATTTAATCTCAAAAATTAAGTATACCTCTAATTATACAAATGCAGTCGTACAAAAGCGAGATTGCTACAAGCACTGCACACTCGAAGGGTAACCGCAGTATACAAACGTATGTACATACATTGAGTTAACTCTACAACGATCACGATCACGATTCAGCCTGTAATATCCCACTGTTGGGCATAGGCCTCTTCTCCATGTAGGAGAAGGATCGGAGCTTAATCCACCACGCTTCTCCAATGCGGGTTGCCGGATATATTCCCTACTATGAGTAAATATCGCTATCAGGTGTACATGATAACAACCGGGACCGACGGCTTAACGTGCTCTCCGAGGCACGGTGGGGAAACCCACAAGGACTGTACAAACACCCAGACCACGGCAAACATCTGTATGGCCAATACAAATGCTGTCGTGTGCGGGGATCGAACCCACAACCGCCCGCGCAACAGCCAATCGCAATCCAGTGCTGTAACCGCTGCGCCAACGCGGCGTCTACTACTCTACTAGCTTTGCATGAAATTTAACGATAAATTTTCTTGGCATTCGATAAAATTTAACTTGCACATTAGTAACTGATAAGCTGACTTAACTGACTCGATTTTACTGAGGTAGGGCACAGCAGGGAATCTGCTAAAAAACTGGAGTGGTCAATATTTTGTACCCAAACCGGGTGATTAGTAAAACATGGTAAGGATAAGTTGAAGGTTAATTTGTTGAAAGATACTGTGATTTGTTCAACTTTTTAATGTTAAATTTAAAATTCATTCTATTTAATACAAAGTCTCTAGTTTGCGGAGGCTCTAATGTTAATTAAGTCTAAAATTTAGCATTCCTCTTTCAAACGTGTGTGTTCAGAATTTAACCTACGACTTCATTTGCTTAAAAAATTTTATTTCATTTTACATCTGACTATATTAATTTTAATTTAATTTATTTGTTCAAAATACAATAAACAATTATACTTAACACTATTTATAAGCCTGCTGCGAAAACTCACAAGAGCTTATCTGGACAAGCCGCCGCGTCGCATATCATATTAATATTATATTGATATATATAAGTTAATTACATATCTAATAAGTTAATTATTTATCTATACTACTAACTAAATTAATGTTAAGTTTTGTGACCATTAAACGTTTAATGATTTTAATAGATGTTCTTTTAATGATCATCTATATTTTCTTCTATATTTTGTTCTTCTGCTTTTGTATAAAATGACTATTTCTAATGTTTTTAACTGTAAAGTCTGGAAAGATGATAGTAGTTTTTATAATACTACTGTGCTTAATACTATTTGGCTACCTACCTAATATATCTATTTTCAATCTGTAAATCTATAGTAAGTACGTGTTTTGATAATGCCTTCCAGTAGCTTAAGTACAATATAAACTTTGTCGGCGTAGTTAAAGGGAAACAATTAAACAATCGTGTTGCACGTAATTGTAAGTTTCGAAGATCATTTACAAAGCCACGTGAAACTTTTATTTTAATTTTAATTTATTGGTGCCATAAATGCTGTAGGTATTTTCCATTTCAATAGCGATACCAAAAAATACGTCAGCATCCCTGCCCTGGGTTGTGACCAGAACCTAGGTGGACCACTAATTAAAATTGTTAAACAAGAGTTTTGTCACAATATAGGTATTTTTAAGTATATTACCTACATAGATTAATAAAATACCTAATTTTTACCTGTACCTATCTATCATTATAAAATTAAATTATAAATTCTTTTACTTGACCACGACTATGTGACCCCCCCTGGCACCTTGACCATGACTGTGACCCCCCCCCCCTGGCGCCAAAGCTGGATCCGCCCTTGCCCTGTCGCCGGGTTTTTAAAAAAATATGTCGCACAAATTATACATACGAAAATACTTTTTGTCTTGTAATTAGTATAATTAACTCATTGTTTATTATAATTATCTCCTTGTTCCTACTTTTTGAATCAAACTCCTTGAAGTTTTAATGGTCCCTCTCGAATAAACTTTTCGATATTATAAACTGATAAATTATCCCACCGCGGCTAATTACTTTTAATTATTACTCGTTAAAGTTTGAATGTTTTTGAATTGTTTTATTACGTTCAATTTTACCTCGTTATTATTATTCAGATTTGGTTGGTTTTATGATTGGAATATTCTTTAGCTTTCTCGATTACAACCGCTTTGGTGTACGTACCACGTGTACGGGTCGACTTCATGAATTGAATTAAATTGGCACTTTTTTTCGCTTTCCGAAAATCCTCGTTTTATTAATTTATTCTATTTATTTATTAGATCACCAACAAAATACACACTAAAACATTGCGCTTACATAAATAGTACAATAAAATCAAATAAAAACAAGTGGTATCTTAATTAAAGGTGATAACAATATTGACAATATTTGGTAACAAATAAAAAAAAAATTACATTGAATTCCAAATGAAAAAAAAATACATTTTACTAGTATTAGGCAGCCTATAATGTTTACAATTACAGATTTAAGTGCGGAATATGTAAAATTATACATGGTATTTTCTTTAAACTACCATATATTCAAGATTGAGGTAAGGCGAATGAGTGAGCAGACGAGGCGAATTAAAATCCTCCGTAGGCGCCTAGAACACCGATGGTTTGCGTGTTCGATTCCCGTTCGTGATATATATTAGTATTTATACAACTATTTCTTTTCGGTTTGGATGTCTGTCCATGTGGTGCGTTTCCCCGACATGTCTCTGAGAGTACGTTAAGCTATCAGTCCCGCTTGTTTTCATAAATACACCTGATAGCGATCGTTACACCTCCGTATTACTCCGTACATAGTGGAGTAGCGTGATGGATTAAGATCCAATTCTTCTCCTACATGGAGAAAAAGGCCTATGCCCACTAGTGGGACATTACAGGCCGAATCATATTCTTTAGTCTTCATACATCTAGGTACGTACTTAGCGCAAAACTTTTATTTCATAGTGCAGGGGTGATACTTGATTTGTTTTCGATCATAATTGATTGTCTAGCAACGACTTTCTTTATGTAGGGTTTAGGTCAAATTTTTGTGCTTTAGGTCATTTTATAACGGCGGCAGAAATTCCATTCATTCGATCCGATTTAGAAATAATACGTGTAAAAGAAAAAAAATTTTTTTTTCGACTTTTTATTATCTTTTTTTGAATATTTTAAATTTACGGTAGCAATCTTAAGAATCGGTAAAGTATCTAAAATTTTGACACAAATATTTTAAATGTATGAAGAGCAACCACGAAGGTCGTACTAGGTATTTTCGTTCCGGAAAACGGCTTGGTTCTTCAGGAAATGACCATTACATACAAAAGTCCGGTCTGTTACGACCGGACAGCTGTAAATTAAGTGTGTCACGATACGACCGTTCTTGTTCGCGAACTAAGTGTAATTTATAGAACTAAAACACCTTCTCAAATTAACTTGTCTTATTTTTCACTAAGTTTACCAGCACTATTATAGAGGTTCTGTCTTAATAAAAACAAATATACTTAGAGTTTATTTTTATACATTACTTCGGGGAAAAAGTTTCTTCGTATTTTATATAGAAATTCAAGAACAAACAACAACAAAATTTATTACATTAATTATAATGTATATGTACCATTTTGTTCGATAACTTGCCGTCATCTTGAAGTATCACTACTTCAAGATGACGGCAGGATTCCGTTGCTGTAGAAATTTTGAGACTTGTTATGGTCCAAGATCCGGAATATAACAAAATCTTCCCTCATCTGTTAATTAGATGAAACAATTTTTTATAGGCTGATTTCAATATTGTGAATTTATAAAAACAACCTTTGCCACGATAAGCCTGCTGCAATTTTTTTTTATCTTTTCCCTCTCATGTTAATTACATGTAGTAAGCTAAAACCGTTAATATTACACACCATTATTAAAAAACCGCGACAAGTAGTTTTGACAGTGCTCTCTTGATGTGAACTTTACATTACCTAAAAAATTCTAAAGATACCGAAAAAGGTGTAAATCGCAAGGTGCAAGATCGGGGCTATATTGTGGATGCATTAAGACTTCCCAGACAAACACTCTCAATTTTTATTGAGTGGCTAAAGACGTATGTGGTCGGGCGTTGTCGTGATGAAAGAACACACTATCTCTGATTATCAATTCTAGCCACTTATTCTCAATTTCTTGGTTATGACTTCGAATCGATGGTTTTACATATAAAAGCTCATAATGAATTATGCCCTTCCAATGCCACCATAAACTCAATATCACCTTGCTTGCGAGTCAACTCTGGTTTCGTGATAGCCTGTGGAGCTTGAGCGACCATTGACTACGATATCTTTCGTAAATTTTTATCGTAGGTGATCCATTTTTCGTCACCAGTACAGCTAAATAATACTGTTTTCAAGCAGTATTGTGTTCCTGTTGGTGAGTAAGGTGACCAGAGCTCCTGGGGGGATTGGGGATAGGGTCGGCAACGCGCTTGCGATGCTTCTGGTGTTGCAGGCGTCTATAGGCTACGGTCTTACCATCAGGTGAGCCGTACGCTTGTTTGCCAACCTAGTAACATAAAAAAAAAACCAGTGATCAATCTCTTTAAAAATGGTTCTATATCATTACGTCTCAAGAGAGATTCGCAAATGAGTACACGGTCCATTAGGTTTCTTTCGGTGCGTTCATGTGGCACCTGTATATCGAGCTTTTTTATATAGCCACCCTTTTTCAAATGGTTTCAATCGTCAAAACTGTTTTTATAGTTTTATGATCAATTCTCAGATCTTCAGCTATATCGTAACTACTCAAATGTCGATCTAGCTCTACTTTTTCAAAAGTATCGTCACTTTTATCCGTAACTGGGCGACCAGAGCGAAATGCATCTTTGATATCAAAATTTCCTGACTGAATGCTTAAACCAATTTTGTGGTACTCTTACTGACACTGCACAAACGTCACAATTTTTTGGTCACACTTTTCCGTTTTTTATTAAAGTAAAACTTTAAAATGTACTGAATTTTTTCGTTGGATTCACCCCTTTTGGCGGACAGAAAGGGGAACTGTTTTTTACTTTTTAATTTAATTTTTAAAATGGCACTTTTTCATCGTATCAAGCCAGTTACAAACCATACAACCAAAAAGATTTTATTGAAAAATGTTAGTAGAAAATACGAAAAGACTTTTTCCCCGTTATATTATTATCTGAGCTGGCGAAATTCGTACTATCATAATTTTCATGAAGGTATAGAATTTTAAAATTTTCTTTCAAACATTGTTAACCTTGTTTTTATAATAACAATCACGATAAATAATTTAATTCGATGCAATTTTTCGGAAGTTTTGCGCGTTTATCCATTTCAGCGATTAATTTTAAAAGATATATTATGTATATATATTTAAATACATATATAGAGACTATTTATACTCACACTTTCAAATTTTTTACACTCTGGCAAATTATTGAATAACTGATCTTTCAAAAAAGTATTTTTTGTGCAAATGTTTTTTTTTTTTGTACGGGAATAATGAACGTGAATGTTATATTCATTTCCTAATGTAATTGATATATCCCTAACAATGTTGTACAATGAAACGATATTTGAAGAATAGATTTATTAAAATAACTACTTATATATAATATAATAAAGTACTTTGTAATGAAATTGGAATTATTCAGGTTATGAATGAGAGTACTTAAAGATAATTCGTACGAGGGAAAATCGAATTCATTATTATTAATTTCTGAGAAATCATTCTATTTAATAAAATTACGATTTTGTACACAATCGAGAATTCTTCAATTCTTGCTTCGTTATCGTGGAATTTACGAAATATTTTCTAGTGTATTTTATTATTAAAATACGAATATATTCTGTATGTTTACTTCTGTAGACAGTTTTCTTAGAATTTCTGTACTACAGTCTGTATCTTACATAATATTATAAAGCTGAAGAGTTTGTTTGTTTGCTTGAAAGCGCTAATCTCAGAGACTACTGGTCCGATTTGAAAAATCCTTTCAGTTTTAGATAGCCCATTTGACGAGGAAGGCTATAAGTTATGTAATATTTTAGTACCTACCTCTTTTTTCTTAAAATTAACGGGGAACATCTAGTGATAATATACACTTATGCATAAAATATCTTTATAAATTAATTCAGTTTTTATTACATCAATATACTAACTAATATAGAACAATTGCAAAAAAATAAATTCAAAAACACCGACGTAATAAAACGGACTAGTCAAGATCGTGTAATACACGCGGACGAAGCCGCGAGCGTAAAGTCGTATATATTTCGCTTCATTTTGTATAGATAAAACTCAGAAATTAAGAATCTAAATCTCAAGAATTTTGATTTGAAATTGTTATCAGTCCGTTAAAATCCTCGATCTCGATCGTCTAGATCGACTCGATCGATAGTCTCGATCTAATTTAAACAAGACTACATGACAAGTATTAGCTTTCGATTAAAGTAAGAATCATCAAAATTGTTACACCGAGTAAAAAGTTATGCGGTACCTATAATACAACGTAGGTCGACGAAAACGTAGTCAAGTAAATACGCATTATTAGATATAAAATAACTCTAAAATATAACAATAACTCTAAAAGTACTTGTCAGATCTCAATTAAATTTAAATGGGACCACATGACACGCAACACCTTTCAATTGAAACAAAATTGATCGAAATCGGTGCACCCAGTCAAAAGTTCTGATCTAAGATACATAAAAATTGAGAACCTCCTCCTTTTTTGGAAGTCGGTTAAAAGGTATTTCTGTCCGTCTTTATAAATTTTTAACGGATAAATTACAGAGACGATGGTAATAAAATTTAGTATGCAAATAGTTTGATCCTTTGGGGAGGTTGCATTTTTAAGAATCTCTAAGGGTATGAAACAGGATCACGTGATGTTAACAATTCAATACGCCGACATATTTTAATAATATATTTTCGAGTTGATCAAGTCACTTTCTAAGCAAAATATTAACTTTTTTCACTTTTGGAAGGAATGCCAAATACATTAAAAACGATTCACTATTCAGCCTGTAACATCCCTTCGCTGGGCATAGGCCTCTCTCTCCATGTAGGAGAAGGATTGGAAATCTACCAAGCTGCTCCACTATAGGTTGGCGGATATGTTCCCTACTATGACTAAAGATCGCTATCAGGTATTTATGATAACAATCGAGACCGACGGATTAACGTTCTCTCAGAGGCACGGTGGGGAGACCCAAAAAGGCAGAAATCCAAACCGGAAAGAAATGTTTGTACAAATACAAATATACAAACCCGAGCGGGGATCGAACCCGCAAACCATCGGTGATTTAGGCGAGTATACACACTACACCAGAGTGGTTTTAATACAAAAGTGATGACTAGTCCATTGTCACAGTAGGGAATCTCTTTCTTAATTTTTAATTGAAATGGTTTCCACTTCTGCCTATCACAGTCCATTGTTGGACATAGGCCTCCACAAGTTCGCGCCCGACATTATGACGCGAACTCATGTGTTTTGCCCATAGTCACCACACTGGGCAGGCTGGTTGGTGACCGCAGGGCTGGCTTTGTCGCACCGAAGACGCTGCTGCCCGTCTTCGGCCTGTGTATTTCAAAGCCAGCAGTTGGATGGTTATCCCGCCATCCGTCGGCTTAAGTTCCAAGGTGGAAGTGGAACTGTGTTATCCCTTAGTGGCCTCTTACGACACCCACGGGAAGATAGGGGGTGGCTACATTCTTTAGTGCCGTAACCACACAGCACTGAAATGGTTTATGTTTTGTAAATACATATGTCGGTTATTTTAATTTCTCTTTAAATGTAAACCATGTCCTGACAACTTGAACGACTTTAGTGCAATCGTTTGAAAGTAATACGCGTACATAAATTTTGGAAATTCATTTTTAACTGACTTCTAAAAAAGGAGAATGTTCTCAATTCGATTGTATTTTTTTTATGTGTTACCTCAGAACTTTTGATTGGGTAGACCGATTTCAAAGATTTTTTTTTAATTCACATTCTACGTGTTATGTGGCCCATCCAAACATAATTGAGATCTGACAAGTACTTTTTGAGCTATATCTAATAATTCGTATAATTTACTTAACTATTTTTTTTCGTCGA
The DNA here is from genome assembly GCA_905220545.2 of Melitaea athalia. NCBI lineage: Eukaryota > Metazoa > Arthropoda > Insecta > Lepidoptera > Nymphalidae > Melitaea > Melitaea athalia. Next base: position 2,384,537 of record HG992178.1, on the reverse strand, counting down.
CTTACGTTGTATTATAGACTATAAGTTTTCACTGGGTGTACCGATTTTGATGATTTTTGTTTTAATCGAAAGCTGATGCTTGTCTTGTGGTCCATTGTGAAATGGTCCATTTAAATTTGATCGAGATATGATGATGATATGATGACTATTTTTTGAGTAATCTCTGATAGCGCGTATTTACTTGACTATTTTTTCGTCTACCTACGTTGTATTACTTGTTGATATACCTAATATTGAAGTCGGTTTTTTTTCGTTTGAGAGCAAACACAATTATTACTTATAAAGGCTTTCAAAACTAAATATTAAGTTAAAAACGAACACTGACGTGTCTGGTTATTAAGTTATACAATAAATCTGTGTTTCGTGATCGCAGTACATAACGTGTTGGCAGTGGTGAAACTGTATAAAGGCACATTTAGAAATTGTGGCACTGTTGCCAAATTCGAAACGAACTTACTTGGCAATATTCGTTACTCAAATTATACATGATTTTATAAGTTGAATTATGCATGTTACATGTCACAAAACATATATAGGTATACACGATAATTGCATTTTTTCTCAATTTTCTTGTTGTATTTTCTGTATGTATTATTATTATTACTTTTTGTTTTTGTTAGTTTCCTTATAATTTTATATGTATAATATTTTACATGGTATTATTGTCATTAGCACATAGTAGAGAAATGGCTAATTAATAAAACTTTTCCTTTTTGCTTTATGTCTTATTCTAATGCTATAAAGAAAAGGAAAAGTTTGCTAAAAGTTCCTTATACTTTGTACCGCGGTTATTGTAGCTTGTATGACATTATTTTTATTTAAATACATGGCATATTTATAGGTATATGTGTGTGCGTATGTGTGTCTGAGTGTGAGACTGCACTAGTTTTATAGATTTTCTGTGACGAGATACAAGTGTACCATGTTATGCAACCTATACTTTATATGTCTTTTTTTTAAGCAAAAAAAAGATATTGATATGAAAACAATAACTAAACTTTGACATCCGTTTTCACAAGATTTCCTTGAAAAAAAAAAGAACTTTTAAAATCTCCTGATAATTCTATTCCCTAGAGAAACTCACAATAATCCATTAAAAGAACCAATATTGGTATTCTCATTAGCGTAATGGCGAATCGTTTGCGTCAATTTACAATGAACTCCACTTACGAAGAACTAATACACTGACCGGGCGTATTGCCCGTCGACCCGGGGGATAGTTCAATTGGCACTTTCATGCACGCTAGGCTGGGGCACTAGTAGTTTTTGTGTGACTTTGAAATAAGCGATTTTGGGATATAGTTTTTTAGTACATAATTATTTAGTTGATAATTGTGTTTGCTTGCAAACGAAAAAAAAAGGTTATTTTATTTTACGACGACAAGTAATATAATCTGACTACCTATCATAGATAGTCGAAAAAATTAGGCATTTAAGTACAGATCAAGAAAATATAAAAAAAAACTTGTCAAATCCAATCAAATTTAAAGTATTAAAAAAGTACTCCCAGTAAACAGTTTAACTGAGGTAGGGCACAGCAGGAAATTTCCTGCTCAAAATATGGAGCAGTCCGGCTGGGGTAGATGTACTGCTTGCAATGTTACCACTGTAAATCTGACTTTGGAGAAGCTTCCATTATGCTCAAACCTTCCGCCTACATAAATTTTCTTTGCTCACTTCTGTTCTACTACATAAAAATACTACTAAAACAAAACGAAATTAATTAAAATCAGTGCTCTAGAAGTAATTTAGAGTCCGTTCATAATACTAATTTAAAGATTATTATCCAAAAAATTCGCTCAGCTAATGACCGTATAAACGTCTAAATCGGCTTTGGAGGCTTGGGTTTTATTTAGTGTGAAAATATATTATAGCATTGTCAATTGCAAGGGCGCCCGCCGGCCCTGGTCCACGGACCATTACGAATCCGTTTTTACTACTAAGTGGTTCAAGTTACGTTACGTTAAGTTACTACTTTTAGTGGTTCAAGTTATTGTTACATTTAATATCATAATTATCTTAATCCTTTTCTAACTGCTACGATTCACCTTTAAATAAATAAATGAATGGCTCACACTTAATGGTCTCCTCTAGCATTTACTCATGTGTCGGGGTTTTCTTATGGATCTTTCAATGTTCACCATCACCAAGTTATCTCATCGAGTTATCAGATCGGTGAAGGTCGATCTTCTACGTCTCTTAGACCATAAACACTTCACACTCAACGGCACCCAGTAGGATTTTCTCCTGTGTCGGGGATCTGGAAACACACGCAATACACAAGCACAAACGCCCAGACCAAGGCAAACATCTATATGGTCAATGCAAATGTTTATCATGAGTGGGGATCGAACCCGCAACCGTCAGCGCAACAGCCAGTGTGCCAGTGCGCTGCGCCAACGCGTCGTCAACTTAAACATAGTAAGTACTTGACAACTCCGGTATAAAATACTACCTTTTAGTACCCGTAAATTTTAAATATTTTGATATCGTTAACAAATAATCTCATTTATTTTATAGAATTATTCTAAGTGATATAAAAAAAATAAAACTACTGAAACAAAATTATCCATTTAACCACGGATAGAGGAAAAGTATCATATTAACACGCCGCCCTAACAAGTTTCAAAGTTAAATAAAATTTAACGACCTCCGCTGAATAGTGACACACGGTTTTGTGAAATGTCAAGCTTAATCTCTATATATATAAAAATGAATCGCTGAATCTGTTGCTAAGCGCAAATCTCGAGAGCGGCTAAACCGATTTCGCTAATTCTTTTTTTATAATATACCTTGAAGTACAAGAATGGTTGTTACGGAGAGAAAAATTTAAAAAATTGCCTGAAAAGTCTAAAAACAACACATTTCTATATTCCCATACAAAATATTCGTAATAATACTTAAAAGTCAACTTGAACTTTAATACCATATGATAAAGTTTAAGTGTTAGTGGAGGGGTTCCGGGAAAGATAAGTATTAAAGAATCGACTCTTAGGCGGTACGAAGTTCGCCGGTCAGCTAGTAAAAAATAAAAATAAAATAAAACGAGAGTGCTTTAGACCACACGACTGTAGTAAAACTTCTTTAGCAATAGGCCTGCACTGTGTCTTAGATATACGAAACGTAACTGGCTATGAGAGAAAGAGAGAAAGAAAATATCGGCTCGCACATCTCTCTTTTGCCTCATTTGCCTCGCCTGATTATACTTTTCTTAACGTTCTCGTTACGCATACACCAGCTGTACTCCTTAAGTCAAGCGTGCGTAAAGAAGTTTTACTTCAATTATATTTTGCCATGCGACGCTAGACAGAGGCTTTGTTCAGGAAGGGCACAGCAGGAAATATCCGCAAAAAATTTGGATTAGCTCAACAAAGGAAATGACCTCAAACATACGAAGATCACATCTAAATAGTACTAATTACACGTGTTGTGTTCCTGTGGTAAGTAAGGTGGGCAGTTCTTGAAGGGGTCGGGGCTATGGTAGAATACACGCTTGCATTGCTTTTGCTGGCGTCCATATTGTATTGCGGTAGTATACGCTTACCATTAGGCAGGCCGTATGCTTGTTCGCCACTCTTCTAACATATAAAAGTAGATAGAGATAAACTATATAGGGTAAATAGAGCATCTAATCAATAAATTCTGAAAGTACTAAACCAATTTTTGGAGTTTACTCTTTAAGAATCGATTTTCATACAAGGCCTCCGGTATAAAAAGTATATGAGAAATAAAATCTACTGAAACAATGACCTCGTTAGGTTTTTGTTAACTCCATCTATCGGGACCCTATTGGGTTGCTAGATGGCGTTATTTGATTCGCTTACTTACCATTTAATACGGTATTAATCTTTTTCTTAGACTATTACTAGTTACTAGTCTTTTTTGTGCATATTTAGACAGTCGGAGCTGACACACACACTTTTTGAAGTGAAACTTCTTTAGAATCGTTGTGATTTCAAACCGGATGCAACGGAAAAACGACAGGGAACTGCACGCCGCACTACTTTGTAAATATATGTACATAATTTTAAATTAGTTTGCCAAACAAGTTTAACTTCTGACATGTGTACTTTGTACACACGCAATTTTTTTTTGTTATTACGTACCAATGTATCTAACATTATCTATTAAACAAGTCTCAAATTATTGAAGCAATAGATTAATGACAATAGCAAAAAACACAATGTCCTTCAATACAGTGTTAATCGTAGACTAATAAAAAAAGTTTTATTATAAAATAAAATGTTTTCTGTCCACTCGAGCAGTATGTCCAAGCCATGTCGATTATATTACTGCTTCTACAATATTGCCGGTTTCGGCTTTAGGCTGTAACTTTTATAGTAAAAGCGTTATTGGTTGAACGGCCGCTACGTTTCTTACTTTATCTTAATTCTGATGTAAGTTGTGTGTAGTGCTGGGGCGGATTATGTGGGTAAGTGGCCAGCTACATTAGTTTTAATAATAAAACTTATTGTTTATATTTATACAAGTTAAAGGAACTTTTATGAGTGTACTTATGTGGTTAGTTTTGGTATGAACCAAAACTACACACAACATGTGAAAATATGAATTTTCACATATTTTTTTTTATTGTATAACTAGGTCGGCAAACAAGCGTACGGCTCGTCTGACGGTAAGCAAATACTGTTGCTTATAGACGCCTGCAACACCAGAAGCATCGAAAAATAATGTAAGTATCAAAAGTACGAAATATTTAAACGTTATTCTTTTATCTAGTACATAATTATACTATACTAGCTTATGCGCGCGACTTCGTCCGCGTGGAATAGGATCAATTATGTCATACATGGTTTGTGCGAAACTTTAACCGTTTACGCAGCGGAAGCTCTCAAAAGGAAAAAAAAACCCGATTTTGAAACATTCTTCATTGGTGCTACGCTCCTATTGGTCTTAGTGTGATGATATATAGCCTATAGCCGTCCTCGATAAATGGGCTATCTAACGCTGAAAGAATTTATCAAATCGGTCCAGTAGATCCTGATTCCTGAGATTAGCGCGTTCAAACAAACAAACAAACAAACTCTTTAGATTTATTATATTAGTATAGATTCTTTATTGCACTTAAAATTTATTATTATTTGTATACAAATTTAGCTAGCAACGGTATACTTATCTCTAGAATAGATCTCTTCCAGCCAACCTGTGATAGTGAGAACTGATGTTATATGATACTAGCTGTGCCTACGACTTCGTCCTCGTGGAATTTAACAAAAAAGTTATTGTTCAGTTCGCAGTTATAAAATAAATAAATTTCTAAAATAAAAGTCGCCCAAGTTACTCCGTATTACATCAGCTATCTGCAAGTGAAAGTCCCTTCAAAATTGGTCCAGCCGCTTCAGAGATTAGGCGAAACAAATAGAGAGAAATACAGACTAACAAAAATTGAAAAAAATGTTATTTTGGTATATGTACCGTATATATACATCCATATGCATTAAGTAAAAAGCGTTTTTTAAATATTACAAACAGACAATCCAATTTTATTGATTTGTATGGATCACGTCAGCCTATTGCAGACCACTGCTGGACATAGGCCTCCCCAAGGATTGGATTTGTATAGATAATATAGATATAATACGTAATAACAAATATAATAATAAATTGTATTATAAAAATACCGAAAGATAGATAAAATAATATTACGAGAAGTTTTATACCTCAAAATAATCGTAAAAACAAATTTCCATTACTTGTTTTTATTAAAATATTTTCATTGTCCCTCCATACTTGCTAATACAAACGGTAAAATAGATTTATACTCACTCATACATATGTAATATTATGTACATTGTGTTTACTGTACATTCGTCTATATCATTACTAATATTACGAGTATAATGGTGAAGAGTTTGTTTGTTTGTTTTAACGTGTGAGTTTCAGGATCTACCACTTCGAATTGAAAAGTTATTTTTATATTGGATAGTCCATATTCTAAGGAAAGCTATAGGCTATATGTACATTATTTTAGAATCTTTTTAATTTTTCAAATTAACGCGGGTGAAACCACGGGACACAACTAGTTATACGTAAAAATGAAACACTAATTGTTAATGTTTTAAGGGCTTTTAGGTAGTGATTTGAAAGTTCTAGAAAACTTGGAATTTTTGGAATTTTTAATCATAACCAAAATCAAAATATTTTATTCAGCATAAAATTATAACAATTTCTTACTGAACGTCATGAGTCTACTACCAGTTCGGAAAAAAGAAGCCTCTGACCTGAGAAGAACTGGCGAAAAAAACTCAGCCATAATAATATACCATTGTAAGTTCCTTCTATTCTAGTATTAGGTACTTTGAACAGAATGTTGATTGTTCATTGGATTAGCTCAGACTTTTTTTTATTGGATTAGCTGAGTTCAAGTATTCTGGCGATATCGAAAGTATCAAAGAATTTTCAGACACGATATTGATGATATTGTTATTAATATTTGTTTTTTGCTCATGATATTTATCGATTTAAGTAACCAATAAATGTAAATAAATAAATAAACAAAATAAATAAATCTTTCGTAAAGAGAGAAGTTACTATTATATCTGACAATGATCGCTGTGGTACAATTGAGCATAATTATGTGAAAGAATGCGGAAGCGTATCTACAATCCCTTTATTTGGGCTATGATTATGCTCCCTGGTGTAAAGGTGTGTGAGCCGTGTCGGCTGCGCCTAAACACCGACGGTTGCCGGTTAGATTCCCGCTCCGAGTGGACATTTGTCTATATACAAATATTTATTTCCGGTCTGGTTGTTAGTCCTTGTAGTGGGTCTCATTACTCTGCCTCGAAGAGCACGTTAAGCTATCGGTCCCGTTTGTTATCATAAATATGCCTGATAGCGATCGTTACTCCTCAGGTGGATTAAGATACAATCCTTCTCTTGCATAGGAGAAAGAGGCCCACGCCCAGCGGTGGGATATCACTTAATTAAAATTTTGTAAAATATTTCAAACGAAATAGCCGTTCTAGTATTGCAGATGAAAGTATAGCATAAACGAGAAGAAATAATAACGGAAAATGATATGAATAGTCTTAAATGTTAAAGCGCTAATATAAGTTTAGATAAAGCAGTATTGAAAACTAATAAGTTCCAAATGTCCGAGAAACTTTGAGTGGATATTTGTGTTGAGCGGATATGTATACAAATTATTATTTCTGGTCTGGTTGTTAGTCCTTGTGGGTCCACCACCTCGTCCTCCACCTTGCCTGGGAGAGTACGATAAGCTGTCGGTCCCGGTTGTTATCATGTACAGCTGATAGCAATCTTTACTCATAGTAGGGAATATATCCGCCAACTCGCATTGGAGCAGCGTGGTGGATTAAGCTCTGATCCTTCTCCTACATGGGGAAAGAGGCCTATTTCCACAGTGGGAAATTACAGGCTGAAGATTAGCGTCCGAGAAACTTCAAAAATACAAAAGTAACTTATAAATGTCGGTAACAATATATGTATTTATCAAACTTCATCCTATAATCCTTCTCCTATATGGAGAAGAGGCCTATGCCCAACAGTGGGATATTAGAGGCTGAATCGTGAAACTTCATAACAATCTTCAATAGTATCCAATGGTTCTTAATCTTTCCATTAAAGATACATACAATTGCACTTTAAAAGTTTTAATAGTTTACGAAATAAGTTTCGACATTAAATCCCTTGTTGTGAACAAAGATTATGAACGATAATGGAGATTCTAGATTTTTCTAGCGGGTTTTATTGCTGTTTCATCTTTTTTATCAAAAAAGAAGTTTCACTTTAACGCTTTCTACGAATTAAGTATAATTCAAAATTTGTTATTAAATTATAAATTATTTGGCTGAGGTCGTGTGGGGCTAAAAGGGTAGTGCTAATTTACACAAATTTAGTGTAAAATAAAGAATACGCGAAGAAGTTTATTCAAAACAGTCAACATTTTTTTATGTTAAGTTTGATATATCAAAAAATGGAAATAATTATATTACGTTATCATGTAAAAATGAGTTATACGAAGTATGGTCAATAAAGTCAGTTTGTTGTGGGATTAATGTATCTCAGAAATTTTTCGAATAAAATCTTTTAGATCTTAGGTATTTTTTATAGAATATATTAGAAGCCTAGTGAAGAGACATCACGAGCCGAGGCTCTTAATATGTTTCAGATATCTTAGTAACAAATAATGAAATGAAAATTTCAGTTATTGTAACTTCTTAGACTTTAATTATTTATTAGAAAACCGTGCTGATATTGCTTCGAGAAACGCAGCGTTGGCAATCTCCCAACTATTTAGAGAGATGACCTCACACTTGAGGAGTGTCACGGATCTAGCGAGGTATAACCGTGTATGTTAGAATGTCTATTTAAGAGACCTAGCCTGAACCTGTCTAGCGGCTGACAACTACCAGATTTACGATGAATTTATGACCTACAACTTGTTAGCTTGTCTGATATTATGGGATATTGTGTCAAACAGCAAATGTACATGAATGTACAAACTCTCCTTAGAAAGATGAAATATAAAAAATAATTAAACCTAAAATATAACAGAAATCTCTTAAAATGTCAAAGTAAGTAAAGTAACATAATTTTGTTTCAGTGTTTAATTAATGAAAAGTAACAATCAAAAATCATTCATTAATTCATTCTTTTGGTATAATTAACGGCTTTCAATAGTCCCGAGACGGCATAGATGATTTCGCCAATGTGACGTAGAATAGATAATATTATTAAAATTTCGCCATTTTTGGCGCGAACTAGGCTGAAGTGATGATGATGGTGATCTGGGTTGTGTATAGAATAAATTAGCACGGGGTAGAACTATTAATTTTTTCCGTCAGTTAAAAATCTAGCTCTTAAAGTTCGTTTGTTTATGAATGATATTTCATTCTAACTGAGCCATTACCGAGGACCCTCCACTATCGTGAATATCTCACAAACTAGAGCAATTTAAGCACATAACATTTGTTTGCGTTGTAACGTGACCATGGCGTAAGGTTCATTCTTTATATGTTTTATAGCTTTATATAGTTCAGAATCAAGCTTTATTATTAACTTCTAATGCGATAAAATATTAAAGGATTTTGTTTTTTATTATCTATACTAATATAATAAAGCTGAAGAGTTTGTTTGTTTGATTGTTTGTTTGTTTGTTTGTTTGAACGCGCTAATCTCAGGATCTACTGGACCGATTTGAAAAATTCTTTCAGTGTTAGATAGCCCATTTATCGAGGAAGGCTATAGGCTATATATCATCACGCTAAGACCAATAGGAGCGGAGTCCACGCCGACGAAGTCGCGCGCAGAAGCTAGTTATTAAAATAAAAGTATAGTAAAATTGACTATCTAAGTCAGTCAGTCATTCAGTTCAGGCTATCGCAGTCCACTTAGGGATGCAACATCGGTCATAAAAAACATCGATACTGAAACATCGATGTTTTTTAAAGGGCAACATCGATGTTGAAAACATCGGCGTTTTAGGACGATACATCGATGTTTTTTCGATGTTTTCTTTAAGTACTAGCAGGGTCAGCAAATACAGCCTTGAAATACAGAGAAAAGGCTTTTTCTTATAAAAAATATTGATAACCTACTTAGATTCATTTTAAAAATCATGATTACTGACAATGTCAAACAATTAGTTACTATACATCTATAACGTTAAATTAACGTATAAGGGCCTATGCAAACCACGTTTTTTAAACGCGCCGTCGACGCGCGTTTGTAGCGATACAAACGCGATACACACGCGAGTTAGACGCAGCCTGTAGACCTTTGCACACCTGTATAATAAAAGCGCGCCGTCGACGCGCGTTTTTAAAACGCGCCGTTTACGCGCGTATGTGCCGTATGTACTGATACAGACGCGATGCAAACGCGCGTGTCACGCGATGCAAACGCGATACAAACGCGATGCAAACGCGCGTGTGTATCGATACAAATGCCAACAAACTGCTCTGTAGGATAAAAACGCGCCGTCGACGCGCGCTTTTAAAACGCGCGTCGACGGCGCGTTTAAAAAACGTGGTTTGCATAGGCCCTTAGGATATGAAAAGTAGTAGAACGACAAATTAAACAAATATCAGAAAGACAAAGATAGTAAATTTTATTATGAATTACACAAAAGTTATTTACTATTTTTTCTAATTACAGAATTCAAAAATAATAATTTCGATAATCTACTGCCGAGCAACCGGTTTCTTTCTTGGGTAATTACAGAAAATAACCTTTCACTGGGATACAAACACAATACAAAGAGATGGCGCTGCAATCAAACATCGTTCATAAAACATCGTTGTTAATGAACGATGTATCGATGTTTTCTTGTAGTTCAACATCGATGTTTTAACATCGATGTTTATGAACGATACCTCGATATTATAAAACATCGATGTATCGTTTGCATCCCTAAGTCCACTGGACGCTGCACATAGGCCTCCCCAAGTTTGCGCCAGACATCCCGGTTTTCCGCAATCCCCATCCAGCCCACACTGGCAGTCCGTAGATCGACGGCGACGGTACAGCGCAGCGGGCCGGAGGACGTCCTACACTGCGTTTGCAAAGACGCGGTCTCCACTCCAGGACACGTCTGCTCCATCGGCCATTGAGTACTTAAGCATACAAAAAATGCCATCAATAATATTTACATTTTTCTTAACGTCGCTAAGTAGATAAGATAGATTTAATGATATCAATTAAAGCTAAGTCGAGGAAAGTAAATGATATTATCAACGAATGTGCGAATGTGTGTACGTGCGTATGTGGGAAATTTCCCTATAACCGTAAAATTGTCTAAAAATTGTTAAAGTTCTTGACTCGTCTAAAGAAACTGAAGAAACGAGCCAAGTAGTGTACTAAGGTCAAGTATTTTTAGCATAGTGACATTATTATGCCATGAAGACAAGTCTAACAACTTACAATTCACTAAAATCGATTCAGTTATTTAGTAGTAACAATAGAAACCTCCTTGTTTAAAGTGAGCAGTTGCAAACACGATTCAGTGGGTATAATTTGATAAAGTGACGTGTAGGTCAATAAATTTCATAAAGTTCAAGTAGTTACTGTTTTTGACTTTAACTGAGGTAGGGTACGGCAAGAAATATCCTGCTTAAAAGGAACAAGCCCAAGGGGGTAGTACCTTGACCTTATAGAAGATCTTCGTTAAATAGTACTGCTTTTAAGCAGTGTTGCGTTTCTGTGGCGAGTAAAGTGAGCAGAGCTACTAGTGGGATTGGGGGTAGGGTCGGCAATGCTACGGTAATTGCTTGTTATCAGTTGTAGTAGACAACAGGTGACCAGAGCTCCTGGGGGGATTGGGGATAGGGTTGGCAACGCGCTTGCGACGCTTCTGGTGTTGTAGACGTCTATAGGCTACGGTAGTCACTTACCATCAGGTGAGCCGTACGCTTGTTTGTCGACTTAGTAACATTTAAAAAAAAATACGTTATATCATCAAATCGTATAGCATATCATTGCGCAGTATGACGTTCTCCTTCCAGTGACGTGTTCACACCCCTCAGGACACGATCTATATCGCCGGGTACATTTTGCGGTTAAATAGTGTCTTAAGTGCGTTTACGGTATTTACGGCGTGTTTCATCCTCGTGATTAACGAAATTTAATGATCAAACTTCTCGTGTTCAGCTTTAATTGTTATCGCTTTTATTAGTTACGAACCGTTGCGGCCCTAGTTCTGATAAAAGGAATTCGGATTTTGTATAATATGTCCCTAAATTGTAGCTTAGACCTTTTTTTGTTATGGAGTTTAGTTTATCATTTAGATACCTATGGTTTCTAAATGAAATAAAGACTTTTGGCCATAGTTAACTAAAAAAGGTACCGTAATATTAATTACTTGTCATTGTGTCCATTAATTATTACTAATACTGCTGAAATTTAGTAGGGAAGTGGACAAAGGGTGCCAACTGCCAATCAAAGAACCAAATTATAAACTCATGCGACGTTTCGATCTATATTTGATCTTCATCAGGCATCTTTATAACTGATATTAATTGACATCCTTTCAATATGTGATAATTTTTATTAATATTTCTTTAAATTGAAAGCTAAATTAATATTTGAACTTAATATTAACTGTAGGTAATATTTATTTTTTATTAGATTAATTTATTATATTCAATGTTAATAATTATGATTTACATAGAAATTGCTCAAACCATATCGTCGATTCTAATGCTTTATTTATGTTCTATTTTTATAATACTAATATTATGTTATATATTTATACATACTTTATTTTTGATTCAGCCTGTAATATCCCACTGATGGGCATAGGCCTCTTTCTTCTTGTAGGAAAAGAGTCAGAGTTTATTACCGCACGCTGCTCCACAATGGGTTGGTGCATATATTTCCTACTATGAGTAAGGGCCTATGCAAACCACGTTTTTTAAACGCGCCGTCGACGCGCGTTTTAAAAGCGCGCGTCGACGGCGCGCTTTTATCCTTCAGAGCAGTTTGTTGTCGTTTATATCGATACAAACGCGCGGCACCGGCGCGTCTGTATCGATACACACGCGCGTTTGCATCGCGTTTGTATCGCTACACACGCGCGTCAACGGCGCGTTTAAAAAACGCGCGTTGACGGCGTGCTTTTATTATACAGGTGTGCAAAGGTATACAGGCTGCGTCTGACTCGCGTGTGTATCGCGTCTGTATCGCTACAAATGTGCGTCGACGGCGCGTTTAAAAAACGTGGTTTGCATAGGCCCTTACGATCGCTATCAGGTTTCAATGAAAACAACTGGCACTGACTACTTAACGTACTCTGCGAGGTACTGTGGGGAGACGCACATCGACAGACAACGAGACTGGAAAGAAATATTTGTACAAATACAATCCAATCATTTATCAATCCATCGCGAACGTGAATCGAACTCGCAATACCCGGTGTGTGAGCGGTACGCGCACCACTACACCACAGAGATCGAACCCGCAACCAGCGGAACAGAAAGCAGGGCCACCACAAACTGCGCCAACGGGCTAGTCAAAATCTTAATTTATTTAATAGCTTCTCGGGTAAACACATTTAGTATCACATGTGTTAAGAGTACAGCACGCCTAATTTGAAGTGACGCTAAGTCTTTCCACTACGCTGACAGTCACGTACTCGTGTCAATTACGCGAAGTTTACATAAAACTAACGTTAGAGATTTTCATAATGATTACAACAGGAAAAATGTTGTTTAGTTTTTTATTAGTGATGGGTTGTACTAGGTAAATTTAAGATCAAGTCCACCTGTTCCTAGTCCTTACAAATACGTGATCCAAATACCTGTTCCACCTAGTCTCACCTAGTATCGACTATCAACTATGATTCACGTTGCGAGTCCTTTACGTATCATGACTCGAAAGAATAGATCATATAGAATAATCACTGAGTTAAAATCCCTCCTTCATACTTTAACAGGCTTAGGAGTGTCAACTTACGAATGCGTCATTTCATATTAATCATGGGTTCAATATATGTAAGTTGGCGTATTTAAGAGATTTTATTTACAAATTTGACCATTATTATTTACAATTATTTACATTTGTTTTATATTATTTTTGTTCATGTTTGGTTTATGTTATTTGACATATAGCATTTAGGTACATAATATTTACAAGTAATTGTTTTTATTTTTATTTTTTGAAGTGAAACTTTTTCTAGTGATGTTGGCTTTTTGTTTTTTTTTCAATTAGTTTTTTTACGAGGATGGTTATTACGGAGAGAAAAATTTAAAAAATTTCCTGAAAAGTCTAAAAACAACACTTTTCTATATTCCCATACAAAAGATTCGTAATAATACTTAAAAGTCAACTTGAACTTTAATATCATACGATAAAGTTTAAGTGTTAGTGGAGGGGTTCCGGGAAGGATAAGTATTAAAGAATCGACTGTTAGGCGGTACGAAGTTCGCTGGGTCAGCTAGTATACAAATATAAAAATGAATCGCTAAATTTGTTGCTAAGCGCAAATCTCGAGAGCAGCTGAACCGATTTCGCTAATTCTTTTTTTATAATATTCCTTGAAGTACGAGGATGATTGTTACGGAGAGAAAAATTTAAAAAATTCCCTAAAAAGTCTAAAAACAACACTTTTATATATTCCCATACAAAAGATTCGTAATAATACTTAAGTCAATTTGAACTTTAGTACCATACCATAAAGTTTAAGTGTTAGAGGACAGGTTCCGGGAAGGATAGGTATTAAAAAAATTTGAATCGACTGTTAGGCGGTACGAAGTTCGCCGGGTCAGCTAGTTACTAATAAAAATATCGTTAACATCGAAGTAAGTCAAATAAAAAAATGTTCATGTGACACACAGTAATGAATATTCGAGATTAAATATTAAAATTATTGTCAGAAATTAAATTTGAAATTAAAAAGAATTATTATGAAATTAATTACCTACTAGACATGCGCAAAACAGTGCACTGAAATGTAATGTAATATTACATTACATTTCGTACTGAGTAATATGGCATCACACCATCACACCGAACATTACCCGAAATGTGTACTGTTCGGAGTGAGTTATTTCTTATGAAATTTCCTATATCACGTAATTTTCATCACACCAAACATTACATGAGATGTTTAAATGTACTGTTCGGTGTACTACATAGTCAAAGTACGTAGTAGACGAAACATACAGTCACTTTAGCATTAAAAAAATTGTAAATGAGTTGGAAACTAGCTGAAAATTCAGTTATTTTTTATTTTATTTTTTGGTTTGATTTTCTACTTAGATTTTCTAGTTTGTTTTAAAATTAGCTTTGATTTGTAAAAAAAGTTAATTTCCTTTCTTAATTAAGTAATAAGTAACCCCAAGGAAAATTGGGATTTTTTATTCCAGGCTTAGGACACTGGACAGGCAATACACATGGACAAGGTAATTAATACTAGATGCGAACCGCGATTTTATCCGTTTAGTTTCGTTTCCCGTGTGATGAAAATAATTTGTGTAGCGCATCGCCGTGTCTCATTCAGTACAGTGAAGTTAGACAGAGCTGGATATAGCAAACAGATAAGAAATCCGACATTCCGACCGAACAGATCGCGTAATGTCAAGTGTGATGTGTAATGCTTCATTTCGTCGAGTAATGTGTGATGCCATATTTCATGTTCGGGTAATATCACGCGTAATGTATCAATTGCATTACTTACACATGTCTATTACCTACTAAACTAAGTAGTAAAAAAATAATTAGTCATGACAAATGAATGGATGTTGTTATGTTGTACGCATTGAGGTGAGAATGAGAAATATAGTTACTAACTACTATACGTGATACGCGTAAGCGCTGTCAAGTGTCATGGAGCGAACGTACACAAGACTAGGTGGACTTAGTATGGACTTAGTCTTACGACAATTGGAATAGGTGCGGCCTAGTCTCCTTAAATACCTAATCTTTTGATCTGTTCTAGTAAATACGGCTCACCTCTATTTTTTATAATTATTTATTATTTTTTTAATCACCCAGTTAATACTTAATTGGGCTGTACGTAATACTTAACTGGGGCTGTAAAATAATGTTACTATTAATATTTATCTGTAGTAGGGCACAGCAGAAAATATCATGCTCAAAACCCGAGCAGCCCGACTGGTACTTCTGTAATCTAAATAATAACACAGCTAAATAATAATGTTTTCAAGTAGTGTTGTGTTCCCGTAGCGAGTAAGGTGACCAGAGCTCCTGGAGGGATTCAAGGTAGGGTCAGCAACGCGCTTGCGATGCTTCTGTTGTTGCAGGCGTCTATAGGCTACGGTAATCGCTTACCATCAGGTGAGCTTTACGCTTTGCCGACCTAGTTCTTTAAAAAAATATATATGAAGAGTGGACTGGAAGGCAGTAATCGTATAAAATAATCGCTTAAATTTTAACAGACTTGTTATTAATGTTAAAAAAGTATACAAAAAAAGAATATTATTTTATAAAAGTTATAAACAATTGAATTATTTATTATCGCTGAGAAGCTAGCGTAATATTCTACTCCCTCGATGGTTTCTGCCGTCTCATTATAAAGAGATTATTGGTCTTCGCAAAGGCAACTAAAGGATAGTTCAGACGGAACACGATTCAGTCTCGTATTTAGTTAGAAAGACAACGTTAATTTAATTTATTTTCAATTTCTATTCATTTAGTTTATTTAGCTAACAACGCTGGTATTGACATTTTATTTTAAACTGTTTCATGTAAGAGAATTCTGTAAATAAAAAAGTCTTTAAAAAAGGTTTTCTTTGCTGTGATATTCTGTAATGTCGTACTTCCCCAGTTAGACTGCATTAATTTGTAAACAGAGCATTATCTGTTATGCACTATCTCCTACGTGCATGATGGATTACAATTGGGCCCGACAGCATAACGTGCTATTCGTAGTACTGTTGGACCTCTATATGGTATATGTCCTATATACCCAAAGTGAAACACATATTTGTACCAAAATTGATGACACGTTAGCGCAACAAAGGAGTGACTTCTTGTGTACGCCGTTGAATATGAGGCGTAAAAAAGTGAATTTGCTTTAGACCACATGACTGAAGTAAAACTTCTGCACAATAGGCCTGCACTGTGTCTTAGATATACGAAACGTAACTGGCTATGAGAGAGGTGCGAGAAACCTCTCCGTTCGCCTCGCCCGATCACACTATTCGTGACGCTGTCATCAAAATTTCACCCGCTTACTCCACAAGTTAAACGTGCGTAAAGAAGTTTTTCTTCAAAAATAGCTACGCCGATGGACATCGAATTCTCGACTGTCGATTATGTACCATTACACCAAAACGCTTATAATCAAAATTTAAATTTCAAATATCGAATGCAGCGAAACGCGATAGTCACATTTATGACTGCGTTGTATTGAATCGTCAGTTTCTAACAATCCGCACTGCAAGGTGTTTCGTGTGAAGAGTTTCGAATATACAATATGTAGGTACTATGTATATTGTTTGCGGTTTCTTCAGACTTGCTTTGAAACTACATTGTGAAGTCTTAAACATCTTGTAATATGAGCAAGTAAAATAATCAATATCGACAATTATTAAGTTTGTACACGGTTGATGAGTTTAAAAAGTTGATTCATTATTAAAATATATAAAAACACGTGTAAAAAAATGAAAAATAATTAAGTACGTATTAAGTACGTGTTATCGGATTTTTTTATCTGTGTTAATTTGATTTTCTCTAAATTTTGTTATTTATTTATTTTTCTTATTCATTTATTTCAAAACCATAATTTAGATTGTACTTATAAAATAGAAAAGATAGTTATGGATCCGAAATATTTAGGTAGAGAGGAAGTGCTTTATTGGGTAAATATAATTATTTACGTTACTTTTAACCTTCTATATATTAATACGTGAAGCAAAAACTTTGTACCTCTTTTTACGAAAATTGCGCGGACGGAGTATGAAATTTCGCTCACTCATAGTTTATAATCATATAGAGAAGGAGTGCAGAATGCTATTTAATTTTTTTTAATTACGCATAAAAAATACACTAAATCAATAAAAAAAACATTTCACACACTACAATGTACACACACACGCATAATATACTCATATACTCTTTCGTTTATTTTAAAAGTCTGTGATTAAATTATGGTCGAATTTTAACAACTAGGTGACCACTAGTTATGATACTCGTAATACAGTTCATTTGATGCTGCACATACTTCTATGAGTCTGTAATAATGTTAAACGTGACTAGTTTATTATTAATAATAATAATTACATTTATTCGAACTCACACGCATACAACGACATACAGAACAACTTAAAGATTAGACAAAAATATATATCAAAATAACGAGATAACAACTCATTAAAATATAACTGTGTAGCTGTTACAAATATTTAAATTAGAAACAATGAACATAATATGCAATAAAAAAATGTGTTTATTAGCAAAAGAAATAAATAAGTAACTTATCAATGACATTACTTCGTTCTCTTTGAACCCACGTCGCGGCTGTTATCATAAATCTATGGGCCATATCTGACAAGCTAACAATTTGCCATCAACGACCTCGCCCACAGTCCCGCCGTAATTATATGAAGGTTCGCCTTTGTACTCGACAACAGGAATATAACTTTTTTTTAATTAATCCTTTCTTCGATCGTAAGTGACTACCGTAGCTTATAGACGCCTGCAACACCTGAAGCATCGCAAGCGCGTTGCTGACCCTATCCCCAATCCCAGGAGCTCTGGTCACCTTACTCACCAACAGGAACAAAATACTGCTTGAAAACAGTATTATTTAGCTGTGGTCTTCTGTAAGGTCGAGGTACTACCCCAGTCGGGCTGCTCCATATTTTGTGCAGGAATTTTCCTGCTGTGCCCTACCTCAGTTAAATTAAAGAATATATTAGAAGAGAGAGAATAATATTAGAGAAAAAACAAAAAGTAATTGTCAGATTTCGATCAAATTTAAATACGACCACATGACAAGTACCAGCTGTCGATGAAAATAAGTAGCATAATATTCAATATACCCAGTAAAATGTTGCGAGGTGAAGGAGAGCCACACACAAAGTCTGACAGTCTGACGATTATAAACAAAAGTTAGCTTCACTAAAACAAAAGTATAAATAACATAAATAAAACTTACGCAAGACTTATTAATTTAAATAAGAGTATTACATTAATATTTGATTTTACATAATTACTCAAAGAAGTCCCTAGTTAACTTTCCAAGCCGACTGCTTAAAAAACCCGAGATTGTCCCTAAATTATGCAACCGTCATAAACCAGAATGAGAGTAAGCTGGGATCTTGTAAGTAAACGATTTATAAGCTGACGGCGGGTTTCATTTTTGTATATTTACTATATTTTTTTACAGGTATAGTATAGCTGTCCTGTACATATTTATCGCTATTATATAAGAAAGCCTTTGTACACGCTTCAGCCTGTAATATCCCACTGCTGAGCATAGACCTCTTTTCCCACGTAGGAGAAGGATCAGAGCTTAATCCACCACGCTGCTCCAATAAGGGTTTTATTTGTAATGTTGTAAATATTGTTTTTATTTTCTTGTAATATGAGCAAGTAAAATAATCAATATCGACAATTATTAAGTTTGTACACGGTTGATGAGTTTAAAAAGTTGATTCATTATTAAAATATATAAAAACACGTGTAAAAAAATGAAAAATAATTAAGTACGTATTAAGTACGTGTTATCGGATTTTTTTATCTGTGTTAATTTGATTTTCTCTAAATTTTGTTATTTATTTATTTTTCTTATTCATTTATTTCAAAACCATAATTTAGATTGTACTTATAAAATAGAAAAGAAAGTTATGGATCCCAAATATTTAGGTAGAGAGGAAGTGCTTTATTGGGTAAATATAATTATTTACGTTACTTTTAACCTTCTATATATTAATACGTGAAGCAAAAACTTTGTACCTCTTTTTACGAAAATTGCGCGGACGGAGTATGAAATTTCGCTCACTCATAGTTTATAATCATATAGAGAAGGAGTGCAGAATGCTATTTAATTTTTTTTAATTACGCATAAAAAATACACTAAATCAATAAAAAAAACATTTCACACACTACAATGTACACACACACGCATAATATACTCATATACTCTTTCGTTTATTTTAAAAGTCTGTGGTTAAATTATGGTCGAATTTTAACAACTAGGTGACCACTAGTTATGATACTCGTAATACAGTTCATTTGATGCTGCACATACTTCTATGAGTCTGTAATAATGTTAAACGTGACTAGTTTATTATTAATAATAATAATTACATTTATTCGAACTCACACGCATACAACGACATACAGAACAACTTAAAGATTAGACAAAAAAATATATCAAAATAACGAGATAACAACTCATTAAAATATAACTGTGTAGCTGTTACAAATATTTAAATTAGAAACAATGAACATAATATGCAATAAAAAAATATGTGTTTATTAGCAAAAAAAATAAATAAATAAATAATTTATCAATGACATTACTTCGTTATTTTTGAACCCACGTCGCGGCTGTTATCATAAATCTATGGGCCATATCTGACAAGCTAACAATTTGCCATCAACGACCTCGCCCACAGTCCCGTCGTAATTATATGAAGGTTCGCCTTTGTACTCGACAACAGGACTATAACTTTTTTTTAAATTAATCCTTTCTTCGATGGTAAGTGACTACCGTAGCATATAGACGCCTGCAACACCTGAAGCATCGCAAGCGCGTTGCCGACCCTATCCCCAATCCCCCCCAGGAGCTCTGGTCACATTACTCACCAACAGGAACACAATACTGCTTGAAAACAGTATTATTTAGCTGTGGTCATCTGTAAGGTCGAGGTACTACCCCAGTCGGGCTGCTCCATATTTTGTGCAGGAATTTTCCTGCTGTGCCCTACCTCTGTTAAATTAAAGAATATATTAGAAGAGAGAGAATAATATTAGAGAAAAATCAAAAAGTAATCGTCAGATTTCGATCAAATTTAAATACGACCACATGACCAGTACCAGCTTTCGATGAAAATAAGTAGCATAATATTCAATATACCCAGTAAAATGTTGCGAGGTGAAGGAGAGCCACACACAAAGTCTGACAGTCTGACGATTATAAGCAAAAGTTAGCTTCACTAAAACAAAAGTATAAATAACATAAATAAAACTTACGCAAGACTTATTATTTTTAAATAAGAGTCTTACATTAATATTTGATTTTACATAATTACTCAAAGAAGTCCCTAGTTAACTTTCCAAGCCGACTGCTTAAAAAACCCGAGATTGTCCCTAAATTATGCAACCGTCATAAACCAGAATGAGAGTAAGCTGGGATCTTGTAAGTAAACGATTTATAAGCTGACGGCGGGTTTCATTTTTGTATATTTACTATAAATTTTTTACAGGATGGTATAGCTGTCCTGTACATATTTATCGCTATTATATAAGAAAGCCTTTGTACACGCTTCAGCCTGTAATATCCCACTGCTGAGCATAGACCTCTTTTCTTACGTAGGAGAAGGATCAGAGCTTAATCCATCACGCTGCTCCAATAAGGGTTTTATTTGTAATGTTGTAAATATTGTTTTTATTTTTGTTTTATACAATAAAGAGTATAAATAAATAAATACGTGTTCGATAATGTCACAAAACACTTTACATATGTATGTATGTACATACAACTAAAATGAATTGCTGAATTTGTTGCTAAGCGCAAAATTCTAGAATAGTCTAGAATAAGTGGACTAATTCGGCTAGGTTATTAAGAAAGAAAACATAAATAAAATAGGCTGAGAAAGAGACAAACAATATATCTCTTAAAATACTAAAAAAGTGTTACATAATACGAGTACATGCGCCCCTAGCAAAAGAATATAAATATACAATAATTTCTTTATTTTCCTTAATAAGGGGACATCTTCTATTCCTCAGACCGCATATTCGGTGGCAGTCAGGCTGTTGTATGGGAGTTATAGTCCACATTATTAGGTTTTTTCTGTTTGCCTCGTGGACGATTTATTTGTTATTATGTAATTTAGCCTGTAACTGAATATTTTTTTTTTGAATTTTTAACTGACCTAATATATATTAAATGGGGCAAGTATTCTACCTGTCTTGGTTTTACGATGTGTGAGTCATTTAAATTTTATATTCACTTTATTTTATTTACCTAAAAGGCTAAAAAGTGACGAATACGAATCGGAAAAATGGACGACGCGTTAGCGCAACGGTCTCAGCATTGGTTTGTGGCTGTTGCGTTGGCGGTTGTGGGTTCGATGCCCGTACATGGCATATAATAATTATGGTCATTGGTCATATAGATGTTTGCCGAGGTCTGGGCGTTTGTGCTTGTGTATTGTGTGTGTTTTGAAGTAAAACTTCTTTAAAGAAGTTTTACTTCTTTAGCTCTATCTGTATACAAAGAAGAATATAAAAAACTAGCCGACCCGTGCCCACTTCGTTGGGCGTTATAATCCATTTCACATAAGAAGGGTACGCTGAAATTTGATATGTTCCAATACACTCTCACTATTTTCAGCAAATCAGATAAATATAAATGTTTTAAAATCACCAATTAATTTCTAAGGCAAATAATAATGCTTGATTAGATTGAATTGTTGACACGGCACGTCAGAGGGCGCAGGTTCAAATCCTGCTGGGTCGAAAATTTTGATAATTTTTATCTTTTTCCTTTTATCTTGTCACTCCTGAATAGTGTAGCATTCTGTTAGCGAAAGAATTTTCATGATCGGATCAGTATTTGCGAAGATTACCCCGTATATACAAACAAAGTTATAAACTTTACCTCTTTATAATATTAGTATAGATATACACACGGTCGTCTGTTCCTAAAGTAAGCAACTTAATGCTTGTGTTATATGTAACATCCGACTGGTCTAGCTACATATTTTTTTCTATAAACATACTTATAAATAATACATATATAAATATATAAATGAATATGTTTAATACACCCAGACTCGGGGTGGGAATCGAACCCACAACCCCCGGAGCAGAAAGCAGGTTCACTACAAACTGCGCCAACGGGCTAGTGTATGTATGTATATATTAATAATTCAAATTATGAGAAAGAGGGAAAGAAAATGTGCACTCGTACCTCTCTCTCTCTTGCCCCTACAGTAATATACGAAATAGCCGTGCGAAGTTTATATCACTGAAAAGATAAGAGAGATATATATCATTTTGATCTTAGGATATATATCACTCAATTGTCTCTTCATCTCATTTGGCTCAGTGAATGACAACTGACAAGTGTTTCATCGTATGATACAATATGAATCAAAAAGATACAGAGCTATAGCTATCTCTCTCTTTCGCATGATAAGCGCCATCGTCCGGTCTCGTTTACTCTCTCTCAGTCCGTCAGTATCTCGAAAATGAATCATAACCCTAGTGAGCTGGAGATACATTTGAAATGCAAGTGAGCTGGTGAAAGATTAGCTCAATTGAAAAGAAATGTTTCATTTATATCTTTCTCTCATGAGTTACCCATGTCTAATACGAAACGTAACTCTCTCTCTCTTTTTATCTTCACGAAAAATGTTGATTCAATCTAGTATAGATGCCACTTGCAGCATCAACTCGCTTTGAATTTCATTTACTGATGTGACTTGACTCCCATTTTCCCATTCAAGTCATTCGAGTTATTTTCCTATTTAGCTTTTCTTTGGACATTCGAAGACTATTCATCGGATTGAATTTGAATCACGTCTTTTGTAACTTACTGTAAATATCCTGATCTTGGACAAAGGAATGATCTTCAGTTTCGGAAAAGAAATTTAAGCTGGATGTCTGATACTTTTCCCGGAAAAACTAGTAATATCTATATATACATTTATAATAAAATGGTAAAAAAGTCGAAACTGTACATTGAATATTTTTTTAAAACAATACTTGGGATAAAATCGATACCGAAACCAAAAATTAAATTTTTAGAATTTTTGTCTGTTTGTATGTATGTCCGGGATAAACTCAAAAAGCACTGCATGGATTTACTTCAAATTTGACACGAATATTATTGAGAAGTCGGGTCAACATATAGGCTACATAATTATTATCACACTATCACCTACGGGGAACGAGCAGTGAACCTTTATTTGCTGTATAGCGTTCACGCAGACGAAGTCGCGGGCGGCAGCTAGTCTTGTTCTATATGAGCAGTATTTATCTTTTAAATCGCATTTCAAAGTTTGCATACTGTAAGTATGAGACCGTAAGTTGAAACTAGTTTCCAACTTTGAGCTAACAACAGCAACAAATTGTTAAGTTTTGAAACGTTTCCTAGATTTAGATTCGCCAGTGGTTTATAATGATTTAATAAAAGTGAATTACGTGGATTAAAATTATAATTATTAATTTTGAACTATGGTTTATTTCTATGGCGTATTTACCTGTATTTAGTATTGATCTTTAACTTATCATCAAATTCGTCAGCTTTGTTTCACCTTTTATCTTTTGTCAGATTAGTTAACAATAATACTGTTAAAAGATACTTTGAAATTGTACTTTGACATCTGATATTGTGTATTTTTTATTGTCGCTCGTATACGACGCGCTATAGTCAAGGACGGACTATTTTTATTTAAAAAAAAATGTAATAAATGAAAAAGTCTCAACAGTAAATAACAAACTTTTGCAAGTATTTATCTTGTTTAAAAATAGAACCGAGAACAGCGAGACTTTGCTTGAGAGATATTCTTGGGTTCCTTCTAATCTCAAAGTAATCCTACGTAAACCAGAGCTTTCGTCGAATCTCTGCACCTACCTATTTAGTTAGCCGAGTTCGTTTTATAAGTAACTGAGAATGTTTAAAAGAATTATGTTTCATTAAAATTGCTGGTTGCCTGAGCTTTAGTGAAATATGTCTTAATTTTTTTTTTTTTTTATGTAACTAGGCTGGCAAACAAGCGTACGGCTCACCTGATGGTAAGACCGTA
Source organism: Melitaea athalia (assembly GCA_905220545.2). Classification (NCBI taxonomy): domain Eukaryota; kingdom Metazoa; phylum Arthropoda; class Insecta; order Lepidoptera; family Nymphalidae; genus Melitaea; species Melitaea athalia. The sequence goes on along the minus strand of HG992178.1, from coordinate 2,360,109 downwards.
GCCTATAGACGCCTGCAACACCAGAAGCATCGCAAGCGCGTTGCCGACCCTGTCCCCAATCCCCCCCAGGAGCACTGGTCACCTTACTCACCAACAGGAACACAATACTGCTTGAAAACAGTATTATGTAGCTGTGGTCTTCTGTAAGGTCGAGGTACTACCCCAGTCGGGCTGCTCCATATTTTGAGCAGGAAATTTCCTGCTGTGCCCTACCTCAGTTAAAAATTAAATGTCTTAATGATTAAATGTTTAACTACAAAGCAATGTGGTCTCGAAATGCTTGTTAAAGTTCTCAAATGTTATGAAGATTGATGAGCGCATCCAATTGCATAAACGGTAGCATATGCTCTGAAATAAAATGCACGAAGGTGGTCTAATGTATTAAGTTTGACGTCATGTGCGTGTGATGTACGTGTGTCTAAACACCTAAGTCCTCGGTAATAGAACGACGTACATTAATAAATCTGGCATATGTATAATAACTTCATCCTTATAGCTATAAAAATAATACTTAATTTTAAATAAAAATAATATCAATAAACTAAAGGCGTTAAGATAATTTTGTAAAGTAGTTTTTGGTTTTTTTATGGTTTCATTTTTATCGACAAAAAAAACATAGTAAAAAATGTATACCCGAATAATTATTTTCTTTATAGGTCGAATAGAACTTGAAATTAATATTTTATAATAAGGAACTTCGTTCCTATCTGGTGTCTCACAACACCGCACGGAGATACTAGTGGAGTGTTAGGTATCATAATTATGTACTTTACTATATTTGCGATAACAAAGAAGAAAGGACCAGAAAGTTTTCTATCGGTAATCTGAAGCACGTATTGTTGCAACAAAAGCGAAACTTCTAGACTAAACAGCTTGTATTACTCCAAGCATGAATACTATTATAATTATCAGGCACTTGATTTCATTTTTGATTTTCAACGCTATTTACTTCTAGTGCTTGAAAGTGTACAGTTTTTGGTAAGTGTTATGAACTGATGCGTAGTATTTTAGAAATATAAAACAGATCTCAATATGAAGGCTTGTGTAACGATGTTCTTTATTTGACTTTCCATCATATTAAATGAAAATTTTCAACAAAAATTAGGCAACTTAAATTCACAACACAGATACCCGGTCCTCAACATTTTTACTTCGAAATAATGTTTTTTTTTTAGCCAACTATAAATTTCCGGATGTGATTTACCAGCATCGCAATAGGTATTTGCTGCGATCAATCTATTCTCACTTTGTTTTTTTTTTTTTTATGTAACTAGGTCGGCAAACAAGCGTACGGCTCACCTGATGGTAAGACCGTAGCCTATAGACGCCTGCAACACCAGAAGCATCGCAAGCGCGCTACCGACCCCATCCCCAATCCCCCTCAGGAGCTCTGGTCACCTTACTCACCAACAGGAACACAATACTGCATGAAAACAGTATTATTTAGCTGTGGTCTTCTGTAAGGTCGAGGTACTACCCCAGTCGGGCTGCTCCATATTTTGAGCAGGAAATTTCCCGCTGTGCCCTACCTCAGTTATCAGAGAGGTCCATTTAAAAAGACTTTAGTAGAAAGCATATTATTTGGTATATATTACGTAAATGATAATGATGTAGGCTGGCTGATATGTTGGTTGTTATTTATATTTATACGACTTGGTTGGAAAACCAGTGTTCGTCCCACCTGGTGTTAAGAGGTTACGCCTGCAACGCCAGAAGCATCGCAAGAGTGTTGTCGATCCTATCCCCAATCCTCCCCAGGAGCTCTGGTCACCTTACTCACCACAAGAACACAACAATGATTGAAAGTAGTATTATTTAGCTGTCATTTTCTGTAAGGACGAGGTGCTTCCCGTCGGGCTGCTCCAGACTTTGAGCAGGATATAATGTTGTGCCCTACTTAGATATAGTATTAATGAATGTATATAGTAATTAATTACATAAAACGTGATTTATGAGACATCTTGGATTAAGAGAAACTGATTTAGTGTGATAAACATTTATGAGATTCAAAGACGTGACATATCCATTTAGGTATCAGACATGTGACAGGCGTATTATGAAGAGTCGTTACGAGTAGTGTAGCGATGTCTTCTTGTTTCAATTAACTTGGTTAATAATAATGATAAAGGAGATACCACATAGTCCCGGATCCCTAGTACATTTTTTCACTTGATTACTATTAAGCTAATTTTCCGGGAGTAGCTTCATTTTGATGAAACGAACAAAAATTTCCTCTACGAAAACTCTCGATTGTGGTAGGTAATTATAGGGGTAGCAGGGGATAGAGCAGCAGTGAGTGTAGGACCGGGATAACGTACCACGCAATTTGTAGGACAATATAACTATTAAAATTTATAAATATTAACTAACTAAAAGAAAAAAAAATCAGCTGGTTAGTAATAATTTTTGATGACCTTACGAGGTCATCAAAAATTGATTTGATGATTTGATTTTTTTTTTCTTTTAGTTTGTTAATATTTATATAATTTAATAGTAATATTGTCCTACAAATTGCGTGGTACGTTATTTTTGTTCGTCTCATCAAAATGAAGCTACTCCCGGAGAATTAGCTTAATAGTAATCAAGTCAAAAAAATGTCCTAGGGATCCCGGACTAATACAAGCGAGTGGTATTAAATTAAAACAAAGAAATCATTCCTAAGTTAGGTATATACAAAACAAAAAAGTGTGTGTGTGTATGTGTCAGCTCCGACGCATGACTGGAGTTTACTCCTTCAGATCGACTGTCTAAAAACACTGTCTGTCTAAAATTCTAGTAATTGTTGCAGAGTTTTACTCTCCGTCTTCTTACTTCAACATTCTACCAATTAGATATTATTATCACTATTATTATCACTGCGATATTGTCTCAAAACAGTAAATATAAAAAGTTTTAAGCATACACAATTAAAAAAGTTGTCACAAAACTTCAAGCAAAATCAATAAATTATGAAGTAAACTATAATCTTTCTTTTTAAAGACAAGAGTTATCAAATTTAGAAGATTGGTTTTATTTTATATCTCAAATTTAATACAATGAGCAAACTGAGGGTTGGCGTCTGAGGGTTGGCGTCAGAATTAGCTACGCGTCTCACGTAAGCTTAATCCGGCACCTTTGGGAATATAATGAAAGAGATTTGCTCATTGACTTAAATAGATATTCATTGATAATATAATGATAAATACAGGTTGTCCCGCGATAAAGTGCAACCCCGAAAGAGGGTGAAACTAGACCATAAATTATCGACAAAAACCAGAAAAAAATTAAAAAAATTTAAATTTTTTTTTTTATTGACGAATTAAGATTTTTATATAGCTTACGTAGCCTGTTTGTACAAAAAATGATGATTTTTGTACGTGTTTTTTTGGGATACAGGCGTAATTTTGTTTTATTTGAATGGCAATATGGTAAGAAATAATAACAAAGCATAAAATTTCCTGGTATTGGGGGCATAATTCTGAGAAAATTAGAGATCATTGAAAAAAACGGTCATAAAAAATGGGTTTTTTTCACAAGAAGCATAGTTACAGACATAATGCCACTTTTTTGCGAGCTAATTTTTATTTTATCCTTACCGCTAAGTACGTGGCGTAATATTTTATTTTATTTTAAAGTAATCGACCTACTACATTGGAAGAAATCATCATTTTTTGTACATAGAGTCTACGTAAGATATAAAAAACTTAATTCGTCAATAAGAAATAAAATATTTTTTTCAAAAAGTTTTTTGACGATAATTTATGGTCTAGTTTCACCCCCATTCGGGGTTGCACTTTATCGCGGGACATCCTGTATATTAATCCCTTCTATTGCCATAATGTGTTATGTGATTTATGAACAATCGTTCTTAATTGAATGTATTCTTCCATAATATATTTGTCCCTTAAGATGTACCTTTCGAGAAAAAGGTACATCAAGGTTATCCTTCTTATATATTTTCTTATTAATTAAAATCTTAGTTTAGCTGAAAACTGTAATATCAATCTCCACTGCTATCTCAATGTGCCTTCGTTACTGACCATCGCACTTTTTTTTCCGGACGGTATGTTCATATTTTTGACTTCCTCTACAATTTTTTGTTACCCTTTATTCACAATCTATACTAATATTGTAAAGCTGAAGAGTTTGTTTGTTTGTTTTGTTTGTTTGTTTGAACGCGCTAGTCTCAGAAACAACTGGTCTGATTTGAAAAATTCTTTCAGTATTAGATAGCCCATTTATCGAGAAAGGCTACTTTTTTTTCAAATTAAAGCTTGTGAAACCGCGGGGCACAGCTAGTTTATTAAATAAAAATAAAATATGTGTGTAATTCACACAAGGAAGAAGCGGCATCTGAAAAGTAGCCTACGAGAGATTTTTCACCGAGATCCTGTGTAATGTATTCTATCTCATTCTCTCATCGACTTAATCCTACACATTTATGTTTTTTCTTTATTGTGACGCATTTTCGTTTCATCGAGTTTCAAATCATAATAATTCTAAAGAAATTTCCCTTCAAAAATTTTAAACGAAAAACACCAACAAAACAAAACGAATTCTTCCGGAGTTCATAATATAAGATAATTTTCACCTTTTGTTTTGTACTGCAGTGGGGCAATGAATTTTCGAGTTGTATGGCCGTATCGCTGTTTTTCGAGGAAACGTGCGAACTTTATCATTGTTTGTTAAATAAATGTTCTTTTGTATAAAGATAATGGAACCGAATAAGCAATGCTTATTAAAGAAACGAAATTTACGAGGCAATAATGTGTTTTTATTACTTTTGTACGGATTCTTTATATGTACTATGAGAATGAATCCGTTTGAATAAAGATATTATCAATTTTAATATTATTAAGCTGAAAAGGTTGTTTTATTGTTTGTTTAAACTCGCTAATCAAAAACGATCGAATTGTAAAATCCCTTTTGTGTAAGGCTATAGGCTATTTTTGGAACAAAGTTCCTTATGGAGCTTTGAGTAGCTTATGGAAGAGAGCTTTGAGAAGCTTATGGAGCTTATGGAACGTTAACGTAACGTTAAAAAAGCGTAAGATTTTTATGTATACCTAGTCTATATATGATGGGTATACAGTGTCTAATGTATACCCGAATAATTATTTTCTTTATAGCTCGAATAGAACTTTAAATTAATATTTTATAATAAGGAGCTTCGTTCCTATATGGTATCCCACGACACCACACGGCTTTTTTTCCTCAAATTAATGCGTGTGAAACCGCGGAGCACAGCTAGTATGGAAATAAAATCGGTAAGCAGTACACAATAATGTCGGTATTTGTGTCTATAGTCACGTTCTAAACCCCTCTCCTAAGTTTCTCCATTATTAAGAATTACGGTGTAGTAAAGAAAATTCAATATTTTGGTAATAAAAACAGACCAATTTTCGAGCAATTACGAGATTTATGCTAATTAAATACTTTCTAATGAAAATAAATTGTACTCGATCTTCTAAGAAGCGTTAGCGCAACGGTACGTAGTACTGTTTACTAATCTGTGGCAACGGTCACCTCACTGGCTTATAGTGATATGGCGGGTGGCGGTTGTGGGTTCGATCCTCACATGGCATACATTTGTATTTAGTGGCCATACATGTCTGCCGTGGTCTGGGCGTTTGTGCTTGTGTATTGTGTGTGTTTCCGGTCCTTTGACGAGGGCCGATCGATCGAGGTGTTATCCTAGTGGGGGGCGTTAATGGTGAGGCCTGTGAGGCGTCTATTGGTCTAACTATTGGTTTGAACTGAAACATTATTGTAGTTTTAGGAAGGCTATTCTTCGAGTAAGGCTATAATAATTATATACGTTGTAACATCATTAAAATCAGGACATCCATGAAAAATGTTCCAATAGCGATTACGCCCTGTAGTATCGTGCAGGAGATGCTGCGTGTGTACAGTGTAAGCTAATGTTCTATGATGAGTAATTTTATTTTTCTTTTTAACCGACTTCCAAAAAAGGAAGAGGTTCTCATTTCGATTGTATTTTTTTTTTGAAGTGAAAACTTCTTATGGGAGGGTAAACAGCTTCCTCGTTTAAATTTTGATTTTTATTGTTATGATTGATTGAAATCTGATGACTTCTTTTTGAGTAATGTTTTAATTTACTTGACAATATTTTCGTCTACTCACGTCCTTATTACTTACAATGTAATATTCCGAAAATATTACCATCCGGAAGTCACCGCTCGTTGTACTTGTCACTCCCTAGCCAACAGTGGCGCCGTCATATGTAATTTGTGTGATATAATTTGTAGGATAACTAAAATAATTATATATTTAGACGCACCAGCAGTAATTAATTTAACAAACAGGGATAATAACTTTATGGGGGTAATTAAATAAGACATATAATATGTAAATATGGTCAGGATTACACTTTGATGTGGTGTAAATGAATTGAAACAAAATATGTATATACTAGCGACCCGCCCCGGCTTCGCACGGGTGCAATGATGACATTTTTAAATGACAGGATCTTTACGTAATATTCCGACGTGGCGGCTGAGGTACTACTCTTACAACACGTAATATTACGGCGATGGCGGTTAAAGGGTTAAATGTTTCGCTGTTAATTACTTCTAACGACGATATCTGAAAACCTATTCATCTGATTGATATAGTGTAAAGGGCAATTTTAATCTGCATTAAATTCCTAAGCTAACTAAAATATTTGTTTGGATAAGGATTAACACTGAAGTAAAGAAAATAGCTTGGAAAATAACGTAATATTTTTAATTAAAAATTTGAACATATAAGTGGTTATTGTAAGTCAACCGTAAGAGATAGATATATGCTATCGCGGACTTTTTTGTAGAATTTTTATAGATTTAGAATTCGCTAGTACATTACGCCACTGTATCTTTGCTAGTTTACGCGGCGTTTGCGTGGAAAGCTCCCAGTTGGCCCGATTTTGTGCGACTTCTTCAACATTTATCGCCGTATTTCTGCTAATTTACATAAAACTATACTAAATTATATACATAAACCTTCCTCTTGAATCACTCTATCTTTTAAAAAAAACCGCATTAAAATCCGTTGCGTAGTTTTAAAGATCTAAGCATACATAGGGACATAGGGACATAGGGACAGAGAAAGCGACTTTGTTTTATACTATGTAGTGATATATGTACGTACGTTTTAGTTAGGCGCGGGGTTTATCCGACCCCAGTTGGTCTTTAGTTGTTGAAATTTTTTTAGCAATAAGAAATTTCTGCTAACTTTTTGCACTTTGCACATCTGAAAGAGTGGAAACTGCTGGACAGATCGTATTCTTAAATGTCGACATTCGGTTTTGTACGATACAAGGAAAACTGTGTTTTAAATTTAACGTTTCGTTAGTGAAATGAATAGTTTTTTAATATACCAACCAGAATTAAGACAACACGTAATATACAAGACTTCTTACGCAAATTTTTACACTAGCATCAAAATATATCAAACTAGCTTTTGCGCGCGACTTCGTCGGCGTGGACTCCGCTCCTATTGGTCTTAGCGTGATGATACATAGCCTATAGCCTTCCTCGATAAATGGGCTATCTAACACTGAAAGAATTTTTCAAATCGGCCCAGTAGCTCCAGAGATTACCGCGTTCAAACAAACAAACAAACAAACAAACAAACAAACAAACAAACAACCAAACAAACAAACTCTTCAGCTTTATATATTAGTATAGATATAAAAACCAAATCAAAATTGCAGCCCGCAGCAATATTTCAGTTGATAAATAAATTCAACTGGTGCAAGTATACTTCGTAATTAATGGTTGGAATGTGTAAGGGTTCGATTTAAGGCCATAAATAAGGCTCTCTTCAGGTATTAAGCTGAAAGTTGAACAAACAAGTTCGAGAAACTCGCGACTACTGTGTCAATCACCTTTGAGTTATTAAGTTTAACTAGGGTTATATGTTGAGTGTTGCTAGTTATTAGCAATTAAATATTTTATTGAAATAGGGCACAATAGGAAATATCTTGCTAAAAATTATGAGCAGCCCGACTGTGGAAGTACAGTGTAGAGTTTCCGTTTCCGTAAGGTATTACGGATATTGCATATTTTTTTCATACAACGAGCCTTATATCGTTTTTTAAACTTACTTATACTCCGGTTACCATCCGTTGCAACTTTTTGGAAACTGTATTAAAATGTCCCAATGTACCTAATTAATAATTAGGTACATTAATAATTAGTATCTAATTATTGACAATTCTTAATAAATTTTTAACTAAAATAATGCAAAGACCAAGACCACACTAGGAAGAAGACATTGTAATGTTTAATATTAATAACACTCATCCCACCCATGTCTTCTGATATTAGAAAACGTCAAGATCCAGATCGGAAACTCAATCTAACTTTAGCGAACATGTAACGACTTAATATGACAAGGAATTATACGATACGACTTCGTTCTATCAATAGTTAGTAGTAAAAATTAAATATGTCATTGTAATTTTTTGTTTGGCTGAAATTTTTAGCGATGGTTAGGGCAAAATTTACCCTGAACTACCCAGTACAGTTTAGATTTTATTTATTTATTTATTTATATATTTGGAGAACGGTACAGAAACAATTACAAGAATAACAGCGTAGTATAAAACAGAAAAATAGATACAAATTGTCCCCTTTATGTGTCACTAAGAACATATCGACGCTAGAAAACAGTAAGGGCGTATTCCATTAAAAAGTCGTAACCACACTGAGTATAAGGTAATAATCAGCTTTTTTTTCTCCATCTTTTGGTCTGGGTCTCGTATTTCTACGCCGACATGAAATCTAAAAATCAGAAAATATATTGAAAAGTGTGTGATTTTTTTAGGGCGTAACTGCCTCTAGAACGGCGAATTTTAACTTTTTAATGATACGACTATTTAGTAGTTCGTGTTTTTATACAAAAAATACGTTACGACCTTTTTGCGGCATGCATTTCTAAACTTCATTGCTTACGACTTTCTTGCGGTTTGTATTTTTATAAGCATATTAAATAACCTATATGATACTACAGTTTCGTGGATAACTTGAATAATCACAAGCGACGGTACAACAATATTACCAAACTGAATGTTTCATACTTTAGGTAGTTACAGCCAATCATACGTGTTGTGCATACCGGTTTTTCTAAGTTACGCCCGAGGTAAGGTACCTTGGTCGCTGCGCGAACGCCGTGATAAAAGGTTGTATTTATTTTGCTTCAGTGACATCGTATTGTAAACGTTTTTAATTTACTAATTTACCTCAATCAAGGTTAATGTTACGATTGGTGGTGCTGCTGAACGAAGCTGGCAAGGCTTTGGAGAGAGTGGTGGCCTCCCGACTCGTTCAGCACCTGGAGGAGGGCTCGGGACCTGGACTCTCAGAGTCCCAATTCGGGTTCCGAGCACGTCGGTCGACCATCGATGCCCTCAAACGCCTAAGGGCAGTGACGGGTGAGGCGGAACACAGGAGGGAGGTGGTTGTCGCGGTGTCCCTGAACATCGCGAACGCCTTCAATAGTCTCCCGCACGCAGTGATACGGGAGGCACTGAAATACTTTGGAGTGCCCCCGTATCTAAGGAGGCTCTTGGAGGCGTAGGTACCTCTCCGATTGGAGGGTAGGCTACGAGAAACGGTCGGGGTCCGTGGAATGGCGGCAAGTCGGCTGCGGTGTGCCGTAGGGATTGGCTCAGGGACCGATCCTGTGGGACATCGGGTACGACTGGGTCCTGCGAGGCCGTCTCCTCCTCGATCAGCCGCATTAAGAGTTTACGGCTTTGTGTCAGAATTGACTAGACCGAAGCCCTCCTCTTCCGCGGTACCGGACGCAAGGGACCCGCACCCCAAATGCTGAGTCCGACATACGGTCTAGGACTGCCTACCCGGGCGTCCTGGATATCACCCGTAAATGGGTTACCCTGCGATATCAAAAAAAAAAGAAAGAAAAAGGTTAATGTTACGATTTATTTACCTACTGAAAACTTAATTAAAATAATACTTATTAAATTAATCGTAATAAAATGTAACAGCGATTTATGATTTTAACTAATTTATAATGTACCTGTGCATGTGTATGTAATAAATGTAGTTAACTGTTTGTTGTTTTATCGATTTTTTGTCAGCATTACTTCTATTGCTTGATATTAATTATGTATTATGTACAATAAATAATTTAAATAAATAAATAGTTTTTATTTCTAATTTATTTTAAAGGAAAGAAAAATTACGGAATCGTTCCACACGAGTTTTAATCGCATACTGATTTTTGAAGTGAAACTTCTTTAGGCGCATGAGGGGTAAAATTTGAGCGAAAGGTGACGCGGCAGCGTCATGACGTTTAGTACTTGCATGGGTCACCCTGGGAACACCACGTGATATTGGCTTTTTGTTTTTTTCAATTACCTAGTTTTTTTGTTTTTTAAATTCGTTTTTTTTATTACTTTTTTTTGAATTAGTTTGCCAAAGAAGTTGCACTTCCGACATGTGTACCTACTTTGTACACAAACATTTTTTTTTATAATACCCCCTTATTATTTTAATAATTATTGCATGAATTAACATTGTGACGGGATATTCAATCAGGTATTGATTTGAATGTGTTCCAATAACTTTGATTATAAATACCTACGTATCAGCTTGGATCGGATCTGCCTTTTGAAATCTAACATACGAGTATAGATACGAGTATTATACAGGTAAAGATTCTGTTGACGTGTGTAATTGTACAAGGAGAAATACTATTTATATTATTTTTAATTTAATTATTTAAACAATAGGTTATAAAATAATAATTAATTAATATATTAATATTAACATCAACAAATTATCTTTCTATGTCCGTTAATATTACACTTTTTTTATTAATTAAATTACCTTCAAAAAAGCTTGCGACGTTTTATTAAGTCAAACGGATTTTAAAGATTGACATTACGACCAGATTTCTAGACATTGAAAGTATATTGAATGAACTTACACCCTGGTCCAGAGAGGAAATTAAAATAATAAGTCGTTACGACCTTCTTAAGGTTAGCGAATTTGTTGTAACTTTGTTACGCAGTACAAACATCATGTCAATTTAAGCAGTTTATGAGGTCCGTAATTTCTGATATTAAATTTTTTTATGGTCGTAATGCAAAAAAATCCTATTTCTAGCAATAGGAGATTATTAATTTGTAGACAAATCAATAAAAGTTGGTATTTTATAGTCATGGTTTAAAAATTACGTACACACGACGTACCGATAAGGAGATATGAATTTATTTCAATTTATTTTTTTGTTTTTTGCCTCTGGTGTAAAGTAACGTTTCCTGCGGTTACGCCCTTACTGTTTTCTGTCGTCGATATAAGGATTAGACTTTACAGTAAGGACAGCAACATTACTTTTATATTGTTTTGATACAGTTTTCATGACTTTAATAACATTTGTTTAAGGATTGTTTTTTATTTAATTAATAGTTACAACACTTAGTCTAAACTGTGTTACAGAATCGAAGATTGTTAATCTATATAAATAAAAGTTAATCGATTAACTGTCGAACGACTGTACCTAATTAGTTATTATTGTTTTTTAATGTGTTTTACTGAACAGATAAGTTTTGTATGAAATATTTTTTTATACAACTAGGTCAGCAAACAGGCGTAGGGTCAGGTGAGCCTGATGGTAAGCGATTACCGTAGCTTATAGACATCTGCAACACCAGATACATCGCAAGCGCGTTGCCGACCCTATCCCCAGGAGCTCTGGTCACCTTTCTTACCTCAGGAACAAAACACTGCTTGAAAGCAGTATTATTTTGCTGCGCATTAGTAGGATATTTCCGGCCCTACCTCAGTTAATTTAAGAAAAACAAATGATATCGAAAAACTAAAAATAAGCACAGAGTTCGGTGGATTATGTCGAACGTTTACATAATTGGTTCTGTAAATTTTCGGAAAATTTTCTGCTTCTATGCCTTTTGAGCAGACTTTACAAACTTTCATACAGTTTCAATGGTGCTCTATTTCGAAAAGGTCACCTGAACAATATTGAGATTTTTCCCAAGTAAATAAAACATTTCAAGTTTGTTCTCTTGAAAGGATACTACTTGAAGAAGTCTTTTTAGGTAAAAAGTTCATCTTTTGACTTTCTGAGAGTTAGTTGTGAAAAAGTCCAATTACAAGAATATTATCTGAATCTGAATTCGAAATAGACTCGGTTTTCTAAGATATGCTTCAGCAATTCTCTCTCTCGTATCTCGAAATACATTCGTAATGGAAATAAAATGAAATTTTTAATTAAACTAAATATGCCTAGATTAAGTTTGTCAAACCATAATAAAAGGAAAAGTGTGCCTAAAACGTGCCTGCAAGAAACTTGGCGGTGTTTTAAGGGCTAGAATTTTAGAACTAAAATTAAATTTTATAATCAACTAGATGGCCCAGTGAACTTCGTATCATCTACGTATATTTGTGAAAAATATACACAAAACACTTTCTGAACGCACTTATAAATATTTGACAACCAAATGACAACGTTTTTGACAAAAGACATTAAATTTCCCCGCTAGGAACATTTTGTGTTGGAAAATTAAATCGTCGTTTTTAGTATTTTTCGTTACATATTATTTATGTTTCTCAACGTTTAAACCTTCCCTTTCCCTGAACTTTCACAAACATTTCAAGATGAAAATTAGCCAAATTGGGCCAGCCATTCCCGAGTTTTAGCGAGACTAACGAACAGCAATTGATTTTTATGTATACTAGATCGTTCAATAAGTCCCGAGACTAACCTGGAAATGGCGCATATATTAAAAACTTTTTTGATTTTTAAAAAGTACTGGCTATCAATACAAGAATATGTGTCAAATTTTTAAAAATGGAACAATAAAATTATTGATTTTTAAACATTTAAGTGACGCTACGGTTGTAATTTCGATACAATGGAAAAAAACGAGTTTCGCGTGTTGATAAAACATTGTTTTTTAATGGGAAAAAATACCGTTGAAGCACAGCAATGGCTTATAAAATGTTATGCAGGATCAGCTCCCTCTGAAGCAACTATTTGTCGGTGGTATGCCGACTTTAAACGCGGTCGCATGGACACCAATGATGGGGAACGCTCAGGTCGTCCAAATGAAGCAGTGACTCAACAAAATATTAACCAAGTCCTCAAAATCGTATTGGAAGATCGGAAGATAAAAGTGCGAGAGATAGCCGAGATAGTGAAGATTTCAGCTGGTAGTGTTTTTACTATTTTACATAAAAATTTGGCCATGAAAAAGCTTTTTTCTAAGTGGGTGCCGCGTTTGCTTACAACTGATCAAAAGGAACAACGTATCAATGATTCAGAGCGATGTTTGTCGCTGATGAATCATAATAAAAAGGATTTTTTACGTCGGTATGTAACAATGGATGAAACCTGGATATACCATTTCACTCCGGAATCCAATCGGCAGGCAGCGGAGTGGAGAGCGGCTGGTAAAAGCCGCCCGAAGCGTCTAAAGACTCAGAAATCGGCCGGTAAGGTTATGGCGTCTATATTTTGGGATGCGCATGGAATACTTTTCATCGACTACCTTGAAAAGGGGCAACATATAAATAGTGACTATTACATTAGCTTATTGGAGCGATTGAAGTACGAAATTGCGGATAAACGGCCTCACATGAACAAAAAGAATGTGGTGTTTCACCAGGACAACGCGCCTTGTCACAAGTCCGTGAGAACGATGGCCAAAATTAACGAATTGGGCTTCGAATTGCTTCCTCATCCCCCTTATTCGCCAGACTTGGCCCCCAGCGATTATTGGCTGTTTGCAGACCTCAAAAAAATGCTTCAGGGTAAGAAATTTGACTCAAATAGTGAAGTTATCGCAGCAACGGAGGCTTATTTTGAAGCCAAAGACAAATCGTTCTACACACATGGGATAGAAAAGTTAGAAAAGCGTTGGAGGGACTGTATCGCTCTTGGAGGAGACTATGTTGATGAATAAAAATTAATTTTATAAAAAAAACCTTTTTTTAGTACTTAGTCTCGGGACTTATTGAACCACGTGTTATATAGATAGATTATGAATATATCTTTTTATTCGTCATTCCATTGTCGCTACTGTAATTGTTTAGAAAATTGCGTTTTTAATAAGAGAAGATCGTCAAGGTATTAGCTTCCAATGCAGCGGAAATTCTTTTCCAACGGAACGCTAGCAGGCATATTCTTTAATGATTTATCATCTAGAATGCGCTGCAGGTGATATAGGTGCATTATGTTCTAATGTGCTTTTAAGTTAGCGGATAAAATGTGATTTATTTTGCAAAACAAATTAATATATTTATTTATTTATTTACCATCAATCTGGGTAACTTAAGCCTTCAATATAACACTGGCCCAAAATTTTAGTTGCGTGTTAACATTTTTTTTTCGCTTTAACTTTATTTTTTTTAAACAACTTTTGTAAACAACGAGTTAAATGTATCTTCGTTAAAGCTCAAATTCCATCAAACAATCGACATCTGTTATTGTTTAGACGTTAGTCGGTTTTTTCTGTTGATTGAACTTCGCGCTTTGTCAACAAAGCGCCAAAAAGTTGTCTGCTGTGTTGCTGTTTGAATACTTACTGAGGTAAGTGTTATTTTGAATTAACTAATATGTGCCTATCTTTGATTTCATTTAAAATTTACGAAGTTAGTCAGCTTATTTAAATTATATTGCTATAAAAATCGAACAGGTAAATTATTACCGGTGAATTAGGGTAACTTTGGCCCGGGCTTAAGTTACCGCGATTTTCATTATTTTTCATATATTCTTTATTGCAGTTATTTGTATACAAATTTAGTTTGCAACGGTGGACTTATCTCTAAAAGAGATCTCTTCCAGCCATCTCTTTCATTAGTTATACTAAAACTTAACTCATTTATTGCAGCCTCTTGACGTTGCTTACTTTAGTTCCTTAAAAAACAAATAGCGATCTGTTTTAAGTGACTGGAGAAACAAAAATTAAAGGAAAAATTGCAGCTGCGCTGCCAAATAACATCTTTATTGCGTTATCAAAAAATCCAGAGCGGATTTAGGAGCTGATACTCCGGGACCAAACATAAGAGCAGGCTTTAAAGCAACTGGATTGTATCCTTGTGATGTCAATGTACCATTAAACAAACTCCCTGACTTCCTGACTCCAATACGTCTATTGGCTTGCCGTAGTCTTATACGAGAGAGTGTTGTAAAAAGTGTTAAAAGATATATAAATGACTTATTACGAAACAATGACTTAGGCGTCATGGCGTCAAGCAAAAAACGTAGGTATCCAAAATTATTGTTTATGGCTCTCAGCTGTTTCTCATGGCAAAAATGCCGACTAATGTTAGCTATACACTTTAAATTACATAAAATAGGCAAAAACAGCCTGTTATTGGGACCTGGGCCAATCCAAGCCCAACTCGCAGTGTAACTTTGGCCCAATGGTTAATCGGATTTTTTGCAACTATTTTCCTTAAATGATAAGCACACGATTACATTTTCTAAAAGTAGGTTACTAAAAGCCACTATAAAAAGTGTATTTTTCTGAGTAAAGTATTAATTTAAAGTTTGTTTTAATTTTTTGTGTGCAAAGTGGGCCAAAGTTAGCCAGATTGTACGTATTTATCTTAATGGAAACAAACAGTATATAATATTTATTTTTATAAATAGCAATTTAATAATTACTAAATTATTCAGTATTCAGTTAAAAATAATTATAAAAAATTGCAATTTTTATTCTGAAGCTCATTTTTGTCTAAAAGCGCCTGTTATTGAAAAATAGCAATTTTTACTGGATATAATTGACGTCGGTTTTATTCTTTTGCCAGCAAACATAATTATTATGATTGAACTAACTGTAATGTAATGTGATATATGCAAAAACCGCAACCTAGAGCTATTGCAATAACCATTTAGTTATAATATTGAGCGTTTATTATAATGAAAAATTTCATCATCATACAGAAGTTTGCGTTGGTCTTACGGTTGCCTGTTAAACTCGCTGCTGTCTCATCGCGTAAGGTTCCAAGTTCGATCCCCAGCAGTTTGGCCTTCATCGAAGCTTACATATTTTCACTTGAATATGGAAGTCAAAGTTAGGCCGATATTAACGTCCCCCATCGGTCGCGGTTTAGATGATATTTCTTCAACGTATTACCAAGGGAGGATTACATTTTTAACCGACTTCCAAAAAAGGAGGAGGTACTTAATTCGATTTTATTTTTTTATTTTTATGTATGTTACTTCAGAACTTTTGACTGGTTGGACCGATTTCGATGATTTTTTTTAAATCGAAAGGTGTTGCTTGTCATTTGGTCCCTTTTAAATTTAATTGAGATCTAAAAAGTACTTTTCGAGTTATATCTAATATAATAATGCGTATTTACTTGACTATATTTTCTTTTACTTAATTATGTTCTATTACTTGTCGATGTAATTAAAGTCAGTTTTTTTTTCGTTTGCGAGCAAACACAATTATGTTTTTCTGTTTGGCTTGAATATTGAACGGTAAAGAATACCACACTAAGGCATGGCACCAAATTAAAAGCCTTTTGTTAGAACTATTTTGTTTTACCCGTACATGTTCATGACTAACAGAGAACTTAATTAAATAAATAATTAAAAGTAGAAAAATAACGCTCAAAAAAGTTGTTACTAATTTTTATACACAGGAAATAAAAACACAAATTTCGAACATCTAAACATTAAATATTTACAAGCTTTCAAACAGTGACCCTCCGAGCGGCTATTTGATGGTCAGCGTCCGACCATATAATCACTTTTTTCTCTTTTACAGGCCGTAAATTTTGCGCGGGGCCCACTCACAAAAGAAACCTCCTTTGATGTGCCAAAATGAAATTCGGAATAGAAAAAAAAAGAAATCTGACGTTTCGTTACTGAAATTGTGTGTGTCCGATGAAGTTTTTGTCGTTTGTAAAATAAATACAAGTGATTGGACGGATAAAAGGTTTTATGTACTTTTATATCGATAATTTTATCCGTATTTTCTTTTGAAACTTTATAAGAGGTATTTACTGCTAATGTTAAGAACAAAGGAATCTTTTAAAAGAAAAATCCGATGGTATATCATGAATCTTATACCAAACTCAACGATATGTGAACGAGCGGATGTGCATTTATTGCTACGAAATTACAATTAATAAATTGGCCAAGTGCGAGTCAGACTCACGCACGAAGGGTTCCGTACCATTGACTAAACTAAATATAAGTAAATTTTCTGTAAAATGTTTATTCTGTATAATATTTATTTAATTGTAACGCTATCGATGCCGCTATTAGAAAACTTATTAGTCTTTCGACGAAGTTTTCCTAATTTCTGATAGATGGCGTTAGAGACTAATAAAAAATTATCGCCCCCCCTAAATATTTATTTTATTTTATTTTTAGTATTTGTTGTTATAGCGGCAACAGAAATATATAATTTCTGAAAATTTCACCTGTCTAGCTATCGCCGTTCTTGAGATACAGCCTGGTGACAGACGGACGGACGGACGGACGGACGGACAGCGGAGTCTTAGTAATAGGGTCCCGTTTTTACCCTTTGGGTACGGAACCCTAAATAAAAACGATAGCGAAGCAAGCTAGCCTATTGAGCAATTGCTGTGTTGTAAAAATTGTATTATTTTGATCTAGTTGTACGTTTATCAATACTTTAAGCGAACCATTTATATTAATAAAGGCTAACAGATCCTACATACGTTTTTTTAAATACAAATAAGTTGGCAAACAAGCTTGTAGACGTTCCCCAGGAGATTTGGCCACTTTACTCACCATATAACATTGCTTGAAAGCAGTTTTATATAGCTGTGATATTCTGTAAGGTCGAGGTTCTCCAGTCGGGCTATTTCAAAATTTTTTTTTGCACGATATTTCCCGCTGTGCCCTACTTCAGCGATAACGTTGTCCTGTCAAGCGCGTGAAGTTGAAATAACCGTCACGTTGTAACGATACTCCTATATGGATATACATAGATATCCTTATCATCACGGCAGCAAATTGTAATGATCTACTACTATGCTATGGGGTGTGGTGAGAAAGACCCCAACATATATAAATTTATAACATCCTGGTCACGAAGACCAATTTGTAACACTATCATGGTAGTGGCGTTACAAGCTAATATTAAGCTTAAGAGGACATAAAATGTCTTTGGCCTTATAATTGTGATCGTCTAGTACAGTGGTCGGCAACGCGTGGCCCGCGGGCCGCGTGCGGCCCGCGGACGTCTTACTTGCGGCCCGCGAATGTTTCGTAAATAAGTTATAAATATCAACATAAATGCATGAACGAACCGCGATCGCGTAACACGTAGAATTAAAACCAAACTGGCAGATATATGATGTGACATTTTTTATTCAGCGACAGATTTGGTGAGTTTGAAAAGTTTCAAGCAAAGAAGATTTTTGCAAACCCTTTTTCCTATGATATTCAGGAAGTACCGAGTCATTTACAAATGAACGTGATTGATCTGCAATGTCTTTACATTGCAGATCAATCACAACATGCGTCTAGAAAGACCTGTGTAAACAATCCAAATAGATTTTGTTACATTTGTGGCAAATATACATTCAAAAAATTCTGTCTAAATGTGTCAGACTTCGTTAAAAATGCTTACATGCATTACTATCAACGGCCATTGGAAACAAACAACAAGCACTGGATACCCAATATAGTGTGTAAAACGTGTGAATTTTTTTTCTGAATAAAGTTTGAACGTAGTTTAAACAAAAGTACCTGGGTGACCGAGCCAAGCTCGGTATTTTCATTTTATTTTTTGTTTTTCTTTTTTTTTCTCGTTATTTTTATATTTTAATTTTATTTAAATAATAAATCACGAGTGAAATTAAAAAAAAAAAGAAAAAAAATTAATCTGCAGACTGAGATTCGAACTCGGGTCAACACGATTTGACACCCGCCGATTTCCTAATTACGCTGTTACAGCTATGTTAACAGTAGTGAAATTAAGCTTCGTATTCTAATGATATTTTTTCATTGCCTAAAAACAGGGATAAAACGACATTTTTTTTAAATGAATCCTAGCTAGATCAATTTTTTGCCCCCGAAATCCCCTGTATACTGAATTACACGAAAATCGTTGGAGCCGATTCCGAGATTCAAATTCTATATATATATATATACAAGAATTGCTCGTTTAATAGTATAAGATTTCACAGAGCTTAATGTTTTCATATTTCAAGTCTTATTGTTAAAAATTTTCGGCATTGAGACAGAAATAATAGTAATTATTAACATATTCCTTGTGCATAGCGTTTTTAGAAACTAAGGAGAAAAAAATATCAAAAAATCTTGTGCAGTAAGGTCCGGCAAATTCGTGAATTGCGGTGGCCCAATACTTTTGCACACTGTTGAAAGTCATTTACCGTTGTACAATATTATATTTTATATAATTATTAACGTTATAATCTCTATTATGGTCCTCTCAAACAACTCGAACAAAGAACAAGTGAAAGAAAAAAATATTTTGTCAGTTATATGAAAAAAACAGGGTGGCCCAAAACTTTTACACGCCACTGCATATCCAGATCGTTTCCAAAATTGAGTGCTGAGAATTTAAAAGCTGGAATTTTCGAAGGACCACAAATTAGAAAATTAATAAACGATGTAAATTTTACTGAAAGTATGACAACTGCTGAAAAAATACCTGGAATTAGTTTTTTTGGCTTGTAAAAAACTTTTCGGGAAATAAGAAGTCCGTCGACTTTCCTGACCACGTCAAGCAGTTACCATTATACGTTCAGCACCTTGAATACAACGAGCATTAAGATGCATTTAATTTATAGCCCTTGCTACCTTGATCGATTTTCTGTAAATCTTGGACATTTAAGCGAGAAGCAGGGAGAACGCTTTCATCAGGATATTCGCTTCATGGAGGAGCGCTACCAGGGCTATTGGAGTGAAAGTATGATGGCTGACTACTGTTGGATTATCCAGAATAGTAGTAAAACTCCAACTTATTCAAGAAAGTTATATAAAAGAAAATGTTGTTTAAATATAAATTGTTATATGACGGGAAACCATGTTTTTTTGACAAAAATAGCTACCCTTTATATCTCAAAATGTAGAGCTGCTAGCAAAAATCTGAGTACAAATTTAGAATTAGGGTAGAAAATGCAGCTAGATCCATAAAAAAATCCATACAACAAAAATGCTGTTGTGCTGTATAATGTAAGTATTACGTGTACGTATTAATTTTCATATGTTTTAAAAAATTTAATAGCATTTTCATTTTTTCTATGGGATATGACCAATTATATTGTAGGTATCAGGTAGAGTCTAGGGTTTAAATCATAAGTGCGGCCCGCCTTTAGTTTATTTGGCCACCTCGTGGCCCTTGCCTACCAAAAGGTTGCCGACCACTGGTCTAGTATAATGAAGGACTCTACGTTGTGTTCGATTTTTGTTTCAGAGTAACTTCAGTTCTTTCTATGGTATGCCGAAAGAAAGACATAGTATATGTTATTAGAAGCCTTGGTTTCTATATAAACTCTAACTAACATCCTACCTAGCCATTAATTTAAAATAACATCTCTGCATAATGACATTAATTCCTGAAATTAATTTATCCTAAAATTTAATTGAAAAGATATTTACACTTACCAGTGATATAAATACTATAGATAACTAACTTCTGGAATACTATTAAAAGGAAAGAAAGATATTAAGCTTTATAACACCTTATTAGTAAATTAATTAGGAATTAATAAAATTTAGTAAATTAGAACCGTTAAGAATAAATAGTAATAGACTTATTTATTTAGAAATAACTATCACCTACTGTTTAACTAAATATCTGACGTCTCCTTAAGAATGTGTAAATTATAATTGCTAATATTTTTAGTGAATCTAGATAGCTAAAATAGAAATAAAGTTAAATAATTATATATAGGATATTCTATAATGACATTGATTAATTGAATAGTGTCTAAATTTCTTTTACATGTATTTTAGTTCAAACCTGATATAATAGATAGCTTCTAATAACTTTAAACAAATGAAATAAATAAAAATATATAAGTAAATGAAATAATGATTAAATACATGTTATATAGTTATTAATTATCTTGAAATAATTTATTCAGTTAATAAATTATCTCAGATAATTGTGAAAAATAATGTGTAGTGTTTGTTTGTATGTGTTAATCTGTTAGGATAGGGTTTATAGGTATTAAGGAATTAAAAAGGGCGGGTTCAGCTGAACCCGAGGGTCGCAACCTCCTTTCCCCTCCGACCCTAACCGATCCACACCGTGCTGAAAGCTCTAAATTAAATTAGGCACAACGTTGGTGCTATCCAATCAAAAGAAAGGTAGTAGGTAGGAAATGAGAGTACCCAATTTTCTACAATAAGTTAGACGGAAATATATCCTGTCTAACAAATGCTTGTTTCATACCGCTGCAGCACAATCATGCAATGACTGTATTTGAGTAATCCCTTGGGATGCCATATAGACATAACCAGTGAACTACTAGAGTTGATGTAATTACCAAGCTGTAAACAGACATGGTACGAAGATGTGTTCCACGTGAACAAAAGGAGATCGTGTCTACTGATCTTTTCATTGTGTGCTTACTAGCCCATACGGGAACTTCGGTCACACAACTACTTTGAAATTCGATCACGAAACCTACTACTTTTGCCACATTAGGATTGTGTAGTGTAAGTTCCCATAGGAAGACCTACTGAGTTACGAGTCTATAGTCAGCTATATTGTCAAGCCTCGCCACCATTGTGAGATGGGTCGTCGGCGACTGGCGACTGGCGACAACGCAACCTTTCGAGTGTCCTATAAGGAAGTAAAAAATAATTAAAGGTATAAGACCAACATGTAGAGTAGGTGTATTGTGTAGGTTTGTCCTTGCATGACTCACAGCACTCAATGAAACAGCATTCATTAACCAGAATAGGTTGTTCAATTGAAACATTGAACCAGTAATTAAGTTGTTAAACATTTGAATATATCAGGCTCTCTTAGGAACTGAATGGATTTATTCAGGACATGGAAGTGTCGAGAGATAATTAAAACAATTAAAATATAACATATTCATTTACTCAATCAGAATCTCTGAGAGTATCTCATTTTCACAATGAAAAGAGAATGTATATTAATAGGTTTTATAATCCATCAATGTTTGTATGTTTGAAAAACACAAGAGGGCTTGATTAAAGCTTGGCTTAAATCTCAGTAAATCCGCCTTAGGACTTAACAGAGACTGTCCACAAAAATTAGCAATAAATTAATTGGAAAAGTGAATATGTTTCTCTATTAGTCTAAAATAGAACTTCATACCACTGTCCAAATATAAATTACTAACCTTTGTTGCAGTTCAAACAACTACCATACACTAGGTGTCTGGTAAAGTTTGTCCAATGTCTCTCATCAAAGATGAGGAACTCTTATCAAAGATAAGGAAACGTACGTATAGTATTTACCAAGAACATAGTTCAGTTAGGCAAATACAAACGCAGAGGTTGGTAGGAAGTACACGCAACTTTCTCTACTAGATAGGCCAAGGTTAGGATCTACCTAGCATAGATGACGCGATGAACTGTGGCTTAGACAGGCCGAGCCTTATAGGGAAACCTATAATAAAACACTGGCGAATACAAACATTTATGGATTCACCTTAACATAGGTTACATAGTTCAATGAAAGTCATCGTGAAAGTGAGACACTCCAGTCCACCAGATACCTCGTCTCGACACCCATTTAAGAACATAAATTCTTAAATTAATGTTCAAAACTACAATAGTTGTGTAATGTCAAGGTTCAGTGTATAATTACCTCATCTTAGAATGTATCCAAGAGCTAAAAGTATCCTTGAACACATTCCAGACTACAAACCACCTGTGTTACCTCGTTCTAACATCCATTTAAAACTACAAGTTCTTAAACTAATGTTTGAACTACAAAATTTGTGTAATGTCTAAATGAAGCCAAATATACATATATATATATATATATATATATATATATATATATATATATATATATATACATATACATACATACCTATACATTCAATAGAAGCATATTTATATGTAGAGAATATTCAACATGATACGTACAAATCATCAATTTGTTTATAGATCATATTTTCCTAGAATTATTCACCACTCCATTCACTTCCAAAGTAATGACATAGTAAAATTTCATTTCATTATTTAAATACACCCTAACGAAAATCTATTTAACCCTTAATATCTAATATGATAGTTTTAACCAAAGATTCATTCAATTTATATATGTACTTTAAAGTCAAACAAATGTAATTTCATTTTATTCTAACAACATCATATTGTGGTTATTTACTTAAGTTAGATTTCATTTTATCAGTTAAATTCAATATAATTATGGTCATAAGGCCTATTTCATAATAATTTCATTCAATAATCAATCAATAATTAATAGTAACAATGTAAACCTTTTCATAATTATTTTATTCAATAATCAATCAATAATTAATAGTTTCGATGTAAACCTAACTAATAATTCATTAGATATCTTTTATTAAGAATCTCCGTAAAAGTTATAAAAATTAGTAACAGAACCACAACATGCAGAAAAACAAACATGCATCATTTTAATCCTACACTAATTGGTGACTCACAGATTTATATCCTAACGAATCTAAATTATGTAATTGTTTTACATGCAAATATATAAAATATAAATGTGCATCGAACCAATCAGGAGCGCTTGACTGCAGACTGTACACAGGTTTCACTGAGTTTAATTAGCGGATTACAATTAAAATTTTATAATAAAGAATTGCATTTAATAATAATCAGTAAAAAAAAATAAATTAAAACTATTTCGCGGACTAAACTGAAGCTACATAGCCACACTCAGCCGGCTTACGCTAATGAAATCTCTGATTCAAACCTAAAAATACTTTTTAGGTATTTTATGTTTAATCTAAATCAGAAATTCCATAGCTTTCGCCAGCCAAGAGGCCGCGGCGGCCGCGGAGGCCCTCTACCTCAATACTCTCTTCCAATTCAAAATCGAATGCTGACTCCCCTGACTAACTCCCGAATTCTCTATATAAACAGCCTCAGCGTCTCTTTTACCCCCACCCTTACACGTTCACCAACGCGCTCTGCAGTGATACCATACACTCGGCATCTCCCGTGTCACAAGGAAATTTGGATATCTTCGGTTCATTGCCGTGTTCAAAGATACGGCAATCCGATGTGTAATTGTTTTTTTTTCTAATAATTTAATCGATAGTTTATAAGTCATTATAGTGCAACACAACCAAGGAATAAAATTATTACTTCCTCAATAAATTGAGCTTTACTGGCTGTAAGCACTTTTATCCGATCCAAAGGAAATTGCGTAAATCAATTAAACAAAACACAACAAAAGATAAACAATATAAGGAAAAACCCAATATACATTGAATAAAGTCGAAGAAAAAAATGTTAGATACGATAAATTTGTATGACGGTTGTGAAGAATAATGTATTATTCAACCGATTTCAAAAGGGAAATTATTTAACCGATTATTGTCATTTTTAACCTTACGTGTTAATGTAAAGTAAATACACGTCAATTTTGTAGTTTTTATTCCGAAACACGGTAATTTAAAATCCTGTGATGGCAACTCTGGCCGATTTTTTTGTTGTGACTTCCACAAAAAACTGTCCCACGGCTAGTTTTGAACCCTTAGGGCCGGGCTCCACTGTTTAATAAAGCTATGCTTTGCTTAATCGAATTTATAATTCGATTCTAATCTTGGCTTTCGTTTAATTATTATTACGAATCACCTGTACGGGAATACAGCAAAGTGTTGTTTTAAGACTCTTTTCAGGCAATTTTCTTTTAAAATTCCTCTCCGTAACAACCATCCCCATACCTCAAGGAATCATGAAAAAGAGATACACTACTATAACCTCGTGTATCAGAAAATATCATATGACAACTTGACAAGATTTGTTTTTAATAGGTTAGACCGTTAGAAGCACTAGACAAAACGTGTTTACACCACTAAACGCCAAAAATCGGTCGTTTAGAATTGAAACTCAGTTATTCTCTAACTGCGTCCAGTTTATGTTGGTGAAATGCAATTTCCAGCTCTAACTCCGTTAAACGCGTAAACCGAGCCTACGTCGAACTAATCGCGATTATTTCAATCAGTGGAAACTGGCCCTTAGAACGTTTCCTTATCATCGTTTTATCGAATCTGTCAACACAAAATTTTAAGCCTGTCTCGAATATAAAATTTATCACTCTAATATTTTAACAACTAGCTAAAAACTGTTTGAGTTCCCAACTAATAAATTTCTATTCTTAAGTACAACTTAAAATTTGAGTCCCTAATGGATTTGAGCCATTTTCGTTCATTGAGTTGACTGTTTTATGTTTACGTGTCAACTCACATTTCAATTTATGCGTTTGTTATCTCAAGCATAACCAAAATTTATAGACTAATAATTTAGAACTGAATTGCGTTTATGTGTCACGTTACAACGTTATCTGAGTTTTCCCAATTTTATTAAATTACAAAGCATTAGAAAACTAGTCAAATTGGTTCAGCCGATCTACGCTTAGCAAACACATTTAGTGAATCATTTTTTTAGGGTTCCGTACCCAAAGGGTAAAAACGGAACCCTATTACTAAGACTTCGCTGTCTCTCTGTCTGTCACCAGGCTGTATCTCAACAATGGCGATAGCTAGACAGTTGGAATTTTCACAAATTATGTATTTCTGTTGCCGCTATAACAACAAATACTAAAAACAAAATAATAAAAATATTTAAGGGGGGCTCCCATACAACAAACGCGATTTTTTGCCTATTTTCGCTCGATGTCAATAAAGGCACTTGAAATATTCACAAAATAGTTAATTGTATATTTACTTTAATAATAAATAATAAAATTAAAATAAAAAATATTTAGAGGGCTCTAGCCAATGGTACGGAACCCTTCGTGCGCGAGTCCGACTCGCACTTAGCCGATTTTTTATTTATATGAATTAAGTATTATTTGAAATTTTCCAATTGCGACCCTTGTCTGCACGAAATAAAAAAGTCTTATTTTGTACCGTAAACATTTGCTATCTAAGCAATGTTTAATCTTAATTAATTCTCGCCCACTAATGATGTAAATTTAGAAACAAGTAATTTATCATCTTAGCGCGTTGTTTATCCTGTTTTCAGCAGTCCGTGTAAAATTAATTTTTTTTTCTTCAAAAGCATTTTTGTAATTAACATCTTAAGTTTATTTAGTTTAAAATAAGAAGAAAAAAAATATTTACGATTGTAGCAGAATCCAATTTCATAGAATAGGAATGTTACTAGATTTCTAGGAATTAATTAGTGATTAAGTGAATACTATTCACTGTCCAAAAGTCTTCACTCATTTTTAACCGACTTCAAAAAAGGAGGAGGTTACTCAATTCGACCGTATATAATTATGTTTTTTTAATGTATGTTCGGGGATAACTTCGTCGTTTATGAGCCGATTTTGATATTTCTTTTTTTGTTGGAAAGGGGATATCCCAACTTAGATACCATGATAAGAAAACCAGGATCTGATTATGGGATCCCAGTGAAATCGGGGGCAACCCTCGAAAATCGTAGTGACGACTAGTGCGTTTGTTAATTAATTTATTATTTATTACTTGCCGATGCAATTTCCGTTTTTTTCGTTTGCTAGCAAACACAATTATATAACGTCTTTTCGGTATGTAGCCTCTTTTTTACATTGGATTTGGTTATCTGATAAAAAATCAATTACCATTATTTAAAACAACACAATTTTAACAATTTTAAATAATATAACACTTATCGCACTTGTGCAGTCCTTGTGGGTCTTCCCACCGTGCCTCGGGCTGTCGGTCCCGATTGTTACCATGTACACATGATAACGATCGTTACTCATAGTAGGAAATTTATCCGCCAACCCGCATTGGAGCAGCGTGGTGGATTAAGCTCTGATCCTTCTCCTACATGGGGAAAGATGCCTACGTCCAGCAGTGGGATATTACAGCCTGATGCGTTATCGCACTTATAACAATAGGTCTTCTACCATTTGTCAGTTGAAATAAACTACCATTCCTTAATAGTTTATCGACGAAACACAACAATCCAGCGTACATTGTACAACGTTAGTCGATTATTTACGTAGGCTGAGCTTAGAGCCAAGACACTGGGATTCCAGTTCCAGATTAGTTTTGAATATAACCGTATATGGCCATTTAATGATTACGAACCACGAAGCAACGTCTTATAGCACGGATAAAGGAAAAATTGCGAAAAGCATAAATTTTTAGTTATATCATATAATAAAAATATTTTTAATAATTTTTGTACGGAACCCTCGGTGCGCGAGTCTGACTCGCACTTGGCCGGTTTTTTCTTTCATTTGCGATCAAACATAATTATGTATGTTAATGTTGTATTCATATTCTAAAATTAGTAGATGTACCTACTAATCGATTTTTTTTTCTCCCAGAAATATTTCTGAGAAATTGCATTCCTCGCGAATGTTTAACAAAAACAATTTGCTATCGATTTTGGTCTAGGACTCTAGGTACATCTTTTATCCGCAATACCATATTTTTTTCTTTTCATACATACATAGGTACATAAATAGAACAAAACGTCCATCGAATGATTCGATTGATATAACGGAAGTAAAATTACTTGCAAGCAATACTTTTAAGATATCAATTATGAATGACAGCATTTTTCGTTCAATACACAGTAAGCTCCAGGCCATTTTGTTTCTTATATCAATTGCAATACAGTTGGATTTTATATCAATATATTTTTATGGAAAAACAGACTTGTGGTTTTTCATCCATAATAATTAGTGGAGAAGGAAATAATATGTTTTGATAAATGAATACATTTGTATGAAGAAATAGTACGAGTGCTAATTAATTTTGGATGGTAATATTTATGCACGAACTACTCATTCGGTTTATGTTCGTTAATTAAAATGACAGTCTCGGTTTTCAGTTTGAGATGTATTTTGAAAGGACTATTATTTCTATTCTTATACTAGCTGACCCGGCGAACTTCGTACCGCCTAACAGTCGATTCTTTAAAATACTTATCCTTCCCGGAACCCCTCCTCTAACACTTAGACTTTATAGTATGGTATTAAAGTTCAAATTGACTTAAGTATTATTACGAATCTTTTGTGTGGGAATAGAAAAGTGTTGTTTTTAGACTTTTTCAGGGAATTTTTTAAATTTTTCTCTCCGTAACAACCATCCTCGTACTTCAAGGAATATTATAAAAAAAGAATGAGCGAAATCGGTTCAGCTGATCTCGAGATTCGCGCTTAGCAACACATTCAGCGATTCATTTTTATATACATAGAGATAATATATTAAGATACGTACTAGACGTGATCTCTAACCATCTGTCTAATATAAACTATTAAATAATTATTTTCTTTACTACGTTCGAGATAAATCGCGAAAAAGTTCGCTGGAAAATTCCTGAGAAATTTTCGGCAATATTCAGCAACCGACATTCAAACCAGACTTTTAGTAGGCAACCTTATTCGTATTTGCAATGAAACAGCGTTCATTTTGTAAGATTTAGGTATTTATTAAACAGTCTTGAACAATATGTATTAATTTACCTAAAGTAAAAAAAAAACACATTTCAAAAGACAAGCTTTTATTTTAAATTCAGGAAAAAGAATAAAATAAACTTTTCTCTTAAAACTTTTACTATAACGTCATTACTCAATTTATATGTACCTATACTAGCTGACCCCGCAAACGTTGTTTTGCCATATAATTATGTTATTAACCCCCGCAACCCCCCCTTGTGGGTGGAATTTCGTAAAATCCGTTCTTAGCTGACCTCTACTCGGCGAAAGGAATATTCCTACCAAATTTCAAGTCTCTACGCCTTAGAGATTAGTACTCTACGCCTTATGGTTCCAGAGATATCGTGATGAGTCAATGGGTGGAAAACTCTTATATATATATATATATATATATATATATATATATATATAGATAATATAAAAGCTTGTTGTTGTTTTGTGCGTGGCGAAAGTACTCGTATTATTATAATTATGACAATTAATTTATTCTTGCGTTTTTCTTAGTCAAACAAATTACAAAAACATTTTAAATAAAATACTAAAGTATTTTTTCACGATCTTCAAATTAATATGCTAAGTGATATTAATATTAACTTTAATCATTCTTCTCACATAGCGCGCATTTTAAGTTGCTGGGTCTTATTTTAACATTTCTTAATATAAAATTTCTATTTACCCCCCTTTCTCTATATTCTCAACCCTTTTACTCTTTATACAAGTTATGAAGTGTACACAGATGTTTTGTGCGAGGCGGAGGTTTTATTTACAAAAAAATATATTAAATTTTTCTCCATTGCGAAAATATAAGTACATATAACAGCTGTATGGGTGAGTCACAAAAAGGCATATATGTCTGTACGTATTGTATGTTTTATCGCTCAGTAAATATTTCATCTCTTGATATTAAAAAGGATTTGAAGATTATCTATTATGATGTACTACTAAGAATTAAGTAATAATTATGTATTAGATATTTATTCAGAGCTTTGTTAATTTATACAGAACACTAGCGACCTCTGTCCATCCATATTTTTTACACCATATGTAATCACCAACATATAATATACTAAAAGCTTCTCCGAAACATGCTGCATCTTATGCTATAAGTATTATTCCGATCGGTTCAGTACTTTTCGCAGTATAACCGAACAAAAAAACCGGCTCTCCATTTATTAGTATAGATAGATTTCGCTTCACGGTCAGGCAAGTAAATATTAAGCAAATTCGAATTGAATTCAGAAAGTCTAGAAGTAAAAAGACGTATTTATTCCTTTCACTGGTTCAGCCATCTAACATAAGACTTGAAATCAAAATATTTAACGAAAATGCCTGTCGAACATACAATTAATCTCCTCAAAATTTAATAGTAAGATAAAAAAAAATTGATATAAGAAGATAAAGCACGCACGCAATCCTCAATATTAACTTTGCAGGCTGACGTTAAGGGTAACTTCGATTAAAGATTGTAAAGATAGGGTAAAACATGATTTATTTTTTATAAATTGTTAAAAATTTTACGACAAGAGACAGAATATTTAGTAAATTAGGTAAACATCTAACGTCTACGTTCTTTTTCGAACTAATAAATAACTAAGCGGCTCTAGATAACGTTGTAAAACGAAATAAGACTAGATCAAAACCTAATGTGAATAGTTATTGGAAATATTCTTTATATAATGTTTCAGAAATAACAAATTTTATGCGTGACTAGCGACTCGTGTTTCGTATATTTGTAATCTACGAATAAGAATAGTCAGAAGTACTGTTGTAGAAGTGAGTGTATGCTTTGGAAAATAAGAAATAAATTGTAAAGAAATGATATTGAGGTTGGGAACAGTACTCAGTAGTAAAATGATGAAGAGGAAAGCCATTTTTGAAGTTATACTTCTTTTGGTGCGTTACAGAAAAATGATGAGAGTTTACAATGCGCGTGTGGATACGAAGTAGTTCAAGCATGCATGAATAGATGCCGCTAGTTTTGCAGACAAGAAACTAGTCTTTATCATTTCTAAGAGATGGCGTTGTGGACTTATTGTCTAATTATTAAGTGGTAGGTTTTTTTTGGAAGTATTTTAATACTCTAGCTTGAAGTATAACTTCTTACGTGCGTACACAAGTACACACACTGTTTTTAAAACATTTATTTATCTTTGCATATATTGTAAATTGACAAAAAAATAACGGTAGGTACAAAGTCCGCTAAATCAGCCAGTAAATAAATAAATTCGAAGTAACAGCCATCTCTCTTGTTTAAACGCGTATGTACTCGGATAATCTTATCCAACTACACGTTATGAATTTTAAATACAAAAAACAGGTGCACTTTAGCCGTCATGTCAATTACAATATGTAAGATATACGAGTATGAAGTTATTTTAAATAGACAAAAAAGTATTCAGTAACATAAAGAAGCCATCACAAACGTATTCTAACCCATCTGTCACCGATGTGACTTAATGGAATACGGGGCGTGATATATTTTCAGTCGTTCTTTGTCTAAAAAGCCGTTACGTCACTTTTTCCACGATTTTACATCTTTATTTTGGAGTTTACTCCTTACGAATCGATTTTCATATTAGGACCCAGGTATGAAAAAAACATGAGTAAAATCTATTGAACGAATTACCTCGATACGTTGCTCGTAACACCATCTATCGATACCCAATAGGTTTCCGATTAATTGCGTAACGACGTTTACTAATAACGCCATCTTAGATAGACAGATGGCGTTATTTGATTAGTTTATTTACGATTTGATATGGTATTCTTTTTCTTAGACTAGTAAGCCTTTTTTGTGCCTATTTAGACGGTCGATCTGAAGGAGTAAACTCCAGTCGTGCGTCGGAGCTGACACACATTTTTTTTTGTTATTGCATTACTTTTATGATTGGTTGATTTATTCAACCTTTAACATCCCACTGATGTGCATAGGCCTCTTTCTACATGTAGGAGAAGGGTTGGAACTTTGATGACCACGCTGCTACACTGCCGATTGGCAGATATATTCTCTAATATGCGGTAAAAATCACTATCACCTGTCTAATGTGATTGTGGTGTCTAATATTTTTATACTATTACCGTGGTTAACAAAAGTACAGTCCGCTTGACGTTAAGTAATTAGTTATTACTGAAGCTGAATATTGCATTGCCAGTAATATCATGCATTGCCGCAATTTGCAATTTTCTATTTTTCCTAAAGAATCTTAGTTTTAACAACCGTTCTAATATTGGTCCGAGAAGCTGTCTTAACGCCAATCCTTGCAGGTTTGTTGTCTACTCCGGTCTAAATGTTATTGATGTTAAATGATACCTGATCGCCATCGTATAATAGTACAATTTTCCACTACGCCACAGTGGAGAAGTATTGCGCATTAAGCCACCCTTTTTATATGTAGAGGTATTCTCAAAGATTGAAAACAATCTTTTCTTATGATATTTTTAAGTTTTTATATCCTAAGAAAATGAAGAAAATGCTTAAAAGATGGTTAGCGGTGTTTTGGCCAATGGACGGAAGGGCCTGTATCGTTTGATATTCTACGCGGCTCCGGTAAGGGACAGAAAGGAGGTACAGAAAAACGTCTGTTCTTGATGTCTACATTTTAATTGTTTTGCTAGATTGTAGAAAGATCACTTTTAACAATTGTTTATGTTTTTTTTTATATGTACATGACGTGACTATTAAAAAGAACTTGATTTTGTCACTTGCTCTGACGGAAGTTAAAATTAGCTTGGGTGCTTTTAGCTTGACACATTCTAGACGCTCGCGAGATGTGGAAGTTTACAAGCTAAATTGCTTTTATACTTTAATTAATTGTGTCTGTTTAGATTAATTATTTTTACATTTGTAAGAGTCGTGTAATAATGTAATTTAATTATTGTACAATTACAAGTACAATACATTCCCACTATACGCACTAAGCGATTCGCTAGTAGGTACATTCTTAATGCGTACGGCCAAGGAGTGGAACTCTCTGCCGGCGTCTGTGTTTCCGGAAAGCTACAGTCTGGGGATCTTCAAGTCGCGAGTGAATAGGCTATTTCTAGGTAAGTGTGCTCCATTCTAGACCGCATTCTCACTTAACATCAGGTGAAATTGTGGTAAAACGCAAGCCTATCAAATTATAAAAAAAAATATTATTTAAAGGTACTGTTTTTTCAAAGTCGCTTCTAATTTAACAAATATACAGGTACAAAGTATAAAATTTAGTTCTAAATCATATTGTGTGTTTGTTACAACCATAATAGTTTTCACAGATCTAGTTAATGATAAAAAACGTTTAATGTTATTTATTACCTGTAAATAAACGTTTGTATTTTTGTACATTTATTAGCCTTGATTTAAAACGTAATTACATCGTAGACTTTTGATTACGAAACGATAAGTTCGTGCTACTACTTATTTTTAACTTTACTTTTGAAACGGTAACATAGATTTTTTATAAGTTTTTTTTCCAGAAGTAGCTATTTATTACTATTTATTATTTTACTCTATAAAACCGGTAATATTGTTTTTTTTATGTAACTAGGTTGGCAAACAAGCGTACGGTTCACCTGATGGTAAGACCGTAGCCTACAGACGCCTGCAACACCAGAAGCATCGCAAGCGCGTTGCTGACCCTATCCCCAATCCCCCCCAGGAGCTCTGGTCACCTTACTCACCAACAGGAACACAATACTGCTTGAAAACAGTATTAAGTAGCTGTAATATCAACTCCTAATTTAAATTAAAACAAATATTCTTTTAGTTTCGGAATTATATATAAAATAAGATATTTGTCGTTTTTTACATTCGTAATGCGCTCAAAACTATATCGTCTATCGCACTCTGACACGAGGCTTTGTGTATATTTTGTTTCATCAATTACTCACGGGCGCGCGGGTGAAATCTGATTTTTTGCTCGCTTTATACGCCCTCTTAAATGAAATCTATATTTAGTACAAAGATCACTGCATCACTGTTTTCAAACGAGTTCCAAAAAAGGAGGAGGTTCTCAATTCTATTGTATTTTTTTATTTTACTTCAGAACTTTTGACTGAGTGGACCGATTTTGATGATTCATGTTTTAATCGAAAGCTTAAATAAGATTGATATCTGATAACCACTTAATCCCGCGGGATCCCGCTCGATTTATGTGCGGGACTGGTTCCGCAAAAATAGTGCGGAATCCCGGTATTTCGGGATCCCGGTATCCCGGTATTGCAATCCCTAACTGTTTTCAAGCAGTATTGTGTTCCTGTTGGTGAGTAAGGTGACCAGAGCTCCTGGGGGGATTGGGGATAGGGTCGGCAACGCGCTTGCGACGCTTCTGGTGTTGCAGGCGTCTATTGGCTAGGTGCGTGACGGTAGCGCCACTCGATTATGAACTAAAAGGGGACAGTATTGGCAGATACAATATGTGATTGGCAGTATATTAATGATATTTGACAATAACTATATTTTTTATTGTTAAAAAATAACTATCAATATGTGAAAAAAATGTAGTGACGAACTGACGAAATTACGTGCTATTTTATATTGAATTAAATATCTTTAAAAAAAAAACTTAAGTATCATTGATAAACAAATTATTTAATATGTTCATGATTAGATTAAGTCAATTTTAGCTAGCTTTATAGTTTTATACTATCTGTGTGTAATCTGTGGTCAATTCTAATTTCTAAAGCATAGCTGAGTACATATGAGTTGTAAAATTAATTTTAACAAAACTAAAAGGAAACAAACTTTGGAAACAAAGAGTATAATTAATTAAATTATAATTGTAAAGGTAAAAGTAAAGAATAAAAATAAAAAGATAATGTAGTAGCTGAATCTTGAAGATAACGTAAAATATAAATTTTTTTAATTTAATATTTTTTTATTTAAGTCGTTACGAAAACATGGATGTCATCATCAAACTGGGTTTCAAGCAGAAAATCATCTAATTGAGTTCCAAATTAGTACCTAAATTTTTTAAATTTAATAAACACGTTGTTTAATCTAAAGAGTAGCAAAATATTTTTCATTATTTATATGAAATTCTTAATAAAATACATACAATAGTTTATTAAATTTTGATAAATTCCACAAGTAAAAACATTTATATTTCAAATTACTAATTTAGATAATATATTATTGTGTCAACAACATTTACCATTTTCCAAATGCCCGTTATACTCTTTTATTATTAATACTGAAATTAAGGTTATGATACTCATTGATACTACATACTTTCGCCGTCTTACTGCTACTATCCACTTTTTTCTTTGATTTATTTTCCAATTCGCAGTTGGAAATGTATAAAATTTACACTCACTCTTTCTACTAGTATTTCTACAATTAACGACACAGCAACTCCGGTTGCTCATTTTATTAAAATGTTATTATTGATAAAAAATTAAAATGTTTACGTGTATTTTATACGACAGAGTCATAAAACATCTCCGTTTAGTTCAAAAATTCACCACTGCGTACGCTTGTGTCGATTCGGCTTACCTCCACCATGACTTCGCACCTTGCCTATAGGCTACAGTAGTCACTTACCATCAGGTGAGCCGTACGCTTGTTTGTCGACTTAGTAACATAAAAAAAAATTATGTGAAAAACTTAACAAAAAAATCAACACAAACAACAAACATAAATAGCTATTTTACTATATTATATTTACGTTGAATCATTATCTAGCAATGAGAGGCACAATTATCATCAGGCGTAGAATACAATTTCAATGAAGATAATTAATAATGTAATGGTTTTGGAACGAAAATTGAATTTGTATTTTGGATTATTTTGTAATGATTAAACAGGTATGCTTAATGAATATACAGGTAATATGTACCTACATGTTATATTTTTTTTATTCATACAAGTAAATACCGCATTTTTTTACAACTAGGTCTTTTATCAAGTAAATGACTAGCCCGTTGGCGCAGTTTGTAGTGACCCTGCTTTCTGCTCCGGGGGTTGAGGGTTAGATTCCCACCCCGAGTCTGGGTGTAATATATGTCACAGATCAGAAGTGAGGTGGAAGGAGAAGAACGGACGGATGACCGAACTGGTTTATTAACAATGTAATTTAACACAAGATAGTTACACAGATTAGTTAACGGGGTGGAGACCGAACTACTAAATATTAAATGGACTCACCGCGGGTAACGCTCGCCTCCACTGCCCGAGTTGCCCACAATATAATGTAACAATTAATTCGTGTACACAAACTAACCCTTACAAGAATCGAGGTTAAGCTACTAGCAGGATACACAAGTGCACCGCGCCACGCCAGAGCCAAGACTGCCCTAGCTGCGGCCGCATCGGTCTTTTGTGCACGAAGGAATGACTCGAATAATAGAATGAGGGTAGTTGAATATCGACAATAGCGCAGGTACCGACATACACGTCGGAATAACTCAAATAATAGAATTATAATAACTATCTGCGTTGACTCTCCGATATATATATATTTCATTTATATATTTACCTATATGTATTATTTATAAGTATGTTTATCGAAAAAAAAAAAAAATGTATACTAGACCAGTCAGCTGTTACCTATAACACAAGCATTAAGTTGCTTACCTACTTTAGGAACAGACGACCGTGTGTGTATTGTGTAGATACATATTTATTTAAATACACATTAATATAACTCATAAAGTTCTTGTTATATACCAATTAAATTTAAATGCGACCACATGACATCACCACCTTA
This sequence comes from Melitaea athalia, assembly GCA_905220545.2. NCBI lineage: Eukaryota > Metazoa > Arthropoda > Insecta > Lepidoptera > Nymphalidae > Melitaea > Melitaea athalia. Next base: position 2,323,857 of record HG992178.1, on the reverse strand, counting down.
CGATTAAAAAAAATCATTATAATCGGTCCACACAGTCAAAAGTTCTGAGGTAACATACATAAAAAATCCATTAGAATTGAGAACCTCCTCCTTTTATGGAAGTCGGTTAAAAATAGACACGGCTGTAATAGCGGTGACAACCGGGTTAGTTATTTTGGGTGTAATGTCTACAGATTATGAATCTGCGATATGTTATACACAAACACATAAAGAAAATTAATGGTTGCACTTATTTTTGCTATAAAATCCTTGGCCTTAATTTGCTGTTATAACAAAGGGAGGGCTGCGCTTAGAAACTCAAGCATTAGACCTTTATAATAATATACAATAGTAAAATTAGAGTATGTTAAATTAACGTTATTAATTTTCACCCGACCACGTAGCGAAGGATTTTGTATTTAGCAGTATTTATTAATTAATTATATTAGATGTCAAACTGTGGTCTTAATAAAATACAACCTGAAATTTCTAGGTTCAGTAGCTATAATAATAAAATTAGGTTATTTTGCAAGTCAGATTTAGTTATGTGGCTTTTGGAGTTACGTTTTCATACTTCTACTTTTTAAATTTTAACTATACCATTTTCGTTTGTTTTACTTTTTTTAGGATTCCGTACCCAAAGGGTAAAAACGGGACCCTATTACTAAGACTTCGCTGTCCGTCCGTCCGTCCGTCCGTCTGTATCTCAAGAACTCACCAGGCTGTATCTCAAGAACGGCGATAGCTAGACAGTTGAATTTTTCACAAATTATGTATTTCTGTTGCCGCTATAACAACAAATACTAAAAACAAGGTAAAATAAATATTTAATGCGACGCGATTTATTTCCAACGCCATCTATCCAGAAACCAAGAAAACTTCGTCGATACACTAATGTAATTAGCTTTCCAATAGCGGGATGGATTGAAAGATAGATGGCGTATTTGACTAGTTTATTTTCCATTTTTTTTTTTTATGTAACTAGGTCGGCAAACAAGCGTACGGCTCACCTGATGGTAAGACCGTAGCCTATAGACGCCTGCAACATCAGAAGCATCGCAAGCGCGTTGCCGACCCTATCCCCAATCCCCCCAGGAGCTCTGGTCACCTTACTCACCACCAGGAACACAATACTGATTGAAAACAGTATTATTTAGCTGTGGTCTTCTGTAAGGTCGAGGTACTACCCCAGTCGGGCTGCTCCATATTTTGAGCAGGAAATTTCCTGCTGTGCCCTACCTCAGTTATATATTATATGGTATTAATCTTTTTCTTATTTACTAAGTATTTTGTTTAATAACAATAAAATTATAGCCTTTAGTTTAGTCAATGGTACGGAACCCTTAGTGCGCGAGTCCGACTCGCACTTGGTTGATTTTTTTTAAATAGTGTAACGTAGGGTGTCCATGAAAAGTATCTAATGCCAACGTAAATTAACTTGTCGTATTAGAATTATATAAAATACTAGCCTTATTAACCCCCTTAATCCTCCCCCTCATAACTTAGGGGGTATGAAAAATAGATGTTGGCCGATTCTCAGAACTACCGCTTCGGAGCCGGTCGCCTTCGCCTTCGCCTAGCCTTCGGAGGAGTATTGTATCTAACATTGTGACACGAGAATTTTATATACATACTAGCTGTGCCCCGCGGTTACCCCCGCGTTAATTTGAGAAAAAGCATAGCTATAGCCTTTCCTTTGTAGGTGTATTTTTCATTGGACTTTCATACAAACAACCATCCCCTGTTTTAACCCCAAAAGGGGTTGATTTCTCAAAATACATTATTAGTACACCTCAACACCATCTATAGAGCATACATTTTGAATTTCAAGTTTCTTACTTCAAAAACAGGACTTTCATACAAACTTCCAACCCCCATTTAACCCCCTTAGGGGTGGAATTTCGTAAAATCCGTTCTTAGCTGACCTCTACTCGGCGAAAATAATATTCCTACCAAAATTCAAGTCTCTATTACGCCTTATGGTTCCAGAGATATCGTGATGAGTCAATGGGTGGATATCTCTTTTATACATATATATAGAAGATAATAAGATAAAAAAGCTAACTTTATCGCATTCGCTTTTCCAACGGTACAAATCATTTTAAAATAAATGTCATTAGTATTAAAACAGTCTTCTAAGTATCATAAATACTTTTTGAATTATTTGAAAAATTCAAAAAGTAACTTTTCATATAATTAAAGATTACTTTTATTAAATTGATTATAATATCAGAAGTAATAAATCCCTTTCAGTAATTTTTTTACAGAATGTTTTAATGCAGAACAAATGTGTTTCATAAATACTTGAGTAATTATATCATCAGGAAATGTAATGATACTACACTATGCAATGGTGACTATTCACCATATTTATGATAATCCTGGTCACGTGGACCAAATTGTAACTATACTATACTATGGGGTGTGATGAGAAAGACCCCAACATATATAAATTTATAACTTGCTGGTCACGAAGAACCAAAATGTGACACTATCATGGTAGTGGTGTTACAAGCTAATATTAAGCTTAAGAGGACATTAAATGTCTTTGGCCTTATAAATGTGATTGTCTAGAATAAGAAAGGACTCTACGTTGTGTTTGATTTTTGTTTCAGAGTAACTTAAGTTCTTATTGTGGTATGCCGAAGGAAAGACATAGTATATGTTATTAGAAGCCTTGATTTCTATATAAACTCTACAACTAACAAACATCCTACCTAGCCACTAATTTAAAATAACATTTCTGCATAATGACATTAAATTACTGAAATTAGTTTAATTGAAAAGATATTTACACTTACCAGTGATATAAATACTATAGATAACTAACTTCTGGAATACTATTTAAAAAAAGAAAGGAAAATATTAAGCTTTACATTACCTCATAAGTAAATTAATTAAGAATTAATAAAATTTAGTAAATTAGAACCGTTAAGAATAAATAGGAATAAACTTATTTATTTAGAAATAACTATCACCTACTGTTTAACTAAAAGATCTGATATCTCCTTAAGAATGTGTAAATTATAATTGCTAATATTTTTTTTAGTGAATCTAGATAGCTAAAATAGAAATAAAGTTAAATAATTATATTCAGGATATCCTATAATGACATTGATTAATTGAATAGTGTCTAAGTTTCTTTTACATGTATTTTTAGATCAAACCTGATATAATAGATAGCTTCTGATATCTCTAAACAAATGAAATAAATATCAATAGATAAGTAAATGAAATAATGATTAAATACATATTATATAGCTATTAATTATCTTGAAATAATTTATTCAGTTAATAAATTTTTTGTATGTGTTATTCTGTTAGGATAGGGTTTTTTTTTTTTTTTTTTTTTTTTTTTTTATTAAGTCGACAAACAAGCGTACGGCTCACCTGATGGTAAGTGACTACCATAGCCTATAGACACCTGCAACACCAGAAGCATCGCAAGCGCGTTGTCGACCCTATCCCCAATCCCCCCCAGGAGCTCTGGTCACCTTACTCACCAACAGGAACACAATACTGCTTGAAAACAGTATTATTTAGCTGTGGTCTTCTGTAAGGTCGAGGTACTACCCCAGTCGGGCTGCTCCATATTAAATATATAAATGTTATAAAGGTTTATAGGTATTAGGGAATTAAAGACCGGGTTCAGCTGAACCCGGGGGTCGCTACCACCAAATCCCCTCCGACAATATCCGATCCACACCGTGCTGAAGGCTCTAGATTAAATTAGGCACAACGTTGGTGCTATTAAATCAAAAGAAGGGTAGTAGGTAGGAAATTGAGAGGACCCAATTCTCTACAGTAAGTTAGATGGAAATATATCCTGTCTAACAAATGCTTGTTTCATACCGTTGCAGTACAATCATGCAATGACTGTATTTGAGTAATCCCTTGGAATGCCATATAGACATAACCAGTGAATTACTAGAGTTGATGTAATTACCAAGCTGTAAACAGACATGGTACTAAGATGTGTTCCTCGTGAACAAAAGGAGATCGTGTCTACTGATCTTTTCATTGTGTGCTTACTAGCCACATACGGGAACTTCGGTCACACAACTACTTTGAAATTCGATCACGAAACCTACTACTTTTGTCACAATAGGATTGTATAGTGTAAGATCCCATAGGAAGACCTACTGAGTTACGAGTCTATAGTCCGCTATAGTGTCAAGCCTCGCCACTATTGTGAGATGGGTCAAACGGCGACTAGCGATTTGCGACAACGCAACCTTTCGAGTGTCCTATAAGGAAATTAACCTCTGGTATACCGGACTCGCCCAGCGCGAACTCCCGTAGTCTCCCGCAAGGTTAGATCTAACCTCAGCACTGAGTCTACCGCACCGCTCGCACGGCGCTGACCTCGCATTTCCCGCGGTAATATGATTCGATAAGCGCGCGTTACTTGAGTCGTAGTTTTTTCCTCATAACTCACAAGTTTCTACACTTAGAACAAAAACGCTTATATTATTTTGAAGAGTATGAACTAAGCTTTAATTTACTGTATAAAAAGTGTTGTACATGTGCGTATATCAATTATAAAATCGCGCTTGTTTCAGAGGGAGAGAGAAAAAGTGGCCTTGGTGCAAAAACATGTCGAAAAAATAAAGTATTATGATACATTTGTCGTTGATTCTACTTATTCTGTTTCCCAATAGTATCTATCTAGCTCTAACAGCAAAATAAATAAATTGTGATACAGTTCAAAGTTTCTTTTTTATACTTGAAAATAGGTGGTCTAGATTGAGAGCGCTTGATCACGATCGACATTTCAATTACACCTTGTAAAGCAATTACCTTAGGTACGGGGTTTGTACTTCATAGTTAATTTAGAAAAACTAATCAAAATTAGTATTGAGGATGAAGAACGCAACGATAAAACTGAAAACAATATTTTTTGGACAATAATATCAAAAGAGGGCGAGAAATTAGGATATTTTTTTGAAAGCAAACTATACATATTTTACCTATTCTCGACAAATATCATTATAAATATTCATAAAGTACACAAAATACACTTTGCATCGGTGTATAATATGTATACAATTTTCTTATTAAGAAAATAAGAAATCTCGATCCAAACATAGAGCATAACGGTGCAGAAATTGATAGGCATGGGGTGACGTTACTGACCTTGGTTAATGTATGACACAAAATCTACAGCATGTTCTTTTTCTTTCAATGCATTTTATGCTCGTTTTCAATATAAACTTAGTTTTTGTCCAATAAATGAATTTTTAGTTAATGGGTTCGGGTTGTTTATGTAATAAATACGTTATGTAATAATAATATATAATATATTATGTATATATACAAATAAATAAAATTGGAGTGTCTGTTTGTAATATTAAAATAACCGCTTTGACTAAATTTTTATGGATGTATACCCGGTACATATACCAAAATAACATTTTTTACGTCTATAAGCTACGGTAATCGCTTACCATCAGGTGAGCCGTACGCTTGTTTGCTGATCTAGTTACATTAAAAAAAATTGCGTGCAACAGAAGTGAAAATTCTTTGGCAAACTAATTGAAACAAAGACAACATCACGCGGTGTTCCCAGGCGGTCACCCATCCAAGTACTGACCGCGCCCGATGTTGCTTAAATTCGGTGATCGGATGAGAACTCGTGTATTCAATGTGGTATAAAATCATTTACGGTGCGTTGCCTTTGTCTCAAATTTTACCCTCATGCGGCTAAAGAAGTTTCACTTAAAACAAAAAGTTTTTTTTTTCGATTAAGTAAAATAAAATTGTATGGCTCAGTATGGGATTGATCTTTACAACATACAGATATCTATTTATTTTCAGTTTTTCAGATGAAATGATGCAGTAATCCTGTGAACGACATGTACAAATAAAAAGGCAGCATTTTTTTTAAATATCATTTATTAACGAACACAACTTGTGAGAAGAGAAGAGATGTCGCAACAAACCCATTAGACAGTATAATAATAGATAATAAATATAGACGTAATAATAATAGTCAAGTAAATCGCGCTATTCAAGATTACTCAAAAAGTTGTTATCAGATCTCGATCTAATTTAAACAAAACTACATGACAAGTATTAGCTTTCGATTAAAGTAAGAATCATCCTAATCGGTACACCGAGTAAAAAGTTATGCTGCATAATACACCGTAGGTCGACGAAAAAGTAGTCAAGTACATACGCATTATTAGATATAACTCTAAAAGTACTTGTCAGATCTCAATTAAATTTAAATGGGACCACATGACACACTACACCTTTCATTTAAAACAAAATTGATCGAAATCGGTCCACCCAGTCAAAAGTTCTGAGCTAACATACATTTAAAAAAAATACAGTCGAATTGAGAACCTCCTCCGTTTTTGGAAGTCGGTTAATAAACAACATTATTCGGTAAGTCTAAAGACTTAACAATCCTAACCTCAAAACTTTAACCGTGATATCTCCATAACCATGGGATTACTGGGAGTGGGAGTGGTACCAGAGGATAAGCCACCCCACTCCCTCTCCCCTCTTCCCCCAAAACCTCATAAATCCAGTGGTACCAGAGAGTAGCCCTCCCCCCCCGCTCTTCCCCAGAAACCCCATAAATCGATTCCGCACATGGTGGGAGTGGTACCAGACGGTTACCCACCCCCCCTCCCCCACTCACCCCACAAAACCCCATAAATCGATGTCCGTCTTTCTAAAGCTTAGCCCCATGAAATATCTCCTTTCCAACAAAAAAAGAATTATCACAATCGACGAATTTATAAACGATGAAGTTATCCGCGAACACACTTAAAAATATAAATCGGTCGAATTAAGAAACCTCCTTTTTTGAAGTCGCTTAAAAGTATAATTTCACAAACTTTACTTGTTCTGGTTGAAAACGCAAAAACAATCAATCTGTGTTTGAAAAACATTAACCGGCCATTTTGAAGCTCACGCACACATAAACAAATTTGAATATGTGTAAGTAGAAAAACAGCCATTTCACATTTACCTATGAAAAACAAAATATTTACGGAATATATTACCAAAACAGTAACTAATGCGTAATCTGCAATGAATTTACTTTACAATAATTACATTCTTTTACTAAGGTCTCAAGGAAAAAAATAAAATATCGCACGTTGAAAATGTTGTAAAGGTCATCCACTTGTCTAAGTACATTTTCTATTTGAGTTTTTTTTGTAGGTACGGACATTACAACAGCCAATGATTGTGTTTGCTGTCATCTTTATGATATAAATACTGTAAAAAATAACAGTAACTTACCTTTTCGTAATAAAGTTTAAGAAAAACACTATAATAAAATATTATAATAAAAAATGGAACGTCTACACGAAAGTGAAGACTTTGACTGGTTGAATCTTGGAAAACTTATATGAAAACTAAATTAATGTTTGGTCTAATTGGTATCTAATTTCGTACTGAATATACTAAAATACGCCTGTAAACTATTTTAAGCTCTATTTTTGTTAAATAAGGTTTCAAAACGAGTTAATTACCTGAGGTTAGATCTAAACGCGCGGGAAACAACGGAGAAAAAATTTGTCTTGTAGATATAACCGCGTGGGAGACAACAGACTACAAAACGGATGAGATCGTGACATATGCGTAGATAAATAATTTGAGGTTAGATCTAACCTCACGGGAGACAACCTATTAAGAATAAATATAGGTATAAGACCAACATGTAGAGTGGGTGTATTGTGCAGGTTTGCCCTTGCATGACTCACAGCACTCACATGAAACAGCATCCATTAAACAGAATAGGTTGTTCAATTGAAACACTGAACCAGTAATTAAGTTGTTAAACATTTGAATATATCAGGCTCTCTCAGGAACTGAATGGATTTATCAAGGACATGGCAGTGTCGAGAGATAAATAAAACAACTAAAATATAACATATTTCATTTACTCAATCAGAATCTCTGAGAGTATCTCATTTTCACAATGAAAAGAGAATGTATATTTAATAGGTTTTATAATCCATCAATGTTTGTATGTTTGTACAACACAAGAGGGCTTGATTAAGGCTTGGCTTAAATCTCAGTAAATCCGCCTTTAGGACTTAACAGAGACCGTCCACAAAAATTAGCAATAAATTAATTGGAAAAGTGAATATGTTTCTCTATTAGTCTAAAATAGAACTTCATACCACTGTCCAAATATAAATTACTAACCTTTGTTGCAGTTCAAACAACTACCATACACTAGGTGTCTGGTGAAGTTTGTCCATGTCTCTTATCAAAGATAAGGAAACGTACGTATAGTATTTACCAAGAACATAGTTCAATTAGGCAAATACAAACGCAGAGGTTAGGTAGGAAGTACACGCAACTTTCTTTACTAGATAGGCCAAGGTTAGGATCTACCTAGCATCGATGACGCGATGAACTGTGGCTTAGACGGGCCAAGCCTTATAGGGGATACCTATAATAAAACACTGGCGAATACAAACATTTATGGATTCACCTGAACATGGTTTATAAAGTTCAATGAAAGTCATCGTAAGAATGAGACACTCCAGTCTACCAGATACCTCGTCTTGACACTCATTTAAGAACATAAATTCTTAGATCAATGTTCAAAACTACAAGAGTTTGTGTAATGTCAAGGTTCAGTGTATAATTACCTCATCTTAGAATGTATTCAAGAGCTAAAAGCATCCTTGAACCCATTCAAGACTACAACCACCTTGTTACCTCGTTCCAACATATATTTAAAAACTACAAGTTCTTAAATTAATGTTTAGAACTACAAGAGTTTGTGTAATGTCAAAATGAAGCCAAATATACATATATATATATACATATACATACATACATATACATTCAATAGAAGCACATTTATATGTAGAGAATATTCAACAAGACACGACAAATAATCACTAGTTTGTTTATAGGTCATATTTTCCTAGAATTATTCACTACTCTATCTACTTCCAAAGTAATGACTTCATTAAACAACACAGTAAAATTTCATTTCATTATTCAAATATACCCTAACGAAATTCTATTTAACCCTTACTATAGCCATATCTAATATGATAGTTTTAACCAAAGATTTATTCAATTTATATATGTAATTTAAAGTCAAAAGAATGTAATTTCGTTTCATTCTATCAACATCATATTGTGATCATTTATTTAAGCTAGATTTCATTTTATCAGTTAAATTCAATATAATGGGCATGACGAAAGATTTAGAAAACCTATTCCGTAATGTGGGTACACATTTACTATTTACGAAAATACCTATATTTCGGTAATAAACTTAAGTTTAAGGAAGTTTAAAACTATTTTTTAATATGTTTTCAACGAGTGATACAAAACGGCTGCAGGTGTCATGGCGTCGTCTCTGACGTCACGGTATAGTAGTTCGTTCCACCTACGACCCACAAGTGCCCACAACGCCATCGACCACGACCGCTGAAAACCGCTCAGTGGTCTATACACCGTCCAATCGTTTATTATCTTTTTGAACGCTCACGCCTATAAATTACAGGCTATTTTTCAACTATTTTCAACTTGTCTACTAGACTACTGAGTGGTTTTCAGCGGTCGTGGTCGATAGCGTTGTAAGCGTTATGTGGAACGCGTATTATAGCGTGACGTCATGAGCTGTTATTCGTGTTTTAATCAAAATGGCCGATTGCAGTATTTTAATGTTTTATTTTATTGAAAATCACGATAATCTTATTATTTTAAATAAAACTAAACCAGTATTTTGAATTTTTTTAATATGAGTGTTCCTCTAAAGTTATTAAATTGACGATTTTTTGATACTGTCGTCATGCCCATTATGGTCATAAGGCTTATTTCATAATAATTTCATTCAATAATCAGTCAAAAATTAATAGTATCAATGTAAACCTAGATAATAATTCATTAGATATCTTTTATTAAAAATCTCCGTAAAAGTTATAAAAAATCAGTAAAAGAAACACAACATGAATCATTTTAATTCTACACCAATTGGTGACTCGCATGTTTATATCCTAGCGTATCTAAATTGTGAAATTGTTTTACATGCATATATAAAAAAAAAATAATGCATCGAACCAGTCAGGAGCTCTTGATCACAGGTCTTTCACTGAATCTATTTAGCGGATTACAATTAAAGATTTTTTATAATAAAGAATTGCACTTAATAATAATCACTAAAAATAAATTAAACTATTTCGCGAACTACACTGAAGCTACATTGCCACACTCTCGGCCAGCCTACGCTAATGAGACTTCTGATCCAGACCTAAAAATACTTTAGGTATTCTATGTTCAATCTAGGTCAGAAGTCCCATAGCTTCGCCAGCCGCAGGGCTCCTAATACCGTGCTCCGAACCCCGAATTCAAAATCGAATGCCCCTATCCCCGACGCCTGAACCATATATATCAAGCCCAGCGTCTCTTTTTCCCCCACCCTCATACGCCTACCATAGCACGCCCTGCAGTGTTGCCATTTACACGGCAATTGCCGTGTTACACGGCAATTTTGGATATATTCGGTGATAAAACGCGGTACACAGCAGTACGTTCATTTCCGTGTTCAAAACCACGGCAATCCAATGTGTAATTGTTTTTTCCTAATAATTTAATCGATAGTTGATAAGTCATTATAGTGCAACACAAAAACAAGAACAAGAAATAAAATTATTACAAAAAAACAAGAAATAAAATTATTACTTCCTCAATAAATTGAGCTTTACTGGCTGTAAGCACTTTTATCCGATCCGAAGGAAATTGCGTAAATCAATTAAACAAAAACACAACAAAAGATAAACAATATAAAGGAAAAAAAACAAATATACATTGAATAAAGCCGAAGAAAAAAAATGTTAGTTACGATAAATTTGTATGACGGTTGTGAAGAATAATGTATTATTCAACCGATTTCAAAAGGGAAGTTATTTAACCGACTTCGAAAAAGGAGGCGGCCACTCAACTCGACCGCACAAATATACCCTTTTTTATGTACGTTCGGGGACAACTTCGTCGTTCACGAACCGATTCCTACAATTCTTCTTTGTCTGAAAGGAGACATCCCAAAGGTGGTACCATGATAAGAAAACCAGGATACGATAACGGAATCCCAGACAAACCGAGGGGAACCCCCGAAAATCGCAGCGACGACCAGTGCGTTTGTCAACCCCTTCTCGTCCACCCACGCTGCACTACCCGTCGATACACTCGAAGTCAGTTTTCTCGTTTGCTGCTAGCAAACACAATTATTTATTGTCATTTTTAATCTTACGTGTTAATGTAAAGTAATTACACGGCAATTTTGTAGTTTTTATTTCAAAACACGGCAATCCAGATATCCAAAACACGGCAACTTAAAATCTTGTGATGGCAACCCTGGCGCCCTGTGACTCCAGTAAAAAAATGAATCCCACGCCTACCCGAACGCTTAGGGCCGATTCCACCGTTTGCATTGGAAACTAAGTTTAATAAAACTACGTTTTGCTTAATCGAATTTATAGTTCGATTCTAATCTTGGTTCTCGTTAAACGGATTTCACCAGCTACAATTTAATCGCGTTTACGAAAACGAAGGTTGGTGACATAAAACGTGAACATCGCCTTAAATTTAAGCGCAGATGTCATGATATATTATAATATGAGGTTTGAGATAAATTTACTTAAACTTTATGGTATGGTATTAAAGTTCAAATCGATTTTTAATTATTATTACGAATCATTTGTATGGGAATATAGCAAAGTGTTGTTTTAAGACTTTTTCAGGCAATTTTTTTTTAAAAATTTCTCTCCGTAACAACCATCCTCATACTTCAAGGAACATAAAAAAAGAATTAGCGCAATCGGTTCAGCCGCTCTCAAGATTTGCGCTTAGCAACATATTCAGCTATTCATTTATATATATATATAGAGATACACTACTATAAACTCGAGTATCAGAATATATCATGACAACTTGACAAGATTTGTTTTTAATAGGTTAGACCGTTAGAAGCTCTAGACAAAACGCGTTTACACAGCTAAACGCCAAAAATCGGTCGTTTAGAATTTAAACTCAGTTATTCTCTAACTGCGTTTAGTTTATGTTGGTGAAATGCAATTTCCAGCTCTAAACTCCGTTAAACGCGTAAACCGAGTTTACGTCGAACTAATCGCGATTATTTCAATCAGTGAAATCGGCCCTTAGAATGTTTCACCTTATCAAAGTTTTAACAAATCTGTCAACACAACAAATTTAAGCTTGTCTCGAGTATATTTAAAATTTATTACTCTAATATTTTAAAACGATAACTAAACTGTTTGAGTTCCCAGCAAATAAATCTCTATCTCAAGTACAACTTAAAATTTGAGTCCCTAATGAAATAGAACAATTTTTGTTCATTAAAATGACTGAGTTATGTTTACGTGTCAACTCACATTTCGATTTATGCGTTTGTTATCTCAAGTATAACTTAAAATTTATGGCACCAATAACTTAGAACTGAATTGTGTTTATGTGTTACGTTACAATAACAGTTATAAAATCAAAAAAAAAAAAAACTTTTCATATAATATTAAAGATTACTTTTATTAAATTGATTATAATATCAGAAGTAATGAATCCATTTCAGTAAAAATTGTACAGAATGTTTTAATGTAGAACGAATGTGAATATTTATTACATATAAAGAAACGATATACTATTTTTACAAATAACTTTCTTCATCTATGTTTTTAGATTCTGAGCCATTTTCAGTAGTATTTCTCTCATAACATTTGCCAAGAGTGGGTAGTTTTGTCCGAGCAGAGGAGTCCGTAGTTGAGGAATACATACCTGTAACGTAGTTTGATATTAATTTGTAACATTTCAACTTCGAAGAACCGGAATACTAATTCAATCATAGCATTGCCACATAAGTTCTATCCTAGACGTTCTCAAACGGCAGACAATTTTAATAATTAGGTAACTAGCGGACCCGGTAGACGTTCTCCTGCCCTGAAAACAGCTACCATTGCTTACATACCGATAGCAGCGCCGCCTACCGGGTCCAAGTCAAGATAAAAACTACACTCTCTCCCAAGTTGGACCAAATTATAGACGCTTACAAGATAAAAATTGGTTCAATAGTTACGGAGTTTATCGTTTACATACATCGTGACACGAAATTTTTATATTATAATTATGTCGGAGAGTCAATGCAGATAGTTATTAATGTTGTGTTAACTTGTGTTAACTTACATTGTTAACAAAACATTTCGGCCCTCCGTCCTCTAAGGAGAGGACGGAGGGCCGAAATGTTTTGTAAATAATAATGAGAAGTAAGGACTTCTGATCTCCGACATAATATATATAATTATAAACCTTCACTGATCTTAAATTTTGAAGAGAAAACCAATAATTGGTTCAGTGATAGATGCAAGAATACGTCATCGCAATCCATGATTTATTTTTTAAAATTACTTGTAAGATAATATTGCGATCAGATGAATATTAGTAGAACTTCTAGACTAGTACAGCTAAATTTAAGTGATTATATCTAAGTATTGCAAAAACATCTTGCGGAGACAGGTTCTTTTTAATTCTGAGACGCAGATAATCGTCTATTTCTATTCAGTTCAATTATACTTCTGAAATAAGTATTTTAAGCAGAAGAACGTTATTCAGTATACTATTAGAATAAATTTTAATACTCCTTTTTCCAAGCGATAGTTCCAAGACGGTCTTGTAGTCAAGAGTACTTTATTATTACTATAATTATGTTCTACTATACAAGAAAAATTAAGTTAATTAGAAAAGCAATACCACTGCTAGTAGCACCACCAGGACGGGACAGATGAGGTTTATGACAAGTGCCAGAACAGTACGCACCAGCCACCACAATCCCACCACCACCAAGATACTGGCCATCATCACCTTTGACATAAGATTATGTAAGTTGCAAACAAAATTTAACAAAATATTACTTTTAGACTTTTTTTAATTTTTTATTCTTTTTTAAAATTAAGTTCTAAGACCTAATTAACAATACTTGTCGTTAAAAAGCATAAGTATACAAAAATATTGCAATATACACATATCAAAAAAGTAAATCAATAAGAAAAAAAAAACTTTATTCGACCTTCACACAGATTATGTAAATTTATTTTGTAAATTACACTATAGCACATATTATAGTTTCACGTTAATCTTCTTCAGATTCGTCAAGAAGGTCAACAGTTACTCTTTTAATACCGTCAATTATTATTAAAAAGTGAGTCACATGTCCTGCATGAAATTCAGCGCCTACCAACATTGTCATTTCCATAATCTTTTACTGCATCGTATTATTTAAGGGCGCCTGCTTTGTCGCGCGACACATAACACATAACAACGCGCGGTTGCAGCGCGACAGCAGCGCAGCGGCAGCGCGGCAACCGCGCGTTGTTATTTACATAGATTTACAAAGTAGCGCTGCAGCCGCGCTGCCGCCGCGCTGCTGTCGCGCGACAAATTTGAAGACGCCCTAAATGCTACTAAAGTACATATTTAATACAAATTTATTTATTGGTGAATACAATCACACTTTTAAGTAATGAATTTCTTCTGATGATACTTATAGTAATAATTGTAATTAACGATGAATATAAAACCAAAGAGACACATATGTATGTGCAATCAATTGTGGGATGGGATTAGATTTATTCATTTATCGGTTAGAGTACGCATTTGCAAGTAAAATCTTCATTAATAAAATGGATACTACTTCCAATTTTTCTTAGGCTTGTTTTAGGTTTTTTCTTTCGTAAATTTTACTCAGCTTTTATTTCTTAATTATTTTCATCCTATTTATTGCAAGGTATAAATGGTAAATTCAATTTATTTGTTGTTATTGTGTTATTGATTTTTTTTGTTACAAGTTCACCATAAATTGTTTATTATGTATTTGGATTCTATATTGTTAATACACAATAATTCAATAAAGTATTTGTATAAAAGAAATAATTATATAAATTGCCCAAATGTATATGCACGCGTAACTTCCAAGAGATTACAACAAATTCGATGACACATTTTTTTGCCGTTCGTCATCGTTTAACTTTTGTACAGAAGAAAAAAAATCGGTCGTGCACGAAAAAAAAAGTATGGCGGTCGTTTCGCCAGTTATATGTCTTGATTTATCTTCCCGGGTTCTTTTCGACTCCATCTCTTCAGGATAGTTTTTAAAGCCACCAGATGCATTCACTCTCAATATAAACTGTAATTTGTCTCGAAATAGTTCCTAACTCCGAGACTGGAGCTCAACTGTCGCGGTCTGGAACCGAGCCAAGGAAGACCTTTCAAAACTTATATTTTCTATTCACATATTTTACGCGGCAAAGTAATATTATTTTTCTGTTGTTGAATGCAATTCAGAATATGTTCCCTAGTTAGATTTTTGAAGAGATGGTTTATTGATGCGCTCTTTGTCTGAATATAAAAGGCCATGCTTGAACTATAAACTGATTTTAACGATTCAGGTTTTATTGAAATATATACTTTGATGGATTTTATAAATACAGTATTTATAAATACGAGCTGACCTATGTGGTTTTAACTTTTAACCCTGTGGACCAGTACTGTTTTAGTGACTGGATCATTGAAAGATGTGTGTTGAATTAGCACTGATGATAGGATGAGAATGCTTAGAGCCAAAATCATAATTTATAATCTTATTAAGTTCCATCGTGATTGTACTGAAATTTCCTTTCATTGTAGCACGTACAATTTTATTAATATATTGAACTTTTAATGCAAATTGATAGAACAAAATATATTTGTCATTGTACTATAAATTTTACGAAGAGTCTTGTGAGTAAATTATTTTTTTTTTACATTGTTTTTCTAACCTTATTTGTCCCTCTTTGTTTTGTATTGTAAGGACTTGCAGTACCTAATACTTTATGTAAAAAACTAATTTTTAATTTTGTTAAATTTCTCATGTAAGTGAGTTAGTTAATTATTCTTTATGAGTATAAAGTTCTTTACTTAACCACAATTTTAAAGCTACTCATGTGATATGGTAATATACCTGTGCTTCTTCATGATTTTGAAGCCATGCTTTGAACACTGTTACAGCGTTCTTAGTGACGCTGTCGCGTGTGTCCAAACAAGTGCTTCGTGACATGGTGAACTAATACAAAAATAAAATAAAAATAAACCTTTTTATGTTTTATTTATATCTGAAAAATAAAATTAACATTTGGTAAAATTATTATTTGATGAAAAGAATTTTAGTACGATTGATTAAACGTCTTCTAGGGATAAAGTACACCTTAATATTTTACTTATTTTTCATGTTTTTCATGACATAAAATATTGTTCGTTAAATAAACAAAAATACCTACTATAATTATATCATTTTATATGATATATAGTATTTTTCTGTATGTATACTGTGCATTCCCAAGGAGGGTTGATGTCAGGCAGGCGGCCGGTCGTAAAAAATAACATGCCAAATCACTTACAACATGAGTCTGAGGAAGAGGAGAACATGTTGTGCCGACCCTATATAAATAGGATAAGGGCAGGGAGATGATGATGATGACCTACTATATATCATTTTTGCCATTAAGACTCTTGGAGCCTAAATTATTTTAAATATCAAATTATATTATAGCAAAACCTTTTTGTTATGAATATAAATTATACGTAACATGAAATACGAAATGACTAAAAATGTCTTACTGTATGCCCAAGTATAGTCTTCTGCCACTGACAGCCCTCCGTATACATATCTTCAGCAATTCCGTCTATCAAGCTCGTCGCTAATAGTACAGAAATAACCAAACTCTTTTTTACCAAACGTTTATCTGTGATATTAAAAAAAAGTTATATTTTTAGTACGTCATCGGCTATTTTTATACATACAAAAAAAAAATAGAATTTATACGTCAAAAACAAAAGAGCAGCGTGGCTGACTAAGTTGCAACCTTACTAGTCCATCAATGAGATGTTTACAGGACGAACTAAAGTAAATTCAATTAGCTCGTTACATCCCACGCTGAATAGGTATCTTCATTCATTAGTTACAGGCTGATTCTGATAATTTGATTTAAGCTCATTGTACTTCAAGCAAAAAGTATGCACACTAAAAAGTTTTTGAAGTTATACTTCTATTGGCGCGTTAGGGAAAAATGATGAGAGAAAATTTTTACGATGCGCGTGCACACCGTCACAAAAAACCAACACCCTGAAGTTAGTTAGACAACGAATAACTTAGCAACGTGAAGTTAGTTAGCCAATGAATGCACGCGCACACTTAGCTAGCCAATGAAGTATAATTTCTTACGTGCGTACATAACACACTTTTTTTTATTAAAAATTTTAGCATTTTTACAGTTTAAGGTATTTTTTAACATCTTTACCAAACTATCACGAAGGTATTAAAACATAGTTTTACTTTTACACAATAATTGAGTATCAATTATAGATTTATTCAAAACACTCGATGGCATCAAGATCGAAAACATTTGACACAAACATAAAATAATTTGAACAATAACTGACCAACTTTCGAAGCGTTATACATTGCTGTGTGAATATATCACCCATTTTCTGGAACATTGATTGAGCATCAAAGAACAGACGATTTTTGTCGGTTATTATTTTTATGTACACAATTGATTTTGAACATCACACGAGTAGTTATGACGTTTGTGACAATTTCGTTTGAATCTATTCAGCCATGGTGTGAGGAGGTTTTGCATGAAATGGTCTGTCAACTCGACTGTGATATTAAAAAGGGCTATTTATTTTTACCCTTCGATTTTTGTATTATAATATTGTTGTTTTTTTTTTTTTTACCGAAAAATAGGTGGAGGTTCTCAATTCAATTGTATTTTTTTATGTCTCAAAACTTTTGACTGGGTGGACCGATTTTGATGATTTTTTTTTAAACGAAAGGTGTTGCGTGTCACATGTTCCCATTTAATTTTGATTGACAAGTACTTTTCGAGTTATATCTAATAATGAGTATTTATTTGACTAATTTTTCGTCGACCTAATTTTTCGTTGAGCAATTTTGATGATTCTTGTTTCAATCGAAAGCTGATGTTTGTCTTGTGATCTAATTTAAATTTGATCGAGATCTGATAAACACTTTTTGTGTAATCTCTGATAACGCGTATTACTTGGCTCTAGTTTGCGAGAAAACGAAACCTAGGAAGCTTTCAAAGACTCATAGTATTGTCATAGTATCTTATACTATTAAACGAGCAATTCTTGTATATATATATATATATATATTTTCTGAATCTCGGAATCGGCTCCAACGATTTTCGTGAAATTTAGTATGCAGGGGATTTCGGGGGCGAAAAATTGATCTAGCTAGGATTCATTTTAAAAAAATGTCGTTTTATCCCTGTTTTTAGGCAATGAAAAAATATCATTAGAATACGAAGCTTAATTTCACCATTTATTAATATAGCTGTAATAGTGTAATTAGGAAAGCGACGGATTTCAAATCGTTTTGACCCGGGTTCGAATCTCAGTCTCCAGATAATTTTTTTTCTTTTTTTTTTTAAATTTCACTCGTGATTTATTATTTAAATAAAATTAAAATATAAAAATACTGAAAAAAAAAACAAAAAATAAAATTAAAATACCGAGCTGGGCTCGGTCACCCAGGTACTTTTAATAATATAACCAAACTCGTTATTGATCGAAATTGTATTCTTGCATTAAATATTAAGGTTTCATAAAATAGACGTTTATTAGTGCCCAGTTCGACACTTATACTAATATTTTTTGCATTGTAGTTATCCCTGTAGTAAAACCTTGTGTTAATTTTTTTTAAACTAAATTATATAGGTAGGGATCCCTAGTACATTTTTTTCACCTGATCAGTATCAAGCTAATTTTTTGGGAGTTGCTACATTTTGATGAGGCGAACAAAAAATTCCTCTTCGAAAACTCTTGATTGTGAAATGAAATGAAATGAAATGAAAATATAATAATTTTTGATGACCTCGTAAGGTCATCAAAAATTATTATATTTTCATCGTCATTAATTTTTTTTTCTGATTTTTTTTTGCTTTTAGTTAGTTAATATCTATATAATTTAATAGTAATATTGTCCTACAAATTGCGTGGTACGTTATCCCGGTCCTACGCTCACTGCTGCTCTACCCCCTACTATCTCTGTTAGCTACCACAATCGAGAGTTTTCGAAGAGGAATTTTTTGTTCGCCTCATCAAAATGAAGCTACTCCCAAAAAATTAGCTTGATACTAATCAGGTGAAAAAAATGTACTAGAGATCCCTACCTAATATGTATTGTTTTAAATAAAATATTGTTATCAATATAAATGAATAAAAGTAAAATATTATAAAGTCTTATGTAGATTTTTTTTTATGTGAGCAGTAATACTTGGTATGTAAATTGTTGGACGAAGTCCTAGTCTTGTTTTACGAAGTGGGTCAGACTAATTAAGATTGACTACGTTGCTGCGATGTAGATTAACGGCCACACATGTTTTCCGAATTTCGCCCGAAGCATTTAATTTGCCAGTGGAATAATTTTCCTCTACCAAGCAAAGATATAAATTTAGTAGTCTGCAATTTATTCGCTTTTGATTTTATTTTACGAGCGGAGCGGAGTAAGCTGGTGAATGCGTGACGAGAGCGTTACGAAAAGTGTGTTCGAGCGAGGCGAACGGAGCAAGAGAGTGACGTCAGATTTTCTTTCTCTCTTTCTCTCATAGGCAGTGACGTTTTGTTTATCTAAGAAACAGTGTAGTTCTATTGCGCAGAAGTTTCACTTCAGTCGTGTAGACTGAAGCACACTCCTTTTATTTTTAAATTTAATATTAAAGTGTTTGATTTACGAGGAGCCGGTATCATTCATCTACGTCGACACCGTTCAAGAATACTACGAAATTTCAATTTTATGTATTTTCTGACTTAAAGAGAAATAACTTACACATAACCTAATACTGTGTTTCAATTACTACAAGAAGCTTATAATCTGTAAGTTTTATTCAAATTACCGACACTTCTTTTCGGAGTTTACTCCTTAAGAATCGATTTTCATATAAGGCCCCCGGTATGAAAAAAATATGAGGTGTAAAATTTGTTGTAAGAATGACTTCTTTACGTTTTTTTTTAATGTTACAACGCCATCTATGTGAAACCAAGAAAACGTCGTCGATAGGTTAATTATAGTTTTCTAATAGTGGCATTGATTGATCGATAGATGGCGTTCTTTGATTAGTGTATTTACCATTTGATATGGTATTAATCTTTTTCTTAGACTAGTAAGCCTTTTTTGTGCCTATTTAGACAGTTGATCTGAAGAAGTAAACTCCAGTCGTGCGTCGGAGCTGACACACAGACTTTTTCGTAGCTCATCTATATACCTACGAATTACGATGAATCGAGTTCGAGTATTATTGACCTCATCATCATCATCATCATCATTGGCCACAGCATCTTGTCAGATGATTGTTGCAGCGCTAGCGGGTAACATTCACGAAGTTCTTGGGGCTCCACATCTGCGCTTGTGACTATATAAGCCAATGGCAGCGCGACAAATCTTGCCACACTTGTCGCAAATGAAACGTGAGTCCAAGGATGGTTCGTTTGCGCGAGGACGAAGTCTCTTTTGCTTCAGTTTGTCCAGCCAAACTTCGTCGTGCTTTTTTTCGTACAGAGATCCACTGTGAATTAACGGATATTTTGTCTGCGAAGAGTAACAATCATTATCTAGTGTTTGTAAGATTAAATTTGCATAAATGCAAACTGGTGCTTCGAACGGGATACGGTCGCTAGTATTTCGATCAGTTGCTATGACTGCGCTAATGTGACATATTTTCTTCACACATAGATAAACAAAATAATCACATAACAAAAGAAAAATTAAAATATAAATAAATAAATATCATAATTATAACATGCACACGCGGTCGTCTGTTCCTATGGTAAGCAACTTAATGCTTGAGTTACAGGTAACAGCCGACTGTTATAACTATATACTCGTATATGTATATTTTTTTTGTAAAATAAACATATAAATAATACATATATAAATATATAAATACAAATATTACACCTAGACTCAGGCGGGAATCGGATCCGCAACCCGCGGAACAGAAAGCAGGTCTACCACAAACTGCGCCATCGGGCTAGTCAAAAAATAAAGGCCTGATCTCGTTGAAGAATTAACGTACTTTGGTAAACAAATTGAATTAGTAAGGACTTATAAGAATAATTCTTGATAAACTCCTTATCAAATTGCCGCTATCAGAAGAATTTAAATAGGTATTTCTTTGAATCTTTTAAAGCTATCCTAGTTGGTGGTTTGTTGAACAAAACAACATGTTCTTAGAATATTTCTTGTGATAAACCTTCTTGTGGTAAACCTCCTTGTCGTAGCTTTTCATCTAAAGTAATGAGTTAGTCAAAGACACTGGCAGTTATTTTAAACGAATTTCAAACGAATACTAATCAAAAAAGATCATATTACTAGATATTGTTATCTTATATCAGCGAAATGAAATGTTAAGAATTTTTATTCGTATCTGCAAATACAGGCATTGAGTTGACAATCTTAGGAGCAGATAGATGATCATGTGATTACATATTATTTATTATTTTTTATTGAGCAATAATTTGAAGTATATAATTATATTATTAATACATTAAAAAATTTGTAGTTTATGAAAGTATCGAATGGAATATAATACACGGTGCACTGAATACACTTCACGCTAAATTATAAAGCTTGTTTTTCCCTTTTTGGTGATTATTTGTTGCAGTCAGGTTTTTTTTTAAATAATTATTTTGTTATTTATTGCAAAATATTTCGTAAATGGATTTTACGGAACAAACATTAAGAATATTGGTCAGCAAATTGGAATATTATTAAATATATATTTAATAATGCAAATCCATTTTCTTTAAATAAAATAGTACTGTTACAGAATTAATAAAAATAGTGTAATTTATAATATTTGATTATATCAGCTTAGGAGTAAAATACAAAAAAAGAATGAGAGAACACTTCACTTAACGATTTTCTTACATAATACCTATTAAAAGTATCAAACGTGCTGAGGTCATATTGATGTCACAAAAAGGTAAAAAAACCAGCTAGATTGAAGCCGGTGAAACTTGGTATATTGCCAACAAGTTGTACTTTATGATATTCTTCACGTCGGGATCATGGGATAGTGATGGCTTTGGGACAGTAAATTCCATCAACGTGAGACTTTGACACTGTTTACTGGATTAACAAGGGCATTTCATTGACTAAAGGGGTTTTACTTGTTGATTGACTATGGAAGTTACATTTTTAGTAATGATTTTAGAAATAAGGTATATTTAAGAAGACACAAAGTATTTTATTACAAGCTTTTATTTAACTTGCAATGTATGTATGTATGTAAATTTAATGTATGTTTGTTCGGGTGAAATCTTGCAACTCAATTTTGAAGCAGATATCTTCAACCAATTGAGCTGAAATTTTGTATACAGGTTCAATTTGGATGACAATGCATGGTTAACTTTGTGACGTCATTCTAAATCCAATATGGCGGCATATCATATATAATTTTTATATATAATTTTTTATTACTTATAAAAAAACACATTTTAAGCAACTTCGCATAAAAAACGAATTTACCGAAAATTTGAGTTAGCGTAGTATAAATTGCTGGTGTCGAATAATAATTAAACAATACTTAACTGTTTAATTTGAATAATTATTATCGTAGTCAGTTCAGTACAGAGTACAGAATACATGGTCTAAGATCCGGGATTAGCAAAATATTCCCTCATCTGTTAATGAGATGAAATAATTTTTATAGGCTGATTTCAATATTGCGAATTTATTAAAACAACCTCTGCCACCATAAGCCTACTGCAATTAATAATACTTAAATTTTTTTTTATGTTTTCCCTCTCATGTTAATTAATCAACTCTGGAATGATTTACCTCTACCTATAAAACAAGCCTAATCCTTATCTTGCTTCAAAAAATACCTCAAGGCGCACTATTTGTCACTTAATACGTCATAATTGTTTTTAATATCCCTGTTTAATTATTATATATTATATTATATATATATATATATATATTTTGTTTATAAGTATAGTATTTTTATAAGTATGTTTATATATATGTATGTGTGTATATATATGTATATGTATATATGTTTATATGTCTATAATTATGTATCTTTGTATGTATGTATTATGCTGTATATGTATGTGTATTTTTATTCGTTAATTGATATTGTTTTAGGTGACACTATTTGTCACTTCTCTATTGTACACTTCCCTACCGCTTTCACTATGCCGTGTCCTATATGCCCAAAGGTTGTCTGGAAGAGATCACTCTTCTAGCGATAAGACCGCCTTTGTACACTGTTTTGTACTTGTAATATGTTATTGTGTTGATTGATGTTGTGTACAATAAAGAGTATTATTATTATTATTATTATTATTATTAATTACAAGTAGTAAGCTAAAACCGTCAATATTTTATATTATATACCTACCTTACTGTAGTAGGCACCCATCTCTATGATTGCTATACTTACCTGCAGCCAGGTTACTGACTGACTGAGGTTAGGTACTGAGAGAATTTTAACAGATGAGGGAATATTTTGCTAATCCCGGATCTTTGACCAACAGTACTTAGTCACTGTATTCGCTTTTTTACACGAGTATTCAGTACGATCCTATATTTTATTTATGCAACATCGTACATAATATGCAGTCGGAGGCACGAAATTGAAAGATAAGTCAAATTATTCTCTCTTTGTGCCTGTCTCCGACTGCATGTTATGTAAGATGTTGCATAAAATTTCAAAGGACTACCGTATTTATATTTATAAAGTTACATAATGTATATTGTTTCGATATTTCGCTGGCTTTGTGTACCTATTACAAGACCACCTTGATGTAGTAAGCCTGATACCCGATATTTACGCTACTTCAGTCTATAATATCCCACTGCTGGGCATGGGCATTTTCCTCATGTAGGAGAAGGATCAGAGTTTAATCCACCACGCTGCTCCAATGCGGATTGGCGGATATATTCCCTACTATGAGTTTAATGAGTAACTATCGCTATCAGGTGAACATGATAACAACCGGGACTGACGGCTTAACGTGCTTTCCGAGGCACGGTGGGGAGACCCACAAGGACTGCACAAACACCCGAACCACGGCAAACATCTGTATGGCCTTTATAAATATTTGGCATGTGCGGGGATCAAACCCGCAACCGCCAGTGCAACAGCCACAATCCAGTGCTGTGACCGTTGTGCCAACGCGTCGTCATAAATTGCCTCAATAAGGAAGTAAATTTATATTTATATATAACTAGCTGACCCGGCGAACTTCGTACCGCCTAAAAGTCGAGTTTTTTTCATACTTATCCTTCCCGGAACCCCTCCACTAACACTTAAACTTTATGGTATGGTATTAAAGTTCAAATTGACTTTTAAGTATTATTACGAATCTTTTGTATGAGAATATAGAAAAGTGTTGTTTTTAGACTTTTTTTAGGCAATTTTTTAAATTTTTTTCTCTGTAACAACCATCCTCGTACTTCAAGGAATATAATAAAAAAAGAATTAGCGAAATCGGTTCAGCCGCTCTCGAGATTTGCGCTTAGCAACACATTCAGCGATTCATTTATATATATATATATATATATATATATATATATATATAGATTATTTTTCCATTTGCACTGATAATAGCATGACGCAAAAAATTATCTGTAGTCTAAAAAATAAAAAATAAACAAAAATATTGAACAGGTGAAAATAATAAAACCATTCTTTCAGAAACTTGTTTATTGGGATTGTCAATATTGCTTTTTTATATCGACATTTTACACCATTCAAAACGGGTACAGTGGGAGAAGAAACTAGGTTTAAATTAAACGCTCTTTCTTTTCGTTAGTCGTGTAAAAATTTTCTATGAAAATGACACGACTTTTCTTCTACCACTGTACTTTTAATTAATACTTAAGTCTTATTGCGATTTTTTTAAGCGTATTATTTACATTTTCTGTATTTGTGACGTCATTTGAATAAAAAATACATCTATACTAATACAAGCTGAAGAGTTTGTTTGTTTGGTTGTTTGTTTGTTTGTTTGTTTGTTTGAACGCGGTAATCTCTGGAACTACTGGGCCGATTTGAAAAATTCTTTCAGTGTTAGATAGCCCATTTATCGAGGAAGGCTATAGGCTATGTATCATCACGCTAAGACCAATAGGAGCGGAGTCCACGCCGACGAAGTCGCGCGCAGAAGCTAGTTGCATAATAATATAATTATAGTTGTGTTTTTGAGGTAAAACTTCTTTACGCACGCTTGAGTTGGGAGTAAGCTGGTGAATGCGTGAGGGTTACGGAAAGTGCGATCGGGCGAGGCGAACGGAATTTGAGAGGGAGACATAAGTTAGTGAAGACACAGATTACTAAATAGTACTACGTAGTGAAGATAGAAAGAGAGAGTCTCGTATATAGTGTAGGGGCAACTAAAGAAGTTTTACTTCAGTCGGATGGTCTAAAATACATTCTTTTTTTTTGTATATAAATACTACAACTATTTAGTCGTTTTTTTCTTCTTCTTAAATAAATACTTCTTCCATTCTTTGCCTCGCTATTTGAAACACTCATGACCATAGGTTGACTGGAAGAGATCTCTTTCAGAGATAAGTCCACATATTTATACCTATGTTATGTTTTTATATGTATTTTTAAGTGCAATAAAATAACATAAATACCTTAAATGTATAAGTATTTTCATTTCTAAAATATACTTGTATATATAAGTATTTTCATTTCTAAAATATACTTGTATAAATAAAAAAAGTAATAAATTTATTTCAATTCTTTTTTATAAATGATTATAGAATGAAACCTAAATAAGCACAATATCCCTTTATTTAAAGTTATTTTTTTAGAAAAATTGATCTAGCTGGGATTCATTTTTAGAAAATGTCGTTTTATCCCTGTTTTTAGGGAATGAAAAAATGGCTAAAATATTGTTAGATTAAGAAGGTAAATTTCACGATTCTCAATTAAGTTATAATAGCTCGGTGTAACATCGGTCGCTGGATCAACCGATGAGACCACGGTTCAAATCCGTCTCCGATCTATTATTTTTTTTCTTTTTTTTCTAATTTCACTCTTAATTTTTTATTTAAATAAAAATAAAATATAAAAATACCGAGAAAAAACAAAAAAAAAATACCGATCTAGGCTCGGTCAACCAGGTACTTACATATTATATTATAAACTGTGTAATATATAGATTAGAAACTTCCAAACTTATTTTTTTTGTACCAATTTTAATATCCTTAAAAGCATTTCACAAAAAAGGTTGAGAATCACTGGCGTAGATAAAATTTTTTTATCATTACTAAAAGTATAACACAATACAAGTAAACCTTTGCGTAATATTTGATATCAAGATCCTAACTCTCTTCATAGGCATCAAAACCTTAAGTGAATATTATAACTTCGTCTATAAATCTCGGCAACAATGCACAAGTTATTATGCCATGAGTCCCCTCGACCGCAATGGTAAATTGTTTCCACTTCCCAATGGTCTTGTTATGGGGAATGAGAAATTCTTGTAAAAGTTATGGAGTAACTCCTACTTGAAACTATTTATACGTGGCGTATGTTCTATTATAAACTCATTGTCTTTTAAACATCAAAAGTTTTACGATTAAGTACAAGGTTAGTTTAGAAGTGCAGGAAAATTACTTTTCAAAATGTTTAATTTTAAAAATATCATGCTCAAAATTAGAATTAAAATTGCGGATATACCTCAACCAAACATAAGATGAGAGCTAAATTATACCGCTCTTAAGAAGTGTTGTAAGCAATTCTAGACAGTTCTAGAACTGCTGGTCTGAAGTTAAACTATTGTAAAAAAAAGTGTTTGTGTACTTATGTACGCACATAAGAAGTTAGTACCTGGGTGACCGAGCCCAGCTCGGTATTTTTATTTTATTTTTTGTTTTTTTTTTCGGTATTTTTATATTTTAATTTTATTTAAATAATAAATCACGAGTGAAATTAAAAAAAAAAAAAGAAAAAAAAAATTATCTGGAGACTGAGATTCGAACCCGGGTCAAAACGATTTGAAATCCGTCGCTTTCCTAATTACGCTGTTACAGCTATATTAATAATGATGAAATTAAGCTTCGTATTCTAATGATATTTTTTCATTGCCTAAAAACAGGGATAAAACGACATTTTTTTTAAATGAATCCTAGCTAGATCAATTTTTCACCCCCGAAATCCCCTGCATACTAAATTTCACGAAAATCGTTGGAGCCGATTCCGAGATTCAGAAAATATATATACATATATATATACAAGAATTGCTCGTTTAATAGTATAAGATACTTCATTGGCTAGCTTACTTGACGTTGCTAAGTTCTTCCTCGTTGACTAGCTGACTTTTGTAACGCCTTATACAAATATTTTATACACTAAAAATGCATGGGCAACTAAGAGCTCGTGGATGTTGTATAAATCTATATATATAAAAGTGATATCCACCCATTGACTCATCACGATATCTCTGGAACCATAAGGCGTAGAGACTTGAATTGTGGTAGGAATATTCCTTTCGCCGAGTAGAGGTCAGCTAAGAACGGGTTTTACGAAATTCCACCCCTAAGGGGGTAAAATGGGGGTTGGAAGTTTGTATGAAAGTCCTATGTTTTTGAAGTAAGAGACTTGAAATTCAAAATGTATGGTCTATAGACGGTGTTGAGGTGTACTAATAATGTACTTTAAGAAATCAACCCCCTTTTGGGGTTAAAACAGGGGATGGTTCTTTCTATGAAAGTCCAATGAAAAATACACCTACAAACTTGAAATTAGGAAAGGTTATAGCTATGATTTTCCTCAAATTAACGCGGGGGTAACCGCGGGACACAGCTAGTAATAAATAAAAAAGTAGTGTTGTATTGTTGTGTTGAGTAAGTTACTTAAAACTCCTAGGGATACGCCATTAAGACAAAAGAATGAACCACAACTGTAATTATAGGTACAGCAATTCGTTCAAATAACGTCACAAATAGGTACATAGCCATATATGTATGTATACTTATAAAGATCTTTTAACAATAACTATCTATGATTTATCATTTTCGTATTGTTTATTCCGAACCGATTTGTACAAAAGATAAATAGTACGAAGATTAATTGCCATTTTAGTTATAACAAGTTGCGTAGTTTTATAACTGTGTATTTATGAAACTAGTTTTTCCTTGCCGTTCCTTGTATTGGGTTTTGACAGTGATATACCTCTTTCTATTTAGGATTAATGGATTTTAATGCCAAACGAACAGTAATTATTTCGAAAATATCACGTAGAAATAATATCTTAAAAGCTCGGGGCTTACAGTGACAAAATTCTCACATAATCTCTATGAAGAGTACGTTGAAATTTTGTTTTTAATTGTCAATTTATTCTTAAACAAATATGTAAAGGAGTGTTAATATACTGCACAAAAAATATAAATAAATAAGAAACGAAGTAGGATGTACAAAGGAGACTCTACATCTTTCATGTAATATGGGATAGATGGAAAATTGACGCACGGTTAGATGAGTATTTACACTGTCAAAACTTTGACTACACTCTGGAGTTGAGATTTGGATGACATTGATGACAGAATTCCGCCATTACAAAGTAATATCGGGTGACGTCATCACACATCAAAATCAACATTAAAGTATATTCGTAATTGTTTATTTCACGTGCGTTTTAAATCATTTTTAATAAAATTTTGAAACCAGTTATTACGTCTTTATCTTTCCTACGAATTGCTTTGGAACAAACAGTAGATATGAATAAATATTAACAATTTGAAAGAAGCAAATATTTATGATACATTGATTTCACTTAATTTACATTAACATTATATTTATATACAATCGTCACTAGTCGTCTTTCATTTTCTTTTAAATATTTACAATATGAATATTACGATTGTAACAGTTATATTACATCTTATATGTATACTTAACTATATAAAACTGTCATTACTTAATCTATTTAACACAAACATTAAAATATAATAAACTAAAAAAAATCAACGAATATCCTAAACTATAGTCAATTTTTAATTATAACATTTATAGGTATATAGCAAACGCACTGTACGCTTTTGCATCCAATTGAAAAAGAAATTCTATAAATATTCCAGCTAAAAATACCTATAAAAAGAATAACATCCCAATAGGGAGACGCTTTTAAGAAAGCTGTTAAGATTTAATACCATTGTCGTGGAATGTATAATTATTTTAATTTAACTTAAATACTAAATAAAATATTAATTTGTAAAACGTTGAAATTCTAAAATGTACTGTCGTATTTTAAAATAAACATCTTCAGTAGGTCTCTTTGAATGCGCGTATTTATTTTAATGTTGAGACTCATTTGTTTAATAGAGTTTAAGATTTGAAGAGATTTAGACGAGTAAAAGTTGAAATAGAACAATTTTCAAGTGTTAAAGTACTTGACAAGTCAATCCATCAGTGTCTATAATATTGCTGTTGTCTTTACAAGAAAAATAATTTTATTTTTAATTTAAAAGTTTATTAAAATACAAAAAATACAAAATAGTTTATTGATAGTAGTAACTTTTAACAAACAAGCCGCAAGGGCCCCTATACTGGGTATTCTCGTGTTACTGAGTAAATATCAAAACTGTAGTGGAACAGTAAATTAGGATACATGTAAGTATGTATGTATGTATATTGATCTTTTACTTACACAAGATTATAATACAAGATTGGTATAGTCAAAATCCTATAATTACCTATATTTTTGTCCGTATTTTGCTCTACGCATGCTTACTTTACAATGTAGTACATTCTTCTTTTTAAGGCTGGAAACAGTGCTCGACCGACGGTCAGCGCTGACCGTCGGTCGGTCGGTATGAGATTATATGGATGCGTTCAGTGCTTCGCTGACGGAGCGACCGACCGTAAACACGTAGGTACGCATACTCAAAGCGCCGCAGTCGCTTGGGTCGCAGTTCGCCGTCAGCGTAGCACTGAATGCATTTTCGCAACCGACGGTCAGCGCTGACGTTCAGGACGTACCGTCGGTCGAGCATTGTTTCCAGCCTATAGTCAGGCTTGACGTTATCTTGTAGATACGTTAACATATGTTTTTTTAGTATATCCTGATAACAGAGCTGTCTGTACTCCAGAAGAATCTTTTAAAATGTTTAAATAAAATTTCTTGCTGATATTATGAAAATTATAAATACATCCAATTAATGTTATTCTTATCACTCATTCTTTAAACCTTATAAATATTATTTTAAAAATTAAATAATTAATCTTGAATTCAGTTTAACAGAATCTCTTTAAAATAGCTATCTCAAGATTTCCTGTCCATTTTCATTTAGTAGATTAATTGATGTTGTAATTACTTCTAGGTCAAATATAGTTTAAAGACATTGCCTTAATTCGTTAGCCGCAATTGACAACTGACACTGAAGATCGCATTCGATTTGATTTTCATATTGGAATACTAATCGGACCATAGCTGATCGTAGACTCTCAGAAATTTCTCTTAATAATAGATACAGTAACTTGACAACTATTGATTTAAGAAATAATTTCAAACTTAAAAGCGTAAAAGGACAAAATATTTGTCTTGAGTAGGATAAAATTTAATTCAATTTATAATTACAGTAAAACTGTAGCAGGTTTATTTCTGTCAGTCAGTCAGTTAAGCCTATTACAGTCCACTGCTGGACATAGGCCTCCCCGAGTTCTCGCCAGACATCCCGCATTCCGAAATTCGGCAATCCTCGTCTACACCGGCAATCTTACGTAGATCGTCGGTCCAACGGGCCGGATATGTAATTCTGTGCAGTGAAGATACTTGGAAAATCACTTTATAATTGACTAGCTTCTGCGCGCGACTTCGTCGGCGTGGACTCCGCTCCTATTGGTCTTAGCGTGATGATATATAGCCTATAGCCTTCCTCGATAAATGGGCTATCTAACACTGAAAGAATTTTTCAAATCGGACCAGTAGATTCTGAGATTTGCGCGTTCAAACAAACAAACAAACAATCAAACAAACAAACAAACAATCAAACAAACAAACTCTTCAGCTTTATTATATTAGTATAGATACGAAAGCTTTTGTCCACCTGATAGTTGTCGCGAATTGCGCCAGAACTTCTGATGAACTTAAATGAAATCGGGTATGATTTGAGTATTACTAAGAGATGATAAATAGATAATTTTTATCTGGAAGTTAAGCACAGTTTATTTGGGCGAAATAATAATAGCCAAACTGGATATTTTATGGTACATGATACAGGTATCAGAAGATTAAACAGTGAGCTTGGAACTTTTGAAATTAGAACTGATATCGAAGTTATTCACGACCGAAATATTTTAATGGTACCCATGTAACATTCACGTATCATTTGGAAATAATAACGTTCGCTTGAAATGGAATATATGCGTTAAGAATTTCATTACCAAAACACAAAACTCGATTGAATGGGCCACTATAATCAAATTCTATTATACTCTCATGAAAGGCTCTGCGAAGATTAAACTGAAACAGATTTCACAATTGAACGTTTGATCATTTTTTGATACGAGTGTCAAAACCAAATTCTGTAACTTATTGTTTAGAATACAATTGTGGTAAACGTTTGCGTGTGACATTAAAGATACTCAGAGAGTACATGCGTCGTGTATATGTGTTCAGTTATTATTAAAAGTATATTTGCTTTAATAATCACAGTTATAGAAATTGCGTATGATTCTCAGAATATGGTTTTTTCGATTAATTTATCGTCCCGGTGGAGTTTTAATTTCGTCCTTTTTTATTTATTGATTGATAGGTTTAAAGGCTTTCAGTTGTGTCAGTGAGCGCGATTGATTCCGCCAATGTCACTACCAAACCAAACCCTATCTCGTAACGCCATCTTTTTTTTCCCGAATCTTTAATCCGAATTTGTGAAACATTGGTATGTCTTAATGCTAGTATGAAACAGATTATGTATGGATTGTATTGTGTTATATGATTGTGTTATGTAGTAGAATTTTATTCTAATGTTTATTTTATAATACGACATTTTTGGAATTCACAACATTTTATAAAATATTCGTTGAAACGGTTAAACAATAATAAAATATCATTTATTTCATTTTTTGTACATTTCTAAAAACAAAAATCATTAATGTTCAACTTTATTACGTTTAAATTTATTGCTATAATTACAATAAATAATATTACATGTGTATAAAAAAATTTATTTCAAGTAATAATTCACGACAATATTAAAAAAAATTCAAATTGGAATATCTTTGGTTTCATTAAAATCGTTATGTTAATATAAAACTATAATATAAACGCTTTCATAAATAAAATATGGGCGTGTTTAAATTGGAACTCATGTGAAAAATTAAAATTTTGAACGCGTTCACTACTGTTGAGGCAGATGGAAAACATAGATTAATATTCTAAAGTTTAGTAAGTTAGGACCTAAAACATTTAACGTAACATGAGCTCTATTAATAAGTTATAAATACTTGACAATAAAATTCTTATAATAATCACAAATACAATGAATATTCAAACAAATATACACGAAAAATTGAGCACCAGTAGAATTTTTAATATGAACTAATTTTAAAACCTTTTTAAGAATCTAACATTATACACATGTCTTATAAAATATTTACACACAATCAAAAAACAGTGTAACATAAGTATTTTTTTGAATGAGATAGCAGGAAATTTTTTATAAAATCAGATTAAGGTATCTCGAAAAAGTTACTCATATGAGTCTGAATTATTTCCAACCGATTCCTAGACTATTATGCAGTGAAACAAAGACATTCTTACTTTTTATTCTTACGTAGTTCATTTTCATGGTAACTGCAATTTTCTTGCCAACTTACCTTTTAATTTCTTAAGAATTCTACAGTTATGTCATAGTCAGGGATATTAAAAATGATGAAGCGTAGAAATTAAATCTGTTCTTGAAAATATTTGACTTTAAAACTAAAATACTTTTCATAATATTTAATTGTGACACAAAGGGAAAGTTTTTAGAGTAAAATTACATTAAAATTATTCGCGGTAACCTCGTGGCATATATTAAAATTACTATGATTTAAGTATATGTATTATTATTTTAATAACATACAACAAGTAAAATATTTATAATAAATAAAGCTAGCAACCTTATAACTCATTATATAACATAATATTTTTGGAAATTTGATACGTGTTATTTCTTATTCAATACTTCAGATTGGAATTTTAATTCTTTTTACTTTAAGATGTTATAGTACATAAGTAGTTGTATAGGATATACTTAATATTCATATAGAAATAGATAATGGGAATAAATAAGACCAAAACCTACAAAATCCTATCGTATAGTTTGATCAGACACTTCAAGTAGAACACAAAATTAACTGAAATCCGAAAGTAAACATTACAGCTATCCGTCCACAAACTAAGCAGTTAAAAGATAAACTCGAAGTGAAAATAACTTCTAAATAATTATGTCTATTTACATAGCAAATTTTAACTATGTACAGTAAAATATTTGCAGGAAGTAACTTTGATATGCATTTTTAGAACTATAGAATTCCTTAACAAGATATTTAGACTAGATTAAAAACTATGAATCACAGTACAGACTAGCATTTACAGGTTTTTTTTTTCGCTGGAACAGATATAAAGATGATTTATAAATTTTTAGTAACGTACATGATATTTCATAAAGCGATTGACAAATTGATTGCAAGAAAATTATGCCATAACAAGCTAATCAAATATTTCGTTACTTTTGAAAAATTGTCATAACATTGGTTGCAAAAAAAAATTTACCTTCTTTTACAGGTGTAATGGAAAATACATTGACGATGTAGAAAAATTATTTACACAGGTGAGACACCATCTAAATCGTTCCAGCGTTGAATACAATGGAATGTAAGTACAGTCTTTGGTATTGTTAAACTGTCACTTCTTCAGTAAAACGACTTTTGTCGTCTAAATTTATAACAATAGCATGAGTCCTTGCGTGCCCTGATCTCACGCCTCTTATCGTCTCTGTACTACTTGGACTAGATCGAACTTCACTCCTATCACTTTTGATACAATTTCTTGCTGTCATATCTGGAGGACAAATATCACTACAACCTGCTTCACCGGATATCTTGAAAACACCGTTTTGTTTCTCGTCTTTTGTCTCTTCAACTGTATCCGTTTTACGTTTAGGCGAATCCGTTGTGACGTCTGTTTGGCTTTGTTCTGCGTTACTATTTTCTACGCTTTTGGTTGGTGTGAAAAGTTTCTGTCTATATGCTGGAGGGGCTTCAAAAGGTAGATCTCTGCCACTGCTACTAGATTCCTCTCCAGGAGTTACAGTGCACATAAGTCGTCCAGCGACAGCGCTAAATACAGTGTTCAGTTTTAGTGGGGCAGATTCAGTAACTCCTGGCTTTCTTTCGTGCGGTGTTGCCGCATCTTGCATGGCAACTATGACCTTGGCTAGGTGAGCGCCCGATCCACAACGCTCTCGTAGTTTCTCTAACTGATTGCATATCTTTTTGAACTCCTCCTATGCAATTAAATACCATTAGTGAACGCAAAAAAATAAACAACAAGTTACAGGCTATTTTAATATTCAAAATATATGAAATTGAAAACAAGAAAATTCAGAAACTGCTGATAATGTGACAAAGTAAACGTAAAACGACAAAATAAATATATTTTCTTACCTCTAAGTCTCTTTCAGTCATATTATCACAGAAGCGAGTACTGCGGTTAGTAGTCATGGTGTAAGTGGACTCAGCAGGTCTGGACCTGAATTTGCCTGTTTTTTCTCTATCATCTTTACCATGACCTTTAAACACCATATACGCCTGTCATAACATAAAAATAAAATATTTTTAGCAATGCTTGGATATGGCGAAACAGAAATTATATAAAATTTAATAAAATGGTCACCAAACAAGTTATTTTAAGACTCAAATGTATATCATGCTTCACATTAGTCTTAAGTTCTGATGCTATAATTATTTATCAAACGCGATAGACAGAAATAATACAAGAACTAAAAGTTTAAAAAGAAGTTTACTAATTTGGAAACTAGTTTTTACATGATGAAAATTAAGTTAAAGCGGCATTATGAAGTATTATATAAAATAGCCTTTGATTGTTAGTTGGATATTTAGAGGGAATATGTTTCTCACCTTACTGCCGAAGATAAAGCAAAGAAGGAGTGTAACAGTAAGTTGTGTGTGGCAGAAGAATATTATGTACAGAAGATCTGGGTTAGCTGGCGATTGAAGAAATAACCTGCAAGAGAAAAAATAAATAAAATTTCTAAATCAGAGCACTTTCGAATCGTCATTTTACAAATTAAAACTTTAAATTGATTATTATTTTTGTAAAAGTAAATCTACCACCTAATCAGAATGTACATTCTGCAGAGAAGAATCGGCAAGAAATTCCGCAGTTTCTCTTTGGAAAATAATTTATAAACTGTGTTTTAGTACAAAATTAGTAATATCTTGCATGAAATACAGCGTCACTGAGTCCACACATCTTTACCAACTATGTAATCCTGCAACGAATAATACGCTTTATCTATTAACTTTTTTTCTATTTTTTATTGTTTGTAAATCTATATGTATTTGTTATTTACAATAATAATTAACTATAGTAAAATATTCATACTATAGTCAGAAGGTTGTTGCTGTCTTTTTGATACGCAAATTCTATTGATAAAAAACAGCAAAGTAAATATCTGCTCTTTTAATCAATAATACTGAACCCGTATACCTACATATAAAACAAATAATAAAGTTTAAAAACTGTAAAAATTTCAGCGATATTCTATTTTGTATAGTAGATAGAGAAACTTTTCTGATAGCTCTTGTATAAGTTCAAACATTAATAAAACATGAAAAAGAGTCTCGATTTCCAAGATTATTAATTAAGACTAGATGTCCCGGTGAACTTCGTACCACCTACGTATATTTGTGAAAAATATTCACAAAACATTTTCTGAACGCACCTATAAATATTTGGCAACCAATTGACAACGTTTTTGACAAAAGACATTAAATTTCTCCGCTAGGAACATTTTGTATTGGAAAATTAAATCGTAGCTTTTAGTATTTTCCGTTACGTATTATTAATGTTTCTCACCGTTTAAAGCTTCCCTGAACTTCCACAAACATTTCAAGATAAAAATTAGCCAAATTGGCCCAGCCATTCTCGAGCTATAGCGAGACTAACGAACAGCAATTGATTTTTATATATATATAGATTACTAAGTACGAATTATGCCAATTGAATATTTCAAAATTTCGAATTCTTGGACAGATACCAGTTAAATAATATTTCAAAGATGTTAATTTCGTTCGAAGCCTTAATTAACTTAAATGAAATTTCAACTAATTTAAAATTGAATGTTATTTTGTTAAAATTAAACGAAAATATAGAGTTGTAAAGTGAGCCTCGAAAGCGTTAATTGGTAATTAAAACAGGCCTTAATTAATAGTGCGCAATAACACGGTTCGGTTTATTATTTTCAAGTGAAATTCACGTTAATGTACGTGTTATTAATTTTTTTTTCGAGTGCCTCTTCGTTTCGTTGTGAAATTAGTTCGTATTTTCAGACCGATGTTGGAGAATGAGCTGACTACTTACGCTGCAGATTGGCAAATTAAATATATTTAATTTTTTTACTAGACTACGGCGACGGAGCGTTTCGTAGCTATTTGCGTACAAAGTCGATGGAAATGTATTTTGCATTTAAATGAATCCTTTTAACATTTCGCTAAAGTGATTTTTTTATCTGCTGCTACTTTGTTTTAGTTTGTCACGAACATTTATGGAAAACCTGGGTTGGATACCCCCTTATTATTTAGCATGTGAAAATTATAATTTTCAGACTACCATATCGTCTAAGGCTTCTATATAGTAGACCATACGAATAGTCTACTATATAGAAGCCTTTATGAATTACTTGATTCTGTTTATCGGCTATGTAATAGAAACATTTAGAGAACAAACATAATTATTTTATTTATTCGTTATATTTTTAAGCTTGTACTTCAAGATGTCTTTTGACCAAAAATTGTCTATCGCTTTAGCCTATAATATCACACTGCTGGTCATAGGCCTCTTTTCCCATGTAGGAGAAGGATCAAAGCTTAATCCACAAAAGACGACATTTTAAAGTATCTTTTGGATCATTTAGCACAATTTGTATTTTGTATTTGTATGTTTTTAAAAGTAAGGTTCATATATTTATTAGTACCTAATAAAGATCCTTGCGGTATACCCTACAATCGGTAAAATATTATTTTTCATTTTACAAACCACATATAAAAGGCTACAATTTAAACTATCCAACTGAGTATGACACAATAACAACGTAGAATGTTTAGTGTTCCACTTGTCTAGATAAAGTAACTTTCGCAATGCCTGCCTTTAGGGGTTGAAAGTTTGAGCATTTAGTTTTGTTATATTTTCTTGAAGTTTTAAATTGTTCTTGTAAACTATGTCTGTAGAATGTCATTGTCCGTAATCTAATTTCGACATAACAGCAAAAAGCTGTCAGTGTCAGACCATCTCAGCAATTCTAGACAGTTTTAGAACTGCTGGTCTGAAGTTAAACTATTGTAAAAAACGCATGCCGATAATAAAACAAATATTAGAATGTGAAAGATTAGAATATTTTATATAGAAAAAATGACATAAGTCCGCTTTATGTTGTGAAATATAATCAAAAAAATCTCATTTCGGCTTGACATATTTTGTGTTCTAAAGAAAAAAAGATACAATAAGAAAATAGTTATCAAATAACAATAATAATATCTAAGGTGCGAATGTAAATAAGTATTGTAAAATAACTGTTTTATCCCAAAAAATAGGTGAAATTAGTTACAAATGTTCTATTTGGTACCTAATAGTAACATGTATACTTTTGTAAAAGATAAGTGATTTTAAGGTAGGTATGAATAAAAGTTTGAATTTTTATTTTTATTTCCTGCCCAACATAGGTAGATGTTATGTTGCAGATGTCCATGGGCGACGGTAGCCTTTTAACATCAGATGGCTTCGTCTGCTCGTTTGCCCCCGTAGAAAAAAAAAACTGTTTTTGGATACTTAAATTAGAGAAGTCGTTGAACAGAGAAATATAAAACGAATACAGAAAAACACAAAACTGCGAAAATTTTGTTTCCATCTACTACGTATCAAGCTCTCAATCATGTCATAGATAGTCAAACAAATATAAAGATATCTTTCGGATAGAATCGGATATCTTTTAAAAAATGGTTTTCTAAACTCATTCAAGATATAAAAAAAAGTATAAAACATAGTCTTTACTTCTTTTTAAATAGTTTCTTGCCGGTACTTCTCGGCAGAATCTGCATTCCAAACCGGTGCGGTGGTAGCTTCACTTTTGAAAATAATTAAGAATTTTAATTTCTAAAATGACGATTCGAAGGTCCTTTTGAAGTCTATATGAATACAGTAATTTTTGATTTTGATTTCGATAAAAACAATATTATTAAAAATTGGATAATAACGGACCGAGGATAATTAAAACGAGCTTTCGCCTTTCTCCAATTATACTTTGGTATGTTTTGGTAGACATAAATTAAGTACCGCGTCCAAATTGAAATTCACGAGGGCCGTGAAATTGTCAGTGCCTTTACAAGTGTTTAAGCTTTGCCTTCACGAGTGCTTGTAGATTTACGTGAAGAGGTATTTTTGACCTTTTCGCTAAGTCAACATGAGATACATAAAAAGGTCATTTTATTGTGACATCTGAACTTTATGTCTCTTATATATTGCGATTCTTAATATTAATATAGCTGAAGAGTAGGAAATGGCCACAATAACCGTGTAAATACAAAACATTTCTTTCGTAAAGCAGGAAAGAATTATCACATATCACTACTCATAAGAGACAAATTCAGTACCAAAAATTCGTTTAAACATAATGTTCAAAATCAAATACATTTATTTTTTCTGGTCTTATAATATTAAAAAAAAAATTACAGTTAAAATTTTTATTTACTAATGACTAATTTATTCGATTAAATCTGCTTATCCGAGTCCATCGTTTCGAAAGGAAAATCATCAAAACATCGAAATTTTTACGTTTTAATAATAGAAGTATTCGTTTGATTGATTTATTTCTTCAGAATTATACTCTCTCATTTATATACATTTAAAACCAGTTGGATTGATAATCTCATATTTTTAACTGACTTCAAAATATGAGAAAAAAAGAGAAGGTTCTATATAAATTCGACTGTATTTTTTAAAGTGTGCTTATACTCATAATTTTTTTTGTACGTGGAATGATTGCGATGATTCTTTTTTAATCGAAAGATTTTGCTTGTCATGTGATCCTATTTAAATTTTTTCGATAATTTACAAGTACTTTTTGAGTTATCTCTAGTAATGCATATTTACTTGAGTATTTTTTCGTCAACCTACATCTGGTCTATGTAATTGACAACAAACAAACTTATATTATTTTTATTGAAATTTGGTTATACAAATATTGTTAAAAATAAAATTAGTAGTTTTTAAAATCCATGTATTGAAGGCTAATTTCTAGAATTCGTACGATTTTTTAAGTGTGAAGAATTAAATTGTAAATATGTAGATTTTTATTTCAAATTTTGCTATTTAATTTTCGTAATTGAGATAGTTTCTAAATGAAAAATATTTAATATATCTATATATATAAAAGAGTTACCCACCCATTGACTCATCACGATATCTCTTGAACCATAAGGCGTAGAGACTTGACATTTGGTAGGAATAATCCTTTCGTCGAGTAGAGGTCAGCTAAGAACGGGTTTTACGAAATTCCACCCTTAAGGGGGTAAAACGGGGGTTGGAAGTTTGTATGAAAATCCTATGTTTTTGTAGTAAGAGACTTGAAATTCAAAATGTATGCTCTATAGGTGGTGTTGAGGTCTACTAATAATGTATTTTGAGAAATCAACCCCTTTTTGGGGTTAAAACAGGGGATGACAGTTTGTATGAAAGTCCCATGAAAAATACACCTACAAACTTGAAATTAGGAAAGGCTGTAGCTATGATTTTCCTCAAATTAACGCGGGGGTAACCGCGGGGCACAGCTAGTTATTATATTATATAATTTTTGGCAAATAAGAAATGTAGGTATTTTAGTTTTCTTAAAATACGCAAAATTATAGAAATGTCAACATTTTATATATTTTTTATTTATTACATATATTTTTATTATTTATTATCTATTATTTACTTATTTTTTTTAAACAAATTTTTGATAATACATTTAGCATGAGCTACTCACATAGAAATATTAAGGAAGACAGACAGAAGGAACTCGTTATAAATCGCCATGGATATGAACCGGCTCTCGTTGAACTCCGAGGGTGCCTTCCGCACCATGATGCACAGCCTGATGCCCCACATAAGGAAGATTACTTCCACTGGAAAGAAAGTATCACTTTAATACATATTTACGAAACAATAGGACTAGAAACTATAGGATAAAAGGGCTGATACATTTCAGTTCTGATAAATTGTATAGTCATAAACTACAAATGTAGTTGAACTGTAGTAGGAACTTCTGGAACCAGAATAAAGTCGCTAAATATTAGATATACGGTGAGTTAGTTATATAAACATTTTAATATATTTTAAAATCATTTAAATATGACAACAAAACTCTAAAACTAAAAACAATAAAAAAGTGTGTGTGCCAGCCGACGCACGACTGGAGTTTACTTCTTCAGATCGACTGTCTAAATAGGCACAAAAAAGGCTTACTAGTCTTAAGAAAATTTTTAATACCATATCAAATTGTAAATAGACGAATCAGATAATGCCGTCTATCTGAACCATATTGGTTTCCTATAGATGGCGTTATAAGAAAACGTCGAGGTCATTCCTTTAGTAGATTTTACTCCTCATATTTTTTCATACCGGAGGCCTTATACGAACATCGATTCTTAAGTAGCAAACTCCAAAAAACTCCAAAAAATAAAATAAAAATAAAATACATTTGATAGACAGACTGACAACAGAGAAACGAATAAATTCTTAATAATTCGCTTTAATTAACATGTAAGAAAAAAAGTGTGTGTGTACTTATGTACGCACGTAAGAAGTCATAATTCATTGGCTAGCTAACTTCACGTGTCGTTTTTTTTTCGTGACGGTGTGCGAGCGCATTGTAAAATTTACTCTCATCATTTTTCCCTAAGGGGCTGTCTCCACGAGCGAGCGTATCGCCGGCGATAGTATCGTCGTGCCACCTATTTCTATACACTCTCTATGGAGCTGTCTCACATTTCCATACAGATTGCTGTCTCCACGAGCGAGCGTATCGCCGGCGATACGCTCGCTCGTGGAGACAGCCCCTAACGCGCCAAAAGAACTATAACTTCAAAAACTATGTAATATACTTACACGTTGTAAAGGAGTGGTCCCACCAATCAGTATTGCACAAATACGCCTTCAAATCTTCTCTCGTCCTGCCAACTATGACAGCTGGTGGTGCGACCAACGTTCGTATTGACAGCAAAACGCAGGCAACCCCGACTATGATCCCGATGCGTCTCAGGAGGTACATGTCTGATATTTTGACTGCTTTCGCTGATCGAACTTGGAAGATGACCGATATTCTGTCGACAAAAGTCTAATTAAAGCCTAACTTTATTGCCACAATGGTCTATTATAATTAATGTTTTTTTGTTGTTGTAATCATAAAGCATTATAATTATTTTAACAAAAAAAAAAAAAAAAACGTTTGTTTACTCTAAAAACAAGCTGTATTTTATTGTTAGAAAAAAATACTCTTTGTACAAGCTGTTAATTTACAGCTTTCTTCAACTTTGGCTAGATCAAAATATCGAAAAAAAGTTACTTATTTTTACATTACATTATACTTGATATATTATAGAAATCTATACTAATATATAAAGCTGAAGAGTTTGTTTGTTTGTTTGTTTGTTTGTTTGAACGCGGTAATCTCTGGAACTACTGGGCCGATTTGAAAAATTCTTTCAGTGTTAGATAGCCCATTTATTGAGGAAGGCTATAGGCTATGTGTCATCACGCTAAGACCAATAGGAGCGGAGTCCACGCCGACGAAGTCGCGCGCAGAAGCTAGTTAAGAATAAAATTAAGCATTAGCTGGATGGAAATTTGTGATACTTGTAACGTAACACGTAAACACAGTTCAGTTTTAAGTTATTGGTGCCATAAATTTTAGTTATACTTAAGATTACAAACGCATAAATTGAAATGTGAGCTGACATATAAACATAAAACAGTCAACTCAATGAACGAAAATGGTTCAAATCCATTAGGGACTCAAATTTTGAGTTGTACTTGAATAGAAATTTATTGGCTGGGAACTCAAACAGTTTTTAGCTAGTTGTTAAAATATTAGAGTTATAAATTTTATATTCGAGACAGGCTTAAAATTTTGTGTTGACAGATGCGATAAAACGATGATAAGGGAACGTTCTAAGGGCCAGTTTCCACTGATTGATATAATCGCGATTAGTTCGACGTAAAGTCGGTTTACGCATTTAACAAAGTTTAGAGCTGGAAATTGCATTTCACTAACATAAACTAAACGCAGTTAGAGAATAACGGCTGAACCGATTGCACTAATTCTTCTTTTTGTGTTCCTTGAAGTATGAGGATGTTTGTTACGGAGAGGAATTTTAAAGGGATTGCCTGGAAAAGTCTTGGAACAGCACTTTGCTACGTTCTCATACGGATAATTCGTAATAATAATTAAACGAAAGCCAAGATTAGAATCGAATTATAAATTCGATTAAGCAAAGCATAGCTTTATTAAACAGTGGAACCCGGGCCTAAAGGGTTCTAGACTCGGGTAAGCATGTGAGTGGGTTTTTTTTGTTGGACTCACATTACGCCAGGGTTGCCATCGCAAGATTTTCAATTACCGTGTTTCGGAATAAAAACTACAAAACTGACGTGTATTTACTTTACATTAACACGTAAGGTTAAAAATGACAATAATCGGTTAAATAATTTCCCTTTCGAAATCGGTTGAATAATACATTATTCTCCACAACCGTCATACAAATTTATCGTAACTAACAATTTTTTTTCTTCAGCTTTATTCAATGTATATTTGTTTTTCCCTTTTATTGTTTATCTTTTATTGTGTTTTGTTTAATTGATTTACACAATTTCCTTTGGATCGGATAAAAGTGCTTACAGCCAGTAAAGTTCAAATTATTGAGGAAGTAATAACTTTATTCCTTGTTTTTTGTAATAATTTTATTTCTTGTTCTTGTTTTGTGTTGCACTATAATGACTTATAAACTATCGGGAAAGAACAATTACACATGGGATTGCCGTATTTTTTTTGAACACAGCAATGTACTGCGGGGATCACCGAATTTCCGTAAAACACGGGAATTGCTGTGAGTATGGTATCACTGCAGAGCGCATTGGTGGACGTGTTAGGGTGGGGGAAAAACAGACGCGAGATTTCAATATATACGATGGGCAGTCAATTTCTGGGGGAGTCGGTTTGACATTCAAATTTGAATTCGGAGTTCGAAGCGGTAGGCCTCCGCGGCCGCCGCGGCTTCTTGGCCGGCGAAGCTATGGAACTTCTGACTTAGATTAAAGATAGAAATACCTAAAAAGTATTTTTTAGATCTGATTCAGGGATTTCATTAGCGTAAGCTGGCCGAGTGGCTATGTAACTTCAGTGTAGATCGCGAATTAGTTTTAATTTAATTTTACTGATTATTATTAAGTGCAATTCTTTATTATAGAATCTTAATTTGTAATCCGCTAAATAAATTCAGTGAAAGACCTGTGATGAAGCGCTCCTGATTGGTTCGAATGCATAAATTTTTTTATTTTTTTTGTTTGCATGTGTGTTTTTCTGCATGTTGTGGATCTGTTACTAATTTTTATAACTTTTACGGAGATTTTTAATAAAAGATATTTAATGAATTATTAGTTAGGTTTACGTCGAAACTATTAATTATTGATTAATTATTGAAAGGAATTATTATCTAGGTTTACATTGATATTAACTATTGATTATTTACTGAATGAAATTATTATGAAAAGGTTACATTGATATTATTAATTATCAATTGATTATTGAATAAAATATATCTAATGAATTAAGATATCTAATGAATTATTAGTTAGGTTTACGTCGAAACTATTAATTATTGATTAATTATTGAAAGGAATTATTATCTAGGTTTACATTGATATTAACTATTGATTAATTACTGAATGAAATTATTATGAAAAGGTTACATTGATAATATTAATTATTGATTGATTAATGAATGGAATTATTATGAAATAAGCCTTATGACCATAATTATATTGAATTTAACTAATAAAATAAAATCTAACTTAAGTACATAACCACAATATGATGTTGTTAGAATAAAATGAAATTACATCCGTTATACTTTAAAGTACATATATAAATTGAATGAATCT
This sequence comes from Melitaea athalia, assembly GCA_905220545.2. Lineage (NCBI taxonomy): Eukaryota > Metazoa > Arthropoda > Insecta > Lepidoptera > Nymphalidae > Melitaea > Melitaea athalia. The sequence continues at coordinate 2,279,382 of HG992178.1, read as the reverse complement.
TGGTTAAAACTATCATATTAGATATTAAGGGTTAAATAGATTTTCGTTAGGGTGTATTTAAATAATGAAATGAGATTTTACTATGTCATTACTTTGGAAGTAAATAGAGTGGTGAATAATTCTAGGAAAATATGACCTATAAACAAACTAAGGATTAGTTGTCGTATCTTATTGAATATTCTCTACATATAAATATGCTTCTATTGTATGTATATGTATATATGTATATATATATATATATATATATGTGTGTATTTGACTTCATTTTGACATTACACAAACTTTGTAGTTCAAACATTAATTTAAGAAATTGTAGATCTTAAATATATGTTGGAGCGAGGTAACACAGGTGGTTTGTAGTCTTGAATGAGTTCAAGGATACTTTTAGCTCTTGAATACATTCTAAGATGAGGTAATTACACACTGAACTATGACATTACACAACTATTGTAGTTTTGAACATTGATCTAAGAACTTATGTTCTTAAATAAGTGTCAAAACGAGGTATCTGGTAGACTGGAGTGTCTCAATTTCACGATGACTTTCATTGAACTATATAAACTATGTTAAGGTGAATCCATAAATGTTTGTATTCGCCAGTGTTTTATTATAGGTTTCCCCTATAAGGCAAGGCCTGTCTAAGCCACAGTTCTTCGCGTCATCGATGCTAGGTAGTTCCTAATCTAGGTCTATTTAGTAAAGAAAGTTGCGAGTACTTCCTACCAACCTCTGCGTTTGTGTTTGCCTAACTGAACTATGTTCTTGGTAAATACTATACGTATGTTTGCTTATCTTTGATAAGAATTCCTCATCCTTGATGAGAGACATTGGACAAACTCCACCAAACACTTAGTGTATGGTCGATGTTTGAACTGCAACAAAGGTTAGTAATTTAGTTTTGGACAGTGGTATGAAGTTCTATTTTAGACTAATAGAGAAACATATTCACTTTTCCAATTAATTTATTGCTAATTTTTGTGGACAGTCTCTGTTAAGTCCTAAGGCGGATTTACTGAGATTTAAGCCAAGCCTTAATCAAGTCCTCTTGTGTTTTTCAAACATACAAACATTGATGGATCATAAAACCTATTAAATATACATTCTCTCTTCCTTGTGAAAATGAGATACTCTCAGAGATTCTGATTGAGTAAATGAATATGTTATATTTTAATTGTTTTATTTATCTCTCGACACTACTATGTCCTTTGATAAATCCATTCAGTTCCTAAGAGAGCCTGATATATTCAAATGTTTAACAACTTAATTACTGGTTCAATGTTTCAATTGAACAACCTATTCTGGTTAATGAATGCTGTTTCATTGAATGCTGTGAGTCATGCAAAGACAAACCTACACAATACACCTACTCTACACGTTGGTCTTATACCTTTAATTATTCTTATTTTCCTTATAGGACACTCGAAAGGTTGCGCTGTCGCCAGTCGCTAGTCGCCGACGACCCATCTCACAATGGTGGCGAGGCTTGACAATATAGCTGACTATAGACCCGTAACTCAGTAGGTCTTTCCTATGGGAAATTACACTACACAATCCAATTGTGGCAAAAGTGTTAGGTTTCGTGATCGAATTTCAAAGTAGTGGTGTGACCGAAGTTCCCGTATGGGCTAGTAAGCACACAATGAAAAGATCAGTAGACACGATCTCCTTTTGTTCACGTGGAACACATCTTAATACCATGTCTGATTACAGCTTGGTAATTACATCAACTCTAGTAATTCACTGGCTATGTCTATATGACGTCCCAAGGGATTACTCAAATACAGTCATTGCATGATTGTGTTGCAGCGATATGAAACAAGCATTTGTTAGACAGGATATATTTCCGTCTAACTTACTGTAGAAATTGGGTACTCTCATTTCCTACCTACTACCCTTTTGATTTGATAGCACCAACGTTGTGCCTAATTTAATTTAGTGCTTTCAGCACGGTGTGGATTGGATTGGGGTCGGAGGGGAATGGTGGAAGCGACCCCCCGGGTTCAGTTGAACCCGGCCTTTTAATTCCCTAATACCTATAAACCCTATCCTAACAGATTAACACATACAAACAAACACTACACATTATTTTTCACAATTATCTGAGATAATTTATTAACTGAATAAATTATTTCAAGATAATTAATAACTATATAATATGTATTTAATCATTATTTCATTTACTTATCTATTTTTATTTATTTCATTTGTTTAGAGTTATTAGAATCTATCTATTATATCAGGTTTGAACTAAAAAAAATACATGTAAAAGAAACTTAGACACTATTCAATTAATCAATGTCAATATAGAATATCCTGAATATAATTATTTAACTTTATTTCTAATTTAGCTATCTAGATTCACTAAAAATATTAGCAATTATAATTTATTCATTCTTAAGGAGACGTCAGATATTTAGTTAAACAGTAGGTGATAGTTATTTCTAAATAAATAAGTCTATTACTATTTATTCTTAACGGTTCTAATTTACTAAATTTTATTAATTCCTAATTAATTTACTAATAAGGTGTTATAAGGTTTAATATCTTTCTTTCCTTTTAATAGTATTCCAGGATTTAGTTATCTATAGCATTTATATCACTGGTAAGTGTAAAAATCTTTCAATTAAATTTTAGGATAAATTAATTTCAGTAATTTAATGTCATTGTGCAGAGATGTTATTTTAAATTAATGGCTAGGTAGGATGTTAGTTAAGAGTTTATATAGAAATCAAGGCTTCTAATAACATATACTATGTCTTTCCTTCGGCATACCATAAAAAGAACTGAAGCTACTCTGAAACAAAAATCAAACACAACGTAGAGTCCTTCTTTATACTAGACGATCACAATTATAAGGCCAAAGACATTTTATGTCCTCTTAAGCTTAATATTAGCTTGTAACGCCACAACCATGATAGTGTTACAAATTGGTCCACATGACCAGGATTATCATAAACATGATGATTAGTCATCGGACCATCCAGTATAGCATTACAAATTGGTCTTCGTGACCAGGATGTTATAAATTTATGTATATGTTGGGGTCTTTCTCACCACACCCCATAGTAGTAGTATAGGTATAGTTACAATTGCTGCCGTGATGATAAGGATATCTATGTATATCCATATAGCATATAGTATCGTTACAAAATGGTGCCGTGACCAGGATTATCATAAGTATATCCTATATAGATCATTACAAAATGGTTCCGTGACCAGGATATTTATGGTTGCACAAATGCTGAAGTAAGCGAGTATCTTAGAAGCTTAAAGTTAACTTTTCAAAGCATTTACAGTGAATAAATGTAATGCCAGTGATAAAATGATAATAGTTGCACTGATAGATAACAAGAATATACATGTATTTATTGATTGCATCTTGAAGAAGACACAAAACATATTACTTAATAATTCTTTAAAGTTCATTTTACACAAAATAAGCTAAACCTATTAAATTTATATTATATAAGCACATTAACTTGTTTTAGACAATCTAAGAATGGATCTATAGGTATATAGCATCTTGGCGCAGTTAGAATTACAGTTAGGTACATAAATCTAAATAAATCTGTTTAAGAGTAATATTGAAGAGATGTTTAATACTTAAAAGTTGCATTAAGTTTCTCAGTAATAAGATTTAAATGGTCAGACCATAGCAGCCTACTGTCTCATGTATTATTACTATTGATAGATAGTTACATATTTAAATAATTATTTATTCATGAAATTACATGGAAGTATCAACCTACACAACATTGCTGAATTTGCCTAGTAGTATATTGAAGTGAGTTTTAGGCACATCTAACTATTATCTGATTATTATGATATTATCGTCAATCAGTAGACATTACTAGGACAGTTAATAAAATTTAGATTGTATTAATTAAATATTGTTAGGGAATTTTGAATAAAAGCCTGCAGTAAATTTTAATATTACTTACAGATACAAATTATTCTAGGTTATGTACAATTTAAACTTATTTTGTCACATTTAGTCACTGACGCTTGAAGTAATTTCCTTTTTGTTGAATGTGGTCCCATTAGTTATGCGTTGATCATCCTTAGGGCTGGCTAGATGTACGTGGTTGTTAGGCTGAAATGGTAGTATTCAATAGTATTAAAAATATGCAAACATAATGTGAAGATAGAATGTATTAATATTATAGTTAGTGCAAATTGGAAATTAATTATAATATTAACTAACTGTGGAATTAACTTTTATTCATTTTACAAAGACTGTACAGGAAAGACTATGTATTTTGGTATATTTATTCATTTTAATGTTAGATTTTAAAAATAATTAAGCGTAGTCATTGCCATCATAGCAAATTATACTTAGTTTAAATAACAGATTTTAAAGTATAGAAATTCAGTGCATTTTAGTCATGTGTGCGAGAATGTACTGGTTAAATAGAAATTGAATTAGGTTATGAAGGTGACAGGGTTATTTTGACCTTGAATTTAGGAATTGACTGCAACTGTTTAAGATAATTTTATTTGTAAAAAAGAGTATAGCTTACCGAAAGACTTAGCATTCTTAAGTTAAAATACAAACAAGTTTAAATTTTAAAATGTCTAATTGTCTATTTTATTTTGACTTGATTTGACAACAAACAATGTTGTTGTTTTAAAATTTATCCTCAATAGGAAAAGGCAAAAGTCTATAATCCATACAGCCTAGTCTGAATTTGTATATTTTTTCAATTCTTGACAACAAACAAGTTTAAAATACCAACCACGGAAAAATGATCCAATTCACACATTTAATTAAATTATATATATTTTACGTGCTGTTTCGATATAAATTTATATCGATTCAAATATTTAAGTTGTTACTTATAAAAAAAAAAAAACAGGATAATTTCTTATGTGACATTAGAAATTGCGTTCTAAAAACAACTACAATAAAATCTTTTGAAAAAGTTCTTGTTTTAAATATTAATAAGACATTACTGGAAAAAAATTTAGAACATTTTTTTTTATGAACATTATTATTACATTTTATTTATTTTAATTTATTATTATTTTTTTGTTAGCTTTCCTCGAATTTTGAACTGTCAATTGTCAAAGGGAGGAAACTTTTATTTCAAATTTGAATTGAATAGAATTTTATATTAACCTTGTTAATTATTAGTATTTATATCAGAGGATGTGTGGTTTTAAATGTATTGAACAAGCGTGAATTAATAGCGACAGTAAAATTATAGTAGGATTGGTAGTGACATCTGGTGGACAAACGTGAATTAATATCGAGTTGCTTACGAAAGTATGGATGGTTGTGCTATGTGTTCGTAGATGGCGCTGAAAGAATTTCAAAATGTCTCATGTCAGTAACGCCATCTGTTGAGAGTGAGTGGTATTGAAAGGTAGGCTTTGAAATAGAAATGGCGTAGTATCGAGTGTAGATATGGAAGTGTTTATTGTGAAACAAAGATGGCGTGGTTGTGATCTTATAAGATATATACAATGGTTCAGTGGATGAGGGAATTGAATGTCATATGCAAGGTGGAAAGTTCAATCCGAGTAAATTGAATTTCAATTTAAAAATATATACTGTAGTTTTAAAAATATATACTGTAGTATTTATTATAGAAAAGGACGATTAGGGATAGTATGAATTTGGCAGTTAACATTTATGAGGATTTGAGATATTTTCTAATTATTATGATTTCACTGTGATAGTTTTATTATTTTTTTTTGTTGATGGATGTATTGTTTGGTGTGAATGGAATGGAATTGATGGTTGTTAAGAATGTTATCAATGAATACTAGAGAAGAAATGAAGTTGTCATATTTCATTTGAAGTATGATAGTTGAATTTTAATTAAACTTGTAAACATTTAATATTTTAAAATTAAAACTAAGTTTAACATTTGCAGAATCCGGTCGACTTGATAAAATTTCAATAAAATATTAGAAGTTTAAAAGGTGATTAGAAAGAGATAGTTTTGTGTGAACATTTGGAAAGTTTATTTAAATTAAACTCAAATTAAATAAGAGTGCAGTGAATCTTTTTTTTTTTGAATTAAAATAAATTAATTAAAATTTAGATAAACATTATCAGTGATACATTTGAAGCAAATTAAATCTATAACAATGCCCAGGCGTCAATCTAAAGCTAGTCCTGTTGGAACCAAGGGGACTAATTCTAATAACAAGCGAGTGTCTGCAGTTAGACCTGCTACTAAAGTAAGGAAGATTAATTCTTTACAATACATATCTCGAATGGTGGAAAAGGCAATGAATAACATCAATAATAGAATCTCGGAGTTGGAAAATAGAATGTCTACTTCTAGTGGATCATCGGACAATGTTATGCCGAGAGAAAATTGTATTCAACCTATCATACAGCCGGGAACATCAACGGTATACTATCCAGTGGCGCAGATGCCTACGGAAAGACCTAAGTTTCCATTTAAGGGAAAACATCCTGTGACGTTCATCGAAGACCTGACTGCTTATTTAAGAAGGTCTGCACCAGAGGCGAGAGATATAATAGACATTGTCATAGATTGTCTTGAAAATGAATCGCGAAATTGGGCGCGTATTTATAGAGATAGATGGACAGTGTTTGAAGACTTCAAAAGGGATTTTTTAGACACATATTGGGGCGAGGCTGAGCAGAATGAATTAAGAAGACGAATCAGTCAGAATTCGTGGGACGGAGTCCAGTCTATGTTAAGCCATTTCATTACGTTATGTGGACAAGCGAAGATGTTGACGTATCCTATTCAAGAGAGACAATTAATAAACGACATTATGAATCATTTTCCTAAGGATGTTCAATATGCTTGGTCAACAAGTAATTACACATCGATTCTTCAAGCTACGGAGTTTTTACGAAAGTTAGATAACATTAATAAGCAAAATAACTTCAGTAGTGGCATTAATGCCCATTCTAGCAGCGTTCAAAGATCTGAGAAGGCAGTTCAACAGCAGAATGGCAGAGGCGGTCTCAACCGGAAGCGAATTATGAACACTAGATCAATGAGTAAGGTGATACCAAACAAGAAGAATAGCATTAATGGTACGAATAGAGTAGATAATGATAACAATGTTTCTATAGAAAACTCTGTATCAACAGAAAATTTAAACTAATAAGTGTTGATGTGACAGACCCCGGTACATCAACTTTAGTAGGGGCGAACAGTACATCAGTAGCTTTAAGAATTATGCTTAAACTCGGGTGGGAACCTGGACAGACATTAGGTAGACATAATAATGGTATACGTAAGCCAATCATAGTTAAGGGACAATGTTGTAAGTCAGGGTTAGGCTCAGGATTAAATAAAAATAATTCAACAGATTTCAAGTATAAAATCATACAAACATTAAAAAATCAATCGGAAATAGATAATGAGTCGTTAGTACAAACCGAAACAGTTTTTTCATTATTTGACGAGGAAGATAATATTACCGCGGATAAATTAGAAATAATTAAATCTGAGATTGAAGTGATAGTATCTGGTAAACGAGTCATATGTCTAGTCGATACAGGGAGTGACATAACCTGCATTTCAGAATCATTTTGGGAATCTTTAAAATCATTAACTGGGAACAAATTAGACATGTTACCTGTTAAGCCGATTCAGATACGTGGAGCAGTAGGACAAAAGAGTGCTAAAATACAACAAATGGTTTTATTGCCTGTAAGATTTGGGGTAATTGATTTAGAGATTAGATTTTTTATAGTACCAAAATTAGTTCATTCAATGATATTAGGATTTGACTGGCTTATGGCAAATAATGTTAATATTAAATTACAAGAGCCATCCATAGGGTTAGTTATCGAACATAGAGATCAACGAGTATTAATTCCGTTTATTAAATATAATTTTGAGGAAAGGAGAATTTGTGATATTACAAAGGTAGATAATAGTTTTGATTTCAATAAATATTTACAAGAAATAAAGACGGGTACACCTCTTAAAGGAACTCAATTAAATAAATTAAAACAGAATCTAATTAAATATAGCGAAGTATTTGTTAAAAGGTTAGGTAGAGCTAATTGTTATCAACATATTATCAAAATGATGGACCATAGTCCAATAATTAAACGGTCTTATCCCGTTCCGTACGCATATAGACAAAAAATGGAAGAAAAATTAGCCGAAATGGTCGATATGGGAATAATATCTAGAGGTTCAACACCGTATTGTAGTCCGTTAACTTACACTTTAAAAACTGATGGTTCAATTAGAGTTTTACTAGATGCACGTGAAATCAATAAATACATGATAGCTGAGTCGGAAGCACCTCCAATGCAAATAGATGTTTTAAATTCATTTCACGGGGTTAATTATATTAGTATAATAGATTTGAATAATGCATATTTTCAAATTGCCATTTCTGAGGATAGTAAAAAGTATACCGGGTTCACATTTAATGGAAAATCTTATATGTACAATGTTTTACCACAAGGACTTAAGACTTCAGTAGGTAGTTTCAGTAGAGCTATGGACTTAATATTAGGGACTGAAGTTAGACATTTTTGCGTGAATTATCTAGATGACCTTGCTATCTTAACTCAAGGAACGTTAAATGAACATTTAGAACATATCGATATAATACTAAACAAATTAAAGTCAGCGGGGTTAACATGTAATCTTGAAAAATGTAAATTCATATGTAAAGAAGTTAAAATGTTAGGACATATTATTTCTACCGAAGGAATTAAAACTGACCCAGAGAAAATAGAGTCAATTAAGAATTTCCCAGTTCCCAAGAAAATAAAACATTTAAGAGCATTTTTAGGACTTTGTAATTATTATAGGCGGTTCATTCCTGATTATAATAGTATGATTCAACCTTTATGCCAATTATTAAAAAAGAGTAAAGGATGGACATGGACTTCAGAAGCACAAGTAGCCTTTGAAAAATTGAAAAACAGTTTTTTAAAGACAATAATGTTGCATCATCCGGATATGTCTAAACCTTTTTATTTACAAACAGATAGTTCGGGAGTAGGTCTTGCGGGGGTTTTATTTCAGTACGATGAACAAAGGGAAATGAAAATATTAGGCTATTGTAGCAGATCTCTTAGGGGCGCCGAATTAAGATGGACTGTTACTGAACAAGAGTTTTGGGCTATAATCTATTGTTTAAGGAAGTTTGAAACCTATTTGAGGGGCGCAAAGCTTATAATTAGAACTGATCACAAAGCATTGACGTTTGTTAGGACATGGAAATTGTATAATAGTCGAATAATTAGGTGGATATTGTTTCTTGAACAATTCGATTATAGTATTGAACATATAAAAGGTAGAGATAATGTCGCTGTTGATGTGTTATCTAGGTTCCCACCTGATTCATCAATGATACAAGAAGATAGAATCTATTGTCCTGAAATACATTATATGGAAATTAAAAAGAATAAAACATTAATAACAAACCTAAAAAATATATCTAGTTTTCAATCTAATGATAATGTAGTACAGTTGATAATGGATATTATAAATAATATTAGTAATAATCATAGTGGTAGAATAAATAATATTGCTAAGCGCTGTTATATCAAGAATGGAGTGTTATATTTTAAAATTGATTCAGATAAACATGTAATTTATTTACCCTCTCAGTTACGAGAGGAAGTAATTTCTCAAATTCATAAAGAAATGGGACATCAAGGGGTTTTTAAGGTACTCAAATATATTAAAGATAGATTCTATTTTCCTAATATGCATAGAACAGTTAAAGTATTATTAAAGACTTGTCATCTCTGTCAAGTTTCTAAAAGTGATAATATAAAATATGTAGGCAAATGTAAATCTATTGTGACAGAAGAAATAGGTGACTTAGTTATGGCAGACTTATATGGACCATTGCCGAAAGGACGGTTTGGTTCTGCTTATATACTTGTAATTCAGGATTCATTTAGTAAATTTGTTAAATTATATGATTTGTCTAAAGCCACTTCTCGTTCAGTTATTACAAAGTTAAAACAATTTGTTAAAATAATTAAGCCTAAAGTAATTATGACTGATAATGGTAGTCAATTTTCATCTGAAAGTTGGAAACAAACTTTAAAAGATATGGGTATAAAACCTATATTTACAACTGTAAGAAATCCTCGACCTAATACGACAGAAAGGGTTAACAGAGAACTAGGACGTTTATTTCGAACATATTGCCATAAAAATCATAAAAGTTGGGTAACGATATTAAATAAAATCGAAACATTATATAACAACACATTTCATGAAAGTACGGGATTTACTCCTAATGAAATATTATATGGAATGAGTAATGACATGTCATTTGATAGTTGTTTGCCTCAATTAAATAAATCTAGAGATATTAATCAAATTAGAATTCAAGTTAGGAAAAACTTAAAAGATAACAGTATTAAACGACAAACTAAATTTAATAGGTCCCATCGTTTAATTGAATTTCAGATTGGAGATTATGTAAAGATTCGTAAGGTAAATAAGTCAGAGGCTCAAAAGAAACTTATAAAAAAGTTTCAATTGCTGTATGAAGGACCTTATGTAGTTAGTGCGATTCCATTTGCAAATGTTTACACATTAATGGACCCTATAACTAAAGAAATTAGAGGAAACTTTAATACAATACATTTAAATAGATATTATCAATAATAAATTGATCACGATCAATTATAGATGTTATCAATGTTTAACTGTTGATACAAACATTAGAATTAATAATGTAGAATTGAAAAGGATAGATTTTAAAATTTAGAATATCAATAAACTTTATTGAAGATTTATTATATTTTCACAATAATTTAATGTCAAAACTATAGTTGACTTTATAAGGAAATGAATTGCACTTAAATGTTTAACCATTGATATAAACATTTGAATTAATAATGTGGAATTGAAAAGGATAGATTTTAAACTAGAATATCAATAAACTTTATCGAAGATTTATTATATTTCACAATAATTTAATGTCGAAACTATAGATGATTTTATAAAATGAATTGCACTTAAATAAGTTAGATATATAAGTAAAAGATTAGGTTATTAAGATAGTAATTAAATGATTAAAATAGATAGTAATAAGTTAGATAAGTGTAATTGTAATTAGGTTTAGTTATGAATAAAAAAATAAAAATTAAGGTAAAGATGGGTCAGGGAAATGACTCAACTAATTTTATTGGAGCGCTTAAAAGTTCTCACATAATTATATAACAATTTAATTTTCAATTGACTATTAAGTCATATATTAATTTTTTTCCATCATTACTTAACCTATTAAGCGCTAGCTTAATAGAAATAATAATTTAATTTTCAACGGACTACTAAGTCATATATAAAAATTTTTCTTTCATCAAATACTTATTAAGCGCTAGCTTAATAAAAATAGTTGGTGGGGAGTAGGGCGGTCATTTCTTCACAAAATTAACTGAACATTTTAAGTTATATTCAATCTAAATTGAATTGCAAAAATATAGGTCAGACCTTAAAGTTTGACTGTTTGCAATACGAGTTGTCCAAGTACTGCAATGTACTAAACAACATATCACCAATTCATATTAGTATTAGATATGAATTGTGCAACTGTATTCAAATATTTTAATTTATTCATTCTGAAAGGAAACGGATACGATTCCATACATTCTTGGGCCGAAATGCAATGTAAAATATAACGTAATGAAATAGTACCAATTAATGTATTTACGCTTATTGATTCCTTGCTGAAATTCTGTACATTTTGGCTATTTAAGAGCGGAGTTATTAGACGTTTTGTAAAATTGAGGTTATGTTACAATGTCTATGGAAAATCACTAAGTTCCTGAAGCACTAAAGGTTATCATATTATATCATTACAAATATAAATCACTTGAAACCATAAATAAATATCAGGAATGGACTCAGGATGCATCTGAATACACTGAAAACATTAAACAATTATAAACATGATTACATGAAACAAGTGACAGTGACGGGACCATGACGGGGCACACAGTTTCAATATCAGTCAGCTGTCAAAGCTGTTATTAAAAATAATTATGATTTAATTTTAATCGATACGAAATCGATAATAATTTGGGTTTATCAGATATTAATTTTTATTTTCGATATTAATGTAATTTTATTTAAATACACTTTATTGTTTATAACTTCAATTGTGTATCTGAATACTTTGAGGTTATTAACTAGTGCAAATTTTTTTAAAATTCTATATTCGATTATAGTTAAATCGATATGATTTATTTTCAATCGATACGAAATCGATAATAATTTGGGTTTATCAGATATTAATTTTTATTTTCGATATTAATGTGGTTTTATTTAAATACACTTTATTGTTTATAACTTCAATTGTGTATCTGAATACTTTGAGGTTATTAACTAGTGCAAATTTTTTTAAAATTCTATATTCGATTATAGTTAAATCGATATGATTTATTTTCAATCGATACGAAATCGATAATAATTTGGGTTTATCAGATATTAATTTTTATTTTCGATATTAATGTGGCTTTATTTAAATACACTTTATTGTTTATAGCTTCAATTGTGTATCTGAATACTTTGAGTTAATTAACTAGTGCAAATTTTTTTAAATGCTATAATCGATTATAGTTAAATCGATACCCAATTAATTTGACGAAAACTATCTTTTTCATTTTTCTCAGCTTCCAGATTCAGAATTGAGCTGATATTTTATATTTTATAAAAAAAATATACATATATTTGACCAATTTTTAAAAAAACATATCTGTACTTAATACATTTTAGCCTAAAAGTCCCCATCTCCTCTAAAATAAGATGAACTGCACTCTGTTAAGTTGTATATTTAACATTGAGAGCCGGATTTTATATTTTAAAAACAATATGTGTATTGTTATAAGATAAAATTGAGCCTAGATGTAGGAATTCAAATCAAATTGGATCTATGTGAGTGTGAGAGTGGGTGAAGGAGCTGGAATGGTTGGTTGAAATTGATTATTTTGATTTTAACCATTGAATATAACGCTGGTGGTGTGATTGATGAGAGGTTGGATGTTTGGGAGAAGAGTATGTTTCTATGTGCTGTTGATTGAGGCTGAATGTAAGGATTCATGAGTGTCCTTTCAGTTGAGAGGTGGCGTGATACAGAATTGTGTTATTTGGTTACGTTGTTGTGATTAATTAATAATTACGATAAACTACATTATATAATTAAGGGGCGATTGTAACGTAACACGTAAACACAGTTCAGTTTTAAGTTATTGGTGCCATAAATTTTAGTTATACTTAAGATTACAAACGCATAAATTGAAATGTGAGCTGACATATAAACATAAAACAGTCAACTCAATGAACGAAAATGGTTCAAATCCATTAGGGACTCAAATTTTGAGTTGTACTTGAATAGAAATTTATTGGCTGGGAACTCAAACAGTTTTTAGCTAGTTGTTAAAATATTAGAGTTATAAATTTTATATTCGAGACAGGCTTAAAATTTTGTGTTGACAGATGCGATAAAACGATGATAAGGGAACGTTCTAAGGGCCAGTTTCCACTGATTGATATAATCGCGATTAGTTCGACGTAAAGTCGGTTTACGCATTTAACAAAGTTTAGAGCTGGAAATTGCATTTCACTAACATAAACTAAACGCAGTTAGAGAATAACGGCTGAACCGATTGCACTAATTCTTCTTTTTGTGTTCCTTGAAGTATGAGGATGTTTGTTACGGAGAGGAATTTTAAAGGGATTGCCTGGAAAAGTCTTGGAACAGCACTTTGCTACGTTCTCATACGGATAATTCGTAATAATAATTAAACGAAAGCCAAGATTAGAATCGAATTATAAATTCGATTAAGCAAAGCATAGCTTTATTAAACAGTGGAACCCGGGCCTAAAGGGTTCTAGACTCGGGTAAGCATGTGAGTGGGTTTTTTTTTGTTGGACTCACATTACGCCAGGGTTGCCATCGCAAGATTTTCAATTACCGTGTTTCGGAATAAAAACTACAAAACTGACGTGTATTTACTTTACATTAACACGTAAGGTTAAAAATGACAATAATCGGTTAAATAATTTCCCTTTCGAAATCGGTTGAATAATACATTATTCTCCACAACCGTCATACAAATTTATCGTAACTAACAATTTTTTTTCTTCAGCTTTATTCAATGTATATTTGTTTTTCCCTTTTATTGTTTATCTTTTATTGTGTTTTGTTTAATTGATTTACACAATTTCCTTTGGATCGGATAAAAGTGCTTACAGCCAGTAAAGTTCAAATTATTGAGGAAGTAATAACTTTATTCCTTGTTTTTTGTAATAATTTTATTTCTTGTTCTTGTTTTGTGTTGCACTATAATGACTTATAAACTATCGGGAAAGAACAATTACACATGGGATTGCCGTATTTTTTTTGAACACAGCAATGTACTGCGGGGATCACCGAATTTCCGTAAAACACGGGAATTGCTGTGAGTATGGTATCACTGCAGAGCGCATTGGTGGACGTGTTAGGGTGGGGGAAAAACAGACGCGAGATTTCAATATATACGATGGGCAGTCAATTTCTGGGGGAGTCGGTTTGACATTCAAATTTGAATTCGGAGTTCGAAGCGGTAGGCCTCCGCGGCCGCCGCGGCTTCTTGGCCGGCGAAGCTATGGAACTTCTGACTTAGATTAAAGATAGAAATACCTAAAAAGTATTTTTTAGATCTGATTCAGGGATTTCATTAGCGTAAGCTGGCCGAGTGGCTATGTAACTTCAGTGTAGATCGCGAATTAGTTTTAATTTAATTTTACTGATTATTATTAAGTGCAATTCTTTATTATAGAATCTTAATTTGTAATCCGCTAAATAAATTCAGTGAAAGACCTGTGATGAAGCGCTCCTGATTGGTTCGAATGCATAAATTTTTTTATTTTTTTTGTTTGCATGTGTGTTTTTCTGCATGTTGTGGATCTGTTACTAATTTTTATAACTTTTACGGAGATTTTTAATAAAAGATATTTAATGAATTATTAGTTAGGTTTACGTCGAAACTATTAATTATTGATTAATTATTGAAAGGAATTATTATCTAGGTTTACATTGATATTAACTATTGATTATTTACTGAATGAAATTATTATGAAAAGGTTACATTGATATTATTAATTATCAATTGATTATTGAATAAAATATATCTAATGAATTAAGATATCTAATGAATTATTAGTTAGGTTTACGTCGAAACTATTAATTATTGATTAATTATTGAAAGGAATTATTATCTAGGTTTACATTGATATTAACTATTGATTAATTACTGAATGAAATTATTATGAAAAGGTTACATTGATAATATTAATTATTGATTGATTAATGAATGGAATTATTATGAAATAAGCCTTATGACCATAATTATATTGAATTTAACTAATAAAATAAAATCTAACTTAAGTACATAACCACAATATGATGTTGTTAGAATAAAATGAAATTACATCCGTTATACTTTAAAGTACATATATAAATTGAATGAATCTTGGTTAAAACTATCATATTAGATATTAAGGGTTAAATAGATTTTCGTTAGGGTGTATTTAAATAATGAAATGAGATTTTACTATGTCATTACTTTGGAAGTAAATAGAGTGGTGAATAATTCTAGGAAAATATGACCTATAAACAAACTAAGGATTAGTTGTCGTATCTTATTGAATATTCTCTACATATAAATATGCTTCTATTGTATGTATATGTATATATGTATATATATATATATATATATATGTGTGTATTTGACTTCATTTTGACATTACACAAACTTTGTAGTTCAAACATTAATTTAAGAAATTGTAGATCTTAAATATATGTTGGAGCGAGGTAACACAGGTGGTTTGTAGTCTTGAATGAGTTCAAGGATACTTTTAGCTCTTGAATACATTCTAAGATGAGGTAATTACACACTGAACTATGACATTACACAACTATTGTAGTTTTGAACATTGATCTAAGAACTTATGTTCTTAAATAAGTGTCAAAACGAGGTATCTGGTAGACTGGAGTGTCTCAATTTCACGATGACTTTCATTGAACTATATAAACTATGTTAAGGTGAATCCATAAATGTTTGTATTCGCCAGTGTTTTATTATAGGTTTCCCCTATAAGGCAAGGCCTGTCTAAGCCACAGTTCTTCGCGTCATCGATGCTAGGTAGTTCCTAATCTAGGTCTATTTAGTAAAGAAAGTTGCGAGTACTTCCTACCAACCTCTGCGTTTGTGTTTGCCTAACTGAACTATGTTCTTGGTAAATACTATACGTATGTTTGCTTATCTTTGATAAGAATTCCTCATCCTTGATGAGAGACATTGGACAAACTCCACCAAACACTTAGTGTATGGTCGATGTTTGAACTGCAACAAAGGTTAGTAATTTAGTTTTGGACAGTGGTATGAAGTTCTATTTTAGACTAATAGAGAAACATATTCACTTTTCCAATTAATTTATTGCTAATTTTTGTGGACAGTCTCTGTTAAGTCCTAAGGCGGATTTACTGAGATTTAAGCCAAGCCTTAATCAAGTCCTCTTGTGTTTTTCAAACATACAAACATTGATGGATCATAAAACCTATTAAATATACATTCTCTCTTCCTTGTGAAAATGAGATACTCTCAGAGATTCTGATTGAGTAAATGAATATGTTATATTTTAATTGTTTTATTTATCTCTCGACACTACTATGTCCTTTGATAAATCCATTCAGTTCCTAAGAGAGCCTGATATATTCAAATGTTTAACAACTTAATTACTGGTTCAATGTTTCAATTGAACAACCTATTCTGGTTAATGAATGCTGTTTCATTGAATGCTGTGAGTCATGCAAAGACAAACCTACACAATACACCTACTCTACACGTTGGTCTTATACCTTTAATTATTCTTATTTTCCTTATAGGACACTCGAAAGGTTGCGCTGTCGCCAGTCGCTAGTCGCCGACGACCCATCTCACAATGGTGGCGAGGCTTGACAATATAGCTGACTATAGACCCGTAACTCAGTAGGTCTTTCCTATGGGAAATTACACTACACAATCCAATTGTGGCAAAAGTGTTAGGTTTCGTGATCGAATTTCAAAGTAGTGGTGTGACCGAAGTTCCCGTATGGGCTAGTAAGCACACAATGAAAAGATCAGTAGACACGATCTCCTTTTGTTCACGTGGAACACATCTTAATACCATGTCTGATTACAGCTTGGTAATTACATCAACTCTAGTAATTCACTGGCTATGTCTATATGACGTCCCAAGGGATTACTCAAATACAGTCATTGCATGATTGTGTTGCAGCGATATGAAACAAGCATTTGTTAGACAGGATATATTTCCGTCTAACTTACTGTAGAAATTGGGTACTCTCATTTCCTACCTACTACCCTTTTGATTTGATAGCACCAACGTTGTGCCTAATTTAATTTAGTGCTTTCAGCACGGTGTGGATTGGATTGGGGTCGGAGGGGAATGGTGGAAGCGACCCCCCGGGTTCAGTTGAACCCGGCCTTTTAATTCCCTAATACCTATAAACCCTATCCTAACAGATTAACACATACAAACAAACACTACACATTATTTTTCACAATTATCTGAGATAATTTATTAACTGAATAAATTATTTCAAGATAATTAATAACTATATAATATGTATTTAATCATTATTTCATTTACTTATCTATTTTTATTTATTTCATTTGTTTAGAGTTATTAGAATCTATCTATTATATCAGGTTTGAACTAAAAAAAATACATGTAAAAGAAACTTAGACACTATTCAATTAATCAATGTCAATATAGAATATCCTGAATATAATTATTTAACTTTATTTCTAATTTAGCTATCTAGATTCACTAAAAATATTAGCAATTATAATTTATTCATTCTTAAGGAGACGTCAGATATTTAGTTAAACAGTAGGTGATAGTTATTTCTAAATAAATAAGTCTATTACTATTTATTCTTAACGGTTCTAATTTACTAAATTTTATTAATTCCTAATTAATTTACTAATAAGGTGTTATAAGGTTTAATATCTTTCTTTCCTTTTAATAGTATTCCAGGATTTAGTTATCTATAGCATTTATATCACTGGTAAGTGTAAAAATCTTTCAATTAAATTTTAGGATAAATTAATTTCAGTAATTTAATGTCATTGTGCAGAGATGTTATTTTAAATTAATGGCTAGGTAGGATGTTAGTTAAGAGTTTATATAGAAATCAAGGCTTCTAATAACATATACTATGTCTTTCCTTCGGCATACCATAAAAAGAACTGAAGCTACTCTGAAACAAAAATCAAACACAACGTAGAGTCCTTCTTTATACTAGACGATCACAATTATAAGGCCAAAGACATTTTATGTCCTCTTAAGCTTAATATTAGCTTGTAACGCCACAACCATGATAGTGTTACAAATTGGTCCACATGACCAGGATTATCATAAACATGATGATTAGTCATCGGACCATCCAGTATAGCATTACAAATTGGTCTTCGTGACCAGGATGTTATAATTTTATATATATGATGGGGTTTTTTTTTTCTCATCACTCCCCATCCATAGGAGATCATTACAAAATGGTGCCGTGACTAAGATTATCATAAATATGGTGAATAGTTATCATTCCATAGTATAACACCCTATAGTAGTAGATCGTTTCAATTGGTGCCGTGACCAGGATATGATGGTGGGTCAAAGGTTATCATATTAGATCATTACATACTTAAAAATAAATGTTGTTTCGTCAACATTGAATATCCTCAAAATTTTGGTAATCAAAAAGCGATTAGAAATTTAACACCTAAAATACAAATCATATGGACCTCTCTTAAGTGATATAACTAATTGGGTTCACCAATAAAACCTACATTCGTAATAATATATGACTTAGTTAATGTTCCCCACTTTATCATTGTCCGTGAGAAGAAGCCATTTAAAATGAAGTGGACCATTTTATTGCTTGCGAGGACATTTCTTTTTCATTAAGTTATTTATCTTCCCACTGACTGTAATTAATGGTGTTTAATTTTTTTATACAACTAGGTTGGGAAACAAGCGTACGGCGTAGGGGAGCGGGGGGCACGTTGTTACAGGGGTAAGAAGTTACACGCGTTTTTTACCGGGATTTTAAACTCTTTGATGGACATAATTGGACTCATTTGTTTTCTTATAATATCGTGCATTATATAAAAACAATCAGTGACCTGCCAAGCGCTGAGCTGCTAGGTTGTGTGCGTGTGTCCCGATTTCAACCAAGTAAGTAAAAAAATCCTTTACGAAATTTTTGATTCCTGATGACTATACTTTTTATTTTGTCAAAAATTTTAACCTTGAACGTTCATAATATATCTACCTTTAATTTACAATATTGTTTTATTCTACTATCGATATCCATTAATAATGACTTCAATTTATATTAAAAAACGTGCCATGGGGCAAGTAGTTACAATTGTTTGGGGTAAGTTGTTACATGTAACAACTTACCCCAAAAATATTACCTTATCTGATATTGTACTGTTCGTTTTCTTATTTTAAAAATTCTACATATTTTTTGTTTTTTCCAGAATGAGAAACTATAAAAGAAAAACAGAAAGAGGTACAACTAGTAAAGAAGTTTATGAATCTGCTGCAGCAGAAGTACTGCAGAATAAAACGAGCATTCGTAAAGCAAGCGAGATGTTTAATTTGTGTCCGATGTCCTTATCCAGGTATGTCAGAAAAACCAAAAACAACGAAAGTTGTTCTTTGGGTTACGTTAAACCTAGATTGGTATTCTCAGAAGAAACAGAACATAAATTAGCTTCTTATCTACTCAAAAGTTCAGAAATATATTTTGGTTTACTACCAACAGAAGTACGCAAACTAGCTTATCAATGTGCTCTAAAACTCGATTTAAAAAATATTCCCCCCAGCTGGCATAAAAATAATACGGCTGGGCCGGACTGGTTTAAAAGTTTTATGGATAGAAATCCTCAACTATCTCTACGAACACCAGAAGCTACATCTTTGAGTAGAGCAACATCGTTCAACAAAACCAACGTTAAAGATTTTTTTGACAAACTGCAAGGCTTGTTCCAAAAATATGAATTCACTGCTTCAAGAATATGGAACGTTGACGAAACAGGTGTCACGACGGTACAGAAGCCTAAAAAAATAGTTGCTGCCCGGGGTCAAAAACAGGTCGGTGCGATCACATCTGCCGAAAGAGGGACACTTATTACTCTTGCATGTGCCATAAATGCTGCTGGGAATTCAGTTCCACCGATGTTCGTGTTTCCCAGAATGAGATACACGGATCTTTTTCTTCGTACTGGACCAGTAGATGCGATTGGAGCGGGAAATTCTTCGGGATGGATGACAGAAGTAGAATTTTTAAAATTTATGGATCATTTCATTCAACATGTCAAGCCTTCTGCTGAACAGCCCGTTCTGCTCCTTTTGGATAACCATAGCTCGCACGTAAATTTTCATGTCGTTGAGAAAGCCAAAATAAACAACATAATCATGCTGTCATTTCCACCGCACTGCTCTCACAATTTACAACCATTAGATGTAGGAGTTTATGGTCCTTTTAAAAACCACCTTAATCGAACACAGACTGCCTGGATGTATAATCATCCAGGAAAAACCATGACGATTCATGATCTTCCTGCCGTGGTGAAAGATTCACTGCCTTTGGCCCTAAATCCTGCAAATATCATGAGTGGATTCAGATCAACAGGGATATGGCCCTTCAATCCTGACATTTTTCAAGACAGTGACTTTGCACCTTCTTATGTCACTGATCGCCCTAATCCAGAAACAGATTGTCCCATGACTTCGCAGAACATCTCCAATTTGACACTAGACCTGGAAAATCCAGAATTGTTAGATTCTGCACCTCAACTGAACATAAGCACCACTGAAATCATACAGGCAATAGAAACAGCAACAAATCCAATGCCTGACACTACTAAAAATATTCCTGTTTCACCTTGTCCAAATCCCGTTAGTTCGCAAGATACAGAATGTTTGACTACATCACTGACTCAAAAAGAAAATGAAATAGAATTGTCGATACCAGGTCCATCTGATATACAAAGTAAATTTGAAAATTTTTCACCTTCAAAAATAAGACCCTTTCCTAAAGCAGTAGCACGAAAACAATCTATCAACAGTCGTCGTAAACGCAAATCCGCTGTGCTAACCGACACACCTGAAAAAGACTCATTAAAAAGAGAGTATGAAGAAAAACTGGCAAAGACCAAAAAAACGTGTGACAAAACTAAAGGAAAAGGCAAAGGTAAAGGAAAAGGAAAAGGTAAAGGTAAAGGAAAGTCCTCGAAAATGAGCGAAGAAGGAAAAGAAAAGGTGAAGAAAAAAATTTTGGTTTCCGATTCAGATTCTGATACTGATGAATGGTTTTGTTTAGTGTGTAGCGAAAGTTATAGCACCTCGATAAAAGAAGATTGGGTAGAATGTTTAGAATGCAAAATGTGGGCCCATGTCAAATGTGTAACGGGAAATGTTTGCTCATTCATTTGCATTAATTGCAATTCTGATGAAGACTGATTTAATATTTGTGTGTGATATTGTTACCTACCTCTATAAAAATTACTATATATCTTTCTATAATATAAGTGCCTTAAAAATGTTAGAATCCAAAGTATTTTAGTTTGCCAAAAGTTTATTAAAATAACTTATTAAGAAGTGGAAGTGAATAATTTAATTACTACAAGTTGTTATTTGCAGACTAAGTCTGTGTTTTTATATAAGATTTGAAAATGTTCCTGCCAAAGTGATTTTCTACCAAAAAAAACTTAAATAATTACCATAATAGATATTATAATTACTCATAAATGTTAGAAGACTGTATAAAGTGATCTCTATTGTTTATATCGTTTTGAAATACTAATAAAAAAATATATATCACTGATGATTTTGTTCATTTATCTACCGTAACATCGTGCCCCGATGATGTAACAACTAGCCCCAATTCCGGGGTAAGATGTTACAATCTACTTGTTTAGTTAAATTCTCCATTGTGAAAAAATTACATAAATTTTAATAATTTTTCAGTCATATTTTCATAGCTAAATAGACATACTAACATTACAAGTTATCAAATGTATAATTTATTTGATAGCTTTTGTCATATTAACAACTATCTAAAAATTGTAACAACGTGCCCCCCGCTCCGCCTGATGATAAGCAGTTACCGTGACTTATAAACTGTATCACCAGAAGCATCGCAAGCGCATTGCCGACCATACTCGCATACCCCCCAGGAGCTCTGGTCACCTTACTCACCACAGGCACACAAAACTGCTTGAAAGCAGTATTATTTAACTGTGATCTTCTTTAAGGTCGAGGTACTTCCACAGTCGGGCTGCTCCAGATTTTGAGCAGGATATTTCTTGCTGGGTACACTAGACTAGGTACCTCAGATAATTTATAAATAAGACTTAAAATTAATAAAACAGAAAAGACATAAATTACAGTTTTGTTAACTTTCACCAACTTTAATAAAACTGCTACTGGCACTGGGTCTGCTGATTTTGATAATAGTTTTTTATTCAAAAGTTTGTACTTGTCGTGTACTCACATTTAAAATTGATCGAGATCTGACCGGTAGTTTTTGAGTTGTAATTAAAGTCAGTTTATTTTGTTTGAGAACGCAGTAAGATAATTATGTCATTTGCAACTCACTAAATAGCCTAAAAGGGTAGAAACGTTATCCCTTAGCCTTTCCCTTCTTCTCATATTGAACATTGGAACACCATCAAATATTTTCATGTAATTTTCTATCTACATATTCAGACCGTAATATCTGATTCACGAGAATATTGGTCTGATCCTTTCACAATCGTGCCTTTTTATTTGGAATATGGAATAAATCTTGAAGCCACATCTGTTGTAGGCCAAAGGTCTCGCCAGGAATTATGCAAATCATCACACAATGTTTCTATTATTTTATAATATTTTTTCAATTAAAGGTGTTAAGAAGTAACGGGTTTGAAAAGTTCGGTGACCAGATTTAAAATCTATACTAATATATAAAGCTGAAGAGTTTGTTTGTTTGGTTGTTTGTTCGTTTGTTTGAACGCGGTAATCTCTGGAACTACTGGGCCGATTTGAAAAATTCTTTCAGTGTTAGATAGGCCATTTATCGAGGAAGGCAAAATTCTTTCACTGTTAGATAGCTCATTTATCGAGGAAGGCTATAGGCTATGTGTCATCACGTGATCACGCTAAGACCAATAGGAGCGGAGTCCACGCCGACGAAGTCGCGCGCAGAAGCTAGTAACTTATAATTATGTTTTAAATAAATAAATCTAATTGCAAAACACAGAGTTTTTAGATGTTTATATGTCTGGATTAAATATATTTATTTATTTAACATTTTATTCATCATCATCACTTCAGCCTAGCGCAGTCAACTGCTGGACATAGGTGTCCCCAAGTTCACGCCAGACATTATCGAACAGCGCGAACCCATGTGTTTTGACCTAATTTACCACGCTGGGTAGGCGGGTTGTTCGTCTTTGGTCTGTGTATTTTGAAGCCAGCAGTTGACGGTTATCCGGTCGGCCTTATAAGTTCCAAAGTGGTAGTGGAAATGTGTTATCCCTTAGTCGCCTCTTACGACACCCAAGAGAAGAAACACCCAAGAGAAGAAAGGCAGTGGCTTTAATCTTTACTGCCGGAACCACACAGCATTGAGATTTTATTGCACATTTTGAATAACGTTAAAAATAACAACAATATTTTAACTCAGAAAAAGTAGAAACATAATCTTAAAACAAACAGTGACCTCTTCCAGACAACATAATAGAGAAAATTTTGATAGTATAAACGATCAATTATGAGAATTAATTATAGCATTTGAACTTCTCACAAAATTCGTGGTAAAATCTGAGCTAATAGGCATGATATTAAAACAATTAATATATAACAAAACAATATTATATCGTAGGTACATCTAATAGTATTACCGTAGTGTGACAATGCTTCTAGGGTAGTTCCATTATCAACAATTGAGAAACAGTGTTAATTGTAGTTAAACGGGTTAAATCTAAGATGGTGTACTAATATCGTGATACGTAATCACTTAACATGTCCGTCAGTATGACGCATGGGGCTTAAGGTTTCCTACTCGATCACTTTGAAGTAATTCTCTTCATAATCCTTTATAAAATAGGACGATTATTTAAAGATATTAGTAAAAATTTCGGCTGAAAATTGTTTACTTTAAACCACGCGTCTGTTCTCATACAATTTAAAAAAAAAACCTGTCATACTAAATATTATTTACCAAAAATCACTAATTTTAAATCTCTATACTTAATATGAAAGCTATCTGTAGTTAATATTCATGACCTAAATTAATGTTTACCTCCATGTCTTCAGCATTAGTGCTCCGTACGTCAGACAGAACCCAACTTCCCGGAGCCAAACCCTTGCTGTGCATGTGAAGACGGTTGGTCTTCCATACATAACCAGGGTTGTGGAGTAAATGAGGAGAGCTCCAAGAACTATAACCCTCAGGAGAGCTGGACTAGCAGCACGAACTACCTGTCAACGGAAAAATAAAGTGACGTCACTCTAAAACCAACATGGCGAACTTCTAATGACTGCGGGCTAATTTCTTACGCTTTCCTACGATAACGATTTAGGTTTCAAATGAAAGGACTTGCTGAGAATAACAGACTGAGAAACCTGTACACTGTACAGCTATAGCTAAAAAGTAAAATAAATTAAAACAAAAAAACTTTAAAAAAAGAAAGCTTTTATTTAAATGCGCTAAAAAGAATAAAATCTACTTTTCCCTTAAAACTTTTACTGTCAACATATAACGTCATTACACAATTTATATATTTAAAAGCTTGTTGATCGATTACTTATGATAATTTATTATAAGGATACATTAATTAGATTACAGTACTTTTGGTAAAGAAAAACAATATGTCCTACACAGAATAAGCGTGAAATATTTCTAAAATATCAAAATGGATTTTTTAAATTATTTCAAAGAATACTCTATTATACACTTACCCTTATATGTCCATACTTAATAGTGAAGTACACGATGAAAGGAAGACAGGATATGACGAGGCAAGCCAAAGCGAAAATTGTCGTCCTTACAACCCAGTTCAGGGCAGCGACACATGGTGATCCGTCGATACAGGCCTCACAACCTTCAGCACACGGTAGACATTCGAAGGCCGCTCCCAATGAATACAGACTGGGTTGATTCTATTTAAAAAAATAACAAAAAATAATAAGTAAACATCTTGAACTTAACAACCCTAATTACGTGTATGTTATCACAAGATCACATGACGCCGCGTTGGCGCAGCGGTCACAGCACTGGATTGCGATTGGCTGTTGCGCGGGCGGTTGCGGGTTCGATCCCCGCACACGACATCATGTGTTGGCCATACAGATGTTTGCCGTGGTCTCGGTGTTTGTGCAGTCCTTGTGGGTCTCCCCACCGTGCCTCGGAGGGCATGTTAAGCCTTAGGTCCCGGTTGTTAACATGTAGGTACCCCTGATAGCGATCGTTACTCATAGTAGGGAATGTATCTGCCAACCCGCATTGGAGCAGCGTGGTGGATTAAGCTCCGATCCTTCTCCTACATAGGAAGAGGACTATGCCCAACAGTGGGATATTATAGGCTGAATCTTATCACAAGTTGTGTAATTGGAATTGTATTTTTTTTTACTTTCCTATTACACTTAAGTAAATAAATATTTATTTATTTATTTATTTATTTATTTTTTCAATCATAGCTTATACTACTATCATTACAGGTGGTATAACCTAATTCGATAGTAAAGCACACATAATTTAACTTATACATATATAACAAATAACATATAACGCTATCCTTGTGAATTCACTCAGTGTACAAGTAAAAATATCCGTCTCCTCTGCTATAAGGTTGAGAGTGTGAAGCGCCCGCGTCAGTGGCGCCTTGTTCAGTAAATTAGTGCGACCACGAGGTACAGCCAGTAGGTGAGGCCGACGTCGTCGCCACACATATCTGTCCGGCACACAGAAACACAGTGAACTTAATATATCTGCGTGATGTATCTCACCCTTAATTAACCTAAATAAATATAATACAAGTGCGAACTCCCGCCTGACTCGTAGCTCGTTGTATCCCACCATGCCCAACACAAACAAAGTTGGATACATAAGAGGATAAAAAGGATATACTCCATAAAGCCTAAAATATAAAAACCTAGTAAATTTGTTTTGTATCCGCTCTAACATGAGACTATATTTGTTCTCATGCGGAGCCCAGATGACTGCGTTGCATTCCAATTGGCTTCTCACTAGAGCGTTATATAAAGCGATAATCGCTGCTATATTATTAAAATTACGAACAGTTCGTAAAAGGAACCCTAAATTTCTATAAGCCTTTTTACAGCACTTAATAATGTGATCACGAAACGTTAGCTTTGCGTTGAGAGTGACTCCTAAATCCTTAACTTCTGTGACCCTGACCATTGGCATTCCATCAATTTTGTAACTATGCATAATAGGCCTGTGCGCACGCGAAAAAGTGATTGTGACACATTTTTTGATGTTGAATTGTAGAAGATTTTCCTTGCTCCAAGTAGCTACGCTATCAATGGCATTTTGTAACCGTCCACAGTCGTCATATTCCTTCACAGCCAGAGATAACTTAAGATCATCTGCAAACATTAAACAATTTGCATCTCTAACAACTTTGGGCAAATCGTTCATCATGATTATAAATTGCAGAGGACCGAGATTACTTCCCTGACTTACGCCAGACCATGTAAAGTACGGCTCCGATCTGTGTCCCGCGTATTCTACATACTGCTGCCTATCCCTCATATAACTGGCAAAAAAGTTAAGTAGATGCGGTGTGAAACCAACACCTGCTAACTTCTTTAGCAATACGTCATTATCGACTAGGTCAAATGCTTTTTTGTAGTCGAAGTAAGCAGCGTCAATCTGCTCTCCGCTATCCATCGTCGGCAGCAAGTGACCCATGTAGCTGAGCAAGTTACTTGTAGTGCTTCTCATTGGTTGAAACCCGTGTTGGGCATCTGAAAGTTGCGCTTTTACCTGCATAAAAATGATATTATGAATAGCGCACTCCAACACTTTAGCCGGTGACGATAGTACCGCAATGGGTCTGTACCCACTAACGTTGTCGTTGTCTATACCTTTCGGTATTGGTACGACACGAGTAGTTTTCCATCTCTCGGGAAACACAGCCGCGCTCAGACATTTATTGAAGATATGGAGTAACGGTTCAGCCAGCGCAGATCCACAGTCTTTGAAGATGTACGCCGGAATGCCATCCGGACCTGCGGACCTCTTTGGCTTAAGTTTTTTAAGAGCATTCTGTACATCCCCTAACTGTAAATTCTCTAGGTGAACTCGCGCCATACCATTCTCGCCACCCGCTCCTTCTATCGCAGTATGAACGTTCAACTCAGGCCGTGTCGTACTATAAACCGAGTGAAAGTATTGAGCGAACTCTTTTACACATTGTTTATCAGACAACACTGCCCCGTCCTTTAATATCTTTTGTGTATTTCGACTACCCCTTCTGGACTTTACATAATTCCAGAAAGATTTTGGATCTTTTTGTAGCTGATTTTGAACCCTGTTACTATATTGCTCTTGTGCTAATTTTATTAACCGTTTTACTTTACTCCTACATAGAGCGAACGCTTCGTAATCATTTTTGGTTTTACTTGACTTATACTGTTTGTGGAGAATAGCCTTCCGGCGTATGTTGCGAATTATTTCAATCGTGTAAAACTCGGGGTAAATATACTTCGAGCTTACACGACATCGCTGTTTTCTAGGAACACAGTTATCTATTATTGAATTGATTGTTTCATAAAAATAATCTAAACTCATTTCTAGATCAAGGTTGTAAATATCAGTCCAATCTATTGTTGCTATTGACGCGTACAAAGATAAGAAATTAGCTTTGTTAAAATTCCAAGATGTGGGTATAGTACTCGATCCGTACTGGAATGAACCTGCAACCCGGCATGGCCATAGTTGCACTAACACCTCCAGTGGCGGATGGTACGCATCCACAGGTACGAGGTGCGCCCCTGCCTCGCGCACAATCACACTCTCTCCCTTTCTAAGCGTACTTAACACTAAATCTAAACACCGATCATTACAATTAACAATCGTGTTACACTGAGTAAATCCACAGTAAGATAAAAAGTATTCAAAATAATTACATACATTTATAGAACATGAATGCATATTGAAGTCACCAATCACGACAACATTACTATATTTACTACACAATTGTTCTATTATCCTAAACAGTAACATATAATCATCCTCACAACTGTTCGGCGGAATGTAGACAACGCACAATAAAAATAAAAGTCTGTTATGCAAGTAAACCGTGGCATTGACTAGTTCAAAATTTTTGTCGTTGATGTTGACATCACTCGTGGTCGACACTTGCCGCAGCTCTAAGCGCGGTGTGGCCACGAGACACGTGCCTCCTTGTTTTCGCCCATCCGTGCGGTCGCAGCGAATTATTGTGTATCCCGGCGGTACAAGTTCTGCGTCGTGAATTGATTCGTTACAGCCTGTTTCAGTAATAGCGAATAGATCTGCTCCTGAAGATGAGACGCCTACATAAAACTCTTCTAATTTCGTACGTAAACCTCTCACGTTTTCGTAGTAAATTTCAATAGGTGTGCTATTTATTACATGTTTATTTGGTTGTTCTACGAAACCAAACCCACTCACTAAATTCGATGTTTATAGCCCAATTATCCGATTGATATAAAGTGTCATAACTACTTTCAGGTACACCAATAATAAAGGAAGAATAATCCCTTTCCGTTTTATGTCTGATTCTTTCAACTGTGACTGGTACTTCCTGTCCACATATATTCTTCACGTATTTTTCTAAATTTTCAATTGTGGTTTCTTTATGGAGACGCCACACATGCAAAAATTTCTTCCGTTCAGTCCCCTTAATCTCAACTGCACTCGTGCTTCCACCTTTTTTAACCTCAGTATTAGGGTATCTGCTTTTCTTCTTTCTATTTACTGTTGTCCAGTTTCCTTCCTTATGAGGTTCTATATCCTCATTTTCGATAATTTGCTCAGAATTATTTCTTCCTTGCTTTGGTTCGGGTATCTCCTTCACAGTTGTACTTTTTTCGGTAGTCGGTTTATTAGATGGTTTCGAGGCCACACTCACTTGTTTCGTTGGGAACTTATTTATTACTACCCGGTTTTGGTTTTGATTCGCTACTGCTGCAAATGATTGAATAGTTTCTTTTTGTAAATAAGCTTTTTCATTTTTATCAATTTTTGGACTTACCTCAACCGTGTTGCTCTCTAATTTTCCATCCTTCCGGACTATATTATCTACTTTCGCTTCCAATATTTGTACTTTATCTACTTTTTCTTGAAGTACCTTCATTTCTTTTCTTAATTCTTTTAGTTCTGTCTCTGTATTTATAAATCTATACCGTAGTATTTCATATTCCTTAATTTGATTATCCATGAGAACTTTCATTTCTAAGCGAAGCTCCCGAATCGCTTCCATAATGCTGTCTTCTTTAGCAGCCTTGTATGACACATTTGGTTTTCTACTACCACGTTCAGTATTAACGTAATCCGTGGATGTTGCTGTTTTATCCATTTTCCCGTATCTTAGAATCTGTGTTTTCCAACTATCCCTATAGGTTTATATTCATGTATGACTGTGAAGGGTGACTTCCCTGATTTATTTTATATTGTTTTATTTCTCAAACACACTGTAATTTAGTTGAATTTTTCCAAATAGTTTATTATTTTATTAAAATAAATTTTCAAAATTTGACACACGTCTGTCATGAATTTTTTCTTCTATAACATAATATCTATAACATACACACACGGTCGTCTGTTCCTACGGTAAGCAACTTAATTGTGTTATAGTTAACAGAGGGCTGATATAGCTACATATTTTTTTTTCTATAAATACATGTAAATAATACTAATATATAAAAAATACATAATTATGTACATCAAATCCAGACTTGAGGCACGAGTCGAATTCGCAACCCTCGGAGCTAAAGGTTCACTACAAACTGCGTCAACGGGCTAGTCTACTTTTGATGCCAGTAGAAGTAGGTATATTTTTTTTTTTTTTTTTTGTATGATTTCTTTTTTAATCACGAAGAGAAGAGACAGCATGCTTCAATATAGTCAAAACAAAATTAATAAAAATATTTAACTTTAATATAAAATTTAATACATTTTGGTATAAGTCATGTTCACGTGGAATAGTGCCAAGAATCATTTCCCTGTTGAGTGGCGATATTAATTCTCTGGTCAATTAGTGCCTGTCTCTAGTAAACGTAAAGTCTATGAAACGTGGAGTCAATTTTTTTACAACACAAAAATATTATTTAGGGTAAATGATGAATATTTGTAAAGTTGAGAAAGATATTTTAGAAACGTTATATATAGCCAAAAAGCAATTAATAGGCTTATAATTATATTCCAGTCTACTTATTAAATATAATCTAAAAGATAACAAATTAATTTGAAAGCATTTATAAACGCTAATTTTAAAAATAAATAAATTACGAACAAATTGTCTGTTCACCGAATTCTCTTTAGCTAAAATAAACATATAAACAACTAGCCGACCCGTGCCCACTTCGTTGGGCGTTAATTATTTTTGTGATGCAAATAATATACTTACATATACTTAAGTTTTCATCTCGCTCACATAAAACTACCACCCCCCGTTTCAGCCCCAAAAAGGGTTGATTTCTAAAAATACATTATTAGTACACCTCAACATCATCTATAGAGCATACATTTTGAATTTCAAGTCTCTTACTTCAAAAACATAGGACTTTCATACAAACTTCCAACCCCCGTTTAACACCCTTAGGGGTGGAATATCGTAAAACCCGTTCTTAGCTGACCTCTACTCGGCGAAAGGAATATTCCTACCAAAATTCAAGTCTCTACGCCTTATGGTTTCAGAGATATCGTGATGAGTCAATGGGTGGGTAACTCTTTTATATATATAGATAAATTAAATTAAATAGTAAAATAGAATAGAGTAGACATTTCGTACATTAAGGGCCTGTTACATTGCTTGCCGTTAAGCTATTTGATGGATGACATATACGAGTTTATAATGTATTTTTTTT
The DNA here is from genome assembly GCA_905220545.2 of Melitaea athalia. Lineage (NCBI taxonomy): Eukaryota > Metazoa > Arthropoda > Insecta > Lepidoptera > Nymphalidae > Melitaea > Melitaea athalia. The sequence continues at coordinate 2,248,252 of HG992178.1, read as the reverse complement.
CACTATCGGACACCACTTTGTTAATGTGAAATTTTCATTCGCAAGTGACTTCCCAGATAAGACTTCCCTGTCAAACTTTTATTTTTTGTTGAGTGGCCAAAGATGTTTATGGTCTGGCGTTGTCGCTATGAAAGACCACACTTTTTCGCTTAAGTCTCATCAGCTGTTGACAGTAGAAATCCGAATCGATGGTTTTGCCCGGCGTTAAAAGCTAAATATTCCAGTGAGTTAATGTGGCACCCATATATAGCTTTTTTGTACAGCCAGCCTTTTTCAAAGTGGTCAAAACTGTTTTATGGTAAAATTTCAAATTTTCAGCTATATCGTAACCACCTAAATGTCGATGTAGCTACACTTTTTGCTTCATCGCTTGCCGTTAAAGTTATCTGATGGATGACGATATCCGACAGATAAAATTTGTGATGTATTTATTTTTCACCCACTACCACTACAGCCTATCACAGTCCACTGTTGGACATAGGCCTCCACAAGTTCGCGCTCGATATTATGACGCGAACTCATGTGTTTTGCCCATAGTCACCACGCTGGGCAGGCGGGTTGGTGACCGCAGGGCTGGCTTTGTCGCACCGAAGACGCTGCTGCCCGTCTTTGGCCTGTGTATTTCAAAGCCAGCATGGATGGTTATCCCGCCATCCGTCGGCTTTTTAAGTTCCAAGGTGGCAGTGGAACTGTGTTATCCCTTAGTCGCCTCTTACGACACCCACGGGAAGAGAGGGAGTGGCTACATTCTTTAGTGCCGTAACCACACAGCACCATATTTTTCACCATCGAATACCAATTGATTAATGTCAAATTTTTATCCACAATAGTGAATGTAAAGTTGTCGTTTATTAATTATAGTGGAACAGGTCCTGGCCTATTTTACCACCTGATTTTAAATTATATTAGTAAGAAGTAGGTTAAACTTTATCCAGACTCGATAGACTCGATAAGGCCCTAAGTATAACAATAAATAAAAAAGATAATTAAAACACCAGTAACATCAACACAGTTAATTTAAGAAACATTTGCGAGGGCTTTAGAATTTTTAGTTTATCGCTTTCAATGCCATTAATTGCCCTAATAGAAGTATTTATAGCGTCAATTAGCTGAAGTTCCGCTGAAGATTTAGTGCCGTGTAAATAAAACGAGGAAGTGTTAACAAAGGTTTAATGTGCGCTGTAAATTTGTTGGCAGAATAAGTGAAAATTTATTTAATGACATAAGAAGGAAGGATTAGATTTGATTATTTGATGACGGTCAACTCAGAAGTACTACAAATGTATATATTAGTTTATAACATTTTTTAGATAATTTTTCATTTAAACATGGAAGTTCGTTGTGGTTCTGGTTTCGTTGAAAAAAAAATAGTGGTAAAGTTTTCGTATGTATCATTATGAGTCTCCCCACCGTGCTTCGGAGAGTACGTAACAACTCAGTCATCATAATTTTTCAAACTAGACTTTCATGTGATGATGGTATAGTATGTTATTTCTTATATTTACTATCCTAAATATTATAAAAATTGAATATTTGACTGTATAGTCAGTCTATCCAAAAAAACCTAGTTCTGATTTCCGATTTTCCTTTTCTTTTTAAGTCACAATCTATACTAGTATAATAAAGCTGAAGAGTTTGTTTGTTTGTTTGTTTGTTTGTTTGTTTGTTTGTTTGTTTGTTTGTTTGTTTGTTTGTTTGAACGCACTAATCTCAGGATCTACTGGTTCGATTTGAAAAAATCTTTCAGTGTTAGATAGCCCATTTATCGAGGAAGGCTAAAGGCTATATATCATCATGCTAAGACCAATAGGAGCGCAGAACCAATGAAGAATGTTTCAAAATAGGGGTTTTTTTCCTTTTGAGAGCTTCAGGGCGTAAACGGTTAAAGTTTCGCTTAAATCATGTATGAGAGAATTGGTTCTATTCCACGGGGACGAAGTCGCGTGCAGAAGCTAGTAATCTTATAAAAATGTAAAATAGGTATTTATAAATAAACTTACCAACAAATTCTTCTCGTACTCCTCTTCAATATCGCTACCGTTATAAAATCTGTTCTCAGCCGTCGTGTTGGGGAAGTAGAAACCTCGTCGACACACGCAGCGGTACGAACCTCTTCTAAAACCCAATCCCGGTACCGGAACACACTGTAAAGACATACATTTTTAGTTAACTAGACGAGATGCGTAGTTTTCTCTGCAATATTTCTTTTTTTTTTTTTAATAGACTTAATAGACTTAAAAAAGGAGGAGGTTCAATTCAAAGGTATTTTTTATGTTTTAACTCATACATTTTTACTTGGTAAACCAATTTCGATGATTCTATTTTTTATTAAAAGGTGGTATTCGTCATAATTATGTTAATCTTCATTAATGCGTATTTACTTGACTATTTTTTCGTCTACCTACGTTGTATTACTTGTAGATGTAATTGAAGTCGGTCTTTCTTATATACGACTATACAAAACCCAGCTGGGTCAGCAGTTAATGAAGGCAAATTCGATTGTATTAACCGTTTATTGTATAAATCGTTTTACTATAAAGATACGGTAGTTTGTTCCGAAAAGAGGCAACTTAATTTCGTGTGTTTTAGATAACAGCCGACTTGTACAACTTGTTATTAATTGGCGTCATTCCGTTCAGAGCCACGAGAGAAAATGAAGCAGTTGTAAGTACTGCTCATTACTACGTATCCTTTTTATTCTTTATATATATATAAAAAAAATAGGTTTTGTCACATAGTGACCACGTCACCTCTGTTACGTATACTACGTATCCTTGAAATCAACAGATTGATGAGTAATTACTTTAAAAAATAGGTACGTTTTGTTATCCTTTACCCTGAAAAGTATAATCAAATAGTTTTTTCAAGAAACCGAAATAAAAGAAATGTTTATACAAAGGTCTTTTGAAACATATCTTTATTAATTTCGGTTCATCGACAGACGACTTTACCATACAATTTTGTACATTATTTTATTTTGCTTTGTCTTTCTATTGAATCAGATAAACGTTTTCTTATTGGACTTTATACTTAATTCCGAACAAAACAAATTACAATAATTTGACCTTCTTTATATTAGGTTGGGAAAATTACGATGTATTTTATATAGAAATTCAAGGTAAGATTTTACAAATTTTATTTACATTAATTAAAATATATGTTATGTACAATTCTGGTCGATAACTTGCCGTACCCTCGTAGGTAGTAACATAATTTCATTGCTCTAGTTAATTCGGGAATTCTGATTAAAAAACCGTGACAAGTAGTTTTGATAGTCCTCTCTTAGTCTCTTGATATTAACTTTACACTACGAAAAAATTCTGAAGCGACCGAAACAAATAGAAATCTGAGGGTGTAAAATCGGGACTATATTGTGGATGCATTAAGACTTCTTAGTCAAACTCTTTTGTGTTGAGTGGCGAAAGTCGTATGTGGTCGGGTGTTGTCGTGATGAAAGACCACACCTTTTCTGTTGATCGATTCTGGCCGTTTATTTTCAATTTCTTGCTAAAGTCTCATCGCTGTTGACAGTAGAAATCTAAATCGATGGTATTGCGGAGGTAAAAGCTCATTCTTTCAGTGATTTTATGTTGCATCCATATATTAAGCTTTTTTGTTCAGCCAGCCTGTTTCAAATGGGTCAAAATTGGTTTTTAGTCAATTCTAAAATCTTTAGCTATATCGTAACTACTCAAATGCCGATCTAGCTTCATTTTTTCAAAAATGTCGTCACTTTTACCCGTAACCGGGCGGGCGAGCGAAATGCATCTTTTATATCAAAATTCCTGACTGAAAAGCTTGAACCAATTTTGTGCTCCTCTAAAGTACTGACACTGAAATAGGTCCATAAACGTCACAAATTTTTTTCGCGGTGTGAGATGCATTTTTCCCTTTTTAAAAGTAAAACTAAAATGTACCGAAATTCTTCGTAGGATTCAACCATTTTGGCGTACAGAAAAACAAATGAAAAGTGGCGGGATAGTGTTTTTTACTTTTTAATTTTATTTTTAAAATGTCACCTTTTCATGGTATCAAAACAAGCCAGTTACAAACAATACAACCAAAAAGATTTTATTGCAACTATGTACTAGAAAATACAAAAAGGCTTATTCCCCGAACTATTATGTTTCCATCTAGACTAATACAACTTTATTATAAACAAAATTACTTTGCAATTTAAGATAATAACCATGGGTAATCAATCAAATAATTATAATTGAATCAGACAGACGTGATCTTAAATTAGACGGAGATTTCGCAGCGCAGCAGCGCAAAACAAGGAGCTTAGATAAAATTAAAATTTATGAATTCGTTCGAAAGAAAATCAAAGTTAATGGAAATCATAGAAAATTAGAATGTTGTTTTACTCACCAATTACAAGGAGAAATTTCAAAAATATTCAAAAACGTATTTGGTAATTAGTTTGAAATTTCTTATAATCGAAGTCTAACATCGTACATAATTTGCAGTCGGAGGCATGAAATTGAAGAATAAGTCAAATCATCCTCTCTTTGTGCATGTCTCCAACTGCATATTATGTACGATGTTGCAAAAAATTTCGAAGGGCTCCCGTATTGATATTTTTGAGTGTAAAGTATGTACATAATGTTTAATATTATTTCGACTTATTTCGCGTGCTTTGTGTAGTTATTGAATTTTTATCTTGTTTCAGCCTTTTCAGTTGATTTTCTATTAGTTGTTCTTCACACAGACGGGTTTTTGTTTTCTCTTATTTATTAGGTATTTTATTTCCTTTTTTTTGCAGTATAGTATTTAGCCATTTTACTGGGGGTTTATTTAGCTGATTGCACTTCAGCAAAATAAGGTTTAATTTGAACGGAACTCATTTAATTGTTCGTTTTCTTACTCTTTTGGTTTTATAACTATTATGCACTAGCACCTTATGCTTGTCATTTTTATGATATAAGCATAATTATTATGTTCAAAATTGAAAGAGTGCCATCATTGTCATGAATTTTTTTTAAGAATTTTGTTCTTTGCGGAAACATAAACTTAATTTATTCTAGGTTAAGTGAAATTTTAGTTTTAATCATATTCATTGAAGTAAATGAAAGTGCTTCATAATTGAAAACCACTTACAAGAGAATTTATTTAGTTTTACTGCGAACTAAATTGCTCGATATTTATTTTATTAAGTTCGCTTAGAGTTTATTAATATCGTGGAGGGGAAATTACTCGCAGATGTTTCTCGGTTCATTAGCAAATTATTAAGCTTTGTTTATAAAATCAACATCGTATTACGACTTGAAAGGCGTTGGAGGCTGTTGAGAGCGTGTCAAGTGGCATTTGTTTCTTTTATGGGATAATATTAATATTTCTACTACAAAAATTCTTGAAGTTTAAGAATAATTTTTTTATTAATTTAAATATCAATCCCACTGTTGGGCATAATCCTCTTTCTTCATTTAGGAGATGGATCGGATCATAATCCACCACGCTGCTCCACTGCGGGTTGGTGGATATGTTCCCAACTATGAGTAAAGATCGCTAACAGGAATTTATGATAACAACCAGGACCGATAGCTTAATGTGCTCTCCGAGACACACAAGGACAGACATCCAAACCGGAAAGAAATATTTGAACAAATTGAAATATCCATGTAGAGCGGGAATTGAACCCGCAGGCCGATACCAGAGCGGCTTTCAGTACACTACTTAATGATACTCAAATAATTTTCCTATATGGAGAAAAGCTTCTGATAAGAATTGAGTTGTTAATTGGTTATTTTAGATCATTTCATATCTGATCATCTTACATAATTACTTATTATGAGATACATCAACTTAATTATACTTATTAATATTTTCTATAGTAAATATAATCTGATCTAGATAAATATGTTACCCAAATATTATTTAATTCCACCGAACACGAATTATCGTTTATTAAATAATATATTAGAAGTAATAAATGAGTATTTGTAATATTAATTTATTTGCCTACAAGCAGGGCCGGACCGTGAGGTCAGGGGACCCTGGGCTAATACTAATTAGGGGCCCACCAACTTTGACCACGATTGACAGTATTTGACTCTTTTCTAATTTTCTACTTCTTTAAGTGTTTTGCTGTTGTTTTTATTTTTAGCCAAAATTAAATAAAGGTACAAAATAATATAAAAATAAATTCTAGAAGTCTAGGTATGCAGTGCTTCTAAATCGCTATTTTATAAATACTTAAATATTTAATAATAGTTAATGTGAATTTATTAACGATCGGAATAAGGAAGGAAAAAATGCTTAAATAAATCAACGTCTACTTTAAATAATAAATACATTATAAATATATAAACATCTCACACACAACGACATCCACTAAGAACTAACACCAGAAGCACCGCAAGCGCGTTGCCAACTCTAAGCTTAATTCCCCCAGGAGCTCTGGTCATCTTACTCGCCACAGCAACACAACACTGCTTGAAAGCAGTATTATTTAGCTGTGAACTTCTGTAGGGTCGAGGTACCTTACCAGTCGAGCCGCTTCAGATTCTGACTAGAGTATTTCCTGCTGTGCCCTACCTCAGTTAAATATTTATTCTATATATAACGTTAGATCGCAACATAATTTACTGAAAATGGTAAGTACTTTAAAACTATTACTGAAATCTGATACCGAAGTTAACTAAGTTGTTTGAATCCCGTATAAAATAATGGCGGATTTTGGTTCAGCTAAACTGTTAGACTCGATTCATAATACGGATGAATAATGTTACTGCATTTTATACACAGAGTATAATGTAATTAGAAGTGAAATCAAATTTGGTATATTTTAGGGCCTATGCAAACCACGTTTTTTAAACGCGCTGTCGACGCGCGTTTCTAAAACGCGCGTCGACGGCGCGTTTGTATCGCGACATACGCGCGTTTGCATCGCGTTTGTATCGCGTCACACGCGCGTTTGCATCGCGTCTGTATCGCGTTTAAAAAACGCGGTTTGCATAGGGCCTTATTCGATTATTTTTTACTCAAATAAATAAACGTTTTTCCATCTTAAGCTGTTAGGAGCCAAATAAAATGTTGTTTGTTAGGTGCAATTTAGTATTGAATCTTTTGAAATTATATTTAAGCATATAAAACACTTCCACTAAGCTACTGATCTGAGTGGCTTAAGCCGTTTAGGAAGAGTTCTCTGAGATACATACAAAGAAGCGCAAAAGAATCATATATACATACAGAATACATCAGTCATTATTTTAAAAATGCTTTTTAATTTGTACGTTAAAAAATCTGATATATTTCATAGCACCAAAAATTCAAATTAAACGAAAAATTACAAATTCGTACACAACAATCAATAATGTAGCGAAACGTTTTTTAGTATGGTTGATAAAAACAAATTAAACAATATTATAATTTTTTAAAGATAATTTCATTCTTGCAATATTATACCTATCTTCTGATTTTTTTCTTAGCTCTTAGCTTAGTTTTTTTAAAGCTCTACACATTGAGAGATAAGAGACTGCACATTAGAATTGATGCAACTTCAATCGTGTACATGATCTAAGGTAGTCTACGCATCATCGGGCCAAACCTCAACTGCGCGTGCTTTGACTCTGGAAATCTATATGAAAATCTCGTTGGAACGTTGGAGTTAGTTACCGATTCCAGCTTAAATCATCTGGAAATATCAGATCCTCTGTTTAGTTAATACAGATTAAAGTTTATAGGGCTAAATGTTTAGAAGGTTAAAATGTTTGTAAGGCTAATGCTAAATGTTTATAAGGTTAAAATGTTTGTAAGGCTAATGAAAATGTTTATAAGTTTAAAAATTTTAAAGTTTATAATTTTTTTTTTTTAAATTTAACTAGGTCAGCAAACAAGCGTACGGCTCACCTGATGGTAAGACCGTAGCCTATAGACGCCTGCAACACCAGAAGCATCGCAAGCGCGACTACCCCAGTCGGGCTGCTCCATATTTTGAACAGGAAATTTCCTGCTGTGCCCTACCTCAGTTAGAATCTAATCACGATGGATGAATTGTTATTAGAAGTTTGAAGACACCTGCAACACCAGACGTATCGCAAGCCTGACCCTACGGCTGACGCTCCTCAGGAGCTTTGACCACCTTACTCATCACAGGAATACAAGGCTATTTGAGGGCAGTGTTAGTTAGTTATGCTCTTCTATAAGTATCCATAATATCCACCTAACATAGTCTTGCGCAAGGTGAGTTAGTGAGAGTGTTTAATTATAACCTTCCCGTTCACATTATCAACAGTCTCTTACTTTTTTTTTACAACTAGTATCACATTCGTGATTCCTTTAGTACTGTAAATATCTGTTATATGATAAAAAACTTAATATTAGACACTAGACAGGTTAATGACATTTATTTCAAAACTTAATATCAGACTTAGGTTATTGACACTTATTTATGTATTTCTTTATTTTTCGTCCAAAATTATACGAAAATTCCAAAATTGAAAACGAGATTTTTAAAGAAAATCTCATGATTTCCAGACCAAAACGACCCAAACATTAAAAATGATTTTCGGAAATTCATTCCATAAGAGGCGAGAAGGTTTTAGTAGAGGAGAAATCGACAAATGATGTATTTTCCGTCCACTATTTTTTTTTTTGGGTTCTGTAACTTAAAAATATTAACGGACATCCATCGAACCATCTTACTAAGATTTTGTCTGGCGAAGAATCGTAATAGATACCCGTTCAAAAGATTCTTTTATTTTAAAATTTTTGAGTATAAGCTGCATACTACTTGCTTAGGCTTCTACTAAATTACCAACAGAAAAATGCCAGTAGATGCGGGTAGACATATTTTAATTTTATAATGTACATAATGTAAATTTTATATTTGAAAGGACTGCGCTCGCCTTAGGCGAAGTTAAGAAATAAACTTATCTGTTATGAACCAAATTGAAATTATCAGCTGTCAACACTAAAAGTACTAGACTAATAGTTTCTATAATCTATGTTGTATAGGGCAATACTATTTCCGGTAAAACTTGACAGCCCTCTCTCGTAAAATCGGCGTGTGCGTCTCGACGCCTCTCTCGACATCGCGCTCGAATAATTAAAATATTATTGGTTATAAGTTGCTTTCGCCTTTTGTATCGCGTTGCGCTTTCATAATTGATATTAGATAATCATTTATGTAAATATAAGTTAACATTGCGAGTGTATTTGTGAATTGTGCACAACGCCGCCGAGGACATCCTGCAACGGCCAGTTCGTCGCGTTGGCTGATCAGATAAGCTCACCATCCTAATTATCATTAAAACTGCATGTGGCCATATGTGTTTTTGTGCTAATCTAGGTTGGTGTTAGCTGGCCAGGCCAGGACAACGCATCTTTAGAAGCAAGGTAACTAATTAGTATTACATAAAACGCTGTGTACCGCAGCAAAGTATGTTGGATATTAAAAGGACCTGAAGTTTTAATACGCTTCCACTCGTTTCTATAAATTCATCCCAGGTCATATCTAACATAATTTTTGGTAGCATAGCGCGGTTTTGTAAATCCACGCGTAGTTAGACTAGCGTTGGTAGCCATTTTGTTTTGTTACTGAAATACATTGTAGGTTATTTTGTAAATTCCTTTGTTGGTAGTTTTGTAAATCTACCATTCTTGGTAGAAATGCATAATTATTTTTTAATTTAATTAAATTTGTTTAGAATTAAAGTTTACCTGTGTGGATTCTTTGTTGTATTAAAACAATTGCCTCACTTTAAACATTTGCAGTTAAAAGTAAAAAAAATAAAGTTCATATTGTTTAAAAAAAAAAAAAAAATTTTTCATTTATAGTAAATGTTTTGTTTAAATAATTTAATAAAAGTAAATAACACAGGTTAAGATTGTTTTTAAAAGTTTAAATAGGTATCCATATTTATTTGTTAAAATAAATGTTTTGTGGAACTAGTTGTTAAACTTTATAATTGTATTCAAGTTTTATTATATTTGCTTAAAGGTTAATTGTTATAGATGTTTGTTATTAATATAAGATTGGAATAGTTGTTAGTGTGTATTTATAACTAAATTCATTGATTTTTTTTTAAAGTAAATTGTGTTCATTCCTAGAATCTAGTTAACGGAATATTAGATTTAAAAACTTAGTTTTAATTTTTTCTCATATTTCTATTTAAGTTATTTAAGACTTCATACTTGATTTTAACTCAGTATTAACTGTAGTTTCGTTGGAAATTAATTTCATTTTCTCGTGATTGTAATTGTGCCTTTGAAGATGGCTTCGACCACAGTCGCTATGGTCCGTGATTCATGCTCCGGACTTACACTTCATCTGAGATGGTTTAGCACAGCGGCCGCTTTGGTGGATAGAGAGGATCGCACCGAGGCCTTGTTAGACAGGTATGAGAAATCCCCGGCTCGTCTTCAACAGGTGGAGACCTTGTACCAGCGCTTCCTTCTACACCAGGACGACGTACCAATTGAGTCGTTTCCAAAGGGGAAAAGGGAGCAAGCCCACGCGGATTATATCCAGATTTTGGACCTCGCCGATGCCATCTCACAACGCGCGCGGGAAGTTTCAGCCTCGCGCGCCGGAGCACCGCCTGACAGGCCTACTATGAAGACCCCCGTGGGTCTCTTAACCCGACTGCCTAACCTCGACCTCCCACGCTTCGATGGTCGACTCGATGCCTGGATGGGCTTCATAGGCTTGTTCGAAAGCCTCGTGGATTCAAGGGATGATTTGAGCCCTTCACAAAAGCTGGCCTACCTGCTCTCAGTGCTGGATGGAGAGGCCAGGGGATTAGTGCAGCACCTACCGATAGGTGACGGCAGCTATCAAGTTGCGCGGTCATTGCTCGCCAAGCGCTACCAGAATCAGCGCTGTCTGGCCGATGCTCATATCGACCAGATTATGGACATCCCTGTCGTGAGCAATACCGCCCAGTTGAGGACCAAGCTGCTCAACCCTCTCGTCGTGGCTACTAATGCTCTTAGCCGCTTAGGCCTGCCGGTCGACCAGTGGTCGTACTTGTTGGTGCGCATCGTGCTCAAGAAGTTGCCGGTCTCATTGAGGGCACGCTTCGAACAGGGGCACGCTAGGGATGAGGCCCCTCTCCCTACCTTCGAACAGCTCCTGACCTTCCTCGAGGACGAGTGTCGCGTTGGCGACGTTATGGTCGCCGATACCCCAGTGGCGTCGACGAGCACTAGGTCCTCAAACCAGCGGCGCACCGCCCAAACTGCGCCAGCGGGAAGAGCGCCCCCCCGCTTTGCTGTCGTTCAGGTTCCGCGCCCGGACTGCCGCTATTGTGAGTCCCAGGGGCACCGAACTGCGCAGTGCCCGGAATTCGCAGCGCTGCACGTGGCCGCTCGTAGGCGGATTGCTAAGGCCCGACGCTGGTGCTTCTCTTGTCTGGGGAACCACCTTAACCGCGACTGCCCTGACACGCACCTGTGTCCCAACTGTGGGGGCCAGCACCTGAGGGTGCTCTGTGCCAACGCGAATGCCCGCCGCGACCACCCGGGGTCGCCCTCGGGCGGGTATGTGAGTGAACGTCGGGAACAGCTCCGCACTTCGGAGTCAGGTTCACCTCCCCCCCCGCCGCGCTGAGTGTGCTGCCGCTGAGCACCGACAGGGGTCGATGCGCAGCCCCACGGGCGGGTATGATAGCGGACCTCGGGTTCAATCCCGCACCTCTGTGTGCGGCTCGCCTCCACTTCGCTCGCGTGGCCAATCACGGTCGCCTCCGGTGGTCTATCATGACTACCGTGATGCACGTCCGGCACGTTGCCGTCCCCCCCTCTGGCCGAGCGTCCCCGCTTACAGCCGCGGAACCCGCCGTGTGGACGCTCCCGGCGCTACGAACCGCCAGCGATGGCTCGTGGCAGTCGCCACCGAGAAGAGGTAGAGTTTAGACCTCTACCTCATTTTGACGTGCCGACAGGGGAAAGCGGCGTTCGCTCGCCGCCACGCCAACGCTAGGACGTTGGCGTCTGCCCCCGCTATGCACCTCCCCCCTTAGAGACCGTTCTCTTGCCCACGGCATATGTCAGGGTTTGGGGACGGACGGGTGCCTCGGTTGTAGTCCGAGCTATCTTAGACACAGGCTCGCAAGGGTGCATAGCTTCGTCTTGGCTGGTGGGGCAGACTGGCCTTAATATTAAAAGGTATTCAGATGTAATAAGGGGTGTTGGGAATGCCCCTGTGTCCACAGTTGAGGGTAGCGTTTGGTTTGAATTTTCCCCCTCCAACTCTCCACGGCCGATGTTGGGGTCATCAGCCATAGTGATGGAGAATATCTTGGGCAGCCACCCACAAGTTAGATTGTCTGCGGACGCGGTAAAATTGACCGCGAATCTGAACTTGGCTGACCCTAAGTTTGACCTACCTGGCACGGTCGACTTGTTGCTTGGAGCTGATGTGCTGGGTAAACTTTTACTCGGTAAGGATCGTGTTTTACAGCCAGGTGGCTTAGTGGCCCTTCGGACCATATTCGGGTTCGCTATGATGGGTCCAGTTTTGAGGACTTCCCCCCCTGCCGACACTGGAACGGCCTTGATGGTGGGCTCCGCCCTCTCTGACGCTGTGCAGAGATTCTGGGAGGTGGAAGAGCCACCACAAGCGCCCCGCTCTGATCCGGAACATGAAGAGTGCGAACGGTTCTACCAGAACAACACCACTTACCTCCGATCCGGCCGGATCATGACAAGATTGCCATTTCTTGCCGTACGGCCGCCTCTAGGTGCATCGCGGCCTACAGCAGAGAAGCGTCTGTTAGCAATGGAGCGGCGCATGAGCAGGGACCCTCTACTCAAGGAGAAGTACATCGACTTCATGCGGGAGTATGAGGACTTGGGACATATGTCTGTGTCAAAAATTGACTGGCGCTCGACGGAGCATTTTTTCCTCCCGCATCATGCGGTAATAAAGCCATCTAGTGGCAAGCTGCGCACAGTATTCGATGGTTCTGCGCAGACCACTTCGGGAGTGTCCTTGAACCAGTGTCTTCATTCTGGTCCCAAGTTACTCAAGGACCTTTGTGACGTCATTACGCGGTTTCGGCGTCATCAATTCGTTTTCGTGGCTGACATCAAGATGATGTTCAGGCAAACGGTCATTCACCCCGACGATCGCCGATACCAGCTGATATTGTGGCGAGAAAACCCGGAAGATCCCATGCTTGTCTACGAGCTCAATACGAACACGTACGGGCTGCGATCAAGCCCCTATGTGGCCATACGCTCGCTCTGGGAGCTCGCGGATCGAGAGCGTATGTCATTTCCTCGCGCAGCCGCCATGTTAAAGGAGGATTTATATGTCGATGACATATGCACTGGCGCGTCCACGGAGAGAGAGGCTCTCCTCTTACGTGATGAGTTGATTGGGATACTAGCCTCCGCAGGCTATGAGTTACGTAAATGGATCTCTAACTTACCGGCGCTCTTGGAGGGACTACCGGATGACCACCAGCAGGATCCTCACCTGTTTGAAAACTGTGACAATCCAACAATGATGACTGTACTTGGAATTCAGTACAGACCAGTTCAGGACATCTTCACCTTTAACGTCGACTTGGATTCACCTCACACCTGGACGAAACGACTGGTTCTGTCGACTGTCGCAAGAACGTTCGATCCCAATGGCTGGATATGCCCGGTCATATTCTGGGCCAAATGCTTCCTGCAGAGGCTTTGGACCGCAGGTCTCGGATGGGACGAGCCACTCCGCGAAGCTGTATTGGAAGACTGGCTCCTATTCGCTTCATCATTGCCTGCCATCAACAGGATCTCGATACCTCGTGCTATGCTTCCGCCAGGGAAGCATACAGCGTCCCTTCACGGCTTCTCGGACGCTTCCGAGCGTGGGTACGCAGCAGCAGTATACTTACGCACCGTCACCATGGATGGTCAGGTAAAGGTGTCCTTGGTCATGGCTAAGAGCAAGGTCGCGCCTCTTCGAACTGCCTTGACAATTCCTAAGTTAGAGTTGTCAGGGGCGGCTCTTCTTGCTCGTCTTTTAAATCACGTCATGTCCACCCTGGGCTCGTCAGTTAACATTGAAACTGTCTATGCATGGACTGACAGTCAAATTGTTCTGTGTTGGCTGAAGACGTCAGTCCACACATTAGAGGTGTTTGTAGCAAATCGGGTCTCTCAGATCCAAAAGTCAGAGACTCCTTTGATTTGGAGGCATGTGCCTGGCGAAGTCAACCCTGCTGATTGTGCGTCACGAGGATGTATGGCCCCATTCTTGGTTGAGCACTCTCTCTGGTGGGGACCTGAGTGGTTGACCAAGTCAGAGTCTAATTGGCCGCGAACGCCGGCCTTGAATAGTGTCGCATTACCTGGGTTGCGAGCACTTGCGATTGAACGGCAGGACCGTCAGTTCGACCCAGATTTTCTAATGAACCGCTACAGTTCATTAGACAAGTTGCTGGCTGTCACCGCTTGGATTAAGCGCTTCATCAACAATTGTAGGCACCCACAGACCAAACGTTCGGAGGCGTTCTTATCGCCACAAGAGCTCCAGGATGCTCTTCTCCATTGGGTTCGTGCTGTGCAAGAAGCACACTTCGAGAACGAAATCGATATCCTGAGGAAAGGCAAATCCAAGCTGTCTGGAGCCATCTGTAAATTGAGCCCTTTTCTGGACAGTACGGGTCTTTTACGTGTCGGAGGGCATCTTAGGAACGCAAGTCTCCCTTATGGAGCACGTCACCCCCTCCTGCTACCTAAGAGTGGCCACCTGGTGAATTTGTTGGTGACTGATCGTCACATAAAAAATTCCCATGCCGGCTGTAATGCCTTATTGGCTATTTTACAGCGAGAATTTTGGATCTTATCAGCCCGAAGAACGATACGTAGTGTGGTCTTTCGCTGCATGCCTTGCTATAGACTCAAGGCTTCAACCATGCAGCCGATCATGGGTGACTTGCCCTCGGATCGAGTCACGGAGACGAGGCCATTCGCTGGAGTTGGTACGGACTTTGCAGGTCCCTTCTTAGTCAAGACCTCGACTCTCAGGAACAGTAAAACTGTCAAGGCTTATCTGTGCGTCCTTGTCTGTCTGTCCACCAAGGCGGTCCATTTAGAACTCGTTTCAGCTCTTTCGACAGAGGCTTTTGTCGCTACGTTGGACAGGTTTGTGTCGCGACGAGGACTACCGTCCTTGATTCGTTCTGACTGCGGCACCAACTTCAAGGGCACAAATAATTATTTAAAAGAAATATATGAATTCTTGTCGTCTAACGAGACTGAACTTGCTTCTAGGCTAGCTAGTCGCCGAATAACCTGGAAGTTCAGTCCCGCTTCATGTCCCCACTGGGGAGGAATATTTGAAAGTGTTGTAAAAGTTGCCAAAACACATTTGCGACGAGTAATTGGTGAATCAGTATTGACCTTTGAAGAGCTCGCAACTGTGTTTTGCAAAATTGAAGCTGTTATGAATTCACGCCCGTTGTGCCCGATCTCCTCAGACCCTAACGATTTAGAAGCCCTTACGCCGGGACATTTTTTGATTGGACAGCCGCTTAACTCCCTGCCGGAATATCCTTTTGTTGATGTGAACCCTCATCGTCTCTCGCGGTTTGAATTGCTCCAACAGCTCACTCAGAGTTTTTGGAAGCGTTGGAACTTAGAATACTTACATATCCTCCAGCAGCGCGTTAAGTGGACTGATAAAACTGATCCACCCCATGTAGGGGACCTCGTTTTAGTTAAGGATGCTAACTCACCGCCACTGTGTTGGCGCAGAGGGCGCATTATTAACCTTGTCTTGGGTGCTGATGGAGTGCCCCGTTTCGCTGAGGTCCGGGTGGACGGCGCGATACTGAGGAGAGCGGTATCAACATTGTCACGACTACCAGTTAGTTAGCGGCCAGGTAAGTCCTGGCCGAGGCGGGTAGATGTTATGAACCAAATTGAAATTATCAGCTGTCAACACTAAAAGTACTAGACTAATAGTTTCTATAATCTATGTTGTATAGGGCAATACTATTTCCGGTAAAACTTGACAGCCCTCTCTCGTAAAATCGGCGTGTGCGTCTCGACGCCTCTCTCGACATCGCGCTCGAATAATTAAAATATTATTGGTTATAAGTTGCTTTCGCCTTTTGTATCGCGTTGCGCTTTCATAATTGATATTAGATAATCATTTATGTAAATATAAGTTAACATTGCGAGTGTATTTGTGAATTGTGCACAACGCCGCCGAGGACATCCTGCAACGGCCAGTTCGTCGCGTTGGCTGATCAGATAAGCTCACCATCCTAATTATCATTAAAACTGCATGTGGCCATATGTGTTTTTGTGCTAATCTAGGTTGGTGTTAGCTGGCCAGGCCAGGACAACGCATCTTTAGAAGCAAGGTAACTATAATTAGTATTACATAAAACGCTGTGTACCGCAGCAAAGTATGTTGGATATTAAAAGGACCTGAAGTTTTAATACGCTTCCACTCGTTTCTATAAATTCATCCCAGGTCATATCTAACATTATCCATGAAATCGGTGTAGAACAGATGTCAGGTCGAGCAGTAGCTAAAGTAGCCAACAGTTTTCTTTATAATTATAAGAAGACCCTGTAATAGACATTTAGAGCTAGTGTAATAATAAATCATTACATTAAATGATTATATTTATATTTGTTCATTGTACTATTGTATATTAATAACAACATTAATCTTCATTCTGTAATATCCCACTGCTGGGCATAGGCCTCTTTCCCCTTGTAGGAGAAGGATCAGAGCTTAATCCACCACGCTGCTCCAATACGGGTTGACGGATATATTTCATACTATGACTAACGATCGCTTTCAGGTGCACATGATAACAACCGGGACCGACAGCTTAGCGTGCTCTGCGAGGCACTTTGGGAAGATCCACAAGGACTAACAACCAAACCGGAAATAAATATTTGAATAAACATAAATATCCTATCCTACGAGTATATAACATAATAATATAATAATAGGTACCCAAAGGTTGTCTGGAAGAGATCGCTCTTTCAGCGATAAGAACGCCTTTGTACATCTTTCATTTTATGTTATTATTTTGTTTTTTCTTTTAATGGTGTACAATAAAGTATATTATTATTATTGTTATTGTCCACTCCAAGCCGGAATCGAACCCGCCACCGTCGTTGTTGAGACGCCGCCGACACGGCACACGCACTATTACACCATAGCGGTCGTCACGATTATGGCCGTAACAATATCGATTATTTATAATTGCACTTCATTAGAACTAAAGGTGTATTCCAAGTTTCAGCTCGCCCGGACACTGAGATATGGGTAAAAAAAATCGTATCAATCGTATCAATCGTTGTCGTAAACTATGTCCGAGAACATTCGTACAGCCTACGTGATAGTATGCGGTTGTCGTACCTTATAGATGCCTGCAACACCAGAAGCATCGCAAGCATTTTGATGACCATACCCCGACCCCTCCCCAAGAACTCTGGCCAACTTACTCACCACAGTAATTCTAAGTAGCTCTGCTCGCATATAGTGTTTACTTGAGATCAGTACTATTTAGCTATAATTTTTTTGTAGATAGTATTTGTAATCATTTTTGAAGCTACTAATAGATCTTCTGTAAGGTTTTATATAATACTAGATGGCCCGGTGAACCACCTACGTATATTTGTATATCACCAACGTATATTTGTGAAAAATATACACAAAACACTTTCTGAAACCACCTATAAATATTTGACAACCAATTGACAACGTTTTTGATAAAAGACATAAAATTACCCCGCTAGGACCATTTGTGTTGGAAAATTAAATAGTCGTGTTTAGTATTTTCCGTTACATATTATTTATCTTTCTCACCGTTTAAACCTTTCCTGAACGTCCACAAATATTTCAAGATCAAAATCAGCCAAATCGGTCCAGCCATTGTCGAGTTTTAGCGAGACTAACGAACAGCAATTGATTTTTATATATATAGACTAGCGACCCGCCCCGGCTTTGCGCGGTTACAAAAACTATCAATGTTCCTCTTCTATATTATGTATGTATTATAGATATAAACCTTCCTTTGGAATTACTCTACTTACTAAAGAAAACCGCAACAAAATCCGTTGTGTAGTTTTAAAGATCTAAGCATATATAGGGACAGACAGACAGCGGAAAGCGACTTTGTTTTATAATATGTGGTGATAAAAATAATTATATATCCAACATTAATTTAAATATAACCCTAACTTCTTTAAAAATATCCTATACTATACACCTAACGTAAGCACCTATGTGAGGCTATGTAGTGGAACTACAAAACGGATTGATGGATCCAATTTTTATGACGGCGTTGCCGAAAAATACGGAGAGACCGTTATAAAATAAACGAATGCGGACGAACGGCCATTTATGAAATGGACGTCCCATCATTCGAGCAATGAGTGTAAAAGATTTTGTTGCAGGAAGCGAGATTTATGGCAACGTTGAAAGTTCACATAAAAATTGTCACGTAATGATTGTTTTAGTTCTATGTTTTAGTGGTTTCATTGCTCATACATGAGTTTGAAATAAAGAAGTAAATTTTATTTTAGCCAAATATTTACAAAGTTCTTTATTATACAGATATCAGAAACGCGTGCATTACAATTACACACTTCAGTCTACAGCAGTCCACTGCTGGACATAGGCCTCTACAAGTTCACGCCAAAAATGGCGTGAACTCATGTGTTTTGCCCATAGTCACCACGCTGGGCTGGCGGGTTGGTGACCGTATGGCTGGCTTTGTCGCATCGAAGACGCTGCTGCCCGTCTTCGGCTTGTGTATTTCAAAGCCAGCAGTTGGATTGTTATTCAGCCATCGCTCGGCTTTTTAAGTTCCAAGGTGGTAGTGGAACTGTGTTATCCTTTAGTCGCCTCTTATGACACCCATGGGAAGAGAGGGGGAGGTTATATTCTTTACTGCCGTAACCACACAGCAGACAGTTAACATATATTTATATATCAGATAAGATTATAATACATTTATATATTACATTGGCATTTATTATGGGGACATAACAATAATTATAATAAATGCCAAAAAACTATAGAACAACTCAATAAACAATTTTTACAATAGTGTGTAAACAGAGAGTAAAATTTACCTTTGTTTGAGTGAAAAATGTTCTACTTTCTTATGTTTGACTTAATCCATTTTATATAATTGTAGTTTTTAATTAAATTAAGAGGGTGCGATATAATCATTATTTGTCTACTTGTGTACTACTAAGGTACTAAACTGAAATAGCCTTCTATGCAAAGGTACCCTTGATCTTTAAATAATAGAACAGTTATAATATCAATGTACACTCTATATACGTTTGATCACATCAGTTTGTTTTCGTCAAGTAAACACGCGTTGTCAAAGATTACTCAAAAAGTAAGTTTTCAAAGATTACTCAAAAAGTAACAATCAGCTCTCAATCAAACATAAATGAGACTACATGACAAGCATTAGCTTTTGATTAAAGTAAGAATCGTCAAAATCGGTAAACCCAGTGAAAAGTTATGCGGTATAATATAACGAAGGTCGACGAAAAAATAGTCAAGTAAATACGCGCTATTAGATATAACTCAAAAAGTACTTATCAGAGCTCAAGTCAATAAAATGGGACCAAATGACAAACACCACTTTTCAATAAAAAATCATCGAAATTGGTTCACCCTGTCAAAAATTATGAGTCATACATTTAAAAAAATTATAGTCTAATTGAGAACCTCTTCCTTTTTTGGAAGTCAGTTAAATTAAACTAACCTATATCTATACTAATATTATAAAGCTGAAGATTTTGTTTGTTTGTTTAAACGCGCTAATCTCAGGAACTACTGGTCCGATTTGAAACATTCTTTCAGTGTTAGATAGCCCATTTATCGAGGAAGGCTATAGGCTATATATCATCACGCTAAGACCAAGAGGAGCGCAGCACCAATGAAGAATGTTTCGAAATCGTTTTTTTTTCTTTTTGAGAGGTTCCGCAGCGTAAACGGTTAAAGTTTCGCACAAATCATGTATGTAAATTGATCCTGTTCCACGCGGACGAAGTCGCGCGTAGAAGCTAGTATGTAGATAAATATTGAGCGTTCTGTGGCTCACTGATCTTCCACATATTAAATCACAGATTTAGTCTCCTTTCTTAGGATCTAAGATGCTTCCATAATTATATTCATCGAACTGAACAGAATTAGGTAAAACGGCTCAGTGGTCTAATTGGGGAACAGATATGTAGGTAATAATTTTAAAGGTACCGTTGTCAATAATAAAAAAAATTGCGTACGTACAAAGTACACAATATGTCAGAAGTGAAACTTCTTTGGCAAACTAATTAAAAAAAAAATCGTTAACACTTTCTTACAAACGCCAATCTGTCAAATAGACAATAGTGATGGAATTGTAAAGAATCGATAAAGCATCATTAGGTTTGTTTTGTGCTCATATTTATTTATTTATTTTCAATTTAAAATTAACATCCACGGGCTCACAACTTACAATTATTTAACTTTTTTTTTGTTTAAGTTTTTTGTTCGAGCTTTACCACGTCTACGACTAGATGGCGCTAGCAGTCAATTAAATCGCGCTGGCAAAATTATATCTTGTTAGTACTCGTATAAGGCCACCATACATTTGTGTAATTATTGAACAAGAACCAATCCAGCATATTAAGTTAAAGCATCTCTAGTACTGGTTTTATTTGTGCTCCTGTTTGTGTTGGACAAGGTTTTGGGAATTAACACTAAATAAAAAAAAATTACTTAAAAAAAACGAATTTAAAATACAAAAAAAAAAACTAGTTGAGAAAAAACAAAAAGTCAACGTCATGTGTTTTCAGGCGGTTACCCATCCAAGTACTGCTCGTCATGACGCTGCCGTGTTACCGGTCGCTCAAATTTTACCCCTCATGCGCCTAAAGAAGTTTCACTTCAAAAAATCTTCTCCACTTTCGTCTTAAAAAAACTATCCCATCGTAACTCCTTTCTACTCTTGTTTATTCCTTGAGCTATAAGTCAGTTCAAATATAAATTCTTAAGGCTTATGTTGTCATAAAAACTTATGAAAGATATTGTGGAAGTCTCAAAAGTGTTTTCTTAGCAAAATTCTTACAAACGAAGTTACGGCAAAGACAGTTGATATTTTCACAAAATTACCACAAATTTTATCATATTGTGTAAACCTTTGTGGGTTTCCTAATTGAGTCTTTGTTGTAGCTTTTATGGTTTTATTAATGCCGTTCATAAATTAAAATGTTTTTACAAAAAGAGCAATTTTGTGTATACCTTAGCCACGTTTTGGAATTAAAAAAATATATGTTAGTAATATTTCACGAGTAGCCTTATACTAATAATAATTTAATTACATTTCCGACTTAAAAGTCTACCTTTCGACTTAAAGGACTATCCTTACTTAAAATCCTGTCCTACTTTAAAAGAAATCTGAAATAAAAAATATAAATGTACATAAAAAAAGAGTCATTAGACCACACGACTCGTAAAAAGTAAAACTTCTTTACCTCCATCTATAGTATGCAATGCATGTTATTAATAATTCAAATTATGAGAAAGAGAGAAAGACAATGTTTGCTCGCACCTCTCTCTCTTTCCCCTACTGTAATATACGAAACGTAACTCTCTCTCTTTCTGTCTTTACGTAAAGAAGTTTCACTTCAAAATTACATAACCAAGCCAGCCGTTCTTCGAAACAACTCATATAGTTTGACGATTACATCCATCAGCTATTTTGATGGGAGCGCCCTCGCCTTGACCTCCAGACCGCAAAGTATTGCAATAAACTAAATAGCGGGTAGACATGCTGCCATGATAAAAATACGCTATCTTCGTTGTTTTCATTCGTGTTTAAAATCGTATTACAGAAGTACAAAATACAACGTGTTACAAAATACCCCGTAAAAAATATACTTCTTCTTCTTCTTCCTCTTGTTAATAGGCTTTCAATAGTGCCAAATGAGCACAGATGATTTTTCCAATGTCACGTAGAATGGAGAATAAACGAAGGAGATTGATCGGTGCGGTCGAGATTACAACCTTCGTTAATTTATAGAAAAGTGTATAGGAAATTATAGCACAGATGATAAAAAATATAATTAATTATCAAAACCAAAAATGTTGTCAACCCTAGTAAGCTGTCATGTCAGGCAACCAGATTATTTAACAGAAAAGCCTACGTACCTATTTTACCTAATAATTCTCTACTTTAATAGTTTTTCTATTTTTCATTCATAAATGTTTGCTACCTCAATACATGTCATTATACTAAAGTACTGGCTTCAAAAAATGTCAAGTTCAAATAAAAATATGTTGTCAATTTCAAATCTTCTAATAGATATCCGAGTTCGAGTTTTTTTCCAACATTTTTTTTTTGCAAAATAACGATGCTTTCTAACTCGGAATATGACGATATGATATTATGCGTAGACCATTAAGATAGCAATTTAAAAATTTTGTCTTTCCGCGAATTAGGTAGAAATGTGAGTACATTCTGCGTAGTTTACTCTTTGATTTTACTGAAATAGGGTGTGCAAATCAGTGAAAAAAAAATAATTAATTTTTTATTTTTTTAGAGTATGTTATAAAGCGTTACTACGGTTCTTAAATATTGTGAATGGACTCGTTATAAGGAACCATTTAACCTCCTTTCGGCTTTACGGGTAGTTTTGTAACAGCCTGTATATTTTAAGCCTATTCAAAATAGACGTTGCATATTGGACCTTATAGCTGTTATCACATGATTGGCTTAGTATTAGAATAGACCTGGTTAAAACTCAAATTATTTAGCTATTGATAAATCACTGATTTATCATTTTAAAGCAAAGTAGTGGTAGAAACGCTTACGTTCTCTATATCAGTTATCGAACTGATATATATCAGTTATTAATTTAACTAAGTGCAAAGCAGAACATATTTGGGTCTTGGTCTTGGTCTTTATATAATTGGGTCTTGTTATTTTTGAGGTCTGGTCATCGTACCTTAAATAAAATATTAATTTGTCGTCATTGGAACAGCAAGGTGTAATTAGCCCTCTTAATTTTCTTCTTATTGAAAGGAGATGCTTTAATCCACTGTCTTAGTTTAGTACAACACATCAATGTGTACAAACATACAAGGGATTTGAACGTTTATAAAATACAAAGTGTTTTGAGCAATTTGGGTTACAATAACAATGCCAATAAACTATTATTATTACACGAAAACGTTGCCAACGTAATACTACGTAATTTACAAACTAAGGGTAAATACTGAATAAACCTAAATATGTGTTGGCAATAGTTGTTCTATGAGATAGTGCTCTACATCAAAGTTCTGTGGAGAATTCGAATTCAAATATGAATACTTAATTCGATTTGGTTAGTGTTGTACTGCAATAGTGGTTATATTTTCAACTGCAAGATATAGGCATGCTCTTCTATAAAGGATATAACTTAACATGTTTGACATTTTTTAGAGCTGAGAGATTTTATAAAATGATATACGGATTTTAGATGATTTTTAGTACTTAAACAATCTGTTCTAGTTTGACTTCATTTTCATCCTTTAAATCCTTAAAATTTTACTAGCAATATCTTGCACAAAGCTTGTGCACTTAGATAAGTCAGATTTGTGAACAGATTTACTAGTATATATTTAGTTATTTTCTTAGTATAATTTCCTATGGTGTTGTTTTAAGACAAAAGCGTAGAAATTGATGCAATATTCATATTGGAAACTAGCTGCTGTGCTCGCGACTTCGTCCGCATGGAATTTAACAAAAAAAGTATTGTTCAGTTCGCAGTAATAAAAAAAAATCTAAAATAATAGTAGCCTTAGTTACACTTTATTACATCAGCTATCTGCCAGTGTAAATCCCGTCAAAATCGGTCCAGCCGTTTCAGAGATTAGCCGGAACAAACAGACAGACAGACAAAAATAGTTAAAAAAATATTTTGGTATATATGTACCGTGTATAGATCCATATGCATTTAGTAAAAAGCGGTTATTTTAATATTACAAACAGACACTACAGTTTTATTTATTTGTATAGATAAGAGCTACTTAGGTTATCTATTACCTTCGATAGAGGGTTTCTCCGAGATGTCCTCAAAAATAGTAAAGTTTGCTGAAAATGTAGATATGCAATGTGATTTGGAATTGCGACACACACGTGAGAACATATAATTTTCTAACTGCATTTTATCCTCATTATTTGAAGTAATAGTCCAGTCATTATTGGCATTCGAAATCGAAAATTTAATTATAATTCCAAAAGTTTTCAAACTTCGGTCAAGTGAATAGTACATTGGGACGACAATAAATCTCATTTTGCAACCTTGTCCGCAGTCCGGAACACTGTTAAAATTGCAATTAAAAATTAATTTTTGCTGTATGGTCGTGAAAAAAATTCCAAAAGTTCTGCAAACTTGGGGAAGATTTCGATAAAATATTTCATATCACGTATTAAATTTGCAACCAATCTAAGTGTACGGAACATTTTTTGTTATTGAAAATTAATGTTTTTTTTATTTTTATTAAACTGAATGAAAACGTTCCAAAAGTTCTGCAAACTTGACACATTAATTTTCAATAACAAAAAATGTTCCGTACACTTAGATTGGTTGCAAATTTAATACGTGATATGAAATATTATATCGAAAACTTCCCCAAGTTTGCAGAACATTTGGAATTTTTTTCACGACCATACAGCAGAAATTAATTTTTAATTGCAATTTTTACAATGTTCCGGACCGCAGAACAGGTTGCAAAATTTTATAGTTTGTTTTAATACCATTCCCGACCTTACATCAAAATTTGAAAACTTTTGTAATTATAATGAATTAATTGTCTTGACTGACTGGACTATAACGCTTTTCGTGCCACGCGCGTGGTGGTGCTCGTTAGCACTCTAACTCTTAATAGGTTTTCTGATCCAAAATGGCCTAGCTCTTTCACTTTATTGCGAAATGTCCTGCCATAATTCTAAAACTCATAGGAACCTATGAGTCTTGGAATATTTCATGTAAAATGAATATTTCATTTAAATGTAGGCCGCCCAAATGTATAAAGTAAGATAGGCGATAAATATTTAAACTTTTAATCCGATAGACAACCTTTTCCGCCGGGATTCCAGGCCTAAATTTAAGTTTTTTTAAGCCTCTTAAAGACCTTAAAGGTACTTAAAAGAATGTTTCAGATATTCGAGCCGAGATGATTTATTCAGACAGGCTTCGACGGTTTCCTTCCTCATTTTTGTCATGAAACCTTAACTTTATTTATTTACGAGACGCTACAAACTTTTTTCTAAACTTCTGAAATGCCATTATGTTGTATTTACTTTGCGAGTTTACCTGTATTAGACTTGTGAGATAAGAACCTAACTTTTGTGAAACAAGCGTTAAATACACTTGTTTTCTATTTCTTTCCTAAAATCAGTTTTGGAAAGTTGAAATGAGCCCAAATTTTCATTCGTATACGAATTTTAAGACAGGGAAGTTCGTGTATCAGATTTACGAATTTCAAGAAATTTTTGTCGTTATTTAACAAACATTTTTATTTTATAATATAACTCCATTTCAGAATTGCAATTATTTTATTGAAAAACAATAATCTACGCTATTTTTTGAAGTGAAACTTCTTTAGGCGCATGAGAGGTAAAATTTGAGCGACCGGTAACGCGACAGCGTCATAATGGTTAGAACTTGGATGGGTGACCGCCTGGGAATACCCGTGAGGTTGGCTTTTTGTTTTTTTTTAACTAGTTTTTTTAAATTTTAAATTCGTTTTTTTTTTTAAATTAGTATTAGTTTCTCAAACCTTGTCGAACACAACCAGGAGTACAAATAAAACCAGTATTAGAGATGCTTCAACTTAGTATATTGGATTGTTCAATAATTACACTAATGTAATATGGTGGCCTTATACTAACAACAAATAATTTTGCCATCGCGATTTAATCTATTACTAGCGCCATCTAGTCGTAGACGTGGTAAACCTCGAACAAAAAACTTAAACTTAAAAAAAAAACTTAAATAATTATAAGTTGCAGCGTTAACGATTAGTTTTTTTTTTTTAAATTAGTTGGCCGAAGAAGTTTCACTTCTGACATGTGTACTTTGCACGCACGCAATTTATTTAAATTAAAATAGCTAGCTCTAATGATATAGCTTCTGATTTAATTTGTTCTAGTTTCTCCTTACTTAGACTTCCTAATAACTCCTGTTGTATGTAAAACAGTATGTTTGAAGCTTACAATCACAATGTTTCCAATGCGGTTTCGTGAATTATTTCCTCAAGTAGATTAACGACCGGTACCAGGTGTTGATAACAACCGCAACGATGGCTTTAAATGTTCCCTGGGGCATGGTCAGGAAACCCACAAAAATATATAACAGACAGGAATCAAATATATGTACATTTGGGGTCTATGAATCTTTCATCACCTATACACCAGAATTATATCTATTACTAGCTTCTGCGCGCGACTTCGTCACTGTGGACAACGCTCTTATTGGTCTTAGCGTGATGATACATAGCCTATAGCCTTCCTCGATAAATGGGCTATCTAACACTGAAAGAATTTTTCAAATCGGACCAGTAGATGCTGAGATTAGCGCGTTCAAACAAACAAACAAACAAACAATCAAACAAACAAACTCTTCAGCTTTATTATATTAGTATAGATAAAGGTATATAAAGATAAAAAATCAGATCCGAGTATTTATTGTTGTTATTAAATCTAGATGAAAAAGTGTGTGTGTTAGCTCCGTCGCACGACTGGAGTATACCCCATTAGATCAACGCGACTGTCTAAATAGGCACAAAAAGGCTTACTAGTCTAAGAAAAAGATTAATATTATATCAAATAGTAAATAAACTACAAATAACGCCATCTATCGGAACCCAATAGGGTAACAAAAACGTAAATCTTACCGACAGATGGCGTTACGAGAAACTTAACGAGGTCATTCGTTCTGTAGATTTTACTCCTCATATTTTTTTCATACTGGAGGTCTTATATAAAAATCGATTGTTAAGGAGTAAACTCTCTAAAATATATAACCTCTAGATAGACAATAATGTTCTTATTTTAAAAAACTATCTCAAAACCAAAATATTAAATTTAAATGGAATCAACCGAACAAGTTACACTTTCAAGCAACGTTAACTTTAGTTAATTAGTAAAGGTTTGTTTTATCGCAATATAATTTTCATTTAATTGTATCATATCTCAAACGTGTTCTGAAATGGTTGTCTTTGTTTCGAGTCTCGTTCTTATAATTGTAACAGAATGGTGCTTTCTTTGTTAAGAAATGTTATGTTCCTCAGTGTTAATTGAAAGGAAATTGTTAATTCGTACCATTATATGCTTTTTAAATTAAAGTTTATTATCACTACGGATTAATATATTTGTAAAAATAAGACTTGTTTCATTTAAATTTTATAAGTAGCTCAAGTAATTTGATTGATTCAGCTTACAGCATTCTACTTTTGCGGGTTGGCGGATATGTTTCCTACTATGAGTAACGATCGCTATCAGGCGTCAATGATAAGAAACGCGACCGATAACCTAACGTGCTCTCCGAGACCGTGATGATAATTATACAAAAAAATTCTTGCGTACAAAGTACACATGTCAGAAGTGAAATTTCTTTGGTATACTATTTAAAAAATAACTAATTAAAAAAAAAAACGAATTTAAAATACAAATACGGAACCCTAATAAAACTAGTAAAAAAAAGCCAACCTCACACGGTGTTCCCAGGCGGTCACCCATCCAAGTACTGAACGTCCTGACGCTGCCGCGTTACCGGTCGCTCAGATTTTACCCCTCATGTGCCTAAAGAAGTTTCACTTCAAAAAATCTATTTATACTCGTAGCATACAAAATAATCGACAAGACTAATTTTAAACAAACTCAGATGAAATTAATGTTTTCATTAATTTACTTGTACAGTCTCATAAATTTTTGCTACTAAATATGTAACTATAATTCTATGTATATAACTTTATGTTATGGTCACCAACCCGTCTGCCCAGCTTGGTGACTATGGACAAAACACATGAGTTCGCGACATTTTTGGCGCGAACTTGTGGAGGCCTATGTCCACCAGTGGAATGTGCTAGGCTGAAGTGATATGTTATGATCAACAATTTCAACGATAAACTGATAATAAGATATCCACATGGATTCAGCTTACTAACTTTTACTAGCATCAGTCACTTGCAGATGGCAATGTATACCGGCCTTCATACTGTATGAAGTTATTTTTTTATACGACTATCTGAGGTAAGCGTGTAAGTAGTCTATAGACGCTTCCAATACCAGAAGCAACGCAACCGCGTTGGTGACTCAATCCCTGACCCTCCTTAGAAGATCTGACCACCTTACTCACCACATGATCAAAAAATATATGAGAGCAGTGTTGTCACCTTCTGTACTCAGTTATTGAAAAATATATCAAATTATTTTATTACCAATTCTAAGTATATATCAAATGCTCAAGACAGGCAAGGTATGGAATAATTATGTTACTTTATAATAAACTAGCGACCCGCCCCGGATTCGCACGGGTGCAATGCTGCAATGCAAAAAAATGTGTTTATTTACGACATCACATTAGAAACCTCTAAAATAATCAGTGTTTCTCTACTATATTATACATGTATTATACATATAACCTTTCTCTTGAAACACTCTATCCATTAAAAAAACCGCATCAAAATTTGTTGCGTAGTTTTAAAGATCTAAGCACACATAGGGACAGACAGACAGTGGGAAGCGACTTTGTTTTATAATATGTAGTGATGATGAAATAAATAAACAATCTATTTTATAAATGTTTCATAACATAATAAATAAAAAAATAAATGTAACAGACAACAATATCCCCAAGAGATAGTCACAAAAAATCTTCATAATTAAGTATGAAGTCGCAAGTAAGGCTCTTGGGAAATGAATTTGCATAGAATTTAAGATTCCGTTGTTAGAGAACGAAAATTAAACCGAGAGATCCACAAAATACGGCGTAGACTTTCGTATAAGAAATGACAAAGATACTATGGGTATATTAGGCTACTTTTCTATGTAGAGTACTCGTATATTTACTTTTGTGCTCAGGGATAATTTAAAATTTAAATGACAACTCTATTCGATTTTAGTTTTTGTTATCGATTGCCAAAAAGGTGGCTTTTATGGTTACTCCGATTTTAATATAATTTTTTTTATATATAACTAGGTCGACAAACAAGCGTACGGCTCACTTGATGGTAAGCGATTACCGTAGCCTATAGACGCCTGCAATACTACAAGCATCAAAAGCGCGTTGTCGACCCTATCCCCAATTCCCCACATGAGCTCTGGTCACCTTACGTACCAACAGGTCCACAACACTGCTTGAAAACAGTATTGTTTAGCTGTGATCTTCTGTAAGGTCGAGGTACTATCCCAGTAGGGCTGCTCCATATTTTGAGCCGTAAATTTTCTGCTGTGCCCTGATTCAGTTAAAAATTTGTTTTGTAGAAGACTAGCTGTGTAGCCTATAGCCGTCCTCGCTAAATTGACTACCCAACACAATAATTTTTAAATTTGAATCAGTAGATCCTGACAGTAGCGCGATTGTTTAAGCAAACAAACTTTTCAGCTTTATTAATTAGTAGACTGTAGATATGTAGTATAGATCTAGATATCAAGAGTTAACAGTGGTCGAAGGGCTAGGAACATCAGGTTTAATTATTACATTTAATTTTAATTAGTAGGCATCAAAAACAAACAATCTTGTAACCAAATAAAAGTGGGAAATGCTGTAAAAGCAAAAATGTTTATATTTACCGTGAAAGCTTATAATAACTATTCAGTTACTTAACAAAAAACAATAGTTTGTCATTTGGGAAAAGACTTACTCAACTATTTGACAGCTATCGAAACACTATGGCCTCGTTTATGGAGACGCGGGGCGTTGCGCGTAGCGTGTGGCGTAGCGTGTGGCGTAGTGCGTAGCGTGTGGCGTCGCGTGTGTCAAACTGTATGAAAATGAACGCGTGTAAAAGCGCTTCTCCGTAAACGCACTCATCCAACGCCCTACATTTGAATTTAGTGCGTTCCGCCACGCCACACGCTACGCACGACGCCCCGCGTCTCCGTAAATGAGGCCCAGAGTCAAACCAAGAGTAATGTTTAGTATGAAAAAACAATCGAGCACTTTCGTATTGATAATAATACCTACTACCAACGTTAGATATCTTCATTTTCGAAGTAATAGCCAAATATCCATTCTGTTGTCTAAAGTAGGAAAGTCACGAATTTGTTACGAAATACAGAAAACCTATTTAAGTGAACATGTACGGTTACAAGCTAGACGAATGATGTGGATTTTCCGTATTAGATTGTTGGGGATTCGTGGTCTTAATCTCAGAAATTATTTTGTAAGTAAATAAATCATGGGGCATGTCTTTTAGTGAAATGTTAGGTATGTTTTTATATGTATTTTTGTACGTATTTTGAGAAAAGTATTTTTCTGAAAAAAAATAATCCGCAAGATATTGATACAGAATTGGTGTACCCAATGTGTATGTAATGCGGTATAAGTAATAGTATAGTATCACGATCACGATCACGATACAGCCTGTAATATCCCACTGTTGGGCATAGGCCTCTTCTCCATATAGGAGAAGGATCGGAGCTTAATCCACCACGCTGCTCCAATGCGGGTTGGCGGATATATTCCCTACTATGAGTAACGATCGCTATCAGGTGTACATGATAACAACCGGGACCGACGGCTTAACGTGCTCTCCGAGGCACGGTGGGGTAACCCACAAGGACTGCACAAACACCCAGACCACGGCAAACATCTGTATGGCCAATACAAATGTTGTCGTGTGCGGGAATCGAACCCGCAACCACCCGCGCAACAGCCAATCGCAATCCAGTGCTGCAACCGCTGCGCCAACGCGGCGTCGTAGTATAGTATAGTCAAAGTATAGTAAAGTAATAATACAACGTATTACGTAGGTCGACGAAAAAGTAGTCAAGTAAAAAAATAATATTAGATATAATTTAAAAAGTACTTGTTGGATCACAATTAAAATTAAATGGGACCACATGACAACACCTTCGTTTAAAAAGTCATTGAAATCGGTCCACCCAGTCAAAAGTTCTAAGATAACATACATAAAAAAATAAAATCGAATTGCGAACCTCCTCCTTTTTTTAAGTCGGCTAGATATATTAGCTAGCTATTTAACCAAGTTATGAATACACGAACATGGAGAATATAACTGAAAAGGCTTTTGTTGATTTAGTTATTGAAGATAATATTCAAGAGGTATGTATATAAATGGTTTTATACTTAACAATATCCATAAAATTATTTTATCACTAAAAACTTTTAGGTGTAATAAAATACTCACAAACACAGCGTGCCTGTCATGATAATATGGCAATTACGCGAAATATTTTCAAGGATTTTGTTATCAAATTTCTAAGATTATTATCGAGCTAGAAAATAATATGATATTGTATAAAATACAAGATGCTGGAATATTTCAAATAACGATATAAGTTTCGGGGTTTATCTATACTAATATTATAAAGAGGTAAAGTTTATAACTTTGTTTGTATATACGGGGTAATCTTCGCAAATACTGATCCGATCATGAAAATTCTTTCGCTAACAGAAAGCTACACTATTCAGGAGTGACAAGATAAAAGGAAAAAGATAAAAATTATCAAAATTTTCGACCCAGCAGGATTTGAACCTGCGCACTCTGACGTGCCGTGTCAACAATTCGATCTAATCAAGCATTATTATTTGCCTTAGAAATTAATTGGTGATTTTAAAACATTTATATTTATCTGATTTGCTGAAAATAGTGAGAGTGTATTGGAACATAATATCAAATTTCACCGTACCCTTCTTATGTGAAATGGATTATAACGCCCACGGCCCAACGAAGTGGGCACGGGTCGGCTAGTATGTAATATGGTAGTAAACTTGACGACAAATATGATAGTAAATGCCATAGAAAATGTTTATGTTCTAGCTCCTAGTACGCAACTGGACGTTACTTCTTCTTAAAAATAAATGCTGTGATATTGCACGCGTCCGAGGAAGCCGTGCATTCACTCTCACAAAATGAAAAATACAGAAAACGCTTAATCTTAAACCTCAATATTTTTATAATAATTTATTATTATGCAATAAAATACACACTTTTTTACAGAATACACCGCAAGCTATAAATTAAATATAATTTGAAATCTTTTTGAATACGATTAAAGTAAAAAGAATCGACTAAATAAATATTACATTGGATGTCAACATTTTGGATGTACGGATGATAGCAAAATAACGTGAGAACCACTTGACGAAATAAGCTTTTTTTTTTTTTGTTATGTACGAAAACTATTAACTAAGAAGCCTATTGAATATGAACGCTGAAAAACTTTTACATTTTTTTTTTAATAAATGTTTTTAGTTTCTGTCATAATAAAATAATCAATCAGAGCCATCTGTGATGCAAGAATCAAAAAAAGTAATCGTATTAATAATCGTTGTACCTACGTTCCTAAAGAGGTACTAAACGGTGTGGAGGCGCGCACATTAAAATTTTTCATATTTTCAAAAATATACTTACTTCTTTCATGCAAGAGGCGTTGTACGGTAAAACGTCTCTTTCTCTCTCTCTCTCTTGCACACACACACACACACACACACACACACACACACACACACACACACACACACACACACACACACAACCACACACACACACACAACCACACACACGCACGCACACACATACACACACACACACATACACACACACAGACAGGTCTCACTCTCAGAATCAGCGTTACTTCACACGATTTCAATCTACTATATAAAAATAAGTCGGGTTTTCCTTCCTGACGCTATAACTCCAGAACGCACGAACCGATTTCCACGGTTTTGCATTCGTTGGAAAGGTCTCGGGCTCCGTGAGGTTTATAGCTTCTTTTAGGAAAATCTTTCAAATTTGGTATTATATTCCGGGCAGGACAACGTCTGCCGGGTCCGCTAGTCCCTCATAAAAATATTTATAAACACAAATATTTGATATACCTAGGTATACGCCGCAATACCAAATTAACTCATGCGCTAGCTTTTATAACAATAATTGTCTGGAATATTCTCTACACTAATATCTAAACATACCACGCACACCCTTCTTATTTCTAGACCCCTTGTCGACTAGTTGCTAACTGACCGTAGAATGACTTTTGTTAGAAGGTTACACAAGAATAAAAAAGGAATGTCACCATGTTTTATTAGAAGCAAAGAAAAGAAGAATCTATCTTATGTTATAGTTTGAAAAGAAAAAAGTTTTATATATTCCAAATATTTAAAAAAAGTTAATAAATATGTTTCGAAATATAGACACGGTCGTCTATTTATGTATGTGTTTTATGTTAACAGTCATCTGATACGGAAACATTTTTGGTAAAAATGTTTATTATATAAAAAATATTCAGCCTGTAATATCCCACTGCTGGGTATAGGCCTGTTTCTCCATGTAAGAGAAGGATCGGAGCGTAATCCACCACGCTGCTTCACTGCGGATTGACGAATACGTTCCGTAAGATGAGTAACGATCGCTATCAGGTATGATAATAACCGGGACCGACGGCTTAACGTGCTCTCCGAGGCACAGTGAGGAAATTCACAAGAAATATTTGTACAAATACAAATATACATACACATAGAATCAACAACCCTCGAAACAGAAAGCAGAGTCACTGCAAACCGCGCCAACGGTCAAGGAAATTAAGATAAACTCGATTAAAACTCTTAAAACATTTATAAATATTCCCAGAACGTTTAACAAAATCAATAAATAATAAAGTCAAGGAAACAAAATCAAGCAACTAATAAAAGTCTCATTATGAGCATCGCTTCTTCCTAATTAGAAGACAACGAAATCCTCAGAGGAACTTCGTAAAAATGGTCGTCTATTTTCAGACCAAAACATTTTCTATCGATTGCTCCTTAAAATAAGTAGGATTCGTCTCGGTTAACATCTGTTACACTGAAGCGATTTTTCTACAAATAAAATGCCCTCGGGTATCCGATATCTTTTAGGCTGCGTTCACAATGGACGAGTGGGAATTTCGAAGATTTTTTTTATTTCTTTGTCCAAGTATCAGATGGCTCTCACTGTAAACCGGCTGGGGATTTCCTAATATAAGTTGAGTGACATATCAATTTGTGCATCATGTTTTTGGACGAAGGTTTTTTATGTCATTTTGTTTTATTGGTTTCATTGTTATTTTTTTTTATTTTCAGTTTTTGAAGTTGTACTTCTTTTGGCGCAGTAGAGAAAAATGATGAGAGTAAAATTTTTCTAATGCGCACATACCGTTACAAAAAAACCGACATCCTGAAGTTAGCTTGTGATGATTTTTGTGTTGACTTACAGCGAAGGCGTCGTAAAATTTACGAAAGATTAGTGTTTACGTGACTGCTGAGCGATGGTAAGTTGACTTTTTTGTTGTTGTTTTTACTTGTTTTTATTACTTATTTGTAATGATTTTATGTTGATTTTACTTGATTTCAGTATATTTTCTGTACTATATATATATTTTTCACTATTTCTTACTAATATTTGATTATTTGTTATTAGTAATATGCTGGACCAGAAAAACACGTAGATGGCCATTACGCTTGTTTTATAAGTTAATCAACATTACAATTATAAACTTATACATTATTTACGTCAGTAAGAACTGCAGTAACAATAAAAAAAGCAAATCTAGACGCGACTTTGTTTTCGAAATGGCTGATGTTCTTATGGAACCTCCGCTAAAAGAGAAACTAATATTACCACTTTGCGGCGTGAAATAAAGGAGCTCATAAAAGTATAGTTATGGTATGTTGAACCTGTTCCAGAAGCAGCAACAACTGAAGAACCTAATACAAGAAAAAAAAATGTGCCTTTTGTCCAACCATATCAAGAAAAATTACAACACACTTTTGCATGAAATGCAAAAGAGCAATACGTAGGGCGCATAACATGAACATGTGTCTCAACTGTGTAGAATAAGTAAATTATTTAATTTTAATTATAACGTGATCTCTTAAACCCAAAGAATGATACTACAATTTGTAAAACAATAAAAGTTTTTATTATCTTGTTTATTCTCGTTTCATTTTAATGTCGTATTTTTTACGAATGATTAGTATTAACGTTACTCGTAGGGTAGATTAGTAATCTAGGGTTAAATGAATTTTTTTGTATCTTCATAATCAAAATTTTTAGCTAAAGAGCTTGCTTGAGAAAAAATGTCATTGTTCGATTCAGATGAATACTAAGTAAATAAAATATTGATCAATTGAAGAATAAATATTTAGAAACAAACACACAATAATAAATTGTAATAATTATGTTGTCTCAATCTGTATTTTTTATAAGTTATGTCTTGTTTAATAGAAAGCAGTAGAACTACTGCTTAATAAGTAGGGCCTTTAAGATAAAAAATAATATAACGAATGATTTCTATACACACGAAACACATCGAGTAACGCACTAAAAATAATACAGTTTAAGTGAGTAAATTGTGACTAAATGAGCAACGAATAACAAGAACCTCTTTGAAAATACAGCAAATGGCAACAGCATTATAGTAAGCAGACCTCAATAAAATACTCGTAGCTTAGACGATAATTCGAAAGCATTTGTTTAAAACCACATTTGAGACTCTCGAAAACATGTAGAAGAAGTCCTTCGCTAAAAAGTTTCAAGCTTATTAAGTCAGCATAAGCAATACAAATGTAATTCAAACCGAGATTATAAACCTTACGTTTGAAAAACTTTGAACAAAATAGGTCATTCTCAAAATTCATTTGCATAATAATAGTTTCATTGTGAACCTCAGTGCCTGCATTGCTTTAAATGAATACACGATGTAGGCTAGGGTGCGGTTTAGCCTTGACAAAAGAGCTGAGCAAGATTTGAGGAACGCTACACTAAACACAGACATAGTTACATAGGAATCAATGCAACTGCATTGATTCCATTAACTGAGGTAGGGCACAGCAGGAGATTTCCTGCTCAAAATATGGAGCAGCCTGACTGGGGTAGTACCTCGACCTTACAGAAGACCACAGCTAAATAATACTGTTTTCAAGCAGTATTGTGTTCCTGTTAATGAGTAAGGTGACCAGAGCTCCTGGGGGGATTGGGGATAGGGTCAGCAACGCGCTTGCGATGCTTCTAGTGTTGCAGGCGTCTATAGGCTACGGTCTTACCACCAGGTGAGCCGTACGCTTGTTTGCCAACATAGTTACATAAAAAAAAAACTGCGTGAAGTGTTAGCAGTCACAAGTTCGCTTCTGAAAGGTGTTTGTTAAGGCCATATATATGTTTTTTGAGGTCTGGGTATTAGTGTTACCTATTGTATGCGTTTCGAGACTCCTGATTCAGTCATGATGTGTGCCGACCTTTATTAGGCATAGTGTGACACGCAGCTCATTAAATTCTATCTTATCTTTTATATTACGACTTGTGATTATATCTAATTTCACATCTACTTATTTATTAAGCTCTACGTTTTCGTTCTGGAGGCTGCGTAAAGCGTGCTTTCGTTCTAGTGCATTTATGTAAAATTGTGTAAGCGTTTATAGCAAAACATTTATTCTTGGAGTAGCTGTTCCCGCGACATCGTCCGCGTGGAATTTAACAAAAACATTATCTTTTAGTTCGAAGAGTTTTAAATCTAAAATAAAAGTTGCCTAAGTTACTCCTTACTACATCAGCTATCTGTCAGTCAAAGTCCTATCGAAATCGGTTTAGTGGTTTCAGAGATTAGCTGGAACAAACAGACAGACAGACAGACAAAAATTGTAAAAAATGTTGTTTTGGCATATGTACCGTGTATACATCAATAAAAAGCGGTTATTTTATAATTACAACTTAATACATTTATGATTCATCGAAGGATAAACTTGATACAATAGAAAAGTTGGTGACTTGTTTGAATATAAACCATATCTGTTGACACCTATTATAACAGACGACACAAATTATTTAAGTTCGAGCTTTTATCCACAGTGTAACCGTACCATTACGCAGTGGTATTCTATTTCACAAATAATACCGTGTGAAAAGTTTTTGGAAAATGTTTCACCTGCTAGTAATTATAATAGCCACAAATCCACATGTTTCGGCTTTTAGTGGAATACGAAATATAACATTGGATTTCCATTTAAACATTATTTAGAGATGAAAATTGTCTATTGTTCATTTCATGAATAAAATATTATTTTGAGTAGATGTCGGGAAAATTTAATAGACATTTTAATTGATATATTTAGGTATTTTGAAGGATATTATTTACACAGTTTGAAATTTAAGTGACTGAGGAGTTTGGACCTTTTTGTAGTACTATTTTTAATCATACAGTATTTTGACGAGCAGAAATCACAGATTTTCATAAAAATGCAATACAGTATAGATACTTATCCACTTATATCAAAAGCGACGTTTACGCGAAGGTATAGTACCGTAATATTACCGAAGATCACAGCCAAATACAATAAAACTGCTCTCAGGAGGTGTTGTATTCCCGTGATAAGCTATTTGCTTGTTTGTGACACACCACTAGAGTATTAAAAAAAAAATTAGAGTGTGTGCTTAAGACCACACGGCAGAAGTAAAAACTTCATTGGCAAACGCAATCAAGCAATATCGCAATTAGTCCCGAGTTCACCCGATCGAGCCTTTAACCGTTCAGCAGTGAAGAGCAGTTGTCTGGAACTTTCTCGCTCGGGTACATTCGGCGGTCCCGAGTTCACCCGATCGAGCATTTCACCTCAGAGCGTGAACTTAGTACCGACGAAAAAACGTGTGTGTGGTGTGCCAAAAGAAGTTTTCACTCAAAAACTTTTGGTACAAGACACACTCAAAAAGCAAGAAGTTTAGAAGAAACTGATTTTTTTCAAGAGAACATGTTTTTTTTCACCACGAAATGCCAACATACAAAAATTAATCCACCCTTAAAATTTTGTTCCTCTAAGTAAAACACTCTAAACAGTTCACTTGATTGTTATTTTTATTGAATAACTTATACAGATATGGTAGTCTGTACCACTTTATAACTTTTCCGAAGCCGAGAAACTTTTGCGCGACGTCTGGAAAAATTGCCGTCGATAAAAAACTTTTCAACCGCGATATCTCACCGTATCTAAGCGTTCAAAGCTTTAGAGTGAAATCAATTGATGATAGTACCTACGAGTCGATATAAACTGAGGTTGAGCATAGCAGTAAATATCCGTCTCAATTCTGGAGCAGCCGAACTGGGGAAGCACCTCTACCTTACAGAAGATCACAGCTAAATAATACAGTTTTATATAGGGGAAAACCTGGCAAGTCATAATTTGTTAGTAATTTATTATAAATTTTGTTGACAATTAAATTTTATGTATATAACATTTTATAGATTGAATTATGTTTTATAAGTAAAAGCTATACTCATATTAAAATGTAACAGAATCTAATATTAAAGATGATTTGAAAATTTTGTTTGTGATCTAAAACTAACTTTTTACCATTTTGTCTGTTTTTATTTTGGCTGTGCGTCTCGCTGAAACTTCTGAATTGATTTCATTTAAGCTAGACATGATTAATTGTTTAAGCTTAACTACGAACTAGGATTCGTGGTACATTCGTCGAATTTCACAGTTGAAGGGATGAAAAGGTGAAGAGATGGAAGTCTGTCTGTGTAATCATAAAAAGTCACGAATATAGTATGAAGTGGAAAATCGTGAAAAGATAAAACCGCAGCTGGACAAAGTGTTATTTTCATACCCATATCATTCACATTAAGTAAAAGTTCCAGAACCTTTATAGCTATTTGTTAAATAGTTTTTTTTTCTTTATTTTAATTAAGGACTTTTATACGCAAGTAGGTACATGTCAGTCCCATCGTAACCTTATACTAACTATACCATCAGATAAGACTTATGAGCCTGAACAGTTGTTAAATAGTTATGAAAAACTTAAAAAGAAATTCGTGCCTACAAAGTACACAACACACAATTGAAAAAGTAGGCGGTATCATAATAAAAAAAGTAATTGAAAAAAAAATTGCATGTGTAAAAAGTACACAATGTCAAAAGTAAAACTTCTTTGGCAAATTAATTTAAAATTATTTACATAGATTTATAAAGTCGCAGCGCGGCGCGCCCTTCCCTGACGTTTTTCCGTTGCATCCGGTTTGAAATCACAACGATTCTAAAGAAGTTTCACTGCAAAAAACAACGTCATGCTGTGTTTTCAGGCGGTCATCCATCCAAGTACAGACGCGTGACGCGTTGCCGCGTTGCCTTTCTCAAATTTTACCCTCTGCGCCTAAACAAGTTTCAGTTCAAAAATAAAAAAGAACACTGCTTGCATTCAATCATCACGAACACCGAAAACTATAATATCATAATTTTTTTCTTCTAGTATTTTTAACCTTTCCTTGTCTTTATGGAGAAAGGTAATATTACCTAATTTATTTTAAGTTTTCGGTAATAGTAATAAGGAAAAATTTTCCTTACTTAATTATTTTAGACTGTGCCATCAAAGCACTAGTCTCACTCTATAATGAATATTGCATCTATATTAAATAAAAAGTGCAATAAAGGTTAACCCGAGTCTTTGAAAGTCTACACAAGTCGACAAACTAATATTGTCGAGGATATTGCAAACTATCATTAAAGGTAAATATCAAAAGAAAAACTTAATAAAAAACCTTATTAACTTTTAGATCGAATTTCATATATATCATCATAAAAATAATCATTATAAAATTAATAACAACGAAACATTGAGGTCTGGTAGAAATAGGTGTTGCAAATATTGTTTTCAATAGTTATTTCATTTATACAATTGAAACATTATCAAAAATATATAAGTTTTATTTTGTGGGTGGAAATGAGATTATATAGAAAAAACGTATGGACTGGGGAGGGTAAGATGTGATTAGAGACAAGACGAATGTGGAATGAGCAGTGAAAGGTGAGTGTGATGAGGTGTGACGATCTAGACTCTAGAGAATAATAATACAAAAAGTGGTGGTGTAAATACGAGTATATTATTTGCAAAGCCTTCAATCTCCAACATAGGTTATTCAGTCAATTTCCTCAGATGTGTCAGATAAAAAAATCTGAGTAAGACACACATTATAATTGACGAAGGCCATAAAATTTCAAATCATGGTATAACCAAAGTTCCTGCAAAATACCCTATTTCTTCAGGAGCGGAGGGTTGCCAAATTGTTTATGTTTCTGGTATACAAGCGTTCACAGGCTACAGTATCTGCTAATCACTTTGTACTTGTGACTGTATACTTAATTAATTGTGTTGTAAATGTATATTAGACTAGCATCCCGCCCCGGATTCGCACGGGTATTTAACAAAAGTTTATTTTAAAATATTATATAGCCTATGTCAACCGCGGATATTATAGCTTCCCAACATGAAAGAATTTTTCAAATCGGTTCAGTAGTTTCGGAGCTAATTCAATGCTAACAAACAACGAAATCTATCCTCTTTATAATAGTAAGTATAGATAATTTACCTCAGTGGTTTTCTTCTTACACTTGTCGGTTCCCGCGAATATGTTGAGTTGTGTTGAGCCCGCTCGTATCGGACACTGGTCTATATCCACCCGCCTCAGGTCTATATCGATTCCGCTGGTGCCTCTGTGGGAAATATATTTAGTTGAAATTTCAATATATGTAATAGTTGTAAATGTATATATTCATTTGTTTCATATCATTTGTTTTCTTTTGTATATACATATATAAGTAAGTGAAATCATGTTAATAAATAAATGAAATATCTTGCGTAGCCTGTAATATCCCAATGCTGGGCAAAGGACTCTTTCACCATGTAGGAGAATGGTCTGGAGCTTAATCCACAAAGCTTGTCCAATGCGGGTTAGCGGACATATTCCCTACTGCGAGTAAAGATCACTATCAGGTGTACATGATAACAACCGGGACCGACAGCTTAACGTGCTTTCCGAGGCACGGTGGGGAGACCCATATGGACTAACAACCAGACCGAAAATAAACATTTGTATAAACACAAATATCCACTAAGAGCGGGAATCGAACCCGCGACCAGGATCGAACCGCTACACTAGAGCGGTCGTCAAATTAAATATCTACATAATATAGTTTACTTTTCATCTATACATATAAAAATCAATTGCTGTTCGTTAGTCTCGCTAAAACTCGAGAAGGGCTTGACAGATTTAGCTAATTTTGATCTTGAAATGTTTGTGGAAGTTTAGGGAAGGTTTAAACTGTGAGAAACATAAATAATATGTAACGGAAAGTACTAAAAACGACGACTTAATTTTCCAATACAAAATGTTCCTAGCGGGGAAATTAAATGTCTTGTCACAAAAGGTTGTCAATTGGTTGTCAAATATTTATAGGTGCGTTCAGAAAGTGTTTTGTGTATATTTTTCACAAATATATGTAGGTGATACGAAGTTCACCGGGCCATCTATAAATGAATACTTTGGTAATATTTTAAATTTTATATAACAGATCTGCTTCAAATTATTGCTAGAATCGGTATGATAATTTATAGAACAGGAAAACGTCGGCAGAATTCTTGTTATAATTCCGAGCTTTATTAATGCAAAAACGTATAATATTGAGGTCGTTTAATTTGAAACAGAGTTATATAAATATTTATTATGAAATTTCATTTAATACACCAACAACAAATAACAGTAAATAAGTTTCAAATAAGAAATATAAGGAATATCTTAGTGTACTGATATCTGAGAAAACTAATTTATTTTTAACCTTAAGAAATTCTCTATTAGGTTGTTTCGATATTATTATTCAATGCGGAATAGTATTAAATATATTTTATCAAGAAAATAGTGTGGGTACGCTTCACTAAGTCTTCGTTCCAACATCATCAATTAATACATACTAGGCGACCTGTGCCCACTTCGTATTTTTGTGATGCAAATTTACTCGTATAGTAAAGTTTTCATCTCGCTCGCATTTTTTGATTTACATATTAATCTTTCTCACTGAATTTTTTGTTCAATAACATACTTATGTCACTCCTGAATAGTTTAGCTTTCTGTTAGTGAAAGAATTTTCATGATCGGATCAGTATTTGCGAAGATTATCCCCTACAAACAAACAAAGTTAGAAAATTTACCTCTTTATAATATAAGTATAGATAATAAAAAACAAAGATTGTCAGAATTTTTGTCTGTCTGTCTGTCCGTTTCTTCAGAAACGACTTATCCGGTTTAGATGTGGTTTTTACTAATATATTGTGGCAAGCTTAGCTTAACATTTAGTGTTAGTTTCATGTCAACCGGTTCATAAATAAAAAAAGTTATGACAATTTAAAGAATCACGTTCAACATGTAAAGTCACTAATCCTTTAAATGTTTTTTACAGTGGGTTGTCTGGAAGAGATTGCTTTAAGCAATAAGACCGCCTTTGCATGGTGTCAGTGAAACTACAATACCTTTTGTTTAATTTTATCTTTGTACTGCTGTTTCTTTTATTTTCTTTTACTATGTAAAATAGTTGACTATATGCAATAAAGTTGTAATAAATAAATAAATAAATAAAAAATAAATAATCCACGTGGACGAAGTCGCGAGCACAGCTAGTTTCAAATATATATAATAAAATAAACTTAGCTACATCTGACCTAAATACAACAATGTTTAGAATAACATTGCAAAGCCTTAGTGATTACTTGGAATCTGCATCCTGAGGCTTGTATGCATGTTTGCCCAACAACACAATAACAATAGTAAAAGTTTTCACTTAATGGTCCTCAGTAGTAGGTGAATACTGTGTTAGATACCGGAAATGTATGCAAAATCAATATATCTAGCATGGTATATTAAATTCCAATATTTATGTGGTTTGTTGTGCAGGAAACTTCTACCATACCTAAATAATTTTGAAGATTTAGGCCCTTCTCCCATTACGATACTTGTAAGGTACGATACTCGAGTAGAATACTAGTTGGATACTTGTTCGCTACCCGACGCTCGCATATTATGCTACTGAAAAATGACTAAATTTATCATTTGTGCAAACTCGTTTTTGTGGACGGACGTTATGTCGAGCGATTCTAGTGACGAAGAAGCACTTGCAGCTTTTCTGTTTTATAGAAACAGAAGACGTCAACGCAAGAGTAGAAAATACTGGATTCATCCATATATTGAAAGAAACATAAATTGTAGAGTTTTTGTAGCCGCACAAGAACTACAACATGATGATAATAAATTTTTGTCTTTCTACCGAATGTCTAAAGAGACCTACCTGCATCTTGTTACATTAATAAAGCCTGCTATACATCAACGAAATACTATATTTAGAGAGTGTGTTAGTGCGGAAGAAAGGATTCTGATAACCCTAAGGTAAATAATACTCCATTGTTACATATGTAATTAAAAATGTATATTAAATTTTTAGTATGAATCAATCAATCATCAAATTAAAACATAGGCTATTTCAATCAATTATAAAAATTATTACTTATTCTTCATCTTCCTGTGATAAAAACATAGGTATTGATTCATAATATAGTGTGGCAGTATTTGATTGTACACTTTCATTTATGGTATTTGGCGTACTTATTGCCCTGTCAGTCGGTGAAGGATTAGATAAAAGTGTGATGGGACTACTTTGGTCCATAATATCGTCTATCAATTCAAGCACTCTCCTCTTAAACAGTCTTCTTTGATTATCATTCAATTTATTCACGTCCGACAGTAAACTCAGTAAAAACATTTTGTTTGAATTTTCAGTACTGTCACAGTTTTCTATAATTTTAGATCGTTTCAATTTAAAATAAGCTGCAATATCTTGCTCAGCTTGAGTTTCTTCAAGCTTCTTCCGTTTTCTTTTATTGCTTGTTGCTGGTGGTAATTGGTGTCGCAAGATTGATTGAGTGCTTGTTGGAGGAAGAGATGAATGTTGTTGCGAGATTGATTGAGTGCTTGTAGAAGGAAGAGATGATTGCTGTTGCGAGATTGATTGAGTGCTTGTAGAAGGAAGAGATGAATGCTGTTGTGAGATTGATTGACTGCTTGTAGAAGGAAGAGATGAATGCTGTTGCGAGATTGATTGAGTGCTTGTAGAAGGAAGAGATGAATGCTGTTGTGAGATTGATTGACTGCTTGTAGAAGGAAGAGATGAATGCTGTTGTG
The DNA here is from genome assembly GCA_905220545.2 of Melitaea athalia. Classification (NCBI taxonomy): domain Eukaryota; kingdom Metazoa; phylum Arthropoda; class Insecta; order Lepidoptera; family Nymphalidae; genus Melitaea; species Melitaea athalia. The sequence continues at coordinate 2,204,093 of HG992178.1, read as the reverse complement.
AGATTGATTGACTGCTTGTAGAAGGAAGAGATGAATGCTGTTGCGAGATCGATTGAGTGCTTGTAGGTACACTTTCTGTGAACTGTGTTTGTTCGCATAGTTCAGGAGACTGTGGTTGCAATGTGTCATTATCTTCTATTGTCTCGTTCAAATTTCCTGATGATTTTCCTGCTGTTTTTATGAACGGTATAGTAAATTGCATAAAATCAGCTAAGTAGTATGGTTTTTTTTGCGCAGTCCCTGCTCCACTTTTAGGCGGTTTCAAATGGCGAACAAAAACACTACGTAGATTTTTCCACTTTTCTTTAGCTTCTGATCCTGAAAATAACCTTAATATTAATTGTTATTAATTACAGATATTTGGGATCAGGTTGTTCATTTGTAAGCCTAGGATTGTATTTTGCAAGAGGAGATAATACAATTTGCAAGGTCATAGCTGAAACTACAGTTATAATATGGGAGATATTAAATAGAGACTATATGCCATTACCAAATGTGCAACATTGGAAAGACATTGCTGCTCGTTTTGATCGCCTCTGGAATTTACCCAACTGCTTAGGGGCATGTGATGGTAAACACATCAGAATAGAAAAATTACCTAATTCGGGATCAAGTAATTTTAATTACAAATCCTACCATTCGATAGTATTAATGGCATGTTGTAATGCCGATGGATTATTTACTGTTATCGAAACTGGCTATGCTGGTAGGAACAGCGACGGTGGAATCTTCAGTGCTTCCAGGATCAAACGTTGGATTGAACATGGACGTCTTAATATTCCTTTACCTTCCAAACTTCCTAATGACCCATCTAACTATGAATTTCCATACTATTTTATTGGGGATGAGGCATTTCCCCTTCTATCTTACTTCATGAGACCATATCCCCAAAGAACCTTAAATGACTTGAGAAGGGTGTTTAACTACAGAATAAGCCGAGGGAGGAATACAATTGAATGTGCTTTTGGAATGATGACTGAGAAATTTCAAGTATTAAGTACAGCTATAAGATGTCATACAATAGAAAAAGTATCAAATATAATAAAAGCAGTGTGTATTTTACACAACTTTGTTCGACAACATGAGGGTATTCTATATAGTCCAAGGGAGGTAATACAAAACAGATCGGTCACTATTCCCGTTACTATGACTATACAACCTCAAAATATAGAAATAACTGCAACTATGTCACCACACAACCAACGAAATTATTTAGCAAACTACTTTATATCTGAGCAAGGTTCATTGCCTTGGCAATACCAATACTGTTTACAAAATACAATGTAACATTGATTAATAAACTACTTATTATGTATAAACAAAACAAACCTGTTATTTGAAATTTATTCCCAATTTCTGCCCAAGTCCTATCTATTGTATTTTTCCGCATGTATTCTGGTAATTTGTAGTTATATAAACAAGCATGTTTTTCAACTTCTTGTACAAACTTAATATTTATTTCTTGCTCCGCCGCCATCTTGTCGAGACGCACAGGAGACGCGACGCACAAGCGACCAACACAGCGAGTCGCGCGATACTAGTCGCGGACGCGTAGGATACCAGTAGCGTAGTGTGCGAGCCTGCATTCAAATGTATGTGAGATACTTGGCGGCGACTAGTCGCCAAGACTTGCAGGATACTTGAATCGCCTGTGCGTATCGTAATGGGAGAAGGGCTTTAATTTCAATTTTGGGGACATTTTTTTAATGTTTTCATATTTACTTTCAATAGTTTTACTTATACAAGACTTATAACTCGTGATCATGACGTCTGCAACGTCGATGGGGGGGATTGGGGATAGCGTCAGCAACCACTTAGGATGCTTCTGGTGTTGCAGACGTCTATAAGCTATGGAATCGCTTACTAGTTGTATAAAAAAAGTATGACTTTGTTTTCATATTTCATACTAGCTGTGCCGCGTGGTTAAATAGGCGTTAATTCAAAAAAAATAGCCTATAGCCTTCCTCGATAAATGGGCTATCTAACACTGAAAGAATTTTTCAAATCGGACCAGTACTTCCTGAGCTTAGCGCGTTCAAAAAAACAAACAAACTCTTAAGCTTTATTGTATTAGCACAGCCCATGAAACATAATAGATTTCAGTGCAGTGGTGGGCACGCGCTATTTACAAACACTTATATAAGTCACACAGTTAATCCTATTGGGGGCCGTTTCGTGCGAATCGTTGATTTATTGTTTATTCGCTAACCCAGCAGTATCTGGCTACGAGTATATCGATCGATATGTCCTATGTTGTTTCTTGAGGCGGGTAATACATTATTTAAACACTAAGGCCTGTTACACCAGTTGTAGATAAATTGTATCCTGTAAATAAAGTACGAAAAGGCTATAACAGCAGGAACTATAGCCTATTCAAAATCAAAATTTTTACTATAATATAATAAAGCTGAAGAGTTTGTTTGTTTGTTTGAACGCGCTAATCTCAGGATCTCCTGGTCCGATTTGAAAAATTCTTTCAGTGTTAGACAGCCCATTTATCGAGGAAGGCTATAGGCTATGAATCATCACGCTAAGACCAATAGGAGCGTAGCACCAATGAAAATTTTTTCAAAATCGGGGTTTTTTTTCTTTTGAGAGCTTCCCCTGCGTAAACGGTTAAAGTTTCGCACCAATCATGTATCACAGAATTGGTCCTATTCCACGGGGACGAAGTCGCGTGCAGAAGCTAGTCAAAAATAACTGTATTCAAATAGGCCCCAAGAGCACTCTCGAATCGTGATTTAACAAAAGTTAAATTTTCTAGTGATTAATTAGTTTTTAAAAGTGAAGCTACTACCGATTTGGAATATAGATTCTGCAGAGAAAACTCGGCAAGAAACTCCGCAGTTACTCTTTTGAAAATGATATAATATAATTTGTGTTTTAGTACAAAATTAGTAAAATCTTGCATGAAATACAGCGTCACTAATTCCATACATATTTATCACTTATTTCGCTACAATTAGGAACAACTATTAAATTCACGTACAAATCAAATAGAAATATATACAAATAAATAAAATTGGAGTGTCTGTTTGTAATATTAAAATAACCGCTTTTTACTAAATGCATATGGATGTATACACGGTACATATACCAAAATAAAATTTTTTTTACAATTTTTGTCAGTCTGTCTGTTTGTTCCGGCTAATCTCTGAAATGGCTGGACCAATTTTGACGGGAGATAGCTACTGTAATAAGGAGTAACTTAGGCTATTTTATTTTAGTAATTTGTTTTTTTCATAACTCTGAGAACTGAAACTTTTTGCTAAATTTCACGCGGATGAAATTGCGGGCACAGCTAGTCTCATATAAGCAGCCAACAGCGCTGTAAAATGTCTTTCTTAGAGCCATTAAGTGTCAGCGACACTGCGCGTTGGAGTCTGTAGTTTCACATCATATCTTGCGGAGTAAATTCTAAATTTAGGATTCAGTAAACTCAGCATTACCAGACCAAATTTGAACCCACATGTATCTAATACGTGTAATGACGCCGCGTTGGCGCAGCGGTTACAGCACTGGATTGCGATTGGCTGCTGCGCGGGTGGTTGCGGGTTCGATTCCCGCACACGACAACATTTGTATTGGCCATACAGATGTTTGTCGTGGTCTGGGTGTTTGTGCAGTCCTTGTGGGTCTCCCCACCGTGCCTCGGAGAGCACGTTAAGCCGTCGGTCCCGGTTGTTATCATATACACCTGATAGCGATCGTTACTCATAGTAGGGAATATATCCGCCAACCCGCATTGGAGCAGCGTGGTGGATTAAGCTCCGATCCTTCTCCTACATGGGGAAGAGGCCTATGCCCAACAGTGGGATATTACAGGCTGAATCGTCATCGTCGTATCTAATAACAAGTCGTAGTTTACTTGGAGCGTATTATAAATATATGAATAATTATATTCTCGTAACTTGGACCAAAGCGAAGTGGCGATAAAATCCATGCGAGCGGCCTGTCTCACCGATAGATTATGCAAATATCAGCAGCATCGAGCAGACGACGGCTAATATAAATCTTATAAATACAAATTACTTCTGAGTCTCGTCAAATATTAATATACCTAGTTCATTTTTATTTTATAATATGTTAGAAAGTAAAAATAATCTGGCTATGTTAATATCTATACTAATATTATAAAGTGGTAAAGTTTCTAACTTTGTTTGTTTGTAGGGGATAATCTTCGCAAATACTGATATGATCATGAAAACTCTTTCATTAACAGAAAGCTACACTATTCAGGAGTGATATAGGCTATATTTTATTGTTATTGAAAAAAAAATAGTTAAAAAAATAGTATAATATATGTAAATCAAGTCAGAGAAATGCGAGCGAGATGGAAACTTTACTATATTATATTTGCACTAGCGACCCGCCCCGGCTTCGCACGGTTGCAAAAACTATCAGAGTTCCTCTACTATATTATGCATGTATTATACATAAAAACTTTACTCTTGAATCACTCTATCTACTAAAGAAAACCGCATCAAAATACGTTGCGTAGTTTTAAAAATTTAAGCATACATACAGACAGACAGACAGACAGCGGGAAGCGACTTTGTTTTATAATATGTAGTGACTACAAAAATAATTAACGCCAAACTAAGTGGGCACTGGTCGGCTAGTTTATTATAAAGAGAAAAATTTAAAAAAATACACTACAAAACTGTTGAATAGAATTATTGTTAAAAGATTGATGGTTTAGTCCACAATGCAGTTGAACTGGAATTGTCTCAGTTATTTATAAGACTATTAGAAGAACTGTTTGAATTAATTGTTCTTCTAATGGGACTAAGACTCGCACTTCCTTAAACCTTGTTTAACTGTGTTTTAATTGGTTCAGTACAACGTGGTTGCGGTCTGTTATAGCTAGCTTATGCATAGCTTTGTGCTGTGGTGCAAGCCTAAGATGCTGCATCAGCATTTTACCCCCAACAAGGCAATAGAGACGAGACCTTTCAGTCAGTCTACTCGGATCCCTCAGATCGGTCACACATCTTCTCTCATACCAGTTCTCGTGTTATTTCATTATATTAAATTCAAGTTAAATAATTCTATGAATCATTAAATAAATCTGTGTAATTTAAAAATCTTTTTTTAAAAACTCTTCTCTCGGTACCCGTGTAATAGGTCGCAATCAAAATACTTCAAGTATGGTAACAAAGACATTTTAATGTCTTTGTATGGTAATGCGCATAGAATTTGACTCGAATTGAAACTTTTTGTATACAAAAGTTAATTAGTACTTATTATTTTCATGTAAAATACGTTATAGTAATGCATTCATTTAATCTTGTATCATCCCATTGCTGGGTGTAGGCCTCTTTATCCACGTAGGAGAAGAATTGGAGCTTAATCCACCACGCTTCTCCACTGAGGGTTGGCGGATATGTTAGCGATGAGTAACGATCGCTATCAGGTATTTATGATAACAAACGGGAATGACACTTGACGTGCTCTCCACAGCACGGTGGGGTGACCCACAAGGACAGACATCCAAACCTTAAAGGAATATTTACACAAATACAAATCCATAGCGAGCGGGATTCGAACCCGCAAACCCGTGTTTTAGGCGACTACTCGCACCACTACACCAGAGCGGTTGTTCGTTATAATAATTATAGTTGAATATTCGTTATTTACAATAATAAATAATATTATAATTTGTTGCTATTGTAACAATGTGATTGAACCGAAATACCGGTGTCATTTTCGTAATGTGTCATCGTGTAAATCATATTTAACGAACTGGCGAATATTTTTTTTTTATGTTACTAGGTTGGCAAACAAGCGTACGGCTCACCTGATGGTAAGACCGTAGCCTATAGACGCCTGCAACACCAGAAGCATCGCAAGCGCGTTGCCGACCCTATCCCAAATCCCCCCCAGGAGCTCTGGTCACCTTACTCACCAACAGGAACACAACACTGCTTGAAAACAGTATTATTTAGCTATGGTCTTCTGTAAGGTCGAGGTACTACCCCAGTCGGGCTGCTCCATATTTTGAGCAGGAAATTTCCTGCTGTGCCCTAGCTCAGTTTATAAATAGGTAACTGCGATCATTTTACAGTAATAATTATAATTTTATTTCCTTCAAAGTTTATCCATATTAATACTATAATGAGCGAATATTTTTGCCTTACAACTAATCTTTTAAAAATAAAATTTTAATTACGATACGACTGGAGTTTAGTTCTTCAGATCGACTGTCTAAGCACAAAAAGGTTTTATAGTCTGAGAAAAAGATTAATACCATATCAAATGGTAAATAAACGAATCAAATAACGTCATCTATTGATGGCATTATTAGAAAACGTCGTAACCGATACCGTAGTAGACGTCGTAGGCCGTAGATGATACTGTCGTAAACGTCGTAGCAGATAGAATGCGCACAAAAACGTAACGAGGTCATTCGTTCAGAAGATTTTACTCCTCATATTTTTTTCATACCGGGGGGCCTTATATGAAAATCTATTCTTAAGGAGTAAACTCCAAAGACGATAAAATAAAGGTAAATACGTGGTAAATACTGTTGCGAATAGAAAATGAAATAACATGCTCAAAACGGTACAAATTCTTGCGGTAATTAAAACGCAGAACGTGTCAAAATCACGTGCTACGTTTATGCGAACTTTACCGTCACTAATAAAAATCCACAACGTTAACTGGCCGTGCGTTTCAACGATTTCATTCAAAATAAAACAGCTTTAAAGAAAAAAAAACACACACACACACACTACAGCCTATCACAGTCCACTGTTGGACATAGGCATCCACAAGTTCGCGCCCAACATTATGACGCGAGCTCATGTGTTTTGCCCATAGTCACCACGTCAAGTCGTCAAGAAAAAACATTAGTTTAAAAACCACTTCATTCATTATATAAAAATACTTTTATATAAATTAAAATTACGGCCGAGCGGTCTTTTAACAAATAATACGGTCTGGTATCACTCTCCCGTGGGTTTTCAGCTTTCATTAAAATATTTATCACTGAGTAGGAAACAAAATGTTTTATGAGTTTTACGTTTTGTTATTTCTAAAATATTTCTTAAGTTGATTGACAGATAAGACAAAGCTTAAACTGATGTGCCTAAGCATGACAAATTATAACGGTGGATTCTGTAGACCATTAAAAAAATGAGTGTGTTTTAGACAACACGACTGAAATAAAAGTTTCTGTCTTACTCACTTATATCTCCCGCTCAAATTCCGTTCGTCTTACCCGATCACACTTTTTGTAACGCTCTCGTCTCTCATTCACAAGCTTACTCCCCAAGTCAAGCAGCCGTAAATAAGTTTTACTTCTAAAATATTCATGTAGATCGCCACGCGTACCTACACTAAGCCCAGCGTTGGGATCAAAAGCCTCTTTCGATTCCGCTAAATACAAAACTAAAACTAATTTAAATATAATTTAGGCACTGGTCTTAGAGATAAAATATTCATTAACTTATTAATTGTTAATTACCCAGCACTTATCGTTGAGTATTATTTAATCTGGAGCTTAGTATCCTGGTTCGCTGTTAATGTATTCGTGGAAGAGTGTGAATAGTTTAATTTATAAATCAGGGCCGTCTAAATGAAAAATATTGTCTCTATAGTGCATGAAAATATAATACATGATAATGACAATAATATATATAATAATAATTATTCTTTTTATAATTAGTTTCTTGAAATAAAGACGATTGCGTTTCTCTATAACAACAAAAGAAACAACATTTAAAGCCTTTACTTCATATGGAGTATATACAGAAAATAAAATAGAATATTTTTACAATGAGAATATATGAAAATATTTTTAATGTCGTCACGACAGACTAATTTTTATACGTTGACAATATATTTACAAAAAAGGTTTTAACTAAAGAAAACTACGAAACAGTTTAGTGTTTTCTTTACATCTCCCCCCCAAAGAGAAACAATTACAAATGGTAATCCATGGAATTGTTCATTCACCAACCAAAAACTGGAGACAATTTGGTAATGTGGTAGAAATTTGATTCCGTCTTTCTGTGACCGGCATTTACTTCATAGATTGATTTGGAAATCTTTTTCAAAATTTCGTACGGGCCAATTCTCAATTCATCTGTTTTCTTCCTATTTAATCGATTTCCACTTTCCACATAGACTCTGTCTCCAACTTTGAATTCATGTTCTTTTCTATGTAGGTCAAAAATTTTCTTATTGTGATTATGAGATTTAATTGTGTTTTTTAAGGCTAATTTTCTGTCTCTCTTTAGATCTTCTTCTGTATATCTTGTTTTCAGCTCTGTTGGCAGAATATTCACATTTTCTCCTTCCAAAAGATATTTTGGAGCAAACTTTGTTACTGTATGTTCCGTTTCGTTATATTTTTCTACACATTTGTGTGCAATTGTTGTCCATGCTGTTTTTTTATCACTTTCATTTATTTTACATCTTATTTTATTGACTAAAGTTTGATTTAGCCTTTCATTGATTCCGTTTGAAAATGGTGTATCCACAGCAGTAAAAATAATTTTTATGTTGTTTTTCTTCAGAAATTCCTTAAATTCTTTAGAATTTATACCAGGGTATTGATCCGTTAATATCATATCAATACTGTAATTTTCTGTCACACTTTTAACAAGTCTTATAAAATCACTTGGGCTTTGAGTTTTTGACGTGAAAATATGAGCATATCTAGTGAAATGATCAACCAGTAAATGAAGGTACTTTTTTGTTGACCGTGATCCTCCGAAACCTCCTATAGTATCAATTGATACAATTTCAAATGGACGTCTTGCTGGACCTAAATGTGACAATAAGATATATTTTGGCCTTTTCCTTGATTTGTTTTTTATACAAATTTCACAGTCATCACAAATTCGCTTAATGTTTGTAATGATGTTCTTTGCTGTGTAGAATGGTGTTATTTTATTTATCATCTGTGTTCTTCCAATGTGACAGTAAGTATTATGGACATCTTTGATTAGAGTTTTACTAAGTTCTTCAGAAATTATTATTTTTTTTCCTTTCTTTTTCTTTTTGTAATAAATTTCATTCTCCAATAAAAATTTGCTTTTTTCATTTTGTAAATTCATATTTGTGTTTTGGTCATTTTTTATGTCTTCTAGGTTTATTAAATTTACTACTTTCAAACAATCGTCAACATTGTCATAAGAATCTAGAACTGGGTTTCTGCTCAAAATATCTGCTTCTTGATTTGATTTTCCTGGATTGTACTTAATTTTAAAATTATATTGGGATAAGTAGTAAGTCAAATTACCAAGTTCCTCATCAGTTCTAGACTTGATGTTTAAATTCTCTAAAGGTTTATGATCTGAGTATACTGTAAATTCTCTTCCCATAAGCCAGTGTTGCCAATATTTCACAGCTTCCTTTATTGCCAAACATTCTAGATATATAGCCTTTTTCTTTTTTTGAGTTTCAGTCAATTTTTTTGAAAAATAAGCAACTGGTTTATTGACTCCGTTTTTATCTTCTTGTTTTAAAACTGCTCCCACTCCCTTAATGCTTGCATCTGTGTAAATACTTATTGGTAGCTTAGGGTCAAAGATCTTCAGAATTGGTTCTGAGCAAAGCAGTTTCTTTATTTTATCAAATGATTCCTGACATTCTGTAGACCATATGAATTTCACATCTTTCCGTAGTAAATTATGTAAAGGTTCCAGGATGATTGCGCTGTTGGGTATAAACTTATGATGAAAATTTACTTTTCCTAGGAATTGACGTATATTCTTCCTTGTTTCTGGAACCAGAAAGTTTTTCACAGCAGTTAAGTAATCTTTCAAAGGCTTAACTGTATTGTTTTCTATTATGTGGCCTAAATACTTGGCATAATGATTTGCAAAGATACATTTTGAAAATTTTAGTCTAAAGCCTTCAGTAAGAATCGCTTCTAATAATCTTGATAAATGTATTATATGTTCCTCAAAAGTTTTTGAAAAAATTAAAATATCATCTATAAAATTTACTGCAAAACTAGTTAGTTTGTATTTTCTAATGATATTACTCAATATTCTCTGGAATATAGCCGGAGCTGTCTTTAATCCAAAAGGAAGGCACGTCCATTGGAAATGACCTTCTTGTGTAACAAATGCAGTTTTGTATCTATCTTGAACTTTTAACGGAATTGACCAGAATGCTGAATTTATGTCTAAAGTAGAAAAATATTTACAGTTTACAGTTTTCACTATTAAATCATCAATTAATGGAAATGGTTGCGATTGAGGAACTACTATTTTGTTTAATTCTCTAAAATCTATACACAATCTTGTTCTTTTTTCATCTTCCTTTTTATATGCCAGTGTTACTGGAGCAGCAAACGGGCTATAAGACTCCTCAATTAATTTTTTTTTCTAATAGTTTAGATATTTGATTTTCTATTTCTTTTCTATCTTCTGCTGTGCATCTGTATGGACGTTTGTAACAGTATTTATCTACCATTAAGTCAATATGAGCCTCATAATCCTTTACAGTGCCGACATCATATTTATTCTTAGCAAACACTGGATTGTATTTTTCTATTAACTTATTTATTTCTGATTGTTGAAATGAATCTAGATGGTTTACTAACATTTCAAATTTATCTAAGTCTATATGTTCATTGAAATTAATTTCATATTTATTTACCAATTTTATTTCTTCTCTATTTTTGTCACCTAGTACATCAGGAATTTCGACATTTTTATTCTGAGCATCACTTTTTAAGTATTTATTGCTCTTGATATCCTCTTCATTCGAAGTTATCTCTCCTTCGTTTTGACTGTCACATTGTATGATTTTTAATTCTTCGGTTTGCATTAATTTGAAATCTTTAATGCAATCCAGACCAATTAGAAAATCATAGTGAAAATATTCACTATCTATTACAAAATATCCATAGTTCTTTCAATATTACCAATTTTTATTCTTAATGTTACCATTCCTTTAATTTTTTTCTCACCATTAATAGTTTTCAAGTTTAAAATATGTAAGTTATTTGTATTTTCTTTTTTTTGTATCTTCAATAACTTAGCATTTATTAATGACACATTTGAACCTGAATCATAAATTCCAGAAACTTCTACAGTGTCATTTAAAAGTAACTTTACTCTTATTAATGGTGGTGTTATTAGTTTTTTTGGATTTTCATGGTTTAGTTCAATTTCTAATTCTGAGTTATTTACAGTTTTTATCATTCCTTTCTGATTTTTCTCTCGGAACCAGCAATTTTCCTCAGCATGGTAACGTTTCCCCTTTTTTTATTAATACAAATTTCGCATGGTTTTTTTGCTTCAATTTTTTTTTGTTTAGTGTCGAAATTTGTATAATCCTTTTTATCATATTTATTTCCTCTAACTAGATATTCCAATTTTCCTATTTCATTGTAGAGATCTTCCGTTGTTTGTAAAATTTCTCTGTCAATTTTATCAGTGACATAATTAGGTAAGCCTAATGCTATAAGGTCTATAATCGTCCCATTATCAATTGATTTTCTTACTTCTAGCAACAATTTTTCTTTTTTTAAGGCATATTCAAGAAGCGAGCCTGCTTTGTATTTGAAAGTAAGAGCATATCTAATGGGCGACCATCCTTTGGTTGCAAAAGTCTCACAAAATTTTTTTTCCCAATTGGCCCATTCGGATTCTACTGTGTATTTTATTAGCATACAGCTGTACCAATCAATACTAGAATATTCTAAAAAATTCCTTAATATTTCAATTTTTTTTCTATCTTCGTTAACTTGGAAACGTTCGCATTCTTTATTAAAATTTTTAATCCACTGTGAGGCATTTAAATTTTTGCCAGTGAATTTTTCAATCATGAAATCTTTTGCAATGTTTCCTAAGTTTTGAGTTTCAGATTTTTTTTCTTTAATTATTTTTTCTAATAATTTTTCCAATGATTGATTTGAACTACTTGGTATTGAATCAACCTTATCTATTTTTTTCTCAATTTCTTCAAGGTAAAAATCATTAAACTGCAAATTTTTTTCTTCATCCAAATATATTTTTGATATTCGATCTGTCAATGTTATCCATATTTTCCTTATTTGATGTCTTTTATTTAATGATTTTTTTACCTTGACAAAATTGGGTGTATTAGTTATTACTTGATGTAGAGATGTAGGTTGGTATTCAGTTGGTATTCCAAAAACTCGACCATCAGGTGTAGCTATTGATGTTATACCTAAAATGTTTGATTTTCCATCTGCTAAAACAGCGAAATCAAATCTTAATCTCTCCATATTTTATATGAATTGCGGAAAATGTTGTTTTATAATAATAATTATTCTTTTTATAATTAGTTTCTTGAAATAAAGACGATTGCGTTTCTCTATAACAACAAAAGAAACAACATTTAAAGCCTTTACTTCATATGGAGTATATACAGAAAATAAAATAGAATATTTTTACAATGAGAATATATGAAAATATTTTTAATGTCATCACGACAGACTAATTTTTATACGTTGACAATATATTTACAAAAAAGGTTTTAACTAAAGAAAACTACGAAACAGTTTAGTGTTTTCTTTACATATATTCTTCTTTATTGTACACCAAAATATTAAAAAACAGAGTAGTAACTAAAAACAAAGATGTACAAAAGTGATCTTATTGCTGAAGAGCGATTTCTTCCAGATAACCTTTGGGCACAGGACACGATACAGTAGCGACGGATAGAAAGTGTACAATATTCTTAAGGGTGAATAATTATAGCGTTTGATAGATTCAATAATACATACGCATAAGCAGTATTATTAAGCTGTGATCTTAGGTCGAGGTACTTCCCCAATCACTCCAGATTTTATCACGATATTTCCTGTTGTGCCCTAGCTGAGTAAGGAGGTGCACACCGAGAGGTGCAGCATTGACAACAGGTTCAGCAATGTTCTTTCGATGCTACTGGTTTTGGAGGTGTCCATAGTACGGTATCTTCTGACCGTCAGGTAGATCGTACGCTTATTTGCCACTCCATAAAAATTAACAACAAAAACAACGACAAGTTTTAAGATGTTGTACAACTCAAACACTCCGATAATTACAACTACCGTTTTTGTTTTTCAATTCACTTCTATTTATATATTAGCTAAAGTCGCAACGGACATTAAACGTCATCAATAAATCCCCTATAAACCATTTACCCCTACGAAGTATCTGTGACCTAATCTCCGTTATTACTTGGAAGTCAATGTCCAATGGATTGGATTAAGCCTGTATCACCGACCCGTATTTTTTTGTCTCAGTTTTAGTATTTTACTTTAAATGTTTAGTTATGTATTCGTTTATTGAATTATGTATAACCTTTTATTTTACTTACTAGATATAGGAATTATATTAAAATAGATTGTCAATGTAGATTGTGCCAGAAAAGTGTTGTTAGTAAAAATTTTGATTGAAGCACATTTGCGGAGATTATTATCGAGTTAAGATTATTAATGTAAACAAAGCATTTTCTCCCAACATTTGTGTCCACTGCTATGTAATGATATATAATCTACGTTTTTGAAGAATGCTATCAGCTCCGACGCATGACTGGAGTTTATTTCTTCAGATCGACTGTCTAACTAGGCACAAAAAAGGCTTACTAGTCTAAGAAAAAGATTAATAAAATATCAAATGGTAAATAAATTAATCAAATAACGCCATCTATCGATCGATCGATGCGATGGCGTTGGAGCAACATAATATTCATGCCTGAAAAGTGAATGGCAAAAAAACGTAACGAGGTCATTCATTCAATAGATTTTACACCTCATATTTTTTCATACCGGGGCCGGGGCCTTATATTAAAATCGATTCTTAAGAAGTAAACTTCAATAAATAAATTGCTAAAGTTTTATTTATTTTTCGGAGATGTTAACGAAAGCAAACCAAAATTTTGTTTGCAATTGTTAATGTCCTCAAAATAAAAAAAAAATCATGTGGGGTTTAAATATTTTTCAGTTCATATGCATCAACCCGTAGTAGAACAGCGTGGTCGATTTAACTTCGACCCTTCTTCCACATGGAGAAAGAGGCCTATGCCCAACAGTGGGAAATATATACAATATTTTATTCCATTTTTCAATAGTATGTGCTAAAACTCCCCATTATATACACGCCATCTTAGACTTGATTAAAAAAGGGCCACACGACAAGCTTTGTTTGTTACTATATGAGTTCTATAAATCATCTGTAAAAGTTTTTCTTCATAGATTTAAGTTCTTTTAGTGTTCGTGTCCGAAACTGTCGACTCATAAATTCACTTTCCAGATAGCTTGGATTTACGAACACACCCATTATATGTAAAAAAAATGAAAGATAGCCTAAGTACGTAAGTAACGTGCTAAATAAATTTAACTGTTAGTTGTATAGTTTGGGAGAGACATATTTCACAGATTGAGATTCAGGAAGAGACAAACATTAGCAAGTTATTAATTTAAAAGATAAAGATAATAAAAAAGGATCCATAGTACCAGAACGAAGAAAATGGTAACCAACTGTTTATGAAAGAAACAAGAACCGGTATGCGGAAACTTGATGGTTTTACGTGCTCTTAGAGGAAAAGTGAAAACCACATGAATCAGAAGCCAATATTAAAATAATAGTAGTTTATGCAACTGTCATATAATGAAGGGTATTAAAACACGAGTGTGAGTTTATGAAACGAGCGCAGCGAGTTTCATAATAGTAACGACTGTTTTAATACCCGTGTTATATGCAGTTGCATACACTACTTTATCTTCACTAATGCAATTAATCAAACAACAAGAGTAAAAGCTGACAATAGTTTATTTATAATAATTGCTCAAACTTTTTCATATAATTTTGTAGATTTTTCTGGCAAAAGATTGTGAGTTAATTTTGTTGCCAATTCTAGAATATCCGGAGGCGTACAAATATCATCGTCGCTATCCATTTTTAACTTTTAATTTATTAAATTAAATTCACGCGTACGTGTATTGTCACAGTGATTTTGCCGCCATTAAAATCTAACCAATGAGAGCGCAGCTGCGCGCATGCGCGCGATGTTATAATGAGATTTTACGATATCGATGTGGATATTATACCATCATGTGAAATTGCTTAAATTGAGTGTTTTGTTGTCTGCGCTATAACAGTAGTAATTATAAGTCAAGTATTGGAAACATAAGTAGAATGTTACAACATTAGTGTAGATAAAAACAATTATCTGCCCAAAGCAAATATGAGAACCATAACTGGTGGCGTTATTTGAATGCCAAGACTGCAAAAGAACAATAACTCTAACAAAATCTTTTAATTTTATTTCTTAAAATAAAAATAGCTTGGATCCAAATAAAACAATAAAGTTTAATCGATCCGTTTTTTTCCAAGCAGCTCTTTTAAACTGTTTTCAATTGTATTTCCACTGGTGTATAGCGTCGCAATTTCCCGTCTCCTAGAACTTTATATAGCCTTGATACAGAGTCTTTCATGAAACTGTGCATTTGTGTCGTTTACTTTTTACTATTGAGTGAACGCGACTTTGCTTGTGTTTATTTGGATTAGAAATAATTGTGTTTATTTTTTGAAGTGAAACTTCTTTAGCCGCATGAGGTTAAAATTTTTACGGATGAAATGCAATAATAATAATATTAGCATCAGAAAGATTTGCAACGTTTTTGTCAAAAAAAAAAAGCAGAGAGCGATTGAGACCGATTGAAAGAGAGTGAGGAAGGGCGAACGTAGGGAGCAAGCGAGTGAGAAAGATCGAGAGAGAGAGATAGAGCGAACGTCGCATCTAAAGATTTAGTCGCTTTAGATTTGTATACGTAATAATATAAACGAGAATTAAAAATTAGTTTGCTAAAGAAGTTTCACTTCTGAAATGTGTACCTACTTTATACGCACGCAACTTTTTTTACTGACTTCAAAAATAAAGGACGAAGTTCTTAAATTGACTTTATTTATTTAATATGTGGTACATCATAGCTTTTTACTCTGTGTACTGATTTTGAAGGTTTTTTTTTAAACAAAAGCAGCTGGCACTTAACTGAGGTTGGGCACAGCAGGAAATATTCCGCTCAAAATCTGGACCAGCGCGACGAGGGAGTACCCCGCCCTTACAGAAGATTACTGCTAGATAAATACCGCTTTCAAGCAGTGTTGTTCCTGAGATAAGGTGACCAGAGTTGATCCCTTTGCCTTTTGAAGCTCGTATCTTTATGTTCAATTTATTATTATACAAATTGTACAAAAATGTAAACAAATTAATAACTTACTTGAAGAAGTAGGTCCCATTATTGTAACCGAAGAACGGTACAGTGTAGGTGAGCATCCAGATGTTACCACCACCGCAGTCGTAGTACGGTTTCGACCACTTGCCATCTTCGTATGTGACCGACAGAATTTCGTCTGGCTCTCGTTCTGTGTGTGCTGTGTCGTTGTGTGTGTAAGTGTTGTAGCCTGTAAAGACACATTTTATAATATATTTTGAGAAAAACATTGGCGCAGTCTGCAGTGGAGTTTTTTCTGCTCTGGGAGTCGTGGGTTCGATTCCCGCCTGGAGTCTAGTGTGCGTATGATTGTTATTTTTTTTAATATGTATTTATCGAAAAAGATATATGTAGCAGCTAGCTGGTACCTATATCACAAGTATGCTTACAACAGCCGACCGTATACACACGTTATAAGATATTAATTTATTTATATACTAAATTTTTTTTCAGTTTCACTTAAATAACTAATTATTATTAATTTATTATAATTCTTAAATAAAATTTCATGTTTAAATGCGGTTGCCGTTCAACTTGCAAAAGTAAAGATTGGTTCTTAATTCTTCGATAAAAAGAAACATAATTATAATTCGGGTTTCTGTCAGTTTATACACAACTAGCCGACCTGTGCCCACTTCTTTGGGCGTTAATTATTTATTTTTGTGATGCAAATATATAGTAAAGTTTTCATCTCGCTCGCATTATAATATTTATAGCATAGAAATGTCATCTTAAACGATAAAATAACTCTATCTCTAATACTATTTCAAAACGCATCCATTTCCTTTTTCAAATATCCTACATTCCGTTGGTAGAACATTCCACTTTTGTGCCATACAAGCTTGCACTGAAAAATCCTACGTGACTAGAGAAATATGCTTGTGTTGATCAAACTAGCATCTGTACAAAGCGTTTACACGACCATCCCTGAAGGAACTACAAATAAAAAGGGTTGTATACGTCTAAGTGCTGAAAGCTCTAAAATGACATAGGAGCATAAACACAGTTATTTTATTACGAATATTTGAAGCGTAAATAATTCTATTCCCTTAACACGTATGTAATTTTATTCTGTTTGTTTTTATTTCGTTGTGTTTTTTTTTTATGTATGTTAGCTCAGAACTTTTGACTGGGTGGACCGATTTCGATCAATTTTGTTTTAATTGAAAGGTGTTGCGTGTCATGTGGTCCCATTTTAATTTAATTGAGATCTGACAAGTACTTTTATAGTTATATCTAATAATGCGTATTTACGTGACTACTTTTTCGTCGACCTACGTTATATTATACCGCATAACTTTTTACTCGGTGTACCGATTTCGATGATTCTTACTTTAATCGAAAGCTAATACTTGTCTTGTAGTCTTGTTTAAATTAGATCGAAAACTGATTACAATTTTTTGAATAATCTTTAATAGCGCGTATTTACTTGACTATTTTTTCGTCTTATTACGTTGTATTACTTGTCGATGTAATTGAAGTCGCTTTTTTTTCGTTTGCGAGCAAACACAATTATATAAAATATAAATATTAAAAAATACCTACAAAATGATTTTTTTTACACGTTCTTTCTTTACTATTTTTTTCTTTTACACGTATACACAGACTAGCTTCTGCGCGCGAATTCGTCCGCGTGGAATAGGATCAATTATGTCATACATGATTTGTGCGAAACTTTAACCGTTTACGCACCGGAAGCTCTCAAAAGGAAAAAAACCCGATTTTGAAACATTCTTCATTTGTGCTACGCTCCTATTGGTATATAGCCTATATTCTTCCTCGATAAATGGGCTATCTAACACTGAACGAATTTTTCAAATCGGTCCAGTAGATCCTGAGATTAGCGCGTTCAGACAAACAAACAAACAATCAAACAAACAAACTCTTCAGCTTTATTAGATATACTCGTATTAGTATAGATTTATGCGGGTAGTTTTAAATTATTAAAATGTTAAAATACGATGTTTTATTATTTATAGTTCTATAATAATAAGTGCATTATATTTTGATGATAAATTTGAAAAAAAGATCATATTTAATAATATTGTAAAGCAGTGAGCTTTACGTTTTCAGGTTTTCAAGATCATGATATCAAGTCTGTCTCCTTACATTGTACTTGATAAATAGGACAAATGTCTTTCAAAATGTTGACCACCTTAAAACCACATTTTCAACAAGACTATTTCGTTAGAAAGTTCCATTATTTATCGTTAACAGAATAGTGTAGGTACTTGTTTTTGATTTTCTTAGTATTAAAAGCCTTAGCAATTTCTTTAGAAATTGGCAGTTAAGTTCTAGTTTCCTAGCTTAATTTCAGAATGGAATTGAATGGGCACTCTTCGATTTTTATTTTCATTGTTTTTTTTAAATTCTATTCAAGATCGTTTTACAATAGTTTTTAAGACTAAGTTAATGTAAAAAAATAAGTAAATACAAAAATAAATGGCATTCAATTTCTTTACCTTTTTTCTATCAGAAAAATAAATACGAAAAGGTTTTAAGTTATACACTTAGTTAATGAAATGAGTCGTATAGAAGCAAATATAGCAATATCCACTTTTTTGCCAAACAGACCTAACAATAATATCCTGTCATTTTTCCAATATTTTACCATTACCGTTTATTATTTTTATCATCTAAAGGCTAGCATATATGCATTTTAACAATAAAATAGACTTGGTTCAAAAAAAGAAACATAGGTTTAATTACAGAAAAATATTTTATTTAAATTTCTTAAAACCACTCCGATTGGAGATTGCTATATTTGCTTCTATACGACTCAAATAAAAGATCATTATTTTGTACATTTTGAGTGGAGTGCGAGTCCTTTTGAATATTTCACCATAATGTAAGTATATATTAGAATTTAGAACTTTCGATAATATTAGGTGTTAAAATAATATTTATTAGCACTGGTTTGTGGCTGTTGCGCGGGCGGTTGCGGGTTGCACGTTAAGCCGTTGTCGGTGCCGGTTGTTACCATGTACACCTGATAGCGATCATTACCTACTCATAGTAGGGAATATATCCGCCAACCTGCATTGGAGCAGCATGCTGGATATACTCTGATCCTTCTCCTACATGAGGAAAGAGGTCTATGCCCAACAGTGCGATATTACAGGCTGAAGCGTTCCAAAAAAAGAGGAGGTTCTCAATTCGATTGTATTTTTACATCAGGACTTTTGACTGGGTGGACCGATCTCAATAAAATTATTTAATCGAGAAGTGGTGTGTGTCATTTGGTACCATTTAAATTTTATTTGAGATCTAACAAGTAATTTTTGAGTTATATCTAATAATGCGTTTTACTTGACTATTTTTTCGTAGATCTACGTTATATTATACCGCATATCTTTTTACTGGGTATACCCATTTTGATGATTTTTAATTTAGTCGAAATCTGATGCTTACCATGTTGTCACATTTAATTTCATTGAGTTCGGATTACGACTTTTTGAGTAACCTTCGATAACGCTTATTTACTTGGCTACTGACTATTTCATATACTTCTTTAATGCTACATATATTTTACTATATTTAGTTTTTAAATGTAAAAATGTTCTGTGCTGGCATCATTTGTAAAGGTGCGGACCGAAAAGCAGCTGTGAGATGAGTCTACGACATTTTCACCAGCCTTTTTTCTAAAATCCCTGTAAGTTAAACTTTAAGAAATCTTTTAATATTTTATACTTTTTGCATTAACGTGTTTATTTTTGTTAGTATTAATATAAATATTGCATTCAGAATTGGGATGGGAATTGAACCCACAAGCTTTGAGGCAGGGTCGCTGTCAATTGTAGCAACGGGTCATTTAAAAGACATGTTTATTGTTTCATTAATAATTGCTAAATTTCTTACTAAGTTATTTATTTATTTGAAAATAATGATGCACTTGAACGAAAAGTACTCCAAGGCAACAAGAGCGCTTTGAATTGAATTTGCCATTCTCAGAAGTATCGGATTCGATCATTCACATTCACTTGAAAAATTCAAGTCTAACCGTAACACTGCTGAATGGAAAAATATGATTTTTGGACACTTATTTATTTTTCTGACTAAGAATCTCACTAAGGGCCAATTTTGGTATTTCACTACTAATGAGGTGAACTGAAGAGTCATTATACATAATGGATATATATAAATTGTATGTTGACGTTAAAATGTTTTTGTAAATATGGACATATATTTTGGTTTTTGTCAAAATTTATCCCCTACCAGTTCATAACTTGATGTTTTTAACCCTCTTAATCCCCCCCTAAAACTTAGGGGTATGAAAAATAGATGTTGGCCGATTCTCAGACCTACCCGATGTGCATAAAATTTCATAAAAATCGGTCCAGCCGTTTCGGAAGAGTATGGCAACTAACATTGTGACACGAGAATTTTATACATACTCGTATAAGATAACAGGTAGACTTATACACATCAGCCTATCGCAGTCCACTGCTCGACATAGGCCTCCCCGATTTCGCGCCAGATAAAATAGTTCCACTACCACCTTGGAACTTATAAAGCGGACCGATGGCGGGATAACCATCCAACTGCTGGCTTCAAATACACAGACCGAAGACGGACAGCAGCGTCTTAGGTGCGACTAAGCCAGCCCTGCGGTCACCAACCCGCTTACCCAGCGTGGTGACTATGGGCAAAAACCCCCAGGTAGACTTATACTTACACAAAATTGTAGCTCAACAGTCATGTTCATTTAATTTAACTGTGTATCAGGTATCTTAGAACTATCTTAGAAGTATCTTAGAACTTATTTTTGTATTCCAGTGTAATGATACGGTGATCCCTCACGCTGGTTTAGAATAAAAGTACGAATTTATGTTACAAGGAACTCTTGAAACAGACTGGTCTTTTTATGACAAGTTAAATGGCAAATGGGTGCATCGTAAAGGGAGAGTAACAAAAGAAGTTCTAAGTTAAAGACGTAAATGGACCAAGTATACTTAGTACGTCACCGCAAATATTGAGGTCACAAATAAATAAATAAAGAAAACATAACGATAATTTAAAAAACGGAAGCACTCTTGAATGATATGAATGAATGAATGTGGAGTAAAACAGGTGGTACCGGTGGTACCAATAGTACTTTGACTACCTAACTGAATGCATTTTACGAGTGAAGGGACACACTCAAAGATTCATAACTAAGCCTAGGTCAGATGTGGTATTCCTCAGGGATCTGGACCACACTGCTACGTACTAGACGTGAACGGTTTATGCGGTGTACTCCGCAACTCTTCGTCCTGCATTTCTGCAGACGACTTATGCACCTTGCCAGTTCCGATATCGCTAAAATCTGTTGATTAGTACAACGCTATATAGATAGGGTAGTTGGGTGGTCACATAGTAATGGTAACGTTTTAAATTCTGAAATACCCAAATTCATTGTTATAAATTCACCATATTTCAACCAATTAATTTACCCCTTTTTTATATACTCGTAGTTATTCCTGCCTTCAAAGCAAACTAATAAATTGTAATTATAAACCGATAGAAAATGTTGATTGTGTCTCTGTATTATCTATCTAATCCATCCAAAAAAAATTGTTACATATTTTATTTTGTAAAGTCCAATATATTTTATACAAGAAAAAAAAAAAAAACAAACAGAGGGTTTCGACTGCGATAAATTTGTTTACCCAAAGTGATAAAATGTAATTGTTCTTAAAGAGATGCCTTTAATCTTAATCTCATGACGCTTCTTGTGATAAGAAAAGTCTTATGTAATCAATATTGCTATTTGTACGATAAAATTTGGTACACTATCAAAATAAGTTATAGATTTAAGTGCTCATGTGCTCAAAACCATAGTTACGAGTATATATAGAGCTCGCCGTTTGACTTCAATATTGCATTTGATACGAAAAATATTTTACTAAATTAACAAATTATTACATTAACAGGAAATAAGAAAAAAATATATATACTAAGTTTACTTTGGAAACAAGAATCTTCACAAAAATTAGGTTCCACTAAGAGCTTCTATGATGTTAGTGGATTTGAAGTGGTCATTAAAAAAATATTTTGAGTGAAATGGTAAATGAAAACAACATTTATTTTATCTTTAAAATAAAACGGCGTGAGGAGTCTACGGGCGAGGGGTAAACGAAGTTCCTTTTGCTATTTGGTAGACGTTTGCTGTACAGTCATAATTTATATTGTAAAATATCAAGTTAAATTGAAAAATTTCTAATAAAATATATTTATTACTATATAATGATTTAATGTGAAGAGTAAAGCGTATATGTAAAAAACACAAAGCTGTGCATAGAATAATTAAAATTAAAAAAGAAATATATAGCAAGAAGTGTCGAGAGAAAGTCTTATTATGCTTTTTTCGATCTCCCTCCCACCCCACTCAGTACGTGTATCGTGCGATAAGGAACTTCGTTCCAAAATCTTTACTGTGTGAATTTTGTAGATGTTATTTTTGAGTGACGTAATATATATTACGTTGACATGTTGGAACATAATCGACTAATCGTCTTCGAATTACTAACTGGCTGACTCTTATGAAAGTGTGTATTGTGTTCATGGATAGACCGCGATTATTTTTACGGATAAAAATGAGTTCAATTACACAGTACAACTTAGTTTTAAAAGTTATTTGCTTAAATATATAAACAAAATAAAATTTGAATTCATAGACGTAAGATCTGAGAAATTAGAAAATACGAAATTGGGTATTGTCAACAATAATGAAGAGTTTTAATTAGTCTTTTGTCACTACAAGAAAGATGAATGTATTTGGTTAAATGTTTAATATGATAGTGTACGCATAAACATAATAGAATCGAAAATTAACCCGTAAACGATCAAACTTGTTTGATCAATCTTAATATTTTCATATAACAAACACATCAAAAAAGCCCGCAGCCCCGCACACGATCAAATGATTTGACAAACACGTTTGTCAAACAAAAATTTAATATGAAGTTTGATCAAATATTTGATCGTCTACGGGGCCCTTTACAGCTTGACTCACCTCGTCTAAACTGATTGTGGTTTCGGATCACGCGTTCGGCGTTCTTGCGGGCAATGTAAAACCATTCCGAAGTGTTGCTCAAATATTTGTATTCGACAGCCAGATCTTTTGCCAATATCGGACCTTCGGGCAGCCGATAGGCGAATGGACAAAAAAGTTGGTAGTCTTTGTATTGATATTGATCGTAGCAATTCCCTGCCGCGAAAACGTCGTCATCAAACTCGACCATTGAAAACACACTCGCGTGAAGCAAATATTCGTTATGCATAACTGTCGGTCCAGCGTACTTCCACAATCTAGTTAACATATTAGCTCTATTCACAGCAACATCCGCTTCTATCCTAAATCTTTCTTGAGCGTATCTATCTACAACACCTTCACCTAAATTAAGATGAGTACCAGCTGTACAGTTTTCACCTAGCAAATGTTGAGTTTCTATCAATCTTAGGAATTTAGTCACGACGTCTTCGTGTACACTCGGTCTCACAACCGTCACGTTATCAGAGTCATTTGTATCATTAACAATATTGTCTTTGATGTTCATATCAGTATTAGAGTCATCTGATGACATCCTTTGTGTATCGTTGTCGTAACTATGTTCTATGTTTATAAAATGTTCTAATAATGAAACGTCGTCAGTCGACTCCCTAGAAATTATATTTCCTGAGAAATTTCCGAAATATTTCTGAAACATATCTGGCGTAGTTTCTTTGTAACCATCTTCGTCTGGAGCTCCGTAGGGCCGAAGTGCTGATACGACCGGATCTTCGCCGGATTTGTCGATGCTCTCTGTAACAAAGATAAACATTTTATTACGTACTATGTTTAGTTCCGTTTTATTTCTTTAGCCTAAATAAATGTATTGTCCTCGTGTTTATCTTTCATAGCGAGGAAAACACAAATTGTTTGATTTAGAAGTTTCCCACGTAATATACTTCGGTAGAAACGTAATATTCCTTTAAAACATTCTTATGTAATGTTCAACAAGCATTTTTTTCACAATTAATAAGTGGACTTATTATTTAAACTAGTTTAGAGTCTAGACTTTGAATAATTTTATTAAAACATTGCACTCTTATATCACGAAACAGTAAAAATAATTTTTAATGCTATATTCGGCTTTATTAAAAAAGCTGATTCCTTTATTTAGTAGCACCAACAGAGATATATGTAAAGACGGTTTTCCTATAAAGGGGATTTTGCCGGAGCAACGGGCTTGTAAAATCAGCTATCTCGCCTTGTAAAGAAGGATTTTGTTTATGAGAACAACAAATTGCGACTTTCATTACGAGGCGAGGCAATTGATGGGGTGGCATTATTTATTGAAAGTAATTTGTTCAATATGGGTATCATTTGTGTTAAAAATAATAGCTTAATTCTTTAAAATATTGTTTATTCGATCGCATCGTGGTTTGATAAAAAAATCTTTGAAATTATTTAATGTCTCTTGTATTAAGTAATGCTATAAATAAGTCCATTACATTTTTAATTGAATTATTCCATTTTTTTTAAACTTGTGAATACATATACAAGTTTGAAACAGAAATTTTTTAATACTGAAACGAAACAAATTTTTCGGATTTTATCACGATTTATTAAGTTTTTTTACTTACTTTTTACTCCTCCCGTGACCATGGTTGCTGTAAAGTTTTCGTAAAAAACTTAATAAACCGCGATAAAATCCGAAAAAGTTGTTTCATTTCAATGAGTAAAACTCGCGTAAGCATTAGAAAACCATTTTTAATATGTTTTTATCTACACTAATGTTGTAACATTCTACTTATGTTTCCAATACTTGAATTATAATTACTACTGTTATAGCGCAGACAACAAAACACTATATTCTTCTTCATTATATGACAGTTGCATAAACTACTATTATACGTACTATACATAAAATATAACACATTTTTACAGATGTACATACATTTGTTAACATAAATTCTTTTACTACAGACGTTTAAAATCTAATTTACTTCGATCCAATAAAACTCTGCGAACAGAAAGCTCTCAATATATTTAAACGTGTACACATTTGTGGTTAGAATTTTATTATCTTCCTTGAAAAAGTTTACGTTCCCTTTCATTTCCATATTCTTTTGTAATCAATTCTGTTACTAACTGATACAATTATTTTTCTTTTGTCTCATGTTTTTTAAATACAATATACGTATAAAGTTTATCGAGGAAATACAAATATTAAAAATTATTAAAAATATATAATACTAGCGACCCGCCCCGGCTTCGCACGGTTGCAAAAACTATCAGTGTTCCTCTACTATATTAAGCATGTATTATACGTATAAACCTTCCTCTGGAATCACTCTATTTACTAAAGAAAACCGCATCAAAATCCGTTGCGTAGTTTTGAAGATCTAAGCATATATAGAGACAGACAGACAGCGGGAATCGAATTTGTTTTATACAATGTAGTGATAATCTATTCATTCTATTTTGTTTTCAAATATTTAAGCGAATTTCACTCATTACAATGAATAAAGTTTTTCGGATTATATCGCGGTTTACCTCAGTCCTCCCATGACCATGGTTGCTGTATTCATTCTATATTTATTTAAGCACAAGAAATAAATAAAAAAGCCTTTATTTGACAATGCTACAATATATCTTAGAAACTATTATTAATTTATTATGATGAAGTTTTAATAGTTGCTTATATATTTAATTTTACTTATACTAAATTACTTAGGTTAAATAAGGTCCCCAGGTTGTATAAAGGCCTCCTGCAATGGTGCCCATGCTTATTAAGTATACGTATTTTAGCACAATACGGCATTAATAGTTAAAATAATAAAAATATAATGTCAGTAAAGTGTCTGTGAACTTACGATTACAATGTTTTTATTTGTTTGTTCATCATCAATGTACTCAAAAACTAATAAACTGTTTTTAAAAATTATTTTAACAGTAGAATGACACGTTATCACAGAGTGACATAAACTATATTTTAACAAAGAAAACAGTTGAAGTGATTGGTATTTTTGCTACCTCAACTTTTTGTTTTTGTTAGTTTTTATTTGTGATTTTTTGTCATTCGTTGAGTGTATCAAATTTTTTTTTTTTTATGTAACTAGGTTGGCAAACAAGCGTAGGGCTCACCTGATGGTAAGACCGTAGCCTATAGACGCCTGCAACACCAGAAGCATCGCAAGCGCGTTGCCGACCCTATCCCCAATCCCCCCTAGGAGCTCTGATCACCTTACTCACCAACAGGAACACAATACTGCTTGAAAACAGTATTATTTAGCTGTGGTCTTCTGTAAGGTCGAGGTACTACACCAGACGGGCTGCTCCATATTTTGAGCAGGAAATTTCCTGCTGTGCCCTACCTCAGATAAAAAATCAAATGTCACCTTTTGGCGAAATAAATACTTTCATTTCATTTCAGAAGCTGTGGACGAAAAACTAACAGTAGGAGGTCTGACCTAGAAACGACTTTCAAGCATCTGTTTGATGGATTAAAATTATTTTATATCTACTTCAGTATATTAAATATAAATTGCGAAAGTGTCAACTAAAAATCAAAATATGGGCGAAGTGGTTTCTAGTTCAAATCTTAGGCCTCATTTACGGAAACGCGGCGCGTCGCGCGTCACGATAGACTGCGCGGCCCGCACTAAATTCAAAGGTAGGGCGTTGGATGAGTGCGTTTACGGAGAAGCGATTTTACACGCGTTCATTCTCATACATATTTCACACGCGCGACGCTACGCCACACGCGACGCGCAACGCGCCTCGTCTCCGTAAATGAGGCCTTAGACCATAATAGGTATAATAATTCTGTTACAATATATATCAGAGGTAATAAATCTTATTTTAAAAATAAAATCTATCGTAACACAGTCTCAAACATAGATACGGCGTCGCTTGGTGACACGCGTCATTTTTACGATCCATCAATGTAACATGTCAGTAGCTCGTGTGCTTATAGGTTGTGTTCTACACTCGTGAAGTTTGAGTGTGTGCGTGTGTTGTGTGGGGATGTCAAGTAATATTTTCGGCTATTAAAGAGAGAAATGTTTGCACTTATTTTAAGGAATCTTATAGTTGTCAGTTTTATATATTTCGTTAATGGAACTTTTTGTTATATCTTTTATAATAAAATGTACGTATATATTTAAGGTTTTCGAGTTTCAGATACAAAAGATGTCAAAGTCAAAAATATCTTTATTCAAATATGCTTCATAAGCACCTTCGAATCATCATTTAACAAATTAAAATTTTAATTATTTTTATAAGTGAAGCTACCATCCATTCGGAATGCAGATTCTGCAGAGAAGAACCGGCAAGGGACTCCGCAATCAATCTTTAAAAAAATAAAAAAAGTGTGCGTGTCAGCTCCGACGCACGATTGTTGTTTACTCCTTCAGATCGACAGTCTAAAGAGGCACAAAAAAGGCTTACTAGTCTAAGAAAAATATTAATACCATATCAAATGGTAAATAAACTAATCAAATAACGCCATCTATCGATCGATCGATGGCTTTATTAGAAAACGTCTTCGTCTATCGACGACGTTTTCTTAGTAGTTTATCTTTCCAAAGGATGGCGTAACGAGAAACGTAACAAAGTCGTTCGTTCAGTAGATTTTACACCTCATATTTTTTTCATACCGGGGGCCTTATATGAAAATAGATTTTTAAGGAGTAAACTTCAAAAAAAGTATAAACTGTGTTTTAATATAAATTTGGTAATATCTAGCATGAAATACAGCGTTACTAGGTCCAAAAATCTTTATCATCTATGTAATCCTGCACCGAATAATAAGCTTCAGCTATATATTCTTGTTAATACAAACTTTAAATTTATTTTCAGACAACGTGATCGTGCTATGACTCAAGTTTGAAATGGAACATGAAAGGTAGTTAAAATTTTATAGCCCGTTTTATAAAAACATTATTTCATTTCAGGTGAACCTTCTTTTTTACTGTTTTCTCGTTGATTTTACTATGTTTATTTTACATCTATCTGAAGATTACTTAGTAATACAATTAACCTTATGGAACATTCTTGACATTACCTCAATTTTTTACATATAAGGACCCCGGTATGAAAAAATCAGAGAAGTAGTCTATTGAACGAATGACCTCGTTACGTTGCTCGTAACGCCATCTATCCCAGTAGGGTACCGATCGATTGCGTAACGACGTTTTCTAATAATGCCATCTAGATGGCGTTATTTGATAATTTCATTTACCATTACATATGCTGTGTGGTTACGGCACTAAAGAATGTAGTCACCCCCACTCTTCCCGTGGCGTGGGTGTCGTAAGAGGCGACTAAGGGATAACATAGTTCCACTACCACCTTGGAACTTAAAAAGCCGACGGATGGCCATGCTGGCTTTGAAATACACAGGCCAAAGACGGGCAGCAGCATCTTCGGTGCGACAAAGCCAGCCCTGCGGTCACCAACCCGCC
This sequence comes from Melitaea athalia, assembly GCA_905220545.2. Taxonomy (NCBI): domain Eukaryota; kingdom Metazoa; phylum Arthropoda; class Insecta; order Lepidoptera; family Nymphalidae; genus Melitaea; species Melitaea athalia. Next base: position 2,175,472 of record HG992178.1, on the reverse strand, counting down.
TGCCCAGCGTGGTGACTATGGGCAAAACACATGAGTTCGCGTCATAATATCGGGCGCGAACTTGTGGAGGCCTATGTCCAGCATGGACTGTGATAGGCTGAAGTGGTAGTGGTAGTGGTGGATTTACCATTTGATATGGTATTTTTCTTAGACTAGTAAGTCTTTTTTGTGCCTATTTAGACAGACGTCGGAGCTGACACACACTTTTTGTTTCTGTTTTTTATTTCAAACATTATCAAAATTAAAATATAATTTATTAAATTTAGGCCTTTAATAATAATTTGTTTCATTGCTTTAATAATCTTAATGTACGTATTACATATTGTATAAATAACAATTTTTATTTTTCCAGTATTTTTCTAACAAGTAACAATAGAAGAACGTAATTTCTTTTGTAGGATAAAACTTTTAAGAGGTCAAATGCGAGATGAACGGATCTTCCTAGATAAAGGATTACTTTGCCGACTTCCTTTGATCCTAAAAGATATAAGCATCGTAGGTTTTATATATATACTTAGGTTAATTTGCTTTTTTTTCTTAAAAAACTACATGATTAAGGTAAATCATTTATAATATAAGATTTAACATGATATTTTTACGAAACTTACGTTGGTTGACATTTTGATTTATTTTTGATATATCGGGATGAAAAAGACCGAGTACCAAGTATATATAAAAGCAGAGATACGTAAATGTATCTTTTTGCTGGAAAATCTAAATAAAATTTTGTAGACTTCGTTTATATTAAAAACTTGTTAATATGATTTAACTGAGGTAGGGCACAGCGTGAAATATCCTGCCCAAAATCAGGAGCAGCCCGACGAGATAAGTACCTCGACCTGACAGAAGATCACAGCTAAATAATACTGCTATCAAGCAATATTGTGTTCCTGATGGTGAGTAAGGAGACCAGAGCTCCTGGGGGGATTGGGGGTAGGGTCGCGTTGCCAGCCTGCGATGCTTGTGATTGGTGATAGCTCAAGGCGAAATCGATTTTGCGACTGCCAGCGTTAAGAAGATTAATCACATAAGACTTTAGTCATTAATCAATAATTTAGCTATTAACAATTAAATCTTTTGTATCAAAAAATTACGTCTCTCTAGCCTCGTCAAAATTTCTGATCATACGCGGTAAGGTCTTTCTAGATCGTTCCTTGATAATGACCAATTATAAAAGTCGCGAGAGAAAGAGCTAATAATATGCGGGTATGCTTGTTAAGCAAATATATACATTATAATATTTTATAAATTAAATAGTAATCGTTAACATATATATAATACATATAAATATAATATACATAAATAAATAATAAATGCTAAGTAGCCTACAAAACTATATACTACTACTGTCAGAAGTTTGTTGAAGGATGTAAAATAATATCAAACCAAAAAAGAAAAACTACAAACGCCTAGTGATAAAATAAAAATAAAATAAAAACGGTGATTTAGAGCCGGAAACATTTACGAAATTTCAGAAATAAGAAATAATTTCTTTGATTTCAAAACTATTAAAATGTCGAGTACGTTTTGACGTTCGCGAACGCGAAACTTGGAATTACTTAATAAACATTGAAATAGGCGTAAAAACATTTCTCAAAGCGTTTAAAAAGCGGCCGCGTTAAGTGCTGCTCAAATTATTCCACGTCAAATAAATCTTACGTATTTAAAAACAAAAATTCGCGCTTTTCCACTAATATAACGCTTTGAAATATTGCAAAGTGAAGTTTAGCGGTTGCAGTGTGGTTTGTAAGATTTAAGCCATTAACATTCAAAGGAGAATATTGAGGGCGATTTAAGTTGTTCTTAAGGTTCAGTGAAACCTTTCGTGGTTTAATTACGAACTATTGCATAATATCGTTAGCTAGCTTATACAATTTTTATTACTGTTCTTTACTATTATTATAAAGCTGACAATTTTATTTGTTTGAACGCGCTTAACTCAGAACTTCCAGTAAGTTTTGTAGGTTCGAATTGAATTATTTTTTTGAATAGTTCATTTTACCGAGGAAGGCTATAGGCCATGGATGTCAAAGATAGGGCCCGCGATCGCTATAAGTCACAGAAAGAAGAATCATTACTTCACTTGATTCCTCTACAGAAGTTTTAAAATGCGCACGCTACATTTTTTTTTGAATCTGGCCGGCCTACACATTCTAAATTTAATATATGGCCCTCTGCAAAATTGAGTTTGATACCCGTGCTATAGGCTGTACCTACACATAATAGTTTAGAACGCCCAGCTAGACATTTTTAGCCAACTTCAAAAAAGTAGGAGGTTCTCAATTATTTGAATATGCTTTTTTTACGTTATCTCATATCTTTTTACTGGGTGTACCAAGTCTGACGATTCTTTTTATAAACGAAAGCTAGTGTGTGTCACGTGGTCTCATTTATATTTGAGTGAGCTCTGACGAGTTTCTTTTGATTTCAAATCCGTACCGATGTCGACTGCGTTGATAATGTCTTTATTTTATTACTTGACAATAATCGAAGTCGGTTTTTTTTTTGAGATCTAACACAATGTTCAACCTTATTTTTATAAACCTTTAGCGTTATTTAATTCGAATGATGTAAAGTTAATTCTTCCTTCATTTTAATATTTATTTTTGTAAAACCTCTATATTTGAAACCTCGTTTTTTTTGTTACATTATTCGCTGTGTTAATATTTAGCGAGATTCTTTATTTTAAACTTTTTGGTCTCGAGAACCTTTTAAGCTATTAAGATTAAAATGTTTTGTGTTGATAAATTGAAACGTTTTACGAAATTGAGATCGCTTGAAATTTTGGTAAAGTTTTCGTTTCATCTTGTGATTTTCTCCACTTTATTTATATTATGAGAATCGAGAGAAGTAAAGTGGATATTAATGCGTAAGATTTAGTACGCAAACTTTATTAAATCACCGACGCCCGTTTCTGTTGTCCTGGTACGCGGAACTGGTGTTATTTACGTGCCCTGTATAAAAATGGCGTTTTTAAGTATAATGTTGCGGTTGATATAATTATTACCGTAATTATTAAGGTGGGTAAGCTGATGAATGCGTGACGACAGCGTTACGAAAAGTGTGATCGGATGAGGTGAACGGAGCAAGAGAGAGAGGTGTGAGCACATATTTTCTTTACGTTTCGTATATCTAAGACACAGTGCAGGACTATGGCGCAGGCCTATTGCTAAAGAAGTTTTACTTCAGTCGTGTGGTCTAAAGCACACTCGTTTTTTTTATATTGAAATAACTAGACGTAATCGTTGTTTATGACAGAGGAACTTAAATACTACTGTTAACGATACTATAATTTTTTTTATTTCGTACTACATTTTATGTTGAAGTGTATTATTTTGCGGGTAGAAATGAAATATTAAACTGATGACCAAGTAGCGAAAAAAATTAAAAATAAATAAAAAATTTAAAATGCTCATGCGAATGTAATCGTGTATTCGTAATGATTTAAAAAAAAACGTATATAAGAAAATTGATGCCTGAATGTAAAGTTGGTTCTATTTATATATTTTTTATATAACAAAATTTACTAAATAACATCAATATACTAATAATATAATAATATACTAGTAATAGAGACGAAAGTATATATTATTACATTATTAAATAAAGTAGAAAAAATTGGTTGTCTGTAAAGTTGGTTAACAGACGATAGTTTAACGTGACAGCGTCATAACAAAACGTCTCGGGCATATAGGACGTATAGTGGAAGATAGATAGATGCGGTTTGCGCTTCCATATAATATTATCACTGAGCGTAACGGGACAATGAGCGTAACGATACAATGAGTTATCCTTTTCTATGCCGCCGTCGTTCATCGATTTATCAGACGTTGTCACGTCAAAATAAAATCATAATAAGCTAACGTTACAGAAATTACGTACAAAATTGAATCGTTCAGACGTTCTTGTAAATATTTCTTGACAAAGTTTTATACAGCGATCGCTAAGGCGCGATAAACCTGAACCGATATATACACCATAAAGACGATACTTAAGGAAGTTATAATAGTTTCCGGAAAATGATATTCAAACATTCACCAAGCGTGTCATTATACTCGGAAAGGCTTAGAGAAACAATCGGATTTGGAAATTTGGTGGAATTGAATATCTTATCAGCTCCAATTATGTTTATTGTAAGTGTCATAGAATGTAATACAGTAACGATCCTATTACTAAGTATTATCTGTGTTATTGATTTGTACAATTACTAGCGACCCGCCCCGGCTCCGCACGGGTGCAATGCTTATACTAAATATAAAATAAATATTTGCAATGAAAGCGCAAAAAAATGTGTTTAGTTACGACATCACATTAGAAACCTCTAAAACTATCAGTGTTCCTCTAGTATATTATGCATGTTTTATACATATAAACCTTTCTCTGGAATCACTCTTTTGATTAAAGAAAACCGCATCATCATCGCGTTTTAAAGATCTAAGCATACATAGGGACAGACAGACGGAAAGCGACTTTGTTTTATACTATGTAGAGATTATTTTGATAGAGTCGTTAACGTAGCTGTTATTCTTATTGAGGTAAGAACCAGAGAGAAAGAGGCTACAGACAAATCATACTATCCGTTTAAACACTATTTATTACAGATAAAAAACTCATCATAGAAGATATTATATTTTTGTATTATTACAGTAGATCTAAATGTAGACCATTAAGACAAAAAACTTACACAGTGAAAATGTCTTACTTGTCACGGCTTTTATAATGAAACTAGCTTCTGCGCGCGACTTCGTCGGCGTGGACTCCGCTCCTATTGGACTTAGCGTGATGATATATAGCCTATAGCCTTCCTCGATAAATGGGCTATCTAACACTGAAAGAATTTTTCAAATCGGACCAGTAGATCCTGAGATTAGCGCGTTCAAACAAACAAACAACCAAACAAACAAACAAACTCTTCAGCTTTATTTATTATTAGTATAGATGTGCAGATTATCCCGCGAGGGTTTTTTTACTCTACTGAATACGGTAGATCAATAAAAATACTTATTTTAAGGCCTGAAAATGATAAACTAATAAATTTAATAAAGCCACAGACTAGCAACGCGCTTTCAATTATTAGGTTGGCAACACACCTGTAACCACGTCTAATACACGCGCAACTTTAGGCCAGCAGTTTACTTGCAATTTTGTTCGTAAGGGAGTTTCGTAAGTAGTTTGTTAGTAAGAGTTTGTAAAGTCCACGCGTGACATTAGCTTCTTAACATCAGGAGCTGTTTTCTTCCTTTGCTCCCTTTTATTTATTTTATTAATAAAGAAAAAATGGGTGTGCTATACAGTTAGTTAAAGTTCTAAGTAATTTTATTTCATTGAGCAAAAAATTGTTACCAGAATACAAGTTAACTTATTCGTTTTACAGATATAGCAGAAGCATAGGGTTCGAATCCCGCTAGATCGAAAATTTTGATATGATAATAAAAAACATTTTTGAATTTCCTCATGTATGGGAAACACAAAAAAAATACGAATTAAATATAGCAGAATTAGAATCTTTTTCCCATAAGACTTCAAGATAGTTTGCTGACAGCTATTTTGAAAGTTGTGAGTGCTTTCGTTAATGGTTTCAGATTTAGACTTGTTTCAGACTGAATTTAATTGATTGACATTTAGATTTAAGGACCTGTTTTTTTAGTTTGAAAATTCAAAAAACGACATTGATCAGATCAAGTTATTTAATTTCCTTGTTTATCTACAAAGGCAAATCTCGTGACAAGCTTTTATATCATATAAATTTTGTAATAGCTTTATATGTTGATAGTAAAAGTTTTATACTTTTTAGCGTATTTGAAATGAAAGCTTGTCTTTTAAAAAGTTCATTTATAGTTTTCGAGTTATTTTCAGTAAGCACTTCAATTTGATACGCATACTGTAGGAAAACTTAAAATACTTAACCCGCCATTTTTAGAAGTCCGCCATATTGGATTTATAGTAATGTCACTTTATATTTCGAGTTATTTCCAGCAAACACTTTGATTTAGTATCCTTATTGTAGGAGTGTATTAAAAATAATAGTTTGAATTTAGACTGTCGTTCAACTTATTCTTAGCAAGCCGTATTATACGATACTCATATTATAGGAGTGCATTAAAAATATCGAGTCTACCATTGGTAAAAGTCCGCCATATTTGATTTAGAGTGACGTCATTTTATTTATCAAGTTAATCTTAGCAAGGCCTTTCATTTAATACCCATATTCTAGAAATACATTAAAGATAACTAGTACGCCATCTTATGTGTTCCTTCATGTTGGATTTATAATGATGTCATCCAATATATACGTGTATACAAAATTTAGCTCGATCGGTAGAAGATAATTATGCCCTTCAAAATTGAGTTTCAAGATTCCATCCTAACAAATATATACATTGCAAGTTACTTAAAAGCCTTTGCTAACTAATTCTGGTGTCGATTTTCCGGGATTCGTAATTAATAATTAAAATTTAATCATAATTTTATTTACATGTAAATAAAACAGTCTTGTTAATTAAATATTTAACTTCAACTAATTAACATCCTTTAACGTCCCGTGACTCTGTAAAGTAACTATGTACTTAGGTAACATTTTTGTGAATAATTTAAACCCAATATTATTACGTAAGTATGTAAATAAAATATATATACCAATATCTTTTGAATTTCTTTTGAACTGTTGATTATTTTTCAATAAATTCTCGAACTTCTAATGATTATATTTAATTAATTATGTACAGTATAGCTGTTTTGTTTGTATTCTATATTTTTATAGCACAATAAAGTTTGGACAGATAAAATTTTATTAACATTTCTAATGGCAAGAATAATCTAAGCTACAAGAAGTATAAGACAAATAATACTAAAAGTGTCAAAGCAACCATGAAGTGAACCAAAGTTGTGTTCATTTATTTTTAATGACGGAATTTTTTTTTCGAAAGTACATAGTGTTGTATCCACTATATATCAACGTGACAGATCATATATCGTTAAACTAATAAAAAAAAGTAAAAGAACAAAATCGTATCTCCGTTTATGTATTCAGAACATGTTTATTATATGTCGATTTTTTTTGTTTTATAAGATGGAGAGAGATTTTCCTTTTTTTGCTTTTCCCGCATTATGTAAGAGGATAGGTTGTAATAGTATCATCCACATCTGTCAGATTATTATACGGAGTCATCCATAAAGTACATTACGGTAAGAGCACTTTTAATACCTACACCTATATATCACTCTTCGTCACATTTTCCTTAATCCTCCAAAGCGGTGCTTGTCAAAGTTATGTTTATTGACCCCCCAGGGTTATATCCGAAATGAAATTTATATCAGTATATTAGTTATAGTATTGTACTATAACTCTTTAAAGAAATCATTCTCACATTTTTTACTTATAATAAAAAAAATCAAATTTTAGTAGTAAAATGGTTAAAATTAAATACACTTAAAAATATATATGAGTTTTTAACGGAAATGAAAACACATTTTTTTCATTGCGGTAAACTGGTAGAATTGGCAGGTGGTTAACGAAATAAGAAACTTGAGAATCTATGTTGTAAAGAAAATATATTAGCAGTCTAATTGTATCAATATTTTTTTTTACATAAGTATGAAAATTTAATAAATTAAAACTAAACAATATACATAGGACAGGTTTTATTTCTTCACTAAACACATATAAAAAATACGATTAAATATGCCAACATTCTAAAAATATCATCCAATTATTTTCCGTATCTGAGTTTTATTTTTAACTTTTACATTATTTTGGAACAGAAAAGAAGTTAAACAGAAAGAAACATAAATTTTATTACAACAGACAGACAGTGTTTTGAATAAATAATGTAACAACGTAAGTACATATTCAAGTAACGAAATTTTAACGTACGATAAACATCACGCGTTTCACTCGGCTCTTGTTAAAAAAAGTCTAAATAAATTACACCCAACACTTAGGTTGTCAGTATAAGAGTGTTCCACGTATATTCTCTCATAAATTTTCATCAGAAAGTCATTGTTGGAAGGGCTTGCGAAACATGTTCATATTTCACTTAAATGGATACCTGACGTTCAAGTTGATTAAACATCTTGTTGCCGCATTGGTCTTTACGGTTTTAGTGCATTGATGAAAATTTAAGAAGTTTATAAAAAAATTTCAAACTCATTATTGATTGGCTATGTGATCACAGCACCTGACGGCCAGCCTTAGCGGCTGCAGTACTGGAATATATGTATTTGGTAAATTTCCACAGGCCATATACACCCCCCCACAAACACCAAACTCATTAATTATAGGATGAGGCATAGCTTCATAGTCTCAGCAAGAGACTGATTTTGATTTACATAGTTTTTGTAAAGGCTATATTAATCCGTCGAGGCTTGTTTGAGACGTGAGATTTCATTCTACTGGTGGTTATCGAGTTAGAGGCGTTACATATTTATCATGCTGTACCATAAAAACCTTTATAAGTACCGCTGTTGTGCAATGAACTTATTCACTCAATTTATTTACTTACGTGTTTCAGATGTACGTACGTAAAAATATAAATATTTCATCAACACACAATTTTCCAGGAAGTTATTGAGGACAAAGGAAGTATTCGTCTCTACATAAATGGTCCTTAGTCTTAAACAGTGGTTCTCAATCTTTTTCTTATTAACGTCTTGAGATTTTTATTTTTATGGTCTGTTGTGTGTCATATAATGATATAATTATTATCGTACCATGTCTTGTCACATTATTGGTTTTGTTTTTTGAGTAGTATCCCAGTTAAATTAAATAAATGAATTAATTAATAAAATATATCATTTCTGGATACACTCAGTCTTCACCGTATAGGACAACGTTTCGAAGCTTAATACTAAGATTTGGTTTGAAGGATTTTTGTTAGGTGTCCATGATAGCCATTGGAACAGATGGCTTTACGTGTTCTCCGTGTCACGGAGGGGTCATTCATAAGTACATTCACCCCGACTAGAATGAATATGTGCACAATTACAAATATCTACCCAAAGACTGTTTACATGTAGATTTGAGAAGCTCTGGAAGAAGATATATGAATATAATCATAGAAAATATATTATTATATATAATTATAAATTATATCTAATTTTAACATATATTTTTATAATTACATTATAGAAACAAATCTATAATAATATTATAAAGAGGTAAAGTTTATAACTTTGTTTGTATATACGGGGTAATCTTCGCAAATACTGATCCGATCATGAAAATTCTTTCGCTAACAGAAAGCTACACTATTCAGGAGTGACAAGATAAAAGGAAAAAGATAAAAATATATAAAGATTTTAAATCAGAAGGATTTGAACCTGCGCCCTCTGACGTGCCGTGTCAACAATTCAATCTAATCTAGCATTATTATTTGCCTTAGAAATTAATTGATGATTTTAAAACATTTATATTTATCTGATTTGCTGAAAATAGTGAGAGTGTATTGGAACATATCAAATTTCACCGTACCCTTCTTATGTGAAATGGATTATAACGCCCAACGAAGTGGGCACGGGTCGGCTAGTATTATTATAATACGATTCCTTCTATATACATACCTATATAAATTTTAGGCTGTTTTTGCCAAAGGCTCCTAAAGGAATCGCTTCATAATAACACTTTTTTTTGCTTGGTGTAGAAATTTTCACGAGACTAAACTAAAATTTTATTTTGTTTTCTGAAAAAAAAAACAACATCAATATCGGGTAATTAAAAAGTATATTATGAGTTTTAGCACTTAATATACGCTATGTGGAAATCAATTAACATATTGGTTGTGTCTAAAAATTACAAAACGCTGCCTCAATTTCATTTATAAAGTATTATGAATACTTCTAAAGTAAACAATTTTTTTTTTTGGTCTAGAGAGATATTATAATGAAACAACTTTTTCGGATTTTATCGCGGCTAAAGTTTTTTAAATGCCTTACGCGACGTTTTGGATACTTTACAGCAACCATGGTCACGGGAGCACTAGAGAGATATTATTTTCTAGTATTACCGGTTTTAGAATAGTTTCTTAAAAATCCATAAAAATGAAAGCTGCATCCTAAGTGGCTTTTTAATAATAAAAATTAGTTTAATATTTAAGATGATTAAGGATTACAAAAGTTATTCGTAGTGGAGCAGTTTGGCTTATGAGGTCCAACTAAATACCGAGGAGAGACCCAGCAGGGAAGATGTTTACAGGCTATTAACGCTATGATTTGCTAAAATTCCTATCTTGTTTGCTTGCTTCTTCAGGAGTAAAACTAGAGGGTACCATTTTAATAAAAATAAAGTACACCCACACCCACACATGAGGAAATTATAAACATTTTAAATCATATAAAAAACATTTTTTTCGACCCAGCGGGATTTGAACCCGCGCCCTCTGACGTGCCGTGTCAGCGCTCTGCCAACTGAGCTATGGATCCTCATCTAGCCGTGTCGAAATTCTTGATATGATTATTTTTGGTTTTTAAGCAAACCTTGGCGCCGTCTATAGCGAGTTCTTTACAGATCCCGACTACTCAAAGATTTCATATTACAATGAATTCTTTGACAAGAGACGATACCATGCTATTTTTAATTCGTTTTTATTTTTATTTTTGTGTTACCCCACATGAGGAAATTATAGACATTTTAAATTATATCAAATTTTTTCGACCCAGCGGGATTTGAACCCGCACCCTCTGACGTGCTCATGTGTGGGTAACACAAAAATAAAAATAAAAACGAATAAAATAGACCTTCAATACTTCGGAAGCTTCAAATTCTATCCTTCAAAACCTACCATTCTACAAAACACGACGCAGTACAAGAGAACAACATTCCACAACTGACCTTTATGAACAAATTCCAACCGTCAAAAATCGGCATCGGAAATAGTTCTACGTTAAAATTCGACAGAACCCCAAAAAAGTTCAAAGACTTTCGTTACTTGGACACGTACGTTTTATTTGGGACGTGTGGTGTCACCCTTAGGGTCTCTTGGGAATATTCCGAATTCTCGAGCGCTTGACCCTATATTGAAATCAACGCGTGACCGTTCCGACATTTATTTAAGTAGTTTCCTGTCTAGAGATTAAGATCAAAAAAGAATTTTTCTATCGTCATTTCCACGGAATGAGTATTACTTTTCATTAATTTTTTCCCTTTACGCTTTAATGCTTGAATGGAAATATGTGGCAAACATATGTATACTCTTATATATTAGAATTTATTTATTCTTGTATTCTCGTGGAATAGTCCAATGCAGTGCTGTTCTTTGTAATTATAATAATGCGTACCCATATCTCCCACTTTGAAAAGATCAACACAAAGTATCTAACCATGTATCTAATGATGGTAGTAGAAAGAGAAAATAAGAGAACTAAAAAAAGAGAAGAGAAAAGAACAATTACTTTCATATTCTGCTTTTCTTTACATATTCTCTGTCTTTACGTAAGTTATGTTTAAGTCAGCAATGCATTTGTTGTTTTTTGATCTCTCTAGACAAGCCTGCCTGGTGCTTTAGGACCAACTAAAAAGTGAAAAGAGTCTTTCACCCAGCAGGGGAGGTGGTTCATCAAGTTCGTAAACAACAATTAACATCGCGTGGTTCAAGTGCCTTTGCTACCTATTTTATTTATATTATTATATTATTACTTATTAGGTTGTAGGATTAACTTTGTTTTGTCTTTTTGGTGACCCTACTCTGTATTGTTTTATAATTTCCTCTACCCCAAAGTTGTCTGGAAGAAATCGCTTGCCTAGCGATAAGACTGCCTTTGTGCATATTATTTTGTAAGTTTAGTTTTTAAGATAACTATGTGTGTCAACTCTTATGCACAGTAAAGTATATTAATTCTTCTTCTTCTTTATTAAACTAATTATCACCTTTTTACTGTTAATTTCTTTGATCATATTTTTATAAAATACGTTAGTAAAACTTCTTACCGTATACACAGTTATTAAAGCATCTATTTTAAAAGAGAATAAGGAAATACCATCAAAACGATCTGAAGGGAAATGACGTTCAATAAATCATTCGAAGAAAGTTCTGGAACACGTAGAGAAAACAAGTTACGCTTCTTGTAATACCCCGATGAGTTAGTGATGCGTGTTATTATGAAACAGACAGTTGATTTTATTTTCTGCCTCGATAGATGATAGAAAATACAATTTCCCTTTATGTACTCGTATTGGAAGAAAGTTGTTCGTAAAAACGTTTATTATGTTATTTATTGGACATATTATAGGAAATATTCGTTGATGTATCTTTTAAAGAAGGAAATATTCCTATGAAAAATCACATGTTACGTTTAAATATAGGTACTATTTGTATTTGAGTGGAATGAAAGTATAATGTGTACTTAATAACAAATAATTAGCTCAGAGTTGGATGATTGGATTGGAAGATTTGGATTATTTGATTTATTCAGCCTGTATCATGCCAGTGGTGGACATATGCCTCATTCCCCATTAAGGAGAAGGGTCAGAGCTTAATGCACCTAGCTGCTCTACTACGGGTTGGTGGATTGTTCAGATTGTTCCGTAAATATTTTAAGAAATTTAATTTTCATGAACAGAAATTGTAAACATTATTATGCGTAGCATTATGTCCAAATAATATGAAACGTAGTGTACAAATATCTTTAAATATACGGCTCATCTTAAGCTGGCATACCTAATTGGAGTCGTTATGTTTCATAAGTGAAAATTACACAAGGTTGTTACAAAACACACACATTCATTAAACACTTAAAATGATCATGTAAAGCCTCTATAATTGATTAGGCAGCAAAACTTTCACCTTAAACCTTAAAACAATGATTCCGCTCATTCGTTACAAAAGTTCTCTTAACGAATGTCGGGCCGACCGCAGCACTGTTGTTCCAACTTCAAAATATTTACTGCGAGCCTCGTGAAAGATTGACATTGTTAGCCGCAAACTGTGTGAGCGTACATAATAAAATAGTTTAGACTTTAGTTATAATAGTTTAGGCATTCACATAAGTGTACAAAAAATTGCGTGTGCACAAAGTACACATGTCAGAAGTGAAACTTCTTTGGCAAACTAATTTAAAATTATTTACATAGATTTACAAAGTAGCGCGGCGCGCCCATCCCTGTCGTTTTTTCGTTGCATTCGGTTTAAAATCACAATGATTCTAAAGAAGTTTCACTTCAAAAAAATTATGACCATGTCGTTTAATCATTGACTTTTAATTCAGGCTGGTGTTGTTGAGCTTTTGTTTGAAATTGTAATCAGCATTGAAGGATCGCGTAGAAGTGTGGAAAAATTGTTGAAAATCGTGGCGGATTATTTTCCTTTTTTTATTGTTAGTTAAGAGGACTTACTACTAACTAGGTCGGGAAACAAACATAAGGCTTTCCTGATGGTAAGCGATTTAGCGATAGCTTATAGGACCTGCAATACCAGAAGCATCGCAAGCGTGTTGATAATCCTACCCCAAATCCTTCCAGGCGCTATAGTCACCTTACTCACCACAGGAACACAACACTGCTTGAAAACAGTATTATTTAGCTGTGATCATCTGCAAGGTCGAGGTGCCTCCCCAGTCGGACTCCTCCAGATTTTGAAAAGAACATTTACGGCTGTGAACTACCACAGTTACAAGTAAGACATTTTAAGTATAGTACTGTATTATTAAATTTCAAAATAAAAAAATTCCGCGAGAACGTACTAAACTGATGAACGCTAGCTATTTGGACAATATTGAGTTTGACGTGTTCAGAAGTTCGGTATTTTCGTCGAGTTCTCGTAAAGTTTTTGCTTTATTGGAGTTTTGAGGGTGATATTTAAAAATGATAATGGTAAATATTTAATTTTTAATTTCTAACATTTATAACACTATTATAAGTCCAATAGAAAATTTTGTATTAAATCATTATTAATTACTTAATACTACATTTTTATTGCCTTGAAACTTCAATAACACATAAAAATTGTTTACACTACGAGTATAGTCAAAGTTAAGAAGAATTTAAAAACAATCTTCCACCATGATTAAAAAAAATGTATACTGACTGTCTGAACTGAGTTTATAAAATGTCGATTAAGAAAACAACCTTCCAACCGGCGATGTAATAACGCCTGAAATTCAACGACACTCACGAGCGCAGATTGAAAATAAATCACTTTTGTTTTGAGAATCCTTTCATAAAGCAATAAAAAAGCGAGTCTCCGTAATAGTCATCCCATTACTTTGAGCTTCCATTTTGAATTCGATCCTTCAAAATGTAATAATTGAGATTTCTGAATAAATTGAAACGTCGAAAATTCGGGAAGTGATAAAAATCTGAGACTGCATATAATTTACTTCAAATAGCTGATGATTTCCTGTTGAATATCTAGACACGCGGCAGCGTGTCAAGCCAAGTTCAAGCAAAAGAACTGGCGACTCAGCGCCGTGTGTATATTTACACGAACCATTTCGAGCGACTTTTGACCCCTCCATAACTCAAAACCTATTCAACAGAAACAGATCAAATTACGTATATTTATTTATATCCATAAGGACAACTAGAACCTCAAATTTCATTAACCTAGTTGAAACGGTTACAAAAATATGAAGGTTCAAAAGTCGCCAATTTTCCACTGACTGACTGACTCATCAAAAACCTAACCCACTTCCAGATGACCTAGGAAGTCGAAATTCAAAAAACCCCATACAAAAAACTTGTAATACGCGCTAAACAAACGGCTAACGAAGTGTGTCGGCGCGGCGGCTGGCGCGCGTGGCGCCTACAATACACAGATATAGTACAGAAGTCAATCTAAAGTATAAACGCAAGAAAAAAGAATAAATTTCAAATAAATATCTCTACAAAAAGTAATGATATCCCACCAAAAACATAAATGTAAAAAATGACAGCCAAGTTCAATAATAAGAATATGTTCTTTGTGAACAAAGTGTGTCGCCGAAAAAAGTATTGAGATCTAAATGAGCGCCAAGTAGATATCACTTCGATTAAATTAAGCTAAAGATTTCACTTGGCTAGTTTTTGAAGAAAGATGAAAAGATGAATTATTAGATACGGAATTAGATACGGAAGTTAACAAACTCTTAAGTAAGAATTTTTAACACCCTTAAAGCGTAGCTGACGCGGCTGTTTACAAAATTATGCAGACCGACTATGACGAAACGGATTTTTAATTAGCACTCAACTGCAAGTTAATTTTCAGGTAGGCTAAAGTAATTCCAATGTTAATATATTTTTTTTGTGGTAGAAACCATTTACAGGACTCTTATAAAATTACAAAGTTGAGTAAAGAATTTCGATCTACTACTTATAATAATGCGAAAAATTTTGCAAAATTCAAACTTTCCAGTAAATTTTTTGGCACTAGGTTGGAAAACAAGCATATAATCCCATAGGTATTGTTAAATAGCCTACGCCTGTGAAATCAAAAACATTACAAGCGCATTGCCGATGTCACCTTACTAATCCTCTCCAGGAACTCAGATTACTCAGTTACAACATAAATACCTTCCTCTTGGAAGCAGTATTATTAACTAGCTTCTGCGCGCGACTTCGTTGGCGTGGACTCCGCTCCTATTGGTCTTAGCGTGACGATACGCCTATAGCCTTCCTCGATAAATGGGCTATCTAACAGTGAAAGAATTTTTCAAATCGGCCCAGTAGTTCCGCGTAGAGATTACCGCGTTCAAACAAACAAACAAACGAACAAACAAACTCTTCAGCTTTATATAGGGGAGAGCGGGGCTGGAAGTGCCGGGGGTAAGTTGTGCCGGAGCGAATATCTTGAAAACAGAAAGAGATAGATTTACGATCGTATTGTGTCGCGTAATGCCTAACAGTCGGACAGTCGCGGCTGCCATTTTAATTTTGTCAGCGACGCTGACCTAGTGGCAGTGCATGTGATGGTCCTCCAACGCCACAAAAGTAAATATTTTCGTTTCGATACTTTTTGGTCGTAAACTAGCATTTTTGGTGCTTTCAAAATGAGAGTTTTAGTAAAATATTTGTTATTTATCCTAGTTTATTCTAAAGCATAATATTAATGTTTTGGGCAGAGTGATTTTTATATAAGAGACAAAATAGTACACTCTCAAAAACGGGGTAAAATGTGCCGTTCATGTGGGGCTGATTGTGCCGCGGCACAACCAACCCCTAAGTAGCCTTTATTATTTCAATATTGTTTATGTTCTCCTAAATATCTTGATGAGTCAAACTATGTGGGCAGTAATGTTGAGATTGAGACTACTCAATCCATACTAAAGCAAGTATCTGGGCGAAGCGACTGCAGTGTTGACTATACATGTGAACCATCAGGTAATCAACTACAAAAGACACGTCAGTGCTCGCAGAAGCCTATCACTTGCTGCAGCTCCCTAAATCAGCTAATAACAACACAGGAGATAAAGATACAGGAATTTTCGCACCAGAGCTAATAAAACCACTATCTAAAGCACCTCTCCAATTAATTGGACATAATGAAGGACGTAAAATAAAGACAGCTGTTCTTACGGACACTCCAGGGAAAAATGCTTTGGCCAAAGAACAGGCTACTAAAAAGAAGAAGAAAGAAAGTGACAAAGAAGGCAAAGGGAAAAGGGAAGGGAAAACGTAAACAAACAAAAAAATTGACTAAGAGAGTTTTGTAAGACGACGATAGTTCTGATGATGAACAATAATGGTACTGTATCATATGTTGTGTGGCTACGGCAGTAAATAATATAGCCACCCCCTCTCTTCTTGTTATAACAAAGTTCCACTACCACATTAGAAATTATAAAGCCGACCGATGCAGGCGGGATAACCATACAACTTAATGGCTTGGAAATACACAGGCCGAAGACGGGCAGCAGCTTCTCCGGTGCGACAAAGCCAGCTATGCGGCCACCAACCCGCCTGCCCAGCGTGGTGGCTATAGGCAACTTGGGGACACCTATGGGGAACTTGTGGAGGCCTATGTCCAGCAGTGCACTGCGATAAGCTGAAGTGATGAGTTTATTATTATACTATTAATACAATATATTCGCATCGCGTCGCATCGCTTCAGCCTGTATCATCCCACTGATGGGCATAGGCCTCTTTCCCCATGTAGGAGAAGGATCAGAGCTTAATCCACCACTCTGCTCCAATGCGGGTTGGTGGATATATTCTCTACTATGAGTAACGATCGCTATCAGGTGTACATGATAACAACCTGGACCGACGGCTTAACGTGCTATCCGAGGCACGGTGGGGAGACAGACAAGGACTGCACAAACACACATACCACGGCAAACATCTGAATCGCCGATACAAATTTTTGCCATGTGCAGGGATCGAACCCGAAACCGCCAGCACAACTTACAGCCATAAACCAGTGCTGTCACCGTTGCACCAACGAGTCGTCAATAAAATATATTACAAACAACTAAATTATAAAAACTGTTGATTTACAGTCAAAAGTATAATGAATAAACATATTATTATAAAATTGATGTCTTTTAAATTCTACATTAATTTTTATTCATGTAAAACACGTAGCATTTTTAACGGCACAACCAACCTCAGCTACGGCACAACTTGCCCCAAAGCGGGGTTGGTAGTGCCTTGCCGCCGCTATGTAAAAAAATCAATTTTTCTTAAAAACTATTAGAAATTTGCAAACTCTGTTGGTAAATTCGTAATATACACTAAATTTGGCTTAGGATGGACCACTACTTTCAGACATAGTACTTGTTTTATCCGAATTATATAAAGATTTGTCAAAATCGGCACTTTCAGCCCCGCTCTCCCCTATTAGTAATAGATTTGATTTTGATCATCTGCAAGGTTGATCTACTTTCCCCGTCGGGTAACATCAGATTTCGACATAGATATTACCAGCCGTACCCATACATTTATTCATATCGACATAAATGTAGTAATATAAAATTCACCAAACACCGTAACCATAAATCTCATCTTTTATAAACATTCACCAGAGCGTTAATAATTGAGGGATATTTCTTCATGTGTTAAGATAAGCGCCGCGGACGTTGGTCTCGAATGATCGATATGAAAAGCGATTTGTTCGAATTAAAAATTTATAATCTGAATTGTTTCAATTGTAATTTTATACAATTAATGCCTGCAACATCAGAAGTATTTTTTTGTCATATTGGTCTTAAATCCGAGAAGCTAAATCTTCCCTCATCTGTTAATTAGATGAAACAATTTTTTATAGGCTTACTTCAATATTGTGAATTTATAAAAACAACCTCTGCCACCATAAGCCTGCTGCAATTTTTTTTTTCTTTTCCCTCTCATGTTACCTCAGTCAGCAGTAACCTGGCTGCAGGTAAGTATAGCAATCATAGAGATGGGTGCCTACTATAGGCAGGTATATAATGTAAAATATTGACGGTTTTAGCTTACTTCATGTAATTGACATGAGAGGGAAAAGATTTTTTAGCAGAAAAAAATAAAATTTTTTTAAGTATTATTATTTGCAGCAGGCTTATGGTGGCAGATGTTGTTTTTATAAATTCACAATATTGAAATCAGCCTTTATAAAATTGTTTCATCTAATTAACAGATGAGGGAAGATTTTGTTATATTCCGGATCTTAGACCATATTATGTTTCTATGGTCATAATAAATTTAAAAAGATAGACGATACTAAAATGAGGCTAAAACAATGATTAAAAAAATAATTACCAAAATCGGTAAACAAAGTAAAAAGTTATGAGCTGACTTATGAGGTGTGTTGTATGAGAACACATATAAAAATACAGTTGGATTGAGAACCTCATTTTTTTTAAAATCCATTTAAAGCGCGACAATATTGTATTTGATACTTATAATAAATTATTTATTCATTTGTTCCTAAGCCACAGGAGAACAATACAAAAAAAAATTTAGGCCACAAAAAATTTCATGTACCTGCAGAATTTGCTACGCTACATTTTTTTATGGACATTTACTCATTCAACCTGAAAAGGTAAACGCCTGTGACCCGTTGCGTACATTTTTGTACGATAATGTTTTTATTTTATAAAGGCTTATCTTTTGTATATATTTTCAATAGTTTTCAGTTTTCCCTTTCCTTTTTCCCTTTTCTAGTCCCTTTCATCCCTTCCCATTTTTGATTAAACCCGCAACGGATCTGTCCTTCTAGATATTACGAAATATAATATATTAATCTATATATCTAGTGGAATGGTTACTTATCGTCAACTGAAAATAATTTCCTATTTAAGGTAGTCAGATTCAAAGAATTGTTTTTGTTGTAATAGTCTCACTTGAAAGTAAGCTTTTCAAATTTAGATGCCAAGATCTTGTTCGGAGCAAAGTTTTAATGGCGAATATTCTCAGAAAATAATGTATTGTACTAAAATTAAGGTTAAATTAAATTTTAATAATTTTAATGATCGTATAATAGCGTTTATCAAGCGAATAGTCTCTTAGTAAGTCACTCACTTTATCGTTTACTGCAAGTTGTGTTTTAAAAAAATTGTTTTATTATTTATGAAGTCTCAAGCAATATATTATATTAATTACATATCAGTTTTATTATCATTACTATTAATAAATATGCAACAGTAAAGTCGGATTTGCATGTCTAAAATACTAGTATTAGTACAAAACTATTATCATTAGTAGTTTATGCTAATAACACTTCATAAGAATTAACAAGGGATGATTAAATATTTTTCCAGAACTTTCAAAGTATTTCTCTAGCTATTAACAAACTGAAAATTAAACTAAGCGTGTATTTTAACTGTTAAAACCAACTGTTTACAGCATTGCTCGTTTTAAAGTAGATTAAAATGTTGATTTAAACTAGACTTTAGAAGATTATTATCGCGGACGATATAGTTGCGAGACGCGGTAAGACCTGTTTTATATAATAAACGAATTAATAATGATCGTGATCATTTAAAAACTTAGGTATATCTGAGAAAGCGGCAACTTGTATCCACAGTTGTACCTAAGATTCCGACTTGGAGAATGACAGAACAGCTTCTTAAAATTTTTTGGTAAGGAATATATTTTCTTAATAATTTCAATATTAAACATCATACAAATATTTAACGCCATATTAGTTAAAATTGTCTGGGATAAAAGTTCTAACACGTTCCAAACTGCAAGAGAGAAAGCAGTCCTATCGAGTCTCCGCACCGTGCCTCGGAGAGCACGTTAAGCCGTCGGTTCCGGTTGTTATCAGGTACACCTGATAGCGATCGTAATTGATAGTAGGGAATATATTCGCCAACCCGCATTAGAGCAGCATGGTGGCTTAAACTCTGATCCTTCTCCTACATGGGCAAAGAGGCCTATGCCCAGCAGTGGGATATTACAGGCTGAAGCGTTCCAAACTATTTTTGCACAGAGATGTTTTGCTACAGAAATTTCAGTATATTTGTTTCGAAAATTAAAAATGAAAACGTCAGGTCATGTGTACTTGAGTTTGATTTAAATCAATATTGGACAAGTGTACTAAGAGAATTGCTCGGGAGACATAAATGTGGTCGCATTTCAATGAGATCGCTCGTCGTTGTCCTACTTGCTTCTCATAGTACATTTGATTGATTAACTTTATTTATTACTTTCACTCATGTTCTTACTCACTATATATGTACATGTTATAAGGTTTGAAAGAGTATTGTAGACAGGATCATCCTGGATCGGATTTTTTTGTCTGAATTTAAAGAGACAGTAGTTGTGGCTGACGGGTTAAGTATGTAAAAAATAAATATTAATAGATGTAGATTACAATAAAGATTAAGGAAGAACTATGTTGAATATAATGTGTATACCGAAATTAAGGGGCCTATGCAAACCACGTTCTTTAAACGCGCCGTCGACGCGCGCGACATACACACGCGAGTCAGACGCAGCCTGTAGACCTTTGCACATCTGTATAATAAAAGTGCACCGTCGACGCGCGTTTTTTAAACGCGCCGTTGACGCGCGTGTGCAGCGATACAGACGCGATGCAAACGCGCGTGTGTAGCGATACAGACGCGCAGGTGACGCGCGTTTTAATCAATACAAACGACAACAAATTGCTATGTAGGATAAAAGCGCGCTTTCGACGCGCATTTTTAAAACGCACCGTTGACGCGCGTATGTAGCGATACAGACGCGCCGGTGACGCGCGTTTTAATCGATACAAACCACAACAAATTGCTATGTAGGATAAAAGCGCGCCGTCGCCGCGTTTAAAAAGCGTGGTTTGCATAGGCCCTAAGGAACTACACTACTGTATTATTAATATTTGATATAATTGAACTACAACTCTGACGACCTCTCTGGTGTAATGGGGTGCCTAAACACCGACGGTTGCGGGTTCAATTCCCGCTCGGAATGGATATTTGTTTTGTTTATACAAATATTTATATGTCCCCGTTGTTATCAAGTACACCTGATAGCAATCGCTACTCATATTAGGGAATACATCCGCAAACCCGCATTGGAGCAGCGTGGTGGATTAAGGATCGATCCTTCTCCTACATGGGAAAAGAGGCCTATGCCCAGCAGTGGCAGAGTTTGCATGGAATCAAACTTTTAAACGCATCAGTTAAAAAGATATAATGATATCTATATCTGTTTTTTGAGTTAAAAATCTGCTCACAAGGCAAAGTAGGAAAACTTTTAAGAACAAACAAAAATAATATTATTAGATGATAAGCTTAAAAATTCGAATACAGTATTAAACTTTAGAAAAAGAATACAATTTAAATTTACCTAATCACAAATACATAGATACTCAATGTTCATTGAATACTAAATAAACAGTTCAACCTTTCAAGGTTTAGAAAGGCATATTAATTTATTTTAAAATTGGAGCTTGAAAATAAAATCATATTTTTTCAAATATAGAATTCGTCTAAAAATAATAAAAAGTTTTTATCTATTTGGATAATACCCACATACAATACAAATAAACTTTTTTATGTTTTATATAAAACCTCATTTTTTATATTTTATAAAAAAAATCATGTGAACAGTTTAATATTTTAGCTATATCTCTGAATCATGGTTACTTTTTTTCTT
The DNA here is from genome assembly GCA_905220545.2 of Melitaea athalia. Classification (NCBI taxonomy): domain Eukaryota; kingdom Metazoa; phylum Arthropoda; class Insecta; order Lepidoptera; family Nymphalidae; genus Melitaea; species Melitaea athalia. The sequence continues at coordinate 2,153,487 of HG992178.1, read as the reverse complement.
TCCTAAAATTAAAAAGATAGTCTACTTTTTAAAGGTTATTTCTTTACATTTGCGCTACAAATAGTTCCAATACGTCCATTGCATATGCTACATGTTATAGGGAATAGATAGTAAATTTTGATCCAAGTTTGATACGTCGAAATTACTCGAAGAGCGAAGTAATTGTTCCTTTAGGAGAACATTGGAGTACTTGTAAATTGAGATTGCACAATATTTAAGTTGTAGTCACAGCACTGGATTGCGATTGGCTGTTGCACGGGCGGTTGCGGGTTCGATCCCCGCACACGACAACATTTGTATTGGCGATACAGATGTTTGCCGTGGTCTGGGTGTTTGTGCAGTCCTTGTGGGTCTCCCCGCCGTGCCTCGGAGAGCACGTTAAGCCGTCGGTCCCGGTTGTTATCATGTACACCTGATTGCGATCGTTACTCATAGTAGGGAATATATCCGCCAACCCGCATTGGAGCAGCGTGGTGGATTAAGCTCCGATCCTTCTCCTGCATGGGGAAGAGGCCTATGCCCAACAGTGGGATATTACAGGCTGAATCGTGAATATTTAAGTTGGTCTATGAATTTACTAGCAAACACATTATTTAATGAGAAATTATCATAATTTTCTGATCTGATTACCTAACAGCTTACGTCTGAAAGCAAACATAACCTAAGCGCCGACTACTCAAATACAGCGAAGTACTAAAAGCGTTGCCATGGTAACGTTGTGAGGACTGTAGTAGTCTTCAATATTAACAGTTCTGTTACTACGAGTATGTACTTCAGAGTTTTTCAATATTTTTCATGACGCAACTTTGTTCGTTTCGAAAAAAGGTTACGGGACTTTGTTTGTTATTACAGTTTTTATGTGTCGGTATATTGAATGCGCATTTCTGAAAATACGAATTGAGAAAAAGGACAATTATCCATGGCTTAGAGAAAAAGAGTTAGGAAAAGTTCTCCTCAGTTATTGATAAAATAAGAGTAATTAAAGTTAATAGAGTCATTCCACGTCAAACCAACCAATAAAAAAATGTTTTCAACCTGACCCTTTCAGAATTGGCTGAAACTTTGTTTATTTATACTCTCTGACACCCCACACTTAAATATAGTTTTCAAAAAATTTAATCCCTGATAGTTTTTTAGTTATAAATTTTTAAAAATCACAAAATCCGCGATTTTGACGTGCACTAAAATCTTAAAATCTGCAATAACTTTGGTTCTATTAGAGATAGAGAGCTGAATGATAGCTCATTTTAAAGAGGGTTTAATGGGATTCAATATCATACCCAACTTGAACACATTAATGTACAAAATATTTTTTGAGTAAAACTCAAAAATCGTTTTTAAAAAATCTTTGTGTTGGTGTTTTTTAATTTATTTCAAATTTATATATGTTTTTATGTATAATTTTGTGAGTACACCATAAAAAATTCAGAGTGGGACCATGATGGGATCGGGAGATATATTAAAAATACATCACTGAAGTACCTTTCGCAAAATTTTCAGTGCTAATAGCCTGGTTCTGATACATAGGCTATATGAAACAAAACTTTGGAAATTAAATTGAAAGATATTTCTTTATTTTTAACCGACTTCCAAAAAAGTAGGAGGTTCTCAATTCGATTGTATTTTTTTTTAAATGTATGTTACTTCAGAACTTGACTGGGTGAAACGATTTCGATAACAAATGTTTTAATAGAAAGGTGGAGCGTGTCATTTGGTCCCATTCAAATTTATTTGAGATCTAAGAAGTACTTTTCGAGTTATATCTAATAATACGTTTTTACTTTATTATTTTATCGTCGACCTGCGTTGTATTATAGCGTATAAGATTTTACTGGGTGTACCGATTTTGATGATTTTTGATTTAATCGAAAGTTGATGTTTATCATGTGGTCACATTTAAAAATCATCGAGAACTGATTACAACTTTTTGAGTAATCGTTGATAACGCGTAATTACTTGAATATTTTTTCGTCTACCTACGTTGTATTACTTTTCAATAAATATAATGTGTAATATATTTAAAACACATTATTTTTATATTTAAAACATAAGAATTAGGCCTGCATAACTTAAATTATTCAACATTAAATTTAAATAAAAAAAATTGTGATACTACAGTGATGTTATTTTAATATATCTCCCGATCCCATCATGGTCCCACTCTGAAAATTTTATGGTGTACTCACAAAATTATACATAAAAACATATATAAATTTGAAAAAAATTAAAAAACACCAACACAAAGATTTTTCAAAAACGATTTTTGAGTTTTACTCAAAAAATATTTTGTACTTTAATGTGTTCAAGTTGGGTATGATATTGAATCCCATTAAACCCTCTTTAAAATGAGCTATCATTCAGCTCTCTATCTCTAATAGAACCAAAGTTATTGCAGATTTTAGATTTTAGTGCACGTCAAAAAACGCGGATTTTGTAATTTTTAAAAATTTTTAACTAAAAAACTATGAGGGATTAAATTTTTTGAAAACTATATTTGAGTTCAGGGTGTCAGAGAGTATAAATAAACAAAGTTTCAGCCAAATCTGAAAGGGTCAGGTTGAGTGCCTTGTTGGTTTGACATGGAATGACTCAATAGTGAAAGTTTATTCCTTAAGTTCTTTTTCTGCGTATCGATCGTCGTTCCCTTGATACTCAACGCTACTCTAATTTTCACACTACTTGAGTATGTAAAATACACAAAAGCAAAGCAAATTAAAATGCATAATAGTAGTTTAGAATAAGTAGTTTTGGCATGTTTTTACTCCTTACTTTGAAAAACAATTGAACATAACCAAAAGCAATCCGATGAATAACACTAATATACGTATTTTTTTTACTTATATTTAATTTAAAAAAAAGTGTGGGAGCAATTCACACACGGCAGAAGTGAAACTTCTTTAAAGTCATAGAAAGGTTGCATTTGCTATTTGTCCTATCGACGATTATCGTGGTCTCATGAAAAAGGTCGTAAGCGCCAAGGGTCGCTTACGCATTTTAAGCCTTAACCCGCCACCGGTGACGTCAATTTTACTTACATCATTGGTGACGCCGGTCTCATACACCGGGTTTTTAAATGGAAGATTTACATAAATATTTTATTTACTGTCTATTTTATATTTATGTATATATGTTCTTTGATAATAAAACAAAGATATTCTGTTAATCACAGCACGTTTATTATAATTTTATTTATTTTAAAACAATGTCACTTATAACAAGAAATTTGTTAACTTTTTAAACATAACTTTTGTTAGATCATAGAAAACACAAATGTTAATATATTTTTTTATTAGTTCAGTCTTATCCCTTTTAGGACACTAGGAACATACATAAAATAAACAAAAAGTTGCATCCTACCAACAAAAAAATAACAAAAAATTGATCTGAAAAATGACTATTCTTCAGTCAAACAGCTTCTGCAGGAAGGCACTTTATGTTCAAAAAAACAAATATTTTTTGCACTTCATCATCATCATCATCATTTCAGCCTATCGCAGTCCAATGCTAGACATAGGCCTCCACAAGTTCGCGCCCGAAATTATGACGCGAACTCATGTGTTTTGCCCATAGTCACCACGCTGGGCAGGCGGATTGGTGACCGCAGGGCTGCCTTTCGGCCTGTATATTTCAAAGCCAGTATTTGGATGGTTATCCCGCCATCACTCGGCTTTCTAAGTTCCAAGCTGGTAGTAGCACTATGTTATGCCTTAGTCGCCTCTTACGACACCCACCGGAAGAGAGGGGGAGGCTATATTCTTTGCCGTAGCCACAAAGCTTTTTAGCCCTAGAAGGATTCGCCAATTCGATACCATTTTTAGCTTCACTGTCTGATATCGTGGATGGCCCGTCCTCGTCGAGTACTTCTTGTAGAAGAGACTCGAGACGACGTTGTTCATTTTCGAATGACATACTGAAATAAATTTTATAATTTGAAACATGTTATTTTCGTGAAATATCGATAAAATCATGCCAATAAACTAACTGATTTTAGGCAAATCACGATTCAGCCTGTAATATCCCACTGTTGGGCATAGGCCTCTTCTCCATGTAGGAGAAGGATCGGAGCTTAATCCACCACGCTGCTCCAATGCGGGTTGGCGGATATATTCCCTACTATGAGTAACGATCGCTATCAGGTGTATATGATAACAACCGGGACCGACTAGGCAAATACAATAAAGTAATAACAAAACTAAAATAGTAAGTAAAAAATGTATATAGCCCTGATAAAATACGAACAATCAAAAATTCAACTATGACTATTTTACTTACATAATCGGTGACGCCGGTCTCACGCACCGGGATGGGGCCAAAACTTCAGAACGTGAGTCCGCTTCGATGTCATGGGGGGTACTGGCGATGGGCCGCGTAAAATGCGGCAGCTACTCGAGATCACGACGAAAATCGATTGCGCGGGAAAAAGTTATTCGATTTTTTTTAAACGCCCGGTCTCTCAGACATCGAAGTCACCGTTGGCGGGTTAATGTATTTTATTTCATTATCTCCTCTAGATGTATGTGTTATTGTGTTTCTTTATTTATCGTGATGAATTTTAGTTTTATCGAGTGTTAAATGACAACAATTCTATTGGAGTTTCACTTCAAAAAAATTTACGTTACAATGTTTATACAACATTGAACGAGATTTTTGTGTAGATGAAAGAAATCTTAATTAAATTCGATGACAATATAAAATAGAAAGACTCGATTTTCTAGTATTTTTGAAGTGAAAACTTCTTTAACCGCGTTAGAAACTTTTTGGTAGGGGAAAATTTTATGAGTTCACGTCACCGACATGCTCATGAAGTTACGCGCAGCAACAGTGTGCTATGCGTGTTAGGCGCTCCTTGGATGGGTGAAATTTCGTGCGCTCGCGTCACCGACATGCAAATTTTAATACTAAAAGTTCTAAGTTTTCACTTCTATCGGCAGTCTCTATAGCTACCATTTTTTTTTCTTACAAAAACCAACAAAATTAAAGAAATCTACGTGAATATCAAATCGTTCTTATGTTCGCAAAACCACATCAAATCAAAAAAGCTCAGTAAAACAAGACAGCATTTCCAACCTCGCACTTTTGCAGACAACTGCACTGAATTCCCAAACAGAACATTTTCATTCTATTTACTCTGTTCATTTACAACCGTTTAATTTCTAAAGAAAATAATATTGTTTCAGAATAATCGAAAGTATCACGGTGCACTGGACGATCGGCACACCATGTAACTGTACTATAACAAGCTCGACAGTTTATACAACGATACGATCGTGCATATAAAGGGGTAATCTGCTCAATGTATTCAAAAAGTCGGCGATAACACGAGATCCCGTTACCAAACTTTGCACGAATGCAATTTTGTTGTTTTCACTACGATATGAATTAACTCAAAAGTGCTAAAACTGGTTACACTGTTGATTTTGAAATGTATAATTTCAAGGAAAAAATGTATATCTCAGTAACAGGTTTGAGATAAATCAAGTGGATGACAATTATCAGTATATATAACTAGCTGTGCCCCGCGTTTCGCCAGCGTTAATTTGAATAAAAATAATTATACTATAATATTATATAGCCTTTAATCTTCCTCGGTAAATAGACTATTAAAAAGGAAAATAATTTATAAACATTTTAAATCATATAAAATTTTTTCGATCCAGCGGGATTTGAACCCGCGCCTTCTGACGCGCCGTGTCAGCGCTCTGCCAACTGAGCTATGGATCCACATCTAGCTGGGTCGAAATTCTCGATATGATGATTTTGGTTTTTAAGCAAACCTTGTCGCCGTCTATAGCGAGTTCTTTACAGACCCCGACTACTCAAAGATTTCATATTACAATGAATTCATGTTAGAATCTCAATATTTCGAAGTAACATTTTAGTATCAATGTTATAAAACGTTAATATCCTGCATTAAACATTAATAGTGTGGCGTCTCCACATAATTATGTAATATAGACTTGTGATAATAGTGAAACCATTTTTATTTTATTTATAAAAATATTTTTTGATAGCTGTCAAAGAATTTAATATTAATATTCTTCTTGACAATTTAAATTTTACAATTTTTATTAGTTCTATTCTATATTTCGTTACGTGCACGTTGTTTTATAATTATATTGTATATTTTTGCTAGGAGTACATTTTGTTTTATAATTGTCATTATTATTCATCAATAAAAAGTCCGCAGAGTTAGCAAATATTTTATTGTTACTCCACATTCAAGCTCGTTCTTTTCGCTAAAATAGTATACGTTATTTATAACAAACTAGCTGACCCGGCGTACTTCGTAACAGTGGATTCTTTAATTTTTATTTACTTTTAATACTTATCCTCCGAAACCCCTCCACTAACACTTAAACTTTATAGTATGGTATTAAAGTTCAAATTGACTTTTAAGTATTAATACGAATCTCTTGTATGGGAATATAGAAAAGTTTAGTGTTTGTTTTTAGACTTTTTCAGGCAACTTTTTAAATTTTTCTCTCCGTAATAACTATCCTTGTACTTCAAGCATTGTTATAAAAAAAAGAATTAGTGAAATCGGTTCAGCTGCTCTCGAGATTTGCGCTTAGCAACACATTTAGCGATTCATTTTTATATATATAGAGATTTATATATTATGTATTATTTATTAGTATTTATTTTATTGTAGTTATTTATTTTATTTATTTATTGTATATAGAGATAAGACGCAATAAAATGTTTTATACAAAAATATAAAGGTTACGTTATTTTTTTTATTAAATCTGACCTTACAAACCTTAGCATTATAGACAGGCAATTCCAATAACAATTGTATCTCTCCGTCTACGTATTCCAGTCCAGACAGGTCGAGACCTTTTAAAGCAACAACCAAACTAAAGTTCGTTTGTTCGCGAGCGAGCCTGTCTGGATTCTGATCCCTCTTGAAACGAGAGCTTATCTGGACAGGCGTGTTCGTATTCTCACAGAAATATTTAAGATGAATTATTTGTGTGATACAAATAATAATTCATCACTACATATTATTATTATAAAACAAAGTCTCTTTCCGCTGTCTGTCTGTCTCTATGTATGCTTAAATCTTTAAAACTACGACACTGATTTTGATGCGGTTTTCTTTATTAAATAGAGTGATTCCAGCGGAAGGTTTTGATGTATAATACATGCATATATATAGTAGAGGAACACTGATAGTTTTAGAGTTTTCTAATGTGATGTCGTAAGGAAAAACATTTTTTTAGCTTAGATTGCAAATATTTAATTTATATTTTATATTTTATATTTAGTATCAGCATTGCACCCGTGCGAAGCCGGAGCGGGTCGCTAGTCTTAAATATTTCTGTAAGGAGGACAGAATAGAATAATAGAAGAGGAAGAATAGAATAGGAATAACAAGAACAGAATTTGTGATATTCATATAAAAATATTGAACAAAGAGGTACTAAAATATTATAAAGTCTACAAGCCTTCTTCAATAAAGGGGCCATCTAACGCTTTTCGAAAGAATTTTTCAAATCGGACCACTAGTTTCTGAGATTAGAGCAAACAAACTCTTTAGCTTTATAATATTAGTATAGATAGACTAACGGGCGACTATTGCAATTTATGTTTCAAATTAACTTTTAAATATTTTCGTATATTTGTGGTGGATATTTGTTTTCGAAGAGGTTATTGTCATTCATTAGGATTATTTTTGTACTCGTAGCTTAGAAATATTTACATTTTGTAGTGACAGTAATTGCATCAAACTAAAAAATTTTTGTATTAAAACCCAGTTTATTATTTTTTTAAATGAATAACTGCGGAGTTTCTTGCCGGATCTTCTCCGCAGACTCTATATTCCGAATCGGTGGTAGCTTCACTTTTAACGATAATTATAATTTTAATTTGCATGATGGTGATTCAAAGGTGCTTTTGAAGTATCTTTTGATTTCATTCGATTTAATTTAGTTTATCAGAAATGAATACTTTTTAAAACTGAAGATTACATTTTGTATTTTACATCGTCGTTGTTTGAAAGCTCTACTTTATACAAGATGTCTCGCACAGATAACGCGTATTGGTCTAAGATCCGCGATATAGCAAAATATTCCCTCATCTGTTAATTAGATGAAACAATTTTTTATAGGCTGATTTTAATATTGTGAATTTGTAAAAACAACCTCTGCCACCATAAAGCCTGCTGCAATTTTTTTTATTTTTTTATTTTTTTCCTCTCATGTTAATTACATGTAATAAGCTAAAACCGTTAATATTTTACATTATGTACCAGACTGTAGTAGGAACCCATCTCTATGATTGCCTTACTTACCAGCAGCCAGGTTACTGCTGACCGAGGTTACGGACCTGGCTGCAGGTAAGTATAGCAATCATAGAGATGGCTGCCTACTACAGTCAGGTATATAATGTAAAATATTGACTGTTAACTTTAATTAACATGAGAGGGAAAAAAAAATTTAAAGTATTATTATTTGCAGCAGGCTTATTTATGGTGACAGAGGTTGTTTTTATAAATTCACAATATTGAAATCAGCCTATAAAAAATTGTTTCATCTAATTAACAGATGAGGGAATATTTTGCTATCCCGGATCTTAGACCATATTGTCTGTGTGCCTAAGTAATCAACTGAAAATAAATTGTACACATAGATACATAATTATATATTTAGAAGAGAAGAATACATATTATGTATGTATGCGACGTATGTGATCCTCCAAATACCTTGAACATACTATTTTTTCCTTACATAGCATTTAAGTGAAAGGGTCAGATTGCCATTTATTACCGCTATTACCGGATTATAACCAACTGAGGTAGGGCATAGCAGGAAATGTTCTGATCAAAATAAATATGCAGCAGCACGACTGGGGTAGTACCTCGACCTTACAGAAGATCACAGCTAAATAGTACTGTTTTCAAGCAGTGTTCTGTTCCTATTGGTGAGTAAGGTGATCATAACTCCTGGGGGGAATTAGGGATAGATTCGGGAACGCACTTGCGATGCTTCTGGTGTTGCAGACTTGCAAACGTCTATAAGCTACGGTAGTCGCATGCCATCAGGTGAGCCTTACACTTGTTTGCCGACCTAGTTATATAAAAAACCAGAATTAGAAAGAGGTGCTTTTGAACCGTCCACTAGACCATTCAGGTGAACAGATGAATACTATCGATTCTACGGGCAGCGTTGATTGCTTGTACGTGATAATGACGTCTGCAAGGTTAACGAAATATCGTGAATTTCACAATGTAAATCGTGGCAAGTCCCCTAGAATTAAAAATGTTCATAGTGTCCTCCCTTATCCGTGGACAAAGAACCTATACCTAGCTATCTTATGTTACAGGCTGAATCGTGATAGTGTCTGTATCAAAACGTATACTGTGTATGGTGTATACACCATAGTCTATATAGTAGATATAGAGAATATATTTTTCTTATATCTATATACATAAAAGAGATTTCCACGCATATATTGACTCATCACGATATCTCTGGAAGGATAAAGCCTAGAGACTTGAAATTTGGTAGGAATATTCCTTTTGCCGAGTAGAGGTCAGCTAAGAACGGATTTTAAGAAATTCCGACCACAAGAGGGGGTTGTGGGGGCTATTAACATATATGGCAAAACAACGTTTGCGGGGTCAGCTAGTTAGTATACTTATATATAATCCTCTTGTCACAATGTTAGTTACAATACTCCTCCGAAACGGCTCGACCGATTTTTGTGAAATTTTGCATGCATATCGGGTAGGTTTGAGAATCGGCCAACATCTATTTTCATACCCCTAAGTTATAAGGAGGGGGAATCAAGGTCGTTAATAACATATATGGCAAAACAAAGTTTGCGGGGTCAGCTAGTTTTTATATAAATTGCTAGACGAAGTATTACAAAACAAGGTAGTTTAACGTCGGTGACAGATGTTTGCCCTCATACGCACGACCTGATTCCGAACAAAGTATCGGTTTATACGCTATAACATCGCTGTCGAGATGCGGATGACTCAAAGTATATATTAATAATAATGTAACGCCTGTTATCGATTATGTTATTTCAAACTTAATCGAATTTTCTAAGGTATATAACCGATATGTGTAAGTACCTAGTAGCCACAATTATATTTTAAAAATATTATATTTTTGTATTTAGTTTTAAAATATTGTCAACGGATGGATGTTACGTAAAGAAATATTTAAGAAGACAATACAGTGGACCCGCGGTAATCGGACAAACGTTTTGCAGGGCAGTGTCGGATTACCGAATTTGTCGGATTATAGAGTACCCTGCCTAAGACCCCCTATAGTCCGGAATTTTTTAAAAAGAGTACCTTGTAAACTGACGAATTACAGGTTCAATGATAGGATTATATATGTATTCAGGAGTAAAAATGATACTTCATTATGTATGTCTTTAGTAAATTAAACAACTCAATAGAGAGCTTACGTTTTATTATAAAACTAACGTCAGAACTTACAAAAAATATGCAATAACTTTACATTAGGAAATAATTGTGTACAAACAAATGAATACCCTACGCGTCGAGCACAATAGTACCTACTAGTGCGTACAAGTTATAACTCGTTCAATCATGCATTAGCAAAATATTCAAACAGACCATGTCGGATTACAGGGGGTGCCGGATTAGCCGGGGGCTGGATTACCGGGGGTCCACTGTACATAAATCTTTGGACATCATGGTTACCCATTTATAGCCAACCACAGCTAGAAACGTTACTTAAGTTATATTATGAATTGCAATAAGAATGGATATAGAAATATACTGTTTCAGTTATTTTTTAATAACAAAATAGTTATACATTTATAGATTAAGTTTCTATATTTATACTTGTATAATATTTTTATTTAATTCTCACTAATATTATAAATGCGAAAGTAACGCTGCATGTCTGTCTGTCTGTCGCGCTTTCACGCCAAAACTATCAAATCGATTTAAACGAAATTTGGTACACAGATAGTCTAGAGCTTGACAAAGGACATGGGCATTTTAATGCGAAAAAAGGGTGTAAGGGTTAGAAAGGTAGGGATGAAAAGTTGTATGGAAGAATTGTCATTTTTAGAGCTAGAAGCTTGAAACTTATTTTTTAGTCTGTTGATACGATATGAATAAATATGACATTCAAAGTTTGTAAAAGTTTTACCCTCAAGGGTGTAAAATAAAAATAGGGAATAGAGGATGAAAGAATCTATGGAAATATTTATAATTTATGACTTTATGTGAATATTTTATTAGTATACAACAAGAGACAAAATATTAAAGCTATTCTGATGTCTAAAATAAACCAAACAATATATAAATAAATAAATAAAATAAAAATAAAATCCGAAAAATGCTGCCCAAAGTCACTATTCGATGCGGACGAAGTCGCAATCTCAGCTAGTTCTTCATAATTCATTAGATCTAATTTAAGTATTGTATATTGTGCTGTGTGGTTACGGCACTAAAGAATGTAGCCACCACGGCGACTAAGGGATAACACAGTTCTACTACCACCTTGGAACTTAAAAAGCCGACGGATGGCGGGATAACCATCCATGCTGGCTTTGAAATACACAGGCCAAAGACGGGCAGCAGCGTCTTCGGTGCGACAAAGCCAGCCCTGCGGTCACCAACCCGCCTGCCCAGCGTGGTGACTATGGGCAAAGCACATGAGTTCGCGTCATAATGTCGGGCGCGAACTTGTGGAGGCCTATGTTCAACAGTGGACTGTGATAGGCTGAAGTGGAAGTGGAATTTAAGTATTGAAAATTTTACAATTGATCACTTTTATACAGCCTTACTTTGGCTTGATATTGAAATGGCGTTGCGAATTAAGTTCTTTTTTGTATTGAACGTTTTGACTAAAACAAAAAGGTTTTATTACAGTCGCGTATTTCATGGATGAAACTTCAAGCTAACGACTTCTTTGTGTTTGTGACAAGTCTAACTAGTATGATTAATAGCACTTCTTCAACACGCATTTTTGTGAGAACCTGCCCGGCTTGGTATATAATATTTTCGCTTCTAATCGCGACGTCTATCATAATTAATTGTGAGATATAATAAAAGTATTATATTTATGAAAGAAGATACCTTTAATGTCGGACATGTTAATTCGTATGTGTATCTTTATACTCTGTTGTTGATGAAAAGTAAAGAATTAGTATAGCCACCTCCTCTTCCCGTGGGTATCGTAAGAGGCGATTAAGGTATAACACAATTCCACTACCACCTTGGAACTTAAAAATCCGACCGAATGTAATAACCATACAACTGCTGGCTTTCAAACATACAGGACGATGACGGGCAGCAGCGTCTTCAGTGCGACAAAGCCAGCCCTTCAGTCACCAACCCGCCTACCCAGCGTGATGACTATGGCAAAAACACATGAGTCCGAGTCAGTTTTGCCGCGAACTTGTGGAAGCCTATGTCCAGCAGTAGACTGTGATAGGCGTTGATGTAGACACTTGTCATCTGTTGAGTTTTAGTTTCTTATCAGACTGTTTGATGTTTTATATTATTTGATTTTAACAGATTTGGAGTTCTGCTCCTGTGAATAGTTTATCTTGTATCTTGTGTTATAGCGCAATGTGTGAGTGCCAGTAGAGATCTCTCCACTACTCATCCCTAGTTATCAAACTAAAAGAATTGATTTTAAGACAAAGATTGAGCTCAAACCCGAAATACCATCCTATTCGTTCCTCTAAATTAATAGTGTGAAAGACGTTGAGTTCTATTTTTAACAATTATAAAAGAAAAAAAAATGTAAAGGATTGAGAGAGAATATGCCCTGAAAAGTATAGAAGTATTTATTTACCAAAGAATGTTTGTGTGAAATTTGTGTTGTAAGAACACGTGAGTTAAGACGTCTGTTCTCTACTTTTGATCTATACTAATATAATACGAGTAAAGCTGAAGAGTTTGTTTGTTTGGTGCTTTGTTTGTTTGTTTGTTTGAGCGCGCTAATCTTAGGATCTACTGGTCCGATTTGAAAAATTCTTTCGGTGTTAGATAGCTCATTTATCGAAGAAGGCTATAGGCTATATATGTAAATCAAACCTTATTTTTCGAAGGACATGTTGACAGTAAAACGCATAAAAATTAAAAATCGTTTTTTTTGTGTACACTCCTTTCTAGGAATTAATTCTTACTTTATTAAAGTGAAACTTTTTTTCTATAGCCCCAACTTTTTTCGTTCATCTATCGCATGTCGCGTTACAGCTGGCCGCGGAGTAGGGATAAAGTGAAAGGTGCATGTCAGAGCAGCCAAGGCCAATATGGCGGCGCCCATAGCTCGCATCAGCAGTGTAGCATTTATATTTTCACTTATTCGTGCAAGTTTTCCGCGGTATTTATGTCGTTTGCCGCGGGTTTGTGTAATCTATGTATTAATGTAGATAAATGTTTTATTCAATAAAAATTCACTTGCATCTTGGTTTCAAAAAACCACAGAATTATTTTTTTTTTTCAAATAAAGTACATTAAAAAAACAAATAATAAATTAATACCATTTTTTGACTTTACCAGTCGAGTTAAAAAGGACTATTAGCATATTGTTATCAGCTTAATCCGGTCATTAAATCGTTGAATGTTCCACACGACGTGTAAATTCGAAACAATATTGTGATATTTGAACCATGCTAACATCACAACCATTCTGACGCATTTTTACACGCTACAAATGTGTTTAAAAGGTCTGATAATTAGTGATTTGCATTCGAGGGGAGGATATTTGTATTTATATTACTTTTAGGCTATGCCTTGTTTTGTGATGTAAAGACAAAATAAAAGTGAATCTAAATTTTGTTTTGGATTTACAGTTAGGTTATTTACATCAATTACCTTCGCAGTAATTTAGTTAAAGAAGTAGGTAGCACTTACTTCCTTCTAAAAAGCCATCTTCGAAAACTTTGTTAACATATTTTTGGTATATTTAATTAAAAGAAAAAAACAACAATCTATTTCACTATCTTCAAATCTATTCTATCTAGCAACGAAAGATTTAACTACAGAGGGTATTTATAATAATAATCGTTATGAAAAATATTTAAAATTCGTTAAAATACACATGAAAAATCATAAAAACTACATTCTATTTTGACTAGCCCTTTGGCGCAGTTTGTAGTAACCCTGCTTTCTGTTCCGGGGGTTGTGGGTTCGATTCCCACCTTGAGTCTGGGTGTTATATATCTACATATTTATTAATAAGTATGTTTATTGAAAAAAAAATATGTAGACCAGTCGGCTGTTACCTATAACACAAGCATTATGTTGCTTACTTTAGGAACAGACGACCGTGTGTGTATTGTGTACATATTTATATATTTATTAACTAACCGTGCCCCGCGGTTTCCCCCGCGTTCATTTGTGGAAAAAACTTATTAAAATATTATATAGCCTATAGCTTTCCTCGATAAATGAGCTATCTAAAACAAAAATATTAATTTCAATTCTAACAAATAATCGTTCAAGATTAGCGAGTTTAAACAAACTTTTCAGCTTTATAATATTAGTATAGATAAGAAATCGCTTCTATCACTTCTGTTGAGACTACTGGTAGTGAAAGTATCCGCAAGGTTCCCAACTTAATAAGGGAAGAATGTAATATTACTCAGGAAAATGCTCGCTACGAGTGAGCGAAATTTACTTAAAATCGTTTCAACGGGTTTCTATTTTTAGAAACGAATTGGTACGCTTATAAAAAACCTTTATATTTTTCCACGAGATTCAATTACGTTATATAAAAATCATGCTCGCTTTTACAAAGTAAACGTTTACTGAACTGTACGTAATATTCAATTAATTTATTTCTATTTTGATTTTCGTCGTTTCGGGAAAACTTACAGGTAGTTAAAAATATACGAGAAATGAAAATATGTATATGAATATGTATGACCAATTCCTAGTGTCTAAATACTACTAGTTTAAATTTATAGTTTTATAGAGAAGTAAGAAGATTTAGCTACATTTTAGCGTTGCAAAAGTCAAACTCAAATATTGGTGTAAGCTGCCAACTTGCAAGTGAGGCTCTCAAGACTGGCAAATAACTATGTAAAAGACTGGCAAATAGCTATCTAAACGTATTCAAAGCAGTCGAAGCCAGACTGTTTTTGTAAATGAAAGTCGGGTGAAAACGTAAATTGCTCGGATCATTCCAACTTTGCAGACAATCCCATCATTTTAACAGGTTTTTTCTTGTATTTTTAATTAAAAGTTTCAATTAAAAATAAATAAATAAAAGAACAGCCAACACTATTTGTTGTTGTAGCGCTCAAATCAGAATGGAGAAGAGAGAACATGGAAACTTAAGCAGATATTTTGCTATCGACTTCTATTGCAGACTACGACGTTGCTAGATATAATGCACTTTGGAATCAAACGAGAATATTTCTAAACTATCAGTTGTGCTGAAAATTTACACAAGGACCAGCAGAAGTAGCTTGAAATAATGCTGTCACTATAGTTATAAATATTACGAATACTACTAGAAAAACTGAACTTTCTAACTGAGGTAGGGCACAACAGGAAATATCCTGCTCAAAATATGGAGCAACCCGACTGGGGTAGTACCTCGACCTTACAGAAGACCACAGCTAAATAATACTGTTTTCAAGCAGTATTGTGGTCCTGTTGGTGAGTAAGGTGACCAGAGCTCCTGGGGGGGATTGGGGATAGGGTCGGCAAGGCACTGCGATGCTTCTGGTGTTGCAGGCGTCTATAGGCTACGGTCTTACCACCAGGTGAGCCGTACGCTTGTTTGCCGACCTAGTTACATAAAAAAATATATATTGAAATGATTTTAAAACTATGAATTTAACATAATTTTCCCTCTGTTATTGATTAGTGCGGAAAATGGCTATAGTAGAACATATAACGTTTTTTTTTAAATATACCAGCGCAACATTTAACACGTATCTAGTAAGGCGAAGAAATTCAATCACTAGAATCCCGTAATCTGTACATTAAACTATTTTATTATGACATCTGTTCAAATATATAATATGTACAATTATACATATAATGCAGAATGTATACTTTCCTTGTTACGTGTATACCACGGTTCAAAGGAAAAGAGACATCTTTAGGTCTCGTTAGCTATTCAAAGGCCTACAAATTACAACTGAACGTGAGGTTAACACACCGAAAACGTGACGATGTGAAGGGCATTTTTTGTCGAACGTGTCTAATGTGTACTAATAACATAAAACCGAAGCGGTAATCCTGAGAAATGTATCGGAGAAACGTATTGGTCTAAGAGACGTGGAAGAGTGACCTTCACCGATCTGATAACTCGATGAGACATATTTTTTATCAAATATAATTTATGAACAAATATGCCTATGATAACTTGCCTATCGAAAAGTGGTCAAGGCTATTTTTTTTTACTTTTTTTTTAGTTTTTGCAGGCAAGCCTATAATATGATTGGTTTTGTAATTACAATATCTTACATATATAGGTATATATTGACCTACCTGTTCACATCTACTTGCCAGGTAGCCATGACCAAAAATAAGTAGGCAAGCCTACCTAGGCATATTCTGTGTGTTAAAAACTATCAATTGAGATAAAACTCATTCGGTTATCATATGAGTGAAGGTGATGAAAAAAGAAATTAATTAAGTTAAAAATAGCCTTGACCACTTTTCGATAGGCAAGTTATCATAGCCATATTTGTTTATAAATTATATTTGAGAAAAAATAGGTCTCATCGAGTTATCAGATCGGTGAAGGTCGATGTTCCACGTCTCCTCTACTATAATTACTTAATCCTGTTTTTAAGGAAAATATTCAAATAAAAAACTTGACTCTCAGGAGTCAGAGCAGCGCAGTAACTGACAGGTAATCTGACAGGTATCAAGATTAAAAAAAGTAAAAAGGTCTACGTAGAGGAGCTGATAAAACAGGATCTATACTAAAATATTTGTTCATTCCATTACAAGGATATTGTTTTAGCACTTCATATTACGTGACAGATGGCACGTCTTGGATTTTCTGTTTTAAATATATTATTTATTGTACACTGAAAATATTGTTTTATGAAATACTTTTTCAGGTATCTAACCCTCCTTGAGCGAGGTCATGTAAGTCACATTTATTAAATACTAGCTTCAGCGCGCGACTTCGTCGGCGTGGACTCCGCTCCTATTGGACTTAGCGTGATGATATATAGCCTATAGCCTTCCTCGATAAATGGGCTATCTAACACTGAAAGAATTTTTCAAATCGGACCAGTGAATCCTGAGATTAGCGCGTTCAAACAAACAAACAAACAAACAAACAAACAAACAAACAAACAAACAAACAAACAAACAAACAATCAAACAAACTCTTCAGCTTTATTATATTAGTATAGATAAAAACTCAACAAGTGTTTCGACAGTTTTATTTAAAATTAAAGCATTTTTATTGTTTGCAATCGAAAGATTAAGATAATGGTAAATTGGTGAATGATAGCGAAAACTTTTAGTATTAAGTAATTGTAAGTGTATTGTAATCCTGAATCCACTGTAACAAACAACTAAAAAAACATGAAACAAATTTCATTAAATAAAACATTAGTGCTTTCATTGATGCGGGTACAGCGTAGAAGCAAACAATATAGTTATATTAAACATAGTTTAAAACTAAAATTTAAAATTAAATATAAATTAAAAGCTTAAAAATATTTTTTCATACACTGCTCAATGCAGTAGGAATTATTCGTATTTCAATTTTGAGTATTTATACCTATTACGGTGGCACTTGACCTGCTTTTAACGCCTGTTTATTTATTTTAATTTATATTTTTGTTTATATCAGTTTTTCAGTTTGTGAAATGTAATTTTAAAAGAGAATATTGATCAAACATAACACAATTGTTATGATAATTTTAAATTTTTATAATGTATTGTTTTCATATTCAAAACTATATAGGTACTCGTTTTAATTTGTTTTTATTTAAAAACTAGCTACCTGGGCAGATTTCGTTCTGCCTGTTATTTTTTTTTTAGTATAAAAACCTTCCGTGGGATTTAAGGAACATACGTAAAAAATTAGCCAAATTGGTCGAGGCATTCTCCAGTTATGCGCTTAGCAACATTCATTTTTTTATAGTTCGTTCTTAAAAGATATTGATTTATTTGTCAACTGTCACATCTAGTCCGATGTTGAAATTTCTTAAGGTTCGTTTTAAGTAATCGATTTTAAATTACCGCTGAGCTGTCATATTGATTGATTATGCGTTTTTCTCGAAGGGCAACAGAAGGATGTCAGTATTCGAAACTTTTTGCTGTATTTATTATAATTTATTACCTGTAACTTTCCTTATCAAGAAGTTCTCGGCTATCGAAATTTTGATCTATCAATTTAGCCTGGCATTTTTTAGATTCATGTGTTCAGATAAATGACTAAACAATATCGGAATCGTTGTAAGCAGGAAATGTATATTGTTTTCTAATATTTACGCAAATTTTATTAATTGAAATGAAACTGTTCTCTCGTGACCATGGTTGCTGTAAAGTATCCGAAACGTCGATAAATTAAAAAACCCTTATTGTAAAATATATCATCCAATGTTTCATAAATTCAATTACATTATACATACATGCGGAAACAGGTTAACAGAAATTAATAGCGTAGGTATGTGAAATGTATGAATGTCTTTAACACACAAGTGGTCATCCACTGCGTATTTTCTGTGCCTTAGGTAACCGCCGACTGATTGACAAAACTATATTTTTGAAGTTATACTTCTTTTGGTGCGTTAGGGAAAAATGATGAGAGTTAATTTTTACTATGCGCGCGCACACCGTCACGACAAAAACCGACGAGTAAACACAATTATGTCACTACATAATATGAATCATAACTGAATATACAATATAATATTCGTATATCGTTGTTTAATCAAACGATAAAGCCTTTCTTCATTGAACATTTCGTACTAAACAAGTACAATAATAACTAAATGAAATATAGTGTAATAAATAATGGTGTCAGACTCTCTTCACATACATATAATATGACAGAGGCCTCTCCTAGTTCCTCATCTGTATAAAGTAATTTATTTAATTTATAAAAGAAAATTATATACATATCACCATAAACAAAATAATGTTTAGAAATTTACCTCGCAATTTTCAACCAACGTTGGAATTTTTGTAATTAATTAATATCACACGCTAAAAATAGACTGTAATACCCGAGGATGTCTATTACACAGGTTAATATCACTGTCTGTTCGTCAAACTCATTAATTTCTCACTTACGCCGCGGCAATTACACAATTCGCCGCGTCGCGAAAGGGCGCTTTGAAATGAGCGAGTGACTGGTTTCTGTTTATTTTATTTTAACCTGATGTGATGATCAAACAAACGGGTATAATTGACTGATCTCATTATTATTTTGAGACGGGAATAAATAATAATAATTATTATTTTGAGACGGGAATAAATAATAATCGACGGCAGTAAATTTAAACTGAGGTAGGGCACAGCAGGAAATTTCATGCTCATAATATATGGAGCAGCCCGACTGGGTTAGTACCTCGACCTTACAGAAGATCACAGCTAAACAACACTACTTTAAAGCAGTGTTGTGTTCCTGTTGGTGAGTAAGGTGACCAGAACTCCTGAGGGGAATTGGTGATAGAGTTGGCGACGCACTTGCGATGCTTCTGGTGTTGCAGACGTTTACAAGGTACGGTAATCGCTTAAAATTAGGTAATGCGTAAGCTTGTTTGCAGACCTAGTTATCACTTTAACCTATCGCAAACCACTGCTGGACATAGGCCTCCACAGTTTCGCGCCAAAAATGGTGCAAACTTATATGTTTTGCCCATAGTCACCACGCTACCATGCTGGGCAGGCGGGTTGGTGACCGCAGGGCTGGCTTTGTCGAACCGAAGACGCTGCTGCCCGTCTTCGGCCTGTGTATTTCAAAGCCTAAAACTGTGTTATCCCTTAGTCGCTTCTTACAAGACCCACGGGAAGAGAGGCTGTATTCTTTACTGCCGTAGCCACATAGCAGACCAAGTTATAAAAAAAAAGACTAGCGTTGGCTTCTTGCTGCGTAATCGAATGGCCCCTCTTCAAAACACAATCACAACACTTTTCTATTTCCTTTGAATTGAAATTGAAAGTTTGTCGTTACAAAACTGTCCTAAGAATTTTAGCCTCCCTTGTTGACCATCTTTGTTTGTGTCATGGTAAAAGTTTTGTGGAATAGAATTTTAAAAGTTATTGTACTACATTCTTTTCTAAAACTAGATTAGGTTGATGAATATAATTTTAGTGCGAAAAAAACATGTTTGTTACATAAATATTTATTAGTGATTTATTTAAAAAAAGTTATTAATTAAATAAAACCGTGATGTTTAAAATCGTTGGGCACGTGAAATTTCTATCATAATGTTTACTCAGTAATATGTACGCGCTCTGGATACGCCCAACGGTTTTATATTTGTCTGATCAATACCCCAGATTGATGAGAAGATTGGTGCGATCTGGTAGCTAGGACTTACCGAATTATTTTTTAGCTTTTAGTCCATAACCTAACTACATCATTTTCATTGCAATAAAACCGTTTAACATCAAAAATTTTTAGTTTATTTTTAGGGGCTCAAAAACATATAAAATGTTCGTAAAATGTAGGAAAAACTATAAAAAGACCATCTGCTTGGTAGCTGTATTGAACTTAATCATAGGTGCCATGAAGGGAAATAGTCTAGTAGTAAAGTTCAAGGCGACGTGTAAACGCAACACGAAAATTTATGTGTACCATTAAATCAAGACACCGCGTGCTGTTACTGTTACACGGACAAAGCTACACTAAAATGTCGTTAAGTCTGTTACCGAACATAAGTGCGTTTAGAGAAAACGCGTGTTTACCAATAGATGATTTGAGTCTATTTCTTTCGTGTTGATGTTTAAAAAGACGGCTTTGAAAACTCATATAAGTAGAATATATAAGGATATATCTGTCACTGTCTGAGTATTTTTGTTGTGTGGATTTCCGGCTCTATAACATAGAATTCTTATACTTTAGGTATGTCAAAGATACGGCACCACCACCACTTCAGCTTATCACAGTCCACTGTTGGACATAGGCCTCCACAAGTTCGCTCCCGACATTATGACGCGAAGTCATGTATTTTGCCCATAGTCACCACGCTGGGCAGGCGGGTTGGTGACCGCAGGGCTGGCTTTGTCGCACCGAAGACGCTGCTGCCCGTCTTTGGCCTGTGTATTTCAAAGCCAGCATGGAAGATTATCCCGCCATCCGTCGGCTTTTTAAGTTCCAAGGTGGTAGTAGAACTGTTTTATCCCTTAGTCACCTCTTACGACACCCACGGGAAGAGAGGGGATGGCTACATTCTTTAGTGCCGTAACCACACAGCACAGCAAAGATACGGCCAGCGATCGAAATATTGTGTCAGAGAAAGAAGAATCATGACGTCACTCGATTCGAATAAATAAAATGTTATAATAACTCAGTACATTTTTTGATTTGATTCTGGCGCACCTACACATTCTAAATTTAATATATGGCCCTCTGCAAAATTGAGTTTGATTTTTTTTTTTTTTTTAATGTTACTAGGTTGGCAAACAAGCGTACGGCTCACCTGATAGTAAGACTGTAGCCTATAGACGCCTGCAACACCAGAAGCATCGCAAGCGCGTTGCCGACCCTATCCCCAATCCCCCCCCAGGAGCTCTGGTCACCTTACTCACCAACAGGAACACAATACTGCTTGAAAACAGTATTATTTAACTGTGGTCTTCTGTAAGGTCGAGGTACTACCCCAGTCGGGCAGCTCCATATTTTGAGCAGGAAATTTCCTGCTGTGCCCTACCTCAGTTAAATATACCAAGAAAGAAGAAAAAGATACCCCCGCTTTTGGGGTTGTTGAGTATGAAGTACTTACGCCTTGATATCTCATAGCATTTTTCTTTGTAAATATGGTCTTTAATCCTACTAATACTATAATCGAGAAAGTTTGCGAGGATAAATCGATGTTTATTAATCTTTCACCCAAAAACTGTTTTACTAACTGTAATTATTAATCTTGGTATGTAGATTTCACGGAATCAGATCTTATGTTTGTTAATTAATTCTCATAATATCAAAATAGCACCCATGCTACCGTAATATTGCAAGCGTGAACAACGCGTAACTACATATGTGTACTCAATTAAACGGGCCCGGGAATAAACAGTCTGTGCATGACTTTATTAACAACGCAATGTTTTTAATTAAAAATTAGAATATAATTGTGTTTGATAGGAAACGAAAAAAAACCGACTTCAATCACATCGACAAGTAATAGAACGTAAGTAGACGAAAAAAATTAACGAACGAACGAAGTCGTCACTACGATTTTCCAGAGTTCCCTTCGATTTCTCTGGGATTCCATCGTCAGATCCTGGTTTCCTTATCACGGTACCATTTCTGGGATATCTCCTTTCCAAAAAAAAAAAGAATTATCAAATCGGTTCATAAACAACGAAGTTATCCCCGAACATACATAAAAATATATCTACATACGGTCGAATTGAGGAACCTCCTCCTTTTTGAAATCGGTTGAAAATAAGCAGAAGGGAAGCGATACATTCGTTTCCTCTCATAATGTTAGAATAAATGTTCATGTTAGCATATTGCAAGCATGAACAACACATTCCTACATATGCGTACTCAAGTAAACGTACTCGGAAACACACAGTTTGTGCATGCATAGCTTTATACTTTTAGACATTTTCCCCAACTTCCGTCTTTATTTTGTTTTAATTAAACGAATCGAAGCGAACGTTACGTATAACGTTTTAACGTTTATTCGAATATTCTCGCTAGAAAATTGGATTTTGAATAATGAAATAGACATTCTAATATCTTAACTCTGTATTGTGTTGTAACCGTTTCAATATTTGTTTTAATGTTATATTTTTATTAATATTTATGTTTGCTTTATGCCTATAGTTATGGGTTTATGTATATATGCGTTTCAATGTTAGGATTTACAGTATACTGAGTAGGGCACAGCAGGAAATTTCCTGCTCAAAGTATACATATAGTAATATCTCGACCCTACAGAAGATCTCAGCTAAATAACACTATTTTCAAGTAGTGTTGTATCCCTGTTGGTGAGTAAGATGACCAGAGCTCCTGGCGGGGATTGGGGGTAGGGTCGGCAACGCGTTTGCGATGCTTCTGCTGTTGCAAGTAGGTCTGCATCCTTAGACCTTTTTGTCGGGTCATAAGTATCAGGCTGAAACTTTCTAGATCGCTTCGATTCGCATAAGCTTTACTAAAAATAAATTAAGCAAATAAGACCCCGTTTCTAAAAAAAGGACCTTTTTCTAGAATTTTTTGCTAATTACGCTGTCGTACGAAAACATCTAAAGTTTTTAAGAATTTTATTTGTTTTACTTACCTACTTTTAATAAAAAGTCAAAAGTAATTTTATTCTAAACACGTTGTTTTTTTTTAACGCAAAATATCTTTTATTTACTCTATACCCTGTTATTAACAGACTTTCGAAGCGAGACTGCGTAATTAGGTCCTGTATTTTAAACAAGATTATTCTGTTGAAAATTTTGTCCTGTGTAATAAGTGTGTAATTTTGCTTTGTTCGACTGCGCTCCGTAGAGATTTTCATTAAATATACTAATTTTACAACGTCACATTTTATTATTGTAAAATATTTATATGAAATTGTACAATTTTTTTTAAAACAATTAAAACTATATGCATGTGAGTCAGTCAGAGAGTTGAAGCTATTGCAGTCCACTGCTGGACATACGCCTCCCCAAGTTCGCGCCAGAGATCCCGGTTTTATTAATTTTTTTTTTTATTTTTTTTATTTTTTTTTTTACTATATACATAATATTTTAGTATTCAGTTGGGAACATATAAAGCGTGTTTAATCTAACCTAACTGAAATATTACGCGTATGATCAAATTTAGTAATATTTTGAAATTTTATTTAATATAAGTATAATTAGGGAATGAGGACATAAAAATTCATCACAGATTCAAGCGACGGCTGACACAGTTAGAAGACTTAAAAAAAATACAGATATAAAAAAATAAAAAACCTCTTCCATTTTTAAATTCGATTAAAAATAACCCAACGAAAACGTTAATTAATTAAATATTTTTAACTATGTAATCAAACTTTGACCTTTCTATACGAAACCCCGGCTAACCCAATGCCAAAGAATTTCGGTCAAAATATAAAGTCATTAAAACGTAAAACAATTAACTCATCCGGATTCTGCGGTGACATCGCAAATATTGCTCTCCTCAGAACTTTCAGACGAGCAATTAGCAGAAACATGTACAACAGTAGGCGTATGAAACTCGCGTCGGTTAACTCTTTAACATAATTAAATATTTCACGCGGTGAGCTGAAATGAGTATAATTATTTTATTTTATTCAATAACATTTTCATTTTATTAAAATATTTATTTTATTAAATAATTCAAGTTTAAATTGATTTGTCTTTTATTTTTGAGGAGTAGGTACAATAAATTTCTGTGAAAACAATAGAACGGTCGAACGGCTGTCAGTAATGTTTTCATGAAAATCGTTGCTGTCGGTATTGTTTCGGGATTGAGAATAGTATAAATTAATGGTATGCGTTTTTGTAGTGCTGACAATGGGCAGTTCGATTACTCGTTTCAGGTCAAAATGATTAATGACGAATGAGGTTTAAGGTTAAATAAGTAAATAAATACTAAAATTATTCGAAAACGGGATATTCACCATGTTCATTATTTTATCTTCGCGGAGCTCGATATTTCGACATTAACTGCGAATGTCTTGTTCACAAGACTCAATAATTTTCGAATAATTTTCGTAATAGAAGTAACCATGTTAATCTAAAATTTTATATATATATAAATACTGTATAAACATTTCACAATCAATTGCTTCCGTTTGTTCTTCCTATTCTTAACAGCTCAAATTAACTATTGTTTTGAAAGTCTTAAAACCTGCAATAAAAAGAAAAACGCTAACCAAATCTGGATAGTATGATTGTTTTTAATGAGCGGAGATCGAACCTGCGATCGCTAGTCTAACAATTTCGCCAAAACTTTTACGTGAAAACGTTCGAAAATGATCCTTTTAACCAAAAAAATTATTGGCTTAACCGACGTCAGATCAATTACATTTTTATAAATCAAATATGTCTTCAGTAAAATCGTTTCAAAATTACGCAGAAGATAGACACAATAAAGAATCAAGTAGATTTAACTAGATAATTAAGTAAGAGTAGTGAAGTTTAACTAAAGTAGGGCACAGCAGGAAACATCCTGCTTAAAATCTGGAGCAGCCCGTATCTGGGGAAGTACCTCGATCTTACAGAAGATCACAGCTAAAATAACGGTGAAGATTACCAGACCTCTTGATGAGAGGGGACGGGGGTAGTGTCGGCAACGCGCTTGCGAGACTTCTAGTGTTGCAGGCGTTTATAACCTACGGTTATCGCTTACCATCAGGTGGCCCGTACGTTTGTTTGCCTTCCCAGTTGTATAAAAAAATGCAGTCTTCCACGCAATATTTACGTCCATTGTCATTTTATTGATATGTAGTTTTATTTACCTTCACTAGCAAGTGGGAATGAATAATTAAACACCATTCGTGGGTTGTTTATAAATTCATTCGGAGATTGACACTGCCATGTTATCCAATTTCAATTAGTCTCATACAGCAAATTACATTTCATTGATTAAACGAACACCAGCATCCAGCATCGAAGGATTGTTTTGGATCTCAACAAAGTAAGCCTGTTTGATTCTTTTTTGTTTTACCTTTCGTAGCTTACTTCCTTTTGGAGTATTCGAAACTTCTATTTGATCCTTTTTCCATTAACAATTTCGTAACCATGGTAGGATTTTTTTAAGTTTAACTTTTCTTATGAGTTTCTCGAACATGCACATGTAGATACATTAAATATTAAACATTGAATTTGTTTCTGAGGTTTCAATTGTCTTACTAGACACAAATAGCGTACTCCTCAAACTTGTATAAATTAATGTGCTTTACTCGTAAATACCTTCTTTCTTAGAATCAGCTAAACCTGACACCTGAAACCTTCTACATTACATAAAGAATTCATACAATCAAATTTATACATCACCATTTTAAGAAACAAAAAAAAATATAAGTACATAAAAATAATTTTAATCGAAGTCCTAGTGACATCGAGTCAAAAGCTCTCAAATCGAGTCAAAAAGTGTTTAAATGCTAGTCAGAAGTGTAGGATATAATTCACTGCCCCGTTACAGAGAGAGGCCTATTATTTCTGTACGATTTTCAGCCCAATTACCACAGCTAATTAAAGAAGATTCTACTGAGATTACTCAGAAAGTAGGTTTCATAATAATTCTTTATTTTTTACATAACAAAAGACTCTTTGAACGCCTCACAATGAAAGAGTGAAAACATCTGTTATATTCGAAAGAATGCTGTCCCTTTCATAAACTTGATGCTCTCTCTTGATATTACTGAGCTATAAAGTATAGCTGTTAATATTCATTATATTGAGAAAACTATAAAACGTTGCTTACGTAAAAAAAATATACATATTTGCCAACGTTGAGTTTCATTATTTAATTCAAACAATTTATTGTGTTTGCTCGTAAACAAAAAGACCCGATATTAATTTTCTTTGAGAGCTAATAATACAACGTAGGTAGTCAAATAAATATTCAATTAAGTACGCAGCAGTATTACTCAAAAAATACTCTCAAATCTCATTAAACAAGGGATCATATAACAAGCACAACCTTTCGATTAAAAAATATTAAAATCAGTAAAACCAGTAAAAAGTTACAAGCTACAAACCATTAAAAAAGTACAGTCAAATTGAAAACCTCTTCCTTTTTTTGAAGTCAGAAAAAACTAAAATTACTGGTACTAACTAATATTGTTGGTACTAACTAATAAACTTAACTGGTACTAACTAATAAAACTTAAATTACTGGTACTAACTAATAAAGCTTTTTATCCCCTGCATAATTCTATAATCTATATGCGCGTTTGATGATCAAATATTTGATAATAGGAAACCGTCAAACAGCCTTCACATTTGACGCGTCTGAAACATAATATAATTGATGGCGTATTTGAAAAACATTATGAAGTACAATGATGATTTTCAAACTAAATGGTTTTTGAATAACGAACGCATCACGCAGTAGAAGAAAACAACTGAAGTCTTATTTTAATTTTTCGCAAACAATGTGATGTTTTAACAACAGTGATGTCGCACACTTATACCACGAGACATACAATAAAATTATTGCTTTTAATCATTATTTTACAATAAAATTATTTCATTTATTTTTTTTTTATTGTGCACCTACTCACTATACTTTCTTGCACATACCAAGGTTGGCTGGTAGAAAATGCATGAATTAGTATTAAGCCCGCCTTTTGTACATACTTTTTTTTTTGTACAATAAAGAATTTTAAATTAAAAAAAAATTTACCGAGTAGTAACATAATTTAAAAAAAAAGTGTGTTCGTCAGCTCCGACGCACGACTGGAGTTTACTCCTTCTGATCGACGGTCTAAATAGGCACAAAAAAGGCTTACTAGTCTAAGAAAAAGATTAATACCATATCAAATGGTAAATAAACGAATCAAATAACGCCTTATAACATAGTCACTGGAGGACTCTAATAACTTAATAAACCGCGATAAAATCCGAAAAAGTTGTTTCATTATAATGAGTGAAATTCGCGTAAACATTAGAAAACCTCTCTCTATTTTTGAAGTCGGTTAAAAATCAAACTTACAGTAGATTATCGAATATATTTTAGCTGAAGGGTAATGTAATAAAATTACGATAAAGTTGACGTTAAAATTGTAATACTTCCAAGCGTGTATTTATTCGTCACTCTGTCGAAGCGGCCTCGGATTGAGCACTTCAGATAAGGGTTCGACGAGTGTCATCGAGAAACTGTTACTTCGACTAAATTTCAACGATAAACGATCAACCAACGTTTAGTTGCCTTCGATGAAACGTAATACTTCTGTGGGTATTTTATGTTCGATGATGTTATAAAATCTGAGAGAAAATTTTCAAGGTGTAATATTTTATAATTGGTAGCGTATTCAAGTAAGTAATTCATTTAATTTGTACTAATTAATATTATTAAAAATATTTATAATAAAATGCCGACCACAGATTCAATATTACAAAAAATAAAATAAAAAATAATCGGTAGATGAAAAATTTGTGTGTCCTTATGTACGCAAGTAAGAAGTCATAGGTACTTCTAACTTCGCGTTGCTAACTTCTTCTTCGTTCACTAGCTAACTTCAGAGTGTCGGTTTTTTGTGACGGTGTGCACGCGCATTCATTCATTGGCTAGCTAAACTAGCTGGCTGGGTAACCATTGGACCGACTTATATTCAAATTATTATACTACTAGTCGTCTAGACGTCGTCTGCGTGCGTTCACTGCTCGTTCCCCGGAGGTGATAGCGTGGTAATATGTTGCCTATATGTTGACCCGACTACTAATAATATTCGTGCTAAATTTGAAGTAAATCCATGCAGTACTTTTTGAGTTTATCCCGGACATACAGTGACTTTCCTACAATTTTATTATATGTATAGATATGGATTATTTTGTCTCTACGGGACCTATCACGACTGTCATCCGATTTTTCGGGAAATGTTGCAAGCGCCATCGTTGCGCGCGACTTACTATAAGTACCATGATCATAGTTTCATAATTACAATCGATGCAAGTTCCTATATACGAGTTACGATGACAGCCTAAAACTTGTATTATATTGAATCGTAATTATTATAACGTATGCTTAGTAAAATAACGAACCAAAACATCCCTAATAATTATTTTTGCTTTTGCATCATCATCATTATTTTTACTTTTTTGCATCGTACGTGCATATTCTTAACTTTCTATCCAAAAAGGTACAGAACGAATAGTTTGAAATCATATTAAATCGTATCAAAAATTCAATTCAGCAGTAAAAGTTTCCGTAACATATCCGAGCAAATAGGATTTTACGGTTAAATTTTTTAAAAGCCTTAAGCTCTGTTTCTGCCTCTTTAAATGTAAAAGACATGGATTTAAACCATTCTGCTTAGTTCACTTCTAATAAAAAGTTTTAAAATTATTAAAGTTTTATAAAATAGTAATTATTTTGTTAACTATATTCCTTATTGGATTTATATTTGGAAACGCTTTAGTCCGGTCAATTTAGACATCCAAGGTTACAATAATTCACACTTGGCTTAAAATTGGTAGGATTGTTTAAAACACTAATCTTATACTATTAAACGAGCAATTCTTGTATATATATAATATATATATATATATATATATATATATATATATATATATATATATATATATATATATATAGAATCTGAATCTCGGAATCGGCTCCAACGATTTTCGTGAAATTTAGTATGCAGGGGATTTCCGGGGCGAAAAATTGATCTAGCTAGGATTCATTTAAAAAAAATGTCGTTTTATCCCTGTTTTTAGGCAATGAAAAAATATCATTAGAATACGAAGTTTAATTTCACCATTATTAATATAGCTGTAACAGCGTAATTAGGAAAGCGACGGATTTCAAATTGTTTTGACCCGGGTTCGAATCTCAGTCTCCAGATTATATTTTTTTCTTTTTTTTTTTAATTTCACTCGTGATTTATTATTTAAATAAAATTAAAATATAAAAATACCGAAAAAAAAAACAAAAAAAAAAATACCGAGCTGGGCTCGGTCACCCAGGTACTATAAATGAAATGTGAAAAGTACTCATCGATCCGACACCTAGAAAAAAAATTATACGGGGTCAAAGGTCACAAAAACGGGTTTTTCGCGACTTTCAGCAAAACGGTTAGTTTTATCCTAAAATTAGCTCAGACAAAAATTGTAGATCATAATATAATTATCTAGAAAAAATTCCTAATACTTTTTTTCCTCAGCCACCGTTTTAAGATATAACGATTCAAAAAGTTGAAAGGTACTTTCCCCAGTCAGGCTGTTCCAGATTTTGAGGCAGATATTTCCTGCTCTGCTCTACCTCAGTTAGACAGATCTCTGTGTCAGACATACCGCCGTAAATAATACTATATGGTCACGCAAGATAACTTGCTGACCATTGCGCCATACTCCGTCACTGGCTCCCTTCATCCTTATAAAATAAATAACGGGCACTCGTAACCCAATTATTAGTCGAATTGACTTCAATAGAATAATTCGCTTATCCTTTTAACAATTGAATAATCTAAAACGATGTTAGTGTTTTAATTTATTCTTCTTTATAATTTTGATATTCTTTTAAATTTTTATGATGAAATAAAATGGTATATCGGTAGGTAGTTCGATATCTTATTAGGTCTTTGGAAAGTTATTTCTAACTTTTCGCGCGTGGTTTCAACGCGTAGTTCACGCGAAATAAGTTACTTGGTCACTGTGGACATTTTTGTACTGGCCATACTACAAGTGTTATTTCGAAGTGAAATTTCGAGTTTCAAAATGACAAGCGTCACAGCTCCCATTGAATCAAAAGTGTTTGTCGTTCACACGATTTTAGTTATTCCGTTTTTTCCCCGTTGAAATAAGGCTTATGTCTAGTGGTAACATAGCATTCTAGTAGTGAAATAGTTTTTGAAATAATAATAATAAATAAATATTAATAATAAATATATAGAACACACACACACACGGTCGTCTGTTCCTAAAGTAAGCAACTTAATGCTTGTGTTATAGGTAACAGCCGACTGGTATAGTTACATTTTTTTTTTTCGATAAACATACATAAATACTACATATATAAATAAATATATATTACACCCAGACTCGGGGTAGGAATCGAACCCACAACCCCCGGAGCAGAAAGCAGGGTCACTACCCACTGCGCCAACGGGCTAGTCATCAAGTCAGTCAATAAGAAATTGAATATTCTCAATATATATTTACATATTAGAAAATGATAGGATCAAAAAAAGTATTTTTTATATTATACTACTAGCTGTGCCCTGCGGTTTCAAACGCGTTAATTTAAGGAAAAAATAGCCTATAGCCTTCCTCGGTAAACGGGCTATCCAACACAGAAAGAATTTTTTCAATTCAAAATTAGTATTTCTTGAGATTAGCGAGTTTAAACAAACAAAAAAAGTTATCAGTTGGAAAATTTCTAATCACTAATCTATACTAATATTATAAAGAGGTAAAGTTTATAACTTTGTATATACGGGGTAATCTTCGCAAATACTGATCCTATCATGAAAATTCTTTCGCTAACAGAAAGCTACACTATTCAGGAGTGACAAGATAAAAGGAAAAAGATAAAAATATATAAAGATTTTAAATCAGCAGGATTTGAACCTGCGCCCTCTGACGTGCCGTGTCAACAATTCAATCTAATCAAGCATTATTGCCTATTACCATTTACCATTAAGCCTTAGAAATTAATTGGTGATTTTAAAACATTTATATTTATCTGATTTGCTGAAAATAGTGAGAGTGTATTGGAACATATCAAATTTCACCGTACCCTTCTTATGTGAAATGGATTATAACGCCCAACGAAGTGGGCACGGGTCGGCTAGTTAATATTATAAAATATGTGAATGTAAGTTTGCTTGTTACGCTTTAACTCAAAAACTACCTAACCGATCATCATTAAACTTTCTATACATATTCTTGGAGATATTAGAAGTAACATAATTCTATGTGTAATATACTTTTTATTAAAAAAGAAATTAATGCGAGCGTAGCCGCCGGTAAAAGCTAGTATTAGTATACAAGAAAATCTATACTAATATATAAAGCTGAAGAGTTTGTTTGTTTGGTTGTTTGATTGTTTGTTTGTTTGAACGCGGTAGTCTCTGGAACTACTGGGCCGATTTGAAAAATTCTTTCAGTGTTAGATAGCCCATTTATCGAGGAAGGCTATAGGCTATGTTTCATCACGCTAAGACCAATAGGAGCGGAGTCCACGCCGACGAAGTCGCGCGCAGAAGCAAGTATGGAAATAATACGAAAAGGTTTCGTTGTTAAAACGTATTTTTTTAAGTTTCCAAACTTAGGTAAACAAATTGGAGTCATCAAATGATCTACGAGTTTAGCTAATAAGAATTTATTCACACAACAAGTTTGTTTTCGTTGTTGTCGAGTTCAGGCTGACAGTCTAATGAGGACGTTCCCCTTTCTCTTTAAGGGATTTCTGAAGTGTTTAATTTCTGTTCGAAACTTTTAACTATTTACGTTGTCGGGTAAGATTTTTGCTTTAATACAAATTGAGATGCTTAGATTGTAATTAAGCGGGTTCAAGAGTTCAAATGCTCGGACGCAGTTTCTGTTCGTCGAATAAAATGAATAACTTACGGTGTTGTCTTTTGTAAAGAAAATTTTTATTATTTTCGGTGCTACAACCTCATTAGGAGCTTAATCTCGCTTGTTTTTGTATACTTTGAAGGAGTTTCCCAATTCGATGGTTTTTTTATATATGTTACCTCAGGACTTTTGACTGGGTGGACCGTTTTAAATGATTTTTTTTAATCGAAAGGTAGTACATGTCATGTGGTCCCATTTAAATTCAATGGGGATCTAACAAGTATTTTTCAAGTTATATGTAATAATGCGTATTTGCTTGACTATTTTTTGTCAACCTACCTTGTATAACTTTTATACCTACTTAACTTCTATACCGCATAACTTTTCACTGGGTATACATATTTAGATTATTCTTATTTTAATCGAAAGCTGATGCTTGTCTTGTAGTCTCATTTAAATTTGATTGAGAGAGTCTCATTTGATTGATTCATATAGTTACCTACATACTATGTATGAATACGTATTTGTCGTGCGTAATTATAGCATAAACCCTTTGTAAATGGATATGATGTTACAGCTTAGAAAATTAATGAAGCTCCCCGGAGAACGCCCTCGAGTTCTATCGCTAACGTCCACACAGTATCTTGTTAAGTGTATATCGTTGTTTCCAAAGGACTAAATTATATATTTCATCACTTAAATTTTTTTTTCTTACTAAGTCGACACACAAGTGTACGGCTCACCTGATGGTAAATGACTAAGTGACTACCGTAGCCTATAGACCAGAAGCGTCGCAAGCGCGTTGCCGACCCTATCCTCAATCCACCACCAGGAGCTCTGGTCACCTTACTCACCAACAGGAACACAAAACTGCTTGAAAACAGTATTATTTAGCTGTGATCTTCTGTAAGGTCGAGGTACTACCCCAGTCGGGCTGCTCCATATTTTGAGCAGGAAATTTCCTGCTGTGCCCTACCTCAGTTATTTTCCATTTTACTTTCCTCAGAACGAAATTCAGTATTGAATCGTTTTATTTACAATTTTTGTTTTATAAATACTTTAACCAAAATATTCAATACATTATATTTTATATTATGAAACTTTAAAATTTCAGTATTTTATGTGAAATATTTTCCACGGAAGCTTTTGAAACGCTTCGAATTAAATTCAACCACTATTTTAATAGTATTTTCAATGAAAACAAGATAAAAATACAAATTACAGTAAAGAAATTTATCAGAATGTTATATTAGTATATTAGCTACATTTTTTCAAAAAATATACAAAATTTTAAACTCTTACTAAACTGTTTTGATTAAATTAAAATTCCCTTTTTCCAAAAATCTAAAATATTTTGTAATGCGAGAAACGAACAAACGAATTTATTTTTAAAATATTATTATAGATAAAAATGTTTTTTCTTCTTATTTTAAAACTAGCTTCTGCGCGCGACTTCGTCGGCGTGGACTCCGCTCCTATTGGTCTTAGCTTGATGATATAATTATAGCCTATAGCCTTCCTCGATAAATGGGCTATCCAACACTGAAAGAATTTTTCAAATCGGACCAGTAGATCCTGAGATTAGCGCGTTCAAACAAACAAACAAACAAACAAACAAACAAACAAACAATCAAACAAACTCTTCAGCTTTATTATATTAGTATAGATTTTCATATGAGCTTAAATGAACGGTTCAGTAAACGGATCGAAATTAATGAATCGCTGTGAAAACAATTTTGGATTCTGTGAACGCTTGACCTTTATTTTCAATTTCATAAATTCGTTGTAAATTATTAAAATAAATTATTATCTTACTAGCTGACCCCGCAAACATTGTTTTGCCGTATATATTATTAACCCCCGTTTTACCCCCTTAGGGATGGAATTTCGTAAAACCCGTTCTTAGCTGACCTCTACTCGGCGAAAGGAATATTCCTCCTACCTTTCAAGTCTCGACGCCGGTTCCAAAGATATGGGTGGAAATCTCTTTTATATATATAGATACAATCAACATTGATATCACTATCTATACTAATATATAAAGCTGAAGAGTTTGTTTGTTTGTTTGTTTGTTTGAACGCGGTAATCTCTGGAACTACTGGGCCGATTTGAAAAATTCTTTCACTGTTAGATAGCCCATTTATCGAGGAAGGATATAGGCTATGTATCATCACGCTAAGACCAATAGGAGCGGAGTCTACGCCGACGAAGTCGCGCGCAGAAGCTAGTTAATGATAAGCTTGAGTAGCATGCTAAATAAAACCTTATATCAATATTGTAGTAAAATTTCTTTTCGCACGCTCGATTTGGGGAGTATGTTGGTGAATGCGTGACAATAGCATTAGAGTGATCAGGCGAGGAGAATGGAAGTTGAGAGGGAGATATAAGTTATTGAAGATAGAAAGAGAGAGAGAGTTATGTTTCGTATATTACTGTAGTGGCAACTAAATAAGTTTTACTTCAGTCGTGTGGTCTAAAGCACACTCGTTATTTTTTTTATTAGTTTTACTATTTAATACTTTTAAGATAAAATTAAATAGTTAATTTACATTATTATTACTATATACGTAAATACATGCTTAGTGCTTACTGCTCAACAGCTTCTAGTAGTTAGAGATCATAGGTAACTGTACCATACAGAGGGTACAGCAGGAAATTTCCTGCTCAAAGTATGGAGCAGCTCGGCTTCGGTACCTCGACCTTACTGAAGATCACAGCTAAATAGTACTGTTTTCAAGCAGTGTTTGTGTTCCTGTTTGTGCGTAAGGTGACCAGAACTCCTGGGGGGAATTGGGGATAGGGTCGGCAACGCGCTTGCGATGCTTCTGGTGTTGCAGACATAATATGTATGTATAGGTACGCTACGTTAACCGCTTACCATTAGGTTAGCCGTACGCTTACTTTCCGACCTAGTTGTATAATAAAAAAAGCCTAGACCACGACAAACTCCTCATGCTCAAAAACTAAAGTAATAACTGTAATCAATAATCATTAAAGAGAGTTAAAATGATATAGTAAAAATTGGTAATAAAATAAAAATTCCATAAATAAAAAAAAAATATCAATCAGGCCAAATTAAAACACGATTCATTAATTTAATTCGATAACCGATTGAGCTATTAAAATAATTATTATTAATCTATGTGACCGATAACCATCGGATAGGGTCGCGTGATCCATAACCAATTAAGATCCAAACCCTGTTTTGCGATTTGTTTAATGTACGGTTTTGAATTTACGACGGCATGGCACGCAATTAATGTAACATATTTATAATAACGATTCAGCCTATAACAGCCCACTGCTGGACATAGGCCTCTGCTCTCCATGTAGGAGAAGTATCGGAGCTTTAGCCACCACGTTGTTCCATTACGTGTTGGCGGATATATTCCCTTTTATGAATAACGATCGCTTTCAGGTGTACCTATATGATAAAACCAAGACCGCAGTTTAATGTTACCTCCGAGGCACGGTGGGGAGCCCCACAAGGATAGACATAACCGGAAAAAAATGTTTGAGAAAAAGTTATATTATTTATTTATTTTTTGTAACGAATTTGCGGGTTTTTTGAGTATGATATTCTTAATCAGCGAGCCAAAATCCAATGTACCAAAATTTAGATCGATCGGAGGTATGGGCTAAACGGAAGTTTATCTTAGAATTTATAACATAAATAAAAACCAAACAGATTATTCTAAATATAAAACCAAAGTTCATTTATCGAAACAAAAAAAAATGGCTAATGAGCAAAGAAAATCTGATTCAATTTGTTTGATTATAAAAGTATAGAAATATGACAACAATATTTTTAAACTCGCTCGTATTTCTGGGTCTAATTTCGTTACTGTTTACGATTATGCTCAATTTATCTCTAAAATTGAATCAGAGGGTAAAATTTCATGAATTTCATATTTTATTTCATCAAATAATTAGCTTAGTAAGCTCCAATTAGGAATCTCGTCGACTAAGAACAAAAAATTTTCGTGTTTTATAAATTAAATTAAATTTCGACGTATTTTTATGAATATTTTGATTCGAACTCTTTGTGACTTTAATATTGGTCATTGAAATATGCTATAGTGATACAAACCTTACAAAATATCACAGTCAAGAAATTGTGTTGATTTTAAGTGATGTTACGTACGACGATACGACTACGTTTCAGCCTGTAACTGTTTGATAAGGGTTGAAGCTTAATCCACCACGCTGTTCCAATGCAAGTTTTTATTTTATTTATTTTTATTGTTATAAAGGCACTTCAACGACTTATTAACTATTAACAATATAGGATTCAGATATTCATAAAATAAGTTTATGGGGAACTAGTCACAGAAGTACACAACACTTACATAAGAGAACTTTGTTCAATCGTTACATCAATTAAAAAACAGATTAACAAACAAAAACCAAAATCAAAGAAACAGCAAAAGCACAACTAAAATAACTTTAGAATGTAGTCAACGAGTGTATTATAAAAGTATCAAGCAAAAAATAAAAGATAAAAACAAAACACCAGGATAAAAAATAAAAATTTGAAAATAAAAAATAAAAAATTAAAATAAAAAGTTGTCGGATATCCCTACTATACTTATCAATAGCTATCCTATGTGTATTATAACAATCGAGACCGATAGCTTAACGTGCTCTTATGGTCGGGAGACCCACAAGGACAGACAGCCACACCGGATTACCAGATCGTAACGGAATCAAATATTTTTGGACAAATACAAATATCCGTTCCGAGTGGAAATCGAACCAGTAACCACTGGTGTGTCAGTGCTCACACAAAGGGCGCACCACTACACCAGAGCGTAGTTACGTACCTGTGGTTTTAAGCTAGCCAGAGCTATTGGGTATACATTGTGATGATAATGGATATAAGTCCGAAAATGCGCTTGTGATGCTCCTAGTTCTACCTGCCCTACCATAGCTTTCTTCTCTTCTACATTGTACGTAAAAAATCAGTCGTGCAGTTTGGTGCTATTGCAATCCAATAATCTGAATAAATTAAAAAATACCTATACGTCTACCATGACTTTCCAGAGACGATACACGTTAGCGAGTGTAGTTTTCTATACGAGAGAAAGATAAAGATATTAGTAACTAATCCATACTAATATTATAAATGCGAAAGTAACTCTGTCTGTCTGTCTGTCTGTCTGTCTGTCTGTCTGTCTGTCTGTCTGTCTGTCTGTCTGTCTCGCAATCACGGCAAAACTACTGAACAGATTTAAATGAAATTTGGTATACAGATAGTCTAGAGTCTGAGAAAGGACATAGCCAACTTTTTAATGCGAAAAAAAGGATGTAAGGTGTTGAAATGTTGGAATGAAAATTTGTATGAGATATAATGTTCGTGTTCGTAACTGTCAAACATTTAATGTTCATCCCGTCGATATGGTAAACTCTCCGATAAAATTAAAGAACGTATTTAAATAAAGGTTTCGAATCGACAACATATATCCACAATATACGGATAGTGGCGTATTTTACATTTTAAAAATGTATTATAATGTCAGTAATTAAAACGGATTGACATAATATATATTGGTTGTCAACGAGGTTGTCAAATAGAAAACGTAGTGGTTATATACTCTTTGGTCAAATATTTATGCGTGCGTTCAGAAATTTATTTAGTGTAAACTAAGGAAAATATATCAAGCTAATTAAATCTTATACTATTAAAAAAAAGGAAAGCATTTTATTCCCTCAAATCAACGCAGGTGAAACCGCGGGGCACAGCTAGTACGTAATATAACGCATTTAAAAGTCTTATCGAGTGCTCGATAGACTCTATAGTAAAATTTAGAAATACTCATAATAGGTATGGTATAGATAACTATTCCAGTTGCGTTTCTACGTTTACTACTGTAGTTACGTCATGTGCGCTTGTAACAAAAACTCATGGTAGACCTACAGTGTCTGTACGATACAATAACCACTTCGTTCAGTGTGTGTATAACCTTATGAAGAAATAAACGTTTTCATTTCATTTCTTCTGTTGGTAAATAAACTGTTGTAGTGTAAATCGTTTGTATCGATTTTGTTAAATGCTTTTAATGTAACAAAGCTTGTTTATTGAGAGAAAGCGACAGAAAGGTTATCACAATTTGACTTTCAAGTGCTAAGTAGTAGCCACACAAACAAATAAATTAGTTATCCCTTTTAGTTTCTGGGCAATACTTACAGTTGATTTATAAATCATGTACCTGTTTGTAGGCCAAAGTAAATTAAACCCGAATATATGCCCAAGACTTCTTCAATTTATCAGTTTCCAATTAGGAATAAGTTCCCTCTACCTTCGCTGGACGTGTGGAATTCGTTTGATTAACTAAATAACTTTGGTACTAGGACTTGTAATGATCTTCTGTCCTATTTGTTAAAGAGTTGAATTTTAGAAAGGTATTAGCATTATTACACTAATTACCAACTATTTCGACTAAAATCATCACAAATATGTAAATAATTATTGTTTATTGTTTATTATGTTATGTAATAAATATGTATTGAATATTTGTGATGTTATAGATTCAACCTTGTCCTTAATTATGAATATTGTCTCTTCAAAAAACGAATTCATGTCTTGTTTTAAAATAATTCGATTTCGATTATTAGTTCTTAGTACTAGCATAGCTTAGTATATTATACATACTTAGATGATGCCCACGGCCACTTTTTACCATCGCACCGCTCGCCATCGACAGGGAATTCATGCTCACACATTGCAGCCCAAATGGTCCCGTACAGTTCGGTTTCAGAGGAACTTCCTCCCACGGACCATTCGGCTGTGGAATGAACTCCCTGCCGAGGTTTTCCCACAATGCTACAGTATGGGGTCCTTCAAGAGGGGAGTAAATAGGTTTTTGAAGGGTCGGCAACGCGCATGTGATGCCCCTGGTGTTGCAGGCGTCCATAGGCTACGGTAGCCGCTTACCATCAGGCGGGCCGTATGCTTGATTGCTACCGTCGTGGTATAAAAAAAAAAAAAAAAAAAAAAAAAAAAAGCTTAAAGATTTTGTTCACAAATTAGCCTAGAAATACTTTCACATAAAACAATCGTGCGGATTATGTGGCAGGGGAAAGATATATACTCACGTGGATTATTCCCGCTTCAGCCTGTAATATCCCAATATTGGGCATAGGCCTCTTTACCCATGTCGGAGAAGGATCAGATTTTAATCCACCACGCTGCTCCAATGCGGATTGGCGGATATATTACCTACTATGAGTAACGATCGCTATCATGACTGTGTACATAATAACAACTGGGACCGACGGTTTAACGTGCTCTCCGAGGCACGGTGGGGAGATCCACAAGGACTGCACAAACATCCAGACCACGGCAAACATCTGTATGGCCAATACAAATGTTTGTTATGTGCGGGGATCGAACCCGCAATCGCCAGCGCAAAAGCACAAACCAGTGCTGTAACCGTTGCGCCAACGCAACGCGGCGTCCCATACGTCTCAAATTTTTACTACTAAAATTTAAGAATAAAAATATGAAACAAATTCTATTTCGTACAAATTAAGCTTTAACGAGTTGAGGAAACTAAGGCATAAATGACATTTTTATTTTTAAGGTTACATGACATTAAATCAATTCCATTTGCGTGCAAATTTAGAAGGAGCAGAAAATTGTTCACGAGGATTTTATATTCACACTTTTTCCGGAATTTTTTACGTAATTTCAAATGATGTTGGAATTACAATATCTTCTCATACTCGTGACATATAATTTTTTACGAGAACGTTCACTAGCTTTTTGTTGGTTAAAATGTTAGCGACTTTTTAACAGTCTTTTACTTTGTACCTAACTGCCAAGTACTCATAAACTATATAGTTTACTATTTTCATTGTAAGACAAAAAAGATTACATTTAAATCCAAAGAATTATACTTTTAAATAATTTAAAAATGTGTAGATTTTATGCAGATAAAGTCTCATTTTGTATGATGTCGATACCTCACTCAGAAAATGTTTTTTTTTTTTTTTTTATGAAACTAGGTTGGCAAACAAGCGTACGGCTCACCTGATAGTAAGACCGTAGCCTATAGACGCCTGCAACACCAGAAGCGTCGGAAGCACGTTTCTGACCCTACCCCCAATCCCCCCAGGAGCTCTGGTCACCTTACTCACCAACAGGAACACAATACTGCTTGAAAACAGTATTATTTAGCTGTGGTCATCTGTAAGGTCGAGGTACTACCCCAGTCGGGCTGCTCCATATTTTGAGCAGGAAATTTCCTGCTGTGCCCTATCTCAGTTAAATTTAGATATTTGATCTTTACTCCGAATTTTTGTTATATTCAGCTACTCGCGCATTTTGTGGTACATGTCTGGCTGACAGATTTCTAATCAACCACACCATAAAGATTACAATAACGAAGGGCCTTAGAATGTGATTGATGATTCCACTAAAAAGTTTATCATTGTTATACTCCTGTCAAATTACACGATTAAACGTTTGCTGTGTTGCAAATACAATTACTAATAAAGAAAACAATGTTACATCTCTTGCAGTACATACATAATCAATACTTTCCGTTCCTTGAACCTGGTGGGAACCATAAAAAGAAAGGATGGGAGAGCGAGATTGCGTGGACTGTATTTGAATAGGTTTGTAGGCGGGAAGAAGAAGTTCAGAAGAGAAAGAAATGTTTGCGCACTATTTCACTGAATTTATTAACTAACTAGCTTTTGCGCGCGACTTCGTCGGCGTGGACTCCGCTCCTATTGGTCTTAGCGTGATGATACATAGCCTATAGCCTTCCTCGATAAATGGGCTATCTAACACTGAAAGAATTTTTCAAATCGGCCCAGTAGAACCAGAGATTAGCGCGTTCAAACAAACAAACAAACAAACAAACAAACAAACAAACAATCAAACAAACTCTTCAGCTTTATATATTAGTATAGATAACTTGGTACAACAAAAATTATAGACGTTCGCCGTTGGCAGCTATTCGATTTAGAGATATTAATGACAGTTAGTAAGATTGCCAGTATACATTACAAAAAAATATCTAATTAATTTATTTATGTTGTTGCCAACATAAGCTGCGGCCTCGAGAAACAATTCTCAATTAAATAATAAAAAAAAGAACAACAAATGGCATGTTAATTGTCTGCAAACGACATTAC
Organism: Melitaea athalia; assembly: GCA_905220545.2. Lineage (NCBI taxonomy): Eukaryota > Metazoa > Arthropoda > Insecta > Lepidoptera > Nymphalidae > Melitaea > Melitaea athalia. The sequence goes on along the minus strand of HG992178.1, from coordinate 2,112,053 downwards.
TATCATTGCATTATAAATCAATACAAACATACACAAAAAAAAATTGAACTTATACACTTTAATGTGTCTAGATATAAGTTAGCGGTAAGTATATAGTTTTAAGTTTGCTTACACAGATATGCATATGTACTTTGATAATTATTGGTACAATAATTTGTTTTTATGTTAATTATAATCTTTGCTTACACAGTAATATAATAAATTTTTACAACAATTATAACTTTTGCAACAATTAAACAATCATAACTTTTGCTTGAGTAATATTTTAAATATGCCTATAAAACAATAGGAAAGTAACATTTTAAAGAAAAGTTTTAAATTTGTACAACATTTGACACAGTAATATTTTAAATATACTATCTTAAATATAATTCCGCTTATAAGTACTACAAAAAGAAAGCAATATTATAACGAATAGGGCTTCACCCACCTAAAAAATAAAGAAACATTAGATTTAAGTAAGATAAGTTTTTTTTTTTTTTTTTTTTTTTTCTTTAATAAAAGATAAGTTCCCTATTTCTTACATTTACAATATATTACATTGGTCTTATTTTGACATTTTAGCTAATGAAATAGTTAACATAGTAAATGAACAAACAAACTATATGTATTTATAAAATAATAGGCTGAAAAAAAAGGTAGCAATCAGACCTATCTTATATTTTAGCGTCTATAGGTAAAGGACAGATTTTCGATATAGACCTATTATGAATATGACCATTGGGAGTTTTAAGTGCAACAGCCCTGACACAACCATCTTTACCAGGAAAAGTACCTGTTACTCTAGCCATGGACCAGTGGAGAGGTGACGAGTTGTCATCACGCAGTAGTACTAAGCTACCTACATTTATATTTGATTTAATATCGCGCCATTTTGGCCTGCTTTGCAACAGAGACAGATAGTGCTTACTCCAGTACCTCCAAAAGTTTTGCTTCATATGAACGGTTAACGTCCAGAATTTTAATAAGTTTATTGGCCTATCTTTGACGTCATGTTCTGGGTACGTATTTAGAGGAGCACCTGTTAGAAAATGTCCTTTTGAAACGGACGGCATGGATGGACTCTATGCGCGGGCAAGGAACCCATTAGCTGAGTTGCAGCGACAGCCTTCAATCTTGTTAGACTTTTTAACGCTAATTGCTGCACTACAACTGCGGCCAGCAACAATGTGCCCGAAGGATGTGTGGACTACGGTTGGTACATTGGAGTGCATGGTGTCCACTGTTGCAGGACACTGGCCAGAGGGAGAAGCTTTCCCTTCAGGCTGTGATAGCAGGACAATAGATGCATGTTGCAGAAGCAGGATTTGCAGCTACGGCGTGACTGGCAAGCCGCTGTGGCTGTTGCTTCTGTTGTGTGAAGCTGCTCCCCGTTGAGAAGTTGTCCAAAGCTAGCGCTCGTTTTTCCAGGTAGCTCAGAAACTCTTTGATAGTGGGACGAGACTTGTTATCCCTGTCCATCTGGAAAGCTCGACTGGAAAAGGAGTCCAGCTTCCGCGATAGAATACATACTATAATGCTGTCCCAAGAGTCCACTGGTTCGTCCAGGTTTTTGAGTGCAGCCAGGTGTTGCTTCACCTCCGAAATCATATTTCGCAGAGTTGAAGTAGTTGACTTCGTCATAGCAGGTAAATGATCGGGAAGCTAGATAGCACAAAATGGCGAAATGGCGTGTTTTGAGCGTCGTCGTTGCGTCGTCGTTGCGCTTGCGGTGTCTCACGAGAGTAGCCGAAGTACGCCGAAGCACAGCCGAAGGCAGTTATCTCGCTTGCACAGTCGTCGGGACGTTCGCTTCGTAGTGTTTCTCTGTCTACTTGTCTACGTCGCGTCGCTTCGTGATTGGATCGTGGAGACTGGAGAGACGTAGTATTGCCAACTGAAGAAATTCCTTTGTTCGCAGTTGGTTGTTTGTTTGCTGCGTGGAGTGATTTGCACGCAGTGCTGCCAACTAGAGAGTACCAATCTATCCAATGAACTATTAGGTGAAATAAACAGCGATTGGTGCATTCATCAATCCTGATTGCGCGCGAAATTTGAAAACGACGCGTATGATTGGTGCTCGAATCTCGATAGATTGCGAGATCCGAGATCGATTGAAGAACCAATATGGCTGACTGACCTTTGATAAAATGGATGATTTTTTGCAGTGATGAAAATGCGATGACTTCTTTTTTCAGACTAAATTTATTCTGACTTTTTTCTTCTAATGAGTTCTTTCGATTTGTTCTGGTCGCCGAAGAAATTTCGCGTAGATTGCGTGGTTGCACGGAGACACGTGGCTGCGCCGCTCTAGTAGAAATTAATACTTTTTCTTGCAGAGCACAGGCGGGCGTATCTAATTGCGTGGTAGCACGAAGACACGGGTATTTCCTCTATTTTCCTCGGACTTTCATGAACGGCTCGAAGAACCAATTTCTTATGACGGCTCGAAGAACCAAATTCTTATGGTGGGAACCATAAAAAGAAAGGATGGGAGAGCGAGATTGCGTGGACTGTATTTGAATAGGTTTGTAGGCGGGAAGAAGAAGTTCAGAAGAGAAAGAAATGTTTGCGCACTATTTCACTGAATTTATTAACTAATAACTTGGTACAACAAAAATTATAGACGTTCGCCGTTGGCAGCTATTCGATTTAGAGATATTAATGACAGTTAGTAAGATTGCCAGTATACATTACAAAAAAATATCTAATTAATTTATTTATGTTGTTGCCAACAGAACCTGAAGAAATTAAATGACACTTAATTTGCAGGATTTTTGCATTATATTATGTCATATCTCAACTTTCAAACGCTTGCGGGATGATCTTAAGAATTTTACTACGTTCACAGCGTAATGCATTTCGAAGTACCTTCCATTAGTGTGAAATGAGGTTTGCAATTTTCTTTCTACTATATAAAGTTGACAGTTCCTTATCGCGGCTTCGACCGCGCTGATTTCAATTTGTCACTGAAATTACTCGCTGGAATTTATTTAACTTCTCATTTCAAGCTTTTAGATGTCTTTAATTTCGTACACAAATCATTTTGTATGCAAGACTAAACGACTACTAAGTAAACTAACCTACTTGTTATAATAACGTTATCCGTTTTTTTATTATTATTTACTTCTGCGTTTTTCTCAAATATTCTCGATTTCGAAAACGTATATAAAGTGCATAATCATATTCTCTTTTGTGTGTGTCTTTTACTCATACTAGCTCAAATCCTAGCAATCTGAGGTAGCAATCAATCCGTTCCAACAGTACAATGGAAATCAATTAATCTGATCGAAAACCCGAATCTCAAACTAGTAATGACCTGTTATTACGAGAGGAACACTTCCAAGTCGACCTGGCTTTAATAGAAATGAATGGATATTCCTTGCTAATTTCACTCTGAGCCTTTATAATCCCGATTTTCTTTATGGAATTACCAAGAAATAATGTTTCCGTGATAATCTAGATATTCAACGCAATATTGTTAAGGAGGACAAACTTATAACCCAAATAAATTCAATTGACACTATCTATAATCAGTGTTTTGAAGAACCGTTTTGTGCCCGCAAGCAAGAATTTAAAGTACATATATAATTATGTTAATATTTAGTTTATGAAAGTATCGAATGGAATATAATAGGTACACGGTGCACTGAATACACTTTACATTAAATCGTAAGCCTTGTTTTCCACTGAATACACTTTACATTAAATTGTAAACCTTGGTTTCCTTTTCTAGTGGTTATTGGTCGCAGTCGGGTTTTTTGTTTTTAATAATTAATTTTGTTTACAGCTTTTTAGTATATCAATAATAAATAAGCACCTTTCTAGAACTTAACTTTCTTTTCTTAACGAAACAATGCAAATGAATGGATAGTTCAGATAAGCTTACCGAGTTAAGTTTCGAGAGACAGCGAGAGCCACATTGGTTTTAATGGTAACGATATATATATATATATATATATATTTCTGAAATCAGCTAATCAAGTACTTTAGTATGATATCCTTTTCGATATGTTTAGTAAACATTTTTTTTTAATTTTTGAATTTTGGCATCAAAAATCCGCTATTTTGAATTTTTTTATGTACTCAGTCTTACTTGGACCATCAAGACGAATCTAACGAGTAACGACACCTCAAACGTTAAAATCCTTCAATCTGTACAGGCTGCAGTGGAAAACATAAAAATCTTCATACATACATAATTTAAAAAATTACCCTCCTTCTGCTTCTAACAACAAACTTCTTCACCAAGAATAAAAATTTTGGTAGTTAGTAAACTCTGTATAAACTTTGAAAGGTAATTGTTAGCTTCATAAAGTGCTGCTTCTAAATGCTAAATTTAAATGATTATACATTTTTGCACTATTACTACATTAAATAAATTTTAAAAAAAATATACTTGACTCTCGAATCGTGGCTTTTAATGTTATTTTGAAAACAGTGTTTATATTTCAACTGTCAACATAGTTTGTGTTATTAGAATTATTTAGGTTCGGCGTAGTTTGCATATTGTACCGTCTAATGTTATGCTTTTAAGTAGAATATCCATTCCTTGTAAGACAAGTTATTAAAACAATATCGAACGATGTTAGTATATCGAATAGGTATGTTATATTATGATTATTGTAAACGCACACATATTTGGCGAAATACGCTCTTGTCAGAATTTCTTAGCAGAAGCTACCACAATGTAAATATACATAATTTTTTTTAAACAGGTATAGGATAGCGATCTCGATTCCCGCCTGAGTCTAGGTGTAGTATTTGTATTTATATATGAATTTTCCTATGCATATTTATCAAAAAAAAATGTATCTATAACAGTCGACTCGGCACTAACGCCCTCGAGGATTGCGAAAAACCGGGATTTTCGGCGCGAACTTGGGAGGCCTATGTCCAGCAGTGGACTGCGATAGGCTGAAGTGAATAGTCAGCTGTTACCTATAACACAATCATTAAGTTGCTTACCTTACGAACAGATGACATTGGGTTTATATTATTAGATATTCATTTATTAATTGTTTTATTACATTATGACTACTTTATTAAGCAAAACTGAATTTATTCAATCATTTCTATATTTATCGATTGGAATAATTATGGAACACATTTAACTAAATACATTCATTGTCTAATAAAGCTTAATACTGGAAACTTTTTATATATTTTTAATCAAAATTTCAAATTCTCTTTTATCGATCTAACTTAATTATTGTAATTGGTAGTTTGTTATTTTCGCACACCTTTTCCTAGTATGCTGCGTAGCTACGTAGTACGTGTAGCACAGTTTGCTACGACGATTCGCTATGAGCTATTAATGTGAAAATGACTGCATTAAAAACCTTTTTACGCGATCACTAATATTTGGTAGGGATCCCTAGTATATTTTTCTCACATGATAAGTATCAAGCTAATTTTCCGGGAGTAGCCTCACTTTGATGAGACGAACAAAACATTTCTCTACGAAAACTCTCGATTGTGGTAGCTAACAGAGATAGCAGGGGATAGAGCAGCAGTGAGCGTAGGACCGGGATAACGTACCACACAATTTGTAGGACAATATTACTATTAAATAATATATGATTGACGACTGATTTTTGAGTAAGATTTAATAACGTGTATTTACTTGACTATTTTTAGTCTACTTACGTTGTACGAGTATAACGTGTCGATGTAATTGAAACCGGTTTTTTCGTTTGCGAGCAAATAATATTATTATATTTGTGTCCCATATATGTATAATTATCTGTAATTCTCATAAAATTTTATTAGTTGCAGACTTTTTTAGCTTATATTATTCCCGTAAGCTATACTATAGCGAATATAAGTCTATACATGTATGTAGAGCTTAGCCTAGCCTTAGCTTATAAATACTTTCTAAGTGTTGAATGAATTTTGAAATAGGCTAATATTGCGGAGATTATGCGACGCCCTTTATGTTATTGTAATACCAGCTAAGACTAAAATCGATTTAGTACTTATATCTTGTCCTGACGAAGAAGGATTAAGATGAATATTATTAAAAGTTTTTATCTTTTTAAACGCTAATGTTTAACTCTATAAAAAATATTCATTAAATTTAACTGGGAAACCTAATAAAATCCTCCTTCGATTTCCGCATAATGGCCGCCACTTGATAGTCTCAAGGTCTCGTAAACCACAAAGGCGTTGCGATTGACGTCGTAATTACTGTGTAACGTAATCAAATGTCAGATTGTGTTGAGATTATTGATTATTTTATTAAATAACTAATGATTATAGGTTTTGACGACGCGTTGGCGCAATGCGGTAGCGGGTTCGAATCCCGCACTTGACAAACATATTATGTAGGTACATAAACCAATTAATGGTACATGAATTGAGTTCGTGTATTTAAAATTGTAATTCAACAAATATTACTAAATTAAAATACAAATAAATATAAAAATATATACTAAAACAACGAACCTAAAACTAAAAATCTTAAAAAATATAATATAATAACTAAAATACATTATTAAAAGGAGTCCCTTTAGGCAAGGTTCCGATGATACTGGCAGCGTTCCCCCTTTGGATAGCTAGACTAATTCTTTGTCCGAGGTAGCTGCCAGCTCTTCGGTCTCCTGTGATGTCGACTAACCTTTTAGCTATTTCCTTAAAGAGCCTCATGGGACTTACCAATTAATAATATTATGTATATAAACCGCGATAAAATCCGAAAATGTTGTTTCATTATAATAATTTGAATTAGTTTTTTATTGTTTGAAAAGAAACACAATTATTATGATTAAATAATGGTTTAGTACAAATGCTATTTACCAAATACTTTTGTAATTTCTTGACATAATTGCTATTGTGTTAATGTTTATTTTACGTGCGGACGTCGTAGTCGCACCGGAAACGGACCGGATGACTGTTGACACGAATACAAACTGGACCGTAATCCGACCGCATCAGCATCGATACCGGACCGGGTTAAAACCAATTGGATACCAGTTCTAAGTTGAAAGTACACTGGTTGCTGAACAGCTCAGTTTTATTTTTCTTTCTGTTAATATCGCTTTTATTACAATTATTGATATAATATACAACTAAACAAAATAAACAATTTTTAATAGTTTTATTTAAAAAAAGATATGAAGATGAATGATGAAATGGTCATTATCTATATTACCTCATAATCTATTATCGGGTACACCAATTCTTATGATTTTTTTTTATCGAAAATTGGTGCTTGTTTTGTGATTCCGTTTAAATCTGATCGAGATCTGATGATAGTACGTATAAAATTGACAATTTTTTCGTCAACCTATACAAAGTAGGTATATTACGTGTAGATGTCAACTGAAGTGAGTAACTTCATGTTCATTCATGTTCTTTATTGAAGGTCTTGTAATGCAATTTTATTTAGATACATCTGTTAGAATTAACATTTTTCCAATTACAACAAATTCGTTTTATTATAATATCAGTATATAGAAATGTATTCAAAATAAAAAGTCATCTATAAAGGTGAGGATTTTGTTGGTTATTCGATTGTTGTTATCTGGAAGCTCGTAAACCGATTTGAAAAATTCTTATAAGAGCAGAAAGCTTGTATCGAGGAAGTTTATGGGAATCCGTGACAATGGAATGATAAACATAAATATCAAGCGAGATGGGGTTACAAATATTGGGGGTATCAAGATTATTCAGACGAATACAATCTCGGTAACATTTTTGTCGATATTGAAGGCTACGAGATTTACTCCTAGGACACTGTTAAATTAATACAAATATAAGATGTACTTTTTGTTATTAAAATACTAAATATAGAATTTCTAAATGATGAAAAGATGGTTTCAAAATCATAATTAAAAACTAGTTCTGTCACTGGAAACAGATTAAAGAAAATTTTGTAACATCGTGAATGTGTGATGATGATCTAGGATTCGTGTACATATGACTGAATTATAAAATTGTATTTTTGAAATAAAACTTCTTTACGCACGCTTGACTTGGGGAGTAAGCTGGTAAATTCGTGACGAGAGCGTTACGAAAATTGTGATCAGGTGAGGCGAACGGAGCAAGAGAGAGAGGTGCGAGAGTTTGGTTTTTTATTTTTATCTCCCACAAATTATATTATACAAATAGCCTATAGCCTTCCTCGATAAATAGGCTATCTAGCACTGAAAGAATTTTTCAAATTGGACCTGTACTTTCTGAGATTAGCGCGTTCAAACAAACAAACTCTTAGTCAGTCACACAGTCACACAGACTTAGTAAGTCAGCTTTATAATATTAGTATAGAAGATATATTTTCTTGTTTTTCTAATGATTTTCATCCTATTCTATTTTTTTTTACTTTTTACCAGTTTCAAACACTTCGGTACTCTTCTAATATGAAAGTACAATATTTACGTTCAGCGATACTCAATAAATGAAAAATGTTGGAATAAAATTTCGGATATTTAATTAAAGCAAAGTGCTTTCGATATTATAATTGATTTCGATATTATAATTGATATAATTGAGGAACACTTAATTTTTATAAGAGAATAATTACTTAATTATATTACAGGGAGGCGACGACTACCTTGTGATGGTATTTGCTTCTTACATTTATGTATATTTATTATTCCATTTGCATAGAGTACATATTGTAATCTATTGGCTATAGCTATATATTTAACTGAGATAGGGCAAGCAGGAAATATCCTGCTCTCAAAAATCTAGAACAGCCGGACAGGGTAAGTTACAGAAGATCACGGGTAAGTAGTACCTACTGCTTTCAAGAAGTATTGAGTTCCTTTTGTCAGTAAGGTGACCAGAGCTCCTCGGAGGGGGGGTACTGGTTCGAATTGAAAAACTCTTTCGTGTTTGATAGCCTATTCACCGCGAAATGTGAATCCGCGGGACATAGCTAGTATAGGATAAATTAGAATTACACCTATGATTTTTTAAAGTATATTGCTAAATTTATGATTTCCACTCAGAAGTCTGGCTTGAAAGTCAGTGACAAATGAGACTTCGTTCATATAGAATTACTTATTTTTGTTTTGACATTTCGAAAGTGCTCGTAAAAGCCTACTCGAATGAAATATACTTTGGTGTTAATAAGATAGATTGGAAACCTCAGTTGCGTGACTTTGAGTGAACGGTACGCTTCGTGAATTACACTTCCTAGATTAAGACATTAATTTTTATTTTTACTGAACCTGTTGGAATAGAAACGCTATCTATGAAAAGGTACAATTTCTCTTAATAGAGATGTATTATTAGTCCAGTCAATTGCTAGTTTTACTTTCTAGCTAACCCCCTTTTTGAGCACCAAATGACTGTACTAATATGACTTTTGTTAACACGGTCCCACTACCACCTTTGAAATTAAAAAGCCGACCATTATGAATTTGTGCATCTACCACTGATTTATTATTATGATAATAAATCATCATCATATAATTTTGTAACAAGAATATGTGATCAGAATAGTTGTAAACCAGTTCATGAAGCCTTTGAAAATTATGAAAAGTTAAAAAAAAAATTAAAAAGTTAAATAGTTATTATGATAATATAATTTTGTAAAAAGAATATGTGATCAGCATAGTTGTAGACCAGTTCCTGAAGACTTTGAAAATAATGAAAAGTTAAAAAAAATATTATTTAAAAAGTTAAAAAATATAAAAAAATAAAAGGCGATTTGACGGCGGTAAGAAGGGGGGGGGGGGGAAGTGGTGGAGATTTTAAGGTTAAAAACGGTTTATCGCGATTTCCAGCAAAATTACGGGTTCTATCGAAAAAAGTTAAATGGCAAAGTTGTAGGTAATAAACTAATAAGAATATCTACAACTTATGTATTTGCACTTTTTTCACATAACGTCAAAATTTATGCGAAAAAAATTAAAAAAAATTACTGACTTTTTGGTTTTTTACTTTTATCTCCCACAAATTATATTATAGGTACATGATGTATATTATAATAATTATTGTTGGCGTACAAGTACAAACCTTCAGGGATGTCAGACGGCCACTTAGAAATCATTGTACCAAACTAGCTAAAAAAATGGTACTGGCAACAAAAACATGGTACACCAACACTAATGTGTAAATTTTGTCGGAAATCGCAGCCCATAATTAGTGAAAAAAAATTATATATCAATTTCGTGTACCGTTAATAGAAAACAAACCTTTTTTTTTGATATTCTAATTAATTGCTGTACGTACGTATGTATATCACGTACCATGTACCATGACTACTCGTCATGGTACATGATACGTGACTCTAAATAATGCTAAATAATGGTACGTGTACCATTAAAATGGTACGTCTGACATCCCTGCAGGCTGCAACCCTTGCGGCATGCGTTCCCTCAAGTGGTCGGAGGAAATGAAAGGCAGGATGGATTGTTTACCACGATTTTATTTTTGCCTTCAACCATATTAGTATACAGAGTTCGATACAACTATAGCGTGATTTAATTGACACCTAATGCCATCTAGTGGCAGCAAACAAAAACTTAAATAATTGTAGGTTCCAACGTTAACAATTATCTTCTTATGAAAGGGAAAAATACGCTTAATCTGGCCGATAATGAGGATTTTTATAAATCTTTCTAAACAAACAGGCTAATTTAGAAGAAAACTCGACACGTTGTTGATTATTTTTCACACACAGCTAATTACCCGTAAAACGATGTGACAAAAGAAATCTTTGGCATTTTCCGGAGAAAATAAAGCGATTGTGGTAGCTGCGCTCGTTGCAGATGTATTTATTTTAGACGCAATGATGCATAAAAACGTGGCTATTAGTCGGTTAGTTAGATATATTATGTGCTTTAAGTTGCTTTGTCTTTGAAATTTTATTTATTTAAGCAATATGAAGTTTAATTATTATACTTAAAACTAATACTTTGTTTGATTTTATCAAAGGGAAAGCCTTGATTACCTTCTGAGCAACTTCTGTGATAATTGGCAGATTACCAGTAAACAATTTCTATTTCATATGTCTTGAAATATCATTGATGAGCCACAAAGTCTATAATGGATAGTCAATTTTATTTTGATGTTGTTATTATTTTTCGTTAATATTCTGTATAATTGTTAAATTAATCATATCAATTTCAGTAATCTGTTCGATCAGTTTGTAATGTTATGTTGTGTGATATTGTGTGTTACTATACGATTTTGTCAATCGTATCGATCGATCGATCGATACGATTATTTACGATAGAGATATATTAGAGATATATTAGATACGACATTACTATTATTTTATCGGTCGATCGATAAAATAATAGTAACACACAATATCATAGCTAAATAAATATATCATAGATCATCATTAACTTCAGTGAAGTCTGCACTTTAAACACTAAAATTAAGTATAAGCATTATATTCCAGACAAAGGGGTCTAATGTGTGTTTGAAATTCATTGCGCGCACTTCACGGCGAAGGAAAGGCAAAACGTGCATTTCAATGATAAATTTCTAAGAAATGCACGTCCAGAGTAATGGATGGCTATGAATGTAAATTTTTTAGTAACAATTTGACTTGTTTAAGCAGTAAAACGATATTAGATTACTTTTGTTTCTAAAACGTTTGTTGATTTAATGTTGATTTCGAGGTCTTACACTTTGCAAATTGCACCCAATTTCATGTTGATGGAAAAATTTTATAACCCAAAGGTGACGGTAGATATTCCATGGACTAGGGTAGAAATTTAATATCAGGTGGTTCCATCGACTCGTTTGCCCCCGTTTATTATATCTAAAATGAAATCTTTGGTATATATAAATTTTACTATAAATAAATATCTCTTCCTTTTCAAATAATTTAAAGTCTTGAACGAATGAAATCAACTTACTTTTTCTAATTTACAAATCTTATTCAAGTCTTCGAGGATCATTTTTGCATTTTTTGCTGAAGAAGACAGATATTTCAGCTTTGTTTCTGATGAGTAATGCTTATAAACTCAAAAGGCTTTATAAGCTTAATTATCTTCGTTAGTCCATTCTGTTTCTTAGCCACAAAAGGCTTTGCTACTGATGTAATATGATGATTTAACTGAGGTAGGGCACAGCAGGAAATTTCCTGCTCAAAATATGGAGCAGCCCGACTGGGGTAGTACCTCGACCTTACAGAAGACCACAGCTAAATAATACTGTTTTCAAGCAGTATTGTGTTCCTGTTGGTGAGTAAGGTGACCAGAGCTCCTGGGGGGGATTGGGGATAGGGTTGGCAACGCGCTTGCGACGCTTCTGGTGTTGCAGGCGTCTATAGGCTACGGTAGTCACTTACCATCAGGTGAGCCGTACGCTTGTTTGTCGACTTAGTAACATAAAAAAAAAAAAAAAAAAAAAATGTAATAGGATGACCTAAATCGTTGTCTGTATTGTTATAAAGATGTTGATTTAGATTAAAAAATCTAAAAATACAATTCTGTACATTGAAGCTATTTTATTAAATTATTTTTGACACTGAAGCTAAAACTATTTAAAATAGCCAAGCGTATCAAAATATTGAGGGTACGAAGTCTAAAGGATTCCTGAAGTTATTATTTTCCAATCAAAACTAAATAAATGATCGAATACATACTAAAAAACTCTTTACATTTGTTCAATTAATGGATTGGTTTAGTTTTTTTTTTTTAATTTGTTTATAACTTCTTTAAATACATACGCATAAAATAGAAATGTTTTAAAAAAACACTTAAATCTACACAAAACTTAAAAGTCGTCAGTTTTCATTTAAACACAAAGCAAGCTAATTTTATACTTAACTAAATAAAGAACAGGATGAGCCAATTAGGGCTATAAATGCAGGCAAGGTGAAACAAATCCTTACTGGTTTGCTATTATAATACGCCAAGGATTCGTTTGTTCAGACTCCTTAACAGCACCGGAGTTTCAGTGAAATTGTTCCGGTAATAAACGTATGCACACTGTTGTACGATTGTTCGCGATTCTTTTCTGTGAAATATAAAAAAAAGTAACAATATTACCACAATTTTGTAATTAATATTCTACTAATTTAATAAATTTACTAATTTTTTTTTAATGTAAGTAATTCGGCAAACAAGCGTACGGCTTACCTGATGCTAAGAAAATACCGTAGCCTATAGACGTCTGCAACACCAGAAGGATCGCAAGCGCGTTGCCGACCCTATCCCCAATTCCCCCCAGGAGAATTAATTAAAAAAAATACCTGTAAATATTTACACTAAATAAGAAAAATAAAAGTGTAGCTATTCTGTGATACATTTTTTACTTATTCTTTGCGCTACTATACGTACATATATTATATTTATATAATAATGTTATTTTGTCGATAGGATTAAGAACTACAGTGCAAGTCAGCTTCAATTCAATTCTTTCGCTATCCGGCTACGAGTGCATTCTTTGGACATATTGTTACCTCGACGACTCAACAATAAGCGCTAATTTAATTCCCTACGGATTGTAGGAATTTCTGTTTGCGACATTAACGTTAATGCATGTACTAGATAAATATTAATTTAATTTACAGGAAACAGAGACAATAACAACTTCATATATATTTACAGAGGTACAGGTACTTTAAAACTCTCAGAAAAACGTTTTAAATAATTTGTGCATCCTTGAATTCCGGGTCATAAGTGCAATTTGATAAATATGTATGTAAATATATATATTTTGAAATGAACGTTTGAGTAAAATCCACTGATTAAATTTTTGAATTCCTATGAAGAAAACAATTTAGTAATCTCATACGAAATGTTTTTTTCTTTAAATTCTTTTTTAATATCCTAGTTCGATTATATGTACCACCGAAAGTTTGTAACAGTGATGTCAGGAAAGAAGGAATTTAGCTCTATACTCGCAAACTAAATCTCGAAATCCAAAACTATTCGTCGCTTTTAAATTTTTAAAATTTTTAACCTTCCAAAAAAGGGGGAGACTTTTAAATTCGATTGTATTTTTTATGATGTTACCTCAGAACTTTTGACATGGTGGAGCGATTTTTTTTAATCGAAAGGTGGTGCGTGTCATGTAGTCTCATTTAAATTTAATTGAGATCTGACAATTACTTTTTGAGTTATATCTAATAATGCGTATTTGCTTGACTATCTTTTCATCGATCTAAGTTTGTATTATACCGCATAAGTTTTCACTAGTCGTACCGATTTTGATGATTCTTATTTTAATCGAAAGCTGATGCTTGTTTAGTGGTTACATTTAAATCTGAAAAAAATTAAAAATTTGAAAATTTCGAGTATTCTTTGATAACGCCCATTTACTTTTTTTTTTATGTAACTAGGTCGGCAAACAAGCGTACGGCTCACCTGATGGTAAGACCATAGCCTATAGACGCCTGCAACACCAGAAGCATCGCAAGCGCGTTGCCGACCCTATTCCCAATCCCCCCAGGAGCACTGGTCACCTTACTCACCAACAGGAACATAATACTGCTTGAAAACAGTATTATTTAGCTGTGCTCTTCTGTAAGGTCGAGGTACTACCCCAGACGGGCTGCTCCATATTTTGAGCAGTAAATTTCCTGCTGTGCCCTACCTCAGTTAAACTTAACTTGACTATTTTTTCGTCTATACTTACATTGTATTAGGTACTTGCATGTGGGATTGAAGTAATTTTTTTTTCGTTTGCAAGCAAACACAATTAATCATTTACTTAGGTATGTAAAGATTTTACAGTCGAAACGGGTCGAAAAGCATTTCCCTCATTATGTTAAAACATTCTAAGTTTTAACGAGGTTCCCGTGATTAGGGTTCGCAACTAACACTCAACAAGGTCGAACAAACTAAAGCGGATTTAATTTGGGAATGTTTGTAATCAATCACATCTCGTGTGATATTGCGTTGTAAAGGGATATACAATTTCCGCTGTACAAAGGGACTTGAAGATTAGAAATTAATTTTAAATCATATTACAGAGTGTGTTTGAAGATAATTGAGCGACTACAGCTCTCAATTAAGTGTTGATAAAGAGTTGCATATAGCGCGTAATACGCTCTCTAATTTTAAATAAATGTACTATTATACCCAGAGGCAGGGCCAAAAAAACTCTCTGAATTTATTAAGCCTGGTCTTTTCTCAGGTTATTATAATCACAATTTACAATAAAATGCCGCGGTCAGTCAAGCGGATGTTAGAACAGGCGTCTCTGGTGCGCGGTCAAACATGTCGTGACCACCGACATAATAAAATCAATTTATTAAGGCTGAAACTTTATCAACTATTGTTTTTATATATGTTAATCAAAATTATGATAGTCAGTCAACGTCCTATGGGGACACAGCTGGTCAGTCAGCTGTAATGTACGTAGCGAGGTCTATAAGGGTGCAATTCGTTTATTAAGCGTGAAATTTTTTTAGTAATATAACTACCATAGACTATATTATTAATAAATAAAATGGTCAGTCAAAAATATAGGTATACAAATATATTTTTATCTAAATTAAACAATCACAAACATATTTTTTTTAATGAATTTATTTATTTTTTAAATTCGCAGTCTGAAACATCTGATCTTGACGTGTCAGATCACGATAGTGAGATTAGTGGCATTGAAGATTCAGATGAGGAATTATTTGATGATAATTTATAAATTGTTAGTATTTTGTATTCTGCATGAAATAAATAAATATGAGCTAAAAATGTTTAAAAATAAATCAATGAGTTCTTACCTGTGTATCTACCTGCGTTCGTTAAGAACACTGTTGTATTACAACGAATTTTATTTCTGGGATTTTTAGGCACAACTCCGACACGGAAGTGCCTTATTAAAATAGATATCGTACTTCAAATGATTCTGATAATGTTATTTTAAGTAAATTATAAATAAAAGACGAGGCGCCGCGTATAACGTCCATAGAGAGCAAAAAAAATTTCATTTCTTATTCAGTGACTGACGGGTGTTGTTCTACAGAATGGACTGACTGACCAGCTGTGTCCCCATAAGACGTTGACTGACTATCATAATTTTAATTAACATATATAAAAACAATATTTGATAAAGTTTCAGCCTTAAGAAATTGATTTTATTATGTCAGTGGTCACGACATGTTTGACCGCGCACCAGAGACGCCTGTTCTAACATCCGCTTGACTGACCGCGGCATTTTATTGTAAATTGTGATTATAATAACCTGAGAAAAGACCAGGCTTAATAAATTCAGAGAGTTTTTTTGGCCCTGCCTCTGGGATTATATATAAAATCCGTAAAAGTTGTTTCATTTCAATCATTAAAATTCGCGTAAACATTAGAAAACAATACAATAAATGTACTATGTTGATACATACATATGTAGATAAATTAAATTGTTCTTAAGAAATAATGTAAAATACTAAAATACTGAAAGGCATCTCAAGGTTAATTTGAAAATCTTAATAAATTTCTATTTAGTGAAACCAATTATGCATTCAGACTACTTTATACTTTCCCATTAATTAGCTGCCTAATCTGATAATTACAGCTCCATGGCAAAGTCCGTCTTTCATCCGTACACGGTGGCAGGTATCGGGAACTATGGATTAGGAGGTGTATGGATTTATTAAATAGTAATAAACGCTTCACACTCAACGGCCCCCAGTAGGATTTTCTCCTGTGTCGGGGTTCCGGAAACACACACAATACACAAACACAAACACCCAGACCACGACAAACATCTATATGGCCAATACAAATATCTTCCGTGAGCGGGAATCGAACCCGCGACTGCCAGCGCATCAGCCAGTGCTGTGGCCGCTGCGCCAACGTGCCGGATTGAATTAATGTCTATCTATATATCTCTTATTTTATTGCAGGTTGTTTTTTAGATTTTGATATAGCAAATGTACGTATATTACATATAAAAAGATTTATGGTGAAAAAGAGAAATATATCAACAACTTTTAATCTATTGGATACCATTATACGTTAAATAGTTTCATCAGCAACCGATGACACACAACCTAAGCAAGTGGATGTTCCAAGGTACTAAGCAACTTACTCTAGTAAACAAGACTTGTACACTTTATAATAGCATTTTTCATACAACTAAGTCGGCAAACAGGCGTACAGCTCCCCTGATGGTAAACGATTACCGTTGCTTATAGACGCTTGCACCACCAGGAGCATATGTTAATGCGACTGCCTTAACTTTAATGACTACTTTTTACTTACCTTATTTATTCAATTAAGTCATAATGGTGTTATGACGGTATAACGTGTAACCTGATCTAGTATAATAAGCGTTTATCTTAAATTTTCACAGATTTAATCCAGCGTAATGAGCTCTGAAGCTTTGAGAGTTTGAATGCGTTTTACAAGATTAAGGATATGACTTACGTTTCGCTGAGCAAAACAATTCCAAGTTGAAAACGCGCCAAACGCGATAAGATGAAAAAATTTCAACTACTTACATCAGAAAGTTATTCTTCTTACAAAATTTTCTGAAAAACTTTGTTATTTTCTGAATAAGTTCTTAGTGATTTTTTATGAACAAAAAAATCCATATCTCATTTTTCAAATTTGTAATCTTCACTTTTTATTCATTTATTAAATATGTAATAGTATCTATTGTTAGATAATTAAATAATCTAAACACAATACTGTAACAACATCCCTAACTACCTGCCACAATTTACCTCGGTGGTGGTAGAGTTGTAACAGAAAACGT
The DNA here is from genome assembly GCA_905220545.2 of Melitaea athalia. Classification (NCBI taxonomy): domain Eukaryota; kingdom Metazoa; phylum Arthropoda; class Insecta; order Lepidoptera; family Nymphalidae; genus Melitaea; species Melitaea athalia. Next base: position 2,094,461 of record HG992178.1, on the reverse strand, counting down.
AGACTTAGTTATTGTTGAAATTCTCAGAAACCATTATACTTTAATTAATTTGATGATTATTTTTGAAAGGGAAGGAATTCTGCCACCTACCCTCACTTTAAATTAAAAATCCAATCAGAGCTGTTGAATGTTTTTAAGCGAGATATGTCCCATATAGTAAAAATGGTCACAACTCTCCTATATCTCCCCTACCTGCACCTGGTACGAGTTCATTCACTAATCACATTTGTATTTATTTAGGGTTCACTATTTAATCATCGGTATATTTACACTAACGCTTTTATATTGAAAGCAAAAATAGTACATTTTTGTTAAATGAAGGTTCTTTAGACTTTCACCTTTTAAATGTAATTAGGGATCAGTCTCGTAAAGCGTTCGTAATGTAATTGACCTTTCCGTCCATCACTCATTTCTATTTACTTTCGTTATTTATTTATACGCTTTTACTATTTGAAACTTATCTACTTTACATAAATAAGCAGAAACTTAGATTTTTCTTTTGGTCTGTTTTCTTTAAATTAAATTAAAGTTGCTTTAATGAATTATATTAATACTGAATTTTAATTAGTTTTGCTTCAAAAATAGTTTAATTCTTCTGAATCTACTACGAGTATAGTTAAAAGTATATCCTCCTCTTTTAAAAAATGACTTACCTATCGAATCTTAGAATAAAGACAGTTTTATATTGTACTAGATGGCCCGGTGAACTTCGTATCACCTACGTATATTTTTTAACACTTTCTGAACGCACCTATAAATATTTGACAACCAATTGACAACGTTTTTGACAAAGGACATTCTTATTACTACTCTACTACTCAAGGACACATTTCCCCGCTAGGAACATTGTGTATTGGAAAATTAAATTGTCCTTCTTAGTATTTTCCGTTATTTATTATTTACGTTTCTCACCGTTTAAGCCTTCCCTGAACTTCCAGAAATATTTCATGATCAAAATCAGCCAAATCGGACCAGCCATTGTCGAGTTTTAGCGAGACTAACGAACAGCAATTGATTTATATATATATATATATATATTCGCCGCGTTGGCGCAGCGGTTACAGCACTGGATTGCGATTAGCTGTTGCGCGGGCGGTTGCGGGTTCGATTCCCGCACACGACAACATTTGTATCGGTCATACAGATGTTTGCCGTGGTCTGGGTGTTTGTGCAGTCCTTGTGGGTCTCCCCACCGTGCCTCGGAGAGCACGTTAAGCCGTCGGTCCCGGTTGTTATCATATACACCTGATAGCGATCGTTACTCATAGTAGGGAATATATCCGCCAACCCGCATTGGAGCAGCGTGGTGGATTAAGCTCCGATCCTTCTCCTACATGGAAAAGAGGCCTATGCCCAACAGTGGGATATTACAGGCTGAATCGTGATCGTTATATATATATATAATTAAATTTTTCTGCAGACTGGTCAGAGAATTATTTCTAAGTGCATGAAGACTAAATAAAGGAAGTCGCGGGAATTGCTGATTCCTTTTGTGAGTTGCCGTAGTATCTATATTTTATGGGAGCTCTTAGCGGTCTACATCGACATTTTATGTAAACAATTGTAAAAGTTCCTTTGTTAACTTCAAATGCGTACTTTTAAGTGCTTTCTCAAATATTTTTTTCTTTTCTTACAAAGTGATTGAAAATATAAGTTATTTTATAGATCACTGCTCGCTATATGCCGCTTTCCCCATGTAGGAGAAGAATTGGAGCTTAATCTAAAATGTATTCCTTTCTATGAGTAACGATTTCTATTAGGTTTTTATGATAATAAACGGGACCGACTGCTTAACGTGCTTTCCGTAAAGTAAGAATTAAATGTCTTCTATTCCGTTCCCAATTCTCGTTATTTACGTTTTCTACTATTAAACAATTTACAATTATAATAATATGCAATTTACAAGTTTCAAAAGCATTTATAATCACCTTAACACGTTTTAAAACTAAAAGAGTGCCAAAAAATATGGCACTGAAAATGTCCGCAATAAATTGCTTCGCATGCTTTCGATTGACTGTCAAAAAATCTTGACCCGAGCCGGCGGAATCTATTCACCCTTATAAAATAACGAAGCAAGCAAAATATCTTGTAAGGATGATAATCCATCAACCTACCATAAGATATATATTTTTAATACGCTAACAAACAAACAGATTCGTCTTTTCTTAATATATAAATATTTAAACACTCCTTTTTACATACCTTTTTGGTCAATGAAAACATAAATATCAATTATGTATATTATTTACATGTAGTTTTAGATTTTTAACAAATGTCGGCGATAAATAGTATGCGGTAAAGTACTTTTATGAACTTATGTTGTACCTTATAATTATAATATATCTACCAACATTGTAATTATCCAAGGAATAAATAGACGTATAAAACCCACACGCGTAACTGGATCAAACCTATGACCCTTATGCGTATATCAAAATCACTGGTAATAATAATAATATAGTGTCAATGAGCCAGTAAACAAAAATTAATATAACATTTTATAATTAAGCATTGTCATAAAGAGCAAGTAAGTTTTTGAAGTAAAACTTCTTTACGCACGCTTGACTTGGGGAGTAAGCTGGTGAATGCGTGACTAGAGCGTTACGAAAAGTGTGATTGAGCAAGGCGAAAGGAGCAAGAGAGAGAGGTGCGAGCACACATTTTCATTCCCTCTTTCTCTCATAGCCAGTTACGTTTCGTATATCTAAGACACAGTGCAGGCCTATTTATTGTACTGAAGTTTTCGTGTGGTCAAAAGCAAACTCGTTTTTTTTCTAACTAAATACACCTTAAATTATATTTTTGTTTATATTTATGTTTATTCCCTTACTAGCTGAGTAAGCGTAGCCCGCGGTTTCACTCGCGTAAAGTTGAGAAAAAATAGCAATAAAATATTATATAATCTATGTATAGACTTTTTTAGGAAATGAACTATCCAATACAAAAATAATTTTCAATTGGTAATTTTTTTGTGTTAAAACCTTCCGTGGGCCACACGTTCGCTGCGGTAGTAACTTTTCAATACTTTCCATTCCTTCGGTACAAGGCCTTTACACCTGGTAATAAAACTTCCATTGTGGCGGCACAAGGCTTATATAGGTAGGTACACCATTGGATTCTATTTTAATAGTACATCTTAGATATATATTCATTTCTGTAGGAATACACCGAACCCTGTTAAAGTTAGGCCTTCCGCACGACAAGTAAGTCTTTACTTTTCTTATCCGCACTGTAAGCTAAACGTATACACAACGTGTTTAGACCTGGTTTCACACTGAACGTGTGAAATTATTTAATACGAGCATATATTAATTATACTTTAGAAAGTAAATATTATATAAAATACAAAAAAAAATTTAATTCAGGATAGAAATATAGCTATAGCACAGCTAGTGTAATGGATAATCTACTCATTTATAACATCAAATCTTTTAACCCGGAACGTAAAATGAATTTCATTTTATAACTCAATTTAAAATAAACTCACCGCGCTCAAACTGACGGTCCATTATCATTAGCGGTTAGTTATTTAAATTTTGCTAGAAACCTTTCGCACACCGTCAGAAATTTCTTTTAAATATTTTCTAGCAAAAATATAAAAGTAACGTTGAAAAAATTTTGTATCATTTAAATTTGATCGAGACCTGTCGAGTAGTTTTTGAGTTTATCATTAGCATTACACAGTAACAATGTCACTTCCCGCTGTCTGTATGTTTAGATCTTTAAAACTACTCAACGGATTTTGATGCGGTTTTCTTTAGTAAATAGAGTGATTGCAAACAAAGGTTTATATGTATAATACATGCATAATATAATAGAGGAACACTGATAGTTTTTGCAACTGTGCAAAGTGGGGCGTGTCGCTAGTATTTTTAATAATGCCTAATTATTAACTTCTTATTTTATTACTTGGCGACATTTATTAAAATTGCGACTAAAAACAACTATGTTCAGAAATCGCGTAAATTTGAAAATTACATATCTCGCCCAAATTCACAGTCGCTGCAAGCAATCAACTAAATGAAAATCATTGATTTATAATTTCATAAATAAACAGCTGATCACATTATTACATTTCTCGCATGAAACGTTTTCAAAAGGTATGAAATAGCAAAATAAAGCACGAATTTTCAACGAGCAACGCGAATAATATTTGCTACATTTGAAATTTATTTGACGAATGTTCATTCCTTTCGAAATAGCAAATTATGTCGTTGGAATTTAATACAGAAAATCTAGTTTCACACCGATAGCGAATTTCACTACAATTTCTTTGTTTAAATAAAACCGACGTTGTATTTAAACAGATGCATAAGCATAACTATTACATAACACTTTTGATTGTTTTGTACTAGAAATGTTCCATGAGTACTGTAATGATATAATGCTATGGGGTGTGATGAGAAAGACCCCAACATATATAAATTTATAAGATCCTGGTCACGGCACCAAATTGTAATGATACTATACTATGCAATGATGACTAATCATCAAGTTTATGATAATCCTGGTCACGGCCCCATTTTGTGATGATTTCCTATGGATGACCTAAGACCCATTATCATATCCTGGTCATGTGGACCAATAACGATACTATACTATGGGGTGTGGTGAGAAAGACCCCAACATATATAAATTTATAACATCCTGGTCACGTGGACCATTTTGTAACACTATCATGGTAGTGGCGTTACAAGCTAATATTAAGCTTAAGAGGACATTAAATGTCTTTGGCCTTATGAATGCGATCGTCTAGTATAAGGAAGGACTCTACGTTGTGTTGTTTTTTGTTTCAGAGTAACTTCAGTTCTTTTTTGTGGTATGCCGAAGGAAAGACATAGTATATGTTATTAGAAGCCTTGATTTCTATATAAACTCTAACTAACATCCTATCTAGTCATTAATTTAAAATAACATCTCTGCACAATGACATTAAATTACTGAAATTAATTTATCCTAAGATTTAATTGAAAGATATTTACTCTTACCAGTGATATAATTACTATAGATAACCAACTTCTGGAATACTATTAAAAGGAAAGAAAGATATAACACCTTATAATTAACTTATTTAGAATTAATAAGACTTAGTAAATTACACTTACCAGTGATATAAATACTAAAGATAGCTAACTTCTGGAATGCTGTTAAAAAGGAAAGAAAGATATAACACCTTATAATTAACTTATTTAGAATTAATAAGATTTAGTATCCTAAAATTTAATTATAAAGATATTTACACTTACCAGTGATATAAACACTATAGATAACTAGCTTCAGGAAAATTATTATGAAAAGGAAAGGAAGATATTAAACTTTATAACACCTTATAAGTAACTTATTTAAAATTAATTAAGATTTAGTAAATTTGAACCATTAAGAATAAATAGGAATAAACTTGTTTATTTAGAAATAACTATCACCTACTGTTTAACTAAAAGTTCTGACGTTTCCTTAAGAATGTGTAAATTATAATTGTTAATATTTTAGTGAATCTAAATAGCTAAAATAGAAATAAAGTTAAATATTTATACTCAGGATATCCTATATTGACATTGATTAATTGAATAGTGTCTAAGTTTCTTTTACATGTATTTTTAGTTCAAACCTGATATAATAGATAGGTTCTAATAACTCTAAACAATTGAAATAAATAAAAATAGATAAGTAAATGAAATAATGATTAAATACATATTATGTAGTTATTAATTATCTTGAAATAATTTATTCAGTTAATAAATTATCTCAGATAATTGTGAAAAATAATGTGTAGTGTTTGTTTGTATGTGTTATTCTGTTAGGATAGGATTTATAGGTATTAAGGAATTAAAAGGCCGGGTTCAATTGAACCCGGGGGGTCGCTTCCACCAAGCCCCTCCGACCCCAACCGATCCACACCGTGCTGAAGGCTCTAAATTAAATTAGGCACAACGTTGGTGCTATCAAATCAAAAGAAAGGTAGTAGGTAGGAAATGAGAGTACCCAATTTACTACAGTAAGTTAGACGGAAATATATCCTGTCTAACAAATGCTTGTTTCATACCGCTGCAGCACAATCATGCAATGACTGTATTTGAGTAATCCCTTGGGACGTCATATAGACATAACCAGTGAATTACTAGAGTTGATGTAATTACCAAGCTGTAATCAGACATGGTATTAAGATGTGTTCCACGTGAACAAAAGGAGATCGTGTCTACTGATCTTTTCATTGTGTGCTTACTAGCCCATACGGGAACTTCGGTCACACAACTACTTTGAAATTCGATCACGAAACCTACTACTTTTGCCACAATTGGATTGTGTAGTGTAATTTCCCATAGGAAAGACCTACTGAGTTACGGGTCTATAGTCAGCTATATTGTCAAGCCTCGCCACCATTGTGAGATGGGTCGTCGGCGACTAGCGACTGGCGACAGCGCAACCTTTCGAGTGTCCTATAAGGAAAATAAGAATAATTAAAGGTTTAAGACCAACATGTAGAGTAGGTGTATTGTGTAGGTTTGTCCTTGCATGACTCACAGCATTCAATGAAACAGCATTCATTAACCAGAATAGGTTGTTCAATTGAAACATTGAACCAGTAATTAAGTTGTTAAACATTTGAATATATCAGGCTCTCATAGGAACTGAATGGATTTATCAAGGACATAATAGTGTCGAGAGATAAATAAAACAACTAAAATATAACATATTCATTTACTCAATCAGAATCTCTGAGAGTATCTCATTTTCACAATGAAAAGAGAATGTATATTTAATAGGTTTTATGATCCATCAATGTTTGTATGTTTGAAAAACACAAGAGGACTTGATTAAGGCTTGGCTTAAATCTCAGTAAATCCGCCTTAGGACTTAACAGAGACTGTCCACAAAAATTAGCAATAAATTAATTGGAAAAGTGAATATGTTTCTCTATTAGTCTAAAATAGAACTTCATACCACTGTCCAAATCTAAATTACTAACCTTTGTTGCAGTTCAAACATCGACCATACACTAGGTGTTTGGTGGAGTTTGTCCAATGTCTCTCATCAAAGATGAGGAATTCTTATCAAAGATAAGTAAACGTACGTATAGTATTTACCAAGAACATAGTTCAGTTAGGCAAACACAAACGCAGAGGTTGGTAGGAAGTACTCGCAACTTTCTTTACTAGATAGACCTAGATTAGGAACTACCTAGCATCGATGACGCGAAGAACTGTGGCTTAGACAGGCCTAGCCTTATAGGGGAAACCTATAATAAAACACTGGCGAATACAAACATTTATGGATTCACCTGAACACGGTTTATATAGTTCAATGAAAGTCATCGTAAGAATGAGACACCCCAGTCTACCAGTTACCTCGTCTTGACACACATCCAAGAACATAAATTCTTAGATCAATGTTCAAAACTACAATAGTTTGCGTAATGTCATAGATCAGTGTGTAATTACCTCATCTTAGAATGTATTCAAGAGCTAAAAGTATCCTTGAACTCATTCAAGACTACAAACCACCTGTGTTACCTCGTTCCAACATATATTTAAGATCTACAAGTTCTTAAATTAATGTTTGAACTACAAAGTTTGTGTAATGTCAAAATGAAGTCAAATACACACATATATATATATATATATACATATACATACAATAGAAGCATATTTATATGTAGAGAATATTCAATAAGATACGACAACTAATCATTAGTTTGTTTATAGGTCATATTTTCCTAGAATTATTCACCACTCTATTTACTTCCAAAGTAATGACATAGTAAAATCTCATTTCATTATTTAAATACACCCTAACGAAAATCTATTTAACCCTTAATATCTAATATGATAGTTTTAACCAAGATTCATTCAATTTATATATGTACTTTAAAGTCTAACGGATGTAATTTCATTTTATTCTAACAACATCATATTGTGGTTATTTACTTAAGTTAAATTTCATTTTATTAGTTAAATTCAATATAATTATGATCATAAGGCTTATTTCATAATAATTCCATTCATTAATCAATCAATAATTAATATTATCAATGTAACCTTTTCATAACAATTTCGTTCAGTAAATAATCAATAGTTAATATCAATGTAAACCTAGATAATAATTCCTTTCAATAATTTAATCAATAATTAATAGTTTCGACGTAACCCTAACTAATAATTCATTAAATATCTTTTATTAAAAATCTCCGTAAAAGTTATAAAAATTAGTAACAGAACCACAACATGCAGAAAAACACACATGCAAATAAAAAAAAATTAATGCATTCGAACCAATCAGGAGCGCTTCATCACAGGTCTTTCACTGAATTTATTTAGCGGATTACAAATTAAGATTCTATAATAAAGAATTGCACTTAATAATAATCAGTAAAATTAAATTAAAACTAATTCGCGATCTACACTGAAGTTACATAGCCACTCGGCCAGCTTACGCTAATGAAATCTCTGAACCAGATCTAAAAAATACTTTTTAGGTATTTCTATCATTAATCTGAGTCAAAAGTTCCATAGCTTTGCCAGCCGAGAGGCCGCGGCGGCCGCGGAGGCCTACCGCTTCGAACTCCCCATCGTATATCTTGAAATCTCGCGTCTGTTTTTCCCCCACCCTAACACGTCCACCAATGCGCTCTGCAGTGATACCATACTCACAGCAATTCCCGTGTTTTACGGAAATTCGGTGATCCCCGCGGTACATTGCCGTGTTCAAAAAAAATACGGCAATCCCATGTGTAATTGTTCTTTCCCGATAGTTTATAAGTCATTATAGTGCAACACAAAACCAAGGAATAAAATTATTACACAAAAAACAAGGAATAAAATTATTACTTCCTCAATAAATTGAGCTTTACTGGCTGTAAGCACTTTTATCCGATCCGAAGGAAATTACGTAAATCAATTAAACAAAAAAACACAACAAAAGATAAACAATAAAAGGGAAAAACAAATACACATTGAATAAAGCTGAAGGAAAAAAAATTGTTAGTTACGATAAATTTGTATGACGGTTGTGGAGAATAATGTACTATTCAACCGATTTCGAAAGGGAAATTATTTAACCGATCATTGTCATTTTTAATCTTACGTGTTAATGTAAAGTAAATACACGTCAATTTTGTAGTTTTTAATCCAAACAAGGTAACTCAAAACTTTGTGATGGCAACCCCGGCGTCCTGTAATTACAGCAAAAAACCCACTCATACGCCGGGTCGAACCCTTAGGCCCGGGTTCCACCGCTTAACAGAATTATGCTTTGCTTAATCGAATTTATAGTTCGATTCTAACCTTGCTTTCGTTTAATTATTATTACGAATTATTTGTATGAGAACATAGCAAAGTGCTGTTTTAAGACTTTTTCAGGCAATCCCTTTAAAATTCCTCTCTGTAACAAACATCCTCATACTTCAAGGAACACAAAAAAAAAAGAATTAGTGCAATCGGTTCAGCCGTTATTCTCTAACTGCGTTTAGTTTATGTTAGTGAAATGCAATTTCCAGCTCTAAACTTTGTTAAATGCGTAAACCGACTTTATGTCGAACTAATCGCGATTATATCAATCAGTGGAAACTGGCCCTTAGAACATTCCCTCGCATCTGTCAACACAAAATTTTAAGCCTGTCTCGAATATAAAATTTATCACTCTAATATTTTAACAACTAGCTAAAAACTGTTTGAGTTCCCAACTAATAAATTTCTATTCTTAAGTACAACTTAAAATTTGAGTCCCTAATGGATTTGAACCATTTTCGTTCATTGCGTTGACTGTTTTATGTTTACTTGTCAACTCACATTTCAATTTATGCGTTTGTTATCTCAAGCATAACCAAAATTTATAGACTAATAATTTAGAACTGAATTGTGCTTATGTGTCACGTTACAATCGCCCCTTAATTATATAATGTAGTTTATCGTAATTATTAATTAATCACAACAACGTAATCAAATAACACAATTCTGTATCTCGTTACCTCTCAACTGAAGGAGACACTCATGACTCTTTACATTCAGCCTCAATCAGCAGCACATAGAAGCATACTCTTCTCCCAAACATCCAATCTCTCATCAATCATACTACTAGAGTTACATTCAATGGTTAAATTCAAGGTAATCAATTCCAACCACCCATTCCAGCTCCTTCACCCACTCTCACACTCACATAGATCCAATCTGATTTGAATTCCTGCATCTAGGGCTCAATTTCATCTTAAAACAATACACATATTGTTTTAAAATAAAAAATCCGGCTCTTCAATGTTAAATATACAACTTAACAGAGTGCAGTTCATCTTATTTTAAAGGAGATGGAGACTTTTAGGCTAAAATGTATTAAATACAGATATGGTTTAAGGATTGGTCATATATTTTTTTTTTTTTTTTTAAAAATATAAAATATCAGCTCAATTTTGAATCTGGAAGCTGAGAAAAATGAAAAAGATAGTTTTCGTCAAATTAATTGGGTATCAATTTAACTATAATCGATTATAGAATTTAAAAAAAAGTTTGCACTAGTTAATTAACTCAAAGTATCCAGTTACACAATTGAAGTTATATACAATAAAGTGTATTTAAATAAAGTTACATTAATATCGAAAATAAAAATTAATGTCTGATAAACCCAAATTATTATCGATTTCGTATCGATTGAAAATAAATCATAATTATTTTTAATAACAGCTTTGACAGCTGACTGATATTGAAACTGTGTGCCCCGTCATGGTCCCGTCACTGTCACTCGTTTCATGTAATCATGTTTATAATTGTTTAATGCTTTCAGTGTATTCAAATGCATCCTGAGTCCATTCCTGATATTTATTTATGGTTTCCAGTGATTGATATTTGTAATGATATAATATGATAAACTTTAGTGCTTCAGGAACTTAGTGATTTTCCATAGACATTGTAACATAACCTCAATTTTACAAAACGTCTAATAACTCCGCCCTTAAATAGCCAAAATGTACAGAATTTCAGCGAGGAATCAATAAGCGTAAATACATTAATTGGTACCATTTCATTAAGTTATATTTTACATTGCATTTCGGCCCAAGAATGTATGGAATCGTATCCGTTTCCTTTCAGAATGAATAAATTAAAATATTTGAATACAGTTGTACAATTCATATCTAATACTAATATGAATTGGTAATATGTTGTTTAGTATATTGCAGTACTTGGACAACTTGTATTGCAAATAGTCAAACTTTAAGGTCTGACCTATATTTTTGCAATTTAATTTAGATTGAATATAACTTAAAATGTTCAGTTACTTTTGTGAAGAAATGACCGCCCTACTCCCCACCAACTATTTTTATTAAGCTAGCGCTTAATAAGTATTTGATGGAAGAAAGAAAATTTATATATGACTTAGTAGTCAGTTGAAAATTAAATTGTTATTTCTATTAAGCTAGCGCTTAATAGGTTAAGAATTAATGGAAAAAAATTTATATATGACTTAATAGTCAGTTGAAAATTAAATTGTTATTTCTATTAAGCTAGCGCTTAATAGGTTAAGTAATGATGGAAAAAAATTAATATATGACTTAATAGTCAATTGAAAATTAAATTGTTATATAATTATGTGAGAACTTTTAAGCGCTCCAATAAAATTAGTTGAGTCATTTCCCTGACCCATCATTACCTTAATTTTTATTTTTATTCATAACTAAACCTAATTACAATTACACTTATCTAACTTATTACTATCTATTTTAATCATTTAATTACTATCTTAATAACCTAATCTTTTACTTATATATCTAACTTATTTAAGTGCAATTCATTTCCTTATAAAATCATCTATAATTTTGACATTAAATTATTGTGAAAATATAATAAATCTTCAATAAAGTTTATTGATATTCTAGTTTAAAATCTATCCTTTTCAATTCCACATTATTAATTCAATTGTTTATATCAACAGTTAAACATTGATAACATCTATAATTGATCATGATCAATTTATTATTGATAATATCTATTTAGATGTATTGTATTAAAGTTTCCTCTAATTTCTTTAGTTATAGGGTCCATTAATGTGTAAACATTTGCAAATGGAATCGCACTAACTACATAAGGTCCTTCATACAGCAATTGAAACTTTTTTATAAGTTTCTTTTGAACCTCTGACTTATTTACTTTACGAATCTTTACATAATCTCCAATCTGAAATTCAATTAAACGATGGGACCTATTAAATTTAGTTTGTCGTTTAATACTGTTATCTTTTAAATTTTTCCTAACTTGAATTCTAATTTGATTAATATCTTTAGACTTATTTAATTGAGGCAAACAACTATCAAATGACATGTCATTACTCAATCCATATAATATTTCATTAGGAGTAAATCCCGTACTTTCATGAAATGTGTTGTTATATAATGTTTCGATTTTATTTAATATCGTTACCCAACTTTTATGATTTTTATGGCAATATGTTCGAAATAAACGTCCTAATTCTCTGTTAACCCTCTCTGTCGTATTAGGTCGAGGATTTCTTACAGTTGTAAATATAGGTTTTATACCCATATCTTTTAAAGTTTGTTTCCAACTTTCAGATGAAAATTGACTACCATTATCAGTCATAATTACTTTAGGCTTAATTATTTTAACAAATTGTTTTAATTTTGTAATAACTGAACGAGAAGTGGCTTTAGACAAATCATATAATTTAATAAATTTACTAAATGAATCCTGAATTACAAGTATATAAGCAGAACCAAACCGTCCTTTCGGCAATGGTCCATATAAGTCTGCCATAACAAAGTCACCTATTTCTTCTGTCACAATAGATTTACATTTGCCTACATATTTTATATTATCACTTTTGGAAACTTGACAGAGATGACAAGACTTTAATAATACTTTAACTGTTCTATGCATATTAGGAAAATAGAATCTATCTTTAATATATTTGAGTACCTTAAAAACTCCTTGATGTCCCATTTCTTTATGAATTTGAGAAATTACTTCCTCTCGTAACTGAGAGGGTAAATAAATTACATGTTTATCTGAATCAATTTTAAAATATAACACTCCATTCTTGATATAACAGCGCTTAGCAATATTATTTATTCTACCACTATGATTATTACTAATATTATTTATAATATCCATTATCAACTGTACTTCATTATCGTTAGATTGAAAACTAGATATATTTTTTAAGTTTGTTATTAATGTTTTATTCTTATTAATTTCCATATAATGTATTTCAGGACAATAGATTCTATCTTCTTGTATCATTGATGAATCAGGTGGGAACCTAGATAACACATCAACAGCGACATTATCTCTACCTTTTATATGTTCGATACTATAATCGAATTGTTCGAGAAACAATATCCACCTAATTATTCGACTATTATACAATTTCCATGTCCTAACAAACGTCAATGCTTTGTGATCAGTTCTAATTATAAGCTTTGCGCCCCTCAAATAAGTTTCAAACTTCCTTAAACAATAGATTATAGCCCAAAACTCTTGTTCAGTAACAGTCCATCTTAATTCGGCGCCCCTAAGAGATCTGCTACAATAGCCTAATATTTTCATTTCCCTTTGTTCATCGTACTGAAATAAAACCCCCGCAAGACCTACTCCCGAACTATCTGTTTGTAAATAAAAAGGTTTAGACATATCCGGATGATGCAACATTATTGTCTTTAAAAACTATTTTTCAATCTTTCAAAGGCTACTTGTGCTTCTGAAGTCCATGCCCATCCTTTACTCTTTTTTAATAATTGGCATAAAGGTTGAATTATACTATTATAATCAGGAATGAACCGCCTATAATAATTACAAAGTCCTAAAAATGCTCTTAAATGTTTTATTTTCTTGGGAACTGGGAAATTCTTAATTGACTCTATTTTTTCTGGGTCAGTTTTAATTCCCTCGGTAGAAATAATATGTCCTAACATCTTAACTTCTTTACAAATGAATTTACATTTTTCAAGATTACATGTTAACCCCGCTGACTTTAATTTGTTTAATATTATATCAATATGTTCTAAATGTTCATTTAACGTTCCTTGAGTTAAGATAGCAAGGTCATCTAGATAATTCACGCAAAAATGTCTAACTTCAGGCCCTAATATTAAGTCCATAGCTCTACTGAAACTACCTACTGAAGTCTTAAGTCCTTGTGGTAAAACATTGTACATATAAGATTTTCCATTAAATGTGAACCCGGTATACTTTTTACTATCCTCAGAAATGGCAATTTGAAAATATGCATTATTCAAGTCTATTATACTAATATAATTAACCCCATGAAATGAATTTAAAACATCTATTTGCATCGGAGGTGCTTCCGACTCAGCTATCATGTATTTATTGATTTCACGTGCATCTAGTAGAACTCTAATTGAACCATCAGATTTTAAGGTGTAAGTTAACGGACTACAATACGGTGTTGAACCTCTAGATATTATTCCCATATCAACCATTTCGGCTAATTTTTCTTCCATTTTTTGTCTATACGCGTACGGAACAGGATAAGACCGTTTAATTATTGGACTATGATCCATCATTTTGATAATATGTTGATAACAATTAGCTCTACCTAACCTTTTAACAAATACTTCGCTATATTTAATTAGAATCTGTTTTAATTTATTTAATTGAATTCCTTTAAGAGGTGTACCCGTCTTTATTTCTTGTAAATATTTATTGAAATCAAAACTATTATCTACCTTTGTAATATCACAAATTCTCCTTTCCTCAAAATTATATTTAATAAACGGAATTAATACTCGTTGATCTCTATGTTCGATAACTAACCCTATGGATGGCTCTTGTAATTTAATATTAACATTATTTGCCATAAGCCAATCAAATCCTAATATCATTGAATGAACTAATTTTGGTACTATAAAAAATCTAATCTCTAAATCAATTACCCCAAATCTTACAGGCAATAAAACCATTTGTTGTATTTTAGCACTCTTTTGTCCTACTGCTCCACGTATCTGAATCGGCTTAACAGGTAACATGTCTAATTTGTTCCCAGTTAATGATTTTAAAGATTCCCAAAATGATTCTGAAATACAGGTTATGTCACTCCCTGTATCGATTAAACATATGACTCGTTTACCAGATACTATCACTTCAATCTCAGATTTAATTATTTCTAATTTATCCGCGGTAATATTATCTTCCTCGTCAAATAATGAAAAGACTGCTTCGGTTTGCACTAATGACTCATTATCTATTTCCGATTGATTTTTTAATGTTTGTATGATTTTATACTTGAAATCTGTTGAATTATTTTTATTTAATCCTGAGCCTAACCCTGATTTACAATATTGTCCCTTAGCTATGATTGGTTTACGTATACCATTATTATGTCTACCTAATGTCTGTCCAGGTTCCCACCCGAGTTTAAGCATAATTCTTAAAGCTACTGATGTACTGTTCGCCCCTACTAAAGTTGATGTACCGGGGTCTGTCACATCAACACTTATTAGTTTAAATTCTCTGTTGATACAGAGTTTTCTATAGAAACATTGTTATCATTATCTACTCTATTTGTATCATTAATGCTATTCTTCTTGTTTGGTATCACCTTACTCATTGATCTAGTGTTCATAATTCGCTTCCGGTTGAGACCGCCTCTGCCATTCTGCTGTTGAGCTGCCATCTCAGGTCTTTGAACGCTGCTAGAATGGGCATTAATGCTACTACTGAAATTATTTTGCTTATTAATGTTATCTAACTTTCGTAGAAACTCCGTAGCTTGAAGAATCGATGTGTAATTACTTGTTGACCAAGCATATTGAACACCTTTAGGAAAATGATTCATAATGTCGTTTATCAATTGTCTCTCTTGAATAGGATACGTCAACATCTTCGCTTGCCCACATAACGTAATGAAATGGCTTAACATAGACTGAACTCCGTCCCACGAATTCTGACTGATTCGTCTTCTTAATTCATTCTGCTCAGCCTCGCCCCAATATGTGTCTAAAAAATCCCTTTTGAAGTCTTCAAACACTGTCCATCTATCTCTATAAATACGCGCCCAATTTCGTGATTCATTTTCAAGACAATCTATGACAATGTCTATTATATCTCTCGCCTCTGGTGCAGACCTTCTTAAATAAGCAGTCAGGTCTTCGATGAACGTCACAGGGTGTTTTCCTTTAAATGGAAACTTAGGTCTTTCCGTAGGCATCTGTGCCACTGGATAGTATACCGTTGATGTTCCCGGCTGTATGATAGGTTGAATACAATTTTCTCTCGGCATAACATTGTCCGATGATCCACTAGGAGTAGACATTCTATTTTCCAACTCCGAGATTCTATTATTGATGTTATTCATTGCCTTTTCCATCATTCGAGATATGTATCGTAAAGAATTAATCTTCCTTACTTTAGTAGCAGGTCTAACTGCAGACACTCGCTTGTTATTAGAGTTAGTCGCCTTGGTTCCAACAGGACTAGCTTTAGATTGACGCCTAGGCATTGTTATAGATTTAATTTGCTTCAAATGTATCACTGATAATGTTTATCTAAATTTTAATTAATTTATTTTAAATTAAAAAGATTCACTGCACTCTATTTAAGCTACTCATTTAATTTGAGTTTAATTTAAATAAACTTTCCAAATGTTCACACAAAAACTATCTCTTTCTAATCACCTTTTAAACTTCTAATATTTTATTGAAATTTTATCAAGTCGACCGGAATCTGCAATTTTAAAACTTAGTTTTAATTTTAAAATATTAAATGTTTACAAGTTTAATTATATTTCAACTATCATACTTTCAAATGAAATATGACAACTTCATTTCTTCTCTAGTATTCATTGATAACATTCTTATCAAACATCAATTCAATTCCATTCACACCAAACAATGCATCCATCAACAAAAGAATAATAAAACTATCGCTGTGAAATCATAACAATTAGAAAAATTCTCAAATCCTTATAAATGTTAAATGCCAAATTCATACTATCCCTAATCGTCTTTATTATAATAAATACTACAGTATATATTTTTAATTGAAATTCAATTCACTCGGATTGAACTCACTACCTTGCATATGACATTCAATACCCTTATCCACTGAACCATTGTTTACAATTTATAAGATCACAACCACGCCATCTTTGTTTCACAATAAACACTTCCATATCTACACTCGATACTACGCCATTTCTACTTCTAAGCCTACCTTTCAATACCACTCACTCTCAACAGATGGCGTTACTGATATGAAACATTTTGAAATTCTTTCAGCGCCATCTACGAACACATAGCACAACCATCCATAACTTCCGTAAGCAACTCGATATTAATTCACGTTTGTCCACCAGATGTCGCTACCAACCCTACTACAATTTTACTGTCGCTATTAATTCACGCTTGTTCAATACATTTAAAACCACACATCCTCTGATATAAATACTAATAATTAACAAGGTTAATATAAAATTCTATTCAATTCAAATTTGAAATAAAAGTTTCCTCCCTTTGACAATTGACAGTTCAAAATTCGAGGAAAGCTAACAAAAAAATAATAATAAATTAAAATAAATAAAATGTAATAATAATGTTCATAAAAAAATGTTCTATATTTTTTTCTCAATAATGTCTTATTAATATTTAAAAACAAGAACCTTTTCAAAAGAATTTATTGTAGTTGTTTTTAGAACGCAATTTCTAATGTCACAATCTAGTTAAAAGTGTATAATCTATGGTCACAACCACATATTTTTGATTTTAATTAAGTAGTTCTGTAATTCTGTACGATCCCTGTTAGACAACTGATAATTGATTATTTATAAGCAAATTTATTAGTTCTTTAGTATATTAGAATAGAATTGAAGTATACATAAAGAGACCGAATAAGTTATAATGTTATGTTAACATGGATTGATTTTATAGTTCTTATGAGTGCTATGTCATTCGGTAAGCTATACTCCTTTTTTACAAATAAAATTATCTTAAACAGTTCCAGTCCATTCCTAAAATTCAAAGTCAAAATAACCCTGTTACCTTCATAACCTAATTCAACTTTATTTAACCAATACATTCTCGCACACATGACTAAAATGCACTGAATTTCTATACTTTAAAATCTGTTATTTAAACTAAGTATAATTTGCTATGATGGCAATGACTACACTTAATTATTTCTAAAATCTAACATTAAAATGAATAAATATACCAAAATACATAGTTTTTCCTGTACAGTCTTTGTAAATAAATGAATAAAAGTTAATTCCACAGTTAGTTAATATTATAATTAATTTCCTACTACTAACTATAATATTATCCTATCTTCACATTATGTTTGCATATTTTTAATACTATTGAATACTACCATTTCAGCCTAACATCCACGTACATCTAGCCAGCCCAGGATGTTCAACACATAACTATTGGGACCAATTTCAACTAGGAAGTAAATTACTTCAGCGTCAGTGACTAAATGTGACAAAATAAGTTTAAATTGTACATAACCTAGAATAATTTGTATCTGTAAGTAATATTAAAATTTACTGCAGGCTTTTATTTAAAAATTCCCTAACAATATTTAATTAATACAATCTAAATTTTATTAACTATCCTAACAATGTCTATTGATTGACGTTAATATAATAATAATCAGATAATAATTAGATGTACTTGAGACACACTTCAATATACTACTAGTCAATTTTAGTAATGTTGTGTAGGTAGATACTTTCATGTAATTTCATGAATAAATAATTATTTAAATATGTAACTATCCATCATTAGTAATAATACATGAGACAGTAGGCTGCTATGGTCTGGCCATTTAAATCTTATTACTGAGAAACTTAATGCAACTTTTAAGTATTAAACATCTCTTCAATATTACTCTTAAAACAGATTTATTTAGATTTACGTACCTAACTGTAATTCTAACTGCGCCAAGATGCTATATACCTATAGATCCATTTTTAGATTGTCTAAAACAAGTTAATGTGCTTACATAATATAATTTTAATAGGTTTAGCTTATTTTGTGTAAAATGAACTTTAAAGATTTGTTAACTAATATGCTTTGTGTCTTCTTCAAAATGCAATCAATGGTACATGTATATTCTTGTTATCTATCAGTGCAACTATTATCATTTTATCACTGGCATTACATTTATTCTCTATAAATGCTTTGAAAAATTACTTTAAAACTTCTAAGATACTCGCTTACTTCAGCATTTGTGCAACCATAAATATCCTGGTCACGGCACCAATTTGTAATTATATTATACTATGCTATGGGGTGTGATGAGAAAGACCCCAACATATATAAATTTATAAGATCCTGGTCACGGCACCAAATTGTAATGATACTATACTATGCAATGATGACTAATCATCAAGTTTATGATAATCCTGGTCACGGCCCCATTTTGTGATGATTTCCTATGGATGACCTAAGACCCATTATCATATCCTGGTCATGTGGACCAATAACGATACTATACTATGGGGTGTGGTGAGAAAGACCCCAACATATATAAATTTATAACATCCTGGTCACGTGGACCATTTTGTAACACTATCATGGTAGTGGCGTTACAAGCTAATATTAAGCTTAAGAGGACATTAAATGTCTTTGGCCTTATGAATGCGATCGTCTAGTATAAGGAAGGACTCTACGTTGTGTTGTTTTTTGTTTCAGAGTAACTTCAGTTCTTTTTTGTGGTATGCCGAAGGAAAGACATAGTATATGTTATTAGAAGCCTTGATTTCTATATAAACTCTAACTAACATCCTATCTAGTCATTAATTTAAAATAACATCTCTGCACAATGACATTAAATTACTGAAATTAATTTATCCTAAGATTTAATTGAAAGATATTTACTCTTACCAGTGATATAATTACTATAGATAACCAACTTCTGGAATACTATTAAAAGGAAAGAAAGATATAACACCTTATAATTAACTTATTTAGAATTAATAAGACTTAGTAAATTACACTTACCAGTGATATAAATACTAAAGATAGCTAACTTCTGGAATGCTGTTAAAAAGGAAAGAAAGATATAACACCTTATAATTAACTTATTTAGAATTAATAAGATTTAGTATCCTAAAATTTAATTATAAAGATATTTACACTTACCAGTGATATAAACACTATAGATAACTAGCTTCAGGAAAATTATTATGAAAAGGAAAGGAAGATATTAAACTTTATAACACCTTATAAGTAACTTATTTAAAATTAATTAAGATTTAGTAAATTTGAACCATTAAGAATAAATAGGAATAAACTTGTTTATTTAGAAATAACTATCACCTACTGTTTAACTAAAAGTTCTGACGTTTCCTTAAGAATGTGTAAATTATAATTGTTAATATTTTAGTGAATCTAAATAGCTAAAATAGAAATAAAGTTAAATATTTATACTCAGGATATCCTATATTGACATTGATTAATTGAATAGTGTCTAAGTTTCTTTTACATGTATTTTTAGTTCAAACCTGATATAATAGATAGGTTCTAATAACTCTAAACAATTGAAATAAATAAAAATAGATAAGTAAATGAAATAATGATTAAATACATATTATGTAGTTATTAATTATCTTGAAATAATTTATTCAGTTAATAAATTATCTCAGATAATTGTGAAAAATAATGTGTAGTGTTTGTTTGTATGTGTTATTCTGTTAGGATAGGATTTATAGGTATTAAGGAATTAAAAGGCCGGGTTCAATTGAACCCGGGGGGTCGCTTCCACCAAGCCCCTCCGACCCCAACCGATCCACACCGTGCTGAAGGCTCTAAATTAAATTAGGCACAACGTTGGTGCTATCAAATCAAAAGAAAGGTAGTAGGTAGGAAATGAGAGTACCCAATTTACTACAGTAAGTTAGACGGAAATATATCCTGTCTAACAAATGCTTGTTTCATACCGCTGCAGCACAATCATGCAATGACTGTATTTGAGTAATCCCTTGGGACGTCATATAGACATAACCAGTGAATTACTAGAGTTGATGTAATTACCAAGCTGTAATCAGACATGGTATTAAGATGTGTTCCACGTGAACAAAAGGAGATCGTGTCTACTGATCTTTTCATTGTGTGCTTACTAGCCCATACGGGAACTTCGGTCACACAACTACTTTGAAATTCGATCACGAAACCTACTACTTTTGCCACAATTGGATTGTGTAGTGTAATTTCCCATAGGAAAGACCTACTGAGTTACGGGTCTATAGTCAGCTATATTGTCAAGCCTCGCCACCATTGTGAGATGGGTCGTCGGCGACTAGCGACTGGCGACAGCGCAACCTTTCGAGTGTCCTATAAGGAAAATAAGAATAATTAAAGGTTTAAGACCAACATGTAGAGTAGGTGTATTGTGTAGGTTTGTCCTTGCATGACTCACAGCATTCAATGAAACAGCATTCATTAACCAGAATAGGTTGTTCAATTGAAACATTGAACCAGTAATTAAGTTGTTAAACATTTGAATATATCAGGCTCTCATAGGAACTGAATGGATTTATCAAGGACATAATAGTGTCGAGAGATAAATAAAACAACTAAAATATAACATATTCATTTACTCAATCAGAATCTCTGAGAGTATCTCATTTTCACAATGAAAAGAGAATGTATATTTAATAGGTTTTATGATCCATCAATGTTTGTATGTTTGAAAAACACAAGAGGACTTGATTAAGGCTTGGCTTAAATCTCAGTAAATCCGCCTTAGGACTTAACAGAGACTGTCCACAAAAATTAGCAATAAATTAATTGGAAAAGTGAATATGTTTCTCTATTAGTCTAAAATAGAACTTCATACCACTGTCCAAATCTAAATTACTAACCTTTGTTGCAGTTCAAACATCGACCATACACTAGGTGTTTGGTGGAGTTTGTCCAATGTCTCTCATCAAAGATGAGGAATTCTTATCAAAGATAAGTAAACGTACGTATAGTATTTACCAAGAACATAGTTCAGTTAGGCAAACACAAACGCAGAGGTTGGTAGGAAGTACTCGCAACTTTCTTTACTAGATAGACCTAGATTAGGAACTACCTAGCATCGATGACGCGAAGAACTGTGGCTTAGACAGGCCTAGCCTTATAGGGGAAACCTATAATAAAACACTGGCGAATACAAACATTTATGGATTCACCTGAACACGGTTTATATAGTTCAATGAAAGTCATCGTAAGAATGAGACACCCCAGTCTACCAGTTACCTCGTCTTGACACACATCCAAGAACATAAATTCTTAGATCAATGTTCAAAACTACAATAGTTTGCGTAATGTCATAGATCAGTGTGTAATTACCTCATCTTAGAATGTATTCAAGAGCTAAAAGTATCCTTGAACTCATTCAAGACTACAAACCACCTGTGTTACCTCGTTCCAACATATATTTAAGATCTACAAGTTCTTAAATTAATGTTTGAACTACAAAGTTTGTGTAATGTCAAAATGAAGTCAAATACACACATATATATATATATATACATATACATACAATAGAAGCATATTTATATGTAGAGAATATTCAATAAGATACGACAACTAATCATTAGTTTGTTTATAGGTCATATTTTCCTAGAATTATTCACCACTCTATTTACTTCCAAAGTAATGACATAGTAAAATCTCATTTCATTATTTAAATACACCCTAACGAAAATCTATTTAACCCTTAATATCTAATATGATAGTTTTAACCAAGATTCATTCAATTTATATATGTACTTTAAAGTCTAACGGATGTAATTTCATTTTATTCTAACAACATCATATTGTGGTTATTTACTTAAGTTAAATTTCATTTTATTAGTTAAATTCAATATAATTATGATCATAAGGCTTATTTCATAATAATTCCATTCATTAATCAATCAATAATTAATATTATCAATGTAACCTTTTCATAACAATTTCGTTCAGTAAATAATCAATAGTTAATATCAATGTAAACCTAGATAATAATTCCTTTCAATAATTTAATCAATAATTAATAGTTTCGACGTAACCCTAACTAATAATTCATTAAATATCTTTTATTAAAAATCTCCGTAAAAGTTATAAAAATTAGTAACAGAACCACAACATGCAGAAAAACACACATGCAAATAAAAAAAAATTAATGCATTCGAACCAATCAGGAGCGCTTCATCACAGGTCTTTCACTGAATTTATTTAGCGGATTACAAATTAAGATTCTATAATAAAGAATTGCACTTAATAATAATCAGTAAAATTAAATTAAAACTAATTCGCGATCTACACTGAAGTTACATAGCCACTCGGCCAGCTTACGCTAATGAAATCTCTGAACCAGATCTAAAAAATACTTTTTAGGTATTTCTATCATTAATCTGAGTCAAAAGTTCCATAGCTTTGCCAGCCGAGAGGCCGCGGCGGCCGCGGAGGCCTACCGCTTCGAACTCCCCATCGTATATCTTGAAATCTCGCGTCTGTTTTTCCCCCACCCTAACACGTCCACCAATGCGCTCTGCAGTGATACCATACTCACAGCAATTCCCGTGTTTTACGGAAATTCGGTGATCCCCGCGGTACATTGCCGTGTTCAAAAAAAATACGGCAATCCCATGTGTAATTGTTCTTTCCCGATAGTTTATAAGTCATTATAGTGCAACACAAAACCAAGGAATAAAATTATTACACAAAAAACAAGGAATAAAATTATTACTTCCTCAATAAATTGAGCTTTACTGGCTGTAAGCACTTTTATCCGATCCGAAGGAAATTACGTAAATCAATTAAACAAAAAAACACAACAAAAGATAAACAATAAAAGGGAAAAACAAATACACATTGAATAAAGCTGAAGGAAAAAAAATTGTTAGTTACGATAAATTTGTATGACGGTTGTGGAGAATAATGTACTATTCAACCGATTTCGAAAGGGAAATTATTTAACCGATCATTGTCATTTTTAATCTTACGTGTTAATGTAAAGTAAATACACGTCAATTTTGTAGTTTTTAATCCAAACAAGGTAACTCAAAACTTTGTGATGGCAACCCCGGCGTCCTGTAATTACAGCAAAAAACCCACTCATACGCCGGGTCGAACCCTTAGGCCCGGGTTCCACCGCTTAACAGAATTATGCTTTGCTTAATCGAATTTATAGTTCGATTCTAACCTTGCTTTCGTTTAATTATTATTACGAATTATTTGTATGAGAACATAGCAAAGTGCTGTTTTAAGACTTTTTCAGGCAATCCCTTTAAAATTCCTCTCTGTAACAAACATCCTCATACTTCAAGGAACACAAAAAAAAAGAATTAGTGCAATCGGTTCAGCCGTTATTCTCTAACTGCGTTTAGTTTATGTTAGTGAAATGCAATTTCCAGCTCTAAACTTTGTTAAATGCGTAAACCGACTTTATGTCGAACTAATCGCGATTATATCAATCAGTGGAAACTGGCCCTTAGAACATTCCCTCGCATCTGTCAACACAAAATTTTAAGCCTGTCTCGAATATAAAATTTATCACTCTAATATTTTAACAACTAGCTAAAAACTGTTTGAGTTCCCAACTAATAAATTTCTATTCTTAAGTACAACTTAAAATTTGAGTCCCTAATGGATTTGAACCATTTTCGTTCATTGCGTTGACTGTTTTATGTTTACTTGTCAACTCACATTTCAATTTATGCGTTTGTTATCTCAAGCATAACCAAAATTTATAGACTAATAATTTAGAACTGAATTGTGCTTATGTGTCACGTTACAGTACATAGTTGAAGATAAACTAAAGTGCTGAACTCGATTTATATTCCTAGGCGATGCACAACATGTCTACAAATCAATATTTATATCTGTAAATGTAAATATCTGCCTGTAACAATTGGGGTGAAGGATCACCACAACCCACTTCAATACTGTTGTTTTTTTTTCAAGCCATTTTGGTCCAGTCAATCGTAATTAAAAATTTTCAAACGCTGACTGCTAGATCAATTTCACAATGCGTTTAACAACACGCAATCTCCACTTCATGACACGTCTACTCCAATGGTGATCAGTACTGTGGCAAGTGTCTAGAAAACTGATACTTCAATTTGCTGATTCTAAAGGATACATCTGTTACCTCCGTTCTCTTATTCTCATAGATAGTCTCATTTCAGATTCTATATTTTAGAAATACCCCAAACATAGCCGTTTTTATAGCATGTTGAATGACTTTAAGTTTGTGGACTAGTCCTCGTCCCGTCGTTCTTTCGTCAGTATCTACGTCTCAGCACCGTCTGTCAAAGCAAGCAGGACTCATTGCTGATTTTTGTCTTCAAGATTTGCGTAATATTCAAAGTGAAGACTGGTGAAGCCGAGTGAAGAAATGCTTCCAGACCCAACGGATCCGAACGTCCGGCAAAAAAAAAAAGATAATGGACTAATAAAAATACCACATGCATTCAAAATATTAATTAGATACTAGTAATCAGTTAGAATCACTTTTAATAAGTATCAGTTTACAATATATTACGATTAATAGGTTGGTAGTATATGGTGAGCTAGTGGATTTCAGGAGTGGAAATGGACGCAAAGTGGCTTGAAATAGTTGAAAAGCTAGAACGTAAGATCCAGCATACCTTTAGCGGTACATATTTTTATACGACTAGGTCGGCAAATAAGCGTACGGCCTACATGATGGTACGCAGATATCATAGCTTGCCTGGAACGATAGAAGCATCGCAAGCGTGTCGTCGAATCCAACCCCCGACCCTTCCTAGGAGACTTTGACCTCATTACTTCACAAGAGCACAACACTACTTGAAAGCAGTATTATTTTTATCTGTAATCATTTTTGTAATGTTAAGGTACTTCCCAAGGTGGCATGCTCAAAAATTTAAACACGATATACCCCGCTGTGGTCTTCCTCAAAACTGTATCCGACCTCAAAAATTTTAGCAGAGAACAAAAATATTCATAACGATGATGATGATAAACACTTATTTTTATTTCTCTGAAAAATCAGGCAAAATTACTAAAATAATAAACGATGTTTTTGTCTCAATCTATAAAAATATTGATATTATTATATTTTCATGTTCCTACAAAATAAGCAAGTTGTAACTTTACTCTTACTCACGAAATACAGAAACAGACGATTCGTGTTAACACCAGCAACAGGAGATACACAATCAACGTTATCGCCGAAACTTCGCGCTGCATAAAACGCTTTAGTTAAATTTATGATTGCGGAAAAACTAATTCTAGTTGTTCGTGACTTATTACATTGTAATTTTAATGTTACACTTTGAAAATATATTTCGGATAACTTAAATAAAAATGGGAATATTGCGAGTTAAATCATTTTAGTGAGTTCATGATTAAAGTAAATAGACGACCTAAAATTTTGAAGATCGTGTATAAATCTTTAAGTCCGAATGGGGAAGTTATTTAAGCTTACAGAAGACCACAATCAAATAACACTGCTTTGAAATAGTGTTATGTTCCTCTGGTATGTAAGGCAGCCAGAACTCCGGGCAATGGTCGGGTTCAGTAACGTGCTTAGAATGTCAAGAGCGTTGTGATAGTGGCATTCATAGGCTACGGTATACGGTTACTATGAGGGAGACCGTACGCTTATTTCACATTCTAAAGTAATGTTCTATGGTATATTTTAAAATAAATCCTAATTAAATTAAAACATAATTATGTATTAAATTGAAAATTTAAAAAAGATCTAGTTTAAATCAATGTTACTTAATGTGTCTTATTGCTACGATGGGTGTATATTGGCTTAAAATTTGATACACAAAAATAATATAATAGCGCCCTACAGTTATGCGCGTATCACGAAGAAATAACTGCATAGATTTCAATTAAATATTTAATTTTTATGTCTTAGACACTTGACCTTTATGTATAAAAAATAATATTACTATCTTATAATTGAATAACATTATTAAATTTTAGAAAATAACTAATTCAAAAGGCATACTGACACATTCTTAAAGAACATTGTTAACTAGGAAATTCTGTAATCAAAGAATATTTTTGCTTGCGAATCTTTTGATGTTTTGTCCTGTGTTAACAAACTACGTTGTTACTATAAGATCACATATTACAGAATACGTGTGACACATTGTCACAAACAATATATATTTAAAGAGAGACGTGGAACGGGAAATACATAATATTCGGTAGTTGTACGTGTTGCACTCTATTGATAATTTTATATACTTCGGCTTATGGAAATCGTCAGAATATAATATTAATTCTATAATTTTTAAGTAATTTTCTTTAAAATAAAAAAAAAAAAAACTCAACTGCGCTCGAGTATTTCGAGGTGAATATATTTTTTGCAACTTTGTGACTCGATAAATTTTTACGTCACGTTCAAATCGTCAGATTATTAAAGTAAGTTTTCTGCATGTAATAAACTTATTTTGTTTAAATCTGACGCGACCGACTTGTTTTGTAGATCGTTTTTTTTTACTAATCTGACCGACTGCAGCACTGAACGCAACCCCTTATATTGAGGGATCAAGACTGGGCAAAAGTATCTATCAGGGTATAAAGATTCTACTCTCATATTAATCAGACGCACCTCTGTCACAACAGAAATTCCCGCTTGGGCTCCCCTACGACAACAAGAATATAATCGATGTCAAGTTTTCTCTAGTCTAACACATTGTCAAGTCATTAACTTGAAGAAGAAGAAGAAGAAGAACACATTGTCACAAAGCAAATTGATTTTTTGAAAGTTGTTTTGTTGAATTTTAAATGTTCAATGTTATTTCTGATACAAAAATAATCAAACCGTTAAAAAATTATTACATTTTTTTTACATCTATTACTTTTCTAGTTGTTTTAAGGTCGATTTGAACGGATTTTCCGTGACGTTGATTGTCTCCCACACTCACATTTTAAGAAGCTTTAAGTTTTCTTTTCCTCTTGTTACGACATGGCTTAATGTTTTGGGTTCTTCCATTAATACTTAAGAGACAGTCTTTTGATACTTATTTACGTTTGAAATACGTTAGCTTGTGTTGTAGCTGTTAATGCGTTGTGTGAAACCATTTAAGTAAATTTTATTTTTATTTTTAACCGATTCTAAAAAAAGAGGAGGTTTTCAATTCGATTGTAATTTTTTTTAATGTAACTTTTGACTGGATGGATTGTAACGTGACACATAAACACAATTCGATTGTTTAGTGAACGGATATGGTTCTAAATTATTAGTCTATAAATTTTAAGTTATACTTGAGATAACAAACGCATAAATAGAAATGTGTGTTGACACGTAAACATAACTCAGTCATTTTAATGAGCAAAAATTGTTCTAATTCATTAGGGTCTCAAATTTTAAGTTGTACTTGAGATAGAGATTTATTTGCTGGGAACTGAACAGCTTAGATTATCGTTTTAAAATATTAGAGTAATAAATTTTAAATATACTCGAGATAAATTTAAATTTATTGCGTTGACGAATTTGTTAAAGCTATGATAAGGTGAAACATTCTAAGCATTCAATCTGGCGTGGGAGTGTTTTTTTTACTGGGGTTACAGGGCGCCGGGGTTGCCATCACAAAGTTTTAAATTGCCGTGTATTTACTTTACATTAACACGTAAGATTAAAAATGACAATAAATAATTGTGTTTGCTAGCAGCAAATGAGAAAACTGACTTCGAGTGTATCGACAAGTAGTGCAGCGTGGGTGGACGGGAAAAAGTTGACAAGCGCACTGGTCGTCGCTGCGATTTTCGAGGGTTCCCCTCGGTTTATCTGGGATTCCATTATCATATCCTGGTTTTCTTGTCGTGGTGCCACCCTTGGGATGTCTCCTTTCGAACAAAGAAGAATTGTAGGAATCGGTTCGTGAACGACGGGGTTGTCCCCGAACATACATAAAAAAATATATTTATGCGGTCGAATTGAGTAACCGCCCCCTTTTTCGAAGTCGGTTAAATAACTTCCTTTTTGAAATCGGTTGAATAATACATTATTCTTCACAACCGTCATACAAATTTATCGTAACTAACATTTTTTTCTTCGGCTTTATTCAATGTATATTTGTTTTTTCCCTTTATATTGTTTATCTTTTGTTGTGTTTCTGTTTAATTGATTTACGCAATTTCCTTCGGATCGGATAAAAGTGCTTACAGCCAGTAAAGCTCAATTTATTGAGGAAGTAATAATTTTATTTCTTGTTTTTTTGTAATAATTTTATTTCTTGTTCTTGTTTTTGTGTTGCACTATAATGACTTATCAACTATCGATTAAATTATTAGGAAGAAACAATTACACATTGGATTGCCGTGTTTTTGAACACGGCAATGAACGTACTGCAGTGTACCGCGTTTTATCACCGAATATATCCAAATTGCCGTGTAACACGGCAATTGCCGTGTAAATGGCAACACTGCAGGGCGTGCTATGGTAGGCGTATGAGGGTGGGGGAAAAAGAGACGCTGGGCTTGAGATATATGGTTCAGGCGTCGGGGATAGAGGTTTCGGTTTTGGACTCGGGAATTCGAAGTACAGTATTGAGGAAGAGAGCACGTAGGCCTCCTCGGCCGTCGCGGCCCCTCGGCTGGCGAAGCTATGGAATTTCTGACCTAGATCAAACATAGAATACCTAAAGTATTTTTAGGTCTGGATCAGAGATTTCATTAGCGTAAGCTGGCCGAGTGTGGCAAAGTAGCTCAGTGTAGTTCGCGAAATAGTTTTAATTTATTTTTACTGATTATTATTAAGTGCAATTCTTTATTATAAAATTTTAATTGTAATCCGCTAATTAAATTCAGTGAAACCTGTGTAGAGTCTGCAGTTCCTTTGGTCAAGAGCTCCTGTCGGTTCGATGCACATTTATTTTTTATATATGCATGTGAAATAATTTCACAATTTTGATACACTTTGATCACCAATTGGTGTAGAATTAAAATGATTTATGATGCGTTTCACTTACTGATTTTTTATAACTTTTACGGAGGTTTTTAATAAAATATATCTAATGAATTATTATCTAGGTTTACATTGATACTATTAATTATTGATTGATTATTGAATGAAATTATTATGAAATAAGCCTTATGACCATAATTATATAGAATTTAACTGATAAAATGAAATCTAGCTTAAATAAATGATCACAATATGATGTTGATAGAATGAAACGAAATTACATTCGTCTAACTTTAAATTACATATATAAATTGAATGAATCTTTGGTTAAAACTATCATATTAGATATGGCTATAGTAAGGGTTAAATAGAATTTCGTTAGGGAGTATTTGAATAATGAAATGAAATTTTACTGTGTTGTTTAATGAAGTCATTACCTTGGAAGTAGATAGTGTAGTGAATGATTCTAGGAAAATATGACCTATAAACAAACTAATGATTAGTTGTCGTATCTGTTGAGTATTCTCTACATATAAATGTGCTTCTATTGAATGTATATGTATGTATGTATATGTATATATATATATGTATATTTGGCTTCATTTTGACATTACACAAACTCTTGTAGTTCTAAACATTAATTTAAGAACTTGTAGTTTTTTTAAATATATGTTGGAACGAGGTAACAAGGTGGATGTAGTCTTGAATGGGTTCAAGGATACTTTTAGCTCTTGAATTCATTCTAAGATGAGGTAATTATGCACTGAGCCTTGACATTACACAAACTCTTGTAGTTTTGAACATTGATCTAAGAATTTATGTTCTTAAATGAGTGTCAAGACGAGGTATCTGGTAGACTGGAGTGTCTCATTCTTACGATGACTTTCATTGAACTATATAAACCATGTTCAGGTGAATCCATAAATGTTTGTATTCGCCGGTGTTTTATTATAGGTATCCCCTATAAGGCTTGGCCCGTCTAAGCCACAGTTCATCGCGTCATCGATGCTAGGTAGATCCTAACCTTGGCCTATCTAGTAAAGAAAGTTGCGTGTACTTCCTACCTAACCTCTGCGTTTGTATTTGCCTAATTGAACTATGTTCTTGGTAAATTCTATACGTACGTTTCCTTATCTTTGATAAGAGACATGGACAAACTTCACCAGACACCTAGTGTATGGTAGTTGTTTGAACTGCAACAAAGGTTAGTAATTTATATTTGGACAGTGGTATGAAGTTCTATTTTAGACTAATAGAGAAACATATTCACTTTTCCAATTAATTTATTGCTAATTTTTGTGGACGGTCTCTGTTAAGTCCTAAGGCGGATTTACTGAGATTTAAGCCAAGCCTTAATTAAGCCCTCTTGTGTTGTACAAACATACAAACATTGATGGATTATAAAACCTATTAAATATACATTTTCTTTTCATTGTGAAAATGAGATACTCTCAGAGATTCTGATTGAGTAAATGAAGTATGTTATATTTTAATTGTTTTATTTATCTCTCGACACTTCCATGTCCTTGATAAATCCAATCAGTTCCTGAGAGAGCCTGATATATTCAAATGTTTAACAACTTAATTACTGGTTCAGTGTTTCAATTGAACAACCTATTCTGTTTAATGAACGCTGTTTCATGTGAGTGCTGTGAGTCATGCAAGGGCAAACCTGCACAATACACCCACTCTACATGTTGGTCTTATACCTATATTTATTCTTAATTTCCTTATAGGACACTCGAAAGGTTGCGTTGTCGCAAATCGCTAGTCGCTGTTTGACCCATCTCACAATGGTGGCGAGGCTTGACACTATAGCGGACTATAGACTCGTAACTCAGTAGGTCTTCCTATGGGATCTTACACTATACAATCCTATTGTGACAAAAGTTGTAGGTTTCGTGATCGAATTTCAAAGTAGTTGTGTGACCGAAGTTCCCGTATGTGGCTAGTAAGCACACAATGAAAAGATCAGTAGACACGATCTCCTTTTGTTCACGAGGAACACATCTTCGTACCATGTCTGTTTACAGCTTGGTAATTACATCAACTCTGGTAATTCACTGGTTATGTTTATATGGCATTCCAAGGGATTACTCAAATACAGTCATTGCATGATTGTACTGCAACGGTATGAAACAAGCATTTGTTGGACAGGATATATTTCCATCTAACTTACTGTAGAGAATTGGGTTCTCTCGTTTTTCCTACCTACTACCCTTCTTTTGATTTAATAGCACCAACGTTGTGCCTAATTTAATTTAGAGCCTTCAGCACGGTGTGGATCGGATAGGGTCGGAGGGGATTTGGTGGTTGCGACCCCCGGGTTCAGCTGAACCCGGTCTTTAACTCCCTAATACCTATAAACCCTATCCTAACAGATTAACACATACAAACAAACACTACAATTTATCTTTTCGCAATTATCTGAGATAATTTATTAACTGAATAAATTATTTCAAGATAATTAATAACTATATAATATGTATTTAATCATTATTACATTTACTTAACTATTGATATTTATTTCATTTGTTTAGAGATATCAGAAGCTATCTATTATATCAGGTTTGATCTAAAAATACATGTAAAAGAAACTTAGACACTATTCAATTAATCAATGTCATTATAGGATATCCTGATTATAATTATTTAACTTTATTTCTATTTTAGCTATCTAGATTCACTATAAAAATATTAGCAATTATAATTTACACATTCTTAAGGAGATATCAGATCTTTTAGTTAAACAGTAGGTGATAGTTATTTCTAAATAAATAAGTTTATTCCTATTTATTCTTAACGGTTCTAATTTACTAAATTTTATTAATTCTTAATTAATTTACTTATGAGGTAATGTAAAGCTTAATATTTTCCTTTTTTTTAAATAGTATTCCAGAAGTTAGTTATCTATAGTATTTATATAACTGGTAAGTGTAAATATCTTTTCAATTAAATTGATTTCAGTAATTTAATGTCATTATGCAGAAATGTTATTTTAAATTAGTGGCTAGGTAGGATGTTTGTTAGTTGTAGAGTTTATATAGAAATCAAGGCTTCTAATAACATATACTATGTCTTTCCTTCGGCATACCACAAAAAGAACTTAAGTTACTCTAAAACAAAAATCAAACACAACGTAGAGTCCTTCCTTATTCTAGACGATCGCATTTATAAGGCCAAAGACATTTAATGTCCTCTTAAGCTTAATATTAGCTTGTAACGCCACTACCATGATAGTGTCACAATTTGGTTCTTTGTGACCAGCATGTTATAAATTTATATATGTTGGGGTCTTTCTCATCACACCCCATAGGATAGTATTGTTACAAAATGGTCCACGTGACCAAGATTTTCATAAGCATGGTGAATGGTTACCATTGCATAGTGAGTAATGTTACAAATTGGTGCCGTGACCAGGATATGATAATGGGTCTTAGGTCATCCATAGGATGATAGCTCGTTACAATTTGGTGCCGTGACCAGGATATGATAATGGGTCTTAGGTCATCCATAGGTATAGTTACAATTGCTGCCGTGATGATAAGGATATCTAAGTATATAAGTATATCCAATAGTATCATTACAGGATCAATTTCGATAATATCTTTTAATCGAAAGGTGGTGTGTGTTGTGTGCCATTTAAATTTAATACAGAGCTGACAAGTGCCTTTCGAACTGTATAATTATGCGTAGTTACTTCATTATTTTTCGTTGACCGATAATTTTATTGTGGATCGTTTTTTAATCGAAATCTGATGCTTGTTTTGTGGTCTCATTTAAATTTGACATAAATTTTATGAATACTTTGTGAGTAATCTTTGATAACGCGTATTTACTTGACTACTTTTTCGTCTACCTACGTTGTAGTTGTACGTGTCGACGTAATTAAAGTTGGTTTATTATTATTAAGTTATTAATTAAAATCGCATTTGTTGAAAATAAAAAAGTAACAAATCTTATTCTTTCTTATATTAATTATTCTTTTTTATATTAATTGTCGTATTTGTCATTATAAAACTGAAATAAAATTCACATTTTGAATTATTACTTTTGAATTATTATAATTTAAACATATAATAACGACCACATTGGAGTAAAACTAACAAATATACCTTTTATTTATTTGTACGTCTGTTTTCATCTTTGCTGGTCTACTCACAATAACTAAGAGGTAGCTTATGCCGCCGGTCACGTTTCTTATTTCTGATCTAATAATGGTTAGTAGTGTTAATGGGAAAATTATTCTTGTCCAATTATATAAAGGGCTAATTGCAAGCTGTCAAAGACCTATGTCTAATAACGCCTCCATCGTTGTTTTCTTTGAAACACATTACTTTTCATGAGATCAGAAAAATGAAATAGCTTTTGTATCTAAGTATAGTTATTAGAAACATTAATAATGTGTCAAACTCAGTAAAGTATCTGGATTAAATTTCACTTCTGCTTTCGCTACTATAAAGTATGAAAATACATCCAACTGCAGAGTAGCTGAATCGACAATCCATCAAATGTGTCAATACAAACTCGACAATGAAAATATTTCAAACACGCGACAAGGAAATTTCGACCTAAACAGCGTTAAAGCGTTCTAAATTTCAAAAATGTCCCGTGAAAGCAAAGTTAAGGACGAAGAAAACTTTTGAACCAAGAACTGCATTCTAGTTACTGAACTATAGGATATAAGAAGTTTTATAAAATGCAGTGGAATCAGAAAACATAGGACAAGTATAATACAGCAAAACTTCGATCAAGATCGGAATCTAATATCTTTGAGATGTCGAAAGAAGTTTATATTTGTTGTGCTTCCAAACACGCGGTGCCATCGGTCTTTAAGCAGTAGGATCTCTTATATTAATGTTAGACATTCTGTCGCGGTAAATGATATTTTTCGTCAGAAAACTTAGACTTGTACATCTTACTTATTGAAGAAAATTTTTGTTTATTATTTTAAGACTTAACTTCTTCTTTTGTTCCATCTTAATACCGAAAAAGTTTTTTTAACGGGTCCTATCGAAATTTGGGCGTAAGTCGAAAGCCTTTTCTTATTCGAAAACTAAAGCTGAACAATTAATTAATTCCACGACTAAACAACAATAGATCCTGGGAAGGCAGCTCAAGTATTTCGTTTGAATAACCCTTAGGACAATTGAAATTCCAAACATTCAATGACAGACGGTCTCCGGGAAATCATTGAACATGTACCGATTCCCGTGATCCGTATTTCCTGATAGTAAAAAACTGTTTTTCACCATTTCTGACACTGATTGATTTTGCCGTCTTTCCATTTTTATCTCTCACTACGAAAATCGATATTTCATGTCACACTGTATTGAGTACGTATCGACATAAACATCTTCAAAAAGGCAGTGTTATTTATTTAATCTAAAAATAGCCTTTAAATGTAGCACTATTGGACAGTCTTTTTATGTTTTTTTTACTTTTCTCTTGCAAAGGAGAGACACTGGAACATAATGAACAGAAAACACTGAATAATTAAAACATACTTAATTCTTATTCAATAAATGATAAACATTTAAATAGTTACAAAAAACACAAAAAAAACGAGTGTGCTTTAGACCACACGACTGAAGTAAAACTGAAAATAATATTTAGAATAATTTATTTAGAATATTTTAATATTTAGTAATATATGAAACGTAACTCTTTCTCTTTCTTTCTTCACTAACTTATATATCCCTCTCAACTTCCGTTCGCCTCGCCTGATCACACTTTTCGTAACGCTCTCGTCACGTATACACCAGTTTACTCCCCAAGTCAAGCCAGCGTAAAGAAGATTTACTTCAAAAATAAAACAAATATAATTTTATTCCATTTCTAAATGGATTATCCTTGTATTCTTAATACCGAAATTTCGATATTCAAATTTTTTATTTTTATGAGAGAAAATTCATTTACAAAGGTTTTAGTTCAAAATAAATATTCTGATATAGAACGTATAATATTAGGTATTTGAAGTATTAACTAAGAATGAAATAAATTAAAATCGAGTATATTTTAATCAACGGTGTTGTTTTGAAAGAGGATTAAACGTTCACAGCTATCAAAATAATTTAAAATTAAAGTTTTCCAATTAATAACTTTTAACTGAGGTAGGGCACAACAGGAAATTTCCTGCTCAAAATATGGAGCAGCCCGACTGGGGTAGTACCTCGACCTTACAGAAGACCACAGCTAAATAATACTGTTTTCAAGCAGTATTGTGTTCCTGTTGGTGAGTAAGGTGACCAGAGCTCCTGGGGGGATTGGGGATAGGGTCGGCAACGCGCTTGCGACACTTCTGGTGTTGCAGGCGTCTATAGGCTACGGTAGTCACTTACCATCAGGTGAGCCGTACGCTTGTTTGTCGACTTAGTAACATAAATTTTAATGCCAGAATAATACTGACAGTAATTAAAATAACTTATAAAGTAATGTTTTCTCACGTTTAAATTAATAGCTGAAGCCGCTTAATTTATTAAAGCTTAAATGTTAAATTATGAAATACAAGTATATACTCGTATAATCTGTATTTAATTCCATTCAAAAATTTAATAAGATTAGCCCGCTTGTGCTTTGTGCTCCGGGAGCTGTAGGTACGATTTCGCTTCGATTATAATATATCTATTTACTTATAGGATTAAGGAGCTCTTTATGAAAATGATATTACATTATTTATATATGGGTAGATATCTTTTGGCTTTTACCTATAACGCAGTCATTAAATTGCCTACCTTAGTAAGAGGAACATTATGATATGAGATGATGAAAAAGATGGAAAAAAAATTTATATTAAAAATTTTACTTTCTTACTTACTCCTCTGGCTCAGCTTCCCGTAGTAGATTTTGGCCTCCGAATTAGAAATAAAGAAAAAAATATTACGTAAAGCTTTGATTTTGAATTCAAGTAATAGGCCTTAAGGATCCAATGGAAAAAATATTAGAAATTGTTTATTCATAAGTTTCTCAATAACTTAAAGCAGCATTGTAGTAACGAAAAATATCACCAAAAAGATAATACGATCCAGCCATTCCACTGCTGGGCATAGGCCTCTTTTTCTATGTAGGAGAAGGATTGGAGCTGGCGGGTATGTTCCCTACTATGAGTAATAGTACGGGATCCCTAGTACATATTTTTCACCTGATTACTATCAAGCTAATTTTCCGGGAGTAGCTTCATTTTGATGAGACGAACAAAAAGTTCCTCTTCGAAAACTCTCGATTGTGGTAGATAATAGAGTTAGCAGGAGATAGAGCAGTAGTGAGCGTAGGACCGGGATAACGTACCACGCAATTTGGAGGACAATATTACCATCAAATTATATAGATATTAACTAACTAAAAGCAAAAAAAAAAACAGAAAAAAAATTAATTTTTGATGACCTTACGAGGTCATCAAGTTGATGACCTCGTAAGGTCATCAAAAATTATTACTAACCAGCTGATTTTTTTTCTTTTAGTTAGTGATTATCTATATAATTTAATAGTAATAATGTCCTACAAATTGCGTGGTACGTTATCCCGGTCCTACGCTCACTGCTGCTTTACCCCCTACTATCTCTGTTAGCTACCACAATCGAGAGTTTTCGTAGAGGAATTTTTTGTTCGCCTCATCAAAATGTAGCCACTCCCAAAAAATTAGCTTGATACTGATCAGGTGAAAAAAATGTACTAGGGATCCCTACCTATAACGATCGCTATCAGGTGTACATGATAACGACCGGGACCGACAGCTTAACGTTCTCTCTGAGGCACGGTGGGGAGATCTACAAGGACTTACAACTAGACTGGAAATAGATATTTGTATAAACACAAATATCCACTCCGAGCGGGAATCGCACCCGCGACCGTTGGTTAGGCGCCACCGACACGGCACACGCACCGTTACACCAGCGCAGCGGTCGTCAATAAGATAATAACTTACCAGAATTGATTTTTAAGAATTAAAACTATTATTGATAAAATATATATAGAAATAAACCAGAACTAAATGTTATTATAGTTAACGAATATGACATTGATACCGTATTTGTTTGTTTTCTGTTGTTGTGATTCGAAATTTTTATACGATTTTATATCTTTGCTACGATATTTTCTTTTATTTATTTTAGTTTTAAACGTAAATATCTATCAAATAAAATATTTTCAGTTTTGTTTCTTTATAGTTTAATGCTTGCCATGGTACTGACTATTTTAAATGTGTATAATATGACTATTTTATATGTGTAAAATGTCTGGTGCAAAAAGGAACAAAACAGAGTTTTTCGGGGTAGTATCTTGACTTTACAGAAGACCACAGCTAAATAATACTATTTTCAAGCAATGTTGTTTTTCTGTTGGTGAGTTAGGTGACCAGAGCTTGTGAGGGGGATTGGGGGTAGGATCGGCGACGCGCTTACGATGCTTCTGGTGTTGTAGACGTCTATAAGCTACGATAATCCCTTACCATCAGGTGAACCGTACGCTTGTTTGCCGACCTAGTCTCTATATATATAAAAATGAATCACTGAATGTGTTGCTAAGCGCAAATCTCGAAAGCGGCTGAACCGACTTCGCTAATTCTTTATTTATAATATTCCTTGAAGTACGAGGATGGTTCTTACGGAGGAAAAAGAATAAAAAATTCCCTGAAAAAGTCTAAAAACAAAAGTTTTCTATATTCCCATACAAAAGATTCGTAATAATACTTAAAAGTCAATTTAAACTTCAATACCATACCATAAAGTTTAAGTGTGTATTAAAAAAAATTAAAGAATCGATTGTTAGGCGGTACGAAGTTCGCGCGGGTTATAGTATATAGTTATAAATAAAAAAAGATAAAATGTAAGATAATACGAACAAGTAAAAAGTCAACGACTAACCACAAATTATTTACCACCGTATTTCAAGATTTATTTTGATAAATGAATTAGAGCACCTGCGTCTCGCGTCCATCGAGATAATTTCCTGAGATTCGAGGATTCTTCTTGTACTTTGAGTGACAGTGTCCGGCCAGGAAAAGTAATTTTATAGCATCCGTCTCCCAGATGTCCTCCATTTAAAAAAAGAGATATTTTTATACTGGCCTAAAAACTTAATTTAAGTTCATCAGAAAGAAGTGTATGTCAATTCTGACATACGACTGGAGTTTTCTCCTTAAGAACGCTTACGCGTATCTCTTTCTCCCAAGAAACGTTTCACTCCCCAATAATTGTAATATCATATCGTGAGTGTTTCATATCGTGTTTCTTAAGGAGTAAACTCCAATATAATGTTCAATACTCTTATTGCGATGAACGCAGTAGTCACAGTGAAAAGATGAGAGAGAGTCGTCTGTGTATTTGAGTTGAGCTAACTAAAATTTGGTATTTTACACTACAACTAGCTTCTGCGCGCGACTTCGTCGGCGTGGACTCCGATCCTATTGGTCTTAGCGTGATGATATAGGTATAGCCTATAGCCTACCTCGATAAATGGGCTATCTAACACTGAAAGAATTTTTTAAATCGGACCATTAGATCCTGAGATTAGCGCGTTCAAACAAACAAACAAACAAACAATCAAACAAACAAACAAACTCTTCAGCTTTATTATATTAGTATAGATTTGGTATTTTACCGCTTACGCGTATCTCTTTCTCCCAAGAAACGTTTCACTCCCCAATAATTGAAATATCATATCGTGAGTGTTTCATATCGTGTTTCTTAAGGAGTAAACTCCAATATAATGTTCAATACTCTTATTGCGATGAACGCAGTAGTCACAGTGACAAGATGAGAGAGAGTCGTCTGTGTATTTGAGTTGAGCTAACTAAAATTTGTTATTTTACACTACAATTTGGTATGTTACCGCTTACGCGTATCTCTTTCTCCCAAGAAACGTTTCACTCCCCAATAATTGAAATATCATATCGTGAGTGTTTCATATCGTGTTTCTTAAGGAGTAAACTCCAATATAATGTTCAATACTCTGATTGCGATAAACGCAGTAGTCACAGTGACAAGATGAGAGAGAGTCGTCTGTGTATTTGAGTTGAGCTAACTAAAATACCAAACAAACTAAAATATCGACGGTATGCGTATTATATTCCCGCTCGGAACGGATATTTGTATTTGTACAAATATTACTTTTCAATTGGGATATCTGTCCTTGTGGGTCTCCCCACCATGCTCCGAATGTCAGTCTCGGTTGTTATCATGAATACCATACAGCGATCGTTACTCATAGTAGAGAATATATCTGCCAACCCACAGTGGAGCAGCGTGGTGGATTAAGCTCCGATCCTTCTCTTACATGGGGAAAGAGGCCTATGCCCAGAAGTGGGATGTTACAGGTTGAACCGTAATCGTAATTTTTATCATTGCAAAACACAATATTTATATGTAGTATAATTTCCCTTACAAAACTTTAATTTTGTTTTCAACAAATGCGTTAAAATAAATTCCAATAAATCCACGAAACGCATTTAAATATAAGTACTTTTTCATCAAATCTATTTTCTTGAAATTATATTCTATAATTTCGAAATTAACTAAATTTTGTGTCTACATTAAATAAATATCAGAACAGTAAAGTTAGCTTAATTGCTTTCTTAACAAAAATTATTCACGCAAGCTTCTCCATTGTATACTTGGATTATCTTCATTTTTAACTTACATTATATTGTGTTTAAGCATGTGTAGTTAACGTAATAACCGCGTCAGGATTTCTTATGAGCGAAATTGTACAGAGTTTCTAACCTCAACGTTAAAAGCTAAGTTAGATTATATTTGCACAGGCAAACTAGACATTCGTTAATTTAATTTATACTGTACTTACATAAATGAGCATACAATTGAGTAAGGTAATTCAGAAGTAAGTCGAATATAAAAGAAAAAGCTGTTTCTCTGTTGTTTTCCTATTTTTAAAACGTACGCGGCCGCTAATTAGTAGTTCTGTTAAACTACACTGTATTTTTTATACAGTAACAAGTGACCCGGGTAGTAAATAACAATTGTGTTTGCTCGCAAATGAAATAAAGTGACTTCAATCACATCGACAAGTGACAACGTGGGTAGACGAAAAAATAGTTAAGTAAATACGCATTATTAGAGATAACTCAAAAACACCTTGTGGGGGTAGTGAAAAAAAAAACTTCCACAAAGTAACGAACTCTTGCAAAAGCCTAAACGCCTGAGTTATGCCCCTGTTACCTTGAAGCTATTGTTTCAGTACGGATCGTGTCCGAGCCCTGCCCGTGACACTTAATTTACTTCATAATTAGTTTCAAAGTTCCAAGTTATTTGCTATATTGAAATGACCAACACTCCCAGTAAACTGGTCGAGTATATTTTATTCGATATTTTTGGATTGAAAACTTCTTTAGCCGTGTTGGGCACTTTTTGGTAGGGGAAAATCTTGTGTTCGCGTCACCGACATGCTCATGACGTCACGAGCAGCGGCCGTGCACTGTACGCGTTAGACGCTTCTTGGATGGGTGAAATCTATTGCGTTCGCATCACCAACATGCTTTTAGCAGTATATCTGTAGCTATTCAGCTGACGTGTTGTGCAACATTATACACATAATTTTAATTCAAAGATTATGAAATTCCAATTTTAATACTAAAAGCTGCCATTTTTTTTCTTGCATAAAAATTTGTTGATTTACATTAAATACTTTTTAATGCACCAACATACTCTGCAATGTTTATAGAGGGGATAGTTAGATACATATATCAATACAAAATAAATTTGGATTATCCTCAATTGGTAGGGTGCAGCAGGAAATATCCTGCTCAAAATCTGAAGCAGCCCGACTGGGGAAGTAATTCGACCTTACAGAAAATCACAGCTAAATAATACTGCTTTAAAGCAATATTGTGTTCCTGTGGTGAGTAAGGTGACTAAAGCTCCTGAGGGGTTTGGGAGTAGGGTCGGAAATGCACTGCAACTGGCAACGCGCTTGCGATGCTTCTGATATTGCAGGCATCTATAGGTGCTGTATTCGCTTAGCATCAGCTGAGCTGTGCGCTTGTTTATCGACATCGAGTTGTATATAAAAAAAACTTAAGTTTCGATGAGATGATCCGTGTGGAACAATGAACGTTAACAAGAGCAGGTCTTTAATTTCCCAACAAGCTTCTTACAAAGTCCTAAAACGAATCCGTAAAACGTTAAGTCGTTAAAGCCCCTTAAGCATAAGTAACGCCCAACTTCACTAAGTACGTTCAAGTTTAAAAGTTATAACCTCGAATATTAATTTTCATATTTTATCCCGTTCAAGAATATTCATCCGATAACCATAATAAAAATTCGTTACGTTTTAAATCAGGCTGTCATATAATAAATACGTTTAATTGGAAATTATTTCGAAATGACGCTTTTGAAGCCGTTCATTTAAATGAATGGTGCTTAAGCCGTACATTTATTATATGCGTTTCACTAAAGGCTCATTAAAATTCACGTAATTTTACATTAAAAACATCTTTATAAATAATGTGATATAATTTTTTTAAGTGTTTTAATACACGTGAACTGCGCGGCTTTAGGGGGACGGGATAATTTGGTTATATTTTACCTCATGCGATTATTTTCAATTAGTGACATTTTGAGTTACGAAAGTTAGTTTTTTTTTAATGTTTTTTTTTAAAGAAGTCTGCAATACAAGAAGAGTACAAGCGCGTTACCGACCCTACCCCTAATCTTCCCAGGAGCTCTGGCCACATTACTCACCACAGGAACACAACATTGCTTGAAAACAGTATTATTTAGCTGTGATCTTCTGTAAGGTTGTGGTACTTTCCCAGTTGGGTTCCTCCAGATTTTGAGCAGGATATTTCTAATTTTCTGCTGTGACCTCGATCAAATGTTTATATACATCAATGTAGATAGTTTCACAAAATTGTTCTAATATTAATAAATAATGAATAACAAAATATTATTCATAGAATAAATCTGTATCCATCGAATATCAAAGGACGACATCAGATAGTCTTTCGAAAATTTTGATCAATTAAAA
The DNA here is from genome assembly GCA_905220545.2 of Melitaea athalia. Lineage (NCBI taxonomy): Eukaryota > Metazoa > Arthropoda > Insecta > Lepidoptera > Nymphalidae > Melitaea > Melitaea athalia. The sequence continues at coordinate 2,051,643 of HG992178.1, read as the reverse complement.
CCGGGTTTATCTAAATCTCAAATGAGGTAAAGTCAAAAGTTCAAGCAGATAAGGTATTTACAGAGATACCCTCAAAAAGATGCGTTTCGAAAGATAAATGTTACATAACTTTGACGAGCCCGTTGGCGCAGTTTGGAGTGACACTGGTTTTTGCTTCGGGGGTTGTGGGTTCGATTCCCGCCTGATATGATATAATTATTTATTTAAGTATTATTTATATGTATTTATCAAAAAAAAATATATGCACCTACATATATAAAAAAAATAAAAAAAACAAGCGTAAGTCAGATTTGCAAATGGAGCATTCCTTATGACGTTGTTGATAACTAAAGCACTTCAAGCTGAAAATATAATACAGATAAGATATTTGATATTTTAGTCTCCGGTTCTCTCCTAATAGAATCAAGAGACTTCTTACTAGTTTCCTGTGACTTGTGACCATATAGTTCTATCTCATATGAATAAGTAGCCAGTGTTTACAAGCATTGGTCGATTTCTTTCATACAAGATAATATAACATTTGTTCTCTATATTAAATTTTTAAGTTATATATTATACTAGCTGACCCCGCAAACGTTGTTTTGCCATATATGTTATTAACCCCCTTAATCCCCCCCTATAACTTAGGGGAATGAAAAATAGATGTTGGCCGATTCTCAGACCTACCTGATATGCACACAAAATTTCATAAAAATCGGTCCAGCTGTTTCTGAGGAGTATTTTAACTAACATTGTGACACGAAAATTTTATATATAAGATGTAGGCTATCCACACATATACAAACTTTTTATAGGTACCTATCGAAACAATATTTAAACCTCATTTTTTGTTTTTATGTTGTTTATAAAAACATTTTTTTGTAGATGTCAAGAATTCGTATTTTAAATTCTTCTTCATAATTTATGTTTTACAATCTATTAATTCGATTTGAAAATTTTACGAATATGTTGTGAATTTTATTATTCTTGCTTCATCCGTTACATAACTCATTCGCTAAATTTGTAAATTAAAATAATATCTGCGAAGAACTCACGTCAATTAAAATACAAAAATTGTAACTGAAAAAATTACTTGAAGTGTCCAACGTTGGGCAAAAAAATATCCTGATTTAATGAAGATGGATTGAAATTACCTGGTGAAGTTTCTTCCCTTATGGTTTTCTAGTTTTAATAATATTAGATATCGTATTAATATCGCCGTTACCTGAAACAAAATAAAAATTTATTTTTATTAAGTTGGAATAGGTAAATAAACAATTAAATAAATAATAACTTAAATTTATTACAATAAAATTAGCGTATAATAATTAATCAGTAATTGTGATATTAATTACAATAAAACTAAATTCATATTTTTAGGGTTCTTTCTTTCCACATTTAGTCAATTTCACCTTATCGAAAAAACCCTCACATTTTTCACATACTGAAGCTATCTAAACCTTCACAAAGTTAGGATAAAATATATTACAAGTCGATCTGGTATTAGGAATTTGCGGTATAAAAGTGTATAAAAGGCAGGTATCATAAAGTCCTATCATAAAAGCACCAGTTTTACGATCAAAGGTGTCTTGTAATGCACCGAAATCAGAAAATAAAATTGGTTATCTTATATTGTTTGTGAAAATTGGACGATTTAAGTTGAACGTTTTACGATTCGACGTGTATTTTGGTTGGTATTGAATCTTATATCAATATTTCTTACATTTATTTCGCACAAACGATTCAAATTAATATTTGTTGAAATGAAGTTGAAAAACCGATTTCTATATTCATTTAATATATATATATATATATATATAATTATATGTATGTATGTCTATTGTAGCGTTATTTAATTATAATGATTTTTACTCGCAAATTGAAATCGTGCTAGGTGACACTATTCGTCACTTCTCTTTGTACACTTCCCTACAGCTTTCAATATACGATACGATACGATTCAGCCTTTAATATCCCACTGTTGGGCATAGACCTCTTCCCCATGTAGGAGAAGGATCGGAGCTTAATCCACCACGCTGCTCCAATGCGGGGTGGCGGATATATTCCCTACTATGAGTAACGATCGCTATCAGGTGTACATGATAACAACTGGGACCGACACACAGTGGGAGGAAACGATCAAAACTACGTTCGAGACAGTAAATCTAATCCAAATGAAATCATTTTTTTTAAATACTTGTAATTATGTCTGCTTTCTTGTGCCAATGCGGCAATTCACTTTTTAGGGGTAGAAACCACCCCTATCAACCCCTAAGCAGGCTGCTCTCCGAGGCACGGCGGGGAGACCCACAAGGACTGCACAAACACCCAGACCACGGCAAACATCTGTATGGCCAATACAAATGTTGTTCAATATGCCGTGTCCTATATGCCGAAAGGTCGTCTGGAAGAGATCGCTATGCTAGCGATAAGACCGCCTTTGTACACTGTTCCTTATTTTTAATATGCTATTGTTTTGATTTTTTTTTGTGTAGAATAAAGAGTATAAAAATAAATCTAATTATAATTATATATATATACATATCTCTGACTCATATTAATTCAGGTGGGAATCAAACCCAGAAACCCCGGAACAGAAAGCAGGGACTCTACAAACTGCACGAATGGGCTATTCAAAAATTATATATTAAAAAACCCCATGGTAAATTTAATGTAATTTTTTGTAACTATTAGAAGTTAAGAGAAAATCTTGTAAAAAACTTTCTAAATAAATATAAAAAGTTAATAAAAACTAATATAACCGCAATATATAAAATTATAAAACATAAAAAAACTAATAAAATAAATATAAAAGTGATTTCATTTAAAGTTCTTAAGAACACGTCTTTAAATTTCTCGAATCGTTGAAAGTTCAAAATGAGAAAACAGAAATTTATAAGATGACCCTTGAAGTTTGATATTAAAAGTCTGACAAACGTCACAAACATAGATTTCGTAAATCTGAAAAGTTTATAATTATTGAAGTTTCTTTAACGAAAGAAGGAAATATAAAGTGAAGAAAAAATTAAGGAAAAATATTTTTAATACATAAGTACTTAAATTATTGACTCGAATCATTTTATGCAATTATATGATCAAATGGCTGAAACCATATGTCGTCCAATACATGACGTAATATCTATATATATAAAAGAGTTACCCACCCATTGACTCATCACGATATCTCTGAAACCATAAGGCGCAGAGACTTGAATTTTGGTAGGAATATTCCTTTCGCCGAGTAGAGGTCAGCTAAGAGCTTTAATTGAGGTAGGGCACAGCAGGAAATTTCCTGCTCAAAATATGGAGCAGCCCGTCTGGGGTAGTACCTCGACCTTACAGAAGACCACAGCTAAATAATACTGTTTTCAAGCAGTATTGTGTTCCTGTTGGTGAGTAAGGTGACCAGAGCTCCTGGGGGGACTGGGGATAGGGTCAGCAACGCGCTTGCGACGCTTCTGGTGTTGCAGGCGTCTATAGGCTACGGTAGTCACTTACCATCAGGTGCGCCGACGTACGCTTGTTTGTCGACTTAGTAACATAAAAATAAAAAATAAAAAAAGAACGGATTTTATGAAATTCCACCCACAAGCGAGGGTTGCGTGGGTTGATAACAAAAGTATATGGCAAAACAACGTTTGCGGGGTCAGCTAGTAATATTATAATCTATTAGTTAGTTAGTTCAGCCTATTGCAGTCCACTGCTCGACATAGGCCTGCCCAAGTTCGCGCCAGACATACCGGTTTTTCGCAATCCTCATCCAGCCTACACCGGCAATACATCTAGGCTACATTTTACGTAGATATAATATTTAAAAAAATCATTACATTGGGTACCTATAAAATAAAAGTGCGTCCTCCTACAACAAGTAACTCAATATAAATTAAATAAGGTTAGGGAGACACTAGTCTAGATAAATTATACAATTTGTTGGTAATAATTGGAAATTATTATTTAATAAATTTTATTCATCAATTCTAATATAGCAGTAATATAGCAGTTATAGAGAAAACCAAATCAAAGCATCAACAGTTAAAAAATAATTTGTTAACATAGACGTCAAGTTAGACCTTTTGAACATTAAACTAAGGATAACCTAATCAAGACTAGATCTGACATAGTACGGACAGATTTGTTATCTAACTCCAGCATCACATTCATGGCGTATGAGAAACCCTTTAAACTAGAGCTTTAGACAAACGATATAAGACTATCAGGTGTTTTTGAACATGTAAATAATATAACACGTGTATCAGATATGAAGGCTTTTGGTAGATGTTTTGTAACTGTAATCTATACTAATATATAAAGCTGAAGAGTTTGTTTGTTTAGTTGTTTGTTTGTTTGTTTGTTTGAACGCAGTAATCTCTGGAACTACTGGGCCGATTTGAAAAATTCTTTCATTGTTAGATAGCCCATTTATCGAGGAAGGCTATAGGCTATGTATCATCACGCTAAGACCAATAGGAGCGGAGTCCACGCCGACGAAGTCGCGCGCATAAGCTAGTGTTTGATAAAGACCATTCTAGTGTAAAGGTACTGAAAGTTCATTCCTCTTTCAGTCTTTATTCTACCTTAGGAATCATAAAAGCTATTGTTATATATTATTTATAGTATAGCAATCGCCTGATAACGGTAGTTTTTGTTCATAGAAAAATTGTCAGGTAGCCCTCTAGAGAGGACTAATTAAAATATTGATGTATCATAGGGTAGTTTCGAATAACTTTGTAACATCCAGACCTCAGTCCTCCCGGGACCATGGTTGCTGTATAGTATCCGAAACGTCGAACATCTAAGAAACTTAATAAACCACGATAAAATCTGCAAAAGTTGTTTCATTATAATGAGTGAAATTCGCGTAAACATTAAAAAACAATTGTTAAACGGTCCACGTTCCTGAGAACCGTTCAACAATACTTATAAAAAATGGACACAACGTTAAATGATTAGAAAACAATATTTCAGGTAGCTTAAAGTTTAGCAGATAGCTGATAATGTATATAATTATATACTACTGGATGGTTTCGTTATTAAATATAATTAATGAAATTGCTAACACTTCTAAATTACGCTAAGGAATATTCTAATTTAATAAGAGGAATTGCTTGGTGTCGACAAGAGCTCCTTCAATAGTTCTTTTAATCGAGTCCAACAACGTTCTAATATTTTGTTAAAAATTATTTATGAATACCTTACTCAAAAGTAAGGTGTAGTCTCTTCTGACCTAATCCGAGCTTGGAATATTAATATTTAGCTAACATTATATTCTATCTAAATTTAATATTTTGTCAGCGTTGCTTATCAGCTAAACATTCGGATTTAATGAGTTTTGAAACAACATCAAAGTTATTCCTAGCGTGTGATTAACATTCCTCTCAAGTTTGATATCACATCCGAAATTTTTAATATGAAGTACAAACATTTTCTAAGAATCTTAATCATCAAGGCGGTTAAAGAAGTTTCTAGAGTTTTAATGTTTAATTATCATTCAAATTAATATTTTGCATGGATCTCCACTTCCATCTCATTCAGTAAATTAAAAAAAAAAGTCTGTGTGTCAGCTCCTACGCACGACTGGAGTTTACTTCTTCAGATCGACTGTCTAAATAGGCAAAAAAGGCTTACTAGTCTAAGAAAAAGATTAATACCATATCAAATGGTAAATAAAATAATCAAATAGCGCCATCTATTGATCGACCGATGCCGCTATTAGAAAACCATTATTAGTCTATCGACGACGTTTTCGTGGTTTCCAATAGATGGCGTTGAAAAGTCAAAAAAAACGTAACTTTCAGGTAAACGTAACGGTCATTCGTTCAACAGATTTTACAAAATCGATTCTTAAGGAGTAAACTCCAAAAATTAATAAGTTAAATATTAACTTATGGTAAAAGCGCTTACACTCGCTTCAGCCTGTAATATCCTACAGCAGGGAATAGGCTCTTTTCCTGACTTATAATTTGTAATTTAATTAATAATTCATAATTTCATCAATTTTTTTTTTAAATAAAATACCCGTGACAATAAGTAATAGCAGAGATTAAATTTGAAGACTAATAAGTTCTTCTTTTTTTTAATCCACTAGCTGCACCAAGCGAGAGTTATTTCGTCTGAAACAACTTACGCTAACGCTCAGTAACGCTCAATAACACTGAGAGTGCCGTTGTAACGCTTACTGCTTCTATAAGTTATACATATTATGTGTATATTATATAACAGCGATAGCGATATATCATGTAAACCTGATAGCGATCGTTACTCATAGCAGGGAATATATCCGCGAACCCGCATTGGAGCAGCGTGCTGGATTAAGCTCCGATCCTTCTCCTACATGGTGAAGAGGCCTATGCCCAACAGTGGGATATTACAGGCTGAATCGTGATCGATATAACAGCGAGTTAGAGATTTCTTATAATAATTATAATTAGATCCATTTAATAGCATATTTTTGAGAAACACAAACTGAAATCGTTCTAAAGGACTAACCCCTGTCACGTGAATATTTAAGGATTTCGATTATTATTATTTTTTCGGCATATCAACGCCCAGCCTAAATCACCTATGATAGAAGTTTGTGTTTATAGGAGAATTTTTAATAATTTTAATATTAATTCAAAACAATATTATACATATTTACAATTCACAATTTACGAACTAAATATTTACAGATAGTTTTGGTACAAATCATGTCCGCGTGGAATGGTGTCAAGAATGCTGGCAGCATTTCCCCGTTGAATCGCTATGCCGATTCTCTGGGCAAAATATGCACCAGCCCTCTTGTCACCAGTGTAGGCAATTAGACGACGGTATTTCGAACTTATACTTTTAGTATCATTTAGGGAAGGTTTTTCGAAATTCTTTTCCCAAAGGAGGGACATAAGGTTTGATAGTTTATATAAAAGTATGCCGTCTTTGATGTTCGAAAAATGAAACTTTGTTTTGGACTTCGTAAAAAAACTAGAAAATAAGTATTTCTGCGTTTGCGAAAATCCTTAATAAGGAGTGAAATAGCGCTGAAAGATTATATGGTTGTTCACTATTTTTGATTTTTGAGACATGATAAATAAATAAATAAACAATTATGCTTCCTTTTGGACCATTTATTAAATCGGTTTATTAAATGCCGGAATTTTGTATCAACTTTCAACCTCTGTTTCACCTCCTTACATGTTTCCACAAACTCTGTTACACATATTTACTCATTTTCAATTGATAATTAAAAATAATATTTTATATTTCCAACTTCAAAAACGTCGTGTGTGCAGCTCACTGATGTGTAGGACACATTATAGTGTTATTGTAAAAATACGATATAAAATAGAGACTCATTATATCACAAGACTAATCTTGAGTAACCTCTAAATAACTTGCACTCAACTGAGTCGAGTATTCAAGTGCTACTCAAGTTTCCGTGAAATCGACTCAATTTGAGTATATGTCGCACGGTCGCATCACTAGATACGACTATATCCGGTATTAATTGCAGACAGATTCTTATCGCCTTTGATAGTAATAAATACTGGATAAGTTATATTTTATGCGTTTAATTTCAACTGCAATATTATTGTTAATAAATTGCAGTTGACAAGTAACTTTCTGAGGTTATTTATATTTTGGGCACGAGATAGAGTCAATATTATAGAGATTCAATCCGTTGATACAGGACTAAGCTACGTTGAGGAATAATTAAGTTGCGTTTTAAATACTTTAAACCCAAAACAGTTTAACAGATTTGCTAACAAAATATTTTGGAAGCATTTTTTACTTAGTTAGGGCACAACAGTAAATATTAAATAACATAGATGCGGGCAAACAGGTGAATTAAGTAATTTTTATTTGAATTAAAATTTCTTTAGGTGCATAAGGGGTACAATTTTTACAGATCAAACGCGTCACGGCGTCACGAATTTTAAACGTCCATAGCACGTTGAATACACCGGTTCTCGTCCGATCACCGAAGTTGAGCAACGTTGGGCGCGGTCAGTACTTGGATGGGTGACCGCCTGGGAACATCGCGTGACGTTGGCTTAGTTTTTTTTTCTTCAATTCGTTTTTTTTTAGTTTGCTAAATAAGTTTTACTTCTGACATTTGTACTTTGTACACGCAATTTTTTTTATACAACAAGCTCGGCAAACAGCATCGTTAGCTCACCTGGTAGTAAGCGATTATCATAGCTTATAGACGCTCGCAACAGCAGAAGCATCGCAAACGCATTGCAGACCTTAACCCCAATCCCCGACAGGAGTTCCGTTTACCTAACTCTTCAATGGAGCACAAAATTGCTTGAAAGTAGTGTGTTTTAGCTGAGAACTTCTGTAAAACTTCTGTAGAACTTCTGTCAAAGTACCTCCACAGTCGGGATGATCCAGATTTCAAGTAGGATGTTACCTGCTCTGCCCTACTTCAGTTGAATATACAATATACTAGCCGACCCGCGCCCACTTCGTTGGGCGTTAATTATCTTTGTGATGCAATTATGTTGTGTAGCTCTTAGTACTGTTTTATTAGGTTCATTGTTTAGAATTTGACGTATAAAATCGTAATAATATCGTGTATTTATTATTTTAAATTACAGAACCAAATAACATACTTTGGGTGCGTTCGGTTTGGACGCTTTCACGCTTTGAGCGCTCACGCTTGAAAGTACTAATTTTTAGTGTTCGTCTTGGCGTATAAGCGCTGAGAACGATTTTTAAAAAAAGCGTTCGTTTTGGAAAGTGTGAGCGTCAGTTGCAGTTGACACTTGACACTTGACAGTTAGCATCAACATGGCGAATGTGGTAAATGTTTATCAAGCAAATAATTTATTAGAAATTATCCATGATGATTCGGATGATAGTGATGAATTTGATATGTTTGAAGATAGTGATAATAATAAGGAATGGGAGTATTTGTGTACTTATTTTGATTAAAAACGAACCTGTACCAAGAATTAAAATTAATGTTTACGATAAAATGAAGAATGAAAAATTTATTTTATTTTTTACTTTTATGTTTAAACAGTTTAATTAACTATATACACAACAAAATTGTAAATTATTTATTGGATATAATGAAATAAAAGACATTTTTCTTTGTTTATAATGTTTTTAATTTTATTCAGTACCAAAAAACTTTATACGAACATATTTAGGTAGTCTTATAAACCTTTATCTTATTAAACTTTGAATCCTTTTTGTAACACTTAATAATTACATTTTTTAAAGTAATCACTGAGTTCTGTAAAAAAAGTATTGTTTATATAATAAATAAAAATATATTTAAAAATAAAACAAAATAATAATCTATAGAAATAAATAAAATTGGAGCATAAAATTGGTGAACAGAAAATAATTGTGGTATATTGCTTTCCATTTTTATGCGATTGTAAACAACTTAATAATTAATATTGAGAAATTAATAGAATTAGGTTAGCTTACGCTCGCATTCGTTTTGACAGATAGTACAGATTGGCGCTCACGCTTTTGCTGCCTTACCTCGCTAGCGAAAGCGTCTGAGAGCGCGATGTCAGCGTCGCGAATGAATGAATGAACGAAATGAACTCCGCCAGAAGCGTGCTTTTTTGACGCTCACAGCTCCAAGCCGAACGCTAAAAATGACGTGAAAGCGCGCTGACAGCGCGAAAGCGTCCAAACCGAACGCACCCTTTATAAATAAAATGTTGCTCCAACGCCATCTATCAAAAAGCGAAAAAACTTCGTCGTCGATTGACCAAAATAAGGCTAAATAAAATAAATAGACTAAAAACTAGCGATAGATGGCGTTTTGATAATATATTTTAATATTTTTCTTATTTACTGATTTTTTTTGTACAATTACAATAAAATATAGCCTATGTCACTCCTGAATAGTGTAGCTTTTTGTTAGTGAACGAATTTTCATGATCGGATCAGTATTTGCGAAGATTACCTCCGATATACAAACAAAGTTATAAACTTTTCCTCTTTATAATATTAGTATAGATGTACAACATAATATCTAAAATAAGTTACTGTAATATCATTTTCAATTCAATTCAAAAGCTTTCATACATACATTTATTATTTATGTATAAAGATGAAAGCAATAGGAAACGTGACATTGCCTTCATTCGATTAGAAATGACGCCGCAAGTGACAAAATTAGATTAGAAATCTCGATTACTAGAATCAATCGAAACGAAAATAGAATTCCTCAGAAAAGTATATCAAATATATAAGATTATTTTCTGCGTTGATGAAAGTCTTAAAATTATTTATTTAACTTATACATTCCAGTGTCGTCTCTCATCGTCATAATCTAATACATATTATAATAAAAGCGTAACAGATCGCTGTCTGTACATGGAAGAAATATGAGAAAAAATATCATTGGAACCTTTATCAACGCAAATAGCACTCAAAAAATGATCGTTAGAATTTTCGTCTGTTTGTCTGTGCGATTGTGCACGCTAATCTTAGAAACGGTTTATGCGACTTAGATGTGGTTTTCACTAATATATTTGGATAAGTTCTCGTTAACATTTAGTGTTTGTTTTATGTCAATCGGTTCCATAATAAATAAGTATAAACGCGGACACAGTCGCACACACTGCGAGTTATAAATAGTACTAGCTTCTGCGCGCGACTTCGTCGGCGTGGACTCCGCTCCTATTGGTCTTAGCGTGATGATACATAGTCTATAGCCTTCCTCAATAAATGGGCTATCTAACAGTGAAAGAATTTTTCAAATCGGCCCAGTAGTTCCAGAGATTATCGCGTTCAAACAAACAAACAAACAAACAAACAAACAACCAAACAACCAAACAAACAAACTCTTCAGCTTTATATATTAGTATAGATGTATAATTATGTGTTAAACAAGGTAAGCCGAAAACGTGTGGAATCGTCATCAGGGTGCCACGATTTAATTGCACTCGGGCGCTACGTGGGTTAGAACCAACCTTTGTAATAAAAAAATATAATTATTAAAGCAATCATATTCTAATGTGTTTCCTTAAACTGGTCGCTCTTGGAATACACTGAAAACACAAGCAGGAGACAATTAGAGACTACACGCTTAATATACGTTAAATGTTATTTAATAAGAGAAGTGTGTTAATTTGAAATCCACATTTATATCATTTATACATTCAAATTACTCTTTGTACGATATTGTCGTGAGAGGAGTGTGGTTTCACAGATCTCGTGTCAGTCTCTTTCTTGATTTTTATCTGTATCTTTCATTGTAAGTTTGCTTTCTTGTTTTTTTTTTCAAAGTTATAGATTATAAAGGTAGTTCTCATATCAGTTAAAAAACCTGAATATCAACTTCAGAATAATTTCAGTGTTAATTTTTTTTTTGATGTGACAACGTTTAATAAATTAATGAACGCCGGCTGCACGCAAGAAAAAGGATGACTCATTGTCCCGTTACGCTCATTGTACGCTTGCGCCACGCCGCATCTATCTCTCTTCCACTCAATTGGCCTATGCGTCCGAGGAGATGTTTTGTTATGACGTTGTCACGTTGAACTATCGTCCGTAAACCAACCTTACAGACAACCATTTTTTTATACAACTAGGTCGGCAAACAATCGTACGGCTTACCTGATGGTAATCGATTACCATAGTCTACAGACGACTGCAATACTACAAGCATCACAAGCGCGTTGGCGACCCTACCACCAATTCCCCCCAGGAGCTCTGGTCACCTTACACGCCACAGCAACACAACACTGTTTGAAAGCAGTATTATTTAGCTGTGATCTTCTGTAAGGTCGAGGTACTTCCCTTACAGAAGGAGAGAAGGGAAGGAGGAGGTTATTCGGGCTGCTCCAGATTTTGCTCCACATATTAATCACTACATATTATAAAACAAAGTCGCTTCCCGCTGTCTGTCTGTCTGTATGTATGCTTAGATCTTTAAAACTACGCAACGGATTTTGATGCAGTTTTTTTTTAATAGCTAGAGTGATTCAAGGGGAAGGTTTATATGTATAATACATGCATAATATAGTAGAGAAACACTGATCATTTTTGCAACCGTGCGAAGCTGGGGCGGGTCGCTAGTATATAGATAATACACACGTGAAGTTTTGATGTGACGCGTCACTTCTCTTTATAATATTGACACTTTTCATTCAGTTCGCACATTTGATAAGGCTTACAAAGGCACACACACAAGAAGGCATATTACTTTAGGTAAAGGTTCATTAACCTTCGTCAATTCTAAAAAAAATTATAACAAAGCTTTTATTACTTTACTAAACAACAGTCAAACAATGGATCAACTACATAAGATTTAAAAAAATTCTTATTTCATTTATAATGTTTTTGTAAAAGAAATAACTGACTTTATAATTATATAAGACGTCATATGTATAATATAATAAATAATAATAAATAAACGCTTTACCATCAACGGCCCACAGTAGGATTTTCTCCACAACACGCCCAACCACGACAAACATCTATATGGCCAATAAAAATGTTTGTAGTGAGCGGAGATCGAACCCGCGACCGATAGCGTAACAGCTAGTGCTGTGACCGCTACGCCAATGCGTCGGTGCAATCTCAGCAGTCGTCGCAGTCGCAATATGAAACGAACTTACGCCTACAGTGTCGACCAACTTTATTTATTTAAGTGAAACTTCTTTAGGCGAATGAGGGTAACATTTGAGGCAACGGCAACGGCAACGAGTTGTGATGGGACGGCAACGTTTTTGTTTTTAATTATGATACCACCTACTTCGTCTGGTACAGGCGTCACCCGCCTCGTGTCCCGCTTTACCTTAGTATTCAATTAGTTTTTAATTATTTATTTATTTATTTTTCAATTAGTTTGCCAAAGAAGTTTCACTTCTGATATGTGTACTTTGCAAGCACGCACTTTTTTAATAACCTTATATAAATTAAACTTTTGTTAAAATATTCTAAGCTGAGGTAATTTAACAGTTGAGTTTTTTAGTGTAATTATTAAGATTACAATTATTATCACGATTACAGAACGAAAATAATCCTGAGGTAGAATCGTTTGAAATATTAAAAATCTTTAGTTTTAAACATACAGAATAGATACGTATAACAAGTAAGTCCCATTTTTAAATTTGCATATACGACTATCGTCTAAAACTCTAAACGACACGACGCGACGTAACGGAGTCATAAAATAAAGAATGTATATAAAACCATCATTATGCCGTTTTCGTATGCATAGCTAAGTATATAGCCATAGCTTAAAATAATGTGTCCTCTTGGAAATGGTAGCGATTTGGGTTTTAATATATTAAGGTGATTTGTTTTCAGAATTAAATATAGATTTTTAAAAGCAGGGCGATTTCGTAATAGCCGTACCTAGGGCTACTTATATACACAGTGCTTATGATAAATATTTGCATGGTCACGATAATGTTTGAACTGATCTTGGCGTTAGTGTTTGTGTTTATTGAAGACGTTTAGATTATCAATATGCGATCCCATCCTCCTGGATTATAACTCATATCTTATGAAAAGAGCTATTTATATTAGAACTATATATATCAATCTTCAAATTACAATAAAGACGATTAACCATTCCATTAAAAAAAAAATAATATTTAGATTTGTATGTTCCAAGAAATAATATAACCTGTGCATCGCATCTTTTAAACGACGTCTTTCATACAAAAACTTCAATTCAATTAGAATGAATCATACAATTTTAACATATCAGTTTTTTTTACAATATTCGTAATTAGGGACATTATTTAACTCCCACTTTTTCGTGGAATTTCAATATAAACTGAAATTGCCTTTTTTATTATTATCAAAAAATGTTTAAGAAGTGTTAAAAATATTGTCAAATTCTAAGACTGTTCATTTATAAAGGCGATGATAATCCATCGCAGTCGGTGAGCTGATTAACATAAAAAATTAGAAAATTATGAAACACGTGAAAATATTTCAAACGTAATTTCGTAAACAGTCCTCCGAGTTTTTAATTTACATACTTCATAAAAGTTTTGACAGGACGTAAATTACGGAATCATTCTCCTTATTAACTTCTTTAATTGTAGACTTTTTATTTATGCTCTCATCACACATTTTATTTCTTTCTTTCTTTATGAGTTTAGCCACGCGTTGGCGCAACGGTCACAGCACTGGTTTGTGGCTAACGCGCTGGCGGTTGCGGGTTCGATCCCCGCACATGACAAACATTTGTATTGGCCATACAGATGTTTGCCATCGACTGGGTGTTTTAGCAGTCATTGTGGGCCTCCCCACCGTGCCTCGGCGAGCACGTTAAGCTGTTGGTCCCAGTTGTTATCATGTACACCTGATAACGATCGTTACTCTAGTAAGGAATATATCCGCCAACCCGCATTAGAGCAGCGTGGTGGATTAAGGTATAATTTTCTCCTACATGGGGAAAGAGGCCTATGCCCAGCAGTGGGATATTACAGGCTGAAGCGATAGAAAATGACATCAAAGGAAATGAAATATTTTACATGAATAACACATTAAAATTTTAACTACACTATTTTCTGTACTCATTGAGCGTGTTTCAGTATAATCGATATACCGAAGTTATTTTCATTTTCCCAATGAAAACCTATTAAAACGGAAACAATTTAGCTTAAGTTTCAAACTAACGTTGCAAGTTTCTAAAATCAGTAAGGTAGATTTCAAGTTTATCAACTAATATATTTTCCGCTCAACTGCGGCGCAAACCCCGTTGGTGTTTATCCTCCAGTATCTCTTAAACCGTTTACTCAAACAATATACTTCCGTAAGCTAAGTTTATCTTCGTACGTTTTTTTTTTCTCAAAAAAAAAAAACGTTTGAAACGTCATATTTATTAGTCAACAGATAGACATACTTTTTGTTTGATAGCCATTATTTTAAGGTCAACAACATAAAGAATCTTTAACCCCGTTTTAGACGCTTTGCCTTTTTCCGAACGAAATGTGCTCTTTGTTCTGTATGCGACATTTCATGACTATTAGCTGAAGTATTGAGGCGTGAAGAAAAGGCACTATACTTTCATATTTTTTCTTTTGAATTTAGAAAGCTTGGTGGAGTGAACATTTGTTTTAATCAAGTCATTGGGTCAAATGGATACTTGTACGACTTTTAAGTGTTTTGTTGTGATAGCCTATATCTAACGAACTCTTATTGTTTGTTATTATTTAAGTTATTTTTTGATTATCCCGTTGGCGCAGTGTCCAGCGACCCTGCTTTATGCTCCGAGGGTTGTAGGTTCGATTCGGGCCCTGGGTCTGTAAATATATATTTATAAGTGTATTATTCGTATGTATGTTTCGAAAAAAAAAGTAAAAAGTATTTATATCAGTCAGCTGTTATCAACAACAACAACAACACAAGCATTGCCTAATAATAACATTATCTTTGATTCCCAGAATGTGGTATAATTATTACACTAACTTCCATTTTTGATGATTATGTATCATGGTATCAACCTGAATATAATTATTTTCCCATTTTTTCCAATTTTTTTTTGATTAGCCGCCTCTTTTCTTCTTGTATTAGTTAAAACGTGATCTTAAATATAGCTTATAACCTTTCTCAATAAATCTATACTAATATTATAAAGAGGTAAAGTTTATAACTTTGTTTGTATATACGGGGTAATCTTCGCAAATACTGATCCGATCATGAAAATTCTTTCGCTAACAGAAAGCTACACTATTCAGGAGTGACAAGATAAAAGGAAAAAGATAAAAATATATAAAGATTTTAAATCAGCAGGATTTGAACCTGCGCCCTCTGACGTGCCGTGTCAACAATTCAATCTAATCAAGCATTATTATTTGCCTTAGAAATTAATTGGTGATTTTAAAACATTTATATTTATCTGATTTGCTGAAAATAGTGAGAGTGTATTGGAACATATCAAATTTCACCGTACCCTTCTTATGTGAAATGCATTTTAAAGCCCAACGAAGTGGGCACGGGTCGGCTACTCTTTATATATAAAAGAGATTTCCACCCCTTGACTTATCACGATATCTCTGGAACCATAAGGCCTAGAGACTTGAAATTTGGTTGAAATATTCCTTTTGCCGGTTAGAGGTCAGTTAAGAACGGATTTTAAAAAATTACACCACCCACAAGAGGGGGTTGCGGGGGTTAATAACATAAATGGCAAAACAACGTTTGCGGGGTCAGCTAGTAATCTAAATACTAAAATAGTTTATTAATTATAACCAGTTCTCCAGCAGACATCAGCGCGATCAATCAAACAATCTCTTAAACTATCATTATATAATATTATATTCGCGGCTTTGACTACCTCCCCCCCCCCCATGGTTCGTCCTCTAGCGTAAGGGGCAATTTTTTAAAACGAATATTCATCGTCGCTAGCTCAAAGATAAATCCACAACCTCAAGTGGCACATTTTTATTTACCAGGCCCTCTCAGCATTTTATTAGCGAAAGTGATAAATTTCATATCTTTGTCAACAGCGGAGGAAACACAGTTAAGTAAATTTCGGTATGTGTTGAAAGATACTCCGAGTGGCTCGAATTTAGAAGGGTTCTAAGCTTACTAGTGAACTGTGAATATATAAATCAAATGAAATTTGTTTTTCTAAAACTTACGTTATGAAATGACCATTTACAAAGGTTTTATACTTTACTAATAAATACATTATTATTCACACTAACACGACGCCGCGTTGGCGCAGCGGTCACAGCACTGGATTGCGATTGGCTGTTGCGCGGGCGGTTGCGGGTTCGATCCCCGCACACGACAACATTTGTATTGGCCATACACATGTTTGCCGTGGTCTGGGTGTTTGTGCAGTCCTTGTGGGTCGCCCCACCGTGCCTCGGAGATCACGTTAAGCCGTCGGTCCCGGTTGTTATCATGTACACCTGATAGCGATCGTTACTCATAGTAGGGAATATATCCGCCAACCCGCATTGGAGCAGCGTGGTGGATTAAGCTCCGATCCTTCTCCTACATGGGGAAGAGGCCTATGCCCAACATTGGGCTATTACTGGCTGAATCGTGATCGTGATCGTGATCACACTAACATCTTATACCTAGCTTTAAGTTATATGATTTTTAATAATGAGCTGACGACATTCCAAAGATTTTAGTTGTTAGTTAAAAACTTCGTAAGAACATTTTTAAATATCTAACAAAACAAACATAATTATGAAAATATATATAAACATAATTATTCAAAACTGCCTCATATCGCTTTTATGCAGAAAATCCGAACACTATGTTTTTGTCGAACCTATAAAATAATTTATAGTCGAAATTTTGACAACTGAAAAATTATTCACGCTTTTTTATACCGGGTGTATTTGGAACGCTTGAAAGGATTTAAACCTAGTAATACTATTTATATACTATACTAGCTGACTGTGCTAAGCTTTTTATGTACTTATATATAATACATAAAAAAGCTTTATCCAGATAAATGAAAAACAAGTGTAGTTTTAATGAAATAACTTTTTCGGATTTTATCGCGAACCATGTCCTATCGAGGTCATCATATCGAGGAACCATGTCCTACCATGCTCATGGTTGCCGTAAAGTAACCGAAACGTCGGGCATGTAAAAACTGTAAAGTCTGTAAAGTCAGTTTACGGGCAATAATTTTGCGTGATAACGTCATTTTTTTAACGTGCATTTTTTACAACAACTTAACTAAAAAAATATTTACAATTACTCTTTTGCTGTAATTACGATTCAATACCCCGTTAAAGAATATATCTAACATAATATTTTCACGTCTGTTCTTAAATTAGACAAAGTCTACTGGTTTAAGATCCGAGATAGCTTAATATGTAAGTAAACTCAGTCAGCAGTAACCTAGCTGCAGGTAAGTATAGCAATCATAGAGATAGGTGCCTACTACAGTCAGGTATATAATGTAAAATATAAACGGTTTTAGCTTATTACATTTAATTAACATGAGAGGGAAAAGATAAAAAAAAAATATTTGCAGCAGGCTTATGGCGGCAGAGATTGTTTTTATAAATTCACAATATTGAAATCAGCCTATAAAAAATTGTTTCGTCTAATTAACAGATGAGGGAATATTTTTTATATCCCGGATCTTAGACCATACGCTTGTCACAGATGACTGATATGCGTATGTACTCTAGAGTGATATGCTGGGTTCTGGGTTGTCTGGAAGAAATGGCTAATAAGCCATAAGTCCGCCCATTGTACTTCACCGTCTGTAATTATTTTCATGCTTTGCTTGTGTAAGACCCTTCAGTCTCTCAGGGAGGGTTTATAACACAGACTGGTTCACTACTACCACCTTGGAGCGTGGGCGCACGTCCGCTCTGTACCGCGATCGTCACTATACTGTGTTCAGTCTGTAGCTGCCTAGCCTTTTATACTCACATGTAGGTGCCCCCTCCAGTGTGGTACGCGAGACAGTGTATTGTATCCATTGTATGAATATAGACACTACAGCTTGTAATATTTTTGTGGTGTACAATAAAGTATAAATAAATAATATGCAGATGAAATTTCAAGTATATCTGCCCAAGAATCGGCAACCCTAAAAATCAGTTTCCTGTCAGAATCAGACTAGAATAATAAGTAGACCCCAACGTCCATTCACCGTATTAATATTAAAATTTAAGCAAATTCCAAGTAGAAGAAACTATACTATCCTCTATAGTACCAAACTTTGCACTTCAAAGTCCAAAACCGATATTCAAAAGTTGATCGAAAACATCAAAATTTATTCGTCTGTGAGGTGCATTTTACATTTACGAACTGAAAATGCAAATACTAGTTCAGTTTACTATGAGATCTATTAAAACGATTCAGTTTCACACCAGCTTAGCTAATGATTCGCGTTTAATCTTCTGAATAGAAGCGATCGTTTGGAAAATCGACTTTTTGATTTAGCTTTTATACCGGTTTTTTTATAAATAAAAATGAATGTTGCTAAGTGCATAACTCGAGAATGGCTCGACCAATTCGGCTAATTCATTTTTTGTGTGTTCCTTAAAGAACACGGAAGGTTTTAATACTAAAAAAAAATGAAAGTCGGAGAAAGTTACATTTATTTAATTTTTACTATTAACTATTGACAGAACGAAGTCTGTCCGGGTATCAAATATTTTTGTAACTACATAATTATGTTTCGCTGTTTCAACTATATTAGTTATTTATGTTATTATTTAGTTTATTGACCTTTGGTAAAATTCTGAACTTCGTAGAAAATTGTATACGATAAATTTTTAAATTCTTAGAAAAGATTCGTAGAGATAGTATAACTTTGACACCAAGATTTAAAAGATTTAAAAAATAAAGTAATTTTTTATCATTTAGAGTTTAGACAGTTATAATTAATTACCTGTCTGGTGTTCAGACAAGATATAATTTATTTATTAAATTAAATATTTTATATAAAAAAAATAATTAAAGCTTATGAAAAAAAGTAATTAATATACAAGAGGTTAATGCCTTGATTTAAATGAATTATTTATCAGTGACAATATTTTTTATTTATACATACATACATATAGTCACGCCTCTTTCCCGTAGGGGTAGGCAGAGACCAGTTCTTTCCACTTGCTACGATCCTTACATACTTGTTTCGCTTCATCCACTTTCATTATTCCTTTCATACATGCTCTTCGGTTCAGGGTACTTTTGACCTGGCCTTTTTTCAAGACGTCTCTGATCTGGTCTTGAAAAGTCCGCCTAGGTCTACCCCTTCCAACACTTCCATTCACACTCGCCTTATACACTTTTTTCGTCAATCGTTCTTAAAATCTCGTTTTGTTTCTTTTAATTATAAGTGTTTGTATATTCACTTTTTAGCATATTAGTATAAAATACCATTATGTAGTCTTTGATCAACAATTGACCTACGATTGAGGTACTATTGTAAAATATATCATACTCGTCACGAAAAAGTCACTATGTTTTTTTTTATTTATTTATTTATTTTAAAGCACACTTACAACATACGTATACAAAATTAAAAGTTCAACATCATAATTATAATAACAGAGTACCTGATATGTATGTCACTCACAAGTGTACATAAGGGCCTATGCAAACCGCGTTTTTTAAACGCGATACAGACGCGATGCAAACGCGCGTGTGACGCGATACAAACGCGATGCAAACGCACGTATGTCGCGATACAAACGCGCCGTCGACGCGCGTTTGAATCGATATAAACGCCAACAAACTGCTCTGTAGGATAAAAACGCGCCGTCGACGCGCGTGTCACGCGATACAGACGCGATGCAAACGCGCGTATGTCGCGATACAAACGCGCTGTCGACGCGCGTTTTAGAAACGCGCGTCGACGGCGCGATTAAAAAACGTGGTTTGCATAGGCCCTAACACTCCGGGACACAGTGATCAAAGGCACAAAAGATCATAAACAATTAAAATATTTGAATTGTAGATAATCAAAATTAAAAATAAATAACAATTCGTCATAAACATTTAAAAAAATCAAACAATTGGATAATTTATTAAAAATAAGTAAAAATTCTCAAAATAATCAAATTAATAATAATAAAAAATAACAATTAATCTATACATTAAAATAATCAAACAATTGGATAATTTAATCAAAAAATTAAAAATTAGAAACAAATTAAACAAAATTCCAAATAGAAATTTTTTTATTAAAATTATTGTAGAATAAATTAAATAAAATTAATTTGTAAATTAATCATCATGTTTTAATTGTAGATGTCCAATGGTATATCGTTACATCGAATCCATTTTTATTTTACCATTATATTATGAAATCCATTAACTATCAATAAAACTTTTGCAAAATATTTTTTTTACATTTACCCTCCATGCTTCATTTGGGGTAGTACAGACCCCATCTAAAAGCTTCAATGAAAGCTGAAATTTTGTGTGTATGTTCGTTTTATGTGACATTACATAATAAAATAAGTACACCGTAAGGCATTTTGAGGGTTGATGCGACCGTAAAGGACCCGTATGTAACAGATAGCACTCACTCGTAGAGATAAGAGAATGAATACTTTTTTTTAAAGAGTACTTATAAGTTGGAAATATTTTCTGTCTAGAATAATAACAGTCATAGCCGCAGGGAAAAAACTTATTATTCATGGAAAGCGTTTTTGTTTTCTGACAAAATCATGTTTTATTTTCGGTAATTTGTTATACACATTTGAATACTCCACCGTGTTATGCTTTTACGTATTTAAATTTCGTTTTTCATTTATCAATGTAGCTCTCTTGGAAAATACTACATCATTTTTCATTAATGTATAGCGTTTTATAATTGTCGATTTTTTAACACACAATATAAGGAATGTTTCCAAGTAAGATCTATACTACTATTTTTTTTTACTAATGTTTACTCAAATTTCACTCATTATTTACTAATACTTAAATTGCTCGACACTGTTAAAAGCCTATCGCATCCCACTGCTAGATATAATATAGGCTTCCCTTAGTTAGCGCCAAACATTCCAGTTTTCCGCAATTTTCATCCAGCGTGCACCGGCAATCTCGTAGATCGTCAGTCCAGCAGGCTGGATTAGATCCCACATTACGTTTGCCTCTTGACTCCAGGGCACGTCTACTCCAACGGCCATCGGTCCTGCGACAGAGGTGATCAGCCCACTGCCACTTCAACATGCTTATTCTACAGCTATGTGGGTTATTTTTGTTCTCTCGTGCACAGTCTCATTTCTAATCATATCTTTGAGAGTGACTCTAAGCATAGCCCGTTATATTGCATGTTAAGCGACATGCTTATCTTCCACTACCACCACTACAGCCTATCACAGTCCACTGTTGGACATAGGCCTCCACAAGTTCACGCCCGTCATTATGACGCGAACTCATGTGTTTTGCCCATAGTCACCACGCTGGGCAGGCGGGTTGGTGACCGCAGGGCTGGCTTTGTCGCACCGAAGACGCTGCTGCCCGTCTTTGGCCTGTGTATTTCAAAGCCAGCATGGATGGTTATCCCGCCATCCGTCGGCTTTTTAAGTTCCAAGGTGGTAGTGGAACTGTGTTATCCCTTAGTCGCCTCTTACGACACCCACGGGAAGAGAGGGGGTGGCTACATTCTTTAGTGCCGTAGCTACACAGCACATGCTTATCTTACAGGTGATTAATTACATAAGTGAAAGATTGGCAGATCTTTAATGCAAGTAATGGTGGGACTTGCGATGTTTTCGAGTGAGGATTCATCGAGCGTTTCTTGCTATGGCTGTGACTCCGCAATTTCGATCGTGGTGATTCATGGTATTTATACAAAGGTTTGGAAGCAAGGTATAAAAAATTACAACTAAGCATTTTGATACTATTTATCGACACCACACAAATGACCTGCAAGATATTAACTCGAATTAATTTCATGTGATTTCAATTGGAAGAAAGTACAACGATTATACGATATATTTACTAGGAACTTCAACAATATCTGAACGTGCAAGATATGATATACTTTTTTTTTCTTTTTTTTTGTTTGCAAAATCGATTATACCTATATCATTTAGTATTTAAGTTAAATTTCCTTGCATGTTAGTGACAACTTTGGTTCGAATCCAAGAGTTACTAACTTTTTCATTTATTTTATTTCAAACTTATTTTATGGTGTTGCGGTCAAAGAAAACATAGTAGGGTTGCATGTCTCAGGAGGATATCTGAGACACGTATTCGCCAATTCACTGCGGAGTAGTGTGGGTATGCCCAGCTCCAATTTATGTTTATAGGGACAGAGAGACTCATACCCGGAAGTGTTAAAATAATGTTGTATGTACCTATACTCTTAATTGAGCACCGACATAAGATTTCTTTCAGCAATTTCTCAACAAACAGAAAGACGAGATTTGGAAGCACTAGCCTTATAACTAAAACATATCTGTCAGGCATCTTAGGCAGGAATATATATGAAAATACGGTAAATGTGTATGCGGTATTTTTAAATTAATATATTTTTATTGGTATCGAGGAAGGGTGCAGCTAGAAAAGGACTTTTTTTTTAAATTTGGAGCAGTATGACTGTGAAAGTACCTTAACCTTACAGAAGATCAAATCTCTCAAGTAGTGTAGTGTTTTAGTAGTGACTAAGTAAGTGTATCCAAAACTCCTGGGGACGGTCAGGATTAGGGTTGACAACGCATTTGCAATGATTCTGGTGTTGCATGTGTTCATAGTCTAAAGTGTCCTTATCACTCGGACTTTACGCTTGTATGACCACCCCTTCTTGAGACATAAAAAATAAAACATATAATAATTTAAAAATGTAAAAAAAACATATAATAATTTATAAAATATATATAAAATAGTTAATTTTATCTTTAATCAAATATTAAAGAGAGAAAAAAATACACAACAATAATTAGATCACTCTGGAAATGACAGAAGACGTTTATGATAATAAGTCTTATCAAGCCTCGCGTCAGATTCAAGTGTTATTGATCTCTAATCCTCACCCTAAATCAAAAAGTAAAATTATTCACCCTTTGAAGTTCTTGTGATCTTCTAATATATGCAAGTGTGCTGAGATGACACAGGAAATTGGATAAGTAGATTAAACCGAGAGCGAGATGTGGGAACACTTTATGCTACAAGTAAAATCTATATAACATTAAATAATTCTCCGAAATTTACGCGCTTAAAATTCGAAGGACTGCACCAAATTGGGTTTTATTTAATCTGTATTGAAGTTTATTGGAGTTTACTCCTTAAGAATCGATTTTCATATAAGGCCCCCGGTATGAAAAAAAATTTGAGTAATTAAATCTACTGAGACTTTCCATCTTTTTATATGCCTCTGAAACGTGGACCCTGAAGGCAAGAATAAGGGGAAGGATTGACGCGTTCGAAATGTGGTGCTGGCGGAAAATGCTGGGTATCAAGTGGACAGCTCGCCGCACAAACGAATCAATCCTGAACCAGCTAAAGATTAAGATACGTCTCTCAACGCGTACTTCGTTTCTTTGGCCGTGTGGCTAGGCAGGAGGACAGCCTGGAAAACTTATTATGGTTGGCCATGTGGAGGGAAAGTGAGGTAGAGGAAGAGCGTCGTCCCGGTGGATAGACACAGTAAAGACGTCTGCAGGATCCAGTGTCCAGGCTTGCCTACGAATGGCCCAGAATAGGAACGCCTGGAGGAAGGTGGTGCGAAGTGTACAGGAGAGCCAAACGCATGGTGGTCACGACCCTCAGTAATGAGGAAACGACTAGGAAGAAGAAATCTACTTAACAAACGACCTCGTTAAGTTTTTTGCGCGTTATTTGTTTCGTTTATTTACCATTTGATATGGTATTAATCTTTTTTTAGACTAGTAAGCCATTTTTGTGCCTATTTAGACAGTCGATCTGAAAGAGTAAACTCCAGTCGTATTTTTTTTTATGTTAGTTACTATCAGGCCATAGTTCACATATAAGATAATTTAATTAAATAAATTGATAATATCCGCCAACCCGCATTGGAGCAGCGTGGTGGATTAAGCTCCGATCCTTCTCCTACATGGGGAAGAGGCCATGCCCAACAGTGGGATATTACAGGCTGAATCGAAATTGATAAAAAGTCGATCCTGGTTTTGGTAGTGAATGAAAAATGTCTAACATGCAACCGCCATCAATAAGTGGATATTTTGTTATCTATTATATGTACACTCCAGGCCACGACAAATAATACAGGATGTTCGACTCCCTAACTGCGTTCCTTCAAATGAGGGGTTCTTTAAGTCTGATATAGCGCGTTTCACGTAAAAAAAAATCCCTAGGCCTTTGTTAAATGTTACTTTTTCTTAATGCACGAGCTACTCTGGCAACGTTCATCTACATTAACCATCCAATACTATTTTTCTTAGCCCTAAAAACGTAGAAAAAGTAAAATGTTATTACTAACTTCCGCATACAACTAAAAAACTGCATTTGGGAACGATTTCTGTTTCTCGTAGAATTTTTTGACATTGTTTATTATAGCTGTGCTTACGCGCTCACAAATGGTATCAGGTGGAACGAGTCTATCAAAGTAGCTCTTCTATATAAGTTTAAGTCAAATAAAAAGTCATAAGTAATTGTTAGAAGTGGTAATAAAAATTGCGACACTTAGGCCAAGGACAGTAGCAATGACCCCTGACTTAACCTAACTCCTTTTGTTAATCCATTTGTTTCAAATAATTGACTGTATTTATTTTTGTGAAAGCGTTATATACAACAGCTTTAAATTTTGTGGTAGTACCTACTTTATCAGAACTTCTCAGGAAATTCTAAGGTGAGCAAAACTGGAAAGCTTTCTCTGCATATACTTTGACCTTTACCACAGATTGTTAGGAAGTAAGACGTTAATAATAATGTTTCGTTTCAAGATTACCGAATTTCTGTATTTTTTTACAACTAGGTCAGCAAATAAGCGTACGGCTCACCTGATGGTAAGCGATTACCATAGCTTATAGACATCTGCAACACTAGAAACATCGCAAGCGCGTTGCCAACCCCATCCCCCAATTCCCCCCAGGAGCTCTTGTCACCTTATTCGCCATCAGGAACACAACATTGCTTGAAAGCAATATTATTTAGCTGTGATCTTCTGTAAGGTCGGGCCATCCCAGTCGGGTTGCTCTATATTTTTAGCAGGAAATTTCCTGCTGTGCCCTACCTTAGATCTAAAATTATATTTCAGAAAGACTTATCGACGACTAAAATAAAATAAAAAAATTTAAAACGTATCCATTAGTGTCCATAAAGCAGGATAGAATAAAAAAAATCCTTAATAATCTTCGTTCAACGCTTATGGTAATAATTGATTATATATATTATAAACAGTACCTGGGTGACCGCGCCTAGCTCGGTATTTTTATTTTATTGATTTTTTCTCGGTATTTTTATATTTTACTTTTATTTAAAAAAAATCACAAGTGAAATTTAAAAAAAAAAGAAAAATAATTAATCTGGAGATTGAGATTTGAACCATGGTTTTCTCGGTCAATCTCGACCGTCCGATTTCCCACCTGAGCCAATGCAATTTTAATAACAATTCCGAAATTAACCTTCCTATTCAAACGATATTTTAGCCATTTTTTTCATTGCCTAAAACAGGAATAAAACGACATTTTCTAAAAATGAATCCTAGCTAGATCAATTTTTCGCAACCGAAATCT
This sequence comes from Melitaea athalia, assembly GCA_905220545.2. NCBI lineage: Eukaryota > Metazoa > Arthropoda > Insecta > Lepidoptera > Nymphalidae > Melitaea > Melitaea athalia. The sequence goes on along the minus strand of HG992178.1, from coordinate 2,025,592 downwards.
CTTGTATACTAAATTTCACTTGTTTATTTATTATTTATTTATATATACGAGAATTGCTCGTTTAGCAGTATAAGATTACAAAATTTAAAATTCACAACGAGGTGGTTTTAGAATTTTCATTGACAATCCTTTTTAAAATTCCGTGCCTAAAATGTTACGATATACCACCAAAAATTAAGAGTTAAGACTGATTTTAACAAGCAATATAATATCATGGCTTTATGTCTGCTTTATAGTAAAGTGATTAAATTACAAACTTAAACTTTAGAACTTAACAGAAATTACGCAGCTTGTATAAAGTCAGTTTATACTATCAAATAAAACTTATAAAAAAAACGAATTTTGCCAAATTTCTTTAACAACTCGATAAAATTGTTTGAATATTCTAATCAAACGGGCCGTTTGAATACATTCTCTATAGTTTCTTATAGAACCGGAATAAATTATTTTATGTAGCGTTTCTACTAAATATAATAATGATAATTTATACAAATATTTGCAGACTTGACATTTCGTTGCCATAAACACTTTACATAACTTAATTCTGGTCACAGTAAGTTCTTTTTAGACTAAAAGAAGGTATTTTATTAAAACAACGACGTACTTCGTGTGTTTTAGGTAGCATTTTAATTTTCCATATCTTTTACACTTAAAAAAAAATGCAATTTTTTTACAAGACGTCAGACATCGATCAGATTCATTGATGTTTTTTTTTTTACGTGAGCATAACTATTTAATTTTTAAAGTGAAACTTTTATTTCATCGCCCCAAAATTTGTCGTTTGTCTATCGCATGTCGCACGACACGACACGGTGACCGCGGAGTAGGGATAAAGTGAAAGGCGCATATCAGAGCAGCCAAGGCTAATATGGCGGCGCCCATAGCTCGCATCAGCAGTGTAGCATTTATATTTTCACTTATTCGTGCAAGTTTTCCGCGATATTTGTGTGTTTTGAATATGATGTATTAATGTAAATATTTTTATTTACTATAATTTCACTTGCAACGTGGTTTCATAAAACCACACAATTATTTTTTTCTATTACATAGTTACATAACAATACGCTGATACATACAGAAACGAAAATTTGAAGTGCTGTTCTAAACTAATCAATGAATTTTAAGTGCGAATTTTTTTTTTTACATTTAAGAGCAAAATTATAAAAAACACATTGTGTTATCATGTGTTATATCAACAAAAACATTATTCTGAACTTAAATACTTATCGCACGTAATAAGCTGAAATACAAGGATGTCGATTATAACTAAAATTTATAGTTACGTTGACCCTTTTCGAAAGATCAACTGAAGAGCCGATTAAATTCTCAAGTTAAACAAGATTAAAGGGTGAGTTGTCCAGGAAACGAGACGTTGCGAGTACGTCAATATTTTCTAAGAAGGGAAACAATGTTACTTTGTTGTTAATGTTAGAAAGTGACTATAAGTTTCTTCGTAAAGAAAGATTATAGGCTGTAAAATATCATTTCATGACGCATAAGGACGTAGAAGTAATAGAGATTAGGACTAATATAACGTGAGTGTAAGCTCTTCGGTCGTATAGTTACTAATTTTTTTACCCTAGTAAAATCCGAACCATCGACGAGTATAATATAACGTATGAGGTTACCATAGCTTATGGATCCTTGTTTTCAAACATAAATACTGCACATACCCAGCATCTCCGGCGATCTTAATAACAAAAAAAAAATACAACAGTCATAATTAACGGTAATCTTCGGTAAGATACATACTACCCAGTCGTGCTGCTCTGTTTTTAAAGCAAGACATTCCCTGATTATTATTATTATTTCTATTTATTGATATTATTTATTGACATTTTATGATATACCTAAAAAAAGAGTGTGTATGCTCTGACACACGACTGGAGTTTACTCCTTCAGATCGACTGTCTAAATAGGCACAAAAAAGGCTAACTAGTCTAAGAAAAACATTAATACCATATCAAATGGTAAACGAATCAAATATCGCCATCTATCGGAACCCCATGGCGCACAAAAACGTAACGAGCTCATTCGCTTAGTAGATTTTACTCCTCATATTTTTTTCATACGGGGGGCCTTATATGTAAATCGATTCTTAAGGAGTAAACTCCAATAAAAAGCACAATAAAATATTTGATGTTCCTGATGATAGCATAAAATCAACAATATATATCATACTTCAAAATTATTAACCTCAAACAAGGCAATATTTACTAGCTCGTCTACATTTGCAAAATAGGTTTAACACAATATTTAGGTCGGTACGTTCTTCCAAGAAGAATGAGATTTGCTTACATTTTACTAAATTTACACATTAATAATACGGTAGAACAACATTGTTTAAATTTCAATATACACATGCATATTTGAATACCTATTTATTACATTACAAGCATATGAGAACGATAAATTCATAATCCTTAAAAATTCATAATTCATAATCATAATTAATAAACTCATAATCCTTAATAATATTGTAAATATGAACGGGATTTTCTTTGTTTAACTAGTTGCATGTTTTTAAAGTCACAGCTGCTTAATAGATTGTGAAAAATTAAGATCAAAAATTTTAAATACAGTTCTAAAGTTACGCTTAATAAGTAATACATTAAGCTGAAGATATTCATAATATTAGTCCATATTAGACAAGTATAGCTAGCTCTCATACTACTAAAGATGATTAAGTCTCTATAGCACATTTTCGCTATATTTTCAACAGAACTCTTTGAATAGTACTTAAAACAGGTAAACTTAGTACATAATTACTAGTTGTAACAAGGTTAATAATGATCTTGAATAGAATTTTTTAAGAATGGCTTTAGATTTGAAGCTTCTATTTGTCATTCTATGACGGAAGACGAGAGGTCATAGTAAGTAGGTACTTTTGATGCTAATTTAAAGTAATTTTTGCTACTTAATCACTTTGAAATTATTATTATAATCACTTTGAAAGTAAACGTGAATTGCGTTCAGAATATGAATTAGTTAATTAAGAGCTTTGTAATAATTGTTCCTATTCTCAATTATTCATTAAAACTGGTTTGGTTTATAAGAAAAATACATTTTTAAACTTCTTAATCTACGAAATATTTTATTTTTTATTTTTTGCTATAATCTTTTATTTCCTCAACTAATAAACTGCATCAGTGAAATATATATGGATCGAAATGAAAAAATAAAATAAATAAAAACACTTTATGTGTCAGCTCAGATGCACGACTGGAGTTTACTCCTTCAGATCGACTGTCCAAATAGGAGCAAAAAGGCTCACTAGTCTAAGAAAAAGATTAATAGCATATCTAATGGTAAACAAACGAATCAAAAATGGCGTTACGAGAAACGTAACGAGGTCATTCGTTCAGTAGATTTTACTTCTCATATTTTTTTCATACCGGAGGCCTTATATGAAAATCAATTCTTAAGGAGAAAACTGCAAGAAAAAACGAATGTGCTTTAGACCACACGACTGAACTAAAACTTTCTATCTTCACAAGCTTATATCTCCCTCACAACTTCCGTTCGCCCGATCACACTTTTTGTAACGCTCTCCTCACGCATTCGCCAGCTTACTCGCCAAGTCAAAAGTACGTAAAGAAGTTTTACTTCACAAATATAATTTCATTTTTTAATTATAGATATCTCGTTCTGTAATAAGAGCTTCCTTAGTAACTTTAATTAAAATGAGGAAATGTTACGTGATCTTGTTTCATGATATGATTGGAAATTTAATATATCGTAATCAAGTGTTTAATTTATTAATTAAAAAAGGCAACAAAAATTGTAACATGATAAGACTAAACACAAGGTTGGCGCCATAAAATTACATTTTGGTACAAAGCTTTTAACCAACGAAATCTTTAATTGGTGAAATCTGTAACGAAATTACACAAGTTATATATACTGTGTGCTTTGGTTTTGATCAAGAACTACAAACTAGTATTTATTAAGGGATGTATTGACAAATTTAAAAGAAATGCTGAGGTTTTTTGCCTTTTTTAACCGAATCTACATGTTAAGAGTGATGACACGTTAAATAAGATTTATGAGTGCTTTAGACCACACGACTAAAGTAAAACTTACGAAACGCTCTCTCACTTTCTATCTTCCCTAACTTGTATCTCCCTCTCAACTTCCATTCGCCTCGTCCGATCACACTTTTCGTAACGCTCTCGTTACGCATTCACCAATTTACTTCCCAAGTCAAGCGTGTGTAAAGAAATTTTACTTAAAAAAAGAGTATGAAGGTAGTAGCTATTGTTTTTTGAATTTAAATATCAACTTGAGCAGTTTAAAATTAATATATCTTAACTACCCCTGGAATGGGTACATACATATAAAAATAAAAATATTTCTCTGAATTAGTTTATTTAAAAAAAAATACTTCGGTGTAGCGAAAGAAAATAACAAATTGCATTCGTTAAATAACAAGAGTTCCCTCATTGTATTCTCAGCTGGAAATTTTAGAATGAAATTTAAATAATACAAGATAAGTTTCACTAGTGGATCACGAGCTCTTTTATATGGAAATATTTACAGCAATTTTTTTCTATTTACGAGCAGTGAAATTATTTTCATGTCCGTTATTAAGGATATTCGTTTATTAAAAAAAAGGTGTGTGTGCGATTCACACACGATAGAAGTGAAACTTCTTTGACAAACTAATTTAAAAAAAAACTAATTTAAAATTAAACGTTGAACGGTTGAACGGTTTGAAATCACAACAATTCTAAAGAAGTTTCAATCACTTCAAAAATATAGGAATAACCTACAGAAAATCATTCTAATATTATATTTTAACACATAATGACCAATGAAATATTTTTTTTAGTTTATGTCCAACTGTAGTGAATGATCTATCAGCGCAGCGTCTTAAAAGGTGACTTTTTTCTTCACGTTTTGTAACAGTACCTGTTACAAATACTTCTAAAACATAACTAAATCGTAATTTCTCTTTTAATGTACAATAAAAAGTTATAATCCTTCTCCTACATGGGGAAGAGGCTTATGCCCAACAGTGGGATATTACAGGCTGAATCGTGATCGATCGTGAAAAAGTTATAATAAATAAAATACTATATATTTACAAATTCTCAAATTATCGTATATTTTAAAAGTTAATAACTGTACTCCACGTTATAAGTATATTATATCAAGGTATCCATTTTAAGGTTAACATAAAAGTGACGCACGTGCTCATTCGGTGGGTATTTACTCATATAAATTACAAACACGTTGTCAACCCTGACTCGTATAATACTCGTAGATAAAAATTCGTATAATAATGAAAGGAAATTTCATAAAAAGATCCTTTGCGTTGGTATTTTGGGAATATAAAAACTAGGTAGAGCAAAAATGTGTTATTTCGAAGATTTCTTTTCAAAGTTGGTATTTGTTTAGGTAGTTACAAAGTTCCAGCAGCCTCAACTATCACTAGTTAGATTTATGTTCGGTGGAGTTTGTATTACTTGATTGTATTGCGTAAGTATTTAATGACTCTCATGACACAGATTAATTATAATTATTATTGGTATGTAATTGGGCTGTTAGCTGTATGTAATTGCACTGTTGGGAATTCGCCTCTTTCCCCATGTAGGAGAAGGATCAGAGCTTAATCTACCACGCTAATCTACCAATGCGGGTCGACGGATATAATATTATTCCCTACTATGAGTAACGATCGCTATCAAGTGTACATGATAACAACCGGGACCGACGGCTTAACGTGCTTAAGCCTCAGGTGATGAAAATGACAGATTGACCTCTAAATATTCCCCTATATAAGCCCTATTTCGACGAAAAGGCTTGTGCCCAGCAGTGGGACTATAGCGTATTAACACCCTGATTAAATTCAATTGCTTAAAAACTCGATATAGACCTATGTACATTACATTAGTAACCAGCAAGATAGACTAATAAAAGACTCGGTGCCCAATCTCTACACTGTCGAGTGTCGTAAAAGCGCCGAACAGGAACCGGTGGAGGTAGATCATTCGTACCAGCTGCAACCCTGATGCTGACCACGATCCTCAGATACGAGGGACCGACTCGAAAGAGATAAATAGAGCAAAGGAGAAATGTTGAGAAAATCTTGTTACCTATGTGTGTTCAGTGTATCTGAACTTCAGTCAAGCGTAAATAATTCTATTGAATACTAGCTGCTGCCCGCGACGTCGTCTGCGTGCGTTCAATGCTCGTTCCCCGTAGGTGATAGCGTGATAATATGTAGCCTATGTTCTGACCCGACTTCTTAATAATATTCGTGCCAAATTTGAAGTTAATCCATGCAGTACTTTTTGAGTTTATCCCGGACATACATTTGAAGAAATAAAGGTTCACTGCTCGTTCCCCGTAGGTGATAGCGTGATAATATATAGCCTATGTTCTGACCCGACTTCTTAACAATATTCGTGCCAAATTTGAAGTAAATCCATGCAGTACTTTTTGAGTTTATCCCGGACATACATACAGACAAACAGACAAACAGACAAAAATTCTAAAAACTATATTTTTGGCTTCGGTATCGATTGTAGATCACACCCCAAGTATTCTTTTATAAAAATATTCAATGTACAGTTTTGACTTTTCTACCATTTTATTATATGTATAGATTAAAGCCTTAACTTAATATTATCTATTGAAGATTACTGAAGTCAACTGTGATTGATAGCTCAGAATATCAAATAACCATTTCAATATACAAAATTTTAATTATATATACGTTATATAAATATAATATTATAAAGCTGAAGAGTCTGTTTGTTTAAGCGCGCTAAGATCAGGGGCTTCTGTGACTATGTTATCGATACTAATTGAAATTAAAAAAAAAAATGATACACTAATAATAAATCTAGTTCTAAAAGGTTTAATGCTGAATATTTTTATTTTTTATGCAAGTAGGTCGGCAAACAAGCGTACGGCTCACCTGATGATAGGCGAGTATCGTAGCCAATTAAATTCCGCAACACCAGATACATTTCCCAAACCCCCCCCCCCCTCCCCAGAAGCTCTAGTTGCCTTACTCATCACAGGAACACATCCCGAACTGATCCAGATTTTGAGCATGATTTTTCCTGCGCGCCAACTCAGTTAACTTAGTTTTTGTATGGGATTGTCGATTTTAATACGTTTTTTTTCCTCAAATTAACGCGGACTAAGCCGTGGGTCGCAGCTAGTATATTACAACTGTCACTTCATCTCATAATTTATTTCTTACGTATTCAAGTCTCAATTTTCGAACTGATTTCTATAAATTTATTTTGAAATGTAAAAGAATTGGTTGAAGAATAATATTGTTTTTGGATATTAAATAAAAATTGTATCAGGAGCAATTTAAAAGATAGGATTTGTAAATCTATTTTCAATATTTTTAAAATTGCTCTTATAGGGAGTTTGTTACATTTCTTTCTATCTTCTGTGTTTCGTCTAGACTTGGCGTTTTTGCTACACATGTGTGCAAAATATATAAAACTTTTTTACTGTCTTGTGTTTCACGATAAACATTTATGGTTTTACGACATGTGCATAAGAGTTCGTTTAGGTACTTACACGCTTATAGACTAATAATATAGACTCATATTAAAAATATTGTATGTGTAATAATGTATGTATGTTACGTCAGAACTTTTGATTGGTGGAGCGATTTCGATAAAAACATTTTTAATCGAAAGTTAGTGCGTCCGTGTCATGTGGTTTCATTTAAATTTAATTGAGATCTAGCAAGTGCTTTTCGATCTATATCCAATAATGCGTATTTACTCGACTATTTTTTCGTCTACCTACGTTGTTTTACTTGTCGATGTAATTGAAGTCGGTTTTTTTTCGTCTGCCAGCAAACACAATTATCGTGCGTTAATCTTCCTTTTAAAGAACATATTAATATGTTATCATCATCATATTATCATCAATCATTTATTATCTCTGTTTTAGTAACCCTACCCTAGGAAGGTAGGGTAAATAAAAGTCAATCACTGTAGTGGAATAGGAATTCCACAACTGTGGTTTTCACTTCATCTAACTCAGTGGCTTCCACCCATGTTTATTTATTTTATTTTATTTACTTATTCCTTATCGTACATTGAAATACAGACACATATAGAAAATATACAGACCAAAATTATTACGTCTCGTGAACAAGACATTCGCAGTCAATGTCGAAATATCGAGCTCCGCAAAACGAAAATAATAAACATCGTAAATATCCCGTTTTCGAATAATTTTCGTAATAGAAGTAACCATGTTAATTTAAAATCTTATATAAAATCTGATACAGACCAAGATATACAAAAGCGACCTTATCGCTAAAGAGCGATTTCTTCCAGATAACATTTGGGTATAGGACACGATACAGTAGCAGCGGTTAGAAGTATGCAAATATTAGGAAGGAAAAAAAATACTTCCTATTTAAGTAACTTTAACAGATTCAAATACTATCACCGATAATTTAATTGAACTTAGTCATTAATTTTATGCCTTATTTCATGTCATTTGTGAAACTTTACATCTAGATAACAAATACTAATGGTGACATTCACATTTTTGCCCTCTTACAACTGATGTGCGAGTCAGTGCTACTCGCAAATAACCTTTTCGAGCCCCAATATAGAAAAATGAAAATGTCCCCTCTCTGACCTATGGAAATGAAGACGAACCCGGATTTTATGAAGCTTTATAGCGTCTGCGTAGAAATATCGCATTGGACTCAATAAAAAAGGAAATCATTTGTATCTTAAATCCGTATAAAGAATATCGACTGTTTTGTTACAGCCAATAACTGAGGTAGGACAAAGCAGGAAATATCGTGCTCAAAATCTGGAACAACCTGATTGGGAAGTACTTCGACCTTACAGAGGTTAATACAGCTTTCAAGCAGTGTTATACCCTTGTGGTGAGCACTGGCGGATCCAGGGGGGGGGTCACGGGGTCATGACCCCCCCTGGGCTGTGTCGAGGACCTAGGTGGACCACTAATTAAAATTGTTAAACAAGATTTTTGTCACAATATAGGTATTTTTAAGCACATTACCTACATAGATTAATAAAATACCTACTTTTTCTTGTATCTATCATTATAACAATTAAATTATAAGTTTTTTTTACTTGACCACGACTATGTGACCCCCCCTGGCGCCTTGACCATGACTGTGACCCCCCCTGGCGCCAAAGCTGGATCCGCCCTTGGTGGTGAGTAAGGTGACCAGAGCTCCTTGGGGTTGACTGGAAGTGAGGTTGGCAGCAGCAGGTGCAGGCGTCTATAAGCAACGGTAATAGCTTTCCATCAGAAGAGCCATAAGATTATTTGCTGACCTAATTGTATAATTATTTTTTTATGCAGTTACACAACAGTCTAGGGCTCTAGGCCATTGCACCCTTTCTCCTTTAGTACTATCCTCTAAAATGCACAAAATAATCAAAACTAAATTCTAGTACTGAAGTGTCATAATATCATTTTATGCTCGTTTTCTTTTTGTAGGAGTAGTTTGCAAATAGTAAACTAATTTGCAAGGACCTTAATATAAATTTGTCAAAAAGTGCGTTAGAGTTATATTCAGTTACTCACAGTGGGTTAAATTTAGGTTATTAATTGTTATTTAACATGGCTAGAGCATTCTTTAAACTTTGCTCGTATATTTTAACTAAAGTAACGAGATTAGCTTTATCTTACATTTGTATATTTTGTGATACCTTTTTTGTTCAAAAGTTAAATTACAGCGACATTCTCGTAACTAAAATTTATTTTGTCACCAGTGAAAATACCCCACATCGTTTGTATATAGCAATTTTCACGAAAACAAACCAACTTTTTCTAATATAAAATTGTAAAAAATCGTTTTCCCTGTAACAGTAAAAAGCTATGAAAGTATTTTTGAGGCGCGTTCATTCGTTTTAGTTCCCTTTTCGATTTGAATGCATGTAGAACATCGGGTAGATTACTTGTTTTACGTGAATGTAGAGGGGCATGTACTAGTGAATCCAAAAGTTTATTACACTTTTTCTATGGACATACATGAATTTGAAATAATTAATTTTCAAAATACAATTACTTTTCACTTATTTAAAAAATGGAAAAAATAATAAAAAAATTGCTTGCGTAAAAAGTACACACGTCTCATTTTTTTTTAGTACGCGAAGAAGATAGTCTGTACCTATTAATTAGACAGGTCGAAATATATTATATGGCACTATAATATTCAGCTCTGAGTAATTGACTATTATGGAGGTTTCAAAAACAGGTTTTTTTTCAGGCATCTGAAAAACTTAATAAACCGCGATGAAATACGGAAAAGTTGTTTTATTGTAAGGATAAGGTTATCTTGAAAAAAGTATTAATTTTGAGTTATTTATAAATCATCATCTTGATTTAATACGACGACAAAATTTAAAAAGATTTTGAAATATAAAAAAAAAATAACACCAGTGAGGATATCATGAATGTACAGAAAATAAACAAAATAATATATTTATTTAAAATCGCTTGAGGCTAAAAACTCACGGAGCGATTTTCGCCCGCGTCCGCTGCGGTTGCGGGCCCGCAGCTTCTGTAGAATGCAAATATTTATATAAAAAATTAAAGCACATTTCACGACGCGTTTTACGCCCGCGGTGTACGCGGTTGTATGCGGCTCCCGCTGTACCGGCGGGCAACTAGTAGAATCGCGCGGGCCCCGGTTACCCGCAGCCTCGGCGGGTGGCGCCCGCGCGCTTTGCGATCGGTTGGCGGGCGACCGCGGGGTCCGGTGGGCGGCGCGGCCGGAGGTACAGAGATCCGGCCATTTTGCATCAGTGACTTGTTATTACACGTGGCATCGTGACGTTGTCAACAAACAATAAGTATAATATTGTAATAAAATGGATATTGAAATAGATCTCTTAATTACCTTAGTACAAGAAAGGCCAGTTCTATCATCGATCATCGCCCGCCACGTTTGCGGGCGATGATCGCAACCGCGGCGGCCGCGTAACCGCGCGAATAACCGGTCTCGTGAGTTTTGAAATAAAACCGCAGATCCACGACCGCGGCGGTTGCGGGCGAAAATCGCTCCGTGAGTTCTTAGCCTGAAACATCTCGTCTATACTTGTATCGTCGAAAAATTCTTAAAAAAGGTTTAACGCGCTTAAGAAACATGAAAAAAAATCATTCTAAATTTAAAATACATTCCTATTTATAGCACGCTTAATCAAATCCCCTGTTGAGACGTACCCAAAATACGAAAAGCTTTGCTTTATATCATAGGATTGACTTATATTGATTTTAAATTTAGGAATATAATAACACTCTTGGAAAGAAGAAACTTATTCATTGAAATAATGAGACAGTTATTTGAATATAATTGAGATCTAAGAAGTACTTGTCGAGTTATATCTAAGAATGCGTATTTACTTGACTACTTTGTCGTCGACCTACGTTATATAATACCGCGTAACTTTTCACTAGGTACATCGATTTTGATGATTCTTATTTTAATTGTAAGCCGATGTTTGTATTGTAGTCTCATTCACCTTTTTAGTTCATTTTATTGATATTCGATGTAATTTTTGATAACGAGTATTTACTTTGTCTATTTTTTCGTCTACATACATTTTATTACTTGTCGATGTAATTGAATTCGTTTGTTTTTTCGTTTGCGAGCAAACCCAATTATAAAAGGAAAATTCCTACTGACTTTCACTTACTCAAAGTGGTTCCTTCGAAGTTTCTAGCAAAAAGCAAATGTTTGAAAATAATTGAACAAGATGTTCGACGCAGTTAAGCGTCGCGTTTGAGCTTTAAGCGTTAATATGAGAAATTCCTTTGTAGCGTTCGATACCTTCTCGTAGACGAGTAATAATATGTCTATATATACACGTGAATCTACGTGAGCGTGTAGCTGCACTCTTCAAGGAGATTATTTATTCAAAACTAAAGTATTTCAATCTTTATCCTACAGCTAAGCATTATATAATTTAATATATCGCCTAAACTTATCCGTATAATTATTTTTATTTTTGTGTTTCCCACACAATATGATGAAATTCTAAAATGTTTTTATTATCATATCGAAATTTCAATACAGCGGGATTCGAACCCGCACTCTCGACATACCGTATCAGTGCTCTAGCCAATTATTATTAAGCTATGGAACGATGTACCTGCCGAATCGAAATTTTCGATATGATTTCATTCGGTTTTAAGCAACCGTGGTGCCGCCTATAGTCCTTTACAGCACCCAACTATTCAAATTTTCTATTACAATGAATTAATCTATGTTCTATAATAATCTATGATCTCATATAAAATAATTAAAACTTACATTTAATTCTTTTCAAATAAAAGTTCATTTGTAGAACGTATAATAGTAATTGACACTGCTTTCCATGACAACTTAACAAGACAGCTTGTACTGTGAAGGAGTCCTTACAAGAGTTTGTATTGTGATTAGGTTTTCGAAGTTGAAGTACTTTAGATTCTTTAAACTTTACTAAGAATATCAAGAGAAAGAGAGAGATTAAAAACTTGACTGTTTTTTTTATTAATTTAAAATACATAAAAAATCGTAATTAGAAACATTATAGGTAGGGATCCCTAGTACAAATTTTTCATCTGATTAGTATCAAGCTAATTTTCCGGGAGTAGCTTCATTTTGATGAAACGAACAAAAAGATCCTCTTCGAAAACTCTCGATTGTGGTAGCTAATAGAGTTAGCAGGAGATAGAGCAGCAGTGAGCGTAGGACCGGGATAACGTACCGCGCAATTTGGAGGACAATATTGCCATCAAATTATATAAATATTAATTAACTAAAAGAAAAAAAATCAGCTGGTTAGTAATAATTTTTGATGACCTTACGAGGTCATCAACTGGATGACCTCGTAAAGTCATCAAAAATTATACCATACGAAACCATACGAAAGTGCTCTTGGGGCCTATTTGAATAAATTTATTTTTGATTTTGATCATCTTATTTAGATATGATTCAGATGGATGTAATATATTTATTAAAACACATATTTTAGACTTTGAAGAAGTTCGAACTGTAACAACGAACTCGTTCATAAAAACTTCAAACTTTCATTCAATTAGTTCACAGCCTCAACTACGTCACAGGTCTCTCAATCTGTATATGTGTGTGCACAATTAGAAACTTTCTGAACATTGTTGAGACTTGAGGTGATTTGGTTTTGTATGCGTGAATCAGATTTTCAATGCACACACACATGCATATTCAGTTGATACTACACCTCGAGCAACAATGTTTTTTGTGTCTATATGCTGATCTCAGAGTCTACTACCATTTTATATTGAATATTGAGGTAGGTCTTACCACGCTTCTGATAATGATATTCGAAATTGTCATTTTTTTTTATGTAACTAGGTCGGCAAACAAGCGTTCGGCTCACCTGATGGAAAGACCATAGCCTATAGACGCCTGCAACACCAGAAGCATCGTAAGCGCATTGCCGACCCTATCCCCAATCCCCCCAGGAGCTCTGGTCACCTTACTCACCAACAGGAACACAGTACTGCTTGAAAACAGTATTTTTTAGCTGTGGTCTTCTGTAAGGTCGAGGTACTACCCCAGTCGGGCTGCTCCATATTTTGAGCAGGAAATTTCCTGCTGTGCCCTACCTCAATTAATTGATCTAGCATTTATTGAATCAAATGTTATTCATCATCCTAAACAATGGTTACTATATATAATGATAGCCCATTTAAGAAGTCAAATAACCTTCCAGGATATAAAATGAAATATATGTACGTTGACTAATTAAGACTCAAATTCGGTACCTTGTTACAACTGTGTCTATAAAATATAATAAAAAAGTAATAATAAAAGTTAAAGTTACTTGTAACAATTAATTCACTAAAATAGTTATGAAATGAAAAGAGCATGAAGTTAGTAAAATGTAGGCGGATTTTAGATTTCATATGATTCTACTTTCATTAATATTGTTTGTTAATTTAATATTGAAATTATTTTTAAAATCGTAAAGGCGTCGAATAATAATGAACAATTCAATAAACAGCCCACACACCTTATTATAAATTTAAATAGAGACAATTTTTTGTTCAAAAACAAAATATTTTCGCAAATAACTATTTATTAATTTATTACTTCAAAGAAGATATAAATGGATATTGAAATGAAATTAGAAGAGAATGACATAAAAAATTAATAACGTGTATTTTTACTCGTATTACTTCTGTAATTATTAAAATCTTATTAAGACAGAAACTGAAATGAGATTTTGCTGTAAAAAAAATTAAATACAAAATATTTAATTAGCTATGGTAAAATATCATTAAACTAGCTGTTCCCCACGGTTTCACCCCCGGTTAAAGATGGTGTTTTCTATCACATTATTTTTAATTCGAACAAATTAATTCTAGATTATTTTGAGATTGTTTTTTTTTAATAAATGTAAGAGCTTGACATATTATGTCAAGTTTCAATACTCTATCTTTTTTGAGTTTTGAATAAACTCCATTTAATAAAGTTGTTCCAAAATAAAATGACCTTTAGATAATACAGAGAACATGTCAGGCCGTGTCACTTCTCATACATTTTATATTTCTGACGTTTTGTCTGAATTTCATGAATTTATTTTGCTTTCTGTTTTGTTGACGTAAACTTTTTTATGAATGTGATTTGTTGTTTTGAGATGTTAAAATTTATTAAATTATTTGTAATTATTTTTTTTTATTTCATATTCGTTATATAGTGTTATAAGTACTGATTTATGACGATGCAGGCTGTAATATCCCACTGCTGGGCATAGGCCTCTTTCCCTCACTCAGACTCAAAAATTCGTATACTTGAAGAGCTGATAATTATCGTTCTTTATTATTTTTATTAATACTGCAATGCTGATACTAAATATAAAATAAATATTTGCAATCTAAGCGTAAAAAATGTGTTTATTTCCGACATCACATCAGAAAACTCTAAAACTATCAGTGTTTCTCTACTATATTATGCATGTATTATACATATAAACCTTCCTCTGGAATCACTCTATTTACAGCTACGCAACGGATTTTGATGCGGTTTTCTTTAAAACCGCATCAAAAACCGTTGCGTAGTTTTAAAGATCTAAGCCTGGGGTTGGGGGGGGGGGGGGGGGGTGATTAGTGGTAAGGCCGGAAGCGCGTTTGCGATGCTTTTGATGTTACCGGGGTCTATAAGCTACGGTAATCGCTTACATTCAGGTAAGCCGTACGCTTGTTTGAATCTTAGCGATTGAAAACTTTTGAGATGATTTAATACAGAGCGGTAATTGCCTATTCTTTCGAAGTCACCAGTAAAATTTTGTAGTTTAAAAAAAATTGCGTGGGTACAAAGTAATTTCTTTGGCAAACTAGTTCAAAAAACTAATAAAAAAAGGAAATTAAAAAAACGAATTGAAAAAAAAACAAACAGGCGGTCACCCATCCAAGTACTGACCGTCATGACGCTGCCGCGTTACCGGTCGCTCAAATTTTACCCCTCATGCGCCTAAAGAAGTTTCACTTCAAAACATCATAACCATTAATCTATTAGAGTGTATATGACGATCGAGTAAAAGTAACAAGGGAAGCGATGAATGAAACAGACAAAAAAAATTAATTAATTAAAAATCTTTGTAGCGAAAATTCAATTGAATCATAAATTGTCATACGATTAATAATATTAAGACACGAAAGATAGAGGAGTAAAACAGAAATAGAATCACTTAAAACAATTTTACGCCCTGTCAAAGTCTAAGTATTTATTTAGTCTTATAAAGATTTGTTTATGAAAGCTCGAATTGTTAAGCCTCAAGAAAACGCTCATAAAATTAGATAAATGATCAAAAGTTTTCAAATTCTGTCAAGTGGAAGAGTCTTTTAGGAAACAAAGGCGACGAAATTTTCTTTATCTGTTATTTATTTAGTTAAACTTTATTACGCAACTTAATATAACATGTAGCGCAAAATGCGGCCTTACAGCCTTATCTTACAGTCAACCTTAAGACAAAAACACAAAAAGTAACGTTGAGGTATGTTTATACAATAATAAATAAATTGTTGTCAGTTAAACAACCAAGTCAAAACTAGCTTTTACCCGCGGCTTTGGGTTCCGAATATACAAACAATTTGATCCATTTGTTTTAATAACAAAGCCCCGCGCCTTAATTCTCTGAAAATATAACTTGAAGAGATAAAACGATTAAGCGAATTGAAGGTATGAAATTGTCAGTCGTTGGATGAAAAACATTAACATAGTAAGATAGCGAGATGATTAATAGCCTATCTTAATTCTAGATGACGAATAATTTGAACTATAATTATTTTATGAAAGTAAACTTAAAAAATATATTTTACATTTTATTTTAAGTTATTTACATTTAATTCGTATTATTTTTTTCATTTTTGTGTTTCCCACACATGAGGAAATTCTAAAATATTTTTTATTATCATATCAAAATTTCGATCCAGCGGGATTCGAACCCGCACCCATCACCACACAGCGGCACCACGGTTGCTTAAAACCGAATAAAATCATATCAAAAATTTCGATTCGGCGGATACATCGTTCCATAGCTTAATGATAGAGCACCGACACGGTATGTCGGGGGTGCGGGTTCGAATCCTGCTGGATCGAAATTTTGATATAAAAAACATTTTATTAAATTTTCCATTTGGAAAAATCACTTTATAATAATAAATATTTTAGAAGAGCGTAACGAAAGCTGATACAACTGTCTGGTTACATATTTCCCATTAAATATAATGACACATAAATGAATTCATCCTGACAATAAACCTACCCAATTAGCCACGAAAATATCAATAAATTTTTATCCCTCCTATAATATCATAGTATCCCGAACGTATGGAACGTAAGTCAAATAAATCATCTTTCAGATAGTTTTCTCAGTATGAAGTTATTTATTGTGTATTGCTTGAATGGAAAAAATATACGTTACTCCCATGTCAATATCTTCCAACAGAAAGGAGCTCGCGTACCTTTTCTTATCATAAAGTAATATTAAATCTGACATCAATTATTCTAAGAAATAACGAGCGTAAAAAATATTTAAGTATTTTTTAATAGTTTTTTCGCTTCAGCCTGTAATATCCCACTGTTGGGCATAGGCGTCTTTCCCCATGTAGAAGAAGGATCAGACCACGCTGCTCCAATGCGGGTTGGCGGATATATTCCCTACTATGAGGAACGATCGCTGGTGTACATGATAACAACCGGGACCAACGGCTTAATGTGCTCATAGTTTCAGCGTTGTCAGTGCGCATAGCTCATAGCTAAATAGTTTTTTAAGAAAACGTTTAATATTTACACATTCACACTTAATTAAATGAGAGTTATTTTGTGTTTATAGATAGTATTTTATTTATGTTACATAATAATAGTGTACGTATGAGACCATTCTGCCGTAGAGGTGACAAAATGACTGCTTATCTATTATTATCTATACTTAATATAATAAAGCTGAAGAGTTTGTTTGTTTGTTTGTTTGTGTGAACGCGCCGGAGCGCGGATCTACTGGACCGATTTGAAAAATTCTTTCAGTGTTAGATAGCCCATTTATCGAGGAAGGCTATATTTTTCCTTTTGAGAGCTTCCGCTGTGTAAACGGTTAAAGTTTCGCACGAATCATGTATGACAGAATTGGTCCTATTAAACGGGGACGAAGTCGCGCGCACAAGCTAGTAATTTATACAAAGAAATGTCTTAGATCTGACTGTCGTTGATCTCAGTGGGTTCCTTTACTTTGTATTGTAGAGTTCATAAAGTTCTCGGTCCTTACCTATTCCATACAACACACCTGTGAATGATCTCTATTTGTGATACAAAAATTATCGTTTGCTATAGTTTGGTAGAACAGTATGGTAAGTTTCAAACTTTTTAATTATATAATTATTATAGTAGACCTATTTCAGTCAGTCAAACTATCAGTAAATCGATTCTAGATGAATTATTGTTTCAGCTTAATCACTACATAGTTTAAAACAAAGTCGCTTCCCGCTGTCTGTCTGTCCCTATATATGCTTAGATCTTGAAAACTACGCAATGGATTTCGATGCGGTTTTCTTTAGTAGATAGAGTGATTCCAGAGGAAGGTTTATATGAATAATACATGCATAATATAGTAGAGGAACACTGATAGTATTTGCAAACGTGCGAAGCTGGGGCGGGTCGCTAGTTTAGTATAAAATTCTGTAAATTAGATAATTAAAAGACCGCCTTTTATACATGATTATGTTTTCGATGTAAAAATCTCCCTTAGTGTAAAATAAAGTATATTTTTATTTGTATTTGTAATAGTATGGCATCCCTAGTACATATTTTTCACCTGATTACTATCAAGCTAATTTTTCGGGAGTAGCTTAATTTTGATGAGACAAACAACAGTTATTTTATATTTATACATATACTAATATTTATACTTTTAGATGAACACGTCTCATCAAAATGAAGCTACTCCCGGAAAATTAGCTTGATTGTAATCAGGTGAAAAATATGTACTAGGGATCCCTACCTATAAATTAGGTTTTTGTTGTCAACCGCACACCTTATAGATACTAATAGGAACTAAATTCCTAATCTCTATCTGATTTAGCTGAAAACGGCGTAGAAAATAGAATAAAGGTAAAGGCAGTAAATATAGAAAAACTAGAAAAGGTAGCTTACCTACAATCTCGTTAGTTTAGGTCCCGAAAAACACTTATACGGTAATTAGTTTAGTAAAATCTATTTACTGTTATCAAGGTAATTAGTTTAGTAAAATCTATTTACTGTTATCAAGTAAATTTTCTGATTGTTCGTAACGTAATTCGTATCAAAATATAACTTTGTTTTGTTATAAGTCCGTTTTAACTAAAATGGTTGATCGCGGTGTTATTTTTAATATATGTATTATACTCACAATTATTTTTCGTTTATCTATGTACTCTTTTGAATAATAACTATATATAATTGATAAAAATTGAACAGTAAAAATCTATAAACAAATAAGAACTAACGGTTATTATTATTAACGAATTAAATATAAAGGTAAATTATCAAATTCAATCAATCTTCAATTTGTATATTTAAATTGAAACAATTCGTTTAGAAAGAATTGCTTTCGTGTTTTCATTAATTCGTTCAAAACAATTTATAATCAATACTATTCTGGTAGGAGAAATTTTTTGTACCACTCGTGTACATTAAAAAACAATATTTACCTATAAAGAATTTAAATGTAGAGTCATACGAAACCAAAACTACATGATCACAACATTATATACAATATTATAATCTTATCAATAAAAAAAACTTTAAAAAGATAAAATATTATCATAATTTTTCCTTCGAAAGATTATTTTGTAATTTAAAATTGGATTGAAAGACATTTTTATATTACTGGATTAGATAACACATATTTTTTTGAAATAAGTGTATAAAGATAGCGATTTTAAATAAATAATGATAATGCAAAAAATAAATTTTTCACCATTTGTACAAAATATTACGATAGACGTATCGTAATCGTAAATATATTCACTCAGAATAAATTTTTACAAAAGCTCTATAAAGGTATTTACTTTGTACTTTCCTAATTATCATCATACCTTAACTTACACTTTTCGAAAATTTTAGTAAATAAACTAACAATTTTCAATTAATAGGCGTTGTGAAATAAAAAAAAATAATCAAAATACATAAAATCGACTACTAAACTACCCGCCTTTTTGAAACAATTACCGTTCACCAAGATAATATTGTAACAAATAAAATCACTTTTCAGCACTTCAGAGCAAATTGCTCTATAAATGAGAAAACTTACAAACAATAAAAACTAATTATAACTAATTTTACCTAATTCGCTGCTAGTTTCAGCTTCTATGACCTGCGCTACCAGGTCTCTCGCTCTCGTGTGCAACCGCGTGAAATGAACCCTGGACCTCCCATGCCTGATCAAGGTTCGAGCATGTCTCAAATGTTTCACATCACTCTTAAACTCACAATGCACTAACGACGCGAAGTATATGAATATTAGTGTCCGCATCGTAACATCACGTGCGAACCGCGCGAACGCTCGACCACTACTGGCGGTACGAACCAAGTTTACCCCGAAATTTGTTTTGCGGATTATATTATATTCGAAATTCAATTTTTGTTTTGTTTTATTATCTATTTTCTCATTCGTTTCATAAGTATGTTAAATGATATAATGAGTAAGCTGATATTTGCAGACATCGAGTCTACGTAAGGACAGAGAAATATGTATCTGTGAAATTGATTTCACACGTTTATATTACAGCATATTAGATTTTCTTCTACACTGACGTTGTACCAAATTAAAAATTATCTTAAATACCACTAAAATATCAACCTATTTTTATACATGGTTTTGTGAGGGGCTTAAACGCTTCTATTACAATATGATGATTTTACTGTTATTTTTGTTTTGCTAAATCCAAACAGGAATACTTTGGGACCGTGATAGTCTGTGATATCAGACTACTAATGTTGTATTATCAAGTACAACATTTCTAATCAATTATGTTTTGTATTTGATGGTAAATAAATGAATGTTAAATAAAAGTTTATCAAGTAGAGTAGCATGTAAAGATATTTCAATAAGATAAACTTTCTTAGTGCTTTCTATATTAATACTCGTATTTTAACTCTCTATATATTACAGTCATGATTTCATCATCATCATTTCAGCCTATCGCAGTCCACTGCTGGACATAGGCCTCCACAAGTTCGCGCCAATAATGGCGTGAATTCATGTGTTTTACCCATAGTCACCAGGCTGGGAAGGCGGGTTGGTGACCGCAGGGCTGGCTTTGTCGCACCGAAGACGCTGCTGCCCGTCTTCGGCCTGTGTACTTCAAAGCCAGCAGTTGGAGGGTTATCCCGCCATCGGTCGGCTTTTTAAGTTCCAAGGTGGTAGTGAAACTATGTTATCCCTTAGTCGCCTCTTACGACACCCACGGGAAGAGAGGTCGGGGGGGGAGGAGAGCTATATTATAGTCAGTTTTATATTTTTTCCAGGTCCTAAACCTAAGCTAGGTTTGTTTATGAACTTTCAAAAAAGACGCATGATAAAATTTGGAAGATTAAGCTAACTTGTATCAATATATTAACACTTATTAGATTTAGGTAAGTTTTAAAAAAAAATTTGGACAACCAATTTTATTATTTCTTAACAATATGGAAATTTATAATACAGAAGATAATTATATAAAGTTCACTATTACTTTGAAACGTTTTATTTTAAAAAAGTATTTGCTACTTGAAATAATTTATCTATTCAGACTATGTAATGGTCTAAGATCCGAGAAGGTAAATCTTCCCTCATCTGTTAATTAGATGAAACAATTTTTTATAGGCTTATTTCAATATTGTGAATTTATAAAAACAACCTCTGCCACCATAAGCCTGCTGCAATTTTTTTTTTTTTTTTATCTTTTCCCTCTCATGTTAATTACATGTAGTAAGCTAAAACCGTTAATATTTTACATTATATACCTGACTATAGTAGGCAGCCATCTCTATGATTGCTACACTTACCTGCAGCCAGGTCACTAACCTCAGTCAGAGTAACCTGGCTGCTAAAATATTAACGCACTGTAAAAAATTTTTGTAAAATTACCATTTCTTTACTCAACATGAGGTGGCTAAATTTACTAATCAGTGTGTATGAATCCAAATTACAACACAATTTGAGTAATTTTCCAAGACATGCGAAAATTTGCTAAGATGCGGTGTAATTTTACAATCTCAGAGTATAAATCTTACTTGTGTTGTAATTTTACTGAACTGTTTATTAAATTTCAATAACAAACTTTGAAGATTTACCTAATTTTTTAGTAATTTGAGTTACTATATTTTTTTGTAAAATTACAAAATGTTTTAAAATTCGAATTACTGTGAAGTGTTTAGGATTTTAATTTTTTTAAAAAAATACAAATAAAAATTACAAAACTGTATGGTAAAATTACTATGGAACTAAATTTCCAAAAATATTTTGTAAGTGATGAAGCATTCTGTTTAGTAAATTTACTAAATTGTTTTGCGTTAAAACTTCCTACACATTTTTAGTAAAATTTCCGAAGAAATTTTTAACAGTGCGGTTTTAGCTTACTACATGTAATTAACATGAGAGGGAAGAGATTTTTTAGAAGAAAAAATTTTTTTTTTTAAGTATTATTATTTGCAGCAGGCTTATGGTGGCAGAGGTTGTTTTTATAAATTCACAATATTGAAATCAGCCTATAAAAAATTGTTTCATCTAATTAACAGATGAGGGAAGATTTTGTTATATTCCGGATCTTAGACCATAACTGGAATTACTCAACGAAAGAATAATTAAATTAATTTGACAACTGCGATATTTGTAGATAATAATGATATTACTATTAAGGATTAAAATGTCTCATTACCAGTAAAAATCCTAAGAGCTTCTGGCTTATTGTATTTGTCTTTTTAAATTCAGACAAATGTAATGCTAATATTGCTAAGTGCGCCGCGTTAGTGCAACGGTCAGAGCACTGGTTTGTGGCTGTTGCGCTGGCGGTTGCAGGTTCGATCCCCGCACATAATAAACATTTGTATGCCATCATCAGATCCTGGTTTCCTTATCCCAAAGGTGGTATCATTATCATGGTCCCACCCGTATGATATTCCCTTTCTAACAAAAAAAATCAGCAAAATCGGTTCATAAACAACGAAGTTATCCGCCAACAGACATATAAAAAATATATACAGTCGAATTGAGAAACCTCCTCCTTTTTTCAAGTCGATTAAAAACACCATTGTTTGAATTTGTTTAAAACCACAACAAACCGGCTTTATCTAGTTCTTTTGATAAGCAACCAGGGAGTTACTTAAGCCCTGCAAAATAAAAACATAAACGTTTTATACTTATTATTTCACTGTTAAAACTATTAAATAACTATAATAACAAATCTAATAATGAAAATCAATAATTTATAACGTTTTATTAAGAGTACGCAATCAGTAGAATAGATGCTAGGGTATGTTTCTCGGTAGTAAAAGCACGTCCAATTCTCGTCAAATCAAATAATTCATTATGAGATTCCCTTCATCAATAAAGTCAGCAAACGTGTAGTATTAAACTTGATTCCAATCTAGTAATTGAAGTTGGCAATACTATTGGAGGTTCTTAGAATTAGTAGAGAGTTTAGATGTTGGCTGAATCGCCGCAAGAATTTGCTGCCGTTTAACGTCTATTTATACGTAAGTGGAATGACCACGCTGGGCAAAGTGGGTTAGCCATTTTTTTAAATATATGATGCGCAGTTATAAATGTTGCCTAATAATGTCTATTTACCTATTTTGTGTCCCAGCTTTCTAACTGATAGACATAAGGTGTAAATCGAATGAAAATCAAAGTGTAATTGTTATAGGCTTCGCCCTTATGAAGACAGACTACATTTTCATTATAAACTACTAATAAATAATAAACTATATAATAACTACTAATAATATAATACAAAGGACATACTTGATGAATTTTAATCATTATAAGGAAAGTTGACTTTTGGGTGCCTTACCCTGAAGAATACTAAGACAAATATGAAGTTTTAATAATTTACTGAGGTAGGGCACAGCAGGGAACCTGCTCAAAATATGGAGCAGCCCGACTGGGGTAGTAGCTCGACCTTACAGAAAATCACAGCTAAACATCCTGTTCCTGATTCCATGTTCCTGACATGTTCCTGATTGTGAGTAAGGTGACCCAGAGCTCTTGGGAGAATGGAGATAGGGTCGGCAAAGCGCTTGCGAAGCTTCTGGTGTTGAAGACGTCTATAAGCCACGGTAATCGCTTACCATCAGGTGAGCCGTTCGCTTGTTTTCCGACATAGTTACAAAAAAAAAAATTGGAATTTATGATCATTTGCATGATAATCGCATTCTTAAAAATAGTGTAACTGTTGTTGCCTATAATTATAAAGAAAACTATTGCAGTACAACTGATCGTACTTCGTAACATAACCTGATAAAGTTAAAGCAATTCTTGCAATAACTATTTGCTTTAACGACGTCGAAACATGAAGACCGTTTTATTACAATGTCGAAAAGTACACAAGCGTAAAAACTTAGTCAATTAAACAACTAGGAAATTTAGTTTAAATTGTTACCTACCGATATTATACCTTAATTTAATACGATTTATAATTTTAATTTGCTTTACGAAAAAAGTCTTGCACAGATAAAACAGAGCATGATTTTTAACCGACTTTTTAATAAGTTTTTTTCCTTCTTCTATTTTTTATGTGTTACTATAATTTTTTTACGTGGTTTATCGACTTTAATGATTCATTTTGTAGAGAAAACTTCTTTAGCCGTTGGTCACGATGAACACTTTTGGTAGGGGGAAATCTTATGGGTTCGCGTCACCGACATGCTTATAGCAGTATATCTGTAGCTATGCAGCTGACGTATTGTGCAACATTAGTGCTGTGTATCTATACTAATATTATAAAGAGGTAAAATTTATAACTTTGTTTGTATATACGGGGTAATCTTCGCAAATACTGATCCGATCATGAAAATTCTTTCGCTAACAGAAAGCTACACTATTCAGGAGTGACAAGATAAAAGGAAAAAGATAAAAATATATAAAGATTTTAAATCAGCAGGATTTGAACCTGCGCCCTCTGACGTGCCGTGTCAACAATTCAATCTAATCAAGCATTATTATTTGCCTTAGAAATTAATTGGTGATTTTAAAACATTTATATTTATCTGATTTGCTGAAAATAGTGAGAGTGTATTGAAACATATCAAATTTCACCGTACCCTTCTTATGTGAAATGGATTATAACGCCCAACGAAGTGGGCACGGGTCGGCTAGTATCTTATAAGTGAAATTGAATAGATTTTGTGAAATAATATGTTATAAATATGTACATGTATATTATACACTGTACATTATTAAAATAGTGTTTTATTTACTTATTTATTTAAGGTCGTTTTTTAACATCAAAGGTCATTAACGACCACGGTAAACACTTAACATGTAATCACATTAAATTAACTTATACATATTAATTGTTTTCAAAAATTGTATTGTTTTTTTATAGCCGTCCTGATTTAAACAGTCTCTTAGGTTATTAGGAACTTTACAAATTTCTTTTTCTTTTACAAATGCCGTACATTCTATTAATAAGTGCAAAACCGTAAGATCAAGACCACACTTGCATTTATTTCTTTCAGTTTTAGTAATAAGATGAATATGTGTCATGTTTGTATGTCCAATACGTAATCTAGTGATAATTACTTGTTCTTTTCTACATACGAAGGGAGAAGGCGATTTATCGAAGATCGATTTTCTGACATCTAATAATTTCGTGTTATTATTTACTTTCCAATAATGATCCCAATTTATTTTTATTTTTGATTTGATGTATTTTCGTAGTTCAACTGGAGTGGTTTTATTCAAAAGGGTACTTTGATTTAATGCTTGGTGAATAAACGTCTTTATTATTAAATGTTTGCCATGTGCGGGGATCGAGCCCGCATCCGCTAGCGCAACAGCCACAAAACAGTCTGTGACTGCACTTTGAAGTCGATTTTTTGATTGTTTAAGAACAAATACAATTGTATAGACTTGCTTTACTCGATAAATGAGACAAGGAGCGTAAAATAATAGAGAAAAATTGTTCACAAGATCTAAATTTGAAAAAATTATTATCGCATATTTTATAATTTTCACTTAATTACACTTCTGTCCTACTTTCATACATGAACGATATAAAACTTCGCCATGCGAATAATTTCTCCTTTGTTATTTTCTCGCTTGAAATTTAATTTTTTATAAGAGTTATTTTTAACAATATTCAAGTAAAAATTTAATGAAGCCTATAGATTGTAAGCTAGTTTGCTAGTTTGAGTGTTGACTATTGGACACTATTTCTAGAAACACTAACAACCACTATCAAATATCTTTGAAAAAAACCAAGGCCCACAATTACATACTGGATATATTATATTTGTGAGTCTTGGTTGTTGTCTAAAAAGAAATCTGTAAAAATACAAATATTTCCTCAGAGCAAACTCCTATATAATATGTTTTTTTTTTGTAAGTATTTATCGTATTTAACAATAAACGAATGCTCGACTAAAAGGTTTGATGGACGGCGTACATATTGCGTAAGTAAGTAATGTAATACAGCCGCTTTCAAATATGACATTTGTATAAAACTATACATAATACTAGCTGATCCCGCAAACGTTGTTTTGCCATATATGTTATTAACCCCCGCAACCCCCTCTTGTGGGTGGAATTTTATAAAATCCGTTCTTAGCTTAGCTCTTCTCAGCGAAAGGAATATTCCTACCAATTCCAAGTCTCTACGCCTTATGGTTCCAGAGATATCGCGGTGAGTCAATACATGGGTGGAAATCTCTTTTATATATGTAGAATATATATATTTTTATGTTCACTTATCGAATCCGCGACCGCTAGTGACCAATGCGCTAACGCGTCGTCAATTTTCGTCAAACGTCTAACAATACTTTTATTTTTAAATTTGAAAATTTCTGTTCAATCTCATACTTAAACCATTTCCTTTAACAAACTTACTATACATAATATAATTTAGAAGATTATAATTACACTGCAAATATACAAAAAGAAACTTTATCTTACATATACTATTAAACGAGCAATTCTTGTATGTATGTATTTATATAGAATCTGAATCTCGGAATCGGCTCCAACGATTTTCGTGAAATTTAGTATACAGGGGATTTCGGGGGCAAAAAATTCATCTAGCTAGGATTCATTTTTAGAAAATGTCGTTTTATCCCTGTTTTTAGACAATGAAAAAATGGCTAAAATATCGGTTGAATAGGAAGGTAAATTTCGCAATTGTCATTAAAGTTGTAATAGCTCAGGTGGGAAATTGGACGGTCGGGATTGACCGAGAAAACCATGGTTCAAATATCAGTCTGGAGATTAATTTTTTTTTCTTTTTTTTAATTTCACTCGTGATTTTTTATTTAAATAACCAGTTGATATTTTTTATTATTGTCGGTAAAATTGAAAAATATTATTCGTATTTTAATATTATTTCCAAAAAACACGATTTACTAAAAATACCGAGCTAAGCTCGGTCACCCAGGTACTACTATATTATAACTTATTATTACTACTTATATTATATACTTATATAATTACTTATAGTATATACAACAAGAAACTTATATAATCATACAATCGATAATAATGTATTTCTAATATTCGTAGTTGAATCAAGTAGCACACAGTAATGGCTACGCTGCATCTACGCCGTAGCAATTAATGATAGTTTCGTAACCTGCTACGGGCTCGCACGTAGCATGATATTTATTATGACAGCATGACGTGGAGAATGGTTAACGGAATCGGATTCAATTAATTTTGTAGATTACGTTAATCCATTCCTTCAAGTAATAACGCTAGTATTAATGTATTACTGTTTTGATTGTATTCAGTGACTGTCCGTCCTACTTAGTTTGATATTTATTGTAACTGTTCTTTTTGTAGCGTTGCTATGAATAGTAGTTATATATTGTAGTCTAATATTAGTTCTTAATAATTATCTTGGTATATCCATTATATACAAAAAAAGACTTTTTACATTTTAACCGACTTCAAAAAATGAAGAGGTTCTCATATCGACTATATTTTTTACGTTTCTTAAGAGTTTAGGACTCAGTAGTTTTTACTGGGTGAACCGATTTTGATGATTGTTTTGTTTTTTTTTTAATCGAAAGATGGTACTTGTCATGTTGTCCATTTAAATTTGATCGAGACCCGATAGCTACATTTTGAGTAACCTGTGATAACGCGTATTTAATTGACTATTTTTTCGTCTACCCACGTTGTATTACTTGTCGATATACAATTCTTGGAGAAACACCTTTGAATTATTATTTGCAACATGATATTGCAGTTGATAAGGAGCTACCGTCGACTTGGAAATAGATTTTCTGAGAAGTGTTCGAGAGGAACTCAACGGTTTATGTATTAATAATGCCCAAGTTTTGAAGTTCATCATAGGAACAAAAGTGGATATTATTCTTATGTGACATATTAGCCTTTAAACCTCTAATTAATAGTCACCAATTTTTATTTTAATACTAGCTTCTGCGCGCGACTTCGTCGGCGTGAACTCCGCTCCTATTGGTCTTAGCGTGATGACACATAGCCTATAGCCTTTCTCGATAAATGGGCTATCTAACACTGAAAGAATTTTTCAAATCGGCCCAGTAGTTCCAGAGATTACCGCGTTCAAACAAACAAACAAACAAACAAACAACCATACAAACAAACTCTTCAGCTTTATATATTAGTATAGATGAAAATCAAAAATATCTTTATATTTGAATCATGATTAGGCTTTAAAACACCATTGAATTGTCATTTTACAAATTAGTTACCACCACTACACGAGAATGGTTGTTTTATATACAAATCCAATTATCAAAAGTTTGATAAATTTTGCGATAGGTACAGATACTTTGAAGCCTGTAAATGACAGATAAGTTTCATAGAGTTTGATTGATATTTAAAAAAAAACATCACGAGTTATACTATTTCAAGTAACAGCTTAGGCTTTCATCTTAGAAATTCTAGAATTGAGACAGGGCAAGATGGATGAAAATAATATTAGCAAGAATCGAAATTCACATTTGATCATGAACTTTGACTTATACTATAACCATTACGTAAGGACTGGTAAAGAACCTCCAAATAAAAATGTTTTACTAATACTACTTATTTCTGAATATTTACCTACTAGTTAAAATAAATTTTCTTATAACATTCACACACGGTCCTATTTTCCTAAGGTAAGCAACTTAATGCTTGTGTTATAGGTAACAGCAGACTGCTATAGCTAATTTTTAGGGTTCCGTACCTCAAAAGAAAAAAAATGGAACCCTTATAGGATCACTTTGTTGTCCGTCTGTCTGTCAAGACCCTTTTTTTAAGTATGCATGGAAATAATACACATATAAATACAAATATTACACCCAGACTCAGGTGGGAATCGAACCACAACCCGCATAGTATAAAGCAGTTCCACTACAAACTGATAATGGGCTAGTCAGTTTGTTTGCTATGTATAACTGATTTGATGACTGTATGTAACTGTTTGACTGATATTGTAAAACTGATTTTTTTTTTTCAAAAATAGAATCATTACGCAAGAAATAAAACAAACGAAACTGAGCTAAATCAGCAAATAATGTATGTTAAACGAAGGCCTCTTCCTTTATATAGAACAAAGGTTGAAGTCTGATCTGCCACCAACTCTTTGGTGGGTAATGAGTATATTAAATCCGTCTTTAGCAAGGTGTTAATGACAAAAACTGAAACCAGCAAACTCAAAAATACGTAAAATATTTGTACACATACTAATGTTATAGAGCTGAAAAGTTTGTTTGTTTATTTAAACGCGATAATTTTAGGAACTACTATTTTGATATGAAAAATTATTTGTATATTGATAGCCCATTTACCGAGGAATAATATAGGCTATTCTTCCCACAAATAAACGCGTGTAAAACTGCGGGACACTGCTATCTATAACTGCTTTAATCATGAAGTAAATGATTAATAATGAATGAATCAGAATGATAAGAAGTTATAGAAAGTTGATTCTTTATAGATATTGATGATAGTAATGTAATAGATATAATTATAATTAATATAATAATAATTTATAGATATTGATAATAGTAAGTCAGTCTTTTTAAATTAACTTCTAGCATTATAAACCTCAAACATAAAATATGTACGTTCTCCTATCTATCTTTAAATATAACCTTTGTTTCAAATCCCAGGTAATTCCCAGGAGCGCCGCGTCCGCTCTGATGGCGATATTCCTGAATTTCATCTTATTTCTGCAGTAAGTCACTTACTGTTCAATTTCTTGGAATACTCTGCCTCGTTAAGTTCGAAGACATATTAAAAAGTTATAATAAATTGTTTGCAGCTACAAAATGTTTTTGCATTTTTTTTATTATTATAGTCAAGCAATAATACGCATTATTACAGGTAACTCAAAAAGTACTCATCAGATCTTAACCAAAAAGATTCGACATGGCAAGCATTTTTTTATTATATACAATCAAAATCAAAAACAATTGTTTAGCTACAGTATCAGCGAAAACTAATAATATATTTTGGTACCTATACAAACTTAAAATTATGTTGAATGTATATTTAATTCATTTATTAGTTTATATAATGAAACACAGATGGCGTTGGCTGTAGAATAGATCGCGCTATCGAAGTGTTAATAAATTAAATTAACCCTTCAGCAGTGGCGCCGTGGCACAAAGTGCAACATCTTCTCATTTTTTATTGGTTTGTCCTTACCGTTAAGAGTAGAACGTTCTAGGCGAGTTCTATTTTTAGCTACACCCTCTCTAAAGCAGGTATAAGTTTTTGGCACTCCTATTTTTTTTCGTTTATTCTTAGTGGTGATTTCAACAATGATACATCTGTTTGTTGCACTCTATACACAACGCGCCTGGCCATGTAAGTAAATATTCTCTACTTTCATTTTTGTTTTTTTAAAGACCCGGGCAAGTATTCTCTCTCTCTTCCAGACATTACTGGTTTTTTTATAAAAGTACAGAGAGGAAACTGCCCAAGAACTACGGCCAGAAGTGTCGGCAAAAAAACGAGGAAAATGTCGCTTAAGCGGACGGTCGAAAAATGTAACAGCCACGATAAAGTGCAATAAATTTAGGAATTTCTCATGCAAGGTGCATTGCAAGATCAGTAAATATATATTTGAAATGCGAAGAAACTGAAGAAAATTCTTAATTTTCTATAAATGAGTTTACGTGAGTGCTTTTGGTTCTGTGTATTGTGAATGCAATTTTTTTTATTGATACTTGTATTGTATAGTTTATTATAGATATGTATATAAATGACAATGCAAGTATAATTATAACTTTTAAAGTTTATTTTATGTCTATTTCTATTATTATATAATCAATATTTGGCTAAACAAAATATTTGTTTGAAAATAAATGTAATTTTTATGATAAAAACTAGTTATTATTTATTTTCCCTTTATTTGTAAATAGATCTATAACATTTCATACGTTGTTTTGAGATGCAATATGTATTGTTATAGTCATTAAAAAATGAATTACAGCTATTACAAAAGGAATAATCAAGTTCAAAAGGGACGTTGCACTTTGTGCCACCCGCGCCTGCTGATGTTTCAAATGTACGCGCGCCTGCTGAAGGGTTAATATACATTCAACATCAACTTTTAATTAAAAAATAATTATTAAAATCGGTCCACCCAGTAAATTTTTTGAGGTAACACATAAAAACAAATTTCTTCTTAACTTCAGGATGTCGGTTTTTGTGACGGTGTGCGCGTGCGTCGTAAAAATTTACTCTCATAATTTTTCCTTAACGCACCAAAAGAAGTATAACTTCAAAAAACTAGCAATTGAGATTCTGACAGTAACATATTTTTGATCTTACAGTGATACGAAACTCTTTGTCCGAATCGATTTTTGTCGTTCATCATACGTTAAACTGTCCATCTATAAAATGTTTAGTAGGATTTACTAAGCAAGGCAGCATGTATTCCGAATCACGCTTCCATACTGTACATTTTATCAATTTATCTTGTTTTTTAATGAAAATATTTATTTCGCCAAACAGTTAACGAACGTCAAAAAAAATTGCGTGCGAACAAAGTACACAGTCATGTCAGAAGTGAAACTTCTTTGTCACTCTAATTTAAAATTAAAAAAAAATTATTAAAAAAATAATTGAACAACAAAAACAAAAATCCCACCGGTCGGTACCCACGCGGTCACCCATCCAAGTACCGACCGCGCCTGACGTTGCTTAACTTCGGTGATCAGACGAGAATCGGTGTATTTCAACATGCTATGGACGTTTGAAATTCGTAACGCCGTGACGTGTTTGATCTGTAAAAATTATACCCCTCATGCGCCTAAAGAATTTTCACTTCAAAAAAATTCAACATCTAAACATTAGATACATTACAAACTTAGGTAATGTAGGGGTAGTGTCATACAGCAACCTTAACCTAGTCACTACACACAATATTTAAGAAACACTAAGTACTAGTGTCTCAGTAGACATTATCTATATTGTAGTCCCAACTTGTTCAAAATCAAATACAAGTATAGCATTTCACTCAAAGTCCTCGAAGTTCTCTGTAACCGACGCGCGACGTTAGGATATAAATCTTAACTTCACACCACTCCCGACGGCGCTTGACCGCGACATCTACAAAGTGAATTTATAAATTATATGTTACAACAGATTTTGTTAAATGTTAGGATTTTATTTCTTAGATTTATTAATTTTATTTCATCATCCCTCGTAAATTTAGTTACAGGGTTATATAACATGACAAATGTTTGTTATAGTCTACACAAATACTTGTCATGGTCTGAGCGTTTGTGGAGCATTTAATTGTATTACCGCTCCTTGAATACCTATTTGAGGTATTTTACGTTTATTTTATATCTAGATATTATTGAGATGTTCTTGATGATGAACATAACTATAGTTATTAAAAAAAAAACTAATAATAAAATGTCATATATAAAAATGACAGTAAACGACTAGTAACGTGACATTTTAACAATTAACTTAGAAACGCAAATTTACTTTGAACTAACTCAGCCATCAGTACATTTGAATCGGTTAGACATTTGTTTTAATATTTTTAAACAATAAAGTAAGTTTCTATTCATCATCAAAACATTGGTATTATGTAACTGCGTGACTCTTTAACACTATTCGAGGAAACGAGTGTGAGTTATATAGTATGACCATGTTTTATATTTGGAAAGAACGGTCTTTAATAATCATCATGACATAGTAGACTGACTATTTTTATGTTTGTTAATCATCACTTCATCATCACTTCAGCCTATCGCAGTCCACTCCTGGACATAGGCCCCCACAAGTTCGCCCCAAAAATAGCGTGAACTCTTGTGTTGTTGCCCATAGTCACTACGCTGCGCTGGACAGGTGGGTTGGTGACCGCAGGGCTGGCTTTGTCGCACCGAAGACGCTGCTGCCCGTCTTCGGCCTGTGTATTTCAAAGCCAGCAGTTTGATGATTATCATCGGTCGGCTTTTCAAGTTGCAAGGTGGTAGTGGAACTGTGTTATCCCTTAGTCGCCTCTTACGACACCACAGACACAGCAGAGAAAGACTATTTTAAGAAAAACTGTTTTATTGTAAGAAATAAACTTCGTAGGTATTATATTGTTTATGTTTAATTTTTTATCGTTTATACCCTTTATGTTTTTACAAAAATAAAAGAAGTTTTTGCCCTTTTCGCTCATTACTGTTAAAAGCATTTTTTATCTGCATGATGCCAATATAAACTCATTAAAATACTGACTAGGAAAATAAAACTATATTATTAGAAATTTTAATTCTGGAAAGATATTATGAAGTATAAAGATACTTTAAAATTAAAATAACAAGTATAATATGGTGAAAATCAAAAAAGTTTTTAAAACAAAATAAATTTAAAATTCAGAAACTAAAGATAATAAATTCATATAAGTCATTAGGTAGCTAACTTTTTAAAACTTGAACGAAGAAATGGTAAAGAAATTAGCATATTATGCGAATATTATTTATGAAGATTTTTTTTCGTATTAGGTACTCATGAATATGTTTATCTATCTGTCAGCAACATTATGACGGAATTTTTTGTACCAAAACTTTTTTGTACCAAAATCTTGTTAGCTCTTTGGGGTCGATGAACGTTGTTATATAAATCTAATATATTCTATCTAACTTCAAAAAATGACGAGATTCTCAATTCGACTGTATTTTTAATGGGTACTACCTCACCTCATAACTTTTTACTGGTAGATCGATTCAGATGATTCATTTTTTAATTAAATGCTGGTGCTTGACATGTAGTTAATTTAAATTTGATCGCGATCTAACGAGAACTTCTTGATAAATAATGCGTATTTAAAAATTATTTTTCGACACACTACAGTGTATTACTTGTCATTGTCAATAGAAGTCGTTTTTTTTTTTTAGATAAAATTATTATTTTTATT
Source organism: Melitaea athalia (assembly GCA_905220545.2). Classification (NCBI taxonomy): domain Eukaryota; kingdom Metazoa; phylum Arthropoda; class Insecta; order Lepidoptera; family Nymphalidae; genus Melitaea; species Melitaea athalia. The sequence goes on along the minus strand of HG992178.1, from coordinate 1,991,521 downwards.
TATATAATTAACGTGAATATTTAAGTTGTTTGTTTGAGAATGCTTAACTAGGAAATAACTTGGGCGAGTTGAAGATAAAACAGGACACAAAACAAGTTAAACACTTTGAGGGTACTTGTAAAATATTTGTTCAATCAATCAATCAATCATTTCAGCCTATCGCAGTCCACTGCTGGACATAGGCCTACACAAGTTCGCGCCCGACATTATGATGCGAACTAATGTGTTTTGCCCATAGTCACTACGCTGGGCAGGCGGGTTGGTGACCGCAGGACTGGCTTTGTCGCACCGAAGACGCTGCTGCCCGTATTCGGCCTGTGTATTTCAAAGCCAGCAGTTGGATGGATATCCCGCCATCGGTCGGCTTTTTAAGTTCCAAGATGGTAGTGGAACTGTGTTATCCCTTAGTCGCCTCTTACGACACCCACGGGAAGAGAGGGGGAGGCTAAATTATTTGCCGTAGCCACACAGCAAAATATTTGTTATCCTATGTAAATATCCGCTTTTATGCTCAATTGCTTCTAAGTACTCTGCTAACATACAGCATTCTGTTTATATTTAATTTCCTGGAATATTCTTTAAATTAAATGAATGAGACTGAAATAAACTGGAAGTTTCCCTATAAACCGGTATTGAAAAATACCTCTTTTGATATTGGGAATTTTTTTTTTATAAAAATTTCTGTCTATAATAATATAGGTTATATCATAATACTTGCGACCCGCCCCGGCTTCGCACGGGTATAATGCTGATACAAAATATAAAAAATAAAATAAATATTTGCAATGTAAGCGCAAAAAATGTGTTTATTTACGACATCACATTATAAACGTCTAAAACTATCAGTGTTCCTTTAGTATATTATGTATGTATTATACATATAAACTTTCCTCTGGAATCACTCTATTTACTAAATAAAACCGCATCAAAATCCGTTGCGTAGTTTTAAAGATCTAAGCACATAATATAGGGACAGACAGCGGGGAGCGACTTTGTTTTATAATATGTATTTATAACACCGCGATCAACCATTGTAGTTAAAACGGACTTATAACAAAACAAAGTTATATTTTTATACGGATTACGATACGAACAATCAGAAAATTTACTCCATTACAGCAAATAGTTTTCGCTAAACTAATTACCGTTTAAGTGTTTTTCGGAACCTAAACTAACGAGATTGTAGGCAAGTTACCTTTTCTAGTTTTTCTATATTTAATGCCTTTACCTTTATTCTATTTTTATTTAGATTGTGTCATCATATATTATACATATAAACCTTCCTCTGGAATCACTCTATTTACTAAATAAAACCGCATCAAAATCCGTTGCGGAGTTTTAAAGATCTAAGCACATATAGGGACAGACAGCGGGAAGCGACTTTGTTTTATAATATGTATTGATATTATAATACTTCCATAAACTCAAATATCCCATTCTAGCAAAAATCGAAACAGCAGCAACAGACGTTACAGTAATTTTTTTTTCCAATTTTCAAGGTTGCCTTCAAGTAACACGTGAAAAGTTTTACTATTTTTCTATATTCATGGAGTTTTAAACCTAACAGTAATAGATAAACTGCTTTCAAAGCCTTTATTTATCCTATTCATGGTTGATTTATGAAAGTAACGCCGTCTAGTGAACGTGTTCACGCCTTTTCTATGACCGCTCAGTTTTCCGGAAAAAATGAAGCGTTAACGTTTTTAATCTTCTCTTATTGTAGGTACAGAAAATCATTTTATAGATATAATAGAAAGATGAAGTACTTTTTAAAAAGATTTATAATAATATTAAAATTTAATGTTTTTACAACTAGGTCGGCAAACAAGCCTATGGCTCACCGGAAGATCAGCGATTACCGTAGCCTATAGAGGCTTGCAACTCCAGAAATATCGCAAGCGTGTTGCCGACCCTAACCATAACTAAAAAACATTTAAGTTTTATTCTCTTAATTTTAGTGTTAAGCTACAGGCACTTAGTATAGGAATAAGGATCACCAATAAATTAAAAATGTTATCATACTAGTAGATACATTATAATATGAAAAAAACATAATAAAAATATTTAAAAAATGTTTGTAATTCTTTATACTTTTGCTCTCAAAATTGTAAATTGTAATTCTTATTACTTTTGCTCTCAAATTTCTCATAGTTTTGAATTGCCATTTCGTCGTTATTGATAGAATACATAATATTTTTTAATAAACGCTTTATAACTATTGTCGAGCTACTACCAATTCAGGACGTAGATTCAACTAAATATAATCTTTAAGAATTTGGTATTGAAAAAAATTACTATATAACTTAACGTAAAATTGTAAACGCTGTATTTCTTTAAAACAAAAAATATTAAAAAAAATGTTAACATTTCGTAAATGAACAGTGTGATATGAGAATAATCTTTTTTACTAAACTACTGCTACAGTTAACTACAGTTAGGTACAAATAATATGTTACAATAAATCGCGCTATAAACTATTGTTATAACGATAACTGATATTAATATAATGATTCGGTTTGTAACATGCAACCGCTGAGCATAGGCTTCTTTCTCTATGAGAAGGGTTGGCTATGTCACGACGCCGATCCACTGCGGGTTGGCGGATATATTCCTTAATATGAATAATGATCGCCCTCTAAGGCACGGCGCGGAGACCCACAGGACAGACATTCAAACCCGAAAAAAAAGGTGTGTGTGCGATTCACACACGATAGAAGTGAAACTTCTTTGGCAAAGTAATTTAAAAAAAAACTAATTTGAAATTAGCGGCAGCGCAGCGTCCAGCGCGGCGCGCCCTTCCCTGTCGTTTTTCCGGTGCATCCGGTTTGAAATCACAACGATTCTAAAGAAGTTTCACTTCAATAAAATATTTGTAAATACCCATCCCGAGTGGAATTCAAAAACGCAAAACGCCGATGTGCAGGCATTGACACGGCACACGCACCACACACCAAAACAGTTGTTTGATATACTAATTAAGTTAATATGATATATTATACGTGAAAGAGGCGGAAGTAAGAATATTACCTACCGTCCTCGTTTCCCCTTCTTTGTTACATTCATCATCCTTCATACGCCTGTTAAGGCCGGCAGCTGTAGCTTCTCTCGCGCTAGAGATTTTTATGAACGTATAAAACTATATCACACTTTGTTCGTTTGCTGTCTATAAATTTGTGAAAATGTGACATGAATTAAAAATTGGAATTATTTTCAATATTTTATATCTAAAATTTTTGATATGACTTTAATTTTGTTAATAATTTCGATTTTAATTATTTTTTTATTAATAAGGACGCTGCGTTGGCGCAGTGGTTACAGCACTGGTTTATGGCTGTTGCCCGGGCGGTTGCATCACACACACAACAACATATTTGTATTGGCCATGCAGCTGTTTGCCGTGGTCTGGGTGTTTGTCCAGTCCTTGTGAGTCTCCCCACCGTGCCTCGGAGAGCACGTTAAGCCGTCGGTCCCAGATGTTATCACGTACACCTGATAGCGATCATTGCCTGCTCATAGTAGGGAATATATCCGCCAACCCGCATTGGAGCAGCGAGGTGGATTAAGCTCTGATCCTTCTCCTACATGGGGAAAGTGGCCTATGCCCAATAGTAGGATATTACAGGCTAAAGCGTTATTAATAATTTGAATTTAAATTTTTAATGCTAAATAAATTGTTTTAGTCTATATCACTTGTTGTTTAAAAAAATCACCTCGTGAAATAAAACTAATTTTGTGGACCACTTACTAGACATACAACTTTCTATATCCGTAGGAACAGACGACCGTGTGTGTATGTTATAAGATATTTATTTAGTTATTTTATTTAATAAATGTCTCAGAAACTTGGGTTCTATCTAATCTTGATACAGTTTGGGGTGCTACTATGTATAGGTTGATTTCAGTGATGCAGTTATAACGTTAGCAGTGTTGTGCTACGCTGTTATCTTTATGAACTACATCCTAGTTCTAGTGAAGCTTAGTTGGGATAGTTTGAAGCTAGACACTATTGCATTAAATTAGCGCTAACGACTAATGCCAAGATCAAATTATACCAGAAAATCATAAATTAAGGGCAAGTAAACCCAGTTATATTTTCTGTATATTATATAAAAATCAATTGCTGTTCGTTAGTCTCGCTAAAACTCGAGAATGGCTGGGCCAATTTGGCTAATTTTAATCTTGAAATGTTTGTGAATGTTTAGGGAAGGTTTAAACGGCGAGAAACATAAATAATGTGTAACGGAAAATACAAAAAACTATGATTTAATTATCCAATACAAAATGTTCCTAGCAGGGAAATTTAATGTCTTTTGTCAAAAACGTTGTCAATTGGTTGTCAAATATTTATATACTCCGTTTTTTTTCGGTACGGACTAAATTGACATAAGCTGTGTTGCTAGTTTTTTGCGAATCATTAATAGTGATGTGCCACTACCGTAACTTTACGTAATTTACAATATAGTATCGTTTTTCACTAATAATTACAAAAGTCTTTGTCTTTAAAATTTTAGAATGTAGAATACCAAATACCTTATAATGTACCTTCTTGTATGGCTAATATATTGATTTATGATAAATGAAAAACACTTATTTTTTTAAAAGTATTTATTAATCATAATAATCACATGCAAATTGAATTAAAATGAAATGAAAACATTTATTTCGCCTTAAGATGATACACACACTTAACGAAAGTAAAAAAAATGTCATTTACAAAAAAAAACACAACCATAATAAAAAAAAGTTAAGGTAAATATCAAACAATGAAATAAAATAAAAACAATTTTTTTATATCTTAACATTAGGTACTTTACAAACTTAGGTAATGTACCCAGTGTTATAAGCAACCTTAAGTTAGTCAAAATGTTAAAATATTAAATTAGTCAAAATTTCTAATGTCTCGGTAGACATTACCTATCTATTTTATCCTCGGCTTTATTAAATATTACAATAAATAACATAAAGTAATGTCCCTAGTGTAGGCCGAGAGAAAAAAAGCCATAGAAAAAAAAACTCTCGGTACTCTTTTAATTTTTTTTAAATCATATACAAGGTAAAAACACAATAGTAGACCATGAAATGTTCAGGACAAACACGAGACAGCCAATCGTGCATCTAACTATTTACAAGGCGGGTCATAGACATAGCCTCATCATCATCATCATCATCACATCAGCCTATCGCAGTCCACTGCTGGACATAGGCCTCCCAAGCTCTCGCCAGACATCCCGGTTTTCCGCAATCCTCATCCAGCCTACGCCGGCAGTCTTACGTAAATCGTCGGTCCATCGGGCCGGAGGACATCCCACACTGTGTTTGCCAAGACGCGGTCTCCACTCCAGGACACGTCTGCTCCAGCAGCCATCGGTCCTGCGACACAAGTGACCAGCCCTCTTCCACTTCAACTTGCTAATTCTGTGGGCTATGTCGGTTACTTTCGTTCTGTCGCGGATAGCCTCATTTCTAATTCTATCTTTGAGAGAAACCCCAAGCATAGCCCGTTCCATTGCGCGTTGAGCGACTTTAAATTTGTGGACCAGTCTCTTCGTCAGTGTCCACGTCTCGGCTCCGTATGTTAACGCAGGCAGGACATAGCCTGGTCGAGCTATATTCAATCCCATGCCTTTTAATCATTAAGGTATTCATTAATGTCCAAATTAAAATTAACGTTAAAAAAATTAATGGTCAGAATCAGGCAATGACTCCGTACCTGAATGTTCCGAATCGCCAGAGTCGTCACCTACTTCAATTATAAATCTGTCGGTAATGTCGTCGACAATATGACCTAGAGTACACATTTTGTCCTCAACTCCAATTATATTATGTTTAATACAATCTTTCCAGCGCTGGGGAGTCACTAGACGAAGCCCTTCCTCGAAAAGACTTCGCACATCTTTCATTTTAAACGTTTTATTGTTTTTTGCGACATGCCCCTTTACCTGTGCCCACACCAATTCAATTGGATTTAGCTCGCAGTGGTAGGGAGGCAGTCGCAAATTGGTGACTCCCCGTTCAGCGGCCATTTCATCGACGACATATAGAGCGCGGCATTTTACAAGAAGTTTTCGTTTGAATTGTTAATGTCATTTTTATTCTGCAGAAAAGGGCTATCCATGATATTAACAAAATCTTAAAGCGCGAGTGAACAGGCTACTTCTGGGCGAGCTCGCTCCATCTTCGACCTCGTCTCTGCCCTAGAGCTAGACTGGGGTCAAGAGTAAGCCCATAATTTAATTTTAAAAAAAACCTTGTTTTGAAGCTGTAAAACGTTAAATGGTAATAAGATGTAAAATTCGTGGCTGAATTAATAAATTCGGTGGCAAATAAAAATAAGAAGGACAAGTAAAAATAATTGTTGATCTTTATTTGACGCTTTTTAAAGAATGTTTAGTTGTTTTTAATAATAAAATTATGTGGTAAAAGTAAAAAGTTACGATTCATAAAACCGGTATCGTATTCATAAAATCGATATACAACACTATCACTAAAAAGCTGGTATCATTATTTCGAAAATTGACATTTGCATGTGTCAATTTAGTCCGCACCGAAAAAAAACAGGGTATAGTTGCGTTCAAAAAGTGTTTTGTCTATATTTTTCACAAATATACGTAGGTGATACGAAGTTCACCGGCTCATCTAGTATTAAATAATATTATATTACGTTATGTTTAATATAATAACCACTCTGGTGTAGTGCATGTGCCATGATGACAGCGATCGTTACTCATAGTAGGTAATATATCCGCCCAACCGCAGTGGAGCAGCGTGGTGTAATAAGCTCCAATCCTTCTCCTACGTGGAGAAAGAGGAATTTGCCCAGCAGTGGGATGTTAAAGGCTGAGTTGCTTACAGCTAGGCTTCACTGCTAGATAAAAAGAATTTTGAGGTAGAAAATGAACAATAAAACCCTGAAAAACCAAGACAAAATGCCTGAATAAACCATCAGACATGAAACGCTTTCAATAGAGTAATGACATCGTAACGCAGATTGCTTGAAAGAATGTGATGAAAAATAAACCCAGGCCGTTTCCGAAGTGATTAAGTCAATCCCATTATTGTGCAAAAATCCCTGAATCAGCGGTGTCCGGAGGGTCATCATTGGCGTGGTCTAAGTCATGAGGAGAGGTGAGAGTAAAAAAATATATTAAGAGATAGGATGCTATTTTTTGCAAGTATTGGTTGTTGTATTACATATTTGAGTCAGAGCAAACCTATAAATTAAAAATCACATCTTTTGATTTGGTAGTAGATTTACGAGTGTCTTTTTTTCTAGATTTTATTTTCACTCCGTTATGTGTATATATCTGATTTGCAAATGAATGAATCTGAAACTTTATTCAGAGTCCTTAAAAAGTCCCCAAGTTCGCGCCGAAATTTCGGGTTGTCAGCAGTCCTTTTTTATTTTTTAGCATGGGAAAAATCCTTATGGATACTCCTACAGCGCGGGGAGACCGGAGAGGTTATGTCAGACTTTTACTGGCCAAAAACCACTACGTGTGAGCAGTCATCAGACTGGGTGTAGCGAGATGGGGACGCGTTAGCATTCGCCACCTCATCCAGTCCCCACTGGCTATCTTACGTAGATCATCGGTCCAGCGAGCCAGTTACCTTACATATAAACAGCTTATATCATAGACGTGATACTACAATACAATATATTTTTTCATAGAAAAAATTTCTCTTGTAACTTATACAACATCGAGGACCCTTGCCCTGCCGAGATGAAATTTTCTTCGCTATTTGCATTTTTACTTATAATGACATAGCCGAAAACTTTCATAACGATATCATTATAGGGGAAACCATTAGTGACTCAGTTTTCATATCGAATACTAGCTTTCTTAATAACGTTATTAAATTTGTCGACAAAGCGTTGAAAGAAAAATTGGCAATTCATACTTCTTGCATTAGAATGAAAGAAAATATTGTAAGGCTCTTAATTTAAACAACTTTGAATTCAGGTTAGATATAGTTGATGATGACCTAATGTTCTATTATTTATTTACTTTAATATATACTGAGTAATTCATATAAATTCTTACGAAACAAAAACATTAAATATTTTAAATACTACCATATTTTTATTTAGATTAGTTGGTCGTGTCATTCTTTAAGGTTGAGGTATTTCACTACTCGGTCTGTTCCAGATTTTTTCACTTTTCTAGATTGGCGTACTTAATAAATCTCTTTCACTTCTTCGTCTTATAATATATATCTAATGATAATACATAAGGACTTGAAATTAATGAAATACAAACAATATTTCAAAAGCACAAACAATTAGACAAAATTAACGAAATAATGAAATTTATAAATTAAAAGATTAAAAATGAAACATTAATTAGGGTCCAATCTTACCTTTCAGGGATCAGCGGCGATGTCAGACGTACCATTTTAATGGTACTCGTACCATTATTTAGCATTATTTAGTGTCACGTACCATGTACCATGACGATTAGTCATGGTACATGGTACGTGATATACATACGTACGTACAGCAATTAATTAGAATATCAAAAAAAGAATGGTTTGTTTTCTATAAACGGTACACGAAATTGATATATAAATTTTTTTCACTAATTACAGGCTGCGATTTCCGACAAAATTTACACATTAGTGTTGGCGTACCATGTTTTTGTTGCCAGTACCATTTTTTTAGCTAGTTCGGTAGCACAGACCACAGTTCGGTAGGTACAATGATTTCTAAGTGGCCGTCTAACATCCCTGGCCGGATCAGTAGAATTTAAATTATCATCACATAAAACGCTTCAATTTTCATTTGTCACGAATAAATAAAATCTCCTGGCATGGCCTTCGGTAATGGCGATGGACATTTAGCTGGATTAGCGAGCGAGAGTTTGTCGCCATTAGTCAGAAATAGCCATTAGCTGATAAGCTTTTGAGATTTAATTTCGACACTCACAAATGATTATTACAGTTTGAGCGACCCGTGCCGTACGAGTTGCTATAGCTAAGGTCGCGTGGAGTGCCAACTGATTCATATCGAATGATATTATGTTTGATTGCGTACGATTTTGAAACTTGATATTGTCTTAGTTACTTGTTTGAATGATATAATTTAATTGACAATCATTATATTGAATATCCAATTTGATACAACTGTATATCCTTTATATCCTCAATTTTTTAAGCACGGTAAGTATCGTAAAAGCAAAAAAGTGTTCAAAGTGACCGTGAAACCTTAATAGTTATAACCGAGGTAGGGCACAACAGGATATATCTATCCTACTCGAAATCTGGAGCAGCCTGACTGGGGCAGTACCTCGGCCTTACAGCAGATGACAGCTAAGTTACTGTAGAGAGTAAGGTTACCAGAGCTCCTGGGGGGAATTGGGGGGTCGTTGAAGGCGTCTATATTATGCTACGATAATCGCTTACGATTTCGCGTTTGTCAACCAAGTTGTATAAAAGAAACTTACAGTGTTTTATATACTATAATTATATAGATGATATATAAGAAATAAAACAATTCTATTTAGCTAACACTAAAATCGATAACAGAAACGATCATTTGATACGATACATTTATACGATATTGGAGTGTCTCATAAAAAACCTGAACTTACTCGACATTAAGAGAAACTACTGCTGTTAAATTGTTAGTTAAAGCTTTATAGCTCGGTAAGAAATGTACGATCGATTTCGATACTTTCGGAGTGCAGTAACATAAAGAACCGATGTAAGATCTTGTTTTAAATATACTTTTAAACGCACTTCTTTTAGGGTTATATGTATTCCAGTCTGGAAATTCGAAGAGGTCAATTTAATTTCGTCGTATTTTACAATAAAGTCTGACATGTATTGAAATTAAAACATTAGTTTAAATTAGAAAATAATTTCACTGAAAATGAAGTTACAATAATTTAAATATGCTATATCCAAACTAATTTCACTCCTGTGTTTCCGAAGCGAGATTCCATTTATTTAATTACCCAAGTTTATTTCAGATACACTCGAGTTTCATATTTCCAGACTATGAGACGTTCGAAGCACAATTTTGCTTAAGGCTTCGTCGTTTGACAAAAGTAGGCATTTAACGTCTACCCCGTCCCCCTTGGACACACGTCGCGCGAACTCGATGCTTGTGAACTCAGTTCGTGACCTCAAAGCATCAGTGGCTGTAAAGCGAACTAATTTGATTTGACTTTAAAATAGAAATGCATTTATTATGATCATTTTTTAAAGTAGTGATAAATATGTAATACTTTCGTAAATAAATGAAATAAGTAAACGATTTCAGGGTTATTTATTATAGACTGTTGGACATAAATAGAATAAGCTATATAAAATAAAACAAATTACATATTAAATCTATACAAATAAATAAAATTGAAGTGTCTGTTTGTAATATTGTAATACCCGCTTTTAACTAAATTACATATATACATAGTGCAAATACCAAAATAACATTTTTTTATAATTTGTTTGTCTGTCTGTTCCGGCTAATCTCTGAAACGGCTGGATCGTTTTTGACATGACTTTCATTAGCAGATAGCTGCTGATGTAATAAGGAGTAACGTAGGCTACTTTTATTTTAGATTTTTTATTAATATTTTATAACTGCGAACTGAACAATAATTATTTTGTTAAACTCCACACGGACGAAGTCGCGGGCACAGGTAGTTTAAAATAATTATTATTCAATAAAATGTATCTCAATAAAGTAGCTTCATATTTTATCAATAATCTAATTCTTATTTTAATATTAATTAAATATGTATAATATATTACAGCGGTCGGCAACGCGCGGCCCGCGGGCCGCGTGCGGCCCGCGGAGGGCTTACTTGCGGCCCGCGAATGTTTTGTAAATAAGTTATAAATATCAATATAAAATATGCATGAACGAACCGCGATCGCGCACGTAGAATTAAAACGAAACTGGCAGATATATGATGTGACATTTTTCATTCAGCGACAGATTTGGTGAGTTTGAAAAGTTTCAAGAAAGAAAATTTTTGCAAACCATTTTTCCTGTGATATTCAGGAAGTACCGAGTCATTTACAAATGAACGTGATTGATCTGCAATGTCATTACATTGCAGATCAATCACAACATGCATCTAGAAAGACCTGTGTAAACAATCCAAATAGATTCGTTACATTTGTGGCAAAGATACATTCAAAAAATTCTGTTTAAATGTGTCAGACTTCGTTAAAAATGCTTACATGGAGTACTATCAACGGCCATTGGAAACAAACAACAAGCACTGGATACCCAATATAGTGTGTAAAACGTGTGAATTTTTTTTCTGAATAAAGTTTGAACGTGGTTTGAACAAAATTTCACAGAGCTTAATGTTTGCATATTTCAAGTTTTATTGTTAAAAATTGTCGGCATTATTATTAACAACATATTCCTTGTGCATAGCGTTTTTAGAAACCAATGAGAAAAAAATATCAAAAAATCTTGTGCAGTAAGGTCCGGCAAATTCGTGAATTGCGGTGGCCCAATACTTTTGCACACTGTTGAAAGTCATTTAGCGTTGTACAATATTATATTTTATATAATTATTAACGTTATTATAATCTTTATTATGGTCCTCTCAAACAACTCGAACAAAGAACAAGTGAAAGAAAAAAATATTTTGTCAGTTATATGGAAAAAACAGGGTGGCCCAAAACTTTTACACGCCACTGTATATCCAGATCGTTTCCAAAATTGATTGCTGTGAATTTAAAGCTGGAATTTTCGAAGGACCACAAATTAGAAAATTAAAAAACGATGTAAATTTTACTGAAAGTATGACAACTGCTGAAAAAATACCTGGAATTAGTTTTTTTGGCTTGTAAAAAAACTTTTCGGGAAATAAGAAGTCCGTCGATTTTCCTGACCACGCCAAGCAGTTATCATTATACGTTCAGCACCTTGGATACAACATGAGCATTAAGATGCATTTCATTTATAGCCACCTTGATCGATTTTCTGTAAATCTTGGACATTTAAGCGAGAAGCAGGGAGAACGCTTTCATCAGGATATTCGCTTCATGGAGGAGCGCTACCAGGGCTATTGGAGTGAAAGTATGATGGCTGACTACTGTTGGATTATCCAGAATAGTAGTAAAACTCCAACTTATTCAAGAAAGTTACATAAAAGAAAAGGTTGTTTAAATAAATTGTTATATGACGGGAAACCATGTTTTTTTGACAAAAATAGCTAACCTTCATATCTCAAAATGTAGAGCTGCTAGCAATAATCTGAGTACAAATTTAGAATTAGGGTAGAAAATGCAGCTAGATCCATAAAAAAATCCATACAACAAAAATGCTGTTGTGCTGTATAATGTAAGTATTACGTGTACGTATTAAATTCCATATGTTTTAAAAATTTTAATAGCATTTTCATTTTTTCTATGGGATATGACTAGTGGTGGTTAATATAGCGTATAGCATAAAAGTATAGCATGCTAAATGTTTATAGCATATAGCATTTGCTATACCGACTATGACTTCGCGCTAAATTTATAACGTCTCAAACGCTAAACGTACACAGCACGCCGCAGCGAGGCTAGAGAGGGATAACATTACTTTTTAGCGTTTTCGAACTTTTACGTATGTCCACTCACGAAAAAAAACTGTTATTACCAATTTTTATTTTTATTATAAATCAATTTATGAATAAAATTTCCCTAATACAGTGACCAATAAAATAAACATCATAACACTTTAAGATGCTACAAAAATAATTTATAAATTCAAAATTCAATTTCAATACCTCACCTTTCGATAGTGGCAGATTTTTATCACAAACAACACAATAATATTTACACTTAATACTTTTTATACACATTACCACTTATTATTATTTAACACATATTTACACTTACCTATTATTAATTATTATTTAATCACTGTCGTTGTCGTTGCAAAATCAAATCACACTTAATAGGTACTAACACTAAATAAAACAAAATTAATACTAACACTAGATAAAACAATTAAAACTAAATAAAACAAACTGAATACTATAACACTAATAAACTAATTACTAATACTAATAATAAAAATTAACAACAATAAAAACGAAAACTTTTGTAGCCGATAGTGTTAAAGACAGAGATAGTGGCACGAATACTAACGTGTGACTGAGACAGATTACCGTATACCGAGCATTTCCGAATAAGCACGAAGCTGTATGAACTTATGAAGTAAGCAAGAAGGGATGTGCAATACGCGCGCCTGGGGGTGTTGTTTAATCGATTTTTATTGAAATCGATTAAAATTAAGTCATAAAAATAAATTTATTTTTAATTTTAAAAGGTTTTAAATTTTCTCAAATAGTTGTTACTTAAGTAGTCGTTAATAGATAACTGATATTCAAGTAAATCGTGTCTTTCAACTGAGAAAATTTAATTTTTGTAGTTTTTTTTTATTAATGTCGAAATCTCGTTTATTAATGACAAAATTAACTATATTTGTAAATCAAATAATATCTTATATCGTTTAATATCTTATATAAACAAAAATCAATAAATCCTAAATAAAACTAATCGATTGCGCAATTCGGTTGATTAAAGGATCGATTGTGTTTACATATGGTTAACAATGTGCTATAAAGATAGCATATAAAATAGCATGCTAAAAAAATTTAGCATTTAGTCTATAGCATGTTTTTAGTTTATAGCAGATTTGAACATCACAGGATATGACCAATTATATTGTAGGTATCAGGTAGAGTCTAGGGTTTAAATCATAAGTGCGGCCCGCCTTTAGTTTATTTGGCCACCTCGTGGCCCTTGCCTACCAAAAGGTTGCCGACCACTGATATATTATAACAAAGAAAAAAAAAACGGCAACGTCACGCGGTGTTCCCGAGTGGTCACCCATCCAAGAACTGACCGTCGTGACGCTGCCGCGTTTCCGGTCGATCAAATTTTACCCCTCATGCACCTTAAGAAGTTTCACTTCAAAAAACTAGTTGAAAAAAAAGCGGTCACCCATCCAAGTACTGACCGTCGTGACGCTGCCGCGTTTCCGGTCGATTAAATTTTATCTTTACTAACATATCTCACTCTCAACTTCCGTTCGGGTCAACCGATCACACTTTTCGTAACGCTCTCGTAACGCACCTGCTTACTCCCCAAGTTAAGCGCGCCTATAGAAGTTTCACTTCAAAAAACTAGTTGAAAAAAAAGCGGTCACCCATCCAAGAACTGACCGTCGTGACGCTGCCGCGTTTCCGGTCGATCAAATTTTATCTTAACTAAAATATCTCCCTCTCAACTTCCGTTCGCCTTGACCGATCACACTTTTCGTAACGCCCTCGTCGCACCTGCTTACTACCAAAGTTTTAAGCGCGTCTAAAGAAGTTTCACTTCAAAAAAACTAGTTGAAAAAAAGCGGTCACCCATCCAAGTACTGACCGTCGTGACGCTGCCGCGTTTCCGGTCGATTAAATTTTATCTTTACTAACATATCTCACTCTTAACTTCCGTTCGGCTCAACCGATCACACTTCGTAACGCTCTCGTAACGCACCTGCTTACTCCCCAAGTTAAGCGCGCCTATAGAAGTTTCACTTCAAAAAAACTAGTTGAAAAAAAAGTGGTCACCCATCCAAGAACTGACCGTCGTGACGCTGCCGCGTTTCCGGTCGATCAAATTTTATCTTAACTAAAATATCTCCCTCTCAACTTCCGTTCGCCTCGACCGATCACACTTTTCGTAACGCCCTCGTCGCACCTGCTTACTACCAAAGTTTTAAGCGCGTCTAAAGAAGTTTCACTTCAAAAATACTAGTTGAAAAAAAAAGCGGTCACCCATCCAAGTACTGACGCTACAATGAGCGTAACGCTACAAATAGCGTAACGATACAATAGCGTAACGCTACAATGAGCGCAACGATACAAATAGCGTAACGCTACAATGAGCGTAACGCTACAAATAGCGTAACGCTACAACAAATAGCGTAATGATACAATGATCGTAACGCTACAATGAGCGTAATGCTACAATGAGCGTAACGCTACAATGAGCGTAACGCTACAATGAGCGTAACGCTACAATGAGCGTAACGCTACAATGAGCGTAACGCTACAATTAGCGTAACGATACAATGAGTGTAACGATACAAATAGTGTAACGCTACAATGAGCGTAACGATACAATGAGCGTAACGCTACAAATAGCGTAATGCTACAATGATCGTAAAGCAACAATGATCGTAACGCTACAATGAGCGTAATGCTACAATGAGCGTAACGCTACAATGAGCGTAACGCTACATAGAGCGTAACGCTACAAATATCGTAACGCTACAACGAGCGTAACGCTACAATGAGCGTAACGATACAATGAGCGTAACGATACAAATAGCGTAACGCTACAATGAGCGTAACGCTACATAGAGCGTAACGCTACAATGTGTCATCCTTTTTCATGCAAGTCGCTGCGCGGCGCGCCCTTCCCTGTCGTTTTTCCGTTGCATCCGGTTTGAAATCACAACGATTCTAAAGAAGTTTCACTTCAAAAATCTAATTGAAAAAAAAAAGAGGTCACCCATCCAAGTACTCGTCGTGACACTGACGCGTTACCGGTCGCTCAAATTTTACCCCTCATGCGCCTAAAGAAGTTTCACTTCAAAAATGTTAATTTGGTGTAATATGTACCGTGTATATATACATACATATGAATTTAGTTAAAAGCCGTAATATTACAAACAGACACTCCATTTTTATTAATTTTTATATAGATAAATAGTGTTTACAAAAACTTAAACAGCAACAAAATAATTATATTAAACTAGCGGACCCGGCAGACGTTGTCCTGCCCGGAAAACAGCTACCAAATTTTATTGCTTACATACCGATAGCAGCGCCACCTATCGGGTCAAATTGAGATAAAAAATTCCCTCTCTCGAGTTGGACCAAATTACAGATGCTTACGAAATGTGATAAAAATTGGTTCAGTACTTTCGGAGTTACATACCGATAGCAGCGCCACCTACCGGGTCCAATTGAGATAAAAACTACCCTATCTCTCAAGTCGGACCAAATTACAGAAGCTTACAAAATTTGATACAAATTGGTTCAGTAGTTTCGGAGCTACATACCGATAGCAGCGCCACCTACCGGGTCCAATTGAGATAAAAACTACCCTGTCTCCCAAGTTGGACCAAATTACAGATGCTAACAAAATTTGATACAAATCGGTTCAGTAGTTTCGGAGTTACATAACGATAGCAGCGCCACCTACAGGATCTAATTGAGATAAAAACTACCTTGTCTCCCAAGTTGGACCAAAATACAGATGCTTACAAAATTTGATACCAATTGGTTCAGTAGTTTCGCAGTTACATACCGATAGCAGCGCCATCTACCGGGTCCAATTGAGATAAAAAGTATCCTATGTCCGTTTCCTCGTTCTAAGCTACCTCCCTACCAATTTTCAGCCAAATTAGTTCAGCCGTTCTTAAGTTATAAATAGTGTAACTAACACGATTACACGACTTTCTTTTATATGTATATATAGATTTAAAATAAATAGCGAATTTAAATTTTATTACTACTGTGGGCAGTAGGTGTATGGATATTGAATGCAAACTACGTAATATTAAAAAATTTAAAAATACAAAAGACGGAACGCTTTTTTGAAAAATTTTGCACACGTCTTGCCTCTGTAACGTCCAACGGGACAGTGTGAGTGCCGCGAGAGCGCCCAGCGCTTCGAAAATCACTTGAATAATCGATTAAAAAAAATAGATGTAATAAATAAATTAAAAAGCGGCAGAAGCGGATCCAGTTATATATGAACTTTATTTAGGTAAGTTACTCATAACATCAAATCAGTTATTTTAATAATAAAGCCGAAAATAGTAGATAAAATGAAGCGAAAAGAGGTAACTTTGTGAATTTATTCTATCGAGCCAAATTTATCAAATCATGTTTCCAACGTCAAAAATGGACAAAATATACCCTCAACAATATCAATTAAATTTATTAGATTAAAATTTCACTGTTTACTATTTCAAAAATGAATTAATATAAACGTGTTTTGCAGGAATATCTGAAATACCTCGCCTTAAATTTCCGGCAAATTCTGATATTATTTCGACTATAACTTATAAGTATTGTAAACCTTATAATTGTTGTAAATCTTTATGAGATTTCACGGTCACTCGCGCCATCAAACGCCTTATGAAATATTGGCAAAAAACGAAAGGCCATTTTTTCCCGACTTCCAAAAAAGGAGGAGGTTCTTAATTCGACTGTTTTTTTTTTCATTTTAATTGTGTTACTTCAGAACTTTTGAATAGAAACCGATTTCGATGATTTCTGTTTTCGTCGAAAGGTAGTGCGTGTCATTTGGTCCCATTTAAATTTATTTGAGATCTAACAAGTACTTTTCGAGCTGTATCTAACAATGCGTTTTTCTTGACATTTTTTTCGTCGACCTACGTTGTATTATACCGCAAAACTTTTTACTGGATGTACTGATTTTGATAATTTTTTTATTTAATCGAAAGCTGATGCTTACCATGTTGTCACATTTAAATTTCATCGAGATCTGATTACAACTTTTTGAGTAATCTTTGATAACGCGTATTTACTTGACTTCCTTTTCGTCTACCTACTTTGTATTACTTGTCGATGTAATTTAAGCCAATTTCTTTTCGTTTGCGAGCAAACAAAATTATTGTCATTGTTGATAACTTTTTAAATTTTTTACGTGCTAATACACGCTTTTAGAACATTTTTCTAGGCGTCATTCATATAGCACATAATTTTAAGAGCAGCCTCTATTTTCAACCATTTTCAACTTGTTGACTAGACTACAATGTTTTGTTAGTAATAAAATCCTTAGTCTATCCAAGACGCCCACCTCTGGTAGGTAAGTCACAATATAAATATTTTGTGTGGAAATTATCTATCAAAATATGTAAAATGATTTGGGAGCATTATTATTAACAACCGCTCTGGTGTAGTGGTGCGAGTAGTTGACTAAAACACCGACGGTTCGCGGGTTCGATTTCCCCTCGGGATGGATACTTTTATTTGTAAAAATATTTCTTACCGGTGGTACCCAACCTTGCCACGGAGAGCACGTTAAGCTGTTGGTCCCGGTTGTTATCACACATACCTGATTGTGATCGTTACTCATAGTAGAGAACATATCCCCCATAAATTATCTAAATATAATATCTGTATAACCCGCACTGGAGCAGCGTGGTGGATTAAGCTCCAATCCTTCTCCTACATGGAGAAAGTGGCCTAGGAGTGGAATGTTACAGGTCGAATGCGTGGATTATTATTAAACGTGATATTTTATTCCTCAAAGACACTTTACCAAGAGTTATTTTGTCATCGAAGCCTTTACACATGCATGCCTTGATGTTTATAGTAAACTTTGCCTCCATTAATACTTATCCTAGTACTTAAAGTTTAAGAGATACGAAATGATGAACATTAACGAAGGTTACGCCACTGCTGGACGTGAATAATATCACTACATATTATAAAACAAAGTCGCTTCCCGCTGTCTGTCTGTCTGTATATATGCTTAGATCTTAAAAACTACGCAACAGATTTTGATGCAGTTTTTTAAATAGATAGAGTGATTCAAGGGGAAGGTTTATATGTATAATAAATGCATAATATAGTAGAGAAACACTGATCATTTATGCAACCGTGCGCAGCTGGGGCGGGTCGCTAGTTAATTGATAAACTGTACACTTGCAACAAAAAAGTTAGACCCTTATTGAAGTGGCGTGGGGCAGCTAGCTGGTTTGAAATTAGTTGAAAATTAGTTTTGGGTGTTAGGCCTTCCATCTGTCGGTAACGTAACTAATATGCTAATACTTGTAAAAAAGGATTGGCTATAACGTTCGAGAGAAAGTTTTAGCTATGATTACCCGCAATTTAGCAGTAAAAACTCATTGGCCTATTATCAGAGACAAGCGTATCTATACTTAATATATAAAGCTGAAGAGTTTGTTTGTTTTGTTTATTTGTTTGTTTGTTTGAACGCGGTAATCTCTGGAACTACTGGGCTGATTTGAAAAATTCTTTCAGTGTTAGATAGCCCATTTATCGAGGAAGACTATAGGCTATGTGTTATCACGCTAAGACCAATAGGAGCGGAGTCCACGCCGACGAAGTCGCGCGCAGAAGCTAGTTATTAATATAAAACTAAATTACGTGTGGCAGTTGGTTGTTTTATAAAATACAGGTACTAAGTTGTCTAGTTTAGAAACGACCATGTGAGCACATTACAAAAATTGAAACATATGCCTACTAGGAGACATTATATACATATGCAAATAGCTTGTCTTTAATATTAAGTTCTCGTTTATATGCACTTGAGAAAAATTAAACATTAACACTTTGAACAAACAAGTAGGAACATATATTCTTACTAGTGTACCCTTTGGGAAATTTCTTGAGGTCGAAACCAATTTCATTCCCCTTTTATTTGGTATGACACAAACAAGTTTAAACAAGTTTTTTTATTTGACTACCCTCGTATTTTAATGTCAATTCGAATTTATGATAATATTTTTTTTGTACTGCGTATCATATTTTACACTTATAAAATTACTAGCTATTCTGCGCGCGACTTCGTCGGCTTGGACTCCGCTCCTATTGGTCTTAGCGTGATGATACATAGCCTATAGCCTTCCTTGATAAATGGGCTATCTAACACTGAAAGAATTTTTCAAATCGGCCCAGTAGTTCCAGAGATTACCGCGTTCAAACAAACAAACAAACAAACAACCAAACAAACAAACTCTTCAGCTTTATATATTAGTATAGATAGAATAAACAAACAAACGCTTTTGATTACCACACTTATAAATAGCTTATATTTCATCACGCAAATTATTTAGCCTCTAATTAGGTTGGTTTATTTTAAAGTCATCCGTTATCCAAATACCTAAATGTTTCCTTTTTCTAAATAAACTTTCCTCATTAAAAGTTTTCATTAAACCAAAAATGTAATGACTCCTATACAATTATTAACAAAGGGATATCAAATATTTATTCCTGAAAAAGAATGTAAACAATAGAATTGCAAACTTTTACAATAGAATCGAACAATTCCGGACAATATTATAATTTGCGGTCGAAACGAAAGGTGAACAGACGTTATTGTATCTTATATCTTGGGACATAAGAACTATTTCACAAATTTATATATTTTTTAAAAGTTTAGAGACATTGTTTTCAAGTGCCTATATAATGGAACTGAACTTGATTGAGCAATCTGAGATAAATATCCTGGAGCTCTTAAAATCTTAAGTTACCCAAAAGACTCGTGTCTTCAAGTATTATGATGATAAGCCTTCTTAATGTCTTTAGGATTTTCTGACGCAAACTTCAAAACATTAATCGAAGACTCTTAATTTGAAAAAAGACCATAGATTACTACAAAATTTTGGTTCAATGTACTTACCTATAGTTTAGTTTTGAAAACTATCCAGTCTATAAATTTTAGCCCATGGTCGTGGAATAAACAGACAAAAACGTTGCCAAAGTTTATCCAAAGTTTTCACTGCAGTACCGATAGTATATAATTGATGATGAAAATAGGCATCTAAAAGATGGTATAAAGCTATAGAAAAATATTCGAAATAATTGACTTATTCCAAAATGAGTCAACAAATGAGCCAACTTTCTTACTGATACCAATATACTCGTAATACACATCTACCCACCTGGGTGAGTTATAAACAATATTTTATCATAGTTTTGATGATACCACAAATCTGTGATGTATTTTGTCGGAAACTGTTATATATTTGTACGAGAATCTTTGAAATGTGTCCACCACTATCGATTACATCTTTTGTGTAGCAATAATAATAAGTTAAGCTTTAGATCCTGCTCCTACTTATGATCTTCATTGTCTCTGAGTCCTTACTATATTATTTCAATCGTTAAATTAAATCAATAAAAAGGAAGATTAGTAGGGCTGATGAATTTTTGCCCTTCACTTTCGCGATTCAATATAGAAACGCCGCTAGTATATATCATTGACACCATACCATACGGTTAATGTATATGACGTAGTAAAATTTCGATGTAACTTATATTTAAAATTTAACAAATACTTACATGTTTATATTACAAACAATCTTAAATATTCTGCTAAAATTTTGCCTATAACTTCATTCGTCTCATTATTCTCTTTGAAGTTAAAAGTAAATACATTCATAACGCTCTCTCTTATGTTTTTTTTTCCTTCAAACAAACAAAAAAAAAACCCACTAAATACCTTTAATAAACATACAACACACAAATACATATCATCTAAAAATATTTCCATTTGTAATCCCAATTTGTATTCTTCCCCTTCTAACGCCATTTATCTTGAACTTTATCAGTTTGGAAACTTTCCTTTTGCGACACTACGAACAGTTTGTAAGAAAATATTTTTTGGCAGTTTTCTCCTTTGAGAATATCTCCTGTAATTAAATTCGATTCTCTACAAATTTACTTTGTATTTTACGTCTATATCGTTACGATTTTTATTTTACAAGCATTATATAATATGGTACTAGACGACCCGCGCCCACTTCGTTGGGCGTTAATTATCTTTGTGATGCAATTATGCTGCGTAGCTCTTAGTACTGTTTTATTAGGTTCATTGTTTAGAATTTGACGTATAAAATCGTAATAATATCGTGTATTTATTATTTTAAATTACAGAACCAAAAACATACTTTATAAATAAAAGTTGCTCCAACGCCATCTATCAAAAAGCGAAAAAACTTCGTCGTCGATTGACTAAAATAAGATTAAATAGACTAATAAATAGCGATAGATGGCGTTCGTTTCTTTGTTATTTTGATAATATATTTTAATATTTTTCTTATTTACTGAATTTTTTTGTACAATTACAATAAAATATAGCCTCTTTCACTCCTGAATAGTGTAGCTTTTTGTTAGTGAAATAATTTTCATGATCGGATCAGTATTTGCGAAGATTACCCCCGATATACAAACAAAGTTATAAACTTTTCCTCTTTATAATATTAGTATAGATATAGATAAAGGTTGCCTGGAAGAGATCGCTGTATTAGCGATAAGGCCGCCTGTTGCAACTGATGCAAGTTGATTGTTATAAATTCTATGTATTGTTCTTTTGTGTATTGGTGTGCAAAAAGAGTAAAATAAATAAAAATAAATAAATAAATATATATAAAGGGTAGTTACATTGTATAGCACAGAGAGAACTGATTGAGTTATTTGTCAATTTCTATTGATTGTTAGGTATAATAAGACGTAGATGTCTACAACTTAAATGCAGTCTGACTGAAGAGAGACATTTAAAAGTCTGCATTACTAATTTTGCTTTATTTTTGCTTAAAGTAAATTAATTAATTTCAATTTGGTGAAGTAAAAATGGTAAATATAGCGCTCGAATGGACTCTTTTGATTTGAGTTGGTCACACAAACTGAGACATAGGTCTGGTGCAGAATTATATTTTGTACTAGCTGCTGTGCCCGCGACTTTGTCCGCGTGGAATTTAAGAAAAAAGTTATTGTTCAGTTCGCAGTTATAAAAAAAATTAAAATAAAAGTAGCCTATGTTACACCTTATTACATCAGCTATCTGCCAGTCAAAGTCGCGTCAAAATCGGTTCAGCCGTTTCAGAGATTAGCCGGAACAAACAGACAGACAGAGAGAGAGAGAGAGACAAAAATTGTAAAAAAAATGTTATTTTGGTATTATATAATAAAGCTGAAGAGTTTGTTTGTTTGATTGTTTGTTTGTTTAAACGCGCTAATCTCAGGATCTACTGGTCCGATTTGAAAAATTCTTTCAGTGTTAGTTAGCTTATTTATCTAGGAAGGCTATAGGATATATATCATCACGCTAAGAGCAAAAAGAGCGTAGCACCAATAAAGAATGTTTCAAAATCGGGGTTTGTTTTTCTTTTTGAGAGCTTCCGCTGCGTAAACGGTTAAAGTTTCGCACAAATTATGTATGACAGAATTGGTCCTCGTCACGCGGACGAAGTCGTGCGCAGAAGCTAGTTTTGGTATATGTACCGTGTATACATCCATATTATGCATTTAGTAAAAAGCGGTTATTTTAGTATTACAAACAGACGATCCAATTTAATTTATTTGTATTTTATATTTTACTAGCCGTCCCGTGCCCACTTTGTTGGGCGTTAATTATTTTTGTGATGTACTATATCCCTGGGTTTTTTGTCTTAATTTGCTTTAATCGAGGCACGTCCAAAATGCAATGACAGAAATGAATGACATAACAACATGCGTGTTGCATGTCAACACTGAAAAAAGTTTCAATTTGACAGCAAAACCCCATTAACAATATGATCCTCCTTTGTTACAAAAAATGTGATAAATGAAGAACCGCTTAACTGATTTTGTGCAAACTTCACATAAACCATCTACTAAATAGTCCGAACAATGTCTAAATATTTGGTTTGGATATGTGAGCCCGTTCTTGAGTTATAAAATTACAACGAAAAGTGGCATTAATTTTTATAGACATTTATTATATTTGTACAAATATTTCTTTCCACACTGGTCTGTCCTTTTGAGTCTCCCCACCTTGCCTCGGAGAGCACGTTAAGCAACAACAAGTTATCCCGGTTGTTATCATAGACACCTTATAGCGATCGTTGCTTATAGTAAGGAATATATCAGCCAACCCGCAGTGGAACAACATGTATCGAAGAAAACGATTTCTATTTCCAACATATAAGGACAAAATATCGAATATACTCTGATATAAAAGTTAAAACTAACTCGTAATATTGTTATATTTGACGTGACACAAATACAGATAAAAGTGTATTTTGAAACCGCAAATAGTCAAACGAAATTCGTAGGTACCACTGGGAATATGAATATTTCATTTATTTCAGATAAATCATATTTTACGATAAAATAAATAGACAATGGTTATAGCGCATGTGTAGACGACATTTATATAAGCGCGTCAAAAAAGTTTACGAGACATTAATAACATCTTTTTGACAGACATCCTTATCTGTCAAAGTGATATATTCGTTTGAAGTAAACCAGTATCCAGTACCTACACATCAACTATATTTCACTTTTTTTAAGCGAAATTTCTTTAGAATCGAAAATTTGGATGGTTGCTGGTTCGATCCCCGTACATGACAAACGTTTATTTTGGGCATACAGAAGATGTTTGCCGTGGTCTGGGTATTTGAGCAGTCCTTGTGAGTCTCTCCAGCGTGCCTCGGAGAGCACGTTAAGTCGTCGGTCCCGTCGGTCCGTCGGTTGTTATCATGTACACCTGATAGCGATCGTTACTCATAGTAGGGAATATATCTGCCAACCCGCATTGTAGCAGCGTGGCGGATTAAGCTCTGATCCTTCTCCTACATGGGAAAAGGGACCTATGCCCAACATATAGATAGGGATATTACAGGCTGAAGCGAAAGAATAATACAAAAATTAATAATTTTATCTTAGATCAACCCAAAAATGTAGCTGTGTACTTCCATTTTGTGATAAACCATGACCATTCACAGAGGTATAACACGGATCATTGATTGAATCAACCTTTTGATGTCTTTTTTGTATGATGTGGGTAAATAAATTTTCTCCACGTCCACCTTACAAAGGCCAACTTTTATCAACTCGACACATTTCAAAGGTCTCACTGATACCATACCTTAACAAATCCTTAAACCATTCTAGTTTTGTTAAGAAAACTTTTTGGTTACTTACTAAAGAACGTTTACAGCACTCGGTGAAGTCTTTAGTAGTTCTGTAATCGACCTTTGTAGCAACTCTCGAAGTTTGCAGATACTATAGATTTTGTTTCGAAGTGAATTTAGAAGATAGTGTTTTGTTTTTAATATAAATGTTCGTATGCTTGGATTGGTATATCGGTTTGAATATGGAAACAAATATCACGATTGATTTTAAGATTTTGTAATGGTATTTTATATATTTAAAATAAATTTTAATTTATTAATGTAATTAAGATTGCATTTTATTTTGGAAATAGAAATGTTTAATCTAAGTATATTTTTTTCATTTAAGTTAAACTTCAACGTGGTGATTTTTTAATTACTCCAAACAGCTTTTAAGGTTTTCAGGACACAATTTTCCACAAAACAAAAGCTAAGTATTATTTTTACTCTGATAAAATTTTTGTATATCGACAAACAGACACCTTTTAAAAAATATATGAGATGGAAAAAAGATTATTTAAAATAATGCCTCTTAAGTTGAATAAAAAATACGAGTTTTAATTATTTTTTGTTAGATTACACATGCAGTTTTAATTACTAATAATGAATGCTTGTTTCGCTTCGTCCACTTTAATTATTCCCTTCATTCATGCTCTTAAGGTACACTTGACCTGGTCTTTTTCTAAACGTCCCTGATTTGGTCTTGAAACGTCCGCCTAGGTCTACCCCTTCTAACACTTTCATTCCCACTCGCCTACGCCCACGCAACAGCCACAAACCAGTGCTGTGACTGTTGCGCCAACGCGTCGTCAAACATAAAATAATATAATGTGACAACTTTTTAAAGTGAAACTTTTATTACAACGTCTCAAACTTTTTCGTCTGTGTGTTGCATGTCGCGTGACGGTCGGCCGCGCGGTAAGATTGATAAAGCGATTTTTATACCCTTAATGGAAAAAATTATTTTTAGTTAAATGTCTATAACGTGAAAAAAAGTTTCACTTTTACCGTGGCTTCATAAAACCACACAAGTTTTTTCTTTTACTTTCAAAAGAAGTTTAAATAAATGTTTACAAATAGTGGATTCAGTGAACAGCAAAACTATAAAGATACTTATAATGACAACAAAACTTCTCATTAGAACGACACCAAATACACTACAACATAACCATTCTAATTGACACTGAAAAATGTCGGTACGCACGATTGATATAGAGCACAAAATGGTATAACATTAATTAGGATTAAAATATGCTCAGCCGGAACACCGAAACCAAACAATTAACTGAATTAACTCATTAAGTGCGGGGCGCTGTCTGTTCGAGGTTTTATACGAAATAGCCCTTTGTTTTAGGCTAGCCCATCACGTGATAAATTATGTATCGCTTTTATTAGCACTACAAATTAATATTACATTTTTTGCGATTCCTTACAATTATTATATTTAATATTGACTGGAATTAATTATTAAACGATAAATAAAGTGGTGAAAGTAACACCAATTTGTTAGCGATACAGGATTTATTAACTTTCCTATAGATTCTTTTTTTTTAAAAATTTAATAACTAGGTCGACAATTAAGCGTACGGCTCACCTGATGGTAAGTGACTACCGTAGCCTATAGACGCCTGCAACACCAGAAGCGTCACAAGCGCGTTGCCGACCCTATCCCCCTCAGGAGCTCTGGTCACCTTACTCACCAACAGAAACACAACACTGCTTGAAAACAGTAGTATTTAGCTGTGGTCTTCTGTAAGGTCAAGGTACAACCCCAGTCGGGCTGCTCCATATTTTAGACAGGAAACTTCCTGCTGTGCCCTACCTCAGTTAAATAGATGCTAGTAGCTTATAGATGTCAGCGACACCAATATATACCAATACATAATATTTTTCTACAAGTTTTTCCATTTTATAGATTCTACCAAATATCAAAAATTTCTTCCCTCTACTTCCCCAGATATAACTCAATAATTGACAGGACTCGAGCATGACGCCCGAGGCGTGTAGTTGCAACTTCTTGTGAGACGTAGGTTTTGATATGATTTTCTCTAAATATACTCACAAGCATACTTGATGTCTTACGATGTCTTACGTTGTCATTAGACTTTATTTTTATAGAGTTTTAATTTATATTCCTACAAATCATTTTAAAATAAAGTTAGGTTAGTCTTTTTTTACAGAGTACTAAGAGCACGTATGCCTAACCATGTCACTTGTATTAATACTGAATAATCGGTTTTTTTTTTTTAATTTCCAACAAGAAAGAAGAAGAACAGACATAGTGTATATCTTGTTTTAGAAATAAATTATGGTGTTATATTATTTATGAAACACAAAATGTTGGTTGCGTAAACAAACACAATATGAAAATTTTCGAAAGCCACAATCACCCAGAAACATCAAACAGCTTAAACTTTAGTTGTGTGTTGATAAACCAACCTTAAAAACTGAAAAGGGTACTTAATTAGGTAAGCCGGTTAGTTTTACGTTGTTATTTTAATGTTACACATACTCACATTTTGTTGACACCTCATACGTATAATGTTAGTGTGTGGGTTAGTGACTTATGAAGTCAGATATAAAAATAAGTTTTACCCACGTTTTACCGAAGAATGAAAAAACCTTAAAAGTACTGACACTTCAGCCTCTAATATCCCACTGTTGGGCATAGGCCCCTTTTCCCATATAGGAGAAGGATCAGAGCTTAATCCACCACTCGGCTCCAATTCTTTTTGTGCGTCGTAATATTAACTTAAATACCAAACATGGCGATTTGCATGGTCGCAATACAAGGAATAGGAATAACCTTATAATGCCTCTGTACCGATTAGAGAAGGTGCGTGGGTCCTTCATGGGTCAAGGTATACATATCTTTAACAAGATTCCAAGTGATATCTTGGAGTTACCCTTTGAAGAGTTTAAGAATCGTATAAAAAATTGCCTCCTCAAGAAGGGCTACTATACTGTCAAAGATTATTTAAATGACGGGACACGATCACGATCAAACATTTCTGCGGTGGTGTCGTGTGAGGCGAAGCGATGGCTGGTTCATGCGTCACGCTCGTGAACGGGTGCCACCAGTGGGATGGGTCTGCTCCTGGCTTCTTGTCTCAAAATATGCTGATCTTTCATGTTTATTGTTATTTTATTTTGTAGTGGCTTGTATGGCACTGCTTATTATTGACTGTGTTCTTAAACTATTCAAAGTTTTATTACTTTTGTTAGACATCTATTTAAGTATTTTATTCGCCACGTCTAAACAGTTACTTGTCTATTTGTTTGGAGCGCATTTTAAAGAAACTACCTTTTAGTAGGTGTCTAGTTCTTAAGTAATTGAAAATTATTTACTGCTATGATTACCGGGTATTTTATTTTGTTTATAAATTTAAGATAAATTTGTGATGGAAAGTGACCTTACATAATTTATTAAGTCAAAGTCATTTTTCAATTTGACGACTCTGTATGAAATATGACAGGGAGAAAAAATAGCCCTTGACGAGTTTCTTGCCGGTTCTTCTCGTTACAAGGTCTCCCGCCGTAGGATTTGCGAACCGATGGCGTAGTTTCATTGTGTTCACAAGTGCTGTATCAGCCTAAAATGAATAAATTATTTGAATTTTGAATTTTTTGAATTTTCAATGCGGGTTTACGCATATATTCCCTACTATGAGTAACGATCGCTATCAGGTGTACGTCATGATAACAAGCGGGACCGACGGCTTAACGTGCTCTCCTAGGCACAGTGGGGAGACCCACAATGACTAACAACCAGACCGGAAATAAATGTTTGTATAACATAAATATCCACACCGAGTGGGAATCAAACCCGTGACCGTCGGTGTTTTAGGCGACGCCGATACGACACATGCACCATTAGTCCATTACACCAAAGCGGTCGTCAAAATTAATTCGAGTAAGAATTTCAAAACATTTTTTTATGGTCAAAATTTTTATTTTATTTATTAACTAGCTGTCCGGACAGACTTCGTTTTGTATGTTCTGTTTCGTTTTTTTTAGTACCTATAAAAACCCTCCATGGTATAAAAAAAAAATTTAGCCGAATTGGTCGAGCCATTCTCCAGTTATGCGCTTCGCAACATTCATTTTTATTAAAGAAAATATTGAATGAGCGGTAATCAAACCCACGACCAATGGTATTTAGGTGACTATATGCACCATTACATCGCACGGTTATGAAAATTTTACGGTACAAGCGTACTATTATCACCAATACCATAATGAAGCTCAAAATTACTTAAAATATAATTTTTTTTAAATCTTCATTGAATCATCACTACATATTATAAAATAAAGTCTCTTCCCGCTGTCTGTCTGTATATAAGCTTAGATCTTTAAAACTACGCAACGGATTTTGATGCGGTTTTCTTTAGTAAATAGAGTAAGATTCCAGAGGAAGGTTTATAATATGTATAATACATGCAATATAGTAGAGAAACACTGATAGTTTTAAAGTTTTCTAATGTGATGTCGTAAAGAAACACTTTTTTTGCGCTTAGATTGCAAATAGGTATTGATTTTATATTTTATATTTAGTATCAGCATTGCACCCGTGCGAAGCTGGAGCGGGTCGCTAGTATAAAATAAAACTAAATCCATACATGTGACAGTTGACGTCTATCCATTACAGAAATCCTGTATTCTTAATCCGGCGCGATATTTTACATTTGTTAGAGTAAGCCGCTCAGCGCCACCATATATCTTGCTGGCGTGAACTAGCGCTCGTTTACGATAAACGATTTGATAAATGAATGCTATTGAAATAACGCAGTGGTAATACGCACTGTTTAATAAATGACCACGGCATTCAGTTTTAGTTGATCTGGTGATTGTGTGGACAACCTTTTTGATAATAACCTATTTTAAACTGAATTTTTTTTTTGGCAATTTTAATTGAAATAACGATTTTGCTAAATTTTTGTCTCAGGCGTTTAATTAAACTGCCTAATATTTCTTTGTTTTCATTGTATTTTATTATTGTTTACAAAGGTGGTAGTCACAAATCATTATAATGTGTATTAGTTAATGTTAAAAAATTAAAAACAAAATGTTAATAATTAGAGCTTAATTTTTACTAATATAAAAACTTTTCTACATAATATTTATTTGAAACAAGGCTTTTACAAGGCAAGGGAATGATAGTAACATGTTACATTGAATTAAGGTATTGATCAATTATCAAAATATGTAATGCATTAAAGCAACAATGTTAAATAAGCTAATCTAAAGCTAAGCTTTAATTATAGAATCAGAAAATCATATAAAAATAATTAAATTACTTACTGCCAAACTATGTATCACGTGCATTGGGGTCAAAGTAAAGATTACTAAAGTAATTTTGAAATTAAATCCATTTTCTCCCTTTGAAATATCAAACAGTACATTTCCTTTATAAATTTAAAAATAGTTAAGCGTAAAAATCCGTACACGAAAATATGACAAGGACTTCTTCCTTTGTAGATTACCATGCTGCAGTTCGACAAATGAAAAAGAAAATTTTACAAACGTTACATGAGTTCTAGGCAGCTCATATATACGAATAGATTGAAAAGCAAAGCAAAGTGTACCAGTGCACTTACCAGCTCCGAAGTATACGGGATTTATACCAAAATAAAATATATTTTCCACTGTCAAAAGAAATTCGATTTTCCGACAAAAGATTTTCCTTGCATATTCAGGAATCGAATTGTATTGGAAATGATTTATTTCGATTGTTGAAACTTTTACAATTTACCGAAATAAGTATTTGAGAGAATAGTTGCCAAAAGCGACAAAGCATCGGCATCGGACTAAGCTTTGAAGCGACAAAGTAATGTTAGGTTCTCAACATGTTTTGGCAAACTCTTTGAATTGAAAATATTTCATAATCTGTAAAATGTTAGTAGTTTAGGAGTTTTAGGACAAAACTTCTGAGAAGTCAATTGTATAAGTAATGCAAAAAAGAGTGTAAAAAGAGAAATATAAAAATCTTATTCGGGTACAAAACAAAGCGTTAAATATTTTTTCTTCACGCTTATTGAAAAAAAAATTAATGAGTCGTGTACTGATTTGAGAGACTTACTGAGATTTCTCGTATTATTTATTATAAATAAATAAGTAATAATATATAAGTACCTACAAAATATAAAAAAAAATCACGTCATATTGTACTATTCCGCCGCACACATCGCCCAAAATGTTTTCAATAAAAGACGTGAAACATAAGCTCCTGTTTATTAACACTGTTTCAAAAATAATATACCTACATATAAATCACGCCTCTTTCCCGTAGGGGTAGGCAGAGACCACTTCTTTCCACTTGCTACGATCCTTACATACTTGTTTCGCTTCGTTCACTTTCATTATTCCTTTCATACATGCTCTTCGGTTTAGGGTACTCTTGACCTGGCATTTTTTCAAGACGTCCCTGATCTGGTCTAGAAACGTCCGCCTAGGTCTACCCTTTCCAACACTTCCATTCACTCTCGCCTTATACACTTTTTTCGTCAATCGTTCTTCATTCATTCTCTCGACATGGCCAAAAAATAAATAGGTTATTTACTACCAAACACTCGGAAACATCAATGAGCAATATTTCCACAATAAGGGAACATTTAAAATATGGTTTCCATTGTCTAGAAAACGTATAAAAATTTCTAAGCAGAACAAGCGATCTGAGAAACGTCCGGTGATATACTCGTACCTCAGATTCACTTCCGGAATCTAATACAAAAGCTAAAAGGCGGCGTTACTTTTACTTCAAAAAAAGGAGGTTCTAAATTCTGAAATAAGTTATTCATCAGGTATCATGTGTAATACTGATGTGCCGTGGCAGACAAACATAACAGCTTAAGCTTCTTGGGATTTCTTCGGTTTTCTTCCGGTATTAGAATTTTTACGGGTTGTTTTATCTTTTACTAGCTTCTGCGTGCGACTTCGTCTCCATGGAATCGCTCCTATCGGTCTTAGCGTGATAATATATAGCCTATAGCCTTCCTCGATAAATGGGCTATCTAACTCTGAAAGAATTTTTCAAATCAGTCAAGTAGATCCTGAGATTAGCGCGTTCAAACAAACAAACAATCAAACAAACAAACTCTTCAGCTTTATTATATTAGTATGGATTTCGTACTTTTAACATTGCCTTTAGAAATGTATAGGTGACAATATGGTAATCTGTTATGACAATATATGGCTGCAGCGCGGCAGACGCACTGCCGCCGCGCGGCACTTTGCGGCAAATTTGAAGGCGCCCTTAATTTTGTACGATATTTTAATCCATTTTACATAAGTGTGAAACAATTCTAATTTATCTTATTTTTTGTACCAATTGTTTAAAATTTTCTTTTCTTGATTTTAAAACAAATAAATGTAAATGACTTGTTATCCAAACGTCCTCAACTGGTTTATTTTTTATCGTTTAATTATATCAAGCAATTAACGCTGTAAAAAGTTCTCAGTTATCTAGCAAGTAAAATAGAATGATACTTCGTACTTGGCTCGCTTCCAACCCACTGCTTGACTACAGTGCATGGCAATTATCTCGGAGAACAAGCCTTATTTGGATTAAAATTTCCCTTGTGCTGACGTTACGTTGACCACCTTGTTTAGATATTCATGTTTTAAGTGCTGAAAATTCCAATGAAACTGTCTGTAGTTCGTACCTACTCCTGTACCTAATCTTTATTAAATTTCGAGGAAAATCTAAGAGCTTCATGACGTAAGCTTCTTTCAAACGCTGCTAAAGCGTGCAAGATTTTTAATAAGGGTCCTGGTTGTCTGGAAAATATTGTTAACAAGACATAAGGCTGCCTCTTTTACTTACAATTTGTTATTATAAGCCTCTCGTTTTTATTTTATATTTGGCATATCTATACTAATATATAAAGCCGAAGAGTTTGTTTGTTTGAACGCGGTAATCTCTGGAACTACTGGGCCGATTTGAAAAATTCTTTCAGTGTTAGATAGCCCATTTATCGAGGAAGGCTATAGGCTATATATCATCACGCTAAGACCAATAGGATCGGAGTCCACGCCGACGAAGTCGCGCGCAGAAACTAGTGCTACATAAAAAATAAAAAAAAAATAAGTGTGTGTGTGTGTACTTATGTACGCACTTAAGATATTATACATACTTCATTGGCTAGCTAACTTCACGTTGCTAACTTCCTCTTCGTTGACTAGCTAACTTCACTGTGTGCAAGCGCATCGTAAAAATTTACTCTCATCATTTTTCCCTTACGCGCCAAAAGAAATATAACTTCAATAATACTTTTAAGTATATTTTAAGTGTAATTTCAATTCATTTTACCACCACTACCACTACAGCCTATCACAGTCCACTGTTGGCCATAGGCCTCCACAAGTTCGCGCCCGACATTACAACGCGAACTCATGTGTTCAATTCATTTTACCATAAGAAACTATTTCAACAAATCTGAATTCGTAAAAATGACCTTATATGACTAGTACGTAGTCACATCTAAACCAATGGGTAGAAGAATGAAAATAATTTTATGTTCACCGCGTATACGCACTAAGACAGTATCAGAGCCTACTACTCCGTCGTCTTTAATGTAGTGTCATACAATAAGCACTTTCATTTTAAGACGGATTAGTACATGATACACCATGCCACATAGCAGAATTATATTTCTTAGAATTTCTCCCGGCACGCACAAGTTTCATTACGACGTTTGCAATGGGTTAAACTTCATATCCACTCAATAGAAACACAGTTTCCTGCGTAGTTGTGAGAATATATAAAATATGAAAGTTTAAAACTATTCATTGTTATTATTGTATTCATTGTTAGGACAAGAAGGCATCATTGCTTAAGAGAATCTGTGGCAAATGCACTGGCGGATCCAGGTGGAGGGGGGGTCACGGGGTCATGACAAAGGCTGTGTCCAGGACCTAGGTGGACCACTAATTAAAATTGTTAAACAAGATTTTTGTCACAATGTATGCATTTTTAAGTACATTACCTACATAGATTAATAAAATACCTACTTTTTACCTGTATCTATCATTATAAAAATTAAATTATAACTTATTTTTACTTGACCACGCCTATGTGACCCCCCTGGCGCCTTGACCATGACTGTGACCCCCTCCCCTGGCGCCAAAGCTGGATCCGCCCTTGGGCACATGAAATGTGAGAAGGTTTCTCGGCGTACAGCCGTAACTAGCCGTAACTACCCTGGACCGTAACTTGCTACGAAAAAAGTAGTTCAATTGTTTGTCGCAAATAGCAATAAAAGTCATAATGAGTGAAATTCGATAATTAATAGTCTTTTATATCCTTTTCACTAATATTAATTATTATGAAATTTCGAATGTAATTTCATATAAATATTTTATGTTTTGTGTTTCATTTCCAGTTTCAACTTCATTTAATAATTACTCTAGTTTCATTAATAACATTCCAATTAAACAAAATAGATTGGACATTATTTAGCGAGTTGTGGTCTAGAACCGTTCTGCGTCATGACAACTAAATAATACATAGGTAATTTCCGATGTTACTAAATGTCTTTGAATATAGTATTATCCATTTTTACTAAACTTTTTTTAAATGTAAGTTGAATATAATATTATCTATTATTCGATTATCTGTGAAATAAATTCATTAATTTCAGGGTTATAGCCAACTATCACTTTAAAAGTGGTATGAAAAGAAAACATGCCACTTCTATGAATTAGACACAGCAGGAAATATCTAACTCAGAAACAGCCCGATTAGAGAAGTCCCTAAACCTTACAGAAGACAGCTAAATAATACTGCTCTCAAGCAGGGTTGTGTTTCTGTGGTGAGTGAGGTATCCAGATCTCCTGGGAAGGTCGCGTAATAAGGTCGGTGACACATTTGCGATGCTTCTGGTTTTGTAGACGTCCTTATGCTACGGTACCTGCTGTACAAATGGTCAGTCGTATGTTTGTATGCAACCTTAGTTTTGTTTTAAAAGTGTGTGTGTCAGCTCCGACGCACGACTACACTCACGAGTTCACTCCTTCAAAAAAAAAAAAGCTTACTAGTCTAAGAAAAAGATTAATACCATATCAAATGGTAAATAAACGAATCAAATAACGCCATCTATCACCATCTATCGGATGGCGTTATTTAAAAACGTCGTCGTCTATCGGAATCCTATTGAGTTCCGATAGATGGCGTTACGAGAAACGTATAGAGGTCATTCGTTCAGTAGATTTTACTCCTCATATTTTTTATAACGGGGCCTTATATAAAAATCGATTCTTGCTAGCCCGCGACGTCGTCTGCGTGCGTTCACTGCTCGTTCCCCGTAGGTGATAGCGTGATAATATGTAGCCTATGTTCTGACCCGACTTCTTAATGATATTCGTGCCAAATTTGAAGTAAATCCATGCAGTACTTTTTGAGTTTATCCCGGACATACATTGACTTTTCTATCATTTTATTATATGTACTAGCTGCTGCCCGCGACGTCGTCTGCGTGCGTTCACTGCTCGTTCCCCGTAGGTGATAGCGTGATAATATGTAGCCTATGTTCTGACCCGACTTCTTAATAATATTCGTGCCAAATTTGAAGTAAATCCATGCAGTACTTTTTGAGTTTATCCCGGACTTACATTTGAAGAAATAAAGGTTCACTGCTCGTTCCCCGTAGGTGATAGCGTGATAATATATAGCCTATGTTCTGACCTGACTTCTTAACAATATTCTTGCCAAATTTGAAATAAATCCATGCAGTACTTTTTGAGTTTATCCCGGACATACATACAGACAAACAGACAAACAGACAAAAATTCTAAAAACTATATTTTTGGCTTCGGTATCGATCTACAATCACACCCCACGTATTCTTTTAAAAAAATATTCAATGTACAGTTTTGACTTTTCTACCATTTTATTATATGTATAGATAGATATAGATATATATATAACTATAGCGTGGTAGGACATTAAGCTTCAAGTTACAACTGCATCTGACCGACATCTGTCGCATTCACAAAGCAACCATCAACATCAACGATGATCTACATTTGACATTTCGTCATATTATTGTGGTTAACCTAAATTTAGTGAATTATTGAATAGACGGCAACATTAACGTCGCATATAATTTGATTTGTGGGAAGTGGGAACATTAATACTAATTTGTAATTATAGAAGCGGTTTCAAGTGATAAATTATTGTTAGGTTTATTGTTTCAATAGTTATAATGATTATCACGTTCGTTATCTATTTTATAACTAGCGACCCGCCCCGGCTTCGCACGGTTGAAAAAACTATCAATGTTCGTCTACTATATTATGCATGTATTATACATATAAACCTTCCTCTGGAATCACTCTATTTACTAAAGAAAACCGCATCAAAATCCATTGCTTAGTTTTAAAGATCTAAGCATACATAGGGACAGACAGACAGCGGGAAGCGACTTTGTTTTATACTATGTAATGAAGCTGAATTGTTTTGTTTGTTTGAAACATTATTTATAGGCTATATTTTACAATATTTGAATGCGTTTTTTTTTACCGACTTCCAAAAAAGGAGGAGGTTCCCAATTCGACTGTATTTTTTTTTTAATGTATGTTAGCTCAGAACTTTTGACTGGGTGGACCGATTTCGATCAATTTTGTTTTAATTGAAAGGTGTTGCGTGTCATGTGGTCCCATTTTTTTAAAATTAAGATCTGACAAGTACTTTTAGAGTTATATCTAATAATGCGTATTTACTGGACTACTTTTTCGTCAACCTACGTAGCCTTCGTGAAATTAAATCGAGATCTGATTACAACTTTTTGAGTAATCTTTAATAGCGCGTATGTACTTGACTATTTTTTCGTCTTATTACGTTGTATTACTTGACGATGTAATTGAAGTCGGTTTTTTTTCGTTTGCAAGCAAACACAATTATAAGTAAACCTTGGCGCCTATATTTAAAATGACGATATGATTTAAAATGTTTATAATTTCCTCATGTGTGGGTAACACAAAAAATAAAAATAAAACGAATATTAAAACCAGTCGAACAAAACTGACACTTGACCTGTTTCAGTATATCTCGAGCTATTGAAATTTGAAGGTTAACTTTGTGTATTATTCCTCGAATCGACGCGGACGAAACCGCGGGGCACAGCTATCAATGCTACTTTTGAATATCAATACATTTAGTATTCGTTAAAGTTATAAAATTATGTCAATTATTTACATTATTATAATATTGCTACTTTATTTATTTTTGGAAAATTAATGATGTTAAAATTAAAAAGAAGCTTGTATTATTATATAAACGACTTTCAAAGGCTACACAAATTTAAAGCGATAATATTTTTTGAAAATTATAATTTGATAAAATATAATATATTTTAATATGTATACAAACATACGCCGCGGTCACAACACTGGTTTGTGACTGTTGCGCTGGCGGTTGATGGTTCGATCCCCGCACACGACAACATTTGTATTGGCCATACAGATGTTTGCCGTGGTCTGGGTGTTTGTGCAGTCCTTGTGGATCTCCCCACTGTGCCTCAGAGAGCACGTTAAGCCGTCGGTCCCGGTTGTTATCATGTACACCTGATTGTTACTCATAGTAGGGAACATATCCGCCAACCCGCATTGGAGCA
Source organism: Melitaea athalia (assembly GCA_905220545.2). NCBI lineage: Eukaryota > Metazoa > Arthropoda > Insecta > Lepidoptera > Nymphalidae > Melitaea > Melitaea athalia. Next base: position 1,954,246 of record HG992178.1, on the reverse strand, counting down.
CCGTGGTGGATTAAGCTCTGATCCTTCTCCTACATGGGGAAAGAGGCTTTTGCTCAGCAGTGAGATAATACAGGCTAAAGCGTATGTAATTATGTATACAAATGGATAAATTAACTGCTGGACCAATTTTGATAATTCTTTCGCCATTAGAACGCTTCATTATCACTGAGCGACGTAAACAATATTTTAGAGGGAGAAAATGGAATAGTAACGAAATTATGTACTTAGTTCACGCGGACGAAACTCGAGTGCAAAGTTAGCTTAAAATAAAATGAGTTAAAGGGACGTGTAAATGTCCAACCGTTTGACAGAGGTTCTTCTTTGTGTGTTTGAAGAATTTAAGTTTAGTTAATGCGGTAACTATTTTTATACGATGACGGTCGGCATATAAGCGTACGGGTCACGCGATGGTAAATGGGTCCCATAGTCTATAGACGCCTGCAACATCAAAAGCATTGCAAACGCTTTGTCGACCCTCTTCAAGAGCTTAGGCCACCTTTGAGGGCAATTGTATTTTAGTTATGACCTGTGAGGTTGGTGTACTTCCCCAGTCGGGTTGCTTCAGATTTTGAGCAGGATATATTCTGCTGTGCCTTAACTCAATGAGCTACATATCTCCTGTGCCTTAACTCAATGAGCTATAGTGAATGTATTTCAGCAGTTTCAGCTGCAGCTGTTGAGACTAACTATCACGAATTTATTCACGGACAACATGTGTGAGTACGTTATACTGATGTTTGCCGATATTGGATTTTGTATTTGAGTTGTCTGTGTATCTGAATCTCCAACCCATGACTTGTATTTTTTTTTATGTACATAATTAGGTCGGTAAACAAGAGTACTCTTGTAAGCTGTACAGCTTAGCTGATGGTAAGCGATTACCGTAGCTTATAGACATCTGCAACACCAGCACCCTTAACCCTCAGAGCAGAAAGCATGGTAACTGCAAACTGCGCCAAGGGGCTAAGCAAAACTATTGCTAATTATTCATTGAATTTCAGATTTATGTTTGAAAAATGAAATTAATTGTAAAAACAGATGATTGCCAGCCGTCAACACTTCAATTGACCACTACTTGCGCTATAATTAATTCTTTCGTGTTAAAAATATTATGATTAATATCTGTGATAAGCATTTAATTGTAATGTTTACCTTTATCAATAGGTAGACTGAGGTAGGGCACAGCAGGAAATTTCCTGCTCAAAATAATGAGCAGGCCGACTGAGGTATAGTACCTCGACCTTGTGTATTTCAAAGCCAGCATGGATGGTTATCCCGCCATCCGTCGGCTTTTTTAAGTTCCAAGGTGGTAGTGGAACTGTGTTATCCCTTAGTCGCCTCTTACGACACCCACAGGAAGACAGGGGGTGGCTACATTCTTTAGTGCCGTAGCCACACAGCACATAGCATATAGAAGATCACCGCTAAATAATACTTTTTTTCAAGCAGTGTTGTGTTCGTGTTGGTGAGTAAGGTGACCAGAGCTCCTGGGGGGAATTGGTGATAGGGTCGGCAAAGCCCTTGCGATGCTTCTGGTGATGCAGATGTCTGTAAGCTACGGCAATTGCTTACAATCGGGTGAGCCGTACCTACCCTTGTTTGCTGACCTAATTGTATAAAAAATGCTGCCTAAGCATTGAATATTTTTATTCAAAATACAGTATATACTTTTCTCATAAAGTATACTAAAAATCCAGAATTACACTCAAAATATTCAGCGATCTGTAACTCAAATTAAGAAAGGAAGACATTGTCGCATAGTCGAATTTTGTATCATAAAACGTCGTTTAAAAAATAGCAAGCTATTAACATCCTTACAATTTCGTACTACCATTACTTGAAAAAGTAATTAAGTAACTTGAAAGGTAAAAGTCATCGTAATAGTAAAAATTAATTTAATCAAAGCGCCTTTAAAAAAATTAAGATCAAATACCAGATTTACCTTTATCTGCATTTTCGCCAGGCGTCACGGCATCAACCTAACAGTAAATATAAAATTAATAAACAAATGTTATACATTATTTATGAATTAATATGTTATAATTTAGCGTCAACCAAATGATTTAAAACTAAAAAAACTAGAACACACACAACATAACCCACACTTTAAAACGGTAAAACAGTCTGGAAAATTTAGCCATCTAAGTAGTTCACAACCATAATTATTGTTAATTTTATTCATGTATCACTCACTCTGTTCAATAGATACAAAAATCTCATAAGTCTTCTTCATCGTCTTAGTAATTTGTGCCGCGTGCTTTAACTCAAAACATACAGACAGACATTCGATAATGTCTATGTCGGAACTGAAATATTAGGTACGGTGTTCGATTATCTATACTAATAATATAAAGCTGAAGAGTTTGTTTGTTTGTTTGTTTGAACGCGCTAATCTCAGGAATTACTAGTTCGATTTCAAGAATTATTTCACTGTTAGATAGTCCATTTATCGTGGAAGGCTATAGGCTATAAATTTTGAGAGCTTCCGCTGCGTGCGCTGCGTAAACAGTTAAAGTTTCGAAAGAATCATGTATGATAGAATTGTTCCTATTCCTCGCGGACGAAGTCGCGAGCAGAAGCTAGTTTATTATAACCCTTTAGAATGACACACAAAAATGCGATCTGAATCCGACTTTAATACATACGTCCGTACCTATATATCGTTCTATATGGACGCTTGATGCACTAAACGCATAAAAAGCGCTCTTCCAACCATAACCCAGCTGTCAACACAGGGAATTCCTGGGACCTCTGACTCCCTTACGTACCACAAGAACAGAAAGCTATTTGTGAGCAATATTATTTGATTGTGATATTTTGCATCCAAATCCAGTGTTTTATAATATTTAATTAGAACTATATATCATTTTTATTAATAAGAAAAGAAAAAAACAATAAAAGGACAGAAGGGTTAAATATTAATTTTAGAAAAATGTGAAGGTATTTATTTTCAAGACCTTTGCAGGTGCTTGCGCTAAAAATAAATACAGGATTAAATATACAATAAGAAGTTAAAAACATAACATAATTCTTGTAATTTAGTTTTTTCGCACGTAGACAAATTTCTTAATATAAATTTTAAATCTTTTCAAATCGTCATCCGGGCGAAGCGCCTGTGACCATGGCGTCAGCAACTTCACAGAAATATCTGAAGTTTCAAAATATACAATCGCAATACAAGTAAAGTTAATACTATTTTTATATAATTTGTACTGCATAATTATGCTTCAATATAATTAGTTTTTAAATGTAAATTTAACGTCCTGTGCTGGCAGCACTTGTAAAGGTGCGGACTGAAAAGCAGCTGTAAGCTGAGTCCAGGACCTTTTCACCAGCATTTCATTTCTAAAATATCTGTAAATTAGACTAAGAAATCTTTTGTTTTTATTTTTTGTGCTTGGTGAATAAACATCATTATATTATTATTATTATTATTAAAAAAATATTTATGTTTTATGTTATATGTGATAACTCAACCCTTACTCCGAATTCTCCAAATTTCTTAGATGTAAATAATTTTCCTGACGATGACATTTTTTCTTCATCATTGAATATGGATGAGAGGAAATGGCTTGTGGGACATGTGAATATTTTAACCGTAAGGTCGCAAATTCTAATTCAGGATAGCGCCACTAAATCTTCAAGAAAAAAATTACTTGACCTACATAATATCTTCGGTGAATTCTAAGATTTGTGTAGTCGCCAATTCACTCTGGAACGGCCGATATTTTTGATATGATATTAAAAATGTTTTGAACAGCGTATGTTATTTTGTAATTATTTTCGTCTGCAGCCAAAAAGCCTTTTGCAAAGTGGGGAGGTGATTATCAATTCTCGCATCACAGCCTTCTTCTAAATTTGCTAAGAAACTCTAACTGAAATCGCCCTATTTACAGACTATTACCATATTTGTATGTAGAGGTCAACGCAAATGGATAATTTATATATTACGTCTATCTTGGTAGACTAGCACTAAATTTCAATTATACATTATTCAGTAGCTTCTGCTTCAAAGCTAGTAACAGTATAATTGTGAATCGTCGTTACTATAGTTTCAAAACAGCTCCCAGTTTGAGGTAAATTGATAATCACAGAGTAGGGACTGCGGTTGCTCTTGGCCTCGTTGCAACCTCACAATTTTCCTGCGTTTTGCCTTAAATGGTGGGTATTTAAGTTTTAATAAGGTTTAATATTTTTAGGAAAATATTATACTTATTTTTACGAAATATTTTCCAAAATATTCGCAAGAACTAATCACGTAAGCCTTGATTAGAATTATTGTATAATTTTAAATGTAAATTGACGTAATGTTAGATTTTTTCGTAAATAATATACCTTTACGTAAAAAGACGAGAGAGAAATAAATTCAATTCGGAATTCCAATACCTACATCTAGATCGACGGATCCTCCAATACTCTAATCTAATTGGCTCAATTTGTCTAAGCATTCTTCGTTATCAGCTTTTCGAAGCCTTTTTTTATTTCTTATATTGCTTTAACATGTAACGATATTTTTTTAATTTAATGCGATGTACTGTAACAGAAGCTTCTGTACGTTTGAAACGTGAGCCATTCCTATGTGAAGAAAAAATGTTAGTATTTAGTATCCACGAGTTTTTAGTGTTTTTACCATCGCTTGGTAGGTAACCCACGCTTGCTACTATTTCATACTTGAAGCACAGCCCTAGCCATACTGTTTCTCCTTCTTCCTTATTAGTTGAAATATTGGATAACTATTCACCTTCGTTGTAGACATAATATGCTTGGTATTTCGCTACGCGACAGAATTCGAAACGATGAAATTTGTAGACGAACGAAGGTCACCGACATAGCTCTCAGAATCTGCAAGCTGAAGTGGCAATGGGCAGGCCATATTGTAAAAAGAACCGACAACCGATGGGGAAGAAAGGTTCTTGAGTGGCGACCGTGTCTCGGCAAAAGAAGTACAGGCCGCCCTCCGACCACCTGGTCGGTGGAGAAACAGTATAGCTAGGGCGGTGCAGTCCACCTGGACTGACGACCTACGGAAAACAGCGGGAAACCGTTGGATTCAGAAGGCACAAGACTGGAATGGATTGGCAAGCATTAGGGGAGGCCTATGTCCAGCAGTGGAATTGTAAAGGCTGATGGATGGATGGATGGATGGAGACACAATATGACAGACAATCCCCCAAAACATTAAAGTTTGAGATGATTTTAACGCTTGATTTTATTAAATTCTAGCTGCTGTGCCCGCGACTTTGTCCGTGTGGAATTTAACAAAAAATGTTTGTTCAGTACGCAGTTATAAAAAAAATCTAAAATAAAAGTAGCCTAAGTTATTACTTATTACATCAGCTATCTGCCAGTGAAAATCCCGTTAAAATCAGTCCAGCCGTTTCAGAGATTAGCCGGAATAGACAGACAGACAGACAAAAATTGTAAAAAATGTTATTTTGGTATATATATTATGTAATGTGCATAGATCCATATGCATTTATTAAAAAGTGGTTATTTTAATATTACAAACAGACACTCCAATTTTATTTATTTTATTAATTTACGCTCGTCACCGTTTGGTATTGATGCACTATTATTATTTTTTCATTGGATCAACTTATACACAAGAAAATATACTTATACATTAAAAAATACTTTATAAATACTTCATTAGGTAAAAGGTGAAATTTATTTTAAGTCTTCGAATATTCTTTGTTTGTAGATCATGTTTGACTGGACTGAATTCATAATAGAAGAGAAGAAATTAACCAATGGAAAAATACTGGGTTATAATAATAGACAAATCGCTAATACGAATTAAGCCAAATATTATGTATTTAGATGGACAAGAGCTCTGTTTTCTTTACTTTTCCTTATTGCAAGTCATGTTTCTTTACGCGAGTATTTATATTTGCCGAAATCAGCATTATCATTGTTTATCATAAGCGGCTATTACAGACAGACATTCTTATCCGTAGTTTTCGTTTTGCTTATATTGCTTAACTAGCCGACCCGTGCCCACTTCGTTGGGCGTCAATAAATAATGTAAGCGCAAAAATGTGTTTATTTACGACGTCATATTAGAAACCTCTAAAATTATCAGTGTTTCTCTGCTATATTATGCATGTATTATACATAAAAACCTTCCTCTTGAATCACTCTATCTAATAAAGAAAACCGCATCAAAATCCGTTGCGTAGTTTTAAAAATTTAAGCATACATACAGACAGACAGACAGACAGACAGCGGGAAGCGACTTTGTTTTATAATATTATGTAGTGATAATAAGATTTGTTGTATATGTCGGTAGACAATACTGTTGTAACTGTTCTGGTGTAATTCAAATTGTTGTCTTATCATCGGTAATTACGGTACACTTAGTGGAAGTGTGTATTTATATACATTTATGGAACAAATTTTTTTTTTGGGCATGTAAAAGTATTTTTGACACGCGTTAGCGCAACGGTCACAGCACTGGTTTGGGACTGTTGCGCTGGCGGTTGCGGGTTCGATCCCCTCACATGAATAATATTTGTATTGGCCATACAGATATTTGACGTGGTCTGGGTGTTTGTGCAATCCTTGTGGGGCTCCCCACTGTGCCTCGGAGAGCACGTTAAGCCGTCACTCCCGGTTGTTATCATGTACCAGGTGTACATGTGATATAGACATCGTGATCGTTACTCATATTAGGAATATATCCGCCAACCCGCATTGGAGCAGCGTGGTAGATTAAGATCGATCCGCAGTGGGATATTACAGGATGAAGTTTCATAAGCTGATTAAGTTTAATGAGTACTCTCTACTCTGGTAGTATTATATCAATTCTAAAACTCTTTTAGTAGTATTCATTCAAAAATAATACAATATCTAAACCATCTGAAGCGCATTATAGATGGACAGTGCCTATAAATGTCGATTGAGTTGTTACTGCCATAAGAGATTTATAAGACAGGGTCGGTAACGAGCTTGTGAAGGCTTATTGCCTACCAGCTATTGACATGGATTTTAACCGCTTCAGTCCTAATCCCATGAGGATTATAGGATTGAAAGTTGTCTGTTTATTTGGGTCTTCAACATGTACCCAAAATAATCGCAAATGTTTTAAATGTTCAGTGTGATAATGTAGCAAATATCTGTTTCTATTTATCCTTACTGAGTGCAAGTAATTGACTCGCGATTATACCAGTGTTAGTTTTAGTCACTTTGTAATAATGGGATAAGTTGGATTTTGAACCATCTACAGTAGAATCCATAATAGCTGTGTATAGATTAATCTAAATAAAAAATCGAGACACATTTTTTTTCACTTCTTAGTTGGTAAAATATTTTACCTAACTCTATTATTTACCAAAACAAGTAAGAAACTTAAAGCATTTATGGAAAGTCTAAAAACAACAAAATCAGTGGCTAATAAAAAAAAAAACGCAAACCCTATAATAACTAGAAACAAATACCTATATATATTTTTTAAAGTAAATAATATACCAAATAAAAACAAAAATACTAAGAATATAGATCAATATTAAACGTAGTTCTAGCCTCGAACGTGACATACCCCAGCTGCGTTTAAGTATTCATAAGACGTTTTTTTTCGTCGGGTGAAACAATGTGTGCTGGAGATGCAGACGCTGCGACCGCCGGCTCTAATAGGCGTCGAAGATCCACTGTTGGTTACGAGACGAAATATTGTTATTTGTGCCTTTAAGTAGGGATACTCTTCTGATATAAGTTTTTGCTGAAATTCTTATTGCTTTAATAGTTTTTTTTTATGTAAAAATTCTTTTCGCACACTTGAGTTAGGGAGTAAGCTGCTGAATGCGTGACGAGAGCGTTACGAAAAGTGTGATCGGACGAAAGATCTGATGTGAACGATGCTTCTGGTGTTGCAGAGTCTATAGGCAACGGTAATCAGTTACCATCAGGTGAGTCGTACACTTGTTTGCCGACCTAGTTGTATATAAAAAAAAATTGCGTGCGTACAAAGTACACATGTCAGAAGTGAAACTTCTTTGGCAAACAAATTAAAAAAAAAAACGAATTCAAAAAACGAATTGAAAAAAAAACCAACGTCACGCGGTTTCCCAGGCGATCACCCATCCAAGTACTGACCGTCATGACGCTGCCGTTACCAGTCGCTCAAATTTTACCCCTCATGCGCCTAAAGAAGTTTAATTTAAAAAAAAATGTAGTTATGTAATGGAAACGTACATGCCACGCGATGCAACCGCGAATAAAGGTTGCACACTGAACTGACTTTTTCACTGTGAATAAAAGATTTTCCGTGCACTATGACAGCTGACTTTTACTTACGTTTTAAAAAGGAAGTCAGACTTCGTCTGAATATGAAATATAGGTTTTAGGTCTATTATACCATATCTTAATCTCTACTAATATTATAAATGTGAATGTAAGTTTGTTTGTTACCCTTTGACGCGAAAACTACTTAATTGATAATCATGAGACTTTGTACACATATTCTTAGAGGTATTAGAAGTAATATAGGCTACTTTTATTATGGAAAATAATTCAATGCGAGTGAAGCCGCGTGTAAAGCTAGTAATATTACAAATGTGAATGTAAGTTTGTTTGTTTTTTTTTATTTGGAAAATTTTGAAAAAAAACATTACATAGAAAAAAAAATGTTAGTCCCGCTGAGTTTCTTTCGCCAGTTCTTCTCAGGTCAGAGGCTTCTTTTTTCCGAACTGGTAGTAGACTCATGACGTTAAGTAAGAAATTGTTATAATTTTAAGCTGAATAAAATATTGTTGATTTTGATTTTTGATTTTGTTACGCTTTCACGCAAAAACTGCTTAACCGATCTTCATCAAACTTTGTACACATATTTTTCGAGGTATTAGAAGTAACATAGAATACTTTTTATTGAAAAATAAAAAAAAATTCAATGCGAGCGAAGCCGCAGGTAAAAGCTACTATATTACAAAACAAGATCCTCTGCCGTGTCTATCTTTCTATTCGAGGTAAACACAAAAACAACTAAATATATTTTCATGCTATTATTAAAAATAGATAGATTGATTTTAAAGGTTTAGGTAGATAATTCGTTAAGACAACTGAAGTAATTAAAAGTAAAAACTCGTTTCATACCCAATTGAGATGACTCTGCTAAGCTAGGAATGTAAGTACTAAGTAGGTACAGATCTAAATAAATATTAGTATTAACATAATTTGATTAACGATCGCCTTGGTATGGTGGGTCTAAAGCACCGACAGATTGCGGATTCAATTCCCGTTCGGGATGGACATTTGTATTTGTACAAATATTTCGTTCCGGTTCGGATGTCGGTCCTTGAGGGTCTCCTCATCGTGCCTCGGAGAGCACGTTAAGCTGTCGTTTCCGGTTGTTATCTTAAATACCTGATAGCGATCGCTACTATTAGTATGCAATATATTTGCCAACCCTCAGTGGAGAAGCGTGGTGAATTAAGCTCCAATCCTTTTACTACATGGCGAAAGAGACCTAAACCTAAACGTAACTTAGTTTGATACTTGTAATATAATTTTGCTTTGTTACTTATTGTCTGACAGCTAGTAATATTTATTTTAAATGGGGATTTATACATCAAAATCGATTCGAAGTTAATAAATTTTACAAGGGAATACGTCATATGTAGGTACATTATTAGTAAAGTTTCAAACTTCAATGAGCACGCTAATATGAGGTTGAATGACTCCAGTGACATTACTATAAAATCAAAGCCATTACTGTTTTATAATAAGGAGATTAATTATTAACCTACATTAAAAAAACGGTTTTATGGTCCAGTATAATTATATTTTGAAGTTTGAAATCATGTTAGCGGTAGTGGTACCTACATGTAGTAAGATTTTTATACTTTTCTGTACATATTTTTGTATTGCTGTGGTAAATTAATAAGTAAAAGCATTTTGTAAATAAATAATACGTAAACAAAAAAAAATCGAATCAACATAATCGATTTGATCTTATTTTACTCAATCAGAATATTCTGGTAAACAAGAAAATCTACTTACAGAATACGTCCGCTTGACAACGAAACGATAACTGAGTTATGTTAAACTTAGCTTAATTATCGGTTAACAATTAAACCCTCGATTGCTAGAACGTGCAATTAATTTTATATGTATTGCTATTACAACAAGCAAAGTTCATTTTTACGACGACACGCAATAATCGTCGGAGTTTATGAGTGCGTTGATATTTTATGTGTTTGTAAATAAAAATTGATTGAATCACATTTATACTGGATAACAAATCGAAATCTATCGAAAATTACTTTTTTTGAAGTACGGTAAAAAAAAGTGTGTGTGTCAGCTCCGACGCACGACTGGAGTTTACTTCTTCAGATCGACTGTCTAAATATGCACAAAAAAGATTTTAATATAGTCTAAGAAAAAGATTAATACCATAAAGCGTCGTAACCGATACCGTCGTAACCGTCGTAGCCAATACCGTCGTAAACGTCGTAGCAGATAGATAGCGTACAAAAACGTAACGAGGTCATTCGTTCAGTAGATTTTACTCCTCATATTTTTTCCGTACCGGGGCCTTATATGAAAATCGATTCTTAAGGAGTATACTCCAAAAAAACATGGTCACTTTGGAATTGTCATTTTTATATTTTGTGAAGCAACGGCAAAGAAGTAACGGCAAGATACTTCCGATGCTTCTGGTGTTGCAGGCGTCTATAAGCTACAGCAATCGGTTACCTGGTGAGCCGTATACTTCCTTGCCGAACTATTTGTATAAAAAAAAAAATTTCGTGCGTAGGTACAAAGTACACAATATTATGTCAGCAGTGAAACTTCTTTGGAAAATAAACTAATTTAAAAAAAATAATAAGCCAACGTCACGCGGTGTTCCCAGGCGGTCACCCATCCAAGTACTGACCGCGCCCGACGTTGCTTAACTTCGGTGATCGAGAATCGGTGTATTCAACGTGATATAAACCAGTCGGTCACCCATCCAAGTACTGATGCGTCGCACGTTGCTGCGTTGTCTTTCTCTCAAGTTTTACCCTCATGCGATTAAAGAAGTTTCACTTTAAAAATTCGACATTAAGGTTCTATAGAATCGGATCTCTAGCATAAGCAGTTGTAAAAAATTATTCGGGTCTACTTTACCTAATAAGTCTCATTCTCATACGATTGATGTATATAGATTAGAAGGGACGATCAGTAGGCATCAAATAAGAAGCCACAAAGGGTGCTGAGGGACGATGAAGGGTCGCTAAAGGGTAATCTAAAGGGTGACAAATTTGTCGGAGATTTTTTCGATCGTTCTAAGCGATTGGTTCGTTAAACGGGATCACATATTCGACGAGTAATTTAATTAATAATAACCCTGGGGTACGATTTTCTCGTACTTTTTAACCGACTTCAAAAAAAGGAGGACGTTCTCAATTCAAATGTTTTTTTTTTTTTAATGTTAGATCAGAACTTTATACTGGGTGGACCGATATCGATCAATTTTGCTTTAATTAAAAGGTGTTGCGTGTCATGTGGTCCCATTTAAATTTAATTGAGATCTGACAAGTACTTTTAGAGCTATAACTAATAATGCGTATTTACTTGACTACTTTTTCGTCGACCTACGTTGTATTATACTTAACTAGCGACCCGCCCCGGCTTCGCACGGGTGCAATGATGATACTAAATACTTTCAACAATAAAAGATACGTTAGAAACCTCTAGTCTAAAATTATCAGTGTTTTTCTACCATATTATGCATGTATTATACATATAAACCTTCCTCTTGAATCACTCTATCTATTAAAAAAAAACTGCATCAAAATTCGTTGCGTAGTTTTAAAGATCTAAGCATACAGACGGCGGGAAGTGACTTAATTTTATAGGTACTAATTACTATGTATAAAGATAAAGATGTGCATGTGCAGGCATAGTAGGCGCCGAACTTTATATGTTTCGCTGTTAATTACTTCTAACGACGATATCTGAAAACCTATTCATCTGATTCATATAGTGTAAAGGGCAATTTTAATCTGCATTAAATTCCTAAGCTAACTAAAATATTTGTTTAGATAAGGATTAATACTGAACTAAAGAAAATAGCTTGGAATATAACGTAATGTTTTTAAATAAAAATTTGAAAATAAAAGTGGTTCTTGTAAGTCAACCGTAAGAGATAGAGATATGCTATCGCGGACTTTTTTGTAGCATTTTTATAGATTTTGAATTCGCTAGTACATTACTCCACTGTATCTTTGCTAGTTTACGCGGCGTTTGCGTGGAAAGCTCCCAGTTGGCGCGATTTTTTGCGACTTCTTTAACATTTATCGCCGTATTTCTGCTAATTTACATAAAAGTATACTAAATTATATACATAAACCTTCCTCAAAAATCACTTTAGCTATTAAAAAAAACCGCATCAAAATCCGTTGCGTAGTTTTAAAGATTTAAGCGTACAAAAGGACATAGGGACAGAGAAAGCGACTTTGTTTTATACTATGTAGTGATGATGATGATTCTTACTTTAATCGAAAGCTAATACTTATCATGTAGTCTTGTTTAAATTAGATCGAGATCTGATTACAACTTTTTGAGTAATCTTTAATAGCGCGTATTTACTTGACTATTTTGTCATCATATTACGTTGTATTACTTGTTGATGTAATTGAAGTGGTTTTTTTTTCGTTTGCGAGCAAACACAATTATTACAGAAAAATTCGTTGTACTAAGTCGAAGTCAAATTTGGTCCAGAGTAATTTTCTCAACACTAATAATGTTTAAATCCGACCTGTATTTGCAGTCTTCCTACCGTGCCTCGGTAAGCACGTTAAGTCTCCGGTCCCAGTTGTTACAATTAAATTGAAGATTAAGGCCCTAATCAAAGAATCTGAAGTAAATTATTAAATGATATTTAAAGACTTAAATATCATTTTACGAATCGCTTACGAAACAATATTTAAAGCGAGTGAAATAACGTTGAAATACATAATTATTATTTGAATTGATTAAAAAAATATTCATATAGATATAATCACCTAAAAATTATTTTTAAGTAAAATCTCTGGGGTAATGCGTAATATTCAGTTTATTTCTTAATATTGAAGCATATTGGTTTTAATGTTTTGAATAATTTAACAGTTAAAGCGAATAGTCGCTAATAAGCTTTGAATTGGATTGTTTAAAACTCTCGGCAAGCATAAAAGTGAATCGAAGTGAACATTTTGACATTATATAGGTTCGCCTGCTGCTGTTAATGCCTTCATTACCTCGATATGTTGATGATCACTTTAGCTTTTCTTGAAAATTTCCTTAAGAATTTGAATTTCATTTTTTTCTTATAAGGTTTGTTCGATACAGTCGACATTTTTTTTTTATTTCACGTACCTACTTCTAAAACAATCAATGGTGGTATTAATTTGTCCCTTTGGCAATTGTCATCGAAAGTGGACATGACGTAGCGAAGGAGCGGATGGTCCTGGCTACCGCCAATGGACACCTGTTACAAGAAAATCATGGTAAGATCGTTGCTGACCCTAGTCCGCAGCTCATCAGGAGCTCTTAATACTTTACTCACTTCGAGATCACAAAACAACATGAAAGCAATATTATTTGGCTGTGATCTTATGTAAAAAAAACCGGTCAAGTGCGAGTCGGACTCGCGCACCGAGGGTTCCGTACAAACCTGCAGGTATATAAGTAAAAGTTATGGTATTTTGCTGCTAAATGAAATCCGTAACATTACAATATGGAAAGTTGGAGGAGCATAAATTTAAGACAAAGGTATCTTTATCTTTTCATTAATCCTTTAATTTATATAAAATAAAATAAATAAATAAAATAAAAATCGCCTTTATTTCTATTACTATTAAAATTTCAATTAATACTAGCGTAAGTATTCTTAGTTTAAACATATGTATGTATATTAACCTATGTATATATTTATTCTATATCTACTTGTATAATTAACTCGTCTACATGTTTATAACATCACTTAATTAATATTGGTAATAGTAATAGTCGCCTCTGCGGCGTAGGCCTCTCCTAAACATTTCCATGTATCCCTTTCCCGTGCTTTCTGTAAACACAGCGGTCCACATAATTATCTGGTTGAAGATATCTCTCCACCTTTTAATTGGTCTCCCTTTTTTCCTTGACCTGTCTCTTGGTAGGAAAGTTCTTTTATCGAAGTTATTTATTTACAAATTTTTTAGTCACTATTTAGAAATCTGGTTCAAAAATACTTTATTACTATTAAGTATTAAATTTGAACCATATTATATATAGTAGATATTTATTTATTATTTATTTATTTATTTAAATAGTCCCACAGATGATGTAACATTTATTTTGTAATTTAATTCGAGCCTTTTTGACCTTTGTACCTGTTTTCAAGTTTGTATAAAACATGTTTTCCTAAATTTATTTTTATTATTGTCTGCTATTGTTTAAACATATATATTTTTTAATGTCTAGAATTCTCATTACAGTGTTAATATTACTTGATTTCAATAATCATTTCAATACTGTTGATTTTGACTTACTACTAGCTATACTTGGTTCTCTTAACATATCTCCTAAGGTGTCTGACTGGTTTCATAGTTACTTGCATGGTCGCCGGCTACGAATACATATTGAAGAACTTTCTTCATTCTGGTCTAGAATCAACGCTGGCGTTAAAGATAAATATATAATATGTACCTCTTCGCTTAAATGATAGCCTAACTTTTAAGATACCTTCACATTCGTCTTCCTTTTATTCTAAATCTTTCACTATTGAAGCTTATCGTCTTTTGAACTTATTGCCACTGTCTAACGCGCTCAATCTTTAATGACATTTGAAAAACTTGTTAAGGAAATGTACTTATCATATTAAATTATGTTAAGCAACTTTGCTGACAACGTGCTGTGTGGTTACGGCACTAAAGAATGTAGCCACCCCCTCTCTTCCTGTGGGTGTCATAAGAGGCGACTAAGGGATAACACAGTTCCACTACCACCCTGGAACTTAAAAAGCCGACGGATGGCGGGATAACCATCCATGCTGGCTTTGAAATACACAGGCCAAAGATGGGCAGCAGCGTCTTCGGTGCGACAAAGCCAGCCCTGCGGTCACCAACCCGCCTGCCCAGCGTGGTGACTATGGGCAAAACACATGAGTTCGCGTCGTAATGTCGGGCGCGAACTTGTGGAGGCCTATGTCCAACAGTGGACTGTGATAGGCTGTAGTGGTGGTAGTGGTAAGCAACTTTATTTTATTATTTATTATTTTTCATGAAGTTACGTTATGTTGTTATGTCATTCGTCTTAATCTATCAATTTGCTTATAGTGTATATACGTATGTATGTATGTATTTATATATTTGTGTATACATATGAGTAAACTTATATGTACATATGTGTCATTAAATATAGCATCTATTGTCATATAGTTATTTATTAATATCTGATTTTTATTTTATATTGTTCCTTTTTTTACAAAATTTTGCGCCCTTCCCCTAGTTTATATGCAAGTCCTCTGCCCAAAGGTTGCCTGGAAGAGATCGCTGTGTTAGCGATAAGGCCGCCTGTTGCAATTGATGCAAGTTGATTGTTATAAATTCTATGTATTGTTCTTTTGTGTATTGGTGTGCAAAAAGAGTTAGTAATTAAATATTACTTTGCAAAGTTTTATAATTGAAAAACAAAGCAGAAATAAACAACATTACACATACTATTTCTGTGGTTGCGATGTAACTATACATTTAAGGTTTTCGTAATTTTTCCTGTATCTGTGCTATAAGACGTTGCTTCATACCTGAAGATTTTAGTTCCACGGGAAGTATTCTTTAGATTTTTATTCCCTTGTCAGTTGTTTGCTAGTTTCAATATATGCGGTTTAAATTGCTGTTTCTTTTGATATCGTGGACATAGAAGTTTGATTTTGTTACAGCTTAAAGTTATTATAGACGTGAGTATTTGATATGAATTTCAATTTAATACTTTTACGCGTTCAAGAAAAAAGTGGTATTAAGTGTAAAATTATTAAAATATTTTTTTTATATGTAGTAACTAAAAATTTACACTTTTCGCAATTTTTCCTTTATCTGTGCTATAAGACGTTGCTTCGTACCAAATTTCAAGATTCTGACTTCACGGGAAGTACCCTGTAGGTTTTGATTCCTTTTGGACTATTTTCGATGAAAATATGCGGCTTAACTTGGTTTTTCTTTTGATACCGTTGACATAGAAGTTTGATTTTGTTACAGCTTAAAGGTATTATAGACTTGAGTATTTGATATGAATTTCAATTTAATACTTTTACGCGTTCAAGAGAAAAGTGGTATTAAGTGTAAAATTATTAAAATATTTTTTTTTATATGTAGTAACTAAAAATTTACACTTTTCGCAATTTTTCCTGTATCTGTGCTATAAGACGTTGCTTTGTACCAAATTTCAAGATTCTGACTTCAGGGGAAGTACCCTGTAGGTTTTGATTCCTTTTGGACTATTTTCGATGAAAATATGCGGCTTAACTTGGTTTTTCTTTTGATACCGTTGACATAGAAGTTTGATTTTGTTACAGCTTAAAGGTATTATAGACTTGAGTATTTGATATAAATTTCAATTTAATACTTTTACGCGTTTATGAGAAACGTGGTATTAAGTGTAAAATTATTAAAATATTTTTTTCTATATGTAGTAACTAAAAAATTTCATTTTTCGCAATTTTTCCTGTATCTGTGCTATAAGACGTTGCTTCGTACCAAATTTCAAGATTCTTAGTTCACGGGAAGTACCCTGTAGGTTTTGATTCCCTTGAGAGTGTCGAAAATTTGCAGCATAAACGGCTGTATCTTTTGATTGCCTTGGCTTAGAAGTTTCATTTTTTCACACCTTTAAGAGGCAGCAGATCTGAGTATTTAATATAAATTTCAGCTTGATGCCTCCACGCGTTTCTGAGAAAAAGGGTCTTGACAGACAGACGGACAACAAAGTGATCCTATAAGGGTTCCGTTTTTACCTTTTGAGGTACGGAACCCTAATAAGGTACCTACTTTCATTACCAGACTGCTAGGATTTTTTCAGCAGGAATTTTTTATGCTATCCCGAACCTCGATTAAATTAACAAATTGTTACAGTCGACAAAGAAGTCGAAAAAATATGAAAAAAAAAAAAACTTTAGTATTATCATATTAATATAAAAAACGAGAGTGCTTTATTATAAAACTTCTTTAGCAATAGGCCTGCAAAATAGCCTTACATTGTGTCTTAGATATACGAAAGGTAGCTGCTTATCAGAGAAAGAGAGAATGAAAATGTGTGCTTGCACCTCTCGCTCTTGTTCGGTTCACCTCACCCAATCACAAATTTCGTAACACTCTCGTCACGCTTTCAGCAGCTTACTCTCCGAGTCAAGTGTGCGTAAAGAAGTTTAACTTCGAAAATATAATATTTAGACATAAAAGTGGGATATAATTCCTCATTTTTTTTGTCCTCATTTTTAGGGTTCCGTACCCAAAGGGTAAAAACGGGACCCTATTACTAAGACTTCGCTGTCCGTCCGTCCGTCCGTCCGTCCGTCCGTCCGTCCGTCCGTCCGTCCGTCCGTCCGTCTGTCACCAGGCTGTATCTCAAGAACGGCTATAGCTAGAGAGTTGAAATTTTCACAAATTATGTATTTCTGTTGCCGCTATAACAACAAATACTAAAAACAAAATAAAATAAATATTTAAGGGGGGCTCCCATACAACAAACGCGATTTTCTTGCCCTTTTTTGCTCGATATCAATAATGGCAACAGGTAGGCACTTGAAATATTCACAAAATACTTAGTTCTATTTTTACTTTAATAATAAATAATAAAATTAAAATAAAATAAATATTTAAGGGGGGCCCCCATACAAAAAACGTCATTTTTGCCTATTTTTGCTCTCATACCATAGAAGTGATTTTTAGCCGCTTTTTGCCCGTTATTACAATCATAGTCAATGGTACGGAACCCTTCGTGCGCGAGTCCGACTCGCACTTGGCCGATTTTTATTCAGATTAATGTGTACGTGATATTTTCTGCTGTGTGCCTCACAATGTGCGTGGTCATGCGAATCCCACATGTGTTACCTACTGTTATTCCTATTGTGAAAGTTGTCAATTGTTAATCCCTTGCTATTGACCTATTGTATAGAAACTAACACCTAAATGATTTAGTACAATTGGTTTAACTGGTACTAGTTGCTCAAAATTACTTTTTTTATATAACTAGGTCGGCAAACAAGCGTACGGCTCACCTGATGGTAAGCAAATACCGTAGCCTATAGACGTCTGCAACACCAGAAGCATCGCAAGCGCCTTGCCGACCCTCTCCCCAATTCCCCCCAGGAGCTCTGGTCACCAACAGGAACACAACACTGCTTGAAAGCAATATTATTTAGCTGTGGTCTTCTGTAAGGTCGAAGTACTACCCCAGTCGGGCTGCTCCATTTTTTGAGCAGGAAATTTCCTGCTGTGCCCTACCTGAGTTAAAATGTTGTCTAGATAAACAAGTAAATTAAATAATTTTATGTGATAGATTTTAACTATTAAAATTTTGAAACTAAGGAAATACGTGTAATCAGATCTCGCGACAAGCTTTTATGTCATACAAATTGTATGTAATGACTTTATAAGTAGATAGTAAAAGTTTTAAATTAAAAATTTTTTTTTGTTTTTTGTTTAGCGCATTCAAATAAAAGCTTGTTTCTTAAAAAACTTTTATTTTTGTTAATACATTTAATCTTTGAATTAAATTTGTATAGCGAAAAGACATTCACATTTAGACAAATTCGTTTGGTTTGGGTTTACGTTTCTACCGCGATTCTCGCGTAAAACTATCAGTTCCAGTTTTTATTGTAAACACATGCTACAAATCGACAATCGTTACTTATGGTAGGAAAATTATTCTGTACCTCACAGTGGTGCAGCGTGATTAATTAAGAAACAATCTTCTACATGAAAAGGAGACTTTTGCCAATATGCGGAATGTTTTTGAACGACTTCTTCAATAATTTTGTTTGTTTGCAACTGAAACAAAAACAACTTCAATTTACACCGACAATCACACCGAGGGCACACCCAGTAAATTCAATTGAAAAAAAAATACATTCAAACTGAGAACCTACTTCTTTCGCTAAAAACCCTCCAAAATAATCAGACATTACAGCAATGCTTATAATCTATACTAATATATAAAGCTGAAGAGTTTGTTTGTTTGGTTGTTTGTTTGTTTGTTTGTTTGAACGCGGTAATCTCTGGAACGACTGGGCCGATTTGAAAAATTCTTTCAGTGTTAGATAACCCATTTATCGAGGAGGAGGATGTATCGTCACGCTAAGACCAATAGGAGCGGAGTCAACGCCGACGAAGTCGCGCGCAGAAGCTAGTATTATAGTAAAACTGTATTGTCCAAATTATCACGCATTAATCCGCTTAAAAGATTTTCTCATACCAATAACCATTATCACAGATAATCGCACGATTTAATCTATTGTAGTCATTCAGAACGTATGCATTATCATGTAGGTAATTATTTTAAATTAGATGTCGTTCGCTGCTTCGTCCGCTTTGAATTAATGAGATTGGTATTGGTTTTGTAATGAAATTCATTGTTACAGCTGATATCGTTGAACCATATATTTATGTTAATATTTATCAAAATCCCCATCTAATAATTATGAGATTGGAATTTTGAGCTCTTGTGATATCAAAGCTTTTATTTTATTAACTGACGTAGGGCATAGACGGAAATTTATTGCTCAAAATATGGAGCAGCCCGACTGGGGTAGTACCTCGACCTTACAGAAGCAAAAGCCAAAGCAAGCAGTGTTGTGTTCCTTTGGTGAGTAAGGTGACCAGAGCTCCTAGGGGAATTGGGGATAGGGTCGGCAACGCGTTTCCGATGCTTCTAGAGTTGCAGACATCTATAAGCTACGGTAATCGCTTACCATCAGGTGAGCCGTACGCTTGTTTGCCAACCTAGTTATGTAAAAAAAAGAATCTATATTAAAAAGCACGCCAATGTCAGAAACTACTGGTTTGAATTTTAAAAAAAATATATTGGTTTTGGGTAGTCCATTTACCGAGGAAGGCTATAGGCTATTTTTTTCCCTCAAATTAATGCGTGTGAAACCGCGGAGTAGGTGGTTATAGTATAATCGGAATTCATATTATATGTATTGTGCGGTATTATATTGTGTAATGCAATATTATAATGTAAAATATTACTCTTGCCAAATTCTAACTTCTAAAAGCAGTTGTAAATGGTATAAACATTTAATTTAATTATTATAACTAGACATAATATACAAATTTAAAAATAATTAATATACCACATAATAATTATACCAAAATAAATATATATTTTTAGATCGAGATAGATTTAAGTTTAAACAAAAACACAAGGAAAATAAAGCTATACAATATTAAAGTATTTGAAATATCTAAAATTTGTCTCAATTCTAAATAAAGTTTTAAATATGACTTTGCAAATTTTACTAAGAAAACTAAATTCATTTTATCATAATTATTTATTAAAATAAACTAAATTTCTCATAAACCTGCGATGACAATAACGCTAAAAGCTGAAAGTGTCTAAGCGCATTCCGCTACACGTAGAAGCAATGGCAAACTATGAAGTTAAAGTCATAGTTGCTTTAACAGATACCAGACAGCAAAGGCCTGGCTATGTATTGTGCAAGATACATTGCCGTAACATCACAGTCGAAAACTTCATAAACATCTTAAATGTAAATATGTGTAACGTTTAATAAGTATCATCAGATATGAATACACCTTTACGTACCAAATCTATCGCTAATCTTCAACCATCGGTGTACATACGTTCGACCTAGAAATTTCCAGAATCCAATAATAATTATAATATTCATTGAAACATACATGCAAAATTGGACTTAACATCATACAAATACAAACAATCGCGGCGTACCGGATCGTACCGGTTCATTTACATTCGTTTCCAATCGGATGGAAACTCAAACTGAACTGTGAAATCGATTTCATCGTTTTAATACAGAATATTAATAATTTCACGTGGGTTCAATGAATTGGGTAATAAAATTTTATTAAAAGATTGAGTTAATGTTATAATTATAAATGTGTTCATTTTCTAAGCATGTAACAGAGGAAAGAGGAAAAGAAACTGGAGCAGTGAAATTAAAAAAACATTCAAAATTCTATTAGTAATTTAAGCTCGTAATAATACTGAAGTACTCGTACTTTTAACTAATACTAGCGCTCAGATAGCGTCTCTTAGGTATCTACACTAATATTATAAAGAGGAAAGATTTTTTTGTTTTTTTGTTTGTTTGTTTGTATTGAATAGGCTCCAAAAGTACTGGACCAATTTTATTAATTTTTTCGTTAATAGAAAGTTACATTATTAGGAAGTAACATAATTATGCTATAGTTTATTTCTTAAAAACTTAGACATGTGCAAAAAAACGGGTTATGTTCACCAAGGTGTAAAAAATCGTCTCAAATATTTCTTACCTTCGCGTGCGCTACTTAAATGGTTAAGATAAGACAAAATGATGAACGACTGACTTATAGTACTAAAAAAGATCTACAAAAAATTTCGCGAGGGTGTATATCTCTATAACAGCTTGGCTAAAAAAAGCGTTTTAATATTTTAAAATTTAATAAATGGGTGTTTGTGTTAAATTTATAATTCTTTTACCCGAGCGAAGCCGGGGCGAGCTGCTAATGTAATACAAAAAGATAAGACGGCTTTAGGGAAAATTTCACTCACACCAGTCTAAAATTTAAATTCCTCTGAGATAAAAACTAAAGAGTATTACAGAAAAAAATGTTTTGAAACACAATATTTTACTCTGTAATGAAAGAAAATATTTCAACAAAAGTTAATTAGTTCGGAGAAATTAGGTTATATTTACTAATAAAATAAAGCCTGTTTGTTTGTTTGAAGAGAGTCTGCGCTGACATTATGAGTTATTAACAATCAGCCGAAATTATTTTCGCTTCAAGTAGGCCTATAGAGGTTGGCTATAGGCTTTAAAACTTTATACTGATGATGCTCATTATTATATAGAAATTTTTGCGACAACAACATCTTTTATAATAACGGCATCGATCTATCGATCATCATCATCATCATCATCATCATTTCAGCCTATCGCAGTCCACTGCTGGACATAGGCCTCCACAAGTTCGCGCCAATAATGGCGTGAACTCATGTGTTTTACCCACAGTCACCACGCTGGGCAGGCGGGTTGGTGACCGCAGGGAAGACGCTGCTGCCCGTCTTCGGCCTGTGTACTTCAAAGCCAGCAGTTGGATGGTTATCCCGCCATCGGTCGGCTTTTTAAGTTCCAAGGTGGTAGTGGACTATGTTATCCCTTAGTCGCCTCTTACGACACCCACGGGAAGAGAGGGGGAGGCTAAATTCTATGCCGTAGCCACACAGCAAATGCAGATCTATCGATAGATGGCGTTATTTGATTGGTTATTTACCGTTTGTTATGGTATTAATCTTTTATTCTTTTTTCTTAGACTAGTAAGCCTTTTTGTGCCTATTTAGACAGTCGATCTGAAGAAGTAAACTTAAGTCGTGCATCGTAGCTGACACACACTTTTTTTTATTATTCATTTATTTTATCAACAACGACGTTTTATTAAACTAAAATCTTAGTAATGTAAACGGCAAAGCTGTTGTTTATCATAGGCTATGTGTTCATGAGGTACACAATAATTTCCACAGACTGATTCATTGCTCCTTGTTACGATAACGCAGTTTATAGATTATTGCAGCTAACATCGTTTAAGTATTATCGTTTATGAAGGTATCTTCATGAATAAGGCTATTGTTAAGCAACTAGAATGCTATGATTGATAATTATTTAAACGATATTGGATAAATTTCTTTAGAACTTTATGATTTTTAAAGTGAAACTTTTATTACATCGTCTCAAACTTTTTCGTCTGTGTGTTGCATGTCGCGTTACGGTCGGCCACGTGGTAAGATCGATAAAGCGATTTTTATACCCTTAATGGAATATTATTTCAAAAATTTTTAGTTAAATGTCTATAATGTGAAAAAAAGATTCACTTTTACCGTGGTTTCATAAAACCACACTGGTTTTTTTAAACCTTCGTATAGTTCATATGAAAGACCCAATTAGATAACGGTTCACGTAAATTCCCTCTTTTAGAGGTCAACCAGCATTGTTCTATGACTTCGAAAGAGCGAATAATTTTAAAGCAGATATTTTTTTATGATTTGTACGAAAAATAGTATAAAGAAGTAAGGGTTTTTTTTGCTTTAAATTATTCTATAGTATTAAATACGTTTGATTCATGTCACAACTGCGCAGCAAGGTAAATTAATCTTGAAGTATTTTCTTTCTTAAAATTTACAACTTAAACTTTTACTTAACTTAAAAGATGGTCCTGATCTCGTTCTTAATTTCGTACAGTAATCTATAATAATATTAGGTATAAGGCTAAGAGCGAAGATTTTGTTTGTTTTAATGCACTAATCTCAGGAACTACCGGTACGAATTGAAAAAATATTTTCGTGTTGATTAGTCCATTTACCGAGAAAGGTTATAGGCTATTTTACTATTTTTTTGTTTATTTAATTAACATGGGTGAAACCGCGGGGCACGACTAGTTGGTATAAAAACTCGTTTTATTAAAAAAAGAAAACTAACTGAATGATATTAACTGGCTGTTACAGTTACACTTAAAATTCAGAATGGATTCCCGTTATCACCAATAACACAGAGTACTGGGTTGTATTACGAAACATTCTTTCCTCCAATTTAAATTCAGAAGGAATTCAAAGTGTCATCAACACTGTCAGAATACTGCAACATTCCATTACAGGAGACACACTTTATTTACAAAAAAACGGTCTACGAAAAAGAGAACCCAAACATGACTTCAATAAAGTTCCCTGTAATGGCGCCTTTAATGGTTTGCAAAACCTCAAACGTCTGAAACTGTGGCCAGGAAAGTAATTTACGAATTATTACCAGAAAATTTTCTAAATAGGAAGCAATAAAGGCAATAAAAGATCACGCTTTAATTACCACAAACCCTCAAGGCTTACTCTCCATTGACGTAAGTGCTACTACATGCTATATAAATTTTACAGCGATAATTATTACACATACACAAAAAATGTGGATATTTGGGTGTGACTAATCACACTAATCATGAATCTAAATTCATGATTAGATTAGACCAGGGGTCTTCAAACTACGGTCCGCGTACCAAATCCGGCCGTCAATCCGGCCCCGCGGCAATGTCATCAATCTAGCCTACGACAGCCAAACTAAAAGATAGAAATGATTCATAAAAATTTAAGTATCTAATCTTAAGCATATTAATAAATAATAAATAATTTGAATGAAATAACTAGATTCTAGCTAGAAATATAACTATATTAACTAAGGGTAGAGAAATTAGAACGCTTTCGGTCATTGAACATACAGCAAAAATCATTATAGCCCGAAGGCTTCAAAGTTTGAATACCCCTGGATTTGACGATACTTTAAATTGATTGTAAGAGAGAGATCATGAATTCTTTTTTAAAATTTAAAATGAATATTTGAATAGGTATTGAATAGCTGTGCGAAGTGTGACTTTCCATATAAATGTACACAATTTAAACTTTGTTTGAAGTATTTATTACATCATTTAGTTTAAATATAACAGATGTGCGCATAATTATTGTCTACTAATGTATTGACATATGCAAATTCAAAAGAAGCTGATAATTTATTTAGAATATTTCATAATAATTTATTTATGTAAATTTATCGTTCGTTATTTAGTTTTCAGTTTTTGTTAATTGTTATTTATTGTATAAAAGGACATCTGCATTTCAGTGTAAAATCTCTTGCAAAAATAAAGAAAACAACCATGTTAATGACGTAATAAAAAGTATAATCTATAAAGTGTAATCTAGAAATATCGACTAGCCCGTTGGCGCAGTTTGTAGTGACCCTGCTTTCTGCTCCGGGGGTTGTGGGTTCGATTCCCACCCCTCGGGGTGGGATATCTGGGTGTAATATATATATTTATTTATATATTTATATATGTATTATTTATATGTATGTTTATTGAAAAAAAAATATGTAGCTATACCAGTCAGCTGTTACCTATAACACAAGCATTAACTTGCTTACTTTAGGAACAGACGACCGTGTGTGTAATTGTGTATTGTGTAGATATATTTGTGTAGATATTTATTTGTTTTGTAATTTCAATCGAATGATTTATTCATGTACAAATTTGTGAAGCATAACATTCCTTGTCCATACCTATATCTGCTCATAATGTATTTTATGCTATGCTATCGCTATTAATTTAGTTTACAAAAATTATACAATTATATACTTTCCACATTTTTTTTACAAGTAGGTCGGCAAATAAACATACAGCTCACATGGTGCTAAACGATTACCATAGCTTAAACAGTATACCTGCGAAACCAAAAGTATCGCAAGTGCGTTGCTGACCCTACCTTTACCCTCCCAAGGAGCTCGGACTACTTTACTCACAACAGGAACACAAAACTTCTCGAAAGTATTACTATTTAGCTGTGATCTACTGTAAGGTCAAGGTCTACCCCAGATTTTGAACAGGGTATGCTCTGTGCCCTACCTCAGTTAATACATACCATCTTGTACATACATATTAGCACAGCTTCGCATATAGACTCTGAACCTAACAATAGGTCATTGCATCGCACGCTATTACGAAATGAAAACGAAATTAAAATCGTCGTTTACTCTGGACAATAAATATTAATATATTACTTTATTAAAACAACTAGCCGACCCGTGCCCACTTCGTTGGGCGTTATAATCCATTTCACATAAGAAGGGTACGGTGAAATTTGATATGTTCCAATACACTCTCACTATTTTCAGCAAATCAGATAAATATAAATGTTTTAAAAACACCAATTAATTTCTAAGGCAAATAATAATGCTTGATTAGATTGAATTGTTGACACGGCACGTCAGAGGGCGCAGGTTCAAATCCTGCTGGGTCGAAAATTTTGATAATTTTTATCTTTTTCCTTTTATCTTGTCACTCCTGAATAGTGTAGCTTTCTGTTAGCGAAATAATTTTCATGATCAGATCAGTATTTGCGAAGATTACCCCGTATATACAAACAAAGTTATAAACTTTACCTGTTTATAATATTATTAAAATTAAAATTAAAATTAAAACAATTACAACTGTACTACACTTTTTTCATTTATATTCATTGTAATACAGTGACAAAGAATTTAAATTTTAAAAGTTTGACTAATATTGAAAAATGGATATTGATTATTATGAATGTGAAATGTAAAATATTGAAACACAGCTGGAACAGGCGTGTCCTGAATTGAAAACCACGTGCTGGCAAACGCAGCGTGAGACATCCTCCGACCCGCTGGACCGACGGCGACGTAAGATTTCCGGTGGAGGCTGGATGAGGATTGCGGAAAACCGAGATGTTTGGCGCGAACTTGGGAAGGCCTATCTCCAGCAGTGGAATGCGATAGGCTGAAGTGTGAAGTGTGAATAAAATGTTCATAAAATGATGATGTTACCGAATATTTTCATCCTGATGTTACAACACAATACAATTACACAACAATACTACAATTGCACAACGATAATAGTCGTATATTTAATACACTGTGTAAATAACTTAAACCAAAAAATAATTCAAATTCTTTCCTTCCTTCATTTACGAAATTTTACGAGACAGAAATTCTTACTTTAACAAGTAACGTGATAATTATAAAAACTTATCAAGATTGACGAATATTATTGTCATTTATATGTTTTAAAGATATTTATTATTTTTCTTTTATAATAACCTCTCTAGTGTAGTGGTGCACGGCCATGTCCGGCGTCGATTCCAGCTCGGGATTGATATTTGTATTTACACAAACATTTCTTTCCGGTTTGGATGTCTGTCCTTGTGAGTCTCCCCGCCGTACCTCGGAGAACACATTAAGCTGTTGGTCATTGTTATCATAAACGCCTGACAGCGATCGTTACTCATAGTAGGGAATATATCCGCCAACCCGCAGTGGAGAAGCGTAGTGGATTGACCTATTCCCAGTAGTGTAATAGGGTGCAACGAATTTTCGTAGACAGCTGAATACCAGAAAATTATAGACTACTAGCTTCTGCGCGCGACTTCGACGGCGTGGACTCCGCTCCTATTGGTCTTAGCGTGATGATATTATATAGCCTTCTTCGATAAATGGGCTATCTAACACTGAAAGAATTTTTCAAATCGGACCAGTAGATCCTGAGATTAGCGCGTTCAAACAAACAAACAAACAATCAAACAAACAAACTCTTCAGCTTTATTATATTAGTATAGATATTATTTCGTTCCCATTAAATTCGGATTTATACGAATAAATATTCGGCACGCAGCTAGCAAATACTATAAGCCAGAAAGTTTATGAGGTTGGATAGCACGCTTGACGGATAAATGGCGGTTCGTTTTCCTATTTTTCACACTTCAATTACTGAATCTTTCGCAATAAAATACGATATAATAAACATAGTTCAAAGCCCGGATCAACATACAAGCCTTGCTAACGATATTAATCTCCTTGATATGGGTATAACTAATGTAATATAAAGTTATCCACTATCGCCAGAAGCAAAAAATTTGTATAATATTTATAACTTAGCATGTAAGCGAAGATAGTTTTAAGGTGTTTCTATGAGGGTGTCATCTTCAATTATGAACAAACCCTCTTTAAATATTAAAGAAAAAAAAAACATACAAGCCTTGTTAAGCTACAATTTCCACTTGACCGGGATTAACTTGCTTAATTTGATACCCTCCCGAGTCGCAGATGGTTTCATATGTACTTTTTATTTTTGTAGTGTTAAGTGAATAAATGAAAAGAGTCATAAAATTTAAAGTAAAAAATAATGAAAATGTAAAAATGGCAGATTTCACGAAACTTTTATTGAGATAAAGATTGGTTGTTAAAAATCGGGATCGACTGGGGAAGTACCTCGACCTTACAGAAGATCACATTAAGCAGAGCTTGAGTGTTGAGGGTAAGATAAGCTCTTGTGATGCTTCTGATGTTACTGGTATCTATAGGTTACGGTACCAGCTTTCCATCTTGTGGGCCGGCCCCATAGTTGCCAAAAAAATAATATAAAAAAATACATGATAAAAAATGTATAATAAGTTTTAACCTTTCTTCAAAGTAAAGAAAGAAGCCTAATTAAATACATATATTTTTAAATTCTGTCGGTCATGTCCTAAAAATATCCAATTAAATAATGTTGTCAGATTAAAATAATCACTCCGAACAATTAACGGTATTTACGGTAAAATTATATCAACAATAATTCAATTCATTGTGTAATAGCAGATCTCACGCGATTCAATTAGCTAATACAATAGAGTAATTAAAGGACAAGTGTATGTTTATATCTACACTAGCTGCTGCCCGCGACGTCGTCTGCGTGCGTTCACTGCTCGTTCCCCGTAGGTGACAGCGTGGTAATATGTAGCCTATGTTCTGACCCGACTTCTTAATAATATTCGTGCCAAATTTGAAGTACACCCATGCAGTACTTTGTGAGTTTATCCCGGACATACATTGACTTTCCTATCATTTTATTATATGTAATAATAATAGATTACCCGCATTAGGAATTTTTTCTTAATATATTATGCATTTTCTTAATATATATAGCACTTATCGTGTTCCTATTGTAACTGAGGTAGCCAGATCTCCCGGGGAGCGACAGGGGTAGGGTCGGGAACGAGCTTACGATACTTCTTGTGTTGCAGGCGTTTATAAGCTACGTTAACCACTTACCATCATGGGGGCCGTACTCTCGTTTGCTGACGTAACTATACCAGGTGTATTTGGAACGCTTGAAAACATTTTAACCTAATCTATACATATAATAAAATGGTAGGAAAGTCAAAACTGTACATTGAATATTTTTTTAAAAGAATACTTGGGGTGTGATCTACAATCGATACCGAAGCCAAAAATATAGTTTTTAGAATTTTTGTCTGTTTGTCTGTTTATCTGTTTGTCTGTTTGTCTGTTTGTCTGTATGTATGTCCGGGATAAACTCAAAAAGTACTGCATGGATTTACTTCAAATTTGGCACGAATATTATTAAGAAGTCGGGTCAGAACATAGGCTATATATTATCACGCTATCACCTACGGGGAACGAGCAGTGAACCTTTATTTCTTCAAACGTATGTCCGGGATAAACTCAAAAAGTACTGAATGGATTTACTTCAAATTTGGCACGAATATTACTAAGAAGTCGGGTCAGAATATAGGCTACATATTATCACGCTATCACCTACGGGGAACGAGCAGTGAAACTTTATTTCTTTAAATATATCTATGTCCGGGATAAACTCAAAAAGTACTGCATGGATTCACTTCAAATTTGGCATGAATATTATTAAGAAGTCGCGTCAACATATAGGCTACATATTATCACGCTATCACCCACGGGGATTGAGCAGTGAACCTTTATTTGTTTCATTATATGTCCGAGATAAACTCAAAAAGTACTGCATGTATTCACTTCAAATTTGGCACGAATATTATTAAGAAGTCGCATCAACATATAGGCTACATATTATCACGCTATCACCTACGGAGAACGAGCAGTGAACTTTTATTACTCAACGCATTCTGTAACAACGTGTAATCTAACGACGCATATTTGAATGTTGTTGTTATTATGCCATGCTACAAGCTAGCTTCACACTATAAAAAATAACGCAGTATAAGTAATTTAGGCCGATAAACGTAATTAAATGAATATCAGTAGTTCAAGAAAAATTTAAAGCAGCGCCTTCTATGAGATTCCAAAAACATTATCATCAATCCCTTTTTGGATATAAATAATTTAAATCTGATCATGTTGGCGAGGTTAATTGTTATTTTTAAAAGTCATAGATGGAGTTGTGCATTTTCTTCTTAAAAATTTTAGGTATAGTTAATTCGTTTCAAAGATGAGCAAGACAGTTTAAAAAAATCTGTTTAACAAACAGAACTCAAAAAGAACTGCATAGATTTATAACATAATTGTGTTTGCTCGCAAACGAAAAAAAACCGACTTCAATTACATCGACAAGTAATACAACGTAATAAGACGAAAAAATAGTCAAGTAAATACGCGCTATTAAAGATTACTCAAAAAGTTGTTATCAGTTTTCGATCTAATTTAAACAAGGCTTAGCAAACAAGTATTAGCTTTCGATTAAAGTAAGAATCATCGAAATCGGTACACCGAGTAAAAAGTTATGCGGTATAATATAACGTAGGTCGACGAAAAAGTAGTCAAGTAAAGACGCATTATTAGATATAACTCTAAAAGTACTTGTCAGATCTCAATTAAATTAAAATGGGACCACATGACATGCAACACCTTTCAGTTAAAACAAGATTGATCGAAATCGGTCCACCCAGTCAAAAGTTCTGAGCTAACATACATTAAAAAAAAACATACAGTCGAATTGAGAACCTCCTCCTTTTTTGGAAGTCGGTTAAAAATTTAAACTCAAAAACGGCACGCTATTTCTGTATGCAATTTGAGCCAAATAGCGAAAAAAGAGAAAAATTAAGCATGCCATATACCTATATAATAATCATAAGACATGCTTATTCTTTTACAGTACAGAATAAATAGTAATAGATTTAGTACAAAATAATCATTGACTGTTAATATTTTTGTTCGGTATTTATTGGTGTAATTATTGCGTCTTAATTAATATATTTTCATGTCGCATAAAAGCTTAAGGGAGATGTGGAACTAGCTAGATTTTTTTACGCACGCTGCGCACACACAGCCATTTATTTTATGTTAAGATCATGTAAAGTCATAACATAGATGAGTTATAATTTTTACCATATAAAAAATGTTTCCTGTTTGCTAACTAGACGGCGCACAGAGGAGTATTTACACTAAAAACCTGGCCAAAAGTAAAAAATGCAAAGTATTATAAAATTCAATGCAACCATTTCTTTCTAGCAGCTGGATAATTTGTTTTTGATATCCCGTTACTTTCGCATTTTTTTGTTTACCCCGAACGGGACACAGGAAGTCGGAACTCAGTCGTCGCCGTCGGTCGTCGTCTATGTTTTATCAAGGCTCGAATTTTGACACAAATTACACGTGGTATTTTAATTTGTTTAATGTGCAATTTGTGTAAAAAAAATTTATATGGAAGGTGAAAGTATGTTCTTTAATAATAATGTTACATTTAATCTGTAGACACATTGATCCTTTTTTATTTAATTATTGATAAAAAAAATAAAAAATACTCTACTTTTTTGATAAATTTAAGTAAACAATAGTGTTTTTGTAGGTGTTCCGGGTACTTCCGAGTAGTTAACTGTTAACATAAAATAAAGTAGAAGCCTTCATAAAGGGATTAACAAAAGAAAATGTTCCGCTTTTTTCCGCCATTTTGTTTACCAGACATTTGAACGAATTTAGTAATAAATTAAAAGTAAAATAATTTCTGCTCAATTGGGTGAAGATATCTGCTTCAAAATTGAGTTGCAAGATTTCACCCGAACAAACATACATAGATACAATATACATACATACATTGCAAGATAAGAAAAAAAAATTGACAACGATGAAGATGATAAAAACGACGGTGAATTTGACTTTGATGACTAATTTGTTTCAAAATTAAGCACTTTTTTATAAATTATGATCATGATGATGATCATGACCATTTTAATATTTTAAACGAATGAACATATTAAAAATTACTCTAAGTGTTTATTTATTTTATATTCACATGATATTTTAAAAAAAATAATTTTGGCCAGGTTTTTAGTGTAAATACTCCTCTGTGCGGCGGTGGCGTCGAATTAAATCGTGCTATAGTTTCGTTCACAAAAAGTGATGTTATGAGTACAAATGTCGTCGCCTCAACCTATAGAAACTGGGGTTACCTGCGTTGCTATAAGTTATCGTGTGCTTGGAAACCAGAAAATATTTTCCTGAAATAAATAAGTCCATACTAATATTATAAATGCGAAAGTAACTCTGTCTGTCTGTCTGTCGCGCAATCACGCCAAAACTACTGAACAGATTTAAATGAAATTTGGTATACAGATAGTCTAGAGTCTGAGAAAGGACATAGGCTACTTTTTAATGAGAAAAGGGTGTAAGGTGTTGCAAAGTGGGAATGAAAATTTGTATGGAAGTATGTATAATGTTCGTGTTTCATAACTGTCAAACATTTATTGTTTATCCCGTGGATATGGTTAAATCTGCCCTAAAATTAAAGAACGTATTTAAATAAAGTTTTCGATTGATTCTGTCAATCCAGTCAAAGTCAATATTATATATTAATATTTTCATCGCGAAAGTGTAAAAGATATATTTGATATATCTTAATCTGTACTAATCTATGCTATGAGTAATGATCGCTATCAGGTGGACATGATAACAACCGCGACCGATGGCTTAACGTGCTCTCCAAGGCACGGTGGGGAGACCCACAAGGAATGCACAAATACCCAGACCACGGCAAGCATCTGTATGGACATATTATGTTGTCGTGTGTGGGGATCGAACCCGCAACCGCCAGCGCAACGGCCACAAACCAGTGCCGTGACCGCTGCGCCAACGCGGCGAGTTACTTTCGCATTTATAATATTAGTATGGATTATAAACCTGAAAGTTGGTTTGTTTGTTTGAACGCGCTAATCTCAAGAACTACTGATTCGAATTGAAAAATTCCTCTGAGGTGGATAGCCTATTTAAAGAGAAAGGTTATGCTTTATGAATGAGCAAGGGTATTTTTTTTCTCAAAGCAACGCGGGTGAAGCCGCGGGGCACAGCTAGTAATATACTATTTATATACTATAAAATGCATGTAACCGTTTATCTCAGAAACGTTTTTAAGAACATTTTAGGACTTACGAACTCTCGTTGACCGCGAGCCGGTGTGAGTGCGTGTGGGAGTACGTTGACCTCGAGCCGGTCAGCTGATGGCGCGCATGAACCTGTCGTATTCAATGACATTGCAGATTTTTCAAAACACGATTATTTTAAAGCCATACCTTCAAATTTCTGTTTCGTTATATTTCCCAAACCGTATTATACCAAAAAAAAGTTATGAAAAGAGGCAAGAAAAAAATTCTTTCGCGTTTTTTTCACTTGTATCATGTCAGGTCATGCTAATACTATCATACCTCTTCATTTTTACAAGCGTTTCAAATACATCCGGTATAAAGAAAAATACACCTACTTATTGCTTTTTAAAATATCTCTAATAGAAAACTAGATGTTCACGTTCATGTTAAAACTATTTATTCGAAACACGGAAATTTTAAATGAAAGGAAAACCGGATTAAGCCGGATCGAATGAGAAAACGGACCGCTAATGTTCTAGGTAGGTATGTACCCGGTTATCTGAAACTGGATAAAATGGACGCGTTTAATTGTATTTTCGGTCCAATGACTCTTTCACGATTACGGTTTTAAGCATTGAATCTTTATAAGTCTAATCAGTTAAGAATTGGGATTTAAATACAATTGTAAAAGTGTTGTTGGCACTTAATAGTTTTGGAAATTCCTGTTTCATTGTTTCCTTTTATAATCTTTAATCGAACCTTACTATCAAAAGACTAATTCACATATTTATCGGAATATATCACATAGTAACCTCTCATTGCTGGGAATAGGCTTCTTTCTCCATGTAGGATAAGGATTGAAGCAGATATATTCCCTTCAATGAGTAACGATCGCTATCAGATACTTATGATAACAAAACAATTATTTTAAAAGTAGTCAAGCGACAACTAGACGTTTATGTTGATACATTAAAATATACATCCCGTTAAAGTCGTTATTTGTACCTACTCAAATAAACAATACTCTTGGGGGCACAAAACGGTTATGTTATTGTTATTATACCGTTTCATCGGCGCTGTAAGTGTAACCAAGGAAAGTTGCGATATTACGTATTCCCGATAGGGTTTCTGATCAGACCCGTATATCTTCCAAACTGATCTAATCTCCCTTAATGTATAACTATAAATTGATTACAGTATGTGGTTCTTCGAGAGGAAATTGAATAAGGTCTTAAAAGATCAACGAAACATTTTTACTACTAGTCGCTTTAGCCTGTAATATCCCACTGATGGGCATAGGCCTCTTTCCCCATGTAAGAGAAGGATCAGAGCTTAATCCACCACGCTACTCCAATGTGGATTGGCAGATATATTCCCTACTATAAGTAACGATCGCTACTAGGAGTAACGATTACTATCACGTTACTGCTAGTATGACAAACAAATGCGGTAAGGGTGATGATAAGCTGTTACTGCAGTCTACGGATGACAGCAATACCAGAAGTATTACAAGCACCATCCATCTCAGCCTCCGCTGTCAAGACAGCGCAAGCCCACGAGTTGTAGTTAACTCACTAATCACAGGAACGTAATACTACTTTGGCTGTTCTTCAATTGTTGAGCAAGTGATTTCCTGATGTGCTCTGCCTCAAAAAATGTTCTGATCTTCACTCATGATGCACTTAGTATTGTAGCCGACTACAGGGTATGAAAACCGCTTGCCATCAGGTAGACTGAATTCTTGTTTCACTTCAGCCTATCGCAGTCCACTGCTGGACATAGGCCTCCACAAGTTCGAGCCAAAAATGGCCCAAAGCCCATTGTTGGCCAGGGCTGGCCTTGTTTGCCACAAGTATATTATAAAAATGAATATTTGGCAATGTGAATCTATTTCTTTATTATGCTATTTACATTAATTACATTTTTTTTTAATACAAAAACGTCAGATAAGATTAAAATACGTAAAATTAATGTATGTAATGAAATAATTGTTACACACAATAGTCGTGACTATACACTAATTAATCAAGGCGTTTACCTAATGATAGGCTTGATGAACCAATTAGAACTAAATGTTTTGAATGAGACCTTACCTTTGTTGTTAAGGGCCTATGCAAACCGCGTTTTTTAAACGCGATACAGACGCGATGCAAACGCGCGTGTGACGCGATACAAACGCGATGCAAACGCGCGTATGTCGCGATACAAACGCGCCGTCGACGCGCGTTTGAATCGATACAAACGCCAACAAACTGCTTTGTAGGATAAAAACGCGCCGTCGACGCGCGTGTCACGCGATACAGACGCGAAGCAAACGCGCGTATGTCGCGATACAAACGCGCTGTCGACGCGCGTTTTAGAAACGCGCGTCGACAGCGCGTTTAAAAAACGTGGTTTGCATAGGCCCTTAATGTCATCGATAACGGCGAGTAAGTTTGTTTACACACACCCAGTTCATCCCTATCTAAGACCATTGAAACAAACGGAATGTATTACAATAGTGTTAATAATTGTTAGAATTGATTAATCATGTAACCCAATGTTCATTAAGTAAGAAAGAATGAAAGAACACTTGTTTATTGGCTATTCACATAAGCATTTTACAAATAATAAAAGTGAAATTATACATTATTATTATTAAAAAGATAATAAAGGACAAGGAACACATAGAGAGCAATAAAAAAGAAAAGGCCGAATAGGTTACTGCCTGAGCATTGCTTGTGACAGAAAAAAAAAGCTGTCAAAACGCTGTTATTCTGGCGGAACTGTAACGGTAACATTACGGTGTAATATGAAACGATAACGATATGAATCTCAGAAACGGCTGTCTGTTTGTCTGTAGGTTTCTATTGACAGACAGGCGAAAATTCTAACAATCATTGTTTCGGGTGCTATTTGCGTTAATAAAGGTCCCAATAATATTTTTTCTCATATATCTTCCATGTGCAGACAGTGATCCGTTACATTTTTAACCGACTTCCAAAAAAGAAGGAGGTTCTCAATTCGACACGTATGTTTTTTTTTATGTATGTTAGCTCAGAACTTTTGACTGGGTGGACCGATTTCGATCAATTTTGTTTTAATTGAAAGGTGTTGCGTGTCATGTGGTCCCATTTTAATTTAATTGAGATCTGACAAGTACTTTTAGAGTTATATCTAATAATGCGTATTTACGTGACTACTTTTTCGTCGACCTACGTTATATTATACCGCATAACTTTTTACTCAGTGTACCGATTTTGATGATTCTTACTTTAATCGAAAGCTAATACTTGTCATGTAGTCTTGTTTAAATTAGATCGAGATCTGATTACAACTTTTTGAGTAATCTTTAATAGCGCGTATTTACTTGACTGTTTTTTCGTCTTATTACGTTGTATTATTTGTCGATGTAACTGAAGTCGGTTTTTTTTCGTTTGCGAGCAAACACAATTATATTATATGTATATGTATTGTTTGTTCATATGTATGCATGTTGTTTAACTAGTAACTGGTTATCGTTAGACAAATCCAGTAAACAAATAAAAACAATTATTAATTTGGCTATTGTGAATTCGCTTTAGGATTCCAAATAGATCCCCAAGAGGACTTTATCGCGTTGTAATATTTTGCGTCTATTAACAGAAGCTAAATAAAATTTTAGTGTTATCATATTAACTTTTATTGCATCCACTTAATATTTAGCTGAAATTACCGGCAAACGGAATTAGATAAGTGCCAGAACTACGATTATTACTAAAACAGGGTGCCGTAAAATGTGATTCTGTGGACTGTCCTAAAATGTTGCAGGACTATCAATTGATAAAACGACCGCTCTGGTGTAATAGTTCGTGTGCCTAAACACCGACGGTCACGGGTTCGATTCCCGCTCGGAGTGAACATTTGTGTTTATATAAATATTTATTTCCGTCCTGGTTATTAGTCAATGTGGTTTTCCCCACCGCGCCTCGGAGAGCACGTTAAGCTGTCAGTCCCGGTTGTTATCATGTACACCTGATAGCGATCGTTACTCATAGTAGAGAATAGGTTTATCCCCCAACGAAATATTTAATTTTTCATGTTTATTTATTATCTATATTGTACCCCTTTTTACGAAAATTGCGCTGACGGAGGAGTATGAAATTTCGCACACTTATAGTTTATATAGAGAAGGAGTGCAGAATGTTAATATTTTTTCAAAATAATGCATAAAAAATATATTAAATTAATAAAAAATGGATTAAGCTCTGATCCTTCTGAATTCCCTATTTTTTTATTTGATTAAGTTCGGATCCTTCTCCTACATGGGCAAAAGAGGCCTATGCGCAGCCCCAGCCTATCCCCCTGGATATTACAGGCTGAAGCGATTAATTTTTATTTATATAGATATTTACATAGGAGAAGTAACATCCTTTTATGAATTGAGACAAACTTGGTTAACCTACCGACAGCCATTACGAGGCGAAGATAACAGGCCACAAGCGTGACAGTACTATATTCCACAATTGCTGACCTGCCTTAATTTCGCCCGATCCCTTTCAATTCAATTCGACAACTATCCGGTCCTTCAACTGATTGAACTCATTATTATTCAAATTACAAAATACGGAATTCGGAAGGATCAGACCTTAATCCATTTTTTATTAATTTAATGTATTTTTAATGCATCATTTTAAAAAAATATTAACATTCTGCACTCCTACTCTGTATAAACTATAAGTGTGTGAAATTTCATACTCCTCCGTCCGCGCAATTTTCGTAAAAAGGGGTACAATATAGATAATAAATAAACGTGAAAAATTAAATATTTCGTTCGACATTTCGACAGAGTTGCATCTCTCGTATTCATGAGCTGACTGGAATATAAAAATTGGCTGAATAATAAAAATTGCGACTGCAAAAATGTGACTGAAATATTTGAAGATAACTAGTTCTTTTATCACTCAATTTATACTGGACTCCATTTACAATGGAGTGTGGACAACAAGATGGAGTTTAACCCCTTGAAATGCTCAGTTATGACCTTTTCACGAATGCGGCGCCCAATCAAATTTGATTATAAACTTGACAAGGACACCATAGCGAGACCGGATACGTCGAAGGATTTGGGTGTGATATTCGACCAGAGGCTCACGTTTCATGACCACATCACTGCGGTAGCTAAGGAGTCATTTCGACGCCTTGGCTTTGTTCTACGGAACTCAAAGGGGTTTAATAACACAACAGTTATTAAGTTAATTTATGGAGCCTTGGTCCGAGCCAAATTAGAGGCAAGTGCTTGTGTCTGGAATCCACATGAAGCTAAATATGCGCTTATGTTGGAAAAAGTTCAAAAGGCCTTCCTAAGGTACCTTTACAAGCGTATGTTTGGGTACTACCCTTACATGTACCCAACAAAATTTCTTTTGGGTGTACTGGAATATAACTCCCTAGAAGTTAGAAGATGGAGAGACCAATTAGTAATAATGTGCAAAATTTTGCGAGGTCTGGTGGATGCCCCAGATCTACACGAAGAGCTATGTAGACTTTTCGCTCCTAACAAGTACCATCGAAACAGAAAGCACTCGTTGTTTGCTGTTCCGATGTGTCGTACAGTTGCTCGTTCGAGGTCACCCATTCCGCGGTCACTAACCGCGTTCAACGCTCTCCTGGACGCTGATCCGCACTGTGACCTGTTTGCTGATGGATGGAAGATGATTTTGTCGGAGTGCCTGAATTACTGTGAGTTGAATGCGTGATGTGTGTGTCTTAAAATATAAGTGATGAGTTTGTAGTTGAATTATTATTTTTTATTTTTATTTTTATTGCTTATACGAACTGACATGAAATTATCTTTTTATTGTTTTTATTATTATTATTATTATTATTATTTTTTTTTGTTTGTATTTTTGTTTAATATTGACTGAATTTTAATTTTACTATCATTATTATTATTACTGTTTTTTTTTTTTTTTTTTTTCTTGGTTTGTTTTTATGATTATTAAGATTAATTTATGTGACTTTTTATTTATTATTTTTGAAATGTTAATTAATGTGACTTGTTTGTAATATTAATTAGTGTAAGTGGTAAATCCGTACTGATTAATTTCTATGTAAATAAAATAAATAAATAAATACTGAATAAACGTTAACTGAGGTAGGGAACAGAAGGAAATTGCATTATTATAAGTATTTAACGCTATTTTTCATGCTTTCCGATTTAAATGCGAGGCCATGCAATCTTATATTGTAGATTATGCTGTCTGCTCGTTTGGCCACCCATTTTATTAGAAAAATTATATTGAAATTCATTTTACGCTTCAGCCTGTAATATCCCACTGCTGGGCATAGGCATTTTTCCCTATATAGGAGAAGAATCAGAGATTAATCCAACATGCTGCTCCAATGCGGGCTGGCGGATTCATTTAGAGATCACAATATTTATTTTTCTGCTGAACGTGAGATGAATTTGAAATTAAACCCACAATTACCGATCCCTATTCGCTACCCACTGGGTCAACTCGGTGAACGATAGTGTAATAGGTACGTTTTATGATACACTAGGCGACTCGTGCCCACTTCGTTGGGCATTAATTATTTTCATAAATATATAGTAAAGTTCTAATCTCGCTCGAACATCTCCGACTTGATTTACATATGCTATTATTTTTCACTGATTTTTTCGTTAAATAACAATAATATATAGCCTAAGTTACTCACATCTTGAAAAAAGCTTTCTGTTAGTGAAAGAATTTTCGTGAACAGATTAGTATTTGCGATTATTACCCCCCTACAAACAAACAAAGTAAAAAACTTTACCTCTTTATAATATTATTAGTATAGATGTTTCATATGCCTATACAATTGGCACTGAAAGATAAATAGGTATTGTAAGACCAGCACCATATCAGCTCTGTACTGTGACTAAGCATAAATAACTGCCTATAGCTGAGCTCAAATACGATATTCATGAAACAATTGTTACGGAATAACTAATGGTTTTGCTGTCAAAGATATTACTGAATGTAACGTGAATGAATTATTAATTTAAGACAAAAAGCGGTTTCAGTGTGTTTAAACCAAAATTTCAATTTTGCAAGTATACGTAGATATATTAAAGAGTTGTCGATAATCAAAATTCCAAAAAAAATGCTTAAAAATACAACCAAAAAACGTACAAATATATCACTACATAGTATGAAACAAAGTCGCTTTCTCTGTCCCTATGTCCCTATGTATGCTTAGATCTTTAAAACTACGCAACGGATTGTAATGGGGTTTTTTTAAAAGATAGAGTGATTCAAGAGGAAGGTTTATATGTATAATAAACACCCGTGCGAAGCCGGGGCGGGTCGCTAGTAAAAAATAATTTAAAAAAAGTGCGTGCGTATGAAGTACACGTATCAGAAGTGAAACTTCTTTGGCAAACTAATTGAAAACTAAAGTAAAGCGGGACACGAGGCGGATGACGCCTGTACCGGACGAAGTAGGCGGTATCATAATTTAAAACAAAACGTTGCCGAACATTTTACGCTCATGCGCCTAATGAAGTTTCGTTTCGAAAATTTGTGCACCTTCCCAAACTCCCTGTGTTAGTCCTCTGCCCAAAGGTTTCCCGGACGAGATCGCTGTGTAATAAGGCCGCATGTTGCAACTGATGCAACTTTTTTTATTAACTGACTTAAAAAAAGGAGGAGGTTACTTAATTCGTCGTTTATGAACCGATTTTGATAATTCTTTTTTCGTTGGAAAGGGAATATCCCAACTTAGGTACCATGATAAGGAAACCAGAATCTGATGATGGGATCCCAGTGAAATCGAGGGGAACCCTCGAAAATCGTAGTGACGACTATTGCGTTTTTTAAATTATTTATTATTTATTACTTGCCGATGCAATTGAAGTCGGTTTTTTTTCGTTTGCTAGCAAACACAATTATTTTCCTAATGCCATGTCATGTCATTGTTATAATAGTTACAATGTATTGGTGTTCGGAAGTGTAAATAAATAATCCCACCAAAAACATTCTGTAAAAAAACTAGCCAAGTCTCGATGGAGCTGCTTGTTTATCTCTAAAAAGTAATGAAATCTAGACAAAGTCGTACCAAGTCTAAGGTTCATTACAGCGATTTCTTTATTATTATAGTTAATGTTGTGTCACTTGGCCGTTAAAGGGTACACAAGGGTACAAAACTAAGAATAATATCCCATACTGGTATTGGTAATTGGACACTAGTGTCTCATTTTAGGCGGTTGTTGATAACACATGAATTCAGCATTGACAATGCTGACTTCTGTTCTCTTATTTTTGGAGCCTTAAATCGACCACCGATCTAACATAAAATAGACGTACAGACGGACTTCTATCAATGATTAGAAGTCCGCTGGTACTGGAAATAATTTTTTATACAGTTTGTTTCAGGCTTGCCTATACAAAAGTATTATTGAAATACGCAGCTTTATCAAGCCTACAATTGACTGGTTATTCAATCAACGTTTTCCAAGTGGCAATTTTCCATCGTCAATGGGTAGCGGTTCTGGCGACAGATTGGTGCAATGGTGTCATGTAGCACCTGGTTTTGTACCCTAGTGTACCCTTCAACGGCCAAGTCACACAACATTAACTATAATAATAAAGAAATCGCAGTAATGAACCTTAGACTTGGTACGACTTTGTCTAGATTTCATTACTTTTTAGAGATAAACAAGCAGCTCCATCGAGACTTGGCTAGTTTTTTTACAGAATGTTTTTGGTGGGATTTCACTTCTTTTTGTAGAAAGTAGAAACGTGGGTATATTCAGGCATATTGATTTATTTTTTAGAATTTCTTATTTGACACATTTTTTTTCTTTTTAGTAACAGTTTTTTTATTATTATTACAATAAAAATATTTCTTTTCCTTTCTTCCGGTTCTGATTCTTGTACTTGACGTGTTGGTATCACCACCACTCTTAGTCCAATGCATTATATTTTGACCAAATTTTGAGCGAAATTAATATTTTAGTGTAATTTGTGTAATATTCGAGTAGAATTAAGTTAAGAGAGCAGGCAGAGGGGATGCATTCGCCCATCAGTGCGACGCTATAGGCTAGATTAAATTAGAAGATGTGATCTGATTTTTGCAATGACAGTCGATTTTTTTATGTACCAACTAGCTAGGCCTCGCGGTTTCACCCACTGTGATTTGAGGAAAAAAATAGCCTTCCTTCTTCTTAAAGCATAACCTTTCTCTTTAAATAGGCTATCCACCTCAGAGGAATTTCTCAATTCGAATCAATAGTTCTTGAGATTAGCGCGTTTAAACAAACAAACAATTCAACTTTCAGGTTTACAATATTAGTATAGATTAGTACAGATTAAGATATATAAAACATATCTTTTACACTTCCGCGGCGAAAATATTTATATGATTTAAGACTTTGATTGGATTGACAGAATAATCTGGAATTTTTCAAGGAGACCAATCAATTGAACTTTTTTTTGTACCTAATTCAATCAATTGAACTTTCTTTTTTTGTAATCTAATTCTTTTGTACATTTATTATTTATTGTATATTTAAGTAGCTTGATAATTTTCCTTAGTTTACACTAAATAAATTTCTGAACGCTCGCATAAATAAATATTTGACAACCAATATGTATAATGTCAATCCGTTTTCATTACTGACATTATTATTAATTTTTAATATCTAAAATACGCCAATATCCGTATATTGTGGATATATGTTGTCGATTCGAAACCTTTATTTAAATACGTTCTTTAATTTAAGGGTAGAGTTTACCATATCGACGAGATGAACATTAAATGTTTGACAGTTACGAAACACGAACATTATATACATATACTTCCATACGAATTTTAATTCCCACCTTTCAACCCCTTACACCCTGTTTTTCGCATTATATTTTATGTAAAGGTGGTATATCGATCTCTTCTAATAGTTTGATTGGGCTCTTGTGTTTTTTAATCAGGGTCACCAGGTACTCCAGATCTTCGATTATCCTAGTTTTTATAGTTTTCCCTTTATGTAGCCATCAAACCCTAACTCTGTACCAAATTTCAGCTCTCTGAGTTTATGGGAAGTACTAGTTCTATTTTGATGATCATGAGTGAGTGAGTGAGTGTCGTAAATGCGAAACTTTGCTTTCGCTTAACTTCTGAACTAAATGTCCTACAGACTTGAAATTTTGGATTTTAAGTATGTGATTATAGCTTACTCGATGACGAAAATTTCAGCGTTCTGGTCTTATCCAGAGGTTCTCAAATAGGGGCCTGAAAATGCGGCGAAATGGTTCGGGTAAAGGATGGTACGGCAGTGTTTGCTTCGCGCTCGACTTGGCGGGGGCACTGCCGTGCCCCCCGATTGTATAATATGATTTTTAGGGTTCCGTACCTGAAAAGGAAAAAACGGAACCCTTATAGGACCACTTAGTTATCCATCTGTCTGTCAAGACCCTTTCCCCAGGAACGCGTGAATGTATCAAGCTGAAATTATTATCAGATATCCAAATCTACCGTCTCTTGGAGCTGTAAAAAACCAAACTTCTAAACCAATGCAAGCAAAAGATACAGCCGTTTAGGTTGCAAATTTTCGACACTCGCAAGGGAATCAAAACCTACAGGGTACTTAACATGAACTCAGAATCTTGAAATTTGGTATGAAGCAACTTCTTATTGCACAGATAAAGAAAAAATTGCGAAAAGTATAAATTTTTAGTTACATCATATAATAAAAATATTTTTAATAATTTTGTTTCTACGAAACCCCCGGCGCGCGAGTCCGACTCGCCTTTGGCCGGTTTTTCAATAATAAATAAATAATGTATTTATGACCAACGTTTCATATCCGTTGTTATTGTTGTAGCCTCAAACATCCTGATTTTCGTTAAACGCTTCCTTCCTCGGGTTTCCATACCATTCGGATCTTATAACTTATTCACTCGTCAAATTACACTTAAACAACGTTTAATTTACATTAGTGTCAACA
The DNA here is from genome assembly GCA_905220545.2 of Melitaea athalia. Taxonomy (NCBI): domain Eukaryota; kingdom Metazoa; phylum Arthropoda; class Insecta; order Lepidoptera; family Nymphalidae; genus Melitaea; species Melitaea athalia. The sequence continues at coordinate 1,910,451 of HG992178.1, read as the reverse complement.
TGTTACAAAAATCACACGTTCACAAAAAATGATGATTTCTTCCAAAGTAGGGGGTCGATTACTTTAAAATAAAATAAAATATTACGCCAGGTACTTGGCAGTAAGGATAAAATAACAATTAGCTCGCAAAAAAGTGGCATTATGACTTTAACTATGCTTCTTGTGAAAAAAAATCCATTTTTATGATTGTTTTTTTCAATGATCTCTAATTTTCTCAGAATTATGCCCCCAATACCAGAAAATTTTATAATTTATTATTATTTCTTACCATATTGCCATTCAAATAAAAAAATTTTACGCCTGTATCCCAAAAAACACGCACAGAAATCATCATTTTTTGCACATAGAGTGTACATAAGATATATAAAAATCTTAATTAGTTTTTTGTCGATAATTTATGCTCTAGTTTCACCCTCTTTCGGGGTTGCAGTTTATCGCGGGACATTCTGTATATAAAATTATCATGTCACAATGTTAGTTACCATACTCATACAAAACGACTGGACCGATTTTTATGAAAATTTTGTGTGCATATTGGGTAGGTCTGATAATCGGCCAACATCTATTTTTCATACCCCTAAGTAAGAAGGAGGGGGGATTAAGGGGGTGAATAACATATATGGCAAAACAACGTTTGCGGGGTCAGCTAAGAAAAGCTTAAAACAAAAGTACTCTAGAGAGAATCCAAATGTATGACAGATATAGAACTCATAACGAGGACATTTAATTATTAATTTTAGTTATGATATTTTCGGTGACCAACACACAAATAATCATAAATAAGTTGATCGCGGTTTTATCATCAAATAATCCATTAGCAAACCCGTTTGTTTAAAACACAATTTTCCATTAAATACTGTTTCCACTGTGGTAATCCGATCCTTTTAGAAGCACTGGGTCGGAAAATAAGATACTTTTTAAACACAACCCACGTACTGCTCTATTTGTCTAGTTGCTTGTCTTTTTAAAAACTTCATCAGTGTTCTGGATGGAACTATTTTATTGTTTATTTTTAATATTGGGGCAAGAGAACTAATATTTATACTGACTGACCTACATTTAAGTTTGGCGAAGTACTTTACAACTACAGGAAGTAAAACATTGACTAATGCGTTTTAAACAAGATACCTACTACTAACTACTATGTACTTTTTTATATATTACTGGCCAGTACATAACAAATAAGGAATTTTTTTAGTCATCATTTCTCCTTACATAATAAATAAATAAAATATTCTCCTTACATGCTTACTATTAATTTTTGATAAGTGGTATTTATGCTTTGTATCCAGTTTTCGTAAGCCTGTTTTCTAAATTAAATTAATATTCCATTTACCGTCACAATTTAATCACTTGTCATTATTTAATAACGTCAATTAGTATATGCATTACAAAATTTACAATTCAATGGTCAGAAATACATATAAGAAACTAGGTTACACGTTTTGTGGCTACAAAGAATCACTACATATTATAAAACTAAGTCGCTTCCCGTCTGTCTGTCTGTCTGTATGTATGCTTAGATCTTTAAAACTATTCAACAGATTTTGATGCAGTTTTTTTTTAAGTAGGTAGAGTGATTCAAGAGGAAGGTTTATATGTATAATACATTATAATATGTTAGAGAAACACTGATAATTTTAGAGGTTGAGCATTGCACCCGTGCAAAGCCGGGGCGTGTCACTAGTATATTATATAAATTATTTTTATCAGTATAAGAAAGCACATACGCTTTAGAGAATCAACAAAGCGATTCTTATTATTTTAAAGAAGTTTCGCTTCAAAAATCATTCATACAGAATGAAACAACATACAAATATTAAATTACTAAAACAAAACAAACTATTCACTAACCTCAACATAATATCCAGGTACATGGATCTTGAATCGTTTAAACAGGAACTAATGGATTTATCACAAACTTCTCGAGATCGATTAATTCGAAGGTTGAATAGAAAAAAATCAATTCAATTTCCTGACAAAAACATTTGGTACGGTTTTAACTTGATGACTAAATTAACGTAAATTATTTGACGATAACAGTGAACAATTGTCAATGTTGCCTTAATTTATTATCTACTGACAATTGATGCGGGTTCGGTCGAATTAAAGAATTGGCTGTACAATCGTAATATTACCCACCGGACTAAAATACATCTGGTCCGCACCCTTGTCTTCTCCATTGCTCTATACAGTGCAGAGACGTGGACATTCAAAGCCGCAGATAGACAGAGAATAGACGCTTTTGAGATGTGGTGCTGGCGACGTATGCTACGAATACCATGGACGGCCCACCGCACCAACATCTCTATTCTCAAGCAGTTAAAACTAGAAAAGACTCAACGTCTGTCCACAACCTGCCTACAAAGAATATTGCGGTATTTTGGTCATGTTGCACGCAGGGATACCAACAATTTGGAACGCCTTATGGTGACCGGTAAAATCGAGGGGAAAAGGCCTAGGGGTAGAAGTCCCAAACGATGGTCGGACCAAATAACGGAAGAACTGAAGATGCCTGTCAGCGACGCACTCCACCAAGCTACAGAACGGGATCGATGGAGACAGCTGGTTGACGGAATCAAACGGAGTCACGATCCTCAGCAATGAGGGACCGATTGAAGAGAGTACAAATCGTACTAGACAAATATACGTGTTGAAGTTTGTATCTCTAGTTTAACTAGAAGTAGGACACAGCAAACTGAGGTAGAAAGAATTTAATATTTTTTATACAAAGTTTAAGTTACTTAAAAGTTTAACAATTCTGCAGAATTAGTTAGTTAGCTCAAGTGGAGCGTTTAGTGTATTTCTTTGATTTGTAAGCAGATATAATTTTTAATATTAAAATTGTTCTTGTATTTCTTAAGGTGTAACTAAGTTGCGCAGGCGGTTGCGGAAAAATGAAAAATGAAAATATTTATTTCGCCATAAGGTGATACACTTAACGAAACTCAAGAAAGAAAAAATGTCATTCACAAAGAAAAAAAATCATCAATAAAATAAAAATTCCAGTGTTATAAGCAACCTTAACTTAGTCACAATATTAAAATATAAAATTACTCAAATTTCTAATGTCTCGGTAGACATCACCTATCTATTTTTCCTCGGCTTTATTAAATATTACAATAAATAGCCCGAAACCACCACATGCCACCTGCTCACAATATTTATATATTCGATCCCCGCACATGGCAAACTTTTGTATTGGCCATAGAGATGTTTGTTGTGGTCTAGGGGTTTGGCCTTGTTTATTGCGTGTATGTTCCGGATCCCCGTCATAGGAGTAAATCCTTGTGTAAGCCGTTGAATGTGAGACGTTTAAATATATTTATATAACTTAAACGTTGATTACACACTTCCGTGACCTCACTAATGTTTCCTCAAATCATTTTACGTATCAGTCAGTTAGTTATTCAATTCAGTATATTGCAATCCACTGCTGGACATGGCCTCCTCAAGTTCGCGTCAGATATCTCGGTTTTCCGTAATCCTCATCCAGCCTACACCGGCAATGTTACGTAGATCGTCGGTCCAGCGGACCGGAGTACGTCCCACACTGCGTTTGCCAAGACGCGGTCTCCACTACAGAACACGTCTTCTCCAACGGCCATCGGTCCTGCGACACAGCTTCACACACATTTTACGTGTTATTTATATTATTTAGTGAAACCCATTCACGCTCCTCCAATCTGATATAATTATTTCAGTTACTGCTAAGTATCCTTCGCTTACAAGAACAATAAAGTACTCGAATTTTATATGTTTTCCCTGTAACAGTATATGTATATCTGAAACAATAAAAACGATAATACGAAATTTATGTTCAAATACATCAATTAAATTTTACTATGGAATATCACCAGCGTTGTGTGTAAACAGAGTAATAATTTAATGTGTAAATAGTTTGTAGTTTAGTGCCTATAAAGCGAATGACGAATGAACGACTAAAATATCGGCGCCGATAGTATGATCAATGTTACGGTCCACGGAAATCGGCTGGAATATATTTTGTTATAAAATAAAAGAAAAACGATATCCATGTCAAAATAAAGTATACGATTTGTCTTTGATGTCTCAGTATTTTTATTCATACAAGAAAACCCCCGCAATTTTACCTGCATTAAAATTTTCGTGCAATAAAAATAAATGGCTTTCAATTAATTTTTATTAAAACTTTGAACAATTCTCAAGTATATTCAATTATCGATATTCTTTTTGTACACTGCATATACCACGATTATTTACTGGCATATGATTCGATATTCAAAAACCTTAGTAAGAGACGACCGAGGTATACGATTACGATTCAACCTGTGACATCCCAGTGCTAGGCATAGGCCTCTTTCATGTAGAAGAAGTATTCGAGCTTAATCCACCACGCTGCTCCAATGCGGGTTGGAGGATACATTTTCTACTATGATTAAAAATCGCTATCAGATGTATATGATAACAACCGGGACCGTCAGCTTAACGCGATCTCCGAGACAGTGGGGAGACACACAAGGACAGACGCCGGTGGTGTATATTAAACATAAATAATTTATGAAATAGATGGAAAAAAGAAGATCATATTATATGTAACATAGGCGAGCTGTAACCTATAATGTCGTCATGTCAAACGTCGTTACTTAAACGAAACTACAAAGGACAAAACGTGTGATCGTGGAGAATGTACTTTAGTACAGATGATGTAAGAGACAATTCGCTTCAATCATTACCAATTGACTAGGACAACGATTTGCTGGAAATGAGCATTATTCACGGAGATTTGAACGAAGCGATTATGATGGAACAGGAAATGAGTCGTTTTTCATTTGTAAGGTATTTCTCAAATTGTCATAAATCACAAATGTGTCACTGATGTGTATATAGGTTTAATAACTTTTAGATTTGCCAGCGAAGCACGTTTGGTTCCCCAATTCACGAAGAACAGAGAAGACGTGAAGGAAATTGATGGATGTGGTTGAGATGACTGTCTCAATTTAATTTGAAAACAGGTAAAATTGTCGGACATTCATTGTTATAAGGTACAATATTTATTGTTTCACGTTTCGCCTAAACACATATTTATCAGTTGTAGTTACGTGATCTCTACGCTAATGCGTCGTTTCATTTTATGCATTATTTTGTAATAGTTAGCATCGTCAGTGATTTTATTATTGGAAAAAAATAGAAGAGAAAAACGAGTATCCTTTAGACGATACGACTGAAGCTAAAATTCTGCACAATAGGCCTGCACTCTGTCTTGGATATACGAGACGTAACTTGCTATGAAAGAAAAGGTGAAATAAAATGTGTGCTCATACCTCTCTCTTGCTCCGTTCGCCTCATCCGATCACACTTTTCGTAACGCTCTCGTCACGAATTTACCAGCTTTCTCCCCAAGTCAAGCGTGCGTAAAGAAGTTTTACTTCAAAAAAGTATTAGCAACTTTGACTAACTTCTAAGATCAAATTTAAATTCTTCCAACTTTATAACAAAACCCCTCACTTACCTGATTTCACTCAAGGTGGAAAACAAAAACAATAAAATGAGAACTCTATATGGACTTTGTTTACTCCTAAGTTCCTCTCAAACAACATGTTTCGACGGTGCCGTAGAATAACGTACTATCTGCAAAATAGTCGTTTTACAGTAGAGCCGTTCAAAGTTTTCAATTGTTATATTTCGGAAACGGAAAAACCTGGCGCTTTTATACTTTGGAAAAATTTACATTAAGCCTGTGATTATCTATCAGTATTATTAATTATTATGAAACAGTTTTATTTAAAAAGATAGTAGGGTCGATGTTTATATATAACGTTTTATAATGGACTTGTTGCTGTCACATTTACACATGTGACGTTATTCACCGGAGGCTCTAAGGATCCAGATGCAAATGGAACGTTTTTTTATGAAACTTAAGCTAGTTATTTCGTCCTATATGCATATTCCAGATTTATTTTGAGCAGTCATTTTCATAAGTAGCGTGTCATAAATAGTATTTATTATTTTTTGTATAAAATCGATTAAAAATAAAACATTTTAAAAACAAAATCAGTCCTTTATTTTAAAAGTACCAAATTTATAATAATTAAACATAAAAAATATCTTCACTTCTTTAAATCAATCAACGTTTCTTAAACTCACATAAAATACTAAAATTATCAGTCTTCAACATCACATTTTGTTCTTTCTTTGTATTTATTATAATTAGAACCGGTTAACACCAGCAGCGACCACCGGCTATTACGGGGCACTCTGAATACCCGCTTGATGAAATCTACTCTCCGACCTACGCTGCTCCAAATACTATGTGGCTCCGAGCAGTTCCAACTGGAGCTCCAAAACCGATTCGATTCGCTGGCGACGTGGACGAGATGACCGACAACATGGTGAAGATGGTGTGTACACTGGGTCGCAAACACTTTCCGCCGAGGTAGTCAACGAAGCAGTCTAAACTTTCTCCCGAAGCCTTGGATCTGATGCGGCGGAGGTGCGAGTTGCCCGCAGCCCAAGCAGCTTCGCCAGAACAGAAGGCTTTGTCTAAGAGGATACGGAAACTTGTACGCCGAGACCTCCGCTGCTCAAATACGAGAGAGATTACTACTCTGATTGAGCAGAATAGAAATATAAACTTTTTAACGCCGTCATCAACCGAGGTACCACGCCGGAGGCGTGGTCCAGGAGTGTGTTGGTGCTTCTTTAAGAGAGGCGACAAGTCTTTGTTGAAGAATTACAGACCAATGTCACTTTTGAGCCACGTCTATAAGCTGTTTTCAAGGGTTGTTACGAATCGTCTCGCCAGAAGACTCGACGAATTCCATCCACCGCAGCAGGCTGTGCATTTTCCTCCGGCGCGGCGTGGGGTAAGACAGGGAGATGTAATATCACCGAAACTGTTTACCACTGCGCTGGAGGATGTCTTTATGACCTTGGATTGAGAGGAACGAGGCATCAACGTCAACGGCGAATTCATCTCGCACCTTCGTTTTACCGACGATTTCGTAATCTTTGTGGAGACGTCGGATGAGCTAGGCCGAATGCTGGCCGGCCTAAACGAGTCCTCCCGACGAGTGGGTCTCGGTATGAACTTAGATAAAACGAAAGTTATGTTTAACAACCAAGTGATACCGAGACGGGTATCGGTTGACGGTATCCTTTTCGAAGTTGTTCGGGATTATGTCTACCTTGGCCACACCATTCAAACAGGTTGAAACAACTCGAGAAGGAGGCTGATAGGATGGTTTGGTTGGGCTGGGCGGCGTTTGGCAGGCTTCGTCGAGTCTTGCCTTCGAAGATTCCACAATGCTTGAAGACAAAAGTCTTCGAGCAATGCGTCCTGGTTGTATTGACATACGGAGCCGAGACATGGACACTGACGGACTGGTCCACTAGTTTAAAGTCGCTCAACGTGCAATGGAAGGGGCTATGCTTGGGCTTTCTTTCAAAGATAGGATTAGAAATAAGACTATCCGCGAGCGAAAGTAATCGACATAGCCCACAGAATTAGCAAGTTTAAGTGGCAGTGGGCTGGTTATCTGTGTCGCAGAACCGATGGCTGTTGGAGCAGACGGGTCCTGGAGTGGAGACCGCGTCTTGGCAAACGCATTGTGGGACGTCCTCTGTCCCGTTGGACCGACGATCTACGTAAGATTGCCGGTGTAGTCTTCATGGAGGATTGCGGAAAACCGGGATGTCTGGCGCGAACTTGGGGAGGGTATGTCCAGCAGTGAACTACAATAGGCTGAACTGACTGACTAATACGTCTTTTAGCTCTAAAGCAATGTTTTCTGAATCCGGATGTAATGGTGACGATGATGGGCTTACAGGTGTCTTTGAAACTGAAAAAATAATATAAAATATAAAAATTACAAAAATAAAAGAAAACAATTTTATTTAAATAAGAATAAATTGATAATTTAATTAAGAAAAAAGCAATTTAAACCAAATTACAGTATTTTTCTGGAAGAAAAAACGTACCAATGTTACATATTACATCAGTTTTCCGCAAAAGAACGTTCTATCTTCATATATTACATCAGGATTTCCACAAAAGAGCGTTCTGTCTTCACATATGTCATCAAGATTTCCGCAACAGAACGTTCTATCTTCACATATAACTCAAAAACGTCAGAATATGTCCGTGGTAAAACGACATATCACTACTTGTAACTCATACTTTAATATCAACAAATTAAGTTTTCCATTAGTAGTCAAAGATGTCTTTTACAATTTGATTTAATTTGCAAGAGCATTTTTGTAAGAAACAATGTAAAGACTAATCTCCATTAAATAACGTCACATATGAATATGAAACGCGAAATTTGGCGTTAGATATGTAAATTAAAATAAACCACCATAGAATATAAAACAATCGTTAAAATGCAATTTTGTTATACATATTAATAAGGAATAAGATTAACTTACCGGGATAATTCGAAATTTCCTTGTTATAACCAGATATCTTTCCACTATCAAATTCTTCTTCCGAATTTTTACAGTTGTTTTTCACCAAATCAAGGATTTTATTAGATCTGTTATTATATTTGGACATGTTTTAGTACTAACTATGAATACTATATAAGAAAAATAACTTTATCATCGGCGAATGCGGTAACTCGTGCGCACAAGCTCGTTTTCCACTCCACAACGTAACAAGTGACTTTGGCACGGCCAACGCGTGCTACCCCCGGCCGCGAGCTCCGTCACATATGCATCTAGTTCATTATAATACGGAGACACAAACACATGGGACGTTGTTCGCCTCAGAATCTCAGAAACTATTGGTCGTAAAATTATTTTTTTTGCATGTATAGATAGATCTTCGACTCCTGAAGTAAATTATTAAATAAAATTGATTTCGTACTATATTCACATGTAACGTTATTCTACGGCACCGTCGGTTTGTTTCGGATACAACACATGAAAGTTGTATGGAAATGTTATCCCTTTCGTTCTGGAAGTTCATGTGCCAAGGTCGAAACGTCATGGCATTAATTTCGTCTCAATTAGCCGCGCCGAATCGGCTTAACCAAATAAATTGGCTTATACAATACGGAAGTGAGTTACAAAGTTATCCGGTGAGTTATAAAGGATTACGTAACTATTGAAAAGGTCGTGGAAAAGTTCGTACAATAAAGCAGCCAAATCTAATAAAAAAATAATAATATTGTAATGTTTTTATTTATATAAATAGGTCGGCAAACAAGCGTACGGCTCACCTAATGGTAAGCAATTACCGTAGCTTATAGACGTCTGCAACACAAGAAGCATCGCAAGCGCGTTGGCGAGCCCATCCTCAATTCCGCCCAGGACCTCTGGTCACCTTACTCACCAACAGAAAAACAACACTGCTTGAAAACAGTATTATTTAGCTATGATCTTCTGTAAGGTCCAGGTACTACCCCAGTCGGGCTGTTCCATATTTTGAGAAGGAAATTTTCTACTGTAGGGTACAGTTACCTCAGTTAAAATCTTATAATCTCTATGTATCTGTGCTGCTCATAGACAATATTATATTCAGTAATCGCCTTAGTTTCTGGTTAATTTTAATCTTTTATCAGTTGTAATTCCATTAAAACGAACCTAATAAAAGTTAAAATATGAAAAATATTTCCTAAGCGACGGAATCATAGCATCCTTTTTGACTAAAATCATTTAAATTCTACTTTTAAGTAGTTCTAATCCTGTGGTAAGTAAGGCAGCTGGAGCATTTAGGGATGCTCTGCTTTGACAGGGGGTAAGGTCGACAATGTTCTTTTGAGGTCGATTTACATTAGACGAGCGAATGCTCATTCTATCCCCACTATATCAAATTCTTTTAGTGTAAACAGGCGTATATGAGTGTTCGTTTACACATAAAAATCAAGAAAGAATGCTCTTGTTCTAGCTCTAGCTCTTTGTTCGTTTGGTCTAAATCCACCCTGATACTACTGGTGTTGCACATTACAAGTGCATGGCTTGTGGTATAAAAAAAACAAAACTACTATAAATTTGTATAAGAACTTTTGATGACTGTAATAATGGCTTAAGTTAAAGGTTTACATTTTTGATTGCCGAGAGTATAAAGTTAATCTATATAATAAGTTCTTCAGACACTAAAAATTATGATTCATAAAAATGTTTTTAAAATTAATAAGGCTAAAGGGCGTTATAATAACGTGGTACTAATTACTTATATATGTATGTACAATGAAATTTTTGTCTTTGTGTTGAAAAGATGTTTTTGTGCATATAATATTTGTTGCTACAAAAATGACATTATTTGAAATGAGTTATAAAATATTGACACAGCTGCAAGATATAGGTAATACAAATTACAAAAGAGACCTTATAGAAAGATACTGATTAGTGATTACTAAGGAAATTTAAGACAAGAATTTTAAGTTATTCACATCATATGATGTGAATTTTTCAGTATTCAGTATTTATCAACTCCTGAAGGTATAGGTACAATAAAAACTTTATTTCACCCTTTTTTTAACGTTGGGAAATCTTCACGGATACTCCTCCAGCGCGGGGCACCGGAGAGGCTATGTCAGGCTTTTGCTGACCAAAAACTACCACGTGTGAGCAATCATCCGCCTGGGTGGGGCGAGATGGGGTCGTGCTAGCAATCGCCACCTCGCCCCGGCGCGGCGGTAGTCCCGGACGAAACATCCGGGCACCGGCACAAAAGTGGGGTGGGGTGATCACAACAAGGCCACCCCTCAGACGTGAAGGGTCGTGTCATCCAGCTGGCCGAAGTCCCCCGACCGACGTCCAGAACTTTATTTCACCTATCCTAGCCTGCAGTCTATCCTAAATACCTAATCTAAATTTTATACAGTAAACTAAGACTAAGCGGTTGGCCTAAAATTTCAATTATCCATACTAATTAATTGTAAGGACCGCTTCAAGCAATTCTTTTGACCCAGGATATTTCAAAAACTAATTTTATGAACCGCCTGTCGAAAGATTAACTTGAAAATTTAGCCATCCGTTCTTACAAAAAATAGCTTTACTGAAATTGCAGGTAAGCACTAGTGGAAATTAAATTTGGTAAAACTTTACTAATTAAGCTTATAAATTATGGTCGTTTAAACTTATAATTACTTATTAAATTCAGAATAATATTCCATAAATTTTTAACAATGCGATGATTATGACTTTATTGTGAATTTACTTTGTTAGAATTTTATACGACTTCTAAATCTTTGGATTTATATTTAAACTAGCCTCTGCGCGCGACTTCGTCGGCGTGGACTCCGCTCCTATTGGTCTTAGCGTGATGATATATAGCCTATAGCCTTCCTCAATAAATGGGCTATCTAACACTGAAAGAATTTTTCAAATCGGACCAGTAGATCCTGAGATTAGCGCGTTCAAACAAACAAACAAACAATCAAACAAACAAACTCTTCAGCTTTATTATATTAGTATAGATACATTAAATTTTATGTATACTTTATTGTTTCCACAAATGCATTATCAAACATAGTTTTAAAATAGTTACAGGCTATGTAATACAATGGGCGCGATCTTTGGCCATCAAAATCATAATTATATATATATTTTTTAGTCTTTATTTTTTATAGAGGGTATGTTCACAGGTTGAACATGTCACCCTCATTTTTACACACTAAATCTTACACACGACGCTGATATATTTGTACAATTTTATACAATTTTTTTGCTTTTTCGCTAAGAGGAAAAGTAAGGATAGTATTATGAACCCCTATATTATTACGTAGTACATTGTGTTCTGTATTAAAAAAAAACCATAGGTAGAAATAAAAATTCTCTTTCGGCTTCAATCCGTACACATTCCGTCAAAATGTAATGGAAATAACACGGCAATTTGTTGAAGTTACCTTTCCAATAAGAAAAGCAAATGGGGTATGTGTCCGGATCGAAGTCTGAAGACAATAACAAGATCAGACCTGCTCATCTTTGCACAATCAAACCATGGGCGAGTAAATATACTAGGTTGGACAGTTTTACCACACTCCTTTTGTCCGCGAGCGTTCACCAAAATACTCCTTCCGAATGTAATGACGTCTCTTCTTAATGGTCTAAGATCCGGGATATAACAAAATATTCCCTCACCTGTTAATTAGATGAAACAATTTTTTATAGGCTGATTTCAATATTGTGAATTTATTAAAAACAACCTCTGCCACCATAAGCCTGCTGCAAATAATAATACTTAAAAATTTTTTTTATCTTTTCCCTCTCTTGTTATTAGTGTTATTACATGTAGTAAGCTAAAACCATCAATATTTTACATTATATACCTAACTTTTACCTGCAACCAGGTTAGTGCAGACTGAGGTTACTGACCTGGCTGCAGGTAAGTGTAGCAATCATAGAGATGGCTGCATACTACAGTCAGGTATATAATGTAAAATATTGACGGTTTTAGCTTACTACATGTAATTAACATGAGAGGGAAAAGATAAAAAAAAAAAAAAAAAAAAAATTTGCAGAAGGCTTATGGTGGCAGAGGTTGTTTTTATAAATTCCCAATATTGAAATTAGCCTATAAAAAATTGTTTCATCTAATTAACAGATGAGGGAAGATTTAGCTTCTCGGATCTTAGACCATAATAACATATAACATGTCAGAGTATATCATAATCAAAATCATATTAAAATTATAATAAACTAGCTTCTGCGCGCGACTTCGTCGGCGTGGACTCCGCTCCTATTGGTCTTAGCGTGACGATACATAGCCTATAGCCTTCCTCGATAAATGGGCTATCTAACAGTGAAAGAATTTTTCAAATCGGCCCAGTAGTTCCAGAGATTACCGCGTTCAAACAAACAAACAAACAAACAAACAAACAAACAAACAAACAAACAAACAAACTCTTCAGCTTTATATATTAGTATAGATTATGATTTAAAGATTGATGCTGATTATGCTGACGATTTAAAGATTTATAAAACGATTAATAATTATGTAGATGCTAGGTTACTTCAGGAAGATCTTAATGCAATTTCAACATGGTGCCGTTCCAATAACATGACTCTCAATGTTAACAAATGTTTCTTCATCAAATACACAAGGAAAAAAAACCGCTTGTTACAAGCTACTTAATTGGTAATAAATCACTTCAGGAAGTGGCGGAAATTAAGGATCTGGGAGTTATCATTGATAAAAAATTAACATTTAAATCACACGTTGATAAAGTGGTCACGAAAGCGGCTCGTTTACTGGGGTTTATTAGACGTAATACCAATGGTTTCTCTCGGGCTACAAAAATAGTTTTGTTCAATGCATTGGTTCGCAGCCTTCTTGAATATGCTAGTGTGGTTTGGAGCCCCAACTATAATGTGCACTCTCAACGCGTGGAAAGTATACAACGTACTTTTACGAGGTATCTAGCTTTTTCTGCCAGTGGCATCTCACACAGACAGCCATACAATCAGCGATTGGCGTGGTTTGGGATGATAAGCCTTCGGGACAGGCGCACACTTCTCGAACTTTGCTATTTATATAAAATACTGCATCATCGTGTGCACTGTAGCAACTTGGCCGAGCAAATTTCTCTTTCAGTCCCACGTAGTTACCCACGAAATAAAATTCATAAAATCTTTTATATTCCACCAACAAAAACTCATGCGGGAAATCAGGCGCCCGTAGTTAAACTATGTTTGAATTATAATAAAATTGCAAAAGATTTACCAGGCATTGATATATTTGGTGACCCTTATAATAAATTTAAAAGCAATCTTATGGCTCATTTCCACAAATAGCATACCTAGTTTTTATTTTTATTTTTTATTATTAATATTTTCTTTTGTAATAATTCATTTTTTAATAATTAATGGTTTTGTTTTGTGTATATATGTAAGCTGAAAAAGAAAAATATTGAATGTTATGCATGCTAGTTATTGATATATGTATTAAGGACCTTACTGTATAATGTGTTTATATCTATGTAAAAATATGTATATTGTTAGTATGCTTAAATAAATAAATAAATAAATAAATAAATGATACGACTAAGGCGTTTTTAAAATCGTATTTAAAAATACTTCGTTTTTAGTTACTTTAAAATCATTTTGTATTCGTAATGTAACGATACTACCCTATGCAATGACCTAAGACCCATTATCATATCCTGGTCACGGCACCAATTTGTAACTTTATATCCTATGGCCTGGTAACCATTCACCATATTTATGATAATCCTGGTCACGTGGACCAAATTGTAATGGTCTATACTATGGGGTGTGATGAGAAAGACCCCAACATATATAAATTTATAACATGCTGGTCACGAAGAACCAAAATGTGACACTATCATGGTAGTGGCGTTACAAGCTAATATTAGCTTAATAGGACATTAAATGTCTTTGGCCTTATGAATGCGATCGTCTAGAATAAGGAAGGACTCTACGTTGTGTTTGATTTTTGTTTCAGAGTAACTTAAGTTCTTATTGTGGTATGCCGAAGGAAAGACATAGTATATGTTATTAGAAGCCTTGATTTCTATATAAACTCTACAACTAACAAACATCCTACCTAGCCACTAATTTAAAATAACATCTGCACAATGACATTAAATTACTGAAATTAATTTATCCTAAAATTTAATTGAAAGATATTTACACTTACCAGTGATATAAATACTATAGATAACTAACTCCTGGAATACTATTAAAAGGAAAGAAAGATATTAAACTTTATAACACCTTATAAGTAACTTATTTAGAATTAATAAGATTTAGTAAATTTGAACCATTAAGAATAAATAGGAATAAAACTTATTCATTTAGAAATAACTATCACCTATACTGTTTAACTAATAGATCTGACGTCTCCTTAACCTTTAACTAGGGACGTGTAGTCTCACAGGCGTCGCGTGTTTTGCAAATTTTTAGAATTGACCACTTCCCCTCGCTTTCCACGACCCAGCGTCTTAGTAGCTTTTGTTTTAGTTCTAAAAGGACCAGCGAAGAAGGCAGATGTGTTATCGGTTGCTTTACACGTAAGTAATACTAATTTGAAAATCGACCGTAGCCTGTGAGGCTACATGTCCCTAGTTGTCATACAAATACTTTTACGAACTACTTTTTCATTTTTAGTGCAAAATTGTAGAAAACGCTAGGTAACGCCAACTCCAGCCCACGAATTCATCAAAAAATAAAATATTACGAACAGACAGTCCATCGTTTGAAGAGGGTTTCAAGCGGGGTTCGTTCTCATGCTGGCGTCAGACCAATCTGAGAGTGAATGTGGTATTGACGAGTTCTTGGTTTCCGATCGTAAACTTTTACATCTTCGTAAAAGTGATCAAGATGAAGACCTAGAGGAGAACATTTCAGAAGAGGATAGCAGCAATGAGAGGAGACAGATCACTGAAGAAGTTGTTAGTACCAATAGTTCTGACGATGACGCGCCTCTTTCGGAATTACAATGATCGAATTATTATTACGGAAAAAATCGTTATAAATGGTCAAAGACACCTCCTAATAAGTACTAGGGTTCGCACGCCTCAACATAATATAATTACTCGTGCTTGTGTCTCGAAATTGATAGGCGAGGATGCTAAAGACGCGTTCAGCATTTGGCATAAATTATTTGATCAAAAAATGCTTCAACAAATTTTGTAATGGACCAACAAAAAAATCTACAGTTACAGAATAAAGTTTGCTTCTCAAAATATTATGTTATAGTTGTCAGAATATACATATATATATGAATATGTTTGCAATGTTCTCGTCCTTCGTCCAAAAATCGCCAATGATTTTATGCTAAGTTGAGCGGGTGTCAGAATTTTTATTTTTAGTTTTCAGAAGTAGCTTTTTTGTTTTTTTGTTTTCTTTATTATTAGATTTTAAGTAAAAAGTGTGAAATTTGTCGAAGAATTTATTTAAAGTCTACTAAAATGCTAAAAAAGGACCTCGTGTCATTTAAGGCTGAAAATTACCACGAATTGTTAATTATAGTTTTTTTTTCTAAGTTATTATAAAAAAATGATTGAATTAATTTACATTTGTTTTATTGTATATCAATAGTTAAATACAAACACAATTATAAATCATCCACATGCAATTTTGACAAATTTTTAATTTCGAAGTAGTAGCCTGTGAGACGTCATGTCCCCTAAAGTGTTATAAATTTTTCATGTCCCTGGTTAAAGGTTAAGAATGTGTAAATTATAATTGCTAATATTTTTAGTGAATCTAGATAGCTAAAATAGAAATAATGTTAAATAATTATATTCATTCTATAATGGCATTGATTAATTGAATAGTGTCTAAGTTTCTTTTACATGTATTTTTAGATCAAACCTGATATAATAGATAGCTTCTGATATCTCTAAATGTTGAAGATGTTGATTGAAAGTCAGGAACTCTTACAATGATTTATTACGATGATATTATGATATACAGGATTTTATGTTAATATAATATGGTACGCGCTTGCGCTGGCTCGCTGACGAAGACGAAGTTGAAGTGAACGCGGCGGCCGACGCCTACGCCGCCCCCTCTCGCCTCAGGTCCCCGCTGGATGCGTTCCACTTAACGCGTGCGTTAACAATCTGCCCCCCCTTGAAAGGTGGCTCTTTCAAGACTTTCAAGATCGTCGTTCACTGGCAGAGGGCACACTCTGTTTAAGCCTCGGCGCTCGATGCCGCGGTAAGTGATAAAATCCGCCACTCTGCAGACTCCATCGGATCCAGGATATAACTGATGGACCCTTGCCAACCTCCACTTTAGGGGCGGTAGATTTTCTTCTTTGAAGACGACCATATCCCCTGGTTTCAGTTCCTCCTTCTTAAGGCGGCACTTCTTTCGTTCTTGCAACTCGGATAGGTACTCATGGCTCCATCGGTTCCAAAAATGGCGTCGAATTTGGTCGATTAGCTGGTACCGTGTTCGTATGTTACCATTCACGTCGCCTGGCGGAGTCGGCAGCGATGTCAGCTGTCGTCCCACAAGGAAGTGCCCTGGAGACAAGGGAGAAAGGTCCTTTGGGTCACTAGATAAAGGAGTTAGCGGTCGGGAGTTGAGGATCGCTTCAATTTGCGCAAAAAGTGTACTCAACTCTTCGAAAGTGAGGGAAGCGTTTCCTACAACTCTTTTTATGTGATATTTAGCGCTTTTTACGCCAGCCTCCCATAATCCCCCGAATGTAGGAGAGTATGGTGGGTTGAAACAAAATTGTATGCCTTCATCGGCAGAAAAATCCTTAACGAAACGAAGACTCGCACGCAATACTTTGCCCAATTCATTATTAGCACCCACGAAATTTTTACCGTTGTCGCAATATATACGATGAGGTTTACCTCTCCTTGCAATGAACCGCTTTAGACATGAAATAAAGGCCTGTGCACTGAGATTGCTAACCGTTTCCAAATGTAATGCTTTGGTTGCGAAGCAAATAAATAAACATAAATATGCCTTTGAAATGCGATTGCCCCGACCTTTTTTTGACGAAATCATAAAAGGGCCAGCGAAGTCAGTGCCACAAATTTGAAAGGGATAGAATTGAGTGATTCTATTTAATGGTAGGTTTCCCAACAATGGTTCCATAGGTTTAGCCTTTAATCGCGTGCATATTATGCATTTACGGACGACATTCCTGGCTAACGCTCTGCCACCAATAGGCCAATATTTTTCTCTAAATGTACAAAGTAGAAGTTGTGGGCCAGCGTGAAATAAACGTATGTGTTCGGCTTCCATTAAAATTTTAGTAAAGTGATGTTTTCCAGATAATAAAGCTGGGTGTTTTCTATCAAAATCAAGATCTGAATTAGTAAGTCTGCCACCCACTCTTAACACATTATGTTCGTCAAGAAAGGGTGTTAATTGTAAAATGGAAGATTTAGACTTAAGAGGTTTACCGCGAGCCAAGGTTTCAATTTCTGCCATGAAGGATTCACGTTGTGAAGTTTTAAGGAGATACTCAAGAGATTGTTTAAGTTCGTTAGGTTCTAGTGAGCATTTATTTTTTGATTTAGTTTTGCAATTATTTATGAATCTTAATATATAAGCAACAATTCTAATTAATTTATTAGCATTTGAATAATTTTCGAAATTTATTAAATTACCTGTTGAAATACGATTATGATTAACTTTAATTTCGGGCAAATCTATAACCTTTGAAGTAGATTGTTCTGGCCAGTCCGATTCCTGTTGTAAGAGGAAACTAGGACCGGACCACCATAATGAAGAATTAAGTAAATTATGTGGTTCTATACCCCTTGAATATCATTTAAGGATATGTTTGTACTGGTCTTTGCAGATCCATCAAACACACGCAGGTTTGTTATGCTGCTTGCATTTGTCGTTGCTGGATCACGTGACTCACGAATGACTGCATGATGTGGCATGTAATATCCGAAGGCTGGCCTTGTTATATAACTTAAGAGACCAAGCGCCTCGTATTCATGAATAAAGTCGCTATATAGTTTTTTAAGACCTGGATTTTTATTAAGTTTTTTCTCTAAGCTTAAGAATCGCCTTTCTGCCATGTTATATGAATCACCTAAAACCTTATGAGGATCTTCTAGCATAGGCATTAAGACTGAGAATCGACCGTTAGGTAGTCGTGAGGTATTTTCAAGAAAATGGTTTTCACAAAACTCATGTTCCGCGGATACAGGCACATTTGAAGATTGGATTTCCTCAAGCATCCAAAACTTGGCTAAATCGTCGCGGATCTGCTTTGTGAAGTTGCAGTGTACCCTATTACTTATTTTATTAGGTTTAATGTAATTACACCCGTCAAGAGGACCAGCCACTATCCATCCAAGCTTCGAATCCTGAAGGATGGGCATGCCAGTGCCTAGGCGCATTTGATGAGCAGAAATAATATTATAGAACAGGTCTGCACCAATGAGTATATCAATTTCAGAGGGCTGATAAAATTTAGGATCAGCTAACTGAATTGTATCTGGTAAGTTAAGCTGCGCAACATTCACAGGAAAGTTAGGTAAGTGACCAGTAATTTTAGGCATCACTAAACATTTAAGGTGAGTACTAAAGGATGTGACTAATGATTTAAGTGTCACATTACATATATCAGATACATAAGTTGTAGTATTATTTATTCCTGTTATACAAGAATTATTATTTGTACTATTTAAACCCATTTTTTCTTTCAGGTTTGCTGTGATGAAGGAGGATTGACTACCTGCGTCGAGTAGAGCACGAGCAAGGTAAGTATTTTTATTTCTAGGATTTACTACGTGAACCATGGCTGTACCTAAGAGAACCTGACCTGTAGACTGAGCTGACAGTGAAAGTGAGACATTATTCGTACTACTGTTATCTCTATTCGTACATAGTAACGTATTATGTTTTTCCTTACAGATCCTGCATGTACCCAAGCGGCAATCATTAGCATTATGACCTCTTCGTAAACAATTTAAACAGAGATTAAGCTGTATGGCCCTGTTTAACCTGTTCTCCGGAGTAAAATTCTTAAATTCGCTGCAATCAATAATTTTATGTCTTTGATTACAGGATGGACAATTCTAAACCAATTTTGAAGAAGCAGCAAAACTTTTATGATGCTTATGCTGAAATGGTGTATTATAAGTGCCTTCGTGTTTTTTATGTTCTCGATGAAATACAGATTTTTCGCTCTTATTACCTAACATCGTTTCGAGAATGTCCGCTCGATTACGCAAAAACTGAATAAATTCTGATAATGTAGGCACGTTCAATGCGTTATTTTTGAACTCTTCCCATTTCCTAAGTGTGACAGAGTCTAACTTGATAGTCATCAAATAAATTATTAAAACATCCCATTTATCGGTAGGCTGCTGTAATGTCTCTAAGGCTCTTAAGTTTTTTAAAACATGATCAATTAAATATCGGATAGCTTTAAACGACTCACGCGTAATAGGCTCAATGTTAAATAATGCCTTTAAGTGATTATTTATGAGGATTTTTTTATTATCATACCTACTACACAATAAGTCCCATGCTACATTATAATTTTGAG
The DNA here is from genome assembly GCA_905220545.2 of Melitaea athalia. Lineage (NCBI taxonomy): Eukaryota > Metazoa > Arthropoda > Insecta > Lepidoptera > Nymphalidae > Melitaea > Melitaea athalia. Next base: position 1,890,524 of record HG992178.1, on the reverse strand, counting down.
AAGTAAATTCAATTGATTTAATTACAATTGCAGCACTGCCTTCTAGAGAGGATCTCAGGTAGTGAAATTTATTTATGTTAGGTATCGAGACTTCAGAGTGAATTAAAGAATCAAAGGTATCACGAAATTCTAACCACTTTAGGTAATTACCATCGAATGTAGGTAACTTAATTGTTGGTAATTTAATGTTGTTAAAACGACTACACGTACCTCCTGCGGAAACTTCACTACGCGAACAACTATCATTTTTCGTTTCATGTAATCTAGTGTACGTTTCAATTAATTCCTGTGCTGCAGAAATTGTCGCATAATATGTAGATTCGAATAAATGTCTTTCTTCATGTTGGGATACATCATCCACCAAAACTTCAACTTTAGCCTGAACCCTATCAAATTCCAAAAATATGTTTTCTAATTTATGTAATCGATTAGTAACCTCCCTGATTTGCACGCTAGGAATGTCGCCGATTGAAAGTTGAGCTAACGAATCTACAAATTGTTTGAATTTAGTCAAACGTCCCTTTGAGACACCGCGTGAGGCGATGAGCTCTTTTAATTTCGGTTGGTCAACCTCACCGGGTTTGTTAGCAATTGACATCTTAGAATAAATATAACAAAAATTAAATTAAATAAAATAATAATAATGGGTCTAATAAATTGAGCAAAATAAAATGATGATTATAAATCAAACCACTGATGAAAAAATAGGCTTGAGTCTTCGTTTCGGTACGGCACGGTGTGACTGGATGCCGCGCTGCACGCGGAACGATGTAAAATGGCGGCCAGCGAAGTAAGCGCAAGCGAAGAAACAATCACGCGCACAGTGCGTGATTGCCGTCGACACTGGAATTTCCGTTATTTTTACGTGAACAAACGAATTAAAGCGTTGCGAAACACAGTATCGACCTTTCAAAAGGAAAGAAAAATATTCATTTAAATGAAAATGTATTATGTTTGTTATTAATTAAATATAAAATATATAATGCATGTATTACGTTAAATAATGAAGTAAACTTAATGTACATGGAATTTATAGCTGCTGGAAGATTAAGCTGAACATGTTATGCACACACAGTTATGCGACAGAAATCAATTAAAATAATAGATATAATTATGTAGGTGCTTATGCAATGATGCAATGGATGTGCGTATATAATTAAGACGCGACGGCAAAATGCATAACGCTTTATGTACCTAGTACTTATTTTAAGGAAGCACTAGTTGCGTTATGCTATTAAGAATTGCAATGGAAAGCAAATTATTTTCATTAAGACGCGACGGCAAAATGCATACCGCTTTATGTACCTAGTACTTATTTTAAGGAAGCACTAGTTGCGTTATGCTATTAAGAATTGCAATGGAAAACAAATTATTTTAATTATGACGCGACGCAAAATGCATACCGCTTACTTATTTTAAGCAAGCACTAGTTGCGTTATGCTATTAAGAATTGCAATAGAAAGCAAATTATGTACACCCGATAAGCACAAGCAAAGAATTATGCGTTTCTTTTCGACACTTATCTTTGTTATAAAGATTAATAATGTTTTATGTAACTAGATCATATTTAAGTAACTATGCATTCATGCTTAATGTAACCTCACTTAGTCGGAGTTTTGCACACATAAAATTAAAGAAATATATACACAAATTGAAGAAAAAAGGAAAAGATTTAGGAATAAAGGAACGAGCACTCCCCTGCTGTAGGTATGTAGGTCCACACGCTGACGCTGTCGTCTAACGGTACTCGCCCGCTTGGCCGACGCGGCGCCTGGAAATTTCCATACGCATCCGGCCATTTTTTCAACATGTTCCAATATTCTTGCAGCCGGGTCCTTAGCGGTCGCCACATTGTTGAAGATGTTGATTGAAAGTCAGGAACTCTTACAATGATTTATTACGATGATATTATGATATACAGGATTTTATGTTAATATAATATGGTACGCGCTTGCGCTGGCTCGCTGACGAAGACGAAGTTGAAGTGAACGCGGCGGCCGACGCCTACGCCGCCCCCTCTCGCCTCAGGTCCCCGCTGGATGCGTTCCACTTAACGCGTGCGTTAACACTAAACAAATGAAATAAATATCAATAGATAAGTAAATGAAATAATGATTAAATACATATTATATAGCTATTAATTATCTTGAAATAATTTATTCAGTTAATAAATTATCTCAGACAATTGTGAAAGCTAAATTGTAGTGTTTGTTTGTATGTGTTATCCTGTTAGGATAGGGTTTATAGGTATTAAGGAATTAAAAGGCCGGGTTCAGCTGAACCCGGGGGGTCGCAACCACCAAATCCCCTCCGACCCCATCCGATCCACACCGTGCTGAAGGCTCTAAATTAAATTAGGCACAACGTTGGTGCTATCAAATCAAAAGAAGGGTAGTAGGTAGGAAATTAAGAGAACCCAATTCTCTACAGTAAGTTAGATGGAAATATATCCTGTCTAACAAATGCTTGTTTCACACCGTTGCAGTACAATCATGCAATGACTGTATTTGAGTAATCCCTTGGAACGTCATATAGACATAACCAGTGAATTACTAGAGTTGATGTAGTTACCAAGCTGTAAACAGACATGGTACTAAGATGTGTTCCTCGTGAACAAAAGGAGATCGTGTCTACTGATCTTTCATTGTGTGCTTACTAGCCACATACGGGAACTTCGGTCACACAACTACTTTGAAATTCGATCACGAAACCTACTACTTTTGTCACAATAGGATTGTATAGTGTAAGTTCCCATAGGAAGACCTACTGAGTTACGAGTCTATAGTCCGCTATAGTGTCAAGCCTAGCCACCATTGTGAGATGGATCAAACAGCGACTAGCGACTTGCGACAACGCAACCTTTCGAGTGTCCTATAAGGAAATTAAGAATAAATATAGGTATAAGACCAACATGTAAAGTGGGTGTATTGTGCAGGTTTGCCCTTGCATGACTCACAGCACTCACATGAAACAGCATTCATTAAACAGAATAGGTTGTTCAATTGAAACACTGAACCAGTAATTAAGTTGTTAAACATTTGAATATATCAGGCTCTCTCAGGAACTGATTGGATTTATCAAGGACATGGAAGTGTCGAGAGATAAATAAAACAATTAAAATATAACATACTTCATTTACTCAATCAGAATCTCTGAGAGTATCTCATTTTCACAATGAAAAGAGAATGTATATTTAATAGGTTTTATAATCCATCAATGTTTGTATGTTTGTACAACACAAGAGGGCTTGATTAAGGCTTGGCTTAAATCTCAGTAAATCCGCCTTTAGGACTTAACAGAGACCGTCCACAAAAATTAGCAATAAATTAATTGGAAAAGTGAATATGTTTCTCTATTAGTCTAAAATAGAACTTCATACCACTGTCCAAATATAAATTACTAACCTTTGTTGCAGTTCAAACAACGACCATACACTAGGTGTCTGGTGAAGTTTGTCCATATCTCTTATCATAGATAAGGAAACGTACGTATAGTATTTACCAAGAACATAGTTCAATTAGGCAAATACAAACGCAGAGGTTGGTAGGAAGTACACGCAACTTTCTTTACTAGATAGCCCAAGTTTAGGATCTACCTAGCATCGATGACGCGATGAACTGTGGCTTAGACGGGCCAAGCCTTATAGGGAATACCTATAATAAAACACTGGCGAATACAAACATTTATGGATTCACCTGGACATGGTTTATATAGTTCAATGAAAGTCATCGTAAGAATGAGACACTCCAGTCTACCAGATACCTCGTCTTGACACTCATTTAAGAACATAAATTCTTAGATCAATGTTCAAAACTACAAGAGTTTGTGTAATGTCAAAGTTCAGTGTATAATTACCTCATCTTAGAATGTATTCAAGAGCTAAAAGCATCCTTGAACCCATTCAAGACTACAACCACCTTGTTACCTCGTTCCAACATATATTTAAAAACTACAAGTTCTTAAATTAATGTTTGAACTACGAGAGTTTGTGTAATGTCAAAATGAAGCCAAATATACATATATATATATATACATATACATACATACATATACATTCAATAGAAGCATATTTATATGTAGAGAATATTCAATAAGATACGACAACTAATCATTAGTTTGTTTATAGGTCATATTATAGAAATATCCACTACTCTATCTACTTCCAAGGTAATGACTTCATTAAACAACACAGTAAAATTTCATTTCATTATTCAAATACACCCTAACGAAATTCTATTTAACCCTTACTATAGCCATATCTAATATGATAGTTTTAACCAAAGCTTCATTCAATTTATATATGTAATTTAAAGTTAAACGAATGTAATTTCGTTTCATTCTATCAACATCATATTGTGATCACTTATTTAAGCTAGATTTCATTTTATCAGTTAAATTCAATATAATTATGGTCATAAGGCTTATTTCATAATAATTTCATTCAATAATCAATCAATAATTAATAATATCAATGTCAACCTTTTCATAATAATTTCATTCAATAATCAATCAATAATTAATAGTATCGATGTAAATCTAGATAATAATTCATTAGATATCTTTTATTAAAAATCTCCGTAAAAGTTATAAAAAAAAATCTGTAAAAGAAACACAACCTGAATCATTTTAATTCTACATTAATTGGAGACACGCATGTTTATCACATAGTGTATCAAAATTGTGAAATTGTTTTACATGCAAATATAAAAAATAAATGTGCATCGAACCACTCAGGAGCTCTTCATCACAGGTCTTTCACTGAATTTATTTAGCGGATTACAATTAAGATTTTTATAATAAAGAATTGCACTTAATAATAATCAGTAAAAAATAAATTAAAACTATTTCGCGAACTACACTGAAGTTCGAATTCCCGAGTCCGAACTCCGAATTCAAAATCGAATGCCTCTCCCGACGCCCGGACTTGTGTATATCAAGACCAGCGTCTCAGTTCCCCCACCCTTACACCCCTGCATAGCACGCCCTGCAGTGTTACCATCTACACGGCCATTGCCATGTTACACGGAAATTTGGATATATTCGGTGATAACCGCGGTACACAGCAGTACGTTCATTGCCGTGTCCAAAAATACGACAATCCAATGTGTAATTGCTTTTTCCTAATAATTTAATCGATAGTTTATAAGTCATTATAGTGCAACACAAAAACAAGAACAAGAAATAAAATTGTTACAAAAAAACAAGGAATAAAGTTATTACTTCCTCAATAAATTGAACTTTACTGGCTGTAAGCACTTTATCCGATCCAAAGGAAATTGCGTAAATCAATTAAACAAAAACACAACAAACAATATAAAGGGAAAAACAAATATACATTGAATAAAGCCGAAGAAAAAAATGTTAGTTACGATAAATTTGTATGACGGTTGTGAAGAATAATGTATTATTCAACCGATTTCAAAAGGAAGTTATTTAACCGACTTCGAAAAAGGAGGCAGTTACTCAATTCGACCGCATAAATATACCCTTTTTATGTATGTTCGGGGACAACTTCGCCGTTCATGAACCGATTCTTACAATTCTCCTTTGTTTGAAAGGAGACACCCCAAGGGTGGCACCACGATAAGAAAACCAGGACATGATAACGGAATCCCAGAAAAACCGAGGGGATCCCTCGAAAATCGCAGCGAGCAGTACACTCGAAGTCAGTTTTCTCGTTTGCTGCTAGCAAACACAATTATTTATTGTCATTTTTAATCTTACGTGTTAATGTAAAGTAATTACACGGCAATTTTGTAGTTTTTATTCCAAAACACGGTAACTTAAAATCTTGTGATGGCAACTCTGGCGTCCTGTGACTCCAGCAAAAAAAACGTTCCCACGCCGAGTCTCGAACCCTTAGGGCCGATTCCACCGTTTGCATTGGAACTAAGTTTAATAAAACTACGTTTTGCTTAATCGAATTTATAGTTCGATTCTAATCTTGGTTTTCGTTTAATTATTATTACGAATCATTTGTATGGGAATATAGCAAAGTGTTGTTTTAAGACTTTTTCAGGCAATTTTTTTTTTTTAAATTTCTCTCCGTAACAACCATCCTCATACTTCAAGGAAAATAAAAAAGAATTAGCGCAATCGGTTCAGCCGCTCCCAAGATTCGCTTAGCAACATATTCAGCTATTCATTTATATATATAGAGATACACTACTATAAACTCGAGTATCAGAATATATCATATGACAACTTGACAAGATTTGTTTTTTAATAGGTTAGACCGTTAGAAGCTCTAGACAAAACGTGTTTACACAGCTAAACGCCAAAAATCGGTCGTTTAGAATTTAAACTCAGTTATTCTCTAACTGCGTTTAGTTTATGTTGGTGAAATGCAATTTCCAGCTCTAAACTCCGTTAAACGCGTAAACCGAGTTTACGTCGAACTAATCGCGATTATTTCAATCAGTGAAACCGGCCCTTAGAATGTTCCACCTTATCAAAGTTTTAACAAATCTGTCAACGCAACAAATTTAAGTTTGTCTCGAATATAATTAAAATTTATCACCTAATATTTTAAACCGATAACTAAGCTGTTTGAGTTCCCAGTTAATAAATCTCTATTTCAAGTACAACTTAAAATTTGAGACCCTAATGAATTAGAACAATTTTTGCTCATTAAAATGGCTGAGTTATGTTTACGTGTCAACACACATTTCTATTTATGCGTTTGTTATCTCAAGTATAACCCAAAATTTATGGCACCAATAACTTAGAACTGAATTGTGTTTATGTGTTACGTTACAGTAACCTCCGTTTCCTAAACGTAAAAAATCTTGTTCATTACACATTGTCATAAAGACTCTTTTTCAACAATTTTCGCACAGTAATAGGTATAAATAATAGACAAATAATTTACGCTTCAGCCTGTAATATCCCACTGCTGGGCATAGGCCTCTTTCCCCATGTAGGAAAATGATCAGTGCTCCACCAAGCTGCTCCAACGCGTGTTGGCGTATATATATACGGCAGTAAAGAATATAGCCACCCCCTCTCTTCCCGTGGGTGTCGTAAGAGGTGACTAAGGGATAACAAAATTCCACTACCACCTTAGAACTTAAAAGCCGACCAATGGCGGAATAACCATCCAACTGCTGGCTTTGAAATACACAGGCCGAAGACGGGCAGCAGCGTCTTCGGTGCGACAAAGCCAGCCCTGCGGTCACCAACCCGCCTGCCCAGCGTGGTGATTATGGGCAAAACACATGAGTTCACGCTATGTTTGGTGCGAACTTGTGGAGGCCTATGTCCAGCAGTGGTCCGAGATAGGCTGAACTGATTATACGCACATATACACTTTGAAAAATATTACCTGGGATAAATAATGTTCACACATACAAACAAACTCTTCTGTTATATAAAATTAATTTCTTGAACCTATGTACATACATAAAGATAAAAATCTAAGCGTACGGTACATAGTAAGCTGGTTTCTTAACATTAAGCTAATATTTGTTAGACGAGTCTCGGGCTCGTATAAGAAAAAGCTTTTAGGCTTTGCTTTTATAGCAAAAATACTCTTTAGAAATAATATTAGTAATAGTACACCAGCTTAAGTGCTCGTATATGAATGCTAATGTGTATTCAAATTGACAAATGATATAGTGCTGTAATTTTTTTCAAACTTTAGTATATCGATAAAAAAAAAGTTTTAATAAATAATATATAAATAAATAAATGTTTATTTCAATTAAAAATAGCAGCATAAAGCTTTCGATTAAAAATCGTCTGAATCGGTGCACTCATTTAAAAATTATAAGTAGTTAACACACATACAGTATAAGTCTAAAATTGAAAACTTTATTTGAATTCGGTTTAAAAAATAACAAAACATTTTCGAATAACAAAATATTTATTTTGGAGTTGGGTAGGTATCTACCTATAATATAACAGAAGTATTATAAGTGTAATTGTTTCTAGACATTTATCGACATTATAAACTAAATATCTACCCAGCAACTGGCTGAACGGAAGCATCTGAGACATGAAGTCAAGTGTAACGCGACTGCCACAACTGCGCGACCAAGCGAGGTAATTACTATCACCGTAACCGCACACTACATGAATTATTTCTTGGGATAATTCTAAAGATGATCGCATTGAGATATTATGTACTACGTACTAGAGAAGCTATTTCAAACAAAAGTTATGAAACACTTTTGATGACAGCGGCGTTTGCCGCGCATGCGCTGTGTGAGCGAGATCGCACAGAATCGGCGCGAAAACATGGCCGCAGTAGCCGCCAGCTGCGACGCGTTGCAATTGAAAAATTATAATTAAATTAAAGATAATAATTATGTCGAAATTACTGGTGAAAAGTCACTCCTTGATTTTTACTTATGTTTCTGGAGCTGTTTGAGCAATATCTCAATGCACATGTAGGCATATTTAAAAATAAAACTTTACTCAAAGGCGTCACGTTACAGCAAGCGCTTGAAAGTCTTGAAACAGACTAAATGAGTTAGAGCGCACGCACTCTAACTGTTGTTACAAAAAATCAAGTCGAGGCGTCTCCTCTAGTACGTAGTACATATATCTCAATGGATGATCGCAAAAAAATAAGTGGAGGAACTTTGGACATATAAATAGTTCTAAATGTTATAAGTATATGCAGACAATGTTATGTTATTCCTAATTCAATTTCCCACTATTAACATGTCAGCAGGCATGATTATCTAAATACATGAAACTTGACCGAACTCTTGAAGTAATGTTCTGATGTGTAAATTACAATTCGACGTCCACAGTAGTTCCAGAGATTACCACGTTCAAACAAACAAACAAACAACCAAACAAACAAACTCTTCAGCTTTATATATATTAGTATAGATTTCAATAAACAAGATTAACTAAATTACATTAAGAATCACTTTCTAAGTCGATACAAATACATTACAATTAATTATAATACCACAGCTGTTCACAACCAAATATCAACAATGACCTACTATGGTTTCCTTCTGATTAACGAGATCAAACATAATGTACAATAATCCCATATGATTTAGCACTAATCCGTGACAAACGATACCATACAACGAATTCCTAATTAAATTTCCCACTATTAACATGTCAGCGGGCATGATTAATACATGAAACTTGACCGAACTCTTGAAGTAATGTTTTAACGTCTAAGTTGCAACTCGTCGTCGCTAGATGGCGCTCATTAAACAAACGTTATTTTTAAATTGCGTAGATTAATTTTCATTTCCATAAATTGTGTATGTATGTCAGTACAGAGGTGTGTTGTTATAATTAAAAAAATATATTTTATTGCTTGATATTTTGCTACCTTAAATTTCTTTTATTGTCGATTTTATGTAGAGTTTTGTTTATTTGAATTATTGCTAATTAATATTGCTTTCCAGTATTGTTGTGTTCCTGTGGTGAGTAAGGTGACCAGGGCTCCTGGGAGAGATTGGGGGTAGGGTCGACAACGCGCTTGCGATGCTACTGGTGTTGTCGGGGTCTATAAGCTACGGTAATCGCTTACCATCAGGTGAGCCGTCCGCTTATTTGCCGATCTATTAGTGTAATAAAAAATAATTCGATATGCGATTTAGTTGTTTTTTCATATTTTTAACTTTTAATAATTTTTTCTTAACTTTAAACTTCTGTTTTAAAAAGTTACTTTTTCTCTCAATAATAATCATCAAAGGTTCCTGCATAATTATTATTGCACTAAATTATATTACTGCTTATCAATATCTTCTTGATATAACATCAGCGTAAAACTTTAGATTTAAAAAGGCGTTTGAAAACTACAAAACGGCGTCAAATATTAAAAATTTTAATTGTAAAAACGCTATCAGCACGCTTGGTTAACGGATTAGAAAAAAAAATCATTAAACTACACATTTGTATAATGCTATTATATTGGTCACAATAATATTTTCTTTATAATTTTGTTAATACGACCTAAATTTCATAACAGTTTCTGAATCATATTAATTACTTACGTTTGCTAATCAAAATCAAAAATAACTTTATTTAAATTGGCTTCAAGGGAAGCCTATAAATTAAACATCTTATAAGTTTAAATTTTAATTATTGTCAAAAGTGAAGCCATCACCGATTCGAAAAACAGGCAAGAAATTCCGCACTTACTCTTTAAAAAAATAAACTTTGCTTTAATATAAAATTGGTAATATCTTGCATTAAATACAGCGTCACTAATTCCACACATCTTTATCATTAATTTGTAATCCTGTACCGAATAATAAACTTAATAAAACAATAAAACACGATTTAAAGATTTATGTATGCTATGTGCCAACCTTAATTAGCGATGGGCTATAAATAACACAATTTTGTTTAATCTTTTTGACCTACGAGTATATTGCAAAGACATGATGTAAAATACGATATATTTGGTATATGTTTTGTTCACTCAAAGTAATGAAATAGCTTAACCAATGTTTAATTAAAATAAAACTAAAAGCATAATTGAATTATGGAAATATTACTGGCATGAGTCATGAGTGCTATATAAACTAAAGGGGTAGTTGTAGTCGCTAATACTATCTTTGCTCGCAAGGTTGTAAACATCTATAAATATAAAAATCAATTGAATGTTTCTCAATGAATCTTGAAATGTTTTTGGAAGTTCAGGGAAGGTTTAAATGGTGAGAAACATAAATAATATGTAACGGAAAATACTAATAACGACGATTTAATTTTCCAATACAAAATGTTCCTAGCAGGGAAATTTAATGTCTTTTGTCAAAAACGGTGTCGCTTGGTTGTCAAATATTTATAGGTGCGTTCAGAAAGTTTTGTGTATATTTTTCACAAATATATTATGTTGGTGATACGAAGTTCACCGGGTCATCTAGTAATAAATAATATTTATCTGTTAAATTATTTTACTAGATTATTTTGTAAGTTTTACTAAGCTTTGTAGATAGTTCTAAAACTAAGTCCATTTTTTGTGAGGTCTAATTTTTTATCGCACTTAGTACAATCATTAAAATAATAAATTGATGACGAAAAACGAAGCTAAACTCTGATATAACTGACTTATAAATTAAAAGAATTTGTTAAAAAGAACTAAAATTGAAAATCGCAAAAACGCCGCAACGAACAAATTTTGCGAAATCGAGTTGCTTATTCGGCTTTATTAATTAATTAGAGCTCTAACAGAATGAACAAATCATTTTTTTGTTTATTTTGAACTACAGTAAGCTAAAACCGTTAATATTTTACATTATATACCTGACTGTAGTAGGCAGCCATCTCTATGATTGCTACACTTACCTGCAGCCAGGTCAGTAACCTCAGTCAGCAGTAACCTGGCTTGCAGCCAGGTTACTGCTGACTTTACTTGAGGTTACTTGAGGTTACTGACTGAGGTTACTTACCTGCAGGTAAGTAAAGCAATCATAGAGATGGATGCCTACTACAGTCAGGTATATAATGTAAAATATTGACGGTTTTAGCTTACTACGTGTAATTAACATGAGAGGGAAAAGATTTTTAGAAAAAAAAAATTGTTTTTAAGTATTATTATTTGCAGCAGGCTTATGGTGGCAGAGGTTGTTTTTATAAATTCACAATATTGAAATCAGCCTATAAAAAATTGTTTCATCTAATTAACAGACGAGGGAATATTTTTTTATATTCCGGATCTCAGACCATATCTTAAATTAGATTACCAAGTGGATTTGACACTCGATATGCTAATTACTTTTTTTAATTTTTCAATTATGGCGTCCAAAATCCGTTATTTAAAATTTAATTTTGTTGTGTAGCCAGTGTCACTTGGACCATCAAGGCAAATCTAACGACACCTCAAACATTAAAATCCTTCAAGCCTAATATGTTGGAAAACATAGAAATCTACATACATACATTACATACATACACTTGAAAAACATTACCCTCCTTCTGCATCGGGTAAAAAAGTGTGTGTGTCAGCTCCGATGCACGACTGGAGTTCTTCAGATCGACTGTCTATACTGGCACAAAAAAGGCTTAATAGTCTAAGAAAAAGATTAATACCATATCAAATGGTAAATAAACGAATAAAATAACGCCCCGCCGATGACGTTAACAAAAACGTAACGAGGTCATTCGTTCAGTAGATTTTACTCCTCATATTTTTTTTATACCGGGGGCCTTATATGAAAATCGATTCTTAAGGAGTAAACTCCAAAACTTTAAAGTTACGCTCAATAATCTTGTAGCTCGTACTCATAGACTGTATGAAGGCACACGATTGAATAATTAATTCACATTATTACGAAGGTTTATAAACAATCCACCTAACAATAGATAGTTTAGGAACGACTCTACATTCTTCAAGTACTTGTAAACTCTATGAAGTCGGTGACACATCGCGCGTGTTACTCACACCTGTCTGTCACAAGCAATCATAGTTGAAGCGAATGACCTCAAAGCCTTGACTTGTATGGCTTCTCTGTGTTTGTGTTTTTGTTTACTGTATTCGTACATAACGAATTAAATCGTTACGCCTAATGTTTATGAAGGTGTTCAAGGACTTCATTTAGGTATTTTAAGGATTCTTATTTAATTACTGGCCAATATATAACATATATGTAACACTTTTAAAATTTACTTACCACAAACATCTCACTGGGTACAAAAAATCATTCAATTTATGGAGAACTTGATACGATTAACGTAGCTAAATGCAATTTCATTTTGTAATGATGAATCATCGTACAGCAACCGCTCTGATATTGTGGCGCGTGAAGGTGCCTAAACACCGATGATTTGCGGGCTAGATTCCAACTCGAGATGGATATTTCTATTTGTACAAATATTTCTTTCCGGTGTGAATGTCTATCCTTGTGGGTCTCCCCACCGTGCCTCGTAGAACACGTTAAGCTGTCGGTCGCCGTTAATATCATAAATACCTGATAGTGATCGTTACTCATCGTAGGTAATATATCAGAAAACCTTACCAATTAGGCTCTAATTCTTCTCCTACATGGAGAGTCCAGCAGTGGGACGATATAGGCTGAATTGATACTTCAGACACAATATAGATATGAAAACAATTATTATATTATAGTCTCAGTTTTATATTTTTATCGCTAAAATTGTCTATTTAATCTTCTATTTATATTACGTGTGTAAAACAATTAGTAGGTGGGCATTATCACTCATAAGAGTTATTACGCGAGGGTGTAGGTAGAAAAAAAAAAACAGAAAAAAAATATTCAAAAAATAAAAGAGATTTCCATCCATATATTGACTCATCACGATATAATTATCTGAAAACATAAGGCGTAGAGACATGAAATTTGGTAGGAATATTCCTTTCGCCGAGTAGAGGTCAGCTCAGAACAGATTTTACGAAATTCCTCCCACAAGAAGGGGTTGTGAGGGCTAATAACATATATTGCAAAACAACGTTTGCGGGGACAGCTAGTATTTAATATTGCTTACCCATAAATACAGCAAACCCCTTAGTAAAAAGCAGAGTATGATGCCATGCAGCTCTGTATGTACTGAATTTAACACTTATTTTATTTTTTACTTACGTAGAGCTGTGTATATAAATAATACATAAAAACATAAAATAGGGCTATTAAATATAAAATAAAACACTCACTCGTATTGAGCGTCGTATATTTTCACGTTTTATTGTTTTAGGTCGAGTATAAAATACCCGTCTTATATTTAATTTATGACAGTAAAATTTAATTTTTTCTATTTAGCAAAATGTAGTATACTTTCTGTTTAATAGATGGCGTTGTAATACGAGTATATGGTATCGTTCGTATATAGGTAAGTAGGTATGAGCAACCTTAAGTTTTAATAACACAAGCTTAGAGAAGGTCACTGCCAAATAAAACCGTTCTTAAACAGTCATTTAATCGGGACTCGCGGAGTATAGTCGGGAGTGTCAGCAATGCGCTTGCAGTGCTGCTTGTATTGGCGGTGTGAGGCTACGGTAAGTTCGTACCACCAGGCGGACTGTTTCTTTGTCACCATCTATATACTAATATATAAAGCTGAAGAGTTTGTTTGTTTGTTTGTTTGTTTGTTTCTTTGTTTGTTTGAACGCGGTAATCTCTGGAACTACTGGGCCGATTTGAAAAATTCTTTCAGTGTTAGATAACCCATTTATCGAGGAAGGCTATAGGCTACTGGCTATGTATCATCACGCTAAGACCAATAGGAGCGGAGTCCACGCCGACGAAGTCGCGCGCAGAAGCTAGTTATGGTATAAAAACACAAAGCCAAACTTATGTATACATGACGGAATAGAACTATTTACTCCATTACTACTACGATATCCTTTTTTCTTATACTATTTTTGTTCACTACCTTCATATCTTTGTATTATAATTATCATTAAGCCTTTGCCATAAACATTTTGGGACTCACCTGCAATGACTAACGTAATTTAGAAAAAAAAAATCTATTTTTGTAAGCATGTCTAATCAAAAAAATTCAAAATAAACTGATTAACTGAATCACCGTCATTAGTTTTAATTGCTTCCGTTGTGGAAGTTAAACCTTTTTTGTCGCTGGAACTAATTTCATAACACCGAAATTAGTGTAGGCGATGTCGTAAATTTTATTTATGATCGCAGACAAAATGATTAATTAAATTATGTGAACGTTACAAAATACATGACTGTGAAGTCAAGTCATTAACTTGTGTAATTATTTTACAGACTCGATGACCTTTCTAGAGTAGCAGGGAGTGTGTTTGTTATGACATAAAAAACTGACTTCAATTTACATCGACAAATAACAAAATATATAAACATCATGACGGTGGGAAGTCGAAAAAATAGTCAATTAAATACGCATTATTAGGGATAACTCGGGAACTAGATCGTGCTCAAATTTAAATAGGTTTACATGACAACCACCTGCTTTTATATAAAAAAATAATCACAATAAGTACAGTGCACACGATAAAAAGTATTAGTTAACAAACAATAAAAAAAATCGATTTGAGCTTCTCCTTTTTTAATCGTTTAAAAATAAAATATAGTGCAACATTGATATAAAATTTGTTGAAAAAGCACACTTGCATAAAGTTACTTTTGATTTGAATGGTATATGACGTAACCATAGATTGACATTGAAGAAAGACTTAAATCTGTCGACGTAACTGAGGTAGGGCACAGCAGGAAATATCCTGCTCAAAATCTGGAGCAGCCCGAATGGGGTAGTACCTCGACCTTACAGAAGATCACAGCTAAATAATACTGCTTTCAAGCAGTCTGTTTCTGTGGTAAGAACAGAGCTGGGGGAAATGGAGGTAGGGTCAGCAACGCGCTTGCAATGCTTCTGGTGTTGTAATCGTCCATAAGCTACGGTAATAGTTTACCGTCAGGTGAGCCGTACGCTTGTTTGCCGACCTAGTTGTATAAAAAACATTTGCAGTCAACAGATTAATACGCAAACGGTAGTTATATCATTGTCCTCACATCCGTTATACGACGAGCTACATGATATTAGATACATATCAAATGAACGAGTCTAGAAAAATCGATGAAATTCATCAACATTGCGTCCTCGATTTTGTTCTGCGTATTAAACTTTGAAAACGCAACTGTACGCTCAGTTTAATTCATAGATTAATGAGTTAACAGAAGCAAGCATTACAGTTATTTTTGCTGGCATACAAACTATCAGAAATTTTCGAACGAGGTTCGTTATGGGGCGTTGCGGAAAGGTAACCTAGCTGGCAAAAAACGACCGTAACGTCAAAAAAAGCGTAAGATTTTTATGTATAATCATGTATGATGGCATGACTGTCTGTGTATAGTCTACGTGATGACTGTTATTATTATTGCAGTTTTCTATTATTATTATAATTATCATTCGACAGTTATTATATATTTTTATAAATCATTGTAAATAAAAGAAAGGTGTTAAGATAATTTTTGAAAAACTAGTTTTTTTATTATTTTTTTATCGATAAAAAATCATAATAAAAAGTGTATACCCGAACAATTATTTTCTTTATACCTCGAATAGAACTTGAAATTAATATTTTATAATAAGGAACTTCGTTCCTATCTGGTGTCCCACGACACCACACGGTTTTTATTATTACAAATTTACAAGACGTAGCTTGAAAATCTATACATATAATAAAATGGTAGAAAAGTCAAAACTGTACATTGAATATTTTTTTAAAAGAATACTTGGAGTGTGATCTACAATCGATACCGAAGCCAAAAATATAGTTTTTAGACTTTTTGTCTGTTTGTCTGTTTATCTGTTTGTCTGTTTGTCTGTATGTATGTCCGGGATAAACTCAAAAAGTACTGCATGGATTTACTTCAAATTTGGCACGAATATTGTTAAGAAGTCGGGTCAGAACATAGGCTATATATTATCACGCTATCACCTACGGGGAACGAGCAGTGAACCTTTATTTCTTCAAATGTATGTCCGGGATAAACTCAAAAAGTACTGCATGGATTTACTTCAAATTTGGCACGAATATTATTAAGAAGTCGGGTCAGAATATAGGCTACATATTATCACGCTCTCACCTACGGGGAACGAGCAGTGAACGCACGCAGACGACGTCGCGGGCAGCAGCTAGTCTGTAATAATAAAAACCGTGCAGATTAGCAAGATGTAATAAGGAGTAACTTAGTCTACTTTTATTTTAGAAATGTATATATTTTATAAATCTGCAAAACCGAACAATAACTTTTTTGTTAAATTCCCAGCGGATGAAGCCGCGGGCACAGCTAGTTATATAAAGTACGAATATATTGCAAGCATCTGTCTCTAATCTAATCTATTGAAGGCAATTTAATACGACCGTGATGTTTTTGCTCGACATCCGCGATCACGCTATTGTAACGATTAAAAACGTATCGATGAAGCATGCTGTGCGATACATAATCGAAACATACGAATATAAAACACAGTTTGAGTTGATCGATGAATAATATTAACGGTATCGCAGTAAAAACGCGAGAAGAATAACAAATTGTAACTCCAAGTTTCCGACTGCGCAAATTAAACATTTCCTTTCTAGGGTATTTTGCAATTATCTCAACATTAATTTAAAGTTATTATTGAAAGAAAGAAATTAATAGATAAAGTGTATTAATTGGTGCAGGATTACATAGTTGATAAAGATGCGTGGACTTAGTAAAACTGTATTTCATGCAAGATATTACTAATTTTGTACAAAAACACAGTTTATATATTATTTTCAAAAGAGTAACTGCGGAGTTTCTTGCCGATTCTTCTCTGCAAAATCTACATTCCAAATTGCTGGTAGCTTTACTTTAAAAAAATAATAATCACTTTAAAATTTTGATTTGTAAAATGACGATTCGAAAGTGCTTTTGAATAAAGTTGTTTTTGATTTTGAGTATAATAATATAATATGATTATATTTAACAAAGACACATGTTCATCTGCTTCAAAGATAATTATGTAACTTAATGCATGTTATTGGTACACAACAACGAGAACAGTAAACATAAAATGAATCTTATAATTTATCTTCATCTTAGTTTATTGCTCTCTGTTATAGAACACATGTATTTTATTTTTAAACAGTTGTTTGAAAATTTTAAAAAGTTAAATTAATACAGTGAGTGCTCTCTGTTAGGCGTAATCTAGATAAATGAAAAACGCGAAACACAAACTGACTGCTGACGGAATATATGTGAGCACATAGCATTGCAATAAAGTTGATTTCCGAAATAGTTCGAAGTATGAAAAGCGTGGTTCTATGACACTACGTCCACCTAGGAACGTTTTTCAGTACGTACATTATTTTAGACTGTAATTAGAATTACTTTAAAGTTTAATATTTACTTAACGTAAAAATTTTCTAGATTCTTTTCTCTCAGAGAAAAAAAGAAAAAAAAGGTGTGTGTGCGATTCACACACGATAGAAGTGAAACTTCTTTGGCAAACTAATTAAAAAAAAACTAATTTAAAATTAGCGGCGTGCAGCGCGGCCCGGCCGCAGCACGGTGGTGCGACCTTCCCTGTTGTTGCGTTCCGGTTTGAAATCACAACGATTCTAAAGAAGTTTCACTTCAAAAAACTATTTTTAAGTGTCACGTTACTTTGTATGTGTTTGTAATTACATATTGTTGTGTGAGTAAAGTATGTACACGTGAGCGTTCGAGATTATTAAAACATTTATCAAGTAACTTAATATATAATTAAAGATAAATCATGATGGATAATTGAAATAAAAACTAATTTGAAAGAAATTTTCCTCTACTGGATTGCTCTACCAGAGAGTACATTGACTTATGCTATATTTTTTTGACGTGCCAACGTCTAATAAATCGATGAACGCCGGCTGCATGCATGAAAAAGGATGACTCATTGTAGCGTTACGCTCATTGTCCCGTTACGCTTATTGTACTCTTGCGCCGCATCTATCTCTCGTCCACTCGGATGGCCTAAGTATGCGTCCGAGGAGATGTTTTGTTATGACGTTGTCACGTTAAACTATCGCCTGTAAACCAACTTTACAGACAACCAATTTTAGATGTGTAATTGTCTATAAGTAATAACTTGAAATTATTTAGAAAGGCAGCATCTGGTTCGGTGTATTCTGTGCCTATTGTGTGGGCAGCTGTTTCTGTCGCTACTCTGTGCAAACATAAAATGTATTTCGATTACGATCTCTAGATCGTAAGGTTACCCATGGTTTTTAACTAGTTCACTGCGGCTAAAAAGTTCATCTTTCATTTGGTGGTTGGTTTTTGATGGTGGGTTATGCATCTTTCGGCCAGTACGCGGTGGGTCTTATTCGACCCCAAAATGTGTAGATTAAAGTGCAATAAAATTTGCAAAACCGTGATGTAAATAATTTTTTTGTACCATTATAAAGATCTTCACCACGATTTGTGTACCGATTTTAATGTTTCATTTTTAATCAAAAACTGATACTTTTCGTGTGTGCATTCAAATTCGACACAGAACTAATAAGCTATTTTCGAGTTATTTATTAATATAGTATTTGATTATTTTTCCTTCTACCTATACGTTATATTACTTGTCCATTTTGTTTTTGTTCGCGAGAAAACACAATTGGTTTATTTTTGTTATCGCTTCGATAATTTTTAGTTACTTTTGTAAAAATGTTTAAAAGCAATAGTAAACAAAAATGCACAATGACCACTTAACTTGAACAATTGTAGCATTTTCATGTTATTTCCTACAATCTAGTTAATTGAGATGAATGGACCATTTACTACGTAAATAGGTCTCCTCAGATTATACGAATAAATTGATTTAAAGTACCGTTCTAAACGCTTCTATTTTTATATTATTTTTTAAATTGTTAATTGTTTGCAGTCTGCATTTGTCTTCTTCTCTTAAAATCTTAAGTGTAATATGAGATTTTTTTATAGGGAAATCGATTACCGTTAGACTAAGATTCATTTTCCAATAAATGAGACTTCTTTCTGGAGTTTTGAGTTCCTGTGGTGAGTAAGTTGATTTGTGTATTGTGTGTCAGTATTTAGCTGTGATCTTCAAATACATGGTAGTCCGTAGTGTATGTAATGTTTTTTTTTTTAATTGATTTAACGTATTTTTTATGCATAATTTTAAGAAAATATTAGCATTCTGCATTCCTTCTCTTTATAAGCTATAAGTGTACGAAATTTCATACTCCTCCGTCCGCGAAGTTTTTATAAAAAAGGGGTACAAAGTTTTTGCTTCACGTATTAATATATAGATTACACTAATAATGTACGAATATATTGATAGACACCTGGCTGACACCTGTAACTTAATTTTCGTCTATCATCCATATAAACAATGATCATTTGACCGTAAGCAACTCATTCGACCTTCTAGAGGCTTCTCGTATAACCTTTAAACAATGTGTTATGATTCATTAAAATCCTCCGAACGCATCCAAAACAAAACAATGTTTTTTTCTGCGCATTATTCTGATGTGAATATTCACACGTTGCTCTGCAATTGAAATCTGATCTGACGGATACTACTGTTTCTGTATTGTATTTCTGTTGTTGTCTTTTTGGGTTTCTGGCAAATTCTCCCAAAACAAATATAATTTTTTTTTAATGTAACTAGGTCGGCAAACAAGCGTACGGCTCACCTGATGGTAAGACCGTAGCCTATAGACGCCTGCAACACCAGAAGCATCGCAAGCGCGTTGCCGACCCTATCCCCAATCCCCCCCAGGAGCCCAGTCACCTTACTCACCAACAGGAACACAATACTGCTTGAAAACAGTATTATTTAGCTGTGGTCTTCTGTAAGGTCGAGGTACTACCCCAGTCGGGCTGCTCCATACTTTGAGCAGAAAATTTCCTGCTGTGCCCTACCTCAGTTAAACAACATACAACTAGAGGCCCCCTAACAAACAGTCTACTAGATATAGATTCCTAGAGAGGAGAACCGTGTTATTCTGAGATACAGTTATCTAACTAGTTCAAATGAAAGGTGCACTTTAATTGTAAATACATTTCTTTATACCACCTTATTGTAAAAGAGTTGTACCTTTATTTTTTGCCAATAAAATACTCTTTTTTCACTACTTCCGTATTAAATAAAATAAATACAGTATATTTTTCAAAAAAAAATAAGTTATAATAGGAAATATTTAATTGTAGGAGAGATGACAGATTAATTGAAAAAAGGATGATAACATGATATTTTTTGGCTTGATTTTCTGCAAAGCTATGGCACTATTGTAGTGCCACCTATGCTCTACCATAATAAATTCATCGCTTCTATTTATATTTCTTACTAGCTTCTGCGCGCGATTTCGTCGGCGTGGACTCCGCTCCTATTGGTCTTAGCGTGATGACACATAGCCTATAGCCTTCCTCGATAAATGGGCTATCTAACACTGAAAGAATTTTTCAAATCGGCCCAGTAGTTCCAGAGATTACCGCGTTCAAACAAACAAACAAACAAACTCTTCAGCTTTATATATTAGTATATAAGATACAAGATTTTCTTTAACAAGTTCGAAAAACCTCTGTCAAACAATACAATACTTACCACTTCAGCCTGTAATATCTCACTGCGCTGAGCATATGCCTCTATCTCCCTATAGAAGGGTCAGAGCTTAATCCACCACGCTGCTCCAATGCGGGTAGACGGATATATTCCCTACTATGAGTAACGATCGCTATCAGGTCTACATGATAACAACCGGGACCGAAAGCTTAACATGCTCTCTGAAGCACGGTGGGGAGATCCACAAGGACTAACAACCAGACCGGAAATAAATATTTGTATAAACACAAATATCTACTCCGAGTGGGAATCGAACCCGCGACCGTCGGTGTTTAGCCACTGCCGACACGGCACAATGTATACCTACTTAGGTACGTATGATACTTACAGACCTATAATAGACCGGGAGATAGTGACACAAAATATTAGGTCATTTGTACCAGTATGGCGGTTCTTCAGGGGTCTAATTATGTAAAGGCAAAAAGGAAAATGATGGTCATAGCGCTCGCACCGGCGGCCCAATCGCCTGGGCGTTTAACGAACGCGTCGGATAAATAACGAGTGTCGAACGATTTGTTCCACAAAAATGCTTGTATTTTCAGATAGTCGAAAAAAAAGAAGTAGGCGGTAGCGGAATGCCATACTTCTCGGGTGTGACTTACAGCCCGCCATACCGACGCGAATACATTAATTTAAATAAAACAATTCAACCATTTGTACCAGGCTAATTTTTGCAAAGCTAATCATCGTCGAGTAGCCATTCACGAAAATCACCTTGCCATTATTTTTCCGACAGTTCCCAATGGCCGCCATACCACTGCAAAGGAGTAATATTTTTTTTTTTCGCCAAACGATTTGTACCAGTATTGCATTTGAATTTTTGGAAAGTATTTGACAAAATGTGACCGTTATTATTTATCCCATACTTCTAGTAGGGGGAAAAGTGCTGCCATACTTGAAATACTTATTTATTTGACACGTTTTTAAAATACGACTGTAAAATACGTAAAATCATTTTTTACATCATGGCATCATTGTATTCTCGTCATTTGGGTGCAATTGTACCTAAAAAAAATTATTACAGATTGTAACCATCGGGCGGATGACTTGAGCTAAAAGGTGAAAAAAAATAAAAAAATTTGACAATTTGTACCAGTATGGCATTTCGATTTTTGGAAATTATACGATACAATGTGACCATTATTATATTTGCCATACTTGTAGTAGAGGGAAAAAGTGGCGCCATACTTGAAAAAAAAATCGAAATACGAATAAAATCTTAGCATTTTGAAAAAATATTGTTCACATTCGCCACCTCCCACAGGTATGGCATTATCAGACTTCTATTTATGATCATACAGGGAACTGTTAAAAAAAGTTTCAGGGTGGTACAAATCGTTTGGTGAAAAAAAAAAGAAATTACTCCTTTGCAGTGGTATGGCGGCCATTGGGAACTGTCGGAAAAGTATGGCAAGGTGATTTTCGTGAATGGTTACTTGACGATGATTAGCTTTGCAAAAATTAGCGTGGTACAAATGGTTGAATTGTTTTATTTAAATTAATGTATTCGTGTCGGTATGGCGGGCTGTAAGTCACATCCTAGAAGTATGGCATTACGCTACCGCCTACTTCTTTTTTTTTCGACTATCTGAAAATGAAAACATTTTTGTGGAACAAATCGTTCGACACTCGTTATTTATCCGACGCGTTCGATTAACGCCCACGCGATTGGGCCGCCGGTGCGAGCGCTATGACCATCATTTTCCTTTTTGCCTTAACCTAATTAGACCCCTGACGAACCGCCATACTGGTACAAATGACCTAATATTTTGTGTCACCATCTCCCGGTCTATAACTTTTAATATGCGAAGTTTTATGTTTATGAATTTTTGATTCGATACGTCAAATCTTTACATAGCGTGTATATAACGAAGATAAACACGAATTGAAATGTGCAATCGTTTATTGCAGTTTCTTGCGCAATATCGTCAAACAAATTGATTGCGTTATTGCGAACTTAGCAAATAATTATATTCTCATATCTTTTTTTTAATAAACATGTATGAACTAAATTGTATTGTATTAAAATAGGTTTTATTGAACGGTCAGTAATAAATTAATCTTTGTTTGGATCTCAGCAACAAAAGGTCTAACTATTATTGTGACTACTAATATTTTTGAGGTGAAACTTCTTTAGGCGCATGAGGGGTAAAATTTGAGCGACCGCTAACGCCACAACACGCAACGCAGTCAGTGCTTGGATGGGTGACCGCCTGGGAACTGGGTTAACGACAACATTTATGTACGCGCATGACTTTCAAACGAACACGCCAAATTGGATAATCCTTATTTTGGTTCGTTTCGTAAATAAAATAAAACGAGCGTGCTTTAGACCACACAACTGAAGTAAAACTTCTTTAACTCCATCTATATGTATGTATATATTAATAATTCAAGTTATGAGAAAGAGAGAAAGGAAATGTGGGCTCGCTGATCGCTCTCTTGCCCCTACAGTAATATACCTACGAAACGTAACCCTCTCTCTTTCTATCTCTACTAACTTATAAATCCCTCTTCAACTTCCGTTCGCCTCGCCCGATCACACTTTCCGTAACGCTTTCGTCATGCATTCACCAGCTTTCTCTCCAAGTCAAGCGTGCGTAAAGAAGTTTTACTTCTATATATATATTTTTTAGAAATTTAGAATTTTCTGTCAAACATAAAAATATAAAAATGGCATGTGCACAGATTAGTTAATTATCATAGAACAGAACATCACAGAACATGTTCAACTCGGTGTATATTTACATATTATAAAAAACCAAAATCGAATATTGCCATTTACATAATTGTCACCACAAAGAGTTACTGATGAGTGAACGTAACCTTTACGAAGAGCGCAGGTACATACGACTCAGCGCTCGACCTTGACATTAGGCGGCCACGCTTATAGCACTAAAATGAATACATAATAATAATTCTACTCTTGACTTGAAATAGTGGACGGAATACATTTTTTGGAAAAAACAGTCCCAAATACAGATTAGCACCATGAGGTTTTCATCTGTTTATTGAAGCGATTCGATAATAACAGTAAGTCATTCGAAAACAAAAGTATTTACCCGACTACAGCAAAGCCAAAAGGAGGATTATAATTTTAGCAATCTATGTATGTATGTATGTTCATCTGTTCCCTCAAATCTGCCAAACTACTTGTCATATTTAGACAAAATCATTATCATAGTTACACGTATGACGTAGGTATCATTAGGTACGACTTAATAATCCGCTGTATGGTTGTAGGTTATATGGTGACACGTTATATTGAATATGGCGCCCTCTAATGGATATAAAGTGACGTACTACATTTTTTTTGTCGCAGTCGGGTTTTAGTTTTGTTTATTTTATCTTTTTCAATTAATAAATAATAAAACCCAAAAAATTGTATACACAAAATGTTTGTAAAACAAAACTTTTTTAATATAATGGACGAAAATCCAACACCGACTGGTTGAAAACATTTCCATTACGACAGAAAAAGCGAAATTTTATTAGCACCGACTTCCGAGAGAAGTATTAATTTCACGTGTGATATGACGTTCATATTTCTCTCTGTGATATCGTCGTTATTAACGATATTCATTTTTAAACCAATTTTTGAATTGTTTATTATTGTTTTTTATCTATACTAATATGTAGGCTACCTACGCTGTTGTTGATATTCACCTACCCTCAATCATTCTATTATTCGAGTCGTTCTGACGTGTATGTCAGTACCTGTGATTATTCGAGTCATTCTGTCGTCGGCTAAGGCATTCTTGGCTCTGGCGTGGTGCGGTGCACTTGTGTATCCTGCTAGTAGCTTAACCTCGACTCTTCTAATAGTTAGTTTGTGTACACGAATTAATTGTTACTTATTTAGTTAGACAGCGTGGGCAGCTCGAGCAGTGGATGGGGAGCGTTTGATACGTATCTTTGGAGGGCCCTCCTTAACCCTACACTTGGGTCGCAAGTCCCAGGCACTGACTCTGAGCTGTCCCTCTGTCACGCGATAGATCCGGCGCCCGCTCGGTGAGTACATTGAATACTAAGTAACTATCATGTGTTAAATTACATTGTTAATTACCCATTCTGGCCATCCGTCATCCTCTCCTCACTTCTGATTCCTACATCAGAAGTGGGATGCAACCTTAACGACCCACATCGCGAAAGCCGTGCGCCGAACAATAAGCAGTGTGCAATTAAGTTGCAATATTTCGTAGTGATCGTAGGTACATCGACATTTTAGTTCTTTTCGGTCGTTCTGTTGTGTTCTTATCGGTGTACAAGGGTTTTATTCAGTGTTATTTGTTGAATTTAATTTTATAGTTAATGATTTTTGCTAATAGATTTTGCGATTCTGTTTTTATTTCGATTCAGTTACAATATTAGATTGTGAGTGTGATTGTAGTGCGAGCTTGCAGCGCGTTCTAGGTCCAGATCTAGCGAAAGGCAAAGCGTATCGAACGGATTCGTTGCGTACTATCCGAGTTTTTAAGAGTGAATACTCATTTTTCATATTTCGCGACAAGGTCCACCCTCACTTTAATGACTCTCTTCGCTTAAGGTATCGAAGCTATTTTTCGGAAACTAGAACATATCTGTTTCCATAGGGTAGTTTTAAATAATTGTAATTTGTAGTATTCTGAACTTAGTTCAAAGTTAAAATATTAAATGATGCAAGCGTAGTTGTAGTATTTAGGTTGTTAAAGTTTTTGTGGTTACCCACTTGTTTGTGATAAAGTGGTAATATCGTCTTAGCTTGAGTATTTCCGATTACCCGAATATTTTTTTGTGTTTGTTACACGATATATCTTACACGATATTTTAACTAATATTATTTGTCGAAGTACCGAAAGAGCGTAAAATTAAAGACTCCATCTTCCGAATAGTTAATACTAATTTTCTGATTTAGTCAGTCACCATTTTTATCATCTACTGGCGGGATTGTTATAATTTGCAAGTGAATAAGCAGTTATTGTTTAATTACGTAGTTTTAATTATTACGTGGCGTATAAGTGATTACTGTGATAATAATAATTAATTCGATATAGTTAAAAGTGTGTATCGTGAACTACAGATTTGAAGTGAGAAATGAGTGTTTCTTTGAGTTTTAGTCTTTTTCTACCTTTGATTGATTTATTTAAACTGTTTAAAAGTTGTTTTAGTTGTTCTGTTTAAGAACGTTTAAATTACAGAGAGTTAATTGATAACACCTTGGTACAATCGTAAACCTATTACAACAATAGTTATAGGTAGGTCACCTAAGATTAATAATTTTGTTTATGAGTAGGTAACTATTGAAAATTCTTACTATATTCGTTTGTTTTCTTTCAACAGTTCAAGAAAATTTGAAATTAGTGACTCCCTCACACGTTACCAATTTGATTTGAAATCGATTTTAGTTAAGAAGAAATTTCAATCGATTTAATGAAATATTTTTAG
The DNA here is from genome assembly GCA_905220545.2 of Melitaea athalia. Lineage (NCBI taxonomy): Eukaryota > Metazoa > Arthropoda > Insecta > Lepidoptera > Nymphalidae > Melitaea > Melitaea athalia. The sequence continues at coordinate 1,864,100 of HG992178.1, read as the reverse complement.
TTAAAAAAAAATTAATTGTTCCTTTATTAGTTATTTTAGTTAATTACGTAGCTAGTTTGTTAAATAAATGAGTAGACAGGTGTATGATTTTCCAACTTGATTTCCACTTTATTAACCACGCGTTTTAAAGTTAAATGACACTAACGCGTGAGTAGTACATTTTAAGGCAGTCGTTGTAGGTAACTGTTGAAATTCTTATGTTTCCATCTGTGCTAAAAATTGTTGAGTAACTTTGCGAAGCAAGGGTTGTAAATGGAACTGTATGATTCGATAATTCCTTGATAGAGACAGCTAGGCTTTTTAATATCCTATTGGCGATTTTGTTCTGTTACAAAATGAGGAGCGTAATCAAACGAAACTTGATCCGAAATATTGAGGCCCTTTTCACGTAATAAAAGTTCTCGAAGGTAATCGGTATACCCTTAAAGCTTAAATTGTCAACGTACCTACAAATTTGCTCACGAAAGGTTAAGAAAAATGCCAGCACGTCATGTACCAGACGATATTGATGTAATTTATGATCTTGTTGATAATGATGATGTTCAAGTTTAAGTAGAGGGAGAAACTCGATTGATCAATTCTATCGACTGTATAATGTGTTCAACCGTACCAGTCTAGTTATTTAGTAGTCGTAGCCCTGTAGAAGGTGTCTCTTGGGGCAACCCAAGAGTTCATGGGTGTGCGTTGTGCGTTTAACTCTGGCGGAGGTAGTGGTGTTTGGTACCGTAGCGTGTAGTCACAAGAGGTGACTGACACGGGTGATCCATTCGATTGATATGCGTACTGAGATGTATGTGACTGACACATGTACTGTGATTACTCTTCGCCTAGAGAGCCGTGGTGTTAGAAGTCTTTACTCGAGGTTTTCGCAAGCTTGTTGTCGAAGTAGAGTACGTCTATAGTTTTGGCTGTGATGATTTCGATGGTACATGGCTGTGGTATTTGAGTGAAGTGATTAGTTATAATTGGTTTAATGACAATATTATGATTCAGATTATTGTAAAGTTCTTGAAACAAACTAAGTTTTGAGCGTAGAGTTTGTCTACTTTCCCCTTTTACGTAGAGTTTGACTGAGTATAAAGTACTGTTGCGGCCTTTCTTCTACTCCAGGTTGACCATGACACAAGGGCTTGTGCTAGCAGGATGGTCGTGACTTGTCCTTTGTTACTTATATAGTTTATTAATTGAGGTGAAACCGGTCCACACTGACCTATACTGGCCTATTCTGGTAATAATTAGTTAATTCTTGGGTTTAATGGCTTTCAGTTATGCCAAAGAGCACTGTCGATTTTGGATAATTAGCAATCCCAGAATAATTCAGATACTATGACTGCCAACTCTGATACTATGACTGCTACATCTGATACTATTTGTAACAACTATGATACTATGATATTTTGTGCGATCTGAACCTGTCAACATTATGATACAAGCTGATGTTTACAGAACTAACTACAGTACTTAAGAGATGAATGGTAAAATGAAAAAAAAGAGACAAATAATTTCAGTAAATGAGATAACTTTAAGAAACAAAGGTGGCAAATTAACTACGAGTATATAATAAGTACTAAGTGATTAGTAGAACCGATTTAGTAGTAGTAGTAGTACTAACTTGTGTAACTTTTGCCTGGTAAGACTAAGGAAGAGACTAAGTTCTATAATGTTTTCGACCTCATTGACTTGATCTCATGACTCTTACACGATGTAGAAATTCACGCTGAACTAGACAGAGCTGATTAGTAGGTGAGAACGCTTTTTGGTTTGCATTGGTCGAAAGGACAGTGCCATCCGGGCCATACCGTGCGCGGTTGGTTGAAGGGATGCACCCGTCCGGGCCATACTGTTGGTTTGCGCTGGTCGAAAGGGCAGTGCCATCCGAGCCATACCGTGCGCGGTTGGTTGAAGGGATGCACCCGTCCGGGCCATACTGTTGGTTTGAGTTGGTCGAAGGGACAGTGTCATCCGGGCCATACCGTGCGCGGTTGGTTGAAGGGATACACCCGTCCGGGCCATACTGTTGGTTTGCTGGTCGAAGGGACAGTGTCATCCGGGCTATACCGTGCGCGGTTAGTTGAAGGGATACACCCGTCCGGGCCATACTGTTGGTTTGTGCTGGTCGAAGGGACAGTGCCATCCGGGCTATACCGTGCGCGGTTAGTTGAAGGGATGCACCCGTCCGGGCCATACTGTTGGTTTGTGCTGGTCGAAGGGACAGTGCCATCCGGGCTATACCGTGCGCGGTTAGTTGAAGGGATGCACCCGTCCGGGCCATACTGTTGGTTTGTGCTGGTCGAAGGGACAGTGCCATCCGGGCTATACCGTGCGCGGTTAGTTGAAGGGATGCACCCGTCCGGGCCATACTGTTGGTTTAGGTTGGTCGAAAGGACAGTGTCGTCCGGGTCATACCGTCCGCGGTTGGCTGTGAGGACACACCCGTCCGGTCCAACTTGCTTGTTTGTTGTTGAGAGAACTAACTGAAGACCAGACTGTTTGTAATGATGAGTGATGCGCTGCTGGAATCTCACCTGCTATAGTGGGTGACGATTTAGACCAGCAGGTTTGAATTGTAGGGGTTTTCCTATTGTAAAATTAGACTAGTGTTACTTACCATATTGATATGACTGTAATGATGATGATGTTAACCATATTCAGACTGGTGTGACTGAGTGACTTACTAACTGAAACCAATTATTTCTAGTCGGAATGTCCAGCTTGGACGGAATCAGATATTAATATGTTGGATAGATTTTTGTCAGGATAATCGAGCGATATTTTGTTTTTGCTTACAAATACCTAAGATTGTAATAAATAGCGCGCGAGGACGCGCGCAAATCAGGACGGCCGTGTAGGCTACCTACGCTGTTGTTGATATTCACCTACCCTCAATCATTCTATTATTCGAGTCGTTCTGACGTGTATGTCAGTACCTGTGATTATTCGAGTCATTCTGTCGTCGGCTAAGGCATTCTTGGCTCTGGCGTGGTGCGGTGCACTTGTGTATCCTGCTAGTAGCTTAACCTCGACTCTTCTAATAGTTAGTTTGTGTACACGAATTAATTGTTACTTATTTAGTTAGACAGCGTGGGCAGCTCGAGCAGTGGATGGGGAGCGTTTGATACGTATCTTTGGAGGGCCCTCCTTAACCCTACACTTGGGTCGCAAGTCCCAGGCACTGACTCTGAGCTGTCCCTCTGCCACGCGATAGATCCGGCGCCCGCTCGGTGAGTACATTGAATACTAAGTAACTATCATGTGTTAAATTACATTGTTAATTACCCATTCTGGCCATCCGTCATCCTCTCCTCACTTCTGATTCCTACAAATATTATAAAGAGGTAAAGCTTATAACTTTGTTTGTATATACGGGGTAATCTTCGCAAATACTGATCCGATCATGAAAATTCTTTCGCTAACAGAAAGCTACACTATTCAGGAGTGACAAAATAAAAGGAAAAAGATAAAAATATATAAAGATTTTAAATCAGCAGGATTTGAACCTGCGCCCTCTGACGTGCCGTGTCAACAATTCAATCTAATCAAGCATTATTATTTGCCTTAGAAATTAATTGGTGATTTTAAAACATTTATATTTATTTGATTTGCTGAAAATAGTGAGAGTGTATTGGAACATATCAAATTTCACCGTACCCTTCTTATGTGAAATGGATTATAACGCCCAACGAAGTGGGCACGGGTCGGCTAGTATAATATTATACATACCTAGCTTTAACAATCCGACTTGGTAAGTACCTCGAACTTACAGAAGATCACAGCTAAATAATACTGCTTTCAAGCAGTTTTGTGTTCCTGTGGTGAGTAAAATTATCAGAGCACCTGGGATTGGGGGTAGGGTCAACAACACGCTTACGATGCTTCTGGTATTGCAATCGTCTATAACTTACAATAATGGCTTACCATCAGGTGAGCCGTATGCTTGTTTGCCGACCTAGTTGTATAAAAAAAAAAGAAACAACCAAAGAAAATACATACATGTAAATCACGCGTCTTTCCCCGTTCCCGTTGGGTTAGGCAGATACCACTTCTTTCCACTTGCTACGATCCTTACATACTTGTTTCGCTTCGTACTTTCATTATTCCTTTCATACATGAAATATAAGAAAAAAATACAAGAAATTACGTGTTTCTTTTTATCGATTGCTTGACACAAAAGTTAAATTTAGATCCACGAATTCGTCACGGCTCAGGACTTAAAGTCACTCAATAATCTATTATAATATTATAAATCTAAGAAGTTTGTTTGTTTATTTTAACAGAACAGGAATTAATGGCTCAAATCGATTTTTTTATTTTTTTTGAAGAAGGAAGGCTCTAGGCAATTTGTTTTCCTCAAATGAACGCTTGTTAAACCGCGAGGCATAGTTAGAACTCTTATAATATTGAGAGTTAAATGTTACGTGTGAAGCATTTTATTATTGTAGGTTAATGTAGAAAAAATACAATGAATCATTTATAATTAATTTGGTAATTACAGTTTTTTTTTTTAAATAAAACAGGTTTTATAAATGGCGAGCACAAAAAACTTTTATCTTCTATACGGGCGGCAAAAACGTGTGACACACATATTGTTAATTAAAAAAATAGAATAGTCGTTGGAAAACATTCCGAAAGAATTTTACGAGGCTTTTAATGGCTGATATTAAATTCTCATCACGTAATATACGGTACAATAATTTGTACATAGAAAATTAATTTATTATCTCATATAAACTTTAGCTCATTACACCCAGTCTTAAATTAAATATATTTTATTATGTTTAAACACCTGAAAACTGACTAGGGAATACCACAACCTTAGTGAAGATTAAAACTAAATAATACTGCTCTCAAGCAGTATTATGTTCCTGAGCATTTTCAAAAAAATGTCCCACCCTTGGTTTTTGGCTGTCCCTTGACTTGTTTCTAGGCTCACTTAAAATTAGGCTTCAATGTAATTATATTATGTATGTATAGATATGCTGAAACATATATTTTATTTTATTTTAAGCCTTATTAAACATCTTATTCTGATTCATACAATGAAATAAAGGCATTTTAAACCTAAAATGTATACGTTTTTAACGTGTCCGACCCTTATGTTTGTAGAAGTAAGTTGATTTTCTGAAATATATTCATAATTATGGTTAGCTACTAATGTTTTGACGATAACATTGGGCTTGACTATTTTTCTTTCATATTATTAAAAAAAATACACCGATATTAATATTTTATCTATTTAAATATAATTTAAATAAAACATAAAAATTTGAAGTCTGCTGACATGTCAATTTTGTGACGGCCAAAACCCTATTTCATAATACCTTAAATATTATTTTGCAACCCCAAGATTGTTAAAAAAGAAACCAGCAGCCTTAATAACTAGAAAGTTTACTGCAGTGTAACGCGTCGGGCTTGTCGATTCATGTTTTGTGTGTTCATCAACGACGGTTAGATTTTTTTCAGTCAGGTAAGTGACATGATATTTCTTACACTAGTGATACTTCTAAATATATATTATTAGAAAACGATAGACAATATTAAGGTGACCAATCGGTAGTTAAAATGTTTGATTCGATTGTTTTATTTCTAATCAAAATTATTGTTTTACTGGATTAACGATGAAAATGTGACGTCAGCTTGTGACGAACAAGTCTCGTCACATATACTTTGACTAGCAATAGTCACAAAATTGACTCCATAAAGCTGAGGCTACATATTGTTTTTTAATGTTTAAACGCGGATTTTACTCATTGAAATGAAACAACTTTTTCGGATTTTATCGCGGTTTATTAAGTTTTTTTTAATTCCCGACGTTTCGGATACTTTATAGCAACCATGGTCACTGTTGGTACATGTCTTTTACCCGACTGTAACATCCATAACATGTGACCATCATGTAAACCCAGCTTTTGAATATTTTGTCTGTCAGCTGTGTGACTGTCCCACTTAAAGTGCATAAAAAATGCGTGTTTTTTATTGTAAATGTTAGAAAATAGTCAATTATTTGCCTTTTAATCTCATAAAAACAAATTTCTGCACCGCGTGATATATAATAGGAACGGGCATATTTGCCACTTTACGAAATATCTGAAAAGATAGGGTTGCGATTGCATCAAACGTCACAAAATTGCTCAGCAGAGACCTTTTTTGAAAAATATTGCCTCAATGTTCAATGTGCAAATTGTATTTTATGTAAGATTTCAAATTATCTTTAATTTAAATGAAAAAAAATACTACGTAGTTGAACAATTATTCCAGAAAAATAGATTTTAAAGTAGTCACACAGTTGACAATATTTTGTCATAAGTCACTTTTGTTTGTAATTTATTCAATAGTATTTAATTATTTTCGTGAAACATATTAAAATTTAGGTAGTATTTTTATTCAATTACACAATGAAACAATAATTTGGCTAATAAACAATGTTTTTTCAAAAACCACGTTTTTTCACAAGGAGGGACTTTTTTTTGAAAATGCTGTCCTGTGGTAATGTAACCAGCGCTCCAGGCGTGGGCCCGGAGTATGACCGGCAAAGAGTTTGCGATGTTTCTAGTGTTTCAGGCGTCTAGATAAGCTACAGTAATCGCTTGAAGACCTGGTTGAATATAAAAAAACCGTTCTAGTTTACTTTTGCGTGTAGTGTTACCTTAACAACAGCAGGATAATAAATTAATATCCAATCCTTCTTCTGAATGGAACACGTGACAATCAACATTCCCCATTGGGATAAGTGTCACATCACGGTTCCAGAAATACCCAACACGAACATAAATGCCCGAATCACTACAAATACCTATAGAGATAATACAAAAGCGTCATAAGTTGGAATCAATGAACTATTGTGCAATAGCAAGTTTATGATGTGATTATGATATAACATTAACCAATTATAAATAATAATAATAATAATATTGAAATTTTTCTAACAAAATCTAAAAAAAAACACTCTTTTAAAATAAATAAACCAAACTAAAAGTCTAATCTCGATCATGCGCGTTAAAGATCCTTCTCGATTGTTCCAATCACGTTCCAGTATAATGACAAAATTATAATTATGAAGATTCCGTGCCAAGCCGTTAGGATAATGGAATAATCGTATTAAATTAGTGTATTGTCATCGGTCCTCGATAAGTCTACCAAGTTTAAACGAAATCTGAACATTAGAAGTGGATCAAAATGAAGTCCAAAGGAGTCGGTTACAAACATATTAACAAACTAGCAATCCGCTCCGGCTTCGCACGGGTGCAATTCTGATACTAAATATAAAATATAAAATAAATATTTGCAATCTAAGCGCAAAAAATGTGTTTATTTACGACATCAAATTAGAAAACTTTAAAACTTTCAGTGTTCCTCTACTATATTATGCAGGTATTATACAAATAAACCTTCCTCTGGAATCACTCTACATAGTAAAGAAAACCGCATCAAAATCCGTTGCGTAGTTTTAAAGATCTAAGCATATATACAGACAGACAGACAGCGGGAAGAGACTTTGTTTTATAATTTGTGGTGATATACAGGTGAAGCTAATAAAAAGCGTGTAAAAATGTTGAATCTCAAACGCGAAAGAAGTAATTTAACCCTTTGTCGAGAATAAATAACGAATGTTGCGAGGAAAACCAACTTTAATACTCCCCACAAATCATTGTTTTTTTTTTTTTTGTTTCCTTATCAATTAACAAAACACCTTTACGCAGGTACCCTTTTCCAGTTTAAATCGCGGCAAAACAAATTTTGCGTATTGCTTTGAGTACAATACACTTCGGAATTTCAATAAAACGGTAATTCATCAAGCTTAGAAATTCAGTTGAAAAGGAAATTAGTAAAACAACGAATGAATTAAGTGGTAAGTTGAAATAATAAATTAATATTTTGTTTATGACCCATTGTTTTTCTTTTTAAATGTCATTTTGTTTTTGTGTCACGTAAGTGTTTTGTTCTTACCATTTTACGCCTTCATGACGTCATTAGACACTAACAATGGAGGACACAATCACAATATACGAGCCTATTGAAGTTTGCCTTTTATATATCTCTTATAGATACATACATCCGAGTACTTTAAAATTGTATAACTAACTACTAATTTGCATCTTTGCAATACTCAAAATTTTGCTATTTTTATATTTAAAAAATAATTTTTAACAAAAAAAACCGACTTCAAACAGGAAACTAAAAAGTAACAAATAAATTTACTTAGCACAAAGTAATTCTTATTTAGATTTAGTTAATCAGAAATTATAAAATAAATATTTTATAACTTTGAAGTCGGTGCCTTCAGTACTATATCCACCACAGATATTCACCGAATTTGTGAACTTTATGCCGTGCGCGGTCTCCGAATACTATTATAAGAAGATAATTAATTAGGTACTACAGGATAGATATTCCGTAATAATTACCTGCCAATATTAGCTTGAGGGGTGAGAAAAATTGATAATACCTATACCTAGTTATTGTTTTACTTGGCACCGACTTCAAAATTATAAAATATTTATTTTATAATTTCTGATTAACTAAATCTAAATAAGAATTACTTTGTGCTAAGTAAATTTATTTGTTACTTTTTAGTTTCCTGTTTGAAGTCGGTTTTTTTTTTTTTGTTAAAAATTATTTTATTTTACAATTTTTAGTGATGTGTAGACCTAATTAGGATGCTTCTCGGCAGTATTAAGTAAGCCCAACAAAATAAAACGCTTCAGCCTGTAATATCCTACTCCTGGGCATAGGCCTCTTTCTTCATGTAAGAGAAGGATCAGAGCTTAATCCACCACGCTGCTCTACTGTGGTTTGGCGGATATATTCCTTACTATAATAAACAATGAATAAACGCTTCACACTCAACGGCCCTCAGTAGGGTTTTCTCCTGTGTCGGGAGTCCGGAAACATACACAACACACAAACACAAACGCCCAGACCACGAAAAACATCTATATGGCCAAAACAAATGTCCGTCGTGAGCGGGGATCGAACCCGCGACCGCCAGCGCAACAGCCAGTGCTGTGACCGCTGCGCTAACGCGTCGTAATAAGTACCTACTATATATGAGTAAAGATCGCTATTAGGTGTTCGTGATATACAACCGGGACTGACAGCCTAGCGTGTTCTCCGGGACCGAACCGAAACCTACAGACCGAAAATAAATATTTGTATAAACATAAATATAATATACACTCCGAGCGGGAATCAAACCCGCGACCGTCGGTGTTTAGGCGCCGCCGACACGGCACATGCACCATTATATCAAAGCGGTCGTCAAACAACCAAAAGTAACTGCTGTAAATTATTGAGGAATTCCCTCGACTATTTATGGGCTCCATCATCAGACCTGTAATGGCACTTTTAACTCATATGGGTGCAAAGTTCTCATCAATAGAAATGAATGAAGCTCAAACAGCAGGTGATTGCTGTAAATAGTTGAAGATTTCCCTCGACTATTTATGGGCTCCATCATCAGACGTGTAATGGCACTTTTAACTCATATGGGTGCAAAGTTCTCATCAATAGAAATGAATGAAGCTCAAACAGCAGGTGATTGCTGTAAATAGTTGAAGATTTCCCTCGACTATTTATGGGCTCCATCATCAGACCTGTAATGGCACTTTTAACTCATATGGGTGCAAATTTCTCATCAATAGAAATGAATGAAGCTCAAACAGCAGGTGATTGCTGTAAATAGTTGAAGATTTCCCTCAACTGTCTTTCGACTCCATCATCAGATCGACTCCAGACCTTCATTAAATAGTAGTGCTTTATAGTAGTTAAGGAAAAAGTGATAAAACGCACTAGTCGTCACTACAATTTTAGAGGGTTCACCTCGATTTCTCTGGGATCCCATCATCAGATCCTGGTTTCCTTATCATGGTACCTAAGTTGGGATATCTCCTTTCCAACAAAAAAAGAATTATCAAAATCGGTTCATAAACGACGAAGTTATGCCCGAACATACATAAAAAAAAATATATATGGTCGAATTGAGAAACCTCCTCCTTTTTTGAAGTCGGTTAAAAAAAGAGTATAATTTAGACCAGTGTTTTTCAACCTGTGGGTCGCGACCCCCTGGGGGGTCGCGAAGCTTCTTTAGGGGGGTCGTCAGAGGTCGAGAGAATTTGAGTAAGAAAACAATAAAGATTAAAAAGATTAATTTATTAAGTAAGAGAATTTTAACAAAAGGATATACTCAAACCTTTTTATGTTAGTACAAACAAATTAACAAAAAATAAAATCCTAAGACTCATGTTATTGCGAAGGTTGTGCTTGTTTTTAACCGACTTCCAAAAAAGGAGGAGGTTCTCAATTCGACTGTACTTTTATGTGTGTTACACATAACTTTTAACTGGGTGTACCGATTTCGATCAATTTTGTTTTAATTCAAAGGTGTTGCGTATCATGTGGACCACATGACATTTAAATTTAATTGAGATCTGACAAGTACTTTAAGAGTTATATTTAACTAGCCGACCCGTGCCCACTTCGTTGCGCATTATTTATTTTTTTAATAATTACTTCTAACGACGATATTTCAAAAACTATTCATCTGATTGATATAGTGTAAAAGGCAATTTTAATCTGCATTAAATTCTTAAGCTAACTAACATATTTATTTGGATAAGAATTAATACTGAACTAAAGAAAATAGCTTTGAAAATAACGTAATGTTTTTAATTACAAATTTGAACATAAAAGTGGTTATTGTACGTCAACCGTAAGAGATAGAGATATGCTGTCGCGGACTTTTTTGTAGCATTTTTATAAGATTTTGAATTCGCTAGTACATTATTTAACTATATCTTTGCTAGTTTACGCGGCGTTCTCGAGGAAAGGTCCCCGTTGGCGAGATTTTTTGCGACCCCTTCAACATTTATCCCCGTATTTCTGCTAATTTACATAAAAGCATAATAAATTATATATCTAAACCTTCCTCAAGAATCACTCTTTCCATTGTTGAAAACCGTGTAAAAATTCGTTCAGTAGTTTTCGAGTTAATCGCGTTCAGACAGACAGGAGGACAGACAGACAGGAGGACAGAAAGACGCGGCCGGGGGACTCATTTTTATAATAAGTATAGATAATGCGTATTTACTTGACTACTTTTTCGTCGAAGTACGTTGTAAAATACCGCATAACTTTTTACTCGGTGTACTGATTTTAATGATTCTTACTTTATTCGAAAGCTAATAATTGTAATGTAGTCTTGTTTAAATTAGATCGAGATTTGATTATAACTTTTTGAGTAATCTTTAATAGCGCGTATTTACTTGACTATTTTTTTTTGTCTTATTACGTTGTATTACTTGTCGATGTAATTGAAGTCGGTTTTTTTTCGTTTGCGAGCAAACACAATTATTGATTAACCAATTTCTCCCATCGTGGATCTATATTTGCTACACATACAATTAAATCTTTTTCCGAATTTAAGCGATTTCTTTACTTTTTATTTGGGTTATTGATGAAATTGTCAACTCGCATAGGTACCAGGTGGCAAATGGAATCAAACACTTCAAAGCCTCAGTTGTCATTTCCGGGTATTCTGTTTTTCTTCTTAACCAAAAGGTATCCAAATTAGCAGACTTGAATTCCAAGTGTAACATCCCATCGGCAGATAATTCTAGCCTAGATTTATTATTGAGCTTAGTTGGCAAATAAGCCTCATTTATAGTTGCATTTAAAAACGAATTTAAGATTTTTAAACTAAGTTAGGGCACAGCAGGAAATTTCCTGCTCAAAATATGGAGCAGTCCAACTGGGGTAGTACCTCGGCCTTACAGAAGATCACAGCTAAATAATACTGTTTCCAAGCAGTGTTATGTTTCTGTTGGTGAGTAAGATGACCAGAGCTTATGGGGGGAATTGGGGTAGGATTGGCAAAGCTCTTGCGATGCTTCTGGTGTTGCAGGCGTCTATAAGCTACGCTAATCGCTTACCATCAGGTGAGTCGTACCCTTGTTTGCCGACCTAGTTACATTAAAAAAAACACCTCTGCCCAGTGTTCTCCGATGTCTCTTGCACTGAAAAGTCATGACACAATTCTTCTTTCAAATTATCTAATACCATTTTCATACCAGGTACATAAGCCTTGATGTTTATCTCACATCCGACTTCTTCGGTAAAATATAGTGTCGACGAAAATGAATCGAAGCTATTTTGATTTATAGACGACGACCACAAGTCAACTTTTTTGTAAAGCCATGTATTTTGTCTTTTGCAGTGATGAGATTTTCATCTCGCCTTATACACATACATACATGATAATAAATAATTGTGTGCGTACAAAGTACACATGTCAAAAGTGAAAATTCTTTGTAAACTAATTTAAAAAAAACTAATTTAAAAAAACGAATTTAAAATACAAAAAACTAGTTGTTAAAAAAAGCTAACGTCGCGGTGTTCCTAGGCGGTCAGCCATCCGAGTACTGACCGTCATGACGCTGCGGCGTTACCGGTCGCTCAAACCTTACCCCTCATGCGCCTAAAGAAGTTTCACTTCAAAAAGCGAAGAGTTGGGGGTCGCGAAATATTTTTTCATACCAGGGGGGTCGCATCATGAAAAAGGTTGAAAAGCACTGATTTAGACTACACGGCTAAAGTAAAACTTCTGCACAATAGGCCTGTACTGTATCTTAGAATATATACTTACTCGTACGAAACGTAACTGGCTATGCGACATAGAGAGAGAGATAACGTGTGCTCGCACCTGTCCTTCTTGCTCCGTTCGTCTCGCCCGATCACACTTTTCGTAACGCTCTCGTCACGCATTCACCAGCTTACTCCCCAAGTCAACCGTACGTAAAGAAGTTTTAATTCAAAAAATAAATACGCCAAATTTTCAAATTAATCGCAAAAATCAAAAGATCGAAATCGGTATGATAATTAAAATCGATTTTTTTTAATAAACGCGTTTGATTTGTGTTTCACGCTATGCATTACAACTCTCACTCACTCGTATTTATATTATCTTGCCTCTTACTCTAACAACAGTGGAATGCGTAACGCGAGATAAGGTGAGAGATATTTCTCAACAAAGCAACCGGAATAATTGTAAAGTGTTGCATGTCGAATGCTTTTGATGTGTGAGTGACCCATAAATGAAATTAAAAAGTGAATATTTGAAATATTGTATGAAACAACATTTTCGGATTTTATCGTAGTTTATTAGGTTTTTTACATGCCCGACGTTTCGGATACTTTACAGCAACCATGGTCACGGGGGTCATTCCTCCCGAGTTGTTTCATTATAATATTTGAAAAATGCTATTCCTTAATCCATACTAATTATAAATGTGAAAGTAACTCTGTCTGTCTGTCGCGCAATCACGCAAAAACTACTGAACAGATTTAAATGAAATTTGGTATACAGATAGTCTAGAGTCTGAGAAAGGACATAGGCTACTTTTTAATGCGAAAAAAGGGTGAAAGGGGTATTTAAAGAGAAAGGTTTTGCTTTAAGAAGAAGGAAGGCTATTTTTCCTCAAATCAAAGCGGGTGAAACCGCGGGCACAGCTAGTTTTTAATATATGTGACTAAGTTGTGTAATTAAGGCCATCTTACTTACAGAAGATCAAAGCTAAATAATACTGCTCTAAAGTAGAGTTGTGTTCCTGTGGTGAGAAAGGTGACCATAGCTTTTAGTGAGGGTCGGGAATAGGGTCGTCAACGCGCTTGCGATTCTTCTGGTGTTGCAGGCGGCTATAAGCTACTTATAGTAACCGCTTTTTGGAGTTTACTCTTTAAGAATCGATTTTCATTAAAGCCCCCGGTATGAAAAAATATGAGAAGTAAAATGTACTGAAGGAATGACCTCGTTACGTTTTTGTAATGCCATCTGTATATTGGGTTCCGATAGATGGCGTGATTAAACTTTATGAAACGTAACTCTCTTTCTATCGTCATTTATATCTCCCTCTCAACTACCGTTTGCCTCGCCCGAACACACTCACGCATTCACCAGCTTACTCCCCAAGTCAAACGTGCGTAAAGAAGTTTTACTTCAAAAATTGGAATAGTTTGTACACCCGATTGACGAGTTCTATATCCCTAAACATTGGTATTTCACTCTCTCTATCGGATAGATTATTTGTCCTCTTAGTTAAGGACACTTTGACAGTTTATCTTCAATCTCCTCGGTTGAGAGAAAGGCAATATTGTTTGCTTTTAATTTGCACTTAATTAAAACAATTCGATCAAAATTTGCTTTTTTAGGATATATTTTTATTGTAAAATTTTCGTGTAAAATGTAACATCGTCTCTGATGTAATGATTTTTTTTTATGTAACTAGGTTGGCAAACAAGCGTACGGCTCACCTGATGGTAAGACCGTAGCCTATAGACGCCTGCAACACCAGAAGCATCGCAAGCGCGTTGCCGACCCTATCCCCAATCCCCCCCAGGAGCTCTGGTCACCTTACTCACCAACAGGAACACAATACTGCTTGAAAACAGTATTATTTAGCTGTAGTCTTCTGTAAGGTCGAGGTACTACCCCAGTCGGGCTGCTCCATATTTTGAGCAGGAAATTTCCTGCTGTGCCCTACCTTAGTTATGATGTAATGATACGAAAGTTTTATTCACAATACTGATGATTGAAGGTATATTAGGATGACGTCACAGGATACGTAATTGTAGGTCTCGACGTTATATTATATTTTATATTCTTTATTGCACTTAAAAGACACATACAAAAATATAAAATATACTATGGCAGTTGGCAAGGGCGAACTTATCTCTAAAAGAAATCTCTACCAGTTTACCTATGGGAGTGAATGATGGTGTTATCGCGGGGTACAGAAGTGCGAGAGAACAAACAAAAAACCAAAAGACCGAAAAGAAGATATCTTTAGAAAGATATCTAATATTATACCGAGTAAAGATATCAATTCTATTTAATCATAAGCTCTTGATAACGATCGCTTATCCTAGTAGAAAGACAACCGCTGTGAACTAGTGAAGCTAATTAAACTCGAAGCCTTCTCCTGTACGGGGAAGGAGGTCATCGTCCAGCAGTGGGACACCTGTAATTTGTTTAGTTCAGCTAAATTTTTACAAGCAAATAATTCTTAAACATTTTATTCAGTGCTTTAATTTTAAAATTGTGTATAAAAAAGAGAATACCAGGGAATCGAATATGAAAATGTTGAATAAGCAGTTTTGAAAACAGCGTACTTAAGCTGGATATACTCAGTACCCACTAAGTCTTCCTGGGTTGTTACATCACACTTAATATTGAAGGACGTTAAATTGTATATTAAACACTTAATTACGTTAAATCTGGTTCAAATAAAAAAAAAACGTTTAGTTTTTTTTTTTTTTTTTCGATCACGTACTGTTTAATTTCAAATACAGAAAGTTTTTTGAATTTAGAAAACTGGCTTTAGACGATTTATCATTATTTAAGCATATTATTTGAAAATTCAAAAGTCACGGCTCTAATTATCATAAAATCAAAATGAATAAAAATTACGTTTTTATCACATTCATACATAGTGATGTGTGTTCTATAAAAGTTTTTATAACTTTTAAACAAATAACTTTTTTTTCACACAACTAGGCAAACAAGATGCATACAACACCAGAAGCATTCTAAGCGTGATATAAAAAAACGAGTGTGTATTAGAACACACGACTGAAGTAAAACTTCTGACAATAGACCTACACTGTGTCTTATATATACGAAACGTAACTGGCTATGAGAAAAAGAGAGAAAGAAAATGTGTGCTCAGACTGTGTTCACACTCTCTTGCTCCGTTCGCCTCACCCAATCACACTTTTCGTAACGCTCTCGTCACACATTCACTTCCCCAAATCAAGCGTTCGTAATTATTTACTGTTTTACTTCAAAAATATCCGTTGCAACCGTTATTTCTAAATATCGATGACACCGTCATATACTAAACATTTATAATAAGTTATTAATGATGTAACATTTACCCTGCATTCCTAACTGTCTACTGACACGTCGTGATCTCACATTTGAGTCTCAAGATAACGTTTTGTCAGCTCATTTTAAAGGGTAGGATTAATTTGATTCTAGCTGTTAAATATTGAATTTTAACTAGAATAAATGTAGAAAAAATATATATACTAAAATTATAGTGTTTATTGTAACGCCTTTTGATACGCAACGTCGCTGTTTTTTCTTTTGGCGACTAAAACTGAATGTCATGTCGATTTTCTGACATGGAACAGGTGATGTACAATTAGCTATGTGGAATGTATAGATTTTTACCGAGCAATTAAATCGTCAATAATAATTATCTACTTTTTTATGTATTAAAAGTTTACATAATAATACTAGGAACCTAAAAAAATATTCAAAATTCAAAGCGTAATCAGTGGAAATAGATAATTCCTATAAAAATATTTGGTATTTTAATAACAATTTCCTCAATTACGTCGAATCTTCGCTAGAATCTGCACTACGAAACGCAGCGGTAGCGTCACGTAGAGCTGACATGACATATTTTTAAAGTGACAATTCGGAAGTGCTTGTCGAAGACTCAAATAAAATATGTCATTTTAAATTTACAGTACACGCTACGTACATGTAATTTAAAGCGACGGGACAAGATAATATCAAACTACTAAATGGCTGTGTCCTACTATTTATTTATTACTATTAGGTGACTCTATATAGAAAAACGGTCCATATTTAGATAAAGTTTAGAAATAAAGAGCTGTATTAGTTACAGAAGAACACAGTACACAATAATTATAATAGCGAAGAGTAAATTACGCAGAAACCTTACAAAAAGAATGTAAATAAAGCTAAATTAAAAACTACGCGAGAGACTACAATTACAAGATTAAAAATTGTCACTATAATTAAACTCACGTGCTAACTAAGTTAAACGTCACGTAACATCACTTAGCCATTGTTCTTATAAGTAAAATAATGTAAAAATACTAAATCAAACGAATTTAATTCAAACGTAAAATAAAAAAAATATATAAAAATAATTCTAAGCAATAAGTATTATGTTACGGCCATGACCACGGTGCAATGCCGTAACACTGCACCACGATACCAACACGCCTTACTTAATATGACCATAACATGATCGACGTGCATTGTTTTTAAGAATAAGCAAGTTCAACGGCTCTTTCTAAGAATGAGGCACCACTTGAAAAACGAGGTGTCACGCGTTAAGTGTCATGTGTTGAATCGTGTAATTTGTTACGCTGTGTAATGTGTATACATATACACAGCGTAACAAAACCTTTTTTTATGTAACTAGGTTGACAAACAAGCGTACGGCTCACCTGATGGTAAGACCGTAGCCTATAGATGCCTGCAACACCAGAAGCATCGCAAGCGCGTTGCCGACCCTATCCCCAATGATCCCCCCCCTCAGGAGCTCTGGTCACCTTACTCACCAACAGGAACACAATACTGCTTGAAAACAGTATTATTTAGCTGTGGTCTTCTGTAAGGTCGAGGTACTACCCCAGTCGGGCTGCTCCATATTTTGAGCAGGAAATTTCCTGCTGTGCCCTACCTCAGTTTCACTGAGTACCTATACGCAACGCAGCCTTACTACACAATGGCCCAATATACTGTAGTGTTATTCGGGTTCACGAGAGCTCTACTTATCCACTGGATATTCTGGGCAAGACCCGTCAGAATTTTCGTCCTAGTATGTTGAATGTGGGGCATTTATTAACCGACTTCAAAAAAGGAGGAGGTTACTCAATTCGACCGTATATATATATTTTTTAATGTATGTTCGGGGATAACTTTGTCGTTTATGAATCGATTTTGATAATTCTTTTTTTGTTGGAAAGGAAATATCCCAACTTAGGTACCATGATAAGGAAACCAGGATCTGCTGATGGAATCCCAGATAAATCGAAGGAAACCCTCGAAAATCGTAGTGACAACTAGTGTGTTTGTTAATTTTTTTCGTCTACTTACGTTGTATTACTTGTCGATGTAATTGAAGGCGGTTTTTTTTAGATTGCTAGCAAAAACCCAATCATTTATGAAACTAAAGTGCCTGGAGCGACAGGTACGTTAATGGCGACCCTGGCTAGACGTCATGCAATTCGCTTCAATAATAAAAACACATTGTAAATATTAAAGATGTCTTGTTTGTCATTGAAGACGATATATGGACGTAATAAAACGGATTCAATCGAGAAGCGATTACTGCACAGAATACTAATCATATGTTATGTAATAAACATTAGGGCATCCCTGTGGCTTCACCCGCGATAACTTGTAGGAAAGAAGTACCGTAGAACTTACCTTCCATTACATGATTATGTGATATTATTATATCCCTAGCCTACTGCATTTATATCTGAAGTTTAATTTTTTATTGCTTCTTTATCACTACATATTATAAAACAAAGTCGCTTCCCGCTGTCTGTCTGCCTGTATATATGCTTAGATCTTTAAAACTACGCAGCGGATTTTGATGCGGTTTTCTTAAGTAAATAGAGTGATTCCAGAGGAAGGTTTATATGTATAATATATGCATAATATAGTAGAGGAACACTGATAGTTTTAAAGTTTTCTAATGTGATGTTGTAAATAAACACATTTTTTGCGCTTAGATTTCAAATATTTATTTTATATTTTATATTTAGTATCAGCAATGCACCCGTGCGAAGCCGGAGCGGGTCGCTAGTTAATATCTAAAAATATTACATTTTTTTTAATTACTATAAAAACTACCCAGGAGCTCTGACCACCTCACTCACCACAAAACACAATACTTCTTAAAAGCTTTGTTTGTGATTGAAGTATGTCCTATATGCTTCAGATTTTGAGCAGGATAATTCCAGCTGTTCCCTCATTCAAGTATATAGAGCACAACATTTTTTAATACATGGTTATAATTCTTTAAAATTATTACTAGTTTTTATATAATATGTTTTTATTTATTTTAAATGATTACTATGAAAACATGATTCAAACCAGTTACTGTTTTAAATCAGTTTTTAAATTATAATAAATATGCAATAAGATCAAACATATTATATATTTATGATATTTAGCAATATATTCGTTTGACCTTACTATTAATTATGTACGTTTAAGTTTACCCGGATATTAACTTGAAACTATATCACCTATATTAAATTATAGCATTGGTATCGCCTAATTCGATGTTCTAATTAACATCGATATGACAAGCACTTTATACGTTAAATCAGGAATGTCAAACATACGGCCTGCGATCGCAATGTGTCACAGAAAGAAGAATCATGACTTCACTCGATTCCTCTACGGAAGTTTTAAAATGCGCACACTACATTTTTTGTTATTTGAATCTGGCTCCGCCAAACATTCTTAATATAATTATGGTCCTAGCAAAATTGAGTTTGACACCCCTGCGTTAAGTTTTAAAACCAACAACTAGGGCTTTGGAAGCGAACTTTGCGCTATACTTTCAATTTTTGAAATATCTTACTCAAAATCTGGAGCAGCCCGACTGGGGAAGTACCTCGAACTTGCAGAGGATCACAGCTAATTAAAACTGCTTTCAAACGGTGCTGTGTTCCTGTGGTGAGTAAGGTGACCAGAACTCGTGGGGGATTGGGGTTAGGGTCAGCAACCTGCTTGCAATTCTTCTGGTGTTGCAGGCGTCTATAAGCTACGATAAACGCTTACCATCAGATGAGCCGTACGCTTGTTTGCCAACCAAGTTTTATAAAAAGAAACACTGACGTCAGAAAATGCCACGAATAAAATAAAGAATTCAATTCAGCAAAATACGACCGGTTTCGTTCTGCACGCATACCTACGAAATTTTAATCCAAACTTGTATGGACGAGGAGTTTAAAAATAAACTGTTTAATAAAAGTAAAAAAATATTTACTCAGATGTCAAATACTTATTCTAAAAGGCACTGTAAAATAAATATATTTCTGAGGTATCAATGGAATATTAGTTGATCGATGTAAGTATTAACTGAATAAGAAGTGATTAGGTTTATTTTTATTGTATATATTTGTAATATTTGTATAAATAATAGATATATAAAATAATATATATTACTCCCAGAGTCAGGCGGGAATCGAACCCGCAACCCGCGGAGCAGAAAGCACAAACCGCTACAAACTGCGCCAACGGGCAATTTAAAATATATATACCTATATTTTTTTTATGTAACTAGGTCGGCAAACAAGCGTACGGCTCACCTGATGGTAAGACCGTAGCCTATAGACGCCTGCAACACCAGAAGCATCGCAAGCGCGTTGCCGACCCTATCCCCAATCCCCCCAGGAGCTCTGGTCACCTTACTCACCAACAGGAACACAATACTGATTGAAAACAGTATTATTTAGCTGTGGTCTTCTGTAAGGTCGAGGTACTACCCCAGTCGGGCTGCTCCATATTTTGAGCAGGAAATTTCCTGCTGTGCCCTACCTCAGTTAAATACCCCACCCCAGTCAAAAGTAGTAGTCAAAATATAAAGATGTGATAATTAGTATTTATGATAAAGATTGATAAAACATACCAACAGAATTTATAAATATTAAACATACTATACTAGTATAGGTATCCAGATTATAAACTGCCTGATTAGCTTATTTTTTGCCTAACTACTTATTTTCAATGTTTTTCCTGTCTTAGTCTGTCTCTGTCTGTCTTTGGAAAATCTTTAATTACCATTTACAATTAAATATGTAACAAAAAAATAGACAAAACTGTACATCGACTTTCAAAAACCTAATTAATTTACAAGATACAATCTTCAATTATAAATTTTGATCTAAAAATATTAAGAAAACATATAAATAACTTAATTAACAACTCTAAATGTCAGCCGACGTATTTACATAAGCATACAAACAATATCGTCTTGAGGTGACATACAGACAGAAAATTACCAGTTCTTGAACATCTGTGTGTTATAAACATTAGTAATGCTTTGAGAGAAAACTGAGACTTCCTTTTGAGCACACTGCACGCACGAGTGTCACTTAACAACATTAAAGTAGAACGAGTAGGTAATATAAAAGGAAAATTTAAACAGAATTCCTGCCTCGTTAATTTTATTTCTTTTTTTTCCTTTAAAACTAACTTCATAAATGAATTATTATTTTCATATTAACATCAGTTGTTATATTTTACAAATTTTAAAGCTATTTGTACCCGAGTGGATAAATAAATAGAACTTTATTAATATGTAATTGAAAATTTGAATAAAATATTTATAAGTATGTAGAAACTGAAAAAAAAAACTGCATATAACATTGATTAGCATATAATTTAATGTTCTTACATTAACCAGTAATTTATTATCACGCTTATTAAGGAAATAACAAAAACACGTTTTGGATATATATGTTCACTAAAAACAACTTTAAGATTTTTTAAATACAAAAAATAA
Organism: Melitaea athalia; assembly: GCA_905220545.2. Classification (NCBI taxonomy): domain Eukaryota; kingdom Metazoa; phylum Arthropoda; class Insecta; order Lepidoptera; family Nymphalidae; genus Melitaea; species Melitaea athalia. Next base: position 1,842,762 of record HG992178.1, on the reverse strand, counting down.
ATGAAAAATCCAAGAAATCATGGTTGAATTTCGATCACAAGGCACCACAAAATTCCTATAAATGGCATTTATAAATAATTTTGTTTATTTGCTCAAAACGTACATTTAAATATTTATATATTTATTATAACTTGCGCGATACCCATTAATATTATATGTTAATCCTTAATTGGAATTTATGATTACCACAGATTATTTCTGTCAGTTCAATTGTCGCTAAAATTTTATGTTTGAAAAATTGCAAAAGATGTAAGTAAACGTTTAAATGCCTCAATTCGAAATACCAATAACCACTGTTATTATTCAAAAGCCAGCAAAAAAAAAATTAAGATTCGTCATTGCGATTGCCTATTATGCGTTCGAACATAAACTATTTCTAGAATTTTGTATAATGGATCAACAAATAATTACACGGCTTCTTCAAATTATGTAAAATTAACCTCCGACATTTGATACCGAAGATACGATAGACTAAATTTTCGACTTAATCCTTAGATAATTGTGTTTCATCAGGTGTACGTTTACAATGACAATCTTGCCTAAGTCTAGATACGTGAGACAACACTTGGCAAGCTAAACCAATACTGTATATCGAATTTAGAGAATACAATAGCGTTGCGGAGAAACCACAACGCAGGTTAAGTACGTTTCATCCATTGTTCGAATCAAATGGTGACTTGCTGGATCCAGCACGTACGAATCTGTATTCACGCAATGTTCCTAACGTTTAATGTGAATGCAAACAAAACACTTATTATTATTAAATACATTTATTAAAATACTGTTTTATAAATACATACTTAATCTATAATATCACTTTAGGGTTTTACTTCGTTTGCGTCGCTGACTTCGTTCAGTTCATCGTTGGGGATGGCATTGTTGGTAACTTCTTCGCGGTTAGATGGCGTTGTGGGTTCTTTCTTGTCATCGTCAAAGTCAGTTAGAGTTGTGGGTAAACCTGTGGTTACTTTTGAAGATTCATCAATTTCGACGGGAGCACCTGCCGAAGCAGGAACAACAGCCGGAGCGGGGTTGTCGACATTTTCAACTTTGTCTTCCGTATTCTTCTTTTTGTAAGGCTCACCACTTTCAACAATCGGCACTACCCTGTCGACGGACTCGTCCTTGTCGCTGTTACCGTTCAGTGGAGCATCGACGATCAAATATCCATCACTAGACAATGTCGCTGTGACGTCCGATGCACTAGCGTTTACTGGCAAACTGTAGGTGTGGAAAAAGTTACTGGCAAACAAGTCGTGATCATCTTGTTTGGCCTCCTGCGATCCTTGAACGAAAATGAAATCATTTTTCACCTTGACTTTCAAGTCGTCTTTCTTGTAGTCCTTAACGTTGACAATGATTCTGAGCCTATAGTCATCGACGTCGATTTTCGGACCGATTTCCGTGAAGCTTGAGAACAGTTTCGTAAGGGGTCCGAATATGTTACTGAAGTTCGGTAAACTGAACCACAGGGATGGTTCTCCTATATTGCTTTCCAGGCCCGTAGAATAAGGACGTGGAACGGCATCGTTCGCGGGATAGGTGGCTGCGACGGCAACCAACGCGACAAACACAATTAACCGCAGCGAGAACATTTTTACTGTACAGACGTGCGTGCGTCTCCGTTATGTCATAAAAACTGCCAGCGGCGCGGGAGTCGTAGGCTATATACAAGAAGAGGGGGGAAGCGGAGTAAGCGCATCGTCGACCGCTATGACGGCATTCATAGAGTATAAAGTCAGACGCGTCACTTAAAATCATATTAATTATTAAATTAATACAACAAATTACTTGTATTGATAACAATTAAATAATGTTGTTAGTCGGAAATCATTAGTATCAGTGAAATAATGTTAATATAAAAAAAAATATTTAACATTTTCATTTTTCATCTGATTGATATAGTTTAAAGAGCAATTTTAATCTGCATTAAATGGCTAAGCTAACTAACATATTCATTTGGATAAGGATTAATACTGAACTAAATAAAAAATAAAAGTATTAAAGTATCAAATAGCTTTGAAAATAATTTCTCTATGTAGGAGTAAGGCCGCGGACACGAAACTTGCGACGGCCGAGCGATGTCGACAACGGGGCGACGCGACGCGGAGCGATCAGGCAGCGATTTCTCGCGCGGGCATGAAATAAGCTAGCGGTCAATACAACACTGTGACCCACGCAAGCAACGAAATCAAACTAGTTTGTTCTCGTCGCTTCCGCGTCGCCGTCGCTCCACCGTGGCCCTAGCATCGCTCGATCGCTCCGCTCCGCCGTCGCCCGTTTAGTGCCCATTGCTATACTGTGCAATGCTTTTGTGTCCGCGGCCAGAAGTCGATGTAGGGAGAGGTAATGTACATACTCGTACATGTATGTGGGGTACATTTACAATGTTTATTGTTGCTGACCATTACCAGAGACCAGCGCTAAAAGTTGTAAATTAGTATTGAGGTAACCATTGACTATGGCGCTAGTGATAAGGAACTCGAAATAGCCACCAACAATCCTGATAAATATCTCGATTACAGAATAATAAATGTAATAAACAGAAATGTAGTATAAATGTAATAAACATTACAGAATAAATCATAATGAAGATCACAGCTAAATAATACTGCTTTCAAGCAGTGTTGTGTTACTATTGGTAAGTAAGGTGAGCAGACGAGCTCCTGGGGCGGGACTTGGAGGTAGGGTCGGCAACGCGCTTGCGATAGTTCTGGTGTTGCAGGCGTCTATAGGCTACAGTAATTGCTTACCATCAGGTGAGCCGTACGCTTGTTTGCTGACATAGTAAAAAAAAATTGGGTTGAGAAACCGCAACGCAGTTTAAACACTTTTGATCCATTGTTCGAATCAAATAGTAACTTGCTGGATCCAGCTCGTACAAATCTGTATTCACGCCATGTTCCTAACGTTTAATGTGAATGCAAACAAAACGCTTATTATTATTAAATAGGTACATTTATTAAAAAATTCTTTTATAAATACATACATACTTATAGTATAATATCACTTTAGGGTTTTAATTCGTTTGCGTCACTGACTTCGTCCAGCTCATCGTTGGGGATGGCACTGTTGGTAACTTCTTCGCGGCTAGATGGCGTTGTGGGTTCTCTCTTGTCATCGTCAAAGTCAGAAGATTCATCAATTTCGATGGGAGCATCTGCCGAAGCAGGAGCAACAGCCGGAGCGGGGTTGTCGACATTTTCAACTTTGTCTTCCGTATTCTTCTTTTTGTAAGGCTCACCACTTTCAACAATCGGAACTACCCTGTTAACTGACTCATCCTTGTCGCTGTTACTGTTCAGTGGAGCATCGACAATCAAATATCCATCACTAGATAATGTCGCGGTGACGTCCGATGCACTAGCGTTTACTGGCAAACTGTAGGTGTGGACGAAGTTACTGGCAAACAAGTCGTGATCGTCTTGTTTGGCCTCCTGCGATCCTTGAACGAAAATGAAATCATTTTTCACTTTGACTTTCAAGTCGTCTTTCTTGTAGTCCTTAACGTTGACAATGATTCTGAGCTTATAGTCATCGGCGTCGATTTTCGGACCGATTTCAGTGAAGCCCATGAACATGTGTCCGAAGTGTGGCATAAAAAACAGGGATGTTTCCCCTATATCGCTTTCCAGACCCGAAGAAATAGGAGGTGGGACGGCATCGTTCGTAGGATAGGTGACTGCGACGGCAACCAACGCGACAAACACACTTAACCGCAGCGAGAACATATTTACTGTACAGACGTGCGTACGTCTCTGTTATGTCATAAAACTACCGGCGGTGCGGGAGTCGTAGGCTATATAAAAGAAGAGGGGGGAAGCGGAGTCAGCGCATAGTTGACCGCTAAGACCCCATTCATAGAGTATAAAGTCAGAGGCGTCACTTAAATCATATTAAATATTAAACTACTCCAAAAAATGACTTTTATTCATAACAATTAAATAATGTTGTTAGTCGGAAATCATTAGTATTAGTGAAATAATTTTAAAAAAAACATGTAATCTTTTCATTTTACATTGAAACGGCTGGACCGATTTTTATGAAATTTTGTGTGCATATCGGGTAGGTCTGAGAATCTGCCAACATTTATTTTTCATACCCCTAAGTTATAAGGGGGGTTAATAACATATATGACAAAACAAAGTTTGCGGAGTCAGCTAGTGTACATTATAATAATATAATTTCCATATTTCTTGATCTTTATTAAAAATTAAATTATAGGTATACATGGGTACATTTCCATTGTTTATTGTTGCTGACCATTACCAAAGACCAGCACTAAAAGTTAGTATTGAGATAACCATTGACTATGGCGCTAGCGATAAGAAACTCGAAATAGCCACCAACAATCCTGATAAATATCCTGAATAAATCATCTATACTAATATATAAAGCTGAAGAGTTTGTTTGTTTGATTGTTTGTTTGTTTGTTTGTTTGTTTGTTTGAACGCGGTAATCTCTGGTTCTACTGGGCCGATTTGAAAAATTCTTTCAGTGTTAGATAGCCCATTTATCGAGGAAGGCTATAAGATATGTATCATTACGCTAAGATCAATAGGAGCGGAGTCAACGCCGACGAAGTCGCGCGCAGAAGCTAGTAAACAATAAATTAACTGTCAATTTTTATTACGTACTAGCTTCTGCGCGCGACTTCGTCGGCGTGGACTCCGCTCCTATTGGTCTTAGCGTGATGATATATAGCCTATAGCCTTCCTCGATAAATGGGCTATCTAACATTGAAAGAATTTTTCAAATCGGTCCAGTAGATCCTGAGATTAGCGCGTTCAAACAAACAAACAAACAAACAAACAAACAAACAAACAAACAAACAAACAAACTCTTCAGCTTTATTATATTAGTATAGATAAAATAAATCATTTTATTAGATTTTACTTTGTATGGGAGTTTATTTGTTTTTAACCTCGTACTTTTTTAATGTTTTATAAATATTAGCAATAAATATTTTTGCAACATACACAATCATGTATTGTCAGTATGTATGTGTAGCGATTATTTGTGTGATCATGGTGCCTGACACGCCAAAATATCGGGACTTTCAAAGTGACAATCGCTATAAGACAAGTGAGTGAAAATGTTGCGGAAAATGGAAGCTAAAGAACTTGTTTAGAGAAATGTCTAGTAATAATTGTGTTTACGGAAATTAAACAAAAACCGACTACAATCTATATTTATAAGTAACAAAACGAAAGTAGTCGAAAAAATAATCAAATAAATACACATTAGACCACGATCAAATTTAAACCGGACCACAAAACAAGCACCATCTTTGCCTTAAAAAGAAAACAATAAAATTGTTAAACCCAGTAAGAAGCTGTGAGGTAAATACATAGAAGGTAAAGAAGAATTGCGAATTTAATCCTTTTTGAAATCATTTAAAATCTATACTAATATATAAAGCTAAAGAGTTTGTTTGTTTGGTTGTTTGTTTGTTTGTTTGTTTGAACGCGGTAATCTCTGGAACTACTGGGCCGATTTGAAAAATTCTTTCAGTGTTAGATAGCTTATTTATCGAGGAAGGCTATGTATTATCACGCTAAGACCAATAGCAGCGGAGTCCACGCTGACGAAGTCGCGCGCAGAAGTTAGTAATTTATATATGAGAAAAATCTAGTAAAAATAAAGTAACGTCTGTTTTATTATTCTTTGACAAATGACGCTTAACCTTGAAAGGCCGGCTTCTAGAGTTCTCCCCGACTATGTAGAATTAGCTTATTTTTTTACGAAACGTGAACATCGTGAAAACCTACGGTCTTATCTGTTCTGAACGTGACATAGATTTTGCTTCATCAGCTTCAGCGAGCACATACACCCGTAATAATCGATTTTGTGTCTTATTTCATTATAATTTTAAGTCTTATATTACATCTTGAATGGCGATTTCTGATTACGAGAAGACGTATTATATAGAAATGTGATATATATTATTTATTTTCTAACTAGATATTTTTGAAGTGAAACTTCTTTAGGCGCATGAGGGGTAAAATTTGAGCGACCGGTAACGCGGCAGCACTTGGATGGGTGACCGCCTGGAAATGTGACGTTGGCTTTTTGTTTTTGTTTTTTTCAATCAGTTTTTATTTTTTGTATTTTAAATTGGTTTTTAATTAGTTTTTTTACTTATTATTTTTTTAATTAGTTTGCCGAAGAAATTCCAATTCAGACATTTGCACTTTGTACGCACGTAATTTTTTTATACAGATACCTACTTTTTTTTTTAATTCATTCGTTAAAAATAGTTACATATTTTGTGCTGTCTCTACAAATTCGAAAAATGTGTTTGCTCGCAAAAGAAAATAAACCGACTTCAATTACATCGACAAGTAATACAACGTAGATAGACGAAACAATAGCCAAAAAAAGGCCTGTTAAAAATTACTCAAAAAGTAGTCATCGGATCTTGATCAAATTTAATTAGAACTACAAGACAAGGAAGAATTTTCATAGATATTTGTCGTGGTCTGGGCGTTTGTGCTTGTGTATTGTGTGTGTTTTGCGGACCCCCGACACAGGAGAAAATCCTACTGGGGGCCGTTAAGTGTGAAGCGTTATTTTATTTATTTATTAAACGTTTAAGTTATTATGCTTAAGCTCTTATTAGATTCTAGTAACACAATATTTTTAAATATCCTCTCGAAGCTACAACAGCTAATACTTTTTAGACTAATTTTGCGGCACAGATAGCATCAACATCAACATCTTCAAAGTCTTCCAAGAACTTCAGCTAAAGACGCCTACAGGGATGAACAACAAAAGAAACCTCTAAAATATCATGTAATGTGAAATATCAGTTTTATTTTTTGGCGCGTTTGGGAAAAATGATGAGAGTAAATTTTTACGACGTGCGCGCACACCGTCACAAAAAACCGACACCCTGAAGTTAGCTAGTCAACGAAGAAGAAGTTAGCAACGTGAAGTTAGCTAGCCAATGAAGTATAACTTCTTACGTGCGTACCTACATAAGCTCACATGCACTTTTTTAACTAGCTGACTCGTCGAACTTTGTCCCGCCGTTTTTGTTTCTTATAAACATATCGATTTTTAATACAAAGTTTGTTCTGACGAGCCCATTTTTTTTTAATTTTCCTTCACATGATCCTTATTTTGATAATAAAGGAACACATAAAAAATACACAGTTTGTAGCATTCATTCGAAAGTTATATGGGTATATCTATTTTTATTTTTATACATTTAATATTAATCTTAATCAATATTTTTACTGACTGGTATAATTATGATTTTATAACAACAAGAAAAACAAGTAAAGAACTATAACAATTTCTCAATAATTATGTAGGCTATCTTTTGCTAACAGACGTTTTGAAATCAGATTAAAAGGTATTGAGATTAGTACTTGCAAACAAAACGTACAAACAAATTTATCAGCTTAATGATAAAAAAACAATATTTTTTTTATATAACTAGATCGGTAAACAAGCGTACAGCTCACCTGATGGTAAGCGATTACCGTAACTTATAGACGTCGGCAACACCAGAAACATCGCAAGCGCGTTGCCGACCCCATCCCCAATTCCACCCAGGAGCTCTGGTCACCTTACTCGCCAACAGGAACACAAGACTGCTTGGAAACAGTGTTATTTAGCTGTGATCTTCTGTAAAGTCGAGGTACTACCCCTACAGTGGAATACGATGGTAAAAATAAAAAAATACGTCACTGTTGATCATCATCCCGTAAATAGCGATATCCATAAATAGTGAACAGGTCCTAAAAGAGACAAAAATTAGGAGCGATCGTATGAGCAAACAGGCAAAAAACTCCCACTTTATACTATTATAACAGTCCGTATAAGTACATTGTCTCATCTGTCAAGGTTAAAATACAAATACACAACTAACTAAAAAATTACTCAAGGTATTTATAGCTTTTCAAGAAAAATTCTGACATTTATGAGTCACTAGCGGACCCGGCAGACGTTGTCCTGCCCCGAAAACAGCTACCAAATTTGATTGCTTACAAAACCGATAGCAGCGCCACCTACCGGGTCCAATTGAGATAAAAACTACCCTATCTCCCAAGTTAGACCAAATTACAGATGCTTACAAAATTTGATAAAAATTGGTTCAGTAGTTTCGGAGTTTATCGTTAACATACATCGTGACACAAAATTTTTATTTATATAGAAGACTAGCTTCTGCGCGCGACTTCGTCGGCGTGGACTCCGTTCCTATTGGTCTTAGCGTGAAGATATATAGCCTATAGCCTTCCTCGATAAATGGGCTATCTAACACTGAAAGAATTTTTCAAATCGGACCAGTAGATCCTGAGATTAGCGCGTTCAAACAAACAAACAAACAAACAAACAAACAAACAAACAAACAATCAAACAAACTCTTCAGCTTTATTATATTAGTATAGATAAGAGGATAATAATTCCACTGTTAAATAGCTCGTTATATAACGTTAGAAAAAAACCATACATAATATTATTGTTTTTCTTTTTCTTTTTGTTGTGTATATGTAATATATGTATATGTATATGATTTTATCCTCTTTATAACCGACTTCGACAAAAAAGGTCATTTTTTTTTTTATTGAGAACAAATTAAAACTACTAATGCAGTTTTGCAGTGACCCTGCTTTCTGCTCTTGGTTCAATTTCCGTCCCGAGTTTTAGTCTAAAATATGTAAAATTTATATTTTTATTCCTTTCTCCTACATGGGGAAGACGCCTATGCCCAACAGTGGGATATTACAGGCTGAATCGTGATTCCTTATGATTATGTACATTTGTTACGAAAATAAATTAAATGGAAATACACTGTAATTATAATAAGAAAATTATATCTGTTCTTTTAAGCAATAAGAAATGTTTTAGTGGTTTTGAAATAATCTCATATATTATGGTAGTATAAAGGATTAAGAAGTTGTCAGCTTCAATTTTAATGGACAGTACACATACATTGTAACCAAAAAAAAGATGAAACTACGCAGATGCTCGCTGAAACCGTACTTGTCTGAACATATTAGTTATTAATGAAAATATTTGAAAGGATCAAATTCTTAGTGCTGAAAATGGGTGACCCAGTCAAAGGGTTGGTTGGTCAGCAAACAAAGGTACAGTTCACCTGATGGTAAGCAATTACCATAGCCTAAAGACGCCTGCAACACCAGAAGCATCGCAAACGCATACCCTATCCGCAATTTCCCCCAGGAGCTCTGGTCACCTTACTCAGCACAGGAACACAACACTGCTTGAAAGTAGTGTTTAGCTGTGGTTGTGTTTATTGAGTATTATTATTGTGACTTAGGACTTTTCTTTGTGGGTTTCGCTACGAAGCTTCGAGAATACGTGAAGCAATCGGTCTGTAGCCATTTAAAAAAAAAAACACTTTTCATCAATACACAGTTGAATAGTTGAGTAGTGTGGTAGATAAAATCTAACCTTTTTCCTCTATGGATAAGAAGTCCACTTCTGGTCAGTAGGAGTTAACAAGCTAATTTAGTTCAGTTAAAAGAGAAAAAAATGTGTTTGCGTGCAATTCACACACGGGAGAAAATAAACTTCTAGACCACTTCTAGACAGTCGTAGGAAGGCAGGAAGTCGTTGCGATTTGTTCTATAAACGATGATGACGGTCTCGTAAAACGTTATACGATTCAGCCTGTAATATCCCACTGTTGGGCATAGGCCTCTTCCCCATGTAGGAGAAGGATCGGAGCTTAATCCACCACGCTGCTCCAATGCGGGTTGGCGGATATATTCCCTACTATGAGTAACGATCGCTATCAGGTGTACATGATAACAACCGGGACCGACGGCTTAACGTGCTCTCCGAGGCACGTTGGGGAGACCCACAAGGACTGCACAAACACCCAGACCACGGCAAACATCTGTACAACTGTAAAACGTTATAAGCAGTAATATATTATATCCGAGTCTCTCCTATACATTTATGTGTTTATTTCTTTGTCGTCACACATTTTCTTTTAATCTAGTTTCAAATCACAGCGATTCTAACTCACTTCAAAAATCTTTATTGCTTATTGTACGTTTTGGAATGAAATATTTTCTCATATTTTTGGAAATGCAGCTCTTAAACTTTCATCCGCTTTGTTTGGAACTTATATCGTAGTCGCTTTAACGTTACTGCTGCATTCTTTAATGGTCACTAAAAAGAAAATGTTTTCCTAAAATTGCCTGAAGGCTATAATAAAATTGAAATAGCGATAATAATGTTTCATTTTATCATAAGCATGTTTGCGCATGGTATTGGAAGGTACACTATTTAAAAAAAAATGCGTGAGTACAAAGTACACATGATAGAAGTGAAACTTTTTTGGCAAACTAATTTAAAAAAAACTAATTAACCAAAAACTATTTTAAAAAAAATTTAAAATACAAAAAAAAAACTAATTGAAAAAAATAAAATGCCGACTTCACGCAGTGTCCCAGGCGGTCACCCATCCAAGTACTGACCGCGTTGCCGTGCTACCGCGTTACCGGTCGCTCAAATTTTACCACTTATGCGCTTAAAGAAGTTTCACTTCAAAAATTATTGTTATAGAATATTTCAAAGCTTTGGTTACATGGAAACGCTAGCTGTGCCCCGCGTTTTCACTTTCGTTAATTTGAGGAAATAACGTACTAAAATAATATATAGCCTATACTCGATAAATGGAATATCCAACACAAAAATAATTTTTATATTCGAACCAGTAGTTCCTGCGATTAGTGCGTTTAAACAAACAAACTCTTTTGCTTTATAATGTTAGTATAGATTTATAATGAATTAAAAACTGGATATTGCTAACGATAGGTCTGTTGATGATTTTTTTTTGTATTATCAAAATAATGTCAACTAGTCAAATTAGTAATTTAACTAATTGAGGAAAATTTTCAAGATTGATGACTTAAATGAACAAAAAATAGCCTTGGAGAATGCAGTATTTTATAAAAAATTTACTCTTTTTAAAATATTCCAAGCATAATATCTATATATTGTTTTAATGAAACATTTTTTAAATATACTTAACACTGTTGTGAGTTCCTAGGATACGTAAGATAATGGCTGTGTTATAGGCAACGACCGACCGCTGCAGCTATATTTTTAATTTGAGTTTTGTTTATAAACGTATTAAAAATTGTATGTAGTAAATGCGGTTTAATTTGACTCTCTCCTGTAACTAAACGGCGTCGGCGTGTATAAAGAAAGTTAAGTGCAATATAAGTTTGAAATAATACGTGAAGCAAAAACTTTGTACCCCTTTAGGAGCATGAAATTTCCCAAACTCATAGTTTATATAGAGAAGGAGTGCAGAGTGCTATTTTTTTTTAATTATGCGTAAATATATATTAAATCAATATAAAAAACATTACACACACTACCATGTATTTGACACACACACACGCATATTATACTTTTTTGTTGATTGTCAGTTTGTAGTCAAATTGAAATTTTTTAAAAAGGTTCATTATTTTCATTTTTTTTATTTAAGTTTTTCATTATGGTCGAATTTTGACCTCTGGTCGACCACTAGTAAGCTTAATATGATAAATCGTAAAATAAGGAACATCGAATAAAACTAATGAAGACTATCGGCAAATTTAAATATGATAGAAAAATACAAAACAAAACATTGTGTATAATTTAAGAACTAAACTCATCCATGAATTGCACAGTTTTACCTTAAAAATTAGTGAATCAATTCACTAGATAGAAAATCTACTTTAGGATGTAGTGCGTTCCTGTAGTATTTATTGTTGAGTTAGTACTGCTCAGAAGAAAATATATTGCTTAAAATTTGGAGCAGCCTGACTGGGGAAGTACCAACCTTACAGAAGATCATCGCTAATTTGCACTGCTCTCAAGTAATTGTGTTCCTATAGTGAATAAAGTAACTAGAGCTACATGGAAGAGTCGTCGATAGAGTCGACAATGCGATGGCAGTTCTTGGTATTGTTAGTATCAATAAGCTACGTTATATTCGATTGGTTGCCAAACATATTAATGACTAAAGTACAATTTTTTTTTTGACGCCCGCTCTGGTGTAATAGTGCGTTGGCCGCATCGGTGGTGCCTAAACACCCGATTCCCGCTCGGATATCTTTGTCTTTATACAAAGATTTATTTTCTGTCTGGTTATTAGTTCTTGGGGGTTTCCCCACCGTGGTGGATTAATTAAGCCCTGATCCTTCTCTTACATCGGTAAGGAGCCCAGCAGTGGGATATTACAGGCTGAAGCGTACAGTTTTTATGTCATATGGTCTTTACCCATGGTTTCTGGAGAGGGTCAAGATACCGCAGAAACGGTTACTGGCGTTCATACGCTACAATAACCACTTAGCACTTGGTGGATTTGTCACAGTTTTTATGTTCCGTTTCTACAAAGTCTGTTTTTATGCAAGTAATTGCTGGGTCAAATGACCTTAAAACTTTGAACACTAAAGTCGAAACATTGTAGTTTAGTTACTCATTACCTTTGTTTCTAAGAATGTAATAAATCATGCAATTATTATCGTTATCACGTTCATAAATTGTAAATTATTAGTTACAAAACTCATCAAACATTATACAAAAATTATTCCTTGTAATTCCTTTTTCAGCAAGCACAACTGCTTTTTACAAGCAAACATTTTTGCACTAAAAACAATCTTAATAATTATTTATTATTATTATTTATTCTTAATGTACACTGAAATACAGACACATATAAAGAAAGATACAATACAAGATGTACTATACAAAGGCGATCTTATCGCTATAAAGAGCGATTTCTTCCAGATAACCTTTGGGCACAGGACACAATACAGTAGCAGTGTTCAGTGTTTTGTTAATTAAACGTATATTGTTTGAAAATTTACAAATCCTAGGCATATTCCTATTCTATATAAGTATAGAGTTCAAGCCACAGGTTCAAGATAAGCCCCCCTCTTTACTCTGCTCCTGACAACTTACCTCTGATACGAAAAAATCGTTCTCGGGAGTCTGTCAAACTGGAACTGATTGCTGTACTTGCTATACGTGGCTAGGGGTTATCAACGTGGTAATTTTTTTTTAACTTGCCCTCCTCACAAGTTTGGGAAAGAGACTTTGCTTATGCTACATATTCATTCCATCCTTCTCGTATGAATGTAATTCTTCATACCCTTACTTTCTGTCATTCGTCAGTTTTTAATCTTTGGGTCGGTTCCCAGCTAATCTTATCTAAATTCTATAGTTCTATATTCACATTGTCTACTCGGGGAATAAGGGGAAGACAGGATGTATCTGTTTATTTTTTCGCTATAGCTGCTTACAACTTTTTTCATTTTATTCTTATGCCTACATATATTTTCCTATTCTTTAACTTTACATGGTCAAATATTGACGCAAATCAGATATTATTTGTTGATGAGAAGAACTTTAGCATCATTGCGATCTCTTAGTTTTTTTTAATTGTAGACTTAATTTGTAAGCTGACTTAAATTTTCAGGCATGGAAAAGTATTACTTTGTTTAGTTATATATAACATTTTATTTCTAACTCATGTAGGTATTTGTAAGCAAAGACGCGATAGGCATATATAGCAGAAGCAGGTTCAAATGACTCATAAAACTTTTATTATTCCGATAAGAATAATACCTTTGTTTTATCACTAGACTTCTACAATGACGTGTCTTTTAAGTGTAATAATACATACTATGAGTAATATTAGCTTACCAAGGAGCGTTATATAATATCGTACTTGCATATGTTATAGTCAAAGACATGTAGGTTAATATATAGAGTGTGTATAGCCATTTTATTATTTAACTAGATGGCCCGGTGAACTTCGTATCACCTACATATATATTTGTGAAAAATATACACAAAATACTTTCTGAACGCACCTATAAATATCTGACAACCAATTGACAACGTTTTTGACAAAAGACATTTAACATTTTGTATTGGAAAATTAAATCGTGGTTTTAGTATTTTCCGTTACATATTATTTATGTTTCTCCCGTTTAAACCTTCCCTGAACTTTCACAAACATTTCAAGATAAAAATTAGCCAAATTGGCCCAGCCATTCTCGAGTTTTAGCGAGATTAACGAACAGCATTTGATTTTTATACATATAGATTCCAGGCCGAATTTTGATAGATGACGTCACGAATACATATAATAGAACCATCTAGTAACTTAGTCGAAGCAAAACAAACAAATCTTTAAATTTTTCCACAAAACAATTAGTTTAATTGCTTAAACTCAAGAATATCTAATGGAATATTATATATGTAATTAACTAAAAATCATCACTCAACTAATCAAGTGCCTAAATCATTAAGGCTTACCTGGAATAATTTCGTCGGACTTCTAACTAAATAATTTATATAGCGAAACATTTGGTAATGATGGGATGTTTAAGATCGAAATGCATTCGATAAATTACGTTATATACTCGTATTTTTATTGAATGGATAATTAAGTAAAAAGTAGGTAAATTTTCCACTATTCTTTCCACACAGACAGAGGGATTCAGGTGTAATGTGAAAATTTGAAAATGTCTCTCCCAATAAATTCATACTAAAGGCTTTTGACACAATCGAGTAATTAAGTAAAATTTATGTATTAATAATTTCGAGACAATTATTCTTATAAAGATACAATTTTTCCTTTAGTGCTGTTTCCACAAAACTTCCGTTTTTCCAACTAACTATAACCTGGATATCTTCAAATCGAGAGTGAATAGGCATCTTCTAGGCAAGCGCGCACCATCTTAGGCTGCATCTTCACTTACCATCAGGTGAGATCGCAGTCAAGCGCTGGTCTATATTTAATAATAAAAAAAAAAAACTTCTTTATTTCTCCTTCGGAATGATTTTGTTCTCACAGGTGCGTCGATTCATCCACACACATTTGGATAATTCTCTTAAACAGCTGTAGTACAAGTGACGCATGGTTACACAGTTTACATTTTAAACAATAGTATTTTATATTTACATGAGCACAATGACTAACATATTTTTCGTGTATTCAAAAATTTTACGCCAATTCCTTTTGAATTAAGAGTTTTCTAATAATAGTCCTCCGTGACTTTGCCTCTGTTAAATTTCTCTTATAGATATGCTTCAGCATTTGGTATATAACTTATTTTCTTCGCTAGGCTTTAGAAAATCACTATTTTCAATTTTGCACAAACATTCTATTTTATTGGCAGGGACAACGTAAAATTGAGAAAGACAGGCCAAGTTATTGTCAACTTTTAGTTTCAGAATATTTTTGAAGTGAAACTTCTTTAGGTGAATGAGGGGTAAAATTTGAGCGACCGGTAACGCGGCAGCGTCATGACGGTCAGTACTTGGATGGGTGACCGCTTTTTTTTCAACTAGTTTTTTTTTAAAGTAATTCGTTTCTTTAACAAAAAAAAAAAACATAAATAATTGTAAGTTGCAGTGTCAACGATTAGTTTTTTTAAATTAGTTTGCCAAAGAAGTTTCACTACTGACATGGGTAAAGTACCCCTCCAAACGTACCCCTAGGAGACCAATTACCCCTCTATGCCCCCCTCTTAGAAGAACTGTTCTAGGCTCTAGTTCCCTTGTGCCAAGAATATCTAAATTTATAAACGGCTGTAGTGGCTTGGTTGACCTTCACGCCGACTCCATCTATTCCTATCGTGGAAATGTGTTAAAATATATAAACAGTCTTTGACAACGTTTTTGTAATTTTATTAGTGTCTAGTACCGTCAAATGTCTTTTTTTTTTGTTTTTTTTTGTCTCTAGTTTTGATTATCTTTAGTTATTTAAGTTTGCTAATTGTGTAATTTTTATGTTATGTCTTTATTGTTATACATGTGGTGTTTACCTGTAAGTAGTTATTACATTTAATTTTTTTAATATTTGTAATTATTTTTAAGTTATATTAATGTAAATAAGTGTAGGTAAACCTGTTAAATAAATAAATAAATGGGTACTTTGTACGCAAGCAATTTTTTTTTTCATTTCATCGTCCATGTGTCTTATGCCCTTTTTATACGTAAAAAAGGCAAACAATCAAATGCTAGGCCTGGTGGTAGTCTCATACTGTAACCTATGAATAAACACCAGGAGCATTGCAAGCGCGTTGCCGATCTTAACCATTATTCCTTCCCTCGGAGCCCCGGCTATAATACTTCAAATCAAATCAAAAACATTTATTTCGCCATGAGGTGTATGTTACACACTTAACGAATGTCAAAAAAAAAAAAAAACATTTACAAAAAAAAAAAAATAAACAATAATAACAAAAAGTTAAAGTACTTAATACAGGAAGACCAGACTGCTTAAAAGCAGTATTATTTGTACTGTGATCTTCTGTAAGATTAAGGTACTTCCACATTCGTGGTCTCAATTTTTTTTTAAATATATTTTCTGCTGTACCCCACATCAACAGATACTTAATCGTTTAAAAACAATTTACGCAATAAAACCTTATTCGAACGTCTTCGGATATGAAAATGATCTTTCGAAAACAATTATTTTTCCTTGTATTTACATTTTCTTATTAAATATAGACCAAAATACAAAGACGTGGAGCAAAAGTACCTAAACCCTAATTACAAGGGTGATTTTATCGCTATGAAAGCAATTTCTTCTAGAAAATCTTTGGGCACAGGACAGAGGACTCGATACTCGATACAAAAGCAGTGGTTAAAAAGTGCACAAATATTAAGAAAAAATAAATAATAATAATAAATAGCACATACTTTTATAGCAACAACTTTTAAAAACTATGTAATATTTTACAGTCGCCCGGTGATATTTTAATAAATTAATTCATAGTCACGACTCAAAAGCCATTTTAATTTATAGTAAAATTATAACGGCCTTTATAAATGAAATATTCTTTACCAAATTATTTCATGATAGACAAAGTCCGTATTCATAACTAATAGAGATTTTATTGAAAATATAAATATCTGAAAAACTATCAAAGAAAAGACAGCTAAATTAGACCAGCATCATACTATAAATCATATTTTTTCTGTTGTTGACTACTTTCATTTTTGAGACATGTTTGCGTCTAATATAATAACTTTAAGGTACACAAATTAATTTCACAAATAAAAGTCACTATTAATTTATGGATACTTAACACAAATAAAATCTAAATGAAATAGAGAAAAAAAGTATCGTAGCAACAAGAAATAACCTTTCAATCATATTAAATCAATTTAGGGTCAGCGCAAAACAAACAATTTGGAATATTCCTCTTATCTGAATGATGAAGATTTTGATCTGATGAAGATTTTCCGTTGTCTTATTAAATTCCACTTTGTTTGAACAGATTCTTTGAAATAATTAAATAACAAATTATTAGCCCAATCGTTCATTTCCTTATTCTATCTAAGAAGAATCATAATAAGTATAATATCGTAAAAAGTATGTATATGTAAAAACAAAGACAACTAGCTGTAACCCTAAGGATGAGAGGTTGATTTGTTGTTAGTACCTATATAAGTCGCTCTAGAATAAATACATAAAAATATACACATAAGGTTTAAGATCGCCTTTGAGCATGGCATCTCCAACGTCGAAAAGTATTGGGAGTTTTGCATTCAAGAAAATGGTTATACCTATCATATAAGTAAGAGTGCTAAAACGATTTTGATTAAGCTTTCCTAAGCTTAAGATTTTGACATTACAGAAGCCATGATCACGGGAAGACAGGTCGTGACAGAATAATAATCGCTGATAATACTTATGTATATTAGTATCATTATCCATATGATGATGAAGCTAAATATGAATAACGAAAAGCAATTAGAACTCGTAGATGTACAATTTATTTACAAGAAAAACTAAAGATATACGTAATTACTCAGAAAAAAAGTTGTTGTTTGTTATCAAGTTTGTTATCAAAAGAATAATTGAGCAGTCGTGAACAATACGATAACAAGGAGGAAAACGTCTCGGTTACATAGCGGTGGACGTTAATGGCCGTGTCATGTTGTGACTAACCCGCCGTTTGATTGAATGTGTTTCTGGTTGTGCCTTATGATAAACGATCTGCCCGTGTCCGACTATGTGTTGAAACGTAGATCGTAGACATTTATTTCTGACTAGCTAACCATAAAAATGGATGAAACCGAAATAATTGCCTTTTTTACGACTAGGTCAGTAAACAAGTTTAACTGAGGTAGGGCACAGCAGGAAATTTCCTGCTTAAAATATGGAGCAACCCGACTGGCGTAGTGCCTCGACCTTACAGAAGACCACAGCTAAATAACACTGTTTTCAAGCAGCGTTATGTTCCTGTTGGTGAGTAATGTGACCAGAGCTCCTGGGGAGAATTGGGAGTAGGGTCGGCAACGCGTTTGCAATGCTTCTGGTGGTGCAGGCGTCTATACCATCTTACTGGCGCGTTTACCATCAGGTGAGCCGTACGCTTGTTTGCCGAACTAGGTGCATATAAAAAAAACATGCGTACGGCACCCGATAGTAAGAGATTATCGTATCCTATATACGCCTGCAACACCAGAAGCATCGCAAGCGCGTTGCCGACCTTACCCCTGGAGCTCTGGCCACCTTACTCGCCACAGGAACACACACTTGTTGATAGCAATTGTATTAAGCGGTGATCTTCTATAAGGCTGAGATACTTACCCATCTGCTCCAGATTTCCTTGCTAGGTAGGTACAGGTACAGCTTAGATATTATCCAAACAGTGTTTTTTGCCTTAGCATCAGCAGGGTACCTAGTTAATTAATTAATTAATTGTTATCCTACATTATTAGGTTATATTTTTACTATATCATGTGACAAACTACGAAACAATAGTGTTTGCTCGCAAACGAAAAAAAAAACCGACTGCGATAACATCGACAAGACAATAATACAATGTATACAAACAATAGTCAAGTAAACATGCAATATTATAGATAAGTTAAAAAGTATTTGTCTGAATTCAACTAAATTTAAATAGAACCACGTGACAAGCACCACCTTTCGATTTAAATCAAAAATTATCGAAGTCGGTGGTCCACCCAGTAAAAACTTCTGAGGTAACACAATAAAAATAATGAAGTCGAATTGATAACCTCTTTATGTTTTGAAGTCGATTAAAAAATAGTAAATATTTTACGATGAATAACAAAGTATTGTAATTAAAATTAAACTACTTCTTGGTACATATACGTGTACGAAGATTTATTTACAACAAACTGCAATTTTGTGCCTTTTTAAACGTTATATAATAGATTATTCTTAGTATTCTTATTTTGTTAAGTATTGATTGTTTTATACTAGAGTATCTTCTGGATTGTTTTTTGGTGCAATGAATTTCTTTAAAACAACCAAGACTCACTCTTTAAACGACTTCCAAAAGACTCGGTTAAAGAGATTTAACCGACTTCCAAAAACGGAGGAGGTTCTCAATTCGATTGTATTTTTTTACTGGTTGGTTGGTGGGAACTTTTAACTCGTTGGACCGACTTTGATGATTCTTGTTTAAATCAAAAGCTGATGCTTGTCATGTGGTCCTATTTAAAGATCGAGAGTAATCATTCATAACGCGCATTTACTTGACTATTTTTTCGTGTGTCTACATTGTATTATTTGTCGATGTATTTAAAGTCAGTTTTTTTTTCGTTTACGAGCAAGCACAATTATATTTACCCCGATCTCCTACATGTACTAGAGCTACCACTTCGATGGTTTGGTTGTATCACGTAAGCCTATTTGAGTGCTCACAAACCACATCTATTCTATCCTTTAATTGTCTCTCCTTTATTGTTTATTTGAGTGATTGAGTCATAAATTGCGTTTATCCTGTTGGTATTATGGACAATGTTGTGAATGAGTCCATATATGACTCAGAAGTCAATTAATAATGACGAGATAATAGCTTTGTCAGACTGCGTGTCGCAAAGTCGACATTTATAAAGAAATTCAATACTATTAGTAAGTAGTTCCTGACAATGGGAAGGCGCAACATCTTTTTGGCTGCCAGACAACGCTTAGGAGTAAATAAATGCTGGGCAAGAGTCGGGAAAATAATGGCTGTCAGACCCGATGGAACCCATCACCGTATTTATAATATGACTGATCTTGATGCTATATCACCGCAGCAGCTTGATGTTGATTTTAACCCGTCAAACGCCACTTCTAGCACTTCTACCGGTTTTGCCGTCAAAGAGGGACCACAAAAAATAATTTATTTAATCTTATTCCTGTTCATAAAATAACTTTAAAATTGAACCACTTGTATTACTATTAAAACTGTTTTAAATCGCTTTGCATATACATTTTGTAAAGATGAGTCCTTTCCAAATCGTTCTCCTTCTAAACTAGATTTAATGTAAGTGTCTTCTGCTAAGCTTGTGGATACGCATTGCCAATACCCAGCTGTGGTCTTTTCATATCACGATCTAGTTATCTTTCATATTGCATACGTCCACCTAAGGCCAAGCCTACCATGTTATGCGTAACGTACCTCATCTCTGCAGTAAATCACAGCCAAATTATAGCCTAGTCAATGTGTGTACTGTGTTGATATCATGGATAGTGTCGGCAACAAGGTCTTTAAGGTCATAGGCTTACCACTCAGTCTCAGTTCAGCCTATTGCAGTTTACTGCTGGACATAGGCCTCCCCAAGTTATATTATTTAGTTTTTATATTATTTTATTTATTTGTGATTTCTTCAAAATAAAATAAAAACAGCCAGTCCTTGTCAATTCCACACTATGTTACATGACGTCTGTCTACTGTTTTTAAACATATTTTATGTTTCCTTCAATACAAACAACCATAAAATTACAATGACGATAATAACGCACTTCAATGTCAAATGATTGACAAACGACACGTACCTACCTACAATATGCAGTGGAAAATAAATTATCTGAAATATAGCAGAACATTAACCTCTCTAGGAGCTCTGATCACCTGACTCACCACAGGAACACGTCATAGTTTGAAAGCAGTATTATTTAGCTGTGATCTTCTGTAAGGTCGAACTACTTCCCTGCTGGGCTGCTTCAGCTTTTTAATAGCATATTTTCTGCTGTTCTGTACCTCAAATATATAATCCGAGTATGTTCATTAAGGATTGACATTAACTTCAAAATTTTGCACTACCTAAACCACAGGTGTTAAGAACCTCATATAACCGAAATGCACTTCCATTAAGTTGAAATAATTCCAAGATTACCAAAGTCAGTTATAACTTCTTGAACTCCTAATCCAAATTGTGTAAAGTTTGTGCACCCGAAGTCACGACTCCTGTGGAATGGCAAACAGGCTTTAACGCGTCATATTAGGTTTGGTTTACGTATTAGCAGACTTTAAACGTGGTTGACAAGCACTTTCCTAACTTGCTAACCTGTGGTGTAATACCCTCTGTATTATAATCTAGTTACGCCACGCGGTTCCACCCGCATAATTTCTGATCCCGTGGGAATGTCGGAAAAAATGTGGCCTATGTGTTATTCTAGATCTCCAGCTATCTACGTAGGTAGGTATAAGGTACTAAGTTTCATTTAAATCAGGCCATTCGTTTTTGCGTGAAAGAGTAACAAACATACATACATTCAGACATTCATCCTCACATACTTTTGCATTTATAGTATTATACTGCGGTCGCGCAATAGAAAAAAATTCGTACACCGACCCCTCATCTTTTGTCTTTGTTGCTCACGTATAAACATATTATTGCGGTTGCGCTCACACAATATGGGGTCACTTCACCTGTAGTATTAACGAACAAATAGAGAGAACCTATGTAAGGTTAGATTACTTTATTTTTAATTTAAATTTTAGATTTAATAAAACTATTTTAACGCTTCAGCCTGTAATATCTCACTGCTGGGAAGAGGCCTCTTTCCCATTTCCCATGCTTCACCTTCTCACCCATATTAGAATGGGTTTATTCCCAGCAGTGGCACATTAACAGGTTATTTATTATGGCAATTATAATCAAACGCAAAACACACAGATTTTAGTATATCAAAATAGAGCACGTGGATCCCACAAAATTATGTTGTATGTATGTAATGTTAGTTTAGGTTTGAGCAAACATTTACAATATTTTTAAGCAATTAAGTGAGTGCTTAGATATCAGCAAAGTTACAAAATAATGTCTATGGGTTCTACTTAAAAGTATACGTACGTATGCTACCATTACCAATAGTTCTTCATACGTGTTAATTTGAAGGATAAAATAGCCTTTAGCCTTCCTCGGTAAATATAATATACCCAACACAAAAATATTTTTTCAATTAGAACCATCTCCTAAAATTAGCGCGTTTAAGCAAACAAACACACTTTTCAGCTTTATAATATTATAGATTTATATTTCAAAATAAATCGTGAACACATACAGATTATAACTACGAAACAAAGAAAAATATATCTTTATTTCTTCCACAAAACACATTTACAATTTGGTATTTAAAACGATTTAAAATCTGATGAAATAATGTTGAACATTCTATGGGATCTGTCGTTAGCGAGTTTTTTCACTTGGGCGATTTTTCATATTTTCTGTAACGTAGCGTGAAAAACATATACTAACAAAAAGTAATTTCGCAAAAAAAAAATATTTCCTTTAGCCTCAATAAAGCGGAGAATAGTTTTGCGGGTGATTTCCGGCTGTTTTCATAAATGGGGCGAACATCATGTTGGTAGACATCATTTTTTATGTTATAATATGAGGATTCTTGACGTTGGTTTTCTCTTTCATCAACTGAATTGAGCAAGACTATGATTTTAGGTAATGAGGGACAGTTACTATTAGTTAATGTTTGTTCATCTGCACAATCTGTGTTATAGATTACTATTTACTTTAAAAAATCTATGATTCTAGGTCCCATCCACATTACAGAGTCGATCTCAGTTTGTTCTCGAGTCGTCCTTGATCTGGTAAAAATTCGTAAACAATAGACGGGTCGTTGCTGGAATGTGATTTGATATTTAAATTTTTAAAAGAGTACCCAGAGTTTTTTTCCTCCGGCTTTTTTTCTCGGCCTACACTAGGGACATTACTTTATGTTATTTACTGTACCATTTATTAAGCCGAGAATAAAATAGGAAGTTAATGTCTACATTAAATGACATTGACATTAGAAAATTTGAGTAGCCTAATATTTTGACTAAGTTAAGGTTGCTTATAGCACTGGGTACATTACCTAAGTTTGTAATATAATTATGTTTTATTTTATATTATTTGATATTTTGCTACCTTAACTTTATTTAATCGTTGTTTATTATTATTTTTTTTAATGATATTATTTTGACTTTCGTTAAGTGTGTATCACCTTATGGCGAAATAAATGTTTTGAAAGGATAGTAGGAAACTCATTGTTTCTTGTTTAATAATATTTTACCGGATCGAGATCGGACCGAAAACGAACTGAGATCAACACTGCAATGTAGAACGGGACTTATAGCTTGATTAAACTGTTTACATTTTTTGTAGAGAGATCTGTATTTTGGCCGCGCATCACGCTGATACTACTGAAGTTAAGTAATGATTCATTTAAATAATAAAAACTTATAAATTTTAGAAATCTCGATTACATTTTTCTCAATTTAAAATAAATCATATTTATTCAATTAAGTAAAAAAGTTACATTTTTTCGAAAAATCACTGTTCGCACTTGGCAAGCTTTTTATTCATCACTCAATATTGAATATTACTTTTCGCCTACTTGTTATTCACACGTCTCAGCTCGTACAAATATTTATCAAGAGCCAGAATCAACACGTCAGCGTTAGTAATGAAGCCATTACACACATTAGCCGCCCCAATCCATGTCGTTATGATATGTCACGGTAGCAGATAACGTGATTGGAATACCGTACGTGCTACCGGTGACATGTTGCTTTAGTTTATATCTCAGTTGAGATGAGACCGATGATAATAATACATCGCTTACGTGCCACGTAATTTTACTTTATTACAACTTTTTGAAGTGTAACGTCTTTAGGTGCATGAGGGGTAAAAATATTTGAGAAAGGTGACGCGGCAACGTCGGGCGCGGTCAATACTTGGATGCGTGACCGCCTGGGAACACTTTTTTTTTCAATTAGTTTGCCAAAGAAGTTTCACTTCTGACATGTGTACTTTGTATGCACGCGTCTTTTTTGACAAAATAAGACTCTTTTTTTGTAAACAAGAATACGGTTCACCTGATCATAAGCGGTCATCATAGACTATAAAAACCTGCAGCACTATGACCATCATAATTGCATTGCCAATTTTCTCTCTCTCTGGCTATCTAACTCACTGTAGGAACGAACTACTTGACAGTACTATTGGCTGTGATTTTCTGTAAATTTGATATACTTATCTAAACGTGCTGATCAAAATTATGAACAGAATATTTCCTACCGCACACATTGTATTACAGGAATATTATTTAAATTTTTTTTATTTTAAGTTATGTAAAGCTAAATTATCATAATTTAACTGAGGTAGGGTACAGCAGGAAATTTCCTGTTCAAAATATGGAGTAGCCCGACCGGGGTAGTAACTCGACCTTACAGATGACCACAGCTAAATAATACTGTTTTCAAGCAGTATTGTGTTCCTGTTGGTGAGTAAGGTGACCAGAGCTCCTAGGGGATTGGGGATAGGGTCGGCAACGTGCTTGCGATGCTTCTGGTGTTGCGGACATCTATAAGCAACGGTAATCACTTACCATCAGGTGAGCCGTACGCTTGTTTGTCGACCTAGTCGCATAAAAAAATATGTAATAATAATAATGAACCAACTTCATTTGTCGTCTTCACCCTTACATTATTAATATAAAAAATTTCGTTGCATGGTTATCGACTGCTAGACATGTAAATATGGAATTTCATACATGTACGTATTCCTAAGTTTCACGTTCTCTGATCACTGCTCAATTGGTTAGGGGACTGCTCACGCTGCGCTTCCCTGTCGGGTCGCCACTCCAACCTTCATTCAACTGTAATTTTTTATTTATGTTACTTCACAACTTTTTATTGGGTGGACCGATTTCGGTGATTCTTTTTATAATTAAAATTTGGTGCTCGTTATGTGGTCCTATTTAAAGTTTATCGAGACCCGATGGAAACTTTTTGAGTTATCTTTAATAATGCGTATTTGCATGACGATTTTATCGTATGAGAAGTCGTTTATGATAAGTTGAATAGTGTAAGATGCCAGGTGCTCCAGACCTTTCTTATATCGGGGGGCACGGCAGTGCCCCCGCCAAGTCGAGCGCGAAGCAAACACCGCCGTACCACCTTTACTCGAACCATTTCGCCGCATTTTCAGGCCCATATTTGATAAGTTCTGGATAAGACCAGAACGCTGAAATTTTCGTCATCCAGTAAGCTATAATCACATAATTAAAATCCAAAATTACAAGTCTGTAGGTCATTTAGTTTAGAAGTTAAGCGAAAGCAAAGTTTCGCATTTACGACACTCACTCACTCATGATCATCAAAATACAACTAGTACTTCCCATAAACTCAGAGAGCTGAAATTTGGTATAGAGTTAGGGTTTAATGGCTACATAAAGGGAAAACTATAAAAACTAGGATAATCGAAGATCTGGAGTACCTGGTGACCATGATTAGAAAACACAAAAGCCGTGGCGCTGACTGTATTTTAAAACGCGCTTACGTTCGTTGCTACTGTACAAGAATCAGAACCGGGAAAAAAGGAAAAGAATTAAGAAAGATTTGTATTGCAATTGTAAAAAAACTATTCCTAAAAAGAAAAAAAAATGTGTCAAATAAGAAATTCTAATAAAATAAATCAATATGCCTGAATATTATGTACGTTATATTATATTATTATTATGCGTTTCTACAAAAAGCAGTGAAATCCCACCAAAAACATTCTGTAAAAAAACTAGCCAAGTCTCGATAGAGCTACTTGTTTATCTCTAAAAAGTAATGAAATCTAGACAAAGTCGTGCCAAGTCTAAGGTTCCTTACTGCGATTTCATTATTATAAAAATAAAATAAAAATAAAAATAGCCTTTATTTCTATTACTATTACAATTTCTATAAATATCAGCGTAAGTATTGTTATTATAAACACATGTATGTATCTTAACCTATGTATATATTGATTTTATATAATTAACTCTTCTACATATTTATAACACAACTTAATTAACATTAGTATCAGTAATAGTCGCCTCTGCGGCGTAGGCCTCTCCTAAACCTTTCCATATATCCCTTTCCCGCGCTTCTCGCATCCATAGCGGTCCACATCTCTGGTCAAAGATATCTCTCCACCTTTTGCTTGGTCTCCCTTTTTTCCTTGACCTGTCTCTTGGTACCCATTCTGTTAGGCGTTTTGTCCATCGGTTATTATCCATCCTACAGATATGTCCTGCCCAGTGCCACTTGAGTAGTCTTGTTCTTTTCCTTACATCTATTATTTTTGTTTTATTCCTGATGCTAAAGTTGCTAACCTTATCTGATAGTTTTAGACCAAGCATGCTTCTTTCCATTTTACGTTGACAGATAGCAATTTTTTCTTCGTCCACTTTTCTCAGTGACCATGTTTGGCAACCATATGTTAGGCATGGCAATATCACTATTTCGAAAAGTTTTCTCTTTATATTTATATTAATATCGTTGTTTTTCATTATTTCTCTCAATCCCCAATATTTCTTCCAGGCTAGAGTTATCCTTCTTTCTGTTTCTTTTCCTGTACTATTTTCAAATGATACTAGCTGTCCTAAATATATAATATATTCTTTTACATATTCAATTATTTCATTTTCTACTCTAATGCCCTGAGGTAGTCCATTGGTCAAAATTTTTGTTTTCGTCTTGTTCATTAACAATCCCACCTTTTGACTTTCTGTTGCTAGTTCAATTAACATGTCCTCCAATTCGTTAGCACTTTCTGCGAATACCACTATGTCGTCCGCGAAACGCAAATGGTTCAGCATTTCTCCATCTATTTTTATTCCCTTCGATTCCCAATCTAGACGTCTGAAAACAGACTCGAGCACCGCCGAAAACAGTTTCGGGGAGAGCGGGTCTCCCTGCCTTACTCCTTTTTGTATTGGGAATTCTGAACCTTCACGTTCTAGGCGCACTTTAGCCAGACATTTTGTATATATATTCTTAATTAAGTTAATGTATTTCTGGTTGACGCCTTGCTGTGTAAGTGATATCCATATAGCTTCGAAGTATATAGAGTCAAATGCTTTTGTAAAATCTATAAAGCACATGTATAAAGTCTTGCCATACTCCTTTGCTTTTTCAATTACCTGCGTTACAGCTTGTACATGGTCCATAGTCGAATAACTTTTACGGAAGCCTGCTTGCTCGCGCGGTTGGTTTTCTTCTAGAGTCTTTGTTATCCTACTCAATATGATCTTCGAAAAGATTTTATATAAATTTGACATAAGACTGATTGGCCTATAGTTTCCTAGATCCCTTCTATCCCCTTTTTTAAATAGTAGTATGATTGTAGCTTTTGACCATTGGTCTGGTGTGTCTTCGGTTCTAAGTATATTATTGAACAATATTTGAAGAGGTTTTAAAAGTAAGTCGGATAACGTTTTAAGGGTTTCGTTTGTAATGTTGTCGCTTCCTGGGGTTTTGTCGTTTTTTTGGGATTTTATTGCATGTTCGATTTCTGAACTAAGAATGATTGGTGTCTCTTCATTTGCATCTGCTCTATTACATTCGTTCGATTTTGTACTTGGTAAGGAAAAGGTGCTATCTGTGGTAGTGTAGAGCATTTTATAGAATTTTGTAGCTTCATTTATGATATCTGGACGTCGTGATTGGAAAATTCCCTGTTTATTCTTTAGCTTTACTGTCCACTCTGACTTATCGCTCAACTCTTTATAAGCTTTGCGTACAGCCCCTGTCTTTCCTATTAATTTTTCGAAGGTACTTTGTCGTATTGCTTTTTTTTGCTGTAAAATGTTTCTATTAATTTTTTTGCTTATTCTTGTTATTTCGCATTTTACTTCCTTTGTTCTCTTCTTTGTATATAACTCTTTCCTCTGTTCTAAAAGAACTTCTGTTTCATCATTTATATATTTGTTTATGTGTTTGTTTTTCCGTGGCAGCTGTTTCAAAAATTCTTGTAACACTATTTCTAGCTTGTCGTATTGGTTTTGTACCTGTAGATGTAAATTGACAGCGTCCATAAATTTATTTCCCCAGTAGCTTGCGTCATCTGCTGAAATATTCAGTTGTTTTCTAGTGTAGTCAACGGATTTTATTTTCCTTCTTTGTGATTTTAAAGTTACCAATAGTTCACATCTAATCATCCTGTGATCAGAATTGAAGTTCAGGCTTTTTATTATATCAAATTTCCTTATGTAGGTTGGTTGATTTGTTAGTATGTAATCAATCTCGTTAAAATGTTGACTATTTGGGGATCGCCATGTCCATTTTTTGTGTGGTTTGCTTGGGAACATGCTATTCATGAAGCAGTATCCATTTTCGACTGCAAATTCTACTAGTCTTTCGCCGTGTGCGCTTCTCTTTCCGTATGAGTATTTACCTATATTTCTTCCTTCGTTTTGTTTAGCTTTTCCTATTTTTGCATTGAAATCACCAAGCAAAATAACATTTCTAGTATGGACTGAGTCCAAGGCCAATTGCACTGTTTTATAAAAAATTTCAATATCTTCTTTAGAGCATTGCTCTGTGGGGGCGTATGATTGGACAAGTGACCAGGTAGAGTTGTGAGATGTTTGTATTTCTAGTAGTGCTACTCGATCTGAAAAGCTTTTGATATTCAGTATACTATTCTTTAAATGTTTTTTAATTAAGAATCCCACTCCATTTCTTCCTTTCGTCCCAGATGTATGAAACAAGATAAAATCGGTATGTTCTTGAATTGTTTCTTTTTCTCTTCTTGTCTCACATAAACCTATAATGTCCCATTTTATTGACTTAACAGCGTATCTTAACTCTTCAATTCTGCTGTCTAATAATAATGTTCTTACATTTATACTAGCTATGTAGAGACTTTGTAATTTTTGTTTTTTGCTTATGTTTATGTTCTTATTGTTTTTGGTTGGGTTCTGATCGTGGTTTAGGAGGTAGTGGTCTGGCTTCTCCGCGGTGACCAGCCGGCTTGGAGAAGGTAGAGAGGTTGGAGGTGCAGAGGCGCTAGTTAGTTTTTTAGAGTATCTTTCACATTTACTGTTGGCATTGCCCGCTCGTTGAGATTCAGCTGCGACGGGCGTAAGAAGTTAGTTATAGATTGTGACTTGTTTCTTTTAGTTACTTGTTTTGTGATTTCGTTGCTGCTTACTGTTCCCGTTTCTTCCAATTTTTCTTCAGGTGATATAGACATAAGACGTTTGTTTATGATCCTTTCAGTGGGTGTACGGGTTCCTGATTCGCGTGTTTCAAGTGTCACAATTTTATCGTAGCGTAAAATTACTCTTTTTCCTGACTCGCGCTCGCGTTTAAGGTCTTCTTGAAGTTCTTTTCGTTTTTGTAACACGTTAGGTGGAAAGTCTTCATTCAGGTAAATATTTGTACCCTTCAGCGATTTTTTCTTCTTAAGTATTTCTATTTTCCTGCTTATTGTGGTTACTGTGACTACCACTGGTCTGACTTTACCTGTATTTTTTCCTATCCTATTAGCATGTTCGATTTCCCATTTCTGGCAAGGTATTTTCATCTGGTTGTTAATAATATCTAACACTATGGAGAGTAAACTTTCATATCCTTTCTCTTTCTCTTCGATTCCAAAAAATATAACGTTTTTTCTTCTGAGCTGTTTGTATAAGATTTCAATAGTTTTTTGTTGTTGTTCAATTTTTGTTTCTAACTCTTTATTTTTGGTTTCCAAAATGTGAAAATTTTCATCTAATTTATTGTTTATAAATTCTTTAATACTTAGTTCCATCTCTTTCATTTCTTGCTTATTCTTTGACATGTCAGTTTGTATATTTTGTAAAATTTTTAAGACTTCTTCCATTTTGAACCTACCACTAACGCCCTCTATTGAAAATTTTGTACAGGACGAGTGTATATATATTACACTTCCTGATAGCTTTGCTGCTCAACGATAGGTGACGCTATTATTATTGCTTTTGATGATACTTTCCGATAGCTTTGCTACTCAACGATAGGTGGCGCTATTATTATTGTTTGATGATACTTCGCGATAGCTTTGCTACTTAACGATAGGTGGCGCTATTATTATTGCTTTTGATGGAGGTAGCTTTTATTTTATCTTCCGTGTATTTTATGTTATATTATAAACAAGATTTTCAAAACATACGGTTTTTTCGCACTTATTCTTCTCCTGAACTTTGTATAACAGATGTTGTTGTAGTGGTTATAAGTCGATTTCGTCAACTTTTCCCAGTAGAAGCGTTTCGTGCTGATTTCAGTTTCGGTAGTTATTCGAATATTTCTTCGTGAATATCACATTTATCAAGCACATAACATTTGTCCGGTGAATTCACCACTAGTTTCACGTAATTATCCCTGTTACTCCTCGATTTACAAACTTTTATATTATAAAAACAATTATTTATAGCAGAGTCGTTGTTAACACGAGCACAGGTGCGCCCTCTCATCTTGTGTGACTTGGCCGTTGAAGGGTACACAAGGGTACAAAACCAGGTGCTACATGACACCAAAAACCATGAAAACGTTGATTGAATAACCAGTCAATTGTAGGCTTGATAAAGCTGCGTATTTCAATAATATAATTTAAATGTATAAAAAATTATTTCCAGTACCGGCTGACTTCTAATCATTGATAGAAGTCCGTCTGTACGTCTATTTTATGTTAGATCGGTGGTCGATTTGACGCTCCAAAAATAAGAGAATAGAAGTCAGCATTGTCAATGCTGAATGAATATGTTGCACAATCAACAACCGCCTAAAATGAGACACTAGCGTCCAATTACCAATACCAGTATGGGATATTATTCATAGTTTTGTACCCTTGTGTACCGTTCAACGGGCAAGTCACACAACATTAACTATAATAATAAAGAAATCGCAGTAAGGAACCTTAGACTTGGCACGACTTTGTCTAGATTTCATTACTTTTTAGAGATAAACAAGTAGCTCTACCGAGACTTGGCTAGTTTTTTTAAAGAATGTTTTTGGTGGGATAATTATATTCTAGCTCCTTTATTTTTGACAGATACCAAATTTCAATCTCATTTAACTATACTCCATTACTTCAATTCTATAAATGTAATTTTTTCATAAATTAATATGCTTGAAATATAACAGAAAAAATGTAGGTATTTCTACAATTATAAGTAGAAATACATAATATAAAATAACAAATTGTAATTTTGTACTATAAAATATCTTTTGTGGGTTTCCCTTTGAAAAAAAATAATAAGCCTTACGACTATGTTATTGTTCGGGAACGTTTTATTTGTTACAAAGAACGAACTACTCCTTTGTTTTCGTGGAACAATAAATTGGGAAATTTGTCTTAGATAATTTTAACCCTCGGTCGGTCGCGCATTTTTTGTTTACGCGGTTGGTCGCGTGGGGTCTCTGAAGACCCCAAAAATAAAAAGCCTAAAAAACATCTATCTAATTATATTTTCCTAATTATCTTAGCTTACTATTGGTGTTTAACCTAATAACAATTAAACTACAACAAGATACGTAAAAATATTCTTTTCTTTCTGCCTTAAACTTACAATCTAAAAGTATACACATAAATTTCTCTCCTTGAGATCACAATCACAAAAAAAATGTTTTAATATAACGAAATGCAGGAACTTCTCATTTTAATAAATTTATATACAATAACACTAAAATCACGAAGACAGTTACGTAAAATTTGGAAAACACCAACAAAAAAAAACATAAACTTTTACCAATTGAAGTCAGTCATTTTTTTACTGATTATCTTTTAGAACACAGTCAGTGCATATCGTTTTAATATGTTTTGGGTATATGTTACCCTTACAAAAATGGCAGGCAGATTTGAATTTTCAATCTATTTGTCTTGGGTAATGAATGCAATGCTTTCTCTTAGGCACAAAATTATTTTCGTTGTGTTGGACACCCTGAAGAGGAGGTATGAATCGTCTCATAGTTTGTTTCAATTATCGAGACAAATTTGAAAACGTGGCCCCCCATTTATCAAGAGATCTTCATCATCATCATTATATGAACTTTCCAAATCTATGTGTTGTTCATTCGATTCGAAAACCACATGCTGTTCGTCCAACGATTCCAGAATCTGACGATGCTCACGCAAAGATTCCGAATTCTCAAGCAGTTCTTCCGGAGATAATTCATGTCGTTCTGTAGGTTCATCTTCACCTTCCTGCTTAGAATCAGTGCTATTCTCACTCCTTTCATCCGGGCATATACCGACTTTACCTTCTTCATCATCATTAATTCACTACCACTGGAAACATCGTTACTTTCACCATCTAACCAGCTTAATTTTTATTTATTTATTATAACTTTATTGCATATAGTCAACAATTTTACATAGTAAAAGAAAATAAAAGAAACAGCAGTACATAGATAAAATTAAACAAAAGGTATTGTAGTTACACTGACAACATGCAAAGGCGGTCTTATTGCTTAAAGCAGCTTAATATACAAGGTTGTTGTTCTTCGTCCATTTTAATACTTAATTAAATCTAAAATAACTAAAAAATACGTAAAAAACATGTTACAAAAGAAATCTTAGCTGAAAAAATCCATTCAATTTTACTTACGTGGTTAGTCGCGTGGGGTCTTTCAAGGCCCGTACGCATAAAACTCGTATGTATCTCACGGCGCTTACGCGCAAACTGAAGTTAACGGCAATACGCAGCAAGTATAATCCAACTTAGGAGGGTACCTAAAATATGGAGTCGCTGAGACGGTTTTAAATGTTTAAATT
This sequence comes from Melitaea athalia, assembly GCA_905220545.2. NCBI lineage: Eukaryota > Metazoa > Arthropoda > Insecta > Lepidoptera > Nymphalidae > Melitaea > Melitaea athalia. The sequence goes on along the minus strand of HG992178.1, from coordinate 1,809,972 downwards.
TTACATTTCTGTAGCACCTGGGCTTTCAAAGACCCCACGCGACCAACGGAGGGTTAAATGTAATTTGTATGTCTGCTTGTAAAGAATTTTTTTTATGTTACTAGGTCGGCAAATAAGCATACGACATACCTGATGGTAAGAAATTACCGTAGCCTACAGACGCCTGTAACACCAGAAGCATCGCAAACGCGTTGTCGACCCTATCCCCAATTCCCCCAGCAGCTCTGGTCACCTTACTCACCAACAGGAACACAACACTGCTCGAAAACAGTATTATTTAGCTGTGATCTTCTGTAAAGTCGAGGTACTACCCCAGTCGGGCTGCTCCATATTTTGAGCAGGAAATTTCCTGCTGTGCCCTACCTCAGTTAAGTATGATGATAGTTGCTTGTAAAATATGATATTAATATTTATCGATTTGCGAAGCTGTAATTTGCGAACATTGTAATGTTTGATTAGTTGTTATGGAATCTTTTCATATTTTAATATAGTTGACCTAAGCCTTAAGACCTTCGAGAATTTATGTTTCCTTGACCTTCGAGAATGTATATCTAATTCTTTTTAAATTTCCTTGTTTAAAATAATGTATCCAGTTTGATGCACACTTGAACTTTTTGCGCTTACATACGTTTCCACATACGTTTTGGCGATTAATTTTTTATTCTATATTTCGTTTACAATAAATTGACACAAAAATATACTAATAAGCTTTTTGTATTTACTTATTAAATACGAAAAATAATGTATGAGAAAAAAACCTGTGTGGTTTTATGAAACCACGGTAAAAGTGAAACTTTTTTTCACATTATAGATATTAAACTAAAAAATTTTGGAATAATATTCCATTAAGAAAATAAAAATCGCTTTATCAATCTTACCGCGCGGCCGACCGTCACGCGACATGCAACACACATACGAAAAAATTTGAGACGATGCGCGATGTAATAAAAGTTTCAGTTTAATAAAATTATCGAAGTGAAAGTTCTTTAGAATCGTTACGATTTGAAACTCGATTAAACAAAATGTGGCACGATAAGGAAAGAAACACATAAATATATAGGAGAGAATGAGATAGACTACATTACGACTTAAAACGCGTAAGTGACACGTATTGCATGGTGCTTACGACCTTTTTTTACGAGACCGTGATCATCGTCTATAGAACAAATCGCATTTGCCTACCTTCCTACGACTTTGAAAACGTTTTACTTTTGCCGTGTGTGAATGCACACGCACACTTTTTTTTTTAATCGAAGGTATAATAGAACAAGTAATTTTAATAATGTTTGTCCTTTAAGGAAAGAAATATTAAAAAATATGTTTTTATGTTTCAAAACTTGTTTTAAATGGAGACGCCATCGGCATTGCAACGCCGTAAAAGCATGAATAAGAAACCGTGATTCAAATTCCTGACAAAATTGAAAGCAATTAAAATGAGAAAATTATCTATGTATTAGTTTATTTTATGTATAGTTTATTTTATAAACCTATATAAATAAATGTCGCATAACATAGTAATTATTTTTCTGGAGAGACGATAAAATTCCCGTGGTTAAAAAAATATATTTTTTGTAAATCGTGTGAAACAGTACCGATGAGTAGTGATGCGACTTTTCTGAGAGCACATCGCTCTCGCTCATAATGAGCAAAGCTCTCTTGGGAGAAAAATAAAGTCTAAGGATTAAACTGAGTGTATTACTCAGTTCATATTTATGTAAGAATTCACTCTTCTCCTGAATTATCAATTTTCTTCTGAATTTCTGACGCCACTTTGGCGCAGCGGTCACAGCATTGGTTTGTGGCTATTGCGCGGGCGGTTGCAGGTTCGATCCCCGCGTACGAAAACATTTGTATTGACCATACAGGTGTTTGGCGTGGTCTGGGTGTTTGTTCAGTCCTTGTGGGTCTCCCCACCGTGCCTCGGAGAGCACATTAAACTGTTGGTCCCGGTTTTTATCGTGTACATCTGATAGCGATCGTTACTCATAGTAGGGAATATATCCGCCAACCCGCATTGGAGCAGCAGTGGTGAATTAAGCTCCGATCCTTCTCCTACATGGGAAAAGAGGCCTATGCCCAGCAGTGGGATATTACAGGCTGAAGCGTGATCACTGTAACATTAAATCGTGAATCGCGTTCAGTATCTACTACTCCTAAAGTTATATCAGTAATGACTTGGTACAAAACTTTAAAATATTAAAAATATTATTCATCGCTTTCCCTAAGTACTGAGCGCTAAAAGTTAGTTCTTTTTATTATACTTAATAACAATCGACTCCATTTGCGGAATTACTTTAAAAGGATGAAACGAAGGTTTTAATAAGTAACTAAAAACTAGTTTTGCAATTGCTTTGCTTTTAATTTTTTTCTAACAATTAAAATGAAATAATGCATGTACAATTTTTTATTATTTTAAAAATTTAAATACATTTTTGCGTCCAGTAATTGTAGAACTTTTAAAAAGGACCAATTTAATATCTTATTGTAGTTGAATAGAAATCTTTGCGATTTTGTCTCTAAAGCCACTTTTGAAGAAAATTCAAAGTTGCAACATGTGAAGTAGGTAAAGTTAATATCACTTCCTTCAGCGACAAAGAGTTCAAGATCTTGTCATTACATGACATACTATGCTACACTAGTTTAAATTTTTCTCTGAAATAATGATTTCCTTTTATCCTGATAACTTTTCCTTTTCAAAAATACTATATAGACAAGAATATTTTTCCATATTACTAGGTCAGCAAACAAGCGTACGGCACACCTGATGGTAAACGATTACCGTAGCCTATAGACGCCTGCAACACCTGAAGCATTGCAGCGCGTTGCCGACCCTATCTCCAATCCCCCCCAGGAGCTCTGGCCACCTTACTCACAACACTGCTTGTAAGCAGTATTATTTAGCTGTAATCTTCTGTAAGGTCGATGTATTTCCCCAATCGGTCTGCTCTAAATTTTGAGCAGGATATTTCCTGCTGTGCTCTACCTCAGTTAAATAAATTATCAAAGAAATAGTCAACTTAATTATAGAGTCCGATCAAAGCCTTCACTTAACAGCTGCTGCAAGAATAGAGATAGCATGAATTCAACTACGGAGTATAACCTTCAGAAGGTTACTAAAATACATAATAATCCATACTATAAATAAAAAAAAATTTGCGATACGTAATGCTAAGCACAAAACTCAAGAACGGGGAGCAATTCAACAAACATTTATTTTACGTTTATTATTTTTTTAATATCTTATCGGTCGTGCAGAAAATTTTAAAATTTCAGAAAACGTAGTTTTTGAACTAAAACTTTTTATGCTTGACTTCGGGAGTAAGCTGGTGAATGCGTGACGAGAGCGTTACGAAAAGTGCGATCGGGCGAGTTGAACCGAAGTTGAGAGGGAGATATAAGTCAGTGAAGATAGAAAGAGAGAGAGTTACGTTTCATAAGTTTTACTTCAGTCGTGTCGGTATAAAACACACTCGTTTTTTTATGAAATGGAAGAAAGAAGATAGTTTTCAAGACGGGACTATGTCCATCGGGTCAATCGTAATAATATTTTTTTACGCTTTTCTAGTATTACTTGATCACTTATATGTAAAGGAAATATCAAATTCTTATAAGAAAATAACATGTTTTATACCAAGTATTTATTTTTATTATGTAATAAAGAAAACGATAAAATCTTAAACGATGCAGATATTGCCTTAATAAGTGTCCATCGCTGTGATTATTCACGATCCTATACATTACAATCTGCGGTTTTTCCCACACATGACTCGAGTGATTCAATACCTACATAACCTGTAATAACATGTAATAATATACACTAAAAATAAAATATAAACACTAGAATTAGCTAGAAATGTACATATTGTATTCAACATAGATATTATCTCTTGTAAATATATGAATATTTACGTCATAAGCAAATTAAAGAATAATGGTGTTTGCTCGCAAAACGAAAAGACCGACTTCGGTTACATCGACTAGTAATACAACGTCATCATCATCATCACTTCAGCCTATCGCAGTCTACTGCAGGACACAGACCTCCCCAAGTTCGCGTCAAACATTGTTTTGCCCATAAACAATGTTTTCACAAGGTTTTCACCAAGCTTGGCAGGAGGGTTGGTGACCGCAGGGCTGACTTTGTCGCACTGAAGATGCTGCTGCCCGTCTTCGGCCTGGGTATTTGAAAGCCAGCAGTTGGAGGATTATACCGCCATCGATCGGCTTTATAAGTTTCAAGGTGGTAGTAGAACTGTGTTATCCCTTAGTTACTTAAACTACTGTTACTGCCTGTTACTTAATAGGTACAACCTGGGTAAACGAAAACATATAATTAAGTCAATACGCATTATCTCAAACTCCCTTACAAGATGGTGTTTATCATGTGGTTCCATTTTAAAGTTGATCGAGTTCTTATAAGTAATTTTTGAGTAATCTTTGATAACGTGTATTTACTTGACTATTTTTACGCCTACCTATGTTGTATTACTTATTGATGTACTTGAAGTAGTTTTTTTTCATTTGCGAGAACAAAATTATACCTCTTGTGTTAATACACGAATTTATTGCATTTTTATTTTGGCTCTTCCACAGTTACTTGTTTTATAATGTCTATAATAATTTATCAAACGCGTTTTATTAAACCAAGGAGAGGTGTAAGACGTAAGTACACCACGAGGTCATAGACCTCCGGGCCAGAATAGGCCTCATATTTGTATATATGCATTTCAATGATATTTTTAAATAACAAACAGGAAAAATTAATTCTTTGGCGCAAACTTGTTGAGGCCTGTATTCAATAATATACTCCGAAGAAGCGAAGATATTACCACTTCAGCCTATCACAGTTCACTGTTGGACATAGGCCTCCACAAGTTCGCGCCCGACATTACGACGCGAATTCACGTGTTTTGCCCATAGTCACCACGCTGGGCAGGCGGGTTGGTGACCGCAGGGCTGGCTTTGTCGCACCGAAGACGCTGCTGCCAGTCTTTGGCCTGTGTATTTCAAAGCCAGCATGGATGGTTATCCCGCCATCCGTCGGCTTTTTAAGTTCCAAGGTGTTAGTCGAACTGTGTTATCCTCTTACGACACCCACGGGAAGAGAGGGGGTGGCTACATTCTTTAGTGCCGTAACCACACAGCACAAGCACAAGCACAGCGAAGATATTATCGTAGTTAATTTCTTCAACAACGCGTCAAAGAAATAATTAAAACGGGCACATAATTAAAAACAAAACAAAGATTTATTTAGTACTCTCCAGATAGGGATGTACTAAAGCGTTCGCAGTACCTCGACGCTTTACAGTCTTGTCGATTTTTTAACTTTAATCATTTTAACGTTAACACAATTCCAATTTTACGATCGGTCCGCGGCGAGCCATCATCGAAATAACAAATGAGTTGAGCTGCGTATATACTGGTACTTAATATTTAAGACATTATAAATTACAATACACTTGAATAAAATTGACGTTAAAATTACTTACTACAGTAGGACGCATCTGAAAATATCCTTTTTTATACGACTAGGTCAGCAAGCAAGCGTAGGCTGGAGCCTAATGGTAAGATGTCACTGTAGCCTGAACACGCAACAATAGAAGCGTCGCAAGCGCGTTGCCGACCCTACCCTCGATCCTCCTCAGAAGCTCTGGCCCCCTTACTTACCATAGGAACACAACACTACCTGAAAGCTATATTATTTAGCTGTGATCTTCTGTAGGGTTGAGGTATTTCCAAAGTCGTGCTGCACTAGATTTTAAACAGGATAATTCCTGCTGTGCCCTACCTCAATAAATCCTGTCTTATCTATACTAATATAATAAAGCTTAAGAGTTTGTTTGTTTGATTGTTTGTTTGTTTGTTTGAACGCGCTAATCTCAGGATCTACTGGTCCGATTTGAAAAATTCTTTCAGTGTTATATAGCTAATTTATCGAGGAAGGCTATAGGCTATATATCATCACGCTAAGACCAACAGGAGCGGAGTCCACGCCGACGAAGTCGCGCGCAGAAGCTAGTTAACAAATAAATCCATCTGCAACTTATAAGTATATTATACTAATAAAAATGGCGTAAACTAATGTGTTTTGCCCATAGACAGATGGTTATCCTACCATCGGTCGGCTTTTTAAGTTCCAAGGCGGTAGTGGAAATATATTATCCCTCAGTCGATTCTTATGACACCTACGGAAAGAGATGGGGATTATAGATATAATATAAGATATCGCTTTAACAGAGATTTCCCTTAAGCTATTTCAAAATAAATAGAAAGAAAGAAGCTTCCGTATAACGAATAAAAATGTACATAAATAAAAACATACATTTAGAAGTCAGATAAATGTAAAAATGGACAGTTAAAGAATTTAAGTCAGGTTAACAAATGAAATTTAATACTTATGTAAATTATAGGTACTGAATTGTGTGAAATGTCGCAATAAAATTGTCACTTGTATGGACGTGGTTTTACCCGAACATTTCGTTTCGATACCATCAAGCGTTGAAACGAAACACAAAAAAACGCGTTTTATTATCGCATCGCTGTTGCTATCATCGCGAACAACGGAGACGCAATTTTATTAATGACCAGATATCCCTTTACGGCTTTACCCGTATCGACTTTTGTAGCTAACGTGTATTTATTTTTGTTTTTGGTGAAAACCACGGAGGTGAAAACGTTTGGAAAGTGTCATGTCGCTAAATCTATATGTTACCTTATTCTACTCGCTTTAAGAAAATAGTATCTCATCACCACTACTTAAATTAGCCAAGCTCCTTGACCACTTAAATTGTGAAAAGTTAACTATAATCCCACTGTAATTGCTAACCCGCAAAGGAGCAGCGTGGAGAATTAAGGACGTATTCACAAAATTAATAGGTATAGAATCGACCATTTACACGAGTCACACACACAAGCGACGCAGTACGCACGGTTAGGTGTAAGAATAGTAGTGGATTGAACTACTTTGATACTTTACAATTTTTTATTTATTTATATTTTTTATTTTATTACAATTTATATTTCTTTGTGATACGTAGGTACCTACGAAAATATATTTTATTGGTGTTTGTGTTTTTAGTAAATAATAACTATTTATAAATATACCAATACCCACTTCAGTCACTTTTTGATACTATTTGTTTCACTTTGTTAGTTTTTCTTTATGAGGTGTGAGTCATATACATATAATTGTGTGGTATGAGACGGTTGAGATTATGAAGTAGAGTGGAGAGGGTGAGGGCTGCGATTTGATACAAGTGACACTCTTTCCTCCTCCAAGAGGAGTGGGAGCCCGGCGGACAGCTTGTTTTTAAAGTATTTTTACTCATTTTACGATTTTTTTTGACGAATTCTAAACGTAAAAATTGTGTTTGGCTCGTAAACGAAAAAAAACCAACTTCAATTACATCGACAAGTAATACAACGTAATAAAACAAAAAAAGGTGTGTGTGCGATTCACACACGATAGAAGTGAAACTTCCGCTACAATGAGCGTAACGCTACAATGAGCGTAACGCTACAATTAGCGTAACGCTACAAATAGCGTAACGCTACAAATAGCGTAATGCTACAATGAGCGTAACGCTACAATTAGCGTAACGCTACAAATAGCGTACCGCTACAAATAGCGTAACGCTACAATGAGTGTAACGCTAGAATGAGCATAACGCTACAATGAGTGTAAAGCTACAATGAGCGTAACGCTACAATGCGCGTAACGCTACAATGCGCGTAACGCTACAATTAGCGTAACGCTACAAATAGCGTAATGCTACAATGACCGTAACGCTACAAACGCATAACGCTACAAATTTCGTAACGCTACAATTAGCGTAACGCTACAATGTGTCATCCTTTTTCGTGTTAGTAGCACGGCACGCCCTTCCCTGTCGTTTTTCCGTTGCATCCGGTTTGAAATCACAATGATTCTAAAGAATTTTCACTTCAAAATAGTCAAGTAAAAACGCGCTATTAAAGATTACTCAAAAAGTTCAATAATCAGATCTCGATCTAATTTAAACAAGACTACATGACAAGTATTAGCTTTCGATTAAAGTAAGAATCATCAAAATCGATACACCGAGTAAAAAGTTATGCGGTATAATACAACGTAGGTCGACGAAAAAGTAGTCAAGTAAATAGGCATTATTAGATAAGTACTTGTCAGATCACGCAACACCTTTCAATTAAAACAAAATTGATCGAAAGCGGTCCACCCAGTCAAAAGTTCTGATCTAACGTACATAAAAAAAATACAGTCGAATTGAGAACCTCCTTCTTTTTTGGAAGTCGGTTCAAAACAGTACAATACAGTGATTTTCCTACTCACAAACTTTAAAAAATTCAGTACTAGCTCAATTTTAACTTCTATTTTATGTTTTATATACCATTCTCTTTGCCTTATTTTGCTCTTTAATTTGATGTACTCTTTTTGAAAATCGCGACATAAACTATAGTAATACAACAGTGTTTTACTCGCGAAGTGCAAATTTTTTAATTTCAAGTGCGTGCGGCGTCGATGGGCTATAAGCTAGGCTATATAACATAAAACAAATTAGGTACATATTAAATCTATACAAATAAATAAAATTGAAATGTCTGTTTGTAATATTAAAATAACCGCTTTTAACTAAATTCAAATGTATGTATGTATACATGGTACATATACCAAAATAATTTTTTTTTTATAATTTGTCTGTCTGTCTGTCTGTCTGTTCCGGCTAATCTCTGAAACGGCTGGATCGTTTTTGACGGGAATTTCACTGGCAGATAGCCTGATGTAATAAGGAGTAACTTAGGCTACTTTTATTTTAGAATTTTTATTATTATTTTATAACTGCGAACTGAACAATAATTATTTTGTTAAATTCCACGCGGACGAAGTCGCGGGCACAGGTAGTTTAAAATAATAATTATTCAATAAAATGTATCTCAATAAAGTAGCTTCATATTTTATCAATAATCTAATTCTTATTTTAATATTAATTAAATATAATATATAACAAAGAAAAAAACGGCAACGTTACGCGGTGTTCCCAAGTGGTCACCCATCCAAGTACTGACGCTGCCGCGTTACTGATCGATCAAATTTTACCCCTCATGAACCTTTAGAAGTTTCACTTCAAAAAAACTAGTTGAAAAAAAAGCGGTCACCCATCCAAGTACTGACCATCGTGACGCTGCCGCGTTACCGGTCGATCAAATTTTAACTCAAAATCAAATCAAAAATCAACCAACTTATATCTCCCTCTCAACTTCCGTTCGCCTCGACCGATCACACTTTTCGTAACGCCCTCGTCACGCACCTGCTTACTCCCCAAGTTAAGCGCGCCTAAAGAAGTTCCACTTCAAAAATACTAGTAGAAAAAAAGCGGTCACCCATCCAAGTACTGCCGTCGTGACGCTGCCGCATTTCCGGTCGATTAAATTTTATCTTAACTAACTTATATCTCCCTCTCAACTTCTCAACTGAAAACGAGACCAAACTCGGCATACCTAGTCCTACACGTCAAGGAGTTCCGTAGCAGTCACAGAAGTACACCTTCAGGTCACTCCATCAAGTCAAGAGGTAAGGTCTTATCATAACTATCAAAACGATACCAAACTCGGCACGCCCAGCTCTATACCTCTAGGAGTTCCAGTACAAGTACCTATACCTTCAGGTCACTGCATCAAGTCAAGAGGTAAGGTCTTATCATAACTATCAAAACGAGCTCAAACTCGGCACACCTAGTCCTACACTTCAAGGAGTTCCAGTAACAGCCACTCAAGTATACCTTCAGGTCACTCCATCAAGTCAAGAGGTAAGGTCTTATCATAACTATCAAAACGATACCAAACTCGGCACGCCTAGCTCTATACCTCTAGGAGTTCCAGTACAAGTACCTATACCTTCAGGTCACTCCATCCAGTCAAGAGGTAAGGTCTTATCATAACTATCAAAACGAGCTCAAACTCGGCACACCTAGTCCTACACTTCAAGGAGTTCCAGTAACAGCCACTCAAGTATACCTTCAGGTCACTCCATCAAGTCAAGAGGTAAGGTCTTATCATAACTATCAAAACGATACCAAACTCGGCACGCCTAGCTCTATACCTCTAGGAGTTCCAGTACAAGTACCTATACCTTCAGGTCACTCCATCAAGTCAAGAGGTAAGGTCTTATCATAACTATCAAAACGAGCTCAAACTCGGCACACCTAGTCCTACACTTCAAGGAGTTCCAGTAACAGCCACTCAAGTATACCTTCAGGTCACTCCATCAAGTCAAGAGGTAAGGTCTTATCATAACTATCAAAACGATACCAAACTCGGCACGCCTAGCTCTATACCTCTAGGAGTTCCAGTACAAGTACCTATACCTTCAGGTCACTCCATCCAGTCAAGAGGTAAGGTCTTATCATAACTATCAAAACGAGCTCAAACTCGGCACACCTAGTCCTACACTTCAAGGAGTTCCAGTAACAGCCACTCAAGTATACCTTCAGGTCACTCCATCAAGTCAAGAGGTAAGGTCTTATCATAACTATCAAAACGATACCAAACTCGGCACGCCTAGCTCTATACCTCTAGGAGTTCCAGTACAAGTACCTATACCTTCAGGTCACTCCATCAAGTCAAGAGGTAAGGTCTTATCATAACTATCAAAACGAGCTCAAACTCGGCACACCTAGTCCTACACTTCAAGGAGTTCCAGTAACAGCCACTCAAGTATGCCTTCAGGTCACTCCATCAAGTCAAGAGGTAAGGTCTTATCATAACTATCAAAACGATACCAAACTCGGCACGCCTAGCTCTATACCTCTAGGAGTTCCAGTACAAGTACCTATACCTTCAGGTCACTCCATCCAGTCAAGAGGTAAGGTCTTATCATAACTATCAAAACGAGCTCAAACTCGGCACACCTAGTCCTACACTTCAAGGAGTTCCAGTAACAGCCCCTCAAGTATACCTTCAGGTCACTCCATCAAGTCAAGAGGTAAGGTCTTATCATAACTATCAAAACGATACCAAACTCGGCACGCCTAGCTCTATACCTCTAGGAGTTCCAGTACAAGTACCTATACCTTCAGGTCACTCCATCCAGTCAAGAGGTAAGGTCTTATCATAACTGTCAAAACGAGACCAAACTCGGCATACCTAGTCCTACATACACGTCAAGGAGTTCCGTAGCAGTCACAGAAGTACACCTTCAGGTTCACTCAAGTCTGAGAGAATATATAGAAACTACTTAGCTATGTACTTTTAGCGAAATAAAATAATGCAATAAAAATGTGTGATTATAAAATGATCTTACTTTGTCAAGTATCAAATTTGGTTTATCGAAAAATAATACGTAAATTTATAAAATAATAATTGTTTTGCTACGTCACCGGTTGCTAACAAAGCGACATAGCGTCCACTCACCACAGCGCCCGAGCGCGGACTAACTTCTCATTCGAAAAATTGAATTATGTTTTAAAACAAAAACCAACAATAAAATAAACCTTACTGCAATGGAATAAGAATCATCTTTAATAGCAAAATGTGTATAAAAATTAGCTCCAGTTTTTATTTATTTTAAGACTATTGGTGGCATTTTTGTATTATTTTCAACCTTCCATTTAAAATTGAACATATCTTCCTGCTCATACTATTTTTAGAAAACTTAATATATGTGTATAATAGAACAAACATCACCCGAAAGTCTACTCGTTTTGTTCATTTTCTTGAAAATGGTAATGGAAAAACGTTTAATACGATATATATATAAGAACTAGATTTAAAAAAAGTCCTTCTGTTTGAAGATGAAGACCCAATCTCTATGAAATAATTATTCGTTATATATTATTTTGTTTAGTTTTGTCACAAAATGACCTGAAAAAGAGCATGATTTTGTCCGATTCGTATAGGCGCCCTTAAGCTCTGATCCTTCTCTTACATGGGAAAAGAGGCCTATGCCCAGCAGTGGGATATTACAGACTGAAGAGAACAGACTGTAATCTACTTTAGAATTATTTTTTATTAAAGTTGAATAGTAAATATACTTATATAATTTAAATATAACAACTCATTACTTATTTTCAATCACGTTATATTTTATTTAAACAAACGACATTTTGTTTTTAACGAAAGATCAAAAGCCCTGTTTGTGTTTATCATAACCGGTTATATTTTAATCAGTTTCAAAAAAAAAAGGAAAATGAATAACGAATGAATAATCGATTCGACAGTGTTTCTCATTTGTGTACTACTACATTTGTGTTTGTGTCCCCTGGATGGGGCAGAGGGCGTCCACAGTGCGCTGCCATCTCGCCCGGTCTTGGGCTATCAGCTCAATCTCGGGCCAGGAAAGCCCGACATTCTTCATCTCCGCGGTGACGGAGCGACGCCACGTTTGCTTGGGGCGTCCATGTTTCCTTTTCCTTTGATGAGTGAATTCTCAGGAGGAGTTTCATGTGGTACTACGAGTATTTAATTTCAATCGAGATCTGACTAGTACTTTTTGAGCCATACCTATTGATGCGTATTGATTATTTTTGCGATTATTTACGTCATATTACTTGTCAATGTCAAATTGAAGTCAGTTTTTTCCGTTCGCGAGCAAACACAATTATTTCTGTACTTTTTTTGATTGTTTGCATATTATATTAGCTTTGATAAATATAAGGATTTTTTTTATATGATAATGACTAGGTCGACAAACCAGCGTACAGCTCACCTGATGGTAAGCGATTACCGTAGCTTATAGTCGTCTGCAACACCAGAAGCATCGCAAACGCGTTGCCGTCCCTACCCCCAATCCCCTTCAGGAGCTCTTTACCTTACTCACCACAGGTACGCAACACTGCTTGAAAGCAGTATTATTTACCTGTGATCTTCTGTAAGGTCAAGGCACTTCCCCAGTTGGACTGCTCCAGATTTTGAGCAGAATATTTCCTGCTGTGTCCTACCTCAGTAAAAGTTTTAATCATATTACACAATAATTGTGGATTAAATAAACTCTTCGGATACATTTTTAATTTTGTTGTAATCATGTTTAACATCATGAATCATTATCGTTATATTTTATGTATGTTAAGTGTATCATAATATGTTTGTTTATTGATAATACAAATAATTGAATCGCTGCACGGAATGTATTATGATATTGAGTTGTAATTGACTTATTTATTTTATCAATTAAAATATTCGTTCCATTTTCATTCTATGACCATTGTATACAGGGTTTTATTTAATATCATGATTAATTTTAACGTTTGATAGTTCAATCAAAATATGAATTAGTAAAAAAGTTATAGTAATTACATAAGTCTTGAATTTTAATATAAATTTTAGAAATTAGCGATGTATTTTTGCATTTCAACTCATATTAAGACACTGAGTTTCTATCTTAACTTAAGATGTTTTCAAACTACAAAAAAATACCAACTGAATTGAGAATCGTCTCCTTTTGAAGTCTGTTGAAAGTGATCAATTGTAACTGACAAGAAATGACAACTTATATGACATCAAACATTCTCTTCCAACTAAACATTTTTCTTCAAAAGACACGTTACTAGAATTTTGTGAGTCGTCGTAACCAGTCATCCTAAACTATATTATATATGTACTCCGTTGTATATGTTTAATAGTATATGTTTAATAGTATAAAAAATAGTCATACTAATATTGTAATTGGGAAAGTTTATAAAGGCCGATTTACAGAGATGATTGTAACTCATTCACGCAAATAATATCGGCTTAATTAAAATGATATTTAGTTTAAAGACTACTAGCGAACCAAGAAATACGTAGACTGAGCTACATATAAAAACTCATACAATTAAAACCGTAAACAACAGCTGTATGCAATTACTACTGTAATTGCTACTGTATTTAATAACAAGTATTATGTTACTGCCTTAATATAATTATCTCGCGTATTTTATTCGTCTTCGGTATCATAACGTTATTATTACAAGTTTTATTTGACAATACTGCCAATTATGATGTTACAGTTTTTTTTTTTTATAAGGTGGTGTAAATTACCATTCCTTTTGTGTTAAGTGCGAATAAATTGCAGTGGAGGTGTTAATTTAACTCGATTTTTGTATATTTATTATTTTATCACACGTTTGTAATATTCTTAGATAATTTGATGTCATTAAATGGAAAAGTTCGTTGTCATTATGTTTGTATTTAGTCGTTATTCTATAAGATGTTTAATTTTTTATTTTTTAAAGAGAACTCAGGTTATTGCGTCGGGGTTTTTTTATTTTAATTTAATTTTTATAGATGAATCTCATATTCTGTAGAAACTTAGTAGGTAATGTAGGTTTAATTGTATGGCAAGAAAGTGGGTAAATAATTAAACTTAAATTATATCTATTTTGACGCCTCGTTGGCGCAGCGGTCACAGCACTGGATTGCGATTAGCTGTTGCGCGGGCGGTTGCGGGTTCGATCCCCGCACACGACAACATTTGTATTGGCCATACAGATGTTTTCCGTGGTGTGGGTGTTTGTGCAGTCCTTGTGGGTCTCCCCACCGTGCCTCGGAGAGCACGTTAAGCCGTCGGTCCCGGTTTTTATCATTTACACCTGATGGCGATCGTTACACATAGTAGGGAATATATCCGCCAACCCGCATTGGAGCAGCGTGGTGGATTAAGCTCCAATCCTTCTCCTACATGGGGAAGAGGCCTATGCCCAACAGTGGGATATTACAGGCTGAATCGTATATCTATTTTATTAATGGAAAACAAAATGCAATAAGATTTGGATAAGAAACATACGGTAAAAGAATAAGACAAAAATTAGACCATAAACTAAAAAAATTCAGACGATCTTCGAAATTAAACAATTTTATTTAAAATTTTCAGCTGAAACAAAGTGAAAATTACTTTGTACGCTTCAGCCTGTAATATCCAACTACTGGGCATAGGCCTCATTCCCCATGTAGGAGAAGGATTAGAGCTTAATCCACCACGCTGTTCCAATGCGGGCTGGCGGATATATTCCCTACTATGAGTAACGATCGCTAGTATAGTAACGATACTTAATACAGAAAACATTTATACTCTTTATACTCTTAGACATCATTATATAGTAACAAAATTGGATGCAAATGATTGTGTTTAAACGAAAAAAAACCGACTTCAATCACATCGACAAGTAATACAACGTAGGTAGACGAAAAAATAGTCAAGTAAATACGCGTTACCTATCAAAGATTACTCAAAAAGTTGTAATCAGATCTCGATGAAATTTAAATGTAACCAGATGATAAACATCAGCATTTGATTAAATTAAAAATCATCAAAATCGGTAAACCCAGTAAAAATTAATGCGGTATAATACAACGTAGGTCGACGAAAATATTGTCAAGTAAAAACGCATTATTAGATATAACTCAACTTGCTAGATCTCAAATACATTTAAATGGGACTAAATGACACGCATCACCTTTCGATTAAAATAAAAATCATCAAAATCGGTCCACCCATTCAAAAGTTCTGAGTTAACATACATTAAAAAAACAGTCGAATTGAGAGCCTCCTCCTTTTTTGGAAGTCGGTTAAAAGGCGTACCAAATGTAACAAAACAAAGTAAACATAATGACAAATGTGTCATACGTTTTAAAAAATGTAATAAATAAAAGAAGAAAAATAAGTCTATTACGGGTGTATTCCTCGCGCGAAGTTTACGACTTCATAAATTCGATATATATTTCGAGGCGAGGTATCCCGTCGACAATAAAAATCCATTTGCCATTTCGCACTCAGAAACCTACCTACTTAGTTATTTTTTTTTTTAATATACAGGTGTCCCGTAATGAATAGTATATCCCGTCCTGAACGTGCGTGTGCGGAGTGGGAGGTGGATTACAAAAGTGGTGGATCAGGCTCCGATCCTTCTCCTACATGGGAAGAAGCCTATGCCCAACAGTGGGATATTAAAGGCTGAATCGTAACCTATAATTATGAAAATAACACCACTGATCAACATGTTCTCCAAAGTAAAGTGGGAAGACCCACAAGAACAGTATAACAGAGTAGTTTTATGTACCTGATAATTTCACGTCTTAAATGTAAGTGGAAACTGCTGGTTTTTTGTACAAATTTTTGTACAAATATATCTCAACGAGAATCGAACTTAGATTCAGACGCCTACACAAACCATTATACAAGAACCAACAAGAACGGTTGTTGTATTTTATATCACGTAGATATTTTGTAATATGTAGCTAATAATATGAGTGTTTCATTGACTTCGCACTTCAGTTAAGTGCTTTTAAGTGAACTATGTCTAATATAGTACTGATTGAAAGATTGAACAATAACGATTTTAGACTAAAATTTGAGTGAATGCTACGTCAATACATTATGTGAGAAGAGTATCTACCTTTTGGTGTGATACTTTCATGAAATTTGTAATATGAGCTTCATACTTTTGTTCGACTTCAAAAAAAAGAAGTTTAGACCACACGACTGAAGTAAAACTTACGAAACGTAACACTCTTTCTTTCTTCACTAACCTACATCTCCCTCTCAACTGCCGTTCACCTCGCCCGATCACACTCTTCGTAACGCTTTCGTTACGCATTCAACAGCTTACTCCCCAAGCCAAGCGTGAGTAAAGAAGTTTTACTTCAAAAACTATAGAAGTATGTAACTCATAGTAAAGCAATTTTCAAAACAAAAAGCGTGTATATGTACAATTGTACATAATACATATATTCATGTTTTATGGGAACATCCATTATCGCGATCGTGACAATTTGTATTAAAATAAATTGTACGACATACGTTAAGTGCTAATTTGAGAACCGTGATTTACTTTAATGAATATATTTATTTACAAAACATGTTAGTGTGGTTTTTGCAGTGAATCATTTATTTTTTCCACATTTAGAACAAAATTTAGTAAATTCTAGATTTTTTATTTGTTTATAAATGTTGTCACAGATTAAGTAAACCAAAATATTATAGAAGCAACCCTGCGAATGCATGCGTTACAGTAAGTTACTGCTATGCTCAGCCACAATGGAATAGTTGTGACATTTATTATACATATATTCACATACTGAGGTAGGGCATAACTGGAAATATTCTGCTTAAAATCTGGAGCAGCTCGACCGGGGAAGTACCTCGACGTTAAATCGAACCTCGATCGAAAATCACAGATAAATACAACAACTTACAAGCGGCTTACAAGCGGTATTGTGATCCTCTGGTGAGTAAGTGACCAGAGTTGGGAAGGGATTGAGGGTAGGGTCGGCAACGCGCTTTCGATGCTTCTGTTGTTGCAGACGTCTATAAGCTACGATAATCGCTTACCATCAGATGAGCAATATGCTTGTTTGTCGACCTATTTGGAAAAAAAATGTAGCAAACTAAATTAAATTAAAAACAAATTCTCCACATATTTACAGTAAATATGTCATTCCAGTAAAATTATTCTTCATTCAGACATTGAAGAAATGAATACATGGTAGGCACACGTTGTGAATTATATTTGTAAATAATATAAATAATATATACTTGTATAAGCGTACAACATTGGTTATAAATAGTAATGATATTAAGCATTCATGAGCCTCGAATATATATCATTCTTTCCATTCATCCTTCATTGCTTTTAAAGCAAATCAATGTGTGCAAAGAATAAGTTACCTATATCTTTTCTTAGACATTGATAAAATATCCAATTTAAGGCCTATTTTTATAAATGTAATATTTCTCTGTCTTTTATTTCCAATATAACGCCAAGTTGTTTTGATATTATTTATAGATTTGTTTTAAATTCAATAACAGATGCATTTGGTTTGAAAAAGTTCAATGTCCCTTCGTATTTGTTGACATATCTACCTACATGCTTTTAGTTAATTCAAAATCAAACTAAATTTATTGAAATAGGCTTCAAAAGTGCCTTCAAATCGTCATCTTAGGTTGGGTTTAGACCAAACGAACAAAGAGCTAGAGCTAGAACAAGAGCATTCTTTCTTGATCTTTATGTGTAAACGAAAACTCGTACTCATATACCTATATAACAACGAAAGAATGCTCTACGCCTGTTTACACTAAAAGAATTTGATATAGTGGGGATAGAATGAGCATTCGCTCGTCTGATGTAAATCGACCTTTACAAAGTAAAATTTTAGTTATCGTCAATGTCAGAACCTATCATGATTTGATTGTCTAACTTCCAAGTTAAATTAATTTATTAAAAGTCATAGCACCCCTTTTCCTAATCAAGATTATTTTTACATGTTTGTGTATTTTGATTGTTCACTAATTTTATAATTCACAATGATAAGTTACAATTTCTATAATAAATATGACCCAAAGCGACTATACTATATGTACAATTGTGCATGCATACATACATATAAATCACGCCTCTTTCCCGTAGGGGTAGGCAGAGACCACTTCTTTCCACTTGCTACTGGTTTACGGACGACAGTTTAACGTGACAACGTCATAACCACAGACCACAGAATATACTCCGTGGTCATAACAAAATATCTCCTAGGGCGTATAGGCCAATCGAGTGAAGATATTCCATATACTATCACTGAGCGTAACGGGGCAATAAGCGTAACGCTACAATGAGACATCCTTTTTCGTGCATGCCGCCGGCATTCATCGATTTATTAGACGTTGTCACGTCAAAACTACAAAAACAAATATCTCCAATGACCTAAAAAAGAAAACCAACGAAAAAAACAACATAAATATATTTATCATTTAAGGAAAGAAGCAGCGATATTCACTAGAACATTCGAATATGAAATTATGAGCTCCTATTTGCATCGGTCTGACCCGCAATACCGCTAAGTGATTACGTTGCCCTATCACCAGGGATTAGGGTACAAATTCGAACTTAACTCGTACAGTTTAGCCGTCATATTTGCTTGCCGAACGTGTCTGATTTGCTTTATAAGCTGACCAGCGAACATCAAGCGATAAGAGAACGGCGTGTATTGCCAAGCAAGAGATAGTTGAAAATTCGCTTTTTTTTAATTTGTATACTAATTGCCATTTGTGGTCTGTTTTGTGCCTAAGTCCTATCATTGTCTACACAAACACCTTAGCTACGAGTAATACTGTCCTTCTTGACCAACAGGCTATCCAACAAATTTTTTGTTTTAATCTCACTACAGACTATCGCAGTCTACTGCTATACATAGACCTTCACAAGTTCGTGCCAAAAATTCGTGCCAAGAATTCATGGAATTCGGTAAGAGTTTCTTTGTTTCAAATCAACTGTTCTAACTTGCATGGGCATACTGGACTTCCATTGTATTATTATTTACGCTCCCTTACTTCTTGTTATTGAATTTGTTAACCAAGATTTAAATATTTTAAAATAAGGGAACTGGAACAGAAAGAATGCTTGACCAATGGCTGTATGAGCCTATGACATGTCTATGTCCCGGAGTGCAGACCGAGTCTTTATAAAAGATAAAAGCATAATGAGTTACTGGTACGCTGGGCTGACAATCTGCGCAATGAATACAAGCAGAAACTGGACGCGGATTGCGGACAAGCTTGATATTTTGATAAACTTGGTGCAGCCTATGTCCAGCAGTGAACCATGAAAGGCTAAAGCAAAACCAATTAAGAAAATGCCACTTACGAACATGCTATTTTGTCTTCTAATATAAAATTTGTGCTTTAGTAGTGATGCTTGTAGAAGTAAATACAAAAACAGTTGGACACAGAATATACGAGTACAATACTATAAATGTATACTTCAAATTTACAATTTTATTAAAGGCACTGATAATCCTAAAAAAGCAACGATAGCTCATTTCGAAACAATAACAAACACTAATGGTCCATGGAGCAATAGACTAAATAAAGAAAATAATATAAACGTATTTCATTCAACTTACATTACAATATTCAATATTATTTCTGACGCTCTAAAGCATCAAAGGGACACAAACAAAAACATAGAACAAAGGTTTTAATCAAGTAACTGGACCACGGTAGGATATTTATTTTCTTTTTACATTTTTATATACTTTACAGAGAATAAGAGCATTGATAAAAAATGTTAAAGTGCTTATTTCTCTTCTTAACGCACGCTTGAGTTGGGGAGTAGGCTAGTGAATGCGTGATGAGAGCGTTACGAAAAGTGTGACTGGGCGAGGCGAACGGAGCAAGAGGGACAGGTGCGAGCACACATTTTTTTCTCTCTTTCTCTCATAGTCAGTTACGTTTCATATATCTAAGACACTGTTGTGCAGAAAGAAGGTGACTGCGTGACGAAAGCGTTACGAAAAGTGTGATCGGGCAAGGCTAACGGAGCAAGAGTAAGGTGCGAGCATACAATTTCTTTTTGTTTTTCTTTTTCTCTCATATTCAGTTACATTTCGTACATCTAAGATACTGTTGTGCAGAAGTTTTACTTCAATCGTGTGGTCTAAAGCACATTCGTTTTTTTTTTTTGTTCTTTATTTCTCGCTACGCTTGATAGAAGCAAAGCGGTAATTTCACCTAATGGAGGTATGCAAATAAATCAGTCCGATTTATGGTAAGCAAATACTGTATGTAACCTATGGACATCTGCAACGCTATGAGCATAGTAAGAGCATTATCCACCCTACCTCTGACCTTCCCAGGAGCTCTGGCTACCTCACTCACAACCAATAGGTACTTCCTACTGCAACAATTAATATCACAATTAATAAAATTCAGCTGGTTTTGCAGCCATTGCGGTTACGATAACTGCTTAAATATCAATAGAATCATGTGTTTGCTTGCGGTCCTAATAATGTACATACATGAGCACAAGATCATCAGTGTTGTGAAGTACGCTTAATACTTCACAACTTAAGTCAGTATCTATCGATCATGAATGATATTTAATCACACATCATAGTAATGAGACTGTTACTACTATAAAAGCTTACAAAACTGCTGGAGTATAAAATATTTATCGCTAGCATCTCGTCTCCTGTACGCTCCAGTATTGATAAAGACGGCTCAGCTTTATTGGTGGAACGCTGTCCCATAACAATACGATGTTTGGGTTTCGCGAAAGTTCTAACAGTAAATATTACGCCTTTCGTATCCGTTTCCTACGTCGCTCCTGTTTCTATTGTTTTTCATTTGACAACAATTTTATTATTATTTCCTGAAAATCAATAACGTTCTCTATGATATGTGTAAGTTTATTGACCTTTTGTGCTAAATTTTCACTAATATTCTTTTGTTTACATGTAAATAATTAACTATGGTAGCTTAAGACATTTTATACAGTATGATGTGACGCTTATATTCGTGTTTGAGTGCCAAAAATTAAAAAAATAACTCAAATCAAAAAATTTATGCCTCGAAGCACTTTAAGCCAAATTTGTGCCTCAAAATCACTTCAGATTCTTCATTTTACAAGAATATTACCATAACTCATAAGAGATTAACACACTCAAACACAAGAACAAAATATAGAAATCTCATATCGGCCGTCCATTTCGGACTGAATAAATGACGAACATTACTAGTTATGTTACGCTATTCCACTCAATTAGTTCTCCGAATACGAAGCTTAATGATTTTAATGGACTTATCCAGGAACTCCTACTAAAACTAACTCTATTTTTATAGAAATAAGATTCAAATTTAATTGAATACACTTTCTGTATAGCAGCCAGTGAGATAATAGTAAGTAATAGATGTTAAACTCGGTAATAAAGTGAACGCGCTGATCGCTTCTTAAAGTTAAAAAGTAGAGGAACATCAAGTATTTGAGAGGGAAATTTTTACGCGTTTTTTTTTTATGCCAGTAAATGAGCACTTGCTGAATACGTGCAATACAAGAGTTGTCGCAAATGTTAACTATGTCTGTCTGAAACAGAACTGAATCGAATTTCCAAGTCTATACATATAAATAAATTTGACGTGTCCGTCTGTGATTTCAAAATAGCTGTGTTTTTTCAAGTGCATATAGTTGTCGACACAATACTAAAACACTGTCTTTCTGTTTGTCCGAGCTAATCTCCGGAACTGCTGAACAGATTATTATGGGACTATCATTGGAAGATTGGAAGAATTGGTAGGTATATTCCCTACTACGAGTACCCATCGAAGTTATAATAATATGTCTATCATAACAACTGGGACCGACAGCTTAGGCACGGTGGGGTGCCACAAGGGCAGACATGCATTCCGGAAAGAAATATCTGTAGAAATACAAATAAGTATCCATCCCTAGCGGGGATCGAAACCGCAAAACGCCTGTGTTTAGGTGCGTACATGGCACACGAACCACACCATAAACATGTCGATTGGCATAACACTTCGTCAATGATCGTTTAAAATAATTAAAATAATGCCCGTCTTAATCGGTTGAAATAATAGAAATGTAAAAAATAAATAAATGTAAGAAATGTAAAAATCAAAAGCTATAAATGATCAATTAAAGGTAAAATACATACACATTTGTTGTAATTAATTGATTGATTGATAGGTTTAATGGCTTTCAGTTGCTCGTGTAGTTTATTGGTATTACGGACGTATTGGCGTTTGACGTATTGACTTTGGTAATCTATAGGTACTAATATAATAAAGCTGAAGAGTTTGTTTATTTGATTGTTTGTTTGTTTGAACGCGCTAATCTCAGGATCTACTGGTCCGATTTGAAAAATTCTTTCGGCGTTAGATAGACCATTTATTGAGGAAGGCTATAGGCTTTATATTATCATCACGCTAAGACCAATAGGAGCGTAGCACCAATGAAGAATGTTTCAACATCGGGGTGTTTTTTTCCTTGTGAGAGCTTCCGTTCTCCTATGTCTCACCAGAAACACAAACAACATCTGTATCTGAAGGATAATTGTATTTCTGTGCATAAACATAAAACGCAATAGATGTATTTTTTCCTTACTACATAGTATTTATTGATACAAATTGCATTTAAGCATTTTGATGTTAACAGTCACTCTGGAACAAGTAAAGTTTCAACTTCCAATATAAAATAGTCTTTATTACTTGAAAGATAAGATCGATTCTCGCTAGCTTCGGATAGTTATAAAGATACGAACAAGATTACTTTTATGGTAAATGAATGTGTAAAGTTATTTTATCTTTATAGCCTATTTCACGACGTCGGTTGCAAACCTCTTTGTAGAGAATACATTGTTAATGGAGCTTGCGTTGTCGATCGGGCATTAATAATAATGGCATTTTGATTAAAAAGAGTAATCCTAAATATTAAATAAACAGCACACTATTTTTAGCGCCTGTGAAAATATGATAGCAATATTTAATATTTATTCGATGCTCTAAAATTTTAAAAGGGGTTTAAATGGAATATTTTATTCAGCTAGCTGCAGGCTAGACTCAATAAAGTAAATATCGTCAATTTAAGAGTTTTATTTAAATAGCCCCTCAAATATTATCTAAAATTCAAGAGCTATATGTAGCTCATTTCTTTTTAAGATTTAAAACATCGTCTATATTATTTTTGAATAATATAGACTATGTTAAAAATACAATTTCGCTTTTTGATATTACTTACAAAAATATTATATTCAAGTTTTCATTACACATACCCTATGTGCTAAAATGAAATGAAAAATCGTTAGTTATAAAGAAAATTGTTTTGTGCATTAAGTTTTTCTAAATCCGATTACATGGTATGAAGTCGTTGCCGTCGTCCAGAGTAAGCTCCTGAGCTCCTTACAGTAACTGAATCTAAAAGCAAATTCACCTCCCATCATAGACATGCTTTCAAGATATTTTTATAGATTTTTATTTCACACTATCCGAAGATAAGTCTCAAGCTGAATTTAAGAATAAATTTTATTGTATTCCATTTCCCGTGTCACGTAATAAAGATCTTGGCAGCTTAAACGTGATTTATACTATCGGTAATACATCTTTTTACGCTATAAATTTTTAAGCATTTTTATTCATTTTGATGTCCAAAACGAGTTGATGGTTCATTGATTTAATATAAATGTCCATTTGAGAAACTGATTCTAAGGTGTTTTAAGCTCGATTTTGATAGCCATGGCTATCTGACTACAGTAATAAAACTTCTTGGTTCTTTTTACTTTGTTGTTGTTATTGTATTGACAAAACTTATGACTGACTTATGACAGAAGTTTTGTCAATTCTTTTGAAAATTCATATTTTGGATAAATTTAAGAAATGGAAGAAAACGATGTACAATATTTGGATACAGAATATAAAAGGTATTTAGAAATAATTCGACCATATTTAGGTCAGTTACTTGACCAAGATGTTATTGAAATTTGCAGTGCTTGGATACAAAGACTTTCAAAATGTAAAGATCATGAAAAAATATTACGTAATAAATACATTTTTGCTATGTGCTACCAATTAGCTAAAGGTGTTCTTGAAGAACCTTTTCTCAAGGAACCATCAGCTGATGATCTGTGTCCGTTAGTAGATGATGAAAATAGTGATGAAATTTCGTCTGAATTAGAATATAATATAGTTGATTTGGAAAATGATACTACAGAAATGCTTTTTAACAACGAAAAGGCTTCGTACTCTACCATATTGGTCTCTGGTGATAGTGATTTTAGGACTGATAGCATTAGACACCAAATATCAGTAAAAAGTAATAAATCTACTAATTCAATGACATACAATATACCTGAAGCTGTACATAAACAGAAAATAATGTGCTACAATTTTACTACGGAAATATCTGACCCTAAAAGTAAAGAAAACGTTGATAAGACGTATAATTGTAATTTAAGAGCAAAGACAAAGAATTTTGTGATGAAGCTTCGGGAAATCAAAAGACATAATTTTATGTTATTAAAAGAACTTAATACTTTAAAAGAAGAATTAAGGATGAAAAATGAACTCAGTCGCTCTCGTGATGAAATTTTGAAGGTTAGTCATACAACAAGTACTCGTGCAATGTCGCGAGATAGCACAACTACATTAAAATGTAAACTACAAGAAATTACGGAATCTAGAAATACTCTTCTCGACAAAATAACTAATTTGCAAGATAAACTAGACAACTTTAATTATATTAAAACACATGAATTCGAAGACTTAGAAGCCAAGTATAAGATAGAAATAATAAATATAAAAACATCAGTACGTGAAGAAATGAAAACTTACTATGAAAATAAATTAGAAGATCTCAAACAGCAATATGAAAAAGCAATAAATGAAATTCAAGCAAATAATTCAATAGAAATAGAACAAATAATCACAAAGAAGGATGAAATAATTTCCGAAAAAGATAAAATTATTTTATCTAAAACCATTGAAATAGATAAATTAAGTAAATGTATTGAAGAACATAAAAAACACGAATTAACATTATTAAATAACTCAAACTTCCCCAGTAAAGATTCAGATACAGAAAATTTAAAACGAAAAGTGGAAGAGTTAGAAAAACGATTAAATAAAACGGAAAAATCTAAACTTAAATGTTCTAAGGCATACGACATAAAGCTAGCTAATTTACAAAAAGAAAAACATTTAATTGAATGCTCTTTTCATCTGGAATTAATGAGACAAAGGGCTCAAGTAATACACGAAATGTCTAATGAACATCAAACTGAACTGGATTCTGCTTTGACCAAATTAGAGAGTAAATACAAGGAAATCATTGCTAATGTACAATCGACGGCCGTTCAATGCAGAATTCGGGAGCAAATGGCGTTAGAATCGATAATACAAGCAGTTTGCGGTGCACGGAATGAAGGTACGTACACTAATAGCGCGCAAGCTACATGTCCAAGCCAATTAACGAACAAAGCTACGCATAATCAAACAAGAGATAACAACGCAAGTCGTGAGACTGAAATTCCGACCGTATTTCAAAGTAATAAGGTCGGTAGTATCATCGTCGGCGGTAAATCTTTTGGCGAAGAGAGTGTGGTAAATGAGTATTGCCTTGATAGCCAAAAGTTGGGTGAAATGTTTGAGAAATTGTACATTCCTCAAAGGGACACTGGCGGTGACTTTAGTAAAAAGTAATCTAACTTTCTTAATTTCAGCTTCATTCCTTTATTGGATTTTTTTAAGTGGTTAATTAATTAATTAATTTGGGTCATTAACTTGTTCTTGTTATTATTTGTAACTTACAAAATTAGGAAATATTATTATTTTTCTTATTAATGCTTTGATACTAACATTTACTTTATGCCATAACCGTCACATAATGTATCTTATACTATTAAACGAGCAATTCTTGTATATATATATATATATATTTTCTGAATCTCGGAATCGGCTCCAACGATTTTCGTGAAATTTAGTATGCAGGGGATTTCGGGGGCGAAAAATTGATCTAGCTAGGATTCGTTTAAAAAAAATGTCGTTTTATCCCTGTTTTTAGGCAATGAAAAAATATCATTAGAATACGAAGCTTAATTTCACAATTACTAATATAGCTGTTACAGCGTAATTAGGAAAGCGACGGATTTCAAATCGTTTTGACCCGGGTTCGAATCTCAGTCTCCAGATTACTTTTTTTTCTTTTTTTTTTTTTTAATTTCACTCGTGATTTATTATTTAAATAAAATTAAAATATAAAAATACCGAGAAAAAAAAAGCAAAAAATAAAATGAAAATACCGAGCAGGGCTCGGTCACCCAGGTACTATAGTATTTATATTTAATGGAAAATTTCATAAGACTTACTATATGCGAATTTCTCTCCGTGACTCTGTCATAATAATAATGAAATATTACCCAACAATCTAATAAAATACAGCCCACAAAGCCTGAATCATTGCAAGTTTTAGGTTCGGATTACAGCCATATAAATACGGTTTAAGCGTGACAAATATGTCTACATCGTGTCTTTAGTAAATTAATTGGCAGAACAGTAATTTGCTCTAAGACTGGTACGACATTTTCTTTTAGAAAAAAATCTTACAGACACTATTAGAAATTTTGTTTTAATCAAAGACCAATTTGTGTCCAATTGTTCATGTCGAAATAAGAAATCTCAATGTGAAACAACGGCCAGACAATCGTTTAATATACAACAGGGTCTGGTACAATATATATACGTGCAAAAAGCCTTTCATTATGCGTTAACAATTTTCCAACAGCTATTTCTTTCAATAGGCGAGAGTGTTAAAACGGTTTTATTTGTGGAATGGCTCTAAATCGATTCTGCATTGTTTCAGAAATGACTCATTCCCTCCAGACAAATGGAACGTTGCGTGAATATTGTCATGCGCTGAACATTTTGATTCGCTGTGTATGTCTTTCAAGTTGTACATTTGAAATCTGTTTCTTTAGGAATTTCACTATCACATTTGATCGAACAAAAGTTTTTTCTTGTAATATTTATTCTGACGTCTATAGTATACCTAAGTATTGGAGCATTTCGTTTATTTACTATTTGTCTATTACAAAATTTTGTATCAATTTCTATAAACTTGTATTTTTAATGTATCTACATTTACACTGACACATCAGCCGGGCTAGCATGCGCGCCACGACAAAAGTTTGTCTACCCCTTTTCTCGTATTATCTCTTTATGTCTACAGTAGCTAGCATGCGTGCACGTGATACTCTTCTCGTCACGACAATTGAAGAGATAACAAGAAATTTTAGTTATCGTAGTTTTGTCGAATTTTAAGAAGATTAACTACTCGTTGTCAATATTATCGACGAGAAATACTACGATAAACGAAATATATTAAAATTATAAATATTATTATAATATCTTTTGTATACCATGGCGTTTCCGTTCCGTTTTGCCTTCGGAAGAGAATTATGTCTCTCGTATTGCGCATGTTAGGGTAATCGAGAAAATACTCGATGTAGACATTATCTATCTCTCTCGTCAAGAGATTATCTCGTTGTACGCATGCTAGCCCGGCAGGGAATGCTACATGGCTATATCCTAACGAACATTTAAGACCTAAGCTCTAATGAAAGCGACTTAGTCAGATTTTGATAATTCAATTTAATAAACACAACTCTCACCCAAGCTCATATTAGGTCTGGTCCTGCCACGAAATCTCATCTTACAGATATATTATCCGAATTAGTTTTGCATAATAAAGCGATTTATTCGATACTATCCAGAACCCTTAAAACATTTGTGCCCATTCCGCGTCGCTTCAATAATCCTTGCTAATGTCCCGATTTGCATACTAAATGAGATTTCAGATATGCTTTAACAATATCACTGAGATATTGTTAATAATTTTACAACGGTGAAATAAAATTTACTGAAGCAGAAAGACTATGGACTACAATTTATAGGAAAGTAATTGGAGCTTCATCTGCAATGCTTACTCCACTACAAACAACATCTCTTACCAAGTGTAATGTCGTAACATTTATAAGTTAATATAACAGTTTTATAAACAGCTGCACCTGGTATCGAATCTACGATCGTTGGCTTTAATGAAAATATTACGCTACTACTTAAGAATGGACGTCAAGACTAAATCATGTACAGTCTAAGATTATTAAAATCCAACTCATTTTTGTACGTGAATGATGGAAAATTATAAGAAGAACTGAGGTAGGGCACAGTAGGAAATTTCCTGCTCAAAATATGGAGCAGCCCGACTGGGGTAGTACCTCGACCTTACAGAAGACCACAGCTAAATAATACTGTATTCAAGCAGTATTGTGTTCCTGTTGGTGAGTAAGGTGACCAGAGCTCTTGGGGGGAATCGGGGGTAGGGTCGGCAACGCGCTTGCGATACTTCTGGTGTTGCAGGCGTCTATTGGCTACGGTAGTCGCTTACCATCAGGTGAGCCGTATGCTTGTTTGCCAGACTCGTAACATAAAAAAAAGAACATAAAGACAATGCGAATCAAGAAAATTAGACTAAACTTATAATACATTTTTTGGGTATATTACAATATAACGTACGTACGTAGTAATATACTGACGTTATAATACACTGACTAGTACTGACTAGTACTGACTAGTAATAGTAGTAGTGGAGTAGTGACAGATTCGATATTTGTACAATACGCTCCTTATATACGCTTATTTCGTTTCGTCGTGTCTGACGCTCAATCACGAATATCAGTTGAGATACTGTCTTAGAAAT
This sequence comes from Melitaea athalia, assembly GCA_905220545.2. Taxonomy (NCBI): domain Eukaryota; kingdom Metazoa; phylum Arthropoda; class Insecta; order Lepidoptera; family Nymphalidae; genus Melitaea; species Melitaea athalia. Next base: position 1,780,972 of record HG992178.1, on the reverse strand, counting down.
TTAGAAAAGCAATAAATTCTATGAGACAGGGACTGACGTGGCGTGATGCTTAGCTCACACTCGTCGAACACGATACGTGACTAAACGTGTCAATGTAGGATCGAAAAATATACATGTACCTAATAGTTTTTTTTTTTTAGTTTTTTTATTTGCATTATAACTTGTTGCGTAGTGTGACCACGTTTATCATTCAAGTTAAGTAAATTGCGTTAGCACAATCACTACTTTTACCGATCCTTGACTATGCAGATACGTGTTTCCTGGATCTCAAAGAGGAGCAACTAAATAAGCTTGAGCGCCTTCAAAATCTCTGTATAAGGTTCATATTTGGTCTTCGCAAATATGACCACGTCTCCAATTTTCGCAGTAAACTCAAGTGGCTCCCAATTCGCCTTCGCAGGAATACCCACGTACTTATACTACTCTACTGTGTTCTTTTTAATCCTAATGCCCCTCATTACCTTAAAGAACGGTTTACGTTTCTTTCCGACTCCCATGAACGTTCTCTTAGATCTGAATCCAACTTGCTTCTGAAAACTCCTTCCCATTCTACCTCCTTCTACTCCAATTCCTTTACTGTTAATGCTGTCCGCTTGTGGAACTCTCTTCCGCTCTCAATAAGACAAGCTCAAACGCAAGCTTGCTTCAAGCAACGTCTTAAAAATCATTATCTGTCGCTCATTAAGTCATAACTGTCGTTATTTGTAGTTTACATTATTTGTATATATTTATATGTATGTATATATATATATGTATGTATGTAGGTATATGTGTATTATATATTCTATTCTAAAATATTTACTTGTTTACATGTATGTATTTTAAGTTTATGTTATTTATTATTGATTTTTTTCCTCCTTAATATGTGCACACTTCTAACCGCTGCTACTGTATCGTGTCCTGTGCCCAAAGGTTATCTGGAAGAAATCGCTCTTTATAGCGATAAGATCGCCTTTGTACATCTTGTATTGTATCTTTCTTTATATGTGTCTGTATTTCGGTGTACATTAAGAATAAATAAATAAATAAATAAGTTAGACAACAATTGGTAACGACTTAGAACGTTTTACTAAAGTTTTATAGTGTGGTTCGTTTTTTTTTTTTGGAGTTTACTCCTTAAGAATCGATTTTTATATAAGGCGAATGATCTCGTTACGTTTTTGTACGCTATCTATCTGCTACGACGTTTACGACGGTACCGGCTACGACGGTTACGACGGTATCGGTTACGACGTTTTCATTCATTTATTTACCATTTGATATGGTATTAATTTTTTTCTTAGACTATAAAGTCTTTTGTGCATATTTAGAGTCGGAGCTGACACACACACTTTTTTTTGTACTTACCAGATTATCAAAGTTAATGATTAATTAATAACAAATAAATTTTTATAATTACACATACATATTAATAATAAATAATTTTTTATAATTACACACATTACTAAATGGCATTTTTTTTAACTGAACTAACTAAGGAAAAAGATTTTCTCGATGATTAAAGTCATATTTATAGTAATAAAATATATTTTAGCGAAACAACTTTTTCGGATTTTATCGTGGTTTGTTGTACATGCCCGACGTTTCGGATACTTTACAGCAACCATGGTAAAATTCTAAAAAGTTATTTCATTAAATACATATATCTTTTAATATAAATATACACACACGATCGTCTGTTCCTATATTAAGCAACTAAATGCTTGTGTTACAGGTAACAACCGACTGTTAAAGATAAATATACAATGAGCTAAATTCGCGTAAACATTATAAAACAATATAATAATTTAATTTTATTTATGGAGGGTTAAACAATCCCGATAGGATTTAATTTCCTTTTTTATTACTTGAGTATTAATTCAATTATATCACGTAGAAGATAAATTAAATTAAGGAAACTCTTCATATTTATCTTGATTAAGGCGTTTGGAATAAAAATCGGCTTAAGGAAATTTAAAAGCACCTCTTGCTATGTAATTACGGCTTGAGATAAGATTTTATATAATTTACAATTTTGTTTTGAGATAAAAAAAGTCATAAAATTTCTTTATCTTGATAAATTAAACTTTCTTATTTTACTCGTACTAGCTGTGAAAAAGTATCCCTTATGGATATCACATATTATATCGAGATAAAGCGAAAAAAAAGTAATTAAAGGTTGGGCAGCTAATCGCTTACCATCAGGTAAGCCGCACGCTTGTTTGCGAAGCTAGTTAAATTACTATAGCTGGGTTACTCTATATTTTGAGCAAGAAATCTTCTGCTGTACCTACCCTAACTCAGTCAATATTTGATGTAAGAAAATATAGAGCAGATTTATCTTCAGTACACCTTCTTATTAGAAATGGATACATTCCCCCAGCAACGGGATATTTATCACTACATATTATAAAACAAAGTCTCTTCCCGCTGTCTGTCTGTCCCTATGTAAGCTTAGATCTTTAGAACTACTCAACGGATTTTGATGCGGTTTTCTTTAGTAAACAGAGTGATTTCAGAGGAAGGTTTATATATATAATACTTGCATAATATAGTAGAGGAACACTGGTAGTTTTAGAGTTTCCTAATGTAATGTCGTAAATAAACACATTGTTTGCGCTTACATTGCAAATATTTATTTTATATTTAGTATCAGTATTGCACCCGTGCGAAGCCGGAGCGGGTCGCTAGTAGGTATTATAAAGTATTTACAGGATATTGACTTCATTAATTTAATTACAAGAGTTTCGTCTGAAGTGCTTTAATTACACAGTAATGTTAAATAAACAAGCTACCCAACCCTAGTTAATAATATAGCCGACCTTTGTCAATCATCATTACAGAACAAGAAACAGCCTTATCATTTATTTATATACTTTTGCAAATTAAGAGGAAAGGATACCGGCTCTTTCTCCATACAAACGTATTCGACTGTTTTCTCCCTGGATAATGACACTAGATCAAATATTTTTGTAAAATAAAACTTTTACCTGCCATGACCATGCCCCTACGTTTTGTTTTTTTTCATATTCTTATTATATTAGGTAGTAGGAGTCTTCAAAAACTAGAAATATTGCTTAATTTTTTGTACATTTTCAACACTCATAAAAAAATAATAATTCATATTTACAAAAAAAAGAAAACGGAGCGGCATAGCTGAAGGCTTTGTTTATTTACGTTGAAAAAATAAAAAATAAATTGGCATGTTTCGGGGAGAAAACAGTCGAATACGAAATGATGTTTTGGTCAATAATTATCTACCTAAAGTGGTCTGAGCTTCAGTTGTCCCTTTCTTGCTGTTTGTGGGATAGGTCTGGGGGAGGGAAGGGTCAGAGCAGTACGTATACACGCCAGCGAAGTGATGCCTCATAGTCGATAATTATATAGATACACTAGTGATGTAATATTTTGTCGATATTTTCAAAAATTCGTGTAAACAAAATTAAATAATCTCTCTTTTCATAAACTAATAACCTTAACTATAAACCTTATTTGGATGCGGTGTTCATTGTAACATTGTGCAAACCTGGGCTAAAGAAGGGTTTCTCTAACAAATAAAAATGATAATTATGGTAAATAATTTAAATAATTATGTTGTTTATGTTTTTGGTCTGACCATAATTTTGGCTAACGGTAGTCTTATTACTGAGGCAAACGAAGGATACCGTAGAAAGACTGACGGACAGACACTAGGAAAAGTAGGTAAGTAGGTTAACTAAATAAAGATACAAAATTTCCAAATAAGGATTTATTCAGTTCAAGTAGGTAAAGAGTTATTTAATTATTTCCTTTACTTTCCCATATGGCAATCATAGTAAAAATTTTCTACTATTGGTTCTATTGAATTCCAGAAAGCATCGTTCTTTTTAACCGACTTTTAAAAAAGGAGGAGGTTCTCAATTCGACTGTATTTTTTTTATGTATGTTCTCAGAACTTTTGACTGGGTGGACCGATTTCGATCAATTTTGTTTTAATTGAAAGGTGTCATGTGGTCCCATTTAAATTTAATTGAGATCTAACAAGTACTTTTAGAGTTATATCTAATCTAATAATGCGTATTTACTTGACTACTTTTTCGTCGACCTACGTTGTATTATACCGCATAACTTCTTACTCGGTGTATCGATTTTGATGATTCTTATTTTAATGGAAAGCTAATACTTGTCATGTAGTCTTGTTTAAATTAGATTGAGATCTGATTACAACTTTTTGAGTAATCTTTAATAGCGCGTATTGACTATTGTTTCGTCTTATTACGCTGTATTATTTGTCGATGCAATTTAAGTCGTTTTTTTTTCGTTTGTGAGCAAACACAATTACCAATTTTTTGGTAAATGATTCCTATAGGGCTCCACAAAATAGAATAGCAGTAACTTCGTAGTCTTTACAATATTTTTTTTAAATCAAATTCGGACTACTCTGTAAAGAGTTATGCATGGTCAAATATTAAAAAAATAAATAATTTTTCTTCGTCGGTAAAAAATTCTTAATCAACCACAAAATAATTAAATAAAAAAATCAATAGGTGGTCCTGAAAATCTGTGTTAGGGTTTATCCCTAACTGAAGCCGAGGACTTATCTTTTTGTGAGACACACTGCCACCTTTATTAGTGACTATTATTTTAAATATCTTTATTTTATTGTTAATTCTGAATTCAGTTGTTTCAATTTTTTTTAATAATTATTATTATTTCTTTTTATTTATAGTTTGTTCTTCCACATTTATTTTGATGTTTTTTTTTTGAAATGTACTAATTTTTATCTTATGTTCATCGTTTATATTTCAGTGTATTTCGCAAATAAAGGTCTTATTGTTAGGTATTATTGCGTAATTTGCCTAACGAAAAAGACATAAATAAAATAATAATTTATAAATTAGAACAATATCAAACATTATGTACAACTGTACACTTAACAATATCAATACGGTAGTCCTTTGAAATTTTATGCAACACCGTACCTACATAATATGCAGTCGGACGCATAAAATTGGAGGATTAGTCAACCAGTCTCTCTTTGTATATTATGTCACCAGAATGTCATTTGTTTTTTATTAATTACTATTTTTAAACATTATTATATCGTCCCAATTATGTGTTACGTATTAATAACCGCGACAAACATGAGACATTACAACTTATATGTATACTATTACTAGCTGTGCCCCGCGGTTTCACCTGCGTTGATTTGAGGGAAAAAAATGCTTTCCTTTTTTTCAATAGTTTAAGATTTAATTAGCTTGATATATTTTCCTTAGTTTACACTAAATAAATTTCTGAACGCACGCATAAATATTTGACCAAAGAGTATATTATGACCACTACGTTTTATATTTGACAACAAATATATATTATGTCAATCCGTTTTCATTACTGACATTATTATACATTTTTAAAATGTAAAAACATTTTAATCAACGATTGTAGACAATTGACGTGCCCCACGGTTTTATTTTAGTCTAGTCTATGCATATGTTTATAATTCCCACGACTGTATCTATTTTATTATTTTTTGGTTTTTAGTACATTTATCTTAAACATTGCAATGTATGTTTAACATAAAACCGTTTAACTTAAAAAGTTTTTTTACCTATTTTTATTTTCTAGTTTTTAGTTTTTATTTCGCATTCTTTGATACCCATATTGGTGGGATTGATAAAAAAATGTTATCAGCCATTTGGTAGCGGCGGCCATCTTAGATTTCAATTTTGCATAGTAAATTGTATTCTACTTGTTGAGACCTTTCATTTGATACCCATATTGATGGGATTGATAAAACCTAAGTTATCCGCCATTTTGTAGAGGCCGCCATCTTGGATTTTAATTTTATATAGTACATTGTATTCTACTGGTTGAGCACTTTCATTTGATACCCATATTGATGGGATTGATAAAACCTACGTTATCCGCCATTTTGTAGCGGCCGCCATCTTGGATTTCAATTTTTTATAGTATATTGTATTCTGCTTGTTGAGCCCTTTCATTTGATACCCATATTGATGGGATTGATAAAACCTACGTTATCCGCCATTTTGTAGCGGCCGCCATCTTGGATTTCAATTTTTTATAGTATATTGTATTCTGCTTGCTGAGCCCTTTCATTTGATACCCATATTGATGGGATTAATAAAACATAAATTATCCGCCATTTTGTAGCGGCGGCCATCTTGAATTTATAATGATAATGAATAAATATAATTGTATTGTCACCAAAATCCAAAGTGTATACAAAATTTCAGATTAATCGGTTGACAGGAAGAGGGTGAAATTTGAATTACTAAATTTGACCCAAGAATAAATAATAAAAAATAAAACAAACGGGGTGAGCTAAATAAAACCGTTTAAAAATGCTTTCCTTTTTTTCAATAGTTTAAGATTTAATTAGCTTGATATATTTTCCTTAGTTTACACTAAATAAATTTCTGAACGCACGCATAAATATTTGACCAAAGAGTATATTATGACCACTACGTTTTATATTTGACAACAAATATATATTATGTCAATCCGTTTTCATTACTGACATTATTATACATTTTTAAAATGTAAAATACGCCACTATCCGTATATTGTGGATATACATAATTATGTTGTCGATTCGAAAAATTTATTTAAATACGTTCTTTAATTTTATCGGAGAGTTTACCATATCGACGGGATGAACATTAAATGTTTGACAGTTACGAAACACGAACATAGTTCCATACAAATTTTCATTCCCACCTTTCAACCCCTTACACCCTTTTATTCGCATTAAAAAGTAGCCTATGTCCTTTCTCAGACTCTAGACTATCTGTATACCAAATTTTATTTAAATCTGTTCAGTAGTTTTGGCGTGATTGCGCGACAGACAGACAGACAGACAGAGATACTTTCGCTTAAATATTAGTATGGATTATTATTATAATTATTTTATTGTGGACGTATGTGTGTATGTACCTATGTATGATTGTTATATATTCTTTTTTTGCTTATTTATATTTACATACCACCTGCCCATCTGAAAAGCAATATCCCTTTCATTAGCAGGTTGTCTGGAAGAGATTGCTTTTTAATCGACTTCAAAAAAGGAGGAGGTTACTCAATTCGACCGTACTTATATATTTTTTTTTTTTGTTTTTTTTTAATTTATGTTCGGGGATAACTTCGTCGTTTATGAACCGATTTTGATAATTATTTTTTTTTGTTGGAAGGGAGATATCCCAACTTAGGTACCATGATAAGGAAACCAGGATCTGATGATGGGATCCCAGAGAAATCGAGGAGGACCCTCGAAAATCGTAGTGACTAGTGCGTTTGTTAATTTTTTTCGTCGGCATACGTATTACTTGCCGATGTACTTAATTGAAGTCGGTTTTTTTCGTTTGCGAACAAACACAATTATTAGCAACTAGCGGCCGCCCGCGACTTCGTACGCGTGGAGTTAGTTATTTTCAAATAATTTTTAATTATATTCGAAAAAGCTATGTAAATACCTAATGAAAGGAAAAAATAAAAGAAAGATAAAAACAATAGCTAGACGAATTTTTAGTGAAATCGATGGATATTATTTTTCATTGGACTTTCATACAAACTACCATCCCCTGTTTTAACCCCAAAAGAGGGTTGATTTCTAAAAATATATTATTAGTACACCTCAACACCATCTATAGAGCATAGATTTTAAATTTTAAGTCTCTTACTTCAAAAACATAGGACTTTCATACAAACTTCCAACCCCTGTTTTACCCCCTTAGGGGTAGAATTTCGTAAAACCCGTTCTTAGCGGATGTCTACTCCCTATAAGGAACCTACCTGCCAAATTTCATGTTTGTAGGTGTTATAGTTTCTGAGATTTCGTGATGAGTGAGTGACCTTTCGCTTTTATATATATAGAAGATAAGATCGCCTGGTTGTACAATTTGTGACTATATAATTGCTGGTAATGTAAATTTTGTTCTTTATTTAAATGTGCAACAAAGTATATTATTATTATTATACTAAGACAAACATATTAATTACTATGTATGTATGGCTACAATACATTTATCATGTACACTATATGTATGTATCTCAACACCCATTCTTACATACACCTCAACCATGTAATTACATACCTAATTCATAAATAAAATACCTAAGTATTTCAATAATTATTACTTACCAAAATACAGTTATGTTTATGAACAATCCAATGTATATGAACAATCCAATGAATTAACAAACAATAATTCAAAATAATAAGTACTAAGTAGTTTACGAAATTCAATAAAAGTAATCCGAGTTACAGAAGAACGAAGCAGAAATTTTTTATTAAATATGTAAATATAAATATCATATAACATACACACACTGTCGTCTGTTCCTATGGTAAGCAACTTAATGCTTGTGTTACAGGTAACAGCCGACTCCTATAACTATATGTATACAAGGTGTGGATGACAATAGAACGATAATTGAAAACACCGTTAGTACTAGTATAAAGAAGTATTTCAAAACCATCAGATAAGTCCTAACATCAAAATCAAAAAAAAAAGATTTTTTCATACAAACTAATTCAATATAATTTAATAAAATTTTATAACATCATTTTTGTAACTACAGGATCACTGACCTGTTACACGCGTCATCGCGCCGCCTTCGCGCGTGGCCTTCTTTCTACGCGGCATAATCGCATGGAAATGCTATGTGCTTGTACCTACAAAACTTCATTATTTTGATTGAATAAAAAATAGTAAGTTAGAAAAGTAAATTAAAATAAATTGTTACGCATTTAAAATTAAATTGAATAAAAAAGTATTTGATTTAAATTTTCTCAAACCATCAATTTTTTTTTTAAATATGCAGAACTGATCAGTAGCCGATACTGAATAAGTTATTTTTTTTTAAACATTAGTTATTATAATATTATTTGATCTGCGAACTGTCACTAAATGGAAATGATTAAAAATTTTGCCTTTTTTTTGTGGCAGTCGATCCCATATCCATTATTTTTATGCTCTATCTTTTTAAAAATAATAATAGCTGTCCTTGAGTCGTTAACCGCCGGTTTTAGGGTAGGTCAGGTCTTTAGTACGATACATACGTAGAAATTTTAAAAAATGAAAAATCATAATTTGTGACTAAACTACTGGATGTATTTTATTGATTTTTTGTATGTGGGCTTGGAATGTCATTACATATACGCTGTCCAAGTTATCGTTGTATTATCATCCCCACCCTGTATATGAATATTTTTTATAAATATACATAGAAATAATACACATAAATATGTATATAAATACAAATATTACACCCAGGCTCGGGCAGGAAACGAACCCGCAACCCGCGGAACAGAAAGCAGGGCCACCACAAACTGCGCCAACGGGCTAATGAAATAAAACAAGCAAAATACAGAAAAATAGCATTCGCGAAGCGGCACACGCACACTAACACCACGGCACTTACACATAGACAAAGCAGTGCGGGGTTGGCGGGTGTGCGGGGCGGCCTACAGTAAAATTCAGTGGAGACAGGAACATTTTATTCAAATACCTATTCTTCAAAAGTCTATTCCGTACCCTTTCCTCTTAATATTTATCCCAATTTGTTCTTTACTGAACATTTATTTTTACTGAAAATCAAATCCCTACTTTATATTATAAATGTGAATGTAAGTTTGTTTGTTACGCTTTCACGCGAAAACTACTTAACTGATCATCAAAAAACTTTGTACACATATTTTTGGAGATATTAACAGTAAGATATCCTATCTTACTGTTAATATCTCAAACTTTTTATTTTAAAAAAATCAATGCGAGCGAGGCCGCGGGTAAAAGCTATTTGTATATAAAAAGCATATAATTATATTTGTTTTTTCCGTTGCCATTTTAACTTCGTGTACTGGAAAGTTTGACTTCTCTGTTTTCTTCAGTAAAATATAGCCTAGCCTCCTCCTAGCTTCTCTGTTTTCATAAGTAAGTATATGTCGCTCTTTGATAACTTAGAATTCTCATAATAAAATAATATTTAAAATTGGACTGGTATTATTTGAGGTTTTTTATTTGGTTTCAAAGGATTAATAAGTTTTGCTTTTTAGGGTTCCGTACCCAAAGGGTGAAAACGGAACCCTATTACTAAGACTTCGCTGTCCATCCGTCCATCCGTCCGTCCGTCTGTCACCAGGCTGTATCACAAGAACGGCGATAGCTAGACAGTTGAAAATTTCACAAATTATGTATTTCTGTTGCCGCTATAACAACAAATACTAAAAACAAAATAAAATAAATATTTAAGGGGGGCTCACATACAACAAAAACGATTTATTGCTTATTTTAGCTCGATATCAATAAACAGGTAGGCACTTGAAATATTCACAAAATACTTAATTGTATATTTACTTTAATAATAAATAATAAAATAAAAATATTTAGGGGGCTCATGCAACAAAAGTGACTTTATTGCCGCTTTTTGCCCGATATCAAAATCAATGTACCTACTGTTGTTTACCTAGCCAATGATACGGAACCCTTCGTGCGCGAGTCCGACTCGCACTTGGCCGATTTTTATAATATCAGCACACATATTGATTACACTCTTCAGCCTACAATATCTCACTGTTGGGCATAGGCTTCTTTCCCCATGTAGGAGAAGGATCAGAGCTTAATCCACCACGCTGATCCAATGCGGGTTGGCGGATATATTCTTACTGTGAGTAACGACCGCTGTCAGGACGTGTACATGATAACAACCGGGACCAACGGCTTAATGTGCTCTCCGAAGCACGGTGGGGAGACCCACAAGGACTGCACAAACACCTAGACCATGGCAAACATCTGTATGGCCAATACAAATGTTGTCGTGTGCGGAGATCGAACCCGCAACCGCCAGCGCAACAGCCATACACAAACCAGTGCTGTGACCGCTGGGCCAACGCGGCGTCGTACTGATTACACACTGTTATTTATTTATAACCTTATAATCAGTTATTAGAACACGATATTTATTGCATCTTTATTATATTATTTTTTAACTGAGGTAGGGCACAGCAGGAAATTTCCTGCTCAAAATATGGAGCAGCCCGACTGGGGTAGTACCTCGACCTTACAGAAGACCACAGCTAAATAATAGTGTTTTCAAGCAGTATTGTGTTCCTGTTGGTGAGTAAGGTGACCAGAGCTCCTGGGGAGGATTGGGGATACGGTCGGCAACGCGCTTGCAACGGTTCTGGTGTTGCAGGCGTCTATATGCTACGGAAGTCACTTACCATCAGGTGAGCCGTACGCTTGTTTATCGACTTAGTAACATAAATAAATAAAAAATCTTATTGAATATAATATTCTTTATATTTTTTATATGGAAATACATGGTTATACAGGCATTACAGGTATAGATCAAAAGTCAATTATCATAATGCGAATCGTTTGTAAAAGGTAAAATTGAAGACTCAAATAATGTGACCGGATTTAGAATTGAGACCCATCCATGATCTAAGTTCTGAGATCCGGCCGGGTCGAAAGGTGAATAAGACACAAAAAAAATTGCCATTACTTTTGTTTCAGATAAGTACAAAATATTTTCGTCGTTTGTTTTGCCTTAAGAATATAGGTACTTGTACGTACATCTCAATCAAGTTCTACAAAGCTTGGTCTAAGATCCGGAATATAACAAAATCTTCCCTCATCTATTGATTAGATGAAACAATTTTTTATAGGCTCATTTCAATATTCTGAATTTATAAAAACAAACTCTGCCACCATAAGCCTGCTGCAAATAATAATACTTACAAAAATTTTTTTTTCTAAAAAATCTTTTCCCTCTCATGTTAATTACATGTAGTAAGCTAAAACCGTCAATATTTTACATTATATACCTGACTATAGTAGGCACCCATCTCTATGATTGCTAACGGTTTTAGCTTACTACATGTAATTAAAAAATTGCAGCAGGCTTATGGTGGCAGAGGTTGTTTTTATAAATTCACAATATTGAAATAAGCCTATAAAAAATTGTTTCATCTAATTAACAGATGAGGGAAGATTATTTTAGCTTCTCAGATCTTAGACCAGCTGAAGTGTTTGTTCTTTTGTACAACTATTGTAAGAAATAGTAATTTAATTTCTAAAAGTTCTCTCTGTATAGAAAAGTGAGAAATTTGGAATGCCCTTCCGGCTTCCGTTTTTTCCAACTAACTAGGTATAACTTGGGTATTTTTAAATCAAGAGTGAATTTTCTCCTAGGCAAGCGTGCGCCATTTTAGGCTGTATCTTCACGTACCATCAGGTGAGATCGCAGTCAGGTGCTAGTCTATGAATTTTAAAAAAATGCGTTCTTTGATTGAAGTAGTTAGTGGGAGAAATATTATACGGTGACTCGAAGAAGTGTAACTATAAACCACCTATAAACGTATAGAAAGTTATATGTTTTCGGTCTTTGAAGTGATGGAAACCTCTGATCTAAGAGCTTACGGAGTGTTACCATTTCGTAGTTAATCAGTGCGATCTCCTTAGTTGGCAGATATGTATGTGGTAGCATCTTTCACGACTGTTGTATCGCGACGGTAGACATAATGCATGCATTTTACAACTGCAGCTTTTCAGACACCACTACACAATATTATAATTGCACATTTCTTTGATTTTGCAGGAACAAACGCGATTGTTTTAATCAATCTTAAATGATGCCTGCCTTACTATTTCAGTCAAATTTTTGAGCATATCTCAATCTTTGGCGGCGATCTCTGGAACGACAATTCAATTCTATTTTCTGTACTGTCGCCCATCACGGTCCCCTGCCGCGTCTGGTACGATAATCCCATCATCGGCTCTGAGCCTTAACTGCCATAAAAGAATTATGTTTGCGAGATTACGAGTATATGAGGAAGTTTCTTTATTCCACCATAATTTGTTCTCGTAAAAATCCTAAGATTATCCCGGATGACACTAGTGGATCCCGTTAAATCACAAAAGTAGTTTAGCGAACGAAAAAATCATATTTGTGATAATTTTCTTTTTAGATATTCCTTTCGATGTTGTTTTGTCTTTCTATCAAAAAGGCTTTTGTACTTAATTTTGCTGAATAGCGTTATAGACGAGCTGAAAGCATTGCAAATTTATGTTTTATATTAATTTTACAATGTGGATAATTTTATTTCTAATAAAATTTCAACGTTTAAACTTTCCTAATGGGAAGTATTTTTACATCGTTAGAAGCCATTAATTTTAAGATAGAAGGAACAGCAAAATATTATGCATCTACCAAATACACTTCAATGAACAAAACGATCACAATCTTAGCTCGAAATGCTTACACAACTCTCGACGGCATTCTCACGTCATGTACAGACAACGTGTCCCGTATTTAGATCTTTGAACTTAACCGACATGATGCGAAAACCTGTTAACACCTTAAAGGCAAAAACTTTTCTTAATAAAACTAATACTTATGTCAGCTAATTCATACATGTTGCTGGAATATGCAAGATTCCTCAATTCCAAAAAAGATCAAGTTTTTAAATTTTGGCCCTTAAAAATTGAAAAGATATTCAACTGTATAACCATTTATTCGTAATATGCCATACTCAGGTAAGTTATTATTAATATACGCATTATTACAATATATATGCAGGAAAAAAAAATCAATTTAGCTTGTCCTACAAACTAACATCCACCCATTTTACAAATGCGATTTTTACTAGTACATTGCTCTTAATCTTTTACCTAAACATGGGTACCACATCCATCATACTGCGCAGCAGGTGTAGCAGAGAATATTTAGCTGAAAATGTAGAACAGCCTGAGTTAGAGAAGCACCTTTCCAAAAGAAGATTACAGCCATATAAATGGTCTATATAATAATGTTGTATTTTTATGGCAATTAAAGTAGGCAGTGCTGCTGAAGATTATGACGAAAATGAGTTGCTGGCATTGTAGACGTGCATAGGCTATGGTAAACTCTTATCATCAATTCATATTTTACTTTGATATTGTGTATACTTTATTTCACTAAAAAAAGAATATACAGAAAATTACATCTATACTTGATGGCAAAGGTGGACTTATCCCTAGAAGAAATCTCTTCCAGTCAACCAATGGTCATGAGAGAGTGTCATATAGCGGGGAATACAGTGCAAGAAATAACAGCGTAAAAAATAGCTAAATAACTGTAATATATTACCTATATCTATACTAATATATAAAGCTGAAGAGTTTGTTTGTTTGTTTGTTTGAACGCGGTAATCTCTGGATCTACTAGGCCGATTTGAAAAATTCTTTCAGTGTTAGATAACCCATTTATCGAGGAAGGCTATAGCCTATGTGTCATCACGCTAAGACCAATAGGAGAGGAGTCCACGCCGACGAAGTCGCGCGCAGAAGCTAGTTATATTATATTAGTATTTGTAGTGGTATAAAAAAAAACAGATGATAAAAAGCGTTGACTTGGTCAGTATTCTGGATACGCTAAGTCTGGGCGCGTCTTTGAAATCCTTTCATAGCACAATGCTACCTGAAAGGACTTCTTATCTTTGTGTCGTGGCCCGCGGGGTAGCCGCGAATGCACTGTGCCTCTAATGGATCTTTTGTGCTTGCACCTCGTCTTTTTAGTCTTATTTTAAATTGAAGTTTTAGTGTAATAATATCAACTTGAGTTTTTGAATACAAAAAAGTGATAAAATAAAATGAGTTCTCCGTATTTAGTTTTTTTTTTTTAGTTTACTCCTTAAGAATCGACTTTTATATAATAGGTAGGGATCCCTAGTACATTTTTTTCACCTGATCAGTATCAAGCTAATTTTTTGGGAGTGGCTACATTTTGATGAGGCGAACAAAAAGTTCCTCTTCGAAAACTCTCGATTGTGGTAGATAATAGAGTTAGCAGGAGATAGAGCAGCAGTGAGCGTAGGACCGGGATACCGTACCACGCAATTTGTAGGAAATTATTACTATTAAATTATGTAGATATTAACTAACTAAAAGCAAAAAAAAAATCAGAAAAAAAATTAATTTTTGAGGACCTTACGAGGTCATCAAGTTGATGACCTCGTAAGGTCATCAAAAATTATTACTATCCAGCTGATTTTTTTTTCTTTTAGTTAGTGATTATCTATATAATTTAAAAGTAATAATGTCCTACAAATTGCGTGGTACGTTATCCCGGTCCTACGCTCACTGCTGCTCTACCCCCTACTATCTCTGTTAGCTACCACAATCGAGGTTTTTCGAAGAGGAATTTTTTGTTCGCCTCATCAAAATGTAGCCACTCCCAAAAAAATTAGCTTGATACTGATCAGGTGAAAAAAATGTACTAGGGATCCCTACCTATAAGGGCCCCGGTATGAAAAAAATATGAAGTGTAAAATCTATTGAACGAATGACCTCGTTACGTTTTTTGCCTAATTCACTTTTCAGGCGTGAATATTAGGTTGCTCCAACGCCATCTATCGGAAACTAAGAAAACATCGTCGATAGACGACGACGTTTTCTAATAACGGCATCGATCGATAGATAGAAGGCGTTAATTTTAGGCGAAATATGTTTTACGCCTGTTGATATATTTATGCAAATAGTTTTTTCATCACAATTGCTACGAATCTTTAGTATATTGTAATTATTAAAATATCTTAAACTTGTTATAGTGACCGAGCTGACCTTTACAGGTTCACCTAAGTATTAAATTTTGTATGGACGGTGTTATTTATAAATATAACAAGTTTTAATGCGCTCTGCCTGACTAATTACTCGCCACATCGACCTTTCTGTAGAAAGGTCAAAAGGAATATAAATAATAAAAATATTTTTTCTTTTTCCCATCTACTAACCATTTGGCCTATAACCGTGTGATATCGAAGCGTAGTACATTCAAGTTGTCATAAACTACAAGTCGAATAAATTCCGCTATCCCCGACTATGCTTCATACTGGCGATACTCCAAATTGACGACAATTTACACCGCCATTTGTACCGCATCGTTTTTAATAATTAAAGCCAAGTAATTAAGCTTTATAGTCATTTCAATTATTTCGTTTTATTAAAACAATTTTATACCATAATTAATTATTACTACAAAATCGTTAATTATATTTTTGTGCTAATATTTCAAAAAATAAACTGTGTTTTAAAACAAAATGAGTAATATCTTGCATTAAATACAGCGTCACTAAGTCCACACATCTTTATCATCTATATAATCCTGCAGCGAATAATAAGCTTCAAATTTATATTTAAACTTTAAAATTCTCAAACAATCGCAACATATTATAATGAACCAATATATATTTTAAGCAACAATTTATCTCATGAAAGAGAGAAAGTAAAAATCGTTATATAGGTATGTCACAGTCAAAACTCTTAATCAGTCAAAAGTACTATTGACTAGCGAAATCAGTCAAAAGTACTTTTGACTAGACAAGTTGGTCAAAAGTGGTTTTGACTGAAAATTATTGGTTATTAGTACTTTTGACTGCAAATTTGCGGTTAAAAGTACTTTTGACTGACGCTCTCCGTCAAAAGTAGTTTTGACTGCAAAAAAGCGTCAGTCAAAACTCAAAAGCACTATTAACTCTTAAACTCTATTAACTCTTAACTAGTTTAGTTTTAACTGCAAATTAGATAGGTTAGGGTTATTTTTTTTTTGTTTCTGTGACAAAAATATGCCGATAAACAGTCTAATATTGAAATTAGATAGGTTAGGGTTATTTTTTTTGTTTCTGTGACAAAAATATGCCGATAAACAGTCTAATATTGAAATTAGATAGGTTAGGGTTATTTTTTTTTGTTTCTGTGACAAAAATATGCCGATAAACAGTCTAATATTGAAATTAGATAGGTTAGGGTTATTTTTTTTTGTTTCTGTGACAAAAATATGCCGATAAACAGTCTAATATTGAAATTAGATAGGTTAGGGTTATTTTTTTTTATTGTTTCTGTGACAAAAATATGCCGCGACCACCTTACTTTTTAAGAGTTTTGACTGATACAACCAGTCATAACCACTTTTGACGGAATCATTAAGTCAAAAGTACTTTTAACCAGCTCCATTGGGTAAAAGTACTTTTAACTGTTATTTTAGTCAAAACCACTTTTGACCAACTTGTCTAGTCAAAAGTACTTTTGACTGATTTTTTGCAGTCAAAACTACTTTTGACTGATTAAGAGTTTTGACTACAACATGAAAGTATGAAACTTTCTAATTTACTCGTATTGTTAAAATTAGTCATCTGTTCAAATAAAAAGGTCAAAGACGGGGTTTTAGCTCGCACTGTAAATGAATGAGCTGTGATTAGATAATTAAATGGATGCAATGTGTAAAGAACACTTGAATGCAATGCAATGTTTAAAAAACTTTGTGAGCAAAATTTGTATTTCTTTGTAATATAAAAACTAACGTGATACTTACACAGGGGTCCATAATTGTGTTTGCTCACAAACGAAAAAAAACCGACTTCAATTACATCGACACGTAACATAACGTTAGTACACGAAAAACCATATGAAGTCGCGCCATTTTTGGTGCGAACTTGGAGAGGCCTATGTTTATTGTTTATCTATGTTATGTTTAGGCCCACCAGTGGACTGCAATAGGTTGAAGTGATGAGTACATGTGTACGGATTTCTATCATTAAAGTCAAGTCAAATTCCTTCTTCTATATGAGAAGAGTTCTTCTCCTATATGAGAGAGAGTTATGCTTATAAATCTAATCTCTAATTGAAGAATACAACAAATTTATTCGAATCGAATGCATTACGGGATTTCCTGTTGGCTTACCCTCATATTACATACAAAATTTTATTATACCCACCTGCCATTAGCTGGCTTTGAGCCAAATTGGGACAATTCCGCCTTACACCAAGCAAAATTGTACGTCAGCCGTTTTTCAGCTAACATAACCTAAATTAATATTCCACGGGTTTTCGCTTGGTGTGATAGCATTTTATTTATTTAAATGTCTGCTTTAATATCTGTAGAGATCTCTGTTTTCAAGATTAGGTATTATTACTTGTTTTCTCATTTTAAGTTCTTCTTTTTAAAGAGTTTTGGACTAAAAACTGTTATATTAATATGTCAAATTTTTTAGAACTCGGTCGGCAAACAAGCGTACGGCTTACCTGATGGTAAGCGATTACCGTAGCAGACGTCTGTAACACCAGAAGTATCAGAAGAAGACCAGAAGAACCAAAAATTCTGATCAACTTACTCACCACAGGAATACAATGCTATTTAGCTGTGATCTTCTGTAAGGTACTTCCCCAGTCGGACTGCTCTCTATATTTTGTGATAAGAATAAAATCAGTTGCAAGTGATGCAAATTATTTTGACAGTTTTTAATTAAATTTATCGTGACTAATTTATATTGTTCGTGAAATAATGCGAATAAGGAAAATTAGAACAGATTTAGATTTAAAAAAAAAAACAAGATTCATACGACTTGGTCTACAAAATATCGTAAAATCTAAAAAGCGGTTATTGCGTAAAAAATCAGAACGCGAATGTCGCTTAGAGAATGTCAAGAGTGTTATTTTTTACGTCCTGCTTTATTTTCCACGCGATCGTCGACGGCATCACCATTATGCGTCCCCTTGCAATCATCATCTAGGTAGCGGTCAGCTGAGGCTTAGAATTTACAGATGTGGCGTTAAAAAATTGTTTAAATTTTTTTGACTCTACTGTTATAGCAAATTCTGTTTGTAATATAGTGTTGTATGCGGAAATTGTAGTGTAACTAGCTTTTAAACTAAAGGTAGTGTAATTTTGTTTCTTAATAAGACAGGGCACTGCAGGAATGATCCTACTCAAAATCTGGAGCAGTCCGCCTGGGGAAGTGGGGAAGTACCTCGACAGTGCAGCAGCAGTTTAGCCTTTCAAGCAGTGTTGTGTTCGTGTGGTGTGTAAGGTAACCAGAGCTTCTGACGTGGATTAGAGGTAAAGTCGGCAACGCGCTTTCGATGCTTCTGGTGTTGCAGCTATATAAGCTACGGGATTTTAATTATGTACATAAAATAGTTCAGTCATTCACATCGCTAACTTTGCCATTGTTTGTTTCGTTTTCAATAACTACTGTTTACTTACTTACTTACTCCTATGGCGCTGAAAACTCAACGTGGGTCTTGGCCTCCGAGACGAGAACTCTCCATCATGCCGGGTCCTGAGCGGTCTCTTGCCAATTATTATTGGCTTGTAACGCGCACAGGTCCACCTCAACTCGATGATCATCCTAAGTTTAAAATACATTTTTCTATTCCATTTACCGATGTAGGCTATAGGCTATTTTATTCCTCAAATTAACGGGTGAAACCGTAGAGTACAATTAGTTAAGTATACATAAAAATAATTTATAACTAAAACTTTGCATTTAAACCCGCCGCTTCTAATACTTCATATATCTGTCACACGACAATGTCCCCCGATAACTGTGTTAGCCGGGATAAGGGGAACCGAGGCCTTTCCGCGGCATTTGGGAGCTAAATTTAGACTTCTCGACCCGTGGACGTCGTGGATGGAAACATCTAGAATTCTTACGCTTTTTATTAGTCCGCCCTTGATCCCTCAAATGTTATGTTGCTTTTATTTGAAAATAACTTTTATTTTTAACTAATGTACTTAAAAGAAGGAAGAGGTTCTCAAGTCGACTTTATTTTTATCTCTGTTACCGTTTTTATAATTTTTACCGAATGTACCGATAGTAATGATTTTCTTTTTTAAATTAAAAAAGCTGGTACTTTTCGTGTTTAAATTAGATTGAGATCTAACAAGCACACTACAACGTTGATTATTCTTAAAACCTAATATTACGCACAGTTGAATCTATCGATGTACTACCAAAACAGAACGAAGAAACTAAGAGATAAACAGATCTTACTAAGACTATATTTTATAATATTAATTTCAATAAATTCTACGATTAACTTATGAAATAAAAAGTGAAAAATAAAAATACACATATTAAAAATGTATTTATTCCCGTCAGTTATTTCTGCACTCGAGTTCAGATGGCAATCGCTGGAAAATATTAACATTTCAAAGCTCAAAGAAAGTGTAATAGTCCAAAGGCCAATCAGGGAAAAATAGTTTGAAAAAAAAAACGTGAAAAAAATCACAACTCTCTATCAAAGAGTAGAGGTCGGTTCTTACTTTGAACATTTTTGTTTGTTATTCCATTGAAATAGTTATGAGTGAGTTCAGCTTTTATATAAAAATAACTAGCAATCAGACGGGTCATCGGAACGTTTTTTTTTTATATTTTTTATTCTAGTCATAAAATATATCGAAATAACAATTACTTGTCGAAATATAGATATTTACGCGCGTAACCTCTGAACGACTAGATATGGATACTTTAAATTGACTTTTTTGTTCGTTATTGTCAAGACACTTATAAAAAATACATTACAATTGAGAACCTACTCCTGTTTTAATTTATTTATTTATTTATTTATTAACTTATATGAAAGAATACAAATTATAATAACTAATAATAAGATGCCACATAAACTCATTTGAGTTTTACCGGACATCAGTATTGTCAACATTATCAGTACTATAGTCGGACTTTTAATTCGATTCCAGATTTGACATTAGCTACTGTCATTTTGTAAAATAATGATACCAGATTTAATAGTGTAGTGATGAACACAAAAATCGATAAACAATCGCGATTTATGTTTATGTAATCATAATATTCGTGTGCCAATTAAATACTAAATTATTGATTTTTATTTAAATAAATACATAATTATTCATAATAATTATTTATAAATTAGTATTAGCTTTATTTTATAAAAAGTTAATATTTTTGTTTTTTATATTAAAAACAAAACTTATAATAAAAGAGCCTAGATAGTTTTCTATTTTCTCTTAGTATTCTATCGCCATTTTGTTTATCTTGTCATTCGGCTTCATTCTCCCAGTCTGACTGCATGAATATCTTGTTTCATTCATTGAGATATTATGTACTACGTACTAGAGAAGCTATTTCAAACAAAAGTTATGAAACACTTTTGATGACAGCGGCGTTTGCCGCGCATGCGCTGTGTGAGCGAGATCGCACAGAATCGGCGCGAAAACATGGCCGCAGTAGCCGCCAGCTGCGACGCGTTGCAATTGAAAAATTATAATTAAATTAAAGATAATAATTATGTCAAAATTACTGGTGAAAAGTCACTCCTTGATTTTTACTTATCTTTCTGGAGCTGTTTGAGCAATATCTCAATGCACATGTAGGCATATTTAAAAATAAAACTTTACTCAAAGGCGTCACGTTACAGCAAGCGCTTGAAACAGACTAAGTGAGTTAGAGCCACTTAGAGCGCACGCACTCTAACTCTTGTTACAAAAAATCAAGTCGAGGCGTCTCCTCTAGTACGTAGTACATATATCTCAATGGTTTCATTGCGAATCGATATTTTGTTATTTTGTTGGGTTTTGTTAAAGTTTTGTTACGTTGTGTTTGTTGTTACGTTTATAGTTTTTTGTGAACTTTGAGTGAATCTATTTGTTTTGGTTTTCCATCAAAATGGATCCTCAGCCAAGCACATCACAAAAAGACGTGGATGTTTTCTTTCCCCAAGAAAAAAGCGTCCACGAAAAGCTTTCACTGTTACTTAAAAAGTAATGATCCGCAACGCCTACAAGTACGTGAAAAATGAAACTTCTGCGCAATTGGAGGCCTTTGAAGTTGTGGATGAAAATAAATGTATGACCAAAAAGGCGGGTGGCCGAGCGGAGACAGTTCAGTTTGAGTGATCGACGAAGCGACTTCGAAGTGAAGACTAGTGATCAAGAGTGATACCAGCGGAAACCTACGACATTGGCTAAGACCTCGGACATCGTTAGTGCTTAGTGAGTGTACCTAGTGCTTAGTGTTTGTACCTTGTACTTAGTGTTTGTACCCAGTGTTTGTACCTAGTGCTTTGTGTCGGACCTAGTGCTAGTGAATAAAGTCTCTAAAAGATTCAGCAGGTCTTTCTCTCCAAATCGTTCGAACCCTAACACGTAACAATATGTATATTCATTTATAGTTTGAAGTGATTGACTATTCACACTCATTGCTCATTCATCTGATTGAACGAGAACTGAACGCATCACTATTACTTTAAATATGGTATCATTATTTTACAAAGTGACATTAGCTACTGTCAGTTGGCTTCGTCTAATTAAAAATACGACTATATTTGTTTTATTTCTCATGTTCCTTCATGATCACATTTATTTATTTATTTCACACACAATTATTAAAGAAAACTCTCAGATCCTTAATAAAATTAATCGTCATAACTAAATTATCCGTTTAGAAATATTTAATTTCCTGATATACTTAGTTTACGAGAATAAAATTATAAACGAGAAGAATCGATCCGGAAATATTCGATTTCCGTATCGAATAATTTCGCAACGTCACTATTGATTACTTGTTATAACGCTGCAACACTGAAATTGTCAAATCTGGAATCGAATTAAAAGTCCGACTATAGTAACTAGTTAAAAAATATATTAGTTATAATTTTGAAGTACATCATCCTACTATCACATCAATTATTAATTATACAAAACTAATCGTCACACATCAATAGGTTAAACGCTGTATGCCGATAGACCGACCAATCAGTTTAATTTAATTCGGTTATATTTTTATTCAAATTATGATTTGGTGTTATTGTATATTATTAATAAAATATTTTTTAGGTATCTTTTTATGTTTTTTGTTGTTAAAGATTCCCGTAAAGCTAAAGGAAGTTCATTTATAAGATTAGGTATTATATAGCTCAGTTTTCTTTTACCATATAAGTTATTGTATTTCGGTAATAGTAACATACAGTTATTTTTTCGTCGGGTGACTATACTATTGGGGTCTATGTTCTTAAATACTTTTAAGGAATCGTTAAAAATTTCTTCATTTATATAGCTTCATAATAGCTTAATCTTATCATATAATGTGATTAAAGATTAAGAAGATTGCGGAGAACAATGGAAAATTTAAAAAAAAAGTGTGTGTGTCAGCTCCGACGCACGACTGGAGTTTACTTCTTCAGATCGACTGTCTAAATAAGCGCAAAAAAGACCTTACAGTCTAAGAAAAAGATTAATACCCTATCAAATTCTAAATAAATTAATCAAATAATGCCATCGACAGATGATATTAGAAAACGTCGCAACCGATACCGTCGTAACCGTCGTAGCCGGTACCGTCGTGTGAACGTCGTAGCAGATAGATAGCGCACAAAAACGTAACGAGGTCATTCGTTCAGTAGATTTTACTCCTCATAGTCCTCATGTTTTTTCCATACCGGGGGTCTTATATGAAAATCGATTATAAGGAGTAAACTCCAATAAACTTCAAAAACGTAGCAATTATTTTAACTTTGCGCGTTTAACTTTACGCGTTTGACAATTCGTAACCCTACATCGGTCGGTCAGATCAGGCAGTATATAAATACTAAATGTGCCCCGCGGTTTCACCCGTCAATTTGAGGAAAAAACGTACAAAAATATATTATAAAGCCCAAAAACCCTAAGAAGCCTTTCGCGGTAAATGAGCTATCAAACAAAAAAAAATTCAATTTGAGCCAGTAGTTCCTGAGATTAGCGCGTAGAAACAAACTTTACGGCTTCACGATATTCCTACAGATAAGATAGTTAATTTAAAACGCTGCTCTTGAACCTTCGCCGGAGGAAAGTAAACAGTGAAAGGTGTCTCGACGTCGATAAGGAAAACGAGTGACGACTTAGTCAGAAGAGAGATTAGCTATTTTTATAGCTAATTCTACGTATTTCTATTTTCATTTGTATTATTCAGTACTAGCTTCTGCGCGCGACTTCGTCGGCGTAGACTCCGCTCCTATTGGTCTTAGCGTGATGATATATAGCCTATAGCCTTCCTCGATAAATGGGCTATCTAACACTGAAAGAATTTTTCAAATCGGCCCAGTAGTTCCAGAGATTACCGCGTTCAAACAAACAAACAAACAAACAAACAAACAAACAAACAAACAATCAAACAAACTCTTCAGCTTTATATATTAGTATAGATTTACGAGGAAATTATATTAATTAATTAGAATGCGTAACGGTCACAGCACTGGTTTGTGGCTGTTGCGCTTTCGGTTGCGGGTTCGATCCCCATTGTATTGGCCATAGAGACTGATGTTTTCGTGGTCTGGGTGTTTGTGCAGTCCTTTTGGGTCTCCCCACCGTGCCTCGGAGAGCACGTTAAGCCGTCGGCCCCGGTTGTTATCATGTACACCTGATAGCGATCGTTACTCATAGTAGGGAATATATCCACCAACCCGCATTGGAGCAGCGTGGTGGATTAAGTTCTGATCCTTCTCCTATATGGGGAAGAGGCCTATGCCCAGCAGTGGGATATTACAGGCTGAAGTGTGAGCTATGCTGATGATATTGTTTTGGTCACAGCGAATGAGGAGAAAATGAACAACTTTTACAGGTAAGACGCATCAGGAAATATTCTGCTTAAAATCTGGAGCAGCCCGACTGGGGAAGTACCTCGACCTTACAGAAGATCACAGCTAACTAATTCTGCTTTCAACCAGGATTGTGTTTCTGTGTTGAGTAAGATGACCAGAGCTCCTGGGGGGAATTGGGAATATTGGGTTGGTGCTAACTGCTAGGGGTGTTTCAGCTATATAGGTAAGCTACGTGAATGAGGATCAGTAAAGTTCTAGCAAATTCAATAAAACTAGTACCCACGTTATTTTCTATGATATAAGAAAGATATTTCTTTTTGAATTATCCAAATCGGACCATTACTTACGAAGATATTAAGTTATAAACATTATGCCGTTCCTGCCGCTACGTCAGTGTACGCGGGATGCGTGTGACGTCACTCGGACGTTCCATGCCAGTTAGCCCATAGTAGCGACAAGCTGCGATGGTGTTTTCATTTAAACTATCTGTCCTACAAAAAATTTGTAATGACATAATTTGTAGCAAATTGCTTTGCCTACAAATATGTTCATATAACTTTTTGCCGAAATTTAAAAATTGAAGAAGTTATAAGCAAAAAAGTGAGAAAATTTCTATAAAGATTTTCTTTTTTGCTCTATAACTTTTTTTTATACATTTCACAAAAAAATACCTTTGACCAGTCTTGTAGATGGTTTTTTGAGGAAATTTTTCTCTACAATTTTTTGAATTTCATTCATTTAAAACGCTGTTACACCGCTCCAAAGTTGACCGGGTTCGTCAATTTTCATGAGAATCCGGTCAAAACGAAATGCTTAACTTAGTTTTATGATCCTTTTTTTATTGTAAATATATTCTTAAAATTTTTTTGTTAAATCCTTGCCTACAACTTTACTTATTCATTGGCATAAGCTGTCTGTGGGGTAGGCCTACTGGGAATACCACGTTAAAAAATATGATTTATGAGATATTTGATTACCTAAGTAGATACATTCGCAGAAGATTATGAGAAGTCAACGCATTTTTGGAAAATATTAGTATTTCCGAAACTGGTTGAGACTCAGAAGTACTCTTCTACACATATGTATAATGACTATCAATAAAGTTATAGCAAATTCAATAAAACTAGTATCCACGTTATTCTCTATGATATAAGAAAGATATTTCTTTTTGAATTATCCAAATCGGACCATTACTTACGAAGATATTGAGTTATAAACATTATGCCGTTCCTGCCGCTATGTCAGTAATAATAATAATAAATAATAAACGTTTCACACTCAACGGCCCCCAGTAGGATTTTCTCCTGTGTCGGGGGTCCGGAAACACACACAATACACAACCACAAACGCCCAGACCATGACAAACATCTGTATGGCCAATACAAATTTTTGTCATGTGCGCGGATCGAACCCGCGACTGCTAGCGCAACAGCTAGTGCTGTGAACGCTGCGCCAACGCGTCGTCATGTAAGCGGGATCAGTGTATGCGGAATGCGTGTGGCATCACTCCGACTCATAAAACTCACTCCGGATCATAAAACTAAGTTAAGCATTTCGTTTTGACCGGATTCTCATGAGCATTCACGAACCCGGTCAACTTTGGAGCGCTGTAACAGCGTTTTAAATGAATGAAATTCAAAAAATTGTAGAGAAAAATTTTCCTCAAAAAACCATCTACAAGACTGGTCAGAGGTATTTTTTTGTGAAATGTATAAAAAAAAAGTTATAGAGCAAAAAAGAAAATCTTTATATAAATTTTATCACTTTTTTGCTTATAACTTCTTTAATTTTTAAATTTCGGCAAAAAGTTATATAAACATATTTGTAGGCAAAGCAATTTGCTACAAATTATGTCTTAACAATTTTTTTGTAGGACAGATAGTTTAAATGAAAACACCATCGCAGCTTGTCGCTACTATGGGCTAACTGGCATGGAACGTCCGAGTGACGTCACAGCCTTCCGCGCCGGCCGGTAAGTAAACTCCGCTAGTAATTTGATCATAACTTCGTCAATTTTTGTCGTAGAACAAAAATTTTTGCACTGTATGTTAAGGATTTCTTAGTTCTATAAATCTGCATTCTCAACTAAAAACGTTACGGATCCTCATTGCTTACCATCAGGTGAGCCGTACGCATGATTCCCGATTTAAAAAAAAAAATACATAATTCACCGGTTACCATTCCAGCTATCTGACATATGATAAAATAACGTTTATGGTATAATTCTGTTTGCTCGCGAACGAAAAAAAAACCGACTTCATCATCCACCAGCAATACAAAGTAGGTAGATGAAAAACTATGGCAAGTAACTGCGCATTATTAGAGATAAATCAAAAAGAACTTGTCAGATTTCCATGAATTTTAATGGGACCACATGAGACGCACCACCTTTCGATTAAATACAAAGTACGCATGTCAGAATTTTAAACTTCTTTGATAAACTAGGTCAAAAAAACTACTCGTAATTAAAAACAAAACGAATTTTAAATAATAATAAAAACTAATTGAAAAAAAAAACAAAAAGCCAACGTCACACGGTGTTCCCAGGCGGTCGTCCATCCAAGTAATGCTGCCGCGTTACGGGTCGCTCAAATTTTACCCCTCGTGCGCCTAAAGAAGTTTCATTTCAAAAAAAACATCGAAATCGGTCCACACAGTCAAAAGTTCTGAGGTAGCATACATTAAAAATACAGTTGAATTGAGAACCTCCTCCTTTTTTGAAGTCTGTTAAAAATAAATATTTACTCATAAGCTCATGGACCCCTTACAAGTGCGTAATAATACAATTTCATTCATTTATTTAATTACTGACCCCGGCGAACTTCGTACCCCCTAACAGTTTATTCTTTAATTTTTAATTATTTTCTAACACTTATCCTTCCCGGAACCCCTCCACTAAAACTTAAACTTTATGGTATGGTATTAAAGTTCAAATTGACTTTTAAGTATTATTACGAATCTTATGTATGGGAATGTAGAAAATTGTTGTTTTTAGACTTTTTCAGGCAATTTTTTTAAATTTTTCTCTCCGTAAGAACCATCCTCGTACTTCAAGGAATATTATATAAATATAATATTACTCGAAGGGAATGGTGCTGATAACCGAAATACAGGCTACGCCTAGTTCGGTTACAGATGCTAATCTCATTACTTCTGATATTGTTGCCACATTATCATTGTGATAAAGTAATAAGTTTGTGAAATAAAGATATTATTATTATTATAATTATTATTATAAAAAAAAGAATTAGCGAAATCCGTTCAGCCGCTTTCGAGATTTGCGCTTAGCAACACATTCAGCGATTAATTTTTTATATATATAGAGATATCCAGACCAATATCAAAATCAAAAACTTCACAAACTTCAAAAGCACTTTCGAATCGTCAACTTACAAAGTAAAACAATTGTCGTTACAAATGAATAGTTCGCCTAATTCATCAACAAATATTTATACGAGTACTTAGATAAATAATCCATATAAGCGTCCATACTTCTATAAAATATTTTAACCTAACCATAGTAACGTAAAGACATTCAATATAATTATGTACCTACGTCCAAATTGTAACTTGTACTGAGGAACTTGGGGATAGATTTGTCTGCAAATAAAATGTAAATTTTTATTACAAAGAAATTAATTGGTAAAGCTTATAATTCGGTGCAGGATAACATCTACGAGTATACTAATTAAAGCTGAAGAGTTTGTTTGTTTGTTTGCTTGAACGCTAATCTCAGGAACTACTAGTCCGATTTGAAAAATTATTTCAGTGTTAGATAGCCCATTCATCGAGGAAGGCTATATGCTATATATCATCACGCTAAAATCGATAGGAGCGGAGCACCAATTAAGAATGTTTCAAAATCGGGTTTTTTCCTTTTTTATCCCCGGTTAGCCCAAAGTAACTATTCGTCTTGGACTTGTTGGACTTAGTGACGCTGTATTTCATGCACGATATTACCAATTTTGTATTAAAACACAGAATATTTTTTTAAAGAGTAACTTCTGAGTTTCTTGCCGGTTCTTCTTTGCAGAATCTAATTCCGAAAGGGTAGTTAAAGCATGACTTTTAACGGTAATTAAAATTTTAATTTGTAAGATTACGATTCGAAGATGATTTTGAAGACTATTTGAATTAAGTTACTTTTGATTTGATCTTAAAAATATTATGATTTTTTATCCAAGGCTCTTGTGTTAGTTTTAAGGATTTTTAGTTTAATTTTCTAAATTATAATTATTTAAATCCGGTCGATACGTAAATAAAACGTTGTTAAATTATTAATTATTATGTAACAGAGCACAGGTTCAACGGGTTTTTTTGTATTTCTGTTTATGCTTACTTTCTATAAGAAGTCTTGATAAAGTCTTACACGGAACTATCTGAATAAGTAATTGAATAAAAACTATAATACTTATGTTTTTTAAATCATTACATAGTATAAAACAAAGTCATTTCCCGCTGTCTATATTATGCTTAGATCTTTAAAACCAACGAATTTTGATGCGGTCTTCTTTAGTAAATAGATTCCAGTGGAAGGTTTATATACATGCATAATATAGTAGAGGAACACTGATAGTTTTTGCAACCGTGCGAAGCCGGGGCGGGTCGCTAGTAAACTATAAAAGCACAATACTTCTTTTTCTAATAGATCAGAAATATTACAAATAGGTACTGTAATATCTCACACACGTAGCGTATTACGTGAACAATCAAATACACAAACACGAAAAGAACGTAAAATCATAAAATAAAATTATGTACTTACTCGTTTTTACACAAGTAAACAAAATTAAATTAAATCACTTTTAAATGATATTCAAATATTTAAAAAAAAATGTGTTAAACAACTTCTTAACAAGAGCTTAATATTAATAATATAAGTCAATTTTGTGTCTATAAAAAAAACGAGTGTGCTCTAGATCTAGAGTCTAGACCACACGACTGATTAAAGCTTACGAAACGTAACTCTCTCTCTTTCTATCTTCATTAACTTATATCTCAACTTCCGTTCGCCTCACCCGATCACACTTTTCATAACGCTCTTGTCCCGCATACACCAGCTTAGCTAGCTAGTGAGAGGATAAATTCGTAAGAAGTTTTTTGTTCAAAATAAATGTTAAAAAAAGTTATTTATTTAAGTAAGCTTCAAAAGTATACTAATCATTATTTTATAAAACATAATTATATTTAATCTTTAACATAATATTATTAATAGGCAATACGAATTTACCAAAGTAATATCAAATTCCCGATACAAATGAAACCAAATCATTGCAAATCGATCCCTGTAACGCATTAGACATTATATTTTCACTTTCAATAGTAACTGTAATGCATTAGACATTGCATTTTCACTTTCAATAGTAAACAATAGCGCGTACCTGTATAGACTTTACTATCTATTGTAAAATTATTGTGTTCGTCTTCCGGTTTCAAAGGTTAATGAACCCGGATATGTGTTAAAAGGATACAATAACGTGTCCAAATGAAAACATATACTTTATTTCAATTGTGTATTATAACCAAAGAAAAAATAATTGTAATTTATTGTATAACACTAGGTAAGGTACATACCTAATGATAAATTGTTGCAATTTTGAAATTGTTAGTTGATTAGCTAACCTCTTATTTATTTTTTCAAATGTAGAATTTTTTGACGTTGTGTGCATGTTTTGTGTGTAACCACGGCGAATGGCGAAATAAATGTTTTTATTTCATTTCACTTTAATTTCAATTTACATTTCCTATTTGTTTCATACCAGTCATTACGACTGATCTTCTAAATTCCTTGATTAAATAAACAGTAATGTTACCTGAAACACAGACAACTTCACCTATTTTAACTGACTTCAAAAAAGGAGGTGATTGTCAATTCGACTGTATTATTTGTGTTACCTCATAACTTTTACTGGGTGGACCGATTTCGATTATTCCTTTTTTAATCAAAAGGACATGCTTGTCATGTGATCCCATTTAAATTTAATCGTGATCTGACGAGTACTTTTTGATTTATCTCTAACTAGATGGCCCGGTGAACTTCGTATCACCTACGTATATTTGTGAAAAATATACACAAAACACTTTCTGAATGCACCTATAAATATTTGACAACCAATTGACAACGTTTTTGACAAAAGACATTAAATTTCCCCGCTAGGAACATTTTGTATTGGAAAATTAAATCGTCATTTTTAGTATTTTCCGTTACGTATTATTTATGTTTCTCACCGTTTAAACCTTTCCTGAACTTCCACAAACATTTCGAGATGAAAATTAGCCAAATTGGCCCAGCCATTCTCGAGTTTTAGCGAGACTAACAAACAGCTATTGATTTATATATATGTATATAGATAAATATAGAACATAATGTGTATTTACTTGACTATTTTTTCGTCTACCCACGGTATGTTACTGGTTGATGTAATTGAAGTCGTTTTTTTTTGAAAGCAAACAATTATAAGCACAGACTATCGTATGTGTATCATTTGTATGTAATAATCATATCAAAACTAACGAAACAATTTTTTTCGTAAAGCAACACTTATAAACGTACATAATACTACTAACGGATAAATAGATACCTACACTTGTTTATAGTATTTAAGACACGGGGCAGTTACATAAAAAAAAATCTTAAAAGAAATTATATTTTTATGGTCTCAAATATAAAACGACTGTACTTTTGCCGTTTTACCCAAACTTCGTCAACCAGTTCCCATAACTCCCACCTGTTGCGTTTGTTTACATTACAAGGCGTACCAGAATTTTCTAGACTGAAACGATTGCTTCAATCAATCTATTTTAGACTTTATAGCTTTAATCGTAAGCATCATTTTCCCTTAACACTAACTTTGATATGCATTAGTTTTGTTTCGAAACAAGAAAGTTCCAGAATGTACTGTCGTAACGGACATCGTTTATATTATTAATTTGAATCTTAGCCCTATAGCTTTAGACTCTAAAATAGTTTGACTAAATTTATCTTATATTATACAGGAATTTAGGCGGGTGGTTAAAAGCGATAGGTAGCGTTGGCATAACAGTTTTGATGCGATGATATAAGTATGGTCATTTTGTAAGCACAATTAACATACAGGACTTGTTTCACCAACTTCTGATAACTATCTGACGTACAAGAGTACCTATCCAAAAAATAGAAGTTACAATAAATTATTTTTTATAATATCAATTTCCACTGTCTCTCAGATGAGTCAGAAATTTCTAATCACAATCTGCTAACATTCGCGACTTTCCATTGGAAATTAAGCACACATATAGGTACTATTCCAAAATTGTGGCACAACAGTAGATAAGTCTCTTATAGGGATAAGTACACCCATTGCACGTGAGTCTCCAAGACATTTCGATTTTTTCGATTTTTTTACCCCTCCCCCGTCCTTGTCACAGCTAGTCACATTTAAGAGCGTACCTAGTTTTTTTTTTTCATATTTGATTATTACAATCTAGCCTTTTCTTTATACAGGCTAATGAGTAATTCAAAACTAACTTAAATTGCTAATAGTAATTATGTCTAATATTCTGTCTTCTGTCCTTTGCAGTTTCTTAGTGTCTCTTAAGGGGAAGTCACTTTGTTCTTGTGATCATTTTTATAGCACTATATCACTATATTACACTCGCGATAAAGTCACATTAAACTTACACTACACTTACTCAAAAGGTTTAGTCCTTTTTAGTCTTCTTACTATGTCTGTGGTATCGAGGAGCTGGATGGCCTCGACATTCACATGATGATGAAGACGATGTTGGTGTGCTTCTGCGTATTTTTGTATAACATTGTTAACCCTAGAAAGATAAACTTATTTTTTTGTACTAAAAAGATAAACATGCGCCTGAGAGGCGCACGATTTTAAAAACCGATTTATTTTACAAATTAATTTTTTTAAATTCTTTTTTATACTTTCAATGAAGTTTTACAGATTTAATAAGTAAATAAAACACAAATTAATATAATTATTCTTTAATTATAAGAAATTATGTAGAATTATATAAATCAACAACAAAAAATAGTAGTCTTCTAGTATAAGCCAAATAAAATTAAAACATAAGTAACATTTATAGTATTTTGTCATACTAACTAATAAATTACGATAATCAGTCTCAAATAACATCAAATAAATAAACAAAAACTTTTTTTAAAAGCAATAGTTGCAAACATCATTTTTATGTTCACCACACACTGTCTTTTTACATTTTGCACATGTCATCTTAGACATTCGTCTCTTTTTAGGGTTCCGTACCTCAAAAGGTAAAAACGGAACCCTTATAGGATCACTTCGTTGTCCGTCTGTCTGTCAAGACCCTTTTTCTCAGAAACGCGTGGAGGTATCAAGCTGAAATTTATATTAAATACTCAGATCTGCTGCCTCTTAAAGCTGTGAAAAAATGAAACTTCTAAGTCAAGGCAATCAAAAGATACAGCCGTTTATGCTGCAAATTTTCGACACTCTCAAGGGAATCAAAACCTACAGGGTACTTCCCGTGAACTAAGAATCTTGAAATTTGGTACGAAGCAACGTCTTATAGCACAAATACAGGAAAAATTGCGAAAAGTGTAAATTTTTAGTTACTACATATAAAAAAAATATTTTAATAATTTTACACTTAATACCACTTTTCTCATAAACGCGTAAAAGTATTAAATTGAAATTTATATCAAATACTCAGGTCTATAATACCTTTAAGCTGTAACAAAATCAAACTTCTATGTCAACGGTATCAAAAGAAAAACCAAGTTAAGCCGCATATTTTCATCGAAAATAGTCCCAAAGGAATCAAAACCTACAGGGTACTTCCCGTGAAGTCAGAATCTTGAAATTTGGTACGAAGCAACGTCTTATAGCACAGATACAGGAAAAATTGCGAAAAGTGTAATTTTTTAGTTACTACATATAAAAAAAATATTTTAATAATTTTACACTTAATACCACTTTTCTCATGAACGCGTAAAAGTATTAAATTAAAATTCATATCAAATACTCAGGTCTATAATACCTTTAAGCTGTAACAAAATCAAACTTATATGTCAACGATATCAAAAGAAAAACCAAGTTAAGCCGCATATTTTCATCGAAAATAGTCGCAAATCAATCAAAACCTACAGGGTACTTCCCGTGAAGTCAGAATCTTGAAATTTGGTACAAAGCAACGTTTTATAGCACAGATACAGGAAAAATTGCGAAAAGTGTAAATTTTTAGTTACTACATATAAAAAAAAATATTTTAATAATTTTACACTTAATACTACTTTTCTCTTGAACGCGTAAAAGTATTAAATTGAAATTCATATCAAATACTCACGTCTATAATAACTTTAAGCTGTAACAAAATCAAACTTCTATGTCCACGATATCAAAAGAAACAGCAACTTAAACTGCATAATATATTGAAACTAGCAAACAACTGACAAGGGAATAAAAATCTAAAGAATACTTCCCGTCGACCTAAAATCTTCAGGTATGAAGCAACGTCTTATAGCACAGATATACAGGAAAAATTACGTAAACCTTAAATGTATAGTTACATCGCAACCACAGAAATAGTATGTGTAATGTTGTTTATTTCTGCTTTGTTTTTCAATTATAAAACTTTGCAAAGTAATATTCATTTACTAACTCTTTTTGCACACCAATACACAAAAGAACAATACATAGAATTTATAACAATAAACTTGCATCAATTGCAACAGGCGGCCTTATCGCTAACACAGCGATCTCTTCCAGGCAACCTTTGGACAGAGGACTTGCATATAAACTAGGGGAAGGGCGCAAAATTTTGTAAAAAAAGGAACAATATAAAATAAAAATCAGATATAAATAAATAACTATATAACAATAGATGCTATATTTAATGAAACATATGTACATATAAGTTTACTCATATGTATACACAAATATATAAATACATACATACATACGTATATACACTATAAGCAAATTGATAGATTAAGACGAATGACATAACAACATAACGTAACTTCATGAAAAATAATAAATAATAAAATAAAGTTGCTTAAGATAATTTAATATGATAAGTACATTTCCTTAACAAGTTTTTCAAATGTTATTAAAGATTGAGCGCGTTAGACAGTGGCAATAAGTTCCAAAGACGATAAGCTTCAATAGTGAAAGATTTAGAATAAAAGGAAGACGAATGTGAAGGTATCTTCAAAGTTAGGCTATCATTTAAGCGAAGAGGTACATATTATATATTTATTATTTATCTTTAACGCCAGCGTTGATTCTAGACCAGAATGAAGAAAGTTCTTCAATATGTATTCGTAGCCGGCGACCATGCAAGTAACTATGAAACCAGTCAAACACATTAGGAGATATGTATGTTAAGAGAACCAAGTATAGCTAGTAGTAAGTCAAAATCAACAGTATTGAAATGATTAATGAAATCAAGTAATATTAACACTGTAATGAGAATTCTAGACATTAAAAAATATATATGTTTAAACAATAGCAGACAATAATAAAAATAAATTTAGGAAAACATGTTTTATACAAACTTGAAAACAGGTACAAAGGTCAAAAAGGCTCGAATTAAATTACAAAATAAATGTTACATCATCTGTGGGACTATTAAATTATTAAAACTTATAAATAAATAAATAAATAATAAATAAATATCTACTATATATAATATGGTTCAAATTTAATACTTAATAGTTATAAAGTATTTTTGAACCAGATTTCTAAATAGTGACTAAAAAATTTGTAAATAAATACCTTCGATAAAAGAACTTTCCTACCAAGAGACAGGTCAAGGAAAAAAGGGAGACCAATTAAAAGGTGGAGAGATATCTTCAACCAGATAATTATGTGGACCGCAGCTGTGTATACAGAAAGCACGGGAAAGGGATACATGGAAATGTTTAGGAGAGGCCCACGCCGCAGAGGCGACTATTACTATTACCAATATTAATTAAGTGATGGTATAAACATGTAGACGAGTTAATTATACGAGTATAGAAAAAATATATACATAGGTTAATATACATACATATGTTTAAACTAAGAATACTTACGCTAGTATTAATTGAAATTTTAATAGTAATAGAAATAAAGGCGATTTTTATTTTATTTATTTATTTTATTTTATATAAATTAAAGGATTAATGAAAAGATAAAGATACCTTTGTCTTAAATTTATGCTCCTCCAACTTTCCATATTGTAATGTTACGGATTTCATTTAGCAGCAAAATACCATAACTTTTACTTATATACCTGCAGGTTTGTACGGAACCCTCGGTGCGCGAGTCCGACTCGCACTTGACCGGTTTTTTTTTTTTGTACATAAGCTACAATAACGCCGAATTTTAGCTGGAGGTTCCTCATTAGCTTCTTCTGAAACATCTTGCTTGGTTTGTGGCAGTATATTCTTAATATTTTCTTTCAAATGTCTTCGCAAAGTAGGGATTTCTAATCTACGTGTCATCCACGGTGTAGACAGGTCTGTGCTCAGTTTCTTCATATACTGTCTACGGTTTAATGGTTTTTCTTCTTTGGATAACATATTGTGAGTATAAATTATATACGAGTTGACAAATGCTATATTCAAAATGCCATAAAAAATTGCCATTGGCCATCTGTTAGTCTTTCTTGAACATGACATTGAAGAACACATTTGATCTAAAGTGTCGACGCCGCCTTTAGTCTGGTTGTAAAACATTATTGTTTCTGGTTTGCCAGTTGTAGAATTTATAACGGCGCCTTCATCGCATGAGGATAATAAATACACCATCTTTGACGGCTTCGGCTTGTATGATACTAGTGTTAAATATCCATCGAAACAGAACATAGACGTACCCACTTGTCGAGAACGGGTGTTTTTTAATACTTCAGGGATTTCCCGTTTGTTTGACCTTACCGTGCCCACAATTGTCAATTTGTATGGTTCAAGAAGCAGTGACTTTGCAGCAGGGATGGACGTGAACCAATTATCACATGTTATATTGCGGTTCGTGCCATGAATTGGCCGTGATAGCTCCGTCAAATAATATTGTCCTTGCGGCAAACCATTGGTGATTGTAGCTTTTCCAATATATGGAATAGCATTAATCATATAACTAGTACCACTATCGCACATCATTGGTATTTTTATACCGTACTTATTCGGTTTATTGGGTATGTACATTCGAAAGGGGCATCTACCTCGGAACCCAAGTAATTGTTCATCAATGGTAACATTGCTTCCTGGAGAGTAATTCATTGTACATTGTGCTATAAATAGATCCCAAACTTTTCGAACTGGAATAAACGGATCTTGCTGGCGACGAGTAGGACGTAGAGTTTTGTCATCCAATCTTAGACACCTGATTATAAAATCAAATCGATCTCTGCTCATTGCTGCCACGTATCTTGTTCCCGTAAATGAACTGTCAAATAATTCAACGGTCGATAAATGATTGTCTTTCATTGCAGCACTGAGAGTAAGTATTCCAATGAAGGCTTTGATTTCAGTAGGATTCGTGTCTCTAAATGTCGTACAAGTCATAGTATCAGTACGTTTTTTTGATATCTCCACATTTGTCCACTGAACGAGCTCTTGGATGATTTCGTCCGTAATAAATAATTGAAAGCAAAGTAGTGGATCAAAAATATTTCGACACATGCGACTAGGACCTCTATTAGAGCGAATTATATTGATCGCAGATGTCCTTCCACTACTTTGACCTTTAGAAGTAGCCCAAACGTGTCTATTTTTACCTTTGACTACTCTATAAGGAGGAACGACTATGCGGTGGTCATGTCCAAGATTTTCAGGTGTTGAGGTGTCGTCCAAGTCTTCATCGATTATTTCTTCTATGTACTCGTCATCAGTATCGCTTTGAATATCCTCTTCACTTACGTGGTCCTCCAACTCGCTGTCACTGCCATCATCCGCACTTACGTCTTCTTCATTCAATAAGGAAACAATTTCTCTTTCTTCCAACACTCGTCTACTCGCCATGTTGTTAAAACGTTCCTTAAAAAAAAACCGACTTCAATTACATCGACAAGTAATAAAACGTAATAAGACCAAAAAACAGTCAAGTAAATACGCGTTATCAAAGATTACTCAAACAGTAATAATCATATCTCGATAAAATTCAAACAAGACAACATGACAAGTATTAGCTTTTGATTAAAGTAAGAATCATCAAAATCGATAAACCCAGTGAAAACTTATGCGGTTTAATACAACGTAGATCGACGAAAAAGTAGTCAAGTAAATACGTATTATTAGATATAACTCTAAAAGTACTTGTCAGATTTCAATTAAATTTAAATGAAACCATATGACACGCAACACCTAAAAAATAAAACAAAATTCATCGAAATCGGTCCACTCAGTCAAAAGTTCTGATCTAACATACATAAAAAAATACAGTCGAATTGAGAACCTTCTCCTTTTTAGGAAGTCGGTTAACAAGTTAAATCATTAATAACTATTGTTGTTATTGATTTAACTTGTAAAAGTTAAAGTTAAAGTTATTACTTTCATTTACATTATCGTAAATATGCAAAAAATAACAAAAACAAAATTACAAAGAAATGCACAAAAGTTACACAAAAGATAAACTGCGCCTCTCGAGCGCAACGTGCCGCTATATCAAAAAAACTATAATACTTACAGAACAAACGCGACCGTCAGGACGCTTGTGCACTACAATGAATTTTACGGACGGGCTGTCCGATTTTTTACGGTCCGATATGATACGCCTTAGAAATGTATGGGCGCTTGTGCACTACCATGAATTTTACCGTCCGTAATTTTACTTTTTCCCATACCGGACCGTTTTTTCGGTCCGAGATGAAGGGAAGGGGAGGGGGGCGGGGAAGGGGTGTGTGTCGCTAGGGCTGCTAAGTTTTTTGACAAAAAAAAGTGTAAAATGGTTTGGATAGGAAAAAATAAAATAAAGTATTTGGAAGAAAAAAAAGTCTTTCATATGTTTTAATTGCTTTAAAAACGTATTTTTGTATGCTTTTAGTACATGTTAACAATTTTTTGCTATCGTTAAATGTTTCAAAGCTTATTTGGCAACCTTTTAATTTAAATAAACGATTCTTTTTTTCAACTTTTAGATTTCTTTCTGAAAAAAAACCTCTTTTAGTGAAAACTGAAGTGGCGGAAACGGAGAGTAAATAAGAAATAATTTTTTTTTTAATATTTTTCAAGCTATCACATGCATTTTAAAGTATAATTATATTGCCATTTTTCTACTGTACTTTTCACTGAAAATTGTTTATCATCATTAGTGAATTGGATCTCTTTAATGTTTGGATCTCTTTAAGTATAGGCCAGTCAAATCGTACACAAAAAGGGCTAAAATCGCAAATGGTCTGCTAGTTCTGCTTTTTTGATATATTGTTAGGATCAGTACCAGTAGTGTAAATCCAGTTTTGCAACTTCGAAAGACCTGTGCTAACTTTGGGGCGCTCGAAAAACCACGAAATTTTCGCACTTGTTTCGGTTTTTTCACTATATCTTCTAAAGAATGCATTTTTAGAGAATACATGTAGGATACATTTTTAATGTAGTTTATATTAACTACAATTTAAACCTAAAACCAGCTCTGTAGGTCAAATAGAAGCCGAGATACAGCTCTTCAAAAGTTGATCGTTTTTTCCAAAAAAGTGAAGTTTACAGTTTTGACCAACTTTGGACCCAAATTTCGGTGGGAAATATAGGGCCTATAGACGCCGTTTTGTGCCGCCGTTTTAATTTAAATTAAAGGTAATGAAATTTACTACAACCTCTTTTGATTCGACGTTCGTCGTAGGATGAGTATTTCCCACCGAAATTTGGGTCCAACATTAGTCAAAACTGTAATCTTCACTTTTTTGGAAAAAACGATAAACTTTTGAAGAGCTGTATTTCGGCTTCTATTTGACTTACAGAGCTGGTTTTGGGCTTAAATTGTAGCTAATTTAAACTACTTTAAAAATGTGTCTTACATGTATTCTCTAAAAATGCATACTTTAGAAGATATAGTGAAAAAACCGAAACAAGTGCGAAAATTTCGTGGTTTTTCGAGCGCCCCAAAGTTATCACAGGTCTTTCGAAGTTGCAAAACTGGATTTACACTACTGGTACTGATCCTAACAACATATGAAAAAAGCAGAACTAGCAGACCATTTGCGATTTTAATGTACAATTTGACTGGCCTAGTATTATAGATTCGGAATACAAATCGTCCATCTTAATTAATATTTCATCTTTCTTGTAATTTGGCCTTTGTAATTACCATTTGAAAATGTTCAAATTTAACCTAATTTTTAAACCGACTTCAAAAAAGGAGGAGGTTTCTCAATTCGACCGTATATATATTTTTTTGTGTGTTTGCGGATAACTTCGTCGTTTATGAACTGAATTTTATGATTCTTTTTTTGTTGGAAAGGGGATACCCCGACGGTGGTACCATGGTAAGGAAACTAGGATCTGATGATGGCTTCCCGGAGAAATCGAGGGAAACTTCGAAAATCGTAGAGGTTTCGTGGAATTTTATTCTTCTACTTACGTTGTATTACTTGTCGATGTAATTGAAGTCAGTTTTTTTGTGTATTTGTAGGTATAATTACCAAAAATAAAGTATATTACGTTATTATAAAGTATGGTTGGTAACCCTATTGCGTTGCGTTCGTAAAATTCCGGACCTTAAAATTCATTGTAGTGCACAAACGCCCATCCGTGTTTTTCAGTGCCAAATCGGACAGTAAAAAATCGGACCGCCGGACGGTAAAATTCATTGTAGTGCACAAGCGCCCTCACTCGGCAGTGTTGACCGAGGTATGAGTTGGTTCGGGAACACGAAGTTATAGGAGCGTCCGTTTAAAAAATATACACACTAATCTGTTTCGCGGGCGCCTCCGAGGCGCAGTTTATCTTTCTAGGGTTAACGACATCTATATTAAGGTCCCGATGGATGTCGTCATTTCTTACGTACCAGGGCGCATTTACGATATTCCTGAATACTTTGTTTTGGAAACGTTGGATGATTTGTACATTGCTCTGTTTAGTACAGCCCCAAAGCTGTATACCATATGTCCATATTGGCATAAGAACTGCTTTATAGAGATGGATTTTATTGGGAATTGACAGCGAGGAATGTCTTCCCAGCAGCCAGTTCATGCTTCTATATCGGATCTCGAGTTCATCCCGTTTCTTTTTGACGTGGGCTTTCCAGCGAAGCTTTGCGTCTAGCGTCATACCTAAATATTTGGCTGTGTTTTCATAGGGAACACGTTTATTATTAATATACACTGGGTGATATTCTGTATTTTTATTGGTGAAGTCAATGTGAATGGATTTAGTTTCATTCAGTTTAATCCTCCACTTTACAGTCCAATCATAGAAATGATTGATCCCTCTCTGTATTTTTTCCACTGCTTCTTTGTGACTTTTTCCGGTAGACATAATTGCGGTGCAATCAGCAAAAGTTGCAATAGTTATGCTCTGTATATCTGGTATATCACACGTGTACAGTAGGTACAGGACCGGACCTAGTACACTCCCTTGCGTAC
The DNA here is from genome assembly GCA_905220545.2 of Melitaea athalia. NCBI lineage: Eukaryota > Metazoa > Arthropoda > Insecta > Lepidoptera > Nymphalidae > Melitaea > Melitaea athalia. Next base: position 1,740,089 of record HG992178.1, on the reverse strand, counting down.
CTAGTGTGACGTCACATATTTTGGAATTTTATTTCGATATTATTTTTTAATTTCCATTCAATTTCGTTTTTAATAAAATCAACATCAATGAAACAGTATAAAAAATTTATTAAAACAATTGCAAAAGACTTTACTCTTTTTTTAAGTTAATTGTTAATAGGTATGTAGTTCAAATATCATGTTTTAAGACGTTCAATTTGATATATTATATTTTGAAAATTGAAGTCACAAAATTTTAGATCCCCCTTGTCACACAAAATAACCCTTTGCTGACCCTCTAACGGGAATGGTACGTACACGGGCTAATTCAAATAAATAGTAGTCCAAACTGCGACCTCTAAAATTGAGATTCTTACCAACAATAGAGACATATTGCTAGCTTAATTTACAAAAGAAACCTTTCGAAAATTTCTCGTTTATTTTTATTCTTTTCATTATTTAAACTTTTTCTTTCATTAACAAAAGACTTAAACTTACTGCAGATAATGTAACAAAAACAGTACATTAAATGAAATTAAGAATTGGTTCTGTATTGTAATTTAAAAACTATTTTTCTTAATATTAAAATAGAAATTTGTTTGTTTTTACGTTTCACCGAGAAACCTAATTATTAATGGTGATTAGTGAGCTAAGTATTTACCACTGTGTGTGTTGACGGAAAACATTTCGAAAGTCGACAATCAAGAGAAAACGAGAGAACACTTGTATGTGTTTGCACTTTAAGATAAATTAATTCACTTATATCTATTTCATGAACATTATTGAATCTTTCAAAATTATTAATCATCAAAATCAAATAATACATAGAACCCAAACATCGAGAAAGATTCGCGACCTACACAACCTCTTTGAACGTTTCTGCTAACGGTACACGCACACAAACAGCATCGGTACAGTCGTATGTGATTAAAGTAAATGCAGGTGCTGACAAACTGTGGAACAATTCGTATAGTGAAGTGAATTCGTATTTTATATTCAAGTAAAACTTCTTGACACAAGCTTGACTTGGGGAATAAGCTGGTGAATGCGTGAGGAGAGCGTTACGAAAAGTGCTATCGGGCGAGGAGAGGTTAAGAGGAAGATAGGTTGGTAGGTAGGTATATATAGATAGGGGCAACTAACGAAGTTTTACTTCAGTCGTGTGGCTTAAAGCACAGTCGTTTTTTATAACATCTATTTGGGTAGTTTGCAAAAAATTACTAAATTACCATACACTATAAATGTCTCTAAGCTAATAATAATAATCTGTTTATAATCTAATTGTGGTGTACAATAATGTATAAATAAATCTACAACCAAAATATTACTAATGAAACATACAAACATACATATTAAGACTAAATCAATATGTGGTAGCTTGTTATTAGCTTTTTTATTTCTATTCTGTATTACTTATAGTTATAATAAGCTGTAAGCTACACTAATTAAATAAAAAATTAATAAAAAATATGACGATTTATTTTACTATCTAACTGATTTTAACTGATTTATAAACTGAGAGAAAAACAAGAAATATACAAAAACAACACGTAATACACGCATTTACCGATGAGGTCAATGCACAAACGTAACCTACTTAACGTGAGTCGGTGCTCGTGACTCAACAGCACATATTTTCACTTTCCCCCAACGGTTGGTGACCGCTGCTACTTGCAGTTATCAATGAAACAAACTGACGCCGAGTTCCAGAACACTCTGAGGCTATATAAGCGCGCCGGCGACGCGAGACCGGCGATAGTTTGAACACAACGCGATACAAAATGTACAAGTACGCAATCATCACACTAGCGATCCTTAGTTTCGCGGTATGCGAAGAAAGGTCACATAAACATACAAATGTAGACCCCTTCGCGATGATCGACAAACACATCAGCATGTCGCTCGCATACCCCTACCTCTGGCCATGGAGTCAACTCATCAGGGCCGCCACCGCGCTGGAAATGGAGGAAAGCATGGAAGACCCACAAATAATATCGGACTCAGAAAAGTACCAGATCAATTTACTGGTCAGACGTTTCAAGCCAGAAGAATTGAAAATCAAAGTCAAGAACCGGTACGTAATAGTGGAAGGAAAGCACAAAGTCAAAGAGAACGACAGCAAATTCATGGCGAACCACTTTGTCCAGCGCTTCGCTCTACCACCCGGCACGAGACAGGAGGAGGTCACCGCTGTATTTAATGAGAAAGGCGTTCTATCAATAACGGCACCAAAACATGAAGTCCCTCCACCGCCACCAGAGCGAATAGTTCCAATAGAAGTCAGACTACCAGAAGAGAAGACAGAAGCACCAGAAGATAATAAGGAACAAAGCGTAAAAGAAAACGCTCCTCCAGTGGTGCAAACATCAGAGACGCCATTAGAACAGATCGACATCGAAGCGACGACGCACGTGGGGAAAATAAGGAAGAAGGAATTGAAAACGACGACTAAAACGACAAAAGACAACGAGGTCACCAAAGGGATTGACGGTAATGGTTTAGATTACGCTCTGATCGAGACCGAGGAGTGAATGACAATGGGTACGAATGGAAAAGACTGAATTTAAGCTTTAATGTGCGTGGGAAGTCGTTCGACAGCTGTGTTACGTTTATAAAAGTTGTTTGTTTATCAAATAAAGATGTTATTTATTAAGAGCTTTCTCTTTCATTTATCTCTGTAAACAGAAACAGAATCGTATAATATTGTTTTGATCGTCTGTGTAATTGAACGTGCTGCTTATTTATCACATTGATATTTTAAGGGTTCTTCGTAAAACAAGAATGATAAATTAAATTTGTTACACTAAGTTTTTTTTTATAATTGTTTAAGGTAATTATTATAATTATAGTCGTAATACTTAGACAGTATTTTTATAAACAATTCTGTCAGAATTGAAATGAAAAATCCGGAAACAACAACAAAAATGCATCAAAATTTAAGGAAATATATTGACAATTTATAACAGAAGAAATTCTTAAAAATTTTCCGTATTTATTATTATTATTTACGTAACTCTTTATGTAAAATTTTCGTGAAAATGTGCCTCCTATTACTCGTATTTTATTTTTCATGCGCAAAAAAATCGATTCTTCATACAATAATTTTCACACTGCTAAATAACCGTACATCATACAAATATTGTACATTCCACGTTTATTACGCCTAAAAATATTTGATGATAAATACTGTTTCCTTTGAGAAATTCAAGTAATGATGATATAAAATGGACATAATTTATACGTATGTAATATTAACTTTACTAATATTTCAAACAAGACTTTCAGTTTTCAGTAATATTACAAAAAAACTTTACTTAATAATTGTGTTTGCTCGCAAACCAAAAACCGACTTCAATTACAGACGGTAAAACAGTCAATTAACAGTGGTCAGATCTCGATCAAAGAATGGAACCACAACACCACATAATGACCACCAGTCATCGATTTAAAAATAGATCATATAAATCGGTACACTAAGTAAAAAGTTATGAGGTACTCGTAACACAAAAATTACCTTCGAATTTAGAACCTTCTCTGTTTTTAAGTCTGTTGAAAAATATGTCGTTATTTTTTTTAAAATTAATTTTGTTGTTTTTTTTTAATTTGAAACCTTGAAGTATATCAGTATATAAGACAATTAAATAATTGATACTAAGATATCAACTTTTGATGCTTTTGGTGTTATAGACGTCTATAAGCTACGGTAATCGCTTACCATAAGGTGAGCCGTACGCTTGATTGCCGATCTAGTTATATGTATATAAAAACATACATATATAATAAGCGTACGAAATTATATAAATAATACGTCCAGACTCATAATAACTACTTTTTAACCGACTTCCAAAAAAGGAGGAGGTTCTCAATTCGACACGTATGTTTTTTTTTTTATGTATGTTAGCTCAGAACTTTTGACTGGGTGGAGGGATTTCGATCAATTATATTTTAATTGAAAGGTGTTGCGTGTCATGTGGTCCCATTTTAATTTAAATGAGATCTGACAAGTACTTTTAGAGTTATATCTAATAATCGGGGGGCACGGCAGTGCCCCCGCCAAGTCGAGCGCGAAGCAAACACTGCCGTACCATCCTTTACCCGAACCATTTCGCAGCATTTTCAGGCCCCTATTTGAGAACCTCTGGATAAGACCAGAACGCTGAAATTTTCGTCATCGAGTAAGCTATAATCACATACTTAAAATCCAAAATTTCAAGTCTGTAGGTCATTTAGTTCAGAAGTTAAGCGAAAGCAAAGTTTCGCATTTACGACACTCACTCACTCATGATCATCAAAATAGAACTAGTACTTCCCATAAACTCAGAGAGCTGAAATTTGGTACAGAGTTAGGGTTTAATGGCTACATAAAGGGAAAACTATAAAAACTAGGATAATCGAAGATCTGGAGTACCTGGTGACCCTGATTAAAAAACACAAGAGCCCAATCAAACTATTAGAAGACATCGATATACCACCTTTACATAAAATATAATGCGAAAAACAGGGTGTAAGGGGTTGAAAGGTGGGAATGAAAATTCGTATGGAAGTATATGTATATAATGTTCGTGTTTCGTAACTGTCAAAAATTTAATGTTCATCTCGTCGATATGGTAAACTCTACCCTTAAATTAAAGAACGTATTTAAATAAAGGTTTCGAATCGACAACATATATCCACAATATACGGATATTGGCGTATTTTAGATTTTAAAAATTAATAATAATGTCAGTAATGAAAACGGATTGACATTATACATATTGGTTGTCAAATATTTATTTATGCGAGCGTTCAGAAATTTATTTAGTGTAAACTAAGGAAAATCATCAAGCTACTTAAATATACAATAAATAATAAATGTACAAAAGAATTAGATTACAAAAAAAGAAAGTTCAATTGATTGAATTAGATACAAAAAAAGTTAAATTGATTGGTCTCCTTGAAAAATTCCAGATTATTCTGTCAATCTAATCAAAGTCTTAAACCATATAAATATTTTCGCCGCGGAAGTGTAAAAGATATGTTTTATATATCTTAATCTGTACTAATCTATACTAATATTGTAAACCTGAAAGTTGAATTGTTTGTTTGTTTGTTTAAACGCGCTAATCTCAAGAACTATTGATTCGAATTGAAAAATTCCTCCTAGGTGGATAGCCTATTTAAAGAGAAAGGTTATGCTTTAAGAAGAAGGAACGCTATTTTTTTCCTCAAATCACAGTGGGTGAAACCGCGAGGCCTAGCTAGTTGGTACATAAAAAAATCGACTGTCATTGCAAAAATCAGATCACATCTTCTAATTTATTCTAGCCTATAGCGTCCCATTGCTGGGCGAATGCCTCCCCTCTGCCTGCTCTCTTAACTTAATTCTACTAGAATATTACACAAATTACAATAAAATATTAATTTCGCTCAAAATTTGGTCAAAATATAATGCATTGGACTAAGTGTGGTGGTGATACCAACACGTCAAGTACAAGAATCAGAACCGGAAGAAAGGAAAAGAAATATTTGTATTGTAATAATAAAAAAAACTGTTACTAAAAAGAAAAAAAATGTGTCAAATAAGAAATTCTAAAAAATAAATCAATATGCATGAATATGCCCACGTTTCTACTTTCTACAAAAAGAAGTGAAATCCCACCAAAAACATTCTGTAAAAAAACTAGCCAAGTCTCGATGGAGCTGCTTGTTTATCTCTAAAAAGTAATGAAATCTAGACAAAGTCGTACCAAGTCTAAGGTTCATTACTGCGATTTCTTTATTATTATAGTTAATGTTGTGTGACTTGGCCGTTGAAGGGTACACAAGGGTACAAAACCAGGTGCTACATGACAACATTGCACCAATCTGTCGCCAGAACCGCTACCCATTGACGATGGAAAATTGCCACTTGGAAAACGTTGATTGAATAACCAGTCTATTGTAGGCTTTATAAAGCTGCGTATTTCAATAATACTTTTGTATAGGCAAGCCTGAAACAAACTGTATAAAAAATTATTTCCAGTACCAGCGGACTTCTAATCATTGATAGAAGTCCGTCTGTACGTCTATTTTATGTTAGATCGGTGGTCGATTTAAGGCTCCAAAAATAAGAGAACAGAAGTCAGCATTGTCAATGCTGAATTCATGTGTTATCAACAACCGCCTAAAATGAGACAGTAGTGTCCAATTACCAATACCAGTATGGGATATTATTCTTAGTTTTGTACCCTTGTGTACCCTTTAACGGCCAAGTCACACAACATTAACTATAATAATAAAGAAATCGCAGTAATGAACCTTAGACTTGGTACGACTTTGTCTAGATTTCATTACTTTTTAGAGATAAACAAGCAGCTCCATCGAGACTTGGCTAGTTTTTTTACAGAATGTTTTTGGTGGGATGCGTATTTACGTGACTACTTTTTCGTCGACCTACGTTATATTATACCGCATAACTTTTTACTCGGTGTACCGATTTCGATGATTCTTACTTTAATCGAAAGCTAATCTTGTAGTCTTGTTTAAATTAGATCGAAAACTGATTACAACTTTTTGAGTCATCTTTAATAGCGCGTATTTACTTGACTATTTTTTCGTCTTATTACGTTGTATTACTTGTCGATGTAATTGAAGTCGGTTTTTTTTTCGTTTGCGAGCAAACACAATTATAAAACATTTAGCTCTTGTTGTCTTTCTTTTATTTTTAATTAGTTCCTTTACAAATTCCATTAGCTCCAACTTTGCTCTATTAAACGTTTAGTCCCAAGTTAGTAACAATTACGGTTTTTTCAGCTTTAAATTAATTTAGGAGCTCTTGTTTTTTTGACCTTTAATTTGAGAGATTTATAAAAAAGTTCAGCTTAAAGTTTTAAAAATAATTGTTAAGATATAGGTGAATACGAAAAATAAGCTATAAATTAGAAGAAAATGGTATGTTAAGAACTCCTGGGGGGATTAGGGGTTGGATCAACCACGGGTTTGCGTTGCTTCTGGAGTTGTAGTCATCTATAGGCAACGGTACTTACCATCAGGTGAGAAAAACTTTTATCATCCGGTAGATAAATTCCTATAATTAGTAGTAATCCTAAAATGTTTTTCATTATCATATCAAAATTTCGATCCAGCACCATTCGAAACCGCACCCCTGAAATACCGTGTCTGGTGTCTCTAGCCATTAAGCTATGGAACGATGTAACCACCGAATCGAAATTTTTGATATGATTTTATTCGGTTTTAAGCAACCGATGATAATAAAAAACATTTCAGAATTTCCTCATGTGTGGGAAACACAAAAATAAAATAATACGAATTAGCAGTAATCCCTTAAGGTGAACAAAGAATAAATAATCAAATGTTCACAAGAGAAATAGCAAGGGTCATAGCTAATAAATAAGGTATGTAGATTCAGAAATCCAATTTATGCAGCTGACAGGATTTGAAGTCGATCCTCTGCATTGAATGGAAATCATTGAACTACTACGACGTGGGTCTGACTTCTTGCAAATATTTTAGTGACGATTTGTACATCAATATTTTGACCTGACATATTAATTGATTCTATATCTATTTTTAACCGACTTCAAAAAAGGAGGAGGTTACTCAATTAGACCGTATATAATATGTTTTTTTTAAATGTATGTTCGGGGATAACTTCGTCGTTCATGAACCGATTTTGATAATTCTTTTTTTGTTGGAAAGTAGTTATCCTAACTTAGGTACCATGATAAGGAAACCAGGATCTGATGATGGGATCCCAGAGAAATCGAGGGAAACCGTCGAAAATCGTGGTGACGACTAGTGCGTTTGTTAATTAATTTATTATTTATTACTTGTCGATGCAATTGAAGTCGGTTTTTTTTTCGTTTGTGAGTAAACACAATTATTATTAGTAATCATGTATCAAAAACCGCGCTGGTGTAGTGGTCCGTGAGCCTTAATTATGTGCTCCTAAACACCGACGGTTAGCGGTTTCGAATCCCGCTCAGGATAGATATTTGTATATGTACAAATATTTCTTTCCGGTTTGGATGTCTGTTCTTGTGGATGTCCCCACCGTGCCACGGAAAGCTCGTTAAGCTGTCGGTCTCGGTTGTTATCATAGACACCTGACAGCGATCGTTACTCATACCAGGGAAAGTAACTGACAACCCGCAGTTGAGCAGCGTGGTGGATTAAGCTTCGATCTTTCTCTTACACGGAGAAAGATACCTATGCCCAGCAGTGGGATCAGTGGAATGTTACAAGCTGAATCGTTATATAAATAATAGTAAACAAACAAAAACTAACATAGATTTGTTTCTAATAAAATCACTCATAAACGTAATTTATATAACAGTACTAAATGAAATGTAAAACTACTAAAAATAAAAATTACAACAATTTGTTTTTTTTAATAAATTTATTACAATAAATAAGCTTTGTAACAATTTATTTACAATAACATAAAAATAAATTAATACGACAATAAATTACAACACCTAAACCATCACACATCACAAAACAGTTTTTTGTTATTATCTTATGTATGATTGTCCTTCCAACCTGCTTCTTATAGTATATGAACTATTTAAATAATTCATATACTATAAGACAACATTAATGTTGTGACTTGCCGCTACAGTAATAATACAGTCATAAATCCTTCAAAAATTTTAACCAACTAAATAGGAGCCATCAGCGTCATACACTTGCTTACTTGGCAAATACTCAGAATCAAATTCGGGTTTATCGTAAGCACTATACGGATGATGTCCATAGTTTGAGAATCCATGATCGTGGTGATGGTATGGGTGATGATCATAAACCGGTTCGTGGTCCAACTCCACGTATTCTTCACGTTTCTTCTCCTTCAAATAATGTATCAGCCATAGAACTAGATGCCAAGCCTTGATTACTATGACGTAGAAAATGACGCCATATACGATTTTCAGAATAAAGATTTTTGTGGCAGCCACGTAGAAGAAGTGCACTGCGAAAAAAAAGGTTAAATAAGTTCTGCTTAGAAATAAAACATAAGAATTTGAAATACGTATAAAAGCATAGAAACTATTGTAGATGATATTTTGTTAAATTTTTTATTTATTTATTTATTTAAATATATAATGTATCTTATAAATCATTTCACAAATAGCAAAAAATCCTTAAACTTGGATTATACAATTGTTAGTATAGCTGGTACATAATTTACATTTCATTTTCGAGTCATTTTGTTCCTCAAGGGTCAATTGTAGGTCCATTTTTATTTATGATGTATAATAATGAGTTGCCTTTTTGTTTAAATGATATTGATACAACTGTAACGTTGTTTGATCATATTTCGTTAATATGAAAAGTCGTATAAGAAAAATAAGTATGACGACGCATGTTTGCTAAATACATTGTCAATAGTAAACAGGCACAATGTATTAAAAAAGAATATTTTTTTTTTACTTTTCTTAACATTAGCAAACAAAATTTTAATATTTTTAAATATTCTCAAGGTCTAATACATTACACAATATAAGATTTCATGAACAAACTATTGCATTTAATGTAATTTCGAATTTCATTTATGAAAATTAAACTGTATAATTATAATTAGGTACATGTTTATTATTAATTCAAAATTTCAAACGCTTTAAAAAGTCAAGACATAATTGGGAAACTAATTTTGAATCGTCCGATGATGCGATACAACTTGATTACTTTATTTTCAATGCACAGAAAGTAAAGCCGCAGACATAATTATTATGAGCGATGTTTACATTGCAGAAAGTTTTGATACACTTTTCGGAAAGTATCATGTTCAGTAATTATAATTTCATATTTTTTGTATTCGTAAAATAAATGAATGATATTATGAATAATGTTTACGAAAAGGTAGTTAAAGGCAAATAGTTATATAATTATTTACACTTGTAATTTCATCTAGAATTTTTAATTACAAAAAGGTATAGGACCAGAGTACGGCAGTTTATAGTAGGATAATTTCACATTACAGTGCAATCAAATGATCGGCAGAGTCGATAGAATAATTGATTCTCAATGGGAACATAATATGAAGCCCGACATAGATTCACTTAAACTTAAATCATTCTAATAAAGTATTAAAATGTCCTTGATGATCCTCCATGAATAAAATAAAGTTTGAATTAGAAATCGATATAAAAGTTAATCTAGAACATAATATTATTTGCAAACTTATTACCTAAACTCAATCCTGCCCATAACTATGTAGTAGCATATCTATCAATATGTTAGATGATGAATGTGGAACAGGTTTAAAGTGGTCATTTGGAAATTTATTGCTTTTATAATGTGGCCACAAGTCCGGTATATATTTAAAAATGGCTAGAGCCCATGCCATCACCACCATCGCCTTGACTGCAGCTACCACTAACGCTATGCCCAAGAAGATCTTGTATAGGCTTACTTTCGCAGCAAATAGAATCGCTAGGTGGGCTGTAACAAACGATTGAATAATACATTTTGTTTGTTACATTAATAATGGATGTACATTATAATTATGTATTAAGATAAATTTATTATTAGCTAATTGGTTCTATATATTAATGACAAAACTACGGATATATTTAAGTTGGTATTAGTATCTTTGAAACCAGAAACGGAAATTAATTAGATATATACTTTTATTAAAATTCTTAACGAATTGTGACAATGTAAACAAACAATCCTATAACTGATCTATTTATATATTTATAAATAAAAAAAATCAAACAAAATTTAAAATCAAATATCAAATTTAAAATTATTTTATTCATGCAGGCTTCAAAAGCACTTTCAAATTGTCGTTTTAATTATATTATTACTCTTTGATATATTTTTCCTTCTGCTTAATGTGAAGCTTCTACCAATATAATAACATATGATATACTGGAAAGTATAACTAGCCTTCTTAACGTTACAACCTTTGAAACTCAAACTTGCAAATAAGACACATAATGTAACCCAACCAATGAACTTCGAGAACTGAAAATTTCTTCACAGTCAATAAGTACCAAAACTATAGAGTATCTTAGCTTTCATCTTAAACGACCCCTCAAAGAATTTTCCAGATCAATGGTAACATCAAAAGGAATCTTAAATAGCTCACCTAATACATGACCGGTATTTAACCTCACGGACGGTTAATCTAGGTAAACTAGAACTAGACTCAACTACTGAACAAACTTTGTGCTGTATTCACAGCTGTCGAAGAAAGTTTTGAAAATGATTTAAATAAACTTGCTATTACTTACAAAGATTCACCGTCACTAACTTCTAGACTGATAACTTCTAACATACATAAAATGCAGCTAAAGAATTATGAAATTTAATAAAGACAATTTCGATAATACAATAAGTAATAAAAATAGTTTCCGAAATCAGCAGAATTTTCTATAACATACTCGTATATATAACAGTATTCAATTTTATTAGAGTACCAACTTAATTTTAGAAGATTTTAAAAATACGGATAAACACGTTATAATTTAATTATGTGTTGCGTTTGTTTTCAGTTGTTGTTGTTGTTTAATGTTGTTAATTATTGTCTAAGATCTTGAATTCATGTCCGCTCACAAACGCTACAATTTTTATTTTTCGTTTTAAATATTACTTCACTAATGATATTTAATTATTATTAAATGTAAAAAATCCATATATTAATGGTCCACCTTCTAGTAACGAGAAGAAGAAGAAACTCAAACAGTATTTGAATTAGACATTAGATGGCGACACTAGATGAAAAAATATATAAAATATACGGTAGGAACCGACTTCACTTTTTTATATTATTATTTTGCAGCATTACTTAAATAGTGATAACAAAATCCTATAGCATAAAACTCTAGATAAAAGTGAAGATATCTTAATAAGTTAATACCTAAGACTTCGTCAATAAGCCGCGTATCTCACATAAAGATCCAATCAGCTAAACGATCTTCTGCTTTAATCCTCATAAACGAACACACGACAACATGTCTCCGACACTTTATTTTAAATAACAATTGGTTATAAAAAGTAATGCTTTACGCATTACGTTTAAAGTACTTAAGGGATCGGATATCTTGTATTAAAATGTTAAGACTTTAGATACAACAGATAACAGATTTAGATACATCAAAGAACATACGGGTTTACTTACATGAGATTTCGTTTCTTTAAACGCATAGACAAAATATTAGAAAAAAATTGTTGTGAGGAAGTACATGTGACACAAACAACTAAATGACATTTTTAATGTCAAACCTGTATATGTATAGTGTTGAGCTCAGTTTATATTCAATAACTACGAGACACCGAAAGAAAACATTAAAATGTTGTAAACATTAAATTTTGTAACTTAACAAAGTTGTTAACATAAACTTTTTAAATGCTATTGACCCTTCGTACCTGCATGAAATACGATTTCATGCCCGTATGATCTCAGATACTGAAATGATATTTGGAGTAGTGCCAAAATAACGGGAACTTAGAATGCTATCGCTTCATTGTATAATAAACCGTTATAAAAATGAAAAATCCAGAAATATTGCAAGTGAAAACCCCTGACAAGGACGTTTTTTTTTTCGCCTGGTTTGAAAAAATCATCTTCCCCGAAAATAAGGGTACGCCACGAAACGATCTTATTAAAATTCTTCACCTTCCTCACATTTTAATCACACATCCAAACATGAACATTGAATCAACAAAAAAAGACTCTGTTTTATAGCAATAGTGTTAGTGACAATGAAAGTTATATTAAAATTACTTACTCAATAAAGCGTATTTTGCCTTTCCTCGTCCTTCTATAACACTTCTGTCTTCAGTTTCAGAAGCGTTTACTTCTAAGATGAGTAACATGTAGCAAATGAATAAGATGATCACTCTTAATATCTGATTCATGGTTATTGTTAACTTCTACAAACTTTAAGTAATTTAATTCATTTCTTTTCAATCAATTATTTATCTGTCTGTGATAATATTTCTTGCGATAACCTTTTTATTTGTCAAATGTAAATTGACTATTATTTTTATTTTGTTCCTCTGTATGTCCCAGTATTTAGTGGTATTATAATATAGAGCCTAGTATTCTGGAATGTCTTTTAAGTCTTTTGGTTTTAAGGTTTTAATTTCTTATTCCTCTGCATTCCTAATTAACTGTATTACACAAAGCCTAAACTGTTGAGATATTTTAAGGTTTATAACAATCGAACTGTTTTTTTTTTTTGTTATTGCAAGTGCACTGTCACAAGGAAAGATCTGAAATGCCGAAACGAAATGTATGACATATGTTACTATTCACTGTAATACAGGGCGCGAGGTGATAACTCAGTGTTAATGAAGTGGTAAATATTATAAACGTAGAAAGTCTTTTTGTTGCGTAAGTTCTAGAGAGTTACGAGTTTCACGATTGTTGGCTGAAGTGTTTGTTATTTATTACACAACATTACGGACTTATTGCTTGGACCTGTGTTGTGATTTATTGCAAACTGCTACAAAAAGCGTTTTTCATACATGATTTATTGATATATTATAATATTAATGTATAGAAAAATGTCTGAATGTTTTCGAAGGATATTATGTGTTATACAAAGATACAATACTATTTAGGTGACTTTCCTACACACTCTTTGCAACACAAAAACGATGATTTTACTAACAATGAGCAAATCAGATTTTTATTGTACATTTCATATTATATTTTTTTATGAAACTAAGCTCAACGCGCGATTTCATTTTCGTTTACCAATTTCATTAATTAAGCCATAAATAAAACAAAAATTTGGTTTTAATTTGTTGTGTAAAACACATTATAACCTTATTTTCTGAAAAGTAATTTCTGTCAATTACATATATTTTATAGTGATGTACGTAATCACAGCGATACAACAACTATATTCCAAGTCATCAAATCTGAACCCGTTATAAGATTTATGTGTGTATTAGGGATGTCCTGGGTCGATGAAATAAAATATTAATATCTATGAAAGTACTTTTGAAGCGATCTCTTTTATTTGAATACTGGTATACTAATATAACAATATTCGCGTTCAGCCTGTAATATCCCACTACTGGGTATAGGGCCGCTTTCTCCATTTAGGAGAAGGATTAGAGCTTAGTCCACCACGCTCCACCTCAGCAATTTGGCGGATATGTTCCCTAATATGAGTAACGCTATTAGGTATTTTGTATTTATTATAACAACCGGGACCGACGGCTTAACGTGCTCTCCGAGGCACGGTGGGGCACGAGGCATTTTGAAAAATATTTGTTCGAGAAATATTTGTACAAATACAAATCTCCATCACAAGCGGGAATCGAACCCCCAAACCGTCAGTGTTTTAGGCGACAACTGGCCCCACTATTAGTGTAAGCGGTTGCTAATAATAATAATTGATAAGTTAAATATTTGTTGAAGACAATCGTTACTACGGACGAAAAACGAAATTTGGCCCACCATTTAAAAGTTGGCAGCACTGTTGGGAGATTCGGCCAAGATGGCGACACATCGCACGATATAGAATTTTTTTTTTGTGAGAATCATTAAAACGAAGATTATTTATTTATTTATTTACATAGAAATTAATCAGTACGGATTTACCACTTACACTAATTAATATTACAAACAAGTCACATTAATTAACATTTCAAAAATAATAAATAAAAAGTCATATAAATTAATCATAATAACATACATAAAAACAAACCAAGAAAAAAAAACAGTAATAATAATAATGATAGTAATGTAAATAATGGTAAATTATGGCAGTGTACTTCTTTTATTGGAGCAGCGTGGTGGATTAAGCTCTGATCCTTCTCCTACATGGGGCAAGAGGCCTATGCCCAGCAGTGGGATATTACAGGCTGAAGCGAATTCACTGTTTGTTTTCTCTTGTATTATTCCATGTATTCTTTTCTTTTTGACGTAAGATAAATTATTTATTTTACATCTTACTTCATACTTGCTACTGACAAGAATATTGTTATCGATAAAATATTTTCACAACACTTTGAGTTTTATAACCGTAACCACTTAAACGCGGACCGATTATTATTTCTAAATTTAACGATGATTGACATGTCCGCTTATCTATTACCAGTTTATATAACTGTGTTATATACCAACATATAATAGTACAGAGACAAAGTTAGCACAATATCGGTTTGATTCCGTTCATAAAAAATGTTCGCTTAGGCTATATTTGGTCTGAGAGTGTGCATTTTGGTTGTTTCCATATCCACGACAAAACTATCGTGGCTATCGAAGCTCAATTTGAAGCCTAATACAACATTATTTATTATTTCTATTTACAAATCTATATGTTGAAGTTAATAAGTACAATATAGTATAATTTCCATTTGTTTTACTTTCTAGTTTTCTAGAAAATTTTAAATTACTTGACCAAAGTAAAAAGTTTCAATGATTACTTTATCAATCGATCGTCAAATATACACATTTTTTATCTAACCTTTTATAGGTAGCTGTGCCCGCGACTTCGTCTGCGTGGAATTTAACAAAATAATAATTATTCGGTTCGCGGAGTTATAAAATAAATAAAAAATCTAAAATAAAAGTACCTAGCGTAAGTTACTCTTTATTATATCAGCTATTTGCCAGTGAAAGTCCTGTCAAAATCGGTCAAGCTGTTTCAAAAATTATTCGGAAGACAGACAGACAAAAATTGTAAAAAATGTTATTTTGGTATATGTACCGTGTGAATTTAGTAAAAAGCGATGATTTTAATACTACAAACAGACGCTCCAATTTTATTTATTTGTATAAATATATACTATAGATATACAGTAGAGATGTATGTAGAGTAGAGATACTCTAGGGGAAACGGTGTGACACAATAATCTCCGAGTCTCAATAAATGTCACACGTCGGACAACTTCAGCAAAAAAATACCGTCGATGCCATGTTTTGTGAAACAGAACAAATAAAATACACAAATATTGATAAAGACACAATCAGTTTTGAAAACTCAAACTCTACCTCAGTAGCAGCTTGTAGTTTATTTATATTTATTGATTCACACTTTTTTGCAGACTAAGAAAAAAATTGATTGCAACAGGCGGCTTTAATGATAACGCAGCTTTTTTTTTCAGGTAACCTTGGGAGAAAGCACTAGCACTGCAGTCCTGCAGCGTGGTGAATTGAGCTCCAATCCATCTCCAACATGCTGAAATAGGCGTATGCCAAACAGTGGGATGTTACAGGCTGAATCGTGTGCATTACTAAAATAAATGTGAACGTTCGACCATGAATTCATATGTGTAACTCAAATGCACCTGAATGCTTTAACTGTTCTGGATGACATTCGGTACAGCCTGGAATAACAAAAAACTTGTTTTACACTGGACAAACATACGGTTTCCATACGATAAAATTTCAAAAAAAAAATGAAGTCACAGCCAACTTCTAACATATCTGATAAAAGAAAAATAAAATCATTAAATAGTAAACAAAAATTCATTCCACGTTATAAATTACATTACCGAAAAGCATTAGGCCGTTTCCCATCCATCATATCACGTACATGAAAATTTGTCCGAGTTAAAAACATAGACTACAATTTATCATTCTAAGTGGACATAAAGGGATTTTCGTTGAAGGCACTGGCCCGGGATATTGGATACGTCGGAGTGATCAGATGCAAAACGGTTCCACTCGCATCTAGGGCTATCACCTGTCGATGTTTACTCAGACTTGTCTTGGTATTCGGGGATATTTGGTATCCCTAAATCTATTTATATAATAAAATGATAGGAAAGTCAATGTATGTCGGGATAAACTCAAAAAGTACTCCATGGATTTACTTCAAATTTGACACGAATATTATTAAGAAGTCGGGTCAACATATAGGCTACATATTATCACACTATCACCTACGGGGAACGAGCAGACGACGTCGCGGGCAGCACCTAGTATTTAAATATGACTGGATTTATTAGACCGAGGAAATCTTATTTATTTGAAGGATAAAATAGGAAATCATATTTAATTTTATTTAAAAACTAGCCGACCCGTGCCCACTTCGTTGGGCGTTATAATCCATTTCACATAAGAAGGGTACGGTGAAATTTGATATGTTCCAATACACTCTCACTATTTTCAGCAAATCAGATAAATATAAATGTTTTAAAATCACCAATTAATTTCTAAGGCAAATAATAATGCTTGATTAGATTGAATTGTTGACACGGCACGTCAGAGGGCGCAGGTTCAAATCCTGCTGATTTAAAATCTTTATATATTTTTATCTTTTTCCTTTTATCTTGTCACTCCTGAATAGTGTAGCTTTCTGTTAGCGAAAGAATTTTCATGATCGGATCAGTATTTGCGAAGATTACCCCGTATATACAAACAAAGTTATAAACTTTACCTCTTTATAATATTAGTATAGACAAATATGTAGAGTTTCTCTTAAGGATAATATTTCGATGGAATTCTTGGATTTTTGGGTAAGTTTCTGGCTTTTTAAGTAATGCCAGCCCTAATCATATCCTTCAAGCATCCCCCTGATGGAATTACTGCTTCTGATATTGAGTTCATTGTTGACTTTACCACTCCACTATTGATACCGCTTTCATCATCGTCTTCGAATTCAATTTATTTGTTGGTTTTGCGTATTGCTTCAATTCGCAAACTTTTGCTACAAACGTTTGATTATTTCCTGTTATTCAATACTAATTGGGAGCTCTTCCAATTTTTTCTTCTTTTGTAAACAATCGTAAAATATAACAGACAGACAATATTTTGCGTCTGGACGAAAAACCTTTTAGTCTGTGAAATTGAATTATCAATTCTCTCTATATTAAGAGGAAGGGGTCTTTACAAAATACCAAACCAATAGTTTTTTTTTTTATGTAACTAGATTGGCAAACAAGCGTACGGCTCACCTGATGGTAAGACCGTAGCCTATAGACGCCTGCAACACCATAAGCATCGCAAGCGCGTTGCCGACCCAATCTCCAATCCCCCCCCCCCCCAGGAGCTCTGGTCACCTTACTCACCAACAGGAACACAATACTGCTTGAAAACAGTATTATTTAGCTGTGGTCTTCTGTAAGGTCGAGGTACTACCCCAGTCGGGCTGCTCCATATTTTGAGCAGGAAATTTTCTGCTGTGCCCTACCTCAGTTATAGTATCGTAGCAGTACTATAGATATGTATTTTACGTCAATTAGGTCTTCTGGAGATAAGATATAAATTATATTATCATATTGTTTACAATATGGCTTTTAAAATGAGTAACTTCAATAATATATTGTTATTATCAATTCATATAATAAAAATGTAAATTTAATATGTTTGTGTACACTAATCTCAAAAACTGCTTATCTGATTTAGATGCAGTTTTCACTTATTATATTGTGGTAAGCTTCATTTAACATTTAATATTTGTTTCATGTCAATCGGTTCATAAATAAAAAATTTATGCCTATCTAAAGAATCGTAATCGTTGAACATGTAAAAATACCCTGTGTACTCCAAAAAATGCTCACCAAAGTCACTATTCCACGCGGACGAAGTCGTGGGCACAGCTAGTATAATATGTATATATTAGTTTCTCGTTAAAATTCCAATTTTTATCATATGTCCAAAATCTAACGCATGAAACGTTTTTCATTCATTTTTATCTTGCAATATTTTCAATTTAAAATTTTATTGCGATGGATTGCATCCATCCGTCACGGTCTTCGTACGTGATGTACGGGATTAGGACGCGAGAGTAGTATAAAGATATAATTCTAAGATAAATGAGCGTATTACGAAAGGTGAACCTCTGTCATACGATGAAAAAGTTGTACCATATTTTACGTTAAATTACATAAAAAATAGAATTCAAGTAGTATAGTAGCTTTATTTTAATATTCATGTATATAAAAATACAAATACATGTAATATAACACATTTTATACTGAGTATTATTATTGTTTTATTCGACTTCAAAGAATTAATAGGTATGAAGTGCGATCACTGTTACGTTAACAAATACTACAAAGAGCCATGTGACGTGTCGAGGATCCGGAGACTCATGCAGCTTAAAATATATAAATAAATAAAAAAACACAGGACTACAAATAATGAGACCACGACAAAAATTTATACAATATACTTGTATAGAAATATTTCATAGTTGCCGTGACTACTGCGCTAACTCGTCATTAATATTTTTCTCTTATTTTCATTCTACCCTAAAACCAGTTGTAAGTATGTACAAGCTACAGAAAGTTATAAACTAAAACCTGACTACGAAAAAAAAATTTGTCCCCCTCTTTATGTCCTTTAGAGGGCGCCACATTCAATATAATGTGACTGGTGCCTAGCATAGCCTACAACTAGTGGACAATTAAGACACTTCTAATGACACTTAATACGTCTAAATATCACAAGTAGTTTAGGAGATATGAGAGAACAGATAAACATACATACATACATAGACTGCTAAAATTATAACCCTCCTTTTGCCTTTGCTATCGGTAAAAAGGATCAATTAAATCGACTTAGTTATCCTCAAACCTCCAATCAATATTGAACTATGGTTATCGAAATCCAATGAGCTCGTGTTTCGCACTGAGGATTCTCGAGCGCAGTGCTTTGTGGTGCAGCGATAGCTGAGGGAGAAATTTAATTACACTTCGAAGACACGTTTCTCCATTTACCAATTATATCTGAATA
This sequence comes from Melitaea athalia, assembly GCA_905220545.2. Classification (NCBI taxonomy): domain Eukaryota; kingdom Metazoa; phylum Arthropoda; class Insecta; order Lepidoptera; family Nymphalidae; genus Melitaea; species Melitaea athalia. Next base: position 1,720,483 of record HG992178.1, on the reverse strand, counting down.
TTAGTGAATTCAGGATTTGTTGTGATATATTATATATGAATATGAAGTGGAAGTTAGCGTTGTAATAAATAGCCTCTTTCACGTATATTCGCTTACCGAAATAATATTTTAACACCTGTTGGCGTTGTGGTAGTGACCCTGCTTTCTGCTGCAATCTGGATTTTAATATATATATATATATATATATATATATATATATATATGTGTGTTATTAACGTTAAAAAAACTATTAAACAAAAAAAAATTATATTAATTAGTCAATTAATATACGTTTAGTTACAAAAAAATAGTTGGCTATTTTAGGAGCTGATGACCATAATGATATTTTAAAATATATTTATGATTTCTTTACTAAAAAAAAGCAATAGGTAAACATGCGACCCACTAGGCGAAACCACTGAAAATAACTAGCGTGTAGTTGTTTTATTAAATGTAATTATTTTCAAAATAAATGTTTTTTTTCTCAGTCACTGCTTTTAAATACATAAATGCTTTACGGAATGGTGTGAAGAACTCTAGATAACTGCCTATATTCAACAAAATATAGTTGTTAGTACATTACATTGGTGTTAAAAATGGGAATAAACAACGAACTACGAGTTACTGACCCGTCAAAATATCAATATTATTTTAAATATCTATTGTAAGGGCTTTATTCTTTGTGGAGGCTCGGGGCCATATCCTTGTATCCTTCAAATCCAACGCTGCTTATAGTATCATTTATTTATCGACACAGAACAGTCAGACAAGACAGGGGGGAAAAGCGTCTTAGCCTTTTACAAATACATAAGCAATCGTTTCTTCCTAAAGTATGGAACTTTTTATTCTTGTTTTATAGGTACCAGCCGACTGATAAACCTTCACTTTTCTTGATAAAAAGACATAGAAATTATCTCTATTATAAAAATGAATCGCTGAATGTGTTGCTAAGCGCAAATCTCGAGAGCGGTTGAACCGATTTCAGTAATTCTTTTTTTACAATATTCCTTGAAGTACGAGGATGGTTCTTACGGAGAGAAAAATTTAAAAAATTGCCTGAAAAAGTCTAAAACAACACTTTCTATATTCCCATACAAAAGATTCGTAATAATACTTAAAAGTCAATTTGAACTTTAATACCATAACACAAAGTTTAAGTGTTAGTGGAGGGGTTCCGGTAAGGCAAAACGATTGAGTGACGTTAGCATCGTATAAATATTAATTTCAATATTTGTCAATATATTTAATAACTTTTTTTTAAATTCTATAGCTGACCCGGTGTCCCGAATAGCAGAATAAGTATTTAAAAAAAAAATAAAAAATTAAAGAATCGACTGTTAGGCGGTACGAAGTTCGCTGGGTCAGCTAGTCTTCTATACTAATATTATAAAGAGGTTTATAACTTTGTTTGTATATACGGGGTAATCTTCGCAAATACTGATCCGATCATGAAAATTCTTTCGCTAACAGAAAGCTACACTATTCAGGAGTGACAAGATAAAAGGAAAAAGATAAAAATATATAAAGATTTTAAATCAGCAGGATTTGAACCTGCGCCCTCTGACGTGCCGTGTCAACAATTCAATCTAATCAAGCATTATTATTTGCCTTAGAAATTAATTGGTGATTTTAAAACATTTATATTTATCTGATTTGCTGAAAATAGTGAGAGTGTATTGGAACATATCAAATTTCACCGTACCCTTCTTATGTGAAATGGATTATAACGCCCAACGAAGTGGGCACGGGTCGGCTAGTATAATATAAAATTCTCGTGTCACAATGTTAGTTACAATACTCTAAGCCCGCCTTTTATACAATTATGTATGTATTGTGCAATAAAGTATAAAATAAAATAAAATATAGGTACATATAACATCGAAACCACAACCCCCGGAACAGAAAGCAGGCGCAATCACAAACTGCGCCAGCGAGCTCGTCCGACGTCCTATCTAGTGATAGATATTAACGCTGTCTTCGATCTACATATATAACAGAAATTGAAATTAAAACATTCAGCACAGCTGTAATAGAAGCTACAGTATAAAATTACGCGGCAAACACGTCCGCCGGGATCATCTGCAGCTGAGGGCGAGGAAATTAGATCCATTATGTAAAAAACTAACCGAGACTGATCCAAACGTTCTATTAGTTTTATTAAACTCGATTCGTCCCGCATTTCTACTTGTAATTATTTTTTTTAGAAAGAAAGAAATAAAGAAAAAACATTTATTTGACCACACACAAGAGACAACAACAAAATAGCTTAAATCGACTATAGACAGGAACATAGGTACACATGATATTTTTACAATTTATAAACTATGAAACTATAAAAATATAGTAAACAACGATTAAAAGTTTACCAGAAATTAGGCATCAAATACATATAGGTACGTTTACCTATTCAAAATAATAAAATAAATTGAACGATAGTATGTTGGATATTAAATTATAAGTGATTTGACTATCCAAGAACCCTCAGCTTCATAATTCACTCTTATGTTTTTCAGACAATCAGTCTCAGATGACCTAACTATGTAAATCATTGTACACAGACCTAGTATTTAGGATTTATGAGCCGACTTAGTCATTGAGGTTGAATGGCTGTAATAAAGAATAAATAAATAAAAAAACACATGACTTTACTATCTTACTATTTATCTATGTATTATTTATAAGTATCTTTATCGAAAAAAAAAAATATGTAGCTAGACCAGTTGGCTGTTACCTATAAAATACAAGCATTAAGTTGCTTACTTTAGGAACAGACAGACCGTGTGTGTATTGTGTAGATATTAATTTATTTATTTTATTTATTTACTACCCACCGTTGTTAAAAGAAGATAAAAATGATGCTCATAGTCATAACACTTAACTGAGGTAGGAAATTTCCTGCTCAAAATATGGAGCAGCCCAACTGGGGTAGTACCTCGACCTTACAGAAGTTCACAGCTAAATAATACTGTTTTCAAGCAGTGTTGTGTTCCTGTTATCGAGTAAAGTGACCAAAGCTCCTGGGGGGAATTAGGGATAGGGTCGGAAACGCATTTGCGATGCTTCTGGTGTTGCAGTCGTCTATAAGTTACGCTAATCGCTCACCATAAGGTGAACAGTACGCTGGTTTACCGACCTAGTTATATATATATATATATAAAAAATGGATACCTACTACTTTTAGAAATATATAAAATGTAAGTAACACTGTAACTTATATAAAAATTAGTTCTATGTTCTAAAGGAACTAAGTTTACAGTCAGGGAAGTAGGGACTTATACTATTAAGTAAATGAAATCTTTAATGAAAGAAATAAGTTTGTAACTTTTGCATTAAGTTTGTGCTAAGATCAAGTTCGCGTAATTTAGATTTTAAGAATTAGTATTGAAGTTTTAATTGAAAATGAAAGGATTGAACTTTATTGAATAATTTTTTGCTTACATATTAAAATTTCTTTTCTGTATCGGTAACGGTTAAAGAAAATATTACAAATCAATTATTTTGGTTGTAATGTATAAGTTAACACTATCATTTCAAATTAACAAAAGTTTTGGATTAGGATATTACAGAGTATAATAAATACAAAACAATTACAACATAATAATTTTATTCGTTAATTTAAAATTAAAAAAGGATGAATTAGGATCTTGTCTACAACGTTTTAAAATTTATTAATATGTACATTTTGTGTTACTATACCGTGTATTCAATATTATAATCCTGGAGATCCAGGAGCGTGCAATAGAGACGTCGCATAAACCCTTTACCCATCTGAGCTCGCTTAATCAAAAGCGAATCATTTATTATCTTATCTATTGTCGGGTGACCATGTTTTTTGTATTTATTTAAAAAATATATATTAGTCGAAAAAAAAATATCCGAATGTCTTAAGATTGTAGACAACCTGGATATTTGGGAATTTAGGGAGACCTGTTTCCAGTTGTGTAATATGATAGACTGATACAATTTGGTGCAATGCGTTAGTGCAACCACTGCACTAGGGCAACGGGCTGCTGGGTTTGGTTCCCGCGTTATCCAGATAATTGTCAATGTATGACGTTTGTTCTCGTTTATTACATGTTTTTCTTCCCGCAGCACCGGAGCTAAGGCGGAGTCAGACGCGAAGGTTGAAGGTATTCTATTAGCTCTAAATAACGTTATTCAAACCTCAAAACTTTAACCGTGGATATCTCCATCACCATGCGGTTCCGCAGGAGGGGTGGTACCAGGGCGTAGCCCGCTCCCCCCTCCAACCACATCTCCCAAACTCCCTAAAATCTACGGTCCATAAAGAAAAGTTTAACCGAGAAAGGTTATGCTTTAAGAAGAAGGAAGGCTATTTTTTCCTCAAATCAACGCGGGTGAAACCGCGGGGGCATAGCTAGTTATTAATAATTACAATCATGTAAATCCATTACCACAAATACACCATTAAATCATTAATTACGATAATTATAACCGCAGCTGTCAAACGCACGTCCTGCGTAACGTTAATATTGAAAATACACTTTTAAATGTTTATATTGAAAATACAAATAGCTTATAATAAATGATCAACGATGACGATTCAAAAACGTTTTTGAACCCTACTAAGGAAATTTTTTATTTTAATTTTATCCAAGTCAGGTTCTATGTTTTATGTTACCCTAGTCAGACGGCACGGCAAGATTCCTTTGCATGAAAACTATTCCTTGCTACCAAGTGCTCGGATGCAAATGCGCAGTATTGTAAGACAGTGCAAAAGGGGATAAAGAATTTAATCTTTATATCCTTTAGAAGGGGAGATTTACACACACATGCACACGTGGTATCGTCTTGTGAGCGTGTTTTATTTTAAACTATATACGTCGGCTGATTGTTCTTGATACTTTTAAGACACTTGAATCTAAAAAATAGTGATTTTATGTTTATATCTGTATGTTACATAGTTTGAAGGTCCGTATGAATACATATAATATACTCGTATATGTATAGGTATATATAAAAATTTCGTGTCACGTTTACTATGCTATGCGCTATGTTCACGATAAACTCCGAAAATACTGAACCGATTTTCATCAAATTTTGTAAGCATCTGTAATTTGGCCAAACTTAGGAGATATAGTTTTTATCTCAATTATTGATCTCAATATTTGTTAGTATTGCAAATTAAATGTTTATTATAAGAATTTAGTCTGTATTTATCGGTTAGTTCTATGGCGGTTTGGCATCTAAGTTGCACAGATATCCTGTAGATGGCGCCATATGTAAAAATAATTAGTAAAAAAATTGATTCAATCTATTATAATTACTGAGCCACAGCAACGCGAGGGCCGAGGCTGGGTCAGCTAGTATGTATATACATTTGAAGGAACGTAGTTAGAAGTCGAACATGGTTAGGTGTTCGACTCCTAATCCGTGTCAATAGATCACGATCCATGTGAAAAAAAATCCTAGCCTTTTTTAAACCGACTTCAAAAAAGGAGGAGGCTAGGTACTCAATTCGACCGTATGTATACATATATATATATATATATTTTGTTTATTTTTTTTATGTATTTTCGGGGATAACTTCGTCGTTTATGTCGTTATTTTTTTGTTGGAAAGGAGATATCCCAACTTAGGTACCATGGATAAGGAAACCAAGATCTGATGATGGAATCCCAGAGAAATCGAAGGAAACCCTCGAAAATCCTAGTGACAACTAGTGTGTTTGTTAATTGTTTTCGTCTACTTACATTACTTGTCGATGTAATTGAAGTCACAACACAACTATTTAAATTTTACTTTGTCTTAATATACGATAGCATGTACATAATATAATTATATTCATATGTATGTGTCTATTTGTTATATTTGTTTATTTTCAAGAATTGCTGTTTTTATATCATCTTATTTTACTTTTATTGCCTTTTATAAAATTTTTGTTAAAATTACCACATTAGATATCCTACAAGAGATATCTTGCAAGCATAAGTACATCATATAAAAGTCTAGAATAGCCCGATTGGGTAAGTACCTTGAAGATACCTTACGGAAGATCACAGCTAAATAATACTACTTTCAAGCAGTGTTGTGTTCCTGTAGTGAGTAATGTAAGCAGAGTACCTGGGTGGATTGGGGGTAGGGTCGGCGATGGCTAACATCAGGTGACCCGTACGCTTTTTGTCGACCTGGTAGTATAAAAAAGGTCCTTTTTAGGAGTTAACCATTGAACAGTTTTGGTAAAAACAAATGTGTAAAAAATAAATAAATAAATGTTTAATTTTATTTAACATTTTTATTTAAAAGCCAATCAAACGAACTGGCGACATCTTTTCCAGAGTATCCTTCTTGGTAGCTCTCTCCTGGTGGTCCGTAGCTGTAGCCCACAGTATCATACTGTGGCGGTCCGTACGTCGGGGAGTTCTCAATCTTGCCCTTCATGAAATACTTGAACAGGACTCCGCCCAACGTAAATAGCTTTTGGAAGAAGGTCATCATCACGAATACGGATATTGTCTTAAATATCGCTACTTTTGACAATACGAAGAGGAGGATCATTCCTGAAAATATTTTTTAATTAAAAAAAAATTCCATGTTTTTACCAGCTTTATTTACAGCTATTAGTCAGTTATGATTAACTGTAAAGCAAAGGTTAAAAAAAGGTTTGAAAGATTTTCTTCACAATTTTTTTTTTAGTTTAGTCGATATTTATTGTAATAGTAAGGGTTTCTGCATATTATTACGAAGGTAAGAGAAGGAATATTACTTTTCACAATGGCGTACAAAATTGTACAGCGAGTTAAGGAAAGTTTTGTACCGAGCTTTAATTACATTTGAAATATATAGATAAAAAATTCATAATCTGATTTATAGTTGCTTGAAAATTTAGTACTAATTATATTAATTTTTAAAATTTAATCAAAAATTAAAAATATAAAAGTTAAGTAAATTCAACAAAACACGGCAATGGCCGGTAAAAAATTCAAAACATGGCATCATTAACAGTGAAAAGTTCATAACGTAACGTTTTAAGGTCTATGTTACTATGACGTACATACAATGACCACTATACGTTATAGATTGTAAACAAATTAAAAACAAAAAAATCTCTGCATTATTACGTCATAAAACAATATAAACAATCACAAAAAAATATCTATATAAAAATATATTATTTAATATTTTTAAATACATTTACAACTTACCCAGTAGTTTAATAGAAGTTTTTCTCTTTTTCGCTCTAGACTCCAGTGCTGACAAATCATTATTTTCCAAACAATAGGAATACACGAATATCATCGAAAGTACTATGAATGACTTAAACATTTTTTATTTAATGTTACCAAAATTTATTTGAACACTTTAAAATTACAGATTAAAAATTATAAAGATCCCGCTCTTATTTGACGGATGTATTTTTAATTTATTTAATTTCACAGATTGTAAATTGTAAAATTCTTGCCTTTTTTGACAGATGTCTTTTTTTTTAATTTCGTGTTCAAGCACAGAACTATCCAGTTCGGAACCGTTTAAATAAATACAAAATGTTTAAAAGACGACCGTAATTTGTTCGCTTTTATGAATAACATGGAAAGTTTCTGTTTTCAGATGTTAAACAAATCGACTTTTCCCGCTCTGTGACTAATTCCTCTTGTTTGGGAGCGATTAAAGCCTCTTTGTGTAACTGGCGTCCCATACATGGTGATTTGCGTATTCAAATTTTACGCTTAAAAATTTTTTTCACCGTTCCATAAAAGAAAGCTATTTGCATGATAATGTATGGTTTATGGAAAGTGAATTCTTTTCAAATTATATTTATATAGCGTGTACCTGTAAAAAAATAAACACGTAAATACGCATTATTAGACATAACTCGAAAAGTACTTGATAGATTTCAATTAAATTTAAATGAGACTTTCGAGTAAGTAACAAAAAAAAACATCAAAATTGGTCCTCCCGACCACCCAGCCAAAAGTTCTGAGTAAAGTTTGAGTAAATTTAAATGGGATTGCCTCCACTGGTGACAAGAGGGCTGGTGCATTTTTTGCCCAGAGAATCGGCATAGCGATTCAACGGGGAAATGCTGCCAGCATTCTTGGCACCATTCCACGCGGACATGATTTGTATCAAAACTATCTGTAAATATTTAGTTCTTAAGTTCTGACTTGTAAATAATTATGTATAATGTTTAATGAGTTAAATAAATTGTATATTTTAAGTAATAGTAAAAAAAAAAAATGGGATGGGATAATTTTAATGGAATTTTAATGGGACACATAATGGGTTCACAATCTCCTTCTAGTGATAATTAACAAAGCATTTCTCATCAGCAATATTGTTTTTGTCAATATTATATATTTGCTAGCTGACCCCGCAAACGTTGTTTTGCCATTTATGATATTAACCCCCTTAATCACCCCCCCCCCTATAACTTAGGGGTATGAAAAATAGATTTTGGCCCATCCTCAGACCTACTCGATATTCACACAAAATTTCATAAAAATCTGTTCATCCGTTTCGGAGGAGTATGGTAGATAACTAACATTGTGACACGAGAATTTTATATATGTATAATTAAGATTACACCGAAAAAAAAAACTGTAATTTAACGGGATAAAAAGTATCATATGTCCGTCTCCTGGTTCTAAGCTACCTCCCCACCAATTTTCAGCCAAATCGGTTTAGCCGTTCTTGAGTTATAACAGAGGTTGTTTTTATAAATTCACAATATTGAAATCAGCCTATAAGAAATTGTTTCATCGAATTAACAGATGAGGGAAGATTTTGTTATATCCCGGATCTTAGACCATTATCGGACTACTCATTTGTCATATCTTCACAAAAGCCGTACAATTGTTTCCGCAGCTCACGTACTCAAAAAATAATATTCGACTATTATTTAGTACGATTAATATATTATAAGACGTACATTAAAAAATTGCCTTTAGAGAATCATTGAAAAAATATTATATCGGTATTAATTTAAAAATATAGTATCTCTATGTTAATATTAACAGACTTAAATGAAATATGAACAGCCTATTTATTAGTTACAAACAGATAGTTACTTACAGCCTATTTGATAGTTACAAAGATATATATATATATATATATATATAAGCAACATATAAGAAGGAGCGATTAGCTGGTAACACCCTCCGTTCGCGATTATTAATGTGTATACAATTTTATTTAACAAAGTATTTAATTTCATTTAACTAACGCCCCTGTTATCAATAATGGTATATCTTATCAATAATGGTTTTTCCTATTATTCGAAACTAGCTGCTGCCCGCGACGTCGTCTGCGTGCGTTCACTGCTCGTTCCCCGTAGGTGATAGCGTGATAATATGTAGCCTATGTTCTGACCCGACTTCTTAAGAGCGCTATCGCACAATCGAAGTTCTCGGTTTTAGGTAAATTAGACGGCGCGCGGCAGTGGTCGCGTACGTGTGCGTCTCGTTAAAGTACGCTACGCACACATGCAAGACGCTTTGAGTCTAAGAACCAAACCAACTTGAGACTGTTTCCGAAATAAATTAAATTATTACTTTTAAATAAAGTTCGTGAAATATTATTTTATTATTTAAATTAATAACATTAATTTTTTGTATTGTCATTAATAATTTTGTAATTTTAAATACTAAAAAAATCGTGAAAAATTAAAATTGTTGTCCTACTTTTTTAATTTTTTAAAGTAATAAATATGTGTATAATATTTTGCTATTGTGCCTAATTATTTTGTAAACATTGTACTTAAGACGCGCATGCATCGTTTTGATTTTAATATTCATTAGAAAAATTATAATTGTCAATTAGTAGGTTATAGGGTCATAAAAATAACTTGATTCTATTGAAATAAGGTCTTAAAAATCATTTTATAAACTTAAAGGAGTGTTTTAGAATTTAGACCATAGATAAGTATAATAATTATGGTGTACATTTTAGACCATAGAACTGAATAGCTTTTACCATGGGACAACCATTAAAATCAAGAAAATAATTCTGCTGTTACTGCGGCCTATAAACGCTTGCAATGCCTAAGCTCTAATAATTGTGTTTGCTAGCAAACGATAAAAAAACCGACTTCAGTTACATAGACAAGTAGTACAACGTAATAAAACTCACAAATAGTCAAGTAAATACGCGCTATTAAAGATTACTCAAAAAGTTGTTATCAGACCTCGATCTAATTTAAACAAGACTACAAAACAAGTATTAGCTTTCGATTAAAGTAAGAATAATCAAAATCGGTACACCGAGTAAAAAGTTATGCGGTATAATACAACGTAGGTTGACGAAAAAGTAGTCAAGTAAAAACGCATTATTAGATATAACTGTCAAAGTAAGTACTTTTCAAATCTCAATTAAATTTAAATGGGACCACATGACACGCAACACCTTTCAATTAAAACAAAATTGATCGAAATCGGTCCACCCAGTCAAAAGTTCTGAAGTAACACACATAAAAAAATACAGTCGAATTGAGAACCTCCTCCTTTTTTGAAGTCGGTAAAAAAAGGAATCACACTGTTACTTTTAAACATATTTTTTGTAAATATGTTCTTTTTTCAATAAATAATCAAAAAGTGTTGGTTGCGCTCTCGGACTAAGAACCAAGGTTGCGCTACATTCGCTAATTGGTGAGATTACGTGACACAGCAACAGCGAGCGATACGTCCTCCCTCCGTGAGCGCTTGGCGCTGTCTAAAGCACAGAGTACATTGTAATAGTAGGGTCTAAAGTTACAGACCGCGAGTCCCGAGATTTATAGAGGATTTTAGCACTACATACAATAATTTTTACATTACTTATTATTTCATTTACATGGACAATTTTTTTTTCATGCAAGGTAACATAGTAAGCTTCATAATTACTTACTTTTTGTTTGAATTTGGATTATATATTCATAGATAAAAAATATAATTTCGGACGAAATATTATCAGTAACTCTCTGTTTTGCAGAATTATTTATGATGTATTACTGTATGAAACATAATAAATTGAATTACCCATTCCAAAGTAGAAGATACAGTTGTACCATAAACATTTTTAAAAATAGTTAAATTATTATATCTTCTATGTAACAAAGCATGAAACGATGCCCAAAACTAAAATTTTCTGAAACATCCTTTCCAGAGACAAAGTTTTTACTGATTTACGTAAACAAATTGAAATATTTATTTAGTACATTTCCAAGAATACGAATCAAACTTTCTTGGCCATATATAATTTTTTTAATTTGTGGATTTATATAAACCATAATCACACATCAAAACTCGAGTCAAACGCTCAAATCCAAGAAAAATTGTAATAGCCCTCTTAATAATATTCGTGCCAAATTTGAAGTAAATCCATGCAGTACTTTTTGAGTTTATCCCGGACATACATTGACTTTCCTATCATTTTATTATACGTATAAGATAATATGAAATACATAATACAGTAATATAAAAAGATATGCTGTTAAATAAGCTTCTGCAATAAATCATTGTTTAATTATTATTTAAAACTGATAATTCTCATTTTGTATAGAATCGATAAGGACAGGATTAGATTTCCATTGTGATATAAGTAAACACGAATAAAACTAAAATAAAAATTGGCCATTTGAAATAAAAGTTTTAGATGCATAATAGATATAATTCAATATGCAGTGGATGAAGTGAGCGTATAATTAATATCATTTTTAGGGTTCCGTACCCAAAGGGTAAAAACGGAACCCTATTACTAAGACTTCGCTGTCTGTCCGTCCGTCCGTCCGTCTGTCACCAGGCTGTATCTCAAGAACGGCGATAGCTAGACAGTTGAAATTTTCACAAATTATGTATTTCTGTTGCCGCTATAACAACAAATACTAAAAACAAAATAAAATAAATATTTAAGGGGGGCTCCCATGCAACAAACGCGATTTTTCGCCTATTTTTTCTCGATATCAATAAATGGTAACAGGTAGGCACTTTAAATATTCACAAAATACTTAATTGTATATTTACTATAATAATAAATAATAAATTAAAATAAAAAAATACATATTTAGGGGTCTTATACAAAAAAGTGAATTTTGCCGCTTTTTGCCCGATATTAAAATCAATGTACCTACTGTTGTTTATCTAGCCAATGGTACGGAACCCTAAGTGCGCGAGTCCGACTCGCCTTGGCCGATTTAAAAAATCACTCTACTACTGCTTTGTGACGTCCAATATTAGGCTGGTTTCAATGCGTTCATAATGCGTTTATGCGGTTAACAGTGTGACTAAAAGACGCTACTAGTGAATTTTCTAGTGCGTGCGTCTGGACGGCACCGCTCGATGGAGCGACTGTTAAACCAGCCTACTTACCAGCCTAAGAATACAGGACAGTAACTGCAAGTTTCAAACAAAGATGTTCGAGACTCGTTGGGAATTCTCCTGTATTTTTAGGGTTCCGTACCTCAAAAGGTAAAAACGGAACCCTTATAGGATCACTTTGTTGTCCGTCTGTCTGTCAAGACCCTTTTTCTCAGAAACGCGTGGAGGCATCAAGCTGAAATTTATATCAAATACTCAGATCTGCTGCCTCTTAAAGCTGTGAAAAAATGAAACTTCTAAGCCAAGGCAATCAAAAGATACAGCCGTTTATGCTGCAAATTTTCGACACTCTCAAGGGAATCAAAACCTACAGGGTACTTCCCGTGAACTAAGAATCTTGAAATTTGGTACGAAGCAACGTCTTATAGCACAGATACAGGAAAAATTACGAAAAGTGTAAATTTTTAGTTACTACATATAAAAATTTTTTTTTAAATAATTTTACACTTAATACCACTTTTCTCATAAACGCGTAAAAGTATTAAATTGAAATTTATATCAAATACTCAGGTCTATAATACCTTTAAGCTGTAACAAAATCAAACTTCTATGTCAACGATATCAAAAGAAAAACCAATTTAAGCCGCATATTTTCATCGAAAATAGTCGCAAAGGAATCAAAACCTACAGGGTACTTCCCGTGAAGTCAGAATCTTGAAATTTTGTACAAAGCAACGTTTTATAGCACAGATACAGGAAAAATTGCGAAAAGTGTAAATTTTTAGTTACTACATATAAAAAAAATATTTTAATAATTTTACACTTAATACCACTTTTCTCTTGAACGCGTAAAAGTATTAAATTGAAATTCATATCAAATACTCACGTCTATAATAGCTTTAAGCTGTAACAAAATCAAACTTCTATGTCCACGATATCAAAAGAAACAGCAATTTAAACCGCATATATTGAAACTAGCAAACAACTGACAAGGGAATAAAAATCTAAAGAATACTTCCCGTCGACCTAAAATCTTCAGGTATGAAGCAACGTCTTATAGCACAGATACAGGAAAAATTACGAAAACCTTAAATGTATAGTTACATCGCAACCACAGAAATAGTATGTTGTTTATTTCTGCTTTGTTTTTCAATTATAAAACTTTGCAAAGTAATATTTATTTACTAACTCTTTTTGCACACCAATACACAAAAGAACAATACATAGAATTTATATCAATAAACTTGCATCAATTGCAACAGGCGCGGCGGCCTTATCGCTAACACAGCGATCTCTTCCAGGCAACCTTTGGGCAGAGGACTTGCATATAAACTGGGGGAAGGGCGCAAAATTTTGTAAAAAAAGGAACAATATAAAATAAAAATCAGATATAAATAAATAACTATATAACAATAGATGCTATATTTAATGAAACATATGTACATATAAGTTTACTCATATGTATACACAAATATATAAATACATACATACATACGTATATCTATACTAATATTATAAAGAGGTAAAGTTTATAACTTTGTATATACGGGGTAATCTTCGCAAATACTGATCCGATCATGAAAATTCTTTCGCTAACACACTACACTATTCAGGAGTGACAAGATAAAAGGAAAAAGATAAAAATATATAAAGATTTTAAATCAGCAGGATTTGAACCTGCGCCCTCTGACGTGCCGTGTCAACAATTCAATCTAAACAAGCATTATTATTTGCCTTAGAAATTAATTGGTGATTTTAAAACATTTATATTTATCTGATTTGCTGAAAATAGTGAGAGTGTATTGGAACATATCAAATTTCACCGTACCCTTCTTATGTGAAATGGATTATAACGCCCAACGAAGTGGGCACGGGTCGGCTAGTACACTATAAGCAAATTGATAGATTAAGACGAATGACATAACAACATAACGTAACTTCATGAAAAATAATAAATAATAAAATAAAGTTGCTTAACATAATTTAATATGATAAGTACATTTCCTTAACAAGTTTTTCAAATGTCATTAAAGATTGAGCGCGTTAGACAGTGGCAATAAGTTCCAAAGACGATAAGCTTCAATAGTGAAAGATTTAGAATAAAAGGAAGACGAATGTGAAGGTATCTTCAAAGTTAGGCTATCATTTAAGCGAAGAGGTACATATTATATATTTATCTTTAACGCCAGCGTTGATTCTAGACCAGAATGAAGAAAGTTCTTCAATATGTATTCGTAGCCGGCGACCATGCAAGTAACTATGAAACCAGTCAGACACCTTAGGAGATATGTTAAGAGAACCAAGTATAGCTAGTAGTAAGTTAAAATCAACAGTATTGAAATGATTAATGAAATCAAGTAATATTAACACTGTAATGAGAATTCTAGACATTAAAAAATATATAAATGTTTAAACAATAGCAGACAATAATAAAAATAAATTTAGTAAAACATGTTTTATACAAACTTGAAAACAGGTACAAAGGTCATAAAGGCTCGAATTAAATTACAAAATAAATGTTACATCATCTGTGGGACTATTTAAATAAATATATAAATAATAAATAAATATCTACTATATATAATATGGTTCAAATTTAATACTTAATAGTAATAAAGTATTTTTGAACCAGATTTCTAAATAGTGACTAAAAAATTTGTAAATAAATAACTTCAATAAAAGAACTTTCCTACCAAGAGACAGGTCAAGGAAAAAAGGGAGACCAATTAAAAGGTGGAGAGATATCTTCAACCAGATAATATTATGTGGACCGCTGTGTATACAGAAAGCACGGGAAAGGGATACATGGAAATGTTTAGGAGAGGCCTACGCCGCAGAGGCGACTATTACTATTACCAATATTAATTAAGTGATGTTATAAACATGTAGACGAGTTAATTATACGAGTATAGAATAAATATATACATAGGTTAATATACATATATATGTTTAAACTAAGAATACTTACGCTAGTATTAATTGAAATTTTAATAGTAATAGAAATAAAGGCGACTTTTATTTTATTTATTTATTTTATTTTATATAAATTAAAGGATTAATGAAAAGATAAAGATACCTTTATCTTAAATTTATGCTCCTCCAACTTTCCATATTGTAATGTTACGGATTTCATTTAGCAGCAAAATACCATAACTTTTACTTATATACCTGCAGGTTTGTACGGAACCCTCGGTGCGCGAGTCCGACTCGCACTTGACCGGTTTTTTATTTTAAATAAGTTCCCATTATTAAATTCGCGTTCATGGAATCTGGTTTATTTATATTATGAATTTCACTATACTATACTATATTTCGCTACGCCACTGCTATTTTTTTTTTAAATCAAAATAATTTTGATAAATCGTTATTTTTTAACTAAAAATTGTTACAAAAATAATATTTGAACATTTTTCTTGAAACATTTTTTCATTATCATTTAACGATAACGCTTATTATGTAGGCTCAAAGGATTATTTAAAGGTTAAAAAGATATTGTATAATCTCAATATCAGGTTTATCCTGAGTATATAAACAGTAGAAATATTTAGTTGTAACATTGTGCTCTAACTCACAGACACAATGCGTGCTCTTATTATTTTGGCTTTAGGCCTGTTGGTGGCAACTGGTAAGCATTTTTTTTAACTAAACATCAGAAACAATTTTATATGCTACTTGTTATGTGAGAGACGTTAGGTTAGCGTAATAATCCGAAAACTAGTTGTTCAAACAGCGCAAAAGCTTATGTACAATGCGTGTAACTCATGATCACTATGATGTATAGTCCTATGTAGTATTTTGGAACTTCAGCTATCTACATGGCAATTTTAACACGGATCTCTTTTTCGGAGCTCCTGGGGGGGATTGGGGATAGGCTCGGCAACGCGCTTGCGACGCTTCTGGTGTTGCACGCGTCTATAGGCTACGGTAGTCACTTACCATCAGGAGAGCCGTACGCTTGTTTGTCGACTTAGTAACATTAAAAAAAAAATTACCGTTTTAGCGTGATGTTAAGTCAATCATCCAATAAAGCCTTGTTAACCCTAACTTAATAATATTCTCAATACATAATATGACAACTTTATAAAATTAACGTACCTGTATCATATCGTAACGTAACGTTTTTTTTTTTTTGTAATTAACGAAAATTATTTTCGGGAAACATTACTACAAATGCTTCCTTTAGGTCTATCTCTTTCAAAATGTGTTATCGATACAGTACCAAGTATATAGTAAAAAAAAAATGAGAATGTAAACTATAAAACTACTATAAATTAAATTAGCCTATCTTAGTTTGCATTTATGGAAGAAAATTAAAAACAATCAGTGTCAAACTCAAAACTTACCAAAACAAAATAAAACTAAAGAGAATACATTATTATTTGATTAGTATTACTGTAGTAGTAGTCCTCTATTAATTAAATCATTTTTTTTATGATATTGATTTATTTAGTTATGATATTTAAACTTTACGCTATTATTATTTTTAAATACAAAGTTAGCGCTTGAAAATTCTGTACCTAGATCTCTTGCTCTAATTTGAAGTATCCATGTCATCAATTTTGACTTAGATGTTCTATCTTTTGACGCGGCGGTCACAACACCACTGTATTGCAATTGGCTGTTGCGCGGGCGGTTGCGGGTTCGATCCCCGCACACGACAACATTTGTATCGGCCATACAGATTTTGCCGTGGTCTGGGTGTTTGTGCAGTCCTTGTGGGTTTCCCCGCCGTGCCTCGGAGAGCACGTTAAGCCGTCGGTCCCGGTTGTTATCATGTAGGTACACCTGATAGCGATCGTTACTCATAGTAAGGAATATATCCGCCAACCCGCATTGGATCAGCGTGGTGGATTAAGCTCTAATCCTTCTCCTACATGGGGAAAGAGGCCTATACCCAGCAGTGGAATATTATAGGCTGATGCGTTCTATCTTTTGCAGAATCTCTGTACTTTTTTAAATATATGTATTATTTTTCTAGCCAGTACATCAGCATCCAGGATCGTGGGTGGTTCAATTACATCCATCCAACAGTATCCATTTGCTGCCGCTCTGTTGTCCTCTTCCACTGGCTCTGGACTTTTCGGTCAAAGCTGCGGTGGTACTATTATAAACAACAGATCTATTCTCACTGCTGCCCACTGTTCTAAGTATGTACTATTTTTTATTAGTGTGTTTATTTATTTATTTATACTTTATTGTACATCACAACTACGAATATCATTTACAGACTGTGAAGTACAATGGGCGGACTATATTACTGTGAGTAACAATCGATATCAGGTGTACATGATAACAACCGGGACCGACGGCTTAACGTGCTCTCCGAGGCACGGTGGGGAGACCCACAAGGACTGCACAAACACCCAGACCACGGCAAACATCTGTATTGCCAAAACAAATGTTGTCGTGTGCGGGGATCGAACCCGCAACCGCCCGCGCAACAGCCAATTGCAATCCATTGCTGTGACCGCTGCGCCAACGCGGCGTTAATGTTCTAAAGCTTCTAATATCTTCGTAGTCATAGATTTACTCATATGAGCATTGATATTTAATATACGAAATTACAATAAAATCGTTTGAAATGTACTTAAATTTAAAAATTGAAGGAAAAATTAAGAGGCGGTTATAATTACTTAATATAGGTGAATAATTTACAGCAAGTAGTGCACACTGGAATCTTTGGAGTTACTAAAATACATTAACAGTGTCTTCTTTTGTTAAATTATATAATAAAATAAGATTAATTGTAATGGTGTATAAAAAGTTATAGTTATAGTCTATATATATATAAAAATCATCTATAGTCTGTACATAGTAATAATAATATTTATACTTGAACAAAAACTGGTGATTTTTACAAAAAGTGATGATTTTTCTAGACCTACAAAAATTATTATAAGCAAAGTATCAATATTTTTTTAACTTTAATAGCGTGATCTTGTCAATTATGTATAATGGTAGGTAACCTCCTTTTGGAGCACCAAAAGAGATACTATTAGGAAAGTAAACGATTATTTGAATTTCAACAACTACATTGGTAAAATATAATAATCATTTGTATATTTTTACCTTTGACTTTCACTTTTTTATATAGATATAAATACAATTTCAAAGACAAATTAAACCAACCACCTATTAAATATTATACATTGCAACTTTTATAAATTTTAACGCTGTTTAATTCATCTGCGTTGTTAGCTATATAAAAAATATTATGAGCATTTTTCATTTCAGCCGTCTCCCACAAGTTCATCGATGGCGTATTCGAGTTGGCTCCACTAACTATAACACCGGTGGTGATCTTAGAGCAGTAAGCTTAATTATCCGTCATGGCAGTTACAATACCCAAACTAATGACAATGATGTTGCAATTTGGAGAATTAACGGAGCCTTCAATTTTAACAACAACGTACGTGCGGCTCAGGTAGCTGGCTACAACCCCCCCGACAACGCGCCTGTGTGGGTAGTTGGATGGGGAGTACTAAGTGTAAGTTTCAAGATGTTATTTTTATGAGTGAAAAAACTTATTTATAATTGTTTCTATGTTTGCAATATATTTAAAATTAAAACGTATATTTAGACTAGCCCGTTGGCGCAGTTTGTAGTGACCCTGCTTTCTGCTCCGGGGTTCGTGGGTTCGATTCCCATCCCGAGTCTGGGTGTAATATATATTTATTTATATATGTTGTATTTATATGTATGTTTATCGAAAAAAAAATGTACCTATACCAGTCGGCTGTTACCTATAACACAAGCATTAAGTTGTTTACTTTAGGAACAGACGAACTTGTGTGTGTGTTGTTTATATTTATTTATTTATTTATTTTTGGTCATAATAATTATGTTTTCGGTGTAGCAATAACAATAATTGTGTTTGCTTGCAAACGAAAATAAACCGATTTTATTTACATCGACCAGTAAAAAAACTTAGGTAGATGTAAAAATAGTCAAGTAAATAGGCATTATTAGAGGTATTAGGTACTTGACAGATCTCGATGATTTTTTATAGAACCACTTGACAAGCACCACCTTTCGGTTAACAAAAAGAATCATCGAAATCGGTCCACCCAGTATATAGTTATGAGAAAACACTAATAAAAA
The DNA here is from genome assembly GCA_905220545.2 of Melitaea athalia. Taxonomy (NCBI): domain Eukaryota; kingdom Metazoa; phylum Arthropoda; class Insecta; order Lepidoptera; family Nymphalidae; genus Melitaea; species Melitaea athalia. The sequence continues at coordinate 1,701,152 of HG992178.1, read as the reverse complement.
AATACAGACGAATTGAGAACCTTCTCCTTTTTTGATTTCGGTTAAAAAGTACCTACGCAATTTATACCTCGTGCGCTGTAGCATGGTGCGGGTGACAGTTTCAGTAACACTACGTTTCACTCTTGAAAGTTGCCGCGATTTACAAATTATGACTTAGTATTTCAGCTGTACCACATTCGTAATACACTAAATCATTAATTACTGTAGTAAATTAAATTAAACCCAACCAGAATCTAGTCTACAAACAAAATATAATGGAAAGAAAACATAAGAAAAGTGCTATGCGTCTAACGTAACGCCATAGACGTGTTCAGTGATGGGATGTACTGCTACGATGGGTAGTCGATGTTTTTTTAAAAATAAAAAACTTAAATTGGGCGTAGTTCAATTATGATTGTAAAAAGTATTATATCATTATTGTAGTATATAATTATATTAATGAAACAACAGAACATATATAAAAAATTGAATTAATTCGTCTAAACTCATATCAGAATCAGGAATATCTAAATGCTTACTAAATTCATCATCTGTATATGTGACGGATATTATTTATGACGATTAAGGTCCTGGTGGCCTATTTCTTTTGCCATTTCGTCCAGAGCATAGGAAAAATCAGAAAAACTCGATTTTGATTATTTTATATAAGTACAAAGATATTATTATGTAGCCATAAAATATATATATTGACAAGTTTATAGACGTAGTTACATTGGACAACTGAATAACACACTCATAACACAATTAATGAGAACTAGATTTATGCTGCGAGTATCGTTAGTGATAAAAATGAATTACTAACGTCACATCCCTAGTAAAGAGATACTGACAGATATCAACGTCATATAGGCAACTGTCACCCGCATCATGTTACAGCGCACAAAGTTATAATTGTGTTATGAATGACATTTCAGTCTGGAAGCTCAGTATCATCCATACCACTCCGCCACGTGCAAGTGTATGTGATAAACCAAGCAATCTGCAGAGCTCGTTATGGTGCTGTATACATGCAAGTCACCGACAACATGCTGTGTTCCGGCGTCCTCGATGTCGGAGGTCGCGACGGTTGTCAGGGTGACTCCGGTGGACCCGTCCTCCACAACAACATTGTCGTCGGTGTAATCTCTTGGGGAGCTGGATGCGCTCACCGTCTTTACCCTGGTGTCAACGCTCGTGTATCTCGCTACACTTCTTGGATTCAAAATAACAGTTAAAAATGTAAATGGGTGGTAAAATAATAACGTTGCAGATTAAGATTTTAAAATTTTCATACAAGGAAGTTTCTGTTTGGGAATAATTCAGCTAACTAAATAATTTTATATTGAACATATATTTCTTAACAAAAACATGTAAAACAAAAGATTAAAAAAAAGTAATTACATATTTTTGATGGAATTATATTTAAATATGTAAAATATGTGTGGTTTTCATTTTAAATACACGAGATACAATCTATACAATTAAATAAAATTGGAGTGTCTGTTTGTAATATTAAAATAAACGCTTTTTACTAAATGCATATGGATGTATACACGGCACATAATACCAAAGTAACATTTTTTACAATTTTTGTCTGTCTGTCTGTTTGTTCCGGGTAATTTCTGAAACGGCTGGACCGATTCTGACGGGACTTTCACTGCTAGATAGCTGATGTAATAAGGCGTAACTTAGGCTACTTTTATTTTAGAAATTTACTTATTTCAATTTCTAATTACTACGAAACGTCTAAAAAACTTACTTTCTATACTCCGTCCAATCGTTTATTATCTTTTCGACAGTTCAAGAAATTTCTAAATTAGTAACTGCTTCACAACTTCACAAGCTATTAATTCGATTTGAAATAATCATCGATTTTATTTAAGAACTTTCAATTTTTATTGCGATTGGCTGTTGCGCGGGCGGTTGCGGGTTCGATTCCCGCACACGACAACATTTGTATTGGCCATACAGATGTTTGCCGTGGTCTGGGTGTTTGTGCAGTCCTTGTGGGTCTCCTCACCGTGCCTCGGAGAGCACGTTAAGCCGTCGGTCCCGGTTGTTATCATGTACACCTGATAGCGATCGTTACTCGTAGTAGGGAATATATCCGCCATCCCGCATTGGAGCAGCGTGGTGGATTAAGCTCCGATCCTTTCCCTACATGGGGAAGAGGCCTATGCCCAACAGTGGGATATTACAGGCTGAATCGTAATCGTAGTTTGTTAAATAAATTAGTAGTTAGGTATGTGATTTTCCAAGTATATTTGTTCATAACTCTTGATTTAAACTTGATTTAGACTTTATTAACCATGCGTTTGAAAGTTTAATTTCACTAACTCCTGCATTATTGTATAGTTACATTTTAAGGCAGCCGTCAAAAAATAAATAAATAAATGAACAGAGTTATAGCTTTACTCTTGGTTTGAAATTAAATTTCAAGATTTCGACTTAATTCCTTGCATATAATCAATCTTGGAGTCATATATACTATTTATATTTCCTTTTTTTATTAAATTTATCGAAACAATAATTACATGACGTAAAATTAATTTTATCATAAATCTAATCTTAATATCATAATTTTAAAATAAGATCGATTGATCGTATTTCAAGAACTGTTTCATAGTCTGTGGTTGTTTGTTATGCACAGGGCACTTCACTCAATCAATCAAATCGTTAATAAAGTATGACATTACTTTAAAATTTTTTAGTACGTTTTCCGAAAAAAAAAGAAAACTGTAATATATAGGCGTGAGCAGTTAAAAAGATAATAAACGATTGGAAGGAGTATAAATCTTTTTTTTTAATACTAGAGTGTTGTAACTAATTAATTTTACTTAATTTCGCCAACTTCATTCGATTTTTACAGTAATTAAATATTATGTATCACTCTACTGAAAAGAAAGATCAATTAATCAATTGATTGTTAATTGATGAGTACTGTTTGCCCCTAGCTATCCCCAATTATGCTTATTCAATTATAAATACTACATATATAAATAAATATATATTACACCCAGACTCGGGGTGGGAATCGAACCCACAACCCCTGGAGCAGAAAGCAGGGTCACTACAAACTGCGCCAACGGGCTAGTCAACTGCGATTTGATTGAAGTCCTATTTTTAGGGTTCCTTACCCAAAGGGTAAAAAGTTAAAAACGGAACCCTATTAACTACCCTACTAAGACTTCGCTGTCCGTCCGTCCGTCTGTCACCAGGCTGTATCTCAAGAACGGTGATAGCTGGGAGGTTGAAATTTTCAAATTATGTATTTCTGTTGCCGCTACAACAACAAATACTAAAAACAAAATAAAATATATATTTAAGGGATGCTCCCATACAACAAACGCGATTTTTTTTTGCTCTTTTTTGCTCGATATCATTAATGTCACTTAAAATATTCACAGAATATTCAATTGTATTTTTACTTTAATAATAAAAAGTTAAATTAAAATAAAAAAAATTTTTAGTGTGCTCATACAACGAAAGTGACTTTTTTGCCGCTTTTTGGCCGATCTTAAAATCAATGTACCTCCTGTTGTTTACCTAGTAAATGGGACGGAACCCTTCGTACGCGAGTCCTACTCGCACTTGGTCGATTTTATTTCATTTGCTAACAATTACGTGGTACGATGGATATATTAGGAAAGTGTTGCGTCGGTCGTTTTCGAAATGAGAAATGTCTTTAGGTGAAGAGCCGTAATTGTTTCCAGTGAAGCCTGGGATGGGACAACTTGATGTTACGTTCTTGGACGCTTGGAAATACTAATGTCTAGCTTCTGCCTTTACGAAGATAGCGTTCCACGGCTATTTGTCTTTAATTGACTACCATTTGCCTTGACGAAGTAATCGCTTTGTGGACCAAAAATTTCACTTCGAATTATTGGTGTGGAAATTGTGGCAAGTAAAATATTTCTAAATCAGTTACTTGAATTTTATAAGCATTACAAATAGTTATTTGTATTACTATATTGTGAACGATTTGAGTATTAAAATAAGAAGTTGTACATTGTCTGTGGTCATTAATAAATACCAAATGAATATGTAGGTATACTCGTCTTCTACGAGACTCAGCATATATCATAAAAAAACATGTGTGGTTTTATGAAACTACGATAAAAGTGAAACTTTTTTTCACTTTATAGACATTTAACAAAAAAAAATTCTGAATAATATTCCATTAAGGGTATAATAATCGCTTTATCAATCTTACCGCGTGGCCGATCGTCACGCGACATGCAACACACAGACGAAAAAGTTTGAGACGATGTAATAAAAGTTTCACTTTAAGAAATATAATTCAAATGCTTACAGTATTTATGTGTGATGCAAGTAGAAGCATACAGACTGATAGACAAAAATACTAAGTACGTAAAACAGGTGCGGGTCCAGGCCTCAAATGTTGTGGTCACAGCACTCACAGCCACCCAAATATCGGCGAGGTACTAGTCAGAATATGACTCGTTCATGAACAATCTTGACCTATAAATTACTTTCATTATCTCCTTTTTTTCAGCGCATCAGTACTGGACTTAAGTATGGAAATAATTATTGAAGGAAGTCAGACCTGATTTAGAGTAGTGGGCAGTGGCGTATTTTGAGCCGCTAAGATTTCTAAGCAGCCTATTCCATAATTCCATAAAATAATCGTGTTAAGGAAAAATATATTTCCGCTGAAGGTTGTGGGCATGCCCACCGTGCCCATAACGGTGGATCTGCCCTTGAAGTGAAAATGTGTAGGCCTTTATTGTTCTGATAGTATTTCATTTCCCTAAATATTTTTGGTTACAATTTTATTACATGTAAATCTATACTAATATAATAAAGCTGAAGAGTTTGTTTGTTTGTTTGAACGCGCTAATTTCAGGATCTACTGGTCCGATTTGAAAAATTATTTCATTGTTAGATAGCCCATTTATCGAGGAAGGCTATAGGCTATACCACCACGCTAAGACCAATAGGAGCGTAGCACCAATGAAAAATGTTTCAAAATCGGGTTTTTTTCCTTTTGAGAGTTTCCGCTGCGTAAACGGTTAAAGTTTCGCACAAATCATGTATGACAGAATTGGTCCTATTCCACGCGGACGAAATCGCGCGAAGAAGCTAGTATAGATATAATTATGTTTATTTAAATTTTAATCGACACCAAAACAATGAGGAGGCTCTCAATTCGACTGTATTTTTGCTGTTACCTCACGTTTTACATACCGTTTTTGTTTTAATCATTATTTTTTTATTCAAAAGCTGTTACGTGTCACGTAGTCTTATTATATTTTGATCGAGATCTAACGAGTACTGTTTGAGCTATCTCTAATAATGCGTATTTTATTGACTAATTTTCTCAACTACCTTCGTCATTTTACTTTTCGATGTAAGCTGAAGTCGATTTTATTTCGCTTAGGGCGCCTTCAAATTAGAGGCGTGTGGAAGCGCTGCAGTGGGGCCACTGTGGCACACTAGACGCGCCACTACTAGTTTTCATACAATTTCTAGAAGCGCAGTCGCAGCGCAACTACCGCGACACGCGCACCTCATTTTTGCGTAAGGGAGTTTTTAATTATTATTGACAAACAAGAGCTTAATATTTCTTTGTAGGAATCCATTGCGTAACTGACGAACATCACTAGAATTCACCAAAGCATTACAGACTTCGTCTGCTGCGCCACAGTCGCGCCACTGCAGCGCTTCCTCACGCCTCTAATTTGAAGGCGCCTTTACGAGCAAAAACAATTATCCATTAAAATTTTAATGGAAACTAGTTTAAACGGGAAGGATAAAACATCCTTCATCAAAAAACAAACCTGAATTTTAAAGACAACAAACAACCCGCCCTCACTAACGCTCATTGCTTACTTAAAAGTCGGTAAATTATAAGTTTACACTCATAACTCTTAGGGGCTGTCTCCACGAGCGAGCGTATCGCCGGCGAGAGACGTGGAGACAGCTCCATAGAGAGTGTATAGAAATAGGTGGCACGACGATACTATCGCCGGCGATACGCTCGCTCGCGGAGACAGCTCCATAGAGAGTGTATAGAAATAGGTGGCACGACGATACTATCGCCGGCGATACGCTCGCTCGTGGAGACAGCTCCATAGAGAGTGTATAGAAATAGGTGGTACGACGATACTATCGCCGGCGATACGCTCGCTCGCGGAGACAGCTCCATAGAGAGTGTATAGAAATAGGTGGTACGACGATACTATCGCCGGCGATACGCTCGCTCGCGGAGACAGCTCCATAGAGAGTGTATAGAAATAGGTGGCACGACGATACTATCGCCGGCGATACGCTCGCTCGTGGAGACAGCTCCATAGAGAGTGTATAGAAATAGGTGGTACGACGATACTATCGCCGGCGATACGCTCGCTCGCGGAGACAGCTCCATAGAGAGTGTATAGAAATAGGTGGCACGACGATACTATCGCCGGCGATACGCTCGCTCGCGGAGACAGCTCCATAGAGAGTGTATAGAAATAGGTGGCACGACGATACTATCACCGGCGATACGCTCGCTCGTGGAGACAGCCCCTTATACCTCGAGTGCTTGCGATAATATTTTCCTTAATAAAGTTTATTTTCTTTAAACTACGGAAAACACTTCCTTGCTTGATATCACAGGGTTGTCTACTAAATATAAATGAAAATAAGAATAAGTTCGGTTTGTTTGTGATATACTTTCTTATCTATACTTATGTTATAAGTTTGTTTGTTCCTTTGTATGTTTAAACGCGCTAATCCGGAACTACTAGTTCGAATTCAAAAAATTTTTTGTATTAGATCGTCTATTTACCAAGTATTTCATCAAATTCATGCGGGTGAAACCATGAAGCCCAACTAGTATAATAATAATATTTAATACTCTTTAATATAATTATAAGTCTAATTTTCTGTAACAAAATAGTATAATTTACTGTACCACCAAGTTGCCAGAAAACAAACAATGATTAACATTGTCATTGAGATTGAGGTACTTCCCCAGACAGGCTGCTCAGAATTTTAAGCACGCCAGACTGGACTTCGCTTCGCTTCAGCCTGTAATATCCCACTGCATGAGGAGATGGATCGGAGCTTAATCCACCACACTGCTCCAATGCGGGTTGGCGGATATATTCCCTACTATGACTAACGATCGCTATCAAGATGTACCTATACATGATAACAACAGACACACACACAGACTGGACAAATCATAAATAATGAAAATAGAGAATATTACATAGCTATAAGACTCATCTTTGAAAAATAAATTTATAAAATATTGAAATTAAATGCAGGTAAGGCAAGATAAATTTAGTTGTATACAAAACACTAAAAGATGACGCGTTTCTGCTTTATTGCACAATATTCCAGAAAAATAGGTAGTCTAGCTTAAAAATACAGCACTTGAGTGGTAAACGAAATGACGCGATTTACGGCGTCTATAGTAGGTACTGAGTGGAGGAAGGTCTTGCTCTCCGTGGTCTTGCTTTTTAAAACTTCTAAGTTCAGTTTCTGAGAAGACAATGTTTGAGGTTAACTATAAAATAATGAATTTTTAGACAATATTATAAAATCAAAATAATTATTTTTAATAAGATAGAACTTAAATTTGCATCACGGCAATTTAATAATCTTTTTTAATTTTATTCTAAAACTAGCTTCTGCGCGCGACTTCATCGGCGTGGACTCCGCTCCTATTGGTCTTAGCGTGATGACACATAGCCTATAGCCTTCCTCGATAAATGGGCTATCTAACACTGAAAAAATTTTTCAAATCGGCCCAGTAGTTCCAGAGATTACCGCGTTCAAACAAACAAACAAACAAACAAACAAACAAACTCTTCAGCTTTATATATTAGTATAGATGACGGTTGAAAAGTGCCTACTTCAGTTAAAGGCCAATGCATACGTAACGTGTTTATTCCCGTACGGGACGGGACGTGAAGTTCGTTTCATACAAAATCGCGTGCCCCGTCCCGTACGTGATTCCGTTGCGTATGCATTGTCCAGTGTCCTATACATTTTGAATGAAACGATATTACAAAACTTCACGTCCCCATCCCGTCCACGTTACGTAGGTATGCATCAGCCTTAAGTAATTTTTGATTTTTGAAATACATAAAAAATTACCTAATTTAAAAAAACGAATTTAAAATACCAAAAAAAACTAATTAACAACGTCATGCGGTGTTCCAGGCGGTAACCCATCAAAGTACTGACGGTCCCTGACGTTGCCACGGTAGTCGTCGCTCAAATTTTACCCCTCATTCCCCTAAAGAAGTTTCACTTCAAAAATTATAAACACACATCCTTATACAGACATAACTACAGACACACATAATATGTTGTAAATATACACGATCACGATCACGATTCAGCCTGTAATATCCCACTGTTGGGCATAGGCCTCTTCCCCGTGTAGGAGAAGGATCGGAGCTTAATCCACCACGCTGCTCCAATGCGGGTTGGCGGATATATTCCCTACTATGAGTAACGATCGCTATCAGGTGTACATGATAACAACCGGGACCGACGGCTTAACGTGCTCTCCGAGGCACGTTGGGGTAACCCACAAGGACTGCACAAACGCCCAGACCACGGCAAACATCTGTACGGCCAATACAAATGCTGTAGTGTGCGGGGATCGAACCCGCAGCCGCCCGCGCAACAGCCAATCGCAATCCATTGCTGTAACCGCTGCGCCAACGCGGCGTCTACAGTAAATATTATACACATAGAGTTAAGTAGAGTCGGGCAGCTGGCGTTTTATACAACACTTAGAATATTTAATAGGTCACACGCACCAGATCGAGATAACAGAGATAGGGCGTGCTATTAGCTTGAAATACTATAGCTAGTAAACGTACTTCTCCAAAAGTCCAATTCGACATTTCGAGTAGTGGTCGAAATTTAATTAATTTGAATTATAAGTTTGAGCACTATTTAGGTTCTGTTGACAAAGACTATACTTCTATAATAAAAGTATAACTTCAATAAACAAAAAAGTATATATGCGTGTTTGTGTCAAGTACACGGTAGTGTGTGTAAATTGTGTGTAATGTATTTTTAAGCATAATTTAAAAATATATAAATTTATAGGTATTGGCATTCTACACTCCTTCTCTATATAAACTACAAGTGTGCGAAATTTCCTACTCCTCCGTCCGCGCAATTTTCGTAAAAAGGGGTACAAAGTTTTTGCGTCACATATTAATATATAGATATACATAATTATGTACATATACTGACTTAGTGTATTCGATACGAACTTAAAAGTTTATTATTATGTTTTTGATAAATAAGCTCATATGGTAGTATAGATGGTACACTGTGATCCTTTATAGATTTTTAAGAATTCTTCTAAGTGGTTGAGGGATGTTAACAAAATAGTTTACGTCACTGATGACTTGACCCTGCGATCACAACAAAAATTGGCCCGAATTCAATCGCTGTTCATAGCAAACAGTTGTATAGCTATAGGATCATGTACCTACAATGGTCAAGACTACAAAGTAAAATCTATACCAACAAATTTAGAGCCGGTTTTTTGTTCAGTTATACTGCGAAAACTACTGAACCTATCGGAGTAATACTTATACCATAAGATGCAGCGTGTTTTGTGAAAGGTTTGAGTATATGATATGTTGGCAGTTGGTGATTACTTATCGTGTAAATAAAATCGGCTATGTGCGAGTCGGACTCGCGCACTAAGGGTTCCGTACCAATTTACTAAACTAAAGGCTATATTTTATTGTTTTTAAACAAATGCTTAGTAAATAAGAAAAAGATTATACCATATAAAAATGGAAAATAAACTAGTCAAATACGCCATCTATCTATCGATCCATGCCGCTATTGGAAAGCTATTATATTAGTCTATCGACGACGTTTTCTTGGTTTCTGGATAGATGGCGTTGGAATTAAATCGCATCGCGTTAAATATTTATTTTACTTTGTTTTTAGTATTTGTTGTTATAGCAGCAACAGAAATACATACTTTGTGAAAATTTCAACTGTCTAGCTTTCGCTGTTCTTGAGATAAAGCCTGGTGACAGACGGACGGACGGACGGACGGACGGACAGCGAAGTCTTAGTAATAGGGTCCCGTTTTTACCCTTTGGGTACGGAACCCTAAAAATTTAGGACGGACAGAGGTCACTAGTAAAGTCATAAACGTCGAGGCTATAAAATAAGTCTTCGTTATGCGCTATCACAATAGCAAATTCCTGTTGCCCTTTTTTGATAGCCTGTATCCCTGCACCAATCCCTTGTGAGGTATTATCACAGTAATTATGCTCCATTTTTTTGTTCGTTTTGTGATATTTATTTATTTTTACAAGCTTTTATTTAACTTGCAATGTATGTATGTATGTATGTAAGTTTAATGTATGTAAGTTCGGGTGAAATCTTGCAACTCAATTTTCAATCAGATATCTTCAACCAATTGAGCTGAAATTTTATATACAGGTTCAATTTGGATGTATGTATGTATGTATTGTATGTTTGAACTTATAAAGTCATTACACATAATCTATATGATATAAAAGCTTGTCGCGGGATTTGCTTGTAAACAAGTAAAATAACTGAGGTAGGGCACAGCAGGAAATTTCCTGCTCAAAATATGGAGCAGCCCGACTGGGGTAGTACCTCGACCTTACAGAAGACCACAGCTAAATAATACTGTTTTCAAGCAGTATTGTGTTCCTGTTGGTGAGTAAGGTGACCAGAGCTCCTGGGGGGGATTGGGGATAGGGTCGGCAACGCGCTTGCGACGCTTCTGGTGTTGCAGGCGTCTATAGGCTACGGTAGTCACTTACCATCAGGTGAGCCGTACGCTTGTTTGTCGACTTAGTAACATAAAAAAAAAACAAAAAAAAAAAAATAAATTGATGTGATTGATTTTAACTATTAAAATTTTCAAAATAAGGAAATACGAGTACCTACTCATATCTCGCGACAAGCTTTTCTATCATATAGACTATGAAATGACTTTATAAGTAGATAGTAAAAGTTTTAAAGTAAAAATTTATTTTTTTCGTTTTAGCGCATTCAAATAAAAGTTTGTTTTTTAAAAAGGTTTATTAACTGAGGTAGGGCACAGCAGGAAATTTCCTGCTCAAAGTATGGAGCAGCCCGACTGGGGTAGTACCTCGACCTTACAGAAGACCACAGCTAAATAATACTGTTTTCAAGCAGTATTGTGTTCCTGTTGGTGAGTAAGGTGACCAGAGCTCCTGGGGGGGATTGGGGATAGGGTCGGCAACGCGCTTGCGATGCTTCTGGTGTTGCAGGCGTCTATAGGCTACGGTCTTACCATCAGATGAGCCGTACGCTTGTTTGCCAACCTAGTTACATAAAAAAAAAAAAAAAGGTTTTTTACTTTTAATTTTTAATAGTAACGTCGCAAATAATGCAAAGTAACTGAAATTTCTAGCAGTTTGAGCCTTTACCTCGTTGTCGGCAATGATATTTAATAGACCTTTTTATAAAGCCAAGCAAAATCTTAGCGACTAGCCCGTTGGTGCAGTTTTTAGCGACCCTGGTTTTTGCTCCGGGGTTGTGGGTTCAATTCCTGTCTGAGTCTGGGTGTATTTAAATTATATTTATTTATATGTATTCTGTGTATATTTATTAAAAAATATTTAGATATAACATTCGGCTGTTACCTATAAACACGAGCATTAAGTTGCTTACTATAGGAACAGACGCCCGGGTGTTTGTTATAATATATTTATAATTAAAAAAAACTTATAAAGTAAACAAGCCTAGTAGCCAAAGATTTTAAACTAAGTCACAATAATTAAAACAAATTTTAAAATGAAGAATCTTTATATTTAACTTATTTATTTACAAATAAATACACTTATATACTTAATTAAATGTACTTACTAAGATAACTAGGTATTTATTAAAATAACTAATATCTTTGGAAATTAAAACACGTACTACTTACTGATACTCATTGAAACGTAAAACGGTATAATTACCACCTTTTTGTGCCATGGGTTTACATGCGGTACATAGCGCTTGTAAAAGTATCCCAACTAAACTAATAAATAAGTAAGACCAACGAAAGATATGACAATATTCCGCTTTACGGTTCAACAAACTTAACAAGACCACAGCTAAATAATACTGTTTTCAAACAGTATTGTGTTACTGTTGGTGAGTATGGTGACCAGAGCTTCTAGGAGGATTTAAGATAGGGTCGGCAACGCGCTTGCGATGCTTCTGGTATTGCAAGCGTCTATAAGCTCGAATAATATGAAAATTAGGTATCATTCTTGTAATACAGTACAAAAATCTAAAAGTTTTATCACTGACATAAAAATTCAATAAATGCCATGGCTCTGTCTCCTGTACGGTTCATGTGAACCATATCGGCTTGATTTCCTGTATGGACCGGGACCATACTCATAGTGATGGGGTATATGATGGCTATGGTGCTCATGATGTTCAGCCTTTTTTTCCTTCAGGTAGCTCACGAACCAGGTTAGAAAGTAGCCAGCTTTGTGTATGACCACCCAGAATACGAAGGCGTAGATCAATTTGAGTATAAATATCTTCTTCAATACTATATCAGCGAAGTACACTGAAAATAAAGAAAACCAATATGAAGCAACATAAAATAATTTTGAAAAAAATTCTAGCTACCTATGAGGCTGTATACATTAAATTTTTTGCTAGTATCTTCGTTAAAATTTAGGAATATATAAAGTGATATATTATATATGGCACAAAAATCACAGCACTGGTTTGTGGCTATTGCGCTGGCGGTTGCGGATTCGATTCCCGCACATGACAAAATTTGTATTGGCCATACAGATGTTTGCCGTGGTCTGGGTGTTTGGACAGTCCTTGTGGGTCTCCCCACCGTGCCTCGGAGAGCAAGTTAAGCCGTCGATCTCGGTTGTTAGCCTGATCCGTCCCACCTGATAGCGATCGTTACTCATAGTAGTGAATATATCCGCCAAACAGCATTGGAGCAGCGTGGTGGATTACGCTCTGATCCTTCTTCTAAATTAATTAAAAAATATCTATCAAAGATATTTTGTAATTTAGTTATCATAAAGAAAATTAAAAGGCTGTTTGTGTATTTTTTTATAACCAGGGGTAATTAAACATGGGACTTGAGCTTAGGAACTCTTTCTCTGCAATTGCCAATAAAACTGTTAATTTACAGTATATACTCATTCTCCCTTATATGCAATTTAATTGTATAAAGAAATGAACATAAAGTCATTAATTATTACATTCAAAGTTATGACTGTTCCAACGTTACCCTCGGGACTAATACAAACTTGCACTCTGTCTCTGAGGACGCGGTAACCACTCCGACAATCACGTATAAGAACTTTCTATGTGATAATTGTGTTTGCTCGCAAACGAAAAAAAAAGCGACTTCAATTACATCGACAAGTAATACAACGTAATAAGACGAAAAAATAGTCAAGTAAATGCGCGCTATTAAAGATTACTTAAAAAGTTGTAATCAGTTTTCGATCTAATTTAAACAAGACTACAAGACAAGTATTAGCTTTCGAATAAAGTAAGAATCATCGAAATCGGTACACCGAGTAAAAAGTTATGCGGTATAATATAACGTAGGTCGACGAAAAAGTAGTCACCTAAATATGCATTATTAGATATAACTCTAAAAGTACTTGTCAGATCTCAATTAAATTAAAATGGGACCACATGACACGCAACACCTTTCAATTAAAACAAAATTGATCGAAATCGGTCCACCCAGTCAAAAGTTCTGAGCTAACATACATAAAAAAAAAAAAAAAAAAAAAAACATACGTGTCGAATTGAGAACCTCCTCCTTTTTGTGTAAAGTTATTTGATGAAGTTTCTTTTACAATTTAAAGAAAGCGTGTACCAGTAATGTTAACTGAGAGCATAGCAGGAAATATCCTGCTCAAAATATGGAGCAGCCTGGGAAGTACTTCGAAGAAGATCACAGCTAAATAATACTGATTTCAAGCAGTGTTATGTTCCTGTGGTAAGTAAGATGACCAGAGCTTTTAGGGGTGATCGGGGGTACGGTCGTTATCGTGTTGCAGGCGTCTATAAACTACGGTAACCGCTTACCATCAGTATAGCTGTAAGGTTGTTTGCCGACCTAATTGTATAAAAAAAAATTTCATCATTTCTCGTGTTAACAACAGAGAGGTGGGGCTGTGACCGCGATGCTCGGCGTCGACGAGTCCTGGAAGGCGATGGTCTCCTTCTGCGAGACAGTTATGTCCCAGAAGGAGGCTGACGAGCGGGTGAGAGAGGAGGCCGCCGACGTGGCTTCCACCCGCGGGCGACGAATGCGGGTGCGTAGGAGGCGCTACTTCATGCGCTTCCAGTAACGCCCCTGAGCCCGTGTCGGGCCGGGATGGGAACCCGGTCCTGCTAGACACGGCGTCGTCGGGACTGTTCAGAGGTGAGCCGGACAGTCCCCATGGAGGAGAAGGGCTGGCCTTTTCGCCTAGGCCAGCCTGTCGCTGGAGGGATCCTGTTGCCTGCAGATCCGGGACCCTCCAATTAATGCGGCTGAAAGCTCCCGCAGGGGGTTTAGTGCGGTAGTGGCACTTCCAAGTGCTGAGTCCGACATACGGTCTAGGATTGCCTACCCGGGCGTCCTGGATATCACCCATAAATGGGTTACCCTGCGATATAAAAAAGGGGCTGCGGTAGTGTTGGCAACACGCTTGCAATGCTTCTGGTGTTGCAGGTAAAACTGACTTGCACTTAACTAGATTTTCCTGCCCTCTAACTTTCTTTCGCTCCCGGTTGCTTGAGCCTTGTCAATACACTGATTGTATTTCCATTAAATCTAGTTTAAAATAGAGCCATCAGTACAACAGTATCCGAGTCTTGCAAGTGAGTTTTTTAATGAAACATTAAACTTGCATTAGTTAATTAGTTAAACTCAACTGTTGGCTCCAACAGGTGAAGTTCAAACTTGACTGAAAGTTCTTCAAAGTTTTCTTAAATTAATTTCAATTTTATCCACTTTATTTTTATACCAGCTGCGCTACCTGCGACTTTGTTGGCGATAGTCACCCCTTTAAGCTTGTTAGATAACATTCGAATACCGGCTTTAAATGAGTTATATTTTCAAAAGTTTCGGGACATCAGTGTTTTAAGTTATTGATTGAGAATTATGGTGTCTATGCTGTCTTATCAAACTTCCTAGTATTTAATTATTATTTTTTATTTTTGAAGTGAAACTTCTTTAGGCGCATGAGGGGTAAAATTTGAGCGACCGCTAACGCAGCAACGCATCTCGTGGTCAGTACTTGGATGGGTGACCGCCTGGGAACACCGCGTGACGTTGGCTTTTTGTTTTTTTTTCAACTAGTTCTTTTTTTGTATTTTAAATTCGTTTTTTTAATTATTTTTTAAATTAGTTTTTAAAGTGAAACTTTTATTACATCGTCTCAAACTTTTTCGTCTGATGTGTGTTGCATGTCGCCTGATAGTCGGCCGCGCGGTAAGATTGATAAAGCGATTTTTATACCCTTAATGAAATATTATTCCAAAAAATTTTAGTCTGTTGTTTGTGTCTGTCTATAATGTGAAAAAAAGTTTCACTTTTACCGTGGTTGCATAAAACTACACAATAGTTTTTTTTAATTACTTTTTTTCATTAGTCTTTTTAATTAGTTTGCCAAAGAAGTATCACTTCTGACATTTGTACTTTGTAGGTCGGCAAACAAGCGTACGACTCACCTAATGGTAAGCGATACGGTAGCTTATAGACGTCTGCAACACCAGAAGCATCTGAAGCGCGTTGCCTACCCTATCCCCAATTCCCCCCAGGAGCTCTGGTCACCCTACTCACCAAAGGAGTATATGCATACATACCTAAGGGATTGACGAACACTTATTAATTCGTTCATCTCTTATTCGTATATAGTTTTTCGTTAGATCTAGTTAGAAAGAGACAGAAAAAGAAGGAGGAGGCTGAAAGTTAAAGAGAGACAGTAAAAACTTACCAAACAACGCAATCTTCTTTTTCTTCCCCCTTGCTTCAACTTCATTTTCGAAACATTCACTAGCCGTTATCAACGAGAACAATACCACTAGATAAACGTTTTTCCACTTCGTGTTCATCATTTTAACTTTGTGTATAATTATGAGCTAATTTCTTTATTTAAATGTTTACGTTTAGGGCTATTCTTAGTTTTTTTTTCTTTTTTTTTTTAACTCGACCACTTATCGAATAAAAACTAGATGAATTTGAAATAATTCTGTCCTTCGAAAGTCTTTCAGTACAAAGGATTTCAGAGTTTTTCACATATATTTTTATTAGTTTGAAAGATAAGCTGAAACTAACAAAAACGCTTACAGACAGACAAGTCAATTTATTTATATCTTATTATATTTAAATTTACATGTAAACTGTATGGAAGCTACAGCTATATTGATAGTAGGCGACGCTTGGAGAGTGTGATAACACATTGAAAGTGAAAATTCGTTGCGTAATAAAGGTTCTAATTGGGGCTCTAATCGTATTACCCGTTTCACTCAAGGTTGGTGAAATGTGAGAGATATGAAAATGTATTACTAATAATATGACTATAATTATGTGAATAATAATTTTATACGCGTAGTATGTAAACTAACTTGTAACTTGGGGAGGCTTATGTCCAGCAGTGGACTGCGATAGGCTGATGGTACGACGCGTAGTATAATAATATAATGTGCGATTGTTATAATTATGGACTCGATGCCCACAAACGGTGTTGTAGACCTGTTAGTTTTTTCAATTCGTTTTTCTTTTTCATTACTTTTTTTAATTAGTTTGCCAAAAAAGTTTCACTTCTAACATGATTGTGTAAGTTGTACGCACGCAATTTTTTTTTTTTATTTTCTATTTTGTTGTTTTTAAGAGGGCGTATAAAGCAAAATTATCAATCTGCTATTTGATTTTACATGAAAAATTCCGGACCAAATCTTAAAATAAAAATATATGACAAACTACGTGATATTTTCAAGACTATAGCCTAATCAAAAACATAAAATAATGAAATTTCCTCGATAAAATATAATCACGAAGTAACCTCTAATTTTTATATTTTTTCTTTTTATACTCGATATGGTTATGACTATTAAGACAAAAATTTGATAATTAATTACATTTAAATATGAGTAAAGCCTATGCCTAGGCATTTAATGTAATTACTTTTAGTTTCGGAATTATATATAAAATAAGATATTTGTCGTTTTTTACATTCGTAATGCGCTCAAAACTATATCGTCTATCGCACTCTGACACGAGGCTTTGTGTATATTTTGTTTCATCAATTACTCACGGGCGCGCGGGTGAAATCTGATTTTTTGCTCGCTTTATACGCCCTCTTAACCAACCTCAAAAAAGGAGTAGGTTCTCAATTCAACTTTTTTATGTGTATGACCGATTTTGTTGGTTCTCTTTTAATCGTAAGGCAATGCTTTGTCACGTGTTTCCATTTACATTTGATCGAGATCTGACGAATACTTTTTGTGTTATCTCTTAGTACCTGGGTGACCGAGCCTAGCTCGGTATTTTTATTTTTATTTTATTTATTTTTTTATTTTGTTTTTTCTCGGTATTTTTATATTTTATTTTTATTTAAATAAAAAATCACGAGTGAAATTAAAAAAAAAGAAAAAAGAATTTAATCTGGAGACTGAGATTTTCTCGGTCAATCTCGACCGTCCGATTTCCCACCTGAGCCATTAAAACATTAATGACAACTGCGAAATTAACCTTCCTATTCTAACGATATTTTAGCCATTTTTTTCAGTGCCTAAAAACAGGAATAAAACGACATTTTCTAAAAATTAATCCTAGCTATGTCAATTTTTCACCCCCGAAAACCCCTATATACTAAATTTCACGAAAATCGTTGGAGCCGATTCCGAGATTCAGAAAATATATATATATATATATATATATATATATATATATATATGTATATATATATTTAAACAAGAATTGCTCGTTTAATAGTATAAGATCTCTAATAATAAATATTTACTTGACAATTTTTTCGTCTACTTACGTTATAATACTGGACGATGTAATTGAAGTCGTTTTTTTTTTTTCGTTTACGAGCAAATACAAAATATATCATTCCAACATTATTAAATAAAATTAAATATTAATATCAAATATTATGAAACTAAAAAAATAGTCGAATAGGTTCAGCCATTCTAGACTTTTACGCTAACAATTAATTACACATTTAGCGATTAATTTTTAGGGTTCCGTACCCAAAGGGTAAAAAGTTAAAAACGGAACCCTATTACTGAGACTTCGCTGTCTGTCCGTCAGGTCGAAAGGGGTATCTTCGGTCTTATACTCTTATGACGTCACCAAACGTCGCGGCAATGGCGTGTGCAACGAGAAGAGGTTAGTTTAACTTGTAAATATCTTTACAATCTTTATCTAATACTTACTGTATTTTTTATTGGTTTAGAGATAAAGAATTAAATTATGCGTAACAACTGTTAGTTTACCGTAATGACGACATTTTCGACATGTGTTTTTGATGATAATTTTTTTGTACTACTACTAGTACACCGGGCTGTTGCATCTCGGTCATACTAATAAGTTTTGGCATTCGCGTGATAGATAATTGTGTTTGCTCGCAAACGAAAAAAAACCGACTTCAATTACATCGACAAGTAATACAACATAATAAGACGAAAAAATGTCAAGTAAATACGCGCTATTAAAGATTACTCAAAAAGTTGTAATCAGATCTCGATCTAATTTCACGAAGACTACATGACAAGTATTAGCTTTCGATTAACGTAAGAATCATCAAAATCGGTACACCGAGGAAAAAGTTATGCGGTATAAAACAACGTAGGTCGACGAAAAATTAGTCAAGTAAAAACGCATTATTCGATATAACTCTAAAAGTACTTGTCAGATCTTATTTTTAAAAAAATGGGACCACATGACACGCAACACCTTTCAATTAAAACAAAATTGATCGAAATCGGTCCACCCAGTCAAAAGTTCTGAGCTAACATACATAAAAAAAAAAAAAAAAAAAAAAAAAAAACAGTCGAATTGAGAACCTCCTCCTTTTTTGGAAGTCGGTTAAAAAAGAAGGAACAGGATAATTATTTTTGTACCTAATAGTTTAATTTCTAATAATACTATGGTATTAGGTCATCGGGCACATATATTTTCATTTTTTACAGCGCTGAAAGTTGGTCAAGCATTTGACCTTCTTCAACAGTCCGATTTAGAAGACTATGAGGGCGATCCTTTTGGAGGCGATGATACAGAAGACGAGTACGTTCTACGTAGCACCAGAGCCAGAGACAGCGACAGCAGTACCAGCACTGAATCAGAGCTTGCGAATCCGACACCAGTATTGCAACGTAGTCGAGTTTTTTAAATGTGAATTTTGAGTTATTTTTTGTGAAAGAAAACTAATTATTGCAACTTCTATGCAGCTTTATGTTTATCTGTACTAGTTTTAAGAGGGCGTATAAAGCAAAATTATCAATCTGCTATTTGATTTTACATGAAAAATTCCGGACCAAATCTTAAAATAAAAATATATGACAAACTACGTGATATTTTCAAGACTATAGCCTAATCAAAAACATAAAATAATGAAATTTCCTCGATAAAATATAATCACGAAGTAACCTCTAATTTTTATATTTTTTCTTTTTATACTCGATATGGTTATGACTATTAAGACAAAAATTTGATAATTAATTACATTTAAATATGAGTAAAGCCTATGCCTAGGCATTTAATGTAATTACTTTTAGTTTCGGAATTATATACAGGGTGGCCCGTTTACAGTGGTCCAAAATTTTTTTTCAGCTCGAGAGCATCATGAGTGATCATTTAAAACATACTTTAGTTAAGCGAAAAGTTATAGTTTAGAAATTATGATTTTTTTTCTAAATAATCCGAAGTTTCAATATTTTTGACATAAAACCAGTCTGTTATGAAAACTACTGAACCGAATTTAATGAAATTTTGTATAGGTATAGCGCAATAACCTAACTATCGCGCTATAGGCTCATTTAGTTTAAATAATTAGACTGAATTTTTTTATTTTAACTTTTTCTGTATTTTTTTTAAACCGTTCTGCAAAACATTGATTTTCGAAAAAATCCTGTGAAAAAAAAATGTACCGACGAGGTTTTGCTGGTACTGCTAAAAAGTACCTTAATATAGGGTTATTCTTTACACAAAAAATCATAGTTGTCCTCCGATTGTAACATCTTCAAAAACAACATCATGTACATTAAAACATGAAAATCAAAAATTACGAAATTTACCATAGTTTTAATTTCAATCATTTGGAACGGCCAATTTTTGATTAAAGAATCATTCATTGCGATAAAAATCGTTACAAATCAGTATTCACATGGCTATAAAATGAATGAAATAAAATTTTAACCTGCCAGCCAAGAAAACTTTATTTTTTATGTCAATTTATTGAGTTTTTTTGTTGTTATTTAGTTTTTAAGTTTAAATCTTAATAAAAGGTTTAGAGAATTAATAAAAAAACATAAATAATTAACATATTATTTATTTTTCACAAAAGGTTTTCAAAATGCCGTCCGCCTTTCGCTAAACATAATCTATATCTGCGTAAAAAATTTCTTCGCAGCCTATTAAATGGCTGCCGGTTTTGTTTAATGGCTGTTATAGCCACATGAATTTTTCTTCTTAATTCTTGCTCCGATGTGCTCTCCCGTGCGTACACAATCTCCTTAAAATATCCCCAAATAAAAAAATCAACGGGGTTCAAGTCAGGTGAACGGGCTGGCCAGTGGATGGTGCCACCGCGACCGATCCACCTCTCCGGATACGCAACGTTTAAATGATTTCTTACCTGCAGAGCAAAGTGACAGGTAGCTCCGTCGTATTGTAGCCACATGCGCTGCCTTAAATTGTCTGGCAGATGACTCAACAGGCCGGGTAATTCATTTTGAACGAAATTAAGGTAAATGTCAGCATTCAACCTTGACGGTAACTCGAACGGGCCCACAAACTCTCTGTTGATAATTCCACTCCACAAATTAACGCTATAGCGTTCCTGGAAATTCGACTCTCTCACTAAGTTGGGATTGGTCACTGCATAATAATGCGTGTTATGTGTATTAAATAATCCAACTCGCTCAAACCGACTTTCATCGGTCCACAAAACGTTATCAAAAAAATTTGGGTCCTCCCGATCTCTCTGCAACATTTCTCTACAGAATGCCATTCTTCTAGGATAATCTTCGGGTTTTAAGGCTTGTACTTTTTGATAATGGTAGGGATGAAGTCGGTTAGCTCGAATGGTTCTATGAATTCTAATCCTGGGTATACCCGTAAGTCTTGCCAGTTGTCTTTGACTTGTAGTTGGATCACGACGCAACTGCTCCAGGATAACATCTTCATCATCTCTGTTTACGAGTCCAGGTTCACGACCACGGAAGCCAGGGATAACTCCTTCTAGGAGAGAATTATGCAGCCTCACGAAAACGCGATGGTCCGGAAAGCGCTGCACAGCCGGGCCTGGCTGGCGTTCAGCAAATTGCCGATAAAGCCTGGCCGCTTCTCGCGCGACACCTTGTGCGACACCATAAAAATAATGCATCATCGCGTATTCACGCGGTGAGTAGGGTGCACGTCTGGAACGATTTCCATCCATTGTCAACAAAATGTCCAAATCACGAGCACAATCAATAAGTCCAATTCACGTAAGCCAAGTAGTCAGATGAGCGATCAGATACGAGTCAATAAACAAAGCCAAAACGTTAAAATACAACAAAGTCGTTCTTAGCAGTGATCGCGAGCGACAAACGACAACTGTAGAATTGTAGATCGTACGAACTTAATAACAATAGGGTAGAGTCTATCTCTTTTTAACAAACGCACGACATAATTAACGTTCTTTGTCGTCGAATACCGGCCCGCTTTACCTGCTTTTTTATGACCGTGTTTTGAATACTTGCGTGATGATTCACATAAGTATCACTAATGAATGGGTTTTAAAAACGAGTTACAAGATCATTTGGAGTTTAAATAATGTTATTTATGAAGAATTACAAACGGATAGGTTTAAATTAAAATTATGGTAAATTTCGTAATTTTTGATTTTCATGTGTTAATGTACATGATGTTGTTTTTGAAGATGTTACAATCGGAGGACAACTATGATTTTTTGTGTAAAGAATAATCCTATATTAAGGTACTTTTTAGCAGTACCAGCAAAACCTCGTCGGTACATTTTTTTTTCACAGGATTTTTTCGAAAATCAATGTTTTGCCGAACAGTTCAAAAAAAATACAGAAAAAGTTAAAATAAAAAAATTCAGTCTAATTATTTAAACTAAATGAGCCTATAGCGCGATAGTTAGGTTATTGCGCTATACCTATACAAAATTTCATTAAATTCGGTTCAGTAGTTTTCATAACAGACTGGTTTTATGTCAAAAATATTGAAACTTCGGATTATTTAGAAAAAAAATCATAATTTCTAAACTATAACTTTTCGCTTAACTAAAGTATGTTTTAAATGATCACTCATGATGCTCTCGAGCTGAAAAAAATTTTTGGACCACTGTAAACGGGCCACCCTGTATAAAATAAGATATTTGTCGTTTTTTACATTCGTAATGCGCTCAAAACTATATCGTCTATCGCACTCTGACACGAGGCTTTGTGTATATTTTGTTTCATCAATTACTCACGGGCGCGCGGGTGAAATCTGATTTTTTGCTCGCTTTATACGCCCTCTTAAGTGCTGAAATACTAAGTTTTCATGACATTTCTAAGACTGTTCAGTTGGCTTTTAAATTTATGTAACAACCCAATGTGATAAATAAAGAACAAAAGATTTTGGTATTTTTTCTTTTTCTCTGACAAGCTTAAATCAATACTATAATAGCCCTAAAATATGACACCTGTAATTATTGGGATTAACCAGATACAAACAATTTTTGTCAGGGCGTTCAGTACTTTATTAATTAGTTCTAATATTAGGACATTGGGTCATAGTCGGAAGTCCCCCCTATTAAATTGGGCCGCAGGGGGTTAAGTGGGCTGTGGGGCTCCCATACAACAAACGCGATTTTTTTGCCCTTTTTTACTCGAAATAAAAAATGGCAACAGGAAGGCACTTGAAATATTCACAAAATACTTAATTGTATATTTACTTTAATTTACTTTCATAAATTATAAAATTAAAATAAAAAAATTTAGAGACAAAAATTTTGTGTAAATATTTTACTTAGTCAATGGTACGGAACCCTTCGTGCGCGAGTCCGACTCGCACATGGCCGGTTTTTCTACTTTTTAGACTTTATTTTTGTGTCGGGGGACTTTTTAAATTTTTAATTTTACATTTATTTAAATACTATCAGAATAATAAATATCTTAAAATACTAAATTTAATGTCAATAAAATCAAAATATTTTTTTAGCTATCGTTTTCGAAAATTAATTTTTCAATTGATTTCTCTTTTAGATTTTAGACAATTAGGTATTATTAATATTTCAATTCGTAACACAATGAGCGTATGAGGCGTGCACTTTTGGATTTTCCAAAATTTATTGTATTACTTTTATTTTGAAGCATACTTGAACGAAGTAATTTTTAGGGTTCCGTACCCAAAGGGAAAATAAACACTAAGGGGAAAATCCCCCAAGTAGGCATCACTGGACTACTGAAATGAAATACTGAGTTACTGACTGACTAGTGAGTTACTAAACTTAGTGACTAATTGACTATGACTACATTAATTCAAAATTAAGTTGCATTGTTTCATAGAATAGACTCTTACTTCTTACTTCTTGTTCTTACTTCTTACTTCTTAGGGCCGATTTCACTGATTAAAATAATCGCGATTAGTTCGACGTAAACTCGGTTTACGCGTTTAACGGAGTTTAGAGCTCCAAATTTCATTTCACCAACATAAACTAAACGCAGTTAGAGAATAACTGAGTTTAAATTCTGAACGACCGATTTTTGGCGTTTAGCTGTGTAAACGCGTTTTGTCTAGAGTTTCTAACCTATTAAAAACAAATCTTGTCAAGTTGTCATCTATATATATAAAAGAGTAACCCACCCATTGACTCATCACGATATCTCTGGAACCATAAGACGTAGAGACTTGAATTTTGGTAGGAATATTCCTTTCGCCGAGTAGAGGTCAGCTAAGAACGGATTTTACGAAATTCCACCCCTAAGGGGGTTAAACGGGGGTTGGAAGTTTGTATGAAAGTCCCATGTTTTTGAAGTAAGAGACTTGAAATTCAAAATGTATGCTCTATAGATAGTGTTGAGGTGTACTAATAATGTATTTTGAGAAATAAACCCCCTCTTGGGGTTAAAACAGGGGATGATAGTTTGTATGAAAGTCGAATGAAAAATACACCTACAAACTTGAAATTAGGCAGGTAGGTCCCTTATAGGGAGTAGATATCCGCTAAGAACGGGTTTTACGAAATTCCATACCTAAGGGGGTTAAACGGGGGTTGGGAGTTTGCATGAAAGTCCTATGTTTTTGAAGTAAGAGACTTGAAATTCAAAGTGTGTAGTATATTTAGTATCGGCATTTCACCCGTGCGAAGCCGGGGCGGGTCGCTAGTATGATATATTCTGATACTCGAGTTTATAGTAGTGTATTATATTATAAAAGCGTAGTTAGCGTAGTTAGTAGCGGTAGTTCAAAGATGGAAAGAGCATTGTCACTAGCTTTTGAGGAAGACGAAGAGGATGAGTGTGTTCGTCGCCCAAGGCGCCCGAGATGGATACGTGAGAGAGAAGAACACTTCGACACTCTTGATGATCAAGACTTCGTAACAAGATTCCGTCTCACGAAGTGAACAGTCCTGTCTGTACTGGAGTCTATTGAGGATAAATTAGAGTTTGCGTCCAATATGCATAACAGTATATCTCCGATCAACCAATTGTTATGTGCTCTGCGTTTCTACGCAACTGGGTGCTACCAAATGACTCCTAATATAATATTATAATATATCATTACTAGCTGACCCCGCAATTGTTCTTATGAAAAATTTTATCTCAAACCTCATATTATATATATATATATATATCATTACTAGCTAGCTGACCCCACAATTGTTCTTATAAAAAATAGATTTATCTCAAACCTCATATTATATATATATCATTACTAGCTGACCCCACAATTGTTCTTATGAAAAATAGATTTATCTCAAACCTCATATTATATATATATCATTACTAGCTGACCCCACAATTGTTCTTATGAAAAATAGATTTATCTCAAACCTCATATTATATATAATTATATCATTACTAGCCGACCCCGCAATTGTTCTTATGAAAAATAAATTTATCTCAAACCTCATATTATAATATATCATGACATCTACGATTAAATTTAAGGCGATGTTCACGTTTTATGTCACCAACCTTCGTTTTCGTAAACGCGATTAAATTGTAGCTGGTGAAATCCGTTTAACGAAAACCAAGATTAGAATCGAACTATAAACTCGATTAAGCAAAACGTAGTTTTATTAAACTTAGTTTCCAATGCAAACGGTGAAATCGGCCCTTAGTGGTCCGCGTCAGAAAGGACGCAGACTTCAAAAATTGTACAATGAACATGGTGTCAGAAGCAGGTTAGGTACCGTAACAATCCTCATGTTACGACAACTGTACTATCTCGCCGCTGACCTATATGCTGCGCGAGAAACGAAACGTTGGCGTGATTTAATTCCGTACACCGCCATCTGTTATTCAGTTTTGGTACTAACTCATCTTTTAACAGTTTTTGAAAGTTTTACTTTAGTCATGTGTTTAACAACAAGCACGCTCGTTTTTTAGGGTTCCGTACCCAAAGGGTAAAAACGGGACCCTATTACTAAGACTTCGCTGTCCGTTCGTCCGTCCGTTCGTCCGTCTGACACCAGGCTGTATCTCAAGAACGGCGATAACTAGACAGTTGAAATTTTCACTAATTATGTATTTCTCTTGCCGCTATAACAACAAATACTAAAAACAAAATAAAATAAATATTTAAGGGGTCTCCCATACAACAAACGCGATTTTCTTGCCCTTTTTGCTCGATATAAATAATGGCAACAGTTAGGCACTTGAAATATTCACAAAAAACTCAGTTGTATTTTTACTTTAATAATAAATAATAAAATAAAATTAATATTTAATGGTGGCTCCCATACAAAAAACGTCATTTTTGCCTATTTTTGCTGGATATCGATAAACAGTAAGAGGTAGACACTTGAAATATTCACAAAATACTTAATTGTATATTTACTTTAATCTCTATCTCTATATATATATATATATATATATATATATATATATATATATATATATATATATATATATATATAAATGAATCGCTGAATGTATTGCTAAGCGCAAATCTCGAGAGCGACTTAACCGATTTCGCTAATTCTTTTTTTATAATATTCCTTGAAGTACGAGGATGGTTCTTACACAGAGTAAAATTTGAAAAATTGCCTGAAAAAGTCTAAAAACAACAATTTTCTATATTCCCATACAAAGATTCGTAATAATATTTAAAAGTCAATTTTAACTTTAATACCATACCATAAAGTTTAAGTGTTAGTGGATTTAAAGAATCGACTGTTAGGCGGTACGAAGTTCGCCGGGTCAGCTAGTAATAAATAATAAAATAAAATTAAAAAAATATGTATTAGGGTGGGCTCTCATACAACAAAAGTGATTTGTTAGACGCTTTTTGCCCGATATTAAAATCAATGTACCTACTGTTGTTTACCTAGTCAATGGTAGGGAAACCTTCGTGCGCGAGTCCGACTCGAACTTGGCCAATTTTTATTTATAGCGTTACGCTACGCTTCAGCTTGTAATATCCCACAGTTGGGCATAGGCCTCTTTCCCAATGTAGGAGAAGGATCAGAGCTTAATCCACCACGCTGCTCCGATGCGGGTTGGCGGATATATTCCCTACTAGGTAGGTAACGATCGCTATCAGGTGTACATGATAATACGTGGGGAGACCCACAAGGACTGCACAAACACCCAGACCACGGCAAACATCTGTATGGCCAATACTAATGCTGTATTTATAGCGTAATCATTAATAATTATGAGACAATCAAATGACCTGTACAGTATACAGTCGGTGTATGGTATAACTCGAATACGCTTATGACAGCACAGTGACGTAGCAAGCTTAAAGTTCATAGCTCATTACACCCTCACCGGAACGCCTCCACGCGTTGTCAACGGGTGGTCAGCGGGTGGACGGCGCGTGGACGACTCGTCGTCAACCCACGGACGGCGGATTTTTGCTTTTAATTTATTTAAAATCACAGTCACTGTGACTACTAGTATTGCCATGTACCTAGTACGACACGACTCTTCGAGAGCCGTGCGCGGTTAACGCAAGACAAGCGTGCGAGCAGCGAGTCGTCACCGAGTGGTCTACCCGCCATCCGCGCGCGGTCAACCCGCTGTCTGCCCGTGGTCCACCCGCCGTCAACGCGTGGCCAGCTTGCGGCGAGGCGATCCGGTGTCATTACGGCGTTGATGTAGTGAGCGTATATCCATACAAGTCCATAGAAAGAATACTAACCGCTCGAGTCGAGGCGGTGCTGGTCGGGTGCCGGGTGGGCCTAATGAGCTATGACCTTAACTCGCACCCGGTGCACAATACCTTTTTAACCCACCCTCCCCCCATTCGAAAACCATATATTATGTCCAGCATTTTTTTGTTTTGCGGACCATTTGAGCCTCCTTTGTGAGTAGAGCCCGGGACATGATTGCCCCCCCTCCCTCGCTGCGCCACGGTCACAGCACATAATTATATTTATTTTATTTTCCCTAACATATATAGCTAAAACAGTCATTTCAAACCTCACAACTTCTATATTCTATAACACTCGATGAATAAATCTAGAGAACATTTTAATTCGAATAACAGAAGTTATCTCACCGATCAGCTCCCCAGTGGCGTGATGAGCTTCATAAACAGCTATTACAGCGATAAAATTAAATTTTACATAAAACAATACGACCCGTATCTATATTTTGATGTCTCTTTGGTCTATGTTAAACAAAAAGGTAAAGAGATAAGGACTTAATTATAATTATGTTATTGGCACAAAAGAACAATATAATGAAGGAATAAAGGTCCTCATATTAATAGCCCAAGAGTCCGCGAGGGCTAGACTTTCGTTATTTCATAAAACCTGAAAATTTCTCAGCGCTTCCAAAAAAAGTAGAAACAATGGCTAAATGGCAGATGACAGGTATCAAAGGCGTATATACATATACTTCATATTTGGCCATTGCTTCTACCTATAGCCCAGGATCTCGAGTCGATTTTTATCACTTATTACTATCAAGCAAATTTTTCGCTGAAAACGATTTTCGATTGTGTTAGCTGATAGGGTTAGCAGGGATAAAATATGTTAAGTTTACAATTCTCAAAAATTTATTTCTAACTGGTTTGTTTTTTGAAGTGAAACTTCTTTAGAATCGTTGTAATTTCAAACCGGAAGGCAACGACAGGGAAGGGCCGCGCTGCACGCCGCTAATTATAAATTAGTTTTTTTTTTAATTAGTTTGCCAAAGAAGTTTCACTTCTATCGTGTGTGAATCGCACACACCTTTTTTTTAAGTAGTCTTCTGGTTAATAATTGATTTGAATTACACTGTGTACATGTTTTTTATATGTACGTTATGTATAACATACTAAAACTAAGACTTTTATACGTGCTTCATGGATAAATTGTTTAGTAAAAATATATTTTATAAAAAGGTTTTTGTTCTTTAAAAATTATAGGTATTTAATTATTTTAACAAAAGCAACAAAAACGAACGGGTCTGGTCTGGTCGTATTGATCGGGCTGTCGCCAAGCGCAAACTCCAGGCCGCTGTCCCACTACTGGCCCATACGGGGACTTTTGGCTGCTGGGTTTTTTGGCCCGGTTCGCTCCTCCTCGGTGAACCTGCACCCTCTGGACTCCTCCGATGGGTCCATGTTAATACCGCTCTTAGTGCGGACGCCCAGTCAACATGGGCCACAGAGCGCCAGAGCCTCCGACCTCAAACCATCCTCCGTTCCCGACCTCCGAGCAGCCGGATCACAGGAGACGCCACGCTCCCGGTCGAAGGACTTGCCGAAAATAAGGATCATATTATGTTTCGTTAAAGGAGAACTGCGTTCAAACCTCGAGAGATAAATAATTATTATAGTTTTTAGTTTTACAAATGCGTATTTTTCTTTATTTTTTATAACTTAGATTTTACAATCTAAGTTATAAAAAATAAAGAAACTTTTAATTTTGTCCTTTCATTAGTTGTATTACCAAAATATTTTTTCATTGCAGCTCCATACACGACATTATTTCAAGATATTGTGTCCATTAATATGACTTTATTTATTTTGTAATTTGGGTAGAGTTCTTGGGTTGGTTTTTGAATATTTTGTTCTATTATTGATTTAATTATTTATTATATGTAACTATTTACTTTTGAATAGTTTCAGTAGCCAAATATAGTTGATATTAAGAGAAGTGGTGACAAAAGCTTTATATTAAATTCAATATTCAGTCGAAACGAACATTTTATTTTGACTGCGTGTTATCTTTAGCCGTGTTGGCGTTCTGTAATAAAAGGGATCGTTACTTCGCGTCTCTCTAAATTCCCTATACACTCATAGGGATATAGGGTAACGAACTAAGCATTGATCAACCCTTACGAACTTGAACATTTTTTTTTATAATATTAATATTCCGCTAAATATAAAGTACTTTGTAAGACTGTCATTATGTTAGTCTCGCTAAAACTCGAGAATGGCTGGACCGATTTGGCTAATTTTGAACATAAAATGTTTGAGGAAAAAATGAGGAAGAAGCATAAATAATAAGTAACGGAAAATACTAAAAACGACAATATAATTTTCCAATACAAAATGTTCCTTGCGGTGTAATTTAATGTCTTTTGTCAAAAACATTGTCAATTGGGTGTCAAATATTTATAGGTGCGTTCAGAAAGTGTTTTGTGTATATTTTTCACAAATATACGTAGGTGATACGAAGATCACCGGGCCATCTAGTTACGTATAAAAATCCGCGAAGCCCTTATTGAAGTAATTCGACACATCAATAACTCAGTAAATACAATAAAATACAAAATATAACATATTTTCATCATGATCGCAATATTAGAGTCTCAACACTTATCTACTCGAAGTGCGCCAGGAGCGTCCGAAGTTTTCTCCGTAAACAAGAGAAATTCGCTCGGAGATCTAACCGACTTCCATTTAACGCCAGTGAAAATATGAAAACTTTAAAAGCATAAACTTGTCCAATAAACTCGAGGAACGGTCGGATGATAAAAATTAAACAACGTCGTAAAACTGATCCTTTGAAAATATATTTCATTTTAGATTCTGGTCATTCCGGTCATTCGTTTTATTTATACTTGTGCTTCCTAGCGAACGAACAAAAAATTATGTGTGACAGCTCCGACGCACGACCGGAGTTTACTCCTTCAGATCGACTGTCCAAATAGGCATAAAAAAAGGGTTAGGTACTAGTCTAAGAAAAAGATTAATAGCATATCAAATGGTGATTAAACGAATCAAATAACGCCATCTATCGGATGGTGTTATTAGAAAACGTCGTTACGCCATCAATCGGAACCCGATAGATGGCGTTAACAAAAACCTAACGAGGTCATTCTTTCAGTAGATTTTACTCCTCATATTTTTTTCATACCGGGTGCCTTATATGAAAATCGATTCTTAAGGAGTAAACTCCAAAAACTTCAATTTATATGGACGAGTATGAGTAGTACAATACACAAATACACGTCAGATCTCCACTCTCTACACGTCAGACGTGCAGACATCAAGCACCAACATTAAATAAAAAAGAATCATCGATATCACTTGAAGTCGCTTAAAAATAAGGGCTAAGTATAATAATTGCTTGAAATTAAGAAATTATTTGAAGAAAAAATATGAAATATTTTGAAATTAATTGAAGTACGGGGATGGTTCTTACGGAGAGAAAAATTTAAAAAACTCCCTGAAAAAGTCTAAAGACAACAATTTTCTATATTCCCATGCAATAGATTCCTAATATTACTTAAAAGTCAATTTGAACTTTAATACCATACCATAAAGTTTAAGTGTTAGTGGAGGGGTTACGGCAAGGATAAGTATTAAAAAAATAAAAAATTAAGGAATCGACTATTAGGCGGTACGAAGTTCGCCAGGTCAGCTAGTTTTATATAAATGATATTCAATATACTGAAAGCTTTACCGTTAACTCTCGACATTTGCCAAAGATTAAATTACAGATACTTGTATAGAATTTTGGCAAGGAAGCTTGCGGCGGACTGAGATACCGTCGCTGTCCGGTGCAGGATGCAAGCTACGTCGTATGCCATAACCTTACCTGCCTCATAAATTTTGCACAGTTGGACAAAAGGCTTCTCTCGTTGTATCGAAATCTTCGAAAATTATGACAATGTATTCTTAAATATGTTGTATTTTGACATAAGTTATCGTCAATCGTCTTTAATACGAGTAGAATAACAAACATTAGGTACTTATGAAAATGGAAACATTTATTTCGCCATAAGGTGATATACACACTTAACGAAAGTCAAAAAAATAAAATAAAATATCATTTACAAAAAAAAAACTAAACAATAATAACAGAAAGAGTTAAGGTAGCGAAATAACAAACAATAAAATAAAAAATAAGAATTTATATCCTAACATTAAATTCCACGCGGACGAAGTCGCGGGCACAGCTAGTTAAATATAAAATTACACAAAAAAAAATGTTTCCATTGTAATCGCTACACGATTCTTTGAACATGATGTAATCTCTTAAATTTTACACAGCTTACATTTTACTCAACTGAACTCACGGATGTGTGTACGTTACAAAATCTCTTTATATCACCCTCAAGGGGAGATGAACACGATGATAATAGCTTAAGTATGAAAGAGTTATCAAGGGTAAAGTTTAAGATGTGTGGTTCGAATGTTAGCGAACTTTATTATTTATACTCGTATTATCTATTGAAGAAGTTGAGAGGCTTCCTTTTATGTATTGAAGAAGTTGAGACTTCTCTTTATGTCGGCAAGTGTACATTTAAAAATTATATTATTCAATGAAATTAATGTAATTGACGATGAAATGGGTACATAAATTTTTTTAAAAAAAAATATTTAAAAAAATCTATGTTTTTTGTCGATAATTTATGGTCTAGTTTCACCCCCTTTCGGGGTTGCACTTTATCACGGGACATCATCACTACATAGTATAAAACAAAGTCGCTTTCTCTGTCCCTATGTCCCTTTGTACGCTTAAATCTTTAAAACTACGCAACGGATTTTGATGCGGTTTTTTTAATAGCTAGAGTGATTCTTGAGGAAGGTTTATGTATATAACTTAGTATACTTTTATGAAAATTAGCAGAAATACGGCGATAAATGTTGAAGAAGTCGCAAAAAATCGCGCCAACTGGGAGCTTTCCACGCAAACGCCGCGTAAACTAGCAAAGATACAGTGGAGTAATGTACTAGCGTACTATTAATAAAAATGCTACAAAAAAGTCCGCGATAGCATATCACTATCTCTTACGGTTGACTTACAATAACCACTTTTATGTTCAATTTTTTAATTAAAAACATTACGTTGTTTTCCAAGCTATTTTCTTTAGGTCAGTATTAATCCTTATCCAAACAAATATTTTAGTTAGCTTAGGAATTTAATGCAGATTAAAATTGCCCTTTACACTATATCAATCAGATGAATAGGTTTTCAGATATCGTCGTTAGAAGTAATTAACAGCGAAACATTTAAAGTTCGGCGCCTACTATGCTTGCACATGCACATCTTTATCTTTATACATAGTAATTAGTACCTATAAAATTAAGTCACTTCCCGCCGTCTGTATGCTTAGATCTTTAAAACTACGCAACGAATTTTGATGCAATTTTGTTTTAATAGATAGAATGATTCAAGAGGAAGGTTTATATGTATAATACATGCATAATATGGTAGAAAAACACTGATAATTTTAGACTAGAGGTTTCTAACGTATATTTTATTGTTGAAAGTATTTAGTATATAATTTCGCTACATATTTTTTATATAATATGTAGGATATTTTAGTTGGAATAAAGTTACCGTCTAAATCTTCAGACAAAACTCGCATAAAATAAAACTGTTAGGTCAGTCCAGCTATCTCCTATACCTATAAAATAATGTTCCGAGCTCGAGATCTCACGAACATCGACGACCGCTCTGTATTACGTACTACCAGGGGACCATAGGATACCTACATCCCTATTTATTTCTCTACCAAACTGACCGGCGAAATGCTGCCCGAACTGAATTTTACGATCTAACTATAATTACTTTCCATACTAGTCTAAAGCTCTATACCCATTGACTATTATTTACCAGTTCTAGTTTACATTACAACCATAATACCCGGTTGAGTTATAGATGCATCAGTGCCTACACAAAATGAAATGGTCGACACACAGTAGCAGCGTGGAACAGCGTGGTCCGTTCTGTGTAACTGAATGCTTGAAATACAGAATTATTGTTCCACAGAGTTATAGATTTATTTATTTAGGTGTACTGGGTGTACCCAGTAAAAAGTTATGAGATATAAAAAAAACAGTTCAATTCAGAACCTTCTATTTTAGGTCAGTTAATTATAATCAACGTTATAATTTAAATATTATAGTTTACATCGAGAGGAAATTCACTGTGAACATCTGGGTATTTGAAACATTTGTGGGTAAGTCCGCTTGTACTATGCAATGATATCATTGCAGTACTAATCTCTATAACCGCCATGCTATAAGTTATGCTATTAATAATAATGCGAGAAATAATAAAACTTATATTTTTACCTGCAGTAATATTTATGTCAAAATGTCAACTTCTGCTGCTAAGATGCGTCTTAACGTAAAATTGTACATATAGCCTAAGCTACTTCTAGATAGTACCTATACAACCTTTTTATTAGGGAAGAATCAAGAATGATTAAAATACGTTTGAGTTCTGTACAAATTTACCGGTTATAAATTAGGGATGGCGATCTGACATCGATTAATCGAAGAATCGATTTTTCGGACCAAATAAACCGTCGACCGTTTTTTTTTTTTTGGAAGTCGAAGTATCAATTCCTACTATTGGGCGTGTTTGGCCGAAGTAAGTACTTACTAAACTTACTAAGCCAGTAAGCATAAAAAAACTAAAATCTTACAGGCTGACTAAAGCGCTTTTCGGCCAGGACAGACTTACACTTACTGACTTAACATAATACAAAACATAGGAACATACAATTAAATAATTATCACTCATTTTTACGTCTAAAATTATTATAATAGTGCTTGTGTAGGTATCTGAACTCTTGATCTGTTTCTGTCATGGTTTTATTTACATCAACAATAAGCAAAATGGCGTCTTATATTAAGCCATGCTTACTGCGTTAGCACTTATTTTGTGTTCTGGCCGAAAATTTTGTAAGTATAGTAAGTGACTTACTAAATTTAGGAAGTACTTACTTCGGCCAAACACGCCCATTGAGTACTTTTGTGTTTGTACTCGATACCTAGAAGTATCGATACTTTTGTTTCGATACTTTTATGAGTACGATACTTTTTAAGCGACTTCCAAAAAAGGAGGAGGTTCTCAATTCGACACGTATGTTTTTTTTTTTTTCTCAGAACGCTCAGAACTTTTGACTGGGTGGACCGATTTCGATCAATTTTGTTTTAATTGAAAGGTGTTGCGTGTCATGTGGTCCCATTTTAATTTAATTGAGATCTGACAAGTACTTTTAGAGTTATGTCTAATAATGCGTATTTACGTGACTACTTTTTCGTCGACCTACGTTATATTATACCGCATAACTTTTTACTCGGTGTACCGATTTCGATGATTCTTACTTTAGTCGAAAGCTAATACTTGTCTTGTAGTCTTGTTTAAATTAGATCGAAAACTGATTACAACTTTTTAAGTAATCTTTAATAGCGCGTATTTACTTGACTATTTTTTCGTCTTATTACGTTGTATTACTTGTCGATGTAATTGAAGTCGCTTTTTTTTCGTTTGCGAGCAAACACAATTATTTTCGAATTCGATACTACTCATGAGTACAATATCGATACTTTGTATTCGATACCGTGTGGCGTGTCCCTAATTATGATTTATATTTATTACTATAGATTAATAATTAATATAGACTTTAGGTTTAGATGCTGCTGTTTATTGCATGAGATCAATAGAGTCAGCTTCAAAAATACACGAAGTTCGTGATCGGATTAAGCGTTAATGCGGTCAGCGAGAGCATATATTATTAGTTATGTGCGCTATATAGCACAGATAGTTGTAAAACTATCTATTCGCTGCGACAACGATAGCTAGTTATGTAGCGAAGCAAAACTATCTATTTTCCACAACGTGAACAACGACCGCTGTCTCCGTTTTGTCGCTACCAGTCGCTGCGACAACGAAGCAAAACTATCTATTTTTCACAACGTGAACAACGACCGCTGTCTCCGTTTTGTCGCTACCAGTCGCTGCGACAACGAAGCAAAACTATCTATTTTTCACAACGTGAACAACGACCGCTGTCTCCATTTTGTTTTGAACACTGTATTCGTTGCGATAACGATAGTTAATTATTTAGTGCTGTTTAGAAATATCAATATTTACTATTTATTATTTATTACTAACAACAACAAATCTTGGTAACGTCTGTTACACTCGGCTAACCTAACCCCACGGCATCGGTGTGCCTTCAGCTTTACTTCATAGGAAGACAATTAAAACAATATATTTTTAATATCAGAAACCCAGGTGTGCTCACATCCTTATTACTCTGTACCGCGCACCTGCAAGATTTCAACATAATTTCGGATGAAGATTGGAGACCACCGCAGCGACCACCGCCGCGACGGCCCCACCGAGGAAACCTTTCTTTAACATTCTTTTATTAAATCATTCTTTTACTTAACATCAGTAGGGAATCACTTATTTTTAATCATGTAGTTTTAATAGCAAATTTTAATTGTAATTTTAGTTAATAAATGTAATTATAAGTAAATTGCCTTTTCTTGGCACCTGCGGCTGCAACAATCGTAACTGGCGCAGTCGGTAGGATAGTACTTGCGGGCCGGTTCGCGGGATTCGGGAACAAAAATCGTCACGCCGCGCTCCACCCGTGTGGTTATCGAACTACGATCGAGTACTATAAGAAGAATCTACGGAAGTTGCAGCCAAAGGGAATCAAGAAATCGATTCGGCTAAGAAAAATGCAATTGTAAGTACCTTGAATCTTTCAAGTTCCTTACCCAAACCTATCCTATAAGTAATCCTAATCCATAAAAATTATATCGCATAATTTTTATGTAAAAATTTTAGCCTTATTATAGATATTTTATATAATAATATAACTGTGTGTTAATTTTAATCCAGTTATTATATTTAATTAATCCATATAAATTATATCGCATAATTTTTATGTATAAATTTTAGCCTTATTATACATATTTTATAGGTGTGTGTGAATTTTAATTCACATATTATAATATGTAAGTAATCCGTAAAAATTATATCGCATAATTTTTATGTGTGAATTTTAGCCGTACTATACATAGGTATTTTATACGAGTATAATTATACATAGCTGACTGTTAATTTTTAAGTCAGTTATTATATTTAATTAATCCGTAAAAATTATATCGCATAATTTTTATGTGTGAATTTTAGCCGTATACATATTTTATAGGAGTATAATTAGATATACCTACATAGCTGACTGTTAATTTTTAAGTCAGTTATTAAATTTAATTAATCCGTAAAAATTATATCGCATAATTTTTATGTGTGAATTTTAGACTTATTATACACATTTTATATAATTTATATAGCTGTGTGTTAATTTATAGATTCCAAAATTTTTCATCCGCGAGAAATTAGGAATAGTAAGTTAAGTAATATTAGGCTAAATTCAAATAGAATTAATTTATTTGAGACAGCACTCTATAGTGACCTTTCGACACAGACGCAAGGTTCCAGCACACTACTAGTAAAAACGACTACTCTATTACTCTGCCTTGCTTGCTTGCTTTTCAATAAAATTAGTCGAAGCGATGCGGAGCATGACCTTGATCTATTGAAATATGCTCATCTTACTCAAACAGTAATGATATTGAGTGACAATGTAGATTATATTTCACAGGAGATAATTAAATTCCAGAATATTCTAGCGTTTGTTTAAACTGTCACTTTACATCATTTGACTTTAGATCAAACCACCTTACGCTCTATTATAGATAAGCTGCATATAATTAATTTAGGCATAAGAGAATACTATGACATAATTAAGGTACGATTATTTTACGTAGGTAACGAGATAGTTTTAGTTTTTCAATTCCCAATAGTTATATCTTTTATCTATAATTTATATTAGTTATCTATGATTCCCAATAAATACCATCAGGTCCTATCACCCACCTTTCCATTCCTAGTTATCCATGAGAATGAATTCAGGTACATAGAGGCTGAATGCCCGAAGGCCAGCAAGTGGCATTTATGTATAGAAAAGCCGAAGTATCTTAATCAATCATAGAGAACTGCATAGAACAATTTATAACAACGCAGGAGCGTAGTACGTTATATAAGCCTATGACTGTCACTTTGAGCCACGCAGCATATAAAGAATTGGATGAAAAGAATTACACAGTCAGTTTTCCTGAATTAACAAAGGTCCACTTGTTCTGCGAGCGACACTCCTATGAAACTCTTCACGGCATCTATCTTGTCATAATCCCCAAGCAATGTTATATGGAGACGTAAGCTTAAAAACCTTCAAGAAATTAAAACTAGAATCTCCATACAGCAACCTATAAAGTTAAAAGCCGAAGAAAACTATGGTATCTATCACACTACGATACCTATGTATGTAACCATACTATTAAGTACATGCGCCCTTCTAAGCGTGTACTATCGGAAGCGCCATACCAGAACATTAACTAAGACTATGAAAGAAAATGAAGAAAATAATTCGGATATGCAAGCCGTCGACGCTGTCCCAGATACCAGAAGGGTGGATCCTGATCATCTTCCAGCGCAGTTTACGACATCAGTCTTCAACAGACGCTGTTCTACGGGGGGAGGTGTTACACTCGGCTAACCTAACCCCACGGCATCGGTGTGCCTTCAGCTTTACTTCATAGGAAGACAATTAAAACAATATATTTTTAATATCAGAAACCCAGGTGTGCTCACATCCTTATTACTCTGTACCGCGCACCTGCAAGATTTCAACATAATTTCGGATGAAGATTGGAGACCACCGCAGCGACCACCGCCGCGACGGCCCCACCGAGGAAACCTTTCTTTAACTTTCTTTTATTAAATCATTCTTTTACTTAACATCAGTAGGGAATCACTTATTTTTAATCATGTAGTTTTAATAGCAAATTTTAATTGTAATTTTAGTTAATAAATGTAATTATAAGTAAATTGCCTTTTCTTGGCACCTGCGGCTGCAACAATCGTAACTCGTCTAAGTTTTATTTTTTGTTTTATATTGTTTCGTAATATTTCTTCGTTTGCTTGTAATTGTAGCTAGAATTTACTTTTTAATTGTTAATGTTTAATTTTTTAAACAAATGTATTTTTCCTTTAGTTTTAGCGAAATCTGATTGTGTTAAATTTATTTGTGAGCACAGTTTTGGTTTATGTTTTATGTTTGTAAATTTAATTTTATTTTGTTAATTTTAACTGTTTGTGTTCCTTAACAATAAAATAAATAAATACTTTTTTGGAAGATAATAATATATCGATAGTTCGATATTGAAATGTAGATATCGACAATTCGACACTCGATATTTTGAAGTAAAACTTCTTTACGTATGCTTGACTTGGGAAGTAAGCTGGTGAGTGCATAACGAGAGCGTTACGAAAAGTGTGATCGGGTAAGGCAAAAGGAAGTTTCGTAACACTTCAGTCGTGTGGTCTAAAGTCTTAGAGTATACATTACAGAACTACTGTAATTTATACTGTAGTCTAAAGCACAATCGGGTAAAAGTACGAAGGGAAGTTCTTTGTAATCGTTTTGTAACGTCAAATGATATCAATCAATTATAGTCTTTATACGAATACAAATAAGAGCCATATTTGATTGACGGTATGGAAATAGATAGTTTTCAAAATAGATAGTTTTTACAACGTTGTTCGCGGGCTCATAGCGGTTACGTTTCGTTATTTGAAAAAGGCATAACGACACATCACTATATATTATGTTACGCGGCTGCACTAACGTCAGCGCGATTTAAATGCAATCAGCGCCATCTAGCTGTAAATAAAATAAAGGTGGTAAAATAATTTTTTTAAAGTCGTTTTTTTTATTTATATCGATAAAAAAACATAATAACAATGTATACCCGAATAATTATTTTCTTTATACCTCGAATAGAACTTGAAATTAATCTATACCTATTAATATTATAGAGGTAAAGTTTATAACTTTGTTTGTTTGTTTGTAGGGGGGTAATCTTCGAAAATACTGAACCGATCATAAAAATTATTTTACTATCAGAAAGCTACACTATTTAGGAGTGACATAGGCTAGATATTATTGTAATTGAACATAAAATTCAGTGAAAAAATAATAGTATATGTAAATCAAGTCGGAGAAATGCGGGCGAGATGAATGCTTTTTTGAGCGACCGTTAACGCGGCAGCAACAGGGACGGTCAGTACTTGGATGGAGTACCGTAGCTTCAGCGTCAGGGACGGTCAGTACTTGGATGGGTGACCGCCTGGGAACACCGCGTGACGTTGCCTTTCGTTTTTTGAATTAGTTTTTTTTTTCTTCTTACTAGTGAACTAACCTACGTGGCAAACTGAACATTGCGTCATATTTATATAACGTTTACAAAATAAATATGTTCTCGTCATAATCCCAGTAACGATTAGAAATATTTTAATTTCATTTCGGATATTTGGATGTCACAGATGAAGAGGAAATTACTTCTTTAAAGCTTAACGTATGATGAGACATAGATAGATAGATAAATAGATATAGATAGATTTCAAGATAATATATGACATAGTCGTTTTCTTTATGATATTGACAAGATAATCAATGCAGTCTCTCTTGAGTTGACTTGACAAGAAACAAATCTGATGAAGACGAAAAACCCAGGGATACAGTACATCACAACAATAATTAATATTATAATTATATAATATTAAATATAAATTATAAAAGTTAAAAAATTGTTTTGTTTTTAATTATTATATTGTATATATACTAGCCGTCCCGTGCTCACTTCGTTGGGCGTTAATTATTTTTGTGATCTACTACATAATATATCCTTGATCCTGGGCATAGGCCTCTTTCTTCATGTAGGAGAAGGATCAGAGCTTAATCCACCACGCTGCTCTACTGTGGTTTGGCGGATATATTCCTTACTATAATAAACAATGAATAAACGCTTCACACTCAACGACCCCCAGTAGGATTTTCTCCTGTGTCGGGAGTGCGGAAACATACACAACACACAAACACAAACGCCCAGACCACGAAAAACATCTATATGGCCAATACAAATGTCCGTCGTGAGCGGGGATCGAACCTGCGACCGCCAGCGCAACAGCCAGTGCTGTGACCGCTGCGCTAACGCGTCGTCATAAGTACCTACTATATATGAGTAAAGATCGCTATTAGGTGTTCGTGATATACAACCGGGACTGACAGCCTAGCGTGTTCTCCGGGACCGAACCGAAACCTACAGACCGAAAATAAATATTTGTATAAACATAAATATCCACTCCGTGCGGGAATCAAACCCGCGACCGTCGGTGTTTAGGCGCTGCCGACATGGCACATGCACCATTATATCAAAGCGGTCGTCAAACAACAAAAAGTAACTGCTGTAAATTATTGAGGAATTCCCTCGACTATTTATGGGCTCCATCGTCAGACCTGTAATGGCACTTGTAACTTATATGGGTGCAAAGTTCTCATCAATAGAAATGAATTAAGCTCAAACAGCAGGCGATTGCTGTAAATAGTTGAAGATTTCCCTCGACTGTCTTTCGACTCCATCATCAGATCGACTCCAGACCTTCATTAAATAGTAGTGCTTTATAGTATTTAATGAAATAGTGATAAAACGCACTAGTCGTCACTACAATTTTCGAGGGTTCCCCACGATTTCTCTGGGATTCCATCATCTCTGTTTTCCTTATCATGGTACCTAAGTTGGGATATCTCCATTCCAACAAAAGAAGAATTATCAAAATCGGTTCATAAACGACGAAGTTATGCCCGAACATACATTAAAAAAAAACATATATACGGTCGAATTGAGAAACCTCCTATTTTGAAGTGGGTTAAAAATCCCCATTAACAAAATGATCCTCCTTTGTTACAAAAAATGTGATAAATAAATTTAAGTAGTCACCGATAACAGCTCTGGTATAGTGTTGCGCGTGCTGTGTCCCGCTCGGGATAGATATTAATGTATGTACAAATATATTTTTTTCGGTTTTGATGTCTGTCTTTGTGGGGCACACCACCGTGCCCTGAGAAACACGTTAAACTGTCGATCACAAATGTTATCATAAATACCTCATAGCGATCGTTACTCATAGTAGGGAATATATCCGCTAACCCGTAGTGCAGCAGCGTGATGGATTAAGCTCCGATCCTTCTCTTACATGGAGAAAGACGCCCAGCAGCGGGATATTACAAGCTTAATCATATTGTACCGTAATAATATGTTTTTATTTATTTATTTACTGACACACCGACAGGATAACATACAAAACATTACAATAATCATGTTCATGTACCTAGTCTGGTATGCATGCCAGTTACTGGTGCATACACCACTCGCCTGGAGGACATTATATAACAGTTTTACAGTTCCAACAAATCATCAAAATATAGTAGAAATATTAAAAAAGAAGGATATAATAGCATAAATATCAATTTAAATATACATAATTATATAGGTACATTTACGAGCAGAAATGTGCGGTAAGTTTATTTTTCAGACTTGTCCTTGACTCATGAAAAATATCAGTCTTTAATGGACGCGGAAAATCGATTGTAGGTACTGTGTCATTTAATTAGTCCCCGGTATGAACATACGATCAGCCTTACCTGTGAGGGCAGATTTTATCAAGTTTAAAACTCTGCGCTCCCGGAATCGATATCAGATCCAATATGTCGACTACAAATATACGTTGAATACAAATGAGTTAAGTTACGTTCGTTATTTCGATATTCTGATAACGTTCGACTTTTCCGACTGACTTGTTATTTGACTTGTTCCAACAGGCGATAGATTTCTGACATGTCGCACGATTCGTTTAGAGTTTATATTATACTAGCTGTGTCACGCAGTTGCATTCGCGTCAATACACACACCTGCCTATCGCAGTCCACTGCTTGACATAGGCCTCCCCGAGTTCGTGAAAAACGGCGTGAACTCGTGTGTTGCCCATAGTCACCACGCTGGGCAGGCGGATTGGTGACCGCAGGGCTGGCTTTGTCGCACCGAAGACGCTACTGCCCGTCTTCGGCCTGTGTATTTCAAAACCAGCAGTTGGATGGTTATCCCGCCTTCGGTCGGCTTTTTAAGTTCCAAAGTGGTAGTGGAACTGTGTTATCTCTTAGTCGCCTCTTACAACACCCACGGAAAGAGAGGGCGTGGCTAAATTCTATACTTCCGTAACTACACAGCAAAATTTGAAGAAAAATCTGCTAAATATAATATAGCCTATAGCCTTCTTCGGTTAGTAGACTATATGCAGAATTTTTCAATTCGAAGCATTAGTCAGTGAGTCTGAGTACTCTGAGCGCGTTGTAACAAACAAACAAACAAACTTTTCAGCTTTTTTATTTTAGTTTGGATGTAGAATTTATATCTGCGTGAGAACAGCTTTTAACAAAACTTGGTTTTTATAAAAAAAAAGACGCTATTTTGTAGGTGAAAATATTTCGCTACAATTTTGAACACTATTTTTATTTTTGTAGCTTTTCTGCCATCGTTTTTTATAGCTTCATCACGTAATGGGGCATTGGAACGGAGTCAAGATAACAAAATATATCGTCGCGAACGCAAAACAACCGCAAGATATGTAGGCCTTTTTCATTTGAATAGAAATCTCCGTTAATGAAGCTGCCGATGTTTTGATCTATACTAAATAAAACACAGTTTATATACTATATTATTAAAGTAAAACTTTTATTGCATCGTCTCAAACTTTTCGTCTGTGTGTTGCTGTGTTGCATGTAGCGCGACGATCGGCCGCGCGGTAAGATTGATAAAGCGATTTTTATACCCTTAATGGAATATTATTCCAAAAATTTTTAGTTAAATGTCTATAATGTGAAAAAAAGTTTCACTTGTAGCGTGGTTTCATAAAACTACACAGTTTTTTTTTTCAAAAGTGAAACTGCGGAGTTTCTTGCCGGTTCTTCTCTAGAGAATCTACATTCCGAATCGGTGGCGGTGGTAGCTTTACTTTTAAAAGTTAATGTTCACTTTAAAATTTTAATTTGTAAAATGACGATATGAAAGTGCTTTTGAAACCTATTTGAAAGTTGTTTTTGATTTTGACTAATAAATAAATATCTTTAAGTAGGTAACATATTATGACACCTGTAGCGATCGTTACTGATGGTAGGGAATATATCCGCACACCCGCATTGGAGCAGTGTGGTGGAATAAGCTCTGATCCTTCTCCTACATGGGGAAAGAGGCCTATGCCCAATAGTGGGATACTACAGGCTGGAGTGAAGCGTACCTAAGTATGTAACTTATGGCCTATGCTGTTGTGGTAACAGTTGGCTGATATAGCTACAATTTTTTATAAATATATAAATAAATGATATATATGTATAGATATGTTATACCCAGACTAGTGGCGGGAATCAAACTTTTTTCCTGGTTTTATTTTTATATACCAAAGGTATAAAAAATTCCTAAAAAGTCCTAACAATAACAATAAAAAGAATTACCTATT
Source organism: Melitaea athalia (assembly GCA_905220545.2). Classification (NCBI taxonomy): domain Eukaryota; kingdom Metazoa; phylum Arthropoda; class Insecta; order Lepidoptera; family Nymphalidae; genus Melitaea; species Melitaea athalia. The sequence continues at coordinate 1,657,131 of HG992178.1, read as the reverse complement.
TTGGTGCACACGTTTACTCGTAGAAGTTATACGCATTCGTACTTTTCGGTGAATCAATTTTGTATATGATTACTGATTTATCGGAAATAAAACTGTCGATGCAGCCTGCTACATCCCACTGCTGGACATAGGCCTCTTTCTCCACGTAGAGAAAGGTGAGACACTGCTAGAATATAATACCTAAAAATGTTTTGCTTTTGAACACGCTTGTCCGAATCTAAGGTATCTTTTTTTTTGTTAGAAAGTTAATACAGTTTATTAACATAATTAATTAAAAGATCTGAGACAAATAAATCATAATTTCTACATTACATTTCTTCATATTTACTCCAGTTCAATAAATTCTATGAAAAAATATCGCTATCAATATTGTTTAAATATTAATAATGAATACATTCATATAAGAGTTTCCATCAGGCTTTCGCTTCACTCCCGGATATTAAAAGTACGTTTACAGTCATGTTTTATTATATTTCAATAAAGGTCAGAAATGAAATTAAATTTAACGTTTATCATATTTGAGCGATGAAGCTAATATAATAAAGTCGTATAAATTGTTACATACATAGTCATACTAGCTGCGCGACGCGGTTTCACCCGCGTAATTACCGATCCCGTGGAATATCGGGAATAAAAAGTAGCCTATGTGTTATTCTAGATCTCGAGCTATCTACGTATTAAGTTTCTTTAAAATCGGTCGAGCAGTTTTTGCGTCAAAGAGTAACAGATGTATAGACTTTCTAAGATACTTCTCTTATAAGTTATGGTGCCAGATACGCTTCAGCCTGTGACATCCCATTGCTGGGCGTGGGCCTGTTTCCCCATGTAGAAGAAGGATCAGAGCTAACGGTAACGGGAACCGCTTGCCATCGGACAAACAGTGCGTACGTTTACCACTCTTTCAAGTTATCGATAGTTTATACTTTCGCCACTTGGATTTACATTAATTTACTTATCAATTTTATTTAATACTAGCAGGCTGCCCCGCCTTCGCTCGGGTAAAATAATTATTTCGTGAACTTTTTTGTAGATCTTTTTAGTCATATAATTCAGTCGTACATCATTTTGTCTTATCTTTAACCATTTAAGTAGCGCACGCGAAGGAAAGAAATATTTGAGACGATTTTTACACCTTGGTGAACATAACCCGTTTTTTTGCACATGTCTAAGTTTTTAAGAAATAAAATATAGCCTATGCTACTTCCCAATAACGTAACTTTCTACTAGTGAAAAAATCATTAAAATCCGTCCATTACTTTTGGAGCCTATTCAATACAAACAAACAAAAGAAAAAACAAAAAACAACTTTCCTCTTTATAATATTAGTGTAGATACTAGCTGTGCCTGCGACTTCGTCCGCGTGGAATTTGCAAAAAAATAATATTGTTCAGTTCGCAGTTACAAAATAAATAAATTCCTAAAATAAAAGTACTAAGTTACTCCTTATTACATCAGCTATCTGCCAGTGAAAACCTCGTTAAGATCAGTACAGCCGTTTCAGAGATTATCCGAAACAAACAGACAGACAGACAAAAATTGTAAAAAATGTTATTTTGGTATATGTACCGTGTATCCATATTCTTATAGTAAAAAGCGGTTATTTTAATATTACAAACAGACACTCCAAGTTTATTTATTTGTATAGATTAACTAGCTTCTGTTCTGCGCGCGACTTCGTCGGCGTGGACTCCGCTCCTATTGGTCTTAGCGTGATGACACATAGCCTATAGCCTTCCTCGATAAATGGACTATCTAACACTAAAAGAATTTTTCAAATCGGCCCAGTAGTTCCAGAGATTACCGCGTTCATACAAACAAACAAACAAACAAACTCTTCAGCTTTATATATTAGTATAGATAATTATGAAACTATCTTCGTAAGAACCACGTGCCATTAATATACTTACCTATTCTTTTTTAAGTTAAAAGTCAACTTCACGAAGAAAAAATTCTTTGAATAATTTTCTTTTCTTTATATTTTTTTCCTGTTATATAGCTTTAAAAATTACTTTCAGTTGTAAGTACACTTTAGCACTCTCTGATTACTTTTCCCTTAATGTAACTTCTCGTAAAGAATGTAAAATAAATAAAAACAAATGAGGATGGGAAAATACGTTACCTATTGTTTAAGGCAAAGCAAACAATGGGATGAGCTCCGAAAATCTCTAGTAAACGCGAACATAATGGCGCTAACGCTTTCGTCCTTTGTGTGACATTAACGAACCGTCCTACGATACTTTGTTCGTTTATAACGTACTTAATTATGCTCTCTATAAATATCTCTTAAAGTATCATTAAGCTGTTTAAGGACTGCTCTTTTCTGTGTCCGCATTTTGTATTTTAAATAAGAATTAATAAAATCTAAGGAAGCTTAACGTTTGCGAGCACTTGGCGCGTCGGCTCGCTCGAGGGGCGTTGATATAATGTTAGAATTAAGAGTGCACGATTCAGCCTGTAACATCCACTGCTGGGCTTAGGCCTCTTTCTCCATGTAGGAAAAGAGTCGGAGCTTAATCTAACGCGCTGCTGCTCAGTATTATTCTGTGTGTTAGTATTAGGATATATTCTACGATAGTTTAACGTGACAACGTCATAACAAAACATCTTCTTGTATGTATATAAAGTCAATCGATAGCTATATCTATATCTATATACTATATGCATCTATATACTATATCACCGAAAGTTTTTTATCACTTTGACAACAATAGGTACAATGAATTAGCAAAAGAAAATTAAGTACAAAAAATACTCGACACCTTTTAAGAAAAATTTAATATTTATAAATCGTTTCGCTTCTGAATAACAAAATGTCTTAGTACTTAAATAATTAAAATCGCTTTTCACTATATTCAAGGCTCCTTCAATTACTTAATGTGTTTTTTTATTATTTAAGTACCTATTTCATTTTTAAAAAATGTTTTTTTGAAATAACTTATATTTTAGTAAATTATAATAATAATCAATAATAATAATTATTATTTTGAATTTTATCTCGCTATAGACGGCACCACGGTTGCTTAAAACCGAATAAAATCATCATAATTATTATCAAAAATTTCGATCTAGCGGGTACATCGTTCCATAGCTTAATTGGCTAGCGCACCGAGACGGTCTGTCGGGGCTGCGGGTTCGAGCCCCGCTGGATCGAAATTTTGATATGAAAATAAAAATATTTAGAATTTCCTCACGAAACAAACAAATAAAAAACTTTTCAGCTTTATAATATTAGTATAGATTACCGTATTGTTTAGTACTTTCTTCTCTTCAGAATAATAAATAATAATTAATTCGTTTGCTTAAGCGTATTAAGGTAATTAGATGAAGCAGAAGCTACTGTTATCATTTATCATTATAAACAGCTCTGGAGCTCAAACAAATAAAAAGTTTACATAATTTTATGTGTATTTTGTATATAAAATGGAGCGTCATAATCGTCAAATGAATTAAAAAAATTAATTAGTTTAATGGTTGAGTAAATCTATACTTATTATAAAAAGAAGTCCCCCGGCGGCGTCTTTCTGTCCTCCTGTCTGTCTGTCTGAACGCGATAAACTCGAAAACTACTGAACGGATTTATACACGGTTTTCAACAGTAGAAAGAGTGATTCTTGAGGAAGGTTTAGGTATATAATTTATTATGCTTTTATGTAAATTAGCAGAAATACGGCGATAAATGTTGAAGAGGTCGCAAAAAATCTCGCCAACGGGGGACCTTTCCTCGCGAACGCCGCGTAAACTAGCAAAGATATAGTTAAGTAATGTACTAGCGAATTCAAAATCTATAAAAATTCTACAAAAAAGTCCGCGACAGCATATCTCTATCTCTTACGGTTGACTTACAATAACCACTTTTATGTTCAAATTTGTAATTAAAAACATTACGTTATTTTCAAAGCTATTTTCTTTAGTTCAGTATTAATCCTTATCGAAATAAATATGTTGGTTAGCTTAAGAATTTAATGTAGTACTTATTATAAAAAGAAGTCCCCCGGCGGCGTCTTTCTGTCCTCCTGTCTGTCTGTCTGAACGCGATAAACTCGAAAACTACTGAACGGATTTATACACGGTTTTCAACAGTAGAAAGAGTGATTCTTGAGGAAGGTTTAGGTATATAATTTATTATGCTTTTATGTAAATTAGCAGAAATACGGCGATAAATGTTGAAGAGGTCGCAAAAAATCTCGCCAACGGGGGACCTTTCCTCGCGAACGCCGCGTAAACTAGCAAAGATATAGTTAAGTAATGTACTAGCGAATTCAAAATCTATAAAAATTCTACAAAAAAGTCAGCGACAGCATATCTCTATCTCTTACGGTTGACTTACAATAACCACTTTTATGTTCAAATTCGTAATTAAAAACATTACGTTATTTTCAAAGCTATTTTCTTTAGTTCAGTATTAATCCTTATCGAAATAAATATGTTGGTTAGCTTAAGAATTTAATGTAGATTAAAATTGCCCTTTACACTATATCAATCAGATGAATAGTTTTTGAGATATCGTCGTTAGAAGTAATTATTAAAAATAATTAATGCGCAACGAAGTGGGCACGGGTCGGCTAGTAGCAATACGAGTATAAAGTATGATATTTATTTAGATTGTTTAATTAATTTTCGAGTAGCCGAGAGCGACTTCCCTTACATTGCTGTAGTTTATAGAATTCAGCGAGCCTCAACATAATAAGTTAAGTAAGAATCTGTGTGCATACATGGGTGTGCTATTGCTTCAGCCTGTAACATCCCAGTGCTGGGCACAGGCCTCTTTCCCCACGTAGAAGAAGGACCAGAGCTTAATTCACCACGCTGCTCCACTGCGGTTGGTGAATATGTTCTCTACTATGAGTTACGATCGCTATCAGGTATTTATGATAACAACCGGGAGCGACGACTTAACGTGCTCTCCGATGCACGGCGGGGAGAACGACAATCCACCGACATCCCGAGTGGGAATCGAACCCGCAAACCGTCTGTTTTAGGCGACTACATACACCACTACACCAGAGCGGTAGTTGATTCAGGAGATTCTAAATTGTGTGTTTGTAATTGTGGCCAGTGCAAGTTTACTTGGACTTTTTTTTATGTTATAGGTTGGCAAACAAGCGTACGGCTCACCTGATGGTAAGACCGTAGCCTATAGACACCTGCAACACCAGAAGCATCGCAAGCCCGTTGCTGACCCTATCCCCACTCCCCCCAGGAGCTCTGGTCACCTTACTCACCAACAGGAACACAATACTGCTTGAAAACAGTATTATTTAGCTGTGGTCTTCTGTAAGGTCGAGGTACTACACCAGTCGGGCTGCTCCATATTGTAAGCAGGAAATTTCCTGCTGTGCCCTACCTCAGTTGAACTTGTCATGTTCTAGAGCAGGGGTCGTAAAAGTGGCGGACTGCGGTCCCATTTTGTGCGGACCGCGAGAACATAATTATTAAGAACTTACACTAGACGGTACGTAATTTAATAAAAAATATATCCCACGCAACTTCAAACTCAACAGTTCACAATAAAAAATGTCATTTTACTCATTAATGTTTTAAAAATACCTTTGTTATTTCGCTTGTTTAATAAATATTTTTTTCTATTATAATGATGTGCGGACCCTGACGGTCATTTTATTTCTTCAAACAGACCCCGAGTGAAACTAATTGATGACCCCTGTTCAAGAGCATACGCTTTCTTTATGACATAACTAGCGACCCGCCGCGGCTTCGCACGGTTACAAAAACTATCAGTGTTCCTCTACTATATTATGCATGTATTATACATGTTACAGTCAAAACTCTTAATCAGTCAAAAGTAGTTTTGACTGCAAAAAAATCAGTCAAAAGTACTTTTGACTAGACAAGTTGGTCAAAAGTGGTTTTGACTAAAATAACAGTTAAAAGTACTTTTACCCAATGGAGCTGGTTAAAAGTACTTTTGACTAAATGATTCCGTCAAAAGTGGTTTTGACTGGTTGTATCAGTCAAAACTCTTAAAAAGTAAGGTGGTCGCGGCATATTTTTGTCACAGAAACAATAAAAAAAATAACCCTAACCTATCTAATTTCAATATTAGACTGTTTATCGGCATATTTTTGTCACAGAAACAAAAAAAAATAACCCTAACCTATCTAATTTCAATATTAGACTGTTTATCGGCATATTTTTGTCACAGAAACAAAAAAAAATAACCCTAACCTATCTAATTTCAATATTAGACTGTTTATCGGCATATTTTTGTCACAGAAACAAAAAAAAAATAACCCTAACCTATCTAATTTGCAGTTAAAACTAAACTAGTTAAGAGTTAATAGAGTTTAAGAGTTAATAGTGCTTTTGACTGACGCTTTTTTGCAGTCAAAACTACTTTTGACGGAGAGCGTCAGTCAAAAGTACTTTTAACCGCAAATTTGCAGTCAAAAGTACTAATAACCAATAATTTTCAGTCAAAACCACTTTTGACCAACTTGTCTAGTCAAAAGTACTTTTGACTGATTTCGCTAGTCAATAGTACTTTTGACTGATTAAGAGTTTTGACTGTGACATACATATTATCCTTCCTCTGGAATCACTCTATTTAATAAATAAAACCGCATGAAAATCCGTTGTGTACTTTTAAAAATCTAAGCATACAAACAGCGGGAAGCGACTTTGTTTTATACTATATAATGATAACATAAAATAACGATAAACGCAATTAAAGAAACACGGACCTTCTTGTAAAATCATAAAATGCCTTTAAAAATAGAATTTGACATAGTCAATTTTGTAAGTCGAAGACCATTGTTACATTGCAAAGTATAACGGATTCACCTTTCAACTTTCACTCGCTTTCTCCTACACTTTGAACCACTAAGTACCTTCTCGTACCCACAGTGCAGCCAACGTTGACCAGTTATAATAATAATTAAAAATGTCTCTTACTGAATTACGTTCGCTCGTTTCACGTTTACGACCGGTCATTCCGTACTGTTATTTTATTATAATAAAGTTAAAAGGAAATGTTTAATTTATTATAACACAGTTTAGAGTTTAACGACCTGCACATTAAGGATGTGTGCGCACTAACAGTTGAATGCGTCCGCTATTATTTGTTGGGCGCGCAATAATTTTAACTAAAAATTTTAACAAATTTCAGCTAAAACTGTCACGTTGAAAAGAAAAGCAGTAATTCAATTTGATATTGTATGCTATCGTATTTATTCCTACTTGTAGCAACGAGGGTATCTATACTAATAATATAATAAAGCTGAAGAGTTTGTTTGTTTGTTTGTTTGTTTGTTTGAACGCGCTAATCTCAGGATCTACTGGACCGATTTGAAAAATTCTTTTAGTGTTAAATAGCCCATTTATCGAGGAAGGCTATAGGCTATACATCATCACGCTAAGATCAATAGGAGCGTAGCGCTAATGAAGAATGTTTCAAAATCGGGTGGTCCTATTCCACGGGGACGAAGTCGCGCGCACAAGCTAGTTAACTTATATAACTTTTTGTTTAAAAAGTTGCATGTTGCTGTACGAGCTATTGCAGGACCAGCTTGTTAATGTTACATTATTGAGCATAGGTTCTTTCTTCTAGTAGTATTCTTCTAGTTGTAGTATTCGCTGTATTTCATTCAAGATATTACTAACTAGCTTCTGCGCGCGACTTCGTCGGCGTGGACTCCGCTCCTATTGGTCTTAGCGTGGTGATACATAGCCTATAGACTTCCTCGATAAATGGGCTATCTAACACTGAAAGAATTTTTCAAATCGGACCAGTAGATCCTGAGATTAGCGCGTTCAAACAAACAAACAAACAAACAAACAAACAAACAAACAAACTCTTCAGCTTTATTATATTAGTATAGATTTTGTATTAAAACATGTTTTTTTTTCTTTTCAAAGAGCAACTTCTGAGTTTCTTGCTGATTTTTCCCGGCAGAATCTACAGAGAAGAAGTATTCTGAATCGGTGGTAGCTTCACTATTATCGATAATTAAAATTTCAATTCGTAAGATGACGATTCAAAGGAGCTTTGGAAGCCAATTTGAATAAAGTTATTTTTTATTTTGACTTCACAAAGTGATTATATTGCTGAAACGGCTAAGACTATGTACCTATGTCTTTGCAGCATATACAGGTAGAAGTACGGACGTCATAATTATAATTATGTGCAATACGAAAATCGAAGGTATATGCAAAATTAACAATTTCGCAAGAAGCAACCTAAATTAAAGAAGGTCATTAGATCGCAAAGACGACCTGCTAACTCAAAGGAGGTAAAAAAGTAAAATAACTGATATTTTACAAAACAATTTCGCGTTCCTGTCATCTTGCTAGTCTTTAGTTTGACCACCTGAGCAGCTGACCGCCAGTGCGTATTATCTCTAAAAGTATCTCGTTGTTAAAATTTTTAATGGTTGTTATTCTTTCCCTAAAGAAAAAAAACTAATTCAGTAAAAGTTTGTTCTTTCAAACTTTTACTGAATTAGTTTTTAAACTGGATAGCTAAACTTTTTACGACTTAATTAAGGCTATATCCAAGATCCTCTCTAGAAACTTGATATCCATGAACCTAGTACATATTAGTTTTATATTATGTCCGTCACTTCTGAATATTTTGGACCTATATTATTCTTGTAACATGTACGTGTTGGTTTGATGTCAATTAATTACTTTATCATTAACACAAGCAATTCCATTTATGTACGTAGTACGAGTATGTGTATATATGTATATGAACCGTGCATTTTAGGCACAATTATTGTTTTTGAAGTAAAACTTCTTTAGGCGCATGAGGGGTAAAATTTGAGCGACCGGTAACGCGACAGCGTCATGACCGTCAGTACTTGGATGGGTGACCGCCCGAGAACACCGCGAAGTTGGCTTTTTGTTTCTTTTTTCAACTATTTTTTTTAATTGTTTTTTTAGTTAGTTTTTTTTAATTAGTTTGCCAAAGAAGTTTCACTTCTGACATGTCTACTTTGTTACGTACGCATGTATGTTGTTGTACGCATTTTTTTTTTTGTATTTGTTTTCTAGTCTGTGTGTGTATGTATGTGTTTTGTAGGCGTCATAATAGTGTAAATGACCGAGTGACTAACGCTAAGGTTTTTTTTTCTACTTTTTTTCACACTTAATTTAATTGGTTTTAATTTTTGTCATTAAAAACGTAATTAGTACTAAGTCTTGACAAATCTCTAGACATTTTGTAATGTAATATAATTTTAAAGAAAATATTACACTCACGTATATAGGGCCTTTATATTAGAAGTATACATAAAGCCTCCGAGCCCTAACAAATTTTACCATTTACTGATATAACCCTACGACTGTCTGACCCTAAGGTTGTATGGAAGAAATCTCTCTTAGCGATAAGACCGCCTTTGTACATCTTTCTTCGTATGTATCACTTTTTGTAATGTTTTTTTGTGATGTACAAAAAAGAGTATAATTTATCATTATTATTATAGAAGTCAGTATGAGTATATAATATATTTCAATCCAAAAGCGCTATGGTCACTATCCCAAAACCGCTATACATTTCAATTTCAAGAGTGTTCCATTACACGTAAGAAAATCTTTTGGTAATACACACACACACACACATTATTTTTAAAACGTACTTTTCTCTAACTAAGTATCTTCACTGTTCCGACCACATTTTGTCTGGTATATCTATTTTAATCATTTTTTAGACATAAGAAGTAGGTATTATTTTTATTTTTGTGTTTCCCACACATGAGGAAATTCGAAAATGTTTTTTATTATCATATCAAAATTTTCGATCGATTCATCGGGATTCATTTTGATATGATAATAAAAAAAACATTTTCGAATTTCCTCATGTGTGGGAAACACAAAAATAAAAATAATACGAATTAAAAATAGCTTGGTGTCGTCTCTTGTCAAAGAATTTATTGTAATATGAAACTTTGAATAGTGAGTGCTGTAAAGGACTCGCTATAGATGGCACCACGGTTGCTTAAAACCGAATAAAATCATATCAAGAATTTCGATCCGGCTGGACATAGATCCATAAGCTCAACGGCTAGAGCACCAGACACGGAATGTCGGGGGATGCATGGGGGATTTTGACCTTACATTCACAGTTAAATAATACAGCTTGCAAGCAGTGTTGTATTCGTGTGGAAAGTAAGGTTATCAGAGCTCCTGGGGGATGGGGGTAAGGTCAGCAACGCGCTTGCCATGCTTCTGGTGTTGCAGGCGTCTATAAGCTACGGTAATCAATTACCATCAGGTGAGCCGTATGATTATTTGCCGACCTAGTTATTAAAAAAAAAAGTCGACTATAGTTCCTAACTTTTCAATTTTTTTAAAATATCTTTTTTGACTAAATCATACAAGTTCTGTCTAAGAAAGCATTAAATCTAAATTATAACATAAATAGAAAGAAATAACAAAATACGAATAGTGTATTCGTGCCTTTAGTTCAAATTATTTTATTGAAGAATTGAAGATACAATCGGTGGGTACACAGAGACGGACGTAACTCAAAGGCATCAAAAGGAATATAGATGGCGCCGCTGTGATAACGCTTATCCACAGACCTAAAAGGTGGCGTTCTAAAGTTAATATAAATAAAAGCAGACTCAATGCTGATATATTCAGTAAATATGATATTACAGATCATTACTATATACTAGCTGTACCTACTCGTGCGAATACGTACGCAACTACGCACTAAATAGGTATAATAATTATCACTTTACAAAATTACAAATAAAGTATTTATACGTGAGTTAATTTGAAATTTTTTAAATGTACCTAACTTTTTAAAATTAATTTTAAAAATTTTAATCATTTTATTACAAATATAATTTGAATTTAATTTATAGAGATTATTTTTTCAGTGAATTTGCTTAAATAAAATATAATGAAATAAATTATTTTATGATAATATATTTTGTCAACGATAATGTATGCTAAATGAAATGAGAAATAAAAGGTTTATATATTTATTTATTATTATTTATTTTATGATTTGAAATTAAACAAAAAATTTACTTTATAATAAACGAAGTAAATTTTTGGATGCCGGTAGAGCAAGCAATTATCTATAAAATGATATATGCATAATTAATTTATGTGGATTAATTGTGAGTTAAAATCTTAATATATTCGTATCAAATTCACGAGGCAACAGAATTTAAAACAATCTTCTGAAAGGGCTCTGGGACATTTTGCTTTTCTTTTGCAGTTTTATTAATTGAACCAACATCTCGCTAATTAAATTTTCAGTTGGTTAGAAGAGTTTTAACTCGAAATATTAAATTCGTGACCAGTTGTGATGGTGTTTTACGAATGTTGAAGAATGAAATTTTTAAATAAGGTTTCACTGTAATTCGATATTGTCTCTGCAGTGACTTTGCGAATTTTTTTCTTTTTTCTTTTTTTACACGAGTGTGTAATAAACAAAATTCGAATTATTTTTATAATTCGAATTTTATAATTCGAATTTTGTCTTTGCGAGTCTTTGTTTATTATATTTCTACTGAAAAAGAAATAAGATTCAGATTGAAATTTTAAAAATTGTCTTGGAGATAGAGCACTGTATGTAACTTAATATACGAGTATAAATAAATTAGTAAATTAATTTATACATTCATTATAAATTACACCAAATCTATCTACGATTCACCCTGTAATATTCCACTGCTGGGCATAGGCCTCTTTCTTCGTGTAGGAGGTTCGGAGGTTAATCCACCACGCTGCTATACAGTGGATCTATCTACACTATCGTTTAAAAACTAATACCAAATCTACGTACGACGATCACGATCACGATTCAGCCTGTAATATCCCACCGTTGGGCATAGGCCTCTTCCCCATGTAGGAGAAGGATCAGAGCTTAATCCACAACGCTGCTCCAATGCGGGTTGGTGGATATATTCCCTACTATGAGTAACGATCGCTATCAGGTGTCCATGATAACAACCGGGACCGACGGCTTAACGTGCTCTCCGAGGCACGGCACGATCTACGTACACTATCATATAAATACTAGTGTCCAATAGGGCAGTAATAATTTGGATGAGATTTTTCCTCGAACGTAGTTTTGATCGTTTCCGCCCACTGTGCGTTAGCCGTGCGAAGTTTATATCACTGAAAAGATAAGAGAGATATATATCATTTTGATCTTAGGATATATATCACTCAATTGTTTCTTCATCTCATTTGGCTCAGTGAATGACAACTGACAAGTGTTTCATCGTATGATACAATATGAATCGAAAAGATACAGAGCTATAGCTATCTCTCTCTTTCGTATGATAAGCGCCATCGTCCGATCTCGTTTACTCTGGCTCAGTAACAGAGTTACAGCTGTCTCTCTCATTCGCATGATAAGCGCCATAGTCCGGTCTCGTTTACTCTCTCGCAGTCCGTCAGTATCTCGAAAATGAATCATAACCCTAGTGAGCTGGAGATACATTTGAAATGCAAGTGAGCGGGTGAAAGATTAGCTCAATTGAAAAGAAATGTTTCATTTATATCTTTCTCTCATGAGTTACCCATGTCTACTGTGCGTCGCCCCGCTGTCGCCATCGTTCGGCCTTCGCAAGATTCGTGTCCGCGGCCTAATACCAAATTCGAAATCAAACGCATAACGATATATGAATTCCGCTGTCGAATCATGAACGCTTAACATCATGAATTACGTCGCATGATACGATATAAAGCAGTTCGTTGTGTGTGTAGTTCGGTTACATTAATTTTGAGTAAGGGCCAGTTTCACCGTTTGTAGATAACGGATGATTTTATTCAACAGATAAAAGATTTTGATATATTACTGTTTTTTTTTTTACCATCGCATTCCACTATATGTATTTGAGCTAAATGTGAATCTAATTTTTTTAAAGTGAAACTTTTTTTAAGTACATCGTCTCACAAATTTTTTCGTCGGTGTGTTGCATGTCGCGTGACGGTCGGCCGCGCGAAAGATTGATAAAGCGATTTTTATACCCTTAATGGAATATTATTCCAAAATTGTTTAGCGAAATATCTATAATGTGAAAAAACGCTTCACTTTTACCGTGGTTTCATAAAATCACACAGGTTTTTTGTTTTTTATTATAATATTTACCATTCACAACTTAAGAACTAAATATTTACAGATAGTTATGGTATATCATGTCCGCGTGGAATGGTGCCGAGAATGCTTGCAGCATTTCCCCGTTTAATCGCTATGCCGATTCTCTAGGTTAAAAATGCACCAGCCCTCTTGTCACCAATGCGGGCAAATAAGGCGTGGATAATAACCTAAAACTTGTAGTTTATTATATAATTAACGAGAAACAAGTGCTAATGTCATATTTTCCTACTGTTAACGTATATTCGTAACTTATCTGTAGGGTAATTTTTACTGACGACCGGTGTAACCGGCCCTAAGAGTAAAATTACTGCTCATGTAACTGTCGCGGACAATTATTGGAAAATTCGTCCATTCGAGTCTACAATTGAGGAAAATGTGCGCTATTGGATTTTCATTACTCGACACGTAGGCGGTTTCGTGTTTGCTATTTTTATATTTTCATCTTTGTGTTTTTTATTTTAAAAATAGATCAAAGCGATCGTTTAGAATGTTATTTCTTATTGCTTATTAACACCAAATTAAATATTTCCTTTCTAGAGTAATGGAGTAATGATAAAATGTTTGTGTATAATTATAAAGTTCCAAATAATTACATTTCCAACTTTTGTTATAGATTTACTTTAAATAATAAAGTATTATTGTACAATAACATTTTCTAAGTGCTCAAAAATCCACTTGATTAATGTAAGTTATGATTTTATTTCATTGATTAGTTCCCATAAAAATATATTAGATAATTTATTAATATTTCGTTGTCTTACAACACTAGTCTTTTAATTAAAAAAAATACAATTTAGCATAAAATAAATATTTTTTACAATAAAAAGGACACAAATTATTACCTACTATTTATTACAACTGAAACAATGTTATATATTTCAAACGATAATATATTTCTTATCTATTATTACACGCTTATTACTACATTTTCATACAATCTTTTAAAAAAGTTTAATCGTTCTCAAATAATAAGTGTTTGCTGGCAAACGAAAAAAAACCCGACTTACTTCGACAAGTAAATACAACGTAATATAACGAAAAAATAGTCAAGTAAATCAGCGCTATTAAATATTACTCAAAAAGTTGTAATCAGATCTCTATCTAATTTAAACAAAACTACATGAAAAGTATTAGCTTTCGATTAAAGTAAGAATCATCAAAATCAGTACTCAAGTACCTAAATACGCATTATTATTTATTAGATATATCTCGAAAAGCACTCTTTAGATTTCGATTAAATTTAAATGCGACTACATGAAAAGTACCGCTTTTTGATTAAAAAAAGAATCATCGAAATCGGTCTAGACAGTAAAAAATTCTGAGGTAACATACATATAAAAATACAGTCGAATTGGGAAGATCCTCCTTTTTTGGAAGTCGGTTAAAAATGTCTAGCCCTCTGTTTTAATAAGACTAACCATACTTACGCTTCTGAGTTAACATAATATAATCACAGAACAGAAGTGGACACGTTTTAATAACTGTTGATATAAACCGAGTTTACGTAATTTATTCATGAAATATCAAACGTTCAAATAAGCGAAGGAGATGATATAAAATCTTCAATATATCCCATAGAAAATTGCGAATTGCAATAAGAATTTATTGAAGACAGTTTCCTGTCGCATAATATTGATATTTATGAGTTCAGAGAATTTAAAGGTGGAGAAACAATTTATTGTATAGAGTTCAGATTTCCGCATCCATATAGGTATATTTATCTTACTGAAAAAAAAAAACGAGTGTGCTTTAGACACACGAATGAAGTGTAAAACATTCTATCTTCACTAACTTATATTATATCCCTCTCAACTTCCTCGCCCGATGACACTTTTCGTAACGCTCTCGTCACTCATTCACCAGCTTCCCACCAAGTCAAGCGTAACTTGAGATTGAATAAAATTTTGATATGAAAGTTTCATTATATACCTATATTTTTTTTCTTTTTTTTTATATATCTTTGTTAGATAAAGCATTTTAACTGTAAGACATCCAAGTAGCAAAACAATACCTAACGTTGATTATTAAATTTTTGTGTTCTTTAGCACTTTTAGCTAGCTAAACTTTAAAATAAAAAAACCTCTGTGTGGTTTTATGAAACCACGGTAAAAGTGAAAGCTTTAAATATTCTTTGCACGCCATCATGTTTTAATAGGTAAATTACATCAGCTGTATGTTGTCATTAGTGTCTTTCAGGATAAGAGATGGCCGACCATCGCGCGACATGCAACACGCACACGAAAAAGTTTGAGACGATGTAATAAAAGTTTCACATTAATAAATTATTATATTATTAGTGAAGCAGTACCTATTACCCGATATCGTAACTAAGCGACCAATGTGGCAAAGCTGCCTTCGACGATAAGATTCGTATACTTAGTTCATAATTATAACATCGTTATACTGGCTTACCTTGTCTTGCAGGTCACGTTTTAGGTCACATATTTTAATGCTATCTTTAATATCTTAAATATATTTTTCAAAGAATAAATAAAAGTAAAGCTAATCTAAAAGAGCGTACAAAATACAAGAAATAATATTACACGCTTGTTACAAGTTAAATCAGTTGATTTTAATTTAATATCATAAAAAATATAAAATTTTTAAGCTACAGTAAACATTCTTCTTGCTTATTAAAGACATTACAATCTGGCGTGAAATTTAAATATTAAATGCCGTCTCTCTTCCCATTGAATACCAAAGGGACAGTCTATTCTGCCGCTATTTCACAAAATCCAGGCAGTCCTTTAATATTTCACTTGTACCCTGATTTTGAATTCTGAAGACATTGCATTTCCATATTTCCATCAGTTTTTCACGCTCCGACGATATTTCCCTATTTCATGCTAAGAATGTTTACTTAACCGTTTCGCTAATATTGCAAAGACATAAGACTTGTTTTATTTTTAATTGGTGATCTTGACAACTTGCTTGATTTTGCGTAATATTTATATTTATCTGGTCTTGTAACTGGTCACAGTTTTTTTTTTCATAATGTCATAACAACATTGGAATACAAGAGCACAGGATACACTGCCTAACAAAATAATAATCTAACTGCCTAGAAAAATAATATTAGCATGGCAGATAGTCGCTGTTATCACTTTCTATGAGACTGTCATAGTCCAGTTATGGAAGAAGAAGCTCATAATGAATGCTCATTAGCAATCCCATGGCTCACGGTGCGTGCTTTCTATACGCTTTAGCAGGCTAAAGTTCTACACAGCTATCTATTCAACCTGTAACATACCACTGCTGGGCATAGGCTTCTTTCATCATGTAGGACAAGGATTATGATTACACATACATACATACATAATTATATTCTCTAGACTTCGTTTGTCAACAAATATTCTGAAACAAAACCCAATTTTGGTTTACTTTTTAAGTCTCAAGCCTTTAGCCTTCATAATGGAACTCAGTCATTAGGAGGTGATAATATATTTTAATTCTCACTCTAAACTAAAAAAAAAAAATGGAGAGAGACTAGACATGGACTAGATGTCCCTCGCGGCTTCCATTAATGATTGCTGTGACCGTTAATAGCAGTGAGATGTTTTATAGTTTCGACAATTTAACTTTTTAATTGTGGTCTTAATATCTACTACATACATCTATACAAATAAATAAAATCGGAGTGTCTGTTTGTAATATTAAAATAACCGCTTTTTACTAAATGCATATGGATGTATACACGGTACATATACCAAAATAACATTTTTTTCAATTTTTGTCTGTCTGTCTGTCTGTTTGTTCCGGCTATTCTCTGAAACGGCTGGGCCGATTTTGATGGCACTTTCACGAAGTCGCGGGCACAGCTAGTTTACAATAAAACAAATTCTCATCTTTCAAAAAGGAGGAGGTTCTCAATTACTTTTGACTGGGTGGACCGATTTCGATCAATTTTATTTTATATGAAAGTTTTTGCGTGTCATGTAGTCCCATTTAAATTTGATTGAGATCTGACAAGTACTTTTAGAGTTATATCTAATAATGCGTATTTACTAGACTACTTTATTCGTCGACCTACGTTGTATTACACCGCATAACTTTTTACTCGGTGTACCGATTTTGATGATTCTTACTTTAATCGAAAGCTAATACTTGTCAGGTAGTCCTGTTTAAATTATATCGAGATCTGATTACAACTTTTTGAGTAATTTATAATTGATTATTTTTTCGTCTTATTACGTTGTATTACTTGTCTATGTAATAATTGAAGTCGGTTTTTTTTTCGTTTGCGAGCAAACACAATTATTTTTATTTGTTTGAAATACACGGTCGTCTGTTCCTAAGGCATTTAAAAAGAGATCTAACAAAATAATTCTTATGATTCAATTTTTTTTTCTTTTTTGTTCATTTAATAGAAACACAATCGTATTTTCCTGAGGCAACTTGATTTCTATGTTTTAGGTAACAGCTTAATATATTTTCTTTAAACTCGCATAAATGGTTTTTTCTGTGTCAGGATGAAACCCACAACCCATTTTCGTATTTGAAATTTCAACGCCCTGGGCCATTTTATTGAGCCACCCTATAAATTAAGGGGATGTTTTAATAAATAATAGATTATTTTTGGTGAAATTTATTTTAGTTATCTTTTTAGGTATATTATTATTAAGTACGTATGCTCGGCTCGCGCCACCCCTCGCAGAATGCCAGCCATGAGCCTTTTAGCCCTAGGGTAATTACGCCAATGCCACAACCTTTGAGCATAACTGGGTCACTACTGCCAACTCTAGCAATCGGAACAATTATGGTATACTTTACACAACAAACACAATAAAATAATATAATCAAATATTGCGATTCTTACATAACAACAGTCTATTTTTAAATAATTAGTGTACCTGCATTGAACTTTGTTTATATAAAATTCTAAACTAAAACATCACAATGTTATTTGCATGCTTGCACACATAAATATAGCAGAATATTTGTTAGTGAAACAGTGCAACGCGTTGCTGGCGTGCCTTCGAACGAAACAATAAACGTTTAGAATTTTACCGGTATCCCGTATACCGGTAAAATTCACGTATTTTAAATCCTGATGTATACACAGCTTCCAAATAATTTGAAAAAACAAAGGCCACGTGATCAGATTCATAGCAAACAATTGAAGCAATAGAATTGGGAATATTGAAATAAAACGAAATGTTTGCTCAGAATTTTATATATTTTAAAAGTTATATCTACTTCTTATGGCGCGTTAGAGAAAAATGATGAGAGTAAATTTTTACAATGCGCGTGTGGATACGAAGTAGTTCAAGCATGCATAAATAGATGCCGCTAGTTTTGCAGACAGGAAAGTAGTCTTTATCATTTCTAAGAGATGGCGTTGTGGACTAAAACAAGAAAGTAGTCTTTATCATTTCTAAGAGATGGCGTTGTGGACTTATTGTCTACTTATTAAGTGGTAGGTTTTTTTGGAAGTATTTTAATACTCTAGCTTGAAGTATAACTTCTTACGTGCGTAAGTACACACACACTTTTTTTCTATTTTTTTTTTAGGTTTTTTTACATACATACATACATACATTAAATACTATAACCGTATAAACAAAACCTGTATGAAAAAGATTCAGTCTATTATATCCCACTACTGGGCATAGGCCCCTTTATTCATTTCAATGTAATTAATCCACCACGCTGCTCCACAGCGGGAGGCGGATATATTCCCTACTATGAGTAACATTCGCTATCAGGTGTATATATGATAGCAACTGGGACCAATAGCTTAACGTGCTCTCCGAGGCACGGTGGGGACCAAAGATTTCGTTTATAGATAGTGATAAGTTCAATTTATTGACGTGACATCGTCTAATAAATCGATGAACGCCGGCGGCATGCACGAAAAAGGATGACTCATTGTAGCGTTACGCCCATTGTACGCTTGCGCCGCATCTATCTCTCTTCCACTCGATTGGCTTATGCGTCCGAGGAGATGTTTTGTTATGTTGTCACGTATCGTCCGTAAACCAACTTTTTATACAGACAACCATTTTTTTGTGTACTTTTAAAGTATTCAATAATTAAACATTAAACTAATTATTTTTATACAATTGTGCATGATATAGAATTATAAATAAACGGTCATGCTAGTATTTCTGTTTTGCTGATAGATTTCTGTGGTCTGCGGTTGATAGCTTTTTGTTGGCACCATTAGGTACCCCATTAATCTGTAGGAATTAGGATCATAATAATAATTAATCTGTCTTGTAACGCATTGGGTTCCCTGTAAAGTTAGATATTTATTTATATGAGTTTTTTATGCATTAAATAAATAACTAAATTAATTAATTAAAGGATTATCAGTTAAATACCATTATGACGTCATTGTGATACAATTGTACTTTTAGTATACCAAGCCTCTTGAAAACTTTTACAATTTTCTGTAGGTACCTAAGTGTCAACATCTTGTAAAAATACTTAGAAGAGTGACAAGAGACATGTTTATTTTTATTACTTCATACTTCATGTCGGTCTCAAATGTAAATAGTAGGTACATGATATTGTTTAGAAAATGCGATATCCAATTCGTAAAAAGATAAAAGCCATTTTCCACGATCCCTAATATACCTGTCCTGTTCTAACACGTTACAAATGTATTGACGTCCTTGTCTAACATATTAGGTGTAGGTACACATAGCGAAAAGTATTCCAGTTTTGTTTCACGGCTCGCGCAATAAATACGGACGGCAGTCGAAATAAAACAAAGTCCAACGTAATTTACATAGTTATTATAATATTCATAAAATACAAAGATTTATTCTGAAAAGTATAAATTTCCTCTGCGTCAATTGATCTGTCTGGACAATTTCCTTTGTAATAGTAGTAGAATTAAAAAAAAAGAAATTAAATGTCTTAAACAGCACGAATGAAAATATTATTTTTAACCATAGTTATAAAATATTTTTATTCTATGATGTAGGTACATAACTAAAAATTTGCTTTTCGCAATTTTTCCTTTGTCTGTGCTATAAAAGGATGCTTCGTACCAAATTTCACGATTCTGAGTTCACGGGAAGTACCCTCTACCCTATAGGTTTTGATTCCCTTGCGAATGTTGAAAATTTGCAGCATAAACGGGACAGTAGACCTGAGTATTTGATATGAATTTCAGCTTGATACCTCCACGCGTTCTTGAGAAAAGGGGTCTTGACAGACAGACGAAAAACAAAGTGATCCTGTAAGGTTTCCGTTTTTTCCTTTTTAGGTACGGAACCCTAATATAAAAATAAATATACTTAAACATACTATACAGTCAAATCTTTATAAAATAACTAGCTTCTGCGCGCGACTTCGTCGGCGTGGACTCCGCTCCTATTGGTCTTAGCGTGATGATAGGTACATAGCCTATAGCCTTCCTCGATAAATGGGCTATCTAACACTGAAAGAATTTTTCAAATCGGCCCAGTAGTTCCAGAGATTACCGCGTTCAAACAAACAAACAAACAACCAAACAAACAAACTCTTCAGCTTTATAATTATACTAGCTTCTGCGCGCGACTTCGTCGGCGTGGACTCCAATCCTATTGGTCTTAGCGTGATGATATATAGCCTATAGCCTTCCTTGATAAATGGGCTATCCAACACTGAAAGAATTTTTCAAATCGGACCAGTAGATCCTGAGATTAGCGCGTTCAAATTAGTAAGTATAGATAAGAAGAAAAAATCGCAGTCGCCAAAATATAACTCAAACAAAAACATGATATCGAAACTTTAATATCACATGTAGGTACATCAATTGAAGCCTGTAGACCGAAATAAATCACTGTAAGTGATTTATATCACGGTATGATGTGAACTTCTCTTTGGGAATGTAATGGCACTTATGGGCTAATTGATCTGACTGAATTGTTTAGATATAGAACGATAGATGTAGCTGTTAATGATCTTCGACTTATAATGAAATACGTATTTTAACTTCAGTTTTAGCATTATTGACGTGACAACGTCTAATAAATTGAACGCCGGACGCATGCATGAAAAAGGATGACTCATTGCGTTACGCGCGTTCATTGTCCTCATCATTGTCTTGATTTTATTCCATACTAGCTGCTGCCCGCGACGTCGTCTGCGTGCATTCACTGCTCGTTCCCCGTAGGTGATAGCTTGATAATATGTAGCCTATGTTCTGACCCGACTTCTTAATAATATTCGTGCCAAATTTGAAGTAAATCCATGCAGTACTTTTTGAGTTTATCCTGGACATACATTTGAAGAAATAAAGGTTCACTGCTCGTTCCCCGTAGGTGATAGCGTGATAATAATTATATAGCCTATGTTCTGACCCGACTTCTTAACAATATTCGTGCCAAATTTGAAGTAAATCCATGCAGTACTTTTTGAGTTTATCCCGGACATTCATACAGACAAACAGACAAACAGACAAAAATTCTAAAAACTATATTTTTGGCTTCGGTATCGATTATAGATCACACCCCAAGTATTCTTTAAAAAAAATATTCAATGTACAGTTTTGACTTTCCTACCATTTTATTATATGTATAGATATTATCACTCGATTGGGTTATGCGTCCGAGGAGATGTTTTATAACGTTGTCACGTTAAGAGCGTGCATAAGGCGAGCAAGAAATCAGATTTCACCCGCGCGCCCGATGAAACAAAATATACACAAAGCCTCGTGTCAGAGTGCGATAGACGATATAGTTTTGAGCGCATTACGAATGTAAAAAACGACAAATATGTTATTTTGTATATAATTCCGAAACTAAAAGTAATTACATTAAATGCCTTGGCATAGCCTTTACTCATATTTAAATGTAATTAATTATCAAATTTTTGTCTTAATGGTCATAACCATATCGAGTATAAATAGAAAAAATATAAAAATTAGAGGTTACTTCGTGATTATATTTTATCGAGGAAATTTCCTTATTTTATGTTTTTGATATGGGTCAACCCTTGCAAATATCACGTAGTTTGTCATATATTTTTATTTTAAGATTTGGTCTGGAACTTTTCATGTCAAAACAAATAGAAGATGGTAATTTTGCATTATGCGCACTCTTAAGCTATCCTTGGTAAACCAACTACACAGACAGCCAATTTTTTTTTTCATACCTTATTACATTGGTACCTACTTTGTTTATTTTTAATTTAAGTACCTAAATAAACTCACCTCAGGCTCAGTAGGTATGCATAAAACAACTTTTAAATGAACGACGGAAGAAAACCTCTTAAGTGGGTAATAGGATCAAATCGATAATTTTTGGAAGCATTATTTTATAAAATTTTCTGCCGCAAAACATAATTTTCGTTGTATTTTGGTTTATGTTTGAGCTAATATTTAATAAGGGTCGGTTTGGACATAAAGTTAGCGAGAAAACGGACTAACGAGAGGCTCGCACTGTAACTATCTACTACTATGGCATGGTAACCATTCACCATTTTTATGATAATCCTGGTCACGGCACCATTTTGTAACTATCTACTACTATGGCATGGTAACCATTCACCATATTTATGATAATCCTGGTCACGGCACCATTTTGTAACTATCTACTACTATGGGGTGTGGTGAGAAAGACCCCAACATATATAAATTTATAACATGCTGGTCACGAAGAACCAAAATGTGACACTATCATGGTAGTGGCGGTACAAGCTAATATTAAGCTTAAGAGGACATTAAATGTCTTTGGCCTTATGAATGCGATCGTCTAGAATAAGGAAGGACTCTACGTTGTGTTTGATTTTTGTTTCAGAGTAACTTCAGTTCTTTTTGTGGTATGCCGAAGGAAAGACATAGTATATGTTATTAGAAGCCTTGATTTCTATATAAACTCTACAACTAACAAACATCCTACCTAGCCACTAATTTAAAATAACATTTCTGCATAATGACATTAAATTACTGAAATTAATTTATCCTAAAATTTAATTGAAAAGATATTTACACTTACCAGTGATATAAATACTATAGATAACTAACTTCTGGAATACTATTAAAAGGAAAGAAAGATATTAAACTTTATAACACCTTATAAGTAAATTAATCAAGAATTAATAAAATTTAGTAAATTAGAACCGTTAAGAATAAATAGGAATAAACTTATTTATTTAGAAATAACTATCACCTACTGTTTAACTAAAAGATCTGACGTCTCCTTAAGAATGTGTAAATTATAATTACTAATATTTTTAATGAATCTAGATAGCTAAAATAGAAATAAAGTTAAATAATTATATTCGGATATTCTATAATGACATTGATTAATTGAATAGTGTCTAAGTTTCTTCTACATGTATTTTTAGATCAAACCTGATATAATAGATAGCTTCTGATATCTCTAAACAAATGAAATAAATATCAATAGATAAGTAAATGAAATAATGATTAAATACATATTATATAGCTATTAATTATCTTGAAATAATTTATTCAGTTAATAAATTATCTCAGATAATTGTGAAAGATAAATTGTAGTGTTTGTTTGTATGTGTTAATCTGTTAGGATAGGGTTTATAGGTATTAGGGAATTAAAAGGGCCGGGTTCAGCTGAACCCGGGGGTCGCTACCACCATAACCCCTCCGACCCATCCGATCCACACCGTGCTGAAGGCTCTAAATTAAATTAGGCACAACGTTGGTGCTATTAAATCAAAGAAGGGTAGTAGGTAGGGAAATTAAGAGAACCTAATTCTCTACAGTAAGTTAGATGGAAATATATCCTGTCTAACAAATGCTTGTTTCATACCGTTGCAGTACAATCATGCAATGACTGTATTTGAGTAATCCCTTGGAACGTCATATAGACATAACCAGTGAACTACCAGAGTTGATGCAATTACCAAGCTGTAAACAGACATGGTACGAAGATGTGTTCCTCGTGAACAAAAGGAGATCGTGTCTACTGATCTTTCATTGTGTGCTTACTAGCCCATACGGGAACTTCGGTCACACAACTACTTTGAAATTCGATCACGAAACCTACTACTTTTGTCACAATAGGACTGTATAGTGTAAGTTCCCATAGGAAGACCTACTGAGTTACGAGTCTATAGTCCGCTATTGTGTCAAGCCTAGCCACCATTGTGAGATGGGTCAAACAGCGACCAGCGACTTGCGACAACGCAACCTTTCGAGTGTCCTATAAGGAAATTAAGAATAATTATAGGTATAAGACCAACATGTAGAGTGGGTGTATTGTGCAGGTTTGCCCTTGCATGACTCACAGCACTCACATGAAACAGCATTCATTAACCAGAATAGGTTGTTCAATTGAAACACTGAACCAGTAATTAAGTTGTTAAACATTTGAATATATCAGGCTCTCTCTCAGGAACTGATTGGATTTATCAAGGACATGGTAATGTCGAGAGATAAATAAAACAACTAAATATAACATATTTCATTTACTCAATCAGAATCTCTGAGAGTATCTCATTTTCACAATGAAAAGAGAATGTATATTTAATAGGTTTTATAATCCATCAATGTTTGTATGTTTGTACAACACAAGAGGACTTGATTAAGGCTTGGCTTAAATCTCAGTAAATCCGCCTTTAGGACTTAACAGAGACCGTCCACAAAAATTAGCAATAAATTAATTGGAAAAATGAATATGTTTCTCTATTAGTCTAAAATAGAACTTCATACCACCGTCCAAATATAAATTACTAACCTTTGTTGCAGTTCAAACAACTACCATACACTAGGTGTCTGGTGGAGTTTGTCCATATCTCTTATCAAAAGATAAGGAAACGTACGTATAGTATTTACCAAGAACATAGTTCAATTAGGCAAACACAACCGCAGAGGTTGGTAGGAAGTACACGCAACTTTCTTTACTAGATAGCCCAAGTTTAGGATCTACCTAGCATCGATGACGCGATGAACTGTGGCTTAGACGGGCCAAGCCTTATAGGGGACACCTATAATAAAACACTGGCGAATACAAACATTTATGGATTCACCTTAACATAGTTTATATAGTTCAATGAAAGTCATCGTGAAAATGAGACACTCCAGTCTACCAGATACCTCGTCTTGACACTCATTTAAGAACATAAATTCTTAGATCAATGTTCAAAACTACAAGAGTTTGTGTAATGTCAAAGTTCAGTGTATGATTACCTCATCTTAGAATGTATTCAAGAGTTAAAAGCATCCTTGAACCCATTTAAGACTACAACCACCTTGTTACCTCGTTCCAACATATATTTAAAAACTACAAGTTCTTAAATTAATGTTCAGAACTACATGAGTTTGTGTAATGTCAGAATGAAGCCAAATATACATATATATATATATATATATATACATATACATACATACATATACATTCAATAGAAGCATATTTATATGTAGAGAATATTCAATAAGATACGACAACTAATCATTAGTTTGTTTATAGGTCACATTATAGAAATATCCACTACTCTATCTACTTCCTAAGTAGTGACTTCATTAAACAACACAGTAAAATTTCATTTCATTATTCAAATACACCCTAACGAAATTCTATTTAACCCTTACTATAGCCATATCTAATATGATAGTTTTAACCAAAGATTCAATCAATTTATATATGTAATTTAAAGTCAAACGAATGCAATTTCGTTTCATTCTATCAACATCATATTGTGATCATTATTTAAACTAGATTCCATTTTATCAGTTAACCTCAATATAACCATGGTCATAAGGCTTATTTCATAATAATTTCATTCAATAATCAATTAATAATTAATAGTATCAATGTAAACCTAGATAATAATTCATTAGATATCTTTTATTAAATCTCCGTAAAAGTTATAAAAATCAGTAGAAGAAACACATCATGCATCATTTTAATTCTACACCAATTGGTGACCAAAGTGTATCAACATTGTGAAATTATTTTACAGGTATATATAAAAAATAATTGTGCATCGAACCCCAGGAGCTCTTCATCACAGGTCTTTCAGACTCTACACAGGTTTCACTGAATTTACTTAGCGGATTACAATTAAAATTTTATAATAAAGAATTGCACTTAATAAAAATCAGTAAAATTAAATTAAAGCTATTTCGCGAACTACACTGAAGCGACATTGCCACACTCGGCCAGCTTACGCTAATGAAATTTCTGAACCAGACCTAAAAATACCTTTAGGTATTTTATGTTTAATCTAAGTCAGAAATTCCATAGCTTCGCCAGCCAAGGGGCCGCGACGGCCGCGGAGGCCTACGTGCTCTCTTCCTCAATACTATACTTCGAATTCCCGAGTCCAAAACAGAATGCCCCGAATTCAAAATCTGAATCGTATATATCCAGTCTCGCGTCTACTACCCCCTCTACGCCTACCCAACGCGCGTCCCAAGATTCCCGGAAAAAAACCCACGCCCTGCAGTGTTACCATTTACCCGGTAATTGCCGCGTTACACGGTAATTTGGATATTTTCGGTGATAAACGCGGTACACAACAGTACGTTCATTGCTGTGTTTAAAAACACGGCAATCCAATGTGTAATTGTTTTTTCCTAATAATTTAATCGATAGTTTATAAGTCATTATAGTGCAACACAAAACAAGAACAAGAAATAAAATTATTACAAAAAAACAAGGAATAAAATTATTACTTCCTCAATAAATTGAGCTTTACTGGCTGTAAGCACTTTTCCGAAGGAAATTGCGTAAATCAATTAAACGAAACCACAATAAAAGATAAACAATATAAAGGAAAAAACACAAATATACATTGAATAAAGCCGAAGAAAAAAAATGTTAGTTACGATAAATTTGTATGACGGTTGTGAAGAATAATGTATTATTCAACCGATTTCGAAAGGGAAATTATTTAACCGATTATTGTCATTTTTAACCTTACGTGTTAATGTAAAGTAAATACACGTCAATTTTGTAGTTTTTATTCCAAAACACGGTAACTTAAAACTTTGTGATGGCAACCCTGGCGCCATGTGACTCCAACAAAAAACTGTATTCCACGGCTACCCAACGCTTAGGGCCGATTCCACCGTTTAATAAAACTACGTTTTGCTTAATCGAATTTATAGTTCGATTCTAATCTTGGTTTTCGTTTAATTATTATTACGAATCATTTGTACGGGAATACAGCAAAGTGCTGTTTTAAGACTCCTTCAGGCAACTTCCCTAAAAATTTCTCTCCGCAACAACCATCCTCATACTTCAAGGAACACAAAAAAGGAATTAGCGCAATCGGTCCAGCCGCCCCCAAGATCCGCGCCCAGCAACACATTCAGCCATTCATTTATATATATAGAGATACACTACTATAAACTCGAGTATCAGAATATATCATATGACAACTTGACAAGATTTGTTTTTAATATGTTAGACCGTTAGAAGCTCTAGACAAAACGTGTTTACACAGCTAAACGCCAAAAATCGGTCGTTTAGAATTTAAACTCAGTTATTCTCTAACTGCGTTTAGTTTATGTTGGTGAAATGCAATTTCCAGCTCTAAACTCCGTTAAACGCGTAAACCGAGTTTACGTCAAACTAATCGCGATTATATCAATCAGTGAAACCGGCCCTTAGAATGTTTCACCCTGTCAAGTCCCAACAAATTCGTCAACGCAACAAATTTCACTTTAACTCGAGTATATTTAAAATTTATCACCTAATATTTTAACACGATAGCCAAACTGTTTGAGTTCCCAGCTAATAAATCTCTATTCTTAAGTACAACTTAAAATTTGAGACCCTAATGGATTAGAACAATTTTCGTTCATTAAGATGACTGAGTTATGTTTACGTGTCAACACACATTTCGTTTTATGCGTTTGTTATCTTAAAATTTATGGCACTAATAAATTTGAACCATATCCGTTCACTAAAACAACCGAATTGTGTTTATGTGTTACGTTACAGCACCTTACCGATTTTTCACTAAAATCCGTCGGAATTTTATTAAAGTTTTTTTGTCAAATGTTCTCTTTGATCCTACGAAATTTTAAGTTGATTTAATAATTAATTTAGTTAGCATAGCTAGCGTTCCTTCTTAGAGAACCTACCTTTAGCCAAGTTTGATTGAGTGATTGATTGGTTTAAGTAAGTAATTACTTTCAGTTGTGCCAATGGGATACCCAAGTTGAATCTTATGTATCAAAGTGGCAGCCCAATAGCGTTCTCAACTCATTGTCAACCTAATAACCCATTGAGTCATTAATACTTAAAACGAAAAAAATCCTCTCAATTTACCTACATGTTTTCGCTGTAAAACTATTTACGTTCAAAACTCGACAAACTTGCACAGAAAAGAGCCTTAATCTCGTGTGTCAATTTTCAGCTCTGACGAGCTCTTACAAGCACGCTTTTCATTTATCTTCAAGCTAGACACAGAGTGTTATGCTCTTTAGTCTCTTGTAAAACATGCCGAAGCGTAGAGCATCAATAGCACAGAAGCTTTAAGAACTCAATTGGTTCGGAAGGCTGAAAGTCATCACGTTTTCAAGTTACCTTTTGGTGAACTTGTGTTTCGTTTAGTTTCGAGTTTGTTACGTAGGAATTATTTAGGCGGATAAGAAGGCAGGTGAGTGGTGTGTAATGTCACAGCAGTTGGTAATTCTTTCTAGCTTTAGGGTTTGACTTGAATTATTACAATATATTCTAATAATAATTATTATTAAGGGATAGTATAGTTATGTCTTATAAAAGTTAACATTTTTTATGTACAAAAATTCTATGCAGATATACATAGTTTTAGTTAGTATTATAGTAAAATAGTGTAAGTCTTCATAATTATTCGATGATTACGCCTTTGGTTTTGATAGCAGGATTTTTATGTAATGATTTTTATTTAACTAATTATGGTTAAAGGTCATTTATCAGTAGGTACTAAAATACGCTAATTTGGTTTAAATTTTAATATATTGTAGAACACATTTACTTCTTATAAACAATCTTTGATAACACATAATTAAAAACCTTGAGTGTACTTGTGTATAAGAAAAAGTCCTGATCAGACCGGACCCACTAAAAACAGGCGACCGAAGGGGAAGTTTCGGTTTTCCCAAAGGCCAGACCAACCCTGATTTAATTAAATAACTTACGTAAGCTGTTAAACGAATAAATAAGTTAATAACTGCTACAGTATAAGTATAGGTACTTCTACATTTAAGTACTTAGTTAAAAGAGCAACTGCTGAGTTTCTTGATGATTTTTTTTCTGCAGAATCTACATTCCGAAACGGGGTTCGCTTCATCTTTAACTATAATTAAAATTTTAATCTCCTAAATAATTTAACAAAAATAATTTAATTAAAATGTGACAAAATTCAATAAAAAGCGTGAGTGTGTGTGTACTTATGTACGCACGTGAGAAGTTAATACTTCAAGCTAGAGTATTAAAATAGATACTTCTAAAAAAACTTACCACTTAATAATTACACAATAAGTCCAAAACGCCATCTCTAAGAAATGATAAAAACTACTTTCTTGTTTTAGTCCACAACGCCATCTCTTAGAAATGATAGTCTACTTTCTTGTCTGCAAAACTAGCGGCATCTATTCATGCATGCTTGAACTACTCTGTATCCACACGCGCATTGTTAAAATTTACTCTCATCATTTTTCTCTAACGCGCCAAAAGAAGTATAACTTCAAAAACGTTTTATAAAATAATCGTCTCTTCTAACAGCATTGAATTTTGGTATCCGTTAGATTATTACCTTAGGACCTCATCTACGGAGACGCGTAGCGTGTGGCGTGGCGGAACGCACTAAATTCAAATGTAGGGCGTTGGATGAGAGCGTTTACGGAGAAGCGGTTTTACACGCTTTCATTTTCATACATTTTGACACACGCGCGACGCTACGCGCAACGCCCCGCGTCTCCGTAAATGAGGCCTAAGGGTGGCAAACAATCGTACGGTCTACTTGATGGTTAGCGGTTACCGTAGCCTTATAGCCTATAGACATCTGCAACACCACAGGCATTGCAAGCGCGTTGCCGACCTGTGTTGCCGACCTACCCCATTCCCCCAGGAGCTCTGGTCATCTTATTCATCTTACTCACAACAGGAACACAACACTACTCGAAAACATTATTAGTTGATAAATCAATGTTATTAAGGCTTTAATAATTTCCGAAATTTCGGAAACCGAGATCCAATCAAAGCGATTTGTAACCCAACAACGTCACAACTGCATCCCCGCTGTCAAAACGAATTTGAGTCGACGCTGTAATATACATAGGTACACAAAGTTAATAAAACACAGAAAAGAAAAATAAAACACACATAAATTGTCATCATATTTATTATCTTAATTAACAATTCATTTAAACCATCTAGACATGATCAAGCATTGCAACAACGGACCGACCGACGGACGCACATACAAATTAATACATATTAGCTAATAAAACTAGGCGATATATAAAAAAAAGTTAAACTACCCTAACTCTAATGCCCTTTTCAATTTAATCCAAGATAATTAGATCTCTGTCAATAGGTATTAAAATATCTAAAATTATACACTTAATCTTGCAATTTCCTTATTTTTATAAATAATATAATTATCATTTCATTGTTGCATATAAAACAAATATATAATTCTTAGTTCGACATTAAAAAATAAAATAAAATGGTGTTAAGGAAAAAGGAGATAAGTACAAATATTTAAATTTTTCACAATGGACAATTAATAAGAATAGACAATTAATGATAATATAATTATTTAATGTACAACATTTTAATAACTTAAGTCCTTTTTCCCATGAGATGTATCAATATATTGAATCAATAGGTGCAAAAATCTCTTTTTACAATTTTCATTTATCGATTTATCTCATTTTTTTCCTTGTTACCACAGATATAATAAAAATAACACCCAGGTAATAAAGACTTTATTTAAGTAAATTTATAATTTATTTAGTAAAAATTCAGTTATATAATTATCTTGGTAGTGTACTTATGACTTCAGTTACTTTATTTCATTACTTCTATTCTAGAAGGAATGGAAATATATTCTATATTTCCCGCCAAAAGTGTAAGTATTTTTTTTTTTCATACAAAAACGTGTTCAGTCGGTCGACAGCTTAACAAAATATTTTTATTATCTGTAATTGTCCATAGCGTTTAAATACCTATAATACATTGCAATAAGAATTGTATAAATATTAAGGACCTGTTCCACAGATAATAATATATAAAGTTAATCCTGCACAGACTTTAACAGCAGGATGTCTTATAGTCCAAGATCCCAGGGCCACCAGACGTCACGTATTTTCTGACGAAGGAAATGTGGACGATTGAGTAGTGTTAGTATGTACTAAGAACGCATGCCTATCTGCTAGCTTGCTCAGACGGCCAATTTTCCTCGCCCTCGCGCTCCTACCCACAGAGGCATTAAAATTGAGCTTAGGGGGTGATTGGCCCCTTGGATCGGTTGGTCTTTTTGTAAAAGATTTTAAAATAGTTGTCTGGTAGACATATATAAAAATAGAGCATCAGAATTTACGTGAAGTTAAGTAATTATTTTGGGAGCTTTAAAGCGTCTGCAAAGCAATACGGCCGACGGAAAGTGTCTGGGAGTTTGGGCGACTTATTTTTAAGGATATTGCCTAAAATATACGTAAAAATCAGCTTAGAGAATTTACGTGAGGTTTTTATGTACCTTGATTACTTGATACCTGAAAATTGGCCGTCTCAGCAAGCTAGCATAGGCATGCGTTCTTAGTACATACTAACACTACTCAATCGTCCACATTTCCTTTGTCAGAAAATACGTGACGTCTGGTGGCCCTGGGATCTTGCTCTATTAGGCCATTAGAATCTTTTTCGCCTCAATTAAGAAACTACAATTTTTAAATTCATATACAGTAGAGTCAACAAAGAGTATGTCATTTATGTAAAAATTATAAATATATATTTAAACTTTAATCTGTTTGATAACGTCATCTGTCAAATAGCGTTAACCGTAACTGGTGAAACTGGCCTTTGGGATTTTTTATTTGATTATTAGATTTATACCTATTTCTACGCACAATACGTACATGTATTGTAAGTACTGATCTTTATTGTATCTTTTTTAGTTCTAATATAAAAATTCTATTACAATGTATTACAATATGTTGTATTGCTCAACCAGTTGTCTTTGATACTTGAAGTGTAACCTTGCCGAAAATTAAACTTTAACGCAAAGCAGAAGCCAGTTTCATACACTCAAGTATCAAAATGACTCAACTGATTTAATTAGTTTATCGCCTATTAAAAAAAAATGTATTGATCTAGTGTTTTTGAGCACACACTGAGCACCCTATGTCATAATATGAACTTTTTATTTCAAAACCTATTCGGACTAATTATATTATTATTTATTAACTATTGCTGTAAAAATTCGTTGCGTTTCTCGGTCACTAGGAACGCTTGATTCTACGCGACTTACATGGATTATTATTTTGAAATTCCCGATATTTCGGCAACTTTGACCTCAACGGCGCCGAAATTTCGGAAATTTCAAAATTATAATCCCGTAGAAGCAATAGTGTGAATTATAAGTAAAGTATTAATATTTGACAAATAATACTACACAAGGAGTCTTTTAAATGATTGACGCTTCGATTTTGTAGTTCTGAATATTATGTGGATGTAACAAAAGCTGTTATAACCACTGTTTTTAAAACCTTACTATCTCGTTTTGACAAATTTATAGTGACAACGTTTTACAAGACTTGGGTAAATCGATCATCTCTTTCTCCACGTGTAATATTTTCTATCGCGTTCAGAAGTATTGAATTATTAATGTTATTGATTTATATAAGATTCTAGATTAACATGGTTACTTCTATTACGAAAATTATCCGAAAACGGGATATTTACCTGGACTGGACTGTTAATTAACTGCGAATGTCTCGTGAACAAGACATTCGCAGTTAATGTCGAAATATCGAGCTCCGCAAAGCGAAAATAATAAACATGGGAAATATACCGTTTTCAAATAATTTTCGTTATTGATTTAGTTTGGAAAACGGAAAATACCAATTTTTTTTTAATGTTAAAACAACAAGATTTTAATTAACAAGAACAGGAATTATTCTAACAGCTTGGTCAAATTAAATACATTTGATAAATTACAACAGAGAACATGCATTATTTGATATTTATTAAGTTAAAAAAATTATATAAAGTTATGAAATACTTCCGCTATCAAAGAATATGTACACTTTAGTATGTAATACCATGTTTGAAGGACGTAGATCCCGAGTCTTATATATAATATCTAGATAAAACTTTAAGTTGATTTAAAGGGAAGTTTAGGTAAAGACGATAGTTTAAGAAAAGTAATAACATATAGTTAATATGAAAATAATGAATACTATAAGTTAGCTAGAAAAGTGGTGATAGAGGTGAAATTAGATTTGATGTTAAAGGAAGGAAAATTTGTGAGGCACCGCAAGCGTGGTGGTATGTAATTATGTACCTTTACAGGTCTGCTGCCGTGCTTAGGTAGACAATAGGTGATTACTTTGTAAAATGTTGACGCATTTACGTTTCTTATGTGGTTATAATCGTAAATTATACTCGTATTATTAAACCTATTAATTTTAGTACCATATATTAAGTTCTAGGAAATCAAAAATTTTAGTAGATTTTTTTTCATATATACATATTTTCATGTATATTTTTTAAATGTCGATCTTCATTTTGAAAGTTGATATTTATTCAAAGTTGCAGACGTGACTACACGTTAGTAGTACCTACAGTTGTACTTATCATCGAAAGTTTCTATAGACTTCGTTACGTATACTGTTTTTAATCTAGGCACGACAGCGCATGTTGCGTGTTTGAGTATGTGTAATCGTATTCGTAAGCTCCGCGTGTGCGAGCATAACAGATCCGTAGGTTGTTTGTATATGTGTGTATGAGGACTTGATGTGTGTGTGTATGGGGACTTTATGTGTGTGTGTAAATACACGCATATGTGTATGCGTGTGTGGTGTGCGTGACCAGACGTATACAGATCCATACGTTGCTTGTAAATGTGTGTAAGTATGAGAAGTTGATGTATGTATGTAATTGTATATGGACGCATATAGTTGTGTGTGTGTGTGTGTGTGTGTGTGTGTGATCAGAAGGGTCGGTAGGCGGCGGGGTGTCGCTGCGGCAGCTGGGTGAGGGCGTGCCTCTCGAGGAAGGTCCAGCCGAGCCTGCGTGCGACGCGCGCCACGCGCTCGTCGGTGTCGCGCGCGGCGCGCTCGTCCGCCAGCCGCGCCAGGCAGCGCAGCGCGCGCCCCCACTGCTGCAGCGACATAGCGTGCCACACGCCGTACTGCAGCGTCTGCGGGGAGCGGGCTAACTGTACTCGCGCTAACTAATAACCTCATATAATTCAGGTTATTTCTTACGAAATTGCTGTTTAAGCATACCTTAGACATAATTATGACGTCTATACTCCTGCGTATATACCAGGTGAGGAAAAGGTATGGAAACCCCGGAAAATTCGGAAAACCGCACGGGTTGGTCGTGAAACAAAAGGTACCCCTATGTAACTTTTAACGAGAAATCCAACAGTGATCTCTGATGATTGACCTTAAACTTCATTTTCAAGGTCATTTTAAGGCCAAACTCATTTTTTTTTTAAATGGGAACCCTTATTTTTTAAACCGGAATCAAAAAGAGCGAAACATTTTCTATCTTTGAAATCTTTGTTTTTACTAAAATAGTGAGATTTTTAAGGTCATACTTTTTCCTCTATTTGACCTTCAGAGGTTACGTTAACCTCATACCTAAACAGGTTTCCGGACGTAAAACTTTTCGTTCTTTTCGATTCCAGTATAAAAAATAGGGGCTACAATTTAAAAAAAAATGAGGTTGACCTTAAAATAACCTTGGAAATGAAGTTCAAGGTCAAATCAAAGGTCACCGTTGGATTCCTTGTTAAAAGTTACCTTTGTTTCACGACTAACCCGTGCGGTTTTCCGAAGTTCCATACTTGTTCCTCACCAGCTATACTCAAAATAATTTTAATAAACTTAATGTTAAATCGGCTATTATTGTATGTCGTCTCTCACTCGCCTATAGATTGTACACCATACAAGCGGCGATGATGCGTGCGTGATATGTGCGTGTCGTACCTTGGCGTCGGAGAGGTCGGTGAACTTGAGCAGGTCGGCCATGTTCTGCTGCAGCGCGTCGGTCAGCTTGTCGCGCGTGTGTGTGTGCTGTACCTTGGCGTCGGAGAGGTCGGTGAACTTGAGCAGGTCGGCCATGTTCTGCTGCAGCGCGTCGGTCAGCTTGTCGCGCGTGTGTGTGTGCTGTACCTTGGCGTCGGAGAGGTCGGTGAACTTGAGCAGGTCGGCCATGTTCTGCTGCAGCGCGTCGGTCAGCTTGTCGCGCGCGGCGGCGGCAGCCAGCGCGCGCAGGCGGCACAGCGCGGTGCCGCGCCGGCACAGCGCCTCCACTAGTTGACTCTTCTGGCGCTCACGCTCCCTGCGGAGTGTATTATCCTCCATTCAATATATCTTTCAAGTTTTTTTTTTAATAAAAATATATCGGCAAACAAGCGTGCAGGCTACCTGATGGTAAACAATAACCATAGCCTTATTGCGATACTCCTGATCTAAACCAGGAGCATCGCAAGCGCATTGCCGACCCTACCCCCTTCCTCGAGAGTTCTGGCCACCTTACTCACCACAGGAACAAAAAACAACAGGACGCATTACACAAATACTTTTGTCTTCAAGCATTGCGGAATCTTCGAAGTGAAGAAGACTCGACGATACCTACCATTCCTACCAAAGGCCACCTACCTAGTCTAACCGAATCCTACTATCTGCCTCTTTTGTATAATCTGCCGAACAGTATGGATGTAGTCTACGGTGCTGTAGCAATTTCGAAACCCAGCCTGCTCCGATGGTTGGAATTCGTCGAGTCTTCTGGTGAGACGATTCGTAGCGACTCGAAAACAGCTTATAGACGTGGCTCAGAAATGAGATCGGTCTATAATTCTGGAACTGTCGCTTCTTAAATAACAGCACCACCACACTCCTGGACCACGCCTCCGACGTGGTTCCTCGGAGGATGACAGCGTTTAAGAGTCTCGCCAAGGCTTTTAGGACAGGTCACCCTCCAGCTTTAAGGAGCTCAGTCACTCTGTCATTCCCCGAGGCCCTCCCGTTTTTAAGCTGCCCGAGCGCCGCACTAATCTCATTTAATTCGATGTCCGGGATATCCTCCGAAAAATGGCGAAACAACGGTGCATGTGGATCTTCGGTGTCCCAAGTCTCAGGCTTGCGTGCACTCGACGAGTACAGTTGTCCATAAAATTTCTCAACCTCTTCTCGGATCTGAGAGCGAGAGCACACGGTTCTGCCATCCGCTGTTTTGAGCTTCGCAAGAAGGCTTCTCCCCAATTGTCTTTGGAAAACTTTAGACCCTATTCTGCTCTATAAGAAGAATAATGTCTCTCGTATTTGAACAGCAGAGGTCTCGACATACAAGTTTCAGTATCCTCTTGGAAAGAGCCTTCTGTTCTGGCAAATCTGCTTGAGCAGCGGACAACTCGCGCCTCCAGCGCATCAGATCCAAAGCTTGGGAGAAAGTTTGCACTGCTTCATTGACTTCGTCGGCAGAAAGTGTCTGCGACCTAGTGTACAGACCGTCTTCACCGCGTTGTCAGTCATCTCGTCCACTTCATTTCATCAAGCGGACCCGCTCTTTTCAGACTACCTCGCAATAGCCGTTGGTCGTTGCCGGTGTTAAACCTATTAACCACTGAGACATCTTTGAATCAGTCAGTTCAGCCCATTGCAGTACACTGCTGGAACATAGGCCTCCCCAAGTTCGCGCCAGACATCCCGGTTTTCCGCAGTCCTCCCACCATCGCTCGGCTTTAACAGTTCCAAGGTGGTAGTGGAACTGTGTTATCCCTTAGTCGCTTCTTACGAGACCCACGGGGTGCGAAGGGGTGGCTACATTCTTTACTGCCGTAACCACACGAAGTTATTCATATTATTAACTAAACAATAAATAAAAGAAACTTACTGTTTTATTTTACTCGCGTCGCTACGAGAATCGTTCTTCATACCTAAATAAGCTAGTAACTTTTCTTGGTCAATTTGTTTTATAACCTGTAAACAATTAAAAAACCATCTATAAAAACACAATTTATTAGACCAACTACAAAATTAATTTTATAGTAATGCTCTTCTCTTTTTAGAACATTTTATAGACCCAATGCTTTTAAAATAAAAACCTACTTCGATATCTTTCATACTTTCAAATTAACTGAGAAAGTTTTCTGCAAAATCTCATAGCTGCAATATATCATTGTTATCGAGGTTCTAAAAACACTTTTTAATACCAGCCGTAGTAAAAATCATACTAATGATCAAAAACTCAAAACCATAGCACGAAAGCCTACCAGGGCCCCGAACACTAAGGGGCCTAAAGGTCAAGACTCCTCAAGATTGGGGGCCTGAACATATAGCAACAGTTACATCGCCGATCTATAGCTATATCAGGTAATATAAATATTCTTACCTTGTCCGCTATTGCTATTAATTGTTCACACCAAGCCGTCGTAACGTCTGGGTCTTCGTCTATACTGGGCAATCTGACAAATACAATAAAGATAAGAAATATTTACTATAGTGTCAGTACCGCTGACTGCGGTCCTTCAATTACCAAATAAATGCTAGAATTTTTTTTCTGTTCATCGTGTTCACAATTTATAATGTAATTCACTATTTATTCGTGGTTCTTCCCGGCAGACCCGTATGCCTGTCTGGGTTTGAGCCTTGAGGATGACCTCCTTTCAAGGGCTTTCATCGTGGGTATCATGTTCCCTCCGTAACTGAAAAACTGGGAGGGTTCATTTTATTTTTACGCCCATTGGGCTAGGGTCTGATGACCTTGATGGTTACTTGTGCTGTCGATTGTCTGTCATATGAGTTCTCAACGCCATATGGTGTTCCCTACGTCGGCGAAATTAATTAGCTAAGCTATTATTCTTACTTCTTGGGGTCGGAAGGCGGGTCGATAGCATTCAGATAGGCGACATGAGCGCCCAGGAAATTGGGGAACTTGCTCAATAACTCTTCATACACCTGCTCCAGCTTCTCACCCTCTGTGGAGGAAAGACACAATTAGTATCCCGTATAACTTTGTTATAATAATAATAATAAATTCAGTGTGTGTTTCTTGGTGAAGTAAAAAAATTTACATATTTCGGAAAAAACATTATCACGAGTTAAGCAATCGAGCAAGCGCTATTGTGTTCGAGCGTTCATGTACATGTGTACCAATGGTGCACAAGGTTTTTTTTGAAGTGATAACTTCTTATGGGAGATTAAAACTCTTCGTTACGTAACGTGTTACGGCGCTACTTTATCTGGCTTCCTTTTCTCTCACGCATACAGCAGCGGCAGGCAGGCTCCTTTTCTCTCACTTTAACCCACAGCGCTAGATTACTTTATGCTATCACTTTTTTGGGGCATCCCGAGACGCACACGTTTTTATTTTTATTTACAACCCTCGTTGCATCCCTCGTTTCGACCTGTCCGGGGTTATACGCACCCAGTTTGAGCAGCCAGGCGCAGCTGAAGTCCTTGAGCGCGTCTCCATACTCCTCCCTGGCGCGCTCGCGGGCGCGGCGCGGCGGCTCGCACGTGTGCAGCGCCAGCGCGTAGCTGTCCGCCTTGTGCCCGAGCTCGTCCTTCGCGAACGACACCGTACCGATCAGTGTGGCGCCCGCGCCGTTCGACCGGGACACCCTGCGAAAAGCGATCCACTTGTTTGTAATCACTCATTATACAGGGTGAGGAAAAAGTATGGAACCCCGGAAAATTCGGAAAACTGCACGGATTAGTCGTGTAACAAAGATCATACCCTAAATAACTTTCAACGAGAATTCCAACAGTGACCTCTGATTTGACCTTGAACCTCATTTTCAAGGTTATTTCAAGGTCAACCTAATTTTTTTAATGGGAACTATATTTTATACCGAAATCGTAAAGAACAAAAAAATTTACGTCCGGATACGTGTTTAGGTATAAGGTTAACGTAACCCCTGAAGGTCAAATAAAGGTCAGACGTAAAATTTTTTTTTGATTCCGGTATAAAAAATAGGGATTCCCATTTTAAAAAATGGCGTTGACCTTGAAATAACCTTGAATATGATATTCAAGGTCAAATCAGAGGACACCGTTAGTTTCTCATCTAGTTATCTAGTGTGACCTTTGTTTTTCTTTTACCACTAAACTAGCGAGATTTTTAAGGTCATACCTTCCTTCCCTCCTTCCCCTTCCTTCAGGGGTTACGTTAACCTCATACCTAAACACGTATCCGGACATAAATTTTTTTGTTATTTTCGATTTAAAATATAGGAGTTCCCACTTAAAAAAATGAGGTTACCCTTGAAATAACCTTGAAAATGAGGTTCAAGGTCAAATCATAGGTCACCGTTGGATTTATCGTTGAAAGTTACTTAGGGTATTTTATTTTTTTTTATTTTTATTTTATTTGATTGGGAAACAAACAGCAGAAACATTAAAATTATATCACAAAAATAGTAAAAAATATGTACTTAAGCCAGCAAAGTTTCCACTTCTATTGTATGCGTATGACCTTTGTTTTACGATTAACCCGTGCGGTTTTCCGAATTTTCCGGGGTTTCCATACTTTTTCCTCACCCGGTATATTAAAAAAAAACTTTTTTCGGATTGTATCACGGTCAATTGTGTTTTTTTAGATGCCCGACGTTTCCGTCCTCCCGTGTCCGTGGTTGATAGGCACCCATCTCTATGATTGCTATACTTACCTGCAGCCAGGTTACTGCTGACTAAGGTTACTGACCTGGCTGCAGGTGTGTAGCAATCATAGAGATGGGTGCCTACTACAGTCGGGTTTTAGCTTACTACATGTAATTAACATGAGAGGGAAAAGATAAAAAAAAAATTGCAGCAGGCTTATGGTGGCAGAGGTTGTTTTTATAAATTCACAACATTGAAATCAACCTATAAAAAATTGTTTCATCTAATTAACAGATGAGGGAATATTTAGCTATCTCGGATCTTAGACCATAATCGAAGATGTATATTTTAAATCACCATAAGATTTATATAATTCTACTAGCTGCCCGGACAGACTTTGTTCTGTCTGTTTCAATTTTTTATTTAATTTTTTTTTCAACAAAAAAACATCAAAAGAAAATATATTGCCAAATTGGTCGAGCCATTCTCCAATTATGCGCTTAGCAACATTCATTTTTTTTATTTAGATGTAAACATGCACTTACTTGTCTGAAGGCACAGGCGCAAAATAAAGAGGTAGTAGGTCTCCGCTTGCCATTGACACCGCTGTGAACTTCTTGCCGCCAGTTAATGCCTAGAATAGAAAAATATCATATATTATTAGAAGTTGTACAGTCTACAGAGGACTAAGAGATGACTATGAGGGAAGGTCAATGAGTCAAACCAAAC
Organism: Melitaea athalia; assembly: GCA_905220545.2. Taxonomy (NCBI): domain Eukaryota; kingdom Metazoa; phylum Arthropoda; class Insecta; order Lepidoptera; family Nymphalidae; genus Melitaea; species Melitaea athalia. The sequence continues at coordinate 1,616,635 of HG992178.1, read as the reverse complement.
CCAATGAAAGTCGATCTAACACTAAATTTATTAAAATTATTTTGAGTAAATATATGCAGAAGTACATTACGTACATAAATTAAAGGAGGTTATTAGATTGCAAAGACGATTGTCTTGTGCGGTAACACGCACAATCATTCACACGCACAGTTCCTGTACACACTCATACGCACACGCAGACACGTGCACGTTCTTCGTTCGTCACCCACACATGTGCAATGCGCTTCTGTCTCCCACACACACCCACACACTCACGCGCGTACACCCGCCCACCTGCGCCTGCTCCGCGTACGCGTCGAGTGTGATCGGCTGCACGAGGCGCTGCTGTACGGCCAGCGGCAGGTCCGCGAACCGTTCCAGTAGCGCGCGGTTCTCGTGCCTCACCGACAGCCGCAACGTGTACTCGCCCTTCTCTACTTTCGCTGAGTACTGCAAACAAATATAATACAACGTAATAAAATCCAATATTATGGTCCTTCGAGCCGGATCAAGGAACGAAAATTTCGACAATTATTATTAAAATGATCGATATTGATTAACCAAAATAAAAAAATGTCCGTAATTTGACTGTATATTATTTTAAGTGAATCTTCTTTAGAATCGTTGTAATTTCAAACTCACAGACAGAAAGCTATTAAACCCAATAACTGAATTGGACATTACAAGGACAAACGTTAGAGAACGTCTCGTACCTTTGAGGGGTAAGCGTCACCGACGGCGATGAGCTGCTTGCAGCTATTGTACAACATCCACATCTGGGACTCGAACTCCGACTCGTACAGCATGTCACATAACATCGGTACTATCGGGGATATCTGCAAGAAATATATGAAATTTAATTTACCTAGAAATAACAATCTATACATATAATAAAATGGTAGGAAAGTCAAAACTGTACATTGAATATTTTTTTTAAAGAATACTTGGGGTGTGATCTACAATCGATACCGAAGCCAAAAATATAGTTTTTAGAATTTTTGTCTGTTTGTCTGTTTGTCTGTATGTATGTCTGGGATAAACTCAAAAAGTACTGCATGGATTTACTTCAAATTTGGCACGAATATTATTAAGAAGTCGGGTTAGAACATAGGCTACATATTATCACGCTATCACCTACGGGGAACGAGCAGAGAACGCACGCAGACGACGTCGCGGGCAACAGCTAGTAATTTCTAAAATAAAATAACAATACATACATAAATTACAAAATTATTCCAATCGAGTGAAAGAGAGATAGATGCGGAACAAGCATATAATGAGCGTAACGGAACAATGAGCGTAACGGGGCAATGAGCGTAACTGGACAATGAGTGTAACGGAATAATGAGCATAACGGGGCAATGAGCGTAACTGGACAATTAGTGTAACGGGACAATGGGCGTAACGGGACAATGAGTCATCCTTTTTCGTGCATGCAGCCGGCGTTCATCTATTTATTAGAAATTGTCACGTCAAAAAATGTTCAGACATTTAATCCCATCAATAATATAATCAGGTAAATCTTAAAAATATATATATCTGTGTCTTACTTCCGTAGCTTTAGGTATGTGGAAGGTGTACGTGTTGATCAGCTGGTATATCTGTCGAGAGGGCGGTATCACGTCGCGTGACGTCAGCGGCGCTAACTTGGACTCGGCCGGCCTGCGGATAGATAAATATTGGAAACTTTATAACGAGAACTTTTGTAATTTAGATTCGATATTTACTGCGACGCCTAGTTTTACAGAAATTATTTTTTATTAAATTATTTTCAAATATGAAAAAGCGGACTTCGTACTCATAAATACCTACATCCATAAAATATTTAAGTCAAATTGAAGATTAGCTCCCAAACGTATCAATAACTATAATAACTATAACTATTCAGAATATTTTCAATCGGTCTATACTTCACATAATAACTACAGAGCGGGAAATTGTGACCCTGTGCTTGAAGAGAGTTCGTCATCCTTTAGTAAGTGTACATTAACCGAAACTGAAATAATAACTGCTCTTAAAAGATTAGATCCAAATAAAGGACCAGGATTAGATGGAATACCAAATAAGTTTTTAAAACAATGTGCTGAATCCTTAGCAACGCCATTAAATATTTTATACAACAAGTCCCTAACAGAGGGAATCTTCCCAGCAATATGGAAGCAGGCTCGGTTGACACCAATACACAAGAAAGGTGATGTGTCGAACATATGTAATTATAGGCCAGTGTCGATACTCCCTGCAATTGGAAAAGTCTTTGAGGGATTAATGGAGAAAAAAATTTACTGGCACATTAAGGAAATTATACACTCGGAACAACATGGCTTTATGCCCAAAAAATCAACAGCATCTAACTTAATAGGCTTTATTAGTGACGTCGCTGAGGCTCTGGATCATGGAGATGAAGTACATGCTGTATATACAGATTTCAGCAAGGCGTTTGATTTAATAGACCACGTAATGTTACTTAAAAAAATATCAGCACTTGGTATTCATGGTTCATTGTTGAGGTGGTGTGAGTCATACCTACAAACAAGATCACAATTAGTAATGATACGTGGCTACTCTTCAAGAAGTAAAATTATACCTACTGGCGTCCCGCAGGGCTCGCATATGGGTCCTTTGTTTTTCGTAATATATATAAATGACTTGGCTCAGCAGTTAAAGTGCCCGTTTAAGATGTATGCCGATGATCTAAAGATATATAAATGTATCAAGACTGAAAACGATGTCAAAATACTACAAAAAGATTTAGATATGGTACAGATATGGAGTGAAAACAATAAAATGAAACTTAATATTGAAAAATGTTATCACATAAAATTCTCGCGTAAAAAAAAACCCATTACAGCCATATACACATTAATGAGAACCCATCTAAACGAAGTTAATGAAATTCGAGATCTAGGAGTTATAGTAGACAGTCGTCTAAGCTTTATAAGTCACGTAGATAGCATTGTTAAAAAAGCCTCTAGACTATCTGGGTTTATATCAAGGCAAACAAAAATCTTTAAAGAGCCTAAAGTTCTTATCCCTATATACAACTGCTTAGTAAGGAGCATCTTAGAATATAACAGCCCAATATGGTCACCTGGGTATGCCGTGCACATCAAAAGAATTGAGCGGGTCCAAAAAAGATTTATTTACCACTTAACTTACATTAACAATAAATGCAAAAATTTAGAAACTTATGACTCTAGACTGAAATTTTATAATCTCAAACCCTTAAGTACTCGTCGAAAAATAGCGGATATTTTGATTTTATACAAAATTATACATGGACTAATGATCTGTCCAAACTTCTTAAATAAAATTTACTTAAAGGTCCCACGTTCTGGTAGTCGTCTGTCAAATATGTATAGCTTTCAATTACCACATTTTCGTACTAACATTGGACATCACTCAGTTCTATATAGAATTCTGTCATCCTATAATGATTTATGTCCAAACTTTGATATTTTCAACGGCTCTTTGGCCACGGCCAAAAATATTATTCATGGTTTGGTTAAATAGTTTATAATTTTTCTGTGATTAGTTAATTTTTTCGGTAATTGGTTAATTTGGTTAAATAGTTTATAATTTTTCTGTAATTAGTTAATTTTTTCGGTAATTAGTTAATTTTTTCGGTACTTAGTTAATTTTTCTGTAATTAATTACTTTTTTTGTAATTAGCTTAAGCTGAACATGTCAAAATTGCATGCTGTGTTCACTGTAATGAGAATGAACATTGTACGCCTTTCAAATTGTTACACACATAAACTTTGGTATTATATTGTATCATTCAATTTGTGAACCAAATAAAAAAAAAAAAAAAAAAAAAAAAAAAAAAAAAAAAAAAAAAACTGGAGGTTAGATGCTCACCGATACACATACTCCATAGATATATGAGCGGCGGTTAGCTGCACATATTGTGGCCTCAAAGCCCGCAGTGTAACCGCACCCCACAAAGTGAAAATCACCGAAATCCAGCTTCATATATCCAAGTAGGGTATATCGTACTGTACCTTTAACATTAATAACTAGATGTCAGTGAGCTTACCGATACACATGTTCGACGTGTTTAAGAGTGGCGGTTGGCTGCACATCTTGGGGCCTCAATGACCGCAATGTAACTGAACCCAGCGCCGCACCAGACAGTGTGAGCCTCGAGCCGAAGTCCGGCTTCAGTCCATGGAACTCGATTGTGTAGTCGACCGTAACGTCGCCCATGCTAGCCCAGTACTTCGCTATCACCACTTCGAGAGTTACACCGCCCTGTACAAAATAAATTAATGAGTGATTTTTGCCCATTTCCCATTTTTCATCGCAGAATCTACATTTTGAATCAGTGATTAGTTTCATTTTTACTATAATTAATTAAGTAATTGAAACAAATATAACTTTCTTTTGTAACATGAAAATTCTGATAGATATCTGATATATCTGATACTATCTGCACCGATTTTTTATTTATTTAATTGCGCATTTGTGTGCTTGCGAGTGTTTGTGTGTGTTTACGTACGTTCGTGCGAGCGTTGGCGTGCGCGTATACTCAGTCGCAGCTTTTGCGTACGCATGTGTGCACAAACGTTTATATGTTAGTATGTACGAGAATGAGTAGACTCAGGCGCCAGCTGCATGGCGTGCACACATACGTGTGTGTGTGTGTCAGGTGTCGGCGTGTACACTCACGAGCACGCGGAAGGGCGCGAGGGCGGGCGCGTGCGGCGCCAGCGCCAGCAGGCGGTGCGTGTCGTGCGCGCGGCAGGAGCGGCGCGGCGCGTGTGCGTGTGTGTGTCAGGTGTCGGCGTGTACACTCACGAGCACGCGGAAGGGCGCGAGGGCGGGCGCGTGCGGCGCCAGCGCCAGCAGGCGGTGCGTGTCGTGCGCGCGGCAGGAGCGGCGCGGCGCGTGTGTGTGTGTGTGTCAGGTGTCGGCGTGTACACTCACGAGCACGCGGAAGGGCGCGAGGGCGGGCGCGTGCGGCGCCAGCGCCAGCAGGCGGTGCGTGTCGTGCGCGCGGCAGGAGCGGCGCGGCGCGTGTGTGTGTGTGTGTCAGGTGTCGGCGTGTACACTCACGAGCACGCGGAAGGGCGCGAGGGCGGGCGCGTGCGGCGCCAGCGCCAGCAGGCGGTGCGTGTCGTGCGCGCGGCAGGAGCGGCGCGGCGCGTGTGTGTGTGTGTGTCAGGTGTCGGCGTGTACACTCACGAGCACGCGGAAGGGTGCGAGGGCGGGCGCGTGCGGCGCCAGCGCCAGCAGGCGGTGCGTGTCGTGCGCGCGGCAGGAGCGGCGCGGCGCGTGTGTGTGTGTGTGTCAGGTGTCGGCGTGTACACTCACGAGCACGCGGAAGGGCGCGAGGGCGGGCGCGTGCGGCGCCAGCGCCAGCAGGCGGTGCGTGTCGTGCGCGCGGCAGGAGCGGCGCGGCGCGTGTGTGTGTGTGTGTCAGGTGTCGGCGTGTACACTCACGAGCACGCGGAAGGGCGCGAGGGCGGGCGCGTGCGGCGCCAGCGCCAGCAGGCGGTGCGTGTCGTGCGCGCGGCAGGAGCGGCGCGGCGCGTGTGTGTGTGTGTGTCAGGTGTCGGCGTGTACACTCACGAGCACGCGGAAGGGCGCGAGGGCGGGCGCGTGCGGCGCCAGCGCCAGCAGGCGGTGCGTGTCGTGCGCGCGGCAGGAGCGGCGCGGCGCGTGTGTGTGTGTGTGTCAGGTGTCGGCGTGTACACTCACGAGCACGCGGAAGGGCGCGAGGGCGGGCGCGTGCGGCGCCAGCGCCAGCAGGCGGTGCGTGTCGTGCGCGCGGCAGGAGCGGCGCGGCGCGTGTGTGTGTGTGTGTCAGGTGTCGGCGTGTACACTCACGAGCACGCGGAAGGGCGCGAGGGCGGGCGCGTGCGGCGCCAGCGCCAGCAGGCGGTGCGTGTCGTGCGCGCGGCAGGAGCGGCGCGGCGCGTGTGTGTGTGTGTGTCAGGTGTCGGCGTGTACACTCACGAGCACGCGGAAGGGCGCGAGGGCGGGCGCGTGCGGCGCCAGCGCCAGCAGGCGGTGCGTGTCGTGCGCGCGGCAGGAGCGGCGCGGCGCGTGTGTGTGTGTGTAGTCAGGTGTCGGCGTGTACACTCACGAGCACGCGGAAGGGCGCGAGGGCGGGCGCGTGCGGCGCCAGCGCCAGCAGGCGGTGCGTGTCGTGCGCGCGGCAGGAGCGGCGCGGCGCGTGTGTGTGTGTGTAGTCAGGTGTCGGCGTGTACACTCACGAGCACGCGGAAGGGCGCGAGGGCGGGCGCGTGCGGCGCCAGCGCCAGCAGGCGGTGCGTGTCGTGCGCGCGGCAGGAGCGGCGCGGCGCGTGTGTGTGTGTGTGTCAGGTGTCGGCGTGTACACTCACGAGCACGCGGAAGGGCGCGAGGGCGGGCGCGTGCGGCGCCAGCGCCAGCAGGCGGTGCGTGTCGTGCGCGCGGCAGGAGCGGCGCGGCGCGTGTGTGTGTGTCAGGTGTCGGCGTGTACACTCACGAGCACGCGGAAGGGCGCGAGGGCGGGCGCGTGCGGCGCCAGCGCCAGCAGGCGGTGCGTGTCGTGCGCGCGGCAGGAGCGGCGCGGCGCGTGTGTGTGTGTGTGTCAGGTGTCGGCGTGTACACTCACGAGCACGCGGAAGGGCGCGAGGGCGGGCGCGTGCGGCGCCAGCGCCAGCAGGCGGTGCGTGTCGTGCGCGCGGCAGGAGCGGCGCGGCGCGTGTGTGTGTGTGTGTCAGGTGTCGGCGTGTACACTCACGAGCACGCGGAAGGGCGCGAGGGCGGGCGCGTGCGGCGCCAGCGCCAGCAGGCGGTGCGTGTCGTGCGCGCGGCAGGAGCGGCGCGGCGCCAGCTGCATGGCGTGCACGAGGAAGCGCGCCGCCGCCTCGCCGCCGCGCCGCGCCAGCCGCACCACGCCCCACGTGGCGCCCGCCGGCGGGACCACGATGTGCCGCTTGATAGTCGACGGCTGGAACACCGCGCCCACTTCCTGGATCTGCGGCGCGGCCGGGTCGCCGCCGAGCGACTGCGGCTGCAGCACCGTTATCGGGATGCGGAACAATGGGCCCTTGTCGACGCAGGTTACGTCGTACGCGTCGACGCTGTAACATTACACAGACTATTAAGTACAATTTATTCAAAACATTTTATTATAATTTAATGACAATTTACTAGCAAAGTTTTTCTTTATATACACTTCAGGTAGCAAACTAATGGTGTCCCTAATAGTGAACTACACCAGGGGCGCAGGGCGAGCGAGCGCGGCACGTTCATGAGCTCCACCTGGCTCGCCTGCAGCACACCCACCTGGCATAGTGCGGGCCGGGCGGCAGGGGGGCGGGGGCGAGGCGCAGGGCGAGCGAGCGCGGCACGTTCATGAGCTCCACCTGGCTCGCCTGCAGCACACCCACCTGGCATAGTGCGGGCCGGGCGGCAGGGGGGCGGGGGCGAGGCGCAGGGCGAGCGAGCGCGGCACGTTCATGAGCTCCACCTGGCTCGCCTGCAGCACACCCACCTGGCATAGTGCGGGCCGGGCGGCAGGGGGGCGGGGGCGAGGCGCAGGGCGAGCGAGCGCGGCACGTTCATGAGCTCCACCTGGCTCGCCTGCAGCACACCCACCTGGCATAGTGCGGGCCGGGCGGCAGGGGGGCGGGGGCGAGGCGCAGGGCGAGCGAGCGCGGCACGTTCATGAGCTCCACCTGGCTCGCCTGCAGCACACCCACCTGGCATAGTGCGGGCCGGGCGGCAGGGGGGCGGGGGCGAGGCGCAGGGCGAGCGAGCGCGGCACGTTCATGAGCTCCACCTGGCTCGCCTGCAGCACACCCACCTGGCATAGTGCGGGCCGGGCGGCAGGGGGGCGGGGGCGAGGCGCAGGGCGAGCGAGCGCGGCACGTTCATGAGCTCCACCTGGCTCGCCTGCAGCACACCCACCTGGCATAGTGCGGGCCGGGCGGCAGGGGGGCGGGGGCGAGGCGCAGGGCGAGCGAGCGCGGCACGTTCATGAGCTCCACCTGGCTCGCCTGCAGCACACCCACCTGGCATAGTGCGGGCCGGGCGGCAGGGGGGCGGGGGCGAGGCGCAGGGCGAGCGAGCGCGGCACGTTCATGAGCTCCACCTGGCTCGCCTGCAGCACACCCACCTGGCATAGTGCGGGCCGGGCGGCAGGGGGGCGGGGGCGAGGCGCAGGGCGAGCGAGCGCGGCACGTTCATGAGCTCCAGGTGACTCCTGGCTCGCCTGCAGCACACCCACCTGGCATAGTGCGGGCCGGGCGGCAGGGGGGCGGGGGCGAGGCGCAGGGCGAGCGAGCGCGGCACGTTCATGAGCTCCAGGTGACTCCTGGCTCGCCTGCAGCACACCCACCTGGCATAGTGCGGGCCGGGCGGCAGGGGGGCGGGGGCGAGGCGCAGGGCGAGCGAGCGCGGCACGTTCATGAGCTCCACCTGGCTCGCCTGCAGCACACCCACCTGGCATAGTGCGGGCCGGGCGGCAGGGGGGCGGGGGCGAGGCGCAGGGCGAGCGAGCGCGGCACGTTCATGAGCTCCACCTGGCTCGCCTGCAGCACACCCACCTGGCATAGTGCGGGCCGGGCGGCAGGGGGGCGGGGGCGAGGCGCAGGGCGAGCGAGCGCGGCACGTTCATGAGCTCCACCTGGCTCGCCTGCAGCACACCCACCTGGCATAGTGCGGGCCGGGCGGCAGGGGGGCGGGGGCGAGGCGCAGGGCGAGCGAGCGCGGCACGTTCATGAGCTCCACCTGGCTCGCCTGCAGCACACCCACCTGGCATAGTGCGGGCCGGGCGGCAGGGGGGCGGGGGCGAGGCGCAGGGCGAGCGAGCGCGGCACGTTCATGAGCTCCACCTGGCTCGCCTGCAGCACACCCACCTGGCATAGTGCGGGCCGGGCGGCAGGGGGGCGGGGGCGAGGCGCAGGGCGAGCGAGCGCGGCACGTTCATGAGCTCCACCTGGCTCGCCTGCAGCACACCCACCTGGCATAGTGCGGGCCGGGCGGCAGGGGGGCGGGGGCGAGGCGCAGGGCGAGCGAGCGCGGCACGTTCATGAGCTCCACCTGGCTCGCCTGCAGCACACCCACCTGGCATAGTGCGGGCCGGGCGGCAGGGGGGCGGGGGCGAGGCGCAGGGCGAGCGAGCGCGGCACGTTCATGAGCTCCACCTGGCTCGCCTGCAGCACACCCACCTGGCATAGTGCGGGCCGGGCGGCAGGGGGGCGGGGGCGAGGCGCAGGGCGAGCGAGCGCGGCACGTTCATGAGCTCCACCTGGCTCGCCTGCAGCACACCCACCTGGCATAGTGCGGGCCGGGCGGCAGGGGGGCGGGGGCGAGGCGCAGGGCGAGCGAGCGCGGCACGTTCATGAGCTCCACCTGGCTCGCCTGCAGCACACCCACCTGGCATAGTGCGGGCCGGGCGGCAGGGGGGCGGGGGCGAGGCGCAGGGCGAGCGAGCGCGGCACGTTCATGAGCTCCAGGTGACTCCTGGCTCGCCTGCAGCACACCCACCTGGCATAGTGCGGGCCGGGCGGCAGGGGGGCGGGGGCGAGGCGCAGGGCGAGCGAGCGCGGCACGTTCATGAGCTCCACCTGGCTCGCCTGCAGCACACCCACCTGGCATAGTGCGGGCCGGGCGGCAGGGGGGCGGGGGCGAGGCGCAGGGCGAGCGAGCGCGGCACGTTCATGAGCTCCACCTGGCTCGCCTGCAGCACACCCACCTGGCATAGTGCGGGCCGGGCGGCAGGGGGGCGGGGGCGAGGCGCAGGGCGAGCGAGCGCGGCACGTTCATGAGCTCCAGGTGACTCCTGGCTCGCCTGCAGCACACCCACCTGGCATAGTGCGGGCCGGGCGGCAGGGGGGCGGGGGCGAGGCGCAGGGCGAGCGAGCGCGGCACGTTCATGAGCTCCAGGTGACTCCTGGCTCGCCTGCAGCACACCCACCTGGCATAGTGCGGGCCGGGCGGCAGGGGGGCGGGGGCGAGGCGCAGGGCGAGCGAGCGCGGCACGTTCATGAGCTCCACCTGGCCCGCCTGCAGCACACCCACCTGGCATAGTGCGGGCCGGGCGGCAGGGGGGCGGGGGCGAGGCGCAGGGCGAGCGAGCGCGGCACGTTCATGAGCTCCACCTGGCTCGCCTGCAGCACACCCACCTGGTATAGTGCGGGCCGGGCGGCAGGGGGGCGGGGGCGAGGCGCAGGGCGAGCGAGCGCGGCACGTTCATGAGCTCCACCTGGCTCGCCTGCAGCACACCCACCTGGCATAGTGCGGGCCGGGCGGCAGGGGGGCGGGGGCGAGGCGCAGGGCGAGCGAGCGCGGCACGTTCATGAGCTCCACCTGGCTCGCCTGCAGCACACCCACCTGGCATAGTGCGGGCCGGGCGGCAGGGGGGCGGGGGCGAGGCGCAGGGCGAGCGAGCGCGGCACGTTCATGAGCTCCAGGTGCGCGGGGTGCGACACCCAGCTGGCGCGACACACCAGCGCCAGTCGTACGCTGAACGCGATCTGCTTGGGGATCACCGACTTGTCTGCAACACGAGCGCTATATACTTTTTTTGTATCTGTTTCACGCTTAAACTACTCGACCTATATGTAAAAGTAGAAGTAAGATTGTACAGAAAGGAACACTTATGCAAAAACTGCCTTAAAACCGCAATGCTGAGCTGAATCGTCTTTTCTTAATGAGGATCAGTAAAGTTCTAGCAAATTCAATAGAACTAGTATCCACGTTATTCTCTATGACATGAGAATGATATTTCTTTTTGAATTATCCAAATCGGACCATTACTTACGAAGATATTAAGTTATAAACATTATGCCGTTCCTGCCGCTACGTCAGTGTACGCGGGATGCGTGTGACGTCACTCCGACGTTCCATGCCAGTTAGCCCTTAGCAGCGACAAGATGCGATGGTGTTTTCTTTTAAACTATGTGTCCTACAAAAAAATTGTAAGGACATAATTTGTAGCAAATTGCTTCGCCTACAAATATGTTCATATTTAACTTTGCCGAAATTTAAAAATTAAAGAAGTTATAAGCAAAAAAGTGAGAAAATTTCTATACAAATTTTCTTTATTGCTCTATAACTTTTTTTTTATACATTTCACAACAAAAAAAAAATACCTCAGACCAATCTTGTAAATGGTTTTTTGAGGAAAATTTTTCTCTACAATTTTTTGAATTTCATTCATTTCAAACGCTGTTACAGCGCTCCAAAGTAGACCGGGTTCGTCAATGCTCATGAGAATCCGGTCAAAACGAAATGCTTAACTTAGTTTTATGATTCTTTTTTTTATTGTAAATATATTCTTAAAATTTTTTTGTTAAATTCCTGCCTACAACTTTACTTATTCATTGGCATAAGCTGTCTGTGGGGTAGACCTACTGGGAATACCACGTTAAAAAAATATGATTTATGAGATATTTGATTACCTAAGTAGATACATTCGAAGAAGTCAACGCATTTTTGGAAAACATTAGTATTTCCGAAACTGGTTGAGACTCAAAAGTACTCTTCTACACATATGTATAATGAGGATCAATCAAGTTATAGCAAATTCAATAAAACTAGTATCCACGTTATTCTCTATGTTCTATGATATAAGAAAGATATTTCTTTTTGAATTATCCAAATCGGACCATTATACTTACGAAGATATTTAGTTATAAACATTATGCCGTTCCTGCCGCTACGTCAGAATAATAATAATCTATACTAATATATAAAGCTGAAGAGTTTGTTTGTTTGTTTGTTTGTTTGTTTGAACGCGGTAATCTCTGGAACTACTGGGCCGATTTGAAAAATTCTTTCACTGTTAGATAGCCCATTTATCGAGGAAGGCTATAGGCTATGTATCGTCACGCTAAGACCAATAGGAGCGGAGTCCACGCCGACGAAGTCGCGCGCAGAAGCTAGTAAATAATAAACGTTTCACACTCAACGGCCTCCAGTAGGATTTTCTCCTGTGTCGGCGGGGGTCCGGAAACACACACAATACACCACCACAAACGCCCAGACCATGACAAACATCTGTATGGCCAATACAAATTTTTTTCATGTGCGCGGATCGAACCCGCGACTGCTAGCGCAACAGCTAGTGCTGTGACCGCTGCGCCAACGCGTCATCATGTAAGCGGGATCAGTGTATGCGGGATGCGTGTGGCATTACTCCGCCTCATAAAACTCACTCCGGATCATAAAACTAAGTTAAACATTTCGTTTTGACCGGATTCTCATGAGCATTGATGAACCCGGTCAACTTTGGAGCGCTGTAACAGCGTTTTAAATGAATGAAATTCAAAAAATTGTAGAGAAAACTTTTCCTCAAAAAACCATCTACAAGACTGGTCAGAGGTATTTTTTTGTGAAATGTATAAAAAAAAGTTATAGAGCAAAAAATAAAATCTTTATAGAAATTTTCTCACTTTTTTGCTTATAACTTCTTTAATTTTTAAATTTCGGCAAAAAGTTATATGAATATATTTGTAGGCAAAGCAATTTGCTACAAATTATGTCCTTACAAATTTTTTGTAGGACAGATAGTTTAAATGAAAACACCATCGCAGCTTGTCGCTGCTATGAGCTAACTGGCATGGACCGTCGGAGTGACGTCACAGCCTGCCGCGCCGGCCGGTTAGTAAACTCCGCTAGTAATTTGATCATAACTTCGTCAATTTTTGTCGTAGAACAAAAATTTTTACACTGTATGTTAAGGATTTCTTAGTTCTATAAATCTGCATTCTCAACTAAAAACGTTACGGATCCTCATTAGAATCATTGAATCTTTTTTCTGTAATCGAATTTTAATCTGCTACTCTAGTACACTTTTAACTACTAACTGGTCAAACATATACCAAAATAACATACAGAACAATAACATACCATCACAGAAAAGAAAACATCTTTACATTCTTTATCTTCCAAAAACAATTTCAAATTTGAGCCTACAATGAAAAGCTCCTTCAAAATAATTTTAAAATGAACTACACCAAGAAGAGAAAGAGTTAAGAAGAGCAAGTTATTAAATGTCATATCCACTCACTTTCTTGATCCGTATGGTCTTCTAAGAACTGTGGTTCGACTGTGATGCCAATATCCTTGGGGGTATCATCCGTCTTCAGCCTTAAGAATATGCCCTTTGCGTTGCTGTTAGAGCATTTGATGTTGAAGGTCACGTCTCTTTCTGGTTGGTCGTAGTACGTAGTAAGATTGTCGAAAGCCTGCAAAATATTTATCAAACATGAATACTATATACTAAGACACAGTTATTTTATTAGTATTTTGTTAGTATCTAAGAAGAATCAGATAGGAAAACTGGCTACATCGATAATAAGGTACAATAGTGATTTTGATTTATATTATCAGTTTTGTCGTCAATCTTAGTTTTGTATGTCTAATAAACATCTTACCCCTTCCATAATGAAATATTACTCACACATATCAATAAAAATACATATTAACAGATAAATCTAACCTTCTCAATATTCAATAGCCCGCAACCTTGCGCCCAAGGCTCCACGTGTGACAGAAACGTTGCAGAGTTTTCTAAAGCGCGTTTTACGGAGTACGGAGAGTATGGAAGTTCTCGGTCCTTCAAGCCGGATATCAGCGCCGCTGGAATAAATATTTTATATTATACTTTATTACATATTTTTATCTGCTATATTGATTTGTTACTAAAATCGCCTAAAAATTGCTGATGTCCGATACCAATTTGCTAAAATCATTACTTTGTTATACGAGAACGATAGTGAAATTAGTGAAAAATTTATGTCAATAGACAAGAAACATTTTTTTTTCATACCTAAGAAAGAAAAATTATTCATGTTTAAAACCTCTTTTCTTTTCTTACCAACTGCTCCGGCAACATGTGGGGCGGCCATTGATGTTCCATTCATTAACTGCGAATTTCGTAGTGTGAATCTGGAATTAACAACAATATAACAATATTTAAAAAATTAACAGCTTCATGATTTTATTCCACCTTAATATAACTTAGATTCTAAAAATTCTATTATACCTATCTAGAACTCTCTAGTCTAGATTTTTGAGAATAAAGTTCAAATTTACATAATAGCTAATAAGGTAAGGGTAGGCACTCCCAAGTAAATAAAGTACACTTAGCTTACACCAATATTAATAGATTAAGTGTGCAAGTGAGCAAGTGTGAGTAAGAAAGTGTAAGTGTGCAAATCAAAGTGTGTACATATAAGTGAAAAAGTGCATGAGAACAGGTTTGAGTGTAAGTGAACAAATCAAATTGTACAAATGTGAGAAAGTGCAATTGTGAAAGTATAAGTGAGCAAGTTTAAATGAGAAACAGGAAGTGTAAAAGAGAAAGTACAAGTGTAAGCAAGAAAGTATCAGTGAGTAAATAGAAGTATGTAAGTGTGCAAGTGTAAATGAGAGTGTTAGTGCGCAAGCGCAAGTGTAAGTAAAAAAGTGCAAGAGTAGAAGTACAAATGAGTAAGTGTGAATGATATATTGCAAGTGTGCAACTGTAAACAAGAGCTGCTTACAATGAAGAAAACGCGAGATTAAGGGTGTAAATGAGCAAATTCAAGTGCACAAGTACAAGTGCGCTCACCTCGCGACGGAGGCGACGGCGCCGCCGGGCGCGCACACGGAGACGCCGGGCGCGCCGTCCGCGCACGGCCCGCGCGAGCTCCAGCTGAAGGCGCCCGGCGCGCTCGCCGCGCGCATGGAGTACGCCGCCAGCATCATCTCCGCCGACACGTACGCGCCCACGCCTGCGGGCAAGGACGGGTTCGTCTAGGGGCGGGGTCACTCCCAGTGGAGTCAAAGTTAAAGGTCACTATGTCATTTACTTTTTAAATGTGATAAAGGTATTATAGCTCACTTTAACATATCCGACGTATGCCACTAGGCAATTGTTATCTTATATGAAGGAAAAACAAAGATGTACATCACGCAGAACTTTACATACATGCTCATGCTCAAAATCTTACTTCAGAACCTTGCATACAGCTGTCATACAATATAATCGTACACCTTAAACACTCAAACACTGTCACGAATACTCGCTCACTTGCTCGCTTCAGTCTATCACAGTCCACGGCTGGACACAGGCCTCCCCAATTTCGCACCAAACATCCCGATTATCAGGAACAGCCCACAAAACGTCCCACGCACACCCCCTGTGGGTGTGGCCAGTTACCGATGAGGATGGGTTGCGCGATGTCGGGCGGCGCGCCGACGGTGGCGAGCGCGGGCCCGTGGTTGCCGGCCGACACCACCCACGACACGCCGTAGCGGTTCACCACCGAACTGATCACCGACCCCACGCGACTGGGAACAAATATATCATTCTGACTACAAATTTATAAAGGCACTAGCTTCTGCGCGCGACTTCGACCCCGTGGAATAGGACTAATTCTGTCAAACGTGATTTGAGTGAAACTTTAACCGTTTACGCCGCGGAAGCTCTCAAAAGGAAAAAAACCCCGATTTTGAACCATTCTTCATTGGTGCGACTCACATATTGGTCTTAGCGTAATGATATATAGCTTATAGTCTTCCTCGATAAATGGGCTATCTGTCACTGAAAGAATTTTTCAAATCGCACCAGTAGATCCTGAGATTAGCGCGTTCAAACAAACAAACTCTTCAGCTTTATTATATTAATATAGATTAGACTAGATCTGGAAAAATGATAAACACTACCTTTTATCTTCCTTACATCTACCTAACAGAAGATCACAGCTAAATAATACTGTTTTCAAGCAATGTTGTGTTCCTATTGGTGAATGGTAAGCATTGTGACCAAATCTCTAGGGGGGCATTGGGGATATGGTCAGCAACAAGCTTGCAATGCTCTGGTGTTGCAGACGTCTATAAGCTACGGTAATCACTTACCATCAAGTGAGCTGTACGCTTGTTTGCTGACCTAGTTATACTTTATTAAAAAAAGTTATATATACAAACCCAGCATTAGACCAATGAGCATGTTCTCCGTAACTCATATTAATGACGTCAATCTTCATCTTTTTGGACAATTCCATAACCTTGATACATGCTCTCACTAACGCAGTTCCAGTCTCCATAGAACCTAGTCGGCTGTCTCCGATAGTGAGAGAGATGATCTTGGCTCCGGGAGCCACACCATTCTTATCAGGTTCGTTTGGGAAATTGCCAGCTGCTATCGCTGCTACGTGAGTGCCATGGGTTGCTGGAATTGAGTATTATTTCATTGTAGAACTAATTTAAATGGAACAAAATAATATAACAGGAAATATAGACTAAAGAGACATTCCTTTTCAATTACTTACTACATACAAATCATGAAAATCGCTTTAGCCTGTAATATCACACTGTTGGGCTTAGGCCTCTTTCCCCATGTAGGAGAAGGATCAGAGCTTAATCCACCATGCTGCTACTATGAGTAGCGTTCGCTGTCAGGTGTTTATGATAACTAATGGGACCGATGGCTTAACGTTCTCTCCGAGGCACGGTGGGGAGACCCACAAGGACTTCACAAATACCCAGACCAGGGCAAACATCTATATGGCCAATACAAATGTTTGTCATGTGCAGGGATCGAACCCGCAACAAAAGCCATAAACCAGTGCTGTGACCGTTGAGTTAACGCGTCGTCATCAATTGAAGATAGTGGGACTTATATACTCACAGCACATCCCGACAATTTCAAGCGTGTTTCCTTCATCATGTACGTTAATGCTGACCGTCATTTCATCTAGAGGAGTGAGGTGCGAATGTTCGTGCGTAATACTGTACTCTCCCAAGCATGGACCCGTCGACAAATCCCCGTTTTCCGATGTGTCGATGCATGCTCTGCAAATAAATATTAAAAAAAAATTAAATTTTATATATTATTAAGTACTTTAAGAATAACAAAACTTTTTATTTATTCGTGTTTATATGTAAATATTACTTGACGAAAACAGATTTTTAATTGAAACACATATTCTTCTTCTTCTAGTTTAAAGACTATGGCTCCATCAGCTTTTCACTGATGATTTTGACAAGTGCTAAAAGCGGATTATAGTCTGGAGACAGGATCCGACTTTGACAGTACAACAGTGGGTTAAACCACATATTAATGACCGACTGACCAACTGACCGATTATTTCTTACTGTGTAACTGTGTACAAATATTATTATAAATACAATACTCTATATAATATTTTATAAAGTACTATAATTATTGTATAACACAAGTATAGTAACTACTACACTATTTTTCAAACCGTAATCAAACAAGATCAATTCGTACCTCCAACATGTACCGTCATGGAATAGAACACAATCATAAGTAGGTCCAACGTCGCTGTATTTCTTCTCAAACTCCTTTAAAATTTCTACTCTCGCTTCTAATTCCTCTTTCTGCATTTTTTCATCTTGAGTAAGAGTTGTCTTTGACGCTGTGATTGAAATATGAATATATAATAAATATCTATATCATACACACACAGTGGTTCTATGGTAACTTAATGCTGGTGCTATAAGTAATAGCTGACAAATATAGCTACAATTTTTTCTCTTTTTTTTTTAATGTAATTTTTTTTCCTTTAGAGATTGTATCTTAAGATTTATTTATTTATTTATTTTACAAAAAACAACAATACAGAAAAGAACAGTACAGTAGTAAAATAACAATTTTACAGTTATAGCAAATCACAGGTTTAATCGTACAGGTTTGTTTGTAATGAAATGAATCTTATTATTATGTTATTGACATAGATGTATTTCAAAACAAATTAAACTAATCTAATATGAAGATGTTCCTGTTTGTTTTTTAAACTTCTTTCATCACTTCAGCCTATCGCAGTCTACTACTGGACATAGGTCTCCCCATGTTCGCACCAGACATTATGGAGCTAACTCGTGTGTTTTGCCCATAGTAACCACGCTAAGCAGGCGGGTTGGTGACCACAGGGCCGACTTTGTCGCACCGAAGACGCTTCTGCCCATCTTCGGGCTGTGTATTTCAAAGCCGAGCCTCCGAGTACAATCGATTTGCTGCTCTTATTAACGATTTAGATATTTTTCATGATTCAGGTACAAGCCTGAAAAAAAAGCTCACCGCACATATCTGCTTATGAATGTTGTATTTTCCTTGTTTACTTTTTCTATACATAGTCTTCTTTTTTTTGCCTTCTCTTTTTTTGCGTTGTTCAGTGGATTGTTATCATGTATAAAAAAGAAGGAATTTTTTTTCTGTTGTTTAGTTTTTTACAATTTTTACAATAGTTGGTAAATAAGTAATGTATGTTGGTAATATTTTAACTATCTTATTCTTATTTTTAACGATAATATACAACTATCCTTGTCAATTCATCCTCACTTAATTAATGAGACTATTAACGTGTCGTACATTTTTTTTTTCATATCTAATATTGTATCGAGTAACATGTTTTTGAGTGCTGTATGCACCTTTAAATTGCATGCATACTGTGTGTGTTTATTATTAGATGTAAGATTTTGCAATATGTTGTATGTTATGCTGTTGGTGTGTCAATAAAATAAAAAAAAAAAAAAAAAAAGCCAGCAATTGGATGGCTATCCCGCCATCGGTCGGCTTTTAAAGTTCCAAGATGGTAATGGAACTGTGTTATCCCTTAGTCGCCTCTTAAAACACCCACGGGAAGAAAGGGGGTGGCTATATTCTTTACTGTCGTAACCCCACAGCCATTGAGATTAAGATTTAAGAGACATGCCTGCAATAAAAATAAAATTAAGAAACAATATGCTAAGAAATACTCACAAGTTTCATCTTCAAAGTCCTGTAACTGCTTTGTAGCCTCAGCGAGAGCTGGTTTGTAGCCGACATCCCAAAGATGTTCTTTACGATGTTCGCTTAATCTCTCCTTTACTTTAGTTGGGTATAAGGTGAATGGATACACTACACCTATTCTCCATTCCCCTGTTGGGTTTTTCCATGATTCTGGAATCTTTCAGGAATAAATTTGAAGTAACAATTTAAAAAATTAAGTTATTTTGAAAAATATAAGAAATGAATTGAAGTCGTATTATCTGAACATTCTGTAGCTGTTTGCAGCAAACCAGTTTTTGCATCTTGATTGCCTTTCCTGTGTACGCATTTACACCGAATTAAAACCCACCTTATTGTTAATTGCCTAAATGAACTGTATTTAAACTTAGCACTCCGCAAAAATCCCTGCGATTTTTGGAGTGCATTATTGTAATTTTTTATGTAACGTGAGTTTAAATAATGTAACAGTAATTTAATAAAATAAACACCTACGTAACTTTTTTTTTTATTTATCTCAGCAAACTTTAAATTCCAGGCCTTTTGTTAAACATTATGCTTTATGCTTATTACATTACTACTTACAAAATATTTTAAGTTAGTAAATAAAAGAAAGAAATATAAATGTATTTAAATTGTTTAAAAAAAATGTTAAATAAAGTGACAGTTGCACAATAATTTTACATGTGTTAGATGTCACCAAAAAAAAATGACAAAGAACAGCTGTGATCATATGACGAAGTCACTGGCCTCTTACTGAGTTGCATTTAATTAAAAATTGATGAAAGATCAAATTCATGAAAGATAAAGATATTTGACTATAATATTTTTTATATTAAAAAAAAAAAATCAAAATTACTTTTAGCTTGCGTCCCGTACTGCCGGTTATACATCCATCAACAACTTTACGAACGACCGTACTCGTATCCACATCGCCGCAACCGCTGCAGTCGAATCTCTCTATAACTTTAGTCTCTCCCGTACTAGTCACCTAAGTCACAAAATATTAATTCTAATGAAAATGTTAAACAAAAACTCAAACAAATCATGACAAGACAATTTTTTACCTGAAGCCCTGCCGCTGCTGGATCGACACCAGAATCGAGAATTGCGATAACTGTGTTCCGGCCATCGTAATTAGGGTATTTAGTTAAAAATGAAACGACTCCTGTTTCTTTTTTTGGCAATAAACCCCAAACAGGGAAATCACAATCGATCGGTACGTCTGCCATTTTTGATGACCGTATACCTTTTGCACAGATTATATAAAAAAAAATAAGAAATGTGCATAGATATAGGACCTATATTTATGGAAATGTGTTTTTTTAAGTGCTCAAGTCTCAAAAAAGTTCTCAAGTACCTAAGTGTGTTTTCCAATTGCAGCACCAAAGCGCATTTTAAGGCGTAATGCTCAATGTTGAATGTTTCAACTACAGCAATGCTTCGCTCAATCGAGCACATTCAAGTTTCTAGTTTTCCTATTACAGGATTTAAGCGCATTATGCGGTTTAATGCTCAACGTTGAATGTTTCAACTACAGCAACGCTTCGCTCAATTGAGCACATTAAAAAGGACTGCTTTTGCGTGATGCGTACAACGATACAAATTACAATCTATACCAACTCAGTAGCAGAAAATTAACATTATTTTAGTGTTTATTCTTTAAATTGGTCTAAATTTTGATCCCTTCCTCGAATCCCTTGATCGAATTTTTTTATTAAGATTAACAACTACCTATATCGTTAGTAATGTTGAATTGTTGAGAAATATTTTTCTTCGTAATTTTTTGGAAATAATAAAAAGTTAATTCAGACTGTGACAAAAAATTGTAATATTTTGCAGTTATTTAACTATTCTTTACGTTGTTATTTCTTGCACTGTGTCCCCCGCTATATGATAATATGACACTCTCTCTCATGACCATTGGTTGCAGGTTGACTGGAAGAGATCTCTTCTAGGGATAAGTCTGTGGGATAAGTCCACCTTGCCATCAACTATATGTCATATATGTGTAATTTTCTGTATATTCTTTTTTTTAGTGCAATAAAGTATATAATAAAAAAAATATAAGTATGGATGAAGTTACAAACATTGCCTATATTTTTTTTGTATTCCATATTTAAAATGTGATTACAATTATTTCAGTTTAGAATTCAAAACTTTTAACGAAACCTTTTTTTGTCCACATTGTAATGACTTTGATCGAACCATTGAATCACATTGAATGAAGCAGGCAATCATAAATGTTATCAAAATGAAGACAACAATCTTATTTGTTCATATTTACGAAAATGAAAATAAAGAAAACCACGAAGAGCAATCAGCAAGTGTTTAACTAAGTACGAAGAGCCTGAAGTTCATGATTCTTAATTATCAGGTACAAATAGTTCATAGTGAAATAATATTAACGTCTTACAATGTATGTATAAAATGTTACATTACTAAACAGAGAGTAATACTGAGAAATAATAATTTCATTAATTTTTAAATGTATAATTTATAGACTGCAGATTAAATTTTGAAGTTTTAATTAAATTATAATTGTCTGTTATGTTTCTAATTTTTCTGATGCTGTGTGGACAAAGAAAGCCACAATGGCAATGCTTAGCTTATATGAAGCAAATGTACAATAAATCGCTTGTGGAAGAAAACATCAGAAGGCTTAAAAGATTTATGTACGCATGTAAAAATACTTAATGTCAGTAATGCTGAAGGTGTATTAAACTATTAATAGTGTGTTGATTAGAACTCTTCATTATAAGGATTAATTTATGGTTTTACAGGTAACAGCAGATCAGGTTAAATGAAAATTTAGTCGCTTAAACAATAAAAATATAAGGACAACAACAATAAGAGTAGAAGAGCTCATATGACATTTGAATATTTGAGCAATTTGAACAAATTTTTCATAAAGAGAAAAATGTTTCCACTCCACATGCATTTTCTTCTTTGATACTTTCTACAGATGGAAAAAAAGGAAGCATGACATAACCCAGATCAAAAAACATTAGTAAGAGTAAAAAATTCAAAACAACTGCAATTGCATACGTTAAAAAACTGCAAGAAACCAGCAACGCATTCAAAGTATGGTACTTTTACAAAACATTCAAGAAAACCACAAGGCTAGAGATGAAAACATGACTAAATATTTAGAAATGAAAGAGAAAGAAATGGAGTTAAAAAAATGGAATCGATGTTCGTGAAACAGAAATGTACTTAATATAAAAAAGATATTGCGAGTGAAAAACTAAAGTTGAATGAAAAGAAGCACAAGGACTGGTTAAATCTAGAAAAATTTAAATGTGAACTTCTAGAAAAACTGTTAAAAAAATCGTACCGACAGCGAAGATTCATTAAATTAACAAAAATTAATGTTTAAGAGTTTGTTGTATGTGCCTAAAAAGTTTATTTTAACATGCCAAAACAATTACTTTATTTTAAGTTTTAGATTAAGATTTTTTTGTACTTAAAAGTTTATTATGTTTTTAACATGCAAAAACCAATAAAACATTTTTAAAAGTTTTTTATCTTATACTATTAAACGAGCAATTCTTGTATATATATATATTTTCTGAATCTCGGAATCGGCTCCAACGATTTTCGTGAAATTTAGTATGCAGGGGATTTCGGAGGCGAAAAATTGATCTAGCTAGGATTCATTTAAAAAAAATGTCGTTTTATCCCTGTTTTTAAGCAATGAAAAAATATCATTAGAATACGAAGCTTAATTTCACTACGCGTCAACATAGCTTTAATGGCGTAATTAGGAAATCGGCGGGTGTCAAATCGTGTTGACCCGGGTTCGAATCTCAGTCTCCAGATAAGTTTTTTTTCTTTTTTTTTTTTTTAATTTCACTCGTGATTTATTATTTAAATCAAATTAAAATATAAAAATACCGAGAAAAAAAAAACAAAAAAAAATGAAAATACCGAGCTAGGCTCGGTCACCCAGGTACTTTAAATAAACAGTAGATTACTTATTTAATAAATTTTAATTCTTTATCATTTTAATTGAATTTTACAAATCAATTTACAAGTGGTATAGAAAAGTATAGATATTTTATTTTGAGCTTATGAAACTTGTGCATCTGGAAACAAGTCTCTGAATAATAGTATTCTACGATCTCTATCATTTTTATTATTTTGATATTGTTCTTTATAACCATGTTCCTCTAAATTTATTCTACAAATTCTACAATTGTACATTATCCATGATTATCATCTACAAAGATCAAAGTTATCATGTCAATTGATACACTAATTGTGCAAAATACATGCTGCTGTAACAATTTTGGATACAAATGATAAATCTTTGTACTCAGTAAAGAATTTAATTAGTCGAAAACGGCTTTTCAACGAATATTGAATTCGAATTGGTATTTATACTAATATTATAAAGAGGTAAAGTTTATAACTTTGTTTGTTTGCAGGGGGTAATCTTGGAAAATACTGATCCGATCATAAAATTCTTTTACTAACAGAAAGCTACACTATTCAGGAGTGACATAGGCTTAAGGCTATATTTTATAATTTATTGCAATTGATTATAAAATACACTGAAAATAATAGTAGGTGTTACGAATCGCGCCATCTCTTGACGTGCTCTTGACGACCTGTAGGTACCAACTAAACATCGACGTAAAATTGTAAAGTAACAGGTAACAGCGGACGGTGCGCGGCGGGCCAAAGGAAAATAGGGATTCATTTATTTAAATAGATATCACTTTATTTATACATTGATGAGGTTGCTAAGTCAATGATTTTTTTTTAACATTTAATTTAGCGCATTCTAGTGGTACAATTGAAAAAATTAACATTCCAATTAATGGGGGCTTTACACGCTACGTTAAGTTGTAGCAATTTATTGAACGATTTATCGCTCCAACAAATCGAAAGAGCAGAGCACAACTCCAATCCCAATAAATCGCTACAATCTCTCGTTTACACACAACAATAAATTGTAACAATCTCATCGTTACGATAAATTGCTACAACTTAGCAACGAGCGTGTAAAGCCCGCTTAAGAATTTGGCATTGTGCGTCACTGATGCTCTGCAATTGGAACACTACCTAATTCAATTCTCAACTGCTCAAAGCTTTATTCTTACAAATAATAAAATTACCTTCACGACTTCACCAAGTATTAGAAAATAAACTGAGATTTCAATAAAACAAAATGTTATACTTAAATTTTTTACATAATTTATTATTTAAAACTTTTTTTTTTTTGAAATGATTATTTTAGCTTAATACTTATAACTTTTGTTTTCATATATAATTATTAGCAAGAATATATCATATAATTTTGTAACCTTACCTGAATTGTCTGAACTGGCTGAAGTCTAGGATGAAGGATCCTTCATCCTAGGGCTGAAGTATATTTAAATTATTTAAAAAGAATAATGTCAACGCAATTTTTTCTCCAAGGATGGCAGTACTAAGCTATTTGCAGGGGGGGTACACCATAGAGGTTCTATAATACCTCTATGGGGTACACTCTATATAATCGATCAAAGCGGCATCTGGTGATTGTTTGGTGTCAATTTGTGGTAAAACAGTTCTGTAATTAAGCATTATTTTTATAGATGTCGCTTCTACTCGTATGAAATTGTTGATAAATATGGATGTTGCCACTTGTTATAGTATATTGCGCTTAAGGGTGTTTATAAAACTACCTTTACTGGGCCTACAGATACAAATTAAAAATTTAATCACTTTTAAATACATTTGAAATGAATTGAAGTTCAAAAAATCAATTATATACCCTATATAAATGTAATTGGCGGTTCTTTCAACTAAATAAATACAAAATATGTGGGAAATGAAAATAATAATCTAGCAACATTATAAAACTAAAACGAACACGAAGTTTTTGAATTTTGACATTTAATATGTGAAAAAAGAATAAGATAGGTACTTTTGTACCAAAACTATTTGTAATTATATTTTATTGTAAATAACTGTGTAGAATGTTTATTAATAACGTATTGTACTTTTAAGTAATTTGATGACTGCAAATTTTGAAAAGTGAAAAGGATTTTCAAGTGTGTAATCCGATGAGCTCTCGTTTTGAATTTAAATTCATATAAGTTTTTGTTTGATATTGTTGAGTTTTAGGTTGTTTTTGTGTTTTTGGTACGTTTGTGTTTTATATGAACTATAAAAATAAATGATATTAAGTTTTAATCAATTGTTTTATTTTAAACTGTTCTTACTTTTTCTTTATTATGTAAATATCATATCTATCATCAGGTTTGCTAAACATAAAATCCATTACATAAATCACTCCTTTTGCGGGACTGATTTGTAATAGATTTTATTACTTTAACAAACCTGATTCGATACAGGAAAACTAATTAAATAAAATAACTAAGGTACGTATAATAGGTAGGTACTTATATATATCTAAACTCTGTCCAAAAATAAAAGAATTAAAATGTAAACAAACACCTTACCGGGTGAAAAATACGCAATCCCTGTGTAATCACACACAATGGCTACTAGATATTTATTGTAGCATCTGGGTAATCACATGCACTACCATTATATTTGTAATTATACGTCCAATTCATCGTCAAACTAATATTTTTTAGCAGAAAACCGAATTCGCTGTAACCTCAAACTTACAAGTGACATTTGTCATTACTGTGTCTTGTGTTTATGGTTAAGTGCTTTCTGTTCTTTCATATCGATAAAAAGTCGAGGTCAATGATATTAAAAAAAGCGTTTTAGCTCAAACTTTTTATAAATCATAAAAAGTAACTCGAACTTTTTATAAATCATAATTTATTTTTACTTTTTATAAATAATTAAAAAAAAAGTTAAAACGGCCACTAAAGTTAAATAGTGTTATACTTAATGCGGCTTTGAGAGAGGCATTACTTCGTTTTTTGACAATAAGACCGTATGTCTTTCTCTGTGGTAACTTTTGCTTTAAATCTCATTGAAAATACTTTTAGTGTATCTTTGTCACCAAATTGCTAATACTTTTTTTAAAGGAATTGCTACACAATAGTGGGGAGCCCCAGCTAAGGGCTAAGGCAATGTGCCCCTAATACAAATAGACTTTTTTGTTTTAATTAACATTTCTCTGTACTTTCATTAGTTTCTAAGTAAAAAATATTTAAATTAGATATTAATTACATAGCCTTTTCATGCATCGCCATTTCGTTCGTGTTGTAAGTAATATCTAATAGGTTGTGAGTGTCAAAAGGTGTATAGCACTTGACGTGCTGCGGCGGCTGGGGTCGACTTTGGTCTATTTGTGCACTACTTGAAGGGTTGAAATAAAACCACGACCGTATGCTGATCTACGTATCGACCACCAAACCAGTGTCCGATAGCTCGCTCGTTTATTTTAAATTATTAATCCTATATACAATATCGCGTGAATACAACTATAGCGCGATCTATCTCGATCCGCACGCCATCTGTCGAGCGTTGGCGAACTTTTACATACAACGACATATTTTAATAATACACAATATTGATTAACGTTCTGAACATGGCGCCCACCAAGGACATTTAGTGACAGAATGTCCTTCCTAAGTTGTATGTTACTGTAAAACTATGATTTATGACAACTAGGAATTAGACTAGATGATGTACAAATTTTTTTTTTTAAATATTTGCCACATGAACTATAAATGAGCTAAACATTTTATTTTTAATTTAACATATTATAAAGTTAAAATGAACTATATAAAATTAAGATATAAAGTTAACAATTGTAAAAATATGAAAACATGTTTTTTTTTTAAAGTTTAAAATGCAATAAAAATACTTAAAATATACAAAACATTTCATTGATCTGCGATTGGTAAAATACATAATTTATTGGTTGGTCTTTTAATAATTGAGGATTTAGTACGTAATGTAACTACATGCGTGACCTTATCATCACCGGGATGCTTTTCTATAATACAACCCATTAACCAACGACTAGGAGGCAAATAGTCTTCCTTTATGAGAACTACGTCACCAACCTTCGGTTCTGGAGTTTTGGAAGACCATTTGTATCGATGCATTAAGTTGCATAAATATTCTTGAGACCAGCGTCTCCAAAATGATTGCACCATCCGCTGAACAAATCGCCAACGTGTTAGTGAATATACGTTTGAACTTTCATAATCCTTATATTCTGGAATTGATATTAATGGTTCTCCTATTAAAAAATGTCCCGGCGTCAATGGTATCGGTTCTCCAGGATCATTCAGGTTAATCACACTAATCGGTCGCGAATTTAGACACGCTTCGACTTGGTTAAGAAGAGTTGTAAGCTCTTCATATGTGTTGTGTAAATACTGTGTTCTATTAGTTTGTTTGTTCAAGAATCGACGACAATACGCTATTACTCCAAGAAGTTTAGGTAAAGAAGAAAATCTTGTAAATATCTCACAATCATTAGTCGATGTAACTGCAACGTGAACTTTACCTGATTGTTTTAATTCTGTTTTAAAATCTTGTGGTCTTTCATTCTTTTTATTTAATGTTGTTCTTAGAAATGTCGGTCCAGAAAACCAAAGTGTATTTCCAAGAAGAAAGCTGGGTAAAACTCCTCGTGAAGCACAGTCTGCTGGGTTCTCTGAGGTCGACACATGAAACCACTGAGTTGGTTGCATGGATGATAATATTTCGGACGTGCGATTGGCCACGAATGTCTTCCATCTGCTTGGGTGACTATTAAGCCAAGCCAAAACGATAGTTGAGTCCGTCCAAGCGCTGATTTTACTGGATGAGATATTCAATACTTCTGCTGTTTCTACCAATAACTTTGAAAGAAGAACTGCCCCACACAATTCTAAACGAGGAATGCTGATCTGCTTGATTGGAGCAACTCTGGTTTTTGCCACCAACAAAGCAACCCTGATCTTACCCGCGACATCAATCATTCGCAAGTATACTACCGCTGAGTAGGCAGCCTTGGAAGCGTCGCAAAACCCGTGAAGCTCAAGACCATCGTTTGAGTTAGTTCCAAGCCAACGTGGTAGCATAACCTTAGTAAGAAGTGATAGTTCCTGACGGTAAGTATGCCATTCTTGTATCAGGTCGATGCTTAATTGTTCATCCCAACCGATTCCTGTAAGCCATAATTTTTGTATAAATATTTTTGCTAATTCTATGCTTGGAGCCAGCCATCCCAGAGGATCAAATAATCTGGCTATGTCTGAAATTACAGCTCTTTTTGTTACAGGTGTATTTGTTAGCTGCGGGAGATTCACCGTGTACTGGAATGTGTCTTTACTACGGTTCCAGGTAAGTCCTAAAATCTTAATAATACTATCTATTTTTATATCTACATCCTCATCCTCTATAACCTTTTCCTTGTCATTGCCTATTTGTCCTTGTTTTGCTCTAGTTTCTATTTTATTTTCTGAATCCGTTTTCCTTAAACCTTTTTCAATTCCTACTGAACTTATCCCTTTTAATAATTCCTGATCATTACTATTCCACTTTTGTAATAACATTCCACCTTTTCCTAATAATTCTGTTATTTCTTTATATATTTCTACACCCTCCTCAACACTATAGCATCCTGTCATCAAATCATCCATGTAGAAACAATTTAAAATCCTATCAGCAGCAATTGAGTATTTTTCACCTTCATCATACACGATCTGGTGCAGAGTTCTGACTGCCTGGTATGGTGCTGAAGCCGTACCAAATGTGACCGTTAGCAACTCGTAATCCTTAATTTCTTCTTTAGGGTCGTTTCGCCATAATATTCTTTGATACATAGTGTCTTTTTCAGCTATCCTTATCTGGCGATACATTTTAACGATATCAGCCACAAGACCAATAGGATAAACTCTCCATCTCATCACTGTGTATCTCAAATCAGCCTGCAACGTTGGACCAGACATCAAGGTATCATTTAACGAAACACCTTTACCGTATTTTTCAGAGGCATTAAATACTACTCGAACTTTGGTTGTGGTTTTGTCGTTTCGAATAACAGCGTGATGAGGTAAGTAAACTGCCACTTTCTTTTTACTATCACCCTCTTTCACCGGCCTCATATGATCTAACTGTAAGTATTCATTTATTACATCTGTATATTGTTGTTTTAATTCTTTGTTCTTTTGTAATCTTTTCTCTAATGACTTAAATTTCATTTCAGCTATAGCACGCGTATTTTCGAATTGAGGATCTTCGATACGGAACGGTAATCTTACTACGTACCTTCCATCTTCTTGCCTCGAGGTAGTAGTTTTATAGAATTCTTCACATTTTTGATCATCTGGAGTAAGTATCTTCTTATTATTAATTTGTTCTTCAATTTCCCAAAATCTTTTTAAAATCTCATCATCTTTAATTTGGGCATGCATTACTGTTATATCAGATTGTGTCCTATATGAACTATTGTTTGATCTGTTTACAGTACCTGATAATATCCATCCGATGCTGGTGTTCTGCGCGATTAAGCCACCAGATGGACTTCTCATTATTCCTTCCTTTAAGATGCAGCTGTAGGCATCTGCGCCTAACAAAATATCTATTTTATTCGATTGGTTGAACTGAGGATCGGCTAAATCGTACTTATTTACGTCGATCCACCCAAAAACATTATTATTTATGCTCTGTTCAGGTAAGTATGATGTAATTTTACTAAGCACATAAGCTGTTACTTGTAATTTGAACTCTGGATCTATACGCGACTGAATATTTAAATGTACCATATACTTAGCTATGGTTGATCTATTACCTAATCCTGATACTATTCCCTTAATAGGAATTTTAGTAAGTCTTAGGTATTGAACTGCGGACTCTGTTATCAAACAAGCTTGAGAACCTTGATCGAGCAAAGCTCTAACTAGTTTGTAATCACCCCCCTTGGACTCGGCTTTTACAAGCGCTGTGGCTAATAAAACCTGTCGAGGCGTGAGTACTTTATCTGTAGATAAGCACGAAACTACATGATTAGTACTAGTTGAAGAGCTAGCATTAACAGTAGTCAAATTTGCTTTGATATCTTGATTTGGGGCAACAGTGTCACCACTTGGATGCAGTAACGAATGATGTCGTTTTTGACAAATTTTACATTTTGTCTGTTTTCGGCAGTTGTACACATTATGGTTACTACCTAAACAGTTAAAACACATATTATTTTTTATCACGAAGTCGCGTCTAAAGTCCACTGTTTGTTTCGCAAAGTTCTTGCAGAAACAAAGTTTGTGTGACTCAGTGCAATATTCGCAACGTATACCTCCGGATCTAACCGCTACCATTGCTCTAGATGAATGGGGACCGGCGGTATGTTGAACTTTTTTTGGTTCTATACATTCAAGAGCGCGAAAACGATTCTCTAAAAAGCTGGCAAACTGCTCATAAGTGGGCAATTCATTTGAGTTGTTATTGTTTGTACTTAATTGCCACTGTTTACGTGTTTCAAGATCTAGTTTAAAAGCAATTATGTGGATGATGATAATGTCCCATGTAGATACATCAACCTTTAAATTTCTAAGCGCACTCAAACAATCATTAGTTGTGTCGAGCAACTCTTTTATACCCGTAGCTGACTCAACTGAAATACGTTTCTGACCAAATAATCTTTTTAATATACAATTCGAAAGGTATTTTTTATTACTGTATCGTTTTTCTAACTGCGACCAACATTGAGAGTAATTTAAATCAGAAATTTCCTTGTGCCTTACAAATTGTTCAGCTTCACCAGTTAGGTGTAATTTTAAATAATGCATCTTCTCAACATTGTCTAAATGTTCATTTTTATCTATAAGCGACACAAATAAATCACGAAATGTCGTCCATTCACTGTATTTTCCACTAAAAGTAGGAATGGCGATTCTAGGTAGCTTAACTGAACTTGATTTTAAATTAGATTTATCATTAGTTTTATGCTCATTTGTTGATTTACATTTATTTAACGATGATTTTATTAAACATTTATAAGTTATATATGTGTCCTCAGCACTATCATAAATATCAACGAATGGTTTAACATCTTGAGCCTTGTAATTTTCGTGAAGTTTCGTATTATTTTCTTTAAACAAAGCCCAATCATTCTCTAATAACTCAAGTCTAGTTTCCATATATTCTACAGTTAGCCTATCCTTAGGACTCTTTTTAAAGTTAATTAAACCTTTTTGGATAACATTTTGGATGTCTTTCAAAACATTGACTAATCCCTCCATTGTTACGATATTTAATATATATTTGCTTTACTAAATGAATTATAAATATTTTCTATAAACGTTTTCAACAAATGTAAACTTGATAAAATGAAATAGTAAAAATAAAAAATAGAATAAACTTCAAACTACAACAACAAAGTAAAATTAAAATATTGAGGGTAAATTGTAAAAATACATGTCTAAAATTTGCCGAAAATTTTACAAGTGTTTAAATAATAAAGTTACTCAGTAAAAAATCGGGCATAGGTTCCCCGTTCCCTCGTTTTTTCTAAAATTATTCTGTCTAACATGCACACAATCTTACAACTAAATTAATAACTAACTTTAAACTGCTAAGTCCTTGATCTCTTCATAAAAGTTAATAAAATCTACTAAGTCCAAATTTCTTCAAATATTTTCTAAGTTAAAATCTTGATGTATTTAAAGTTCAAAATTACTTGATTTTAATACTGCACAAAATTTACTAAGTCCAAATTTCTTCAAATATTTTCTAAGTTAAAATCTTGATGTATTTAAAGTTCAAAATTACTTGATTTTAATACACTGCACTATTTGATTATAAATATTACATGTACTTACAATTGCACTTCACTGACTCACTGCGATGTTGGTTGATCTGTCACTATACTAGTGACTGGTGGCGCCCTCTGGTGAGGCTCGTCGAAAGCTTGAACTTTGAACTGACGTTTCTGTCCTCCGGAAGATGGCGCGTCGGTTGCACTGTCTTCTCCTGGAAACTGGATTTTGCACGTACTCTTCGTGCAGCGATCCACTGCGAGTACGCGGGGGTGTGACCAACGACGGGTCACTTGTCAAAAATCCAGGAGCAGATCCATCCGGCTCGAAGGACCAAATGTATAGCACTTGACGTGCTGCGGCGGCTGGGGTCGACTTTGGTCTATTTGTGCACTACTTGAAGGGTTGAAATAAAACCACGACCGTATGCTGATCTACGTATCGACCACCAAACCAGTGTCCGATAGCTCGCTCGTTTATTTTAAATTATTAATCCTATATACAATATCGCGTGAATACAACTATAGCGCGATCTATCTCGATCCGCACGCCATCTGTCGAGCGTTGGCGAACTTTTACATACAACGACATATTTTAATAATACACAATATTGATTAACGTTCTGAACAAAAGGTGTTAGAGGTTACTCTGTGTTTTGGATAAATTTTACTCACACACAAATACCGAAAAGTACTTTCGGAAATCAATTTTGACAAATTTTACTCACACACAAATGCCGAAAAGTACTTTCGGAAATCTAATTTGAAACGCACATACAGGGTGCACCCTGCTAATGTTGCTAGTGTTATATTGTTCAGTTTATCAACAAACTATCTATACTAATATAATAAAGCTGAAGAGTTTGTTTGTTTGATTGTTTGTTTGTTTGTTTGTTTGTTTGTTTGAACGCGCTAATCTCAGGATCTACTGGTCCGATTTGAAAAATTCTTTCAGTGTTAGATAGCCCATTTATCGAGAAAGGCTATAGGCTATATCATCACGCTAAGACCAATAGGAGTGGAGTCCACGTCGACGAAGTCGCGCGCAGGAGCTAGTTTGTATATAAAAATAACAGGAAAATATTAAAAAAAAAATTCAGATAATGTTATATGGATTTTCTAGTATACCATGCACATGGTTTTGGCCAGAAATGAAAAAATTCCACAAAGAACGAATAAAAACCTGATGAACGATACCAAACCTCTAAATCTAAATTCTTGTCTTTGCGTTTGTGGTTCTACGGCTCAACAACTTGGCTTTCGTTTGTGGACTTCCGATTTCTTTGTGATTTGGACCATGTTTATCTCCGTATTGATGACTATTTACAAAGTTTTAAGGACCCTGATTTCGCTGTTGACTGGATTCCTATTCGAACTTCATTTCTACGAGGTAAGTCAAGTCACACTATCCAATAATATAATTCGGTAGATACAGATTTCAAATGCGGTAGATACAGATTTCACTTTGTCAGAGTAGCAAAAAAATAATTGTTTGTCTGTAAAATCGTTATCATCTCCATTTAGTTAGTGCTTAAGCGTTTACGCTAAGAGGAGGCGAGATAAACGTAGTATTTATAGAATACTAATATCGAGTAGTCGAGTACCTAGTATTTTGTCACTGATATTTTAAAATAACAGTCACATGCACTGTAACAACTAGTATTGCCATGTACCTAGTAAGACAGAACTCTACGCACTGTAAGAAGTTATATATTTCCTACGTTCGACAACGAAAATCTTCAAAATTTGCGTTACGTAATACTTGAACGCCCCCTTATAGTCTGGTGTGTTAAATGTAATAAATATATGTTAATGTTTCATTTAGTTTAATTCCTCATTTCATCCATATTATTTTCAATTAGAGGTAGTACCTATAACTTAATCTGTGGAAGTACACTAATTCTATGGCATTGCATAGCGCCATGAGAAATGCATCATATTAAATTTACCGATATCGACATTTAACAACATACATCCCAGCACTATAGTAGTCTATGGTTACACATTCCGCCATATTTGTTTACCTTTTAATTCTTTTATTTTTGGATGGACTATATATATAGGTTATGGCATCGTAGTTTACACCAAACATCCACCAGAGGCGCTACTTTCCATACTTGCAAAAAAAATAGCGGAGTTGGCTCTCTTTTCCCGTATAGTTATTGTACTCTGTGGCTATTTGTCAATTTGTCATTGTCATAGTCATTTGTCATTCTGATTTCTGATTCTTCGAAAGAAAATTTAGAAAATTTCTTTGCATAAACATAATTCGAGTTAATTTTAAGCAATATGTGGTACGAAATTATACCTAGTTTCTTAGTCATCACGGCCGGCCTGGGATTGCCTGGCTGGGGTCTATACCACATTCACAATTTAACACTAGGCAATGTAAGTTTCCCAAATAAAATGTATTAGGTAACAAGGGTCTACTGGATTTCAAATTAAAAAATCCAAGAACCATAGATAATGCTTGATAACCAATTCTTTCACAATTATAAATAAATTATTAACTCTTACGTATAAATACTGTTATTGTAAATATTTAAAAACAGTCTCCCAAAAGCAACGTGCAATTAGGAAGTACCTAATGAAGATATCTTAAGGTAGAATATGTTATAATAAGAACTTTTCAATTCTCTGACATGATATATGTTTGTATAGAACATACAAATGTTTTTCATGATCTAGGCATTAGTAATGAATGTTTTCATACCCATAATACAGAGTTAGTGTCTCATAAGGGGCTGTTGTGTGTGAAATATTTATTATTTTAAGTTAAAATACAGTTCTTTCTCACAGCATTACAGACGTACACTGATCAGTCGATGGGACAGAATGCACTACCAGCGTGATATGAGAGTCACGGGCAATCCCTACAATGTAAATGTAAGTTTTCGTTTTAATATAATAATTAGAGATGAAACAGATATGTGGCGGCCTGAATACTATTCAGCCGGATACTGGATTTAAGAGCTATTTATTTTTAAGAAATACAATCAGTAATTAAAATATAATTCAACAACTTAGGAAATCAATTACCCAATACTAATACTGCACTAAGGGCAAATTATGGTGAATGAATACTAATTTCTCTGCATTAAGACGTAGCAAGCGGTTTTGGTTGCCTTCGTAGAAAAGGCCAGCTTAAGGAAAAAGTCTTTATAAAAGATATAAATAATATCAATATTTTTAATTGACAATTTTGTTGCTTCTTAAGTACTTAGCTCTTGACTATATATAGTAGAGAAAAAGGCGAAAAAAATGCATACCATTAATTATTTAAGTACATTGATAAAATTTCATAAAGGACAATGGACTCACATAGTATATTTAATGTTAATACTGAGTTCTGTTGTAACAATGTTGAAATATTTTAGTTCTCATGAACTCAATACAGTAGAATCCGTTTATTATGACTCCGCCTATATTGACCAACCGGTTATTATGACGTAATTGCACTACTAAGTTTGGTTTTCATATAAAATTCTTTATAAAAAAGTCGGATATAATGACTTCCCTTAGAGTGACATGTCGCTTATTATGACCCATTTTTAAGAAATGATGTCCGGTTATAATGACCGACATGATTCTTTACAACTCCATTGATTCCCGACGACGTTCGACTTGCTAAACGCGTCGCCAAGTGCAAGCCACGTGTGGCTCGTTTTTGTTTTGAGTCTCAGTTTGGTCCATAGAATAACTTTTTGGTCATCTCAGTGAGTAATTAGCGCTTGAAGTTCATTCACACACAGGCATTGGTTTTCGTTTGTCGTTTGTGTTTTTCATTGTACATACTGTGAAAAAAATGTCATCTCATCGCCGTAATGCATTTACGATTGAGGAGAAAGGTGCAATAATATGCAGATTAGAAAATGGAGAATCAAACTTTTTTGTGCGTATTTAGACAGTCGATCTGAAGAAGTAAACTCCAGTCGTGCGTCGGAGCTGACTCGCGTTTTTTTTTTCACAAAACGCTTTGTATGACGTCCGCTTATTATGACGTGTTTGGCAATTCCTTTCGATGTCATTATAAACGGATTCAACTGTACTTTTTTTTATTTGTGGTACAAGTTTATAATATATTTTTTATCTTTTTTAGGGATTAGACAGCCTTCCTGACAAATAGAAAATTGTTATAGTTGAAACATGTTAAATAACTTACTTTATTGAATATAGATTATTTAAATTAAAGTGTTGTTTTATTTTTGTGTGTTTTTTTTTAATATTATGTAAAAGGTATTGTTATTTTTAAATGTATAAATACATACCCTAACAAATATGTATAAATAAGTATAATGAGCTTAAATTAATGTAGGCATAAAGAAATCTAATGCAAAGGTATTTAAAACAATAAAAAAAAAATTATTTCACAATAATTTATTTTTTGTAGTAGGGGTAAAATGTGAGACCCATGCATGAATTTTCTTTTGCCAATGTTTAATAGCTACCAATATATTGTAATGTGAAAGGTGTCAAGGGCTATTAGTATTTAAGTAGATAAAAATAGTTCAGTATTAATAAAAAGACTTTTCCAATTATTTTATTATATATTTTTGACCTAAGTTTGGACTTTGGGTATAATGAGCTATATTCAAAAGATAGTTATATGATATACTAGCTGCCCGAACAGACTTCGTTCTGTCTGTTATTATTTATTTTTTTTGTATAAAAACCTGTGGGATTTATAAGGAACATACAAAAAAATTAGCCGAATTGGTCGAGCCATTCTCCAGTTATGCGCTTAGCAACATTCATTTTTAGGGTTCAGTACCCAAAGGGTAAAAACGGGACCCTATTACTAAGACTTCGCTGTCCGTCCGTCCGTCCGTCCATCAGTCACCAGGCTGTATCTCAAGAACGGCGGCGATAGCTAGACAGTTGAAATTTTCACAAATTATGTATTTCTGTTGCCGCTATAACAACAAATACTAAAAACAAAATAAATTAGATATTTTAGGGGTTATTGATAACTATTTTTGTTTTTTATTAGTCTAAAACGCCATCTATCAGAAATTAGGAAAACTTCGTCAATAGACTAATAATAGTTTTCTAATAGCGGCATAGATGGCGTCACAATTAAATAAATATTTTACAGAAAATTCATTTATATTTAGTTTAGTAAATGGTACGGAACCCTTCGTGCGCGAGTCCGACTCGCACTTGGCCGATTTATTATTACATATAGATTATAAATAGATTATGCCGTCGCAGACTTTCTGTAGATCTAAAGAGGAATAATTTCACCAGTTTAGGCAACATTTTCGATAAAATCTCCATGGTGACTTGGGGCACGAAGTATAGACTTCATAGTTCGTGGCTTGGGGACCTTGGGATATTGGTTTTGACATCACATTGCGACCAGTTTACATACAGTAAATTAAAAACCTAATTACTTAAATCAGTGGTCGGCAACCTTTTGGTAGGCAAGGGCCACGAGGTGGCCAAATAAACTAAAGGCGGGCCGCACTTATGATTTAAACCCTAGACTCTACCTGATACCTACAATATAATTGGTCATATCCCATAGAAAAAATGAAAATGCTATTAAATTTTTTAAAACATATGGAATTTAATACGTACACGTAATACTTACATTATACAGCACAACAGCATTTTTGTTGTATGGATTTTTTTTATGGATCTAGCTGCATTTTCTACCCTAATTCTAAATTTGTACTCAGATTTTTGCTAGCAGCTCTATATTTTGAGATATGAAGGGTAGCTATTTTTGTAACAATTTTATAACAATTTATATTTAAACAACATTTTTTTTTTATGTAACCTTCTTGAATAAGTTGGAGTTTTACTACTATTCTGGATAATCCAACAGTAGTCAGCCATCATACTTTCACTCCAATAGCCCTGGTAGCGCTCCTCCATGAAGCGAATATCCTGATGAAAGCGTTCTCCCTGCTTCTCGCTTAAATGTACAAGATTTACAGAAAATCGATCAAGGTAGCAAGAGCTATAAATGAAATGCATCTTAATGCTCATGTTGTATCCAAGGTGCTGAACGTATAATCGTGACAGGAGGGACGTGGTCAGGAAAGTCGACGGACTTCTTATTTCCCGAAAAGTTTTTTACAAGCCAAAAAAACTAATTTCAGGTATTTTTTCAGCAGTTGTCATACTTTCAGGAAAATTTACATCGTTTATTAATTTTCTAATTTGTGGTCCTTCGAAAATTCCAGCTTTTAAATTCTCAGCACTAAATTTTGGAAACGATCTGGATATACAGTGGCGTGTAAAAGTTTTGGGCCACCCTGTTTTTCCATATAACTGACAAAATATTTTTTCTTTTACTTGTTCTTTGTTCGAGTTGTTTGAGTTTGAGGACCATAATAAAGATTATAACGTTAATAATTATATAAAATATAATATTGTACAACGGTAAATGATTTTCAACAGTGTGCAAAAGTATTGGGCCACCGCAATTCACGAATTTGCCGGACCTTACTGCACAAGATTTTTTGATATTTTTTTCTCATTGGTTTCTAAAAACGCTATGCACAAGGAATATGTTAATAATTTTATTTTATTTTTTAATTTAATTTTATTTCTGCCTAAAAACCGAAAATTTTTAACAATAAAACTTGAAATATGCAAACATTAAGCTGTGTGAAATTTTGTTCAAACCACGTTCAAACTTTATTCAGAAAAAAATTTCACACGTTTTACACACTATATTGGGTATCCAGTGCTTGTTGTTTGTTTCCAATGGCCGTTGATAGTACCCCATGTAAGCATTATTAACGAAGTCTGACACATTTAAACAGAATTTTTTGAATGTATATTTGCCACAAATGTAACAAAATCTATTTGGATTGTTTACACAGGTCTTACTAGACGCATGTTGTGATTGATCTGCAATGTAATGAAATTGCAGATCAATCACGTTCATTTGTAAATGACTCGGTACTTCCTGAATATCACAGGAAAAAGGGTTTGCAAAAATCTTCTTTGCTTGAAACTTTTCAAACTCACCAAATCTGTCGCTGAATGAAAAATGTCACATCATATATCTGCCAGTTTGGTTTTAATTCTACGTGTTACGCGATCGCGGTTCGTTCATGCATTTATGTTGATATTTATAACTTATTTACAAAACATTCGCGGGCCACAAGTAAGACCTCCGCGGGCCGCACGCGGCCCGCGGGCCGCGCGTTGCCGACCACTGACTTAAATGATTCTGTTCAGTAGTTTTTGTGTTTATAATAATTAGGAAGACAGACAGATTTAATTTTTATGTAATCTCACTACTTTTTAAATAACACACGCAGAGGATGGGCGGCAAAATTTAAATTGGAAATTGGTGTCTGAAAATTTGTTTAAAATTTCTATTTCACAATAAAATACTATCAAAGACTAGAGAGTAAGTTACTATACATTATAAAAATATTATGGCTATAAAAATAACTCAAATTTTTTAGTCATTAAAAAATTAAAATAATTATAAAAGCGAACTTTTCATCAATGGTAATTAGGGACACGAAAAAAGTATCGATACTTTGTGGTATCGAGTACATTTACTTTCGATACCGATACTTTAGTACTCGATACTTTGCATTCGATACTTTTACTCAATGAGTACTTTTTGGCAGGTATCGTATCGAAAGATTTACATGAGTACTATTACACTTTTTCCTGAAATTTTGAAAACATTTATGCAGTATTTGTACGATAATTTAAAGCGACGACCTTTTTAACCGACTTCCAAAAAAAAGAGGAGGTTCTCAATTAGACTTTATTTTTTAATGTATGTTAGCTCAGAACTTTTAACTGGGTAGACCGATTTCGATGAATTTTGTTTTAATTGAAAGGTGTTGCGTGTCATGTGGTCCCATTTAAAATTTAAATGAGATCTGACAAGAACTTTTAAAGATATATCTAATAGTCTATAGTATTTACTCGACTACTTCTTCGTTGACCAACGTTCTATTATACCGTATAAGTTTTTACTCGGTGTACCGATTTTGATGTTTTTTAATTTAATCGAAACCTAAGGGCCTGTGCAAACCACGTTTTTTAAACGCGCCGTCGACGCGCGTTTGAATCGATACAAACGCCAACAAACTGCTCTGTAGGATAAAAA
Source organism: Melitaea athalia (assembly GCA_905220545.2). NCBI lineage: Eukaryota > Metazoa > Arthropoda > Insecta > Lepidoptera > Nymphalidae > Melitaea > Melitaea athalia. Next base: position 1,577,179 of record HG992178.1, on the reverse strand, counting down.
CGCGCCGTCGACGCGCGTGTCACGCGATACAGACGCGATGCAAACGCGCGTGTGTATAGATTTAGACGCGCCGTTGACACGCGTTTGAATCGATACAAATGCCAACAAACTGCTCTGTAGGATAAAAACGCGCCATCGACGCACGTGTCACGCGATACAGACGCGATGCAAACGCGCGTGTGTATCGATACAGACGCGCCGTCGACGCGCGTTTGAATCGATACAAACGCCAACAAACTGCTCTATAGGATAAAAACGCGACGTCGCGCTTAAAAAAACGTGGTTTGCATAGGCCCTAATACTTGTCATGTAGTCTTGTTTAAATTAGATCAAGATCTGATTACAACTTTTTGAGTAATTTTTTAACGGTTCACAGGAAAGTGGACATAAGGTGCCAATCAAACCACCAAGTGTAAATTCATGCGACGTTTTAATCCTTTATTGGACCATCATCGGGCATCTAAAATTTATAAATATGTGAGAAAGCTGTACAACACATATTTATAAATTTTAGATGCCTGATGAAGTGATGCATGAATTTACAATTGGTGATTTGATTGGCACCTTATGTCAATTTTCCTGTGAACCGTTAAAAATACTTATAAAAAATGGACACCTGGACACAACGTTAAATAATGAAAATGTTTGAGTAATCTCTAATAGCGCGTATTTACTTGACTATTTTTTCGTCTTATTACGTTGCATTACTTGTCAATGTAATTGAAGTCGGTTTTTTTCCGTTTGCGAGCAAACACAATTTTATTTTTTTGGTCGACTGACATATTTGGAAACAGTCGTTCAGTATTTGTGCGAAATTTGAAGCGACCTTTTTTTTGGAAGTTGAAGTATCAATTCCTTCTATTGAGTACTTTTGTACTCGATACCTAGAAGTATCGATACTTTTGTTTCGATACTTTTATGAGTACGATACTTTTTTTTCGATACTACTCATGAGTACAGTATCGATACTTTGTATTCGATACCGTGTCCCTAATGGTAATATTTAACATGTCACTGAACAAAAATAAATTGTCAATTTGTCACGTAGGTAGTTCGGTGCCCTAGACATGTTGGATTCCTCGTGAATCAATATTTTCGAATCATTTTACGGCTTAAATCACGTGGTTTCCAGCTCGATAAAGTGAATTTAGTGATAATGAAAGTAAATGAATAATAAGAGTTGACATAAAGTTGACAAAAAGTATGTGAATGATGGGAGGGTCTTTTCCCGCCATTCGTTGACTTCAGAATCAGACGCGGCTTCGGCCGTTAATTACATCGGATTGAAATTTATAAATTCAGACCAGGCTTAATCGAATAAAATGAAAAATGAAGATACTTCAGACTTGGCTTAGGCCTTTGTTATAATATGGGGTGCATGTCGGTCACCTCCTCGTGGTGCACCCTGGGCAACGGGATCGCACGCGGGGGGACGCAGCAGTATCGCAGTCGCGGTACTGCTGCTCGTCGTGGCTAACGACTGACTCGCGGGGTGCGCTCCGGGTACTGCTCGACTCGTGAGCGCACTAGAGGGACGGGGTGGGTGGGTTCGCTTGCCCGCCCTGCAGCGCGAAAGCGCAGTTTGCCGGCCGGGCTGTGCTGGCTCCCTGGAGCTTTGCTCGGTTGTTGGTGCAATCCGGCAGACGTGATGTGTGAGGGCCGGGCTACGTGCTGGCTCCCTTGAGCTTTTAGCTCGGTTGTTGGTGCAGTCCGGCGGACCCGTGGGGTAGTTGCCGGGTCGTGCTGGGCTCCCTGGAGCTTTGCTCGGTTGTTCGGTGAGATCCGGCGTTGGAGGACGGGCGGGCCTGACCCCCAACGCCGTGATGCCAGGCGTTGGAGGTCAGGCCTGCCTGGCTTGGAGGGTGGATGCTCCTGGACATGTGTCCCCATTCTGCAGACGGTAGACTGGTCCGGTTGAGCGTCCCTTAAGTGGGGTGGCCGGCTGGGGGTCGGGGGATTTTCGGTTGGCTTGAGACCCCACGCGTCGTCGGGACGGGTGGTCTTGTGGGTGCCGCCCCTCTAGGTGCCGAAGTCTGAATATTTACATTTGGGCCAGCCGCCGGGGCGGGGTGGAGACTGCTAACGCGACCCCATCTCGCCCCACTCAGGCGGAGGTCTGCTCACACGTGGATGGTTTATGGTCAGTAGGAGTCTGACATAACCTTCTGGTGCCCCCGCGCCGGAGGGTATCCATGATGGATTTTCCCAACGTAAAAAAAGGCCTTTGTAATATGTTATAATATAGGAATGAAAAAATATACAAATTCAGACTAGGCTGTATGGACTATAGTCCTTTGCCTATTGGGGATAAATTTTAAAACAACAACAACAACAACTGTCAATTTGTCATTTCGAATTTGACAATTTAGCAACAATTTTCCCTGCGTTCCGAAATGCGATGAAATCGATTACAGCGATCACAGACCAACCCCACCCCAGCCTGCGAATTTGGGATATATATAAAAATAAAAATACGCATAGATGTATTTTTAATAGCACTTCTCAGAAACGTTAATTATATAAATAACACCCCCTTAGTTTATGAATAAAAAATAGGTAAAGATCGCGCATCTTATACGGTCGATATCTGACAAAAGTGCATTCCGATTTGATCAGTGATTATTAGTCTCATAACACTCATTTCAATTCGGAACGGGCGATTTCGACGAAATCGCTGTAATCGATTTCATCGCATTTCGGAACGCAGCCTTTATAATATAAAATAAGTAATCAAAAACAAATCGAAAAAACGGCGGGAAATTTCAAGGCGCGCGGTTGTCTTTTTTTGAGTTCTTCATTAATTAATAGTTTTTTATAATTTATTCATTCAGATCAGTTTTCTATAGTATTTTTTTATTAATTTAGTTTGTATAATATATTATAATTAGTTAGCAGTCTTAGTTGGTAAGTTTTCTTTCTATTCTAATATGAATGAGCCACCCGATCCCGGGGGAACATGCAAAGTTCCCGAACCTGGTAGTTATATCACTATAGAAAATTATGAAGACTCTAGCATGGATACTGATCAATCATCAAAAAAAAAATTTTTAAAACGTCGTTTAAATAAAATATGTAAAAATTGTAACAGAAAGAAAAGAAAAAATGTTGGAAACCAAAAGGACATTGGATGTTGTTGTGTAGAGTCAGATAAATCTGATGATGGTAAAGACATAACAAATCCTTCAATTACAAAGCAGCCTTTAATACAATCTGATAATCCAGAAGTTGTTGATTCGCGCAGTAAACCAAATTCTTCTATTAGTCGAAATCTTTATAATGAATTAGACGCGCCTCCTTACATTATTCATGTACAGAAGATTCAATCCTCCGATAATGACGGAACTATATTGCATCCAATTACCTTTGGAAATTTTCTTTTGAAAAATAAGATTTATAACGTAGTCAATGGCAGTGTGAAAAGAATTGGTCGTAACCGTATGTCTGTCTCTTTTACTAATTACCTAGATGCCAACTCCTTTATAAACAATAGTATTATAACAGAAAATAATTATAAAGCATACGTCCCTTCATTTAACATTTTAAGAATAGGTGTCATTAAAGGAGTTCCAACAGATTGGTCTCCTGAGGAAATAATGTCGAATATCTCAACCCCTGTTGGCTGTGGTAAAATTGTTAAAATTAGACGTTTAAATTATAAAACTATTGTTGATGGATCTCCAACTTGGAAACCCACCCAGTCGGTAGTGGTGTATTTTGATGGTAAGGTACTTCCAAAAAGAATATTTATCTGTTACAACTCCCTGCCCGTAGACCTATATGTTTTTCCCACCATTCAATGTTATCACTGCTGTCGTTATGGACATACAAAGTTGCAATGTCGTTCCAAACCTAGATGTTTAAAGTGTGGTCAAGATCATGTTAGCGACACATGTAATATCGTAGATGACTATTACTGTTGTCAATGTTCTGGCCAACATATGGCAAACAGTAAATCTTGTCCAGAACTTAAGAGACAAAAAGAAATAAAACTTTATATGTCACAAAATTGTGTTTCGTATCAAGAAGCTAGTAAAATTTTCCCTACACTACATAAATCATTTGCTGAAGTCTTGTCCAGTCCTCAAAGAAAATTATCTTTCCAAAATGTTAATAGTAATTCTACAACTTCGTATTATCCACAAAAATCTTACAAGAAAACAGTAATATCTAAATCCTCCCGTCCTATAAAAGTTGGAAATGGTTATGACAAAACTGCACATGACAATATCATAAAAGAATTTTGCTTTAATGAAATAGATAGAAATTATAGTCCAATTACAAATGATTCTCCCTCCACACAAGAACCACTAAAAATATCAGATATTATATCTTTATTACAAACCTTTGCCCAGACCAATAATAATATACCGTCCATCGCTGCCCCTTTAATGGAATTACTTGTAAATTTACTTAAAATAAATAATGGCCAACAAAATTATACAATGGAATGCTAGAAGTATAGTTAATAAGAAAAGTGATCTTATTTATTTATTAAATAAATATAAACCATTTTTATTTTCATTATGTGAAACTTGGCTTAGACCAGGTTTTACATTAAATATTAAAAATTATAATACTGTCAGAGAAGACAGATTAGATGGATATGGTGGGGTAGCTCTTCTCATTAAGAAAGACTATCCTTTTAATATAGTATCCATTCCTGTACATAGTCCTGAAATTTCTATTTTAGCTGTTATTGTAAATAAAATTTGTTTTGTTTCTGTATATATTTCACATACTTCTATCAATACATTAAATGAAGTTGGGGATATCCCCTTATCTCTTCCTAAACCATTAATTATAACTGGTGACTTTAATTGTCATCACCAGTCTTGGGGCTGCTCCGTGTCAACCTGTTATGGTAATAAACTTTTAGACATATTAGACAGAAACAACTTATGTGTTATTAACAATGGAAATCCCACTAGACGTACAAACCTATCCGAAGGAAGTAGTGTAGTTGATCTAACTATTTGTTCACCGCAATTTACATCTCAGCTGTCAAGTTCTGTTTTATCATCCACATTCGGTAGTGATCACTATCCCATTATAACCTCATTTCCTCTCGGTAAATTAATTAAAAATTGTACCAAACTTCCTCCTAGATACAACATATCTAAAGCCAATTCTGATACCTGGTATCAATTTAGTAATAAGGTTGACATTAAACTTAATCAGAAAATATCTGAAAAAATTAAGGATTCTTGTGACGCACAAATTTTTTTGGATGCATTAACTGAGAGTGCCAATGAGGTATTTAATATAAATCATGGGGGCTCCTATATTCCAAGTCCTCCATGGTGGGATGTCGAATGTAAAGAATATTTAAATAAAAGAAAAAAGGCTGAAAAAATATTTAAAAATAATATGACTATAGAGAACCTCTTATCATTAAAGGAGATTACAAACAAAACAAAATTACTTTTTAAAAGAAAAAAAAGAGACAGTTGGCAAAAATTCTGCGCATCTCTATCTCCCAATACTCCCTCATCCGCTGTTTGGAAAAACATTAGAAGATTTAGATCGGCTTATAATACCTCCCCATCTCCAACTTTTCCATCCTTTCTAATAGACGATTTTCTTGATAGAATTTCTCCCCCAACTGTTAATTTCTGTAAAGATAACTTAAATGATTATGATGCCTTTTACAATGAATCATCTGAATTAAACTCTCCCTTTTCAATGTCGGAATTAAAGAACGTTTTAAAACATGTATCAGATTCTGCACCTGGACTAGATGGCATGGACATAATACCTACTAACAGGACAGAGTACTCTGAAATTTTGTATTTACGAAAATGAACACTAAGTCAACGAATTAAGTATTATATTCGGTTGCGCATTATACAAATGCAAAAACGAGCCGAGAGAGATAGTCACAACGGAGGCCTTGTGTCTCGTTCTTTCATATTGCCAGCATAAAAATGTTTCTAATCAAAAATTATGGCTGACCTAAAACTCCATTGAAACAATTGTATTTTAATGTTATTTTAACAATTGTAAGTCAGCAAATCATAATTAAAATTAATTTCTTTAAATATATTCTTAGATAAAAAGAAAACATAAATTATTATTTTGCCTATTTCTTTTTTAGGGTTCCGTACCCAAAGGGTAAAAACGGAACCCTATTACTAAGACTTCGCTGTCCGTCCGTCCGTCCGTCCGTCCGTCCGTCCGTCCGTCCGTCCGTCCGTCCGTCCGTCTGTCACCAGGCTGTATCTCGAGAACGGCTATAGCTAGACAGTTGAAATTTTCACAAATTATGTATTTCTGTTGCCGCTATAACAACAAATACTAAAAATAAAATAAAATAAATATTTAAGGGGGGCTCCCATACAAAAAAACGCAATTTTTTACCTATATTTGCTCAATATTTATATAATACATATATTAAAATATATATTACCTAGTCAATGGTACGGAACCCTTCGTGCGCGAGTCCGACTCGCACTTGGCCGGTTTTATTTTCTTACGGTAACTCTCGTAAACATCACAGTGGACATTGTTTAAGACTGTAATAAAACTGAATATAATGCTTAACACCTTGTGTTAGTGTTCATTTTCGTATAAACAAATTTCCATCGACAAATATGGTGACCATGCGTCACTTTATTCACTTTTATTGATATTAAAGAAATGTTTGTGTTATAAATACTATTTGTTGTTCAAATAAAAATAAAATATTAAATTTAAAATAATTGTAATGACATTATTTGGACTGTATTTACTTGCCAACTGTAACAAATATAGCATTAAGGTTAATAAATAAATAACTCGTACTATTTGTATTGTTTACTAGCTGTGCCCGCGACTTCGTCCGCGTGGAATAGTGACTTTGGACAGCATTTTTTCAATACATGTTTTGGTTTATTTTGGATTATAAGCACTGTCAAACGACGTGCAATAAGCTTACCTCCAGCGTTTCGGAGTCCGCATATTGCGCCATTCCTGACCCACGGCTCCTGGATCAGTGCAATGGCCGTAGCATTGACCTCCAACCATTTCCGCATCTGAGCCGTTGCGGTTGTGCTGTGGTGGAGGTTTGCCTGTATGATTTTACTGCAACGGTGAGCTGGGTAAGCCATCATCAGTCAGCCCCTCCGTCTCCTCTTCCGTTGCTGTACCCCCCACGGCCAGGTTGTCCAGGCTTGCTGTGCAAGCCTCCTCCCCTGGCTCCCGTAGCAGCTCCTCTCCATCCTCTGCTACTTCGGCCTGGGGTTTGGGACTCCGCTGCCTCATAGGGGGTGGCTCGGGGATTGTCGGGATTGCTCTCGACCCCTCCCCCTCCGCCTGTTCCCCACCGCTGGCGTCCCCCATTGGGTCGTCTTGCTCCGTTGGCAGGTGTTCGGTAAATTTACCTCTTTGGCCCTGGAATTTCACGTACACCGACCCTAGCAAATAGCAGAGTCGGCGCCCGCGCTCAATCAGGGCCTGCACCACATCCTCCGGAGCGCTAAAAATCAGGAAGGTATTATCTTCCTGTTTGTCGACCTTATGGAGGATCCAACTATCCACCTTAGCCAAACCAAACGGTTATTTACATGTTCAACGTGATTCTTTAAATTGGCATAACTTTTTATTTATGAACCGATTGACATAAAACAAACACTAAATGTTAAGTGCAGCCTAGCACAATATATTAGTGAAAACTACACCTAAATTGGATAAGCCGTTTATGAGATGACAAGCAAACACATTTCTGAAACAGACAAAAATTCTAACAATCATTGTTTTGTGTGCTATTTGCGTTGATAAAGGTCCCAATAATATTTTTTCTTTATATCTTCCATGTACAGAAAGCGATCTGTTACATTTTTATTATATGTATTGATTTTGTAATCCATCCCTTGTGCAAATGTTTGTATATTGACATGAAAAACAAATAATAAATGTAATAATATAATATTTATTATTTATTCATTATAAATAAATCTAATAATATAATAATAGTCGTCAATACTGGTGTCAGATTTTTCAAGTTTCCAAATCTTAATGTCACCCTATTAGAAAGGGACACAAGGCCTCCGTACTAACTATCTCTGTCGGCTCGTTTTTCAGCTGCGAGTGCTCTGTCCTGTTAGTAGGTATTATGTCCATGCTAGATGGTATTTATTATTCTTTCATTGCTCATTTAAATGACAGAAGCATGTCATTTTATTTAAATTTAATAAACTCTATTTTTCATTCTGGTCACATTCCTTCAAATTGGAAATCTCAAATAATAATTCCAATATTAAAACCTAATAAAGATCCCTCTTCTGCTTCGTCTTATCGTCCTATTGCTCTTTCATCTGTTCTTCTAAAAATCTGTGAACAATTAATTAAGAATCGTCTCGAATGGTACGTCGAAAGCAACGGTTTGCTCTCAGCATCTCAATTTGGTTTTCGACGAAACAGAAGCTCTATAGATAATATCAGTGTTGCCAACAACTCAGGACCTAATGTCGCCGTTTTTTATGGCTTGAGTAGCCTAAAGTAGCCGAAATGGAGCTGAGGTAGCCTAAAAAAGTAGCCCAAACGCCAAAACTAAAATAAAACACACTTATTAAAAAATTTATTTATATGCGAGTACTTTGATTCTGCGTCATCTATTGCCAGCAATATCAAAGAATCCACAATACTTTTGCCGTCAACATTTCTGACAAAAATTCAATTATCAACCACCATAGTCCACCACCAACCATCACATTGAATGGTAGCCTGTCAAGTGTCAACTAATTCCTTCACTGCTTAGTGCGCTTGCACGTAAAAAATTGTGCATCGCTGTTTGACTTCTTGGGTTTTATTGGCAGAAATAAACTTTTTTGCAAGTAAATCATTGAACTTTCTCCAAAATCGATCGTGTCTAGTGGAAGCAATAAATTATCAAATGATACTTCGATATTTTATATACTTACTAGCTTCTGCGCGCGACTTCGTCCCAGTGGAATAGGACCAATTCTGTCATACATGATTTGTGCGAAACTCAAAAGGAAAAAAATTCGATATTGAAATAATAATAGGATGATATAATTATAGCCTATAGCCTTCCTCGATAAATGGGCTATCTAACACTGAAAGATTATTTCAAATTGGTCCAGTAGATCCTGAGATTAGCGCGTTCAAACAAACAAACAATCAAACAAACAAACTCTTCAGCTTTATTATATTAGTATAGATTTATTTGATTTGGATGTGTGAGTGCAAATATTAATGAATAATGCACACATGCATAACACTTCTATGTGTGGAAACTGGCAGGGCGGCAGCGTCGCGTCGATCGTTCCGTGAACAATTTGTATGCGGACATTACAGTCAACTAGTCGCGTGATAAATCCGACAATGCTCAATGTATGGAGCTACGCTAGCGCATTTGTATGAAACAAGACGTCGGCTCTCTCGCATGTTCAGACAATAAAATTTATGACCAATTGGACAAAAAATTCGAACGATGCATGCTATTACCTACGTTTGTGTCTAACTGGCAACTGAATGACCAAAAGCAATCGCATTTTTGTTTGAGTCGCATTCATATTTTTACTTGTTGCGTAAATGCGGTAGTAGGGCCAGTCATTTCAGCTTAGACAAGCTATACTTCTTTTAGTATGGGACATAAAAACAATAAATATAAATAAATACGGGGTATTCTCCGAGGCATGAAGCTAGCGAAGGGTGTGTCCATCGTTTTCTCTTGATTTTCTCACACTTTTTAGACTGTGCGTGGGGTATATATTTTTTTTTTCGTTATGTTTATGCTCATTAGTGTTGTGATTTGTTCATTCTACTAAGTAGCCTAAAAGGCGACCAGTCGCCTTTTGGATATTTTTGTCGCCGATTTCCATATCGAGTAGCCTAAATGGCGAAAAATCGCCTACGTTGGCAACACTGGATAATATTAGTTTACTTACAACTGATATCAGGTTAGCCTTTTCTGTTAATAATTCTGTTCTTGCAGCATTTTTGGATTTATCTAACGCATATGACAATGTTGTGATCCCAATTCTCAAACAAAAACTTCTATTCCTACAGATTCCCAAAAAAATTATACGATTTATTATAAATATGCTTAGTGATAGATCGATTTCTCTTATTGACGGTGATCAAAAATATTCTAGAGTACTTTCTAAAGGACTTCCACAAGGATCCGTTTTGAGCCCCATATTGTATAATATATACACATATGATCTAGATTTAAGTATCGATAGAAAGATTGAGGTTTTACAATATGCGGATGATTTATTATTATATGTAAAAAGTAATAACATTGAATTAGCATGTACAGAGTTAACTACATCTCTTCAATATTTAAAAAAATGGCTTGATGATCATGGTCTAAATTTGTCCCCATCTAAAAGCTCAATTGTTTTATTCTCCCGTAAACGATCAACCACTCCAATTCACGTTTATTACGATGAGACCATTATACCACAAAAAGATGAGTATAAATTCTTAGGCGTTATTTTAGACAATAAACTTACAGGCATTCCTCATTGCAATTTTATCGCAAGTAAGTGTGAAAAAAAAATTAACATCATAAGGTGTTTAGCAGGAATTTGGTGGGGTGCCCATCCCTTTTATTTGAAACTTGTGTATAATGCTCTCATACGGAGTGTCATGGAATATGGATCCTTCTTATTAGAACCGGGTCTTCTTTCTGGATTTAAAATGTTGAACAAAATTCAAAATAAATGCTTAAGAATAATTTGTGGAGCAATGAAGTCTAGCCCTATTAACGCTTTACAAATCGAGTGCTGCGATCCCCCGTTACAATTACGACGTCAGTATTTGTCTGATAAATTTCTTTTTCGCCGTCTACAGCTTTCTAATCATCCTCTTATTGAAAAACTTCATCTTTTAGCTTACTTTGTGTCGAATTCATCGTACTGGATACATAAATCTAATCCATGTTTAGTCAACAGCTATTTTAAGTTCAAATCTCTTTCTACACCTTTACATCAATCTAACATGTTACCTTTGTTTTCTTGTCCATACGAATCTCTCATTCTATCGCCACAAATATTGAATATTGGTATATCCAAGTCGGATTTCTTAATAGCCAACGAAAAATTTAATGCAATTATTAACAAAAAATTTAAAAACTCCCATCTGATATTTACTGATGCTTCGAAACATGATGTTAACGGTACAGTAGGCGTAGGAATCATTCACCGTCAGTATAATATTGTACAGAAGGTAAAACTCCCACCAGAATCTTCAGTTTTTTCTGGTGAGTGCTTGGGTATCTTTAAAGCCTTAGAATATATAATATTAGCTAAGCTCAATAACTCAATAATATTTACTGATTCTCTTAGCTCTTTACAAGCTTTAGAAAAGAACCCGTTTAAAATTAAGCAGCACAATCCCATAATATTTGATATTAGAAAATTACTATCTATATGCTTATCAAAAAACTATAATATTAAATTTTCTTGGATTCCTGGTCATTCTGGAATACAAGGTAATGTTATTGCAGACTCTCTTGCTAATGAAGCGATTTCATGTGGTGACCTTGTTCCGTATAAGATTTACTGCTCAGATTTGTTATCAATACCTAAACTCGATCTTGACACATTTTGGAAAACATTATGGGAAAAAAGTAGTAAAGAAAAGGGTAATTATTATTACTCCCTTCAGCCTGATATTTTATCAAAACCATGGTTCTTCTCAATGAATTTTAATAGGAGGTGCTCTAGTATCATTTCAAGGTTGAGACTTGGTCATACTTGTACTCCTGCTCACCTTTCTAAACTTAAAATTACTAACAACTCTTCTTGTTTGTGTGGTTGTGAAACAGGCGATGCAAATCATTTTTTCTTTTCTTGTCCTCTATATGATCGTATCGATTTCCTTAAATCCTTACTAGAATATCAAATCCCTTTTCCAACCTCAATTACTTGTCTATTATATATAAAAAAATATTACATATATAAGATAATTTCAGATTATATAATTACTAATAATATAGAAATTTAAATATTTAGCTCATTAAATATATATTTGATTTAGTTTTTTTATATTATGTGTGTCATACACGCATAAAATAGGTAATATTTAAAATAAGTAATATTATATGAATGTAATTTTATTTATTTATTTATTTATTATATATTTGAATTATACATTTTATTATTTTATATATTTATTATCTAAATGTCATAAATATCCTATATAGGGGAAGGTTTGGTATATTGGACCATTCGTTAAGTTGGACCACCATCAAATAACTGTTTAGTAGTTTATTTATTTTATAATTGGCAACACCAAAAGACAATCACTATAGTTTCACTACACATCGGCCATTTTGATTTCTCATAACACAGCGCGGCTAGTTGTCATTAACGAAAAACGAATTTCATTGTTTTTAATGTAAATTTTGGTGTTCTTTGCTAGTGGTGTAATTAAGGCAAAGGTAAGCTGTCTATATTTATATTTTTAATTGAGATTCGTTATAAATTAACAATGAACTGGTGATAAACATTAACCGGCTTAGATAGGTTATGATCTTGTCAAATTCCTTTTTTTATGCGAGTAAACAGTTTGCTTAAATGGACCACATATGTCGGTTAAAATGGACTGGTCCAATCCATTTTAATCGACTTTCCAACTTGTCCAATTTATCGAACTTTTTCCTGTTTGTTACAGATGACTGAACAAAAATATTTTAAATGGAAAGCAGAAGACCTACAAAACGCTATACATGATTATAAGAATTTAGATATTGGTTTGAACGAGTGTTTTTGATGATTGTCTGAATTAATCTTTTTCAAACTTATTCAGAATTTTGACTGTTTTTTTTAAAGTATTTTTAGTCAAAGTTATATTTTCTATCGTTGTTGTTTGTAGTACGAGAGATATTTTTCTTAAAAGTATTTTTGTTTAGTTTTATCTAGGTAAGTTTTCTCTAAGTCCAAATTACCAACCGCGTGGTCCAATTAATCCTACCGGTTGGTTAAATTGAAACAAATATCTGATCTCATAAAATGATAATTATCTTAAGTGTTGCTAAAATTATGTTGATTTTTATTAATTATATGTGAAGCCAAATAAATATAGTTTCATTTAATACAGCTGTTGTCTGTGCTATTTGCAAAGTAGCATTTTAAAACTGCTTTTTTGTAAAAATGGTCCAAAATAACAGACTCTCCCTTATATTCCTGCCCTGAATGATTCCTAAATTTAGCTTCTCCCGTTCCTTTAATATTACATGAAAAATTTCTCCCGTTTGCTAATGGCAAATGTACTATGTACGAGAATTGCCAGATCAAAAAAAAAAAAAAAAAAAAAACAAATCAAAAATTAATTCTATTCTATTAGACTAATATGTTTTTATTTTATATGAATAATGCTGTGTTAACTAAGAATTTATTTGACGTATTGTTTTATTTAACAATCAAAAGTAAATTAACTTCGTAGTATAGGTTAGAAATTTTTACGAAATTTTATGAAAATGGATAACTGTTTTGTAGATATAACTGTGGAATTTTTAGCAGTCACTTTTCACAGTATTTTATATTATACTTCAACGTACCCGAAGAGTATTTTTGAAACTAAGAAAAAGTACAACATCGTTGTTCACCGGTCCATACACCCTGAGGTCAACCAGTACATTGATTTATGTTTAAAAACTATAGCAGAATGTTTAAAAAGTGGGCGATTGAAACGATTAGAATTCGCTTCAACAGACAATAGTTACAAACCGGTATTAAAATTTGTTTTCGACTTTGACCATATAAGTGATTATGACGAAACCTCCGACGCATATTTAATTAAAACTGAACAGAATTTACGCGCATTTTGCTTACAATTGGCGACAGTCAGCCACAAATTTATAAATTTGCCCGAGGATGCAAGTTTTACTATTTATATCCATACAAATGAGTCTGCAGCTGTTGCTTTGGCTTCCGATCCTAATCTTGAAGAGTTCCCATTAGTGGAAGTAGATGAAAAGTATGAAGAATCTGATGAAATACTTCCTATAAGAAGGTTTTCTGTGAGAAATTATAATATAGATACATACATTGAGTTTTCAAGATAGTTTAGATAATTATATGTAGTTTATTAATTTTTAGTTTTTTAATAAGCAATAAGTTATAAATTTAGTCATAAAGTTTGGTAAATAAAAGTCTGTAAAATAAATATTTATAATTCATTGTTTTCTTTTTAATATATGTAGATAATTAAGAGTACAAAAATCTTCTTCTAATTAGGATTACTTATAAACAATGCGAGAGCTTATATTCCATCTTCTGGATCCAGTTTCACTTTTAAGCATCTCAACCTAGAAAATATTTCATCCCAGTCCAAGTATGCACCAATCAGCTTCCTAACATTGTTATTCTTATCCTCATACATATTTCTACCATGTAACAATCTTATATTGTCAAACACAAGAATGTCTCCAGCTTTAGTTTTAAATTTGGCTGAAAACTTCTCATTCAGTTCATAGAAAAGGCTATGAGCTACATACCATGGCTTAACACTTTCAATGGGTCCAGGAAAATGGGCACCCCTTTGAGGTATTGAAAAGTTAATTCTTATAACTTGACCGCGTTTATCTAGGCAGATTACAGGTGACCTGTACAGTTTGTAGAATTCATTGCCATTTTCACAGCCCACATCGCTCCATTCGACTTCTGTTTCTGTTAAAAGCTTGTATTCTTTTGGATGTTTCTCCTTCATATAAGCAACAGTGTAATGGCAGTCTGATAGAAGGTTTTCACCGCCTTTGCTGGCTGTTTGCACGAGGCAGTGCAATAGATTGATACCAGGACAGTACTCATAGTATGGGAGGTCTGTGTGCATTTGCAAATTGTTTGATAAATATGCAACATTACTGGTGTTTGCTACATGCTGGACGACGAACTTCTCACCATAATGCGTCTTTTTAGTAAAGCCTATTCTGTCTACAATTCTGTCTACTGCGGTCTCTGAATTAGGCGTGTTCTGTATTAATGCAACACCATAGATAGAGAATTTGTGTAACCAATCATAAAGCGCGTTATCAGAGTTTACAATTTCGTTGTAATCATGTTTACTAAAAACTTTATCAAAATCGTTACCATGCCACGTAATTTTTGCTGGTTTATAAAGAGTATTGGTATAGTTTTGTTGACTTTCTTTCATGAAACTCCTGAAATTAAGCCAGCTGAGTTTAAAATCTGATATATGACCGTCGTTCCAAATTACTTGCACTGAATTATCGGATTTATTTACATTATTTGGCTGAACGTTTAAGTCGAATTTGCTCCAATCAATTATTCGGCTTTTCGCTGAAGGATGGAAGCACTGTTCACACTGGCAGTTGTCTCTCAACCACACATAGGGAAACTGCAGAACTTTACCGTTTATCTCTATATTCATAACATCTTTGAATTCCGATCTTAAAAGAGAATTTGTGTGAATTTTATCTAGTCTCAATACACTTATATTTTGTGAATGTCTTGAAATATTTACACTTTGTAACCGTCTTAACACGATCATTGTGGACTTTGAATTGTTTTAATTGAACAATTGATACAGAGACTATAGTCATTTGTTTTATGAGATAAACTTATGTGAATGGACGCGAGAGTTAGATAAGATACGTGACATAATTATAACAAACTTGTTTGGCTACTTCTCGCAGAATACCTACAGATGTTTTAGCAATGATGTATGTATCATGTAGTCACTTGTCAGGTTAAGGAACTTGATTTACTTGATTGTCGCAATACATTGTTTAACAGTAAAGATTTCTGTCTCTACATCTATACTAATATAATAAAGCTGAAGTTTGTTTGTTTGTTTGTTTGTTTGAACGCGCTAATCTCAGGATCTACTGGTCCGATTTGAAAAATTATTTCAGTGTTAGATAGCTCATTTATTGAGGAAGGCTATAGGCTATATAACATTACGCTAAGACCAATAGGAGCGTAGCACAAATGATGAATGTTTCAAAATCGGGTTTTTTCCTTTTGAGAGCTTCCGCTGCGTAAACGGTTAAATTTTCGCACAAATCATGTATGACAGAATTGGTCCTATTCCATGCAGACGAAGTCGCGCGCAGAAGCTAATTAATTATATACATCATCTCTTTGACCGTTTGTCCTTTGACCCTCAAAGAGTATTATTGTGTTGATGTTGACTTATATTTTAGTACTCCATAACCTTAAAGGTTTAAAGGACTATTATCATAATTATGAATAACTTGCTGTACTCGCGGCTTCACTCGCATTATTTCCGATACTGTGAAATTAAATGTATTGTATAAGCCTGTATTTATCTGGATCTCCAGTTATCCACGTACTTCATTACAATCAGTTTTTGCGTGAGAGTAATAACAATCCGTTCGTCCTCATTCCTCAAAAATATCACAAGCATTTATAAATTATGAAACATCTTGTGCATCTGATGGTATTCTTAAAAGAATATATAAACAATATTCTTTTTCCTGTCTCCCCATGGTCGTCATATTAAATAGATGAAATGGGTACATACATTAAAAAAAAAAACCTGTGTGGTTTTATGAAACCACGGTAAAAGTGAAACTTTTTTTCAAGGAACTGAAATGAAATAGGAACAATCATCTTATAAATATTTTTTGCACGCCATCTATGTTTTATTAGGTAACTTACATCAGCTGTAAGTTGTCATTTACTCATTCGTGTCTTAGTTCTAGGAAATCATAAGAGATGGCCGACCGTCATGCGACATGCAACACGCACACGAAAAAGTTTGAGACGATGTAATAAAAATGTCACTTTAAAAATATATTTATTTAATGTTAATATTACTAAAAATAGTAATAAAATACAGATTTTTGATAACAACTAAACAATAAAAAATATACTTTTAATTACATAAAAAGTTAACAAATAAATAAAATAAAGTAATTTAATTTGTTTTGAAATAGTATGTACATAGTTCTTAAACCTAAGCACATACAACACTAACATAATTTTTATCTTTAAAAAATAAAGTCATGATATAAAAAAGGGGAAAGTGAGTAGGGGGTAGATAGGTTTAACATATAATTTAAATTGAGTATTAATATTTTAAATTAATCTTGATCTTATGGTACGCGTTGCTGAGTATTCCTCGAATGTTCCAGATGTCGTCAAATTTCTCCGGTTGAGTATTGAAGTTACTATCTGTCGCCTTCACCCATATTTCCATCTAATTAAAATTTAAAACAATTTATTAGTTGTAAATAATACTAGGAACAATTTTTATAACTAAACAAAAATAATACAAGTAGTAGTTTTTTTTTAATAAAATAAGTATGATTTTATTTGTACGTGTCAAGTATGAGGGCGTCAGTGCGTACTGCGTGCACAGATCTGACGTCACGTCTTCGTACCTACGTTCGGTGTATATGGATGTAGTAAATTTGTAGCAATAAAGTGCTAAAGAATGTATCAAGCCGTAAGTAAATGCGTTCATGTTTTATCTTGTATATTTAGGTATAACTCGCATCACGTAAAAAGAACGCTGAAAGAAACTGGATGGGGTATGTTTGCGCATAGGTAGCCTCGCGCACGAAAGTACTAGGCCTATTGTTTTATTTTTGAAGCTTTAGTCGTCGTTGGTGTCGTTCATAAGTTATTTTAAATTTTTAACTGCATTAGTATCAGCCTCTCTCTTCATAAAACAATATACGTTATAAACAATTTTTCTCACTTCCATAACTATATATGTAAAACTATTTCGTAATTTAAGACTTTTGTGCGCGAGCGATTTTGAGTCGACGTCGAACCTGTCCAACCAATAGCACACCGGCAAGCACGCGGCGAGTGATACACACGCCCCTCCCCCACCTCATACCATCAGTTAGACCGATAAATCGTTTACTGCGCAGCTTGACGGCCAGCGTTCTTTTTACATGACGCGAAGTATAATCGTGATATATATAAATAAATATAATAGTACTTTGGATATTGTAACAAAAAGTAAAATTGAACACCATTTCTGACCACTTTTACACATGGTGAAGATTTGGCATTTTATCAATTTGGTCGATGTTTTTGTGATGTGCTATTTTTTTTCGCGTCATTCCCCATTAAATTTAGCACAGATATCAGCAATATAGGATAAAGATTACATACCTGTTTATTCCCTTGCGTGGGAAGATCAATGGTCCAGAGCGTCCAGGAGTAATGTTGGTTGGGAGGCGAGGGATGGCTCCTCAGACGCGCCTCTCGCCAGCTTCGGCCTGCATCAGCACTCACATCCACACGTATGACCTTGGCACCACCGCCTGAGTACGCGTACCCTACACACATGGTTATTTAAAACATTGTATCAAATTATTGAATTGAATTACACTCAAATTATCATGACCTTTTTTTTATGTTACTAAGTCGGCAAACAAGCGTACGGCTCACCTGATGGTAAGTGACTACCGTAACCTATAGACGCCTGCAAGACCAGAAGCGTCGCAAGCGCGTTGCCGACCCTATCTCCAATGTCTGTCCCCAATCCCCAGGAGCTCTGGTCACCTTACTCACCAACGGGAACACAATACTGCTTGAAAACAGTGTTATTTAGCTGTGGTCTTCTGTAAGGTCGAGGTACTACCCCAGTCGGGCTGCTCCATATTTTGAGCAGGAAATTTCTTGCTGTGCCCTACCTCAGTTAGTTTAAACTATAACTAACTTGATTTCCCAAATTATTTTTTATTATGTATCTGAGTATATATTTTTTAATTTACATTAGTGCTTGCATAATATTGTAATATTCCGTATTATATCTCCAAAAAAAGAGTCTTAACTTCAATCTTTACTGATTTATTATCTTTGGTCATATAAATTTTTTGGAGAGAGAGTTGTTAGAAATACGCAAGTATTAGTTTCTCCCTTCTGAATAAGATATTTTTATAATAACAGCACGAAAAAGGGTTTGTTCTCACCTTTAACTTCGATATGACCATTTTTAACTTTAACCGTTTCACCATCCTCCGGGTCGCAGATAGCAGACGTGACGGGTAGACTGTAGACGGGTGGCGCGGTCGAAAAGTCCGCCGTTTCCCACGTTGTTGATGGGTTGAAAGAACGATAATCTTTTAGGTGCCAATGTGAAGAGCTTTCTTCAGTTGATATTGTGATTGATTCTGTAGTGTAAGACAAAGTAGACATTTATTTAAAAGAGATATCTACATTTCAAAAACTACTTGCTTAATACTTTTAAGATTTTATGATAAGGAGTAGCATAATAATGGTGAGAAATAAAAATGATATATGTAACCACGGCACCTCGGTGAGTGAGTGAGTGAGTGAGTGAGCGAGAGAGAGAGAGAGAGAGAGAGATACTGACGCAGCCACTTGACACTGCGCACGGCGGGCGCGCCCGGTACTACGGCGCGCAGCGGGCGGCCGTGGTCGGGCGGGAGAGGCTCCCCGTTCATGTGCGTGGCGAGTAGCACGGCGCCCAGTGCCAGTTGCAGCGGTAGTGATGTGGAAAACTGTACCCCCGTCGCGTCTGTGTCGGCGCCCGTCAGCTGAGTACCCAAAGAAAATCACAAAATCAAAACCAAAAATAACGTTAAAAAATGAACATATAGCCGATTCAGAATGTAGACACTGCAGAGAAGAATCAGCAAGAAACTCCGCAATGCTAAGCCATTACGACAATCTCAAAGGGTACGCTGTTAAACACTGCTCGTCTTCATTTTGTATTTTAAAGAAGATTCCAGAATCTTATAAAACGTCTTTTTATATTACTTCCCGCTGTTATCTAAATAATATCAGGTATTGCATACTTACAATGACGTGCTTCCCTTCCAGGTCGTCAAGGTCAAGCCCGCAGTGCACCAGTACGTCTCGCAGTAGCACGCCGCTCCACTCGGCGTTGCTAATGGCGCCCGTCGTCCAGCTCAGCCCCTTCACCGGCTTCACCTGCTTGAGGGATGTTTGGACATTTTAACGTAAAAACCGAAACCACAGAATCTTGAAAAAACTAGTTAACGCTGTTAGTTTTGGTTCATTAGCAACTATAATCGCCTCTTCCCGTCACGTCATAAGCTATCCCGTATATTAGTGATACTGATTCTCTATATCAAGAGATTGGCATATTTGAAAATTAACGCATTTAACATAATTTTGGCCTAATTTTAATTCCGGATAAAAATGTCTAACTAGCTTATTCGGAGTAACACCCAGTATAAGTTATCAGTTATCACAGTATCGACGTAAATTAGTTACTACGAGCGTCACTAACCCCTCTTTACTTTTTTTCTTTTTTCACAACCTAGAAAGTAATATTTACGAATATTTAAAAATATATATTTTATTAGTAAGATTTGTCCAACTTCGAGAACCAACCTTATTCATCTCACTACGCCTGTTTCCCGCACACATTAACGCTGCATTAATAGAGACAGGCTTAAACTTTTTCAAATCTTCTAATGTAAATTCCTTGACTTTTGTATTTTTACCGACTATGGTCACAGTCAATTTGTGTTGTTTCACATCAATGTCTGGAACTGGCATATGTTGACGGACGTAGAACACTTCACTGTAAATAGTGCATCATATTAACCTTACTTGATATCTAAATTTGATTTCGTTAGAATAATTGTATTCTAGTAACATAGTTGTTTTGGTTATTTTGTCCA
Source organism: Melitaea athalia (assembly GCA_905220545.2). Taxonomy (NCBI): domain Eukaryota; kingdom Metazoa; phylum Arthropoda; class Insecta; order Lepidoptera; family Nymphalidae; genus Melitaea; species Melitaea athalia. The sequence goes on along the minus strand of HG992178.1, from coordinate 1,556,610 downwards.
AATAACCTTTGTTTTCCTTTATTGAACTCACTTTGGCGTGTTAAATTGTTCTATTTGAATTTTGGGGGGTATTTCTGCATTAAATGGTTTTGCAGTTTTTACAATGAGTCTCTTGTCTCGGAAAGGTTCTTTCGCCCATAGTTCGTCGTCGCTGTGATCGGCTACATCATCATCGTGAAGATTACCTGACGATTTGTATAAATTTCTCTTGAGATTTTGATTGTAAAATGTTTACAAATTAATACGATTCAGTGAGAGCTTCGTTGTTTAAGGACATCCTAATAAATGAGAAAGTTTAAGAGACTTATTCATCTTGTGACTTGTACAAAGCTTTTGACTGTGTTGTTACTTAAATTATACATTGCATGCATTGTAATGGGCATGACGACAGTATCAAAAAATCGTCATTTTAATGATTTCAAGGGAACACTCATATTTAAAAAATTCAAAATACTGGTTTAGTTTTATGTAAAATAATAAGATTATTGTGATTTTCAATAAAATAAAACATTAAAATACTGCAATCGGCCATTTTGAATGAAACACAAATTACAGCGCAGACGTCACAACATAACATAATACGTCAGGCGCGCTCCAAAGAGTAAAATAAAAAGTAAGGCCTAGATTATTTTGTGACGTCAGAGCCGACGCCATGACACCTGCAGCCGTTTTGCCGCTCTCATTGAAAATATATTAGAAAAATAGTTTTAATCTTCCTTAAACTTAAGTTTATTACCGAAATATAGGTATTTTCGTAAATAATAAATGTGTAGCCACATTACGGAAGAGGTTTTGAAAATCTTTCGTCATGCCCATTGTTGAAATTTGTATTGTAATATTAAAAATCTTTAATGTATCTACATAACAGATTTTTCAAAATGATATATTTGAGTCTAGAATACAAGAATAGAGGTTCTACAAGGTCTTACACTAAGGCTTTTAATTTTCCTTGTCTATACAATACAAATGTAAAATTCTGAATGTGCAAAGGCGCTATTTTAAGGCTCTGTGTACAATTAAGTTCCAAGATTTCAGCCTACTTTCATATTTAATAACTAGGTTAGAATTCTTACCTATCCTATAAGACTCAAGAATTTCGAAGATTTCTTTGGTTTTATGCATGCCATAAACATTCCAGAATGGTTCTATGCTGAGGCCACCGGCGTTCAATATTTGTTCCCCACCGGGATGAGAGGGTAAAAATGATGTTACATCATACACACCATGTCTGTATATCACCCAGAAACTTTTTCTAGAACAACAAAGCATAACACATTTTAGTTTTTACTAGTTTTATGAAACTTAATTTTAAAAATAATTTTCTTGAACATGTTTATTTTATCATCATTTTTATACCTTGGTCCTAAAACATTTTTGAAGTCAAAATTCTTTAGGTGCATGAGGGTTTTTTTTTTTACGGATAAAACGTGTCACGGCACACGAATTTTTAACGTCTGTAGCACGTTGAATACACCGGTTCACGTCCGGTCACCGTAGTTAAGCAACTTTGGGCGCGGTCAGTACTATGATCGGTGACAGGCTGGGAACAACGCGTGACGTTGTTTTTGTTTTTTTAATTAGTTCGCCAAAGAAGTTTCACTTCTGACATGTGTAGTTTGTACGCACGCAATTTTTTTTTATACAAAAAAGGTTAGGAACAACTACTATATAACTATCTATACATATAGTCTTACTTGCTATCATGTTTACTAACTTCTTCGGCTCTGAATGTTGGTAAGTCAGGTCTTTTATCCCCAGCTTCAACAATATCTTGTTTTTTGTTCTTCTTCTGGTCATCTACGTACAATAGAGAACAACATTAACAAATAACCCTTCCTTGGCAGTCGGGTAAAAATATGCAATTGTTTTATTAGAAAAATGTAAACTTAAAGATATTTTATTGAGTATAGGCTCTTTCTCATTTGAAGCGCTATGGTGTTCTTACATAAGATGGATGACCTTGCAAAACTTGCAGGATTAAAACATTACATTTTTCTTCATGCCCAGGATAAGAATATATATATTTTTTTAAATGAAATGACCCTTCTGCAATCTTATTTATAAATTTAGATGTTCTATTCTCTTAGCACGTTGGTCTTGTCTTTTATACAGAAAAATAAAATAAAAAATACCTTTTACAGCAGAGCCCACTACGACCGAAGCTAGCAGTGTTATAGCAGTCTCTCTTTTTGAGTTCCACTTGTGTCTTTCATTTCTACTATATGATTTAGTCTGTAGGACTATGGGAGTGAAATTCGTTACTTTATTTTGTCGTAATAAATTCCTGGAAATATATAATTGTTTATATTAAAAAACTAAGTATATAAAAAGAGTGTGTAGAGGGATGCTAGTTTGTCCTAGTTATCTTGAATACCATACTACACCCTTCAAACTGAAACACAAGTTAGAGGGTGTTGGCAGGGTCATCAGCAATTTTTTTTTAAGTATCTGTGTTAAAGTTAGATTTTTATGGTACATTATTTAAATAATTTTCATTAAAAAAAATTAAATATAATTCATAATAATGTAGCAAACCTAATGTTACTAAGCTTCACTATTATAGGGTAATCCAGCTTTAGAAATTTAAGCCCTGATTCTATTTTCTTATGAAGATTATGTTTACAATAATCATAACGGAAACTTGAATGAAAATTTAATGTTTAATGAAACATAAAAATATGTATTTTTTTTGTAATCCCTAATCAATTTGATGCAAAATTATTATACTTAAGTATATTTTAAAATGAATACACATCACTTCAGCCTGTAATATTCCACTCCTGGGCATAGGCTTCTTTACCCATGTAGGAGAAGGATCAGAGCTTAATCCACCACGCTGCTCCAATGTGGGTTGGCGGATATATTCCCTACTACGAGTAACAATCACTATCAGGTGTACATGATAACAACTGAAACCCATGTCTTAACATGCTCTCCGAGGCACGGTGGGGAGACCCACAAGGACTGCACAAACACCCAGACCACGGCAAACATCTGTATGGCCCATAAAAATGTTTGTGATGTGCGGGGATGGAACCCACAACCACCAGCGCAACAGCCACAAACCAGTGCTGTGACCGTTGCACCAACGCGTCTTCAAATTCACATAATTGTATATATTTTATTTGAATACACATATTGAAATAAAATAGCTAACAACATATGAGGTTAATGATTGCTTTTTTAGAATGATTACTGTTCTATTTGCAATGTTTGTTACTGTCGAACTTTAATAAAAATAATAAAAAACTTACCTTAATAGCAAAGTTCTTAGAGACATTTTCAGTGATCGAGTTATATTAAATATTTCCTAATAAGATAGTGCTTATTTACTTATTGTATAATATTTAAGCTGTCAAAAACAACTTGAACTAAGTGACCTTGAGTATTATCTTATCGCATGTTTATAAGATATTGAAGTAACTAATAACTACATTATCAGTATTTTAATAACCCATGATAATAACACTGGCGACTACTAGCAAATTGGCAATCATCACTCATCATCGCAATGTTTTGGTTTTAAACAAAGGTTTTAAAATTTTAAATTGACACTTTAGCAGCTCTGTGATCTGTCATATTTCAATTATTTCATTCATTTGACATTTTCACCTCATAGATATATTTTACTTTTACCTCGACCCACGAGGCACGAAGTATAGTCTATACTTCGTGCCTCGGCCACTCGGCTCGGCCAATAAATTATTGTACCATTGGATTATACATAAATTATTAGTTTATTTAGTTTCTTAAATTATTAATTTATTATTAGATTTGGGTCGCTAATTAAACTTTAAGTGTAGATATAATTTATAAAGTATGGAACCTATTTATAACACGAACCTATTTATAACTATTTATAACACAAAGATATAATAAAGAAAAAAAAAAGATTACCTACACTTAAATATTATAAAAATTTACTAATCTAAATCGAATCTCAATTAAACTTTGCAGGTATTTTAATACCTGCAAAATTTAATCTATACAAATAAATAAAACTGGAGTCACGATCACGATTCAGCCTGTAATATCCTACTGTTGGGCATAGGCCTCTTCCTCATGTAGAAGGATCGGAGCTTAACCCACCACGCTGCTCCAATGCGGGTTGGCGGATATATTCCCTACTATGAGTAACGCAATCAGGTGTACATGATAACAACGGGGACCGACGGCTTAACGTGCTCTCCGAGGCACGGTGGGGAGACGCACAAGGACTGCACAAACACCCAGACCACGGCAAATATCTATATGACCAATAAGTACAAATGTTGTCGTGTGCGGGGATCAAACCCGCAACCACCCGCGCAACAGCCAATCACAATCCAGTGCTGTGACCGCTGCGCCATCGCCAACGCGGTGTCACAAAACTGGAGTGTCTGTTTGTAATATAAAAATAACCGCTTTTTACTTAATGCATATGGATGTACATATACACGGTACATATACCAAAATAACAATTTTTAAATTGTTTGTCTGTCTGTCTGTTTGTTCCAGCTAATCTCTGGCATGGCTGGACCGATTTTGACCGTTCTTTCACTGGCAGATAGCTGATGTAATAAGGAGTAACTTAGGCTACTTTTATTTTAGAAATTTATTTATTTTTTAACTCTGCAAACTGAACAACAACTTTTTGTTAAATTCCACGGCCTTGACAGCGGCACCAAGTCAATTGGCGTTATGTGGAGGTATTGAGAAATGTTTATCATAATTATGTAAGAATGACAAGATCGCCATGTTAGCGATAAGGTCGCGTTTAAATAAAAAATAAATAAGTATGTCATAACATAATTATACTCACGGTCGTCTATTTCTATGGTAAACACCTTAATGCTTGTGTTATAGATAACAGCCGACTGTTAAAAATACAAATATAGCCAGATACACCCAGACTCAGCCGGGAATCGAACTAGCAACCCGCGGGACAGATGGCAGGGCAACTACAAATAACAAACTGCACCAATATGGTCCTAACTTCGTTGTTTTAAAATTGACAACAACAAAAATATAGTTTTAATATTTCTCACATTTTTCAATATGATTCTCCCATTTCGAATTAGCAGTAGGTATGCATGAATAGGAATCGCCACCATTATTTGAATAATCAAAATCAACATCCCATAATGCAATATTGATTAATATGCACTAGAGCATATTGTATTTATAATACCTACCCTATCGTCTGAGATGAAATAAAAAGAGAATTTATAATATAATTAGAATAACGCATTACCTTCTTTGACCCATTTATAACGGACCTAAACTTTTTTCTCACTTGATGAGTTTTTAAAGACCTGGTGCATTAGTTCTGAAAGTGGTTATTAGTTATAGCGTACCTATATACAGTTTAAAATACAACGGTTTATTAATAAAATAGCATTTTTATTTATTTACTAATAAATTATTGATATAATAATTATATAGAGAAGCTATAACCCGACATTTTAGTCCGTTTTTAAACCCCTTTAGTTTGACATTAAGGGTGAGGCCAAACGAGCGTAATTTTGTGAGTAAAGTGTGTTGTAGAAAGTGTAAGTCAGCACACAACTCATTTTGCGTCGCCGTGTAGCACGAACGAGTAGGTTGAGTTTAAAAGGCGGCGCAAAATGACCGAAATTACGCCACTCACAACTCACAAAATTACGCTCGTTTGGCCTTACCATGGTAGCTGTTCCCTCGTTTCAGTCATTACGTGACGCATTATAGTCATCGCAAAATAATAGGCCCGTTTGGATTGGACTAGACATGGGTAACTCATGAGAGAAAGATATAAATGAAACATTTCTTTTCAATTGAGCTAATCTTTCACCCGCTCACTTGCATTTCAAATGTATCTCCAGCTCACTAGGGTTATGATTCATTTTCGAGATACTGACGGACTGAGAGAGAGTAAACGAGACCGGACGATGGCGCTTATAATGCGAATGACAGATACAGCTGTAACTCTGTTACTGAGCCAGAGTAAACGAGACCGGACGATGGCGCTTATCATGCGAATGAGAGAGACAGCTGTAACTCTGTTACTGAGCCAGAGTAAACGAGACCGGACGATGGCGCTTATCATGCGAATGAGAGAGACAGCTGTAACTCTGTTACTGAGCCAGAGTAAACGAGATCGGACGATGGCGCTTATCATACGAAAGAGAGAGATAGCTATAGCTCTGTATCTTTTCGATTCATATTGTATCATACGATGAAACACTTGTCAGTTGTCATTCACTGAGCCAAATGAGATGAAGAGACAATTGAGTGATATATATCCTAAGATCAAAATGATATATATCTCACTTATCTTTTCAGTGATATAAACTTCGCACGGCTAGTTTGGACATATGTCATCGAGACGTAAATAGGGAAGTAACCATCCGACTCGGTATTCGATTCTCAAGATAAATCGATTCAAGTTTGTATGAGTATTTGATCGACTTTATTATGTAGTGTAAAGTATATTGGATCAAATTTCTGATTAGAAAATTTAACTTAAACTTTAATATTGCAGGTAAATTGAAATGATACAATGGTACAAAAGATTAATTTATCTTTAATCTAATTTATTTTTTATTTTTTTTAATGTTTACGCCAATTTTTCTCATTACAATTAAAAAAATTTTTCAGGTTTTATCGTGGTTTATTAGGTTCTCTTAACTTTTTTAAAATGTAAATAGGTCGTAGTTAGGTAATATTTGATAACGCGTATTTAGTTGATTATTTCTTTGTCTACCTACGTTGTGTTACCTGTCGATGTAATTGAAGTCGTTATTTTTCGTTGGCGAGCAAATACAATAAAATTATTTTCAGTAGAGATCACTACACAATATCGATTTACTATTAAAATCGAATGATGCTGATGAAATTCAGTAATTAATTAGTTACAACACTAGTATTTAAAAACAAAAGGACTTAGAACGTATAACTGTTTTTACCCGACTGCCAAGGAAGGGTTATGTTTTTAGCGCGTATCTTGTATGTATGTATGTATGTATGTAATATTCTTAATTACCTCATTTCTCTAGAACCGCTGAACGGATTTGCATAATTGAGATATCGTTAGATTTGTCTTAGCAGCCCAAGTGTTCTTAGATAGGTGACATTAAAAAAAAACAAACATGGCGGCTGTGCGAAGCCATTGTAGTTAATGAAGAAATAATTTTTTTTTAGAATACTATAGTATGGGTATCAAATTAAAGGGCTCAATACAAGGATTTCAAAAATGTATATTATGATTATTATTACCGTAATAATAATAAAGAAATACAATAAGAAAGTTTAAAAAATGTTGACTTTGCTCTTTCCGTTTTTACGCAGGCGGGTTTTTTGTTTTCTTTTAATTATATTACTTGTTGAGACATTTCGTAATAATAAGAAATTGCATGATACTATAAAGTAAGTGCGAAAAGAACACTTCCAATATATTCTATTATATTATTTAACGCGCCAAAATATTTACGTATGTTTTAAAAACACTTTATGTTATTAACAATTCTTTTATTGTGTCTTACAGTTTCGTACCAAGTTACGTTCTAGGGTATTTGTTAAATGTCCAAACGGGCCTCTTATTTTGTGACAACTATAGTCTATATAATTTTTGAAGTGAAATTTCTTTACGCACGCTTGACTTGAGGAGTATGCTGGTGAATACGTGACGAGAGCGTTACGAAAAGTGTGATCGGTGAGGCGAACGGAAGTTGAGAGGGAGATATAATTTAGGTAGAGCTAAAAAGTTTTACGTCAGTCGTGTGGTCTAAATCACACTCGTTATAAAAAAAAATCTATTTAAGTTTCTTTTTTTTTTTATAAATAGGAACGAATTAAATCGAACTGTGCATATCAATGAAATTATGTTCCATTTTCACCATAATATCATCCGATGGTAAAAGTGTCCTACTTGGTACAAAATATGAACTAAATCGTGCTAAGTTTTATTTCGATTCATACAATAGTGATGGTTCGAATTGAAATATTATTTATATGTTCGATAGTCCATTTACCGGAGAAGTCTTTGTAACATTCCAGGATGTTCTTTCCTCAAATTGACGCAAGCGACATTACCGCGTCACTGCGACACCACAACTAGTTCTTTAGGATAATACCTGTCGATAAGTTATTGATTTTGGGTTTCCCCACCGTGCCTCGAAGAGCACGTTAAGCCGTCAGTCCCGGTTGTTAACATGTACATCTGATAGCGATCGTTACTCATATAGTAGGGAATATATCCGCCAACCCGCATTGGAGCAGTGTGGTGGCTTAAGCTGTGATCCTTCTCCTACATGGGAAAAGAGGCCTTTGTCCAACAGTGGGATATTACAGGCTGAAGCGTGCGAGCGTGCAAGTTACTGATAATACGTAATAGAAATCTTGCTAATTGATAAAGGTGTAAAAAAACTTCGAAAAAAAGTCTCTTAAACGAAATTTCCGAAGTGATCGTAAAAGAAAAAATTAAGAGCGTCGTAAAATTTAACTCAGCGCTTTGCTTAAATGAATCCATAATGTTTTGTTATGATTTATTTCTTTTTTTACGAGCGCGTCTATAGCAAAATATATTCATTACTCTCACGGGTATTACGTTTGGCTTTTATTTCGCAGCACGGAATTAAATAAGCAGTTTTATTGCTTTTCTAATGGCACGCGTTTTGGTTCATATTATACAACATAAAGGTTATATGCACTAAATATGTAGACTGTAGGTGTAGGGTTACAAGATGGCATAAAAAACTTTCCCAAGAAAGAAGGCTTTTTAACTCAAAATTTAATATAGGTACTCTTCCATGCATAAGGTGCTAATGGGTAGGTACCTACGCTGTAATTAAAAATACTGGCCACCTGTCCTATCACATTTAAAAGAGTTTTATATTTAAAGTAAATAAGCTTAAGGCTTACCCGCTTACCTACATAAAATATGTATGTGCCCACTAAAAAGGGAATGGTAAAAATAAACTAAGTTCAATATAATTATACACGTGTAAAGTTTTCATCTCTTTCTATCAAGTAAAATAATGTGTACCTACGTGTATTGTAGTAAAGTCCTTTCTGTTTGACTCACACTTTCCTTATTCTGATTTTTATTTTGATCTTGCGTCAAACACTTTTTTAAAAATAAATGTTACACATTTTCTTTCCAATGAAACTAGTTTCCTGTTTTCTTATTAGTTTAATGTGTATTTCTAACAATAGTAGTATTATTAGCAATTATGTTTCCGGCTATTGAGCACCTTGTTATTTTAGAATTAGCGAAAATTATACAATTAGCTATCAAATAGCAATTACCTACGTTTTGCATTTAGTGAGTAATTAGTGAACTAGAAATATTGCTGTATAAGCTGTCGCTTTCACTGTGTAGACATTGTGCCGATTTTCTCGTAAATTCTTCTCAGGATTAACCATAATTAATTTATTACATAGTTATATATTTATATCATTTATATGACGAATCCTAAGTCATTTTGAAGCCAACTAGAATAAAGTTGATTCGATTCAAGCAATCACTACATCAAAATAAAATATCCGCATTTATGTGTCATTGCTGCAGAATTGCTACTCAAGACATAAGACATGTCAACATAAACTTTTAAAAGCACCTATCTATCATGCCAGATCTTTAGCTTAGAACATGTTAATGAACTTGTGTTATATAGATTTAAGGCTCGGTACACGAGTATTAAGTTTGTGAAAACTTTCGCCTCAGACGTAGATGTAAAAAGGTTTTGAGAAGAAAATTTTCCGTCACGAGTTCTCGAGTTACGAATAAATCGATGTTCGGTAACGAACTCCTATTTATTAGCTCGATGTCGTTTGGTCTCAGTGTTAGCGGGCAGGTACTTAAGATACTAGTAAAAAGTTAATCTTTACTTATAAATTAAAATTTTCAGAAGTTTAATCCAAAGAGTTATAAGGAAACTCTATTTATATGAAACAAACTAGAATGGATCCATTCTTCATAATCCGTTCTTACCGTAATTGACTGTAAAACTTAAACAAACACAAAATGTCATCTATAGATCTATACATCTATATCTATACAAATAAATAAAATTGGAGTGTCTGTTTGTAATATTAAAATAACCGCTTTTTACTAAATACATAATATGGATACAAGATATAGGTAGGTATATGAATACAAGGTAAACATACCAAAACAACATTTTTTTACAATTTTTGTCTGTCTATGTCTGTCTGTTTGTTCCGGCTAATCTCTGAATCGGCTGGACCGATTTTGACGGGACTTTCACTGGCAGATAGCTAATAATAATAAAATATTTATATTAGTTATTGTTAATGGGATTTCCTTCTCCTACCTGGGGAAAGAGGCCGATGCCCAGCAATGGGATATTATAGGCTGATGAAGGGTAGTGGGATTAGGAAAATATAATAAACATTTCATCGTTTAACTACACTTACTAAAAGACAAGATAATTGAAAAATTATGCAACGATTCATAAAGGAAATAATAATTTTGTTTCTTATAAAAATTTACATTAAACCCGCTGTCAGCGTCACCCCGCTCTGTCCCGGGCCTTGAGAAGCCGAGGCTCGCGTCCGGGGATTTTGGTTATTGAAAAAGTTAACGACGACTGAGCCTGAATTAATGCATGGAACGCGCCGCGTCCACCTGAATAATAATTAATTAAATTTATCTAACCCGGCTAATACACTACTTTGTTTATCAAACACAGTCAAACCAGAATTTGCTTATGATTAAAAAAAAAAAAATATTTCGTCCGTCATTTTACTTTGCTTTTATGTACATTATTTTGCCTCGGCTTACTAAGAAAAAAAAAAGTAAGTTAGTCTTAAGTAGTAAGATCTAAGAAAAAGATTAATACCATATCAAATAGTAAATAAACTAATAAAATAACGCCATTTATCGATGCCGTTATTAGAAAAATCGACGACGTTTTCTTAGTTTCCGATAGATGGCGTTGGAGCAACTTAATATTCACGCCTGAAAAGTGAAAAGCAAAAAAACTTAACAAGGCCATTCGTTCAATAGATTTTACGCCTCAGATTTTTTCATACCGGGGGCCTTATATGAAAATAGATTCTTAAGGAGTAAACTCCAAAAAGATTGACCGATTAAAATCATTAGAAACGGTCGTTGAAATCTTCATAAATTTTGATAGAATAACTTTCCAAGAAATCGGTCATTTGTTAGTAAAAATTTTCCTGTTTATACTTTTATTTTCTTCAAAGAAATGGAAAAATCGAGAACCTTATAATATAAATTTTATGAAGATACTGATTTATAATCCGAAGAGTCCAAGGCTGCTTTGAAGGTATATTTATTAGATCAAAGGGAATATGTTCTATTTATCAAAAGTTGTACGGACTATTTTTGATGTTATATTTGGTTCTTTATATCTATGTTTTAATTTATTTATATTTGTTCAAGAATGTGGGTTTATTTGTATGGATCATTTACTGTTTAATTATTTATTATTGTTAACTGAGGTAGAGCACAGCAAGAAATATCCTGCTCAAAATCTGAAGCAGCCTGACTGTAGTACCTCGACCTTGTAGAAGATCACAGCTAAATAATACTGCTTTCAAGCAGTGTTGTTTTCCTGTGGTGAGCAAGGTGACCACTGCTCCTGGTAGGGTCTTAACCCTTGGGGGTAGAGTCGGTAACGCGCTTGTGATAATTCTAGTGTTTAAAGCGTCTATAAGCTACGGTAATCGCTTAGCATCACGTAAGCCGTACTTGTTTGCCGACCTAGTTGTATAAAAAAAAAACTGGTCTAAATTTTTCTCTGTCTTTTACCTCAAGAGTCTGACACAAACCAGTAATAGCGTATTACTGTTTCAAGCTTAACCAACTAACAGTGGAAGACGTAAAAAGTGTCACAAAAAAACTAATATAATCAATAAGACTATTAAACAATAATTGTGCTTGCTCGCAAACGAAAAAAAAAAAACCGAATTCAACTATATCGACAAGTAATATAACGTATATAGGTAGATGAAAAAATAGTCAAATTAGATATCGATTAAATGGGACCAAATGACAACCATTAAATTTCGATTAAAAAAGAATCATCGAAATCCGTTCACCCAGAAAAAAGTTATGAGGTAGGTAATACATAAAGAAACAGTCGAATTGATTACCTCCTCCTTTTTTTGGAAGTCGGTTAAATAGTGAATTAGTTTTAATATTGTTATCTGTGAAGAGATATTAAATTTAGTTATTGTTTTTAACATTCAATTGATTTTAAACTTTAAGCAAGATAGTAACTATAAAGAAGCATATAATTTAAAATAATATTTTATGCTATAAACAACCCACATTAAGCTAATTAGGAATTTAGTCATGATTTCAACAGTTCTTGTAATAACATTGCACTGATGAAGTTTTCATACACAATCTGCATACTATTGAAGTTCTGTAACTAATTAGGTATTATTCATTACACTGAACTAATTGAATATATTACAAACTGTTTGTGTCCCGCGGTATTATCCGCGTTAAGTTGATGAAAAAAGTCTAAAATATTATAAATCCTATAATTAAATAATAAATGCCTCACAGTCAACGGCCCCCACTAGGAATATCTCCTGTGTCGGATTGTTTTTGTTTCATAGACGCTGCTGGTTGGCTTGGCCGCTGTGTGAAGCAAAAACTTTGTACACCTTTTTAAAAAATTGCGCGGACAGAGGAGTATGAAATTTCGCACACTTAGTTCATATAGAAAAGGAGTGTCGAATGCAAATATTTTTTTTAAATTATGACTGTATAAAAATACATTAAATCCATAATACAAAAAAAAAAAAACATTACACACACTACAAAGTATTTGACAAACACACGCATATAATTATACTGTTTTGTTTATTGTTAAATTATGCTCCGACAACGACGTTTAGTTTAGATCTTTATCTATATGTATTAATATACGTGAAGCAAAAACAGTACCCCTTTCTACGAAAATTGCGCGGACGGAGGAGTAGGAAATTTCGCACACTTATAGTTTATATAGAGAAGGAGTGCGGAATGCTAATATTTTTTCAAAATTATACATAAAAATATACATTAAATTAAAAAAAAAAAACCTTACACACACTACTACACATAGACACGCATATTATACTGTTTTGTTGATTGTCAAAGTCTGTAGTCAAATCAAAAAGGTATTTAAAAGAAGGTTCTTTATTGTCATAATTATTTGGTTTTCTTTGATTTAAAATTTTAATTATGGTCGAATTTCGACCTCTAGGCGACCACTAGTTTTAAATAAATACGTATAAATCAAATAGTTTGAATAACACGATTAATCGTATTTGAATCCGTCCTAATGATGTTGATTATTCGCGAGGTATCTATCACCTCAAAAACAATGACTAAAGTTTACTGAACACTCGATTGTGTAAAGTTTAATTCTGATTAAATGGAAACCAAAATTGTTTATGTTTAATTTAAATTAATTATAACAATCAATACTCTTGTTATTAAAGTAACAAACAAGTTTAATATTCCAAGGGCTTGTTTCGCTGGTTGCTGTAAAAGTTCTTCTTCTTCTTCTTGTATAATGGCTCCCGTGAGGATTTGCCAATGTCAGAGTGAGTAATAAACAACACAAACAGATATATAGACAAATCAATTGAAAAAATTCTTCTTCTTCTTATATAATGGCTCCCGTGAGGATTTGCCAATGTCAGAGTGAGTAATAAACAACAGCAACACAAACAGATATATAGATAATTCAATTATTGAAAAAAGGCGGGAAAATTCAAGGCGCGCGGCCATCCCAAAAAAAGACGACTGCGCGCCCCGAAATCTCCCGCCCAAGTCCCCTGTAAAAGTTATATGTTAAATATTGTATAGGATTATATGCCTTATATTGTTATACGTAGGTACGATTTATTGAAAAAAATTAATAGCTAAAGCTTATTATTCTTAACAACCGCTCTGGTGTAGTGGTGCGAGTGGTCGCCTAAAACACCGACGGTTAGCGGATTCGATTCCCGCCCGTGATGGATATTTGCATTTGTACAAATATATCTTTCCGGTTCGGAGGTCTGTCCTTGTGGGTCTCCCCATCGTGCCTCGGAGCGCACGTTAAGCCGTCGATCCCAGTTGTTATCATAAATACATATCTGCCAAATGCAGTGGTGCAGCGTGGTGGATTAGGCTCCAATCCTTCTCCTACATGGAGAAAGAGGCCTATGCCCAACAGTGGGCTGTTACAGGCTGAATGCGAATCCATGATAAAAACAAGGACATTGTTTTATTTAAGCAACTGGATGTCTTTTCCGTCACATTTAATACATAAGTTTTAATATTAATATGGAGAAATTTTCTATACAAGATCAAGATAAATCCGCATCTGTTGAGTTTAAATGATTAGTCCAAAAAGGATATTGATAGCAAATTTAAAAATATATATAACTAGCTTCTGCGCGCGACTTCGTCGGCGTGGACTCCGCTCCTATTGGTGTTAGCGTGATGACACATATCCTTAGCCTTCCTCGATAAATGGGCTATCTAACACTGAAAGAATTTTTCAAATCGGCCCAATAGTTCCAGAGATTACCGCGTTCAAACAAACAAACAAACAAACAAACAAACAAACAAACAAACAAACAAACAAACAAACAACCAAACAAATAAACTCTTCAGCTTTATATATTAGTATAGATACCTAAGCAATTCTATTCGTGTACCCCGCTCTTAAAAATACATAGGTTTAAACTTTCAACTTTAAAAAGCAATAACACAGACAGATGTGTCACTTGAGCACTAGATGATCATCTCCGAAGATATCGTAAAAGACATTAGCCGCATCTTATATCACTTCAGACCGTGCTAGCTAAACAATGGCTCTCAAATCTATTTTAATATACGATATTTTATTTCGTACTAATCTCACTTAATGTGCAAAATATAAGTCTGGGTCTGCATGAAACTGCGAGACGATATCAAGTGTTACAACATTTTAAAACCTGATTTAAATCACTTAAAATACTAGATACTTGAACAATACGTAATAAAACTATAGTTTGAGAATTGTTGGCTAAAGTTTTCTTTATCCCTATGAATTAATTTATCATTTGTATCCTTCAATAATGTTTTATATTAGTTATACCTTTTAAACGAGAACAGGAATTTTTTTTTGACCGAAGAGCAGTCGAGGGTCTCCCCGCCGTGCCTCGGAGAGCACGTTGAGCCGTCGGTCCCGGTTGTTATGATGTACACCTGATAGCGATCGTTACCTACTCATAGTAGGGAATATATCGACCAACCCGCATTGGAGCAGCGTGGTGGATTAAGCTCTGATCCTTGTCTTCTCTTCATGGGGAAAGAGGTCTATGCCCAACATTGGGATATTGCACGCTATGATATAATAATATGACCTATTTACGAGTACTAACCACGTTATATTATTTAGCCTACAATCATCCTTAATAAATAGGTTTCTTAATAAAATTAAGCAAATGAAAAAAAAAAAAACTCAAATTGCACGACTCCACTTAAACGCTTCCCGTATTTTTCATTTTGAGAGAGTAAAGCACAGCCCCCTTGGAGGCGTGCAATTAGAATGGCATATATATAAATATTTTTTTTAATCTATAATTATCATTAAGCAAAAAAAGTGTGTGTTTCAGCTCCGACGCACGACTGCAGTTTAATTCTTCTAAATATGGACAAAAAAGACTTTATAGTCTAAGAAAAAGATTAATACCATATCAAATGGTAAATTAATGAATGAAATATCGCCATCTATCGATGGTATTATTAGAAAACGTCGTAACCGATACCGTCATAACCGTCGTAGCCGGTACCGTCGTAAACGTCGTAGCAGATAGATGGCGCACAAAAACGCAACGAGGTCATTCGTTCAGTAGATTCTTTTTTATACCGGGGGCCTTATATGAAAATCGATTCTTAAGGAGTAAACTCCAAAAAGTTGCAACTTCTAAGCTTTATAAGTAGCTACAGAGTATTAATTAAAATAGAAGAATATTCTAAAATCAAGTATACCTATATCGTATTGAAATATGAAACTAGAGTAGTGCCGGTGATTTAGCCACTAGCAGTGACCCCGTAATGGCGAACGCTTCCGATCGTTACTCCATCCATTTGTATTGTACACGCCACTTGTTACTGTAAGCGCCCGCGTCTAATACGTGTTGTGATGGCAATTGATGACGACAATTTTTCATTTTTAAGTTCTTTAATGTTATAATTATGTTAACTAAATCTATACTAATATAATAAAGCTGAAGAGTTTGTTTGTTTGTTTGTTTGTTTGTTTGTTTGTTTGTTTGTTTGACCGCGCTAATCTCAGGATCTACTGGTCCGATTTGAAAAATTCTTTCAGTGTTAGATAGCCCATTTATCGAGGAAGGCTAAAGGCTATATATCATCACGCTAAGACCAATAGGAGCGTAGCACCAATGAAGAATATTTCAAAATCGGACTTTTTTCCTTTTGAGAGCTTCCGCTGCGTAAACGGCAGAATTGGTCCTATTCCACGGGGACGATGTCGCGCGCAGAAGCTAGTATTTGTATATTCCTAATGACATAGGTTATTTCGCAAATATAAAATGGATAAAAGATAAAGATATTTTTGGAGTTTACTCCTTAAGAATCGATTTTTATATAAGGCCCCCGGTATGAAAAAAATATGAGGAGTAAAATCTACTGAACGAATGACCTCGTTACGTTTTTGTTAACGCCATCTCACCCAAACTCAACCCAAATAGGGACCGATAGATGGCATTATTTAATTCATTTATTTACCATTTAATTTGGGATTAATCTTTCTTAGACTAGTAAGCCTTTTTTGTGCCTATTTAGACAGTCGTAGTCGATCTGAAGGAGTAAACTCCATCGTGCGTCGCAGCTGACACACACACTTTTTTTTCAGACACCGTAGCCTATGAATGCCAGCAACACCAGGAGCATAGTAGCGTTTCTGACCCTACCCTCAACCCTCCCCGGGAGTTCTGTCTACCTTGCTCACCATAGAAACACAACACTACTCATGAACGGTATTAATTATCTGTGAATTGTTTAAGCTTAAGAATCTTTCTAATATAACTTTTAACTTTATTTCGACTAGCCCGTTGGCGCAGTTTGTAGTCACCTGGGCTGGTAGTTTGAGTGAAGGTAATATTTCTATTTATGTAATCACTAGCTCCTGCGCGCGACTTCGTCGGCGTGGACCCCGCTCCTATTGGTCTTAGCGTGATGATATATAGCCTATAGCCTTCCTCGATAAATGGGCTATCTAACACTGAAAGAATTTTTCAAATCTGACCAGTAGATCCTGAGATTAGCGCGTTCAAACAAACAAACAAACAAACAATCAAACAAACAAACTCTTCAGCTTTATTATATTGAGATGTATTATTTCTATGTATATTATCAAAAGAAAAAAAAAATGTGTGTGTCAGCTCCGACGCACGACTGGAGTTTATTTCTTCAGATCGACTGTCTAAATATCGACACGTCCTATGTATAAGGGCCAAAGCAACAATTTCAGCATTTTCACTTTTTTGTTTTAAATGCTTCCTTTTAGTCTAGTTTACAAGTTGCATTAAAAAAAAATACACATTTATGGGTGCAAATACTATTTTTTTCTGCAGTATAAGGGCTTATTTGACATAATTTTTGACGTATAAAGGCCAAACAGTTATTTCGAGACTTGTACGCGGGGGAATCCCGCGTCTAACGGTCTCCCGGATAACGTATAAGTGTCAATGTGAAATAATATGTCATATAAAAATTATATTATTATCATTTATTTAAGTTATTTATTTACGTTAAATATTTGTTATAAAACAAATGTTCTTTTAAAATTAGTTTTGCAGAGTTTATTGACCAAAATGACTCATTGGCCTTTTTATTATTATTTTTTTCAATATAATCAAAGTGAAAAAGTCGTGTATATAGGCATATCTACATTAGGTAAAAAACTAATAATATACAAATAAGTGAATATAGCTAGAAAAATGAACATTAGGTGTCATAGTAACTATGCAAAATTTCAATAACATAAGTTGAAGCATGTAAAAATTATAGCAAATTGAAACTTTGAGAGCCTCTACTGAAAAGTTGTCATTTTTCACATTGGCCCTTATACATAGGACGTGTCGATATGCACAAAAAAGACTTTGTAGTCTAAGAAAAAGATTATAACCATATCAAATTAATGGTAAATTAATGAATCAAATATCGCCATATATCGATGGCATTATTAGAAAACGTCGTAACCGATACCGTCGTAGCCGGTACCGTCGTAAACGTCGTAGCAGATAGATGGCGCACAAAAACGTAACGAGGTCATTCGTTCAGTAGATTTTACACCTCATATTTTTAAATACCGGGGGTCTTATATGGTAGGGCACAGCAGGAAATTTCCTGCTCAAAATATGGAGCAGCCCGACTGGGGTAGTACCTCGACCTTACAGAAGACCACAGCTAAATAATACTGTTTTCAAGCAGTATTGTGTTCCTGTTGGTGAGTAAGGTGACCAGAGCTCCTGGGGGGATTGGGGATAGGGTCGGCAACGCGCTTGCGATGCTTCTGGTGTTGCAGGCGTCTATAGGCTACGGTCTTACCATCAGGTGAGCCGTATGCTTGTTTGCCGGACTCGTAATATAAAAAAAAAAAAATTGAAATCGATTCTTAAGGAGTTAACTCGAAAAAAATGTTACTTATAACACAAGTAATGCTTGTGTTATAAGTAATAACATTATATTATATGTAATTTATAACTTATAATATACACACACGATCGACTGTTCTTACGTTAATAATATAATAATAAAAATAAATAAATAAATATCTTATAAGTTATAAGATATATTATGAAGTTAATAGCAACTAAATTTCTATAACACGTGTATTGAAATACGTAATACTGGAGACGCAAATGAAATGAAATCGGTCGTGTGATTGTAATATTGATAAAGTAGTGCAGAAACTCCGCGGAGTTCACAATCACGAGCGGTACACTGTATCCTCGGCGCTATTGCTTTTCTATACATATTGATATATGTATTCGTATATATCTAATTGAGTGCACGTATTTATGTGTGTATGTATGCTTTAAATACTAGTTTAAAAGTACCTAAAAGTTTTAGTTTAAAAAATTTTATCATGTTTATTTAATATTACAAAAAAAAACAACCAACTACACTTACCTAATCAGATTTTCTTTGCACTAAAAAATTTACTTTGCATTTAAAAAAAAAACAAAGACAAAAATAAAATACCCGTGGTGCGGGTATGCTTTAGTCTAAAACCTCACCACATATCACCAAGAGGAGGTAGGAGGTTAAAAAGTTGCTCAACCACATCACGTGATTGATGGACGACCCCTAATTAATCTGTGGTTCCCACTTCAGCTACTTTCTATACTACTGTAGAGCCAGACCCTGCATGTACGGCCTCTTCTTAGTATTTGTTTGATTATATTGAATCATGATTTTAATCAAGTAGGTACTACTTACTGTAAATAAAAAATTAAGACTTGTTGAAATAAAAATACTTTAACTATAGTCATTTATTAAAACATCAATGACTATAGTTAAAGTATTTTTATTTCAACAAGTCTTCTTAAAATGTCACTTTAAATAGAGTATTTAATTTATCTGTCTCATGAAGTAGTATTTAAAAAAAAAAATGTTTGCGTGCGTAGAAAGTACACATGTCAGAAGTGAAACTTCTTTGGCAAACTAATTTAAAAAAAAAACGAATTTAAAATACACAAAAAACTAATTGAAAAAAAAAAAAAAACAGAAAGCCAACCTAACGTACTGAACGTCAAGACGCTGCCGCGTTACCAGTCAGTCAAATGTCGCCCTAAAGAAGTTTTACTTCAAAACTTTACTCAAAAAGCCAATATTAGCCATTTGCTACTATCAGTTGTCGAATGTTGAGCTTCTTGATACCATCAGTAGACAAATATTTTTTATAAAAGAGTTATAATAAGTTCTGCTGACCATATTGAAAAGAATTCAGTACACGCTAATATCACACCATATTTTTCAACCCGATAGTACATTTCACACTTCCCCTCGATAAAATAAAAATAAATGCAATCAGAGAAGAATTTACATCTTCGCTGTGAAATTGCGTCCTGTAGCCGAGATAAAATTTCCATGCTTTATTGCACTTGGACGAAACGAGACAGTTGGTAGGAAACGTTACACTCAACACTGCAAAGTAGAATTTATTACGGCATTACTCGCGCTTCGGTTAAATTTTATATTCATATTTTTCATCACTTCAGTGTTTATATCAATAAAATCTCATTTATTTATTTATTTATTTATTTATTTATTTAACAGGTTTACCTACAGTTATTTACATTAATATAACTTAAAAATAATTACAAATATTAAAAAATTAAATGTAATAACTACTTACAGGTAAACACCACATGTATGATTTAGTTACTGCTCCTCCTACCTTTATAATTTTTCTAAGATTCATTTTTTAGTAAATTATTTAATTCGTAATAAATAAATGCTTTGCAGGCAAGGCACCTTAGTACGGAACCATGTGTCTGGTAATTAACGATAGAACAACAAACAGACCTCGACAAAAATCTACACATATGATCGTACTTAATAGACCTGTATATATACTCGTAATCCTTGTCCTACATGGGGAATGAGGCCTATGCTCAGCTGTGGGATATTACAGGCTGACGCGTAAGTTTTAGTTTGGGCACGGAGCCATACTAATGCTTCAAGCTTGCAATATTACAGGTACTATAGAGGAGTATGGTACCACACACCATGCAGTTACTAATAAACTGACAAACCTAATTAAAACTAATCATAACATCATTCTCTCGAATAAAATCTTTATCAAATCGCTTAAAAGTCGCCTCCAAGTCAACGCTGTCGTAATCAGTATGATATACGAGAACCCCCTCAGGCTGTAGACGTCATAAATCCAGTTTCACATTTCTTGCCAATTACTGGGAAATTTATTTTCCAAACTTCAGTAGCAAGTTTCGGCGTTGAGGTGAAATTAGTTTTGGTGTTCGAAATATTATTATCGTTCTTATTTTGTACTCGATGTTCCCTTTCTATTTTATCGAGTGTGGCATTTATCGCTTTTGTTGTTTTTTGCGTTTATTGAAGGATTAGCGTGATAAAGCCTAACTTATATAAAATATATTTAGTTCAATTTCAGAGTTTATATACAAAAAAAGTGTGTGTGTACTTATGTGCGCACGTATGAAGTTATATTTCATTGGCTAGCTAACTTAACGTAGCTAACTTCTTCTTCGTTGACTAGCTAACTTCAGGGTGTCGGTTTTTCGCGACGGTGTGTAAAAATTTACTCTTGTCATTTTTTCCTTACGTGCCAAAAGTATAACTTCAAAAAATACATATATTTACTTTCATAACTTTATTATAGTTTGCTTGCTTATTTAAATTTATTCTCATTTATTTATCTAAATATACTTTTAAGGGAATAAGTCGTTATGGAGATATTTACGTTTTTTCAATCGTATTACCTCCGATAAAATAGTTTAAAAAAAGTAAATAGACAAAATTAGATGTATTAAATTTATCTTGTGAATGAATACTAGTATTATGACTTATTAGGCTTAAGCTACATATTACTCTTAACAGTAGTCAGTAAGAAGGCTTTACTATAAGCAAATTCAAAGGTTTCATGCGTTTGCTAGGAAACATTACGAGGACAACTTTAGTAAAATATTGTTTTGTTATTGAGCATTTTTCACTACTTTGTACACTTTATACAAAAACACACTGTATGTATCCTACCACTGATAAAGGACTCTTCTTTTATGAATCAAAAGATAAGGAGTCTAGTCCGTTGCCTCGCGCTATTGTATGTCAACACGCCTCAGATTTTCTTACACGTGTAGATTTTCTCAAGGTGTTTTTCCGTATCTAGACGTCGAAATATATATCGAATCATTATTGTAACTATCGTTAGATATCATGTGGGCGGACAGTTGGATTATAGAGCAAAGAAACTACGTCGTTAATGTTATAATCTTTGTTATGAAGATTTTCACATTTTTGGAGTTTACTCCTTAAGAATCGATTTTCATATAAGGCCCCCGGTATGAAAAAAATATGAGTAGTAAAATCTACTGAGCGAATGACTACGTTACGTTTTTGTGACGCCATCCGATTTTGACTTACGTATCGATGTTTTCTAATAACGCCGTCTTAGATAAATAGATGGCGTTATTTGATTACTTTATTTACCATTTGATATGGTATTCTTTTTTTTTAGACTAGTAAGCCTTTTTTGTGCTTATTTAGACAGTCGATCTGAAGGAGTAAACGCCAGTTGTGCGTCGGAGCTGACACACACTTTTTTTTTGCAATTGATCGCGACGAATCGTGCAGAGCACCATCTTGAACGAATTGCTAGACAGTAACTCCAACCTCGGGATTCCACGCCAAAGTTCCGTTTTCGTCTGTATTAACGACTGTCTCATATAAATACATATAACAATAGTATAAATAAAAATTTCGTAGCCTTGTACACGATAACTAGGTATGCTATAGATTTGCGTTTTACAAAAGTCGAAAGTTCCATTAACGCTGAAGATTATTAGGTACCTATTCCTAATTTAGTCCTAGTGCTTCACGTAATGAATTGCTTTACTTAATGAAATATTTTATAATCGCTGCACACTCAATGGCCCTCGTCGTATTTCCTCCTGTGCCCCACACACCTCCGGTACATAAACACAAGCAATACACAAGCACAAACGCCCAGACCACTACAAACATCTATATGGCGTATAAAAATGTTTGTCATGAGCGGGGATCAAACACGCGACTACAAGGGCCGCTCAATAGCTAGAGCACTGACTGCTGCGCCAACAGGACGTTATTCAAAGTAATTAAAATAGTAAATTAAACTCTTGGGAACTGATACAAAATATATAGCGTACCTACCCAGTATCAACTCCAAGATGAAACGTTAAATGTATTAAGATATACGACGCAGGCTGTCCCCGGGGTGGCGTGTATTGTTTTACAAAAGGACATTCACGATACGATTCCATTTTTAGGGTTCCGTACCCAAAGGGTAAAAACGGGACCCTATTACTAAGACTTCGCTGTCCGTCCGTCCGTCCGTCCGTCCGTCCGTCCGTCCGTCCGTCCGTCCGTCCGTCCGTGTGTCTGTCACCAGGCTGTATCTCAAGAACGGCGATAGCTAGAGAGTTGAAATTTTCACAAATTATGTATTTCTGTTGCCGCTATAACAACAAATACTAAAAACAAAATAAAATAAATATTTAAGGGGGGCTCCCATACAACAAACGCGATTTTCTTGCCTTTTTTTGCTCGATTTCAATAATGGCAACAGGTAGGCACTTGAAATATTCACAAAATACTCAGTTCTATTTTTACTTTAATAATAAATAATAAAATTAAAATAAAATTAATATTTAAGGGGGGCTCCCATACAAAAAAAGTCATTTTTGCCTATTTTTGCTCTCATACAACAAAAGTGATTTTTTTAGCCGCTTTTTGCCCGATATTAAAATTAATGTACCTAGTCAATGGTACGGAACCCTTCGTGCGCGAGTCCGACTCGCACTTAGCCGATTTTTTATATTTCTTTCATTCTTTTAACGCGTATAAAAGTGTACTGAGTTTTCAATTTTTGTTTATGAAAAGTGCGGAAAATTTAATATTAAGTAATCTGTGTTTCATAAGTTTTATATGTGCTTGAATGTAACGCTTCTTTTTGCATGAGGTGTTCCTTTAGAAATTGTAACAATTAGGTTTTTTTTATATTACTAGGTCGGCAAACAAGCGTACGGCTCACCTGATGGTAAGCGATTACCTTAGCTTATATACGTCTGCAACACCAGAAGAATCGCAAACGCGTTGCCCACCCTATTCCTAATTCCTCCAGAAACTCGGGTCACATTACTCACCAACAGGAACACAACACTACTAGAAAGTATAATTATTTACTTAGTGATATACTTAGTGACGCTGTATTTCATGCACGACATTACTAATTTTGTGCTAAATTGCAGTTTGTACATTTTTTTTTTCAAAATAGTAACTGCGGAGTTTCTTCCCGATTCTTCTCTGCAGAATCTACATTCCGAATCGGTGGTAGCTTCTTAAAAAAACTTAATAATTACCTTAAATTAAAATTTTGTAAATTGAAGATTCGAAAGTGCTCATGGGGCCCTATTATATAAAGTTATTTTTGATATTGATTTTGATTTTATTTAACTGTGATCTTCTGTAAGGCCGAGGTACTACCGCAGTCGGGTTGATCCATATTTTGAGCGGGAATTTTCCTGATTTGCCCTACCTCAGTTAAAGCTGTGTTATAGATTAAGTTTACTTTATTGTGCAATTTGTCTTAACAAATACTGGTGATCCTAAATAATTAAATAAATAAACTGATTTTTTGTAGCTGCTTTATTTTAGTTAAACTGTCATTACCTTTATTAAGGTAAATTAAATCAAATATCTTAGCCCCTTTCAGTCGGTAGCGTTAGTTCTAAAATCCACAAATGAATACATTCAAGGTCACACATGTAATGCATTCATGGTAAAATTATACGATCGTCGTAACGAGAATGGGCTTCATAATCCCCAGGCCTGTCTCCATACTATTGCTCATCGTTTGAACGAAGGATTTAGAGAAATAGGAAAAGTTACGTGCGTTTTTTCGGATCCTTTTTTTAAAGTGACAGTGTATTTGGAACTGGAAAGTTATTTTTCTATTTCTAAATTGACAATGGAGGGTTTCGTCAATTTGACGATGCAACATTCCTAGATCTATCAGGTGCACATGATAACAACCGGGACCGACGGCTTAACGTGCTCTCTGAAGCACGGTGGGGAGACCCACAAGGACTGCACAAACACCCAGACCACGGCTAACACCTGTATGGCCAATACAAATGTTGTCGTGTGCGGGGATCGAACCGCCAGCGCAACAGCCATACACGAACCAGTGCTTTGACCGCTGCGCCAACGCGGCGTCAACATCATACAAATCCAATTACGACTCTGATCTTTCGGCTTCGTTCCGTACTTGTTCTACGTCTACCAGGATGTGATATACGTATTCTTTTAAATTAAATCTTGTGCATTTCTGGAAACTGGCTTTATTTATTAGATACAAAAATCCTTTTTAATGGACGTATCCGGATCGAAGATGTATGGCGATGACAATATTGTCAAATGACAATTGACAAATTGTCTTTAAATATAGGTATAATTTGAATAATTTTAAGATTTTAAGCATTGTGATAACAATATTCCGACAAACAATAAGATTGCAGAGTTTTTGTCTGTTGTTTGTTTGTTTTAGAAATTGCGCGTTCAACGAAAATTCGTGAAACTCTCCCTGATGTTTTGTGATTTTTTCCGACCCTATCTACGACCATAATCGAATAATATTTTAATAAGATCAAGTAATCTATATTTAATTCTCGTACAAAGATAAATTTCGTTTATAAATGGATATTTTCTGTAAAATCAGAAATTGAAACAACTTAGTATCCCACAATGTATCTTACAATGCTACTACATTGTAAAATAGGCGAATAACTTCGTAACTTAAATTAACGATCATTATCTAGTGTTTTGTAAAATATATGGGAACAAAAGCTTTACGTTTCCTCCTAAGCACATTACTTATCAATCCATACTAATATTATAAATGCGAAAGTAACTCTGTCTGTCTGTCTGTCTGTCTGTCTGTCTCGCAATCACGCCAAAACTACTGAACAGATTTAAATAAAATTTGGTATATAGATATTTTAAAGTCTGGGAAAGGACATAGGCTACTTTTTAATGCGGAAAAAAGGGTGTAAGGGGTTGAAAGGTGGGAATGAAAATTTGTATGGAAGTGTGTTCGTGTTTCGTAACTGTCAAACATCAATGTTCATCCCGCGGATATGGTAAACTCTGCCCTAAAATTAAAGAACGTATTAAAATAAACGTTTCGAATCGACAACATAATTATATCTACAATATACGGATAGTGGCGTATTTTAGATTTTAAAAATGTATAATAATGTCTACATAATAAAAACGGATTGACATAATTTATATTGGTTGTCAAATATATTCGTGCGTTCAGAAATTTATTTAGTGTAAAGTAAGGAAAATATATCAAGTTACTAAAAGCTATAAAGTATTTATATAATATATTGACTTTAACTGGGTTGACAGAATAATCTGGAATGTTTCAATGAGACCAATCAATTGAACGGTTTTTTTTGTATTTAATTCATTTTTACATTTATCATTTATTGTAGATATATTTAAGTAGCTTGATATTTTTTCTAAGTTTACTATAAATAAATTTCTGAACGCACCTCACGCATAAATATTTGACAACCAATATTTATTATGTCAATCCGTTTTCATTACTGACATTATTCTACATTTTTAAAATCTAAAATATGCCACTATCCGTATAATGTGGATATATGTTGTTGATTCAAAACCTTTATTTAAATACGTTCTTTAATTTTAGGGGAAACTTTACCATATCAATGGGATGAACATGAAATGTTTGACAGTTACGAAACACGAACGTTTTACATCATAATTCCATTATAGTATAGGAGACATGGAACATCGATCTTCACCGATCTGATAACTCGATGAGACATATTTTTTATCAAATATAATTTATAAATAAATATGCCTATGATAACTTGCCTATCGAAAAGTGGTCATAGCTATTTTTTATTTTTTTTAGTTTTTGCAGGCAAGCCTATATTATTGGTTTTGTAATTACAATATCTTACCTATGATATCAATTTTGATTCCAACAGATCGATGTAGTATCGAATTTAGGTATATATTGACCTACCTGTTCACATCTACTTGCCAGGAGGTAGCCATGACCAAAAATAAGTAGGCAAGCCTACGTAGGCATCGGTAAAGATCGCTCTTCCACGTCTCTTAGACCATTATTTTATAATTTTCCTGTGGCAGGACTACTGGAAGAGATTCCATCATGGGATAAGTAGTGCCTTTGTACCAGCATTGTTTATAAGTGCTATTTCCTATTGTTTTCCAGTGTAGATAAATTGTTAAATAAATAAATACAAATATTCATTACAACCTTTCGACCCCTTACACCCTTTTTTCGCATTAAAAAGTAGCCTAGGTCCTTTCTCAGACTCTAGACTATCTGTATCCCACTACAGCCTATCACAGTCCACTGTTGGACATAGGCCTCCACAAGTTCGCGCCCGACATTATGACGCGAACTCATGTGTTTTGCCCATAGTCACCACGCTGGGCAGGGGGGTTGGTGACCGCAGGGCTGGCTTTGTCGCACCGAAGACGCTGCTGCCCGTCTTTGGCCTGTGTATTTCAAAGCCAGCATGGATGGTTATCCCGCCATCCGTCGGCTTTTTAAGTTCCAAGGTGGTAGTGGAACTGTGTTATCCCTTAGTCGCTTCTTATGACACCCACGGGAAGAGAGGGGGTGGCTAAATTCTTTAGTGCCGTAGCCACACAGCACTGCTACGGGTGCTATCTGTATACCAAATTTCATTTAAATCTGCTCAGTAGTTTTCGGGTGATTCCGCGACAGACAGACAGACAGACCCAGTTACTGGTGCATTTATAATATTATAGCATGGATTATAAACCTGAAAGTTGTTTTGTTTGTTTGTTTTTATAAACGCGCTAAACTCAAGAACTACTGATTCGAATTGAAAAATTCCTCTGAGGTGGATAGCCTATTTAAAGAGAAAGGTTATGCTTTAAGAAGAGAGAAGGCTATTTTTTCCCTCAAATTAACGCGGGTGAAACCGCGGGCACAGCTAGTAAAGAATAAAGCAAAAAAGAAAACAGCCACAAGTTAAGAACGAACGTGCTAAGAAGTAAAAACCGAAAACCAAATTGTTAAGTTAAAATTTGTCCATTTACCAAAAAGGTCGAACGGATATCGGAGCGTTTTGAATAAAATATGATCAAAGCGTACGTTCTCTGGAGGATTGATTATAGATACCGAAAAGGTTAGCCGGTAAAAAATATGGATGTACCAACTTTTCATTTTTTATGTTTTTATCGTTTGACGGAGATAGGGAAAAGACGAGATATTAAAAAAAAGAAGTGAATGTATTTCGGTAAATAAATAAGAATATTAGGTACTATAACGAGATTAATATATTCAAGATAAAAAGACTTAAAGGAATATGTTTGCTGGTTATCTAGTCTTTGAAAGGACTATATTTTATTCTGAAATAAGTTTTTGTTTAGCTTTTGCGTTTATTGCCAGTTCTTTTTAGGTAGCATTTGCAATGAAAACCTGAAAAAGCTAATTGTCGTAGGGAACACTGAAGGGAAAAGATCTTGTGGCCGTTTACCAACAAGATGGAACGATCAAATGAGAGACTCGACGTATTCCAATCTCTACACTGTCGTAAAAGACGCGCTGGAGAGAAACCGCTGAAGACAGATTATCCGCACCAGATGTCACCCTGATGCTGACCACGATCCTCAGATATGAGAGAGAGATACAAAGATAGTGTGTGTGTGTGTGAGAGAGAGAAAGAGAAAGATCGCCGTCGACCACTTCATCAAATATCCCGGTTGGCTAATAATTTCGGTCTTAACTAAATCTATTACTATTACAAATTGTTATAGTTGTTGTCATATACATCTAATAGCGATCATATACACCTTTTAGGTGAATAGCGATTGTTACTCATAGTAGGGAATATATCCGCCAACCCGTAGTGGAGCAGCGTGGTAGATAGAAGCTCCATTCCTTCTCCTACATGGTATGGTAATATGGTAATTATGGCCTATGCCGAGCAGAGGGATGTTTCAGGCTGAAACTGAAACGTGTATATATATTATATAGTAACTATTCCATCCATCCATCCATCCATAATGTATATATGATGTATATACAGTAACTATTACAAATGTATAATTCGAAAAATCAGTTGATAAAGGAAGAATGAGTACTCACACTTCTCTATTATTGTATCGATAAAACGGAATAGTTTTCTTTTTATTCTATCTAAATAAAATATAATTTACTTTCAATGTCAAGTATTTCGTCTCTGTCTGAACGGCGAGGTCGTTGAATGTGGACTGTCCTGAGTTTCAACCGAGGCCATTTTCTCAAGCTGAGGCGGTCAATAAAAATATAAGGGACGGTGGAGTTCGTACGTGAGGGAAATGAAACAACCGAGCTCGAGGCCAGGAAGTACGCGGTAACACAAATTTTTTTTTTAAATAATATATAGACTAGCGCTTGACTGCGATGTCACCAGATGGTAAGTGAAGATGCAGCCTAAGATGGTGCGCGCTTATATGTACTTACCCAATACAACTGCAAGTGTCAACTTGTAGTTGTATTGAGTAGATATATTGTTACTTTTGTAAAAGCTTATTTATTTATTTATTTATTTCAGTTAACATTTATTGCACTTACAGTTAAAACCAAAGCGTACAATAAACAAATATATAAATATCTAACTTATATAAATATCCGCATGTGATAGACGGTGTTTACCATGAGCATGTAACAAATCGACGTACCTACATACATAAAAAGTGTGTGTCAGCTCCGACGCACGACTGGAGTTGACTCCTTCAGATTGACTGTCTGAATAGGTACAGAAAAGGTTTACTAGTCTAAGAAAAAGATTAATACCATATCAAATGGTAAATAAACATATCAAATAACGCGATGGCGCTATTAGGAAACGTTATAACGCCATTTATCGGAACCTTAATGGGTTTCGATAGATGGCGCAAAAAAACGGAACGTATTCTTTCAATAGATTTTACTCATTTTTGAAGTGAAACTTCTTTAGAATCGTTGTGATTTCAAACCGGATGCAACGGAAAAACGACAGGTGAGGCTGCGCCGCGCTTCACGTTGCGCTACTTTGTAAATCTATGTAAATAAATTTAAATTAGTTTGCCAAAGAAGTTTCACTTCTGACATGTGTACTTTGTACGCATGCAATTTTTTTTCCATACCGGGGGCTTTATATGAAAATCGATTCTTAAGGAGTAAACTCCAAAAAAACACCAACCGAATTGAGAACTTATCCCTTTTTAAAGTCGGCTGAAAATAAATATAAGAGCGTTAGTCGCCCGTCTAGCGGCCGCTGACACCCATCCATTAGGAGAGGGATACAACGTGACATAATACTTCATTTTATTACAATTCCTGTTACTCAATTTCACTTTGAAAATAGATGTTGTAGCGAACATAGTCGATGTCGTTCGCGCAAGTATTTTGTTTTCTTATTTACGCCAAGATTGGGGGACAAATAAACAGTATCGTTATTGAAAATTACATTGTTTACTGTATAACTCATATTCTAAGAATCTACTGTTCTGGTTGGTTTTTTAAAACTTCTGTTTATTGTGGGACTAGGCTGTATGATGTATAGTTATGATTCATAAATAGTTTATACATCGTGAACAAGTTATTCAAGTGTAATAATATAGTAAGGTCGTAAGTGTTGTCTACTTGTCTAATACATGTACAAATAAAACGCTTTATTAAGTGTAACTCAAAAACTTCTCATTTAACCTCGCCTAAATTAAAATGCGACCACACGAAAAACACCACCAACAACCAACACCCACCCAGTTAAAAGTTACGAAATAATACACAAAATACAGTCGAATTGAGAACCTCCTCCTTTTTTGAAGTCAGAGATTTATAGATTGGGCACTGAGATGAGATAACTATTACACAACTAACTTTCACTATGAGATGAATAAGAAAATGTATCTTTTAATCTATATATATAAAAGAGATTTCCACCCACATATTGACTCATCACGATGTCTCTGGAACCATAAGGCGTAGAGACTTGGAATTTGGTAGGAATATTCCTTTCGCCGAGTAGAGGTCAGCTAACAATTACGGGTTTTACGAAATTCCACCCACAAGAGGGGGTTGCGGGGGTTAATAACATAGGCAAAACAACGTTTGCGGGGTCAGCTAGTTTAACATATAAAGATTCAGCCTGTAACGTTCCAACTTCCACTGCTGGGTATAGGCCTCTTTCTCTATGTAGAAGGACCGAAGCTTAATCCACTGCGCTTCTCGCCTGCGTGTTGCCGGATATAATTATTCCCTACGATGAATAATGATCGCTATCAGGTATATATGATTAGGACCGGGACACACAGTTTAACGTGCTCTCCGAGGCACGGTGGGGAGACCCAAAAGGACAGACAACCAGACCGAAAAGAAATATTTACAAACATTAATATCCACCCCGAGCAGGAATCGAACTAGCAACCCGCCGGTGTGTAGACGCCAACACGGGACACGTGCCACTACACTGGAGCGGTTATTCAGAACATACAAGCATTTTCATAGTTCAACAATTACCCTAAACATACGCTAAGTTAATTATTATAAGGAACAGACGCTAAGAAGTCAATATAATATTTATCTATTTGATATATGTTTTTTTTCTATATTGATCCATCAAAACAGTTTCACGGTTAACAAACCCCATACAGCAACATATTAATGGGCGTGAAAAAATGTAACACGCGTTATAGCCCCATAATATTTCTTATAGTAAACTTAGGCAATAACATGGCTATTGAGCACGGGCGGCCGCTGTGAAATAACGTTTAGACAATCTGTGGAGCTTGTACATATTAAGTCAAATATACAGTGATATATTTATGAAAATATACAAAGTATGGGCTTCAATTATTTCGTTGAAATGATCAAATACTGAGCATAGCTTATAATCTATACTTAATATTATAAAGCTGAAGCGTTTGTTTGGTTGTTTGTTTGTTTGAACGCGGTAATCTCTGGAACTACTGGTCCGATTTGAAAAATTCTTTCAGTGTTAGATAGCCCATTTATCGAGAAAGGCTATAGACTAATAAAAATAATATATCATTACGCTAAGACTAATAGGAGCTGAGTCCACGCCGACGAAGTCGCGCGCAGAAGCTAGTTCCTTATAAAGACAAAGGTTTGGCACGAAACCTACTATGCTGCTCCTCTTCTAGTTGGCGTATAATTACCATACCATGTGAAACGATCACTATTAAGTATTTCAGATATCAATCAGGACCAATAGACACAGAGGGGGGAGGGGGGAAGTCCACGAGAACATCCTCCCAGAGTAGAAACAAATATTAGTGCTGACAGAAATATTTGCGATTAGGCATCCACCCCACCAGTACACTAGAAAAGCTGCCTCATAAGTCAGTTTAATACAGGCTTTGTTATATTATATAAAAGTACCTGGGTGACAGAGCCGAGCTCGGTATTTTTATTTTTTTTGGTTGTTTTTTTTCTCGGTATTTTTATATTTTAATTTTATTTAAAGAATAAATCACGAGTGAAATTTAAAAAAAAAATAATAATCTGGAGACTGAGATTTGAACCCACCACACCCAACTACACGATTCAGCACCCGCCGATTTCCTAATTAAGCTATTACAGCTATGTTACAACGGTGAAATTAAGCTTCGTATTCTAATGATATTTTTTCATTGCCTAAAAACAGGGATAAAAGTACATTTTTTAAAAATGAATCCTAGCTAGATCAATTTTTCGCCCCCGAAATCCCCTGTATACTGAATTTCACGAAAATCGTTGGAGACGAATCGTTGTATATACAATATATATACAAGATGCTCGTTTAATAGTATAAGATATATCTAAAATCATTTACAACTTAATCCGAACTTCCGAACTACCGATTTTGTATAACACTACCGCTTTAGTTTTTATCTACAATGTAAGTGCGAAATCACTCTAAAACAAAATCCCTTTACGAGATATTCCGTCACAAGAAAACACTTCAAATAACCTTAGGACATTTACTTTGAGAGGTTTTTACAGCGTCGACAGTAAAAAACGTGACAAATTAGATACATTTAACTTTAACTCTTATGACAAACGACATAAGAGTCATACTCGTGTGTGACAATTAGTCTGTGATTTATGTGGCGTAACAAAATAATAAATAATATCTTGTAGCGCATCTGCGCTCGGAGACACGATAGTTAAACGTAATTTATGGCGCTTAATGGTATTGATAGTTAACATTAATTAATAGGTAAAGGATAATTTATATACAGGCTTTATTTTTTAATAATTTTTGGCTATTTTTAGGGTTCCGTACCTCAAAAGGTAAAAACGGAACCCTTATAGGATCACTTTGTTGTCCGTCTGTCTGTCAAGACCCTTTTTCTCAGAAATGCGTGGAGGAATCAAGCTGAAATTTATATTAAATACTCAGATCTGCTGCCTCTTAAAGCTGTGAAAAAATGAAACTTCTAAGCCAAGGCAATCAAAAGATACAGCCGTTTATGCTGCAAATTTTCGACACTCTCAAGGGAATCAAAACCTACAGGGTACTTCCCGTGAACTAAGAATCTTGAAATTTGGTACGAAGCAACGTTTTATAGCACAGATACAGGAAAAATTGCGAAAAGTGTAAATTTTTAGTTACTACATATAAAAAAAGTATTTTAATAATTTTACACTTAATACCAGTTTTCTCATAAACGCGTAAAAGTATTAAATTGAAATTCATATCAAATACTCACGTCTATAATAACTTTAAGCTGTAACAAAATCAAACTTCTATGTCAACGGTATCAAAAGAAAAACCAAGTTAAGCCGCATATTTTCATCGAAAATAGTCCCAAAGGAATCAAAACCTACAGGGTACTTCCCGTGAAGTCAGAATCTTGAAATTTGGTAAGAAGCAACGTTTTATAGCACAGATACAGGAAAAATTGCGAAAAGTGTAAATTTTTAGTTACTACATATAAAAAAAATATTTTAATAATTTTACACTTAATACCACTTTTCTCATGAACGCGTAAAAGTATTAAATTAAAATTCATATCAAATACTCAGGTCTATAATACCTTTAAGCTGTAACAAAATCCAACTTCTTTGTCAACGATATCAAAAGAAAAACCAATTTGAGCCGCATATTTTCATCGAAAATGGTCGAAAAGGAATCAAAACCTACAGGGTACTTCCCGTGAAGTCAGAATCTTGAAATTTGGCACAAAGCAACGTTTTATAGCACAGATACAGGAAAAATTGCTAAAAGTGTAAATTTTTAGTTACTACATATAAAAAAAATATTTTAATAATTTTACACTTAATACCACTTTTCTCTTGAACGCGTAAAAGTATTAAATTGAAATTCATATCAAATACTCACGTCTATAATAACTTTAAGCTGTAACAAAATCAAACTTCTATGTCCACGATATCAAAAGAAACAGCAATTAAAACCGCATATATTGAAACTAGCAAACAACTGACAAGGGAATAA
This sequence comes from Melitaea athalia, assembly GCA_905220545.2. Taxonomy (NCBI): domain Eukaryota; kingdom Metazoa; phylum Arthropoda; class Insecta; order Lepidoptera; family Nymphalidae; genus Melitaea; species Melitaea athalia. The sequence goes on along the minus strand of HG992178.1, from coordinate 1,522,338 downwards.
AAATCTAAAGAATACTTCCCGTCGACCTAAAATCTTCAGGTATGAAGCAACGTCTTATAGCACAGATACAGGAAAAATTACGAAAACCTTAAATGTATAGTTACATCGCAACCACAGAAATAGTATGTGTAATGTTGTTTATTTCTGCTTTGTTTTTCAATTATAAAACTTTGCAAAGTAATATTTATTTACTAACTCTTTTTGCACACCAATACACAAAAGAACAATACATAGAATTTATATCAATAAACTTGCATCAATTGCAACAGGCGGCCTTATCGCTAACACAGCGATCTCTTCCAGGCAACCTTTGGGCACTTGACTTGCATATAAACTAGGGGAAGGGCGCAAAATTTTGTAAAAAAAGGAACAATATAAAATAAAAATCAGATATAAATAAATAACTATATAACAATAGATGCTATATTTAATGACACATAATTATGTACATATAAGTTTACTCATATGTATACACAAATATAAATACATACATACATACGTATATACACTATAAGCAAATTGATAGATTAAGACGAATGACATAACAACATAACGTAACTTCATGAAAAATAATAAATAATAAAATAAAGTTGCTTAACATAATTTAATATGATAAGTACATTTCCTTAACAAGTTTTTCAAATGTCATTAAAGATTGAGCGCGTTAGACAGTGGCAATAAGTTCCAAAGACGATAAGCTTCAATAGTGAAAGATTTAGAATAAAAGGAAGACGAATGTGAAGGTATCTTCAAAGTTAGGCTATCATTTAAGCGAAGAGGTACATATTATATATATTTATCTTTAACGCCAGCGTTGATTCTAGACCAGAATGAAGAAAGTTCTTCAATATGTATTCGTAGCCGGCGACCATGCAAGTAACTATGAAACCAGTCAGACACCTTAGGAGATATGTTAAGAGAACCAAGTATAGCTAGTAGTAAGTCAAAATCAACAGTATTGAAATGATTAATGAAATCAAGTAATATTAACACTGTAATGAGAATTCTAGACATTAAAAAATATATATGTTTAAACAATAGCAGACAATAATAAATATAAATTTAGGAAAACATGTTTTATACAAACTTGAAAACAGGTACAAAGGTCAAAAAGGCTCGAATCAAATTACAAAATAAATGTTACATCATCTGTAGGACTATTTAAATAATTAAATAAATAACAAATAAATATCTACTATATAATATAATATGGTTCAAATTTAATACTTAATAGTAATAAAGTATTTTTGAACCAGATTTCTAAATAGTGACTAAAAAATTTGTAAATAAATAACTTCGATAAAAGAACTTTCCTACCAAGAGACAGGTCAAGGAAAAAAGGGAGACCAATTAAAAGGTGGAGAGATATCTTCAACCAGATAATTATGTGGACCGCTGTGTATACAGAAAGCACGGGAAAGGGATACATGGAAATGTTTAGGAGAGGCCTACGCCGCAGAGGCGACTATTACTATTACCAATATTAATTACTAGCTTCTGCGCGCGACTTCGTCGGCGTGGACTCCTTTCCTGTTCGTCTTAGCGTGATGATATATAGCCTATAGCCTTCCTCGATAAATGGGCTATCTAACACTGAAAGAATTTTTTAAATAGGACCAGTAGATCCTGAGATTAGTGCGTTCAAACAAACAAACAAACAAACAATCAAACAAACAAACAATCAAACAAACAAACTCTTCAGCTTTATTATATTAGTATAGATTAATTAAGTGATGTTATAAACATGTAAACGAGTTAATTATACGAGTATAGAATAAATATATACATAGGTTAATATACATACATATGTTTAAACTAAGAATACTTACGCTAGTATTAATTGAAATTTTAATAGTAATAGAAATAAAGGCGATTTTTATTTTATTTTATATAAATTAAAGGATTAATGAAAAGATAAAGATACCTTTGTCTTCAATTTATGCTAATCCAACTATCCATATTGTAATGTTACGGATTTCATTTAGCAGCAAAATACCATAACTTTTACTTATATACCTGCAGGTTTGTACGGAACCCTGTAACGTAACACGTAAACACAATTCAGTTCTAATTTAGTAGTGCCATAAATTTTAAGATAACAAACGCATAAATTGAAATGTGAGTTGACACGTAAACATAAAACAGTCAAGTTAATGTACAAAAATTGCTCAAATCCATTAGGGACTCAAATTTTAAGTTGTACTTAAGAATAGAAATTTATTAGTTGGGAACTCAAACAGTTTTTAGCTAGTTGTTAAAATATTAGAGTGATAAATGTTATATTCGAGACAGGCTTAAAATTTTGTGTTGACAGATTCGATAAAACGATGATAAGGAAACGTTCTAAGGGCCAGTTTCCACTGATTGAAATAATCGCGATGAGTTCGATGAAAACTCGGTTTACGCGTTTAACGGAGTTAGAGCTGGAAATTGCATTTCACCAACATAAACTGGACGCAGTTAGAGAATAACTGAGTTTCAATTCTAAACGACCGATTTTTGGCGTTTAGTGGTGTAAACACGTTTTGTCTAGTGCTTCTAACGGTCTAACCTATTAAAAACAAATCTTGTCAAGTTGTCATATGATATTTTCTGATACTCGAGGTTATAGTAGTGTATCTCTTTTTCATGATTCCTTGAGGTATGGGGATGGTTGTTACGGAGAGAAATTTTAAAAGAAAATTGCCTGAAAAAAGTCTTAAAACAACATTTTGCTGTATTCCCGTACAAATGATTCGTAATAATAATTAAACGAAAGCCAAGATTAGAATCGAATTATAAATTCGATTAAGCAAAACATAGCTTTATTAAACAGTGGAACCCAGCCCTAAGTGTTCGAGACTCGGGTAAGCATGTGAGTGGGTTTTTTTTGCTGTAATTACAGGACGCCAGAGTTGCCATCACAAAGTTTTAAGTTACCGTGTTTCGGAATAAAAATTACAAAATTGACGTGTATTTACTTTACATTAACACATAAGGTTAAAAATGACAATAATCGGTTAAATAACTTCCTTTTGAAATCAGTTGAATAATACATTATTCTTCACAACCGTCATACAAATTTATCGTAACTAACAATTTTTCTCTTCGGCTCTATTCAATGTATATTGGTTTTTTCCTTTTATTGTTTATCTTTTGTTGTGTTTTTTGTTTAATTGATTTACGCAATTTCCTTTGGATCGGATAAAAGTGCTTACAGCCAGTAAAGCTCAATTTATTGAGGAAGTAATAATTTTATTCCTGGGTTTTGTGTTGCTCTATAATGACTTATAAATTATCGATTAAATTATTAGGAAAAACAATTACACATTGGATTGTCGTATTTTGAACACAACAATGAACGTACTGCTGTGTACCGCGGTTATCACCGAATTTCCTTGTGACACGGGAGTTGCCGTGAGGATGGGAACACTGCAGGGCGCGTTGGTGGACGTGTTAGGGTGGGGGAAAAACAGACGCGAGATTTGAATATATACGATGGGAGTTTGAATTCGGGGAGACAGTCGGGATTCGACTTTGAATTCGAAGTATAGTAATGAGAGCCCTCGGCTGGCGAAACTATGGAACTTCTGAATTAGATCAAAGGTAGAATACCTAAAACTATTTTTTAGGTCTGATTCAGAGATTTCATTAGTGTAAGCTGGCCGAGTGGCTATGTAGCTTCAGTTTAGTCCGCGAAATAGTTTTAATTTAATTTTACTGATTAATATTAAGTGCAATTCTTTATTATAAAATTTTAATTGTAATCCGCTAAATAAATTCAGTGAAAGACCTGTGATGAAGCGCTCCTGATTGGTTCGAATGCATTAATTTTATTATTTATTTGCATGTTTGGGTTTCTGCATGTTGTGTTTCTTTTACTGATTTTTATAACTTTTACGGAGATTTTTAATAAAGGATATCTAATGAATTATTAGCTAGGTTTACATTGATATTATTAATTATTGATTAATTACTGAATGAAATTATTATGAAAAGGTTTACATTGATACTATTAATTAATGATTGATTATTGAATGAAATTATTATGAAATAAGCCTTATGACCATAATTATATTGAATTTAACTGATAAAATGAAATCTAACTTAAGTAAATAACCACAATATGATGTTGTTAGAATAAAATGAAATTACATCTGTTTGACTTTAAAGTACATATATAAATTGAATGAATCTTGGTTAAAACTATCATATTAGATATTAAGGGTTAAATAGATTTTCGTTAGGGAGTATTTAAATAATGAAATGAAATTTTACTATGTCATTACTTTGGAAGTAAATAGAGTGGTGAATAATTCTAGGAAAATATGATCTATAAACAAACTGATGATTTGTACGTATCATGTTGAATATTCTCTACATATAAATATGCTTCTATTGAATGTATAGGTATGTATGTATATGTATATATATATATATATATATATGTATATTTGGCTTCATTTTGACATTACACCAAATTTTGTAGTTCAAACATTAGTTTAAGAACTTGTAGTTTTTAAATTATGTTGGAACGAGGTAACACAGGTGGTTTGTAGTCTGGAATGTGTTCAAGGATACTTTTAGCTCTTGAATACATTCTAAGATGAGGTAATTATACACTGAACCTTGACATTACACAAACTATTGAAGTTTTGAACATTGATCTAAGAATTTATGTTCTTAAATAAGTGTCAAAACGAGGTATCTGGTAGACTGGAGTGTCTCGTTCTCACGATGACTTTCATTGAACTATATAAACTATGTTAAGGTGAATCCATAAATGTTTGTATTCGCCAGTGTTTTATTATAGGTATCCCCTATAAGGCTTGGCCTGTCTAAGCCACAGTTCATCGCGTCATCTATGCTAGGTAGATCCTAACCTTGGCCTATCTAGTAGAGAAAGTTGCGTGTACTTCCTACCAACCTCTGCGTTTGTATTTGCCTAACTGAACTATGTTCTTGGTAAATACTATACGTACGTTTCCTTATCTTTGATAAGAGTTCCTCATCTTTGATGAGAGACATTGGACAAACTTTACCAGACACCTAGTGTATGGTAGTTGTTTGAACTGCAACAAAGGTTAGTAATTTATATTTGGACAGTGGTATGAAGTTCTATTTTAGACTAATAGAGAAACATATTCACTTTTCCAATTAATTTATTGCTAATTTTTGTGGACGGTCTCTGTTAAGTCCTAAATGCGGATTTACTGAGATTTAAGCCAAGCCTTAATCAAGCCCTCTTGTGTTTTTCAAACATACAAACATTGATGGATTATAAAACCTATTAAATATACATTCTCTTTTCATTGTGAAAATGAGATACTCTCAGAGATTCTGATTGAGTAAATGAATATGTTATATTTTAATTGTTTTATTTATCTCTCGACACTACTATGTCCTTGATAAATCCATTCAGTTCCTAAGAGAGCCTGATATATTCAAATGTTTAACAACTTAATTACTGGTTCAATGTTTCAATTGAACAACCTATTCTGGTTAATGAATGCTGTTTCATGTGAATGCTGTGAGTCATGCAAAGACAAACCTACACAATACACCTACTCTACATGTTGGTCTTATACCTTTAATTATTCTATTTTTCCTTATAGGACACTCGAAAGGTTGCGTTGTCGCCAGTCGCCAGTCGCCGACGACCCATCTCACAATGGTGGCGAGGCTTGACAATATAGCTGACTATAGACCCGTAACTCAGTAGGTCTTTCCTATGGGAACTTACACTACACAATCCAATTGTGGCAAAAGTAGTAGGTTTCGTGATCGAATTTCAAAGTAGTTGTGTGACCGAAGTTCCCGTATGGGCTAGTAAGCACACCATGAAAAGATTAGTAGACACGATCTCCTTTTGTTCACGTGGAACACATCTTAATACCATGTCTGATTACAGCTTGGTAATTACATCAACTCTAGTAATTCACTGGTTATGTCTATATGACGTCCCAAGGGATTACTCAAATACAGTCATTGCATGATTGTGCTGCAGCGGTATGAAACAAGCATTTGTTAGACAGGATATATTTCCGTCTAACTTACTGTAGAAAATTGGGTACTCTCATTTCCTACCTACTACCTTTCTTTTGATTTGATAGCACCAACGTTGTGCCTAATTTAATTTAGAGCCTTCAGCACGGTGTGGATCGGTTAGGGTCGGAGGGGTTATGGTGGTTGCGACCCTCGGGTTCAATTGAACCCGGCCTTTTTAATTCCTTAATACCTATAAACCCTATCCTAACAGATTAACACATACAAACAAACACTACACAATAATTTTCACAATTATCTGAGATAATTTATTAACTGAATAAATTATTTCAAGATAATTAATAACTATATAATATGTATTTATTCATTATTTCATTTACTTATATATTTTTATTTATTTTGTTTAGAGTTATTAGAATCTATCTATTATATCAGGTTTGAACTAAAAATACATGTAAAAGAAACTTAGACACTATTCAATATCCTGAATATAATTATTTAACTTTATTTCTATTTTAGCTATTTAGATTCACTAAAATATTAACAATTATAATTTACACATTCTTAAGGAGACGTCAGATATTTAGTTAAACAATAGGTGATAGTTATTTCTAAATAAATAAGTATATTACTATTTATTCTTAACGGTTCTAATTTACTAAATTTTATTAATTCCTAATTAATTTACTAATAAGGTGTTATAAAGTTTAATATCTTTCTTTCCTTTTAATAGTATTCCAGGAGTTAGTTATCTATAGCATTTATATCACTGGTAAGTGTAAATATCTTTCAATTAAATTTTAGGATAAATTAATTTCAGTAATTTAATGTCATTGTGCAGAGATGTTATTTTAAATTAATGGCTAGGTAGGATGTTAGTTAGAGTTTATATAGAAAACAAGGCTTCTAATAACATATACTATGTCTTTCCTTCGGCATACCATAGAAAGAACTGAAGTTACTCTGAAACAAAAATCAAACACAACGTAGAGTCCTTCATTATACTAGACGATCACAATTATAAGGCCAAAGACATTTAATGTCCTCTTAAGCTTAATATTAGCTTGTAACGCCACTACCATGATAGTGTTACAAATTGGTGCCGTGACCAGGATTATCATAAGTATGATGATTAGTCATCGGAGCATCCATAGGAGTAACATTACAAATTGGTCTTCGTGACCAGGATGTTATAAATTTATATATGTTGGGGTCTTTCTCATCACACCCCATAGCATAGGAGAGCGGTACAATTTTGGTGCCGTGACCAGGATATTTATGGTTGCACAAATGCCGAAGTAAGCGAGTATCTTAGAAGCTTTAATGTAACTTTTCAAAACATTTACAGTGAATAAATGTAATGCCAGTGATAAAATGATAATAGTTGTGCTGATAGATAACAAGAATATACATGTACCAATTGATTGCATTTTGAAGAAGACACAAAACATATTAGTTAACAATTCTTTAAAGTTCATTTTACACAAAATAAGCTAAACCTATTAAATTTATATTATGTAAGCATATTAACTTGTTTTAGACAATCTAAGAATGGTTCTTTAGGTATATAGCATCTTGGCGCAGTTAGAATTACAGTTAGGTACATAAATCTAAATAAATCTGTTTTAAGAGTAATATTGAAGAGATGTTTAATACTTAAAAGTTGCATTAAGTTTCTCAGTAATAAGTTTTAAATGGTCAGACCATAGCAGCCTACTGTCTCATGTATTATTACTAATGATGGATAGTTACATATTTAAATAATTATTTATTTATGAAATTACATGAAAGTATCTACTTACACAACATTGCTGAATTTGCCTAGTAGAATATTGAAGTGAGTCTTAAGCACATCTAATTATTATCTGATTATTATTATATTATCGTCAATCAATAGACATTGCTAGGATAGTTAATAAAATTTAGATTGTATTAATTAAATATTGTTAGGGAATTTTTAAATAAAAGCCTGCAGTAAATTTTAATATTACTTACAGATACAAATTATTCTAGGTTATGTACAATTTAAACTTATTTTGTCACATTTAGTCACTGACGCTGAAGTAATTTCCTTCTTTGTTGAAATTGGTCCCAATAGTTATGCGTTGATCATCCTTAAGGGCTGGCTAGATGTACGTGGATGTTAGGCTGAAATGGTAGTATTCAATAGTATTAAAAATATGCAAACATAATGTGAAGATAGAATGTATTAATATTATAGTTAGTGCAAATTGGAAATTAATTACAATATTAACTAACTGTGGAATTAACTTTTATTCATTTATTTGCAAAGACTGTACAGGAAAAACTATGTATTTTGGTATATTTATTCATTTTAATGTTAGATTTTAGAAATAATTAAGTGTAGTCATTGCCATCATAGCAAATTATACTTAGTTTAAATAACAGATTTTAAAGTATAGAAAATTCAGTGCATTTTAGTCATGTGTGCGAGAATGTACTGGTTAAATAGAAATTGAATTAGGTTATGAAGGTAACAGGGTTATTTTGACCTTGAATTTTAGGAATTGACTGGAACTGTTTAAGATAATTTTATTTATAAAAAAAGAGTATAGCTTACCGAATGACATAGCATTCATAAGAACTATAAAACCAATTCATGAATCCTAGGAGCTTGGTACTTATAAGTTGTCTGTTAAATGAAATAGAATTTGTCCTTTTATTTCAATAAACGTTCTTCGTAGGTATCTTTTAGTCACAATAGCTTAATAGGTTAGGTTGTAAACATGGCACTCTTATTCAGACTCTTTATGTATACTTCAATTCTATTCTAATATACTAAAGAACCAATAAATTTGCTTATAAATAATCAATTATCAGTTGTCTAAAAGGGATCGTACAGAATTACAGAACTACTTAATTAAAATCAAAAATATGTGTTTGTGACCATAGATTATATATAACTTTTAACTAGTTTGTGACATTAGAAATTGCGTTCTAAAGACAACTACAATAAAACCTTTTGAAAAAGTTCTTGTTTTAAATATTAATAAGACATTACTGGAAAAAAATTTAGAACATTTTTTTAATGAACATTATTATTACATTTTATTTATTCTAATTTATTATTATTTGTTAGCTTTCTTCGTATTTTTGAACTGTCAGTTGTCAAAGTGAAGGAAACTTTTATTTCAAATTTGAATTGAATAATGAATAGAATTTTATATTAACCTTGTTAACTACTAGTGTTTATATCAGAGGATGTGTGGTTTTAAAAGTATTTTGATTGAATGAGTGTCTTGGAGCGTTGTTTATTCAAATTATTCATAGTAGGTATCGCGAAAAGTCGAATATCAGTAGATAATATAACTAAAATACCACCAACATTTTAAAATGCTAAAATTGAAAAAAAACGTACAGCTACGTATGTTCTATTGTTTTATTAAGCTAACCGTAATAAAAACTGGTCGGGTCAGGCCTAAGGAATGTTTCTCTGTACAAAAAAAAAAAAAAAAATTTCTTAATATTGCTGGGTAGGATAAAAACTATAGCGTTTTAAACATCTGCAATGACCTTTTGCTCAGGTAGCTGAGGTTACAGCGAGACGGAGTAAAAATGCGCAAGTTATAAGTCAGACAAAATTGTTTAATAATATTTACCAGAAAAAATTTGAAATTGCATATAAAAATTTAAAATATAGGTTGGGAATTGATTATTGCATAAACATTAGTTGATGTATGATACATAGATTTTACACTCACACTAGCTATAGATAAGCAACTCAAGATTTACAAGAATAGTTTACGGGACTCAGCTACTAGATGGCATGTTACTAGTTTCTCATTGGACCCATCGATGGCATAATTTATTTAAAATATATTTTATTTGAGGATTTTGTGATTATTGAAAAACCACAAATTGACCATTTATTTAATCAACTTGTCGTTTAATAATTTAATAAATTGATATATTTTTACAATAAAAGACACATGCTATATTTATTAGATTTTGTCTCGCCGCTGACCTATATGTTGCGCGAGAGACGAAACGTTGGCGAGATTTGATTCCGTACACCGCCATCTGTTATTGACTTTAGGTACTAGGTTTTGGCACTAGCATTTAAATTTAGGGGTATTGACCAAAGGACGGCGCTAGTTTCCATACATTTCTTTTTTTCTAATTAATGTACTACAGTTGCATGCCCCTGGTATGATATTAAGTATTATGGTATTTCATTCTTACATAGAAACTAATAGATATTAATGTAGTAATTGAATATCTAATTATATAGTTGTAGTAGGATTGGAGGTGACATCTGGTGGACAAACGTGAATTAATATCGATGTAGGAAAGGAGCGGCGTGTCTGCTTACGAAGTTATGGTTGGTTGTGCTATGTGTTCGTAGATGGCGCTGACAAAGATTTTTACTATAATTCCAAAATGTTTCATATCGGTAACGCCATCTGTTGAGAGTGAGCGGTATTGAAAGGTTGGCTTTGAAGTAGAAGTGGCGCGGTATTGAGTGGAGATTTGGAAGTGTTTATTGTGAAACAAAGATGGCGTGGATGTGATCTTATAAGTTGTATACAATGGTTCTGTGGACGAGGGGATGGAATGTCATATGCAAGGTAGTAAGTTTAATTCGAGTAAATTGAATTTCAATTAAAAATATAAACTGTAGTATTTATTATAATAAGGACGATTAGGGATAGTATGAATTTGGCAGTTAACATTTATGAGGATTTGAGATTTTTTCTAATTATTATGATTTCACTGTGATAGTTTTATTATTCTTTTGTTGATGGATGTATTGTTTGGTGTGAATGGAATGGAATTGATGTTTGTTAAGAATGTTATCAATGAATACTAGAGAAGAAATGAAGTTGTCATATTTCATTTGAAGTATGATAGTTGAATTTTAATTAAACTTGTAACCATTTAATATTTTAAAATTAAAACTAAGTTTTAACATTTGCAGAATCCGGTCGACTTGATAAAATTTCAATAAAATATTAGAAGTTTAAAAGGTGATTAGAAAGAGATAGTTTTTGTGTGAACATTTGGAAAGTTTATTTAAATTAAACTCAAATTAAATAAGAGTGCAGTGAATCTTTTTTTGAATTAGAATAAATTAATTAAAATTTAGATAAACATTATCAGTGTTACATTTGAAGCAAATTAAATCTATAACAATGCCTAGGCGTCAACCTAAAGCTAGTCCTGTTGGAACCAAGACAACCAATTCTAATAACAAGCGAGTGTCTGCAGTTAGACCTGCTACTAAAGTAAGGAAGATTAATTCTTTACGATACATATCTCGAATGATGGAAAAGGCAATGAATAACATCAATAATAGAATCTCGGAGTTGGAAAATAGAATGTCTACTCCCAGTGGATCATCGGACAATGTTATGCCGAGAGAAAATTGTATTCAACCTATCATACAGCCGGGAACATCAACGGTATACTATCCAGTGGCGCAGATGCCTACGGAAAGACCTAAGTTTCCATTTAAAGGAAAACACCCTGTGACGTTCATCGAAGACTTGACTGCTTATTTAAGAAGGTCTGCACCAGAGGCGAGAGATATAATAGACATTGTCATAGATTGTCTTGAAAATGAATCGCGAAATTGGGCGCGTATTTATAGAGATAGATGGACAGTGTTTGAAGACTTCAAAAGGGATTTTTTAGACACATATTGGGGCGAGGCTGAGCAGAATGAATTAAGAAGACGAATCAGTCAAAATTCATGGGACGGAGTCCAGTCTATGTTAAGCCATTTCATTACTTTATGTGGGCAAGCGAAGATGTTGACGTATCCTATTCAAGAGAGACAATTGATAAATGACATTATGAATCATTTTCCTAAAGATGTTCAATATGCTTGGTCAACAAGTAATTACACATCGATTCTTCAAGCTACGGAGTTTCTACGAAAGTTAGATAACATTAATAAGCAAAATAACTTCAGTAGTGGCATTAATGCTCATTCTAGCAGCGTTCAAAGACCTGAGATGGCAGCTCAACAGCAGAATGGCAGAGGCGGTCTCAACCGGAAGCGAATTATGAACACTAGATCAATGAGTAAGGTGATACCAAACAAGAAGAATAGCATTAATGGTACGAATAGAGTAGTTAATGATAACAATGTTTCTATAGGAAACTCTGTATCAACAGAGAATTTAAACTAATAAGTGTTGATGTGACAGACCCCGGTACATCAACTTTAGTAGGGGCGAACAGTACATCAGTAGCTTTAAGAATTATGCTTAAACTCGGGTGGGAACCTGGACAGACATTAGGTAGACATAATAATGGTATACGTAAACCAATCATAGCTAAGGGACAATATTGTAAATCAGGGTTAGGCTCAGGATTAAATAAAAATAATTCAACAGATTTCAAGTATAAAATCATACAAACATTAAAAAATCAATCGGAAATAGATAATGAGTCGTTAGTGCAAACCGAAGCAGTCTTTTCATTATTTGACGAGGAAGATAATATTACCGCGGATAGATTAGAAATAATTAAATCTGAGATTGAAGTGATAATATTTGGTAAACGAGTCATATGTCTAGTCGATACAGGGAGTGACATAACCTGTATTTCAGAATCATTTTGGGAATCTTTAAAATCATTAACTGGGAACAAATTAGACATGTTACCTGTTAAGCCGATTCAGATACGTGGAGCAGTAGGACAAAAGAGTGCTAAAATACAACAAATGGTTTTATTGCCTGTAAGATTTGGGGTAATTGATTTAGAGATTAGATTTTTTATAGTACCAAAATTAGTTCATTCAATGATATTAGGATTTGACTGGCTTATGGCAAATAATGTTAATATTAAATTACAAGAGCCATCCATAGGGTTAGTTATCGAACATAGAGATCAACGAGTATTAATTCCGTTTATTAAATATAATTTTGAGGAAAAGAGAATTTGTGATATTACAAAGGTAGACAATAGCTTTGATTTCAATAAATATTTACAAGAAATAAAGACGGGTACACCTCTTAAAGGAACTCAATTAAATAAATTAAAACAGATTCTAATTAAATATAGCGAAGTATTTGTTAAAAGGTTAGGTAGAGCTAATTGTTATCAACATATTATCAAAATGATGGATCATAGTCCAATAATTAAACGGTCTTATCCTGTTCCGTACGCGTATAGACAAAAAATGGAAGAAAAATTAGCCGAAATGGTTGATATGGGAATAATATCTAGAGGTTCAACACCGTATTGTAGTCCGTTAACTTACACCTTAAAATCTGATGGTTCAATTAGAGTTTTACTAGATGCACGTGAAATCAATAAATACATGATAGCTGAGTCGGAAGCACCTCCGATGCAAATAGATGTTTTAAATTCATTTCATGGGGTTAATTATATTAGTATAATAGACTTGAATAATGCATATTTTCAAATTGCCATTTCTGAGGATAGTAAAAAGTATACCGGGTTCACATTTAATGGAAAATCTTATATGTACAATGTTTTACCACAAGGACTTAAGACTTCAGTGGGAAGTTTTAGTAGAGCTATGGACTTAATATTAGGGCCTGAAGTTAGACATTTTTGCGTGAATTATCTAGATGACCTTGCTATCTTAACTCAAGGAACGTTAAATGAACATTTAGAACATATCGATATAATACTAAACAAATTAAAGTCAGCGGGGTTAACATGTAATCTTGAAAAATGTAAATTCATATGTAAAGAAGTTAAGATGTTAGGACATATTATTTCTACCGAGGGAATTAAAACTGACCCAGAAAAAAATAGAGTCAATTAAGAATTTCCCAGTTCCCAAGAAAATAAAACATTTAAGAGCATTTTTAGGACTTTGTAATTATTATAGGCGGTTCATTCCTGATTATAATAGTATAATTCAACCTTTATGCCAATTATTAAAAAAGAGCAAGGGATGGACATGGACTTCAGAAGCACAAGTAGCCTTTGAAAGATTGAAAAATAGTTTTTTAAAGACAATAATGTTGCATCATCCGGATATATCTAAACCTTTTTATTTACAAACAGATAGTTCGGGAGTAGGTCTTGCGGGGGTTTTATTTCAGTACGATGAACAAAGGGAAATAAAAATATTAGGCTATTGTAGCAGATCTTTTAGGGGCGCCGAATTAAGATGGACTGTTACTGAACGAGAGTTTTGGGCTATAATCTATTGTTTAAGGAAGTTTGAAACCTATTTGAGGGGCGCAAAGCTTATAATTAGAACTGATCACAAAGCATTGACGTTTGTTAGGACATGGAAATTGTATAATAGTCGAATAATTAGGTGGATATTGTTTCTCGAACAATTCGATTATAGTATCGAACATATAAAAGGTAGAGATAATGTCGCTGTTGATGTGTTATCTAGGTTCCCACCTGATTCATCAATGATACAAGAAGATAGAATCTATTGTCCTGAAATACATTATATGGAAATTAATAAAAATAAAACATTAATAACAAACTTAAAAAATATATCTAGTTTTCAATCTAATGATAATGAAGTACAGTTGATAATGGATATTATAAATAATATTAGTAATAATCATAGTGGTAGAATAAATAATATTGCTAAGCGCTGTTATATCAAGAATGGAGTGTTATATTTTAAAATTGATTCAGATAAACATGTAATTTATTTACCCTCTCAGTTACGAGAGGAAGTAATTTCTCAAATTCATAAAGAAATGGGACATCAAGGGGTTTTTAAGGTACTCAAATATCTTAAGGATAGATTCTATTTTCTTAATATGCATAGAACGGTTAAAGTATTATTAAAGACTTGTCATCTCTGTCAAGTTTCTAAAAGTGATAATATAAAATATGTAGGCAAATGTAAATCTATTGTGACAGAAGAAATAGGTGACTTAGTTATGGCAGACTTATATGGACCATTGCCGAAAGGACGGTTTGGTTCTGCTTATATACTTGTAATTCAGGATTCATTTAGTAAATTTATTAAATTATATGATTTGTCTAAAGCCACTTCTCGTTCAGTTATTACAAAATTAAAACAATTTGTTAAAATAATTAAGTCTAAAGTAATTATGACTGATAATGGTAGTCAATTTTCATCTGAAAGTTGGAAACAAACTTTAAAAGATATGGGTATAAAACCTATATTTACAACTGTAAGAAATCCTCGACCTAATACGACAGAGAGGGTTAACAGAGAACTAGGACGTTTATTTCGAACATATTGCCATAAAAATCATAAAAGTTGGGTAACGATATTAAATAAAATCGAAACATTATATAACAACACATTTCATGAAAGTACGGGATTTACTCCTAATGAAATATTATATGGATTGAGTAATGACATGTCATTTGATAGTTGTTTGCCTCAATTAAATAAGTCTAAAGATATTAATCAAATTAGAATTCAAGTTAGGGAAAATTTAAAAGATAACAGTATTAAACGACAAACTAAATTTAATAGGTCCCATCGTTTAATTGAATTTCAGATTGGAGATTATGTAAAGATTCGTAAAGTAAATAAGTCAGAGGCTCAAAAGAAACTTATAAAAAAGTTTCAATTGCTGTATGAAGGACCTTATGTAGTTAGTGCGATTCCATTTGCAAATGTTTACACATTAATGGATCCTATAACTAAAGAAATTAGAGGAAACTTTAATACAATACATCTAAATAGATATTATCAATAATAAATTGATCACGATCAATTATAGATGTTATCAATGTTTAACTGTTGATATAAACAATTGAATTAATAATGTGGAATTGAAAAGGATAGATTTTAAACTAGAATATCAATAAACTTTATTGAAGATTTATTATATTTTCACAATAATTTAATGTCAAAATTATAGATGATTTTATAAGGAAATGAATTGCACTTAAATAAGTTAGATATGTAAGTAAAAGATTAGGTTATTAAAATAGTAATTAAATGATTAAAATAGATAGTAATAAGTTAGATAAGTGTAATTGTAATTAGGTTTAGTTATGAATAAAAATAAAAATTAGGGAAATGATGGGTCAGGGAAATGACTCAACTAATTTTATTGGAGCGCTTAAAGGTCCTCACATAATTATATAACAATTTAATTTTCTACTGACTATTAAGTCATATATAAATTTTTTTCATCAATATTTAACCTATTAAGCGCTAGCTTAATAGAAATAACAATTTAATTTTCTACTGTCTATTAAGTCATATATAATTTTTTTTTTCATCAATACCTAATTTATTAAGCGCTAGCTTAATAAAAATAGTTGGTGGGGAGTAGGGCGGTCATTTCTCCACAAAAGTAACTGAACATTTTCAGTTATATTCAATCTAAATTAAATTGTAAAAATATAGGTCAGACCTTAAAGTTTGACTGTTTGCAGTTCAAGTTGTCCAAGTACTGCAATATACTAAACAACATATTACCAATTCATATTAGTATTAGATATGAATTGTGCAACTGTATTCAAATATTTTAATTTATTCATTCTGAAAGGAGACGGATACGATTCCATACATTCTTGGGCTGAAATGCAACGTAAAATATAACGTAATGAAAATGGTACCAATTAATGTATTTACGCTTATTGATCCCTCGCTGAAAATTCTGTACATTTTGGTTATAGGAGCGGAGTTATTAGACGTTTTGTAAAATTGAGGTTATGTTACAATGTCTATGAAAAACCCAATCACTAAGTTCCTGAAGCACTAATGGTTATCATATTATATCATTACAAATATCAATCACTTGAAACCATAAATAAATATCAGGAATGGACTCAGGATGCATCTGAATACACTGAAAACATTAAACAATTATAAACATGATTACATGAAACGAGTGACAGTGACGGGTCCATGACAGGGCACACAGTTCAACATCAGTCAGCTGTCAAAGCTGTTATTAAAAATAATTAGGATTTATTTTCAATCGATACGAAATCGATAATAATTTGGGTTTATCAGATATTAATTTTTATTTTCGATATTAATGTAACTTTATTTAAATACACTTTATTGTTTATAACTTCAATTGTGTACCTGAATACTTTGAGTTAATTAACTAGTGCAAACTTTTTTTTTAAATTCTATAATCGATTATAGTTAAATCGATACCCAATTAATTTGACGAAAACTATCTTTTTCATTTTTCTCAGCTTCCAGATTCAGAATTGAGCTGATATTTTATATTTAAAAAAAAAAAAAAAAAAAAAAAAAAAAAAAAAAAAAAAAAAAAAAAAAAAAAATTTAGCCTAAAAGTCCCCATCTCCTTAAAATAAGATGAACTGCACTCTGTTAAGTTGTATATTTAACATCGAAGAGTCGGATTTTATATTTTAAAACAATATGTGTATTGTTTTAAGATAAAATTGAGTCTAGAAGTAGGAATTCAAATCAGATAGGATCTGTGTGAGTGTGAGAGTTGGTGAAGGAGCTGGAATGGTTGGTTGGAATTGATTATTTTGATTTTAACCATTGAATATAACTCTAGTAGTATGATTGATGAGAGGTTGGATGTTTGGGAGAAGAGTATGCTTCTAAGTGCTGTTGATTGAAACTGAATGTAAAGAGTCATGAGTGTCCTTCAGTTGAGAGGTAACGAGATACAGAATTGTGTTATTTGATTACGTTGTTGTGATTAATTAATAATTACGATAAACTACATTATATAATTAAGGGGCGATTGTAACGTAACACGTAAACACAATTCAGTTCTAATTTAGTAGTGCCATAAATTTTAAGATAACAAACGCATAAATTGAAATGTGAGTTGACACGTAAACATAAAACAGTCAAGTTAATGTACAAAAATTGCTCAAATCCATTAGGGACTCAAATTTTAAGTTGTACTTAAGAATAGAAATTTATTAGTTGGGAACTCAAACAGTTTTTAGCTAGTTGTTAAAATATTAGAGTGATAAATGTTATATTCGAGACAGGCTTAAAATTTTGTGTTGACAGATTCGATAAAACGATGATAAGGAAACGTTCTAAGGGCCAGTTTCCACTGATTGAAATAATCGCGATGAGTTCGATGAAAACTCGGTTTACGCGTTTAACGGAGTTAGAGCTGGAAATTGCATTTCACCAACATAAACTGGACGCAGTTAGAGAATAACTGAGTTTCAATTCTAAACGACCGATTTTTGGCGTTTAGTGGTGTAAACACGTTTTGTCTAGTGCTTCTAACGGTCTAACCTATTAAAAACAAATCTTGTCAAGTTGTCATATGATATTTTCTGATACTCGAGGTTATAGTAGTGTATCTCTTTTTCATGATTCCTTGAGGTATGGGGATGGTTGTTACGGAGAGAAATTTTAAAAGAAAATTGCCTGAAAAAAGTCTTAAAACAACATTTTGCTGTATTCCCGTACAAATGATTCGTAATAATAATTAAACGAAAGCCAAGATTAGAATCGAATTATAAATTCGATTAAGCAAAACATAGCTTTATTAAACAGTGGAACCCAGCCCTAAGTGTTCGAGACTCGGGTAAGCATGTGAGTGGGTTTTTTTTGCTGTAATTACAGGACGCCAGAGTTGCCATCACAAAGTTTTAAGTTACCGTGTTTCGGAATAAAAATTACAAAATTGACGTGTATTTACTTTACATTAACACATAAGGTTAAAAATGACAATAATCGGTTAAATAACTTCCTTTTGAAATCAGTTGAATAATACATTATTCTTCACAACCGTCATACAAATTTATCGTAACTAACAATTTTTCTCTTCGGCTCTATTCAATGTATATTGGTTTTTTCCTTTTATTGTTTATCTTTTGTTGTGTTTTTTGTTTAATTGATTTACGCAATTTCCTTTGGATCGGATAAAAGTGCTTACAGCCAGTAAAGCTCAATTTATTGAGGAAGTAATAATTTTATTCCTGGGTTTTGTGTTGCTCTATAATGACTTATAAATTATCGATTAAATTATTAGGAAAAACAATTACACATTGGATTGTCGTATTTTGAACACAACAATGAACGTACTGCTGTGTACCGCGGTTATCACCGAATTTCCTTGTGACACGGGAGTTGCCGTGAGGATGGGAACACTGCAGGGCGCGTTGGTGGACGTGTTAGGGTGGGGGAAAAACAGACGCGAGATTTGAATATATACGATGGGAGTTTGAATTCGGGGAGACAGTCGGGATTCGACTTTGAATTCGAAGTATAGTAATGAGAGCCCTCGGCTGGCGAAACTATGGAACTTCTGAATTAGATCAAAGGTAGAATACCTAAAAGTATTTTTTAGGTCTGATTCAGAGATTTCATTAGTGTAAGCTGGCCGAGTGGCTATGTAGCTTCAGTTTAGTCCGCGAAATAGTTTTAATTTAATTTTACTGATTAATATTAAGTGCAATTCTTTATTATAAAATTTTAATTGTAATCCGCTAAATAAATTCAGTGAAAGACCTGTGATGAAGCGCTCCTGATTGGTTCGAATGCATTAATTTTATTATTTATTTGCATGTTTGGGTTTCTGCATGTTGTGTTTCTTTTACTGATTTTTATAACTTTTACGGAGATTTTTAATAAAGGATATCTAATGAATTATTAGCTAGGTTTACATTGATATTATTAATTATTGATTAATTACTGAATGAAATTATTATGAAAAGGTTTACATTGATACTATTAATTAATGATTGATTATTGAATGAAATTATTATGAAATAAGCCTTATGACCATAATTATATTGAATTTAACTGATAAAATGAAATCTAACTTAAGTAAATAACCACAATATGATGTTGTTAGAATAAAATGAAATTACATCTGTTTGACTTTAAAGTACATATATAAATTGAATGAATCTTGGTTAAAACTATCATATTAGATATTAAGGGTTAAATAGATTTTCGTTAGGGAGTATTTAAATAATGAAATGAAATTTTACTATGTCATTACTTTGGAAGTAAATAGAGTGGTGAATAATTCTAGGAAAATATGATCTATAAACAAACTGATGATTTGTACGTATCATGTTGAATATTCTCTACATATAAATATGCTTCTATTGAATGTATAGGTATGTATGTATATGTATATATATATATATATATATATGTATATTTGGCTTCATTTTGACATTACACCAAATTTTGTAGTTCAAACATTAGTTTAAGAACTTGTAGTTTTTAAATTATGTTGGAACGAGGTAACACAGGTGGTTTGTAGTCTGGAATGTGTTCAAGGATACTTTTAGCTCTTGAATACATTCTAAGATGAGGTAATTATACACTGAACCTTGACATTACACAAACTATTGAAGTTTTGAACATTGATCTAAGAATTTATGTTCTTAAATAAGTGTCAAAACGAGGTATCTGGTAGACTGGAGTGTCTCGTTCTCACGATGACTTTCATTGAACTATATAAACTATGTTAAGGTGAATCCATAAATGTTTGTATTCGCCAGTGTTTTATTATAGGTATCCCCTATAAGGCTTGGCCTGTCTAAGCCACAGTTCATCGCGTCATCTATGCTAGGTAGATCCTAACCTTGGCCTATCTAGTAGAGAAAGTTGCGTGTACTTCCTACCAACCTCTGCGTTTGTATTTGCCTAACTGAACTATGTTCTTGGTAAATACTATACGTACGTTTCCTTATCTTTGATAAGAGTTCCTCATCTTTGATGAGAGACATTGGACAAACTTTACCAGACACCTAGTGTATGGTAGTTGTTTGAACTGCAACAAAGGTTAGTAATTTATATTTGGACAGTGGTATGAAGTTCTATTTTAGACTAATAGAGAAACATATTCACTTTTCCAATTAATTTATTGCTAATTTTTGTGGACGGTCTCTGTTAAGTCCTAAATGCGGATTTACTGAGATTTAAGCCAAGCCTTAATCAAGCCCTCTTGTGTTTTTCAAACATACAAACATTGATGGATTATAAAACCTATTAAATATACATTCTCTTTTCATTGTGAAAATGAGATACTCTCAGAGATTCTGATTGAGTAAATGAATATGTTATATTTTAATTGTTTTATTTATCTCTCGACACTACTATGTCCTTGATAAATCCATTCAGTTCCTAAGAGAGCCTGATATATTCAAATGTTTAACAACTTAATTACTGGTTCAATGTTTCAATTGAACAACCTATTCTGGTTAATGAATGCTGTTTCATGTGAATGCTGTGAGTCATGCAAAGACAAACCTACACAATACACCTACTCTACATGTTGGTCTTATACCTTTAATTATTCTATTTTTCCTTATAGGACACTCGAAAGGTTGCGTTGTCGCCAGTCGCCAGTCGCCGACGACCCATCTCACAATGGTGGCGAGGCTTGACAATATAGCTGACTATAGACCCGTAACTCAGTAGGTCTTTCCTATGGGAACTTACACTACACAATCCAATTGTGGCAAAAGTAGTAGGTTTCGTGATCGAATTTCAAAGTAGTTGTGTGACCGAAGTTCCCGTATGGGCTAGTAAGCACACCATGAAAAGATTAGTAGACACGATCTCCTTTTGTTCACGTGGAACACATCTTAATACCATGTCTGATTACAGCTTGGTAATTACATCAACTCTAGTAATTCACTGGTTATGTCTATATGACGTCCCAAGGGATTACTCAAATACAGTCATTGCATGATTGTGCTGCAGCGGTATGAAACAAGCATTTGTTAGACAGGATATATTTCCGTCTAACTTACTGTAGAAAATTGGGTACTCTCATTTCCTACCTACTACCTTTCTTTTGATTTGATAGCACCAACGTTGTGCCTAATTTAATTTAGAGCCTTCAGCACGGTGTGGATCGGTTAGGGTCGGAGGGGTTATGGTGGTTGCGACCCTCGGGTTCAATTGAACCCGGCCTTTTTAATTCCTTAATACCTATAAACCCTATCCTAACAGATTAACACATACAAACAAACACTACACAATAATTTTCACAATTATCTGAGATAATTTATTAACTGAATAAATTATTTCAAGATAATTAATAACTATATAATATGTATTTATTCATTATTTCATTTACTTATATATTTTTATTTATTTTGTTTAGAGTTATTAGAATCTATCTATTATATCAGGTTTGAACTAAAAATACATGTAAAAGAAACTTAGACACTATTCAATATCCTGAATATAATTATTTAACTTTATTTCTATTTTAGCTATTTAGATTCACTAAAATATTAACAATTATAATTTACACATTCTTAAGGAGACGTCAGATATTTAGTTAAACAATAGGTGATAGTTATTTCTAAATAAATAAGTATATTACTATTTATTCTTAACGGTTCTAATTTACTAAATTTTATTAATTCCTAATTAATTTACTAATAAGGTGTTATAAAGTTTAATATCTTTCTTTCCTTTTAATAGTATTCCAGGAGTTAGTTATCTATAGCATTTATATCACTGGTAAGTGTAAATATCTTTCAATTAAATTTTAGGATAAATTAATTTCAGTAATTTAATGTCATTGTGCAGAGATGTTATTTTAAATTAATGGCTAGGTAGGATGTTAGTTAGAGTTTATATAGAAAACAAGGCTTCTAATAACATATACTATGTCTTTCCTTCGGCATACCATAGAAAGAACTGAAGTTACTCTGAAACAAAAATCAAACACAACGTAGAGTCCTTCATTATACTAGACGATCACAATTATAAGGCCAAAGACATTTAATGTCCTCTTAAGCTTAATATTAGCTTGTAACGCCACTACCATGATAGTGTTACAAATTGGTGCCGTGACCAGGATTATCATAAGTATGATGATTAGTCATCGGAGCATCCATAGGAGTAACATTACAAATTGGTCTTCGTGACCAGGATGTTATAAATTTATATATGTTGGGGTCTTTCTCATCACACCCCATAGCATAGGAGAGCGGTACAACCCTCGGTGCGCGAGTCCGACTCGCACTTGACCGGTTTTTTTTAAGTCATGTATAGATTGATACGTCAAGACAAAAGACGCGTATTTTTTTAAGTGAAACTTCTTAATGCCAACGCGGCACGGTGACGTTTTTATACCACGTTGAATACACCGGTTCTCGTCTGATCACCGAAATTAAGCAACGTCGGGCGCAGTCTGTATTTGGATGGTTGACCGCCTGGGAATACCGCGTGACGTTGGCTTTTTGGTTTTTTTTTCAATTAGTTTGCCAATTTGCCAAAGAAGTTTCACTTCTGACATGTGTACTTTGTAGGCACGCAAATTTTTTTTATACAACTAGATCGACAAACAAGAGTACGGGTCACCTGATGGTAAGCGATTACAGTAGCTTATGATGCCTGAAACACCAGAAGCATTGCAAGCGCTTTACTACTTCCCTCCAGGAGCTCTGCTCACCTTACCACAGCAACACAACACTACTTGAGAGTAGTATAATATTATTTAGCTGTGATCTTCTATAAGGTCAAGGTAATTCCCCAGTCGGGCTGCTCCAGATTTTGAGCAGAATATATCCTGCTGAGCCCTAGGTGTGTAAACCTTAATCTGTTTTTTGATGAATTTCCTTTGTATATAGTGGTCGTGGCTTTTACATCACTCAAGCTGAACTTAGGGGCTTATAAAAAAATTATATAATTGAGTGATCCAATTATGTCACAAAAAATGAAGCCTTAAGTTTAAAGAAGAGATTAAAATATGCTTTCCTTCACAAATCTATACTTATTATAAAAATAAGTCCCCCGGCCGCGTCTTTCTGTCCTCCTGTCTGTCTGTCTGAACGCGATAAACTCGAAAACTACGCAACGGATTTTTATACGGTTTTCAACAATAGAAAGAGTGATTCTTGAGGAAGGTTTAGGTATATAATTTATTATGTTTGAATGTAAATTAGCAGAAATATGGCGATAAATGTTGAAGAGGTCGCAAAAAAATCTCGCCAACGGGGAGCTTTCCACGCGAACGCTGCGTAAACTAGCAAAGATATAGTTGTATAATGTACTAGCGAATTCAAAATCTATAAAAATGCTACAAAAAAGTCCGCGATAGCATATCTCTATCTCTTAGGGTTGACTTACAATAACCACTTTTATGTTCAAATTTTTAATTAAAAACATTAGGTTATTTTTAAAGATATTTTCTTTAGTTCAGTATTAATCCTTATCCAAATTAATATGATATTTAGCTTAGGCATTTAATGCAGATTAAAATTGCCCTTTACACTATATCAATCAGATAAATAGTTTTTGAGATATCATCGTTAGAAGTAATTAGCAGCGAAACATTTAATGCTCGGCGAGCTAGCGTTCTTTCCTTGAGATGCCTACGGGCGGCGCGGGCGCGGGCGAGTCCATACCCTCTGCCCCGCATCGCTCGACCGCCTACTCATGCTAATAAAGGAAATCAAAGAATATCAAAGATCATTTTATCGAACTTTTTTTAACTTTTTTGTTAAATTCCACGCGGACGAAGTCGCGGGTACAGCTAGTACATAATTATATGAAAAGTAAATTCTAATACATACATATTTAAGAATTCTTATTATTTTCTTTCATATGGCAGATACACAGAGATATATGTATATGTAATCACATATAATATAGAGCATACGCTTCAGCCTGTAATATCCCACTGCTGGGCATGCCTATGCCCAGCAGTGGGATATTACAGGCTGGAGGGACCCCTCCTACATGGGGAAAGAGGCCTCTCTTTCCCCATGTAGGAGAAGGATCAGAGCGTAATCCACCACGCTGCTCCAATGCAGTTTGGCGGATATATTTCCTACTATGAGTTTACGATCGCTATCAGGTGTACATGATAACAACCATACAATGCATAGGTATAAGTTTTTGGTATGACTTCCTTTTTCATAACAAATGCATTTCATTAAATGTTTGGAGACTTCGGAGAGTATTCAAATAAAAGACTTCTTCAGAAGGTGTCGATCGAATTGAATGATTTTATTAGGCAAAAATCGCAATATTTATACAGAAATATTTACAAAGAAAAATTATAATAACCAATAAAATAATTAGTTTTTTAACCAATTAGAAAGCGATTCTAATTAGTGCTATGCATTTCTTTTACGCATTATTTCCGTCTCTCTTTCACCGAGCGTGATTCGTGCTTCGTCGGAATTACTCGTGCGCTGTGTAGAACGACGTCGCGGGCGAAACTCTATTAATAACAGAGGCGCTCCCCGCGGCTTCCTCATTCGGCGGCAATCGACGTGGCGCGAGGACGTGTCGCGCGCTCTTTACTCAGCGGCGCGGCGTGACTGCAAATCTTGAAGATATACAGCTATACACGAAGAAAGGAGCTTGCTTGAAGATTTGTGAAGTTATGTGAACTGTGACTGCTTGTACATCCGCTTCGTGCATGGCGTGCTGTGAAATATTTATTTACAAACAGCTCTTTTCAGAGCTAACGACGTCATTAATAATTCTTGTTTCTTAACATTAAAAAAGTCCTTTTGAGGGCTAACTATCACTGTTTCCAACGAAAACCAAAACAGCCCTTCTCAGGGCTACCTACTTCATGTTTCTTACTCGAATCAGATGTCATTCTTCATGGTAAAGGTTTTCGAGGTAAACTGGTATTTTGAAGGTGTTTTAAAGGTATTGTTCAAGGTACGGTATTATAGGTAAGTAAAATAAGGTAAGTAATTTTGTGCTAGAACATCGACTTACTATTACATACTACTTACGTAATAGTGAATCGATGTGGTAGCCACAAATGCAACATGTTTTTTCATGTATTTAGTAACTAGCAGACCCGTGCCCACTTCGTTGGGCGTTAATTATGTTTTTCTTTGTGATGCAATTACCTATGTTGTGTAGTTCTTAGTAGGTACTAATTTTTATTAAGTTTACTCCAACGCCATCTACCAAAAATCCCGAAAACGACGTCGATAGGCTAATAAATATTCTTCTAATAGCGATAGATCACGGCGAGAGATGGCGTTATTATATAATTATATTTACCATTTTGGAGTTATATTTTTATCTTTTTCTTATTTACTGAATTTTTTGTTCAATTACAATAAAATATAGCCTATGTCACTCCTGAATAGTGTAGCTTTCTGTTAGTGAAAGAATTTTCATGATCGGATCGGTATTTGCGAAGATTACCCAACAAAGTTATAAACTTTTCCTCTTTGTAATATTAGTATAGACTCTATTTCGTTGTAAATGTTCGCATTCTATCATAACTGCTATGCTTCCATTCTATTTTTCGACGTCTTATACCCAAAGATTTACAGTCGGATTATTAAGTATTGCGCTTTATTGGCCAAAGTAATACCTATCTATCAAATAATATCAATACTAACGTATGTTTCCTTCTAACTTCCTTTTAAACGAATTTTCATATTGATGTTAGGAAGAAAACAAATTGATTGCACGTTCTTAGAATTTTGAGTAGGTACAACAAACAATTTTATTATTTTGAGAAAATTTGAGATTGCCTTCAATATTGTTTTGGTTTTTCGTAAAATAAAAGATTTATTTTATTTCACTTTCAGTAGGTATAAGCTTTATAAGAAGGATAGCGGCCCGTCCCGGCTTCGCACGGGCATTAAACATTACATTTAGATTTGTTAATTTTAACACATTCATAATAATAATAATAATATGACACATATTCATCCCTTTTTGCGTCGAGCTCCTAAAAAAGAGTAAGTAAAAAAAAAATAAGAATAATTAAATTCAGATATTATTTAATGATTTTTTTGTATTTATGTGTTTTTTTTTGTATATTTTTGGGTTTTTTTTTCTTTTTTTTGATTTTTTTTTAATTTTTTGTTTTTTTTTTCAATTATTGAGGTCATAACCCTAAAAGAAAATACATTTATTTTGTTAGAGCTTCTCTGTAAACAATATTTGATGTTGTTTTATTTTGTGGCAGCAAAATAAATTGATTTTCAGGGGCTCCGACTCGCGATAGACCAACATACAGTTGACCATGAGTAAAACATTTCTTTCGCAGATCGATCCCTACTAATTCGAAGGTTTGGCCTTGGGACTTGTTAATTGTTAATGCGAAAGATGTTTTTACCGGAAATTGAAGCCGTTTAAATGGGATTGGCAGATCAGTTGGGATCATCGGTATCCTCGGTATATGAGCTAGTTGACCACCTGCTGGGCCAGTGATAATAGTTGCTACTATTAAATTGTCCTTTAACTCCTTAATAAGCAGCCTCGTCCCATTACACATGCTCGGAGGGTTTAAATTTCTTAAAAGCATGATTGGGATTCCGATTTTTAACGTCAATTCATGGGGTGGCAGTCCAGAAGGGTTCAACGAATTTAAAAATTCCTGTGGATAATGGACTGCATCTTCAATATTCGTTACAGTGTCGATCGATTTGTATGTTTTTGTTTGGCCGGGGACTTTTTGAACAATCAGATTGTTTATTTCATTGACAGTATCATTCTTAGGTGATACTATAGCCCGAGAACACAGCCAATGGAAGTCTCTTTCGTGCAAATTCTCGATATCAGGGTATACAGAATCAATTAAATTTTCCAAATTATGGAGTATTTGGCCTAGAGACTCATCCAGAAGAATGTCACAATGACCGCTTAAATTTGGAGTTGGAAAAATTCCTTCCCCAAGTTTTAGCAGTTGCTGTGGGAAATCGCTATCAGTGATTCCATGAAGATGAGCTCTCATATTTGTCCTTAATTTTAATGTTTCAATCGTAGTCCATAAGGGAGACGATTTCAAGCATGCCTTGATGATATCTGCTCGCGTGCCTCTGTTAATAACGGGGAGAGTCTGTCGAAAATCTCCAGCAAATACAAAAGTAATCCCGCCCATGACTGCAGAGGAGTTCCTTAGATCCTGTAAGGTTCTGTTCACGGCCTCTATATGTGCTCTATGGCTCATCGTGCATTCGTCCCACATAATCAATGAGGCGTCTTGTAGTAATTTACCAATAGGTCCATTTTTGCGGATGGAACATGTAGATTGTTGTTCAAGATTGACGGATAGTGGAAGTTTAAAAGTAGAATGAGCAGTTTTGCCATCCTTCAAGAGAGTTGCAGCAATTCCTGAGGAAGCAACTGCTATTGCTATCTTCCCTGATTGTCTTATCTTAGCAAGTATCAAATTTGCAAGAAACGTCTTTCCCGTTCCACCAGGTGCATCCAAAAAGAAAACTTTTCTTTTGTCATGAATGACGCTATCGACTATAGTTTCAAAAGCATGTCTTTGATCTGGGACTAACTTTGGCAGGTTTTCATTGACAAAAGCGGTCAAATTATTTGTATCATAGCGATGAGTCATAGTCTCTGCTGCATTGCTTTCTGTACGAACTGATGATGGTAATCCGAAATCACTTAGGCTTTTGTCATTTAATTGCAACAGTTTATTTTCTATTTGTATCAAACCTTCGTTATAAATGTCCTCATTGTATGGTAAGGTGATGTCTTGATTTTGCTGTCTGATTCTGTGTCTAATATCTTCACATAAATCGTCTTTGAAAATGTTCCATAATTTTAATGGTTCCGATGGCTGACAAAATAAAAGTATGACCACAAACAATTCTCTCAATTGTAATGGACATTGAGAAAGCGAAGCTTCTCTGAGAGTATTTTCCCAATGGTCATCGTTTTCTAGCAAACCTCTAGCACGGCAAGCAGCTTGATACGTTTCTTTCAGAACTCCGTCAACGGTTTTCAAGTACTGGAATGAAGTTGGACCGCGTACGTGGTGCAGCAACATCCTAAGATAGAAACACTCGGATTGAGAAGGATGGACACCGTAGACTCTACCTAAAGCGGAATCTTTTTTTATGCCTGGATAGCCAACTACATTCTCACCACGCTTCCTTCTGGTGAACTTATTATTGGCCCATGTGTAGTATTGCGGGACTTCGTGGTAAAGAAGTGTTTTTGCGAATTCATCTTCATTACAGAGCTCAAAAAAAGCCAGCAATGTTGTTTTACGTGGATTTTGGGCCACTTGTACAGCCGTTTCTGTGGTAAAATACACCCTTTGGCCATTTTCTAAGTGGACAGCTAACTGCAAAACTGTAGGATGCCGCTCATGGATCGGGAATTCGAATATTCGCCAAGCAGCTTCGGAAGTACTTATGTAACGGCCATTTACGTAGTTTTCCACTTCATCATTTGGGTTTCTGACGCCAAATGTAGCTTGGTCCGATCCTTTATTTATGTATTTACAAATGTATTTGATGGCTTGAACTGAGTGACAGTACTCTACATTTATGTGAGCATTAAACGTCCTGCACAAAAGTGGAGAATATGGGACAATCCAACTATTATCTATAGTGAAATTTCTGCCTCTGATATTTAGCGAAGCGCTCAGTCCTCCATTTGCGGCATCACGACGACGATAAACTGGATATCCGTCCTCTCCAGTCTGAGTTTCGTTGACTAAACGTCGTGGGTATTTTTTTGTGCAAATACCGTTTTTCATACATGGTGCTGATAAGTTATGTTCTCCGCATGGTCCGTGCACCATATTTTTTGTTACGATATCGTACAATATCGGATCGTTTTGTTGGTTGGGCAGTTCCGCAACTATGACGCTATCAATTTCGTCTGGTTGGATTTTTGTTTCTAGCCAAAACAGCAAATGACAGTGTGGTAAACCTCGCTTCTGCCATTCTACACTTGCCATGTAACATTTCACTTTGCCGAATATTTCATTTTTAACGAATAAATTTAAGAATTTCTTCATTTTCAAATGAAACACCCTTGAAATGATGTCATGACGATCGAAAGATCGCTGATCAGGTAGTAGTTCCGCTTTAATTTCAGGCCATTCGGGGTTGCACGTAAATGTGACAAATAAGTCTGGTCTCCCGTAATTTCGGACATAAGTCATCGCGTCTTGGGTTTTTTCATGCAGGTAACGCGGAGAACCTGTAAATGAAGATGGCAAGATTACGCGTTGACCGATATTTGATGGGTCAACATTTCCGTCTTGATTTAAAGCATCTCTGAGATGAATGTATTCTTCAGCCCTTAGTCTCTGTTGGTTACGACATATGTAATTCAATCGTTCCGATATCATTTTTGCCATCATATCGACAATATATTGACTAAATAAGTCCCTGTAATAATGTAATGCATTAAAACAGTTAGCTCTAACCATCAACCTAAATGCATAAAATTGCATGCACGTCACAGTTTTGTTACGCGCTGTACCTTCCTGCGGAATGGTTAAATAATAACCGTCTTCTCCTTTCACGAACATTAAGGGATACTGTAGTGGATCATACGATCGGTGTAACTCAGAGACCCTTTTAAGTTGGCCGTCTCTTCCGTGGAGCACTATATCTCTGGGGCCTTTTTCTTCGTCAACCAAGAGAACGGCTACCTCGTTTACAGCTGGAGCATTGTATCTACCCGGGTGTGCTGTCTGTGGTGGGCGGTCGGAATGAATAATTAATTTTAAATTATCCGAAGAATTGCGTTCTATGTTTTGTTTAAAGCTTCGTATATATACATTGTGGCTATTCAGTGCGGTCTGTAGTTCGTTAATTAAATCTATTTTCAGCGTTGGAGCTATGTTTGACCTCAATGATAGCTGATCTGCGTCTAAAATGAAATATACCTGCAAGTATTGTGGATTTTGGCCTGGTGGTGGTAAAAGGCTACCAATAAGATGATATACCTGTCCCTCTATTTTAAAAGTTGGCATAAAATTACCCTCTCTTATTTCTTTGGCGCCAAACGAAGTCATTTGAAATAGGCTATTGTACTTACGGATGTTGGTTATGAAATGTTTAGATAGCGAATGATTATTTGTCAAAAGATTTTTTATTGGCTGTGGTGGTTCCTGAATACTGGGGAGACTAACTTTTCCAGAAGCACAGCACATGCCATTAGTTTCATCGACCCATTTTTTGGCTGAACACTTAGGGCAGATCTTATTCATGTCGCCGATTTGGACGGAAGACTGTTGAGCATAATCAATCTGTGGATCGTATCTAAAAGCCGATCTTTTACTGTGGGCTAAAACTTGATTGCGACTTCTCGCTCTTGACGTCTGTTGTCGTTCTCTCTGATCTTGAAGGCGTTGGAAACGCTCAGGGCTTGATTCCCTAGTGCGAGATTGAATATTTCTGATATTTTGCTCTTCAAGCCGCTGCAAACGCTGAGTACTTGACTCTCGCGCATGCACATGAGAGGTTCTTAGATTTTGTTCAGTAAGGCGCTGCGAACGCTCAAGACTGGACTCTCGCGCGCGTACCTGAGAGGTTCTCAAATTTTGTTGAGCTAGACGCTGTAAACGCTCAAGACTCGATTCTCGCGCGCGTGCTTGAGAGGTTCTCAAATTTTGATCAGCTAGTCGCTCTGAACGCTCAAGACTGGACTCTCGCGCGCGGACTCGAGAAGTCCTCACATTTTGTTCAGCGAGCCGTTGAGAACGCTGCAAACTGGATTCTCGCGCGCGTATTTGAGCGGTTCTCATATTTTGTTCAGCGAGCCGTTGCGAACGCTCGGTACTCGACTCTCTAGCACGCGATTGTGCCACATATTGTCTATGAATTGAAAGACGATTTTCAGTTTCTGATGAAGATTCTTCATTTCGACGTATTTTTGATGCCCTGGCCTGGGAACTATTTCTAGAAAGTTGAGATCTTGATCTTTTAGGCATTTCAAAATGACAAAAGAAAAAATGCCTTTGAACTAAATTAGCATAACTGTAAGCTATATATGCTACTATATTACAACGTACACAACTACCTACTATTTATTAAAATTAAATTGAAAATCATGAAAAATATTCAAGTAATTTATTAGGTTAATAACTAAGTGAACAATATTTTAAGCGTAAATTCCGCATACGTCCATCACGTAGGGAGCCGACCGCGCGAGTGAGCCGCGCGGCAAGTTTATTTCGTGATCTTAACCCCCCTCCCGTACCCCTGCACGAGTGACGCCTACAACGCATAGCTAGCCGAATACAGTTTATTTTTTAATTTTTTTTAACACGTGATATCTTTTGAATGGATTGTCAGAATCGAATAATTCAAAAAGTAATATAAAGATATTGAAGCAGTCTTAAATAATACATCATTTATTTTGATAAGGGTTAATACCAAGGTACAAATAAAGAGCTTTTTGTAGCGGTGGTATTTTAATTTCTTTTTTTCAATAAAAAAACGCTTATTGTGACATGACTGTAATAGTTAGAGATATGCTGCCGCTGATTTTTTGTAGATAATGGTGTGTTCTAAAAAAATGTAGTATATCATTTTGTTCTATCATCAATAGTTTTCGCAGCGCACGCGATGTAAGGTAGTTTTTTGATATTTTTTTCACACCTTGGATTACGTTATCGTAATTTTAGTAAGGATGCCTATTTTTTTGAAAATGAAATATAGCCTATGTCACTCAGGAATGATGTAGCTTTCCAACAGTGAAAGAATTTTTCAAATCTGCCAAGTAGTTTTGGAGCCTATTCAATTCATACAAACAAACAAACAAACAAAAAATCAAACCTTTCCTCTTTATAATATTAGTATAGAATAGTATAGATAAATATTTATTGTTTCATAAAACCTGCGATCAATAATTGTTCGTACTATGAAAGGGGAATTAACAATCGTTGTCGAATGTTTATTAAAATTAAAACACTAACGGGTATATTGTAATAAATAAATAGATATCTATACAAATAAATAAAAGTGGAGTGTCTGTTTGTAATATTAAAATAGGCGCTTTTTACTAAATGTATTTGGATGTATACACGGTACACAATTACACATACCAAAATAAAATTTTTTAAAATTTTTGTCTATCTGTTTATTCCGGCTAATCTCTGAAAAGGCTGAGATGATTTTGACGGGACTTTCACTGGCAGATAGCTGATATAATAAGGAGTAACTTATGCTACTTTTATTTTAGAAATTTATTTATTTTATAACTCTGCGAACTGAACAATAACTTTTTTGTTAAATTCCACGAGGACGAAGTCGCAGGTACAGCTAGTTATGAAATACAACCCAATATGTTTTGAAGTGTAATGTAGTCAGCTGTTCTAATACTGGGTAATAGCAAAATAGCTGTTATAGAAGGATTATAAATGTATTTTAAATATCAGTATTGCTGGCCTACATTTGAATTTATTTTGACCCATAAGCTACTTTCATTTAGCAAAGAAGTCGGAAGCCTCTACAATGTTGTCACACACGGCGTGCTTAGGTAGAGCACACCGTTTCCTGTTATTCACATAACCCATCAATTCAGCCTATTATATGCCCCTGCTGGGAATAGGCCTCTATCTGCATGTAGGTAAACGGTCGAAACTTATTCCATCACGCTGCTCTATTTTGAGTTGACGGATATATCCCCAACTACGAGTAACGATCGCTTCATGTGTCTATGATAACAACTGGAATTGACAGCTTAACGTGCTCTCCGAGGCACGGTGGGGAGCCCCACATACAGAACCAGACCGGAAAGAAATGTTGTAAATGGAATTGAATACGCAATTGTCGCTGTGTGAGCGATGTCATAATATAATGAGTCTAGTCAGGGATCTGGAAACACACACAACACACATCCATAAATTGTCAACCTAAACCTATAATCAGCACACATCCACACACACCCACATCTAGCATCAGCAAAGCCTGTACAAATGTTTGTTATCAGCGGGAATTGAACATTGTGCCAACGCGTCGACATTAATAAAATTCAGTGAATTTAGATTAAATATATCATTTTCATTGATAAAAATTGATCAAAAACACATTTTACTTTTCAATCTAATAGGTATTTAAAATGAAATTGAATTAACGTCGCTTTCAATATATTCAAACGCTTATCTAAAACGTTGGTTTTGTTTGCAATCACCATCAATTTCGCCGTGGAAACCCGCTGAAATATTTCCGTGACTCGCACCTCGTAATTATTGGGACGGCGCGGTGATCCATCAAGCCGCGTCATGGTCCCGATGAGGCACCGTGCGCCACAGTAAAACTGATACCGTGTGTATATCGTGCCTTTATACATGTATATACAACAAAATTTTGAACAAATATTTAAATACATAATGGGGACAAGTTGGGGAGGCCTATGTCCAGCAGTGGACTGCGATAGGCTGAAGTGAAATACATATTACAGTAAAGTTCTTAATACATATATCAATAAATAGCATACATAACATTCAATCAAACCAGCAAGTAAAATTGAGAGAAAGAAGCAAAAAATAATAAAAATTAATTGTGTCCTTGTGGGAATTGCATACATAAATAATTGTGTTTGCTCGCAAACAAAAAAAAAAAACCGACTTCAATTACATTGACAAGTAATACAACGTAATAAGACGAAAAAATAGTCAAGTAAATACGCGCTATTAAAGATTACTCAAAAAGTTGTAATCAGATCTCGATATTATTTTAACAAGACTACATGACAAGTATTAGCTTTCGATTAAAATGAGAATCATCAAAATCGATACACCGACTAAAAAGTTATGCGGAATAATACAACGTAGGTCAACGAAAAGTAGTCAAGTAAATACGCATTATTAGATATAACTCTAAAAATACTTGTCAGATCTCAATTAAATTTAAATGGGACCACATGACACGCAAAACCTTTCATGTAAAATAAAATTGATCGAAATCGGTTCACCCAGTCAAAAGTTCTGAGCTAACATACATTAAAAAAAATACAGTCGAATTGAGGACCTCCTCCTTTTTTGGAAGTCGGTTAAAAACAGGTTCATCTTAAAAAGCACAAAGCACAATCATGAACTGAAAAAAAACCATTATAAAAAGAGACTATTAATAACAAAATTTTATTTGATAAAACAGGGTTTTTCAACCTTTTTCATGATGCGCCCTCCCTTGTATGAAAAAATATTTCGCGACCCCCCGACCATTCGCTTTTTAATCATGTATGTTTGTGTATGTTACAGTGTTACAAATATTCATTCCATACGACGTTTTTATACGTCTCCATAAGTAGGATTCGGATGCATAATTATTTAATTATGTAATAGACACATTTTACAACTAGCTGCCCGGACAGACGTCGTTCTGTCTGTAATTTTTTTTTGTTTTTTTTTTTTTAGTATAAAAACCTTCTGTGGGACTTTTAAGGAACATACAAAAAAAATTAGCCAAATCGGTCGAGCCGCCGTGACGCCGCGTTGGCGCAGTGGTCACAGCACTGGAATGCGATTGGCTGTTGCGCGGGCGGTTTCGGGTTCGATCCTCGTACACGACAACATTTGTATTGGCCATACAGATGTTTGCCGTGGTCTGGGTGTTTGTGCAGTCCTCGTGGGTCTCCCCACCGTGCCTCGGAGAGCACGTTAAGCCGTCGGTCCCAGTTGTTATCATGTACACCTGATAGCGATCGTTACTCATAGTAGGGAATATATCCGCCAACTCACATTGGAGCAGCGTGGTGGATTAAGCTCCGATCCTTCTCCTACATGGGGAAGCGGCCTATGCCCAACAGTGGGATATTACAGGCTGAATCGTCGTCGATCATTGTCAAATACAGATCCACGATGGGAGAAATTTTTTAATCAATAATTGTGTTTGCTCGCAAACGAAAAAAAACGGACTTCAATTACATCGATAAGTAATACAACGTAGGTACACGAAAATATAGTAAAGTAAATACGTGTTATCAAAGATTACTCAAAAAGTTGTAATCAGATCTCGATGAAATTTAAATGTAACTAGATGATAAACATCAGCTTTTGATTAAATTAAAAATCATCAAAATTGGTAAACCCAGTAAAAAGTTATGCGGTATTATAATACAACGTAGGTCGACGAAAAAATTGTCAAGTAAAAACGCATTATTAGATATAACTCGAAAAGTACTTGTTGGATCTCAAATAAATATAAATGGGACCAAATGACACGCACTATCTTTCGATTAAAATAAAAATCATCGAAATCGGTCCACCCATTCAAAAGTTCTGAGGTAACATACATAAATTAAAAAAAATACAGTCGAACCTTTCGATTAAAACAAAAATCATCGAAATCGGTCCACCTATTCAAAAGTTCTGAGGTAACTAACATACATAAATAAAAAAATACAGTCGAATTGAAAACCTCCTTTTTTGGAAGTCGGTTAAAAACAAGCACAACCTTCGCATTAACATGAGTCATAGGGGCTGTCTCCACGAGCGAGCGTATCGCCGGCGATACGCTCGCTTGTGGAGGCAGCTCCATAGAGAGTGTGTAGAAATAGGTGGCACAACGATACTATCGCCGGCGATACACTCGCTCGTGGAGACAGCCCCTTAGGATTTTATTTTTTGTTAATTTGTTGGTATTTAACTGAGGTAGGGCACAGCAGGAAACTTCCTGCTCAAAATATGGAGCAGCCCGACTGGGGTAGTACCTCGACCTTACAGAAGACCACAGCTAAATAATACTGTTTTCAAGCAGTATTGTGTTCCTGTTGGTGAGTAAGGTGACCAGAGCTCCTGGGGGGGATTGGGGATAGGGTCGGCAACGCGCTTACGATTCTTCTGGTGTTGCAGGCGTCTATAGGCTACGGTCTTACCATCAGGTGAGCCGTACGCTTGTTTGCCGACCTAGTTACATAAAAAAAAATTAACATAAAAATGTTTATAACTATATCCTTTTGTTAAAATTCTCTAACTTTTTAATCTTTATAATTTTTTACTAAAGTTCTCTCGACCTCTGGCGACCCCCCTACAGAAGCTTCGCGACCCCCCAGGGGGTCGCGACCCACAGGTTGAAAAACACTGGAATAAATTAATAAAAAAAATTTAAACATCACAAAAGAATCACCAAATACGTCAGTGGCAAGTAAATTTATCCAATTCTATTATAATTCAAACACATTTTAACTAAGGGCGCCTGGTCGACGCCTCTCTACTATGCCCTGTCTCTCATGGTCAGTCAGTCAGTAAGTCAGTTCAGCCTATTGCAGTCCACTGCTGGACATAGGCCTACCCAAGTTCGCGCCAGACATCTCGGTTTTCTACAATCGTCATCCAGCCTATACCGCCAATCTTACGTAGATCGTCGGTCCACAGGGATGGAGGACGTCCCATACTGCGTTTGACAAGACGCGCTCTCCACTCCCTGATCGACTGACTGAAATTAATAAACAATTACCCAAACAGACAAAAGTAAATTTGTAATAGCTCTATTTCGCGTTAAAATAAATTTATTTTCCGATTAGATATCAGGTAATATTTAAATGTAATAAATAGAAAAAGTTTTCCTCCGAGTAATTCGACTGTAATATCCGTTATCCGTGCCATATCTAAATTGACTGTCGCCGCATTCCAGTCGTTGCGTTCAATTTAAAAAATAATCACTTTTAATGCCTTCGACTTGTCATTATTATTTAAGTATTAATATTTCAAAATAATTTCAATATAGTAATACTTAAGTATTACTTAAATCACGAAAAGGTTATATGAGAATAGCAAGAATAGAAGTGAGGTATGGTAGAAAGAATCCTGGCACATTTCAAGATTAAATTGTAATTTTTATTTTCTGAACAAAAATATACAATCCTTTCTGTCATATATCGGGATGGATATTAGTATTTGTACAAATATTTCTGTTCGGTCTGGATGTCTGTCCTTGTAGGTCTCCCCTCCGTGCTTTGGAGAGCACGTTAATAGTCGGTCCCGGTTGTTATCATATACACCTGATAGCGATCGTAACTCACAGTAGGGAATATATCCGCAGGTTATATCTCGGGAATATATCGGCAGTGGAGTAGTGTGGTGGATTAAGTTCCAATCCTTCTCCTATGGCGAAAGAGGCCTATAGGTACCTGCCTACTGCTAGACAGTCGGATGATACAGGCTGAATCGTGATCGTGATATTTATTACACGTGTATTATTGCATTTATTTTAATTTAATATCCATATATTTTAAGGATTTATTTATTTTTTATTTATAAATTATATTGATAATAACTCTGCTGGAACTACCTTTTCTATTCGTATTTTCTCCTATCTAAAGGTTGTCTGGAAGAGATCGCTACTTAGAGATAAGACCACCTTTGTATATTAAAAGCTATGTGTATAAATCACTATTTAATGTAAATCCTTTCGAAGTGGTATGAAATAAAGTACATTCTATTCTACTCTATAATTCAACCGTGTTACATTAAAAATCTCAATAGTGGTGTAGTCGTTAATGTAGATATATTTTTTCTTTGAGATAATAGTAATGAGCAGTCAGGCTTAATGTCGAGTCGCCGAACCTCATCTCTCAAACATTAAACTAATGAAATCCTTTAAAAGATTGTAATGATTAAAAAGATATTCTCTAGAGAAGTCCGATTTGATTTCTTAAGACCATTTTAAGGGATTCTTTTAATGCTTATTGTATTTATGTTAGGGTTGTTAAATCGTATGTTTGATTGTTAAATTTTTATTGTGTATAATTCTTGTATAATTGGCTGGTATAGTAGATTGATTTGTATAATTTTATCTACTACGATTCAGCCTGTAATATCCTACTGTTGGGCATAGGCCTCTTCCCCATGTAGGAGAAGGATCGGAACTTAATCCACCATGTTGCTCCATTATGGGTTGGCGGATATATTCCCTTACCTACTATGAGTAACGATCGCTATCAGGTGTACATGATAACAACCGGGACCGACGGCTTAACGTGCTCTCCGAGGTACGGTGGGGAGACCCACAAGGACTGTACAAACACCCAGACCACGGCAAACATCTGTATGGCCAATACAAATTAATGTTGTCGTGAGCGGGGATCGGACCCGCAACCGCTCGCGCAACAGCCAATCGCAATCCATTGCTGTGACCGCCGCTGCGCCAACGCGGCGTCTATAATTTTATCGACTAGCAATTGTTCAAATTTGGTGATACTGAATGATTACTAATTTTTGAAGTGAAACTTCTTTAGAATCGTTGTGATTTGAAACCGGATGCAACGGAAAAACGACAGGGAAGGGCGCGCCGCGCTACTTTGTAAATCTATGTAAATAATTTAAAATAGTTTGCCAAAGAAGTTTCACTTCTGACATGTGTACTTTGTACACACGTAATTTTTTTTAATACAAGTAGTTCGGAAAAGAAGCGTACGGTTCACCTGATGGTAAACGATTACCGTAGCTTATAGACGTCTGCAACACCAGAAGCACGGCAAGCGTGTTGTTGACCCTTCCCCCAATCCCCTCAGGAGCTCTGCAGTATTATTTAGCTGTAATCTTCTGTAAGGTAGAGGTACTACCCCAGTCGGGCTTCTTCAGATTTTGAGCAGAATATTTCCTGCTGTGCTCTACCTCAGTAAACAGTAGCTGTAACAACTCCAAGTGAAATTGTTTTGTGAGGAACTGGAAGTCTTAGGGGGTATGGGTGCACATGGGCGTCGAAGATATTAAAAAAGTCTGTGCCCTGCTTCAACCTAAAAAAATGGTAGCAAATAATTTTTAACGATCATACTTTATTGAAACTTTTATTGCATTGTATAATAAAATTTGTCGTTGTATAACTCGTGTAGACAGCCCTGGAATGTTTTTTTATTGAGAACATATACTCGTATAATGGTCGTTCTAGTCACCAAATAGTAATCAAACCTCGCTTTTAGTTTTATTGTTTTAATTAGTATTTACAATTTCTTTTTATATCGTCGTTAGTTTATAATTGATAATATAAAGTCACAAATGTTAAGATATTTTATTAATTTACTAGCTTTGCCCCGGGGTTTTACTCGCGTTAATTTAAGAAAAAAGTTAATAAAATACTATGTAGCCTATTATATATAGCATATTATGTAGCCTTCCTCTGTAAATGGACTATTTAACACAAAAAGAATTGTTGAAGAACAAACAAACTGTTCAGCTTTATAATATTAGTATAGATAATTATGTGTTAGTTCTCAATACTTTTATAAATACATACAGTTACTTGAAGGAGGTGTCATCTGAATTTATTTTATTACCATTTATTAAAACTTCCATAAAGAACAAACTTTCTAATAATGAGATATGGATAATCACGCATTGTTCATGAGCAGTTCTTGTATTGGATTTAATTTTTTTTTATCATTATCTACATATTTTTAATCTAAAACTATCTGAAACATTAAACAACATCTGAAATAAAAATAGATATTTGATTAAATTTTTGAAGTGAAAACTTCTTTTGGCGCACCGCACACATATTTTTTCGTAGGTAGTAAATAAGGCCGATCCGTCACGCTCTGAAGTGAAAGGCTCGATCGTATGAACTCGGGACCGCCGAGTGTACCCGAGCGAGAAAGATACAGACAGCTGCTCTTCAATGAACTCGGGACTTATTGCGTTATTCCTTGATTGCGATTGCCAATAAAGTTTTCACTTCTGCCGAGCGGTCTAAGCACACAATCTAAGTTTTTTATTGTTTAAACATAGATAACATAATCTATAATTTTAAGTTACATTATTAAATCATAATTCAATATCAACGAAGGTCAGCGACACATTCTCGAAATAGACGAGACTGCGGTTAGCTGACCGTATTTAAATTTCGAAGATAATTTGATCGCACAAAATCGATTTACTTTATAATAGCAGTTCAAATTCAATGCATCCAGAGCATCTCTCGTTAATTTAGCCAATATAACTTGGAGCTTTCGTTTCCAACATTCTATGCATACCATCGATTTTGGATTCGTAACGTTCATCTACTAAATATTTGGACGCGTCCTTAACGTTAACTGAAATTAATCATTTATTTTGCAATTTTATATAAATTGTCAATTTTTATAATTTTCGTATCACTCAGCGAGCTGTGGAATGTTTTATGCCCAGAACTCACTGAAGTATAAAGTTCGAAATGAGATATCCGGCAGAAGACCAAAGTAGCTGATATAATTTTGAAGTGGCAGTTGGCTAGTCAGATCTATCGCGGAACCAATGGTCGCTAGAGTAAGAAGGTTCTCAAATTGAAACCATGGCTCTGCAAACATAGTGCTGGACACTTTCGAGCCAGATGGACCGACGACTTAAAGTAGCTGGTGGGGTCTGGATGGTGAATGCGGGAGATCGGGGCTTGTGGCAAACCCCGGGGAGACGCTTACGTCCGGAGTTCCGGACTGAGATAGCTGATGATGATGATGATATATGTATGTATATATATTACTGGGACTGTGACTGTCGAGTGCTGATTGTGTACTTTAATACCAAAAATTATCTAGTAGCAGTAATCTGTAGATACTAACATTTTATATAGAAGGTTACTCCCCATAAAAACAGTTTATGAGTTAGAATAAAAAAAAAAAACTTAAACTTTTGTTATAATATTTATAATTTAATACAGATGAAACCACAAAAATAAATATATTTGGAAAAAATAATAATAAAATCTTATCCATAATGTAGTGTCTTTGTATGCCCTTGGTTTGCAAATGTCGTAACCGCGGCGTAGGCCACGAAGCATTCCTCGTTTGCTCTGCACTACACGCTATCCCGGCTCACGGTGACCACACGGGACAACCTCGTTGATTCCTTTAATCTAAGGCTTAAAGATCTTTATTTCACTTTATGACGTAGGTATTATTAAATTTACAGAAAAATAAAATCTGCATATTCTTTTAAAATACTAAATCTGTTATATTAATTCCAACGGACTATAATTGACATCTCGGCATAGTGAAAACGTCCCAAGAAAATGTAAAATTGAGAAAAATCTTTTCACTATTTGTAGAGATTTGTAATTTCTCTTATTATTCGTCAGAACTGTAATGAATCAGTTGGTAAGTATTATATCACTTCCAGACAAAGGTTTCTACTGGAGGATTAAAACTTAATTTATCAATAAGCTCTTATAAAGAATAACTCGTTATAATATTTTTACGATATCAGTCGGGACTGACTCCGAAGATTCCAAAGTATGTGTAGTGTGCGATGTACGCACCTAAACGCCGCGCCGGCAGTTTGCGGGTTCGATTCTCGCTCGGGATAGATATATATATTTGTAAAAATATTTCTTTCCAGTTTGGATGTCTGTCTTGTGGGTCTCCTCATCGTACCTCGGAGAGCACGTCAAGTTGTCGGTCCCGGTTATTATCATATACAAGCGATCTTTACTCATAGTAGGGAATATATCTCTTAACCCTCAGCATAGCAGCGTGATGGATTATGCTCCAATCCTTCTCCAAGAAAGAGGCCTATGCCCAGTAGTAGGAAGTAACAGGCTGACTTTATCTGAAAACGTAAATGTCCCATTTCAACACAATTTTTCATATTCATAATAGGATTTACCCTTTCCACCACCAAATGATGCTCTCCCTACACCAACAATGCATAAGTATTACATACGCTGTACCATATTGTACCGCGGTATGTTATTTTGTCCATGCTTGGCGTGGACAATAAAACGGAATGAACGATCAATGCGGTCAGACATCTGGTATCCCTGATGTTTCTATTGTTTCCATCTATACTAATATTATAAAGAGGTAAAGTTTATAACTTTGTTTGTATATACGGGGTAATCTTCGCAAATACTGATCCGATCATGAAAATTCTTTCGCTAACAGAAAGCTACACTATTCAGGAGTGACAAGATAAAAGGAAAAAGATAAAAATATATAAAGATTTTAAATCAGCAGGATTTGAACCTGCGCCCTCTGACGTGCCGTGTCAACAATTCAATCTAATCAAGCATTATTATTTGCCTTAGAAATTAATTGGTGATTTTAAAACATTTATATTTATCTGATTTGCTGAAAATAGTGAGAGTGTATTGGAACATATCAAATTTCACCGTACCCTTCTTATGTGAAATGGATTATAACGCCCAACGAAGTGGGCACGGGTCGGCTAGTATTGAATATATTTGTGGTAAAATATTATACTAATATTGTCAAAGGAAAAAAGTTCATCTACATCCGTATTTGTGTACGGAAAGAATAGTAAATTTGGGATAGGGTTGTGGCTAGACCCAACATGTTTGATCCTGCTCACCTCCGCTTCTTTCAAACTAATATTTTGTAGTTCAAAATATATATCTCAAAATGTACGAGTTACCGTACACTCAGTAATCTCTTTGGGATCTAATAACCTTCTTAATACCTTAGACTTCCGTATTGAACATAATATGACGTCTGTACTTCTGCCTACATATCGCTTCAGCCTGTAATATCCCACTGCTGGGCCTCTTTACTCATGTAGGAGAAAGATCAGAGCTTAATACACCACACTGCTCCAATACGGGTTTGCCAGTGCTTTGGCCGTTGCGCCAACGCGTGCCTATATATATTTACAATTGTCTCAGTAAATTCATTTTTAGATCGACTTTCGTTGGGTTTGATTTATCTCATTAACCTTCCCTCACATGTCGTCTCTCGCTCAACTTTAAACTGTTCACATTACACACTCTAATGTCCGATGAGCTAAAACTCGAAGTCGAGGGTCCGGAAACACATACAATACAAACACAAAACGTTTCATTCTTCGTCTCAGACCCATTCCAATATCCGTATAGTTTACAAACGAAAAAAAAAAAAAAACGAAATCAAATACGAAATATTAGAAACAGCTCAACAAATACTGGTCGAATCTTATTTAAATTTTAACGGGACATGGCACGCACCAGCTTTAAAGAGTCATCAATATCGGTAGACTCAGCAAAAAATAATGGAGTAACACACAGAAAAAAAAGTGTGTGTGTACTTATGTACGCACGTAAGAAGTTATACTTCATTGTGTAATAATATCCTATGGATGGGTCCGATGACTAATCATCATGCTTATGATAATCCTGGTCACGGCACCATTTTGTAATAATATCCTATGGATGGGTCCGATGACTAATCATCATGCTTATGATAATCCTGGTCACGGCACCATTTTGTAACGATACTCCTATGCTATATTATGGGGTGTGATGAGAAAAACCCCAACATATATAAATTTATAACATCCTGGTCACGGCACCATTTTGTAACGATATACAATATTGGATATACTTAGATATCCTTATCATCACGGCAGCAATTGTAACTATACCTATGGATGACCTATGACCCATTATCATATCCTGGTCACGTGGACCAATTTGTAACACTATCATGGTAGTGGCGTTACAAGCTAATATTAAGCTTAAGAGGATATCAATTATCTTTGGCCTTATAATTGTGATCGTCTAGTATAAGGAAGGACTCTACGTTGTGTTTGATTTTTGTTTCAGAGTAACTTCAGTTCTTTCTATGGTATGCCGAAGGAAAGACATAGTATATGTTATTAGAAGCCTTGATTTCTATATAAACTCTAACTAACATCCTACCTAGCCATTAATTTAAAATAACATCTCTGCACAATGACATTAAATTACTGAAATTAATTTATCCTAAAATTTAATTGAAAGATATTTACACTTACCAGTGATATAAATGCTATAGATAACTAACTCCTGGAATACTATTAAAAGGAAAGAAAGATATTAAACCTTATAACACCTTATTAGTAAATTAATTAGGAATTAATAAAATTTAGTAAATTAGAACCGTTAAGAATAAACAGTAATAGACTTATTTATTTAGAAATAACTATCACCTATTGTTTAACTAAATATCTGACGTCTCCTTAAGAATGTGTAAATTATAATTGCTAATATTTTTAGTGAATCTAGATAGCTAAAATAGAAATAAAGTTAAATAATTATATATAGGATATTCTATAATGACATTGATTAATTGAATAGTGTCTAAGTTTCTTTTACATGTATTTTTAGTTCAAACCTGATATAATAGATAGATTCTAATAACTCTAAACAAATGAAATAAATAAAAATATATAAGTAATTGAAATAATGATTAAATACATATTATATAGTTATTAATTTTCTTGAAATAATTTATTCAGTTAATAAATTATCTCAGATAACTGTGAAAAATAATGTGTAGTGTTTGTTTGTATGTGTTAATCTGTTAGGATAGGGTTTATAGGTAT
The DNA here is from genome assembly GCA_905220545.2 of Melitaea athalia. Classification (NCBI taxonomy): domain Eukaryota; kingdom Metazoa; phylum Arthropoda; class Insecta; order Lepidoptera; family Nymphalidae; genus Melitaea; species Melitaea athalia. Next base: position 1,477,540 of record HG992178.1, on the reverse strand, counting down.
TAGGGAATTAAAAGGACGGGTTCAATTGAACCCGAGGGTCGCAACCACCATAACCCCTCCGACCCTAACCGATCCACACCGTGCTGAAGGCTCTAAATTAAATTAGGCACAACGTTGGTGCTATCCAATCAAAAGAAAGGTAGTAGGTAGGAAATGAGAGTACCCAATTTTCTACAATAAGTTAGACGGAAATATATCCTGTCTAACAAATGCTTGTTTCATACCGCTGCAGCTCAATCATGCAATGACTGTATTTGAGTAATCCCTTGGGATGTCATATAGACATAACCAGTGAATTACTAGAGTTGATGTAATTACCAAGCTGTAATCAGGCATGGTAATAAGATGTGTTCCACGTGAACAAAAGGAGATCGTGTCTACTGATCTTTTCATTGTGTGCTTACTAGCCCATACGGGAACTTCGGTCACACAACTACTTTGAAATTCAATCACGAAACCTACTACTTTTGCCACAATTGGATTGTGTAGTGTAAGTTCCCATAGGAAGACCTACTGAGTTACGGGTCTATAGTCAGCTATATTGTCAAGCCTCGCCACCATTGTGAGATGGGTCGTCGGCGACTGGCGACTGGCGACAACGCAACCTTTCGAGTGTCCTATAAGGAAATTTAGAATAATTAAAGGTATAAGACCAACATGTAGAGTAGGTGTATTGTGTAGGTTTGCCCTTGCATGACTCACAGCATTCAATGAAACAGCATTCATTAACCAGAATAGGTTGTTCAATTGAAACATTGAACCAATAATTAAGTTGTTAAACATTTGAATATATCAGGCTCTCTTAGGAACTGAATGGATTTATTCAGGACATGGAAGTGTCGAGAGATAAATAAAACAATTAAAATATAACATATTCATTTACTCAATCAGAATCTCTGAGAGTATCTCATTTTCACAATGGAAAGAGAATGTATATTTAATAGGTTTTATAATCCATCAATGTTTGTATGTTTGAAAAAAACACAAGAGGGCTTGATTAAGGCTTGGCTAAATCTCAGTAAATCCGCTTTTAGGACTTAACAGAGACCGTCCACAAAAATTAGCAATAAATTAATTGGAAAAGTGAATATGTTTCTCTATTAGTCCAAAATAGAACTTCATACCACTGTCCAAATATAAACTACTAACCTTTGTTGCAGTTCAAACAACGACCATACACTAGGTATTTGGTGGAGTTTGTCCAATGTCTCTCATCAAGGATGAGGAACTCTTATCATAGATAAGGAAACGTACGTATAGTATTTACCAAGAACATAGTTCAGTTAGGCGAATACAAACGCAGAGGTTGGTAGGAAGTACACGCAACTTTCTCTACTAGATAGGCCAAGGTTAGGATCTACCTAGCATAGATGACGCGATGAACTGGGGCTTAGACAGGCCAAGCCTTATAGGGAAACCTATAATAAAACACTGGCGAATACAAACATTTATGGATTCACCTTAACATAGTTTATTTAGTTCAATGAAAGTCATCGTGAAAATGCGACACTCCAGTTTACCAGATACCTCATTTTGACACTCATTTAAGAACATAAATTCTTAGATCAATGTTCAAAACTACAATAATTTGTGTAATGTCAAGGTTCAGTGTATAATTACTTCATCTTAGAATGTATTCAAGAGCTAAAAGTATCCTTGAACACATTCCAGACTACAAACCACCTGTGTTACCTCGTTCCAACATATATTTAAAAACTACAATACAAGTTCCTAAATTAATGTTTGAACTACAAAATTTGTGTAATGTCTAAATGATGCCAAATATACATATATATATATATATATATACATATACATACATACATATACATTCAAAAGAAGCATATTTATATGTAGAGAATACTCGACAAGATACGACAAATAATCATTAGTTTGTTTATAGGTCATATTTAAACAACATAGTAATATTTCATTCATTATTTAAATACACCCTAACGAAATTCTATTTAACCCTTAATATCTAAAATGATAGTTTTAACCAAAAATTCATTCAATTTTATATGTACTTTAAAGTCAAACGAATGTAATTTCGTTTTATCCTATCAACATCATATTGTGATTTTTTACTTAAGTTAGATTTCATTCTATCAGTTAAATTCAATATAATTATGGTCATAAGGCTTATTTCATAATAATTTCATTCAATAATCAATCAATAATTAATAGTATCAATGTAACCTTTTCATAATAATTTCATTCAGTAATTAATCAATAATTAATAATATCAATGTAAACCTAGATAATAATTCCTTTCAATAATCAATCAATAATTAATAGTTTCGATGTAAACCTAACTAATAATTCATTAGATATCTTTTATTAAGAATCTCCGTAAAAGTTATAAAAATTAGTAACAGAACCACAACATGCAGAAAAACAAACATGCGTCATTTTAATCCTACACTAATTGGTGACTCACAGATTTATATCCTAACGAATCTAAATTATGTAATTGTTTTACATGCAAATATATAAACTATAAATGTGCATCGAACCAATCAGGAGCGCTTCATCACAGGTCTTTCACTGAATTTATTTAGCGGATTACAATTAAAATTTTATAATAAAGAATTGCACTTAATAATAATTAGTAAAAACTAAATTAAAACTATTTCGCGGACTAAACTGAAGCTACATAGCCACTCGGCCAGCTTACGCTAATGAAATCTCTGAACCAGATCTAAAAAATACCTTTTAGGTATTTCTATCATTAATCTAAATCAGAAGTTCCATAGCTTCGCCGGCCAAGAGGCCGCGGCGGCCGCGGAGGCCTACGTGCTCTCCTCCTCCGTACTATACTTCGAATTCAAAATCGAATCCCGACTTCCGAACTGACTGCCCCGAATTCACACTCCCATCGTATTTATTCAAATCTCGCGTCTGTTTTTCCCCCACCCTAACACGTCCACCAACGCGCCCTGCAGTGTTCCCATCCTCTCGGCAATTCCCGTGTCACAAGGAAATTTGGATATCTTCGGTTCATTGCCGTGTTCAAAGATACGGCAATTCAATGTATAATTGTTTCTTCCCAATAATTTAATCGATAGTTTATAAGTCATTATAGTGCAACACAAAAACAAGGAATAAAATTATTACAAAAAAAACAAGGAATAAAATTATTACTTCCTCAATAAATTGAGCTTTACTGGCTGTAAGCACTTTTATCCGATCCGAAGGAAATTGCGTAATTCAATTAAACAAAAAAAACACAACAAAGATAAACAATAAAAGGGAAAACCAAATATACATTGAATAAAGCCGAAGAAAAAAAAAAATGTTAGTTACGATGAATTTGTATGACGGTTGTGAAGAATAATGTATTATTCAACCGATTTCAAAAGGAAGTTATTTAACCGATTATTGTCATTTTTTAACCTTACGTGTTAATGTAAAGTAAATACACGTCAATTTTGTAGGTTTTATTTCAAAACAAGGTAACTTAAAACTCTGTGATGGCAACTCTGGCGTCCTGTAATTACAGCAAAAAAACCACTCACACGCCGAGTCGAACCCTTAGGGCCGGGCTCCACCGTTTAACAGAACTATGCTTTGCTTAATCGAATTTATAGTTCGATTCTAATCTTGCTTTCGTTTAATTATTATTACGAATCATTTGCATGGAAATACAGCAAAGCGTTGTTTTAAGACCTTTTTTTTCAGGCAATCCCTTTAAAATTCCTCTCCGTAACAACCATCCTCATACTTCGAGGAACACAGAAAAAAAAAAAGAATTAGCGCAATCGGTTCAGCCGCTATTCTCTAACTGCGTTTAATTTATGTTAGTGAAATGCAATTTCCAGCTCTAAACTTTGTTAAATGCGTAAACCGACTTTACGTCGAACTAATCGCGATTATTTCAATCAGTGGAAACTGGCCCTTAGAACGTTCCACCGCATCTGTCAACATCACAAATTCAAGCTTGTCTCGAATATAAAATTTATCACCCAATATTTTAAAACGATAAGTAAACTGTTCTGAGTTCCCAACTAATAAATTTCTATTCAAGTACAACTTAAAATTTGAGTCCCTAATGGATTTGAACCATTTTCGTTCATTGAGTTGACTGTTTTATGTTTACTTGTCAACTCACATTTCAATTTATGCGTTTGTTATCTCAAGCATAACCAAAATTTATAGACTAATAATTTAGAACTGAATTGTGTTTATGTGTCACGTTACAATCGCCCCTTAATTATATAATGTAGTTTATCGTAATTATTAATTAATCACAACAACGTAATCAAATAACACAATTCTGTATCTCGTTACCTCTCAACTGAAGGAGACACTCATGACTCTTTACATTCAGCCTCAATCAGCAGCACATAGAAGCATACTCTTCTCCCAAACATCCAATCTCTCATCAATCATACTACTAGAGTTACATTCAATGGTTAAAATCAAAGTAATCAATTCCAACCAACCATTCCAGCTCCTTCACCCACTCTCACACTCACATAGATCCAATCTGATTTGAATTCCTGCATCTAGGGCTCAATTTCATCTTAAAACAATACACATATTGTTTTAAAATAAAAAATCCGGCTCTTCAATGTTAAATATACAACTTAACACAGTGCAGTTCATCTTATTTTAAAGGAGATGGAGACTTTTAGGCTAAAATATATTAAATACAGATATGGTTTAAAGATTGGTCATATATTTTTTTTTTTTTTTTTTTTTTTTTTTTTTTTTTTTTTTTTTTTAAATATAAAATATCAGCTCAATTTTGAATCTGGAAGCTGAGAAAATGAAAAAGATAGTTTTCGTCAAATTAATTGGGTATCGATTTAACTATAATCGATTATAGAATTTAAAAAAAAGTTTGCACTAGTTAATTAACTCAAAGTATCCAGATACACAATTGAAGTTATAAACAATAAGGTGTATTTAAATAAAGTTACATTAATATCGAAAATAAAAATTAATGTCTGATAAACCCAAATTATTATCGATTTCGTATCGATTGAAAATAAATCATATCGATTTAACTATAATCGATTATAGAATTTAAAAAAAAAGTTTGCACTAGCTAATTAACTCAAAGTATCCAGATACACAATTGAAGTTATATACAATAAAGTGTATTTAAATAAAGTTACATTAATATCGAAAATAAAAATTAATGTCTGATAAACCCAAATTATTATCGATTTCGTATCGATTGAAAATAAATCATAATTATTTTTAATAACAGCTTTGACAGCTGACTGATATTGAAACTGTGTGCCCCGTCATGGTCCCGTCACTGTCACTCGTTTCATGTAATCATGTTTATAATTGTTTAATGCTTTCAGTGTATTCAAATGCATCCTGAGTCCATTCCTGATATTTATTTATGGTTTCAAGTGATTGATATTTGTAATGATATAATATGATAAACATTAGTGCTTCAGGAACTAGTGATTGGGTTTTTCATAGACATTGTAACATAACCTCAATTTTACAAAACGTCTAATAACTCCGCTCTTATATAGCCAAAATGTACAGAATTTTCAGCGAGGGATCAATAAGCGTAAATACATTAATTGGTACCATTTTCATTGCGTTATATTTTACGTTGCACTTCGGCCCAAGAATGTATGGAATCATATCCATCTCCTTTCAGAATGAATAAATTAAAATATTTGAATACAATTGCACAATTCATATCTAACACTAATATGAATTGGTGATATGTTGTTTAGTATATTGCAGTACTTGGACCTCTTGTATTGCAAACAGTCAAACTTTAAGGTCTGACCTATATTTTTACAATTTAATTTAGATTGAATATAACTTAAAATGTTCAGTTAATTTTGTGAAGAAATGACCGCCCTACTCCCCACCAACTATTTTTATTAAGCTAGCGCTTAATAAGTATTTGATGAAAGAAAAAAAATTTATATATGACTTAGTAGTCAGTTGAAAATTAAATTGTTATTTCTATTAAGCTAGCGCTTATTAGGTTAAGTATTGGTGAAAAAAAAAAATTTATATATGACTTAATAGTCAATTGAAAATTAAATTGTTATATAGTTATGTGAGAACTTTTAAGCGCTCCAATAAAATTAGTTGAGTCATTTCCCTGACCCATCATTTCCCTAATTTTTTTTTTTATTTTTATTCATAACTAAACCTAATTACAAATACACTTATCTAACTTATTACTATCTATTTTATTCATCTAATTACTATCTTAATAACCTAATCTTTTACTTACATATCTAACTTATTTAAGTGCAATTCATTTCCTTATAAAATCATCTATAATTTTGACATTTAATTATTGTGAAAATATAATAAATCTTCAATAAAGTTTATTGATATTCTAGTTTAAAATCTATCCTTTTCAATTCCACATTATTAATTCAATTGTTTATATCAACAGTTAAACATTGATAACATCTATAATTGATCGTGATCAATTTATTATTGATAATATCTATTTAGATGTATTGTATTAAAGTTTCCTCTAATTTCTTTAGTTATAGGATCCATTAATGTGTAAACATTTGCAAATGGAATCGCACTAACTACATAAGGTCCTTCATACAGCAATTGAAACTTTTTTATAAGTTTCTTTTGAGCCTCTGACTTATTTACTTTACGAATCTTTACATAATCTCCAATCTGAAATTCAATTAAACGATGGGACCTATTAAATTTAGTTTGTCGTTTAATACTGTTATCTTTTAAATTTTCCCTAACTTGAATTCTAATTTGATTAATATCTTTAGACTTATTTAATTGAGGCAAACAACTATCAAATGACATGTCATTACTCAATCCATATAATATTTCATTAGGAGTAAATCCCGTACTTTCATGAAATGTGTTGTTATATAATGTTTCGATTTTATTTAATATCGTTACCCAACTTTTATGATTTTTATGGCAATATGTTTGAAATAAACGTCCTAGTTCTCTGTTAACCCTTTCTGTCGTATTAGGTCGAGGATTTCTTACAGTTGTAAATATAGGTTTTATACCCATATCCCTTAAAGTTTGTTTCCAACTTTCAGATGAAAATTGACTACCATTATCAGTCATAATTACTTTAGGCTTAATTATTTTAACAAATTGTTTTAATTTTGTAATAACTGAACGAGAAGTGGCTTTAGACAAATCATATAATTTAACAAATTTACTAAATGAATCCTGAATTACAAATATATAAGCAGAACCAAACCGTCCTTTCGGCAATGGTCCATATAAGTCTGCCATAACTAAGTCACCTATTTCTTCTGTCACAATAGATTTACATTTGCTTACATATTTTATATTATCACTTTTAGAAACTTGACAGAGATGACAAGTCTTTAATAATACTTTAACTGTTCTATGCATATTAGGAAAATAAAATCTATCCTTAAGATATTTGAGTACCTTAAAAACCCCTTGATGTCCCATTTCTTTATGAATTTGAGAAATTACTTCCTCTCGTAACTGAGAGGGTAAATAAATTACATGTTTATCTGAATCAATTTTAAAATATAACACTCCATTCTTGATATAACAGCGCTTAGCAATATTATTTATTCTACCACTATGATTATTACTAATATTATTTATAATATCCATTATCAACTGTACTTCATTATCGTTAGATTGAAAACTAGATATATTTTTTTAAGTTTGTTATTAATGTTTTATTTTTATTAATTTCCATATAATGTATTTCAGGACAATAGATTCTATCTTCTTGTATCATTGATGAATCAGGTGGGAACCTAGATAACACATCAACAGCGACATTATCTCTACCTTTTATATGTTCGATACTATAATCGAATTGTTCAAGAAACAATATCCACCTAATTATTCGACTATTATACAATTTCCATGTCCTAACAAACGTCAATGCTTTGTGATCAGTTCTAATTATAAGCTTTGCGCCCCTCAAATAGGTTTCAAACTTCCTTAAACAATAGATTATAGCCCAAAACTCTTGTTCAGTAACAGTCCATCTTAATTCGGCGCCCCTAAGAGATCTGCTACAATAGCCTAATATTTTCATTTCCCTTTGTTCATCGTACTGAAATAAAACCCCCGCAAGACCTACTCCCGAACTATCTGTTTGTAAATAAAAAGGTTTAGACATATCCGGATGATGCAACATTATTGTCTTTAAAAAACTATTTTTCAATCTTTCAAAGGCTACTTGTGCTTCTGAAGTCCATGTCCATCCCTTGCTCTTTTTTAATAATTGGCATAAAGGTTGAATTATACTATTATAATCAGGAATGAACCGCCTATAATAATTACAGAGTCCTAAAAATGCTCTTAAATGTTTTATTTTCTTGGGAACTGGGAAATTCTTAATTGACTCTATTTTTTCTGGGTCGGTTTTAATTCCCTCGGTAGAAATAATATGTCCTAACATCTTAACTTCTTTACATATGAATTTACATTTTTCAAGATTACATGTTAACCCCGCTGACTTTAATTTGTTTAGTATTATATCGATATGTTCTAAATGTTCATTTAACGTTCCTTGAGTTAAGATAGCAAGATCATCTAGATAATTCACGCAAAAATGTCTAACTTCAGGCCCTAATATTAAGTCCATAGCTCTACTGAAACTACCTACTGAAGTCTTAAGTCCTTGTGGTAAAACATTATACATATAAGATTTTCCATTAAATGTGAACCCGGTATACTTTTTACTATCCTCAGAAATGGCAATTTGAAAATATGCATTATTCAAATCTATTATACTAATATAATTAACCCCATGAAATGAATTTAAAACATCTATTTGCATCGGAGGTGCTTCCGACTCAGCTATCATGTATTTATTGATTTCACGTGCATCTAGTAGAACTCTAATTGAACCATCAGATTTTAAGATGTAAGTTAACGGACTACAATACGGTGTTGAACCTCTAGAAATTATTCCCATATCAACCATTTCGGCTAATTTTTCTTCCATTTTTTGTCTATACGCGTACGGAACGGGATAAGACCGTTTAATTATTGGACTATGATCCATCATTTTGATAATATGTTGATAACAATTAGCTCTACCTAACCTTTTAACAAATACTTCGCTATATTTAATTAGAATCTGTTTTAATTTATTTAATTGAGTTCCTTTAAGAGGTGTACCCGTCTTTATTTCTTGTAAATATTTATTGAAATCAAAGCTATTATCTACCTTTGTAATATCGCAAATTCTCTTTTCCTCAAAATTATATTTAATAAACGGAATTAATACTCGTTGATCTGTATGTTCGATAACTAACCCTATGGATGGCACTTGTAATTTAATATTAACATTATTTGCCATAAGCCAGTCAAATCCTAATATCATTTAATGAACTAATTTTGGTACTATAAAAAATCTAATCTCTAAATCAATTACCCCAAATCTTACAGGCAATAAAACCATTTGTTGTATTTTAGCACTCTTTTGTCCTACTGCTCCACGTATCTGAATCGGCTTAACAGGTAACATGTCTAATTTGTTCCCAGTTAATGATTTTAAAGATTCCCAAAATGATTCTGAAATACAGGTTATGTCACTCCCTGTATCGATTAAACATATGACTCGTTTACCAGATACTATCACTTCAATCTCAGATTTAATTATTTCTAATTTATCCGCGGTAATATTATCTTCCTCGTCAAATAATGAAAAGACTGCTTCGGTTTGCACTAATGACTCATTATCTATTTCCGATTGATTTTTTAATGTTTGTATGATTTTATACTTGAAATCTGTTGAATTATTTTTATTTAATCCTGAGCCTAACCCTGATTTACAATATTGTCCCTTAGCTATGATTGGTTTACGTATACCATTATTATGTCTACCTAATGTCTGCCCAGGCTCCCACCCGAGTTTAAGCATAATTCTTAAAGCTACTGATGTACTGTTCGCCCCTACTAAAGTTGATGTACCGGGGTCTGTCACATCAACACTTATTAGTTTAAATTTTCTGTTGATACAGAGTTTTCTATAGAAACATTGTTATCATTATCTACTCTATTCGTACCATTAATGCTATTCTTCTTGTTTGGTATCACCTTACTCATTGATCTAGTGTTCATATTTCGCTTCCGGTTGAGACCGCCTCTGCCATTCTGCTGTTGAACTGCCATCTCAGGTCTTTGAACGCTGCTAGACTGGGCATTAATGCCACTACTGAAGTTATTTTGCTTATTAATGTTATCTAACTTTCGTAGAAACTCCGTAGCTTGAAGAATCGATGTGTAATTACTTGTTGACCAAGCATATTGAACATCTTTAGGAAAATGATTCATAATGTCGTTTATTAATTGTCTCTCTTGAATAGGATACATCAACATCTTCGCTTGTCCACATAACGTAATGAAATGGCTTAACATAGACTGAACTCCGTCCCACGAATTCTGACTGATTCGTCTTCTTAATTCATTCTGCTCAGCCTCGCCCCAGTATGTGTCTAAAAAATCCCTTTTGAAGTCTTCAAACACTGTCCATCTATCTCTATAAATACGCGCCCAATTTCGCGATTCATTTTCAAGACAATCTATGACAATGTCTATTATATCTCTCGCCTCTGGTGCAGACCTTCTTAAATAAGCAGTCAGGTCTTCGATGAACGTCACAGGATGTTTTCCTTTAAATGGAAACTTAGGTCTTTCCGTAGGCATCTGCGCCACTGGATAGTATACCGTTGATGTTCCCGGCTGTATGATAGGTTGAATACAATTTTCTCTCGGCATAACATTGTCCGATGATCCACTAGGAGTAGACATTCTATTTTCCAACTCCGAGATTTTATTATTGATGTTATTCATTGCCTTTTCCATCATTCGAGATATATATTGTAAAGAATTAATCTTCCTTACTTTAGTAGCAGGTCTAACTGCAGACACTCGCTTGTTATTAGAATTGGTTGCCTTGGTTCCAACAGGACTAGCTTTAGATTGACGTCTAGGCATTGTTATAGATTTAATTTGCTTCAAATGTATCACTGATAATGTTTATCTAAGTTTTAATTAATTTATTTTAATTTAAAAAAAAAATTCACTGCACCCTATTTAAGCTACTCATTTAATTTGAATTTAATTTAAATAAACTTTCCAAATGTTCACACAAAAACTATCTCTTTCTAATCACCTTTTAAACTTCTAATATTTTATTGAAATTTTATCAAGTCGACCGGAATCTGCAATATTAAAATTTAGTTTTAATTTTAAACATTAAATGTTTATAAATTTAATTAAGATTCAACTATCACTATCCACTGTTTATCAATCTAAAACAACTACCAATTTTTTTTTTTTTTCCTTTTTATAATTCTATTTACTTTCAAATGAAATATGACAACTTCATTTCTTCTCTAGTATTCATTGATAACATTCTTAACAAACATCAATCCCATTCCATTCACACCAACCAATGCATCCATCAACAAAAGAATAATAAAACTATCACTGTGAAATCATAATAATTAAAAGAAATCTCAAATCTTCATAAATGTTAATTGTCAATTTCATACTATCCCTAATTGTCCTTTTTATAATAAATACTACAGTATATATTTTTAATTGAAATTCAATTTACTCGGAATGAACTTTCCACCTTGCATATGGCATTCAATTCCCTCATCCACTGAACCATTGTATATAACTTATAAGATCACAACCACGCCATCTTTGTTTCACAATAAACACTTCCATATCTACACTCGATACTACGCCATTTCTACTTCAAAGCCTACCTTTCAATACCACTCACTCTCAACAGATGGCGTTACTGATATGAAACATTTTGAAATTCTTTCAGCGCCATCTACGAACACATAGCACAACCATCCACAACTTTCGTAAGCAACTCGATATTAATTCACGTTTGTCCACCAGATGTCGCTACCAATCCTACTGCAACTATATATTAGAGTTGTGTCGTACTAGGTACATGGCAATACTAGTTATCACAGTGACTGTTATTTTAAAATATCAGTGATAAATATCAGTGACAAAATACTAGGTTCGCGACTACTCGATATTGGTATTCTAAAATACTAAGTTTGTCTCACCTCCTCTTAGCGTAAACGCTTAAGAACGAGCGAGATGGTGATGATATTTTCTAAAACAATAGGAACGGGAATAAGATGGCGCTGTATGCTCAGGTATTAAAAATACTAATGTTTATGCAATAATCAATTCCCAACTATATTTTAAATTTTATATACAATTTCAAGTCCTTTCCGGTAAATATTATTAAACAATTTTGTCTGACTTAAAATTTGTGCTCGCTGTAAAATTCAGCTACCTGGCAAAAAGGTCATCGCAGATGTTTAAAGCGCTATCGTTTTTTTTTTTTTTTTTTTTTTTTTACAGAGAAACATCCCTTAGGCCTGACCCGGCCAGTTTTTATTACGGTTAGCTTAATAAAACAATAGAACATACGTAGTTGTACATTTTTTCAATTTTAGCATTTTAAAATGTTGGTGGTATTTTAGTAATGTTATCTACTGATATTCGACTTTCCGTGATACCTACTATGAATAATTTGAATAACCAATGCTCCAAGACACTCATTCAATCAAAATACTTTTAAAACCACACATCCTCTGATATAAATACTAGTAGTTAACAAGGTTGATATAAAATTCTATTCAATTCAAATTTGAAATAAAAGTTTCCTTCACTTTGACAACTGACAGTTCAAAAATACGAAGAAAGCTAACAAATAATAATAAATTAGAATAAATATAATGTAATAAATTGTTCATAAAAAATGTTCTATATTTTTTCCCAATAATGTCTTATTAATATTTAAAACAAGAACTTTTTCAAAAGATTTTATTGTAGTTGTTTTTAGAACGCAATTTCATAAGAAATTATCCTGTTTTTTTTTCTATAAATAACAACTTAAATATTTGAATCGATATAAATTTATATCGAAACAGCACGTAAAATATATATAATTTAATTAAATGTGTGAATTGGATCATTTTTCCGTGGTTGGTATTTTAAACTTGTTTGTTGTCAAGAATTGAAAAAATATACAAATTCAGACTAGGCTGTATGGATTATAGACTTTTGCCTTTTCCTATTGGGGATAAATTTTAAAACAACAACATTGTTTGTTGTCAAATCAAGCCAAAATAAAATAGACAATTAGACATTTTAAAATTTAAACTTGTTTGTATTTTAACTTATGAATGCTAAGTCATTCGGTAAGCTATACTCTTTTTTACAAATAAAATTATCTTAAACAGTTGCAGTCAATTCCTAAAATTCAAGGTCAAAATAACCCTGTTACCTTCATAACCTAATTCAATTTCTATTTAACCAGTACATTCTCGCACACATGACTAAAATGCACTGAATTTCTATACTTTAAAATCTGTTATTTAAACTAAGTATAATTTGCTATGATGGCAATGACTAAGCTTAATTATTTCTAAAATCTAACATTAACATGAATAAATATACCAAAATACATAGTCTTTCCTGTACAGTCTCTGTAAATAAATGAATAAAAGTTAATTCCACAGTTAGTTAATATTATAATTAATTTCCTACTACTAACTATAATATTATCCCATCTTCACATTTTGTTTGCATATTTTTAATACTATTAAATACTACCATTTCAGCCTAACATCCACGTACATCTAGCCAGCCCTTAGGATGTCCAACGCATAACCATTGGGACCAATTTCAATAAAGAAAGAAATTACTTCAGCGTCAGTGACTAAATGTGAAAAATAAGTTTAAATTGTACATAACCTAGAATAATTTGTATCTGTAAGTAATATTAAAATTTACTGCAGGCTTTTATTTAAAAATTCCCTAACAATATTTAATTAATACAATCTAAATTTTATTAACTATCCTAACAATGTCTATTGATTGACAATAATATAATAATAATCAGATAATAATTAGATGTGCTTGAGACACACTTCAATATTCTACTAGTCAATTTTAGTAATGCTGTGTAGGTAGATACTTTCATGTAATTTCATAAATAAATAATTATTTAAATATGTAACTATCCATCATTAGTAATAATACATGAGACAATAGGCTGCTATGGTCTGACCATTTAAAACTTATTACTGAGAAACTTAATGCAACTTTTAAGTATTAATACATCTCTTCAATATTACTCTTAAAACAGATTTATTTAGATTTATGTACCTAACTGTAATTCTAACTGCGCCAAGATGCTATATACCTATAGGTCCATCCTTAGATTGTCTAAAACAAGTTAATGTGCTTACATAATATAATTTAATAGGTTTATCTTATTTTGTGTAAAATGACTTAAAGAATTGTTAAGTAATATGTTTTGTGTCTTCTGTAAGGTGCAATCAATAGATACATGTATATTCCTGTTATCTATCAGTATGGTTGTGCAACTATTATCATCCTATCACCGGCATTACATTTATTCACTATAAATACTTTGAAAAGCCACTTTAAAGCTTCTAAGATACTCGCTTACTCCAGCATTTGTGCAACCATAAATATCCTGGTCACGGCACCATTTTGTGATGTTCTCCTATGCTATGGGGTGTGATGACTAATCATCATGCTTATGATAATCCTGGTCACGGCACCATTTTGTAATAATATCCTATGGATGGGTCCGATGACTAATCATCATGCTTATGATAATCCTGGTCACGGCACCATTTTGTAATAATATCCTATGGATGGGTCCGATGACTAATCATCATGCTTATGATAATCCTGGTCACGGCACCATTTTGTAACGATACTCCTATGCTATATTATGGGGTGTGATGAGAAAAACCCCAACATATATAAATTTATAACATCCTGGTCACGGCACCATTTTGTAACGATATACAATATTGGATATACTTAGATATCCTTATCATCACGGCAGCAATTGTAACTATACCTATGGATGACCTATGACCCATTATCATATCCTGGTCACGTGGACCAATTTGTAACACTATCATGGTAGTGGCGTTACAAGCTAATATTAAGCTTAAGAGGATATCAATTATCTTTGGCCTTATAATTGTGATCGTCTAGTATAAGGAAGGACTCTACGTTGTGTTTGATTTTTGTTTCAGAGTAACTTCAGTTCTTTCTATGGTATGCCGAAGGAAAGACATAGTATATGTTATTAGAAGCCTTGATTTCTATATAAACTCTAACTAACATCCTACCTAGCCATTAATTTAAAATAACATCTCTGCACAATGACATTAAATTACTGAAATTAATTTATCCTAAAATTTAATTGAAAGATATTTACACTTACCAGTGATATAAATGCTATAGATAACTAACTCCTGGAATACTATTAAAAGGAAAGAAAGATATTAAACCTTATAACACCTTATTAGTAAATTAATTAGGAATTAATAAAATTTAGTAAATTAGAACCGTTAAGAATAAACAGTAATAGACTTATTTATTTAGAAATAACTATCACCTATTGTTTAACTAAATATCTGACGTCTCCTTAAGAATGTGTAAATTATAATTGCTAATATTTTTAGTGAATCTAGATAGCTAAAATAGAAATAAAGTTAAATAATTATATATAGGATATTCTATAATGACATTGATTAATTGAATAGTGTCTAAGTTTCTTTTACATGTATTTTTAGTTCAAACCTGATATAATAGATAGATTCTAATAACTCTAAACAAATGAAATAAATAAAAATATATAAGTAATTGAAATAATGATTAAATACATATTATATAGTTATTAATTATCTTGAAATAATTTATTCAGTTAATAAATTATCTCAGATAACTGTGAAAAATAATGTGTAGTGTTTGTTTGTATGTGTTAATCTGTTAGGATAGGGTTTATAGGTATTAGGGAATTAAAAGGACGGGTTCAATTGAACCCGAGGGTCGCAACCACCATAACCCCTCCGACCCTAACCGATCCACACCGTGCTGAAGGCTCTAAATTAAATTAGGCACAACGTTGGTGCTATCCAATCAAAAGAAAGGTAGTAGGTAGGAAATGAGAGTACCCAATTTTCTACAATAAGTTAGACGGAAATATATCCTGTCTAACAAATGCTTGTTTCATACCGCTGCAGCTCAATCATGCAATGACTGTATTTGAGTAATCCCTTGGGATGTCATATAGACATAACCAGTGAATTACTAGAGTTGATGTAATTACCAAGCTGTAATCAGGCATGGTAATAAGATGTGTTCCACGTGAACAAAAGGAGATCGTGTCTACTGATCTTTTCATTGTGTGCTTACTAGCCCATACGGGAACTTCGGTCACACAACTACTTTGAAATTCAATCACGAAACCTACTACTTTTGCCACAATTGGATTGTGTAGTGTAAGTTCCCATAGGAAGACCTACTGAGTTACGGGTCTATAGTCAGCTATATTGTCAAGCCTCGCCACCATTGTGAGATGGGTCGTCGGCGACTGGCGACTGGCGACAACGCAACCTTTCGAGTGTCCTATAAGGAAATTTAGAATAATTAAAGGTATAAGACCAACATGTAGAGTAGGTGTATTGTGTAGGTTTGCCCTTGCATGACTCACAGCATTCAATGAAACAGCATTCATTAACCAGAATAGGTTGTTCAATTGAAACATTGAACCAATAATTAAGTTGTTAAACATTTGAATATATCAGGCTCTCTTAGGAACTGAATGGATTTATTCAGGACATGGAAGTGTCGAGAGATAAATAAAACAATTAAAATATAACATATTCATTTACTCAATCAGAATCTCTGAGAGTATCTCATTTTCACAATGGAAAGAGAATGTATATTTAATAGGTTTTATAATCCATCAATGTTTGTATGTTTGAAAAAAACACAAGAGGGCTTGATTAAGGCTTGGCTAAATCTCAGTAAATCCGCTTTTAGGACTTAACAGAGACCGTCCACAAAAATTAGCAATAAATTAATTGGAAAAGTGAATATGTTTCTCTATTAGTCCAAAATAGAACTTCATACCACTGTCCAAATATAAACTACTAACCTTTGTTGCAGTTCAAACAACGACCATACACTAGGTGTTTGGTGGAGTTTGTCCAATGTCTCTCATCAAGGATGAGGAACTCTTATCATAGATAAGGAAACGTACGTATAGTATTTACCAAGAACATAGTTCAGTTAGGCGAATACAAACGCAGAGGTTGGTAGGAAGTACACGCAACTTTCTCTACTAGATAGGCCAAGGTTAGGATCTACCTAGCATAGATGACGCGATGAACTGGGGCTTAGACAGGCCAAGCCTTATAGGGAAACCTATAATAAAACACTGGCGAATACAAACATTTATGGATTCACCTTAACATAGTTTATTTAGTTCAATGAAAGTCATCGTGAAAATGCGACACTCCAGTTTACCAGATACCTCATTTTGACACTCATTTAAGAACATAAATTCTTAGATCAATGTTCAAAACTACAATAATTTGTGTAATGTCAAGGTTCAGTGTATAATTACTTCATCTTAGAATGTATTCAAGAGCTAAAAGTATCCTTGAACACATTCCAGACTACAAACCACCTGTGTTACCTCGTTCCAACATATATTTAAAAACTACAATACAAGTTCCTAAATTAATGTTTGAACTACAAAATTTGTGTAATGTCTAAATGATGCCAAATATACATATATATATATATATACATATACATACATACATATACATTCAAAAGAAGCATATTTATATGTAGAGAATACTCGACAAGATACGACAAATAATCATTAGTTTGTTTATAGGTCATATTTAAACAACATAGTAATATTTCATTCATTATTTAAATACACCCTAACGAAATTCTATTTAACCCTTAATATCTAAAATGATAGTTTTAACCAAAAATTCATTCAATTTTATATGTACTTTAAAGTCAAACGAATGTAATTTCGTTTTATCCTATCAACATCATATTGTGATTTTTTACTTAAGTTAGATTTCATTCTATCAGTTAAATTCAATATAATTATGGTCATAAGGCTTATTTCATAATAATTTCATTCAATAATCAATCAATAATTAATAGTATCAATGTAACCTTTTCATAATAATTTCATTCAGTAATTAATCAATAATTAATAATATCAATGTAAACCTAGATAATAATTCCTTTCAATAATCAATCAATAATTAATAGTTTCGATGTAAACCTAACTAATAATTCATTAGATATCTTTTATTAAGAATCTCCGTAAAAGTTATAAAAATTAGTAACAGAACCACAACATGCAGAAAAACAAACATGCGTCATTTTAATCCTACACTAATTGGTGACTCACAGATTTATATCCTAACGAATCTAAATTATGTAATTGTTTTACATGCAAATATATAAACTATAAATGTGCATCGAACCAATCAGGAGCGCTTCATCACAGGTCTTTCACTGAATTTATTTAGCGGATTACAATTAAAATTTTATAATAAAGAATTGCACTTAATAATAATTAGTAAAAACTAAATTAAAACTATTTCGCGGACTAAACTGAAGCTACATAGCCACTCGGCCAGCTTACGCTAATGAAATCTCTGAACCAGATCTAAAAAATACCTTTTAGGTATTTCTATCATTAATCTAAATCAGAAGTTCCATAGCTTCGCCGGCCAAGAGGCCGCGGCGGCCGCGGAGGCCTACGTGCTCTCCTCCTCCGTACTATACTTCGAATTCAAAATCGAATCCCGACTTCCGAACTGACTGCCCCGAATTCACACTCCCATCGTATTTATTCAAATCTCGCGTCTGTTTTTCCCCCACCCTAACACGTCCACCAACGCGCCCTGCAGTGTTCCCATCCTCTCGGCAATTCCCGTGTCACAAGGAAATTTGGATATCTTCGGTTCATTGCCGTGTTCAAAGATACGGCAATTCAATGTATAATTGTTTCTTCCCAATAATTTAATCGATAGTTTATAAGTCATTATAGTGCAACACAAAAACAAGGAATAAAATTATTACAAAAAAAACAAGGAATAAAATTATTACTTCCTCAATAAATTGAGCTTTACTGGCTGTAAGCACTTTTATCCGATCCGAAGGAAATTGCGTAATTCAATTAAACAAAAAAAACACAACAAAGATAAACAATAAAAGGGAAAACCAAATATACATTGAATAAAGCCGAAGAAAAAAAAAAATGTTAGTTACGATGAATTTGTATGACGGTTGTGAAGAATAATGTATTATTCAACCGATTTCAAAAGGAAGTTATTTAACCGATTATTGTCATTTTTTAACCTTACGTGTTAATGTAAAGTAAATACACGTCAATTTTGTAGGTTTTATTTCAAAACAAGGTAACTTAAAACTCTGTGATGGCAACTCTGGCGTCCTGTAATTACAGCAAAAAAACCACTCACACGCCGAGTCGAACCCTTAGGGCCGGGCTCCACCGTTTAACAGAACTATGCTTTGCTTAATCGAATTTATAGTTCGATTCTAATCTTGCTTTCGTTTAATTATTATTACGAATCATTTGCATGGAAATACAGCAAAGCGTTGTTTTAAGACCTTTTTTTTCAGGCAATCCCTTTAAAATTCCTCTCCGTAACAACCATCCTCATACTTCGAGGAACACAGAAAAAAAAAAAGAATTAGCGCAATCGGTTCAGCCGCTATTCTCTAACTGCGTTTAATTTATGTTAGTGAAATGCAATTTCCAGCTCTAAACTTTGTTAAATGCGTAAACCGACTTTACGTCGAACTAATCGCGATTATTTCAATCAGTGGAAACTGGCCCTTAGAACGTTCCACCGCATCTGTCAACATCACAAATTCAAGCTTGTCTCGAATATAAAATTTATCACCCAATATTTTAAAACGATAAGTAAACTGTTCTGAGTTCCCAACTAATAAATTTCTATTCAAGTACAACTTAAAATTTGAGTCCCTAATGGATTTGAACCATTTTCGTTCATTGAGTTGACTGTTTTATGTTTACTTGTCAACTCACATTTCAATTTATGCGTTTGTTATCTCAAGCATAACCAAAATTTATAGACTAATAATTTAGAACTGAATTGTGTTTATGTGTCACGTTACAATTGGCTAGCAAACTTCGCGTTTGTAACTTCTTCTTCATTGACTAGCTAACTTCAAGGTGTCGGTTTTTTGTGATGGTGTGCGTGCATCGTAAAAATGTACTCTCATCATTTTTTCCTAACGCGCCAAAAGAAATATAACTTCATAAATTCAATCGAATTTTTTAGAAGTCGACAATTTGTATTAGAAACCGCGACTTAAAAACTGTTACCGAAACCTGGCGTTTTTATTTTAAATTATATCTTTCCCGAATACCATTCTAAATAGCACAAGTTTTTGTTTTCAAATATGAACAAACACAGTTCAAAGTTTTTAATTTTGTATATCACGCACAATATTGTAATCGTTGTTGTGTAATGAATGTCTGCGATGTGATATCATTACAACGTGAATCCAATACGTACGGTAAAAATTTTTATTATTAAAATCCTGACCGATCTAAGGATCTAAGGATCATTGACATTTAATCTTTATTCATTTACTGTTGAGTTAAAGGTCAGAAATAGAAAATTGTATATATTATATGTTTTAAATAAGGAATACTTATGTAAGTTATTATTTTGAAATATTGTAAATCTACTCATACATAAGTAATTGGTGTTGAAGTAAATCAAATCTCTATCGAATCCTCTATCGATGATAGGACATAACAAGAGCTGCTGGGCATTCTGTCGTGGGATGGTCGTGGGTTTGATCCCGCCTCATGAACAATACAGACCGTACAGATACTTGTCGATCGATTCAGCCTATAATATCCCACGGTTGGAAATAGGGCTCTTTCTCTACGTATGAGAAAGGTAGGAGCTTAATCCACATAGTTGCTCTACTGTGCGTTGGCGGATATATTCCCTAATATGAATAACGATCGCTATCAGGTATTTATAATAACAATCGGGACCGACAGCTTAATTTCACAATTCATTCACAGATTATTTATACACTTATTTGTCATGATCTGGATATTTGTCTTTTGTATCTATATTTTTATCCCCTTGGTACGTAAGTACAAGGAGTGAGCCGATGAACGTGAGGCATTTATTTTTATTGTGTGTGACTAGATGTCACACCTAAACTTTAATCATTTTTTTTTTATACAACTAAATCGGTAAACAAGCGTACGGCTTCACTGATGGTAAGCGACTACCGTATTCTGGTATTGCAGGCGCCTATAGACGCCTGCAATACCAGAAGCATCGCAAGCGCGTTGCCTTCCTTGGCCCCAATCCTCCCCAGGATTACTTTATGATATGGACGACTATTTCATGAAACAATACAAATGTACGACGCATATAGCCGCGTTTTCGAGCGTGTAGTTGTATTTTGTGTTATTATCTCTTATATGTTTGCATCGTGGAAATAGGCATGTCTTTTTATGTTGCGTTTTTGAAGTTATACTTGTTTTGGTGCGTTAGGGAAAAATTATGATAGTAAATTTTTACCATGACACCTCACGAAAATAACCTACATGAAGAAGTTAGCAACGTGAAGTTAGCTAGCCAATGATGTATAACTTCTTACGTGCGTACATAAGTAAACACACACTTTTTTTTATCTGATGCATATGTGTTCGACATTCTTGTCTAGTTCAATGTTTAGGTATTAATCTAATTATTTTTAGTAAACTGTTAATTATTCAAAAGAAACGTTTTTTTTAAATATACGACTAGGTTGGCAAACAAGCGTATGGTAAGCGATTACCGTAGCTTATAGACATCTGCAACACTAGAAACATCGCAAGCGCGTTGCCGAACATATCCCTTCCATTCCTTATCCCCTCTCAGGAGCTCTGGTTACCTTATTCACCAACAGGAACACAACACTGCTTGAAAACAGTATTGATCCCTTAAGAGGAAAGGATACCAGCTCTTTCTCCATACAAACGTATTCGACTGTTTTCTCCCTGGATAATGACACTAGATCAAATATTTTTGTAAAATAAAACTTTTACCTGCCATGACCATGCCCCTACGTTTTGTTTTTTTTCATATTCTTATTATATTAGGTAGTAGGAGTCTTCAAAAACTAGAAATATTGCCTAATTTTTTGTACATTTTCAAACACTCATAAAAAAATAATAATTCATATTTACAAAAAAAAGAAAACGGAGCGGCATAGCTGAAGGCTTTGTTTATTTACCTAAAAAAAAATAAAAAAAAAGTTGGCATGTTTCGAGGAGAAAACAGGCGACTACGAAATGATGTTTTGGTCAATAATTATCTACCTAAAACGGTCTGAGCTGCAGTTGTCCCTTTCTTGCTGTTTGTGGGATAGGTCTGGGGGAGGGAAGGGTCAAAGCAGTACGTATACACGCCAGCGAAGTGATGCCTCATAGTCGATAATTATATAGATACACTAGTGATGTATTATTTTGTCGATATTTTCAAAAATTCGTATTAACAAAATTAAATAATCTCTCTTTTCATAAACTACAATAAAACCTTATTTGGATGCGGTTTTCATTGTAACATTGTGCAAACCTGGGCTAAGGGTAGGGGTAGGGTAGGGCTAGGGTTTCTCTAACAAATAAAAATGATAATTATGGTAAATAGTTTAAATAATTATGTTGTTTATGTTTTTGCTTTGACTATAATTTTGGCTAACGGTAGTCTTATTACTGAGGCAAAGGAAGGATACTGTAGAACGACTGACGGACAGACACTAGGAAGAGTAGGTTAACTAAATAAAGCTACAAAATTTCAAAATAAGAAGCATTATTTTATTCAGTTCAAGTAGGTAAAGAGTTATTTAATTATTTCCTTTCCTTTCCTTTAAGGCAATCATAGTAAAATTTTTCTAATATTGGTTCTATTAAATTCCAGAAAGCATCTTTCATTTTAACCGACTTTTAAAAAAGGAGGAGGTTCTCAATTTGACTGTATTTTTTTTAATGTATGTTCTCAGAACTTTTGACTGGGTGGAGCGATTTCAATCAATTTTGTTTTAATTGAAAGGTGTTGCGTGTCATATGGTCCCATTTTAATTTAATTGAGATCTCACAAGTACTTTTAGAGTTATCTATACATATAATAAAATGGTAGGAAAGTCAAAACTGTACATTGAATATTTTTTTAAAAGAATACTTGGAGTGTGATCTACAATCGATACCGAAGCCAAAAATATAGTTTTTAGAATTTTTGTTTGTTTGTCTGTTTGTCTGTATGTATGTCCAGGATAAACTCAAAAAGTACTGCATGGATTTACTTCAAATTTAGCACGAATATTATTAAGAAGTCGGGTCAGAACATAGGCTACATATTATCACGCTATCACCTACGGGGAACGAGCAGTGAACGCACGCAGACGACGTCGCGAGCAGCAGCTAGTATCTAATAATGCGTATTTACTTGACTACTTTTTCGTCGACCTACGTTGTATTATACCGCATAACTTTTTACTCGGTGTACCGATTTTGATGATTCTTATTTTAATCGAAAGCTAATACTTGTCATTTAGTCTTGTTTAAATTAGATCGAGATCTGATTACAACTTTTTGAGTAATCTTTAATAGCGCGTATTTACTTGACTATTGTTTCGTCTTATAACGTTCTATTACTTGTCGATGTAATTGAAGTCGGTTTTGTTTCGTTTGCGAGCAAACACAATTACCAATTTTTTGGTAAATGATTCCTTTAGGGCTCCACAAAATAAAATAGCAGTAACTTCGTTATAGCCTTTCCAATATTTTTTTAAATTAAATTCGGACTACTCTGTAATGAGTTATGCATGGTCAAACATATAAAAAATATACGTGGCGACTTTAGAACCTCCTCTGTTTTTCTTCATCGGTTAAAAATTCTTTATCAACCACAAAATAATTAAATAAAAAATGAATAGGTGGTCCTGAAAATCTGTGTTAGGGTTTATCCCTAACTGAAGCCAAGGACTTATCTTTTTGTGAGACACACTGCCACCTTTATTAGTGACTATTATTTTTAATGTCTTTATTGTTAGTTCTGAGTTCAGTTGTTTCAATTTTTTTTTTATTATTATTATTTCTTTTTATTTATAGTTTGTTCTTCCACATTTAGTTTGATGTTTTTTTTTGTAATAAGTATACTAATTTTTATCTTATGTTCATCATTTGTATTTCAGTGTGTTTCGCAAATAAAGCGCTTATTATTAGGTATTATTACGTAATTTGCCTAACTAAAAAGACATCAATAAAATAATCTATACTAATATAATAAAGTGGAAGAGTTTGTTTGTTTGTTTGTTTGTTTGAACGCGCTAATCTCAGGATCTATTGGTCCGATTTGAAAAATTCTTTCAGTGTTAGATAGCCCATTTATCGAGGAAGGCTATAGGCTATGTATCATCATGCTTAGACCAATAGAAGCGGAGTCCACGCCGACGAAGTCGTGCGCAGAAGCTAGTAATTTATAATATGTATATGTCACCAGCATCTCATTTGTTTTTTTTATTACTATTTTTAAACATTTTTATATCGTCCCAATGCATGTGTTACGTATAACCGCGACAAACATGAGACATTACAACTTATATGTATACTATTATTATTATTATACTTATTTTGTTGCGTACGTATGTGTGTATGTACCTATGTATGATTGTTATGTATTCTTTTTTTGCTTATATATTTATATTTATATACCACCTGCCCATCTGAAAAGCGATATCCATTTCATCAGCTAGGCAATTCTCTAAGCGACGTGTTGAGGCTGTACTCGTCGCTGTGATCACGGATGTCACAGCCGTAGCATCGTTCGCTGTTGTCAAGGCGTTACTTTTCGTATTCTCTAAGCTCTTTTATCTCGCCGACGATCTCTCGGCTGCGTGAGCGCACGGCTGTTCGCAAGGCTGTTTTTGAGGGATGGGCGCAGCCGTATTTGCACTATCGATATATTTTTATCTCGTAAATATTGGCTATTTCTTTGTGATAACAATTATGTTATTAGCACTTTTGAATACAAAGTTATATTTATGAATGACTTGACTGTATTTGTTTAAAAATAATACCAAATTGCCGACAAACAAGTAAAGATGTTTCTAGTAAATGTGGCGTTTGCCTTTTAAAATGACACTTAATAAAAAAAAGTTAGCTTGACGTCAAATCTAAAATAGAGTTGTCAGTTGTCACTGTAAGTAGATTAGGTATTTGTAAACAAAAGCATCAAACCGAAACCATGTGAAAGACATTATACTTAAAACTTGTATGAAATGAAAAAAATGAAATCGAATGTTAGAAAGTCAAGTGCCACTTTTGTATACTTTGAATTGGATATGGGGTCGATTCGAGTGATCCACGAAAACCACTTAAAATAGTTTGTGAAACATGGAACATGTGAAATAATGTGTTTACTGTTCAGTAAATCAGTATTACCCAAATCCTAAACAAAACGTTATACCTACTGTTGTAAAACCTGTTGTGCATCGCATAGTAAACATAAAAAATCTAAATTGAACAAGTAAGTATTATTTTAATAACACATATTTATTATGTTTCTCGTACGACGTCAGTATTTTTTTTCTAATGTAAGTTGGTTTATAATCTAAACACTTGCTTGCAGTGTTTCGTAACGCTGGACCATCCTCAGTACAATTGGAGAAATTGATTGGATTCATGGAAGTGAGATCAGACCTTGCCACTGGAAATGCCCGTACAGCTAATGCTGGGACCCATACGCAAAATGGCTGAACCGAAATAGCTATAGTGTTAAACAGTGTTGGCAACGGGTGTATAAAAGATTGGAAGCAGTGGGCTAAGGTATGTAATTAATTTATAGTAGTGTTAGTACAATAATATCCATAATGTTTAAGTTTGTTTAGATGTGTAAATGTGAACTTGTGATTATCTTTTTTGTTTATAGTACTGGAAAGATTATACATGTATAAGAGTTTAGTTGAATACTTAGAATTGGAACCGGAAAATTAAACAATGTGTTGCTCTGAAAATACAAAGATTTTATTATACAATTTTTATTAATACATTATGATACAAAACATAAAATATAAAAACCTTTAACCTACCTGAAAATACAAAGAAACGACATTTAAAGTTATTTACCGATTACTTTTAATAAAATAAAATTAAAATATAATATTTCTTTTATATTTGACTACTATCAAGTGTCATAATCTTTTCATAAAAAATAAATAAAACTACTGCTATACAAAGAGGTATATACTTTATATACAAACTTAAAGGAATCTTATTCCTTTACACATGTTTATTAGGCAGAGGGTTATAATGATATTTAATATTATATTAATCTATAAATTTACACAATATTCAACAGTATTTTTTTATATTTACAGGTATCCCCCTCTGAAAGAGACAGAAATGTTGTAGTGGCAGAGGAAATGCCATCAATTGGACCAAGCGATGGTGTCGGTGGCGCGTGAAGGATATTATTTTCATATTATTTTTATTTCAAGTTATTTTGATACAAAATAAAATAATAGCTGTGATTTAATATTGTATTCTAATATTACAGTGTTAAAATTAAATAATTATAAGTACTTACTATGTACTAACATGTATTAACAACTATGACACACATGTAAAAAACTTATTACTAGTAAAATAAAAAAATTTCGGTGTATATTAAAAACATTTACACTATTATTTATTGCCTCCCACACCATAAAATATTTATAAGTTGCCGGCGTCTAGCCCGACCAAGTTCTAGGGCGCCTAGAGATGCCGGCTCTACGTGACCCTCATTTTGCAGCACTTCATTTGCTCGAATTTCTTCTTCTTGCAAATTATGTGGCAAGTCTAATACCGGTAATCCAGCGCGATTACAAATATTGTGCAAGATACAGCAAGCAATAACGATTTTAGATACCATTTCTGGATCATAGTGTAAAACTCTATGAACCAGAAGACATCTAAATCTGCTCTTTAAAATTCCGATGGTCCTTTCAACACTATTCCTTGCTGTACCATGTAGTGTATTGTAATGCTCCTCTGGAGAACCAGGCTCAGGATTGGCACATGGGGTCATCAAGTAGGATCTCTGTCCATAAGCAGAATCACCTGTGAAAAATTGATATTATATTAAGTAAATTACCAACTGCCTTTCCACTAACTGTAAACAACGTACTTTTTTTCGTACCTAACAAATATGCTGTCTCTCCCGCATTGTTTAGTTGCTCCAGGTGATGCTTTATGACAGTATTATTAAAAATGAAGCTGTCATGTGTAGCACCTCCAAATGTAGCGTCCACATGTAATATATTGAGATCACAGTCGTTTATCTACAATGCAAACACCATTATATAGTTAGTAGTAATAATATTCATTATTTAAACATATAATTTATATCTAATATTTATTATTTCAAAATTATAAAATGATTAATGACATATAATATATAATCTCTATTCTCATAAGCACAGACCAAACTGACTAAACCTATTTTAATAAATCAAGGAAAATCAGTTTTCAAGATAACTTAAATATTTTTATTTATGGGTAATGCATTTTTATCTTTTAATAAACCAATGGGTGTTTATATTCTATAGTACAAGACTCACAATTAAAACATTTCTAGCATGGTAGCCTTTTCTGCAGTAATATCTTTCTTCTTGTATTTTGGGATGAATCATGGCCACCAAAGTACCATCAACACAGCCGATCACACCAGGAATATTAAATTTGTCAAAAAATCTGCAACAAAAGATAGAATCAAAGAGCTAAAGTGTCGACACTGGGGACTTAAATATATTTACTTTGAGTACCTTTGTTTTAGGGTTTCTCTTTCATTAAGATTTTGTGGAAATCTTATATACTTTTTAATTATGTCGGGATGATTTAGTGCATTAACTATTGTATGAATAGCTCGGCTTGCAGATGGCTGTGATACATAATTAAAAATTGATTTTCCAACTATGTTCTGGTAGCTTCCAGTGGCCAAAAAAGATAGGGTGCATAGAATCTGGAAGAAATAAGGTTATTGTCATTTAATGTATAGTTGTAGATAATAATAGATTAGTAATAGAAAAACCAGGTTTCACTATAAATTATCAATAAGTATTATATAAATACATAGTAATATTTTTATACATAGGTGTATTGCTATACTAATAAATAACTATTTGCTTAGCATAGTTATTGGATAACTCAATATTAGTATGTACATACTTATACTGAGGGTCCCCTACATAAACCTAGTGCGAACTAGGTGTAAGTTGTAACACAAAAGATAAATAGTAGATACTGCACTGGATTGTATATTAAACTACAAAGATCAATTAATAAGTAGTGAATTTAGGTAGTTCCGGTTTTATCACCTTAGTGTGATGACTGAGCCCACCACGCCGTACTTGTTGAGGCAAAAAAGGCATGAGATCGTCTTCCAATATTCTTATGATCCTTGGTGAGTCTGTAATTGCGTATGTAATCTCTGTCAGATGTTAATTGATCAAGGTTGCGTATACTGCGACTTTGACGTCTTTTGTGTAAATCGTCTAGCCTTTTAGCTTCTTCTAGAACGTACAACATACACAACACTCTTGCGGCCCTGTTTTCACAAAAAAAAACCATAATTAAATATAAATATGTACCTATATTTCTATAAATTACTGCTATAAGTATTTCGAGTTCTAAATAGATTTTAAAGAAGCATATTAGTTAGGTACTAAATACTTACATTTTTAGAGAGTAATCCAACTTAAAATATCACTAAAACATAATAAACACAATGTAAATGGACTGAAAATCCTTGGCTACAGCCACGAAATTGTAGCTTTTCGTTTGACACTAAAAGTTGTAAGCGTACGCCGAGGCTGTGGTCGAAGTTTGTGGCTGTTTTGCTTGGAGAATACCGATTTCATAATAAAACATACAAATATTTGTTTTCAAGTCACGCCGTCTACAGCCATGCGGCGCTAGTGTCGAACAGCGTAGAAACTAATCTTAGGGAATACCCGTATAGCCCTCATCGCTGTAACAGCCGCTGCCATCTAGGCTGTAACGATGTTTGCGCTTAGAGAATAGCACTGCAGGTTGTCTGGAAGAGATTGCTTTTTAGCAATAAGATCGCCTGGTTGTACAATTTGTGACTATAATTGCTTGTAATGTAAATTTTGTTCTTTATCTAAATGTACAACAAAGTATATTATTATTATTATACTAAGACAAACATATTAATTACTATGTATGTATGGCTACAATACATTTATCATGTACACTATATGTATGTATCTCAACACCCATTCTTACATACACCTCAACCATGTAATTACATACCTAATTCATAAATAAAATACCTAAGTATTTCAATAATTACTTACCAAAATACAGTTATGTAGATAACAATCCAATGAATTAACAAACAATAATTCAAAATAATAAGTACTAAGTAGTTTACGAAATCCAATAAAAGTAAGCCGAGTAACAGAAGAACGAAGCAGAAAAAATTAAATAAATAAAAATAAATAAATATGTAAAAATGCGGTCGTCTGTTCCTATGGTAAGCAACTTAATGCTTGTGTTACAGGTAATAGCCGACTGTTATAACTATATGTATATATGTATATTTTTATAAATATACATAGAAATAATACACATAAATGTGTATATAAATACAAATATTACACCCAGACTCGGGCAGGAAACGAACCCGCAACCCGCGGAACAGAAAGCAGGGCCACCACAAACTGCGCCAACGGGCTAATCAAATGAAACAAGTAAAATACAGAAAAATAGCATGACGCGAAGCGCGAGTGAAATGCACACGCACACTAACACCACGCCACTCACACATAGACAAAGCAGTGCGGGGCTTGCGGGAGGCGCGGTAGCGGCTAACAGCAATAGTCAGTGAAACAGGAATATTTTATTCAAATACCTATTTTTCAAAAGTCTATTCAGTATCCTTTCCTCTTAATTAGCTGTGATCTGTAAGGTGGAGGTACTATCCCAGTTAGACGGCGCCATATTTTGAGCAGAACATTTCCTACTGTGCCCTATCTCAGTTAACGTAATAAATAATAAATAAATAATGAATAAATAAACGCTTCACACTCAACGTCCCCCAGTAGAATTTTCCCCTGTGTCGGGGGTCCGGAAACAATACGACAAAAGATCAAATGCGCAGACCACGACAAAAATCTATATAGCCAATAGAAATATTTTGTCATTTGCGGTGATCGAACTCACGACCGCTAGCGCAATAGCCAGTGCTGTGACCGCTGCGCCAACGCGTCCCAATCTCATAATAAATACGTCTTAATTATAGTACCACAAAATATTATTATTATTACGAAAACAATTATTTATTTTGAAAGTGAAACTTTTATTACATCGTCTCAAACTTTTTCGTCTGTGTGTTGCATGTCGCGTGACGGTCGGCCGCGCGGTAAGATTGATAAAGCGATTTTTATGCCCTTAATGGAATATTATTCCAAAAATGTTTAGTTAAATGTCTATAATGTGAAAAAAGTTTCACCTTTACCGTGGTTTCATAAAACCACACAGGTTTTTCATATTTTAAAACTTATCCTGAATAATAATAATAAACTATATAAAGTATGAGAGAGCTCATCTTAGTCCGGCGATATGAAATTTCAAACATCGCGGCCATGTTGAATTTTCAGCTGAGCTCAACCCCACAGAGATTAAAATTTTATTGCATCTATTAAAGTAGCTTGCCAAAACAAAGAGAGATGAAATTAAATTTGAAATTTTTATTATTATAACCTTTTAAATTCAGTAAAAAAGAATCTTACGTGTGATAAGGATATGGTAATTTTTAAAAAGTTTTTAACTGAGGATAGTATCAATCATAGTCTTTGGTAATCAGACATTGTCGATGAATTACATCTCATTAAGTTATCGTAACTATAAAGTTTTGTCTATGCTTTGTAAAATATTATTGACTAGCCCATTGGCGCAGTTTGTAGTAGCTCTGCTGTATGTTCCGCGGTTCGATTCCCGCCTGAGTCTAGGTGTAATATTTGTATTTTTTTTTTGATATCGCAGGGTAACCCATTTACGGGTGATATCCAGGACGCCCGGGTAGGCAGTCCTAGACCGTATGTCGGACTCAGCATTTGGGGTGCCACTACCGCACTAAACCCCCTGCGGGAGCCTTCAGCCGCTATACTTGGAGGGTCCTGGATCTGCAGGCAACAGGATCCCTCCAGCGACAGGCTGGCCTCGGCGAAAAGGCCAGACTTCTCCTCCATGGGGACTGTCCGGCTCACCTCTGAACAGTCCCGACGACGCCGTGTCTAGCAGGACCGGGTTCCCATCCCGGCCCTACACGGGCACAGGGGCGTAATATTTGTATTTATTTATACGTATTTATATATGAATTAGTTCTATGTATATTTATTAAAAAAATGTTATAACAGCCGGCTGTTACCTGTAACACAAGCATTAAGTTGCTTACCATAGGAGCAGACGACCGTGTGTGAATGTTATAAGATAATTATTTATTTATTACTTTTACACCATTTTTGGGCGCGATTTCCAAGGGCAACAATCCGCCACACTCCAAAACTAAGAGAGAAAGAAGAAGATAGTGAAAGAAGGAAACTTTAAGACGTAAGAGAAATCCTTCGTTTGTGTTTAGGATATTTTTAATTCTTATATGTACTTGGAAATGATTTGTACTTGTTTTTTCATACAACTAGGTCGGCAAACAAGCGTACGGCTCAGCTGATTGGAAGCGATTACCGTGAAGCGATGGACGAGGAACTAATTACGGCCGCGGCTATTTATTTGTTTACTACTTTTATTATTGTAGAAGTGTGTATCGCAACAGAGTTAATTAAACAAAGTTAACGATCAGTGAAGAAATGAACAATGGGCGACTGTGTGAATACCACAGGCCGTGGCCTGCCACGTCACGATTTCTTTGAAGTGTGCCAGAGAAACCTACAAAATCCCGATTGCGCGCCAAGATTGACAATTACCCACCATACCTTAACTGTACACAATAGCGATGGCCAGTAGTAGGCTCGCATATGCCATGTACTGAGGCCTTAAAATATATATATATATATATATATATAAAATAGTTTTAAAAGTAAAGCTACCACCGATTTGGCATCTAGATTCCACAGAGAAGAATTGGCAAGAAACTCCGTAGTTACTCTTTTTAAGATAATGTGTTAACTGATTTTAGTACGAAATTAGTAATATCTTGCATGAAATACAGCGTCACTAAGTTCACACATCGTTATCATCTAAGTAATCCTGCACCGAATAATAAGCTTTATCTACGCTTTAACTATAACTACTTTAATCATTACATCTACTTTTTTACATATTTACTATTTAATTATTTTTTTTACGTGACAACGTCTAATAAATCGATGAACACCGGCGGCATGCACGAAAAAGGATGACTCATTATAGCGTTACGCTCATTGGACGCTTGCGCCACATCTATCTCTCTTCCACTCGATTGGCGATCCGAGGAGATTGTTATGACGTTGTCACGTTTAACTATCGTCCGTAAACCAACTTCACAGACAACCAATTTTTAATATAATTAATGTAACAGTCATGTCAGCCTGGATAGATTGCAAGAATGCAAGCAGTATTTAACTTTTGCAAAGTAATTTAGATTTGAAAATGAATCAGTCCTTTACTATCACCAGTGAACGATAAAATGAATGGTCTAAGATCAGGGATTAGACAAAATATTCCCTCATCTGTTAATTAGATGAAACAATTTTTTATAGGCTGATTTTAATATTGTGAACCACCTCAGTCAGCAGTAACCTGGCTGCAGGTAAGTATAGCAATCATAGAGATGGGTGCCTACTACAGTCAGGTATATAATGTAAAATGTTGTCGGTTCTAGCTTATTACATGTAATTAACATGAGAGGGAAAAGATTCAAAAAAAAAAAAAGTTGCAGCAGGCTTATGGTGGCAGAGGTTGTTTTTATAAATTCACAATATTGAAATCAGCCTATAAAAAATTGTTTCATCTAATTAACAGATGAGGGTATATTTTGTCTAATCACGGATCTTAGACCAGTAGTGGAATCTTTCAAACAATTTAATAATAAAACTTTCTTTATAGCCCTTACCTGATATATATTTTTGTAAGTAGCGATAGTCAATATCATGGGTCCACGTCGTCATCAATTTGTCAGTCCCCTATTATTAACGTTTGGGCCGTTATTTGTACTCCTTGATATACGGCTAAACGTACTCAGTATGCAATCATTTATTTAAAAATACCCTTACGCTTTCAGCCTGTAATATCCCATTCTTGGGCATAGGCCTCTTTCTCCATGTAGGAGAAGGATCAGAGCTTAATCCACCACGCTGCTCCAATGCGGGTTGGCAGATATGTTCTCTACTATAGAGTAACGATTGCTATCAGGTATTTATGACAATAACCGGGACTGATAGCTCCGTGGCACGATGGGGAGACCTATCATCTAAGTTAACTGAGGTAGGGCACAGCAGGAAATTTCCTGCTCAAAATATGGAGCAGCCGGACTGGGGTAGTACCTCGACCTTACAGAAGACCACAGCTAAATAATACTGTTTTCAAGCAGTATTGTGTTCCTGTTGGTGAGTAAGGTGACCAGAGCTCCTGGGGGGATTGGGGATAGGGTCGGCAACGCGCTTGCGATGCTTCTGGTGTTGCAGGCGTCTATAGGCTACGGTCTTACCACCAGGTGAGCCGTACGCTTGTTTGCCAACCTATTTACATAAAAAAAAAGTCTAAGCATCTTTTTTTGATATCGCACGGTATTAGGTATAGGGCTTATATTGTATATTTCTTTATATGTGTCTGTATTTCGGTGTACATTAAGAATAAATAAATAAAATAAATAAAGTAAGTGAACTATTAAATTCAGCTTATTCAGTTTTCTGAAGAGTCTTCAAACGAGACTATATTAATCGGATCAGCGATGTTTATACGAAATATATAATATAATAATTTAGTATTGAAATATAAGACGATAAAATGTTACTAGCTGCGCCACGCGGTTTCACCCAGGATAATTTATGGAATAACGTACTCAAATATCGGACGGAGGAGTATGAAATTTCGTAATAGTTTATATAGAGAAGGAGTGCAGAATGCCAATATTTTTTGAAAACTATGCATAAAATATATTAAATCAGTACAAATACATTACACACACTACTATGTATTTGACACACACGCATACTCGTATTAGGGTGGATTTAGACCAAACGAACAAAGAGCTAGAGCTAGAACAAGAGCATTCTTTCTTGATTTTTATGTGTAAACGAACACTCGTATTCATATAAATAACAACGAAAAAATGCTCTACGCCTGTTTACACTAAAAGAATTTGATAGGAATTTGATATAGTGAGGATAGAATGAGCATTAGCTCGTCTGATGTAAATCGACCATTATAATAGTCTTTTGTTGATTGTCAAAGTCTGTAGTCAAATTTTTTTTTTTAAAAAGGTTCTTTATTTTCATTGTTATTATTATTATTTTTTATTTAAATTTTTAATTATGGTCGAATTTCGACCACTGGGCGACCACTAGTAAAAGATAAATAGTCGTATTAAAACAGACATAAAAAGTTGTAGGTTTTAAACCACATACGCAATGTAGAAGTCAATAAAAAAATCTCACCTTTTCTTATACTGAAAGTAAAGATTGTTTTAATAATTACGTGTATATATGTACCAATTATATATGTGTAATTATCTATATACTGTTGTTATTAAAACAAAATCTCCGTAACATATTATATTAAAACTAACGCAAATAAGAACCTTAGTTAATATCGTGCTGTCAAATAAGTCGCGGTATCTGCGGAACGCGTTTGCAGAAACAATATTAACTGGGGCTCAGCCATTTTCATTTGCATAAGAAAATAAAAATGGCCGCTATTTGTCTTAGAGAGTGGAAAGACTTTGTTTAGCACCACTACTATTTGTTATATGAATTTATTGCTATAGGCATATGACATAATTATGGAAATATTTTAGAAAGTTGGTAGTTCTCTTTTTGGGTTATTATGATACGTACGCACGGGCGTACGCTTGGATATATCCTGCTCAAAATGTGGAGCAGCCCGTCTGGGGAAGTATTTCAATCTTATATAAGATCACAACTAAATAATATTACTCTCAAGTATTGTTATGTTCTTGTGGGTGAGTAACGTAACATCTAGTTTTGCAGATGTTCCTAGGATACGGGAGCTGCTTACCAACAAAAATCAGGTGGGTAATGTAATGGTGGTGTAAAAATATTCTCAACTGTATTGAGGTTGGTACAGCAAATAATATGTAACTAAAAATCTGTACAACTATTGGCCTAGGGTTGGTAACGAGGTGGTGACACTCCTTGTGGAGAGAGTATAGAAGCTACGATAAATGCTTACCATCCGGTGTCTTTTACACGTGTTTGCCACCCTAATTATACAAAAAATTGAACCGATCTATAAAAGTCTTGTTGCTAACAGAGTTAAGAAGGTTATATCTATTTTACGTCATTTTATTTAAAAAAAATCGTTGAAATCGGTAAACCCAATAAAAAGTTGTTATAAATATATAGTACCTGGGTGACCGAGCCTAGCTCGGTATTTTCATTTTATTTTTTGTTTTTCTTTTTTTTCCTCGGTATTTTTATATTTTAATTTTATTTAAATAATAAATCACGAGTGAAATTAAAAAAAAAAGAAAAAAAAAATTAATCTGGAGACTGAGATTCGAACTCGGGTCAACACGATTTGACACCCGCCGATTTCCTAATTACGCTGTTACAGCTATGTTGACAGTAGTGAAATTAAGCTTCGTATTCTAATGATATTTTTTCATTGCCTAAAAACAGGGATAAAACGACATTTTTTTTAAATGAATCCTAGCTAGATCAATTTTTTGGCCCCGAAATCCCCTGTATACTGAATTTCACGAAAATCGGAGCCGATTCCGAGATTCAAATTATATATATATATATATATATATATATATATATATATATATATATATGTCGCAGATCAGAAGTGAGGAGAGGAGAAGAACGGACGGATGACCGCACTGGTTTATTAACAATGTAATTTAACACAAGATAGTTACACAGAAACGGGGTAGAGGCCGAACTACTAAGTGTTAAATGGACTCACCGAGCGGGTACCGGATCTATCGCGTGGCAGAGAGACAACTCAAGGCAGTGCCCGGGAGTTGCGACCCGAGTCTAGGTTTAAGACGGCCGTCTTTAAAATGCGCATTAACGCTCGCCTCCACTGCCCGAGTTGCCCACAGTATAATGTAACAATTAATTCGTGTACACAAACTAACCCTTACAAGAGTCGAGGTTAAGCTACTAGCAGGATACACAAGTGCACCGCGCCACGCCAGAGCCAAGACTGCCCTAGATACAGTTGCATCGGTCTTTTATACACGACTGAATGACTCGAATAATAGAAGTGAGGGTAGGTGAATATCGACAATAGCGCAGGTACCGCCATACACGTCAGAAATACTCAAATAATACAATGAGTGCGGGTAGATGAATAATAATAACAACGTAGGTACCGACATTAATAACTATCTGCATTGACTCTCCGACACGGCCATCCTGACAAGTCACACGTCCTCGTGTGATGCCGTAAAAAGCAAAAAGGTACTGCGATATCAAAGTCTCGTCTCGGCCTATCCTGACCCACACTTAACCAAGGATAAAGCGATAGTACAACCACTTTTTGTTGACACTCCATGTGATGCCGTAAAAAGCAAAAAGTTACTGCGATATCAAAGTCTCATCTCGGCCTATCCTGACCCACACTTAACCAAGGATAAAGCGATAGTACAACCACTTTTTGTTGACACTCCATGTGATGCCGTAAAAAGCAAAAAGTTACTGCGGTATCAAAGTCTCATCTCGGCCTATCCTGACCCACACTTAACCAAGGATAAAGCGATAGTACATCCACTTTTTGTTGACACACCATACAACCATACGCGAATCTACCATTAAATCAAAATTGACCAATCCTTTTGGTATGAACATTACTCCATCATTGCTTTCCACATATTAGTCGCCACTGTCACCTAAATCGAGTGACAGCAGCTCATGCCACCTCCATCGAGTGACGATAACCAACCAAAAGAGTCGCTACTGTCACCTAAATCGAGCGACAGTAACTCATGCCACCTCCATCGAGTGACGATAACCACTAAGTCGCCACTGTCACCTAAATCGAGTGACAGGAGCTCATGCCACCTCCATCAAGTGACGATAACCAACCAAAAGAGTCGCTA
Organism: Melitaea athalia; assembly: GCA_905220545.2. Taxonomy (NCBI): domain Eukaryota; kingdom Metazoa; phylum Arthropoda; class Insecta; order Lepidoptera; family Nymphalidae; genus Melitaea; species Melitaea athalia. Next base: position 1,440,335 of record HG992178.1, on the reverse strand, counting down.
CTGTCACCTAAATCGAGCGACAGTAGCTCATGCCAACTCCATCGAGTGACGATAACCACTAAGTCGCCACTGTCACCTAAATCGAGTGACAGCAGCTCATGCCACCTCCATCGAGTGACGATAACCAACTAAAAGAGTCGCTACTGTCACCTAAATCGAGCGACAGTAGCTCATGCCACCTCCATCGAGTGACGATAACCACTAAGTCGCCACTGTCACCTAAATAGAGCGACAGCAGCTCATGCCACCTCCATCGAGTGACGATAACCAACCAAAAGAGTCGCTACTGTCACCTAAATCGAGCGACAGTAGCTCATGCCACCTACATCGAGTGACGATAACCACTAAAGTCGCCACTGTCACCTAAATCGAGTGACAGCAGCTCATGCCACCTCCATCGAGTGACGATAACCAACTAAAAGAGTCGCTACTGTCACCTAAATCGAGCGACAGTAGCTCATGCCACCTCCATCGAGTGACGATAACCACTAAGTCGCCACTGTCACCTAAATCGAGTGACAGGAGCTCATGCCACCTCCATCGAGTGACGATAACCAACCAAAAGAGTCGCTACTGTCACCTAAATCGAGCGACAGTAGCTCATGCCACCTCCATCGAGTGACGATAACCACTAAGTCGCCACTGTCACCTAAATCGAGTGACAGCAGCTCATGCCACCTCCATCGAGTGACGATAACCAACCAAAAGAGTCGCTACTGTCACCTAAATCGAGCGAAAGTAGCTCATGCCACCTCCATCGAGTGACGATAACCACTAAGTCGCCACTGTCACCTGAATCGAGTGACAGCAGCTCATGCCACCTCCATCGAGTGACGATAACCAACTAAAAGAGTCGCTACTGTCACCTAAATCGAGCGACAGTAGCTCATGCCACCTCCATCGAGTGACGATAACCACTAAATCGCCACTGTCACCTAAATCGAGTGACAGCAGCTCATGCCACCTCCATCGAGTGACGATAACCAACCAAAAGAGTCGCTACTGTCACCTAAATCGAGCGACAGTAGCTCATGCCACCTCCATCGAGTGACGATAACCACTAAGTCGCCACTGTCACCTAAATCGAGTGACAGCAGCTCATGCCACCTCCATCGAGTGACGATAACCAACCAAAAGAGTCGTTACTGTCACCTAAATCGAGCGACAGTAGCTCATGCCACCTCCATCGAGTGACGATAACCAGTAAGTCGCCACTGTCACCTAAATCGAGTGACTGCAGCTCATGCCACCTCCATCGAGTGACGATAACCAACCAAAAGAGTCGCTACTGTCACCTAAATCGAGCGACAGTAGCTCATGCCACCTCCATCGAGTGACGATAACCAACAAAAAGAGTCGCCACTGTCACCTAAATCGAGCGACAGTAGCTCATGTCACCTAAATCGAGTGACGTTAACCACTTGTATTGCCTCCATCGAGCAATACAACCAAAACATGTTTCAGCAATGGATACTTAAAAACAAAGGCACCAACAAATTTATCTCAATAAAATCAATTGGTTGTATAGTGGTTTACATTGCTACGCCAGTTGACTTTAATCACAAAAAACTACCAATCTATCCTTTTCGTACACAGACGAAAGGTTCCTCTAACCGTAATAAAAAATAAAGTTTTACTATTGACACAGTAAGATCACATACAACGCTCATGGCCCGGCTGCCTCAGCAGCTAGTGACAACTACTATTGCCACCAATATCGTCATCACCTCCAATATCGTCATCACCTCATGTGATACGACCAACACATATCGTCATCAACTCATATGATGCGAACAACACATATCGTCATCACCTTAACCTTTCGGGAGCAAATTTGTAAGTACGTTTACAATTTAAAGCTTTAAGGGTATACAGATTACCTACAACGACTACCATAATGGGCCCATGATTGTACCAAAGTGTTATAAATTAACCTTCCGTAATTTAAACTTTTTAAACAGAACAACTAAATAACTTTTAAACAGTTTTAAACAAATCAATCAAAGGTAGAGAAAGACTGAAAACCCTCGATACTACACAAAAATACTCGTTGCAGAGTACTCAAACTAAGACGATATTATCACTTAATCACCAACAAGTGGGTAACCACAATAATTTAACTTAACGCAAATATAACTGCCCAGAGCCATGTACCAACGTCAATCAAACTTTTAATAATCAAACTCTTTTTCTACAACACTAACAACTACGTAAGCCACCCTTATCCAACGAGCAATTACAATTGCTCCACAATGACTGTATCGAAACAAAAACTGAATCTCCAACTCTGTCACTACTCAACTACCTACGTATCACAATAAAACTAAATTCAACAAATAAACCGGTAAATCGAATTACGTAATCGAACACTGAACAGAAACCACTTGTACACCGATAAGAATAAAACAGAATGACCGAAAACACACTCGCTAAAATAGAACTTAAAGTTCAAAGAAACCAAAAGCTCTGAACTTAAAAAAAACAATTAACAACAGCAAACAACAAATGAAGTGGGCGTAATGAGATCTTATCCCACTTCTGATGTCGCAGATCAGAAGTGAGGAGAGGAGAAGAACGGACGGATGACCGCACTGGTTTATTAACAATGTAATTTAACACAAGATAGTTACACAGAAACGGGGTAGAGGCCGAACTACTAAGTGTTAAATGGACTCACCGAGCGGGTACCGGATCTATCGCGTGGCAGAGAGACAACTCAAGGCAGTGCCCGGGAGTTGCGACCCGAGTCTAGGTTTAAGACGGCCGTCTTTAAAATGCGCATTAACGCTCGCCTCCACTGCCCGAGTTGCCCACAGTATAATGTAACAATTAATTCGTGTACACAAACTAACCCTTACAAGAGTCGAGGTTAAGCTACTAGCAGGATACACAAGTGCACCGCGCCACGCCAGAGCCAAGACTGCCCTAGATACAGTTGCATCGGTCTTTTATACACGACTGAATGACTCGAATAATAGAAGTGAGGGTAGGTGAATATCGACAATAGCGCAGGTACCGCCATACACGTCAGAAATACTCAAATAATACAATGAGTGCGGGTAGATGAATAATAATAACAACGTAGGTACCGACATTAATAACTATCTGCATTGACTCTCCGACATATATATATATATATATATATATACAAGAATTGCTCGTTTAATAGTATAAGATAAAATCGAATATATAAAATAGAAATGAGAATCTTCTCCTGTTTTGAAGGTGCTTAGTAAAATCTATTTTGTATTCAGACTTGAAATTGTACAACGTGATTTATATTTATAAAGTGATTCCAAATTTAAATCAATTGTGAAATTTATTCATAAATACTTAAGTACGGATTGTGCTGGGGTCATCCAAGATCAAGAGCCACTTTTAAGATATTGTTCGAATTTATTTAAAATTGAACGAACTATAATGAAATAAAAATGCTTCGTAGTTTAAAACAATCTAATTAATTTATTCTCACAACTTCACTCAACCAAAGCGTTAAACAGAATGTCCCTTCCTTTTTTTTTACAAAACGAGTACCTATGCTGTTGGCCCTAGCGGCCTTTACAGCGTCACCGGGTGGGCTGGCCAAGTACTAGATCAAGTCGTGAAATATGTCTCTTCCTTCTCTCTGAACAGCTATTTGTACGATTTAAACAAAGTCAATTGATTGTCCAAATTACGTATAGTTACCAAATGGCATATGCAAATGTCACACACCACAATGTCGATATCTAGAAGACTTTGTACCCCTTTTTACGCAAATTGCTCTGACGGAGGAGTAGGAAATTTCGCAAACTTATACTTTATATAGAGAAGGAGTGCGATATGCTAATATTTTTTTCAAAATTATACATAAAATATACATTAAATTAATAAAAAAAGCATTACACACACTACCACACGCACACACGCCTATTATACTATTTTGTTGATTGTCAAAGTCTGAAGTCAAATTAAAAAGGTATTTAAAAGAAGGTTCTTTATTGTCATAATTATTTGGTTTTCTTTAATTTTAATTATGGTCGAATTTTGACCTCTGGGCGACCACTAGTAATTATTTAATTTATAAGATCCACTAGTAAGGGCAAGCGGCTCGTGTCTGAATCTTGTTATTCTGCGTTATGTTTGCGGCTCGCATTATTTCGTTTAAAGGCGAAACGTTTTCGCTGAGATTACGTATTTCGCTAACTCGAGCACCTGCAGGGCACGCGTTAACTGAGAACTTTAAGCGACATCGCTTAGGTGTTATTAAATTATAACAATAACAAAAATGGGCGTGTACCGGCGAGATTCGCTCTTGACAATACTGCGTAAGCCTAAAAGATAATGTAAATGTTTTTCACCTTTCAAACCATTAGTTGGTAGAATTCAAATTTTTTTAATACATTTTACTTGATAAGTCCGAACGAAATTTTAAATATGTAAACATAATTTTGTCCATAATTGTTGATTAATATAATTATATACATAATTTTTGATTCTTCATCTTCTGATGAAGTTTACAGATCTTCTTTTCTTTGATGCCCACGCTATTACCTACTAAAGAGACTTCTTGAGAAATTTCAAACTTGTAGATGAATCATTTTATGTTGGTGTGTGTGTGTGTGTGTGCGTGCGTGCGCGCGCGTGCGTGTGTGTGTGTGTGTGTGCGTGCGTGCGTGTGTGTGTGTGTGTGTGTGTGTGTGCGTGCGTGTGTATGTGTGTGTGTGCGTGTGTTAGTGTGTGTACCTGTGTGTGTGTGTACCTGTGTGTGTGTGTTTGCCACGTTTATTTCGCACTTACTACCTACAACGTCTACTTATTAATTGATTGAGTTATTGGTAATATCTCAAATTTTCAGTTTCTTGTTTTATGTTATGCCAACATAGGAAAATAAAAAAAATACTATAGATCTATTAATCTATACTAATATTATAAAGCTGAAGAGTTTGTTTGTTTGAACGCGCTAATCTCAGGAACTACTGGTTCGATTTGAAAAATTCTTTCAGTGTTAGATAGCCCATTTATAGAGGAAGGCTATAGGCTATACAACATCAGCAGTGCACCAATGAAGAATGTTTCAAAATCGGGGTATTTTGAGAGCTTCCGCTGCGTGCGCTGCGTAAACAGTTAGTTCCGAAAAAATCATGTATGATAGAATTGTTCCTATTCCACGCGGACGAAGTCACGAGCAGAAGCTAGTGTTTCATATAAACATCTGGTACCTACTACTGTTAGCTAATCACCGTCACTTTGAAAGATTTCCTTAATTTGTAATGTATTTCTGACTTTGACTTTAGTAGTGTAAAAGGGTTTTATTTCAATATATTTTTCTCACACTCAAGTTTCTTGCTACAATGCTTCTCAATCTTTTTAAAACAATACAATAAAACGTGTATATATTTATGATTTACTTAAATGTATATTTACTATCAGTAGTAAATTTAGTAAGGAAAAAAGAGAAAATAAGAAAAAGAAATCGTTTAAAAAAAGATAAATACTTTTAAATATCATCTAATAATAATCTTTTTAAAGGAGTAAACTGTGGAGCTGTCACACGCACATTTTTGCATATAATTATGTATAATTGTATATTACTGACTAGCCCGTTGGCGCAGTTTCTAGTGAGCCTGCTTTCTGCTCCGCGGTGGGTGTAATATTTGAATTTATATATTTACATAATATGTATTTATTTATAGGTATTTATCGAAAAAAAATTTAGCTATAACAGTCGGCTGTTATCTATAGATAACACAAATATTAAGTTGCATACCATAGAAACAGACGACCATGTTTGTATGTTATAGATATTTATTATTTATTTATTGTATCACATGGTTATCGTAAGCAGCAAAGATTGAGAAGCAATGTCACAGCGTATCTAATAAACTGTCTTTTATTGACTTCTCTCAAACACGTTCTGCTTTAACGGTATTGAGATCAACAATGCTTATGTTGACACAGAGCTTATAATTATGTAAGTTAACTCAAATTGTTACTGGCCACTAAATTGTCCACAAAAAAAAATAAAATAGAAAGAAGTGAAACTGGTTTTAAATATTTTCAAATATATATAGGTAATAACTTTTTACTATAATCAATTAATAAATTAAAAAAATATATAATTTTAATTTGACACGTTTGATTTTATGGGACACACCCAATTGATTAATTAATTAATTTATTTATTACAATTGTATGTAATGTATTCAATGGAAGTGCTTTAAATCTATACTAATATTATAAAGCTGAACAGTTTGTTTGTTTACTTAAGAGCGCTTTGAATTATCAAAATCTTTTAATGTTGGATAGTCCATTTCCCGAGGAAGGCTATGGGCTATATAGTATTTTAGTATAATTATGTTTTTCTGAAATTAGGGCGGGTGAAAACGCAGGGCACAGTTAATTAATTATGAATGTAAATAATGTATTAAATTATACTTTTTTATTATTCATCTTTGTAAATATTTCTGCTAATATTCTATTTATAATTTATGACGCTTTGGCACCACTATTTTTCTTATTTGTAAGAAGGTATACGGAACGTAGTTTACGTCGTCAGCGCTAATGGGCGCATCCATCATAACGAATAAGCCCATGCAAAATGAACCCGTAATGACTCACTACGTCAAATCGGAAATTTTATATTGTACTAGCTGTTGTGCCCTCGACTTCGTCCACGTGGAATTTAACAAAAAAGTTATTGTTCATTTTGTAGTTATAAAAAAAAATTAAAATAAAAGTAGCCTAAGTTACGCCTTATTATACCAGCTATCTGCCAGTGAAAGTCCCGTCAAAATCGGTCCAGCCGTTTCAGAGATAGCCGGAACAAACAGACAGACAGACAGACATAAATTGTAAAAAATGTTATTTTGGTATATGTATCGTGTATAGATCCATATGCATTTAGTAAAAAGCGGTTATTTCAATATTACAAACAGAATTTTATTTATTTGTATGGATATGTGAAATAATGTATGTATAAATTAAATTCAGTATTATTCATTAAATTATTATTCTCATAACTGTGTTTGCTTGCAAACAAAAAAAAAACAGACTTCAATGATATTGATAATTATCATAACGTTACGAAAAAGTGGTCAAGTAAATATGCATTATTAGAGATAATTTAAGAGATTAATAAAAGAATCATTGAAATCGGTCAACCCAGTGAAAAGCTATGATAACTTACATAAAAAAATGCAATCGGATTTGAGAACATCCTTCTTTTTTTAAGTCTGTTAAAAATTGATATTAAATCATAATCGTTATTATGAAAATATTTTTGTTTTTATCAAATAAATTAATAGCTAATATTCTGATTTTAATATTTATTTGCTTAACTCAAGTAAATACTACGCATGTAAAGAAATATGAACAATCACGTATTCTGTCCATAAGTGAGGCCGCACATCACAGCTACATTTGTATTACGATAATTGTAGCGCTACATATGAAACGCGACACATTTATCGCCCCCCTATATTTGTATGTAAACCCGCACATCAAGGACACATATGCAGTAGGTGTGGTTTGTGGCAAGATGTCTGCCACGCCACACGAACTCAAGATCGAACACGTTCGTTTTATGTGGCGCGAACATAGAATAAAAATGCGCGAAAATGAAAGAATGTTGAATTTTATGTTGAATTTATTGCAGAGATTGAATTTAAATAAATTTATTGAACTGATTAATTGAACAATTTATAATTTATTGAACAATTTGATTTGATTGAACTAAATTTAATAAATAATAATAATTGGTATGTGTTTTCATATTCATTCTATGAACTTTTCTTCTTCGGATCGTAATTCTTGCGCAATTTTGAAATATTTCCGTAAACTACAATTTTGTTTAAAAGGGTGAACCCAATAACGTCTTTTCAAAAAATCGTCATGATGTCGACATTCTGACTTCTGTTGTTAGTGCCACGCTACAATTGTGCTTCCGATGTGCGCACACACGACACATTTGTCACCGCTTAAATTGTATCGCAGTAATTGTGGCGCCGTAAATGTATGTTGAGAGTAGCGTGTGGCGGCGGTGTGCGGCCTCACTTAGACAGCCACTACTTACATCTTACAGGACATCCACTTATGTCGCATGTTAGGGGGGAAATAACTTGATACTTGCATGCTAGTTTATATCAAATTAAGATAAAAAATAAATAGAAATCAAAATAATATCGAAACTGATGATACAATTTCTGGGTAAAAAATTGCACTATATGTGACGTCACATTAGGCTAGGTTTTTTCATAATTGTAACCAACTGTGACAAAGACTGGGGAAGTGTCAGAAAATGGGGAAATTCGTTTGACGTAATTTATGGGTGGCCCCCAATGGGCCGAGACCGTCTAGTATATAGCGCACCTGAAATGCCCAACCATACTCTTTACAATATTGATTCTGAATATGTATGTCGCGGAACATTTTAAATGATTTCAAGTTTTTTGGCACACAAAAAAGAGACTTGATTCTCTTTTTTTGTTTGCCAAAAACGTAAAAAAAGAAGCTTATAAGTTCGTATTATTATTTTTTATTTTTGTGTTTCCCACACATGAGGAAATTATAAAATGTTATTTATTATTATATCAAAATTTTATAAGTTCTTTACTTATCTATATTTGGCGAAATACTCTAAGAATTTGGCGGTACACAAAATAGGGGAAGTACCTTTACCCCTTGTAACTTTGTAACAAAAATGTGTGTGTGTGTGTGTGTGCAATTCACACCCGGCAGAAGTGATTCTTCTGAAAAGTAGCCGTACTACGAGAGATTATAAAATACTGTGTAACGTATTCTATCTCATCCTCTCCTATATGTGTTTGTGTCTTTATCGTTTTGCATTTTCGTTTCATCGAATTTCAAATAACAACAATTCTTAAAAAGTTTCATTTCAAAAAATTTACTTGATGTGTTTTTAATTTTTTTTTGCATTATCTAAGCACTATTCTTGTTACTACGTACAAACCAAGGACATGGAGTTTTTCCACTTTTTTGGTCCAATCTATAAGCGTGTTGATTGTGATTTTATATAATTATTATTCAAGGACTCGTAATTTGAAATTAATTTTTTTTAGCTGTTTGTTTAACTAGCTGGGTCCCGCCGTTTAACCACCTTAATTTGAGGAAAAAACGTAATAAAAATATTCTAAAGCCTATATAGCCTTCTTCGGTAAATAGGCTATCCAACGAAAAAACATTAATCTCTGAGATTAAATAAACAAACAAACTTTTCAGAACCATCGCAAACGTGTTACCGACTCTGGTCTCTGGTCACCTTACTCGCCACAAGAACTCAACTCTGCTTGAAAGCAGTATTATTTAGCTGTGATCATCTGTATGTAATTGAAATTCTTTTTTTATTTACAAGCAAATAAAATAATATTAAACAACTTTAAGAATAGGAGATGTTATGAATTCGATTAATTTTTTATAACTTTCTAATGGGTGTACCCATTTTGATAATTCTTTTTGTGTCTGAAAGCTTGACATGCGGTCTTAAATTTGAGCGAGATCGAGAGTTTTTGAGATACAAGTTGCGAGCGAGTGAGTTTGCGAGCAATAGCAATTATTTTTATTTGAGAACAAATACAGTTAGTTTATGATTCTTGCCGCTTGTGACTTAAACCATACAAGCAATTTGTTAGGGCTTCCTGTTACTGACCTTGAAGGACGATATTGAGAACAGCGCTGTCTTGAATTTAAATCAATGAGCGGATAAATGGTACCGTGTTTTTTTTACTTAATTTAAACTATTTTTTATTTAAAAAAAAAAACAATAATAAAGTATAAAATAGTGTATATATCAGCTCTGACACGTGGCTGGAGTTTACTTCTTAAGAACGATAAGAGTGATTTAAAAATTGTGTGTCAGCTCCGACGCACGACTGGAGTTTACTCATTTAGATCGACTGTCTAAATAGGCACAAAAAAGGCTTACTAGTCTAAGAAAAAGATTAATAACATATGAAATGGTAAATAAACGAATCAAATAACGCCATATCTGTCTATCGTATTAAATCCTATAGTTAACAAAAACGTAACGAGGTCATTCGTTCAGTAGATTTTCTCCTCATATTTTTTTCATACCGGGGGCCTTATATGAAAATCGATTCTTAAGGAGTAAACTCCAAAAACATAATTATATAGTCGTATAAAGCGTTACTTTCAGTGCAGGCCGCACCACTGCTCCAAACATTTTTTTCCATACTGCCTTATATCGTTACTTAAGGAGTGAACTCCAATAAAATAACAGCTAAGGTCTTCACCTTGACCATTCTGATCATAATCAACACTTAACTTTGATCAGAATAATTTCCTAACCAGGTATCTGGTACAACTTGAGATGTGTGATTTTTGTATACGTACTTACAGAAATCACATTTGTACACTCTGATCTTTAACAAGTTAAAGTCTAAAAAGGATTTGTGTAATTTATGAGAATTAAAATAAATTTAATTATTATTATTGAGGCACAGAATATCTAAGCAAAATAATTTTGCTCTTGAGTAATGTTATATTTGTGTAAAGAGTGGCGTAAAGTTCCTTGGGAGGGGTCAAGGGTAGTATAAGCGCATTTCTAGCGCTTGCGATGCTTCAGATGGATTGGTTTGTACTCTTATTTGCCACTTTACTACTATAAAAAAATAGGAAACTTGTTGACGCCTCTAGACATAGCTATTCTAGCCAATACGCGACTAAGAGTATTAGGAGTGAGACTTATTTTCTGGGAAATCCGTTAAACCATACAAACAAAAAAATTGCATATGTTCCAATTTAAATTGGTCATAACAACAGTGAACTTGAATTTTTTAAAAGCCTCATCAAAGTATCCAACTTAAAATCTTTGACAACTAACTTTTAAATTTACGTTTGCACAATTTGCAATGGTGCATTAGCTGTTCTTAATTACTTTTTACGACAAATATTGTGTTAAGGCTACATATGTGTGTGTCATGGTTTGGCTTGAAAATATGAGAGCTCTACTTGTTAATTATGATTACTAAAATTAATACTAAAGTTTGCCATCATCCGTGGCTCTACTTATCCTGGTTGTAATGGCACGTGTCTATATTTTATTCCGCGTCTCGTATATCCTTGTGCGGGTTCCACTCGCACTTGGCCGAACTTCACTAATATGAAGCGATATTGAAATTCTTTCTCGATATATTATACCAAAAAACGCTATTCACCGTCTCGATAGAATTGAAGGTTTCTAGAGAAAAATATTACCATTACGTACATATTATAATATTTCAAGGTAATTCTGTTTACATCAGAAACGTGGTTATTAAAGATAGTAAATAAATAAAAGTAACATACACTCACGGTCTTTCTAAGGTAGAAAATAATTGCATGTGTTTTTGTTTACAGCTATAGGTACATATTTTTTATTCTAAATTTACGTTTAAATATATAGGTAAGTAAATTTATATTATACTTACTTAGACTCAAGGTAGGAATCCAACCCATAACAACCGAACTGCTTCGGGCACTGGCTCCAACAGGCTAGATAAAAAACAAAAACAAATGTTTTATAATAGAATAATTCACAAAATAATTGATTACATACCATCAAAATAATCTTGAATATCTACTCAACTTTACGGGATTAAAAGAACCCTTCCAATAAACATAAATAATATTCACGTTATAAAGCCGTCATCAAAATGGCACAAGGGGAATTAAGAGGGCCCAACACCGTGACCCTGTCAAGTCGCTCCGATCATTGACAGGGGATCGGACAAACGTCGCCAGTCACTCATCACACCGTAATCCTCTCAATCTAAAACGAAGTCAAATATTTGTAATAGCTATAATAGGAAATTTTCAAAGTAAACACATCTAACAAAATTATTCCACACCTGGTGATACCAAAATGTACCTTATTACGAAGATCGTATGAGTTATAACGACCGCATCATTAGCGTGTCTTTATAAACGTTTCATTTCCAAGTTTGGTCTGACAAATTGGATTTGATAACGCTCAATTTGTTAAATCAATGTAATTAAGTGTTTCGTATCTCAGAATCAATTATGGTTTGTTACAATAACATGTTTAAATTTGAAAGATCATGTATATTGGGTTTTTATTTTTCAACTCAAATTGGTTTTTAATGTTGATTTGGTTGAGAATATTCGCACCGACCGTTTTGATGAAATAACTTGACATTTGTACAAGGAATATTTAGAGGTGATTGGGCACAGTATAAAACTTAATAGTTAGAACAAAGGTCACAGCACTGTCTTATGGCTGTTACACTGGCAGTTGCAGGGGCGATCCCTGCACCTGGCATACATTCGTATTGGCCATACAGATGTTTGCGAGGATCGGGCGTTTGTGCTTGTGTATTGTGTGTGTTTCAGGACCCCCGACACAGGAGGAAATCATAATGGGGACCGTAGAGTGTGATGCGTTTATTTTTGTTACTATTATTTATACTCATTACAAGCTTTTATTTAACTTGCAATGTATGTATGTATGTATGTTTGTTCGGGTGAAATCTTGCAACTCTATTTTGAAGCAGATATCTTCAACGAATTGAGCTGAAATTTTGTATACAAGTTCATTTTGGATGACAATGCATGTTTAACTAGCGCATTCAAATAAAAGCTTGTTTTTTAAAAAAGTTTTTTACTTTTAATTTATTTATTCTTCAAAATAAAATATGCAATACGATTTCAGTTTACAAACGCCTTCGCAATACACGTGTTTCTTGAAGAATAACATCGAACGACGCCCGTTTGTTCAATCAATACCATATTCATCTCGTGAATCCTCTCAGCCTTCGAAACGACACGCTGAATGCGCTTTCGTCTTTATCAAGTATCTTAGAAAGTACAATTGTTTCCAACGTCTATATGTATTGCTTAGAATCTTCTTATGTTTATATACGAATGTAAAACTTAGTAGTATTTTTTAAATATTTTATCTTGATTACTATTTTTGAAGTGAAACTTCTTTAAGCGCATGAGGGGCAAAATTTGAGCGACCGCGGCAACGCGTCACGCCGTCAGTACTTGGACCGCCTGGGAACACCGCGTGACGTTGGCGGTTTGTTTTTTTTTTCATTTAGTTTTTTTTTTCAATTAGTTTTTTTTTGTATTTTCAATTAGTTTGCCAAAGAGGTTTCACTTTTGACATGTGTACTTTGTACGCACGCAATTTTTTATAAACAACTAGGTCGGAAAACAAGCGTACGGCTCATCTGATGGTAAGCGATTACCGCAGATTATAGACGTCTGCAACGCCAGAAGTATCGCAAGCGCGTTGCCGACCACATCCCCAGTTTCTCCCAGGAGCTCTGGTCACTTTACTCACATTATTTAGCTGTGGTCTTCTGTAAGGTCGAGGTACTACCCCAGTCGGGCTGCTGCATATTTTGAGCGTGAAATTTTCTGCTGTGCTCTACCTTAGTTAATTATATTTAACCCAGTCGCGTTAAAAACATAATTTTAAAAGATAAGGGAATTAGCTTAAGTTTTCAATTATCACAATAATCAGATACGATATCATGTTATTTAAAAGATTTCCTAAGAAATATTATTATAAAGATATTTCTTTCAGAATCCAGATATCTTATGCAGCTCTTATAAAGGGATGACGATATTAAGTGCTGACGAAGTCCGTGATCGTGTCTCAGTATAATGAGTATTAGTGAATCACTTAGGAGAACGCTAAGCTGGGCTAATGGACCGGCGTGCATCTACATCTCGTTCTGAAGTAATCTTATATTAAATAAAGATCATCTAAGCTTCGTATTAATATGATACAGTAATATATGCTACTTATCAAATGTGTTAGATTATATTGTAACTAGACAAATTGTGGTGGGTCAATAATAGTTTTAAAAAACTAAAAACATGCTTTTTTAATAATTCCAACATAAAAAGTAGAAAATCTACCAAGTTCAAATGAAATCTGAACGTTAGAAGTGGTTCAAAATGAAGCCCAAATGATAGAGAGAAAAGCCTTGATTAATTATTGTGCCAAGCTGTTAGGATGATAGAATAATTTTATCAAATTAGGTTACAAACATACATATTAAAAAACATACAGGTGAAGCTAATAAAAAGCGTGTAAAAAGAATATTTTGGTTGCTCTATATTTGCTCTATATTGGTATGGAAAGAGTTTTGTTTTAAGCGCTAATTGTCTTCTTATAAATAAATTTATAAGAAGACAATTATTATTATTATTAAGAGAGGTAGCGCACAGTGGGGTTTAAACCCTACTCAAATTGGAGCAGCCCGACTGGCGTGGTACCTCCGCCTTACAGAAGATCGCAGCCAAATAACACTGCTCTTTTACGGTGTTGTGTTCCTGCGGTGAGTAAGGTATCCAGAGCTCCCGAGGATTTGTTGTGTTGGTAGCGGAAGGCCGGTGATGCGAATGATACAGTCATCGGCAGGCGTAGGCGCGGGAGTGTGGGCGCAGCGGTCAGTGAGACCCAGTGAAACGGTTTGTCGCTGGCCGCCCGCGGGTCAGTAGAGTTCCCGAACCCAGGGATCACTTAATCTCCGCCCTGGGAGGCTGAACTGCCAACCCGCGAAAAATCCCTACTGTAGCAGTCGTGCCGGAGAAGGAGACCGGGGTGGACCCGGCTGTTGCAGTAGGGGGGGACTGGGGGCCCTCTCGTACGCTGCGCCGACAACCCACAGTACCTGTGCCAGCCTGTGGCTGGTCGGCATTGCAAATTTGCTTTTTTAGCTATCAACACAACAAATCTTCACAAAAAAACCTATAATCCTCCCCCGCAAATGGAAAATAAAAAGAAAAGTAAGGTATACACAGCGACTCCCCTCTCTACACAAGTGGACTTCTGCAATATCAGGGGGCTCCATGCAAACCTTAACGCAGTCCATCAACACCTGGAGACTGCGCAGCCGACCCTACTATTTCTAACGGAGACGCAGATATCTTGCCCGGCCGAAACTTCATACTTACACTATCCCGGCTACAAACTCGAACATAAATTCCTGAGACGTGCCGGGGTATGTGTGTTCGTTCGGGAGGATATCTGCTGCCGCCGTCTCCTTCATTTAGAGGACAGGGACCTGTCGATATTGTGGGTGCGCGTGGACTGCGGCGGCTACACCCGTGTTTACGCGTGCCTATACAGGTCTCATAGCGGTGACAGGGAAACAAAGCGACTCTTCGAGCACCTGCGATTGACGACGGACAAAGTTCTTGAGCAATACCCCTCTACGGAGTTGGTGATTTTAGAAGACTTTAATGCCCACCACGCTGAATGGCTTAGTTCTCGGTCCACTGACTACGCGGGGAGGTGTGCTCACGAATTTGCTCTGGCCTATGGTTACTCACAACTGGTAGATTCTCCAACAAGAATACCAGATATTGAGGACCATACGAGCTCTATACTGGACCTACTGCTGACTCAACGTCCGGATGGATATTCCATCTCAGTGGATGCACCACTTGGCTCGTCCGACCACTGCCTCATCAGGACTCTTGCACCATGCACGCGCACAGACCCACCTCGGCCAACTAGTTTGCGGCGCTTATGGCAGTACAAGTCAGCAGATTGGGATGGATTGCGAGAGTACTATGCATCGTACCCGTGGAGGCAGCTTTGCTTCACATCAGAAGATCCCGACACCTGCGCAGCTGCTGTCTCTGAGACGATACTGGCGGGTATGGAATATTTCATCCCAAACTCGCTAGTTGCTGCCGGGACAAGGAAACGACCGTGGTTTAATCGGCCTTGTAAGGAAGCGAAACGCCTTAAGCAAGCCGCATTCAGGGCTTGGACCACGGCTCGGAGTAATAGCGACCCGAATATATCTGATGTGAAACGCAAACTAAATGCTGTCTCGAGGTCCTGTAAAAGAGCAATTGCCAGTGCTAAATTCGAGTTCATCGGGAGAATTGGCGAAAGGCTTGTTAACTACCCTTCCGGGAGTCGTGCCTTTTGGTCGCTCGCCAAAGCTGCCGAAGGGAACTTTTGCCTGTCGTCCTTACCACCACTGAAAAATGCCGACGGCAACCTGGCCCATAGCGCCAAGGAGAAAGCCGATCTTTTAGGCACACTCTTTGCCTCAAACTCGACTTTGAATGTCGATGGGAGCGCCGTACCGCCAACCACCCCGCGGTGTGGATACTCCATGCCGGAAATAAATTTCTCACAAAGAGATGTCCGGCGTGAGCTGCTTGCTCTCAACATTCATAAGTCGAGTGGGCCCGACGGCATTCCAGCGATTGTGCTGAAAAAATGTGCTCCAGAGCTGTGCCCTGTACTTACGCGACTTTTCGCACTTTCCTACCACATTAGGCAAGTACCGTCTTCGTGGAAGACTGCCCATGTGCACCCGGTGCCCAAAAAGGGCGTGTTATTAACACCAAGCTCCTCAGGTACCTAGAGGAACACGATTTGATCAGCGACCGGCAATACGGCTTCCGCCACGGTCGCTCGACTGGTGACCTTCTGGTGTACCTGACACACCGATGGGCTTCAGCCATTGAGAGTCAAGGTGAGGCATTGGCAGTTAGCTTAGATATGGCGAAGGCGTTCGATCGGGTCTGGCACCGGGGTCTTTTCTCGAAGTTGCCATCGTACGGACTACCCGAGGGTTTGTGCAAATGGGTTGCCAGTTTTTTGTCTGGTCGATGCATAAGAGCCGTTGTAGATGGCTGCTGCTCCGCAAAACTGGGCTTAAACGCTGGCGTCCCGCAAGGTTCTGTGCTGTCTCCAACGCTGTTTCTTCTGCATATCAACGACTTACTATCTATTGACGGCATTCGTTGCTATGCGGACGACAGCACTGGGGACGCTTTCTATACAGGCCGTGCAAATATCCCTCGTTCCGCTGTGGTAGAAAGTCGCGAACAACTTGTGTCTCAAATCGAGAGTATTCTTTCCAGAGTCTCCGATTGGGGTCGAGACAATCTAGTACAATTTAACCCCTCCAAGACACAAGTTTGTGCGTTCACCGCTAAGAAAACCCCATTCACTGTGGCCCCTCAATTCCGGGACACACCCCTTATCATCTCTAGCAGTATTGGTATCCTTGGTGTCGACATATCCAGCGACGTCCAGTTCCGATGTCACCTGGAAGACAAGGTCAAACTGGCATCCAAAAAACTCGGTGTGCTCAATAGAGCGAAGCGGTACTTCACGCCGGGGCAAAGACTGCTTTTATATAAATCGCAAGTCCGCCCCCACATGGAGTACTGCTCTCACCTCTGGGCGGGAGCACCGGCATACCAGCTTGGTCCTCTCGACTCGGTTCAAAAGAGAGCTGTGAGAATTGTCGACGATCCAATACTGACGAGCGATATTGAGCCCTTAAGTCTAAGAAGAGATCTTGCATCCCTATGCGTGCTCTATCGTTTGTACAATGGGTTGTGTTCCGAAGAATTGTTCGAGATGATGCCCACGGCCACTTTTTACCATCGCACCGCTCGCCATCGACAGGGAATTCATGCTCACACATTGCAGCCCAAATGGTCCCGTACAGTTCGGTTTCAGAGGAACTTCCTCCCACGGACCATTCGGCTGTGGAATGAACTCCCTGCCGAGGTTTTCCCACAATGCTACAGTATGGGGCCCTTCAAGAGGGGAGTAAATAGGTTTTTGAAAAGTCGGCAACGCGCATGTGATGCCCTTGGTGTTGCAGGCGTCCATAGGCTACGGTAGCCGCTTACCATCAGGCGGGCCGTATGCTTGATTGCTACCGTCGTGGTATAAAAAAAAAAAATATTTTTTATTGATTTATTTATTTACCTATATTATTAATTTAGATAAGCACCCAATGAACAACCTATATAATATCTAAAGTACCCATATACGTTTAAGTTTCATGTCTAACAATCTCGCTCGTTAGTGATATGCATCGAATACAGAATATATACATACCTCGCGAAGGTTGCTCCGCTTTAAGCTTCTTTATTGATACGAACCATAACGAACGTAAATTATAATTGCAATTTATTTCTTTCTACAGTTATCATAATAACAAATTATTTTAATACTAGCAGTGTCCCGCGATTTCACATGCTTTAATTTGAAGAAGAAAATACCCTATAGACTTCCTCGGTAATTGGGCTATTTGACACAAAAATAATTTTTCAAATTGAAACTGTAGTTCCTGAGATTAAGGCGTTTAAACAAATACATCTTTCATGTTTATAATATTATAGTTACACACATATACATATATAATACACATAATTATATTTTTATATATTTAAATAGTTTGTTTATTAAAACGTAATAACTCTACCCTAAACAATAGGCACCGAGTCATGGGGCGGAGTAGTCATCATAAACATCAATGAGGGTTGAACAAATTTACATTAAAGTTTATTTCCATGGAGTCAATGGAATTTTTTTCTCAAATTGACGCGTGTAAAAACGCGGGACACAGCTAGTAGTAAATAAACAGAAAGTTTAAAATCGATCGTCGATGTCGATTCGCTGCCCTGAAAATCTTGTTACGGGGACACGAAACAAATCGAAGCTTACATAAGCCACAAAATATGCAGATGGGCTTTACCCACAGATAAAAACTACTTTCCCAACCAAAATACTCTGTACTACTCATATTAATATGGTAACTCTATTAACGCCTATAAACATTGAAACCCATCAAAACATTTAAAGTGCCATAATAAATTGTACGAACACACTTCACACTTGAGCCTATCGCAGTCCACTGCTGACATAGGTCTCACCAAGTTCGCGGCAAACATTATGGCCCGAACTTATGTGTGTTGCCCATAGTCACCACGCTGGGCAGGCGGGTTGGTGACCGCAGGGCTGGCTTTGTCGCACCGACGACGCTGCTGCCCGTCTTCGGCCTGTGTATTTGAAAACAAGCAGTTGTCTGTGTTGTAAGCAGATAAGACAAGTTAAAGTGTAGAACCTCAGCATAATACTATATAAATAAAAAAAAATAGCTAAACCGTTTTTTTTTATTCTACCCTGAATATAGTTAGCAGAGTATTCAGCAATAGACGACAACCCAAACTTCGCCAAATATGATAATCATAATCAAACGTGACATATGATAGATGGAAGGAATAGTATACTGAAACAGAAATATAAACCAGAACTGGTATGAATGAGCCCCTGAATGAAATCTCCTTCTAGAACCTGTTCGTCGGAGGAATACCATAAAAAAGAAGAAAATAAAGTACATATAAAGAAACGACATACACTCAAAGATAACCCTCCTTTCTCAGTCGGTAAACCAATCAAATCGAGAATGTCCATGTTAGAAATAGCCTAAAACAATATCAACGTTTGATGTTCAGCGTTTAATTGAGGCTGTAACGCCGACCGCACCGACCACTTTTCGTGTCCCCGCAATCCTACGTGACATTGGCGGAGTATTGTCTACAATTAAAGGCTGTTAATACGAACAATTGAATTTAATTGAGATCAACGACTTCGTGTTTTGTTTGAAACGTTTTCAGATGTGTATGTTATGTTATCATGTAGTCATGGGTTGTATTGTATATAATGCCCGGGCAGTTTGAAAAATAAATGGAGCAACCCGACTGGTGTAGTACCTCGACCTTACAGAAGACCACAGCTAAATAATACTGTTTTCAAGCAGTATTGTGTTCCTGTTGGTGAGTAAGGTGACCAGAGCTCCTAGGGGGGAATTGGGGGTAGGTTCGGCAACGCGCTTGCGATACTGCTGGTGTTGCAGGCGTCTATAGGCTACGGTAGTCGCTTACCGTCAGGTGAGCCGTATGCTTGTTTGCCGGACTCGTAACATAAAAAAAAAAAAATAGTTAATTTTATTTATATACTAGCTGCCCGGACAGACTTCGTTCTGTGTTGTGTCCTTTTTTAGCATAAAAACCTTCCGTGGGATTTTAAAGGAACATACAAAAAATTTTTAGCCGAATCGGTCGAGCCATTCTCCAGATATGCGCTTAGCAACATTCATTTTCATTATAATTATAGATTTACTGTCAAAAATAAATAAAATGTATGTGATATAAGTGCAATAAAAAGAAAGAAGAGATAAGGAAAAAATTTAATCCCTTTTTTTCGTCTTTTAACAGAAAACGTACGTTAAGCTGCTGCCTTTTATCTGTTCCAGAAGATTTCGCTGACTATTCGTCGCTGTCCTGTGGCCATTGTAATAGATGCGTTTTAACTGAAAGATGGAACGATTTTCCAGAGCTTGCTAAGCTTCACAATATGTTATTTTATCGTTATCTACAGGTAATTACGAGTATATAATATGTATACTATCAATTGCTTAATGCTTTGTTTATTATTATACATTAATTAATGCCTATAATAATTATAATAAAATTGTTAGGATTATGAAGAAAAAAGAACGTAAATTATTCCATCAAGAGAATCTCGCGTTATTTTTTCGCGTTAGGTTAGGTTTTTATCGCGTTATTTCTGAGTCTGGGTGTAATATTTGTATTTATATATTTATATTATTTCTATGTATATTAAAAAAATAGTTATAACAGTCGGCTGTTACATGTAACACAAGCATTAAGTTGCTTACCATAGGAGCAGACGACCGTGTGTGACTGTTATATGATATTTATTTATTTATTTATAGTAAGCAACTTAATGCTTGTGTTATAGGTAACAGCCGACAGATATAGCTAAGTATTTTTTTAATAAATATACATGGAAATAATACGTAATTATATAAATATATAAATACAAATATTACGCCTAGACTCTGGCGAGAATCGAACCCACAACCAGCTTAGCAGAAAGCAGGGCCTAGCCTACAAACTGCGCCAACAAATAGTCTTTACATGATACATCCAATGTGTACTATTATAATCTTACATAGTCGTAATACATGTATAATATCTTGTACACAATATAATCCGTCGTACGCTTAATCTCATACAAGACGTAATACACTTGATTCAATCTCGAGATTACGAAACGCTGTAACATCACTGGATCCGATTTTAATATCTCGACAGGCGTCTCGTGTGTCTCTGATTGCGGGTATTATTGTGTTAATTATTTGGAAATCATTAATTTAATGTATTCGCTTAAGCCTGTAATATCCCACTGTTGGGTATAAGCCTCTTTCCCCATGTAGGAGAAGGATCAGAGCTTAATCCACCACGCTGCTCCAATACGGGTTGGCGGATATATTCCCTACTATGAGTAACGATCGCTATCAGATGTATATGATAACAACCGGGACCGAAGGCTTAACGTGCTCTCCGAGGCACGGTAGGGAGACCCACAAGAACTGCACAACAACCCAGACCACGGCAAACATCTGTATGGCCAATACATGGTAAATATCGCGTTGTTTAATAATGTTAGTAATTAACTGAGATTCTATTTTTTAGCGATTTGTATTAAAATGTCAAAGGTCTAAAACAACACAGTCGACCTTCTAGGACGACATCTTAACAGCTTTATTTTTTAAAAGAGGAATATTTGTATAAAAAGTCAACAGCAAAAATAATAATTTCGCGATCATTATAGCCTTACGATTTAACGATTAGGTAATGTCAATGAAAATACGCGCAATGGACTAATCTTTTAATTTTGTTAAACTTCAGTTTAACAAAACTAAAAAAAAACAGTTTTCCTGTTATTCTGAGACTAGCTTCTGCGCGCGACTTCGTCGGCGTGGACTCCGCTCCTATTGGTCTTAGCGTGATGATATATAGCCTATAGCCTTCCTCGATAAATGGGCTATCTAACACTGAAAGAATTTTTCAAATCGGACCAGTAGATCCTGAGATTAGCGCGTTCAAACAAACAAACAAACAATCAAACAAACAAACAATCAAACAAACTCTTCAGCTTTATTATATTAGTATAGATACAGTTATCTAACTTGTAGTTCAGATCACAGGTGCTCTGTAATTGTAAATACTTTTCATTATACCACCTTAATATTGTAAAAGTGTGACTTGTACTTTTATTTGTTGCCAATAAAATGCTTTTTTTTTGTTAAACTTCAGTTCAAGAGAAAAGAAAGCGCATAACGATTTAAGCAAATGTTGAGACTTGAGATTGCATACATTCTCAAAAGCTTTAGTAAACTAGTCGCGAACGAATCCTATCGTGTACTTGGATATCTGGGACAGCTGGATAGTGGAGGAAGTTTCAGCCGTTATGTAGTTTTGTGCAGTTTTCAGAGATCCGAAATTCAACTTGATATTTAAAAAAAAAATTGGTTGCCTGTAAAGTTGGTTTATGGACGATAGTTTAACGTGACAACGTCATAACAAAACATCTCCTCGGGCGCATAGGCCAATCGAGTGGAAGACAGATAGATGCGGCGCAAGCGTTAAATTAAATAAAATAGGTAAAAATTAAATTAAGCAACAAATTTAAATTTAAATTAAGCAACAAATTTAAATTTAAATTTAAATTTAAATTAGTTGCTTAATTTAATTTTTACCTCGTGAACTCATCACAGGTAACATTTTGTTTCAACTGTAAAATTTTAGAGCGAACTAGTTGAGTCATAAAAAAGTTTTTACGCGTTTCGTTGATATGTCGTTAGGTTTAGAAATTAAATTGTAATGTGATGAAATTTAGTTCATAGTTTTATAGTCAATTTCTATTTGTAATATATTAAATTTGTAATTATTAAAAAACCCTGCATTGAACGCTTTATTTTCAAAAGAACCATAATTGTTTCTTACTCTAACTTATCCTCTAAAAGGACGCAGTATAATTATTGTTAAAAACGTTCAAGATTGGAAAAAGATCTTAAAGAATACATGTATCATCATAGAAATATCATTAAAAGCATAATAAAAGAAATTTTTTATTGAAGATGTGTATGTTAAGTATGTCTATGAAAGAAAACGATTAAGAAAACAAAATATAAAAAACGAATTCACATCAAAAATATACTTCAAATATCTATACATATAATAAAATGATAGGAAAGTCAATGTATGTCCGGGATAAACTCAAAAAGTACTGCATGGATTTACTTCTAATTTAGCACGAATATTATTAAGAAGTCGGGTCAGAACATAGGCTACATTTTATTACGCTATCACTTACGGGGAACGAGCAGTGAACGCACGCAGACGACGTCGCGGGCAGCAGCTAGTGAAGAATAAAGTTATTAAGCATCATTGAATCAAACAAAAAAGGTTTTATATAAAGCAAAAAAGATATTTTGTACACAGTTAGATATTAATTTCATGAATAATTGACTCTCCTTTGGGAATTCTCAATCCAAAGAGCAAAAGGATCTTAAAGTTTAACTTCGTAATATAAATATTTAATTTTTGAAGTACTTCGAAAGATACTTATTGGACAAAGCGTACACAACCGCAGATATTATCTCTAGAAGTAAACAATCATTATTTGAAGTCAATATTAAAAGTTTAGAATTAATTTACGTAGCAGATATAAACAAAATTTTCCACGATAAATGAACTTTGAATACTCGTAGAGTTTGACCGCACAGCTTTGAAATGTTTTGATAAAATCTTTTATAAATGTTTTTAGTAACTTGATAACGACTGGGGGATTTATTATTGTGTTTGAATATGTACTTAGAAATAAATAAAATAGTGTGTGTGT
The DNA here is from genome assembly GCA_905220545.2 of Melitaea athalia. Classification (NCBI taxonomy): domain Eukaryota; kingdom Metazoa; phylum Arthropoda; class Insecta; order Lepidoptera; family Nymphalidae; genus Melitaea; species Melitaea athalia. The sequence goes on along the minus strand of HG992178.1, from coordinate 1,416,820 downwards.
GTACTTATGTACGCACGTAAGAAGTTATACTTCATTGGCAAGCTAACTTCACGTTGCTAACTTTTTCTTCGTTGACTAGCTAACTTCAGGGTGTCGCTTTGTGACGCCCGCATCGTAAAAGTTTAGTCTCATAATTTTTCCCTAACGCGCCAAAAGAAGTACCTATAACTTCAATAAATAAACGCTGCACACTAAACGACCCCAAGTAGTATTTTCCCGAACAGTGGGGATTGAACCCGCGACCGCTGTATATATAGATAAAAAATAAAACTTAACTCAAGAAATATTTTTAACCATTAGTTTCAACTTTTATTAATACACTATTATTTAATAAATTGTATTAAGTAAGCCTAATTTTTATTTTTTTATTTTGTTAATATTACACTGTGTGACACAGGCTTATTACCTTATATAAGAGGAAAAAAACCAAATGGAAGTTATGATTGATTGATCGACGGGACGAATGGTTGGTTTTTGACTTGTTGCTTGGCATTAGTTGGTTGATGGGTTGGATGGTTTTTCGACTTGTTGCTTAGTTTATTAGTTGATTGATTGGACGAATGGTTGGTTGGTTGACTAGTTGGCTTATTAGTTGGTTGATTGGTCGAATGGTTGGTTGGTCGATTTTTTGCATGGCGTACTGGTTGGTTGGTTGGCTGTTAAATAGCTGGCTGTTTTGTGGATGACTAATCGATAGATTATTTTATTGTTTATATGCCTCACTATTCTACTACAATTTGGCGGGTAATTTCCAAATAAAGAGTAAGAAATTATTTAGATAGAGAGACACGCGAGTTTTATCTCTGTCTACGATAACTAGACTAAGAACAAATATTAGTAGAAATACTAACTTCCGCTCCGGGGCAACTCACAACTTAGAACTTGATACTAAACTTTTCTCATCACTACACCAGAATAGTTGTTAACATATGCGTACTTCAATATTAATATTGACTGACTTCACTTGCCCGTTGGCGCAGTTTGTAGTGACCCTGCTTTCTGCTCCGGAGGTTGTGGGTTCGATTCCCACCCCGAGTCTGGGTGTATTAAATATATTCATTTATATATTTATATATTATGTATTATTTATAAGTATGTTTATCGAAAAAAAATGTAGCTAGACCAGTCGGTTGTTACCTATAACAGAAGCATTAAGTTGCTTACTTTAGGAACAAACGACCGTGTGTGTAAATAAAAAATAAAAAAAAAAATAAAAAAAATAATAAGAGGATTTATGTTTTTGATAAATATAACTTGAATCGGAATTTAATCTATACTAGTAAATGTAGAGCCGGTTTTTTTGTTCGGTTATACTGCGAAAACTACTGAACCGATCGGAATAATTCTTATAACATACAGCGTGATTCGGAGAAAGTTTTAGTATATAGTATGTTAGTGATTACTTATCGCGAAAAACAAAAATATGGAAGGACAGAAGTAGCTAGTAAAATATATATTCTTTAATAAAAATAGTATTTAACAGATATATTATCTTCAGGTAAGCTAAAGCGTACCATGGCTGAGAGATAGATAAAAAAGCCGGCCAAATGCGAGTCGGACTCGCGCACTGGGGGTTCCATACAAAAATTATTAAAATTATTTTTATTATATGATAGAACTAAAAATTTATGCTTTTCTCAATTTTTCCTTTATCTGTGCTATAAGAAGTTGCTTCGTACCAAATTTCAAGATTCTAAGTTCACGGGAAGTACCTGACAGACAGACGGACAACAAAGTGATCCTTTAAGGGTTCCGTTTACTCCTTTTGAGGTACGGAACCCTAAAAAGCGTCTGGAAAAACACAAGAAAATCTATAAATATTATCACAGCAAAATGTAATATGCACATAGGATTTTATTGGGGTAACATCAAAATTTCATGCGAAAGAAATGTAGTCTTAACATGGGTGAGATTTTTGTTACAAATTAGTTAATATTTAGTATCTAAACATGATTGTTTCTAAACATGATCTTGATTTGAATTTATGAATAAAAAGTTCGGTTTCATTCTCTGAGGCTCTTTGCACATTTCCAAGCACTTAAAGCTGTCGGTCTCGGTAATTGTAACAGATACATGATAATGATATCAGTTGCTACTCATATTAAAGGATATATCTACCAATCTGCAGTAGAGTAGTGTCGTGGATGAAGCTCCAAATTTCTTTCTCCATGTTCAACTATACAATAATAACAATAATTATATTTTTAAGTCCATTAGATCAATTCGCTATCGCTATGTGGTCACGGCAGTAAATAATATAGCCACCTCCTCTCTTCCCGTGGGTGTCGTAAAAGGCGATTAAGGGATAACATAGTTCCACTACCACCTTTAAACTTAAAAACCAACCGATGGCGGGATAACCATTCAACTACTGGCTTTCAAATACACAGCTTGAAGACGGGCACCAGCGTCTTCGGTGCGACAAAGCCCTACAATGGTCACCAACCCGCCTATTGTGGTGACTATAGACAACACACATGAGTTCACGTAATTTTAGGCGTGAACTTGTGGAGGCCTATGTCCAGCAGATCTAGAAGATTAAATCTCGCTGGCAAAATTATTTCTTGTTAGTATAAGGCATGTTTGTATTATGAACAATCCAATATATTAAGTTAAAGCATCTTTAGTACTGGTTTGATTTGTACTCTTGATTGTGTTCGACAAGGTTTTGGGAATAACTGACAAATAAAAAATAAAAAAAACGAATTTAAAATACAAAAAAAAACTACTTGAAAAAAAAGCAAAAAGCTAACGTCACGCTGTTCCCAGTCGGTCACCCATTCAAGTCATGACGCTGCCGCGTTACCGGTCGCTCAAATTTTAGACCTCATGCGCCTAAAGAAGTTTCACTTCAAAAATGTTTATTTATCGTATTAATAAATAATACTTAAATAGCTATTAAAGCGTTTGGTTCCGCAAGCGAAGTTTGTCGTATAAAGTTATTAATAGGGATCGCAGTAAATAGCGCAGGTCCGGCGGGATTAAGTTTTAATAGCACAGTTGTGATCGAGACCGCGGCGCGCGCTTTGTTGCCGAATTGATTTATAATACTCCGTTACATTGACGGGAAATGGTTTCGGAAAGTATAATTGTGAGGGAATTGTACGATCTTAATACATTAGATAAATAAATAAAAGCATCAAACTAAATAACATCCAGTAGGAGGTTATATTCTGGTATACAGTTGGATCTTTGTCTCTTAAAAAGAATATTTAATGTAAATATAATATATTTAAGGTAGGGCATAGCAGGAAATAATACAATTAATATATCTGCAGCCCGACTTTGGTAGTGCCTCGACCTTATAGAAGACCAGAGCTAAATAATACTGCTTTTGAACAGTGTTGTATTCCTATGGTGAGTCAGGTGACCAAAGCTCTTGGGGGGAATTGGGAATAGAGTCGGCAACGCGCTTGCGATGCTTCTAGTGTTGCAAACGTCTATAAGCTACAATAATCACTTACCATCAGGTGAGCCATACGTTTGTTTGCCGACTTAGTTGTATAAAAAATATTACTATTATTTTATTATTTACTCGTAGGGGCCTTTCATATTTACATTATACGAGCGTGCAATACCCATATACTAGTATTATTAGTCTAGAACTTTCCCAGAAATTTTATGTAGCTTCCTTAGAAGTTTAACACAGCAAAAAACAAAAACAAAAAATAAAAAAAAAATCAATTGATTCCATTTCCATTTTTAAATAATTATATCAGTCATGTGCGAGATACAATAAAAGTCGCTAATTGGATTTTGTGATAATGCGAGAAAATTCTAAGTTTTTCACTTTCATTTCAAAGAATCGATATAAACCTTCTTAGAAAACATAAATCTTAATCGAATGTACGAGTTCAAACTCACGCTATCAGCGCTGAATTTAAAGCGCTAAATTGCTTTAAAATTCACCCCGTGTTCAGCAAAACATCGTGAACTGCATGTGAGTGAAATGAAACGTGTTTTAATTAACTTACACTCTGTGGTAAGTTGAGATGTTTAGCGTTAGGAGACGAAATCCATCTTCTATTTTACACTAATAAATGGAGAGCCGGTTTTTTGTTCGGTTATACTGCGAAAACTACTGAGCCGATCGGAATAATACTGATACCATAAGATGCAACGTATGTCGGAGAAGTTTTCAGTATATGATATGTTGGTGATTACTTATCGTGTAAAAAAAATATGGATGGACAGAGGTCGCTAGTAATACATACAACGAAAGTAGATTCCCAACTGATCATATACTAAGGTCACGAACATGTATAAAACAAGTGTCTTATAGTTACTAGTTGTGGCTCGCGGGTTTTCACGCGTTAATTTGAGGAAAAATATACCAATCGTAACGAACATAAATTATTGCGATTTATGGCCTTGTCCACTCAGTCACTTTAGCATATCGCAGTCCACTGCTGGACATCCCGGTTTTCCGCCAACCAGACTACACTGGCAATCTTACGTAGATCGTCGGTCCCCAGTCGGGCTGCTCCAGATTTTTAGCAGTATATTTCCTGCTGTGCTATGTGTGTAACTGAGGACTGTTAACATCTTTATCATTAACTAGCTTCTGCGCGCGACTTCGTCGGCATGGACTCCGCTTTTATTGGTCTTAGCGTGATGATACATAGCCTATAGCCTTCCTCAATAAATGGGCTATCTAACACCGAAAGAATTTTTCAAATCGGCCCAGTAGTTCCAGAGATTACCGCGTTCAAACAAACAAACAAACAAACAAACTCTTCAGCTTTATATATTAGTATAGATTATTATGTAATCTTTTTAATATAAACTAAATTTATTCTTACATAATCACAAAATAGTTTGTGGGATTTTATTACACACGCGAATACCGAAAATTTGATACACGTGTATTAAATTTATCTAACAAACACTATATTACTGTAAAACAGTTAAAAGTTTCCAAAGTTCGTATATTCCGGTGTTAAGGATTACTCAGATAAGGTGAGTTGAGTCGTATCATAAACCTAGCGAGCACGTGTGCTCCGAGGTATCGTAACTTGTTGTTACTTGTTAATATTAGTTCCCGGTGGGATGCGGTAAAGCGTTAAATTAATATGTGAGTTTTTTCATTAAAACTTTTAAATCGGTGCTTATGGTGTTTCCGTTTTTGAAACTCGTTTAGTGATTTAGGTTGGATATGCGTTTCATATAATAACTAGCTTCTGCGCGCGACTTCGTCGGCGTGGACTCCGCTCCTATTGGTCTTAGCGTGATGATACATAGCCTATAGCCTTCCTCGATAAATGGGCTATCTAACTCTGAAAGAATTTTTCAAATCGGCACAGTAGTTCCAGAGATTACCGCGTTCAAACAAACAAACAAACAAACAAACAACCAAACAAACAAACTCTTCAGCTTTATATATTAGTATAGATAATTAAAATATAGCGTAAGCCTCCTGTGTGATTATGGCAGTAAAGAATTTAGACACCCCTCTCTTCCCGTGGGTGTCGTAAGAGGCGACTAAGGGATAACACAGTTCCACTACCACCTTGGAACTTAAAAAGTGGACCGATGGCGGGATAACCATTCAACTGGTGGCTTTCAAATAAACAGGCCGACGCAGCGACATTGGAGGCCTATGTCCAGCAGTGGACTGTGATAGGCTGAAGTGAGAGTGAAGTGATGTATCATAAGAAACGAATTATAATTTATGATACGTCACATGTTTTTGAAGTGAAACTTCATTAGAATTGTTGTGATTCGGAACTTGAAGAAACGGTAATGCGTCACGATTAAGAAACAAATACATAAATGTATATGAGAGAAAGAGATAGAACACATTATAGAGTATTTTATATTCTCGGAAAAAAATATCTACCATAGCTTAATTTTCAGAAGTTCCCCTTCTGCCGTTTGCGAATTACGCACACATTTAAAATAAAATACGATCACGATTCAGCCTGTAAAATCCCACTGTTAGGAATAGGCCTCTTCCCCATGTAGGAGAAGGATCGGAGCTTAATCCACCACGCTGCTCCAATGCGGGTTGGCGGATATATTTTCTACTATGAGTAACGATCGCTATCAGGTGTATAATGATAAGAGCCGGGACCGACGGATTAACATGCTCTCCGAGGCACGGTGGGGAGACCCACAAGGACTACACAAACACCCAGACCACGACAAGCATCTGTATGGCCAATACAAATGCGGGGATCGAACCCGCAACCGCCCGCACAACAGCCAATCGCAATCCAGTGCTGTGACCGCTGCGCCAACGCGGCGTCAAATAAAATACCATTGCTCTGTAAAGGATTCACGACAAAGGCTTTTTGAAAAGAAATAGAATAGTAGAATAGTACACTGTAGATAAAATGTAACAAAGATATTCTTTTTTGTATTCCCTTTTCCAACTAGACCCCGATCGGAAATCGATGCAATTGCATCGTTTAAACAGAAGCAAAGCGACGCACGAAGCGGATTAGAATCTTATTGTTCTTATTTTCTGATCCTCAGTACCTGACGTGGAATGGGTTTTAGAGGATGGATAAAATTTTATTGTTACCCTATCGCGTGTGTACAGGATATGTTTAATGTACCTATTACCTGTGACTTCTCATGTAACTTTACCTATGCGCGTTACTGTGAGAGTATACCTGTTTATACGGTTTACTGCACTTAGCTGTGTAGTTGTCTTTGCGATCTAATAGTAGAGGAGACGTGGAAGATCGACCTTCACCGATCTGATAACTCGTTGAGACATATTTTTATCGAATATAATTTATAAAAGAACAAGATAAAAAATAATAGCTAAAACACTTTTCGATAGGCAAGTTATCATGGGCATATTTGTTTATAAATTATATTTGATAAAAAATATGTCTCATCGAGTTATCAGATCGGTTAAGGTCGATGTTCCACGTCTGCTCTACTAACTCGAAAACACATAAATTAAATACAAGGTGTACGAGACAAATTAAAAAGGTTTACATTTTAGTTATGTTAGTTTTAATATGCTGACGTACCGAACTGAAGGAAGCTTCCCAGGCGAATACCTCACGAGTTCTCCGTATTAGCCTTTAAATTCCCATTGTTTTAATTTCTAACTTTATTTGTATAAATATATATTTAATAAATAAATAAGATTTATTCGTTTTTTTTCAACCTTCTGACTGCTGCAAACGTAATATTTTACATCTAGATAGAGCAGTGTTTTGTTTATGAATCTATACTTATTATAAAAATAAGTCCCCCGGCCGCGTCTTTCTGTCCTGTCTGTCTGTCCTCCTGTCTGTCTGAACGCGATAAACTCGAAAACTACGCAACGGATTTTTATACGGTTTTCAACAATAGAAAGAGTGATTCTTGAGAAAGGTTTAGGTATATAATTTATTATGTTTTAATTTAAATTAGCAGAAATACGGCGATAAATGTTGAAGAGGTCGCAAAAAATCTCGCCAACTGGGAGCTTTCCACGCGAACGCTGCGTAAACTAGCAAAGATATAGTTGTATAATGTACTAGGGAATTCAAAATCTATAAAAATGCTACAAAAAAGTCCGCGATAGCATATCTCTATCTCTTAGGGTTGACTTACAATAACAACTTTTATGTTCAAATTTTTAATTAAAAACATTACGTTATTTTTAAAGATATTTTCTTTAGTTCAGTATTAATCCTTATCCAAATGAATATGTTATTTAGCTTAGGCATTTAATGTAGATTAAAATTGCTCTTTACACTATATTAATCAGATAAATAGTTTTTGAGATATCGTCGTTAGAAGTAAGTAGCAGCGAAACATTTAATTCTCGGCGAGCCAGCGTTGGGCGTTCTTTCCTTGAGATGCCTATAACGGCGCGGGCGAGTCCATCCCCTCTGCTCCGCATCGTTCGACCGCCTGCTCATGCTATTAGGAAATCAAACCAATATTGCATACTAGGAAATCAAAGAATATCAAAGATCATTTTATCGTACTTTTTTTTTAACTTTTTTGTTAAATTCCACGCGGACGAAGTCGCGGGTACAGCTAGTTTATGATAAAAGGGAATCGAACTAGTGAAAAAATAAAAACAATGGATTTTCTTTTGTTTATGTACCCAACATTATACATAAAAAGATGAAAATTTGTAGAGAATAATATTTACGCTTACAATTATTATTATATTATAACTTCAAAGAAGTTAAAAGCTACAACATCTTAATAAACATTCAGTTTTTATATTTAGTTACATAAAACGTATATAATTCAATGTACAAAAAACAACAAGCAATTAAAATTATTGTTTGTTCCATTTCTATATAAATGAAAACATCTGACGTCGAACATTAAAAGCAAAAGGTACAATTAGCGTTGCGATACAAAGGAGGCTTGTTTTTTTATTTAGTTAATTAGTGAAGGATAATTAAGGAGTTATGAACAATTTTCTCGCTAGGAATGCTAAGTAATGCCAATTTCATAGCTGAAGTTAGCGCTGCTCGTGTCAGCATTCACTGGCGACTGTCGCATGAATATTACCAAACTGCTTCGTAAACGAAAAATCCTATTAAAAAAATATAGAGTTAATTATATATTAATTATTATTATATATTTAATAATTAAATAAATATTATTAAATATCGACAATCGAAAGGAAACAATCGATTGTTCGATTTATCGATTTCGATGTTACAACAATACTCTCCAACCGTCTTACGAATTTTCGATCAGCCCACGTGTCTTACGAATTTTCGATCAGCCCACGTGTCTTACGAATTTTCGATCAGCCCACGTGTCCTGACGCGACTTTTACAGTTTTTACCCATCCCACAAAAGTGCTAAACGCCGCTAAAGAAGTTTTCACTTCAAAAAAAAAAAAAAAAAAACTGTCATACAGAATGAAGTCTGTCTGTGCTAAGTTTTGTTACAATCAGCCAAGTAGTTTTTTAGTCACAAACACACACAGTACAGTAGTACACAAACTTTCGCAATTGTAATTTCGCTTTATTCGGGTAGAGCAGAGCAGGAAATATCTTGACCGATATTTGCAGCAGGTAGACCGGGGAAATACCTCAACCTTACAGAAGACCACAGATAAAAAATACTGCTCTCAAGTAGTGTTGTACTTACTTTATCCTACTCCCCACATGAACTGTGTCGAGTAAGTTACCCAGAGCTTCTGGGAAGGGTAAGGGTTTAGGGATGACTGCGTTTGTAATACTTTTAGTACCGCAGGCATCCGTATGTTACGGTGTTCGCTTACCATGAGCCTGACCGTGTTGGTTCTAAGTATATACAATTTTTGTAGGTAGCGCAGTTGAACAAGCTTATATATCTATTTAACTGAGGTAGGTCACAGCAGGCCTGCTAAAAATATGGAGCAGCCTGACTGTGGTAGTACCTGAGTGTGGTGGTAGACCTTACAGAAGACCACAGCTAAGTAATACTGTTTTCAAACAGTATTGTGTTCCTGTTGGTGAGTAAGGTGACTAGAGCTCCTGGGATTGGGGATAGGGTCAGCAACGCGCTTGCAATGCTTCTGGTGTTGCAGGCGTCTATAAGCTACGGTAATCGCTTACCATCAGGTGAACCATACGCCTGTTTGCCACCCTAGTTGTATACAAAAAAAGTCATTGATTGATAGTTTAAAAAAGAATATATTTTATTCCGAACGCCATCTTTAGGGTCTATGGATAAGCGTGTAGTAGCTGTCACAGCGCTTCTATCTTTTTTCCGCTCCCAGTTTCTTGAGCCTTGTCAACACACTGATTGTATCTCCGATAAATATAGGTACTTTAAAATAACGACATCAGTACAGCACTGACCACTTGCCCAACATGTCGTCATATAATTTTGACTAGTCCGTTGGCGCAATTTGTTGTGACCCTGCTTTCTGCTCCTGGGGTTATGGGTTTGATTCCCACACCGAGTCTGGGTGTAACATATATTTATTAATATAATATGTAGTATTTATATGTATGTTTATCGAAAAGAAAATCTGACTATACCAGTCGGCTGACTTTAGGAACAGACGATCGTGTGTGTGTTTGTGAGTGTGTGTGTGTGTGTGTTGTATGTATGTATTTAATAAACTGACGACAATTTTGTCGTAGTTAGGTCTTAATGATTGTGGTTAATTAGTGTCCCAATACCTTAACTGAAGTTCCCGTTTTCTCGTTCTGTTCATATTTTTCAAAGTTCGTCGTTAAATTCTCGAAACTACTGGGACTTTGGAATGCCAAACTATAAGTTTTTAGTTTCGTAAGAAAATGGACGAACTGATTGGGTGCAATATTACTAGATGGAGTTCTACTTAATTGTTTTTATATGAAACTTTTGTTTGTATGAAACAAACAAGTAACGGAGACATGCAACTTTGTATGTACTGTTTATTATATTAACAACCTTTTTTATGGTAAGATGGTAAGATGAAAAATCAAGAAAATTGAACGCATAATCATACTGTACTTATAATTATTATTTACACTTGGTGCTTTAAAAGTCATCGTTTCTTAAAATTTTAATAAATCAATGTTAATGAAAAAATTTAGTAATATATAAAAAAAAATAAGAATTAGGGGATTCAATCAAAATATATTTATTAGTTTTTTCGTAATTCGTGAAAATGAATAAAAAAATATTAATTTTAATAGGTAACCACCGACGCGCCGATCTGAATAAAGCTGCCAGTCAACGAGTTTTGACTAATATAAGGTGGTAGTATACTATAGGGTTACTTGATAGTATACGTGGTTCTAATTTTGATTATGCCACATCAAAGTTCCCTTTTAGTGACACAGGTAAGACCGTATTGATGGCTCAATCCATTCAATATAAAACGTTTTTTCAAGATGGTTTCTGTAAGTCACTAATGTATTATTACTTTATGTTTTGTAAAGATTTTAGACTGGTTGTCCAACAAGAATATAATATATTGTTTCAAATACAACTAGATCGGCAAACAAGTGTACGGTTCACCTGATGGTAAGAAATAAAAATACAAATAGGGATACAACGAAGTTGTGGGAGACTGTAAATTAGCAGTGCTGTTGTGATGTGGAAATGATGTGTGTTAAACATAAGTTGCGCCGAGCTGTATTGTGTTCAGTTGATAAATATATTTATTTTTCACAGAGTGTTTTATTTCACGCAATTGTTAAAGGTGTAACAGGAGTATTACAAGCGTGTCGCCAGCTCTAAAAGTCTAAAACGACAACTAAATATTACTTTTGTTGATTATTATTAGCAATGTTAGACCAGTGCTTTTAGCGTTTAAAAATGGTAAAAACCAAAGAAATTTATAGTAGAATGAAACACATTGCAAAAGAAAGAGAAACAACTAAAATGATAGGAAAAATAAATTACGGTCGATCTGAGGTCGGGAAGTGGTAGGAGGTGGGGTTTAAGGGTAAAAAAACGGTTTATCTAGATTTCTAGCTAACCTTCAAGTCCTATGGAAAAAAGTTCTATGGCAAAATTGTAGGTAATAAAAAGATCTACAACTGTTGTATTTACACTTTTTTCACAAAACCTCAAAATTTATGTGAACATTTTTTATTTTTATCTTTTACAATTTATTTTTTTTTTTTTTTACAAAATTTGATGAAAACTTACCTTATTGTGTCCTAAATACACTGTAATTGTTTAGATTTAAAATATTTCTTTTTTCACCTTATTTTGACCTCAATATCGAAAAGGCACTCTCATTTTCAATCGATAATTCTCGCGTCAAAAAATCAGCTTTTTTAAAAAAGCGTATTAATCGGTCAAAGATTTATTTATAGCGTTGAAAAGTAATATTGTTTTACTGTTTTACTGTTCCATTCGCATTCTGCTATTCATTTTAAGAGGCAATTATTGTTATTTTTTTATAAACAAAGGTGTTTGGAAATTATTATCAATATAATTACCCACCTACCCCAGTTTTTGGAATTTTCCACAAAAGAAGTAAAATCCAATAACCTATAATTTTATGTACATATACGATCTTAACTAAATAATAAATTGTGAACGCTTCACACTCGAAGCCAACATTAAAAAGAAAATCATTATTTAATATATATCTACGTTTAATTTATTTTTTAATATTTTGCCTTTTTAACAGACTTTTGACTTTTGGTGGTTCCTAAGCACATATTATACAAACAAAAGTCCGATATCGATGGCATCGATGGCATGGAAAATGCCATCACTAGAGCAACAGTCAGTTACTGTAGTGATCACTTCACCAACCATTCACTATTAGACATTTATGTAATTATAGGTATTGTGATAATAAATACAGATAGTACCTCAACCTTACAGAAGATCACTGCTAAATAATACTGTTACCAAGTAATGCTGTATTCCTGTGATAATTAAGGCGGAGCTCCTTGGTATGGTCTTGGGTAAGGTTGCCAACGCACTTGTTGCAATGCTTCTGATGTTGCAGGCGTCTATAGACTACGGTAGCTTTTTAATATCAAGTGTGCCGTACGCTTGTTAACCGATCTAGTCGTAAAAGTGTGTGTGCAATTCAAACACGGCAGACGTGAAACTTTTGAAAAGTCATAGGAAGGTAGGCCGTTACGATTTGTTTTATAGACGATGATCACAGTCTTGTGAAAAACGTCGTAAGCGCCATGCAAAACGAGGCGTTTATGTGTTTTGAGCAGTAATATATTCTATCTTATTCTCTGCTATACATTTATTTGACTAACCCGTTGGCGCAGTTTTTAGTGAGCCTGCTTTCTGCTCTGGGGGTTGTGGGTTCGATTCCCACCCCGAGTCTGGGTGTAATATACATATTCATTTATATATTTATATTTGTTTTATTTATAAGTATGTTTATGGAAAAAAATAAATATGTAGCTAGACCGGTCGGCTGTTACCTTACTTTAGGAACGACCTTGTGTGTATTGTGTAGATATTTATTTATGTGTTTCTTTCTTTATCGTGACGCATTTTCGTTTCATCGAGTTTGAAATCACAACGATTCTTAAGAAGTTTCACTTTAAAAATAAAAGATAGTAAGGAATATTAAGTATCGATCAGTTGAAGAAATGTTGCAACAGTTAAACAGTTCGCTGTAATGGACTGTGAACCTTACTGGCAATCCATTAGACACTATCGTGACCCATCTTAATGGACCCAAACATGAGAATTACGAGAAAAAATCGTTGGTTTTCCAGTTGAACTATTTGACGTGAATTCCTTTGTGCGTTTGAAGAAATTTCGTTTACAAGAGATGTCTTTCGATGTAGCCGTGTAATGAATGGCTAGGAATATTTTTCTTATGTTATACATTTAATTCGTTCCAATATTAAAAATTTCGTTTCAAACGTTTTTAGCTGTGAGTTAAATCGAAGTGATTTAATTTTGTGAAGTAAATTTAGTAAACACGCTTAGTATTTTTATATCTGTTTCAATGTGTATTAAGTTAAAAACCTGCGTTTTATATAATTGATCTTTTTTTTTGTTTTGAAGTGAAACTTCTTTAGAATCGTTGTGATTTGAAACCAGATGCAACGGCAAAAAGACAGGGAAAGACGAGCCGGACCAGGCCGCGCTGCAAGCCGCTAATTTTATATTAGTTTTTTTTTTAATTAGTTTTCCAAAGAAGTTTCACTTCTATCGGTTGTGAATCGCACACACACCTTTTTTTTGGAGTTTACTCCTTAAGAATCGATCCTCATATAAGGCCCCCAGTATGAAAAATATATAAGGAATAAAATCTACTGAATGATTGACCTCGTTACGTTTTTGTAACGCCGTTATTTGATTCGTTTATTTCAAATTTGATATGGTACTAAACTTTTTCTTAGACTAATAACTACTACTAACACTAACTACTGAGACTAAAAGCCTTTTTTAGACAGTCGATGTAAAGTAGTAAACTCCAGTCGTGCGTCGGAGCTGACACACACACTTTTTTAATTTTGTACGGCGACGTCTACACTTATTCTTGTACGTCTTAAGGTTGGCTATATAACTCTGAGTCAACCTTTTATTCAACATGTTGTATAAAGTTGTTTATAATTCAGCCTGTAACATCGCAGTGCTGGGTATCCTCATTCTCCATGTAGGAGAATAATTGGAGCTTAATCCATCTCACTGCTTCACTGCGGGTTAGCGGATATAATGATGAAATAGGATGTTGTAAGCAGTAATTGTATTGTCTATCGCAAATTACATAGTATAAAACAAAGTCGCTTCCCGCTGTCTGTCGGTCCCTATGTATGCTTAGATCTTTAAAACTACGCAACGAATTTTAATGCGATTTTCTTTAGTAAATAGCAGAGGAACACTGATAGATTTTAAAACCGTGCGAAGCCGGGGCGGGCCGCTAGTAAATACTAATATAAACATAATTATGTATTAATTGTAAACCTTTTTTTGATAGTGTAACGAAATTTAATTGTTACATGCTAGTCGCGAATGGACACTTAACACTAAAACATCGCCTCATTTATACATTCTAAAAAATATTTTCCAAAATCGTCATCTGCATAAATTAAATGAACCATTTCAGTTCTGTCACGTTTTATTAAATACCTGTATAATTTATCAAAAAAAAGCTATATGTTATTGTTAATATTCAGTAACATTATACTACAGACTTAGATCTCTAAATATAATATACAAGCTTATCTATGTACAAAGTTTCTTTTATTTAAATAAAAATGTTACGGGTGAAGTCGCATAAAAATCATGTTAACGCAGACGCTTACAACAGACACAAATCTATAAAACGCCGTAGCACCGTAGCGACGTAACGCGTGGGCGTTACTACGCCGTAGCAAGGCTACGCGTGTAGTAGAAGGCGGAGTTCCGCTGATGTTTTGACGCGTATTGTTGTTATGGATCTATATTATATTTGTGTGTGTATAATCCGTCTATGCTTATATTTCTTGTGTATAATATTGTTTTCTTATTTATAATGTTGTTTTTGTTTTGATTACATTGATTTTGATGAAAAAGATTTTGGTTAGAGAGATAAATTTTAACGAGATTTTGATAAATATTTTCAATTAGTGAAATTATAATTACACTTTTTATTTTTGTTAAACTAAATTTAGTTTATGCAAAATCTCAAAAAATATTCCATTGTCGACCGACATATTTTTATACCTTATAGGAGAAGGATTAAAGCTTTGCTGGTTTGTCGGCATAACATGTTAATTTTTTTAAAAAGTATGAGACTTTATATTTTTTGAAAGAGTAAAGGCAAAGTATCCCAAAAAATAGTTGCCGGCACCAATCTGACAGTATCTTGTTTGCATGTTACGATTTGTCTACTAAATAAAACATTTCAACTTTACCCAAAATGAATATACTATAACGATTTTATGATTAAGTAGAATTTTCATGTAAAAAAATGTAAGTTCATAAGAGAAAAGCAATATAGGACGCTTACAAGAGATGTGTAAACACAGCTTCACCTGTTATCATACGCTTTGCTCAAATGCACGTCGCTGGAGCGTGAGAGATAACTGTGAAATATTCATCAGCTCTAACTGTTACAGCACTTGTCATGTAATAAGATTTTAGTTGTATCCTATGGTTTTGCTCGAGTATAGTCTAGTTATCAATTATTGTTAACTTATTTATTTTTTGAACCACCGTGCCCCAGGATTTCACACGCGTTAATTTAAAGAAATAAATTGCCTGTAGCTTTTCTAGGTAAGCAGGCTATTCACAGAAATAGAATTTTGTAATTCGAATAAGTAGTTTTTTTTAAAAAAATACACACACAGTAGTCTGTCCCTGTGGTAAGAAACTTAATGCTTGTGTTATATAGGTAGCAGTCGGCTGTTATAGGTATTTTTTTTTTGATAAATAAATATACATAGGAATAATACACATATACATACAAATATTACACCTAGACTTATACATACGCTTCTCTAATTTGAGGTAATGTAGCAATGATGACATGTTTCCTAAGAATCTTATTGCACAAGACGGTCACCATATCAATACTTGCTCGGACACATGTTCCTATTTTAATAAAAATAAATATAAAATAATTCACAAGTACATAACTGTTATCTAAAACGTCAAACATATAAAATATTAAATGAAATACTAGAAAATCATTTCACAATCTTCCATTGTGACGTACCCTTCAATACAGTGACATAAAGACGAGTTCTATTCACAAATATCTAAGAGTGAATTTAGAGGTGAAAATTTTGACAACAAAACATCGGTGTTTGCGAGCGGAAGTCGAGGAAATAGCGATAGAGCAGCCGATCGATTGCTTCTGCGATTGCGACATCTAGAAAACATTTTATGTAACCCCATACAGTAATATATTCATACATACAACCATCTATTTGTTTCTTGAAGAATTTTGCATATTAAATATTATGTGATAGAGTGAAAACAATTTAGTTTTTACTATTGTTATTAGTTCTCCAAATGAGATTTAGTACGTTAAGTGACATTTAATTTATAACTTAAATTCACTTTAGATATAATCTATGAAAAGATATTAAAAAGGAGACGATATCGTTTATTTAAAACCTTAACAGCATAATTAGGAAAGGACAACATAACGTAAAATAAAGAAAAAAGTAATGATAGTAAAATATTTTTTTCAATACATCGATTGTTTTTTATGCTTTTTATTTTAACGTCTCCGTACTTGGCGTTTAATGTATGATGAAATCGTGTTGTCTCCAACAGACTGGAAAGCCTCCGGTCTCTATCTACGTGCTCGATGAAAGCCGCGAGCTCTTTAAGGTTTTTTACACAGCGAAAGTATATTTTTCGCTTTAAGGTTGTATGATAGTGTAGACGAATTATACAAATTCTAAATATATTATTGTTCTTTGATAAGCACTTGCTATAATCGCGATTAGTTTTGAAACAAAAATTGCATTTTTTGAATAAACATGTACGTGTACAATTACTTTCGATGTGGGTTCAACATCTCAAGTTTGATTTAAAGTTTTAAAAATTACATTTTTAGTATAAACAAGAGAAAATCCTACTGTGGTCCGTAGAGTGTGAAGCTTTTATTTATTATTTTAAAGACACAAAATCGAGGTCACTTTATTGAATATTTAGGAATACCTTGAATCGATTTCAAATTACTTTCCGATGTTATTTTTGCAACCTTTATACGTAACGTTAAATATGTCGTACACCTCAAATCGTATCGCTGCACTATTCCATATCTTACATAGATAACAAAAAATATTAAACGATAAGAAAGCAAAAGCGAGGCTACACAAGCGGTGTGCGCTACGCCGGTGTCGGAGGCAGGGGGGCGCGTCAGACGGCCGCCTACGCGCGACCCAGCGGACGTCTGCCACTGCGGCCGGGCCTGGCGCCCGCCGCGCCCGCTTCTGCGGTGCTACGAACAAGCTACGATCGCTACATTACGGGTAAGTTTCCTACGATATATTTACTTACGAAATACAACTCTCGGTACAACTATTTCAATCATCGAAATTTAAGATATACCTTTAGTTTTAAACGTTATTGAGTGCGTAAATTTTGCGTTAGCGGCTTGCTACGATCGGTACGTTACGTCTACTACGATACATTTACTTGCGAAATAAATTTACCGGTAACTATTTTAACAATCGGAATTTAAGATACATCTTTAGTTCTAGACGTGTGCGTTAATTTTGAGTTAGCGACTTTTTCAACAATAGCTCGGCGGGTTTGTGTTAGTGTAATTATATTAATACGCGGAATATGCTACAAGACGGTGTTTGTGTCAAATTTTAAGAATGTTTTTCGCATAATTTCATATACTCAGTTATCACATTAAGCCGTTTTGTATAAAAGGCAAAAAAACGCTGTATAATAGAATCAAGTGTATCTTTCTCTCAAAGACTATTCCGTTAACAATAAAATAAGATAATAGTATGGGAACAGGTGTTATAGTTTTTGTAGAGTTACGACTATTTTATCGATTTATTAGAGGGCTATAATTTGATTACATAAATAGCGATAATAAGTGATATCAGTTACAAATATTTTCTTCTTATAGTTTATATTGTGCTTACTTGTCTAGGATTTAGTCTTAAGGTATTTAATTTATCCAATATAATAACATATAGTTTAGTAATAGTTAGTCAAAGAGTATTTTCGCTACGTTGCTATATCGGAGCCGACGGATATCTTATAGAAGTTGTTATCTAGATAGTTTTAGTGTATATAAAATCCGAGCTAAAAAATAACTACCTATGGTTGTCAGATAAACCTCAAGTAAAATATGCAATGCATTTTATATACTTTCTAATTAAATAATATAATACATAAAAAACTTGGTGAAATGGAACATAAAATATAGATTCAATTATTTATTTGGTACTATGTAACAAAATGTGTATAAAGATATCTTTACAAGTTCATACTTTTTGTTACTTAACTGGAGTTTTTCAAGATAACAAAAAAGGGTTTTTTTTCTAAATAATAAGACTGAAACTTAAATAGAAAGACGAAGCGACGACGCAGTCTAAGGTAGAGCGGGTTAGCTTAGAATGTGTCTCTTTCTTTCGCCTTCGATCACCTTTTTTCTAAAGCAAAAATAATTTAGGCCGGACTAGCTCATGAATAAAGTTACAAAATGACACAACATGAGTGCAAAAGTCTTCTTATTAAAGTGATTTTTATTTTCATAACAATAAGTATGGTAGAGCATATTAATGCGTTTTTGAAAACAAACTTGATCGCGTTTTAAACTTATAGTATTCCTCTCTTAGATATTTTTTTCATAATTCGAAAGCTACAGTTAAAAAATTATACTGACCCGCAGATTTTAAGGTTTTTCGGTGAAATTGATTTAATTCATTTTTAACAAAATATTACCCTCACTTTTATTTGTTTATATAACTTAGGATTTATATTTGTGTTGAAGGTAGCTTCCGATTATATATACTTGATATTTCCATGGACCTTCATTGTCACATTGGTATGTAATCTGGTAGTCTGTCCTTGTGTCTGTCCACCGTGCCTCAAATAGCACGTTAGGCAGTCGACATTCGTTGTTACCATAAAAACCTGATAGCGTTCTTTAGTTATAGTAGATAACTAGCTGATCCCGCAAACGTTGTTTGGCAATATACGTTATTAACGCCCCCGCAACCACTCTCTACTCGGTGAAAGGAATATTCCTACCAAATTTCAAGTCTCCACACCTTATGGTTCCAGAGATATCGTGATGAGTTAATATAAAGGTGGAAATCTCTATATAAATATATCCGACTAGCTTCTACGCGCGACTTCGTTGGCGTGGACTCCACTCCTATTGGTCTTAGCGTGATGATACATAGCCTATAGCCTTCCTCGATAAATGGGCTATCTAACACTGAAAGAATTTTTCAAATCGGCCCAGCTGCAGTTCCAGAGATTACCGCGTTCAAACAAACAAATAACCAAACAAAGAAACTCTTCAGCTTTATATATTAGTATAGAAGTATAGATTAACCTCCAATTCTCCTCCTACGTGGAGAAGAGGCCTACGCCCAGCTGTGGGATGTAGCCGTCTGAATCTATTTAATTTAAATATGTATAATATTTTTTAAAAAAATAACAAATTTATCTCTAAAGCCTTAGGAAATTTATAAATTGCTTTAGATTTTTGCTTTAGATTAATTAAAAAATACAGTTCCATGTGATTTTGCTTTCATAAAAATACTAAATTAAATGATAATAATATGAAATACGAAATGACTATCATTCAAGAGTTGGAAATGTAAAAATATGTTAAACGAAGTAAAAGCATTTATGAAATAATACCACATATTACAAATGAAAATTACCCGCGTATTTAGTACATGTGAATCCTGTTAAGAAATAATTAATTAATTTATGTTTCCTAGAAGTTTCGTTTATTGCGAATTTAAACAAATTAACAATATAACTTTCAGCTGTTAAATTAATTTTCGATTTTTTTCCATACCTACGGTTGTAAACAAGATCGTTTTAATTGGTGGGATTATAATCCCACGACATGTTTTTAACATAATATTTTCTTTAGAAAAAATCATTCTACGTTTAAGAACACCGTAATCATGTGTTTTTTCCGATCGAATGGAAAAACATCATAGACGAATTCCTTCTTGACTATATTATCTATATCTTCTATCTTCTTGATTATATACGTATATTCGACTCCATTTAGCTATTTTAATTAGAAGGATACTCGAATACTCTCATCGCTATTACGTTCTAGAGTTTTCTGATCGAATATCACGATTCAGCCTGTAATATCCCACTGTTGGGCATAGGCCTCTTCCCCGTGTAGAAGAAGGATCGGAGCTTAATCCACCACGCTGCTCCAATGCGGGTTGGCGGATATATTACCTACTATGAGTAACGATCGCTATCAGGTGTACATGATAACAACCGGGACCGACGGCTTAACGTGCTCTCCGAGGCACTATATATAATATAAATAAATTAATATAATATATATTCGACTGTTGAATTAACTCTCGAATTTTTCATACCTAGAGTTGTAAACATGATCGTTTTATTTGCTAGGTTTATAAATCCCACGACACGTTTGTAACATAATATTTTCTTCAGGAATAATCATTCCACGTTTAAGTACATCGTAATCATGTGTTTTTTCCGATCGAATGGAAAAAGATCAGACGAATTCTTTCTTGACTAATATACGTATATTAGGTCCCTAGTACATATTTTTCACCTGATTAGTAACAAGCTAATTTTCCGGGAATAGCTACATTTTGATGAGACGAAAAAAAAGTTCCTCTTCGAAAACCCTGGATTGTGGTAGATAAA
Source organism: Melitaea athalia (assembly GCA_905220545.2). NCBI lineage: Eukaryota > Metazoa > Arthropoda > Insecta > Lepidoptera > Nymphalidae > Melitaea > Melitaea athalia. Next base: position 1,396,132 of record HG992178.1, on the reverse strand, counting down.
AGAGTTAACAGGAGATAGAGCAGCAGTGAGCGTAGGACCGGGATAACGTACCACGCAATTTGTAGGACAATATTACCATCAAATTATATAAATATTAACTAATTAAAAGAAAAAAAATCAGAAAAAAAAAATCAATTCGAGGTCATCAAGTTGATGACCTCGTAAGGTCATCAAAAATTATTACTAACCAGCTGATTCTACCACAATCGAGAGTTTTCGAAGAGGAACTTTTTGTTCGTCTCATCAAAATGAAGCTACTCCCAGAAAATTAGCTTGTTACTAATCAGGTGAAAAATATGTACTAGGGATCCCTACCTATATTCGACTCCATTTAGCTATTTTAATTAGAGGGATACTCGAAGAATCTCATTGCTATTACGTTCTAGAGTTTCCTAATCGAGTGTCGCTTCTTTATAATGATTTAAAATACTTTTGAATGGTCAATGGTTGAAAAGTTATTCGATACGTTGACCACCGCTGTCCGCATTGTTAACTGAGTGTGGCAAGGAATGTAATGTTTCACAAACAAATTGTGTTTCCAACGTACAAGTTTCCGAAACATTCGTAGTTAAGGAACAATTTGTTGAAAACTCTAAATATATTTGCGATTTTACTAATTTCGAAGCATTAATTTGACTGACTTGTGACTTTATAAAGAACTACTTAATTTGACAAGGTTGGTTGCAAATAATAATTTTTCTTGTCATGTTATTGTTCATAGCAGACTGTAGTAATATTAGTTTAGTAGTTAGTTTAGTAAGAATATATATAAGTTAGTTGTTATTCTTTTGAAAAGAAAACTCAGTCGGTCTCTTTTAAATTTACGACAGTTTTGCACATTTTAATCATTCGTCATCTATGGTTATATTACGTAGCTGGAATTTTTTTCTTTGTTCGCTTACCTCGCTAATATACACACACACACACACAAACACATTTAAATCACTACATAGTATAAAACAAAGTCTCAAAACTCGGGCAGTCTCTTTTAAATTTACGACAGTTTTGCACATTTTAATCTTTCGTCATCTATGGTTGTATTACGTACCTGGAATTTTTTTCTTTGTTCGCTTAAACTCGCTAATACACACACACACACACACACACACACACGCACAAACACATTTAAATCACTACATAGTATAAAACAAAGTCGCTTCCCGTTGTCTGTCTGTCCCTATATATGCTAAGATCTTCAAAACTACGCAACGGATTTTGATGCGGTTTTCTTCAGTAAATAGAGTTATTCCAGAGGTAGGTTTATATGTATAATACGTGCATAATATAGTAGAGGAACACTGATAGCGTTTACAACCGTGCGAAGCTGGGGCGGGTCGCTAGTTGACATATAATTTATTATACTAAGCATTCACTAATAAGATAATAACACACAATAATTTTGATTTTATAATCACGTTAATTAAAACAACTATGCGTACACATAAAAGATAGAATTACAAATTGCTTATAATACACAACATTAAACTATAGAATTGTACTTATCCTGGATAACGACACAAACCCTTGTGCTTGGCTTTTCTCTTCGTTGGACGGGAGACGAAATACTATCTCGTTATATTTAATCCCTTTAGACGTCTTAAAGTCATTGTGTGTTGTATAACTTCCTATTAGACCGCAGCAAAACGAAAGTTATAATAACTATATATTTATACGTAAAATACCTCTAATGCTCTGCGGTGCAGGAAAACATTGCAAGGACAGCTGCAGGTTTAATGCATTATATAACAACGCCAATCTGCAGTGGAGTAGCGTGGTGGTTTAAGCTCCAATCCTTCTGCTAAATGGAGAAAGAGTTCTACGCCCAGCTGTACAAAATATAAGAAATGTATGAAAAACATCCTCCATTGAGCTACAAACAAAAATATCAAGAAAGAGCAGAATAACTGGTTTATATACAAAATGAAATTAAATAATAGTAACAAAATATAATATTATGTAATTCAATGTGTCTATTGTGTAAACTTCAAAATAAAGGACATGTTATAGTCCAAGAGCCCGCGAGGGCCAAACTTATCTATCTATACTTACTAATATATAAAGCTGAAGAGTTTGTTTGTTTGTTTGTTTGTTTGTTTGTTTGTTTGTTTGTTTGAACGCGGTAATCTCTGGAACTACTGGGCCGATTTGAAAAATTCTTTCAGTGTTAGATAGCCCATTTATCGAGGAAGGCTATAGGCTATGTATCACCACGCTAAGATCAATAGGAGCGGAGTCCACGCCGACGAAGTCGCGCGCAGAAGCTAGTCATTTTATGAAAGCTGAATGTTTCACAGCGCATATCCAACACAGGTAGGAGCAATGGCCAAATATGAAGTTAAACTCATGTACAAAATTGCTTTACGCTCACACCCACAACCAACTTATATGTTTGTTTGGCCAGTGTTTGGAGCTGTCAAAACTTTAAAAAGAAATAGATTTATCAGTCTGAATATTTGATAATACATTGACTGCAGTAAATACATCTCATATTTAGTATTCCAGTATTTACTTGTTTTATATCAAAACTTTTTGTATGAGGTAACATTTATGTCAGTAATTACTTAAACTTATGTGATTCGCTTAACATTAAATAGTCTGTGTATTCAGTTACATTACAGGCTATAAAATACAACATTGTGACTTACACAAGAATAGTAATAGCTAGTATCAAGCATAAAATACATAACCTTGACAGTCATTAAGTGTTTGATATAAAAATTGATTCATTGATAACATATTTAAAAGCATCAATTGGATTTATTGTTATTCTAATATCTACTGCGTTAAAGTTTTATTAAAAACTAGCTTCTGCGCGCGACTTCGTCGGCGTGGAGTCCGCTCCTATTGGTCTTAGCGTGATGATATATAGTCTATAGCCTTCCTCGATAAATGGGCTATCTAACACTGAAAGAATTTTTCAAATCGGACCAGTAGATCCTGAGATTAGCGCGTTCATACAAACAAACAAACAAACAAACAAAAAACACACAAACAAACAATCAAACAAACAAACTCTTCAGCTTTATTATATTAGTATAAATATATTATCTAACAAAAATACAACCATCAAAGTCTTATCATCAAGGTTGACATTGACAATCGATGGGTAATTACGTTGTAAATACAATTCGATTGACTATTGAACGTTGTAGGCTATTTGTTAAATCTGTTTTTAATTGCATACATTACATAACTTCGAAACACGTTTATTTGAGATCAATAAAAATGTATACTTATAAATATTTTACAGTGGACTTCGTATAACTTAATCTTCTTCTTGTCGTAAACTCTTGTCAGAGAGGTCGTGGTTGCACTGACGAGGCACATGGTGGGGTGTGTGGTGGGTCAATATCATTTCCGAGGGTAGCTCTTGTGGTAAAAAGTTATGAGGTAGCTCACAAACAAGACAAAAATTTTTTTAATAGAATTGAAAATCTTTTACTTAAGTTGGCTAAAAATAATTCAAGTCTAAACTGGTATCCTCGGGGTAAGTGTAAAGGAGAGGGTAGTTATGATTAGCGCTCACAAAACAAACAAACTCCTAAGAATCTCTATAATACTCAAGTAAATAAAACAATATGCAATCATAAGTCTTTACAAAGCCTTTTTATAAGAAGTTAAGTAGGTTATTACTTGCTGAATTTTCTATAAGCGAATGTGTTGCAAGGCTGGACCATTGAGTTCCTCTTATATATCTTAACTAGCTTCTGCGCGCAACTTCGTCGGCGTGGACTCCGCTCCTATTGGTCTTAGCGTGATGATACATAGCCTATAGCCTTCCTCGATAAATGGGCTATCTAACACTGAAAGAATTTTTCAAATCGGCCCAGTTGTTCCAGAGATTACCGCGTTCAAACAAACAAACAAACAAACAAACAAACAAACAAACAAACTCTTCAGCTTTATATATTAGTATAGATATATATAAATCTCGTGTCACAATGTTTGTCCTCAATGGACTCCTAAACCACTTAACCGATTTTAATCAAATTTGCACACCGTGTGCAGTTTGATCCAACTTGAAAGATAGGCTATATTTTATTTTGGTATATGTAATTATTATATTTAAGAAAAAAAGGCGGTACGAAGTTCGCCAGGTCAGCTAGTTAATTAATAGATTTTTCATACATTCATTGCGTAGGTAACTTTTAGTAATTATTAGAATTTAAACTAAAATTATCACAGCTGAATAACAGAAATACCTTCAAAACTACTGTATGTGTAATACTACAGCCTACAGGCCTAATATTGTAGGCGTAGATTGGAAACATACATCAACTACATACGCACGCATGCACCAACAGACGACCGCACGCACCAACACACACACATACATACACACACACATTTATAAACAAACAAACACACATTTATAAACAAACAAACACACACATACATACGCACACACATCTACAAACACACACACACGCACACACACACCAAAACGTATAGACACACGCACCGAACATTACTATACCGTTTCATATTCTTTCTAATGTTTCTCATTTTAAGTGACTATATACTGAAATTGTATGTCTTATGAGAAAATAAAGATTCTTTAAACCGAACTTGGTAGTTACAGTACTTTATTTAAATTATAAATTGTAATTTTATTAGACAGGATTCGAGGTGATGCCGTTATTCGTGAAATAATGTGTTCACGATAAATTTTCTTTGTAGTTCAGATAACAGTGGAGAATAATAAAAAATTAACGCGGACCAAATCGTTCACACAGTCAGTCAGTTCATTCAGCCTATTGCAGTCCACTTCTGGACATAGGCCTCCTCAAGTCTTTTATTGGTCTAAATAACTGTGTGCCGCGGTTTCACACGCGTTAATAGCCTTCCTCGGTAAATGGGCTATCTAACATAAAAATATTTTTCATTCAGTAGTTTCTGAGATTAGCGCGTTTAAACAGACGAACTTTTCAGGTTATATTAATTTTATAAATTAGTATAGATAAAAAATGAAAACTAACAAATATGAAAAAAAACTTTAAACCGTAAAAATGTTTGTACAAAAAATATGTAAAAACACGCACACAAACTCGAAATTATTTAAGATTTTTTTTGTGTACTTGTGTGCGTTTTACATACAGAACTTACCTATAAAACAACAGCGCTTTCACTGGTAACACCTTGAATTTATCATTTCTTTCCTACTTAGGTACATGTTCTTTGGGGTGAGTGAAATAGAGCGATATATCCCGACCCGAAAAACGGGTCAAGTTCGGAAGACATCTTGAGGGTAAATTGTCCTTATCAAGTTTCGTAATAAATCAAATCATTCAAACCTGCTACGACTTTACTTTTGTTATTCGGGTATAAGCTTACTTTCCGTTTGGAAGAAATTTAATTAAATCGTGCATTAATTTTATGTTCGTACTAATAACTTGTTATTTCGCTTGGCGAGATTTCATCTCAAAAACCATAACATTTGTTAGGCATATAATGTAGGCCTACTGTTAATTTTGTCTATAATATGCAGAAAAACTGAGTTTTAATTGAGGTAGGGCACAGCAGAAAATTTCCTGCTTAAAATATGGAGCAGCCCGACTGGGGTAGTACCTCGACCTTACAAAAGATCTCAGCTAAATAATACTGCTTTCATGTCACAAAAATATTAACGGTAATAAGACTTAACACTAGATTTGAATTCACCACTATCGAAATATTTTCTCATAATATTTATCTATTTTTATCAAGCATTCTTACTTTCAAATTTCATAATAAGACTTCAAAAATATCCGTTTAAATCAAACGGGGGTACATTAATAATTGTCTTAAACTAACTCCGTCGACATCAACTTTTTTCCCGATGAAAAAAGCAATAAAAGTTCTTGAAGCAGAAATCTCAATTTGCCACAAGTTTTTCACGGCGTCCCGCTCATCTCGCCATCTCTTTATGTAATTGCTTCTGAATAAAGATGAAAAATAAGTTGATACTAGTTGATTTATATAGATACTACAGCTTTAGTGTTACCTATTCAATAGATAAATACATAGAAGTTTAGCTTTTTGTTTTTATGGTAATTTGGTTTACGTATTTTATCTATCTGGATATATTAATAAATTGAAAGCCGGTTTTTTGTTCGATTATACTGCGAAAACTACTGAACTGACGGAATTATTCTTATACCATAAGAGGCAGCGTGTTTCGGAGAAAGTTTTAATATATGATATGTTGGTGATTACTTATCGTGTAAAAAATATGGACGGACAGAGGTCGTTAGTAAAATATAAATCGAATTTACTTTAGAATCGTTATTTTACATATCAAAATTTATAATTCATTACTTTAATTATTAACGTGAAGCTACTAATGCTAATAATGTAAGCTAAATATACTTCAATAAGTCCACAATACATTTTTATCTCTATATTATTAATATAATGCTAAATAAATTAATATACTTCATTATATTTAGCTAACAGAAGCTCTTAAGCAGTTGTTTAGTATACACTTCGAAGTACCCTTTAGAAAACAATTTTCGTGAACAAGACAATCGTAGCTAATGTCGAAATATCGAGCTCCGCTAAATGAAAATAAAAAAAATGGTAAATATACCGTTTTTTAATAATTTAAGCAATAAAAATAACAATATAAACGAATATAAATAAATATCTACACAATACACACACGGTCATCTGTTCCTAAAGTAAGCAACTTAATGCTTGTGTTATAGGTAACAGCCGACTGGTATAGCTACATTTTTTTTTTCGATAGACATACTAATAAATAATACATAATTATATAAATATGTAAATAAATATGTATATTACGCCCAGACTCGGGCTGGGAATCGAACCCATAACCCCCGGAGCAGAAAGCAGGGTCACTACAAACTGCTAGGCTAGGGCTAGTCAAACAAATTAAACAATGTTAATTTAAAATCCTTTAGACAGTTTATTAGTTGGATAGTAATGCATTGAATGATGAGAAATATCTATCCGTCAATGGCTACTGACGATATTGAGCTCATCCCACGCTTCAATGCTTCTATAAAATTATATTATAAATAAAAGCTTTACACTCAATGATCCCATTTGGATTTACTCCTGTGTTGAAGCTCCGAAAACACACACAATATATGCACAACAACCCGGACTACGAAGACATCTGTTCCATGCAAATGCTTACCATATGTGAGGATCTAATCTTCAACATTCAGTGCTGTAAAAGCTGTGTAAATACATTTCCCTTGTTGTTTTATTGTCTTGCGGCACTTTTCAATAAACTATCTCTGGTTTTGCCTACTAGCTATAAATTTTTGACATAATTCGTATGAAGCTCACGTCAAAATTCTATCTCTAGTAAACCAATTCAGAGATAGATCAATACTCTACTCTAGAGATAGCTCTGAATTTTAATGGAACGGTGAAATTGTTCGTTCAAATATTAAAATTGTTTAATCAGTAAAAAAGACACTTGAGAGACAGACACAGACACAGATAGAAACACTGCTGGACATAGGCCTCCACAAGCTCGCGCCAAAAATGGCGTGAACTCATGTGTGTTGCCCATAGTCACCACGCTGGGCAGGCGGGTTGGTGACCGATGGGCTGGCTTTGTTACACCGAAGACGCTGCTGCCCATCTTCGGCCTGTGTATTTTAAAACCAGCAGTTGGATGGTTATCCCGCCATCGGTCGGCTTTTTAAGTTCCAAGGTGGTAGTGGAACTGTGTTATCCCTTAGTCGCCTCTTACGACACCCACGGGAAGAGAGGGGGTGGCTAAATTCTTTACTGCCGTAACCACACAGCCGATTTGGTTCAAATACAAGTAAACAAACGCTTTCTTTATAAATAAAAGAGTTTATATATAAAGGTGTTATGTAAAACATGATCACAAAAAATAATTTATAATTTATACGTAATCCTTTACAATGCCTTAATGTAGATAAGAGGATGTTTGTGTTGGAACTTTACCTGGGACATGTTTGTTTACGACATTAAGCCTATTGAGATTGAGTCTAATCAAGGTTGTCGTATTTCAATTAATACCATTTGGTTAGACAGATCAAACTTCTCCGTAGATAATATTCATTTTCTATTCATTGTACTACAATTATATGTAAGTGATTCGTTCTAATGTTGTGAATTATAAATATGTATTATATTGTAAGATTATTATACATATATTATGCGTTATAATTATGTATGTTAAAAATTCATGCCAGCATTTATGCATGTTAGCGGAGGCTGTAATGCTGTATAATTTGTATAAACTATTACTTAAGCGTAGATAATATTTACATAAGCTTCTATGAGGGTGATATATTCAATGTATGAATAAAACCTCTATAAATAAATAAAGATTGAAAAAATAAAATAAAAACGAGTGTGCTTTAGACCACACGACTGAAGTACAACTTCTTAGCCTGCACGAGAGGCCTAGTGTAGTGTAGAGTGTAGGTGTAGGTATAAATATATGACATATTATACAATTAAAATATTTGTAAACAATTTCAATTTTGTAACTATTATTGCGACAGTGTAACACGAATTATAGTTAATTAAAGCATCCTATTCATGAAAACCAAACGTAAAAAAAAAACTTGTAGGTAAACAATTTTATGAAGTCATCACAAGCGGTATGTATGTACAAATTGGTGGACAATAAATCAGTTTTACGAGCGATCGACGGTAACAATAGCAGGTGTAGTCGCAGGAGACGCGTTCGTTTCGCTTGTTCTCGACAGCAGTAAATATTTATCGGATTCGTATCGAAATAATTCGAATACAATGCCGGGATTACAGGCCATTAATTTTTTATTATTGAATGTTGATATATTTTTTTATTGAGAATTTGTCGATGGAATTTTTACTTAGTAGTCTGATCGTAGCTTTGGATTAATGAATTTAGTGGTATTTTTTCATAAAAGTTTTATTTATTATTATTTTTTTAGTTTATTTATTTATTTTATGTAAGTAACCAGTGAATGAACAGGTGGGTCACCTGAAATTACTTCATTAATGACGCTTATGATAATTTACAGCTTCAGAGCAGCCATAAATCGAACTTACAAGGAAAAAGTATTAGGGAAGTAGGAAGGATGGTCACTTTCAGTTCTTTACGATTTTGATAGCAGCATCCATATTGTTCCTTCGATCCTTCTCCTACATGGGGAAGAGGCCCATGCCCAACAGTGGGATATGACAGGCTGAATCGTGGTCGTGATCGATCCATGTTGTTAAGCTAATCAGTAAAAGTTGTACTATGACTTTCCAGGGTCAAGATACAAACGGATAGATAGTCAAAACAGTAAAATTATATTTTTGTCTTTATTACCGAATATTGTGGAGTATGATTGAATAATTTTTAAATGTCTTCAATATACTGAGTAAGAACAATTATTATTATATGACAAGTATATAGAAATACAAAACTGGCACATTGATTGCATTATTATTCAGTACCTGGGTGACCGAGCCCAGCTCGGTATTTTTATTTTATTTTTTGTTTTTTTTTTTCGGTATTTTTATATTTTAATTTTATTTAAATAATAAATCACGAGTGAAATTAAAAAAAAAAAAGAAAAAAAATAATCTGGAGACTGAGATTCGAACCCGGGTCAAAACGATTTGAAATCCGTCGCTTTCCTAATTACGCTATTACAGCTATAATAATAATGTTGAAATTAAGCTTCGTATTCTAATGATATTTTTTCATTGCCTAAAAACAGGGATAAAACGACATTTTTTTTAAATGAATCCTAGCTAGATTAATTTTTCGCCCCCGAAATCCCCTGTATACTGAATTTCACGAAAATCGTTGGAGCCGATTCCGAGATTCAGAAAAAAAATATATATATATATATATACAAGAATTGCTCGTTTAATAGTATAAGATAAGATTTGGCTAGCCCGTTGGCGTAGTTCGTAGTGGCCCTGATTTATGCTTGTTGCTCGTTTTGGGTTCGATTCTCACCTCAGTCTGGGTGTGATATATGTATGTATTCATATCAGTCAGTCAGTCACTTCAGTCTATTGCAGTCAACTGCTGGAAACAGACCTCCCCAAGTTTGCGCCAGACTTCCTTTTAGGTTATTTATATGTATATAATCTATACTAATATATAAAGCTGAAGAGTTTGTTTGTTTGTTTGTTTGTTTGTTTGTTTGTTTGTTTGAACGCGGTAATCTCTGGAACTACTGGGCCGATTTGAAAAATTCTTTCAGTGTTAGATAGCCCATTTATCGAGGAAGGCTATAGGCTATGTATCATCACGCTAAGACCAATAGGAGCGGAGTTCACGCCGACGAAGTCGCGCGCATAAGCTTGTATTATAATATATCGAAAAAAAAAATGTGGAGCTATATCAGTCGACTGTTAGCGATAACACAAATATTAAGTTGCTTAACGTAAGAACAGACGACCGTGTGTGTATGTTATAAGATATTTACTTATTTATTATTATTATTATTCACGATCACGATTCAGTCTGTAATATCCCTCTATTGGGCATAGGCCTCTTCCCCATATAGGATCGGAGCTTAATCCACCACGCTGCTCCAATGCCAGGTAGCGGATATATTCCCTACTATGAGTAACGATCGCTATCAGGTGTACATGATAACAACCGGGACCGACGGCTTAACGTGCTCTCCGGGGCACGGTGGGGAGACCCACAAGGACTGCACAAACACCCAGACCACGGCAAACATCGGTATGGCCAATACAAATGTTGTCGTGTGCGGGTATCGAACCCGCAACCGCCCGCGCAACAGCCAATCGCAATCCAGTGCTTTGACCGCTGCGCCAACGCGGCGTCATTATTATTATTATTATTATTATTGCAATTTTTTGTATTGAATCAATAACCATTGGAACTATTCTGATTTACTTATTTTTGTTTTGTACATTTCCACGTCACTGAATAAAATCCTAAGTATGCTTTTAGTGGAAATTTCACAAAATTCAATTATTCATGTTTGCATTACACAAAAATAGATTCCGAAAAGCGTTAAAAGGATAAAAGGTTTCAAGCAGTAAATAAATAGTTGTTGACATGTGCATTTAAAATTTCAATTAGTTCGCTTTTAGGATGCATGTGTATTTTCGTCCTTTTGGATACAATATTATTAAATGACTATGTTTTAACCTTTCATACGTTGATAAAGAAAATAGAGCCGTACTTTAAAGGAAAGTGTTGGATCAGGCTTATTAGTTAACTGAGGTAGGGCACAGTAGGAAATATCTTGCTTATAATCTGGATAATCTGGATAAATAATACTGCTTCCAAGCAGTGTTGTGTTCATAATTATGGTGAGTTAGGTGACCAGAGCTTGTGAGGGGGATTGGGGGTAGGATCGACGATGCGATTACATGCTTCTGGTGTTGCATGCGTCTATAAGCTACGGTAATCGCTTACTATCAGGTGAGCCGCTTGTTTTAAAAAAAATTATAGTATACTTGATCATAAATAATATTACTTTATTTTCCCCTAAAAATCTGAAAACTCTTCCTACTTACAATCTTTTTCTAATCTAAATGTTCCTTAATTAAAAACCATCTGCTTGTAAAACTACATTATGCTTTCTATTAGAAAAACTCATCAAACTTGTGTTTAGTAAAGTAAGAAGGAGTACATATCGCTCAATACATCACAACTCTTTTCTTCGGAATCTTCTTTCTGTATCGGTGGTAGTGTCATATTAAATACTAGCCGACCCGTGCCCACTTCGTTGGGCGTTATAATCCATTTCACATAAGAAGGGTACGGTGAAATTTGATATGTTCCAATACACTCTCACTATTTTCAGCAAATCAGATAAATATAAATGTTTTAAAATCACCAATTAATTTCTAAGGCCAATAATAATGCTTGATTAGATTGAATTGTTGACACGGCACGTCAGAGGGCGCAGGTTCAAATCCTGCTGGGTCGAAAATTTTGATAATTTTTATCTTTTTCCTTTTATCTTGTCACTCCTGAATAGTGTAGCTTTCTGTTAGCGAAAGAATTTTCATGATCGGATCAGTATTTGCGAAGATTACCCCGTATATACAAACAAAGTTATAAACTTTACCTCTTTATAATATTAGTATAGATAATTTTTTTTTAAGATTAGGATTGACATACTCGTTCAACTTTAAAACGGCGATTTGAAATTACTTTTTGTACTTGAATAAAGATATTTTTGATTTTGATTCCATGTTTTTCTTCTTCTGCTTGACATTATTAATCCTGGCTTTTATTGCCAGCGACTGCTTTCCAACTAACGCTTCTCCACTTAGCACGATATTGGGCATCGTTCTGGGTTAGACCATTGGCTCTCATGTTATGCTTCACGACTTCTAACCATCGCTGTCTGGGACGTCCGGGAGGTCTAGTTCTAGGGACCGACATGTCAAGACATCTTCCTCCTACGTAGTCTTCAGACTGATGCATGACATGGCGACACTACCCCAGCCACCATTCTTGGAGCTCTTCGAGTTGCGTATACGGTCAACTCGCGTTACACCACACAGCCATTGCACCATCTTCATTTCCATGACATGAAGCTCTGTGCTCATGAATCTACCGAGATAGTGCCGGCCAGTACTTGCTTCCATATAAGAGGACCGGTCAAATGATTCTCTTGTATATTTGTTTTAATATTTGTATTACTGTTAAATTATTTTTAATCTGTAGAAATTATTAAATGCATATACATTTTTTTATTAAAGCCTATTCACCGGTTCTCGCCCGACGCGTATGCCGACTGACAGGCTAATTTACATAACAATGGTCTTTTTATAATGCTCTTACTTATATACGTGAAGTCGTAATTCAATTGGCATTAGTACACGTAGAGTTACTTTTTTATTTAATAGATTTACCTACATCGATACGTCACACACATAATTACAAATACTTTCAAATTCAATGTAACGACTAAGAACAGGTCAACACCACATGTTTAAAAAGTAACGGGCACAGTGCGGGGCACAGCTAGTTTGTAAATGTTTAGAAACAATAAATATTCTGTCAAACTATTGGTAATGCCCTAAATCATTGATCATAACCAATTTGCATATTAAAAAAATCATACTTTCAATATCAATCATATTGGTTGTTTTAAACATATCTAATTATGCACTTTTTCTTTTTTGCTTTTTAATATAATGGACTTAATAATCCTATATCCGTGTTAAGTAATGCAAAATTTTCTTCATTAGTGGTTTAGGGAATGAGCGTCTTTTAACATACGAGCATAGAAATTAATTAAAATGGGATATTTATCATGTTTATTATTTTTATTTTGCGGAGTTCAATATTTCGACATTATCTACGAATTAACAAGACATTCGTAGATAATGTTGAATATAGTAAATAATAATTTTAGTAATGAAAATAACCATGTTATTTTAAAATCTTATATAGAATCTTTTCTTCTTAATAATTCCATAAACTTTAGTTGAATAGAACTGTGCTTGAGAACTGCTGACTGAACAAACTGCAATGCTCTTTTCTTTTAACTTGAGTTTTAAAATATGACACTTTGGATTTAGTTACACTTGAGGAAAAATCTCAAGTTAGTAATTTTTTTTTCATTCTTTCATTAAATTATATGTGCCTAAATAATTAGAGGTTAGTAAGAAGACGCAATTCCGAAATACGTAATTCAGTCCATAATGCATAGGCATAGCGAAAGAGATTCTTATCCTCAATTTCGATGATTTTTTTTTTGTGGAGAAATTGGATAATTTCAAACAGTTATAGTACATTTTTTTTTTTAATATAACAAAGGGGGCAACCGAGCAAACGGAGCTATCTGATGTTAAATAGCTACCGCCGCCCATGGACATCTGCAACATAAGAGGAGTTGCGGGTGCGTTGCTGGCCTCTAAAACAATACATAATTATGTTTTATTTTTTCAAATTAAAGTATTATTATTAGAAACTAGAAATATGTCTAATATCATTGATATAGTTAGACTCTGCTACCTGGTATCTGGCAAAGCCATTGCGAGTTAAACTTCATATTTGGCCATTGCTTACCTATACTGGTGTTGGAAGAATGCGCTGAGAAATATTTGGGGGTTGATCTCTTGATCTATTACGGTTTTATTATGATGTTGAATAACGTAATGATGCATCAAAATTATGTAAGTAAATACAATAACGTGTAAACCAAATCACACGAATATATAATAACTAGCTGACCCCGCAAACGTTGTTTTGCCATTTATGTTATTAACCCCCGCAAACCCTCTTGTGGGTGGTATTTTGTAAAATCCGTTTATAGCTGACTATTACTTCTACTATCCGTTCTTTACTGACTATTCTTAGCTGACTTGACGAAAGGAATATTTCTACCAAATTTCAAGTCTCTACGCCTTATGGTTCCAGAGATATCTCTTTTATATATATAGATTATAAACTGTCAATCACAATATTTTAAGCCAATAAACTAGAGACATATTACGCACATTTTCAATTTTAAATCTTATCTCTTGATTTATGGGTATATGGTGTAAGAGGAATTGTATATTTATAAGAAGTGGCGAATTAATAACATGAACTCAGCGAGTTTCGAATGAATTTAAATGGGACCACGTGGCCAGTATTAGCTTTTAAATAAATAATAAATAAACATTTCACACTCAACGGCCCCCAGTATTATTTTCTCCTGTGTCGGGGGTCCGGAAACACACACAATACACAAACACAAACGCCCAAACCACGGCAAACATCTATTTGGCCAATACAAATGTCTGTCGTGAGCGTAGGTCGAACCCGCAACGGCCAGCGCAATAGCCAGTACTGTAACGTCAAATCGTTTTGATTAAAAAAAATATATATGATATCAACCGATTTAACCAGTAAATGTTGTGACGTATAATACAACGTAGATGAAATAATAGTCAATTAAATATAATTATGCATTATTACCAATTACTCAAAAGCACTGGTCGAATCTCATTTAAATTTCAATGGGATTACTCGACACGCACTAGCTTTCGATTAAAATAAAAATAGTCGAAATCTGTTCACCCAGTAAAAAGTTCTGAGTTATATACATAAAAAACACAGTCAAATTGAGAACCTCCTCCTTTTTTGAAGTTAACGGAACGTAATTAATAGCCTGTTTTGTCACATCACCGCTCGGGACCCTATTTAAACTAACTGTTTGAATAATTTAATGTTAAAGTTTTTGATCAACTTTTAGTTTTGCTGAGTGATTACTTAAACTTTAAGCTTGTTACATCGTAATATTTAAACTAAATTGTTGTTGTGACTAGAGGGATCAATCCTATTGTTTTAAATTCAATTTATGGTTAAGCCATTAAACTTTTCTTTGAAAGTATATCTCAAATGGAATTTGTTTAGATAATTTTACTACTCGTAAAAACGTTCAGAAAAATATGTTAATCGATGATAATTATTTAAATTAATTGCGTCGATGTTTTCGATTTTGATGTGATCGTAGTTTTTTATTCGATGAATAAATTAAAAAAATATTAAGTATTACATTTATTTTATTTTATACATAAAATTAATGAATGTACACATAATTGTGTGTAGGTACGTAATATTGATTTAAGTTTTTTTTAAAATATAAACCACTTTTTTTCTTCATATTAAAAATGTATTAATGTACAATAGTAACTTAAAAATTGTATTTTATGTAATTTTCGGTATATAATATCACTCAATCCCATACCAACACGTGCGAAAACATTGTATAGTACTTCCCGTAGACTCATTGCTACGAGCGTAGCACCGAGTTACGACCGTAGCGAAACTATAACTTTTTATCGCGTATTTGTGATGCAATAACAGGAACTTTATTGTGATACGCGCGTGTGGAATTCAATCGAATAAAGTTTTTATGGACTTTAAATAATGTTCAAGAATTACTGAAGTACCAATTAATTGAATTTATGTATCGCAATGCAATTGACTTAATCAATCTTTCTAAAATTGAATGAAATGGAACGATAAAAAAATATCAATTTACATTGAAAATTAAGAAAATAGTAGTCGAAAAAATAATCAGATAAGTACCCATTATTAGGAATAACTCAAAAATTACTCGTCAGATCTTGATAACATTTAAATGAATATGACAAGCAGCAGCTTGCGATTAAAAAAACATTAAATTGGTACACGGTCTAAAAAGTTGTGAGGTCTCCCTTTTTAGAAGTTGGTTAAAAATTATAAGGCTAAGTTCGTTGAATAAGTTAACAAGAAATTAATGATACAATAGAATAGTAAAAAAATTATTATTAGATTCCTTTATTTTACAAATATAAATCTTTTTACGACTCTAGTAAAATAATCATGGTCTATATTGAACTACTAACACAAACACACACAAAAACGTACAAAAATTGTATGCTTGTGTTGCATTCTTAAAAATGGAAAAAAAATTAGACACGAAATAATCTTTTTTTATTTATTTATTGGAAATAAAACGAAATTAATTTTTGCAAGAACCATGTGACAAGAGTTTCAGAAGATACAAAATATATTTAAAGGATTACTATGATTTGTAAATTATCAGTGTTTTTTGTGATTTTAAATTGTCTATGTCTTCACCTATAATTGATGAATCAGGTTTATTTTTTTTTGTTTCAAAGAGCATAAGAAAGTATTTTGAAGTAATTCCATATTTAACTTCAATTATATGTATCTTATTTTGATGTAGGGTTAATGAAAGTGGAATCATAAAAATGGTAATAACTCTTAGAAAAGAAGCTAAAAATATTTTAATAGTTATGTATTAGTGCGATTACAAAATGGATTTCACGTTTTTAATTTACTTTTTATTGAAATTTTCATTTCGTTCGTCACGAAATCCATTTTAACTGGCAACGACGTGACGTCTAGAAATTAAAATCGACTCTACCAACTATTGAGCTTCGAATATTATCTGAATTTTCTATTGGGAATATTATAATGCGAACCTTTTAATTTTTGTTTATTGATATGTCAATAAGACATTATAAACGTAAAAGTGTTAATTGTAAAGTTGAGGGTATGTTTAGATACTCTAAATTAAAACAATTAATATGTAGAAATTATGATTTATTAACAATATATTTGCTTAGATTATTGTAATATTTTTTTAAATTAAACAACTAAAGAAAATAAAAATACCTATATTGTGTCTATTTACGTTAAATTAATGACGCCGTCCATCTTAGTCCTTTATTAATAAACGTTTTATGCTTTTTTACGTTTTTACAACACAATAATTATTATTATCTAAAATAAAGAATGAATAAAGAACCATGAAATGTTCCATAGCTACAGAAAAGTTTCCATTAAATTAAAAAAAAAGTCTCAAACACTTTTACGAAAACCGCCAAAGAACTCCAGACATTACAAAGGCTTTGTTTTCGCGACGTAAAAGACTTGTTTCCCGTACACTTTGAGGTTGGTGCGAGAAATTTCGACGTTACATTTACTATCACTGAATTCAGTCAAATTTTTGGTATATATATTATAATATATATAATATTATATATATTACAAATATGGAAAAATAGCTCGTAGTAATTAAATCAAATTAAAATTAATATGTCAAAACACACTTAATTTTAATACAAATAGAATTATTGAGATAGAGCGCAGCAGGAAAAATCCTGCACAAAATCTGCAGCCCTATAGGAGAGTTACCTCGACCGTACAGAATATCATAGCTACGTAAAAAAAAAAAAAAAAATACACAACTTCTCTCTAGTAGTAGTTTCCCTGGGGCAGGCCACAGCTCCTAGGAAGGGTCAGTGGGTTGGCAACGTGATTGCGATGCTTTCCCCCAGGTCATCTTACTCAATACGAGAACACAACACTGCTTGAAAGCAGAACGGTACTTCCCCAGTCGGGCTGTTCCAGATTACGAGCAGGATTTTTCCTGCTGTACCCGACCTCAAAACTAAATTGCTTACAGAGTTCGTTAAAAATATTATTTTTAAGTTTTTAAGGTTGTAATATTAATTAAGTTTTCCTTTTAAAAAGTGTGTCATTATTTTAAATAAATGACTATAGTTATGTTACATAAAATTTTATATTATTCAGTTATGCTTTTGGCAGCAGTCTCGCATTGGAAGTTAGTTAAAGTTTCGAAGATAACAATTAATATTACAAATTGAACTATATTCTACTCTAATACAAAGATTTAACAAATTCTTTACTAATATTATAAAGCAGAAAAGTTTGTTTAAGCGCGCTAATCTCAGGTATTACCAGTTCAAATTGAAAAATTATTTTTGTGTTGTATAGCCCATATACTAAGACAGGCTATAAGGCTATCTTTTCCCTCGAATTAAAGCGTGTGAAACCGAGGGGCTTAGCTATTAATAGATATTGTTAAAAAATGAATGTCTAAATAAAGAAAATATTTTTGTACTGACTCTCCCTTCGCGTCCCTGTTGAATAGGTTACCGATTTCATTTCCTGGCAACGTTACCGCAAACGCTAGGCCGTTATAGGACTATAACCACCGATTTAATTTCGTCAAATTTTATTTTTTATGTAAACGTTGAATAGCACAAACATTAAGTTCCTTGCCGTAGGAACAGACGACCGTATGTGTATGTTAAAGATAATTTTTTTTATTAACCAACTCCATCGATATTGGTATGAATTTTGCAAAAAAAGTTTCTTGTTTAACTTACTTAGTAAAGAAAAACTCGATCCCATAGTTGTACTTAATTCTTATCCTTCAAGGTTTAATATTAAAAGTCTTAAGTGAAAAGAAACGCTAAACAATTATACCTAAAAATCTAGATTATTTAAAAAAACTCGCAAAAGAGTCAATTAAAGTTTGTTTTAAAAGATTAAAGTTTTTCAAAGCAATTGAAAGACTCGTTCTCAACGACAATTGGTTGTAAGTTTGTAACGATTGTTTTGAATGTAACATGTTTTGAATTTTATTGTAAGTAAAAAATTGGGTAGAAAACTTTCCTAAACTTGGCTTTGTAGTATTATGTATTTTTTTCTTTTGTTTTGTTTTTGTTTGTTGTTTTTATTGTTGTTTAACTTTTTTCTTTGTTTATCCTATTTTATTAAAATACAAATATACTATTTTATTGACGACGCGTTGGCGCAACGATTACAGTACTGGCTTATGACTATTGCGCTGACGGTTGCGGGTTCGATCCTGGCACATGATAAACTTGTATTAGCCATACAGATCTTTGCCGTGGTCTGGGTGTTTGGAAATCCCTATATGGAAAGTAGGCGAGAACGCAGAATGCAATATCCCACTGAATCAAAATCCAATTATAAATTGAATTGTATTTTAACAAAACTGTGATTTACATCCATCAGATAAAATAATTGTTTATTCGATTCAATTTTTCGTTGAAATTAACTAGATTCGGTCGAAAAGAGTTATAAAACTGCGGTTCACTGTTTAAATAGTCGACCAGTTTAATTTCCGGTACGTCAGTTTCGCCGAAAAATTCCATTTTCACCAACATTCATATTTAACAGGAAACTGTGTATAGCTTCTAATAGTTTTATGTGTAGTTTTTGTAACAGCATATAAAGCAACAGAAACTTTACATTTTATAGAAATGACTGTCTATATTTTGAGTCTAAGCTTGACATTTGAAATACTTTTTTGGAGGGTATTCAATAATGTACACTTAACTCGAAAAACTAATTTTGTTCTCATTTTCGTCATTTCATCTGTCAAAATGATGTTAAATAAATCTCAGGATAATTTAAATTCATATTAGAAAGTCCAAAGATGGGCAGCAGCGTCTTCGGTGCGACAAAGCCAGCCCTGCGGTCACCAACCCGCCTGCCCAGCGTGGTGACTATGGGCAAAACACGCCGTTTTTGGTGCGAACTTGTGGAAGCCTATGTCCAGCAGTGGACTGCGACAGGCTGGAATGATGATGATGATTAGAAAGTCAAGTACTAAACTTTTTTCATCCCGAAATTCACAACTGTTCCTCTGACAAAAGTAGTTCTAATTCAGATGTAGTTCACTAAGGTATAATTAAATTAATTTTTCTTTCATCGGTATTTTAATAATAATCCTGTTAACATTTTAAGGTCTTAGTTTGATTTTTTAGAAATTATGATGTTATTATATATAGGTACGTTAAATAGAGTATATCATGTCCAAAACAATTTGAAATCCGCAATGTGCTGAAGCCACACGTTCTCAAGCAGGCGTACAAATTTTTTAAATTAAAAATTACTTTATTGTTGGCTTCAAAATGCCTTTAGAAACGTTAATTTATCAATTAAAATTTTTTAATAAATAATTTATAGTTAAAGTGAAATCCGATTTAGAATATAGAATCTGTAGAGAAGAATCGGCAAGAAACTTTGCAGTTCACTCTTGTAAAAAAAAATTGTGTGTGTCAGCTACGACGCACGACTGAAGTTTACCCTTTCCGATCGACTGTTTAAATAGGTACAAAAAAGACTTACTAGTCTTAAGAAAAAGGTTAATACCATATCAAATGGTAAATAAACGAATAAAGTAACGCCATCTACCGCGCGATGCCGCTATTAGAAAACTATTATTAGTCTATCGACGACGTATTCGTGATTTCCGACGTTCGCTTTTATTTGCCTTTTCAATGCCATCTATGGCGTCGAAAAGGCAACAAAAAACGTAACGAGGTCATTCTTTCAACAGATTTTACACCTCATATTTTTTTCACACCGGGGGCCTTATATGAAAATCGATTCTTAAGGAGTAAACTCCAAAAATAAGTTACGGATGATAGTTTAACGTAACAACGTCATAATAAAACATCTCCTCGGACGCATAGGCCAGTCGAGTGGAAGAGAGATAGATGCGGCGCAAGCGTACGATGAGCGTAACGCTACAATGAGTCATCCTTTTTCGTGCATACCGCCGGATTTCATCGATTTGTCAGGTTAAAATGTTTTATGTCTAATAGGTACGATAAGGATGGTAATCGCCAATGAAGCTGCGGGTACAGCTAGTATATAATCGAAGTACATATTGACTACATACCCTCTTCACAAACTCATGTTAGTAAAAAGTAAATATCGAATAGTAAGAGAGGTTCATTGGTTTTGTATCGGAGGTTTTAGCCGAGGGCGTATTTGATGAAGCGATAGGAAATCTCCTGCGCTCGAAAAACGCTGGTCTATCCGAGTTCGATATTAAGACGAGGGTTCTTATAAAGATTTCGTAATGAACGAAAAAAAACAACTTTATTGAGAAAACAAAGGTATCGTAACTTTTTTTCGTGTGTTTAATGGTTAATGTTTGTACATTGCCAACGCTTAGTTAATCATATTTCTACTTAGTTATTATAGGCTGTTTATAAATTATATTTTATATTGTTTTTGGTTTTTTATATTCAATATAATCTTATAATCCAAGTTAATAAAAAATAACAAGGTAACAAATTAAAAATAAAAAGGTTACCTGGCTGACTTTAATCCTAAATTTATTATAAAAGAAAAATGTATCTTTGCCTTGTACTGTAAATTACCTACTATTTATAAATTATACGTCAAACATAATGCATATTATTATTTAAAAAAATATTCGGCCCGTTTAAAAAAAAAAATTACTTCGGCCTCGTTTTAAAAAAAGAATTGATTTTACTTTTTAGTTCGTTTTGTTCAAAACGTCTACAGTCTGTGGTTAAATGACATCTGTCATTTTTGGCGCGCACCGTTCTGCCGCCATATTGCGTAATGGATTCCATTTCGCTGGGGGACATCTGCATTCATTTAATTGACGTATTGCATTGGAAATTACAAGTACATTTTTTGAAATCATGTAATTCTTTTTACCTCTATGACTGTAAATTGATTCGATTGAGATAAATTTAGACCTGTCCGCTGATAATATTTTAAATTTAAATCAAGCTAACTATGGTCCAACTTGTTGTAATACTTTACAGAATACTTAATTGAAATCGTTTGTTTCTTCATTCTAGACAAATACTTAACAAACTTCTGATGCGCTTTGCTATGAGTTGACCTATAGATATTTGTATTAAAAGTAATTAAAGCAGTTATATCTCTATAGTAATAACCGGGATTTATAGTAATAATGCTCTCCTAGGCGCGAGGCACAGATAATAACAATGCATTTGTTTGTACAAATTTTAATCCAAATCGTGGAAATCGCTAATGACGAATGTAGTAGGGAAGTTTTTACTTCATCGTAACTGTTTCAATGATGAATAACTGGTGATATTTTTTTATATTATGCAGTGATTATTTACTTTTGATATGTGTACAAAGTACACATATCAAAAGAGAAACTTCTTTGGCAAACTAATTGAAAAAAAACTAATTGAAAAAAAAAGTCAACGTCACGTGGTATTCCCAGGCGGCCACCCATCCAAGTGCTGACCACACCCGACGATGCTTAACTTCGGTGATCGGACGAGAACCGGTGTATTCAACGTGGTATAATAGACGTTTAAAATTCGTGACTTGTGACGCTAATATTCGTGACGCGTTTCATCCCTAAAAATTTTACCTCTCATGCGCCTAAAGAAGTATCATTTCAAAAATATATTCAAAGATTGAATTTTACTTCCAAGTGTGACACTTTTTAACGTTATCGTTTACAAGAAATATTTTAGTGGCTAAAATAACGACGAGTTCTAAATACGACAAATATAACGAATTATTGGTTTCAGAACGACTCGTCTTACAAAACAATTTTTATTCTAAAATGTCTTAAGTCACGATAAAAATACACACACGAAATTGCTTACCGTCTGGTAAAAATGTTTACGCTTGACAAAAGAATTCATTATTTTAGGCGCGTTCCAGATGAAAGCCTGAAAACGCGCTTATAAGACAAGCGGGTTGTGAGAATTAAGGAAATGTGGGTCTTCGGCCGTGGTGTTAAGGGTCATTTTGTATTGCGATTCGTTATACGAACAAGAGACAGCTCATTCAAAGCTGTTGAGTGCAAGCTATGATTAGGCTTTTGGCTTCGAGACAGTATTAGACTATAGTTAGCGTCGCGTCGTTTAAATACTACTTCAAAATACGAACTGTTGATTATTTTAGAGGAATTAATATCAAAATGTCACAAAAACGTCTATAAAAAAAGAAATAAAAACTTCAGCCAAACTTTGCCAGTTGTTAGGCGAGTACATGGCACACGCATCATTATACCAGATCGGTTGTTCACGATTCAGCCTGTAATGTCCCACTGTTGGGCATACGCCTCTTCCCATGTAGGAGAAGGATCGGAGCTTAATCCACCACGCTGCTCCAATGCGGGTTGGCGGATATATTCCCTACTATGAGTAGCGATCGCTATCAGGTGTACATGATAACAACCGGGACCGACGGCTTAACGTGCTCTCCGAGGCACGGTGGGGAGACCCACAAGGACTGCACAAACACCCAGACCACGGCAAACATCTGTATGGGTCTGTATCAGATCGGTTGTTACTAAGGACTAACCATACACACTTCAGCCTATTACAGTCCACTGCTGGACTTACAGGCCTCCCCAAGTTCACGCCAAAAATGGTGTGAAGTCATATTGTGTTGCCCATAGTCACCACGCTGGGCAGGCGGGTTGGTGACCGCAGGGCTGGCTTTGTCGCACCGAAGACGCTGCTGCCCGTCTTCGGCCTGTGTATTTCAAAGCGAGCAGTTTGATATTTATCCCGCCATCGATAAGGCTTTACCACTAACCATAATGTTTATAAACCACTGAATGCCTAATATCTTCTAGTAGTATAAAGTAAATGTCTTTGTCTAGAAATGTCTTCAAGAATCCGTCTGCTCTGTTTAATTACGTGTTTAATTAATATCTCGAATAATTTGTCTCACAATTTGACATGTTAAATTAACCAAATAATTCTACCTGCAGGTAAAAGCACACGTCGAAATGTTCACGGTATAAGGCGCTGACATCTCTTATAAATGTGAGCATCGAAACAAGATGGCCTCCTTCAAAGGTAAGTGCGATTTTAGACCTTATCGCTATAATTACAAAACACTTATCTAATAAAACGTTCCGAGCTGGTCGGAGCGTAATGCGAATTTTGCCCTGGTTAAAATGTTAATGTATGTTTCACGTTGTTCGCGTGTGTTAGAAAGGGATGGTAAATGAGAATTTAAGTTTTATTAAGTAAGAATTTTTAAGCTTTTAGATCTGCTTGTGTTGAATTCTTTGTTGTTTGAGTTTAATTTAATATAACCAACCTTTTCGCAAAAAAAAATCGGAATTTTAAGTGAGTATTACGATATTGTATAAATTTATTACTATACAATAAAATTAATTATCATTAAACAACTTGCTAGTTAAAATCCGAGTTATAAATCATTGCGATGCAATTTCACTGACAACTTATGGTGAACAAATTCAGCAAATTATATCATTATGTAGTCTATGATCACAAAAAAAAGGTTACTTTCTAATACAAGCTTCACATCTGGTTTCAAATTAAAACTGCCCGAAAATATACTTTAAATTTCGAATACGATCTTCTGATTGATAAAAAAAAGAATAATTGTGTTTGCTCGCAAACGAAAAAAAACCGACTTCAATGACATCGACAAGTAATACAACGTTATAAGACGAAAAAATAGTCAGGTAAATACGCGCTATTAAAGATTACTCAAAAAGTTGTAATCAGATCTCGATCTAATTTAAACAAGACTACATGACAAGTATTAGCTTTCGATTAAAGTAAGAATCATCAAAATCGGTACACCGAGTAAAAAGTTATGCGGTATAATACAACGTAGGTCGACGAAAAAGTAGTCAAGTAAATACGCATTATTAGGTATAGCTCTAAAAGTACTTGTCAGATCTCAATTAAATTAAAATGGGACCACTTCTTCTTCTTCTTCTTCTTCTTCTTCGTGACACTCTTGACAGAGCGGTCGTGGTCATCACGTAGCGACTTCCGTAGGGGTAGTTGTGATGCCTTTCACGATTCTTCGCCACTTCTCTCTGTTGGTTGACATCCTGTTGCACTCATACAAGGGACCGCCCACAGCCGACTTTATTTGGTCGGTCCATCGCATGGGTGATCTTCCTCGCCCTCTGTTGCCATCCACCCTGCCCTGCACGACAAGGCGTTCAATGGAGTCACTCTCGCGACGGGAAACATGTCCGAAGAACTTCAAAATACGACCCCGTACTACCGCCGAAAGGCGTTGTTCAATACCGAGTTCCTGGAGAATAGAGACGTTGGTGCGAAATTCGGTCCACGATATTCTTAACATTCGCCTCCAGCACCACATCTCCAGAGCATCTATTTTCTTTTTCTCGATTTGTCGCAATGTCCACGTCTCCGCAGCGTATAAAAATATGGGGAAAACAAGAGTTCGAACGAGCCGGATCTTCGTAGCCTTTGTTATGTTTCTGTTCCTCCATACTTTCTTCAGCTTGTCCATCGCAGTTCTAGTTATTACCATGCGACGCTTCACAAAATGGGACCACATGACACGCAAAACCTTTCAAATAAAACAAAATTGAACGAAATCGGTACACCCAGTCAAAAGTTCTGAGCGAACATACATTAAAAAAAAATACAGTCAAATTGAGAACCTCTTCCTTTTTTGGAAGTCGGTTAAAAACAATTTACCGAACATAATTGATAATTTATCAGTTTATTTGACGTGATAAATATAAATGAGATGGTATATTCATGTACTGTAGTGTGAGGTATAAGTGCGAGGGTGGCTTGATATTGTCTGAGCGTTTCTTATATCGTGTTATCGGTAAAATAAATCTAATTGTTACGAAGAAAGTGTTAATGATTGTACAACCGTTATGAGGATATCTTATACTATTAAACGAGCAATTCTTGTAAATATATATATATATATATAAATTGTAAAATATTTATTGATCCAATAAAGAATTTATTAATAATAATATTAATAATAATATATATAGAATCCCAATCTCGGAATCGGCTCCAACGATTTTCGTGAAATTCAGTATACAGGGGATTTCGGGGGCGAAAAATTGATCTAGCTAGGATTCATTTAAAAAAAATGTCGTTTTATCCCTGTTTTTAGGCAATGAAAAAATATCATTAGAATAAGAAGCTTAATTTCACTACTGCCAACATAGCTGTAACAGCGTAATTAGGTAATCGGCGGGTGTCAAATCGTCTTGACCCGGGTTCGAATCTCAGTCTCCAGATTAATTTTTTTTTCTTTTTTTTTTAAATTTCACTCGTGATTTATTAATTAAATAAAATTAAAATATAAAAATAACGAGAAAAAACAAAAAACAAAAAATAAAATGAAAATACCGA
Source organism: Melitaea athalia (assembly GCA_905220545.2). Taxonomy (NCBI): domain Eukaryota; kingdom Metazoa; phylum Arthropoda; class Insecta; order Lepidoptera; family Nymphalidae; genus Melitaea; species Melitaea athalia. Next base: position 1,369,933 of record HG992178.1, on the reverse strand, counting down.
GCAAGGCTCGGTCACCCAGGTACTGACTTCATAACACGAGTAGTTAATCGTTTTTTGAATACAGTGTTGAGGAAATCTGCAGATTAGGGATAAAAATTTTAGACGTATAAAATCAAAATATAGAGAATTCCGACTGGAGAAATCCCTAAACTTTACAGAAGATTACAGCCATATAACTGTCATAGTAACGGTCACAAAATAGTGTTGTATCCTGACACTGTCTCTGTCTGTGGTATATTTAAGAACGCAAAACATTACCTGCTGTGTTCTTCCTACCCTACTTGAAATGACATTTAGAGGTAGTTATAACTTATATGTTATACTAGCTTCTGCGCGCGACTTCGTCGGCGTGGACTCCGCTCTTATTGGTCTTAGCGTGATGATACATAGCCTATAGCCTTCCTCGATAAATGGGCTATCTAACGCTGAAAGAATTTTTCAAATCGGACCAGTAGATCCTGAGATAGCGCGTTCAAACAAACAAACAAACAAACAAACAAACAAAGAAACAAACAAACAACCAAACAAACTCTTCAGCTTTATTATATTAGTATAGATATTCAGAAAAGAAAAAAAATTACATTAAATAATACCTAGATCTAAACTGATCCGATAAATGGACGTAATCGAATTGGCTACTGGCTCGTAGTAGAATTATTCGTGTTCATTTAATTATTGAATTTTCGGTGGATGCCCCGATAACAGACGTATCGAATCAGTATGATGTTTTAGGCTATTGAATAAACATTTTGTTATAAGCATAATAAAACTAGACGACACATGCAGTTTCACCTGCTTTAAGAGTTACTAATTTGTGTATGTATTTGTATTGTAGTATTTTAGATCAAAGAGACTAACTAATCTGTATTAAATTGGACTTATAGTCATATTTTTAAGTGCAAAAAAGGCGTAAGTTCTCAATTCAACTGGGTTTTTTATATGTGTCGTAGTTTTTTTTTTGGTTAAACTGATTTTAATGTTTCTTTTTTTCGTCGAAAGCTGGTGTGTAATCTGTGGTCCCATTACAATTTCATTGAGATCCGATCAGTTAAAAGTTATCGCTTATAATGAGTAATTAATTGATTGTTATTTCGACTACCAACGTCATATTTCTTTTTGATGTAAATTAAAGTCGGTTTATTCATTTGCGAGCAAACACAATTATATTGTTTCCTGTTGTATCAAAACCATTACCTAAAACGAATGAAATCGTTACATCAATACATAATTATTATATTTATGCCAGGGGTGTCAAACTCAATTTTTAAGCGACTTCCAAAAAAGGAGGAGGTTCTCAATTCGACACGTATGTTTTTTTTTTTTTTTTTTTTTTTTTTTTATGTATGTTAGCTCAGAACTTTTGACTGGGTGGACCGATTTCGATCAATTTTGTTTTAATTGAAAGGTGTTGCGTATCATGTGGTCCCATTTTAATTTAATTGAGATCTGACAAGTACTTTTAGAGTTATTGCACGCGTCACACGCTTAAGCGTGTGTTGCACGCGTCACACGCTTAAGCGTGTGGGTGTGCTTTACTATCGAAAGACGGCTCTGTGTCCATTTTCCAAGATAAAATCGTTCTTATACGTTAAGTTAGGCACTGAATTTAAAAAAAAAAGGTTGTTTCGGAAACTAGACATGTTAATCTATAAAGTCAGCGTATTTTCTTTTCATTTTGTTTAATATTTATAACAAAAAAAAAACGTAATTAAAAAGTGATATGTCAGCTGTCCGTTGGTCTGTGCCCTTTTGTTGTCTTCACGTTTTAGAAAAATATAAACAATTAATTGTAATAATTTCTTTTGAATAATACTTCAGTCACTCTAAGGATGAACTGTATATCTTTTTATGATTGAACTCCTAACCGTTTTAAAGATATTAACGAAATTCGAAAGATTTTCTGGGTTTCTTTCATAAATATTTTTTCTTTTTTAAACCCCGGCGCAAAACGAGGGGTGGTATAAGTTTAACGTGTCTGTGTATCTGTGTAACTGTCTGTGGTACTTTTTTTCTAGTTGATGAGGGGATCTGACTACCTTCCTTATGTCCTATTGATTCAAAATTTGGTACCGTGTTACTTTAATGATATTGAAAGTATATGGTAGGGTAACCATGACCTGATCAGCCGTTCGAAGATCATCAGCTCTTTAATAGTTGATGAGGGAATCTAATTACCTTCCATATGTCCTATCGATTCGAAATTTGGTACCGTATTACTTCAATGATATTGAAAGTGTATGGTAAGGTATCGTATTATCGTATTATGTGTGGTAAGGCATCCGCCAACTCGCATTGGAGCAGCGTGGTGGATTAAGCCCTTTAATATATATAACAAAAAAATGTAATCAAATAATATATCTACAGCTGTCCATTGGTATGTGCACTTTTTATAAACAATTTTAGCGAAATGTATAAGCTATTGAACGAGCGGATAAATAATAAGATGTTATCTATCTTCGCTGACTCTTTATTGAAGAATAATAATGATAGAAAAACAATATTCAAGTAGCAAAATATAAAATATAATTATAAGATAACGTGCTATACGTGTACGTACATAATTTTACTTTACGAATTTAAAATCAAATTCTTTGACGACTATCAAAAACACGCCACATTACTCTCCTCCGAGACCGAAGGTCAATAGCCGGTTGGCGGGCCAGTGGAACCAGATGCTGCATAGCTCTCGGTGAGTTGGAACTGTCTGCGGTGACGCTTGCGAAGCCTGCGTTGCCGTTCAAGCTCGAGGTTACCAGCTTAGCGAATGACCACCAGTTTAGCAAATGGGCTCGGTTTAGCGAATGGATGAGCGGATGATAAAATATTCGCTAACTCCGCAGACTTTTTATTAATGAATTGTTATTTTGTTATAATATAAAAATGAATCAAGTAGCAAAATGTAAAATATTAACAAGAAGAGCTTAAAATCAAATTCTTTGACAACTATCAAAAAATATTTTTATTAAAATGATAAAAAGAGGTTTTTATTATTATTTATATAAAAAGTCTATATATGTAGAGACGCCAATTAATTGTAACTATTCCTTTTGAATAATACTCCAGTAACTCTAAGGATGAACTCTTTTTCTTATTATGACTGAACTCTTAACTGTTTTAAAGATATTAACGAAATTCGAAAGATTTTCTGGGTTTCTTTCATAAAAATTATCACCATTTATTTTTTTTCCTCTCTCCTTTTTCATGAACTATTTATTTTTTAAATAACTTCTGCTGCATCTAGCGACATTATTGATATTTTTGGCAGTGAAGTTAAAATTGTATCTATGTTTCGTGACGTGTCGACAGATTTTCGATACTATAAAATGCCAAAAGAAAATAAAAACTCTGCAAGAAAACGTGATCAATTACAACGTGATTAAAAAAGAGAACGTCGTAAAAATTATGAGTCTCGAAAAATTATAAAGATGATGTTATGATTGAGCTGAATAAACCTGAAAGCTGCTGTCTTGGAAATAAACATAGTGGAATCTATTCTGCTCAAATTCCTAATAAGGATGATGTAAACCTTGCTCAAAAAAAAATGTCGAATGTCTCAAGTTCGTCAAAACGATGATTTTAGACAAAGCAAACGAGAAAAAGATAGGTTAGCTAAGCAGGCTCAGCGATAATTTAGTGCCTACCTTAACATATAAGAACGATTTTATCTTGCAAAATCGACACAAAAAATAATTTGGTTATAGAAACTTTATTCTCATAAAGAATTACAATAAATTCAATTACATGAGAAATTTAACTATATAAACAGTTTGTAATTTATAAAATAGTATTATTGCGAGTCCAACACAAAAGAAAAAACAAAACTAAAGTGGGTAGAAATCTAACACTCAGTTTACACAGCGATCGAATGCGTGGAATATACAGTATAGATTAAACACAGAACAGAAGCGGCATGGCATTTAAGGGTACTAAAGTTAGTTTGTTATTTTATATATTATATTTAATTATTTCTTAATTTGTTATTTTATAAATTATATTTCAACTAATTTTTTATTTTATTCAGCAATTTTTTATTATATAATGTTTTAAAAGTTTTTTATATGTTTGTAATGATTGTGAGTTCTTTACATCATTGGGAACTTTATTATATAATTTTACGCCTTCAAACAAGATATTTTTTGCACCGTAGTTAGTTCTTGGTGCTCGGCATATAAGGTTATTCGCGCTTCTCAAGAGAATTTTTTGTACTTGCATTTTTTTAGTGAAATTTATTTGTGTATGTATATTTTTCGTTAAAATTTTTCTTATTAAGAGACAAGTATTGTACGTGTAAATTTGAGTAACATTCAATAATTTAGTTTTTTCGTATAATTTTTTCGTAGGCGTTAAGTAGTTATAATTAAATAGTACTTTTAATAATTTATTTTGAGCTCTTTGTATTAAATTTAAGTTGGATTTTGCAGCTGCGCCCCAGATTTCCACCAAATAATCAATGTGGGGTTTGACAAGTGCGTTATAAATAAGGTAACGAACTTTTTGTGGAAAACATCTTGCTACACTACGTAAGAGTCCAGTTAGGGATATAAGTTTTTTTCTAACTTTTTCGATATGTGGTGTCCATGTCAGACAACTGTCAAGTGTGAGTCCTAAATATCGTTCCTGGTCAGTCCTATTAATTTCTACATTATTTATCTTAAGGGGTTGATAGTTGGGAATGTTTTTATTTTTAGCTTTAAATATAATATAATTAGTTTTTACAGTATTTAAAGTAAGAAGATTGTATTGAAACCATTTATTAAGTAAATTTAAGTCACTTTGTGCATCTGTTATAATTGTATGTATTGAACTGCCAAAGTAAAAAAGACATGTATCATCAGCGTACAAAGTTACGTTACCTTTTAAACCTATGTCATTTATGCTATTTATGTATATTAGGAATAACATGGGGCCCAATATTGATCCCTGGGGGACGCCAAATGTAACTGGTTTCGGTTTACTTACATAATTTCCAATTTTCACTACCTGACTACGGTTTGATAAGTAAGATCTGAGTAGACTATATGCATTTCCAGTTATTCCTAAATTTGTAATTTTTTCTAAAAGTAGTTCATGACTTACGGTGTCGAATGCCTTTTTTAGATCTATAAAAATACCTAAAGCTATTTTCTTTTGGTCTATATTTACTTTAAGTTTTGTAATTAAGTCTATTGTAGCCGAAAGTGTATTTGATTTTTTTCGAAAGCCATATTGATTATGTGATATCATATTGTTAGAGTTTAAGTATATTTCTAAACGATTATATATAATTCTTTCAAAAATTTTAGAGATTACAGGAAGAACCGATATAGGGCGAAAATTTCCAGGATCATTTTTACTACCTGATTTAAAAATAGGAGTAACTCTGGACAGTTTTAGATTTTCAGGAAAAATGCCACGTTCCAGACAGTTATTTATACAATTGGTAAGATTGGGGAGGATTAATGTTTTAATGCTTTTGATAACTTTAGTATTTATCCCGTCTATGCCAGCGGCCGTATTACAGTTAAGGGTATCTAATATCTTATTAATTTCATCAGTTGACGCCGGTGATAGTTGAGACAGCTTTGATGACACTACTTTGGTACCTATGAACACTTGTGATTTATGATATGTAGTAGGTATTGCGCTAGCCAGTGTCTCGCCAATGGTACAGAAGAACTTGTTAAAATGTTCACATATTTCTACTGGATCACTGATGAATCCTTTTTCGGTTTTTAGCTTAGTTGGAGCAGTAGCTTCCTTCGACTTCTTGCAGCTTAGAGTATTTATTAGGGACCACATTTTAGCGGGTTTATTTTGACATTTTTTAAAAGATTTACAGTAATATTCAGTTTTACTGTTTTGTATGAGTTTCGCCACGTTTTTTTTCATTATCCTAAACTCTTGTTCTATTTTAGTATCGGTAGGACTCCTTCTAAATTTTAGCCACAATGCATTTCTTCTGTCTATTCCGGTAATGATACTTTTATTAATCCAATCTTTGTTTACTGGGTTGCATTTTTTATTTTAGTTATTCTACTCTGATTTATGCTTTTTATTATACAATCTTCTAAAACAGAATAATTAGATTCGTCACTTTCTTTGATATAGCTTTTGACAGATGTGTAGAGTTTTTCATAATCGATTGCTTGATATTTTACTGATTTTAAAGGTTTCGTTCTATAATTTTTAATTTCAAAATATATCAATTTGTGGTCCGACATACTGGATTCTATTATAGCAAAATGAAACTTGTTCTGTTTTAAATTTGTACATACATGGTCTAGGATAGTCTTTGTTTTATCAGTTTCACGAGTACAGTAGTCGGAATGAATTTTATTTATTATGTCGTAGCCGCTTTCTTTTAAAGTAGTTTTATAGTTTTTAACAGATTTTTCATCGCTTAGCAAGTCATAATTAAAATCTCCAAGTAGAAGAGCCCTTTTCCGCTTTTCCAGCTGCGTTTCTAGAAATTTTAAGAATTCTGTATGGTTTGTGCGTCCGGGTTTGTATATTGCGCCTATGTCAATACAGAATTTATTTATATGAATCCAAAGATAATGATTGCCATCACTTGAGTGTTTTTCAATAAAATAATGTTGAAGACTATTATGAACGAAAATGGAGACACCACCACCTCTGATCTCTTGTCTAAAATTATAGTAATGGGTATAGCCGGGCAGTTGAATTCTATTTGCTTCATCTTCTGAGTTTATCCATGTCTCTGTTATAATAATTAAATGAATAATAATAGTATTTCCAAAAGATTGCACGATACATCTTAGTTCGTCTAACTTTCCTTGCCGAGTAATACTACGAGCATTTGCGTACAAGCATTTTAGAGACTTATTGGTTACTGTTACATCGGAACAGCTCTTGCTAATTTGGAAAGTGGTAGTGTCCCAGTATTCATCTGTTTTGTCGTCTTTTGAACCTATTACTTTTAGTTTTTTGGCGGAGTGGAAATTATTTTAGGAGTGCCTCTTACATATTTTATTATGAGATTTGTTTCACCGTTTTTTGTTCGACTGTCAATCTCTTCTTTAAGGTATTTCATATATGATTGTTGCTGGGGTGTTTGATCTGGGTAGAATTTATTCACCTCATTCTTTACACTCGACTTGTTTCGAAGTATGTTAAGAACAATATCCGAAGAGTCAAAACATACTTTGACTAAGCGGTTTTTATCTTTTTTGTATTTTCCTACACGAAATACATATCTAGGCTGAGGACAATCTGCATATATAGTTTTTATAACACTCATAGACATGTTTTTGTCATGAAGTTGTCTCTCTTTTGGATCCGTAGACGTAGATTCAGTTATGCCTGATATTAAGATATTTTTAGATCTCAGGTTTCGCTCATTTAGCTCCATAATAATGTCTTCTTGTACATTTACTTTGGGGCTTGCTTCTAGAGTTCCGCATTGCGACATACTTGAGTTTATACTTTGTATTTTAGATTCTAATAATTCTACCTTGTTTTGTGTAAGCTTATTTGAGGTTTTGATATCCGTTATTTCTGATTTTAGTTTATTTTGTTCTTCGTTTAAAGATTCAGTAGTAGATTTCATATCACTAACTTGATTTTTTATGACTAAGATGTCTTCGCTTATTTTAGAAAAGTTATCCATTTGCATAGTGTTATTGGATGTAAAGAACGCCAGCATTTCCGACATTTGAATAGGCAATTATTATTAATTTCAATTCGTAACACAATGAGCGTGTGAGGCGTGCACTTTTGGATTTCCCAAATTATTTTTATTTTCAAGTTTATCTAATAATGCGTATTTACGTGACTACTTTTTCGTCGACCTACGTTATATTATATCCCACCAAAAACATTCTGTAAAAAAACTAGCCAAGTCTCGATGGAGCTGCTTGTTTATCTCTAAAAAGTAATGAAATCTAGACAAAGTCGTACCAAGTCTAAGGTTCATTACTGCGATTTCTTTATTATTATAGTTAGTGTTGTGTCACTTGGCCGTTAAAGGGTACACAAGGGTACAAAACTAAGAATAATATCCCATACTGGTATTGGTAATTGGACACTAGTGTCTCATTTTAGGCGGTTGTTGGTAACACATGAATTCAGCATTGACAATGCTGACTTCTGTTCTCTTATTTTTGGAGCGTTAAATCGACCACCGATCTAACATAAAATAGACGTACAGACGGACTTCTATCAATGATTAGAAGTCCGCTGGTACTGGAAATAATTTTTTATACAGTTTGTTTCAGGCTTGCCTATACAAAAGTATTATTGAAATACGCAGCTTTATCAAGCCTACAATTGACTGGTTATTCGATCAACGTTTTCCAAGTAGCAATTTTCCATCGTCAATGGGTAGCGGTTCTGGCGACAGATTGGTGCAATGGTGTCATGTAGCACCTGGTTTTGTACCCTTGTGTACCCTTCAACGGCCAAGTCACACAACATTAACTAATAATAAAGAAATCGCAGTAATGAACCTTAGACTTGGTACGACTTTGTCTAGATTTCATTACTTTTTAGAGATAAACAAGCAGCTCCATCGAGACTTGGCTAGTTTTTTTACAGAATGTTTTTGGTGGGATTTCACTTCTTTTTGTAGAAAGTAGAAATGTGGGCATATTCAGGCATATTGATTTATTTTTTAGAATTTCTTATTTTACACATTTTTTTTTCTTTTTAGTAACAGTTTTTTTTTTTATTATTACAATACAAATATTTCTTTTCCTTTCTTCCGGTTCTGATTCTTGTACTTGACGTGTTGGTATCACCACCACTCTTAGTCCAATGCATTATATTTTGACCAAATTTTGAGCGAAATTAATATTTTAGTGTAATTTGTGTAATATTAAATACAATACAAATATTTCTTTTCCTTTCTTCCGGTTCTGATTCTTGTACTTGACGTGTTGGTATCACCACCACTCTTAGTCCAATGCATTATATTTTGACCAAATTTTGAGCGAAATTAATATTTTAGTGTAATTTGTTAATATTAGTAGAATTAAGTTAAGAGTGCAGGCAGAGGGGAGGCATTCGCCCAGCAGTGGGACGCTATAGGCTAGATTAAATTAGAAGATGTGATCTGATTTTTGCAATGACAGTCGATTTTTTATGTAGGTACCAACTAGCTAGGCCTCGCGGTTTCACCCACTGTGATTTGAGGAAAAAAATAGCCTTCCTTCTTCTTAAAGCATAACCTTTCTCTTTAAATAGGCTATCCACCTCAGAGGAATTTTTCAATTCGAATCAATAGTTCATGAGATTAGCGCGTTTAAACAAACAAACAAACAATTCAACTTTCATGTTTACAATATTAGTATAGATTAAAACAGATTAAGATATATAAAACATATCTTTTACACTTCCGCGGCGAAAATATTTATATGATTTAAGACTTTGATTGGATTGACAGAATAATCTGGAATTTTTCAAGGAGACCAATCAATTGAACTTTTTTTGTATCTAATTCAATCAATTGAACTTTCTTTTTTTGTAATCTAATTCTTTTGTACATTTATTATTTATTGTATATTTAAGTAGCTTGATAATTTTCCTTAGTTTACACTTAATAAATTTCTGAACGCTCGCATAAATAAATATTTGACAACCAATATGTATAATGTCAATCCGTTTTCATTACTGACATTATTATTAATTTTTAATATCTAAAATACGCCAATATCCGTATATTGTGGATATATGTTGTCGATTCGAAACCTTTATTTAAATACGTTCTTTAATGTAAGGGTAGAGTTTACCATATCGACGAGATGAACATTAAATGTTTGACAGTTACGAAACACGAACATTATATACATATACTTCCATACGAATTTTCATTCCCACCTTTCAACCCCTTACACCCTGTTTTTCGCATTATATTTTATGTAAAGGTGGTATATCGATCTCTTCTAATAGTTTGATTGGGCTCTTGTGTTTTTTAATCAGGGTCACCAGGTACTCCAGATCTTCGATTATCCTAGTTTTTATAGTTTTCCCTTTATGTAGCCATTAAACCCTAACTCTGTACCAAATTTCAGCTCTCTGAGTTTATGGGAAGTACTAGTTCTATTTTGATGATCATGAGTGAGTGAGTGAGTGTCGTAAATGCGAAACTTTGCTTTCGCTTAACTTCTGAACTAAATGACCTACAGACTTGAAATTTTGGATTTTAAGTATGTGATTATAGCTTACTCGATGACGAAAATTTCAGCGTTCTGGTCTTATCCAGAGGTTCTCAAATAGGGGCCTGAAAATGCGGCGAAATGGTTCGGGTAAAGGATGGTACGGCAGTGTTTGCTTCGCGCTCGACTTGGCGGGGGCACTGCCGTGCCCCCCGATAACTTTTTACTCGGTGTACCGATTTCGATGATTCTTACTTTAGTCGAAAGCTAATACTTGTCTTGTAGTCTTGTTTAAATTAGATCGAAAACTGATTACAACTTTTTAAATAATCTTTAATAGCGCGTATTTACTTGACTATTTTTTCGTCTTATTACGTTGTATTACTTGTCGATGTAATTGAAGTCGCTTTTTTTTCGTTTGCGAGCAAACACAATTATGTAAGGTATATTATTATTGTTTTATTTTATTTATTTATTGGTTTACCAGCAGTTATTACACTAAAACATTCATTACAAAACGGGACATACATTATGCTTAATCTAAGTGCACAACTCATGTAGGTAAACACCACATGCATATAATTAAATACAATAAAAATAATTAATATTAAATTTAGAATGTGTCGGCGGGCCAGATTCAATAAAAAAATGTAGTGTACGCATTTTAAAACTTCCGTAGAGGAATAGACTGAAGTCATGACTCTTCTTTCTGTGACACATTGCGATCGCGGGCCGTATTGATACCGTATCTTTCATATCCTGATTTATGCGATATAATGGCGAAAGGCTAATTGCCTCCCATTGAGTGATATTGTAAGATGGATGATGATGGTCGCTCTGGTGTAGTGTTGCTCATATAAGCGCTCACACACCAGCGATAGCGGGTTCGCCTCCCACTCGGGATGGATATTTTGTATTTGTATAAATTTTTTTGTCCGACCTGGTTGTCTGTCCTTGTGAATCTCCCCATCGTGCCTCGGAGAGCATGTTAAGCTGTCAGTGCTGGTTATAATCATATGCACCTGATACTGCTGTTACTCGTTGTCACTCAGTAGTCAATATATCCGCCAACCTGCAATGGAGCAGCGTGGTGGATTAAACTCCAATCCTTCTCCTACATGGAGAAAGAGGCCTGTGCCCAGCAGTGGGATGTTACAGGCTGAATCGTATCGTATCGTAAGATGGAAAGATGAGATAAAGCAACGAGTGGCTAATTATATTTGTTCTCGAGTCAGCGAGACTAAAGACCTTACGTTTGTGCAAACGATTACCGAGTTTACGTAACCAACAGACTGATGTGTTCGTTAGGAGATCAGAGGAAGAAAAAAAGAGCATAATTTTAGAATAAGGAATTTATTGCTTTTATGCAATTTATTTTTTTTGGAAAATCTTATACATAAAATTCTCGTGTCACAATGTTAGTTATAATAGTCCTCCGTAATGGCTGGACTGATTTTTATGAAATTTTGTTTGCATATCGGGTAGGTCTGAGAATCGGCTAACGTCTATTTTTATAGCCCTAAGTTATAAGGGGGGATTAAGGGGGGTAACTAACATATATGAAAAACAACGTTTGCGGGGTCAGAACATTCTATATTTCAAGACACTAGAATACTATAAAAAAGTTTGAAGCAAATAATGGAATTGTTGTATTGTAAATTGTAACAACATATTATATAGTAGTCGCTAGACTACAAATTTAGTAAAAAAAAAAAAAACTAAAAATTAAAAATAATATAGAATTTTTTAACATTGAAGAGATTTGGAGTTCAGGTAATCGTATCATTATTATTGGAGATATGAGAAAAATATGGCCAATAAAATCAAACATTTACGCGCTTTATGACTTATTTAATAAAATCGCTACTTATTTGTTGCAACGTTATTTCGTATTTGTTTATATTAAAAAAAAAACTGCTTTAACTGTTTATACTCGTATTAATATTTTCATACTGCCACATTAGTTTCGGAAGTTAAAATAGAGCTCTTAATACTTATAGCTTCAAAAATATTTTATCGATCGCTAAGAAATAAATCCCCTGGGTTCTTATCACCATGGAAACTAATAAGGTCTTAACCATCAGTTTGTCTTCCAATCAGTGTTCATTTTCATGCTCTTTTGACAGAAAGTATAGAGATCGCAAAAATTAGTTGTCATTCACTAGCCATTAACTCGATAATCTTCAATAGGTAATAGCATTTCTACCCAAAGTTTACTGTTCTTTCTAAGACCCCGCTGAAATGATAATATTCTGTTAACATGTTAATTTGTGTAAAATTTATTGTTACATCCACAAAGTGTATCAGGGATTAACTTTAGGAATTTTGGATCAGACCATTTCAGGTTGCAAGTTTGGATTTAGTACTTTGAGTTTCGTTTGAAAGAACGAATGAAAGACTATGAAGATTGTATGGGAAATTTTATAGTATCTACTATTTAAATGCATATCATCATCATCATCATCATTTCAGCCTATGGCAGTCCACTGCTGGACATAGGCCTCCACAAGTTCGCGCCAATAATGGCGTGAACTCATGTGTTTTACCCATAGTCACCACGCTGGGCAGGCGGGTTGGTGACCGCAGGGCTGGCTTTGTCGCACCGAAGATGCTGCTGCCCGTCTTCGGCCTGTGTACTTCAAAGCCAGCAGTTGGATGGTTATCCCGCCATCGGTCGGCTTTTTAAGTTCCAAGGTGGTAGTGAAACTATGTTATCCCTTAGTCGCCTCTTACGACACCCACGGGAAGAGAGGGGGAGGCTAAATTCTTTGCCGTAGCCACACAGCAAATTAAATGCATATAATTATATTTTAATATCAATATTCAGTACTCACATACAGTTTTCTTATATTAACCTTGTAAAATTTGCACTTTATCCTAGATCACCTATCGAATATCACGACTTTAACAATCTAGAAAGCTTAGCGATCGCTGCTGTCATTATATATTTTTAGCTTCAGTATCGAATATAAAATACCTTGCAAAATACTAAACACCTCAAATACACGGAATTTGAGTTTAATCTTACATTATAAGCATTATTATAATTAGGTTTAATAAACAGGCCTAAGATGAGAGTGTTATCTAAATACTAAAGATGATTTTGCTTATACAGTCAATTTAAAGATTTCAGTATTTTGCCGGCTAAATATCTGGGTTACTAAGAAATTATAATTACCAGTGGTAACGATTCGCCGAGACCTGTGCGCTTCTGATATCAAGCTTAATATTTTTCAAGCTTAGTTTTCGAGTTTAGTTTTTATTTTTTTTTATCTGTTTCTTTTTTAAATTAATTAACTACTGCGTGTTGTAGATGTAGACCGATGATGATGATGTTGTTAAACTGACATGTTTTGTTGGTGTGATATTTGTGTTACGAATGATCAACGTCTGAGACCCTAGAACAAATTTATAAAAAATATATTAATTTAGTGGGAACTAAAGCTGTGTAAGTAACTTCATACTGCCTTATTTTATTTCTTGAATATAATATATATATATATATTTCGTAATACAATATAGCCTATCTTTCAAGTTGGATCAAACTGCACACGGTGTGCATATTTGATTAAAAGCAGTTAAGTAGTTTAGAAGTCCATCGCGGACAAACAATGTGACGCGTAATTTATTTATATTAAGATATTGACTACTTTGCAAAAGAAAAGATGTACCTATAAATGAAATGAAACGCTGTGCTTTACCACGATATGCTCGTAGTATGGATATTCACCATTAATCAATAATTTCTCGTTAAATCGACACTTCCAAAGGCATTTCTCATTGAGTATCAATTAAAATTTTCAGCGAAAGCCATCAGTCGTCTGAATTCAATGTAGGAAAAAATTATGAATAAATGCTATGAACTGAAAATGATAACGCATTTTATTAAATTCGAATATTCTATAGAGGTATAAGAATCGGTCTGCTTATTTATTGAAATTTTTCTAAAAAAACCGACTACAATTACATCGACAAGTATTGCAACGTAAGTAAACGAAAAAATAGTCAAATATGCGTTGTCAAAGATTACTCAAAAAGTTGTTATCAAATCTCGGTCATGTTTAAATGGGACTACAAGAAAAGCATCAGCTTTCAATTTAAATAATAATCATCAAAATTGGTATACCCAGTGAAAAGTTATGCGGTATAATACAACGTAAGTCGACGAAAAAATAAGTCAAGTAAATAACCATTACTAGATATAACTCGAAAAGTACTTGTTATAGATCACAAATAAATTTAAATCGGACCATATGATACGTACCACCTTTCGATTAAAAAAATCATTGAAATCGGTCCACATAACATAATATAAATAACTGAGTGTGAAATGTTAAAAGCTGTAATTTAATTAACAATCTATACTAATATAATAAAGCTGAAGAGTTTGTTTGTTTGTTTGTTTGTTTGTTTGTTTGTTTGTTTGTTTGTTTGTTTGTTTGAACGCGCTAAACTCAGGATCTACTGGTCCGATTTGAAAAATTCTTTCAGTGTTAGATAGCCCATTTATCGAGGAAGGCTATAGGCTATATATCATCACGCTAAGACCAATAGGAGCGGAGGCCACGCCGACGAAGTCGCGCGCGGAAGCTAGTAAATAAATAAAACAAAATCTGCGGATAGTTGGAATTGAAGATTTAAGTAAACAAAATTAAGAAATTCAATTACTAAATCAATGTTTACAATCTGTTTCGCTTAACTAGAATTTACTTTATATATACAAAATGAAATCAATACTGCTTTTATAGTTATGTCTAACTAAACGAAATGTTACGATTAAATAGAATCCGTATTTCACATAGCAACAATGATATCCAGTAAATGGCCGGAAATGAATCCTTAAGCTAACATTACACTGAGATACAATTAGTTAGTAATTCTACTACAAATAAGAAAATTATATGATATCCTTAGTAACGAGGTTTCGTTATTATTACGTATAACGTGAAAACGTAATTCAATAATTATTGTAATTGTTATATGATAAGTTGTGTAGGGGTTTCAGAAACGTACAAAGTACGAACGTATAGGTACATTGCATTTAGAAACATTATTTTATCTTGAGCGAACCTGTTACCTTGTGGGTGTAGTCCTTGTGGGTCTCCCCACTGTGCCTCGGAGAGCACTTTAAGCTGTCGGTCCCGGTTTTTATCATGTACACCTGATAGCGATCGTTACTCATAAGTCATTATAATAATCATCATTGATTATTATAATCATAAACACCCAGACCACGGCAAACCCCTGTATGGCCAATACAAATGTTTGTCATGTGCGCGAATCAAACCCGCAACCGCCAGCGCAACAGGCTCAAAGCAGTGCTGTGAACTTTGCGCCAACGCGGCGAATACTCGTAATACAATATTTTTATCATATTAACAAAAATCAAAATTAAAAAAAACTACTCCAATCATGAAAAACTTTAGACCTAGTAGAAAGTTATGACTATAATTTTATACACATATAAATAACACAGTCGAATTGAGAACAATCTACTTTTTTTTTGAAGTTTGAAAATATCGATTGTCTATCACTTTCACTTCATTACCTGTAATAACAAGTCGTTCGTTAGATACGGAATTTTCCAGCCTTTCTAATTGGTTTCACTTCTTTTGCGATTATATATTTTAGATTTCATTTTTTCTCTCGAGGGAAAATCACTGAAATTCGTGTCAAAAAGTATCCAGTTGTCGTTGTTTAAAGTCCCGTTGCATGGATTCAAGTCATGCTAAATTTTATTCAAATGATTTTTATGGCAGGACACAGTAAATATGTATTGCACAAAATTTGGAGCAGCCTGACCAAGCAGGTGAGAAAGGGCAAGTAGCCAGTACTTTTGGGTACGTGCTGTATTTTTCAGAAAGAGTTGGAATAATTATGTGTGTTCTAGAAAGTAATATGCAGGGTCAGCAACGTCTGATGCTTCTGGTATTGCTACAATTTATGGGCTACGGTAATCGTACACTATCAGGTGAACCCTTATTTGTCACTTTTCTTTTATATAAAAACTAGCTGACCCGGCGAACTTCGTATCGCCTAACAGTCGATTCTTTAATTTTTTATACTTATAAGTTATACTTCCCGGAACCCCTCAACTAACACTTAAACTTTATGGTATGGTATTAAAGTTCAAATTGACTTTTAAGTATTATTACGAATCTTTTGTATGGGAATATAGGAAATTGTTGTTTTTAGACTTTTTCAGGGAATTTTTTAAATTTTTCTCTCCGTAAGAACCATCCTCGTACTTCAAGGAATATTATAAAAGAAGAATTAGCGACATCGGTTCAGCCGCTCTCGAGATTTGCGCTTAGCAACACATTCAGCGATTCATTTATATATATATAGAGAAGAGATATATTTTTTGTTATTTACTCTTTGGAAAACTGACTACATAAAAGCAGATATCGTACTTGGATTAGACTTTTTTACCTTCTCGTGGTTTTTATCTCAGGGTAACAAATTCCTATCTACCAACCCGCAGTGAAGTAGTGTGATGAATTAAGCTCGACCCTTCTCTTACAAGGAGAAAGATGCCTATGCCCAGCTGTGGGAAGTTACAGGGTGAATAGTGTTTGGCATATTTTTCTTTATCGACTATTTTCAAATAAAATTGAAAATTATCTTTTACTAGATGGCCCGGTGAACTTCGTATCACCTACGTATATTTGTGAAAGATATGGACAAAACACTTTCTGACCGCACCTATAAATATTTGACAACCAATTGACAACATTTTTGACAAAAGACATTAAATTTCCCCGCTAGGAACATTTTGTATTGGAAAATTAAATCGTCGTTTTTAGTATTTTCCGTTACATGTTATTTATGTTTCTCACCGTTTAAACCTTCCCTGAACTTCCACAAACATTTCAAAATCAAAATTAGCTAAATCGGTCAAGCCATTCTCGAGTTTTAGCGAGACTAACGAACAGCAATTGATTTATATATATAAAATTATATTTATATCTATAAAATTCTCGTGTCACAATGTTAGTTGCTATACTCCTCGGAAACGGCTGGACCGATTTTAATGAAATTTTGGGTGCATATCGGGTAGGTCTGAGAATCGGCCAACATCTGTTTTCATACCTCTAAGTTATAGTGGGGGGGGGGATTAAGGGGCTAATAACGTATATGTTAAAACAACGTTTGCGGGATCAGCTCGTTATATTATAAAAAGTAATTATCTGTAATTTTGAATATTACTAGTAATTTAGGTAAATAAAATCCATTTACAATAGTTCAATACAATTATAATGATTACATCTTGATAAGGTTTCCTAACTTTCGTCGATCGAAGACAATCGAAGCTTGTAAGGCTTCTGCGGAACTATTCCCTGGCAGCTATTAGTCTCGAATACAATGAATTTTGACAATAATCGATAGAGATTAATGATATTATTTTCAATTGTTTGTTTGGTAATTTACTCATAGAGTTTAGTTTGTTTAATGTCCATTGGGAATTTCTATGCTTTATCTATACTAATATCATAAAGAGGTAAAGTTTCTAACTTTGTTTGTTTGTAGGGTGTAATCTTCGCAAATAGTGATCCGATCATGAAAATTCTTCCACTAACAGAAAGCTACACTATTCAGGAGTTTTATAGGCTTTTATTGTTAGGACTTTATTGTTATTGAACAAAAAATTCAGTGAAAAATAATTGTATATGTAAATCAAGTCGGAAAATGCGAGTGAGATGAAAACTTATATTAGCATCACAAAAATAATAATGATGGCTCAACCAAGTGGGGCACAGGTCGCCTAGTTTGTATTAAAGTAACTTTACAAACATTTTGTATTAAATTAACAAAACGATCTACTCAAATAAGTATACATACTATATCTTTTCATCCTTTATTATATATAACTAGCCGACCCGTGCCCACTTCGTTGCGCGTTTATTTTATTTTTAATATTTACTTCTACCGACGATATCTCAAAAACTATTTATCTAATTGATATAGTGTAAAGGGCAATTTTAATCTGCATTAAATGCCTAAGCTAACTAACATATTCATTTGGATCAGGATTAATACTGAACTAAAGAAAATAGCTTTGAAAATAACGTAATGTTTTTAATTAAAAATATTAACATAAAAGTGGTTATTGTAAGTCAACCATAAGAGATAGAGATATGCTATTGCGGACCTTTTTGTAGCATTTTTATAGGTTTTCAATTTGCTAGTACATTACTCAACTATATCTTTGCTAGTTTACGCGGCGTTCGCGTGGAAAGCTCCCAGTTGGCGAGATTTTTTGCGACCTCTTCAACATGTATCGCCGTATTTCATCTAATTTACATAAAAGCATAATAAATTATATACCTAAACCTTCCTCAAGAATCACTCTTTCTATTGTTGAAAACCGTATAAAAATCCGTTTGGTAGTTTTTGAGTTTATCGCGTTCAGACAGACAGGAGGACAGACAGACAGGAGGACAGAAAGACGCGGCCGGGGGACTTCTTTTTATAATAAGTATAGATAAAGGATTTTATATATATAATAAAGGATGAAAAGAAATTGAAGACTAAATATTCACTCCAACATTCCGAAGACAAGCCTTATGTCACTTAGTGACTGTGACTTAAGACGTTAAAGGGCAAAGGTCGCAAAAGTTAAAGCTTTTACAATTATCTCGTATGACGCATGACATTTACTCAGAGTACTACCGCACATTATTAAAAATTTCCTGGAATCACGTCATTTGCTTCACGATTGCTAAATGTCAGAAAGATTCATTTTTAATTGTTTCTTGATTGCGAATTAACTGTTTGCGAATTTCTGTTTGTTACGTCCCATATAAAACACACTTTTACTAAATAATTTGAAAAGTAATCGTTTATTAAAGCTGATTAAAGTTTTAACCTATTGCATAGCTTCTTTCGCGGGCCTTGAGCGCGGGGACAGTTTCAAGAATTTCAGTAACGAAAAAACCTCACGCTACCCACTCCGACGGGCACGGAGGTGTGGCTTGAAGGCCGTGCATCGTCTAACGTCGTTTCAGTTCGGCAGTCTTCGACACGGCGTTGTGTGCGTGCGATTAGACATATTGTACGACTCTCGAAACTAGCGGCGCGGGGGCGCAGCTAGGCGGTGCGCTTGACGTCTGAGCTTCGACGCGAGTTTGCCGGCATTTATCAATGAATGCGTGATGAAATAAAAAATATGACCTACATGAATGGGATAGCACCGGCGTTAGTACTATTATGATATTATCTAGTTGGCGTATTACTCATTGATGCAAATATGATATTGCCTATAATGTTACTATTTCCGGATAAAATTTGGCATTTAATTTTTTTAATAAAAGAAAAAAAATTGTTTTCACGTTCGGTCACCACGCTCAAAAAGTGTAACTTGAATTAATATCAAAGAAAAAGAAATACTGCATAAATAAAATAAATAAATATTATAATTATTGCATAAGTTGATACAAAATGCTATGCAATAGCTTTACCGCGGCAGTCCCCGAGTGCTACACGTCTTTTTTAAATTAATTATTATTTATGATAATTTTAGTAATCAATTTGTTCATAAAAATATACATCTCTGAATTGTTTTCCATCTATTAATTGCAAAATGTAAAACGGTTCGAACAATTTTATTTAATTTCTCTTCATATTTTTAACATATCTAATGTAATTTTATATGGAAGGTCTATTAAAATACAGGATATTTATTGGTGAAAATATTAGGCGTCCTAGTACTATATCGAATTTCTTAATAATACTTTTTTGATAAGTAATTAAGAATTACAATTAAGATTTCCTAAAATATTATAAGTCGAAATATAATACTGAATTTATTAAGTGAATCTTTAAGCTGCAATCATTAATCGTTTCAAATACTGTAAGAGAATGTCTTAGTAGTATTATTAAATTATTGCGTATTATATTCTATACTAGCGCCCCGCCCCGGCTTCGCACGGGTGCAATCCTGATACTATCAACAACAAAGGATACGTTAGAAACCTCTAAAAATATCAGTGTTTCTCTACCATATTATGCATGTATTATGTACGTATATACCTTATATCCACCACTACAGCCTATCACAGTCCACTGTTGGACATAGGCCTCCACAAGTTCGCGCCCGACATTATGACGCGAACTCACGTGTTTTGCCCATAGTCACCACGCTGGGCAGGCGGGTTGGTGACCGCAGGGCTGGCTTTGTCACACCGAAGACGCTGCTGCCTGTCTTTGGCCCTTGTATTTCAAAGCCAGCATGGATGGTTATCCCGCCATCCGTCGGCTTTTTAAGTTCCAAGGTGGTAGTGGAACTGTGTTATCCCTTAGTCGCCTCTTACGACACCCACGGGAAGAGAGGGGGTGGCTACATTCTTTAGTGCCGTAGCCACACAGCTTATATATGTATTATAAACCTTTCTCTAGAGTTACTCTATCTATTAAAAAAAACCGCATCAAAATCCATTGCGTAGTTTTAAAGATCTAAGCATACATAAGCACAGACAGCAGGAAGTGACTTTGTTTTATACTATGTAGTGAAGCGTATCTTACTTAGATTCATAATGAGTGCAAGATGTCAGACAAGGCGACAATGGTACTGTGGACTTCCGCTGCGTTTCCGCGTTCGTGAAGAGGACGATAATGATAGTTTTCTACGTAAAGTGAAGTACACACATGGGCCTTATGTGTGGACTTACTGTCTTCTATAAAGTCTTTAACTGAGGTAGGGTACAGCAGAAAATATAATAAACATTACAGCAACAATATTGCATAAAAATATGAGATCGGTATAACGAATTAGATCTAGTCTTACTACCTTGCGTTCGAAGTTTATTTTTCAAAAGAGAAAATTTACAAAGTAAAGAATCAGCCGAAAACATTGTATAAGTTAAAAATCAAAGATAATTTTAAATTTGAACTTTTTAAAATATTACTCATAAGATTTTCTTCGTTTTCTTTCGTAGTATTTCATTCTAGCAAAAGTTGAATTTTATTATCACTCAAGAAACTCGAATGTGATTTTTACGAACGTACTTGATGACACATAATAAAGTTATTTGTGCATATATTCTTTTTACTTTATGAACTCTCTATCTCTCACTTAGCTCTGCCTTCTTGACCAATTAAATTATAGAAAAATCGAACGTTTTCTCGAATGGGTTATTTCGACTGGTTCAATTTAAAACACTGTTTTAAGTGACTTCTGTTTAATTGGTCGAGGAGCGAGGCTAAATCAAGTCAAAGCGATGATTCACCATTTTCTTAACGCGAACAGATTTTAAGTAAAATAAACCGATAACATTTCATAACTGAATTGGGAACGAACGAGGAAATTCATTTCAAAAATGAGGAAAAAATAGAAAAGAAAAAGAAACTACAAAATAGAATCAAAGCCAAATAATGTCGTTATGGATAACGACTCGATTAATTCTAAAATTTTGAAAGGAACATAAGTTATAACCCGAAACTAAGTAACGATAAAGTTACAATATTTGAAATATTAAATTTGAGTTGGAAACACACAATCGTTATTTTATTGAACATGTCCTGAGTCAGTCGTTGAGCTTAAGTTGGTTCGTTCCGAGTACGTTAAGGAGAATGTTTGAGTTGCAAACAGCAGTAATTAGAGTCGGGATGACTCAAGTTTGTTGCGGCACAACTTGAACCCTTCTCAGACTTGAGTTTGCACAGTCTGGTCGAGCGTTATTCGGTTTGTTTCTTTTGCTAACTTTTAAGGGTCTCAGTTTAGTAATGATAATTAAATTAAGGTTATTATTTCTTTTTTATGTCTTCTTGCATCAAATGCTATTTTATTATTATTCTATAGTTTATAATCTGTATATTAATACGTGAAGCAAAAACTTTGTGGGTATCCCTTTTTACGAAAATTGCGTGGACGGAGAAGTATGAAATTACGTAGGTACACTTATAGTTTATATAGAGAAGCAGAGTGCTAACATTTTTTAAAATTATGGATAAAAATTCATTAAATCAATAAAAAAAAACATTACACACACAACCATGTATTTGACACACACACACACACAGACACACACACACACACACACACACACACACACACGCATATATATACTCTTTTGTTTATTATTAAAGACTGTGGTCAAAATGAAATTTAAAAAAAAGCTATTCCTTATTATAATATTTTTTTTTGGTTTTTTTATTATCAAAATTTTTAATTATGGTCGAATTTCGCCCACTGGGCGACCACTAGTTATAAATGTTATTCTATAATCTTATAATCTATTTGAAAATTTAATCGGTAAGCATGTTTCCTGGTCAAAATAAAAGAACGACGGGATCAATTCGGATTTTTTAAAAGTTTTCTAATATAATATCCGCCAACACGCAGTAGAGCAGCGTGGTGGAAAAACATCAGTTCCTTCTCCTGCATGAAGAAAAAGGCCTATGCCCAGCAGTGGGATGGTAAAGGCTGAATAATTTGATTATTCAATAATACTTTGTAGAATTTTCTAATAGAAATAAATATGTATGTAAGAAAATAACGACTATTTAAATTTAAGGCGTCTCCGTAGACGCGGGGAGTCGCGCGTCGCGTGTGGCGTGGCGGCTTCAACTAAATTCAAATGTAGGGCGTTGGATGAGTGCGTTTACGGAGAAGCGATTTTACACGCGTTCATTTTCATACATTTTGACACACGCGCGACGCCACGCCACACGCGACACGCAACGCCCCGCGTCTCCGTAAATGAGGGCTAAGGCGTTTGACAGTTTGTAAGACAGGATAGTGCCTGTCTAATCAGCGAGTGCTAGGTAAACGTTGATGATCAGTAAGGAAAATTTATAATAAATTTAGGTTTAGTCCCGGGGCATATTAAATGACTGCCAGATTAGGGCAGTTGGTAGTGAACCTATTTTAAACGACTTCGAGAAAGAAGGATGTCGTAACTTTTTATATGATATCGATGGTTCTTTTTTCGTTCAAACCCTGGTGCTTGTCATGTAGTCTCATTTAAATTTCATCGTGATTTCACAAGGACTTTTTGAGTTATATCTAATAATGCGTATTTGTTTGACTATTTTCTCGTCTAACTGTTACTAGTCGATGTAATTGAAGTGGGTTTTATTTTTGTTTCCAAGTACATTATATATACCAACATAATTATTTGGTTATTTGCTACGCTGATGGTATAAAAAATTCTACCCGCGTTACTATTTCACCCACGCCATGTTACGGTTTATGAAAGTTTGGAAAACATTTAATGTCTACTAATTAAATTCTTTGAACCGTAACGTTTTTATTAATCTAAGATCTTTCTGAGTAAATAAGTTTTCAAAAACAAAAAGATTGATCCTATGATGAAAATCAGATACCTATAATGTTGAAATTTCCTTTAATAAAATCAGATATCCTAGTGGGTAGAGCCATGGGCGTATCTAAAATTTTGTAAACAGTAGATAGGCAAAAAGAAATGTGAAAATTCAATAAATAAATAGTAGAATATTGAAAAAAACTTTCTTATTTACCTTCACTATTTAAACTATTTCAATAA
Organism: Melitaea athalia; assembly: GCA_905220545.2. Classification (NCBI taxonomy): domain Eukaryota; kingdom Metazoa; phylum Arthropoda; class Insecta; order Lepidoptera; family Nymphalidae; genus Melitaea; species Melitaea athalia. Next base: position 1,346,334 of record HG992178.1, on the reverse strand, counting down.
CAACTTGAGACTGTTTTCTTAATATAACATATAAATCTAAAAATTCTTTTATTACTTCGTCTTCGAGTCAGGGCAGACAATGGCTCCATCTTGCCCCTACTTGGGTACGGCCACGGATAGAGCTCTTGATTTGATACAATCTGGCTGTTAGTTTAAAACTGAGCTGGCATTTAGTTGACATAATTATCAAGTGACAAATTTTTGAAGTGAAACTTCTTTAGGCGCAGGAGTGGTAATGAGCGACCTTTAACGCGGCAGCGTCATGACGTTCAGTACTTGGATGGGTGACCGCCTGCCGACTGGGACCACCGTGTGACATTGGCTTTGGTTATAGTAAAAACAATAAATAAATAAAAATTACGTATAAGCCGAGCTTAAAAGTTTTTGCAAGGCTTTCTTTAGGTAAAGAGTTTAAAATTGCTATTTAACTAAGATAAAATATTTTACTTAAATGTTTATTTTTGAAAAGTCAACTTAATTACTTTAAGTATGTTTAACATCGTTTCATGATTTTTCGCGTGGGCGGATATCGGCTTTATGTTGGTTCCCTTATGAGAAAGATTTCGTGGCAAATAATTTGTTTAGATTATTTATAGCAATTTCAATTTTATCGGCTTCATTAATGTTGAAATGAGGATGTTTAATTATGTTTTTAATATCCTTTCTAGAAATAGTATCTCGACTTCTATTTCATGTATTGTACCGACTTCTCGAAATAATTACTTATTGCTTAATTTTTAAATTTTACCGTCTTATTTATACCGTCTCCACTATCCACGTTTTGCTTAATGTAACATTACATCAGTGATGTCAGACGTACCATTATAATGGTACACGTACCATTATTTAGCAATATTTAGTGTCACGTACCATGTACCATGACGATTAGTCATGGTACATGGTACGTGATATACATACGTACGTACAGCAATTAATTCGAATATAAAAAAAAGGTTTGTTTTCTATTAACGGTACACGAAATTGATATATAAATTTTTTTCACTAATTATAGGCTGCGATTTCCGACAAAATTTACACATTAGTGTTGGCGTACCATGTTTTTGTGGCCAGTACCATTATTTTAGCTAGTTCGGTACCATGATTTCTAAGTGGCCGTCTAACATCCCTGCATTACATTTCTATTTTGTATTGAAGCTCTTTAATATTATGTACCATTTTACTTTATCGCTAAAGAAAAATTCACTTCATTGCTTCCTAAAATTATCCTGAACGCATTCTAATATAAAAACCCCACGTCTCACACTTTTTTAAATTTGATTTTTGTGACCATGTCAACGCCCCAATATAAATACTTGTGCCAAAATTATACATTGTATCACGGGGGGTGATCAGCTGTTCACCTTTAACACAGATTATACTAATAAATAATCCATACAAGATGTTCAGCCTGAACTAAAAAAAATGTAATTGAACACTGCGTAAATTTAGTGAATAATGCCACAAATAAAATTTTATTATTAAAAACAAAAACTCCGACTAGGGTATTTTGTTTTTTTTTTTATAATTAATTCTTATTACAGAATTTTTAGTTTATCTATACTAATATAATAAAGCTGAAGAGTTTGTTTGTTTGATTGTTTGTTTGTTTGATTGTTTGTTTGTTTGTTTGTTTGAACGCGCTAATCTCAGGATCTACTGGTCCGATTTGAAAAATTCTTTCAGTGTTAGATAGCCCATTTATCGAGGAAGGCTATAGGCTATATATCATCATGCTAAGACCAATAGGAGCTTAGCACCAATGAAGAATATTTCAAAATCGGGTTTTTTTTCCTTTTATTCCACGGGGACGAAGTCGCGCGCAGAAGCTAGTCATTAATAAACAAACTTTTCGATCCTTTCCGGAACTTAAGTTTCTTTTCTGCGCAAAACAATGCGGAGAGATCGTATGCTTACTGAGTTAAGTTTCCGTAGACATAGGAGTTGTTCTAAAGAATTTGTGGCCGATACAACAACTTTTTCGGGTCAATATTACTGATGGCAGTCTAATGTTTTTACTTGGCTTAGAGCCACGTAAGGTTGGCTCTTTGTGAATATGTGTGAACCGAAGTCTATAACGGTTCAATTGAATGTCTTACCCTGTAGCTTATGTATTGTGACAGCTCCATTAGCAGGGCCGCGATTAAAATTGATGTTACGCCGTACCATTACTTGCGATCCAATCTCAATACATAAAGTGCTAAGGATGCCCCCCGCTTTTTTTCCAGTTTTTTTTTAAAATCATAGTAGGTATAATTCTTTTAATAAAAAACCTGTGTGGTTTTAGGAAACCACGGTAAAGTGAAACTTTTTTTCACATTATAGTTTAACTTAATTTTTTTGGAATAATATTCCATTAAGGGTATAAAAATCGCTTTATCAATCTCACCGCGCGGCCGACCGTCACGCGACATGCAACATACAGACGAAAAAGTTTAAAACGATGTAATAAGAGTTTCACTTTAATTATAATTTTTAATAAATTTTGCACGGCTGCAAATTACACAGTGACAGTGTAAGACATAAGAAAATATGGATGATTTTTACAACTCAAAAATACTTTTGATCTCTAGTAAGTGCCGCATTGGATTTAAGGGTAATAACATATATATTTCTGAGATCAACAAATAAGCCCTTTGATATGATACACTCAATAGGTTTTGTAACTTTTTTAATTTTTGTATTATAGCGTCCACATTCCGCCATTCTTAATTTTAATTTTTTTTTTCGTACCTAGTGTCACATCACATAGTGTACAAGCATAGAAATTCATTTACATACACTCGAAAAACATTACTCTTCTTCGGCAGTCAGGTAAGAATGTTTAGTTAAATAAAGATAAAGATTTACTAGTACCAGTGGTCGCCTAGTGGTCGAAATTCAACCTGTTGTCAAAGACTATACTTATAACAATAAACAAAAGAGTCTATATTTGTGTTTGTGTCAATAACATGGTAACTAGTGTGTGTAATGTTTTTTTTTACTGATTTAATATATTTTTATGCATAATCAAAAAAAAAATATAGGCATTCTGCTCTCCTTCTCTATATAAACTATAAAGTGTGCGAAATTTCATACCCCTCCGTCCGCGCAATTTTCGTAAAAAAGTGTAGACAGTTTTTGCTTCACGTATTAATATAATATAGATTATTATTAAAGTATTCAAAATACCTCAACAACGTTATAATGTAATCCGTAGATGTAGTTTCGCGCGTGTTAAAGATTCATGCCTTCATTGACTTTCATTTTCAGATGTCCACGACTTTATAATATTATATTCGTTCTGTCTCTTTTACTCTTATCGTCGAACATATATCTATCCTGCTGTTATTATTGTCTCGTTTTAACCTGTATAATTTATCTACCTATCTCACTTTACAAGGAGGTTTACTGAAGACAAAGCTCTTGGGAATATGCAAAAATATTGTTTGTATAGTTCACGAGAATATACATTTCGGAAATGGTTTTGATGGTCTGACGCTTGGAATGTTTTCTTTAGTTACGATTTACGAAATAATAGGAATTTATATTCTGACGGAATATAGTTTAATGTATTACTAAACTATTTTGATTTTTATTTAATAGAACTGCCTTTGGTTTGCCTTAGTAGCTTTTTAGCATTGCAATAGAATCTAGATTTGCAGTGTGTGGAATTTTTTGCATTATATATGGACGCCAGCAACACCAGAACCATTGCCAGGACGTTTCCAACACTATCCCCGACCTACCCGAAGCTCTGGCTATTTTACTCACCAAAAGGGGACACAGCACTATGTGAGAGCGATATTATTTAGCTGTGATCTTCTGTAAGGTCGAGGTACTTTCCCGATCGGGCTGCTCCATATTTTGACCAGAATATTACCTACTGTGCCCTACCTCAAAAATAAATACCTACCTCAAATAATAAATGCATTGTACTTTTCTTATATGAACAGTCTTCTAATGTTTCTCATGTATTGATAATGAGTCTACGTAGCTGAAGTTACTACGTAATTACAGCGGTAATTATATAATAATCTGATGAACCCGTTTAATTAAACATAATTATTTATATACGAGATAACAAAGCTTAAGGGTTATAATACGTACAAGCAAATGATGTATTGTTGCTTTGGAAACGTTTTATGCTTGGTGGAGCTCGTTGATCTTGAAGATGTTTACCATCACTAAGTTGGCTAATTAACCATAATCATCTTGTCTTATTAAACTGTTACAATTTATAACTTAATATTACGGAGTTACAGATCAGGCGATAGGCACCAGATTTCAAGAAAAAAAAAATTATAATTGAAAGCGCTATACCTAGTAAAAAGTGATGAGGATACATAACAAAGATGTATGTGTATACGGAAACTATAAAACAATATTTCCTATTTTATTCACTCGCTAACTTAACGGTTTCAGGCTCTTATCATGTACTAGCTGCTGCCCGCGACGTCGTCTGCGTGCGTTCACTGCTCGTTCCCCGTAGGTGATAGCTTGATAATATGTAGCCTATGTTCTGACCCGACTTCTTAATAATATTCGTGCCAAATTTGAAGTAAATCCATGCAGTACTTTCTGAGTTTATCCCGGACATACATACAGACAAACAGACAAACAGACAAAAATTCTAAAAACTATATTTTTGGCTTCGGTATCGATTGTAGATCACACCCCAAGTATTCTTTAAAAAAAATCTTCAATGTACAGTTTTGACTTCCCTACCATTTTATTATACGTATAGATTAACATATGTGTATAATAACAGAGCGACATAGTCGCAGTAGCAGCAAAGCTCTTTAATAAAGAAAAAAAAAAACTTAACGTTCGGTTTTTCGCACGCAATTTCTAATTATTCGGGACCTGATTCGGGTTTCTGATAATTTTGTTATTTATAATATAATGGTGTTTATTCTGTGGCTAAAAGTCAGTTTTTTTTATATCACTGACTCACCTGATGGTAAGCAGTTACCGTAGCCTATAGACGCCTGCAACACCAGAAGTATCGCAAGCGCGTTGGCGACCTACCCCCAATTCCCCCCAGGAGCTCTGGTCACCTTACTCACCAACAGGAACACAACACTGCTTGAAAGCAGTATTATTTAGCTGTGATCTTCTGTAAGGTCGAGGTACTCACTACTCCCCCAGTCGGGCTGCTCCATTTTTTGAACAGGAAATTTCCTGCTGTGCCCTACCTCAGTTAAAAGTTAGATAGATTAAAGAAAAATTTATATTATACATACGGCTATACATAAGTTTTAAAACCTTATGTATGAGTAACGCTTGGAATCGTGCCAGAACGAAAAATATGATATGGAGCTTAGTCGTTCGAATTTTGATCTTAAATAACTGTTAATTTTTACTTTTTTATAGTCACAGATACTACGATTTCAAAAATAAATAAATCTATACTAATATATAAAGCTGAAGAGTTTGTTTGTTTGGTTGTTTGTTTGTTTGTTTGTTTGTTTGCTTGTTTTTTTTTTGAAAGCGGTAATCTCTGGAACTACTGGGCCGATTCGAAAAATTCTTTCAGTGTTAGATAGCCCATTTATCGAGGAAGGCTATAGGCTATGTATCATCACGCTAAGACCAATAGGAGCGAAGTCCACGCCAACGAAGTCGCGCGCAGAAGCTAGTATCATATAAAAATGGTATATATAGAAATACATAATACATATTTTACCCCTTGACTCGGGGCGGGAATCGAACTCACAAAACTCAGAGCAGAAAACATTGATTAAACTGCATTTTCTTCTTTGGTTGTAGTTTCGAAGTTTGTTTAAGGTTGTATATTAAACGTCCTAGACTATAAACCTTTAGAAGTTCTTCTGTATACCTACAATAATGTTCCTTGAAATAATATTTATAACAGTCATTTCAAAATGTTACGACATTTACGAAATAACATCTCAAAATTAAGACATTTGATGCGATAGTCGTGCAAGCTATATTTGTATTTATGATAAGGTATTAAAGCCTAAATTACAATAGCTATAAAGAAAAAATTCTTGATACACTCTCAGGCCAAGTAGGTCAAGATCGAAGGGTTTGGGGACGGAAAAATAAATGTTTTAACGAAAAAAACTTCAATTTTTGTCGCAGTAAAGTTCATTTTACTATAAAATTTTATATTCGAAAGAATAAATATTCGTTTTTAATATAATCTTACTGTGAAATGTTTCCAGTAAAGCATTCTTAATGGGTCTTATAAATAAAAGCAATGTCACCCGAAATAAACCCCGATCCAACCCACAGTCGAAGTATAAGAAGTATGTATTGCATTGAGTTTATGGGAGTGGGAAGAAAATATTTATTTAGGATGTTACATTCACAAGTATAAAATAGTAACAGTATTTGTACAATGACAGCAAAACCGTACGAAATAAAATGAAGTAACACTGATTAAATTGAATTAGGTATATATTTCTTTCGAAAATATGATTAGAAATGAGAATATCCAGGAGAGAACGAAAGTAACATAGCCCACAGAATTAGCAAGTTAAAGCGCCAGTGGGGAGGTGACGTATCCTGGAGTGGAGACTGGAGACCGCGTCTTGGCAAACGCAGTTTGGAACGTCCCCCGGCCCGCTGGACCGACGATCTACGTAAGATTACCGGTGTAGGCTGGATGAGGATTGCGGAAAACCGGGATTCCTGGCGCGGAATTGGGGAGGCCTATATCCAGCAGTGGATTGCAATAGGATGAACTAAGTAACTAGCTATAATGTACAATTATAAATAAAAATATTGACAAACGAAAATGTCAAAATAAATATTACAATTTAAAATGATTTCGCACACGATTTTTATTTTTAATGAAAATAAAAAAAATTTAAGGTTTCGATCGATTCGAAATATTAAAATCTCGACGTCGAACAATATGTAAAATTGCTTGTTTTAATATTTTACTAAATTATATAATTATTAATATAATAAATAATCTGTAGTCTCCTGGATAGCTCTTTTAATTAAATTTTTGATATTTTTTCATTTTTTAGTAATTAATCTAATTTTTTTTAATCTAAATATCGTTTCTAAGAATTAATTATACTGATTACTATTCAATCTTTGAATAATTTCGTCGGTCAAAGAAAATTAATTACTGAAAAATTCATTGAAAAAAAATTCACATTTATTTAAAAAACACATTTACTAGGATTTTTTTCACTTAGATGAGGACGCCTGCAAAACCAGAAGCATTGCAATCGCGTCGCCCACTAACATGACCTAACCCGACTATCTCTAGATGCTGTTCCATATTTTAGAACAGGGGTTCCCAAACTTATTTTGTCTACTGCTCACTTTGAGAATAAATTATTTTTAGTGCCCCCATTTTTTCACCTACTTAAAAACCACTATAACTTCAAATTAAATTAATTATTGCGAGCTATATTAGCGGAGATTAAACATTCATTCTAATAAACTCCAAGCCTCTACACAACGCCCCCATTTCTTTTCTGCGTCTTTTACCGCCCTTTAGGCCTGCAGCGCCCACAAGGGGGCGTTATCGCCCACTTTGGGAAAGGCTGTTTTAGAACGATATTTCTTGCTGATCCTGCCTTTTGACATAAGTCTTGTATTATAATAGCGTACAGTTTCGGAACAGCGGGTCTTCCGAATTGCAAATCAAAACTGATCGTCTTTGCCAATCCAGAAAAAGATAACATATTGACTTAAGCTTTATCCCTACTAGGGGAACAGACCTTTTCCCAGCAACGATATTTGTATAATGTTATAATAGAGATTTCGTTAAAACTCGTAACAAAATGTTAAAATATTATCGATTCATTTAAACTTTTTCTTTAAACAACAAAAACTTTTAAAGGTCATAAGGGTTCGGTTAATTTTAGAGTCTGCGTAATTCTGAAAGTAAGTTCTATTTGTGGAGTTCTAGAATTTCTGAATTAAGATAACTTTTTACAATTTAACAAATATCACATAATGAATCCTTTATTTACCATTACTTTAGTGCTTTTACTACTTTATATTTTAATATTATAAAGCTGAAAAGTTTGTTTTTTTAAACGCGCTAATCTCAGGAATTATTCATTCGAATTGGAAAATTCTTTTTCTTTTAGATAGCCCATTTACCGAGGAAGGTTATAGGCTAATTTTTGTCACCAAATTAATGCTCCAGAAACTGCGGGGCACAGTTAGTTTTCATAAGGTTTTGATAATAATATAATGGTGTTATAATAATTGTTAATGAAATATCGTCGAGTATTTCCCCAGTCGAGCTGCTCTAGATTTTGAGCAGGAAAATTCCTGCTGTCCCCTGCCCTACCTCAGCTAAGTTCTTTTATTCAACTTGCAGTTTTGTCAGGGTGTAAGTTCCATAAAATTGTATCAATTAACCGGCTTTTGTATAGTTAGTCACGTAAAACTATAACATCCGCAACACGTGTACCCCAGATGGCGCGATTAAATTAAATTGCAATTCAGCCCAGAGAATCTCATCAAACAAATGAAAATTTAATATTGATGATGGAAGAAAAACCGATACACGTGTAAGGATAATCCTAACAATGCAAAATGGCAATAAACTAAATGAAAATAGAGGCGTTATGATGCGTCCCGGTTTCTCACGTGTTATATTTAAACTGTCAGAAAGACACATGGCTGTGGTTAGCCGTCACTTCAACTAAAGTGTGATATTTTACAGACACGCTTACACCCATGTTGACGTCGAGATACATTTGACTTAAAATTTTGGGAAACACGGCAAATATAGATGGATATTTATAAATATACTAGTTGACCTGGCGAACTTCGCACTTGCTATATTTTTGAAGTTATACTTCTTTTGGTGCGTTAGGGAAAAATTAAGTGTATGAAATGTGTGGTATGATGTTTTATCAGTGGCGCCTTTTAATGTGTTAAAAATCAATCCATTATTTTCGGAGAAATTTTTCATCCGCTGACCTTTTTTGGACCATACCATAATTCCATAAAATAATCGAGTCAAGGGAAATATCCGCAATATATTTCGGCAGTTTTTTAATAGCTATCGATTGTTGTAATAATCAATTAATTGTTGACATCCATAGTACGTATGCTTAGCCTGCGCCACTCCTGGCAGGATGGCTCCAGGCCATGGCCCTTTTGGCCCTAGAATAAATAGGCCTATGATGTTTATGAAGTCAGAGTTTGAACGCTTTCAAATTCTAAATCAAAAATTTCACTTTTGAATCGTCATTTAACAAATTAAAATTTTAAAGTGAAGCTAACGCCGATATCGAATGTAGATTCTGCAGAGAAGAATCGGTAAGAAACTCCGCAGTTACTCTTTTGAAAATAATATTTAAAATTAGTAATATCTGAGTCTCCTCAGACACTTTCATCTCAGTAATTACCTGAATGATATGAAAATATCTTTTCACGACCTCTTTGTTTCGACTAAATAAACATAATAGTCTGGGATCCCTAGTATATTTTTTTCACTTGATTACTATCGCTAAGTCGAGCGCTCAAGCTAATTTTCCGGGAGTAGCTTCATTATGATCAGACGAACAAAAATTTCCTTTACGAAAACTCTCGATTGTGGTAGCTAACAGAGATAGCAGGGCATAGAGCAGCAGTGAGCGTAGGACCGGGTTATCGTACCACGCGATTTGTATTACAATATGGTGTGGTCTCATCAAAATGAAGCTACTCCCGGAAAATTAGCTTGATAGTAATCAAGTGAAAAAATGTAGGTATTAGGGATCCCGGATCATAAATTTTAGTACCGGGTACCGTTTACTGTTTGAAGTATGATTGGACATGCGATAATGCAATGCATGCCAAAATGAAAAAATTCTTGAAGTAGGCTTCAAAGGCAATTTCAACATTTTGTAAGAAAATAAATATTTATTATTAATGTGAATCTAACGATTCGGAAAGTAGATTCTGAAGATATAAATTGACAAAAAATTCTTAACTAAACACTATATAAATAACAAGATCCAAATAATTTATTTTATCGATAAATTATTTCTGTAAATTAGTTGCGATTTGTCTTATCGACGACGATCACGGTCTCGTGAAAAAGATCGTAAGCGCCATGCAAAACATGTCGCTCACGCGTTTTGAGCAGTAATATATTCTATCTCATTTTCTCTTATACTTTTATGATTGTGTTTCTTTCTTTATTAACAAACTTCCAAAAAAGGAGGATTTTCTGAATTCGACTTTTTATTGTAATTTTTTTTTGTCATTGAAGTTGTTATTCGTGTAAGTTGTTTATAATTGAAGTTGTTTTATTTTTTCGTTTGCGAGCAAAAACATTATCGTGACGCATTTTTAACCGACTTTCAAAAAGGAGGAGGTTCTCAATTCGTGTGTATTTTTTTAAGGTATCACCTCAGAACTTTTTACTGGGTGGACCGACATCGATGATTCTTTTTTTAAATCGAAAGGTGGTGCGTGTCATGTGGTCCCATTTAAATTGGATCGAGATCTGACAAATACTTTTGTGATTGAAGTCGGTTTTTTTCGTTTACGAGCTAACATTTATATATTTTTTTTTGAATCAAGTTTCAAACCACTTTTAAGTATTTTCATTTTAAAAAGTCATAAAAATATCTTGATGATATTGATGCAAACATCTTAGCAAGTTCTAATAACAATATTTAAACAATTCAATTTCGTTTTTTATTCATCCGTGGCGTGGCCCATGTTCCGGTAACATCTCGAGTCGGTTGTTGGATTGTGTCCAATGTACTGCGAGAGGCAGCTGTTGAGATAATATCACATAACAACATACTTACATGGCCGAAGTTTTCAAGACTTTGAATCTATAAAAGGTTTTCACGTGAAGTGTCTTTGAAATTTTCTTGTAAATATCGTCTTGAGTGTCGAAGTTGTTTGATGTTTTGATGTAGTGATATATATTTTGAGTGAAGTGTAGTTTTTTAGACCTTAAGTAACTAAGAAGCATATTCTTAAGTTTACCCGTCAAGAAATAAAGAGAAATAAATTGATTCGGGGTAATAGCTAAAGTCGCATACATTAAAAATTTACTGACACTAATAATTGTTTTTACTCGCAAACAAAAAAAGACCGACTTCAATTACATCGGCAAGTAATACAACGTAGGTAGACGAAAAAATAGTCAAGTAAATACGCATTACTAGAGTTAACTCAAAAGTACTTGTAAGATCTCGATTACATTTATATGACAACACCACATCACAGAGTCAAATGACAAGAACCTCTTCGGAATCGGAAATTGATTAACCCAGTAAAAAGTTATGAGGTAATACATACCCATAAAATACAGTTGAATTGAGAACCTCCTATATTTTTAAAGTTTGTTAAAAATAGTATATTTCAATAATTTAAAAGAAGAAATACAATGTATATAATACCTAAACTACAAAAGCATTTATCACAACCACGAACCACGCGGGAATCGAACCGACAACCCCCGGAGCATTAAGCAGGCAAACTGTGCCAACGTGTTAGTCAATTATAACTAGATCATCTGATACATTTAATTTATATCAAATGATTGAACTAAAGTAGGTATATTATTTAAGCAGAACTGGTCAATGGTAAGTAAACCATCATTAAACAAATACATTATAATATTAGTGTTAATGCCTTCGATATCGATGGGACTAGATTTCCATTAGATGTTTGTTACTGTATAAATGTTTATTTTCTTATTTTGGGTATTTGTCTTTGTAGGGCTTTGGACAGAGGTGAGCTCGAAGTCACCCCGGTCGTTCTCACAGATACTAAATAAATGTAATCATTTTATAGTTTTGTTTCTCATAAAATTGAAAGATATTTTCGCATTATTTGAATCATTGTCTTTTAACATCATTAGACTATCAGTATACAGAAAGTGTTATTGATATTAGTGTTAGTTTGATGTTAGTTTTGGCTTGTCAAGTTATTTTCGTCATGCTGTATGGTTATTATTATTACCGCAAAACACCTCAGACTAAAAAAACGAGTGTGATTTAGACTTACGATACGTAACTCTGTCTCTTTCAATCTTTACTAACTTATATTTCCCTCTCAATTTCGTTCGCCTCGCCCGATCACACTTTTCGTAACGTTCTAGTCACGAATTCACTAGCTAACCAAGTCAAGCGTGCGCAAAGAAGTTTTACTTCAATAATTTATTTTTACTATCAAAGTACCGCTGTATATATGCACAGAATCTACGTTAAGATTTTCAATATGCTAAAATCAGCATTTTAAGTTTTGCTTATCAGTCATAGACTAAGATCCCACCGCAAATTTGTGCATGTACTCGGTTTTTCTAAAAACCAACTTATTTATGTTTATTTATGATTAGGAGAATATATATGGACCAGGCTGCCTATCAAAATGTGGCCACTAGTATTGTTAATAAAAATTTTGTTAATTGATTTTTGTTAAAAAATACCTATAAGTTATATTATGGTTGTATATTGAAATTCACGTCCACATTAGTGACAACAATATTTGAATACATAACATACGTAATAGATGACTTTGCGAGGATACAAAATCCCAACTAATTTGATGAATTGAAGCGTTCGATTCGATAAGCTAGGTTAGAGCCATTTGAGCGATTAATTTGATATCGATGACACACCAAAGATCCTACCGTCGAATATTGAACAGAATACAGTACTGGTGGTTATTTCAACTAATTTATTAGTATACCTAACTAAAACGGCTTAGCGTTTCACTTAAAAGCTGAATCGAGAAATATCAGTATAACTCCTAATTATTATTATTTTTTTAGACACAAATTTTGTTATTATCTGATTTTTTACTCTCTTTGATAGTTAATTCAATTAGTATTCTGTTAATTAATTAATTATTTTTTTGATTTTTCAAAGGACATTTCTGTTTATTATTGTTAGTGGAAACTTTATTGATAAATGTGTTTTGTAATAATTTTAATTGTATGTGATGTTTATATTGTTTTTCTCCCAAATAAATAAATAAACTCCGGGCTCTATACAATTGATTGATTAAGCCTGTAAGATCCCACTGCTGGGTATAGGCTAATTTCTCCAGTATAGAATAGGGATGTTGCTTAATCAGAGCGGTCCTATATAGCTCATTTTTTGAAGACTTGTAATCTTTTAAAAATCATTATTTTCATCATGAAAATCAATCATCAAAGATTAGGGGACCCTAGAGAATTGAGGTAGTATGTATATACGGAACTTCTTCGATTCCTGTCTAATTAGTCATACTTAGTGGTCGCCCAGAGGTCGAAATTCCACCATAATTAAAAATTTAAATTAAAGAAAAAAATAATATGAAAATAAAGAACTTTTTTAAAAAATTTCAATTTGATTACAGACTGGCAATCAACAAAAGAGTATAATATTATGTCATATGTGTGTCAAATACATGGTAGTGAGTGTAATGTTTTTTTTTATTGATTTGATATATATTTTATGCATAATTAAAAAAAAATATTAGCATTCTGCACTCGTTCTCTATATAAACTATTAGTGTGCGATATTTCATACACCTCCCTCCGCGCAATTTACGTAAAAAGGGGTAGGTACAAAGTTTTTGCTAGATTCTTTATATTTTTTTCCTTTTTCATAATTTGTAAAAGCACTATATTGGAGATATAATCAGTTCTTGTGTTTTATTTGGTTTAGTAAAAGTTCGTTAACATTTTTCAATTTTTTTAATTTAAATAGTTAAAGGACAAATTTAAAGTCATATACACGAAGGAAATGCCAGAATGCCATAATGTCAATTTTTTTTTAATTTTTTTACAATATCTTACGTGGAAGAGCCTGTTAATTAGGTAATAAAGTCGCTATTATTGTAAAGGGCCCCGTAGACGATCAAATATTTGATCAAACTTCATATTAAATTTCTGTTTGACAAACGTGTTTGTCAAATTATTTGATCGTGTGCGGGGCTGCGGGTTTTTTTGATAATTATGTTTGTTATATGAAACATGAAGTTTGATCAAACATGTTTGACAAACAAGTTTGATCGTTTACGGGGCCCATTAGATTTACATTATGTAAAAAGTCTTGTATGATATTGTAACTTCATACAAATTGACATAATCATGAGTTACTGTTATTTTTTGAAAGATGGATTATACGGACTTGGTCACTCTATATTACACACAATATTGTTAAAATGCATACAACATACATTAACTTTGACACATGTTCGCTTTCGCGGTATATATTGTAGCGTGATATAATACGGCCTATATTGGTTCCGCATGTTTATTGTGTTTTATGTATTTCTCGCAGCTTACTCCCTGAAGCGATAACTGAAAATCATGGTTACCCTTTGAGAGTCACTGTACGTCACCCTCGGGTTTCACATGAACTGAGCGACCTTCCTTTTTGTTTCAGTATATCTACTGCTGTGTACACATTTTTTACTCTGCATTTTTGTGTGTTAACATTTTTTTTTGTATCTCCGTTGTTTTATTTACTTTTCAACCGAATTCGATTGTTTTTATTTTTATGTATCACGATCGATCACGATTCAGCTTGTAATATCCCACTGTTGGGCATAGGCCTCTTCTCCATGTAGGAGACGGACCAGAGCTTAATCCACCACGCTGCTCCAATGCGGGTTGGCGGATATATTCCCTACTATGAGTAACGATCGCTATCAGGTGTATATGATAACAACCGGGACCGACGGCTTAACGTGCTCTCTGAGCACGGCAACATCTGTATGGCCAATACAAATGTTGTCGTGTGCGGGAATCGAACCCGCAACCGCCCGCGCAGCAGCCAATCGCAATCCAGTGCTGTAACCGCTGCGCCAACGCGGCGGCATTTTTATGTATGTTACTTCAGAACTTATGACTGGGTGGACCGATTTCGATGATTTTTTTTAATCGAAAGGTGAACCGTGTCATTTGGTCCTATTTAAATTTAATTGAGATCTGACAAGTACTTTTTGAGTTATATCTAATAATGTGTATTTACTTAACAATTTTTTCGTCAACCAACGTTGTATAACACAGCATAACTTTTCACTGCGTTTATCGATTTTGATGATTCTTGTTTTAATCGAAAGCTAATGTTTTTTTTGTTGTTTCGTTGAAATTTGATTGATTAATACTTTTTGAGTAATCTTTGATAACGCTTATTTACTTTGATATTGTTTCGTCTACTTACGTTGTATTACTTGCCGATGTAATTGAAGTCGGCTTTTTTCATTTGCGAGCAAACACAATTATATTTTGTTAGCAGTGTTGCAAATCGATTTCAATCTCATTCCAATTTCAGTTATTGATAAAACAACATGAAAATTCATTCGCTTTTCTATTACAAGCAAACAAACTCTTTGATTTCGTAATCTACATATGTACCTATATCAAAACGAATGTATACATACGAAAGATTACGAATGTGACTTAGGTAGGGCTAAGCATGAAATATATTGCTCAAATCTGGAGCAGCCCGACTGGGGAAGTAACTCGACTTTACTGAAGATCACAGCTAAGTGATACTGCTTTCAAGCAGTGTTGTGTTCTTGTGTTGAGTAAGGTGATCAGAGCTCCTGGGGGGATTGGGGGTAGGGTCTACAACGCACTTGCGATGCTTGTGGTGTTGCTTGCGTCTATAAGCTAAGGTAATCGCTTACCATCAGGTGAGCCGTATGCTTGTTTGTCGACCTGGTTGCATAAAATCAATTACATGTCTAACAGTCTAATAGTAAAAGGTTACCTACTAAATTTCGCAGTAGTACAATAATTGCATAACAGTATAACTACTGCTTTCACAGTAAATAAATAAATATATGCTTCATACTTAGCACTAGGATTTTCTTCTGTGTTGCGGTTCCAGAATCACGCACACGATACAAGCACCAACGCCCAAACGTTAGTTTGTAATGAGCGGGGGTCGAACCCGCGACCGCAAGCGTACCAGTGCTGTGACCGCTACACTAACGCGTGGTTGAGTAAAGAGAAAAACAAAGACCAACTCCCACGCCAAAAATAAACATTTGTATTAATCCAAAACTTTTTCTCTAACATACAACATAAAAAAGTGCTGCATAAGATCTCGATTAAATTGAAATGGGCCAATATAAATGTAGCCGGTTTGAGAACGTCCTCCTTTTTTGAAGTCGGTTAAAAATAATACGTGAATCGCTACAGGATATTTAAATTTCTCAATTGTCTTAAGCTGTCTTCTTAGCGTCACGTACACGGTATAGTTCAATTCGTTGTATTTGATATATTTTAACTTATAAATTAATCGAAATAAAAATATAAGCAGATATAAATACAAATATTAAGCACTAGCTTCTGCGCCCGACTTCGTCGGCGTGGACTCCGCTCCTATTGGTCTTAGCGTGATGACACATAGCCTATAGCCTTCCTCGATAAATGGGCTATCTAACACTGGAAGAATTTTTTAAATCGGCCCAGTAGTTCCAGAGATTACCGCGTCCAAACAAACAAACAAACAACCAAACAAACAAACTCTTCAGCTTTATATATTAGTATAGATTTAAACGAAATATTCGATGTTTTCAATCAATATGGTAATACAGGCATCGAGAACCTCATCCATATCAAAAGATTTAATTTACGACTGACCTTCAGTAGCTCGGATATCAAAGACATTAGAACCGAAATATCCTATATTAAGGTCGAACACCTGACCTCATAATATCCTGAGTTGAATCGTTTCAGGTATTACATTAAAATTATATAAATTCCGCGCAGCGGTCACAGCACTGGATTGCGATTGGCTGTTGCGCGGGCGGTTGCGGGTTCGATCCCCGCACACGACAACATTTGTATTGGCCATACAGATGTTTGCCGTGGTCTGGGTGTTTGTGTAGTCCTTGTGGGTCTCCCCACCGTGCCTCGGAGAGCACGTTAAGCTGTCGGTCTCGGTTGTTATCATGTACACCTGATAGCGATCGTTACTCATAGTAGAGAATATATCCGCTAACCCGCATTGGAGCAGCGATTGATTAAGCTCTGATCCTTCTCCTACATGGGGAAGAGGCCTATGCCCAACAGTGGGATATTACAGGCTGAATCGTATATAAATTCAAATGGAATTTACTTCTCAAATTATCTTAGTTCTAAAATTAAGATGTTGTTGGATAATTTTGTTTGCAAAAGAAAAAAACCGACTTCAAATACTCGTACATCGACTTGTAATCTCTCTCTCTCTACGTCGTGTTCCTCATCACTGAGGGTCGTGACCCCCTCCATTGACGACTATCCCTCGAACGATGTCGCGCCATGATGCTCTGTGGGTTGCGACGTGTAGTGCATCGTGGACTTTCGTGTCGAGTGCGGTGCGGATTTGATCCGACCAACGCATCGGGCTCCGTCCTCGAGGTCTCTTTCCTTCCCCTTTGCCAGTGATAACAATCCTCTCTAAGTTGCCACCATCCCTTCGGGCAATGTGACCGAAGTACTCAAGAATCCTCTGTAGACAGGTGGTGGATAGCCTTTTCGTTACTTTGAGTTGTTTTAATATCGATGCGTTGGTTCTGCGTGCTGTCCATGGGATCCGGAGCATCCTTCTCCAGCACCACATCTCGAAGGCATCAATGCGTTGCCGATCAGCTGCTTTAATTGTCCATGTCTCAGCAGCATACAGAAATATTGAGAAGACAAGTGCACGGACAAGACGCACTTTGGTGTTAATAGAAATTTGTCTATCCCTTCAAATCCCACGCAACTGAGACATAGCATTCTTGGCCATTCCGATGCGCCTTCGAATTTCGACCTCGCACGACCCAGTGTTGCTGATGTTGGAACCCAGGTAAATAAAGTTCTCTACAATTTCTAGATTTAGTGATCCAGTGAGTTCCAGTTTCTTAGCACGATCTACAACCATAACCTTCGTCTTGGATCTGTTCACAGAAAGGCCCATGTCTATGCTTATTTCTTCCATCCTGCTCAACAGAGAAGCCATCTCGGCCTCAGTCGCTGCTAGGAGTATCGTGTCATCAGCGACTGAGCGCTGCGCGTTTTGAGCAGCGACTTGTAATACGTAGACGAAAAAAATAGTAAAGATAAAACAAAAGTTGTACGTCAAAACTGAAGTAAAACTTCTTTAGCTCCTACAGTAACATACGAAACGTAACTATCTCTCTATCTTCCCTTACTTATATCTTCCTCTCAACTTCCGTTCGCTTCGCCCTATATCACTTTTCGTAACGTTCATAACATTCACCAGCTTACTCCCCAAGTAAGGCATGCGTAAAGAAGTTTTAATTCAAAAGTGTGTATTATGGTCTAAGAGACGTGGAAGAGCGACCTTCACCGATCTGATAACTCTACCACTTTTCGATAGGCAAGTTATCAGAGGCATATTTG
Source organism: Melitaea athalia (assembly GCA_905220545.2). Taxonomy (NCBI): domain Eukaryota; kingdom Metazoa; phylum Arthropoda; class Insecta; order Lepidoptera; family Nymphalidae; genus Melitaea; species Melitaea athalia. The sequence continues at coordinate 1,328,069 of HG992178.1, read as the reverse complement.
TTCATAAATTATATTTGATAAAAAAATATGTCTCATCGAGTTATCAGATCGGTGAAGGTCGATGTTCCACGTCTCCTCTACTATTATATGTGCAATCCATACAAAATAAAATTGAAACTTCTGAAAAGTTGAAGGAGTTGGCCGTTGCGATTTGTTCTATCGACGATTATCACAGTCTGGTGGAAAAGGTCGTAAGCGCCATGCAGAACGCGTCGCTTACGCGTTTTGAGCGGCAGTGTATTCTATCTCATTATCTCATATAGATTTATGTGTTTCTTTCTCTATCTAGTTTCAAATCACAACGATTCTAAAGAAGTTTCCGTTCAAAAACTTTTTGCACATATAATAAAAGTATTGTAAAACTTAATGATATTAGAAATAACCCCGCGAGTCTCCAGGCTCGCACCCTCGTCAAACAACTCCGTGACGTTTGCATAATTTAGTCGTATATGATGTGAATACGTAAAAAGATTATAAATAATAAAAAAAAAAAACTAACCCTTTCTTGACTAACTCGAATACCAAATCCAATTTCTCGGGACGAATTTTGAACAGATGTCGTTTAATATATATTTTTTTGTATATTTTATTATGTGGATTATTAGTGAGATTATTAATAGTTGTAAATAACAATATTTGTTTCTAATTTAAATAAAAACTTAAAATTATAATATGTTAACGCCCTTTGTTTCGTGAAAACTTTATATAATACATTATTTTCCTAATTGTAAAATAATGTATTATAATATAAATAAATAATAAATATCTTATACACACACGACCGTCTGTTCCCATGTTGGACAACTTAATGCTTGTGTTACAGGTAACAGCCGACTGATTATGATGACATATTATATATTTTTTTCTTTTACTAACTAAACTGAATGAAAGCGAAACAACCTTTAAATGCAATATTATTGGATAATGACTGAGGTCGGGCGCAACAGAAAATATTCTGCTCAAAATCTGGAGCAGCCCGACTGGGGAAATACCTCGACCTTACAGAAGATCACAGCTAAAAAAGAATACTGCTTCCAAGCATACAACAAAATTCTACAGTTTACGCGCCAGTCGTTGAATGAACAGAAGCTTTATGACTTAAAAATCCCAGTCATTCCAATGAAATCACAACAATTTATTTGTTTTGACGTCGACGCAATAATAACACTAAAGGGAAATATTAATAAAAGTCTTAACGACAACGGCCGGCGACGCTTCGAGAGGAGTGATATTGGTGTCTGAGTGAAATCATATTTATCTAAGCGTATTGTCTCCGTTACCATGGCAACGCTAGTTACAACTCGGTCTCAATTTACGAGCTTCTGCTTTAGCGGTATATGTTGGACTAATGAATATCTCGTATTTATTTTATTATCTTTATCTTTTTTATTTTCTTCTAAATGACTAAAAAAAATATTGATTTTCGATACTACCCTAGTGATATCTTTCTCAGCCCTCCCAAGTTCATTCGTTAATTCTAGTATATGGAAAATTTGACATGAAAGCTCATAGCCTCAGTGGCGCAAATGGTCAGCGCACGGTGCTTATAGCGCAGTACGTGCAAGACATGCCAGGGTTATACGTTCGAGCCTGGAGCATATTTTTATACTCATTAAGCTTAAGGCATTAGTGCTGAAACTTGACAAGTGCGAAGTTATTTCATTTAAAATATTTATATCACAGTGTGTACTATACATGCGTGAGCGAGTAGTAGCTTGATGATGATGACTCAGCCTCTAACATCCCACTGCTGGGCATAGGCCTCTATCCCCATGTAGGAGAAGGATCGGAGCTTAATCCTCCGCTCTGCTCCTCTGATACTACTGCACACATAATCATTTTTCAATTCAAACCAGTTCTTCCAGAGACTATTATGTATATTATACTAGCTGACCCCGCAAACGTTGTTTTGCCATATAATTTAACCCCCTTAATCCCCCCCCCCTCCTTGGTATTTAAATATTCCTACCAAATTTCAAGTCTCTGCGCCTTATGGTGCCGGAGTTATCGTGATGAGTCAATATATGGGTGGAAATCTCTTTTATACAGGATGTCCCGCGATAAAGTGCAACCCCGAATGGGGGTAAAACTAGACCATAAATTATCGACAAAAAACATAGAAAAAACTTTTTGAAAAAAATATTTTATTTGTTATTGACGAATTAAGTTTTTTATATCTTACGTAGACTCTATGTACAAAAAATGATGATTTCTTCCAATGTAGTAGGTCGATTACTTTAAAATAAAATAAAATATTACGCCACGTACTTGGCGGTAAGGCTAAAATAAAAATTAGCTCGCAAAAAAGCTATATAAAAATCTTAATTCGTCAATAAAAAAAATTAAAACATTTTTTTTTAATTTTTTTCTGTTTTTTGTTGATAATTTATGGTCTAGTTTCACCCTCTTTCGGGGTTGCACTTTATCGCGGGACATTAAAAAAGCTAAATCTATATATACAGGTAGATTTAGCTTTTGTAGTGATTTGGTGTATGTAATGTTCTGTGTTTGTTACAGACTGGCTAACAGTGACGTGGGCGCAAAGTGGTATGCACTTGCAGCCTGACGCCGGCAACGATGATGACAACGACTCGGTTAGAGGACGGTAAGGATATAGTCTTTATTATGTTAATATGTATAGTGAAAGTTGCTACGGTTTTATGTATCATACTTTACATACATAAAATAGATTTCACTCCTCTTTCCCGTAGTGGTAGGGAGAGACCACTTCTTTCCACTTGCTACGATCCTTACATACTTGTTTCGCTTCGTCCACTTTCATTATTCCTTTTATACATGCTCTTCGGTTTAGGGTATTTCTTGACCTGGCCTTTTTTCAAGACGTCTCTGATCTGGTCTTGAAACGTCCGCCTCTCCGCGCCTCGAAAGGTCTACCCCTTCCAATACTTCCATTCAGACTCGCCTTATACACTTTTTTCATCAATCGTTCTTCATTCATTCTCTCGACATTTCCAATTATATGTTTACGATGATAATAATATTATAGAAATTTTCAGATGAATAAAAATAAAGAAAATAACTATCAGTGGATAAAACAAAAATCTTAAGAATACTATTTCGCAGTTATACAATCAATTCTGCTTTTACTGATTGCATTAATTAGCCTCGAACTTTTTGAGCAAAACTTTCAAATTGACGAAATCGACTGTCGCTTGAAATTATTGTTTTGTTCCTACTTTTTAGAAATAAATTAGTAATATTACATTTATGTCATATTTTTCTATTAAATTATAGAATTAGAATTTTATCCAACGTAATGAAACCAGTAGGACTCCAATAGAACTCACAAAGGTATAATTAAATTTAACAAATTTAATCTTTCTCGAAATAAAATTAAATTAAAATATATTTAATGTATTTTTTATCTATACTTACTAATATATAAAGCTGAAGAGTTTGTTTGTTTGGTTGTTTGTTTGTTTGTTTGTTTGTTTGAACGCGGTAATCTCTCGAACTACTGGGCCGATTTAAAAAATTCTTTCAGTGTTAGATAGCCCATTTATCGAGGAAGGCTATAGGCTATGTGTCATCACGCTTAGACCAATAGAAGCGGAGTCCACGCCGACGAAGTCGCGCGCAGAAGCTAGTGTAATATATTCAAGGACTCGTATTTACCCAGTCAGAACGTAATAAAAATTAAAATCAATAAACATTAAGTTTATCTACATGGGTAAATTTATTTTATTCTTTTTAGTGCATTTCAAATAAAAGCTTGTTTCTTAAAAAAGTTTTTGAAGTGAAACGTCTTTAGGCGCATGAGGTGACCACCTGGGTCCCGCGTGATGTTGGCTCTTTGTTTTTTTTTTTAATTACTTTTTTGTATTTTAAATTTGTTTTATTTGATTAGTTTTTTTTTTAAATTAGTTTGACAAAAAAGTTTCACTTCTAACATGTCATTGTGTACTTTGTACGCACGCAATTTTTTATTTTAATTAAATTTTTACTTTTATTAGTAGAGTATTTATAGTACAATAACGAATTTAAATAAATAAATAATAAATAAAGAATCGCTGGAATGGCCTCTCGGTCTGTATTTTCAGCAAATCCTTACATTTGATAGCTATATTATATGAAAGCATAAAAAACTTAGTCCGCCATCTTAGAAGTCCGCCATATTAGATGTAGAGTAAAATCACTTTATTTTCCGAGTTACTCCAGCAAGCCCTGTTATTCGGTATCTATAATGTAGGACTGCATAAAAAATAACTACTCTGCCATATTAGGTATGGACGCCATGTTGGTTTTAGAACGACGTTGTAAACATGCATTGTCATCGAAGGAAATGTGGATACTTTTCAGCTCAATCGGTTAAAGATATATGCTTCAAAATTGAGTAACAGGATCCACCCTACCAAACATACATACATACATACACACATACATACATTGCAAGTTAAATAAAAGCTTTTAAAAAATAATTTCACCCAGCTGTGGGATTTACAAACTGCTTAGTTTATTAACTAATTACTTACTTAGTGATGATAGAATCAATGGTAGATAGAAAGTGAGAATAGATGATGATGATGATGATGAATGATATGACATCTAAAGTAATAGTAACAGCGAACGAGATCAAGCATTTCATTTCATTAATTCTTGAATGAAATACATGACCAAAGTTACGTATTGTTCCAAGATTAAATTACAGTTGCCATTCTTGGAAATATGACAAAACTATTATCACGTATCAAAACATTCTGTTTCGAATTTAGAAAAATTATTATTAATACATTAGTTAATAATACATCAAATCAACCGTAAGACCGTGATAAAAGTTGCCATTTCAACGTGAAATATGATATCATCATCGATCAATGTCGAACACATTATCCCCCGTGTAGGGACGGGCAGTAGAATACGGTTTCCTACGGCCCGGCAAGAAGGCCTGTCGTAAGAGCCGACAAAATTCTTGCGGTGGTAGGCTTCGGCCGTGGCTTGATTACCACCCCCTGGGTAGAGTCGCGCCGCCAAACGGCAACTGCCGTGTTCCGGGGCGGGTCCCAGAGCAGCCATTTGGGGGATGTGTCTGGGTAGTTGTGGCACTCTATGTGACCGTTTCTGTCTGCTTATCACTGCCGCATCGGGTGCCTGGCTTCGGAGGGTAGCGGGATCCGAGGCACGGTGCCGCCGCTGGCCGACCGTAGGAAGTTGGGGGCCCAAGTAACAGGATAGCCACCTGTGAAAGGCTGCCCCGCCACCTGACGAAAAATCCCAGAATGATCTACCTTGCCGGATGGCGACCGGAAGGGAGGACCAGGTAGCCATTCTGGGGGGGCTCGGGCGTCCCCGCGGTCTCCGCGTCAGGCTCCCTCCGTGCGGCGGTGTTGAGTTTGACACCTGGTAGGTAGGGTGCCGCCTCATCCAGTTCGCATTCCCCAGCACCTATTCACTCCCCATGAACGCACAAAAGAATAAAAGAATGTATACACAGCGGCTGCACGTCCTCCCATTGAAAGTGCACCTCTCTAACATCCGAGGTCTGCACTCCAATCTCGAATCTGTCCACCACCACCTAGAAACAGAAAAACCGCAGCTGCTGTTCCTCACTGAGACGCAGATCAGATGTCCGGCTGACACGGCGTACCTCAGCTACCCCGGGTATTCTCTAGAGCACAGGTTCATACCTCGTGCCGGAGTCTGTGTGTACGCCCGTGATGACATTTGCATCAAACGTCTTAAGCACCTTGAGACATCCAGTTACTCCATCCTATGGGTTCTGGTGGACACAGGACAGGAGAAAATCCTGTATGCCTGTGTCTACCGTTCGCACAGTGGAGACGTGGAAACAACTCAGTTATGTGACCATCTTACCCTAACGGCGGATGAGGCTCGAGAGCGTTACCCTTCGGCACAGTTAGTCATCCTGGGGGACTTCAACGCCCACCACCAGGAGTGGCTGTACCCATACCAGGTGACCGACCATGCTGGGAGAGAAGTTCGTAAACTAGCCTTGACGCTAGACCTCACCCAGCTTGTAAATTGCGCTACCAGGGTACCAGACGTAGACTCTCATACCGCCAACTGCTTAGACCTATTCTTAACAACTGATCCAGACAGCCACTCAATAACAGTTTCTGCACCACTGGGTACTTCTGACCACTGTCTGGTAAAATCTATATCAGTTTGTTCCCCACCCGAAGAAGTCCCATGTGGCCCAAGACGGGTGTGGCGATACAAGGCAGCAAATTGGGATGAGATGCGTCACTTTTTCTCGTCCTATCCTTGGCGAGAGGTATGCTTTTCTTCTGATGATCCGTCGAGCTGCGCTGAAGCCATTACCGCGGTTATACACCAGGGTATGGAATATTTTATACCTTACTCTGACGTAGCGACGAATGGAAAAGCTCGCCCATGGTTCGATGCGGACTGCTATCGTGCAGAAGCCGAAAAGCGGACGGCATACACTGCATGGGCTGAAGCTCGAGCGCGCAAGTCTCCGAATTCTCGGAATTTGAAGAAAGCTTTTAACCAAGCCGCCAAGTCATGTAAAAGGACGTTACGCAGGGCTAGATTCAACCATATCAGCCGCATTGGGGCCAAACTAGCTTCTTACCCTTCTGGGAGCAAAGCGTTTTGGTCCCTGGCAAAAGCCGCTGAATCTAACTTTTGTAGGCCATCACTTCCACCATTGCTGAGGACTGATGGGTCACTGGCCCATTCTGCAAAAGAGAAAGCGGATTTGTTTGCATCTCTTTTTGCTGAGAACTCGCGTCTGGATGTTGCAGGAAAAGCTCCACCAATCTCAACTCGTGCTGACTGCATTATGGCAGAAGTACGCATACGCCAAAAAGAGATCCTTAAAATCCTGCAAACTCTAGACGTGAACAAGGCCAGCGGGCCTGATGGTATACCAGTGATAGTCCTGCGTACATGTGCCCCTGAGTTGACTCCACCTCTCACACGCCTGTACCGCCTGTCACTTAAGACTGGCAAAGTGCCGAAGTCTTGGAAGCTTGCCAACGTGCAGCCTGTGCCCAAAAAAGGTAGTCGTGCAGACCCTGTCAATTACCGTCCCATCTCGGTCACATCCATACTCTGTAAGACTATGGAACGTGCACTGAACAACAAACTCCTGGCCCACTTGGAAGGTAACGATCTCCTCAGCGACCGGCAGTACGGATTCCGCCAGGACCGTTCGACTGGGGACCTTCTAGTGTATGCCACACATATATGGAGTGAGGCCATTGACAAACACGGTGAAGCACTTGCCGTGTCTCTCGATATCTCGAAGGCCTTTGACAGGGTTTGGCACGCGAGCCTTATAAGCAAGCTTCCTTCATATGGTATTCCACCTGGCCTTTGCACTTGGATTTCTGACTTCCTGAGCGAACGTTCAATACGAGTTGTCCTTGACGGGTACTCGTCGGACCAAAAGGCTATCGACGCCGGTGTTCCTCAGGGATCAGTCTTGTCCGCTACCCTCTTCCTGCTGCATATTAACGACCTGCTCGTCCCCGGTACCTTTGGGTATGCCGATGACAGCACCGTGACGGACAGATACTTTTCGAGTGCAAGGGCTAGTAAGGATGTTATCCAGTCTTGTCGAGAGGATATGGTCAGCCGCTTGAACGTCGCCCTCCAGGCAGTCTCCGAATGGGGCGATGCCAATCTGGTCACGTTCAACGCTACAAAAACACAGGCGTGTCTGTTCTCCTCTAAACGGAGCCCTTTACACCTGGCTCCGACTTTCCGAGATGTTTCTGTAAAAATTACCGACTCCCTACAGCTCCTCGGTATAGAGCTATCGTCCAATTTGAACTTTGGGCAGCACATCGAGTCCAAAGCAAAAACTGCAGCAAAGAAACTAGGTATTCTTTCTAAGGTCAGGCGATACTTCACTCCAGAACAGCTGCTTCAACTGTATCAAGCACAAGTTCGGTCTTGTATGGAGTATTGCTGCCATCTTTGGGATGGATCCGCCAAATACCAACTGGCAACTTTGGACTCGGTGGAAAAACGAGCTAAGAGACTCATAGGTGACCCTACTCTGACAGACACCAAGTTGCAGAGTCTCGATCATCGGCGTAGGGTAGCTCGTCTGTCGGTGTTCTACAGAATATATTTCGGAGAGTGTGCGAAGGAATTGCACGAACTAATTCCCCCAACAACCTTCCGCCATCGGGACACTAGGCGCGGTCGATCGTTCCATCCTTATGTCATTGATATGCCACCTACGCGCACAAAACGCTTTGGCACTACTTTCTTGATGCGCACGGCTAAGGAATGGAACTCGTTGCCCGCGTCTGTGTTTCCCGAACGATACAATCTGGGTGCCTTCAAGGCCAGAGTGAATAGGCTGCTATTAGGCAGGCATGCTCCACCTTCGACCGCATCGTCACTTAACATCAGGTGAGATTGCGGTCAAATGCCTGTCTAATCTGCCGGTCATAAAAAAAAAAAAAAAAAAAAAAAAAAACAATTTTGTCAGTAAAACGCACAGAACTTTTCATGTGCTCATTATTCTTCAACGTATGCTATGAATTTATTGTAATTTTATTATTTTTTTGTTGGTTGGAAACTTGTTTGGTTAACACTAAACCAAACAAGTTTCCACTTAAAATTAATATAAATAAATGATAAATTGAAACAAAAATAATAATATATAGTATCAGTCAGGCAGTTCAGCCTATTGCTGTCCAGTTCTGGAAATAAGCCTCCCCAAGTTCGCGCCAGACATCCCGGTTTTCCGCAATCCTCATCCAGCCTACACCGGGAATCTTACGTAGATCGTCGATAAAGCGGGGCGGAGGACATTCCACATGTATCTAGTTTATAGTATATATTTTTTTTATTACTGTCATTACTTATTACCCAAAATTTGAGATTTTGTGATTTCTACTGAAATCGTTTTACAGTTGCCAAATAAACTTATATATTAAACTCGGATTACAATATGTTAAAATTGTTTTGGAATATACATCAATTTTGTACAAGATTCAATAGGCGATTATGATAATACATGGATTTAGTACCCATTAGTTGGTTTCAAACGGGATTAGGTTTTGAATTCGAGCGCATATTTTAAATATACATCAAGTATTATATAACTACGTACTTCAATTTTTAGTACGTTGATATCAGATAAATGTACTAGGACAATGCCTATTTGTGCCCGGTACGTGCTTTGACTAGTTTAGACAATTCATATATTTAAGTATCGTTTATTAATTGAAACTAGATTTTTAATAATATTCTAAAAGTGATCAAAGCCGTGGTTTATAATTTAATTTTAAAAAATATTTTAGTTGTATTCCGCGTTTGTCATGTCAAAATAGTTTAAATATAAATAGCAAGTCGTCATAGCAACCACACAAACAAACGCTTTTTTTAAATTAAAATATAAACCACGGCTTTGATTACTTTTAGACTATTATAAAAAATCTAGTTTTAATTAATAAAGAAAACTTTAATATGTCAATTTTCTGGTCGTGTTGGGGTTTATAATTTAATTAAAAAAAGCGTTTATTTCTATAGTTGCGTTTCCGACTTGGTATTTATATTTAATATGTTTTGACAGCACAAACCCGGAATACAAATAAAATATCTTTTTTAATTAAAGTATAAACTACGGTTTTAATCACTTTTAGAATATTATTAAAAATCTATTTTCGATTAATAAAGGATACTTAAATATATGAATTGTCTGAACACGTACCCGGGCACGGCTTCATAGAAAATAGGCATTGTCCTTTGCAATGTTAATTGTAAAGATTTTACTTACCTATGTATATACAATCTATTTAATTAGAATATTGACGATACTGACAACCAATAGTCAATAATAATAAAAAAAATATACTGGTCTTTGTTTTTTTTTTTTTTTTTAAGAAATTATTAAAACGTCGCTTGGAGACTAAAATAAATGGGCTACTATTATATTACTTCTAAAAAATTGTACCACTATTTCTAATTGTATACAGAAAGCATCTTATGTATGGTCGAAACTTTAATATGATGATTTTTAATATAAACAGTATTTCATGGTTTATTAAGTTAAAAATCAAATACATATTTTATTTTTAAATAAATTTACTTAAGATATTCTCTTTTGAACGAGTTTTATCATCCAATATTTCCCTGTGAGATTGAAAAGGCTTCAAAACGAACTTATTTAGAAACTTTAATATAGTAATAACCAACTCATTAGGTTTGAAAATCTTATTTCCTTTAAAGTTATCTTCATTTTGAAAATGTGAAAGAGTGTAGAAGGTAGTTCCTATAGCTTAGAGAAGTATGTTATTTTATAATTGTAGCTATAATATATAAATAGTTTAACTTTTTTTATACGAATATGTCAGCAAAACAAGCGTACAGCTCACCCAATGGTAAATTACTAGGTACCGTAGATGTTTGAGTAGAATTAGACTAGAAGCATCGCAAGCGCGTTGCCGAACCAACGCCTAATTTTACCCAAGAGCTCTGGTCACCTTGCTCACAACAGCAACACAACACTGCTTGAAAGCAGTATTATTTAGCTGTGGTCTTCTGTAAGGTCGAGGCCCTTCCCCAGTCAGGCAGCTCCAGATTTTGAGCAGGATGTTTTCTGCTGTGTTCAAATTCAGTTAAAATTAGTTCAGTACCTCAGAGGTAAACTGTGTCAAGTCCATTTTTTATGAATTTTGCTTTTTCAATGATTTATATCCCATTTGTTCAAACGGATTTAGTGGTAAATTGCGTCAAGTCCTAACTTCCATAGATAAAAAAATACTCAGAAATAAATTATGTTAAGTGACAAACTAACACAGGGTAAACTAATTTATGTCCCACATAACACTTTGGAATTGTGAAATTTTTACTCTATGGTACAATTATAAGTTAAGTCCCACATAACACATTTTACCTCCAAGTATTTTATGTCACTTGAATTTTTAATGCATTAGTCCTAATTAAATAAAAACAACAACAAGGATAAATACCTTAAAAATTACATCCTTTTATAATAAAATAAATTTTTAACATACAGGGTCGTCGTATACCTATTAGTTCCATGGGACGTGAAGATAATAAAATGAGCCTCTAAAATGATCGAAATACTGTTGGTTGCACTGTTGTCACCTTAGCATATTTTATGCTAGATTTGGCATATTTTTATGTTACTTAGCATAATTTGGTGTTTAGCATATAGCGTATTTTCTTAGCATAATATAAATTAATCAGTATTTACAAATTATGAAAATTTACTTCTCTTTATTCAGTCCGTATACGTCAAAAATATATCTATATCTATACTAATAAATAAAATTAGATTGTCTGTGTTTATTAAAATAACCACTTTTTACTAAATTCATATGGATCTATACACGGAACATTTACCAAAATAACATTTTTTACAATTTTTGTCTGTCTGTCTGTCTGTTTGTTCCGACTAATCTCTGAAACGGGTGGACCGATTTTGACGGGACTTTCACTGGCAGGTAGCTGATATAATAAGGAGTAGCTTAGGCAACTTTTAATTTCGAATTTTTTTTTTATAACTGCGAACTGAACAATAACTTTTTTGCTAAATTCCACGCAGACGAAGTCGCGGGCACAGCAGCTTGTTTGAAATATACTCAAAGTATTAATTGTTGCATTGTGTTGATTAGATGCATTTTAGTTAGATGGGGTTGGAAACACTGCAATATATATTGGTATGGACGTAATGTTAGTATATTACGTCCATGTACATTGGTCAGACGGTTAGACATGGAGCCAACTTTACGACAATATTGTAAACTTTACAACTAACGCTTTTTACTTACATTTGCTATATGGCAGAAACACTATACAACATGTATAATGATCCTGTTAATCAATTATAATTATTGTATTTGAAAGCTATTTTGAACAAGCTGTTTGGTAGTAGCAATGTTGATCCAACAAAACTTTACAAAGATTTGTGTGTCTTGGTTCAATCTACAAGTCGACGTATTTTGAATCCAACAGCGAGAGTCGATATTTTTAGATAAAATATAGAAAGTTATTTGGATCCAAAACCGTACATTGAATATGCCTTAGAAACAAAATTACAGGAATACCACGCTCAACCTGTAGTGGAAAATAATTTACGTAAACTTTGCCTGGATTTCACTCTAAAACTTATGACAGAACTGCGATCTAGATTACCAATTAATTTTAAAGTACTTGAGAAAATAAATTTATTAAAGTGAAACTTCTTTTGGTGCATGAGGTGTAAAATTTGAGCGACCGCTAACGCGGCAACGCGTCACGCGGTCAGTACTTGGATGGGTGACAGCCTGGTTTATAGCACATTGAATACACTGGTTCTCGTCCGATCACCGAAGTTAAGCAACGTGGGGCGCGATCATTACTTGGATGGGTGAATGCCTGGAACACCGCGTGACGTTGGTATTCTGTTTTTTTCCAAATATCTAGTTTTTTTTTAAATATTTTAAATTCGTTTTATTTTATTTTATTAGCTTGCCAAAGAAATTTCACTTCTGACATGTGTAGGTACTTTGTACGCACGCAATTTTTTCCGTAGAAAAGACTAAATGTAGTCAAACCTTCTATAATTGGTATTGCCCAAGAATTCAAAGTGGATGCAGCCACAACACAACAGATAGGCTCATGTCTCAATGGAGGAACATAGTACACATTAAAAGGGAATTAACTTCTTCCACCGTAGAATTCTGGAATGAAGTTATTTATTACAAAGATAGAGCTAGCAATAATCCCTTTGCAGATTTATCTCAATTGGCATTATATTTATTATCTTTACCACATTCTAACGCAGTAATTGAACGCGTTTCAAATAATAAAAACTTTAATAAATAAATAAATAAATTTATATACATCAGATTTGGCCTAAAGAGAGCGGGGAAATGCTGGTAATCTTACACAGTTCCAAACCAAGGAGAGTAATAGTTTTGACAATGAGGCTTCCACCTCTACAAGTACATCGGCTGCCGATGAAGACCAAGATATAATCTTTTTATTTGAAAACATAGTAGATTAGAATGTAAAATATATATTTGATGAATAAATATTCAAAATGATTTAATTTTGAGATTTGAAAAATGTTGGCATATTATTTTGGCAATATTTTAAAGCATTTAGCTAAATTTTGGCATAATTTTAACACCAGTTTAGCATATTTTCAAGTCTACTTGTTGTAGTAAATAATAATATACATGCATAAGTTATGTGTCTGTCTGTTTCCTTTACATGCTTAGATGCTAAATTCAATACATATTATAAAACAAAGTCGCTTCCCGCTGTCTGTCTGTCCCTATGTATGCTTAGATCTTTAAAACTACGCAACGGATTTTGATGCGGTTTTCTTTAGTAAATAGAGTAATTCCAGCGGAAGGTTTATATGCATACAGCATAACACATGCATAATATAGTAGAGAAACACTGATAGTTTTTGCAACCGTGCGAAGCCGGTGCGGGTCGCTAGTTTTCATATAAAATTCTATAGTTGTATGGAAATAGTTTGCAGTACAAATATATAATTTTTAATTTCGTCATGAAATGTAATAATGCAGATGAAACCACGGCTGAAAGTATAATTCTTAATAAATAATGGACTTGACACAGTAATTTTATTAATATAGATAAGTAATATATTTTCGGAGAACAATGCGTTAAGTCCTCCTGTGAACGTTAGGTACATGCTAAAAAATTTTTAACACTATGATATTAAAAAGTACTCCTTTAAGCATAAAAACCATGATAATAATCAATGTTTCCTAAAAACATTTAAAAATAAAATGTAAAATTCATATAAATTTTTCATAATCTGCTTCTCCTGTAAAGTTCACCAATTGTGACTTGACACACATTACCTCTGAGGTACTGAGTTATAAGTAAAGTTAATATATAAAAACAGTAAATGGCTTTCATCAGGAAAAACCGGATGGTCCATTAGTTTAAGAAACGTCTCTGTATGTAATGTTTTTATACAAAGCAAATAAAGAAAATCTTTATTTTCCCTTTTCTTCGGCAAAAAAAAAATACGAAAGAAGCCTAAGTTCTTAAATAAATAAGAATTATATAACTTCGTTCTCTCTTGTATATTTTCCGCGAACACTTTTATACACCACGAGCCTTGAGTCATTTAGGATTATTATTCCACAATTTGCGATGTTTCATAAAGTTCTCTTTACGAAATTTATAAAAACATTCCCGAGGTTGACTCTTGAAAACACCTTGACTTGGATGAAATAATGGCATACTACTTTACCAAAATTTAATGGACACATTAGGGTTGTCAAATATCATCATCCAATTATGATAACCTGTGATGATAACATTACACATATATACTAATTTATGTATATTAATGTTTGTTTGTTTGTATAAGGCTAAAACGTTTGTTTGATTATTTGTTTCATGACGCTAATCTCAGGAAGTACAGGTTCGAATTGAAGAAATAATTTTGTGCTGTATAGTCCATTTACCGAGGAAGGCTATAGCCTATTTTTTTCCTAAAATTAACGAGAGTAAAACTGTGGGGCACAGCTAGATAAATAATAAAGCGGAAACTTTTTATTTGATCTAATAAAGGTTAATGTCAGTATCAGGGGATTAATTTGAAAATTTATTTTCTATCAAGAAAGACAAAAAAAAAACTGTGTTCAAATGCGAAAGATTGATATTTATTATTCGATCTAATTAAATGTTCAAAAATTACATGTTTGTTCAGAAGAAATGTTTTTTCAAAATTCAATCTAAACATGTAAAATTGAGTTAACTCTGTATGTATGAGTAAAACATACCCATCAGGAAGTTAAGCTTAAACTTCTGGAATTTTAGAAGATATAAGGACGAATGAAATTATAAGTAAACTATTAGTTGGAATAGTTAAGGCCACACATTTTGCATTTATAATAGAAAGTTTATACCCAACAAAGAAGATATTGTAGGCGTATACGGTAAAAATTATGATATTAAAATATGCCAGCAAGAAAATTAATATCATGTAAGTTCTGTTTACATCGTAATTAAAATATGAATGAAACAAAGTTTAAACTGAAATATACAGAAAATCAGAAAAACAGAAAGTAAATTACTGCCAGGCTCAGGTATACACAGACAAAATATTATGAAACTAGCTGTGCTCGCGACTTCGTCCGCGTGGAATTTAACAAAAAAGTTATTGTTCAGTTCGCAGAGTTATAAAATAAATAAATTTCTAAAATAAAAGTAGCCTTAGTTACTCCTTACCAAATCAGCTATCTGCCAGTGAAAGTCCCGTCAAAATCGGTTCAGCAGTTTCAGAGATTAGCCAGAACAAACAGACAGACAGACAGACAGACAGACAGACAGACAGATAGACAGACAAAAATTGTAAAAAATGTTATTTTGGTATAATACTCGTATGTACTGTGTATACATCCATATGCATTAAGTAAAAAACGGTTATCTTAATATTACAAACAGACACTCTAATTTTATTTATTTGTAAAGATGCAGTATGATGCGAAAATTGCGCGAAATTTCTCACGATACCAAGTTTCCTTTTACATTTAAAACAGATAATTATCCACAGTGTTACGCGAAATTAAACCTTTTTATGGAACTTCATCGAAGTGGAACAAACTTAAACATCTGATGATCTGAAAGCAGAAACGATATTTTTAACCGACTTCCAAGAGGAGGAGGTTCTCGATTTAACTGTATTTTATTATGTATGTTACTTACATGATAAACACCACCTTAATAAATAAATCATCGAAATCGACCCAGTCAAAAGTTTTGGGTTCTTCTCATATTTAAAAAATACAATCGAATTGAGAACTTCCGCCTTTTTTGAAAGTCGTTTAAAAAAGGAGACAAGTACAAATATTCGAAGTTTTGACAATTGGCAATTAATAAGAAAGCAACTCATTACTCATGTAAGGTGAAAAAATCGGACTTTATAATTTTTTACTTAATATCTCCTATTTAATTGAAACTACAGATATATGTATTATGGTGAACGATTCCCGATGCGTTGATTTTTTTTTTTTTTAAGTGAAACTTCTTTAGGCGCATGAGGGGTTAAATTTGAGTGACTGGTAACGCGGCAGCGTCATGACGGACAGTACCTGGATGGGTGACCTGGATGGGTGACCTGGTTGGATTTTTTTTTTCAAATTAGTTTTTTTTAATTAGTTTGCCAAAAAAGTTTCACTTCTGACATGTGTACTTTGTACACGTGCAATTTTTTGAATATGCCCGTGCTCTTGTTATTCCATTTGTTTTTGTTAGTAATCGATATTTTGGTACTTAAACCGATGCGTTGTTTAAATTGGTATAAGTCGATTGCGGAAAACAACTTCTACCGTTCTAATCCCATCAAAGGAATTCAACAAGACATGCATGACAAGCCGACGCCGATGTCCGGTCAAAAGCCAATAGCGGATAACATAATCGCCAATTTAGGTCACATTCGACTTTCGAAGGGAATACCTGAATATAATATAATACCTGAATATATAATTATAAGTATATATAATATAGTACCTGATATATATCTAAGATGTTCCTTTGCCAAAAATCTTAACCTTTAATAACTCATACTGTAGGTTCTTTTGCTAAGTAATTAGGAGGAAGTAACACAGAAATTATTTCTTATTTAAAGGATGAAAAAACGTTTTTCCTTGTAATATTATATCGTTGGGTAATCTAACAAGGATGGGATTAATTGGGCTCTTCTATTTACTTTCCTCGTTATCTCTCTCGTCATATTTTTATTATTCAGAATGCTTGTATAATGTATAATACCAAAAAAAATGAGTGTGCTTTAGATCACATGACTGAAATAAAACTTCTGCACGATAGGCCTGTACTGTGTCTTAGATATACGAAACGTAACTGGCTATGAGAGAAAGAGAGAAAGAAAATGTGAGCTCTCGCCTCTCTCTCTTGCTCCGTTCACCTCTTCCGATCAAAGTTTACTTACACCAGCTTACTCCCCAAGTCAGATGCGTAAAGAAGTTTTACTTCTAAAGTATATTGTGACTTGCATGAACAAAAGTCTATCCAGAATCGACGTTATAAAATAGTCACTGAAAGCCACTGGTTTCTGGTTACCCAAGACTCTAAACATTACAACACGTTGGCGCAGCGGTGACAACACTATACGAGTATACATATTGTAAATAATACATCGACTCCTGATTCTCCCGTCGTCTTAAAATCCTTAATTGGGATTTAATCAGATTAATATTTACGGTCCTGTTTAATGGACTATATCCGTTTTGAATACGTAAATGAGTAGTAGTTGAGTAGAGTACATAATAAAGCATATATCCAAAAGAAATTAAGTACCAGTGAAATGAAAAATTACTTATTTTTAATATGCCTGTAATATCCCACTGCTAGGCATAGGACTCTTTGGTCCATGTAGGATAATCGGAGCTTACTCCACCACACTATTCCACTGTGGGTTGGCGGATATACTCGTATTTCCTACTATGAGTACTGACAGCATAACTTGCTGTCCGAGTCACGGTGGGGAGAACCACAAGGACTGACATAGTTGTCATCGGAAAGCTATATTTGTACAAAATCAAATATCTACCCCGAGCGGGAATCGAACCCGCAAACTTACTTACAAAATAGATAAACACATTTCTTTCGTAATCTCCTACATCAATAATTATTTTACATCATGTGTTTGTATACATATAATATCAAAATAGTATCATATTATTACACATTAAATTCATAAACATTATTTTCTAAATGCTAATGTAATTCGTGTCTGTGCAAGCGGTTTGAAATTAGTGCGGCTGTGACATTTCCATTAATAACATATTAGAAACAATATCGGTACAAATGTTTTGACGACTAAATATGTTAATGAAGAAATATCGTTATAGAATACAATAAAGGAACATAAAATTGTATCTATATTGCAGTTTGTGATAACTATTCATTCTCTGTTTTATTGTTATTGTAGTAATAAAAAATGTACGTCAATCAAAATCTCATCATTCATATTTGTAAATTTACTCTAACCAATTTTTCCTTACGCGCCAAAAGAAGTAGGTATAACTTTGAAAATTTATACAAATTTTAAATATGCTCAATATTCCTTATTGCACGAACTTCCTCACTTATTAAAATTTACTAAGCGCTTATTAACTTAATTATTCTAAAGTTCCGCGTCTCACATGTGCTTATTACTAAGGAAATTAACAATCTTATGCAAATACAGTGCAATTAATACGTACTAAATAACTTAATAGTGGTACATTAGTTAAACGTAATGAAGAAAAGTGATTTAAAAATTAGTTTGCCAAAGAAGTTTCACTTCTGACATGTGTACTTTGTACGTAAGCAATTTTTTGACGCTGGGGTATGCTTTTACGCACTGATACCAACGGTGAGGGGAGTGTGGGGCTCCCAAAACGGTCACAACGTGCTAGACTACCCCGTATGCCCCGAAGGTTGGCCAACCATATTACCACGGCGAACCACTAAAATCACCATAAACTGACTTATCTCATGTCACGATATCATACAAGTAGAGTCGCGGCTATAATCACTACATATTATAAAACAAAGTCGCTTCCCGCTGTCTGTCTGTCTGTATGAATGCTTAGATCTTAAAAACTACGCAACGGATTTTGATGCCGTTTCTTTTAATAGATAGAGTGATTCAAGGGGAAGTTTTATATGTATAATACATGCATAATATAGTAGAGAAACACTGATCATTTTTGCAATCGTGCGAAGCCGGGGCGGGTCGCTAGTATTGTATATAAGATAGTATCAAAATCTATTTCAGATTAAATAAAAGAAGGGTTGCCCGATATATCCAAATCATTACAAGTTACATTTAATAAAGGAATTCTTCGTCTTTGTCCATCAAAGATTTTCATTAACTTCTCTAAGATCTTTTCAGTAA
This sequence comes from Melitaea athalia, assembly GCA_905220545.2. Taxonomy (NCBI): domain Eukaryota; kingdom Metazoa; phylum Arthropoda; class Insecta; order Lepidoptera; family Nymphalidae; genus Melitaea; species Melitaea athalia. Next base: position 1,309,204 of record HG992178.1, on the reverse strand, counting down.
ACATTCGTAGTTTAATCTATATATATAAATGAGATTTCCACCCATTGACTCATCACGATATCTCTGGAACCATAAGGCGTAGAGACTCGAAATTTGGTAGGAATATTCCTTTTGCCGAGTAGAGGTCAGCTAAAACAATGTTTGCGGGATCAGCTAGTCTTTTATATATCTTTTTATACAATACGCGCTCACGCGGATTCACGTGTGCGAAATTTCAATACGTCACTTGAGAAATTGAGAACTTAATTATAAACTAAAAGTTTATATTTGGTGTAAATTAAAATTGATATATTTTCAGTGACCTGAACTTTGTACTTTTACAAAATAATCTATGACTTACTTTATTTGGTAATCTATATCATATAGGTAGCTGTGTATCGCGATTACCTGCGTTCATTTAAAGGTATAATATATTAAAATATTTTTAAACTATTACTCGACAACTCGGGCATAAGAATTCATATCATGTGCCACATTCGCAAATAGTTTTTTTTTTTAATGTAACTAGGTTGGCAAACAAGCGTACGGCTCACGTGATGGTAAGACCGTATCCTATAGACGCCTGCAACACATCGCAAGCGCGTTGCCGACCCTATCCCCAATCCCCCCCCCCCTAGAAGCTCTGGTCACCTTACTCACCAACAGGAACACAATACTGCTTGAAAACAGTATTATTTAGCTGTGGTCTTCTGTTGGCGAGGTACTACCCCAGTCGGGCTGCTCCATATTTTGAGCAGGAAATTTCCTGCTGTGCCCTACCTCAGTTAGGTATAGTTCTTTATTTTAGAGTAAACTTTTGATAACCATCAAAAACGCTATAATAAGTTAACCTTAAAAGATAGATATAGTGCTGTCGCAGACTTTTTTAGAACTTTTAATGACAATCAATTATGTTATACTGTATACATAGTCTTTGGGTGGCTTAAACCGTTCACGCAGCGTTTGCAACGGAAGCTCTTCAAAAAGGACAATTTTCCAGTTTTCGTAACATTTCTTATGAATGATCAGCACCTAATGGTCGTATCGTAATGTTATATCGCCTACAGACTTCCTCGGTAAACGGAATATTCAGCATAAAATAATGTTTTAATTAGAACAAGCCGATTATGAGATTAGCGCGTTTAAACAAAACAAGAAACAAACTTTTCAGCTTTATGTTATAAATATATAATTATTATTGATGTTACATTTTACCTAATATTTTTCTCGAATAAGTCGAATTTTTTTTTGGTTTAATTAAATAACTAGAAAACAACTTCTAGTTGTTTATTATTATTGAAAAGATATAATATCAAGAATCAATATATTCAAGTAAACCGCGGTAAAAATTGCACATTTTGATCAACCGAGCACAATTATCATAAGTTCAACGCGAACACATGTGTATTAATAATTATCAACAACGTTCTTGGCATGGCTCTTCAATGCCAAAACAAACAGAGACAGCCTAATCAAAGGCTCACGGTATGTTCGTCTGGAGTCTTCAGTAGCTACGTGATAAGCCGACAGACTGACATTATTAATCAATTTGAGCCTTTGAGCTCCGTCACGAATACTCCGGCGTGACAGGCTTTTAACAGATGGAAGAGAACGGATAAACGCATATGTTTTTACGAAAAATTGAGATAATTATATGTATATGAGAGTTATGTACGATACCTTCTGTTGACAGTTGATCTTCTTTTCTTCGAATACAATATATGAATGTGATTAAGTGGAATGTGTGTGTATTGTATAGTTAAAAAAAAGTGGAAAACCTTGTTTGCTTATATTGTGTTCAAAATTTATTACACTTTCTTGTTTTAATATACTAGTGGTCACCCAGAGGTCATAATCATCAATTCGACCATAAATAAAATTTTAAATTAAAGAATACTATGCGCCGACTCGTACTGTACTAAGAGCCTTTTTAAAAAAAATTCTATTTGACTACAGACTTTGACAATCAACAAAAGACTATGCGTGCGCGTGTCGAATACATGGTAGTGTGTGTAGTGTTTTTTTTTTATTGATTTAATATATTTTTATGCATAATTTTTAAAAAATATTAGTATTCTGCACTCCTTCTCTATACGAGTATAAACTATAAGTGTACGGAATTTCATACTCCTCCATCATCATCATTCATATTTAGCGGTACCTCAAACTAATAAAACAATTGTCCCTAACAGTGATATAGGCCATAGTGGTATCACGATGTCATTTCAATTGCGACCATTAAAAGTGAAAATAAAATAATCGATCATAAATCACGATTTTATCATTGTAATCGCATCACGGTACTGTACTGGTGAGAAAAATATATCAAGCTTAGATAAATCAGAAGAAAGTGTTTTATGAAACTTTGAAATAAGACCGTTGCTACTGCGCCCATTATTTATTAACCTGTATTAAATCAAATAGTCCTACAATAAGGACATTATTAAAATAATTTATTTGAATCGTTAACGGGATGAACTGTACACTATGGAAGCGTCAAACGCGATGTAACTAATAACTCGTGGTAATTAGCTGTCGGGCGGATGAAAAGACGGTATTCAAGAGGCCGGGATCGCTATTAGGATGGACGTCTTGTGAAATGGAAAATGTCTGCTTGGCGACAACAATGACGGAGACGTTATCGATTTCCTTTTGCATTAACTTTAAAGGATTGAATAAATTTCTGTAATAGTTTTATTAAAGTTTAAAATGGGCTCTGTGTACACGTAATTAATCTTGTCGTTGCTGTTATATCACTCTTACTTTATTTATAAACTAGCTTCTGCGCCCGACTTCGTCGGCGTGGACTCCGCTCCTGTTGGTCTTAGCGTGATGATATATAGCCTATAGCCTTCCTCGATAAATGAGCTATATAACACTGAAAGAATTTTTCAAATCGGACCAGTAGATCCTGAGATTAGCACGTTCAAACAAACAAACAAACAATCAAACAAACAAACTCTTCAGCTTTATTATATTAGTATAGATTGAAACTTTTATTACATCGTCTCAAACTTTTTCGTCTGTGTGTTGTGATTGCATGTCGCGCGACGGTCGGCCGAGCGGTAAGATTGATAAAGCGATTTTTATACCGTCAATGGAATATTATTCCAAAATTTTTAGTTAATAATGTCTATAATGTGAAAAAAAGTTTCACTTTTACCGTGGTTTCATAAAACCACACAGGTTTTTGAACTGAGGTAGGGCACAGCAGTAAATATCCTGCTCCAATCTGGAGCAGCCCGACTGAGGAAGAACCTCGACCGTGTAGAAGATCCCAGCTAAATAATACTGGTTTCAAGCAGTGTTGTGTTCTTGTGATAAGTAAGGTGACCATAGCTCCTGGTGAATTTTGGGGGAAGGGTCGGGGTGCATTAAACTACTAAAAGAAAAATTAAAAACATTCTATTATAATCTATACAAATATTTTAAAGCTGTCAATTTTGTTTGTTTGTTTAAACCCGCTAATCTCAATAACTAATGGTTCGAACCGAGGAAGGCTATAGACTATTTTTTCTCTCAATTTAAGCAAGGTTGTCTGGTAGAAATCGCTTGCCTAGCGATAAGACCGCCTTTGTGCATAACATTAGTTTGTAAGTTTTTTTTTTTTTTTGTATACCTTTGTATGTTAATGCACAATAAAGTATATTTATCTTATTTATCTTTATCATGTGAAACCAAAGTTCGCAGCTAATTGTAAATATAAGGCACCATAATAGTTCGTATCCAAGCTTAATTTACCCACATTTTCGAATTAGAGGAAATATTAAAAAAACGTTTTTCTTACAGTTATGGGAGAGCTGGTAGTCTAGCAGTCACTCCTGGAGAAAAATTGATGGAATTACTTCGTCCGAGCCTCGGCACGCCACGTCGTCACTCGACCGCAGCCTGTGCCCCGGCACAGCCGAGGCCCTCTGGCTTCGTGTACTGCCCCTCAGACGCGCTACCTTATTGCCCTCCGTCGAGATTCGCTCCGCCCAGACCAGTTAATAAGGTTCGTTCAACAATGACATTAATTAATTGTTTGAATTTAATAATTTATTTATTTTGGACCAAATTCAGTAATATGCTATTATACATACATACATATTATAATCACGCCTCTTTCCCGTAGGGGTAGGCAGAGACCACTTCTTTCCACTTGCTACGATCCTTACATACTTGTTTCGCTTCATCCACTTTCATTATTCCTTTCATACATGCTCTTCGGTTTAGGGTACTTTTGACCTATGTAATTAAATATAAAAAAAGATATACTATTATGGAAATTCCATAGAAGCTCTTGTGACTGTCGAACTTTTCTGATGATATTTCAACTTTTTTACATTTCTAAATTTGTTGTAGTTGTACAAATAATTGATGAATTAAACTTTTAGGACCTATATAAACTTCAACACATATAAAATACATAGTACAAAATATAAAAATCTGAACTTAAGTAATCTCGTAAAAAATACTCATTGGTATATTATATGTCTATTGTACCTACAAAGAAAAAAAAATGTGTAAAAACGTCGTTGGTTGTATAAAAATAAATTGTCTCGTTTTTTATTATTGACAAAAGTTATTCGTTATCTTAATATACATCGAGTTAGTTCAATCTTCTGCGAGGAGAGTCAGTGAAATATCACCCACACGCATTCTCGTCGAGTATTGTTTGCGTTCCCATATAATAGAGTTCTTTATAATCATAAATTATGTTTACTTTCCCGCCGCAAGAGTTTGATAGATCGTTGAGTTCTTTGTTATAATTGCTAAAGAATACACCGTATTGTTTGTTCGGCGACGCTTATTGTGCACGTACCGAGGTAATCAATAAAAAGTTAAGAAATACAACAGATTAAATTTACAAATTCATTTAACGTTTTTCATGAAATTCAGTGTTGCATAATGTGAAAATAAGTTCCAGGGAGTTGGGTGATTTTGATATCAATTTTCAATTTACAAGACATTCCTATAGATTTAATTATCTTGTCTCGTAAAACATAGCTGTCTGCTTAAATAATTGTTATTTTTTGAATGATTACTAAAAAGGGGAATCGAAAGTTTTCTGTTGTTATTGAGGTAAATGGGAAATACGTTATCAATATTTTTGTTACAGTTGCCGCCACCACAGATACAGCAGCCTCCTCAACCTCCACCAGTACCCCAAAGAACTGCTCCAGTAGTGGCACCACTGCCCGTCCCACCCCCAGCGCCACCTCGACGTTCCTCACCACAACCCCCTCGTCGGGTACCACCGCCAACGCCTCCCAGGCCAGTGCCAGCAGCACCCGTTACAACAGCACCAACAGTCACAGACCCCAATGGGAACAAGCGACCTACGCCAATACCGCCCCAGCCATTACCAGCTCAACCGAAACTCGATTTCAATAGGAATCCACAGCCACCCGTCCCGAGACGACCGCCCCAAAAGATGCCAGATACTCCGTACACACCAGCACCTTTACCACAAAATAATCAAGTGAAGCGATCGCCAAGTTCAGGATCGAACATAAGTGTCAGACAAGACTCAAATGTTTCATCCGATTCGTTTAGTCAGACATCCTCTCCGTCTTACACAACGAAGACCATGGAAGCGCCTCTGCTGCCTCACCAGCACGTCAACAAGAGCCTCAACGCAAAGATAGCGAGAGGTCTATTGCTAAAAGAGCAACAAGAGAAGGAGGCGGGCAACTCTTCGATCACAAAGAGCATGTCAACACCAGCCTCGTTACAGACGATAGTTAGGTTCCAAAATGGGAGCAACATGTCCTTACACCACAGGGTATGTATATTTTCAAGTATTTTTTAACCCACCTGCCTTGTACTTGAACTATACAATCTATAGGTTCAATTAGACTAGGGTTGAACTGCCTGTTTAATATTATTGGCGTAAAACAAAGCAATATGGTTATTAGGAAAGTAACGGTAAAGGTCAACTTACAAACTTGACAAACTCGACGTTAACAAATAGGTATAGAAATTCTCAGAACGCCTTCTACAATAAATATTCTTTTCTGACATACATTTTGCTATGGGGTAGGCCCCTAATAACATAATTGCGGAATTATGGACCGCTATCACAAAGGGTTCGAAATGTACATTAATTTTTAGATAATGACAATTCCAAGTAATTTATGTCTTACAAATTGATATTATATTTCTAATATGCTTATAAATTGTATCCTTTTGTTGAATTAGTTATAGACATCTTATAAATTATCATAGATGAGGTTCTATGATAAGAAATTTATGATCAGCGTACGTTGATAGGGTGTCACAGTACGATACTTTTATAAAAATAATGAAAACGTAGCGTAAGAAACAGGCCTTGTTCGCTGAGTAAGATAATATTTTTTGTTTTAGCCGTATGGCAAAATGTGACCAGTTACAAGTTGAACTTACTAGTTTAACTTCACTTCATTTATATCGTGCCAGAATTCCGCTTTTAATCGTAGATAAATAACTTTTCGAATATCATCATCATCATCACTTCAGCCTATCACAGTCCACTGCTGGACATAGGCCTCCACAAGGTCGCGCCAAAAATAGCGTGAATTCATGTGTTTTGCCCATAGTCACCAACCATGCTGGGCAGGCGGGTTGGTGACCGAATTTTTCGAATATACTTAAGTGCATGAATATGCAATACATATATGTTATTAAGTTTAGGTACTGTCGTTTCCGTTCTGTATATTTGTATCACGATTAAAACAGTGCAGCAAATTATAATAGAAATATGAAACTCAACAGCTAAGCCATTTAAATCTAAAATTAGGTAAGCAAAAGTTAAACAGCGATTCAACTCATGAAGTTTCAAGCTGTAGTCTCCTTGTTCGATACACGTGGCAGCCGGGTAGCTGAATATATTTATACGATTCAAGTCTCTACCGGATAATAAAATGGGGTCATTTCTCATCGCACAATTGCATTATCATTTCACGACAGGAGTCATGAATAAATAGAAAGATTTTTTCTTTTATACTGTCTTACATTGAACATTTTAATTTACTGTATTTTAATACTAAGCTATCCTGTTAATATTTTAAACCTGAATGTTTAAGAAACGTCTAGCATAAAATTGTGGGATACGTTTGTTATGCTTTGTCATAAAACAACAAAATTTACTGTTTTCAAATTTTTGTTTTTTGTTTTCATAAAATGTTAATAACAAAAAAAAATTGTGTTTGCTCGCAAACGAAAAAAAACCGACTTCAATTACATCGACAAGTAATACAACATAATAAGACCAAAAAATAATCAAGTAAATACGCGCTATTAAAGATTACGCAGAAAGTTGTGATCGGATCTCGATCTAGTTTAAACAAAACTACATGACAAGTATTAGCTTTCGATTAAAGTAAGAATCATCAAAATCGGTAAAAAGTAATGCGGTGTAATACAACGTAGGTCGACGAAAAAGTAGTCAAGTAAATACACATTCTAATAATAATAATACTCTTATATAGTAAAATAGTACACCATTAAAAGAAACAAGAAAATAATAACGTAAAATGAAAGATGTACAAAGGCCTTATCGCTGAAAGAGCGATCTCTTCCAGACAACCTTTGGGTAGGACACAAAAGAGAAACTGCAGTTAGAGTAAACAAATAATAATTGGTGTGCGAATTAGAATATATTTCAATAAAGTACATATAAATAATATAAATATATAATATAAATACTATATACTTACATATAAATATTAATACTTACATAGTTACATATATAAACTACAAAAAAAAGATCTTCATATTATTAGAATTTACATTAGTATATGGTATTACGGTATTAGCTTAAAAAGAAAAGAATAGAAATTAATGTACAAAAAAATATAACAGAGAAGGAAATTTATGCAAATATTGTTTACTTTTTGATATGAAAAAAAAAATTATGTATGAACATTGTATTAATATTGTAATAATTTTCATGCAAAAAATGGGAACTAATAAAAGGCTTATTTATTATTATTTATTATACAGGGTGTCCCAAAAAGTAGTGATAAGCGGAATCCCAGAGATAGGGCACCCCTTGGGGTATCCGAATCACCCCTATGTATGTTCAGCGATTTTGCATAGTTTTCGAGTTATGAATTTTTTTATATGTTTTTGAGAAATTTCCACCTGAACAACTTTAAAAATTTCTAAAAAAAAAAATTGAAGATTTTTTAGAATTTTTATTTTTGTATCTAAATAGTCATGAGCTGTAGCTTCCAGCTTAAAAGGTTCAGCTTCTTAACTTTGATAGAAATTGTGAAAATCTAAGTGTAAAGTGAAAATTTTACGTTTTGAGAACTATGACTTCAATTTTCAACTTAGAATTAAAAATCTAAAAAAGCGTTTTTATGGTTTCTAATTAGGCTTAAAAACTTCTCCAGAGTCTCAGCTTTCATAATCATAAATAAAAAATTGTACTTAATAGGACTACTTTTGCTAAAATTTGCTTTCAAAGACATCAAGGTGGGAAATTCTTAAAATTACCAATTTGAATAAAAAAATTTTTTTTGTTCAATTTATTATTCCTTTAAGGTTAGTCTGTTAACCAACCAAAAGATTGCAAGAAAACTAAGATCGAAGATTTAATAAACATTTGGAGGTTATTTAGGTTTAATTAATAAAACGAAAAGTAATCGTCTTAAATTATTTATTACAAAAAGTTTTCAAAATGTCGACCTTCGTGCTCGATACATATTCTACATCTTCTTAAAAAGTTTTCTTTGAGTCTTGCGAATGCTGTTCTGTTGTTTTTAATTGTTTCTTCTGCCTGTCTCAATTTTCGTCTTAACTCCGCTACGTTGCTAATGTTTTTAGCGTAAACTATTTCTTTATAATATCCCCAGACAAAGAAATCGATTGGATTCAAGTCTGGGGACGCCATGCAATGGGCCCTCCACGGCCGATCCATCTGTTTCTAAATCTTTCTGTTAAATGTTGTCTGACTATTCTTGCATAGTGGCATGGAGCACCATCGTTTTGGAGAATCATGCTCCTACGCGTCAACAGATCGACGTCTTCTAGTAAGACGTGGAGGTCGTTTCTTAAAAATTCCAAGTAGGCCTCGCCGTTCAAACGGTCAGGCAATTCGAACGGTCCAATCAGCTGCCCGTTTAAGATGCCTGACCATAAGTTTACGCTAAATTGCTCTTGAAAATTGGATTCACGTGTCAGGTGTGGATTTCCAATGCTCCAAGAATGATAATTGTGTGTGTTGAAAATCCCGCATCGCTTGAAATGAGATTCATCAGTCCACAAAATATTGTTAAAAAAAATTTCATCTTCAGCGTGGCGGCGCAACATTTCTTGACAAAACGCCACTCTTTTCGGGTAGTCTGCGGGCTTAAGCTGCTGAACTCTTTGAAGATGATACGCGTAAAAGCCCTCTTGTCGGAGTATTCGATGTACTTGTGATTTTGGAATTCCGATTCTGCGTTCTATTGTCCTCACACTAACTGATGAATCTCTTGAAACTTCTTCGCGTACTAAATCGACATCATCTGGGTCATGCATTTGTCGAGGCCGCCCGGATCTACTGCCTGGTAGACGTCCATGCATGTAAGAGTGATGGACTCTTAAAATCATACGATAATCAGGCCAAATTTCGGGCTGAGGTCCATTTCCATTTTGTACTTGCTCCCTGTACAATCTGGCTGCTTCACTAGCATTTCCTCTTGCATAACCATAATAGTAATGCATAAGAGCAAAGTCTCTTGACGTAAAAGCCATAGCTCACCAAATTAATGTGCTCGAAAAGTCCGTTAAGAAAGCAAAATTCGTTGAAGTCCGTATCTACACAAAACCGAATCGTAAACGCACTCAAAGTCCGTAAAGAAAGCTAAGTTCGTCAAATAATCACAAAACCGAATCGTAAATGCACTCAAAGTCCGTAAAGAAAGCAAAGTTCGTCAAATAATCACAAAACCGAATCGTAAATGCACTCAAAGTCCGTAAAGAAAGCAAAGTTCGTCAAATAATCACATAGGGGAGCGTTTTTTCGTGTGCGTGTCGTAAGGTGCAAAGGTAAGCAAGCGACTGGCCACTGAGATAATAGACCAACTTTGCATCGCACTACCGTACCCTTCCCCGCGCCTCATCCCTTTATGATGGCTTAACAATACTTACAAACAATGAAGCTTCGGTTGTTTTTTTTTTTCAGTTTTAGCTGTGTTTTTAAATAATTTGTCACGCATATGTTTTATTGTAAGGCCATTATGTTTTGTATAGTTTCTATTGTTACCGTCAGGGACAATAGCATACTTCGAAAACTATTTTTTCGAATACTTTACGAAACTTTATTACTTTTATTACTTCGGATCTCTATTTTATTATAGCTTTGTATTCAGTTCTTTTTGTAACGCCGACTATTATTTCTTATAACTCTGTCCACGTGTACCATTACTTAATTGTTTTATGTCTTTCTGTTTTGGTAGTTGCTTTTGTCTCGAATCCTATACGTATGACCCAGCTAGAGTGCCGACAAAACTATTTAACCTTAAAGGAATAATAAATTGAACAAAAAAAATGTTTTTATTCAAATTGGTAATTTTAAGAATTTCCCACCTTGATGTCTTTGAAGGCAAATTTTAGCAAAAGTAGCCCTATTAAGTACAATTTTTTATTTATGATTATGAAAGCTGAGACTCTGGAGAAGTTTTTAAGCCTAATTAGAAACCATAAAAACGCTTTTTTAGATTTTTAATTCTAAGTTGAAAATTGAAGTCATAGTTCTCAAAACGTAAAATTTTCACTTTACACTTAGATTTTCACAATTTCTATCAAAGTTAAGAAGCTGAACCTTTTAAGCTGGAAGCTACAGCTCATGACTATTTAGATACAAAAATAAAAATTCTAAAAAATCTTCAATTTTTTTTTTTAGAAATTTTTAAAGTTGTTCAGGTGGAAATTTCTCAAAAACATATAAAAAAATTCATAACTCGAAAACTATGCAAAATCGCTGAACATACATAGGGGTGATTCGGATACCCCAAGGGGTGCCCTATCTCTGGGATTCCGCTTATCACTACTTTTTGGGACACCCTGTATAAACTACATAATTATATCATACAAAGACGATATAGGTGATCATGACGTGTTTAGTGACAAATAGTGTAGTTTAAGATGTTTTGCATTGCATTATTAGATATTATTTTATTATTAGATGCTTTATTAGATATAACTCTAAAAGTACTTGTCAGATCTCAATTAAATTTAAATGGGACCACATGACACGCAACACCTTTCAATTAAAACAAAATTTATCGAAATCGCTCCACCCAGTCAAAAGTTCTGAGCTAACATAAATAAATATATAGTACCTGGGTGGCCGCGCCCAGCTCAGTATTTTTTTTTTGTTTTTTTTTTCTCGGTATTTTTATATTTTAATTTTATTTACAGAATAAATCACGAGTGAAATTTAAAAAAAAAGAAAAAATAATAATCTGGAGACTGAGATTTGAACCCGGGTCAACACGATTCGACACCCGCCGATTTCCTAATTTAGCTATTACAGCTTTGTTGGCAACCGTGAAATTAAGCTTCGTATTCTAATGATAATATTTTTTCATTGCCTAAAAACAGGGATAAAACTACATTTTTTAAAAATGAATCCTAGCTAGATCAATTTTTCGCCCCCGAAATCCCTTGCATACTAAATTTCACGAAAATCGCACTTATATTTCTTATTACTTCTCTTTCTTTGGAGCCGATTCCGAGATTCAGATTCTATATATATACAAGAATTGCTCGTTTAATAGTATAAGATATCCCACCAAAAACATAAATGTGAAAAATGACAGCCAAGTTCAATAATAAGAATATGTTATTTGTGGACTTCGCCGAAAAAAGTATTGAGATCTAAATGAGCGCCAAGTTTTACAGAAAATATTAAATTAAGCTAAAGATTTCACTTTGCCAGTTTTCACTAATAATTCATCTTTTATTTGGCTAATAGCTTTTTAATGTTGTTTTTAGGTAAAAACTAGCCAAGTCAAATCTTTAGCTTAATTTAATATTTTCTGTAGAACTTGGCGCTCATTTAGATCTCAATACTTTTTTCGGCGAAGTCCACAAACAACATATTCTTATTATTGAACTTGGCTGTCATTTTTCACATTTATGTTTTTGGTGGGATATCATTACTTTTTGTAGAGATATTTATTTGAAATTTATTCTTTTTTCATGCTCATTCTGTTAACGGATTCGATGTCGGAGACCAACCGGATCCTTAGATATCGATTTTGAAAGCAATCGGTCAAAAAACTAAAAAGTTCAAGATGGCGGCTACTTTTTCTCATTTTGTTATCAGATTCGCTTTCTGAGACCAACCATGTCCCCAGATATCGATTTTGAAAGCAATCGGATGAATAATTACAAGTTTTTTGTATGGGGACACTCTTTATTTTTTGAGTTCATTTTATTTTTATACTTGTTTTATATAGCAAATGTATCAATTCATATTTTGTGCAAGTTTCAAATATCCACTTATAACGGTTCAGACGCTACAATTAAAAAACGTTTTTTTTTTTTTGTATGGGGACCCCCTCTATTTTTTAACTTTCTTTTGTTTTCAGATTTTTTCCTGCGTTTACACGTAATTACCTAGCTAGATGCCAAATTTCGACTTCCTAGGTCATCTGGAAGTGGGTTAGGTTTTTGATGAGTCAGTCAGTGGAAAATTTGCGACTTTTGAACCTTCATATTTTTGTAACCGTTGCAACTAGGTTAATGAAATTTGGGGTTCTAGTTGTCATTACGGATATAAATAAATGTATGCAATTTGAACTGTTTCTGTCGAATAGATTTTGAGTTATGGAGGGGTCAAAAGTCGCTCGAAATGGTTCGTGTGAATATACACACGGCGCTGAGTCGCCAGTTCTTTTGCTTGAACTTGGCTTGACACGCTGCCGCGTGTCTCGATATATATATATATATATATATATATATATATATATATATATATATATATATATATATATATATATATACAGTCGAATTGAGAACCTCTTCCTTTTTTGAAGTTGGTTAAAAAAACGAGCGTGCTTTAGACCACACGACTGAAGTAAAACTTCTTTATCTTTAGCAATAGGCTTGCACTGTGTCTTAGATATACGAAACGTAACAAGCTATGAGAGAAAAAAATAAAGAAAATGTGAGCTCGCACCTCTCTATCTTGCTCCGTTTGTTTCGCCTGATTACATTTTTCGTAACGTCTTCGTCACGCATTCACCAGCTTACTCCCCAAACCGACCAAACCGAAAAAAACCGACTTCAATTACATCAACAAGTAACACAACGTAGATAGACGAAAAAATAGTCAAGTAAATAGGTACGCGTTATTCGATATAACTCTTATATTTTTAGTCAGATCTCAATTAAATTTAAATCGGACCACATGACACGCAACACCTTTCAATTAAAATTAAATTCATCGAAATCGGTCCACTCAGTCAAAAGTTCTGATCATAACAACATACATTAAAAAAAATACAATCGAATTAAGAACCTCCTCCTTTTTTGCAAGTCGATTAAAGAATAGACGACCGAATAGATGTCCGGTAAAAATTTGTTGTTTTCAACTGTCATTAAATATGCCTTCATTGCTCTAAGTGCTCAAGCCAACGTTAAATTTACTTTTACATACATTCGCTTTTATAAGCGAAACGATGTTGAACAGCGAGTGTCGTTGAACGTTTGGTGTTTGACCCAACCAAACCAAAAATTACTTTATTAAATAGGCCTTTTTGTAGCACTTTTGAATAAATCACTGCAATCAATTTGTTTTTTTATAGTATTTGTTATTGCCAGTTGAGGAGATTAAGTTTGTTAAAAGAGAATTAACTCTTAACTGGTAAAAATTAAACGAAATGCGTGGGGGCCGCGCGGCCCCCATGTTTTCTGGGTTTTCTAATAAACTAAGCATCGTGAGCAGCTTCTATTTTAAGTATTATCATTACGTCGCTATTTGTGCCGGGTGCTGGACGCTCGGCACATCTGTATAACTTACTGGAACCCAGGACAACCAGGGAACCCATGCACATGTTGGGGTCCGCGCGTCCCTACGCTACCAGTTACGTAAGTTTTTTTACATAGCAATTTTATATGTTTACTAGCTGTGCCCACGGTTTCACCCGCGTTGATTTGAGGGGAAAAATGGCCTCAGATTAAGATAATATATAAAACATATCTTTTACACTTTCGCGACGAAAATATTTATATAATATATTGACATTCACTGGATTGACAGAATAATCTGGAATGTTTCAATGAGACCAATCAGTATTTTTTTTTTATTAAACGGTTTTATTTAGCTTGACCTGTTTATTTGTTTGGGTCAAATTTAGTAATTGGAATTTTACCCCCTTCCTGATGACAGATTGATCTGATATTTGGCACACACTCTTAATCTTGATGACAATACAACATAATATATTTTTTATGGTTGTAAATCCAATATGGCTGCCAATATAAAATGGTGGATTATATAATTATATCTTATTATATATATCTTATTATTATAATCTGGGGTATTGACCAGACAAATATAAAATCGTTGGGCACGTGAAATTTCTATCATAATGTTTACTCTAGATACGCTATACGCCCCAGATTGATGAGAAGTTTGGTGCGATCTGGTAGCTAGGACTTACCGAATTATTTTTTAGCTTTTAGTCCATAACCTAACTACATCATTTTTATTGCAATAAAACCGTTTAACATAAAACATTTTTTACTTTATTTTATTACATTATTTAATTAATTTGTACATTTATCGTTTATTGTATATTTAAGTAGCTTGATATATTTTCCTTAGTTTACACTAAATAAACTGAACGCACGCATAAATATTTGACAACCAATATGTATTATGTCGATCTGTTTTCATTACTGACATTATTATACATTTTTAAAATCTAAAATAAGACACTATTCTTATATTGTGGATATAATTATGTTGTCGATTCGAAACCTTTATTTAAATACGTTCTTTAATTTTAGGGGAGAGTTTACCATATCGACGGGATGAACATTAAAATATGTTTGACAGTTACGAAACACGAACATTATATATCATACAAATCTTCATTCCAACTTTTCAACCCCTTACATCCTTTTTTCGCATTTAAAAGTAGCCTATGTCCTTTCTCAGACTCTACACTATCTGTATACAAAATTTCATTTAAATTTGTTCAGTAGTTTTGGCGTGATTGCGCGACAGACAGACAGAGTTACTTTCACATTTATAATATTAGTATGGATTATTTTTGACAGTTATTAATTCAATTTGTCGCGGCCTTTAAGTGATAAAATAATAGAAGAACTCTTACACGAAGACTAATACCGAATCGGTTATTGGTAGCAGGCCAGAACGAGAAAGTTGTAGTTATAGTGTATTGTATTTGTTGAACGATAACCAGGACGTGGATTCTGATACGGAAGCGTCTTCCTCAGGAAGTGAAAATGACAATGTCGCAGGACCTAGTCAGTCCAGCAATTACTATGGGAAAAAATATAAGTGGTCTAAAAACCCACCAGCACCTTCACGTACTCGTCGACAGAGCCTTAAGATTAGAAGTGATTTATTTCATGTTGATTTTTGTGAAATTTTGATTAGAGATTATAAAATGTTATTTATTTTTTAGTTTACGTATTATAAATTAAGTAAAAATATGTTATTTTCGATTTTAACTTTTTAAACTATAATTTTCATTGATATTTGTAACGTAGAAAAAAATATTACCAAAATGTTGATACTATTATGTGATCTCATCTAGTATTGAAGTAAGAAGATTTATATTAATAAAAACTGTTTAATTACATAACACAACAATTCAGCCTGTAATATCCCACTGTTGGGCATAGGCCTCTTCCCCGTGTAGGAGAAGGATCGGAGCTTAATCCACCACGCTGCTCCAATGCGGGTTGGCGGATATATTCCCTACTATGAGTAACGATCGCTATCCGGTGTACATGATAACAACCGGGACCGACGGCTTAACGTGCTCTCCGAGTCACGGCGGGAAGACCCACAAGGACTGCACAAACACCCAGACCATCGCAAACATCTGTATGGCCAATACAAATGCTGTCGTGTGCGGGGATCGAACCCGCAACCGCCCGCGCAACAGCCAGTCGCAGTCCAGTGCTGTGACCGCTGTGTCAACGCGGCGTCACATATCTCTATCACAACTGCTTTACATAACGCAAGCCTATTATTTATTTTTTCTGACCATTTATTCAAGTACATAGTTAAAACTTACTTGCTAGAAGCAAACATACTATGGGGGCCGCACGGCCCCCACGATACCAGTTACGTATGTCAAATTTAAGATACCAGTTAAGGGTTAAATATATACATAATATATATTCATTTACGAATATTTAACTAACAACGTCGATTAGGATGTTGAATTTATTTTACATGGATTAATATTCAAAATACAAGGAGCAAGGTAAAGAGGGTGCGTAGTCAAATTGTATTAATCCTATTAAAAATTTAACGAGTTATTTATGACATAACAGAAATTTTTAATAAAAAATCAAGTCAATTAATATTATTAAAAAAAAAAGCTTTTCGTGATAAAAAATTTCAGACAAAATTTTCCAATAAATTCCACGAAAATTTCATAAAATAAAAAATTTGAACCTACACGGAAAAGAAGTACTTATTATTGTGTATTAATAGCGTTGGACAAAGTTTTTTTTTTAAATTTATTTCAATGCTCGCGGTATGCACCGACAAAATATTTTATTTCACACTTGAAAGCATTTCCTGCGAGTTGCACTTAATTTGATCACGAGCTCGATTTTAACCGACCGAATTGAAATGGTAGATTTATCGGTTGTTTTATCGCCTGTTTTTATGCGTTTCAATATTAAAAGACATTATTGAAATCATTCGCTTAGTAATATTTAATGATTGAATGAGTTACGAATGATATTGAATGGTTGATTCATTTGTGTATTTTTGTAGCAGCAATTTTGTTTTTTCGCTGTTGTTAGTGTTCGCTGGTTCGTTTTCATTATTTCAATCCATTTTATTGACTTCATGCTGCGACTCGGGTAATTTAATTCTCATTTTGTTTACGAAGTATTGGGTTTCAACTATCTGTAAACATTATTTACACTTTGTTTTATATTGTTTTCCTTTTAATTAATTTATTCAATAACATCTTCATCATCTTTTTATAACGTTTTCTGTTCAAACTAAGTACAAAGTTTATTCTAAAAACAACAGTAATCTTCTAACTATTCATTTCACTACAGCCTATCACAGTCCACTGTTGGACATAGTTCTCCACAAGTTCGCGCCCGACATTATGACGCGAACTCATGTGTTTTGCCCATAGTCACCACGCTGGGCAGGCGGGTTGGTGACCGCAGGGCTGGCTTTGTCGCACCGAAGACGCTGCTGCCCGTCTTTGGCCTGTGTATTTCAAAGCCAGCATGGATGGTTATCCCGCCATCCGTCAGCTTTTTAAGTTCCAAGGTGGCAGTAGAGATTACCGCGTTCAAACAAACAAACAAACAAACAAACTCTTCAGCTTTATATATTAGTACTAGCTTCTGCGCGCGACTTCGTCGGCGTAGACTCCGCTCTTATTGGTCTTAGCGTGATGATACATAGCCTATAGCCTTCCTCGATAAATGGGCTATCTGACACTGAAAGAATTTTTCAAATCGGACCAGTAGATCCTGAGATTAGCGCGTTCAAACAAACAAACAATCAAACAAACAAACAATCAATCAAACAAACTCTCCTGCTTTATAATATTAGTATAGATAGATTTATTATAGCATGAAGTCAGACCGTATATAATAGAGATACATTGTTTTAAAAACAATTATTGACCAAAGTATACTGGTATCAGGTGCAATGGTAAGATTTCATATCTACGTTTAGATTCAAGACCACAACCAAACACCGCAGACAAAATACAAAATGTTATTTTGTACAAAATAAATACAGTAATGAAATATTTGTATAGACCTGATAAGAATCTTAAGCTATTCATTAAATCTTCAAAGTCTTATTAAATTATATCAAGATGGATTCCAGGAAAAGTCGACCTTTGTGACAGTTCTACAGAGAATTTGCTTTATTCAACTTCTTAGAGGTTAATTAACGTTTTTCAAGGTAATTTTGTTAAGTATATAACGTTATGTTATAATAAACTGGACCGCAAAGAGAAAGGGTCGCTTAGAAAATCTTTAATATCTTCAAAGTTACTGACCTAGTTTTATGAAATAAAGACTTTTTTATTTAATTTACTAGCTTCTGCGCACGACTTCGTCGGCGTGGACTCCGTTTCTATTGGTCTTAGCGTTATGATACACAGACTACAGCCTTCCTCGATAAATGGGCTATCTAACAGTGAAAGAATTTTTCAAATCGGCCCAGTAGTTCGAGAGATTATCGGGTTCAAACAAACAAACAAACAACCAAACAAACAAACTCTTCAGCTTTATATATTAGTGTTACGTGTTAGGGTTCGAACGATTTGGAGAGAAAGACCTGCTGACTCTTTTAGAGACTTTATTCACTAGCACTAGGTCCGACACAAGCACTAGGTACAAATACTACGCACTAAGTACAAGCACTAAGCACTATGTACACTCACTTATCACTAGGTACACTTCACTAAGCACTAACAATGTCCGAGGTCGTAGCCAATGTCGTAGGTTTCCGCTGGTATCACTTCTAGTCTTCACTTCGAAGTCGCTTCGTCGTTAGCTCAAACTGAACTGACTCCGCTCGGCCTCAATCGGCCTTTTTATACCGGGCCGAGCCTAAACCCAGACAGTTCTAGAACCTTCGTGCGTGTACTCGATCCTGAGTTCATTCACCTATATATCCTCTAGCGCCATCTAGTAATGAGTGGATGTTTTCACGTTGTCTTTGTAACAAAGTGGTTTGTACAGCACACAACGTGGTTCCTCCGCTCCCCGCTAGATGGCGCAAGCTCCTTTTTTGTGTACTCGTAACACTACTCCCCTCTTAGAGATGCTCGTCCCGAGCATCGTTGTTACTGCCATGGTAACGCGCCAGACGGTCTATGTGTACCACTTTGAATGTCCCTCTTGGTTGCTTTTGAATTCTATAAGTCACATCATTCATTCGGGTAACCACTTTGTATGGACCGTCCCACTTGGTCTGCAACTTTGGAGATTTCCCTTTCCGGCGGGTTGGGTTATGCAGCCACACCAGTGACCCTTCCTCGAAGCCTCTCGTGTTCGATTTCCGGTCGTTAATAGTCCCTTGTGTCGTAAGACTATTCTCGCTGCATGCCTGGAGGATAACAGTTTTCAGGGTTTCCACCGCGTCAGCCAGAACTCGTCTCTTAGTTCTAGCTTTTATTCGTTTCCCTTGATCCCGGGCAGGGAACGAAGCCCTTTGCTTTTTCAGCTCCTCTATTTGTTCCTCGATCTTTTTCATCCTTGCCCTCTGGGTCTTCTTCTGCGGGCAATTGAGCTGAAGATGACCCCTCTCGCCGCACTTGTAGCACATGACACCAGAACGTTTCTTCGTAGGAGCCTTAACCTCCTTCTGCGGGCAGTTGAGCTGAAGATGGCCCCTCTCGCCACACTTGTAGCACATGACACCAGAACGTTTCTTCGTAGGAGCCTTAACCACCTTGACTACCTCAGAGACCTCACGGATCTTATGGGTCTGCCGTACGTCATGGCGAACAGCCTCGACCTCCAAAGCATGCGCCAATGCTTCCTTTAGCGAGGTATGGTGACGAAGCCTCACTGCAGCTCTGACTTCCAGGTCTTTGATTCCGTCGACAAATGCTTGCACAATATTTGTGTCCACCATCTTGGTGTCAGCTCCTGGGTGTGCCTTCCTAACGAGTTTTTCAATTTCCAACGCCCATTGTTGTAGTGCTTCTCCTGAGCGTTGGACTCTGTCACGCAGTTGGGCACGGAACACGTGCTCCAGGTGTCGCTCCCCGTATCTGGACTCAAGTGCCTCTATCAGGTCTTGGAACCCATGTCCTGTATGTGGCAG
The DNA here is from genome assembly GCA_905220545.2 of Melitaea athalia. NCBI lineage: Eukaryota > Metazoa > Arthropoda > Insecta > Lepidoptera > Nymphalidae > Melitaea > Melitaea athalia. The sequence continues at coordinate 1,289,238 of HG992178.1, read as the reverse complement.
TGCTTCCAAGACAGACAAAGCTTGCCCTCTGAGCGCAACAGTGAGCGCGGTCAGGCATTGTTCTTCCGTCCATCCGTTGGCAGTAGCAACAGTCTGGAATTGCTGACGATAGGCGTTCCACGAAGTAGTGCCGTCGTATGGCGGCACTTTCACTCTTGGTCCTTGCGCAACTCCGGTAGTTCCACTAGACATCGCAACTCCCGTGGTTTCAAGGCGCAGTACTCTCTTCTGTAGTTCAGCGAGGACGGTTTTCACATTTTCGACATCAAATCCTAACCCGCTAACTCGTTCTTGCACTTCGTCGAAATCTTTTCGAAGTTTACCCACCGTATCACTAACATCTTTTATAGCCAAAAGCGCTTTTTCTTGGAGGTCTTTTTGTTGCTCTTGTGATTCTTGCAAAGCACTGAACTTGCGTTCTTGTGATTCGAACTTGCGTTCTTGTGATTCTTGCATTGCCTTCTGTGATTCTTTCATTGCCTCTTGTGATTCTTTCATTGCCTTCATTAATTCAAATAAACTTCCTAATTGAAGTGCCACTTGAGGGTCGTTAGAAGCTACGGTACCACTGGTGGGCGTGGCCTGTCCAGTGGGCGTGGCAAGGTGGGTGGAGCCAGTGGGCGGGGCTTGAGCCAAAGTGGGCGGAGCCTGAGGGGCGTGGTCAGTGGGCGGGGCCAGGTGGGCGGGGCCAGTGGGCGGAGCCTGAGGGGCGTGGCCAGTGGGCGTGGCCTGGTAGGCGGGGCCAGTGGGCGGGGCTTGGCCCACAGTGGGCGGAGCTTGGCCCCCAGTGGCATCCGCAGTTCGTTGTGCCCTCGTCCTGACCCCCTCCTTGGGGTTCTCTCTCGGAGTCAATGGCATCTCCAAATCCCACTTCTGACACCAGTTGTTACGTGTTAGGGTTCGAACGATTTGGAGAGAAAGACCTGCTGACTCTTTTAGAGACTTTATTCACTAGCACTAGGTCCGACACAAGCACTAGGTACAAATACTACGCACTAAGTACAAGCACTAAGCACTATGTACACTCACTTATCACTAGGTACACTTCACTAAGCACTAACAATGTCCGAGGTCGTAGCCAATGTCGTAGGTTTCCGCTGGTATCACTTCTAGTCTTCACTTCGAAGTCGCTTCGTCGTTAGCTCAAACTGAACTGACTCCGCTCGGCCTCAATCGGCCTTTTTATACCGGGCCGAGCCTAAACCCAGACAGTTCTAGAACCTTCGTGCGTGTACTCGATCCTGAGTTCATTCACCTATATATCCTCTAGCGCCATCTAGTAATGAGTGGATGTTTTCACGTTGTCTTTGTAACAAAGTGGTTTGTACAGCACACAACGTGGTTCCTCCGCTCCCCGCTAGATGGCGCAAGCTCCTTTTTTGTGTACTCGTAACATTAGTATAGATTAAAGGATATTTAATGCCACATAAAATAATGGTTAATAAACATAAAACATTTTTGAATTTAGTACAAAGAATCCGTAGGTATCTGAAACGTCGGGAACTTAATAAACCGCGATAAAGTCCGAAAAAGTTGTTTCATTGTAATGAGTGAAATTTGCGTAAATAATATTTAAAAAAAAACTTGGTAAATAGTAAAAATCCAGTCACTTGCATTCACATCATCCACGTCAATCATTCAATCATTGTTCATACCTATGCAATTTATAATTTTTGTTTTGTCATCATTTAATCGTCGCACAGAGGAGATGTATTTTTTTCTCCATCCATCAAAACACCAACAAGAAAATAATATTACAATTTATATATTATTTATATCTACAAAGCTATTTTCCGATGACACCGGCTACAAAGTTAAGATTTGACAAAATAAATACTTTTAATTTTTTTTTTTCATTCTACGTCTGTCATCATGACATAATTATTTTATTATTATTTTTTTATTCCATTCCTAGCGGTATTAAACTTGGCACAAAAGTTTTATATCTTAAGTTGGAAATATAGAAATTGGTATTTAGGCGTCTGAAGAATTGTATATTTAAAACTTTTGCAATTTATTCCGTTGTTATCTTAATATCAAAAGGACTTACCGCGATAACAATATTGTAAGCATCTTGCGTGTTTTCGTCTGTTTTTTGTTTTTTTTATTAAATAAAAAACAGATTTGTTTTACAAGATTGTTTTGAATTTATTGAGCTTATTATTTTTCTGATTCAGTTTTAACTTTCATGTTTGTCTCTAAGAAAACGCACTGAATTCCAGAAAAAAACCTCTGTGTGGTTTTATGAAACCACGGTAAAAGTGAAACTTTTTAAATATTCTTTGCACGCCATCTATGTTTTAGTAGGTAACTTACATCAGCTGTATGTTGTCATTAGTGTCTTACTTCTAGGAAATGATAAGAGATGGCCGACCATCACGCGACATGCAACACACGCACGAAAAAGTTTGAGACGATGTAATAAAAGTTTCACTTTAAAAAGTACCCAATGTCACAGCTTCTAGTATAATCTCGAGAAAATTAAAGCAAAAGTAATCACAAACAAAACTGCGAGGTTATCTTATATTATAAAAAATAGTTTACTACAAAAGAAATCTATTCGTACTCTTTTCACTACAACGACTATTTCTAAAGGTGAAAGAAATATCTGTTAATACTGTATTGTTGTTGCTGAAAAAACTGACTTTGGAAGTCTTTTGAAGAGATTGTTTGAAAATTTATTTTGGTGTATAATAAAGTGTACGTCATTTATATACATAACTAAGAGATTTACTAACATATTTTAAATACACTCAGATACATAAAAACTTTCATCACCAAGATTCATCATCATCATCATCATCATTTTAGCCTATCACAGTCCACTGCTGGACATAGGCTTCCCTTAGTTAACGCCAAAATTGCCCATAGTCACCCACCACGCTGGCAGGCGGGTTGGTGACCGCAGGATTAGCTTTGACACACCGAAGACGCCGCTGCCCGTCTTCGGCCTGTGTATTTGAAAGACAGCAGTTGGATGGCTATCCCGCCATCTCGCAACGGTCGGCTTAATAAGTTCCACGGTAGTAGTGATCACGAAGATTAAAATCACAAAACAATTGTAATACACACATACAGACTTCACGATTTACTGTCATACATCACCCAAATTGTCGATGTATGTAAAAACCATCGCTTTTGATCCTATATCATGTCTAAAACAATAACGGTAGCACGAAACTCTAAAAATAAAATAAATTAAGACGTCTCTTTTAAAAATAAAATAAGACCTTTTTCCCACGTATGTCATTTCACTCTGAAAAGTTTTATATCTTGACGCGATTATCGCTCTTATAGTCAAAAGTATAGAGGTCAATTTGCCATAATTAAATATGTTTCATCGGGGTTGTAACGTTGATTAGCGGACCGAGTGAGGAATGAATGGCTGCGGATTTGGCTTTGAATTCTTTGTTATCTGAATGTAATTTGTATGTTTTTTTTTTTTTTTCGAAAAATACGAGTAAGAATTACCGAGACAGTCATTGTTAGAATTAAATTACTTAAATGTATGTACGAGAAGAATGTATTATAATGGAGGCTAATGATCATTGTCATTTAACATTTTATTAATGGAAGTAATTGATTGCTTGACTCTATTGATCATCATAATCACATTTGTACCGTACAATGTTGGTTCTAAGTAGATGTAATTAAGTGCGAAAATAATAACTGGGGTAGGGCACAACAGGAAATTTCCTGCTCAAAATATTGAGCAGCCCAACTGAGCTAGTACCTTGACGTTACACAAGATCACAGCTAAATAATACTGTTTTCAAGCAGTGTTGTGTTCCTGTTGGTGAGTAAGGTGACCGGAGCTCTTGGGTGCAAGTGGGGAGAGGGTCAGCAACGCGTTTGAGATGCTTCTGATGTTGCAGACGTCTATAAGCTACGGTAATCGCTTACCATCAGGTGAACCGTACGCTTGTTTGCCGACCTAGTTATATTAAAAAAAGACGTTAAAATATTCGTGTTTTGCTTTAAGACTACTTATAGTCGAGTTTTTATTTCATATAAATTATTACAATAATTAGAATAACCGCGAAGTTTCTTGCCGATTTCTCTCCTGCAGGCCCTACATTCCGAATCGGCGGTAGGTTCGCGTTAAGTATAATTCATTTATTAAAGACGAAGATGATTTTAATTTGTTATGGTCTAAGAGACGTGGAAGAGCGACCTTCACCGATCTGATAACTCGATGAGACATGTTTTTTATCAAATATAATTCATGAACAAATATGCCTATGATGACTTGCCTATCGAAAAGTGGTCAAGGCAATTTTTTTTATTTTTTTTTTTTTTAGTTTTTGCAGGCAAGACTATACCTATGGTTGGTTTTGTAATTACAATATCTTACCTATGATATAGAGGAGACTTCTATAAAATAGCGATTCAAAAGTGTGTGATCGGGCGAGGCGAATGGAAGCTGAGAGGGAGATATAAGTTAGTGATGATAGAGAGAGACAGTTACGTTTCGTATATTACAGTAGGAGCTACAGAAGTTTTACTTCAGTCGTATGGTCTAAAGCACACTTATTTTTTCAACCGACTTCCAAAAAAGGAGGAGGTTCTCAATTCGACAGGTATGTTTTTTTTTTTTGTATGTTAGCTCAGAACTTTTGACTGGGTGGACCGATTTCGATCAATTTTGTTTTAATTGAAAGGTGTTGCGTGTCATGTGGTCCCATTTTAGTTTAATTGAGATCTGACAAGTACTTTTAGAGTTATATCTAATAATGCGTATTTACGTGACTACTTTTTCGTCGACCTACGTTATATTATACCGCAAAAGTTTTTACTCGGTGTACCGATTTCGATGATTCTTACTTTAATCGAAAGCTAACACTTGTCTTGTGGTCTTGTTTAAATTAGATCGAAAACTGATTACAACTTTTTGAGTAATCTTTAATAGCGCGTATTTACTTGACTATTTTTTCGTCTTATTACGTTGTATTACTTGTCGATGTAATTGAAGTCGGTTTTTTTCGTTTGCGAGCAAACACAATTATTTTAAATCAAAGCTTAGGTTTCTACTACCTATGTATGGTAGTCATTTCTGAAACTATTTTTATCAATTCTCAAATTATTTACAATTTAAGTATTTAAATTCATACGAGGCGTTGCAAAACAAAATGATGTTATAAATAACTAATCGTTATCTAAAACGGACATTTAACAGCACTTAGCTTAAAGAGACGCTTCGGTCAGTGAACGAAGCTCGTGCTCGATTTCCTATATATTATTAAAGCTTACAAAAGGGTCCGATTGGTCAGCGTCAGCAGCGTCCGGCAGAAAGTATTACGTGTGCATTTTTAATTTTTTTTTACCTACTGTCACAAAGGTCGAAGAGATGATGTTTTTTTTCGGAATCTGTAATGAAATTTTTATGGATAAGAAAAAAGAATAAAAAATTCCCTATCTTTTTGATGTTTCAAAATTGATTTCTAAATTATTAACAAAATTTGTTATAACATAGCACTAATTTTTTTTTTGCTTGTTCTACCTACTATATACATATTCTTTTTTTTTTTAAACTGACAAAATATAAAGTTTCACTCTCTTTTACTTACTGACTTTTACCTTTCTTAATATATACCAAAAAATGTTTACGAGCATCTTGCCATAACTTCATGGTACGATCTCCAGTCAAAGTAGGTACCGAAGCAGTTAATAGTTTGACAATCTAGCAATATTATGTCATAAAACATGTAAAATTGAAGTAATTATAGTATAATCTACCGTATAATTCAATTGAAAACTTCTACTATTTTCAATTCTAGATTTTTCTAATCTTAATGAACCTTCAAACCTCTTTTAATCAGATCGAAACGTGTTAAAAGCGCACCTAATTTATTGTGAGTCAGCTCAAACGATAAAACTTCATTCCGATCTATTCAATAATGAAAAGAAAATTCTTTGAAACTACTTATTCACGCTGTCTATTTATGGATTTTTCTCACACATATTATGTGCTTAGGTTTTTAATGTTAGATTTTTTTTGTTAGTTTAAGTGAATAGTTTTTGAAGTAAAACTTCTTTAAGCACGCTTGAATCGGGGAGTAAGCTGGTGAATGAGTGTGATCGGGCGATGCGAACGGAATTTGAGACGGAGATATAAATTAGTGAAGATAAAAGAGAGACACAGAGAGAGGTACAAAAAAGAGAGTGTTACGTTTTGTAAGTTTTCAGTCGTGTGGTCAAAAACAAGCTCGTTTCTTTGAAATACGTTTGTGAATTTTTAAATCCTACTGCTGGGCATAGAGCTCTAAATCCATTGGAGAAGAGATTCAATTATAATACCTGTTTAATAGAATAAGAAATAACGCATAAAATGCTTTGCAATGGCCGTTTGCTTTTAAACCGTTTATAGTAAGTCAGGATAATACCAAGAATTGGGTTTTTGGTATTTCAACGGGATTAAAAATTGCACAGGTGAAATCACGATGCACGGATATACTATAGAATTAGGCCGAAACGAAAAGAATTTTCAATACAGGTATTGAAAGTTCACAAAGAGCTTAGATCGAATTTCAATAGACACAAGAGCAAGACAATCCGATCTGTCGAACAGGTGAATATTTTCGTTCAAGCACACCGAGTCTTCGTATATCGGAGCGAGCAATGTTAAGGCTTTTTCTATTGAAATCGCGACAGGGAAATGCTTTTATTGTTTGTGAGTACGTTTTACAGATATAGTTACGATAATATCTCAATTTCATAGAATTCTATTACTTTCATATTAAATTTTACCATTAGAGATGATGATATATCTGAAAAAAAGTTTTTACAATTGAATAATTGTGTTTGTTTGCAAAAAAAAACTGACTTCAGTTTACATCAGCGAGTGATATAGAGTAGGAAGTCGAACAAATTATCAATCAAATTAATACGAATTATTACAGATAGGTCAAAAATTACTAGACGGACTAAATATCTGTAGCAAATTGTTTTGTTTTTCTGTTAGATGTTCCGAGACAAACGCAGCCCGAGCACCGGGAGCTCGGTCCACAAGTTCCGTCTCGTTCAACTCGCGGTGAACGCGATTGCTCTACTGGGGATCACCGGCGTGCTTTTCGCCTACTTCCACGCTAATCCCGCTGTTCAGGTAAGCCGTAAGACTTAGTTAAGTTTACTCGTAAGTTTTACTGACCGTTTAATGCTTTATTCCTATACTTAGAACACGATTCACTGCGAATAATCGACGAATAATCGCAGTGTAAACACGAGAAGGAATAACAAAATTGTAACTCCAAGTTTCCGACTGCGCAAAGTAAACGTCTCCTTTCTGGGTTATGGTATTCAAATTCTATACTAATATATAAAGCTGAAGAGTTTGTTTGTTTGTTTGTTTGTTTGTTTGTTTGTTTGTTTGTTTGTTTGTTTGTTTGTTTGTTTGTTTGAACGCGGTAATCTCTGGAACTACTGGGCCGATTTGAAAAATTCTTTCACTGTTCGATAGGCCATTTATCGAGGAAGGCTATAGGCTATGTATCATCACGCTAAGACAAATAGGAGCGGAGTCCACGCCGACGAAGTCGCGCGCAGAAGCTAGTGTATTATAAAATCCCACATACAATTAATTTTGGAACAAATTGTCTCAACATTAAAGTTTTCATTAAAAAGAGATTAATAGAAAGGGTATTAAGGGTTCGGTGGAGGATTACATAGTTGATAAAGATGTGTGGACTTAGTGACGCTGTATTTGCACGATATTACTAATTTTGTACTAATTTACAGTTTACTAATTATTTTCAAAACAGTAACTGCGAAGTTTCTTGCCGATTCTTCTCTGCAGAATCTACATATTCCGAATCGGTGGTAGCTTCACTATAAAAACTTTAAAAAAAACTAATTAATCACCTTGAATTAAATTTTTGTAAAATTACGATTCGAAAGTGCTCATGGGGCCTATTTGAATAACGTAATTTTTGATTTTGATTAGTTTTGTTTATAAAGTCATAAATTTTGAACGTGATATGTTTAAAATATAACGTTACCATAACAAACAGTTTTGTGAATACAGGAAAGTAAAAATATTTGTATTATGGCTTGTACTTGAGCTCTGGCTCATTGTGATCTCTACTGGCTGTTACTGTTCATCTGAATTTATTTTCTTTATCAATATCTTTATCATTAAGTGTTACAGTGACAGATGCAAGTAAACGACCAAAATATGTACCCATTATAATCGTATATGGATCGCTTTCTAATTACAATTTTTCGACCAAAAACTAAATCTTAGTTATTACATTGTTGTTCAATCTCGCTGACGTAGTTATCAGCTCTCCTCGTTTTTTCTCCAATCTTCTCTCTTCTTCTTCCTCCTTCTTTCTTTCTCAATCAGAATACTATACATACGAATATTTTGTTAATTATTTTGATGTTACTGATTATTTAAAAAAAATAGCTTCAGAAATCAAATTAGTTTACTCTGTAGAAACTTTTATTATGGACGTTATGTAAAACAATATCTATAGACACGTTTTCACAACAACCTTGTAAGCAGCTGTTATTAAAACAATAAAAAATAAAAATGTAAAGAATTTCAACAAATAAGACGCACATTATTCTATTATAAAGCCATGTAATAACAGCAATTACATACCGCTAAGAATTCTCTTTTTTATTATTTTCAACGCCTACATTGAGTTCTTAGATGAGTGTAAGAACTTGGCGTGCCATAATAAGTGTTTCAAACTCCTTTGTAACTAACAAATTAAAAAGCTATTGTCTTACAGAAGCCGAGAAAAATGTTAAAAACAACGGAATTGTTAAGTAGTACTTTTAAGGCTTTAACTTGTACTTAATTCCATTCTCGAATTAGATGTACAAAAGAAAGAAAAAAAGTGTGTGTGTACTTATGTACGCACGTAAGAAGTTATACCTACTTCATTGACTAGCTCTTTACCGCGCCAAAAGAAGTATAACTTAAATAACAAAATTATTTTGGAGTGGCACTATTTAAGTTAATATATTAGGTCGGGGAAAAAGTTTCTTCGTATTTTATAGTCTAGTTGGTTAAAAAAACTCCTCCTTTTTTTGAAGTCGGTAAAAAAAGGAAAAATTGCATTTCGTTTTTTGCCAATATTTCATAGAATATTAATAATTAAGAAATTTCAAAATAAGATTCTGAAAGAAGAGGAAATTTCCAATAAAAATCTCCCAGCTCTCGGAACTCTATCTCCATTATTTATAATAATATATTTAATATATTATTTATAATTTATTTTAATTGAATACTGAAAATGGGTCTCCGCGTGGTTTTTAGGTTGCGCGCGCGGCGTCAAAAGCGAGTACGACACATTGATTAATTTATGTAAGATATTAAATTTTTTTTTAATTTGAAAAACTTTTAGTATATTCTAAATACTATAAATACTTAATTCCCTATGGAAATTTTACTTACGAGTAAAGTTAATTTTTCAACAAGTTAAACGATTGTTAACTAACGAAATTTTTTCGAAATTCCGTTTCAATTGTAAATGAAAAAAAAAATGTTTCAATAATTGTCGTAAAATTTTTTCGCTTCATAGAGCCTTTGTTATACACATAATTAACAAAATAAAGCCGTAAAAGTTAAAAAAAAGTGTGTGTGTATGTGTCAGCTCCGATGCACGACTGGAGTTTACCTCTTTTGATCGACTATCTATATAGGCCCAAAAAAGGCTTAATAGTCTCAGAAAAAGATTAATACCATATCAAATGGTAAATTAACCAATCAAATAACGCCATCTATAGATCGATCGATGCCGTTATTAGAAAACGTCGTCATCTATCGTTGACGTCTTCTGTGCAAGGCAAAAAACGTAACGAGGTCATTCGTTCCATAGATTTTACACCTCATTTTTTTCATACCGGGTGCCTTATATGAAAATCGATTCTTAAGGAGTAAACTCCAAAAATATTCGTACTTTGTTTATAATAATTTTATCATAGTAGTATAAAAAAAGTTCTAATTATAAAGGCAATATTCTCACAAACCATATAATCAGTTAAATATCATTACCACAGGTGAAACCACGGGGTCACCTAGTTCATTGTATTGTTTCGACTGATTTTAATGTTTATTCCATCTCTCGTTCGTGTTTTTTGCGACAACTTTCACAAAGAGACCTCGTAACGAGTGTCTCTGTTATTTCGCTAAAAGACTTAAGCGTTCGACGAGGTCTGAAAAATTTAGACAGACAAATTCCTTTGAGGTTTTCGTCGACATTACGTTAATTTATTTTTTATCATTCGCAAACAAAACATTAAATATTTACAATTCATTTGTATTCGTCGAGGTATCGTTTTTACGATTTTTCGGATGAATGAGAAATTATATGTCTAATTTAATGAGTTTGTATATTTTCAATAATACAAAGTATAAACTCCTTTTATTAATGACTGTTTATCGTTAGACTTTGATTTTTTCAAAAATATTATTGAGAGTGAGAAAATGTAGAATTATTAAAGGTGTTTATGTTTGTCAGAACAATTTTCAATGCAATTACTTTCTGGAAATTGGAATGAAACAAGTTAGTAATTCTAAACAAGATTTAATTACCATGTTTGCTTTTATAATATTTATTGTTTTTTAGACGGTTGTCATTTTTTAAGCGTCTTAAACCACGGTTGGTTTTATGCAATTGATCAAACATTTGTTGTAACAAATATGTTTCGTAAACATTACCCTTTTTTGTTTGAGTTTTGTTTTATTTTTTGTTGTGAGTTTGATTCCAACTTGTACAACAATATTAAATATGTACTATCGGTGATTGTCATATAAAATCCCACTTCCCAGTCAACGTACAGCACCGGCGGAAGAGTGGTGTATTACGATTAAATTTAGTACAAATAGCAGAAGTAGACACACCTCCCACTAAAATAAAGAACTTCCGGGGTTGGAAACCAGTTTATAAAATGGAAAGTTAACAATGGATATCCACAACCTTTTAACATGAAACTGTAACACCAACACATAACAAAAGCCAAGGAAGCAAGAAAACTATCACGCCAATATAATTTAACATTTAATTTCTGTAAAATATTCGTTTATTTAGACATAAAATTCGTCTATCATATAATCTAACCCGCATAACAAAGCAAGGCGCTGCGCTGTATCAACATTTTATGAAAATTTCACCTCACTAAACAATGCCCTCCGTTTTAATTATAGCGTGTCAGGAATTTTCGGGGGCAATCTCGTCCAGAGATGCGAGCGAAAATGTTAATTTTAGGGGTATGAGGCTATGTAATATAATACAAAGTTTTAAATATCTATTTTTTTGCTGTGACGTCACAAAACAGTGTTGATTCTAACTGATATAACGATATGAGCTTATAGCGAAATTTTAAAATTTGGACTGTTTGGACTGTCTCATCTGATTAAGCTAGTTAACCTTCCAGGCTGATAAAGGTCTCTTCTACCTCCTCGCAACTTATCTATCAGGTAACAACTTTAAAGTCTTCGAGTGAGTGGAGATAAGGATACCCCGTAAGCGTCCCGGTCCCCCGTAATCCGCATCCAGACTCCATCGGTAATCAAAACAACCGGGGCTACCGGGAACTAAGGGCTGAAATTTTTGGCGCGTACTCAAGAGTTTTGCTCATACCACACTGGGCTGGCGGGTTGGTGACCGTACCTCTAATGATCAATAACAAATTAATGCAGAAAAGATAATTTAATCATGAGATAACTAGATGATAAGAATAGGAATAGATGTTTTCTTTCAGAATACAGCGCTTCATATTATGTAAGATAGCCTTTCAAGTTAATTTGTGACAATTTTACGACAATAGGGGATCGGACAGTAATCAAATTAAAATCTATAATGTACTTAGATAGAATAAATATACTGTTTTACGATTATTTATCGAAAAATAATTTAATATAATTCATTTATATATATTTTTTTGAACGATACAATCTGGGTGCCTTCAATGCCAGAGTGAATAGGCTGCTATTAGGCAGGCATGCTCCACCTTCGACCGCATCGTCACTTAACATCAGGTGAGATTGCGGTCAAATGCCTGTCTATTTGGTCATAAAAAAAAATTAAATATTTTTAAATGAAAAAAATAAAATGTTGTTATTTACAATATTATTAATCTGTACTAAAACACCAACTTGAGTGCGTGACGTCATTTGTGGGTTACAAGCCACAGAGTACTTTAGAAAAGAGCAAGCATTGACTGCACGGGTTATTCTATTCCGTATGTTCAACGTACTCTGTGCTTTATATACTCTATGTTTATGACCTACAATTGACGTCACGCGCTGTCAGATGTCATAACGTGGCGTTTTGGCGGGATTTTTGAGCAAACAATATTAAAACATGATTTTGAGTAACTAAAAGGCTGTAAATTAATAAAATCTTATTTTTTATGGGTATAAGTATCCATAAAGATTAATTAAAAACACTTTTTGAAAATTTGTCCGATATCCTATTGTTCTTAAATTAATTAAATATTCAGTTGGAACAATCGTTGTAAGTAGGTACTAATTCTTTTAATCTTAAACATTCAGTTCTCGCGTTTATTCACAGTATTTGCATTTCTCCTTTCATTTTGTAACGTGACACATAAACGCAATTCAGTTCTAAATTATTAGTCTATAAATTTTGGTTATGCTTGAGATAACAAACGCATAAATTGAAATGTGAGTTGACACGTAAACATAAAACAGTCAACTCAATGAACGAAAATGGCTCAAATCCATTAGGGACTCAAATTTTAAGTTGTACTTAAGAATAGAAATTTATTAGTTGGGAACTCAAACAGTTTTTAGCTAGTTGTTAAAATATTAGAGTGATAAATTTTATATTCGAGACAGGCTTAAAATTTTGTGTTGACAGATTCGATAAAACGATGATAAGGAAACGTTCTAAGGGCCAGTTTCCACTGATTGAAATAATCGCGATTAGTTCGACGTAGGCTCGGTTTACGCGTTTAACGGAGTTAGAGCTGGAAATTGCATTTCACCAACATAAACTGGACGCAGTTAGAGAATAACTGAGTTTCAATTCTAAACGACCGATTTTTGGCGTTTAGTGGTGTAAACACGTTTTGTCTAGTGCTTCTAACGGTCTAACCTATTAAAAACAAATCTTGTCAAGTTGTCATATGATATTTTCTGATACACGAGGTTATAGTAGTGTATCTCTTTTTCATGATTCCTTGAGGTATGGGGATGGTGGTTACGGAGAGGAATTTTAAAAGAAAATTGCCTGAAAAGAGTCTTAAAACAACACTTTGCTGTATTCCCGTACAGGTGATTCGTAATAATAATTAAACGAAAGCCAAGATTAGAATCGAATTATAAATTCGATTAAGCAAAGCATAGCTTTATTAAACAGTGGAGCCCGGCCCTAAGGGTTCAAAACTAGCCGTGGGACAGTTTTTTGTGGAAGTCACAACAAAAAAACCGGCCAGAGTTGCCATCACAGGATTTTAAATTACCGTGTTTCGGAATAAAAACTACAAAATTGACGTGTATTTACTTTACATTAACACGTAAGGTTAAAAATGACAATAATCGGTTAAATAATTTCCCTTTTGAAATCGGTTGAATAATACATTATTCTTCACAACCGTCATACAAATTTATCGTATCTAACATTTTTTTCTTCGACTTTATTCAATGTATATTGGGTTTTTCCTTATATTGTTTATCTTTTGTTGTGTTTTGTTTAATTGATTTACGCAATTTCCTTTGGATCGGATAAAAGTGCTTACAGCCAGTAAAGCTCAATTTATTGAGGAAGTAATAATTTTATTCCTTGGTAGTGTTGCACTATAATGACTTATAAACTATCGATTAAATTATTAGAAAAAAAAACAATTACACATCGGATTGCCGTATCTTTGAACACGGCAATGAACCGAAGATATCCAAATTTCCTTGTGACACGGGAGATGCTGTGAGTATGGGAACACTGCAGGGCGCGTTGGTGAACGTGTAAGGGTGGGGGTAAAAGAGACGCTGAGGCTGTTTATATAGAGAATTCGGGAGTTAGTTAGGGGAGTCAGCATTCGATTTTGAATTGGAAGAGAGTATTGAGGTAGAGGGCCTCCGCGGCCGCCGCGGCCTCTTGGCTGGCGAAAGCTATGGAATTTCTGATTTAGATTAAACATAAAATACCTAAAAAGTATTTTTAGGTTTGAATCAGAGATTTCATTAGCGTAAGCCGGCTGAGTGTGGCTATGTAGCTTCAGTTTAGTCCGCGAAATAGTTTTAATTTATTTTTTACTGATTATTATTAAGTGCAATTCTTTATTATAAAATTTTAATTGTAATCCGCTAATTAAACTCAGTGAAACCTGTGTACAGTCTGCAGTCAAGCGCTCCTGATTGGTTCGAATGCATTATTTTTCTTTTTATTTTTGCATGTCTAATAATTTCACAATTTTGATATACTTTGAACACCTTATTAGTGTAGATTTAAAATGTTGCATGTTGTTTTCCTGCATGTTGTGTTTTTGTTACTAATTTTTATAACTTTTACGGAGATTTTTAATAAAAGATATCTAATGAATTATTAGCTAGGTTCACATCGATACTATTAATTATTGATTAATTACTGAATGAAATTATTATGAAAAGGTTTACATTGTTACTATTAATTATCGATTGATTATTGAATAAGATTATTATGAAATAAGCCTTATGACCATAATTATATTGAATTTAACTGATTAAATGAAGCCTAACTTAAGTAAATGAACACAATATGATGTTGATATAATGAAACAAAATTACATTCGTTTAACTTTAAATTATATATTGAATGATTTTTGGTTAAAACTATCATATTAGATACGGTTATAGTAAGGGTTAAATAGAATTTCGTTAGGGTGGATTTGAATAATGAAATGAAACTTTACTGTGTTGGTTAATGAAGTTAATACATGTCTACATTAATACTATTAGTTATTGATTGAATATTGAATGAAATTATTATGAAATAAGCCTTATGACCATAATTATATTGAATTTAACTGATAAAAGGAAATCTAGCTTAAGTAAATAATCACAATATGATGTTGATAGAATGAAACTAAATTATATTCATTTGACTTTAAAGTACATATATAAATTGAATGAATCTTTGGTTAAAACTATCATATTAGATATTAAGGGTTAAATAGAATTTCGTTAGGGTGTATTTGAATAATGAAATGAACTTCTACTGTGTTGTTTAATGAAGTTTCACTTTGGAAGTAGATAGAGTAGTGGAAATTTCTATAATATGACCTATAAACTAACTAATGATTAGTTGTCGTATCTTATTGAATATTCTCTACATATAAATATGCTTCTATTGTATGTATATGTATGTATGTATATATATATATATATATATATATATGTGTGTATTTGGCTTCATTTTGACATTACACAAACTCTGGTAGTTCTAAACATTAATTTAAGAACTTGTAGGTTTTAAATATATGTTGGAACGAGGTAACACAGGTGGTTTGTAGTCTGGAGTGCGTTCAAGGATACTTTTAGCTCTTGAATACATTCTAAGATGAGGTAATTATACACTGAACCTTGACATTACACAAATTATTGTAGTTTTGAACATTGATCTAAGAATTTATGTTCTTAAATGAGTGTCAAAATGAGGTATCTGGTAAACTGGAGTGTCGCATTTTCACGATGACTTTCATTGAACTAAATAAACTATGTTAAGGTGAATCCATAAATGTTTGTATTCGCCAGTGTTTTATTATAGGTTTCCCTATAAGGCTTGGCCTGTCTAAGCCCCAGTTCATCGCGTCATCTATGCTAGGTAGATCCTAACCTTGGCCTATCTAGTAGAGAAAGTTGCGTGTACTTCCTACCAACCTCTGCGTTTGTATTTGCCTAACTGAACTATGTTCTTGGTAAATACTATACGTACGTTTCCTTATCTATGATAAGAGTTCCTCATCTTTGATGAGAGACATTGGACAAACTCCACCAAACACCTAGTGTATGGTCGTTGTTTGAACTGCAACAAAGGTTAGTAGTTTATATTTGGACAGTGGTATGAAGTTCTATTTTGGACTAATAGAGAAACATATTCACTTTTCCAATTAATTTATTGCTAATTTTTGTGGACGGTCTTTGTTAAGTCCTAAAAGCGGATTTACTGAGATTTAAGCCAAGCCTTAATCAAGCCCTCTTGTGTTTTTTTCAAACATACAAACATTGATGGATTATAAAACCTATTAAATATACATTCTCTTTTCATTGTGAAAATGAGATACTCTCAGAGATTCTGATTGAGTAAATGAATATGTTATATTTTAATTGTTTTATTTATCTCTCGACACTTCCATGTCCTGAATAAATCCATTCAGTTCCTAAGAGAGCCTGATATATTCAAATGTTTAACAACTTAATTACTGGTTCAATGTTTCAATTGAACAACCTATTCTGGTTAATGAATGCTGTTTCATTGAATGCTGTGAGTCATGCAAAGACAAACCTACACAATACACCTACTCTACATGTTGGTCTTATACCTTTAATTATTTCTTACTTCCTTATAGGACACTCGAAAGGTAGCGTTGTCGCCAGTCGCTAGTCGCCGACGACCCATCTCACAATGGTGGCGAGGCTTGACAATATAGCTGACTATAGACTCGTAACTCAGTAGGTCTTCCTATGGGAACTTACACTACACAATCCAATTGTGGCAAAAGTAGTAGGTTTCGTGATTGAATTTCAAAGTAGTTGTGTGACCGAAGTTCCCGTATGGGCTAGTAAGCACACAATGAAAAGATCAGTAGACACGATCTCCTTTTGTTCACGTGGAACACATCTTATTACCATGTCTGATTACAGCTTGGTAATTACATCAACTCTAGTAATTCACTGGTTATGTCTATATGACATCCCAAGGGATTACTCAAATACAGTCATTGCATGATTGTGCTGCAGCGGTATGAAACAAGCATTTGTTAGACAGGATATATTTCCGTCTAATTTATTGTAGAAAATTGGGTACTCTCATTTCCTACCTACTACCTTTCTTTTGATTGGATAGCACCAACGTTGTGCCTAATTTAATTTAGAGCCTTCAGCACGGTGTGGATCGGTTAGGGTCGGAGGGGTATGGTGGTTGCGACCCTCGGGTTCAGCTGAACCCGCCCTTTTTAATTCCTTAATACCTATAAACCCTATCCTAACAGATTAACACATACAAACAAACACTACACATTATTTTTCACAATTATCTGAGATAATTTATTAACGGAACAAATTATTTCAAGATAATTAATAACTGTATGATATGTATTTAATCATTATTTCATTTACTTATATATTTTCATTTATTTCATTTGTTTAGAGTTATTAGAATCTGTCTATTATATCAGGTTTGAACTAAAAATACATGTGGGAGAAACTTAGACACTATTCAACTAATCAATGTCATTATAGAATATCCTATATATATATAATTATTTAACTTTATTTCTATTTTAGCTATCTAGATTCACTAAAAATATTAGCAATTATAAATTACACATACTTAAGGAGACATCAGATATTTAGTTAAACAGTAGGTGATAGTTATTTCTAAATAAATAAGTCTATTACTATTTATTCTTAACGGTTCTAATTTACTAAATTTTATTAATTCCTAATTAATTTACTAATAAGGTGTTATAAAGCTTAATATCTTTCTTTCCTTTTAATAGTATTCCAGGAGTTAGTTATCTATAGCATTTATATCACTGGTAAGTGTAAATATCTTTCAATTAAATTTTAGGATAAATTAATTTCAGGAATTTAATGTCATTATGCAGAGATGTTATTTTAAATTAATGGCTAGGTAGGATGTTAGTTAGAGTTTATATAGAAATCAAGGCTTCTAATAACATATACTATGTCTTTCCTTCGGCATACCATAAAAAGAACTGAAGTTACTCTGAAACAAAAATCAAACACAACGTAGAGTCCTTCTTTATACTAGACGATCACGATTATAAGGCCAAAGATAATTGATATCCTCTTAAGCTTAATATTAGCTTGTAATGCCACTACCATGATAGTGTTACAAAATGGTGCCGTGACCAGGATGTTATAATTTTATATATGTTGGGGTCTTTCTCATCACACACCCCAGTAGCATAGGGTATATCGTTACAAATTGGTCTTCGTGACCAGGATATGATAATGGGTCTTAGGTCATCCATAGGAGATCATTACAAAATGGTGCCGTGACCAGGATTATCATAAGCATGATGTTTAGTCACCGGAGCATCATAGGTAGATCATTTGAATGGTGAGTAGTTATCACACGATAGTATAAGTATCATTACAAAATGGTGCCGTGACCAGGATGTTATAAATTTATATATGTTGGGGTCTTTCTCATCACACCCCATAGTATAGTAGTATCGTTACAACTTGGTCCACATGACCAGGATATGATAATGGGTCTTAGGTCATCCATAGGTATAGTTACAATTGCTGCCGTGATGATAAGGATATCTATGTATATACAATATAGTGACGGGTCACAATTTGCCTCGGAGAGCACGTTAAGTCGTCGGTCCCGGTTATTATCACGTACTACTGATAGCGACCAGCGAAGCAGCGCAGCATGGTGGATTAAGCTCTGATCCTTCTCCTACCTGGGGAAAGAGCCATATTCCTAGCAGTAGGATATAACAGGCAGAAGCGAGCGACAATTTCTCGTTAGTAATGATCTCGATAATGTTTTTAGAGTTTTAAACGTTACACACAACTCTTCGACTTATAATAATTCTTTCATAACTTCATCTATATTTGGATATATCGTACTCGTACTCGATAGCAAAAAACAGTTTTTCTATTTTATTGTAGTTAGTCTCAGTCACCTCGATGAGAAGTAATGTCCCATAAATTACTTCCTTCTTAAATAAATGTGTATTTTAGGTCACGATGAACTATTCTGCAAATATTTTAATTATTTGAATGTTTTACCCATATTCCCAAAAGCAATATTATATATATATAAAAGTGTGTGTGTACTTATGTACGCACGTAAGAAGTTATACTTCATTGGCTAGCTAACTTCACGTTGCTAACTTCTGTTTCGTTGACTAGCTAACTTCAGGGTGTCGGGTTTTTGTGACGGTGTGCGTGCACATCGTAAAAATTTACACTAATCATTGTTCCTTAACGGGACAAAAGAAGTGTAACTTCAAAAATTTTAAACGCAATATCATACGGTTCCATAGAAACATTTGTAAACCGATCTATGTAGCGCTAGTTTATATCTAGCTAGCTTTTACATATATTTGCGAATCTTATAAGTTTCACAATGTCTGCTTAATTAAATATCTATCACGGGAATTAAATGTTTGTGTTATATTCGTCTCTCGTATGAAAGACAATGAACGTCTATAGTTCTAGATCGTCGCCAACTGCTCGGAGTTTGTTAAATCTCATTGTTCAAGTTCTAATTGAAATTTAAATGACTCGAGAACACGTATGCGAGCACTTGTCTTTTTAGTGTGTACTAAAAGGAGTCTTACTCCCTTTTATTGTGACGTTCCTTTTTTGTTCTGGAGGTACATAACTGCATTTCTGTATAGTAATATTTTATTAATTTAATGTTATATTTTTAATATAACACAGTTCAACTACCACCTTGGAACTTAATAAGCCGAACGATGATGGCGGGATAACCATCCAACTGCTGGCTTTCAGATACATATGCCGGAGACGGGCAGCAGTGTCTTCGGTGCGACAAAGCCAGCCCTGTGTATAGGCAAAACGCATAAGTTCGCGCCATTTTTGACGCGTTGTGGGTTCGATTCCCACCCTGAGTCTGGGTGTAATATACATATTTATTTATATATGTATAATTTACAAGTATGTTTATCGAAAAAAAAAATGTAGCTAGACCAGTCGGCTGTTACCTATAACACAAGCATTAAGTTGCTTACTTTAGGAACAGACGACTGTGTGTGTATTGTGTAGATATAAAAAAAAATTTTGACGCGAATTTGGGGAGGCCTATGTCCAGCAGTGGACTGTGATAGGCTGAAGTAATAATAAAACACATTTTCTAAAGACTAACTGCGGAGTTTCTAGCTGTTTCTTCTCTGTAAAATTTACATTCCAAATCGATGGTAGCCTCACTTTTAACTATAATTTATTAATAAAAATTCTTCTGTAAAATAAACTCTCTTCTTATATTTTGAAGAAGAATAAGACGCTTGTCAACATAAGGATCGATGGGTTACATGACTCGTAATTTCTCATCGCAAACTTCATAATATAACAACTCGACAAATTCGGCTATTTATTTTGTATCTGTTTTTAGAAGGTTCATAATTATGGAATTAACAGTAAAATTGAACAAAGAACATAACGACTTTTTCAACTTCAAGCGTTAAACAGTTCACATGACAGTGCAAAGTTAGTCAGGTCAGCAATTATTAAAAAATTGGAATACTTGAAATCTTAACATCATAGTTTTCCAGTTTAAATCCCTAAAATTTTTAAAGCCTATTATACTATATAACCTATTTGACTTGAAATTCATTGTATTAAGCTCTCATATTTCATGTGTAGAGATGATATGCAGCCAATTGTTTGAGCTATTCAATAGAGTATTGTCTGAAGCAGTGTTTGAAGGAACATGCTCATATATCAAGATAAACTCCTATCCTATACTCCTATCAAGATGTACTTTGATGTACGAATGATGTACGATTTAATAATTAATATAAATTCATAAATTTTTTTCATATTATTGATATATGCGTCTAGGTTATTAAAAATATTACTTATTTATAAGTAATAGATGTACCTATATTTCAGTTTTAAACGCGTTATAAGTTTGTCCATTTTATTATTAGTCTTTTGACAGATCGACGACTGACAAGGTTTAGTGATGTCCTAAAGAATAATCGGTATCGCTAATTTTTTTGTTAAAAAATATAATATTTATTAATATGAAAATATTACGACGTAAAACTTATATGTATGTACGTCAACTGGCAACATCAACCAACCGTCTGTAATACCGGGGCCACACTAACGTTAATGTCCATCGACATTAGCGCGATAACTATTGCGATAGTTATTGCATTAGTTTTTAATTTTAACGCGCTAAAGTGGCTGGCTACACTTGAACGTCAACGTGAATGCCATATATTAAAGCCCAAGAGCCCGCGAACGCCAGACTTACGTCATTTCATAAAAGCTGAAAATTTCTCAGCGCATGCTTCCAAAACCGGTACCTACACAAGCATTGGCCAAATATGAAGTTTAAATCATATTGGCTTTGGCAGATACCAGGTATTAAAGACGTATAAAGTGTCAACCAACTTCTGTCATTTCATAAAGAGTGTTTTTTTTTTAAATATTTTGTTGAAAAAAATATTAGAAATCATAAACATTTTATTACATCATATCAAAAATAACAACCGTGCCAGCGGGATTCGAACCCTCATCTCCGATAAACCGTATCGGCGCTCAACCAATTGAGCTATGGGACGATCAAAATCATAAACATAATTAAATGAATATAAGTAGTATCAAGACAATTTTAAAGCAGCGCCATCTATGAGATTTCAAAACATCATCATCAATCCCTTTTTGGATATAAATAATTTAAATTTGATCTGATGATGTTGGCGAGGTTAATGGTTATTTTTAAAAGTCATAGATGGAGTTGTGCATTTTCTTCTTAAAAATTGTATCGTAAATTCGTTTCAGAGATGAACAAGACATTTTAAAAAAATGTGTTTATATTAGTTTTAAGCTGCTTCATCTATGTCTTATAAAATTCATCGAGTTTGTCTGTATGTAATAATAATAACAAACAGAACTCAAAAAGAACTGCATAGATTTATAACAAAATTTAAACTCGAAAACGGTACGCTATTGCTGTAAGCAATTTGAACTAAATAACGAAGAAAGCCGACGCGAACGCCAAATGTCATGATAGGTAGCCAAACCACTAATGTTGTTTATCGAGAAGGCCTATAAGTATGTATTTTTACACTATTCTGTATTCCTTATTCATTATTTTCTCCATCTGCTTCAGTCACAACTTATGACTTAATTCAGCAGAATCACCATAAAGTCATTTATTCAAAGCAGGCTGAAAATAAGCACTTTTTGAATGTCAATTTTATAATAGACAGTCTCTCTCTGTTACTCCACTTTCTGTAGATATGAAATGTAAAGAAGAAATGGGTAAATGAATGTTATTTTAAAGGGTATTTTTCGTGCTGTATAGCGTTCACGCAGACGATGTCACGGGCAGCAGCTAATATAATGTATATTTTTGTCCGTTTGATTTACATATACTTATTAATATTATTATTTTTCACTGAATTTTGTGTTCAATAACAATAAACTATAGCCTATGGTACTCCTGAATGGTGTAGCTTTCTGTTCGTGAAAGAATTTTCATGATCGGATCAGTATTTGCGAAGATTACTTCCTACAAACAAACAAAGTTAAAAACTTTACCTGTTTATAATATTGATTAGCATTTATTTCTACCGATTTTTTGTAATCTGTGGCACAATCATAGTAATCGTAATGTGTGGCATATCACTAAAAGGGCGGTACCCGTCCATGAAGTACGATATTATATCTATGAATTTTTTAGTTAAACAATACGAAACTTCATGGGTGGGAGCTGTCAAAAGACTAATAATAAAATGGACAAAGTATAATTTTTGAATGTACTCTATTATATTTTGCTTTTATTGCTTCAGTTTTCAACGCAGAGTAATGTTTTGTGTTACCATTACGAATAAAACTAATCTATACATATAATAAAATGGTAGAAAAGTCAAAACTGTACATTGAATATTTTTTTAAAAGAATACTTGGGGTGTGATCTACAATCGATACCGAAGCCAAAAATATAGTTTTTAGAATTTTTGTCTGTTTGTCTGTTTATCTGTTTGTCTGTTTGTCTGTATGTATGTCCGGGATAAACTCAGAAAGTACTGCATGGATTTACTTCAAATTTGGCACGAATATTGTTAAGAAGTCGGGTCAGAACATAGGCTATATATTATCACGCTATCACCTACGGGGAACGAGCAGTGAACCTTTATTTCTTCAAATGTATGTCCGGGATAAACTCAAAAAGTACTGCATGGATTTACTTCAAATTTGGCACGAATATTATTAAGAAGTCGGGTCAGAATATAGGCTACATATTATCACGCTATCACCTACGGGGAACGAGCAGTGAACGCACGCAGACGACGTCGCGGGCAGCAGCTAGTAATAACTAAAATAGCCTTTTTAACCGACTTCCAAAAAAGGAGGAGGTTCTCAATCCGATTGTTTTTATTTTTATTTTTTGTGTATTTTAGAAACTTTTCCTAGAACTTGTGTGGACCGATTTCGATGTTTTTTTTTTGTAATCGAAAGGCGGTGCGTGTTATGTAGTCCCATTTAAATTTAATTAAGATCTGACAAGTACTTTTCGAGTTTTATCTAATAATGCGTATTTATTTGACTATTTTTTCGTAGACCTACGTTGGTTTCGTATATTTTTTATTGCGGGTACCGATTTTGATGATTCTTGTTTTAATCGTAAGCTGATGCATGTTTTGTGGTCCAATTTAAATTTGATCAAGATCTACTTTTTGAGTAATCTTTGATAACGTGTATTTACTTGACTATTTTTTCGTTTATCTACGTTGTATTACATGTCGATGTAATTGAAGTCGTTTTTTTTTAAATAACCTTGCATGACTGATTTTATTAATAAAATTAAAAATGAGTACCTTTCATTTTTTAAAATGACAAATAAAATTTTTGAAATTAAATTTCTTGAATAATAGCTTTGACAATTCGGTTTAAAATTAATAAAAAGTGGTTTTTGTCTATTTTTCGGGGAGAAGTTCGCTGTCATGGAAAATTTGTGAGCCTTTTTAAGATTATTAAATTCCGCGGTTCATTTACCACGCTGCTACATTGGTCGCAAATAGGTGTTTATGATAACAAGCGAAGCCGTAACAAATAATAATAATATACACTTTGTTGTACATCATTAAAATAAACAAAAATAAAATAAATATAAATAATAAAATAAAATAAAAGACGTACAAAGGTCTTATCGCTGAAAGAGCGATCTCTTCCAGACAACCTTTGTGTATAGGACACGAAATAGAAAATAGGGATTATCTAGATATTAATACCTGAAGCAAAAACTTTTTACCCCTTTTTGCGGAAATTGCGCGTACGTAGGTGTATGAAATTTCGTAAACTTATAGTTTATATAGAGAAAGAGTGCAGAATGCTAATATTTTTTCAAAATTATACATGAAATAATTATACATTAAATTAATAAAAAAAGCATTACACACACTACCACACGCACACACGCATATTATATACCCTTTTGCTCATAGTTAAAGTCTGTTGTCAAATTGAAAATTTAAAAAAAAGTTTTTTATTTTCATAATTATTTGGTTTTCTTTAATTTAAAATTTTAATTAACTGTGAGTCGTGTCAGATTGTCGAAGATGTACATCATTTGCTAATTGAATGCAGACGATTTCAATCTGGCAGAGATACAATTATGAGACTTATGAATTTGAATAGATTAGATTCTGGAATGTTCCATGGTATACTCGCGCGCCCAACTTCTAATGAGGCTATAATACTGTTCAGGCTCATAAGTCTCATCTGATGGTATAGTTAGTATAAGGTTACGATGGGACTGACATGTACTTGCGTAGAAAAGTCCCTAAATAAAATAAAGAAAATTTTTTTTTAAATTATGGTCGAATTTCGTCCACTGGGCGATCACTAGTCTAAATAAATATTACAAAAACGTTTTTGTTTTTTTGTTTAGTACGTGTCACAAGTCGTCAATCGGTCGACGGTGGTCACGTGGCCGGCGCCCACAGAGCCACCGGGAGCGAGGAACCCAGCGCCAGGCGTCTGTTTACCGGTCATCGTTACATTTTGCCAGCAGCATCGCATCTCGTACAACTTCACCGTGTTCCCAAATTACATCGGACATTTCGGGCAGCGGGATGCACAGCAGGTTGGTAGTCATTTATTTTCTTTGAATAAAGTTTCTTTTTTAGAAAAATATATGTGTCTGATTATTATTAATACATATATCTCAACTAGTAGTTTTAGACAATTCTATTTTGATGTCGAAGTAAAATAATTAAAATCTAGATTCTAGACCAAGTAACGAACGCTTCGCTTTCGTTTTGTAAAAGCATATTGAGTTAAGGAACAGTAGGAAATATCCTGCTCAAAACCTGCAAAAGCAGTCCGACTGAAATATCTTCCACACCTTACAGAAGATCACAGCTAAACGACATTCCGTTCTGCTCCGGCGATTATGATTTCGATTCCCGCCTGAGTCTAGATGTGATATTTATTTATATATGTATTATTTACTAACTGAAGCATTTTAATTTAAAAAAAAAAAACCGTGTGGTGTCGTAGGACACCAGATAGGAACAAAGTTTCTTATTATAAAATATTAATTTCAAGTTCTATTCGAGGCATAAACAAAATAATTATTAATTTAATAATATTTTTATTATGAATTTTTATCGTAAAAAAAACTACTTTATAAAATTATTTTAACACTATTATTTTATTTACAATAGTTTAAAAAAGATATGTAATAATTAATTATCGAATGATAATATAATAATAATGACAAACTATAATACCTAATAATAACAGTCATCACGTAGACTATAATATATTAGACACTGTATACTGTATAGCCTTTATACATAACTATAAATAAAAATCTTACGCTTTTTTTAACGTTACGGACGTTTTTGCCGGATAGGGTACCCTTCCGCAACGCCCCATAAGGAAATTCGTTCTAAAAAACACAAAATAAATTTGGTTTTGCAAGAAAAATTTCCAATTATTCTATCTATAAGAAACCTCAAAAATATTATTCAGCTTTCAATATAGAAGTAATTTACAAAGCTTAAAAGACATATTACGAACTAGAAACCCAAAAATGCTCGTGTATTCTAATGACGGTATTACTGAAAAGCGTGACCTTACATTGTAAGGACGGATTAGAGAGCTTTTGACAACGGCCTAATTGCTCGAAGGATCGAAGCCTCGATGGTGCATTTTCAATCGATTCTCGATTTCGTATGTAGCTACTGTGTATTTAATTGAACGGTAAAATTTAATGCTACTTATTGCTGAATCGCGTATTTTATGTTTCATCGTAGAATTGAGTAGAAAAGAGTAATTTAGTCTTTAATGATAAGTTAATTGCTAATAATGCAATTTTAAAACAGAGTTACTACTTAGTAAATCCATAAAAATGTGCATAAAGATTAAAAAAATTGCGTGCGTACAAAGTACACATGTCAAAAGGGAAACTTCTTTGACAAACTAATTCAAAAAAAACTAATTAAAAAAAAATTAATTAAAAAAACCGTAATGACGCTGCCGCGTTACCGGTCGCTTAAATTTTATTCCTAATGCGCCTAAAGAAGTCACTTTGAAAAAAACACGATTTCAGAATATCCTATTTCTTCGCAATTGATTTACAAAAAAGATCAAAATTTTTCTCAATCTTGAACGAAACCAACCATCCATTACAGTCTTCGATCTCGCGGTAAACATTCAAAAAGCAAGGCTAATGGCGTGTAACTCTTCGATTTCAATGTAAACGTCATTCGGTAATTAACGTTTCGAAGGAATCAATCATTGTCGGAGCACAAAGACTCTTACATTCCGGGACGTGACGGTGTGTCTTCCAACAAAGGGTTATTTATTAGAACCGGCGTTGCAAAATTAATTCACTTAATGAAGTTAGGGAACGTATTGTACTATGTGACTATTACATGCGATGCGATCTAAGGATCTTGTAGTGCGATAACAATGAATTAAAGGATTGATTTAGTGTTTCCAGTATATTCTTATATTATAATTATAATTATATGCTTCGACTTTATTCTGCCTTAAATCAATCTGAAATCTGATACTGAAGGTTTCTCATTTTGAAATTATTTCTTAGACTCTTGGTTAGTTTAAAATTTCTTTATAGCCCTAATTTGAAGTTTTCTACTAGAACTAAATAGGCACTAATAGAAAACACAAAAATTTGACATATTTTTAACTTTAGTTTCTAAAACATACTTTTGCCGTCTGAGTAGGACAACTCAGGTAGGGTACAACAGAAATCTGTAGCAGCCCGACTGGGGAAGTACCTTGAACTTACAGAAGATCACAGCTAAATAATACTGGTTTCAAGCAGTGTTGTGTACTTGTGGTGAGTAAGGTGACCAGAGCTCCTGGGAGAGATTGGGAGTAG
Organism: Melitaea athalia; assembly: GCA_905220545.2. Lineage (NCBI taxonomy): Eukaryota > Metazoa > Arthropoda > Insecta > Lepidoptera > Nymphalidae > Melitaea > Melitaea athalia. The sequence goes on along the minus strand of HG992178.1, from coordinate 1,261,972 downwards.
GGTTGGTAGCGCGCTTGCGATGCTTCTGATGTTGCAGGCGTCTATAATGTACGCTAATCGCTTACCATCACGTGAGCCGTATGCTTCTTTGCCGACCTAGTTGTATAAAACCTTACCCTGGAGGTTTTAATTAGGTATTGTCCTTGTAAACAAAATACTTTTACACTAACCGTATTATACTGAGCTACCCTATACTTCAATCTTATTCCACAAATACAATTATAATCCGAGGTAAGTCAAACAAGTTGCAACATGCTATGAAATACAAAGTATGGCAGAAATCTGTACACTAATAGCCCCTTACACGTGTTCACAGTTCGAACACTCTCTAAGTTGAACACGTGTTGCTGATATGAACATTAACACCAATATTTACTCAGAAATACCTTTTTTATTAATTTGGGTAAACACGATCGACAATAATAAATAAATCCTTAGTTAATATTTGGACGAGACGAAAACATTTTTGTTACGAAAATTATTCGAAAACGGGATATTTACCATGTTAAATGTCCCGTTTTCGAATAATTTTCGTAATAGAAGTAACTATGTTAATCTAAAAACATTGTTGTTATTTTGATACTAGTATCACATGAAGAAATACAAAAATAATTTCTATTATTATTTAATTCTAACTACTTAGGCACGTGTATTCTTTTTTTTTTTAGTTCAACTAGTACTAACTTTTGTAAAAAATACTTCATTAATTATGTTCTATTTAAGCAAGTATGATTATTGAGAGATGCTATCATGGTAAAACATTCCTAATAAAAGCGGTTAAGTAACCATAATTATTGTCAAGTATTTTAATGCTTACCACAGAGTAATTTAAAAACAATTCCAGTCAAAATTATAATAATAAACGCTTCACACTCTTCAGTAGAATTTTCTCCTGTGTCGGGGGTCCGGAAACACACAATACACAAACACACACGCCCAGATCACGACAAACATCTATATGGCCAATACAAATATCTGCCGTGAGCGGGAATCGAACCCGCAACCGTCAGCACATCAGCCACTGCTGTGACCGCTGCGCCAACGTGTCGTCAATTAAGATGGATACCTACTTCAAATAAAATGAACTTCATTTTCGAAGTACACATTTTTTAAAGACATAATTGAAAAGACCTAACGCATAAAATACATAATAAATAAGTAGAAAAATTTAAAACTTTACACAAAATATACATACACATAAATACAAACATAGTATTGTCTCTGTGGCCAGGATGACATTCCTTATTTTTTATACGTGTATTTTGAAGAATTTTTCCTTATTTGCAATATTGAGTAGGAAAACAACTCGTGTAACTATAATATCTCCATCTTATTTTTGCGTCTCATCGTAAAATTATTATACTATAGAATATGTATATTTTGATGTTCATTATTTACTTATGAAATGTAATTCTCACAGCAATCATTATTATTACAAGTCTGCAACACTTATCAAGCCAAACACTTTGTAGTTTCCAAGTAGTCAGTCGACTAATAAAGCTAAAGCAGACTGAGCAACGTTAACCCAACATTCACTACCACTTAGTTTAGAACCACTAGGTTGACACTTGTGTTCAGCACTCGGAGTAACTTTGATCAATGAAGTTGTGTTACAACGTCTGAATTCTTCGTATTTAGGACATATTTTTATGTAAGTTTTTGTAAGTTCCTAAAGAAATATGATATACATTCCTCTCCCCTGAAGTTACACATAGTATGTAATGCGTGGGTTTGTCCATGACTAAAAAAATTGTCTACACAGCGTACTAACGCGACGTTTGCCTATAAAAATCTATATAAATATAAATAAATATAAATATCTACAACACACACACACGGTCGTCTGTTCCTAAAGTAAGCAACTTAATGCATCATGCATGTTTTATAGGTAACAGCCGACTGGTATAGCTACATTTTTTTTTCGATAAACATACATATAAATACTAGATATATAAATAAATATGTGTTGTTACGAAGAATACTAGATATATAAATAAGTAATAATAAATTATATTACACCCAGACTCGGGGTGGAAATCGAACCCACAACCGCCGGAGCAGAAAGCAGGGTCACTACAAACTGCGCCAACGGGCTAGTCGAATCTATGATTGTATGATGACAGTTTTGTTTTTTCCGTCATGAGAAAGAAGTGCTAGATTACGAGTACAATGCGAATGCTTTGTTGAGGAAGATAAATCTTATCTATATAAAATTCTCGTGTCACAATGTTAGTTACAATACTCCTCCGAAACGTATGGGCCGATATGTTTGCAAATCGGGTAGGTCTAAGAATCGGCTAACATCTATTTTTCATACCCCTAAAAGCTATAAGGCAGGGGGGGTTAAGGGGGTTAATAACATATACCTACGGCAAAACAACATTTGCGGGGTCAGCTAGTTTTAATATATTAGTAGAATTAATGTCAAATAATCATTTTGTGTTGTTTATATTTTTGAAGAGAGTAGGTACCTACGTTGCGTAATTGATAGTTGCGTGGTAGCAAATATTTCTACAGATATATTATATTCTTTGACGGTATTGTGTATAATCTTATTCTTGAGTTATTGGTCATAATAATAATTCTATTTTTTCTTCCAACAGGATTTGGAAATATACGACGCCGTTGTCGACGTCCGCTGCTATGAGCTCACGGCGCTCTTTCTATGTTCAATCTTCGTACCCAAGTGTGGCCCTTTGGGTCACATGGTTAGACCGTGTAGGAGTCTTTGCCATGGTAAAAATTACAAATTGCTGCTAGCATTCTTTACTTAATAATCGAGATCTATAATGTACAACTACCCAATTACTAATGTCTAATGAGGCTTGACTTCAAGTCAATTAATATTACTAAGCTACAACAGTATGCCATAAAATTGACTTCGTAATATTTACTTAAAAATGACAGTAAATTCAGGCAAAGTTGATTAGAATTAAACAATAATTAATGCTTCTTTAATTTATATTTCAGTCAAGTAAATTATATACATAACTTCATTTTGAACAACCTGCATACCTCACTTTACCGACATTTTCTTACAAAATTTATATCTTAATCAAACTTCAATAACACGCTTAATTGTTCAATGCAGAAACAATGCGCCGATGCGGTTTCTTCCTCGAGGTGTTCGGCTTGTCGATGCCTGATTATTTGCAATGCGAAATATTTCCTGAATCAACTGACACGGACGTCTGTCTCGGCAACCGAGAGGTTAAGGAAGCGCGTATCAGAGCGTCTAAACCAGGTACACTGTAAACCAAACAGAATAGTTTGTACATACATGACATCCATGTACAGAAATGTTTTGCGCTTGACAGACAATATTTAATTTTGTAAACATTTCTTCTTTATTTCATACTAGCGGCCCGCCCCGGCTTAGCACGGGTATTTAAGTTTTCCCTATTTTTTAAAAAATATAATATAGCATAATATGTCACTCGCGGATAGTGTAGCTTCATAACAGTGAAATTTTTTTTTCAAACAAACAATCAAATCTTTCCTCTTTATAATATTAGTATAGAAAATAATAACGAAAATTACTTTTACATTATGAACTTATTCAACAAGTATAAAATCAAAATAATTTATGGCGGCCCAAGATACTAGTATATAGCTTAGTTTGGGGCCCACTATCAAATACTGTTTTTTATATGCAAATGTAATTTACTTGAATAAATAAATAAATAAAATTGTTAACGGGCTACCCGCAACAAAAATCTTCAATAAACAAAATCAATATTTATACTGCAGCATCCCACTGCTGGGCATATCCATCTTTCTCTATGTAGGAGAAGGATATTCAAATCTCAACAACACCTTTGTCTAGGGACTTAACATTACTAAAAATTTATTAAAGTGAAACTTTTATTACATCGTCTCAAACTTTTTCGTCTGTGTGTTGCATGTCGCGTGACGGTCGGCCGCGCGGTAAGATTGATAAAGCGATTTTTATACCCTTAATGGAATATTATTCCAAATTTTTTTAGTTAAATGACTAACACGTGGTTCAATAAGTCCCGAGACTAAGTACTAAAAAAGGTATTTTTTATAAAATTAATTTTTATTCATCAACATAGTTTCCTCCAAGAGCGATACAGTCCCTCCAACGCTTTTCTAACTTTTCTATCCCATGTGTGTAGAACGATTTGTCTTTGGCTTCAAAATAAGCCTCCGTTGCTGAGATAACTTCACTATTTGAGTCAAATTTCTTACCCTGAAGCATTTTTTGAGGTCTGCAAACAGCCAGTAATCGCTGGGGGCCAAGTCTGGCGAATAAGGGGGATAAGGAAGCAATTCGAAGCCCAATTCGTTAATTTTGGCCATCGTTCTCACGGACTTGTGACAAGGCGCGTTGTCCTGGTGAAACACAACTTTCTTTTTGTTCATGTGAGGCCGTTTATCGGCAATTTCGTACTTCAATCGCTCCAATAAGCACATGTAATAGTCACTATTTATATTTTGCCCCTTTTCAAGGTAGTCGATGAAAAGTATTCCATGCGCATCCCAAAATATAGACGCCATAACCTTACCGGCCGATTTCTGAGTCTTTGGACGCTTCGGGCGGCTTTCAGCAGCCGCTCTCCACTCCGCTGCCTGCCGATTGGATTCCGGAGTTAAATGGTATATCCAGGTTTCATTCATTGTTACATACCGACGTAAAAAATCCTTTTTATTATGATTCATCAGCGCCAAACATCGCTCTGAATCATTGATACGTTGTTCCTTTTGATCAGTTGTAAGCAAACGCGGCACCCACTTAGAAAAAAGCTTTTTCATGGCCAAATTTTTATGTAAAATAGTGAAAACACTACCAGCTGAAATCTTCACTATCTCGGCTATCTCTCGAACTTTTACCTTCCGATCTTCCAATACGATTTTGAGGACTTGGTTAATATTTTGTTGAGTCACTGCTTCATTTGGACGACCTGAGCGTTCCCCATCATTGGTGTCCATGCGACCGCGTTTGAAGTCGGCATACCACCGACAAATGGTTGCTTTAGAGGGAGCTGATCCTGCATAACATTTTATAAGCCATTGCTGTACTTCAACGCTATTTTTTCCCATTAAAAAACAATGTTTTATCAACACGCAAAACTCGTTTTTTTCCATTGTATCGAAATTACAACCGTAGCGTCACTTAAATGTTTCAAAATCAATAATTTTATTGTTCCATTTTTAAAAATTTGACACATATTCTTGTATTGATAGCCAGTACTTTTTAAAAATCAAAAGAGTTTTTAATATATGCGCCATTTCCAGGTTAGTCTCGGGACTTATTGAACGATCTAGTATAATGTGAAAAAAAGTTTCACTTTTACCGTGGTTTTATAAAACCACACAGGTTTTTTTCTTAATTAAATAAATTCAATTGTTACCCAATAGTATGTCCAACCGGATTTCAATGCGACATGAACCGCTGCATCCCTCACGACTGGCGCTGCGACGGTCACGTGGACTGCGCCGATCGCTCCGACGAGCTCAACTGTCGCGTCTGCAAGCGAAGCGGAGACGTGCACTGCGGGAACCAGCGCTGTATCTCTCAGTCTCATCTCTGCGATGGGAAGATCGACTGCCCCTGGGGCCAGGATGAGAGGAATTGTTGTAAGTATATTAGGTTTTAATATTAGATGATTTATTGCAGGTCATGGTAGGTTATTCTATATCACGTAGATGAATACTTGTGTAACCAAATGTGTGTTACAAATTTTTGTCTTGTTTTTTGTGATCCATATAACATAGTCCACCACTTCAGCCTATCACAGTCCACTGTTGGACATAGGCCTCCACAAGTTCGCGCCCGATATTATGACGCGAACTCATGTGTTTTGCCCATAGTCACCACGCTGGGCAGGCGGGTTGGTGACCGCAGGGCTGGCTTTGTCGCACCGAAGACGCTGCTGCCCGTCTTTGGCCTGTGTATTTCAAAGCCAGCGTGGATGGTTATCCCGCCATCCGTCGACTTTTTAAGTTCCAAGGTGGTAGTAGAACTGTGTTATCCCTTAGTCGCCTCTTACGAGTGTTACGACACCCACGGGAAGAGAGGGGGTGGCTACATTCTTTAGTGCCGTAACCACACAGCATATAATATAGTCATAGCCGGTTTTTTTTTTGATAACTAATAAAGATAATTATGTATTCTATGACGCTATATTTCATGCAAGATATTACTCATTTTGTACAAAAACACAATTTTTCAAACGAGTAGTAGAGTAGTCTGTAGAGTTTGTTGCCGATTTTTCTCTGCGGAATCTAAATTCCGAATCGGTGGTAGCTTCACTTTTTAAAATAATAATCACTTCATTTTTTTTTTGTAAAATTGCGATTCAAAAGTGCTTTTGAAGTCTATTTGAATAGAGTTATTGTTTATTTTGATAAGAAGTCACATTTAAGAAGGATTTGAACATAAATGGCGTGATAATCTACCAATACGGATATACGAGTACTTAGTGATTTCTGTCTTAGAACACATTATTATTAAAGACAGAGAGATCTTTTATGATACATTTTGAAATTTAAATTTCCTGTAGTGCGTCTGAGTGAAGCTAACGGCGACGTCGGTAGCGGAGAGCTGCAGGTATACCGCGCAGCCAATCAGTCGTGGTTCCCCGCTTGCATCACGACACTGGACGAACCTACAGCTGCCAAGCTCTGTTCTATGCTCGGATACTCGTGAGTATCATAATTATATATATTTGCAGTACTTTTTTTAAATATTTTTCTTTGTCATTCTTCATAATAGCTAAGATTTCAGTACGATTTAGCCTGGAATATTCTATAGTTGGGCATAGACCCTTATTCTCCGTGTAGTAGAAGGATCGGGGCTTAATCCACCACGCTGCTCCACTGTGGGTTGGCGGATATATTCCCTTCTATGGATTAACAATCGCTATTATGACAACAATTGGGATCCACAGCTTAATCTGCTCTCTGAGGCACACTGGGAAGACCCACAAGGACAGATAACCAGGCTGGTAATAAATATTTGTATTAACACAAATATCCAATCCGAGCGAGAATTAAACCCACGACCAAACCTATACTGCCGATGTTTAGGCGCCGCCAACCTGGCACACCAGAGCGTTCGCCAAGAAAAATCTAAAAAAGAACTATTTCTTGAATATTTTATTTAAATCATCAACATCGGCTTCAAAAATGAAAAATAACCAATCAAGAGTATCATCATTCCCATCCCTGATACTTAAAAAGCAGAAACTCAAGACCAAGGAACGTCAAGGATCAAGAAAGTTTCATCGCTCTCATTGACAAGGTCATTTGTCCCCAGCTGGGTGAACAGAAGCACGGCGGTGGGCGCGGCGGGCGCGCGCGCTGGTCGCGGGCCCGCGCACGTGCACGGCGTGGCGCAGTCCTACCGCGCCTTCCAGCGGAGCGAGGGCGGCCTGCTGCGGGAGCTCAGGGACTGCCGCCACGACACCAGCAGGGTGCACCTCGTCTGCAACAACTACGGTGAGTGGGGCTTGTGATGTTGTTGACTGTAGGTATCACACCAGCTGGGAGCAACTCGTCTGTGACAACTATGTTGGGAGCATTCTATGTTATTGTCGCATGGATTGCAGGCGCGACACTAGAAAGATTCAGTGACGGAGCGAGCTTAACTCGCGCCCGGGGCACAAAACCTTTTAGCGCCCTCCCCCCATTCGAAAACCATATAATATGTCCAGCAAATTTTGTTTTACGGACCATTGGGCGCCCATTTGTGAGTAGCGCCCGGGGCATGATCCCCCTCCCCCCCCTCCCCCTCCTGCCAGTAGTAACTATTTGAAAAACAATGAAACTTATCACTAGATATCTTGTATTTACTATCGCTCTCATATACAATCTTACAAAAGTTGTAGTCATACACATTATTGTATAGTATTTAATGTTTATTTTTTTCATACAACTGCAACATTAAACGTAAACACCTATAAAACTAAACGGTTTCATTCCGCTAGTAATCCCGGTCACTATTAGCTGAGCTTGACCGGGCCGACCGCGCCACGCAATTGTTTTATATTTAATTATTTTATAAAGTACTTACAATGGACATCCTATAAAATTTTATGATATAAGACTTACATATATTGATATTTAATTTATAAAAGCTGATGCTTGTTCTGTGGTGTTATTTCAATTTGGTCTAGATTTGATTACTACTTTTTGAGTAATCTTTTATAACGCGTACTTGACTATTTTTCTTGCACCTACGTTGTATTTCTTGTCGATGTAATAAAGTTGAAGTCGTTTTTTTTTCGTTTGCAAGCAAACATCATTTTTTTTTGTTGTTGTATTATTTTATGTTGTTTGTGTATCAGTTCACTTTTATCATTTGTAAAATGTTTATGTGAATGGACAATAAACAAGTTATCGTTCTTTCATTCACATTTTTTTCAGACCACGAGATCTATATCATTTCTTAATTAGTAAAATCTAATGATATTTGAATATTTAGCAGGTCTAACTGCGCGTCGCGTCTAGTCTAAATCAGAAACGATATCGTTAACATATATTACGAACCTAAGCCTCATTCGGTACGAGGATCGCAACCGCAATATCATAACAACGGTTTAATTATTATTGTTTTTAGGTGTATTTAACATCGGATTTATACAATATATTATAAATACGAGCTGTGCCCGCGACTTCTTCCTCGTGGAATAGTGACTTTGGACAGCATTTTTTGAATATATCTTTTTACATGTCAACGTCATTCTTTAAATTGGCACAACTTTTTTATTTATCACCCGATTGATATGAAACAAACACTAAATGAATTGAGGCTTACCACAATATTTTAGTGAAAACAACATCTAAATCGGATAAGTCATTTTTGAGATTAGCGTACACAAACACACAGACAAACAGACAAATATTCTAACAATCATTGTTTTGGGTGCTATTTGCGTTGATAAAGGTCCCAATATTATTTTTTCTTATATATCGTCCATGTACAGACAGCGATTGATGATGACTGTGTCTATTTATTAGTGTGATTTTAACTGAAAGTCAGGTTGTATAACTGACATCAATTTTTTTTTTGCATTGGATTATTGGCGATTTTTCAAAAAGTTTCTAATGAGTTTCCTGCCAATTTTTTTTCTAACCATAGTCTTCTCTCAAGGGGTTGTGCGGCATTACCAGCGGTGGTAGGATAGGCAATACGTTTGCGATGCTCCTGGTGTAGCAAGCGTCTTAAGGTCGATTTACATCAGACGAGCGAATGCTCGTTCTATCCCCACTAAGTATATCAAATTCTTATCAAATTCTTTTAGTGTAAACAGGCGTAGAGCATTCTTTCGTTGTTATATATATGAATACGAGTGTTCGTTTACACATAAAAATCAAGAAAGAATGCTCTTGTTCTAGCTCTAGCTCTTTGTTCGTTTGGTCTAAATCCACCCTTATGGGAATGATAAAAGCTTGCCACAGCATACGCTCATTTGCCAATCTAGAGGAATAAAAAAGGGAAATCTGTTTATCGAAAAATATTATAGGCTACTGGATCTAGCACTTATTGCAACCACTTTAAACGTCTACTTTAAGCAGTAAATACGTAACAGATCGACCTTACAATACCCTCAAAAAGCCAATATTAACACCCTCACCAATTTTTTTTATTAAAACTCAGATGTCCACTAGAATGTTTACAAATTATGTAAGCGATGCAAAAACCGCTGTTTACAGTTGGTTTTATTTCAAACTGTGCACATTCTTGCCGTTTTATTGCGGGATGGAAAAATGTCGGAAAGTTAGTGAAATTGCGCCGCCGCGCCGTCGAGATTTGTTTTTGATGGGGAGAATAGCTCTGAATTATTTTGACTCTGAAATATGTTGCTCGTTGTGCAATGCTTTTGTAGTGCAGATGCACTGGCGTTAATTAAATATATTTGGTTTTTCACCACAGATTTGCTGCAGTTTTTCTAGTGATCGTTTCTTCAAGTAGGAAATATATCTGCCAACCCGCATTGGAGCAGCGTGGTGGATTGGACTCTGATCCTTCTCCTACATGGGGATGGAGGCCTATGCCCAGTAGTGGGATATTACAGGCTGAAGCGTAAGCTGCAGTTTACGGTGACTTTCTGTTTCAAGGTCGTGGGTTATATTCTGGCGTTTGATCTGGGTGTAATATTAGTATATGAATTACTAGCTTCTGCGCGCGACTTCGTCGGCGTGGACTCCGCTCCTATTGGTCTTAGCGTGATGATATATAGCCTATAGCCTCCCTCGATAAATGGGCTATCTAACACTGAAAGAATTTTTCAAATCGGACCAGTAGATCCTGAGATTAGCGCGTTCAAACAAACAAAGAAACAAACAAACAAACAAACAAACAAACAAACAAACAAACTCTTCAGCTTTATTATATTAGTATAGATCTTACTAATAATATAAATAAATCTTGTGAGGATATGTATGTATGTTTGTTACTCTTTCACGCTAAAACTACTACACTGATTTTAATGAAACTTGGTATGTAGATATATAGTTGAAGATCTAGAATAACACATATACTACTATCCCGACATTCCCATGGGATTAGAAACTACGAAGGTGAAACGACGTGGGGCAGTTAGCTTCAGCTAGTCGAAAACACATATATTAAATTGGTTAGCCTAGACATACAGACTTACGTTTTTTATGTTGATTATATTTATATATATTTATTATTTAAAACAAGTTACTCCGTCTATATGGCACATTGTAACGTACACAAGTAAATTAATTTTCTTTTACTGAATAGTTTCTTCTTACGTAGACGTGTATAAAAACGATTCTTTTGAAGATTTGTTTGCAGCGTTGATCTCTTATTTCCTTTCAATTTTATTTTTTGGAGTTTTTCGGTTAGTGCTTAAGAATCGATTTTTATATAAGGCCACCTGGTTTGAAAAAAAATATGAGGTGTAATGAGGTGTAAAATCTATTGAACAAATGGTCTTGTTACGTTTTTTGCCGTTCACTTTTCAGACGTAAATATTAAATTACTCCAACGCCATCTATAGGAAAATAAGAAAACGTTTTCTAATAACGGCATCGATCGATCGACAGATGGCGTTAATTTATTGGTTTATTTACCATTTGATATGGTATTAATCTTTTTCTTAGAGTAGTAAGCCTTTTTCGTGCCTATTTAGACAGTCGATCTGGAGATGTAAACTCCAGTCGTGCGTCGGAGCTGACACACAGACTTTTTATATTCAAACAGTAGCTATAAGTTTAAATATACAGAAATTAAGAAAAATAATTACTAATAAAAATTTCATTGAATAATTTTAACCAATAATAACAAATAAAGGAATATACGTATTTCGAGATCAATCTTTATCAGAGAATGCAAACAAAATATATCGTAATTAATTCCTTTATTGAACACGCGGAGTCGGCAACAATGAGGATACAAACAATCAACGCTTTATCAAGCAAAAACGATGTGTAAACACCGACTTGGTTATGTATACAGGTTTGATTTTGTTTCCTTTGTTTCAATGATCTCATTTTAAATTTAATATAATTGTGTTTGCTAGCAAACGAAAAAAAAACCGACTTCAATTACATCTGAGCTGAGGTAGGGCACAGCAGGAAATTTCCTGCTCAAAATATGGACCAGCCCGACTGGGTTAGTACTTAGACCTTACAGAAGACCACAGCTAAATAATACTGTTTTCAAGCAGTATTGTGTTCCTGTTGGTGAGTAAGGTTAGAGCTCCTGGGGGGGATTGGGGATAGGGTCGGCAACGCGCTTACGACGCTTCTGATATTGCAGGCGTCTATAGGCTACAGTAGTCACTTACCATCAGGTGAGCCGTACGCTTTTTGTCGACTTAGTAACATAAAAAAAAACATCGACAAGTAATAACGTATGTAGACGAAAAAAATTAACAAACGCTCTAGTCACCACTACGATTTTCGAAGGTTCCCCTCGATTTCTCTGGGATGCCATCGTCAGATCTTGTTTTCCTTATGTTGGTACAATTCTTGGGATATCTGCTTTCCAACAAAAAAAATCAGCAAAATCGGTTCATAAACGACAAAGCTATCCGCGAACACACATTAAAAATATATATGTATACGGTCGAATATGTGTACGGTCGGTGAGAAATCTCCTTTTTTAAAGTCGGTTAATATACCTATATAATTTTAATTTATCTAAGAACGTAGAAAAATCGTGTTTCTTATATGGGGTCTTCTTCTGTTTTGCTTGGTAATCAATAGCGTCGAAATGGCACTTATGGTTTTGCCAATGTCACGTCGAATAGAGAAGACATTAATAAATTAAGTTAAACCAATCAAATTGCATGTCATAGCAATACTTACATAATAGCTTTCCCAGAAATCGGTTTTTTCTTTTGTACAAAACTAGACCAGAACGATTTTTGTCATTTTTCACAAGTAGAAATTATCTCTAGAAGAGCGATCTATTTATAGATAACCTTAACATACAAAAAATGCCATAGTAAAACTAAAAAATTGATGTATTTACGCTTTTGATTATACCGGTATATGTGTATACTCATAGTAGGGAATATATCCCCCAACCCGCATTGGAGCAGTGTGGTGGATTAAGCTCTGATCTTTCTCCTACGTGGGAAAAGAGGCCTATGCCCAAGAGTGGGATATTACAGGCTGAATCGTTATGTGTGTATGTGTATGTGAATGAATGCATGGTTGAGTTTGTGTATTACTTAAGGAAAGCGCAGAATCACTTATGCGATCACTTTTCACGGTACTGAGGAAAATATTCCACACAGTTGCGCTCTGAAATACAATTATTACACTTTTCATCATAATATTCGTGAACATTTCTTCTTACCTTTTCAGTCTAAAAGTGGAATGAATTCTACGTATAACTTCAAAACTATAAATTTCAAAGTGCTCGCCATACTGCCTGTGACTTTGCTCTCATATTCCGATACGTTATGCACCTCTAATAATGGTCTAAGATCCGGGATAGCAAAATATCCCCTCATCTGTTAATTAGATGAAGCAATTTTTTATAGGCTGATTTCAATATTGTGAATTTATAAAAACAACCTCTGCCACCATAAGCCTGCTGCAAATACTTAAAAAAACTAAAAAATACTTAAATATAAAAATAAAATACTTAAAAAAAAATATCTTTTCCCTCTCATGTTAATTACATGTAGTAAGCTAAAACCGTAAATATTTTACATTATATACCTGACTGTAGTAGGCACCCATCTCTATGATTGCTATACTTACCTGCAGCCAGGTCAGAAACCTCAGTCAGCAGTAACCTTGCCATAATATTTCTAAATTCAAATGAAATAAATTTACTGTTAAAAATAATTGTAACGTCACTCATCTATGACGACACAAAGGTATACTGGTGAATTATTCAGGGAGTCAGTTAGACTGTCAACAACTGTCAGTCTGACAGTCCATCAGGGTGTTAGTCAGTTGTCAGCTATAATATCTAACATTCGATATCAAACGCGCTATATTTCTTTTATTATTACAATACTAGCTTTAGCCCACGCCTTCACTCGCATTGAATTTTTTTTAAAAAAGTAGGTATCCTATGTTACTTCTAATACCTTCAAAAATATGTGTACGAAGTTTCGTGATGATCGGTTAAGTACTTTTCGCGTGAAAGCGTAACAAACAAACCTACATTCACATTATAGGTAATATTACTAGCCGACCTCGACCCTTAATCTCTCTAACCTAACCCCCCCCTTATAACTTAGGGGTACAAAAAAGAAATAATAAATAGATGTTCCTTAGACCTACCCGATATGCACACAAAATTTCATAAAAATCAGTCCAGCCGTTTCGGGGGAGTATTGTAACTAACATTGTGTTTAGAATACACCATAATTTTTTCAAATTTAAAAAAAATATATTCAAAACTTGTCGACTGGACTTAACGAAATATAATTATGACACATATAAACGCGTGTTGGAGTGGACTTTGCGGCTCTCGTACGCTGAAACTATTGATTTTACAAAAAAAGTTTACTACATAAATTGTAGGAAATTTTCTCTAGTCTAATTTATTACGAAACTATTTTTATCGTAAAATGAGTTGAAACGGAGTTTTTCTCAAAAACCGTATTTGAACGCCATTTTTCCAATATGCCGGCGCGAGCGGCAAAGATACGAGGTGGCAAAGTGAAAATTTGAAAACAGCATCTATAAGATTTCGACGTTACCAATTTTCAAAACTACCGGAAAACTTTCCAAGTAACCCCCTTTTTGAGCACCAAATGACTGTACTAATGTTAATGTCACATCATTCTAATTTTTTTTTTTCGTTAAATTCTAATTTTATTTACATTCATTTTCATTTAAGATCTCATTATAGTATTTACTTAATTAAAATAAAACTAAATAATAATATTCAAATATTGTTTAATGTACTAATATAAAGTCCTAAAATCTTGAAATTCCTTTTACATTATTACAACAACGTCAATAGATCAAAATGAATTCCGAGACAGTAAATATAATTGCTTTATCCTCTTCCAATTATTCCTATTCGCTCCTGTTATTAATTAATATTCTCAAAAAAATTTGACGATAGAGAAAATCACGAGAAATAGTAAATTACAAGTTAATGTAATTTAATAAGAGATTATTACATTCTTTTTGTCTTGATGGATTATGTTAAAATTCAGCGATAAGTCAGATTTTTGGGGGGTTGGCGGGGGGAGGGAGAGGCCTTGACTTGTATAATTAAATAATTTATCGTTAAACTCTTTGGTTGTCAAGTTTAGAGATACCGAAATGTGAATAGATTGCAAACAATATTTTGGAGAAATATGTGATGTTATTTACTTGCATTGACGACATGATGAATGCCTTATGTATATTACAAAATAATATGTTAAGACCTTTGTCCACCAATTTATTGGACCCGCGTAGTAATCTATTAACAGAAATTAATAAATTCGTTCCAAATCAACACTGCTATGGCTAAAAATTAGAAGTGAATTATTGTTTTAAAAATCCCTTGGTTGTACGTTTGCGTAGATTTTTACGGCTACCGCTACACTTATATGAGACATAGCGTGACTTTTTGAAGTGAAACTTCTTTAGGCGCATGAGGGCTAAAATTTCAAGTTCAGCATCACAAGTCACGAATTTTAAATGTCCATACCACGTTGAATACACCGGTTCTCGTCCGATCACCGAAATTAAGCAACGTCAGTTGTGGTCAGTACTTGGATGGGTAATAATTATAACCACAGTTTTTAAAGGATGTCTTTGAAACTGAGGCAGTTATTTTTAAATCATACAAAAACCTTACAAAAGCTTACATCTTAGGGACAGAAAATCTCTTAAGCGCGTTAGTCTCGACCTTGTATTCAAACTTATGCGTGGGCCACATACGTCGCCATATTGCGATCCGTGATAAATTCGACTTATTCCGACAATCGAGTGTAATCCATGCAATAATGTCATTGAGATTTCGGCGTTGTAGAATTCACATACGCTAATGAAAAATACTTCTGTGGCGATTACAAATCGTTAATTTTAGTGCAAATAGTAAATAGGAAAAAGTATAAACAATATATTTTTGATCTCTTAGAAAAGGTTCTGAACTTCTGACATATACTACGAGATCAAAAATTATCAATATTCACATTAAGAAATCCTTCCAAAATACGCAGATTTTGTGGATAACAAATGGCTGATATCTAAATCATTTTTCAAAATCCACGTGTATGTGTGATGTTTTCCTATGGCGAGTGAGTGAAATACCAGTAGATTGGCGATGAGCTTGCGTTGCTACAGGTACTGCAAGCGTCCATAATATGTTATAGTAATAGCACTTCCACGCATACCGTTTACTTATTTGCCATTCCAATTAGAAAAAGCCAATCCATCGAAATCATGACGAAATTCTTGTAACTGTTTACTTTCTGTTCGTTTTAACTAGCAAGTATGATCACATCTTTACTTAAATCCGCCTCTCTCTCGGTCCTTTAAATAAAACCTTTCACATTTCATCCATGGAACGTGACGTACAATGACTTGCCAACGAAAATAAGAGTAAGTAATCTCTTAAAGAAATAACCAAAGATATTCGAATCTGTCTCTGCAAAGATGATGAAGAATATTTCATGTTTATTGCGTTTTTTGATAATTAAATTTATAACGAACGATTTTTTTTGCGTTGGTGCAACGGTCACAGCACTGGTTTGTGGCTGTTGCGCTGGCGGTTGCGGGTTCGATCACCGCACATGACAAACATTTGTATTGGCCATACAGATGTTTGCCGTGGTCTGGGTGTTTATGCATCATGAACACCTGATAGCGATCGTTACTCATAGTAGGGAATATATTCACCAATCCACATTGAAGCAGCGTGGTGTATTAAGCTCTGATCCTTCTCCTACATGCGGAAAGAGTACTACATGGGAAAAAGTATAAAAAAATACATTTTTGATCTCTTAGAAAAGGTTCTGACATATACTACGAGATCACAAATTTTATCAATATAGCCTATATGCCTAGCAGTGGTATATTACAGACTAAGCGTGTTTTTTTTTGTATAATATTAATATCGTTTTTATCAAAGTAAACTTAAATTAACATCAAAGTAAATAATTACTGAATAAATAGATACGTAAAGACACACGGTCATCTATTTAGGTTGGAGAAGCGGCCAATTATTATATATCTTTTAAATATTTATAAACATAATTGATACATAAATGTTAAACCTTATTTTAGCCCCCAGAACATAAAACAAGGCTACGTGCCACATCGGTCGAATCACTGTCTTACTAAAAAAAAAAAAAATGCGTGCGTACAAAGTACACATGTCAGAAGTGAAACTTTGGCAAACTAATCCAAAAAAAAAATTAATAAAACAAATAAAAAAAAAACAAATTTAAAGTACAAAAAAAAACTCATTGAAAAAAAAAACAAAAAGTCAACGTCATGCGTTGTTCCCAGGTGGTCAGCCATCCAAGTACCTACTGACCGTCCCTGACGCTGCCGCGTTACCGGTCACTCAAATTTTGCCCCTCATGCGCCTAAAGAAGTTTCATTTCAAAAAATACACTTAAAATAATATAGATATACCATCGGAGTAGGTTGGACACCCACGCCTACATTTATAGTAGGTACTTCATTCTACTGTAATATTTAATAATAGTTTAATAACTAAATAGCTGTTCAGATCGCGCTAAAAATATATTTTGTATCGTCTCTATTTTTTATTGAAATATCAAAAGTACTATTTTTATAACTAATCGATATCTATTAAGTTTTCCAAATTCCTGTAACAATATTATATACTTTACGATTATGTTTTGCTTAATGTACTAATGACACATACCTATATTTATGACACAAAGGAGACGGATACGATTCCATACATTCTTGGGCCGAAATGCAACGTAAAATATATCGTAATGAAAATGGTACCAATTAATGTATTTACGCTTATTGATTCCTCGCTGAAAATTCTGTACATTTTGGCTATCTAAGAGCGGAGTTATTAGGCGTTTTGTAAAATTGAGGTTATGTTACAATGTCTATGAAAAACCCAATCACTAAGTTCTTGAAGCACTAATGTTTATCATATTATATCATTACAAATATCAATCACTTGAAACCATAAATAAATATCAGGAATGGACTCAGGATGCATCTGAATACACTGAAAACATTAAACAACTATAAACATGATTACATGAAACGAGTGACGGGACCATGACGGGGCACACAGTTTCAATATCAGTCAGCTGTCAAAGCTGTTATTAAAAATAATTATGATTTATTTTCAATCGATACGAAATCGATAATAATTTTGGTTTATCAGATATTAATTTTTATTTTCGATATTAATGTAACTTTATTTAAATACACTTTATTGTTTACAACTTCAATTGTGTATCTAAATACTTTGAGTTAATTATTTAATTTTAGCCTAAAAGTCCCCATCTCCTTTTAAAAATCATGAAGAATTACATTATTGTAATAAAAATTAAATAAATCATTCTTAAAATTGCGGGTCTCCCCACCGTGCCTCGGAGAGCACGTTAAACCGTCGGTCCCGGTTGTTATCATGTACACCTGATAGCGATCGTTACTCATAGTACGGAATATATCCGCCAACCCGCATTGGAGCAGCGTGGTGGATTAAGCTCTGATCCTTCTCCTACATGGGGAAAAGGCCTATGCCTAACAGTGGGATATTACAGACTGGATCGTGATTCTTAAAAAAAAAATTTTCTTTTAGAAGATGCATTGAGTTTTATTTTAACCATACAAAAGAGGTTACAGACTGTTTTTATTTTTAATTACTATATTAGAACCCTGGAGAGTCGATTCAATGTAGCTGGTGTTGTAGATGCTCCGTAGTGCTACGTCGTAGCCGCTACGCCAATAATATCCATTCACTTTTTTATACTAGGCAATCAAGCGTACGACTCACCTGATGGTAAGCGATTACCGTACCCTCTAGACGCCTGCAATACTACAAGCATCGCAGCGTGTTGCCGACCCTACCTCCAATTCCCCCAGGAGCTCTAGTCACCTTACTCACCACAGGAACAAAAAAAACTACTTGAAAGCAGTATTATTTAGCTGTGATCTTCTGTAAGGTCGAGGTACTTCCTTAGTCAGGCTGGTCCATATTTTGAGTAGGATATTCCTGCTGTGCCCTACTTCACTTATTATCAAGACGATACGCTCATTATTCACCCGAAACGTATAAAAATTTTCTTCCCAGACACTTACATCAAACACACTTGAGCCTATCGCAGTCCGCTGCTGGACATAGTTCTCCACAAGTTCGCGCCAAAAATGGCGTGAACTCATGTGTGTTGCCCATAGTCACCACGCTGGGCAGGCGGGTTAGTGACCGCAGGGCTGGCTTTGTCACACCGAAGACGCTGCCCGTCTTCGGCCTGTGTATTTTAAAGCCTGCAGTAGGATGGATATCCCGCCATCGGTCGGCTTTTTAAGTTCCAAGGTTGTAGTGGAATTATGTTATCCCTTATTCGCCTCTTACGACACCGACCGGAAGAGAGGGGCTGACTATATTTTTTAACGCCGTAACCACTCATCAAAAGCAATCAAATATCAATGCCTTTGCCACCTTTAGTTATCTTTTTTATCTACAATAGCAGTAGTATCCAACAAAGGATTACAACATAATACAGTAACGTGTTTTATAAAGCATTAGACAGATTTTTTTCTATTATAAATATCTCAAAATTTCCATTTGATACGTAAACGATCGCTCATAGCGTCACAAATTATTGATCAGACAAGCCTCTTTCAAGTTGCCGTAATCGGATTATATTTAAATAGAAATGAAATGCGTTAACGTAAAATTACATTTTTAAAAGACTTTCTCAATAAAAGACTGTTTATACATTTTTATTACAATTTAATTTCAAATGCTATAAGCTTTCACGATTACTAATATTTTCAGTAAGTTGGGAATTTATTTTATAGGACTTAACACAACACATAATTTCTGTGTAATTTTCCTTCGACTTATATATTAAGTATACCAGTGACTCACCGTAGTTTGTCTACGGGTAATTTATAGTGATAATAGGGACAGCGAAGGATACAGGACTTTTTTAAAATATTATGTTAAGATACAACACAAATTAAATGTGCAAAAATTGAATCCGCAACAACAAGCGTTAAAGTAACTAATGGAAGCACTGAGCCAGCACGGCAATCCACCAGAACGGATTTAAAACATTAATTATATTTCTTAATTATCACGAACATAAACCTTAATTTAAAACTAAAATTTCTTTGACAAGAACCGCTTGAACAAAGAAACCTAATTAACCATTCCTTTCGAACTTCTATTTAAACTTAAGAGGCCATAACTGCTGAATGTTGGTTGAACAAAAACCGACCATAACGATCATTAAATAAGATTCAATTTATTTTAGAAGCATCATCCATTACCTGTAATGACGGTCATAAGAAACAGCGATTGTATTCGATCGCATCGGTCATGCGGGCGCTCGTATTTTTTACGTTAAGGTTGAGCGTTCGCTGAAATTTTGGCTTACCCAAAGCCATTTTATGAGAAGGCGTTCAGCGGAACCTTCTACAGTCATTTTAATGGCTAGTCTTTAGATTAAGACCCGCGTCGGTCGGTCGGTCGGAAGTTAGATAGGTTAGGGTTATTTTTTTTTGTTTCTGTAACAAAATTATGCCGATAAACAGTCTAATATTGAAGTTAGATAGGTTAGGGTTATTTTCTTTTTGTTTTTGTAACAAAATTATGCCGATAAACAGTCAAATATTGAAGTTAGATAGGTTAGGGTTATTTTCTTTTTGTTTCTGTAACAAAATTATGCCGATAAACAGTCAACGGGTCTTAATTAAAGACTTACCATTTTAATTAAATGCTGCGACCTAGTGACAAATTATACTGATCTATGAATAATTGTTCATGTGATATTCCAAACTACACAATTTTCTTCTCTGAAAAACAACAATACCTAACAAAAAGTGTGTCCACAATAGGATATCAATCCGATCATTGTTTAAATATTAAATTTTTAGAAAATGTTCTCCTACTTTTTTCATAGCTCCAAAAGTCCTAAGGTAAATAATATAATATGTAATTTTTTTTCTGTCATTACTATGCTATAAGATCAACTATTTGTTAAAATTAGTCTAAAATTTTCAGTTTTCCTGTAAAAACAGCCTATTTTGTTATGATCGTATACTATCCAACCACTTTTTTACTTTTTTTTTCTCTTTATATCCACCTGATGTTAAAGGTTACAGCCGTCCGTGGACATCTGAGACATCAAAAGGCTTTCAGGTCCTTAACAATTTATGTGCGTTAATTATTAGTAACGTCCTATAAAAAACTTCAGTAGAAAGAAAGTGTTTCAGAGAAATTTTCTGAAGTATTTACTTGAGCACGTCATGCGCTTCACTTAAAAAAATAAAAAAACAAATTGAAAATCAATTCTGAAACCTGGCTGTCACCTGCTGTAAAGCGACCAAGTGATTTACAGATACATACTTTTATGGAAATTTTTCTTCAAGTAAACATTCAAATTTTTTTTTACGTTTTTGTTTATTTAAGTTCAAAAAAAAAAATACGTTGATATATCAAAGGAATCTTTTCCTTTGATATCATTTCAATCGTCAAGGCTGATTTTACTTACTTACATAATTTCTACGAAATTTATGACATTTTCGTCTATATCAAACAAAATTAGATGGTTTTATTTATTAAGATCAATCGTAAATATTATTTTGTGTGTTTCTGGACCCCCGACACAGGAGTAAACTCTATTGTAGACCGTTGAGAGTGAGGCGTTCATTTATTATTTATTTATATATGGTATTTGCTATCGTACTTTAACTGAGTACTTTTAACTGAGGTAGGGCACAGCAGGAAGTATCAAAATCTGGAACAGCCCAAATGGGGAAGTACCTCGACCGACCACAGCTAAATAATACTTAAGTTTAATACGTTTCTCTAAACTGAACGAAACTGGATCAGATTTTAAAATTCCCAGAGGTGGTAAAAGTCTCGAATCCCTGTATTTTTCTACCTATGCTGCTACCACCAGCTGAGTTGGTGGATAGTTTCTCAACACGGAGTAACGGTCTTTGTCGGTCTTCATCATTACATTCCCTTCGACATTCGGTGGAGAAGACCCAATTGACAAATACTCAGACTAGACACGAATGTGTATACAAAAATCTTCAACCAGGAATCGCAATTATAACCGTTGATATTAAGGCTATTTCTCGTACCTCTCCACGAAATGAGTTGTTTCGTAAATATCTTCAAACTTATCTTTATATATAAAAGAGACTTCCACCCAAATATTGACTCATCACGACATCTCTGCGACCATAAGGCGTAGAGACTTGAAATTTGGTGGGAATATTCCTTTCGCCGAGTAGAGGTCAGCTAAGAACGGATTTTTCGAAATTCCACCCCCAAGAGGGGGTTAATAACATATATGGCAAAACAACGTTTGCGGGGTCACCTAGTATAAATATATAAATATAATTATAAAGAAATCAAAACTGACATTTGTCATTTAAGCGAACGGACGTGTTTTGGTGTATCTCCTAATAGAAAAATCAAAAACTGTGGTTATAAGTAATTTTCTTTGCTTAGAAATTGTTAAACATCATAATTTGAGTTTCTAGTTATAAAGCGAACTTATATTTTGTATATTCAACTGGTATTATCGGTGTTTGCAATTCAATTTGTGAGTACTTGGAAATTGCATCGTGACATTCCTATTAATATTTCGAAGTGATCACGTCTTATTTACAAATATTGAAGACTGGAAGAGTGCTTTATGAAATGAAAGCAATATTCACACTTTTATTGCAATATTTATAATTGATTTACAGAATAAACAAAAGTGACAAGCAGGCTCATGTCACTTATAATATTTATCTATAAGCCAGTTTGATTTTCTGACGGCTCAGACCTGCATTTAAAAATTTATCAAGAGATTTTTGTTTATTGCTTTTTCAGTGTTTAAAAACTATAATTATATATGTGTGTGATAATTTCGAGTCGCGTTTGCTAAGGCCAACATCGGTTGTCATAGTGACGTCTAACGACGTGCGTTCCAGTGACGTACCTACGTAATCTACGTATCTATCTACGCATGCTTCTTGTTACAAGCAGCCGTTATATTTTGATTTTGACTTTTTTATGTTTTTAGTGTACATTTTAAGTTTCTTTATCGTGTTTTTTTTTAATATTTTTTTAAGATCTTTTTTTTTTTTTTTTTTTTAATTTGTTTTAAAATGTTGTGAATGCAGTCCGGGACCCAATCTTGTGATGGCACGTCGAACGCAACCTATACATGTACACAGTGCAACAAGCCTTTCAAATCTTTGAAAGGCTTAAACATACATACTTCAAAAATACACAGAACATTTTTTAGCCAAAGCAGTTCACCTGTAGACATCCATCCAATTATTCCGAGTACGCCTACTCATGTAGCCAATGATCCAACGCCTTTCCACACATATCTTAGCCATTTGAAAAATAGTATACCTATAGTTAAAAGAATCCCTCGAGGAGCTCGAATAACAGTTGCCACACATTTGTCTCAATTAATCCAAAAATGTTACATGAGCAATTGTACTCAAGACTGGCAGAACCTATTTTTATTTTCATACAGCACACTACATATTATAATAAAAACTGATGAACCGAAGTTATCATTGACACAAAAGATAAAGAATAACTGTGCTGTAAGCTCCTCGCTTTCTCCCGCACCTCTAATCAAACATGATGCCCCTCGTAATCGCAACAAACTCATCATAAATAAAATCTGTGACGGAGATCTCAAAGGTGCCGCTCGACTTTTGTTCTCCAACGACGTGCTGTCACCAGATACCCCTGACACCCTTCAGGCCTTACTGACAAAACATCCTCCAGCTCCAGTAAACCCATATTTTCTCGACCCACCAACAGCAGGGCAAGCGTGCCTTCAAATTCAAAACAAAGATGTTACGAATGCCATTTCATCTTTTAAACCAGGTTCGGCTTCAGGTTTGGATGGAATCTCACCCCAACATTTGAAAGACTTGACATCGCATTCTGTGGGTGATGCAGGTACGCAACTTTTAAATTCAATCACTAAATTAATCAACTTCATGTATTCCGGTAATGTCAATCCCGAAATTGTTCCCATTCTTTTCGGTGCGAACCTCATTGCCCTCACCAAAAAGGACGGAGGGGTGAGACCAATTGCTGTTGGATCAACACTACGACGTCTGGCCTCCAAAATTGCTGTTCGCCATATTTTACCAAAATTAAATTCGGAATTTGAACCCGTACAGTTAGGCTTCGGTGTAAAAGGAGGGTGTGAGGCAGCCGTCCATGCCCTACGCTCTTTCCTAACTTACGGGCAGCCTGACGTGTTGCTCAAAATTGATGTCAAAAATGCTTTTAATTCGATAAATAGGGATACCCTGCTGACGGAAATAAAACAACACATACCGGAATTATACAATTATCTTCTTCTCAGTTACGGTGACCCAACAAAATTGTTATATCGCTCTAATGAACTGTCCTCGGAAGTAGGTTGTCAACAGGGTGATCCCCTTGGGCCTGCAATTTTTAGTTTGGCTATAAATCCGATAATAAAAAATTTAAATTCTAAATTCAACGTTTGGTATTTGGATGACGGAACCCTAGCAGGTGATGTGGATACTGTGTTTTCGGACCTTTTTTTAATCAAAAATAAATTTGAAGCCATTGGTTTGGAGCTTAATTTTAGCAAATGCGAACTTTTCATAAATAACAGCGTCTTAAATTTAAATGACATAAAACAAAAATTTAATATTTTGGCTCCAAATATTAAAATAGTTAGCAGTAATTCCCTTTACCTCTTAGGTTCTCCAATTTTTGATGATTCTATTCCTGAATATATTAATAATTCAATTACTAAATTTCAAAATTGTGTTGACCGTCTCCTTGAAATTAGTTCACATTATGCACTTTGCATCTTAAAATTTTGTCTTTTCGTCCCAAAATTTACATATGTGCTCCGTTGCTGCTCGTTTTGGAATCACCCAGATCTTTTGACAAAAGTAGACAAGTTAATCAAAATTAGCCTAGAATCCATTCTTAATATGCAGCTGAATGAGCAATCTTGGACCCAAGCATCCTTACCCATCCGTTATGGTGGTCTAGGGATTCGCAAAATTTCCAGTGTCGCTTTACCAGCCTTCCTATCTTCTGTCCATAGCTCAGCAAATCTCATAAGTAAAATTTTAAGGGCACCCCCTCCAAACTTTGAGATTGCTGGCTTGGAAGAAGCTAGAAACGCATTCTTAATTGCATGCCCAGGTCAAAATTTTCCAGTTTCTACAAATTCACAGAGGAGCTGGGACGACATAATCTGTAAATTTACCTTTGACAGTCTTTTAAGCTGTAGTACAGGTTCAGCGCGTGCCAGGCTTTTGGCAGTGGGTACGCATGAGGCTGGCTACTGGCTTCACGCGTACCCTTCGTCAAATACAGGAACATTTCTTGAGCCTGACACGCTCAGAATCGCAACCTGTCTACGGCTTGGGGTTCCGGTCTGCGCTCCTCATAAATGTCCCTGTGGCAGTGATGTCGACAAGCTAGGACATCACGGACTTTCATGCCAAAAAAGTGCAGGCCGCTTCTCGAGACATGCCGCACTAAACGATATTATACGCCGGTCCCTTGCCACCGTCAACGTACCAAGTATACTTGAGCCGTCTGGTATTGCAAGAGACGATGGCAAGAGACCTGACGGTATGAGTTTGATTCCATGGAAGATGGGCAGGGTGCTGGTATGGGATGCAACCTGTTCAGACACGCTGGCCCCTTCCCATCTACATGGAACCAACAACAGAGCTGGTGCGGCTTGTGAAGCGGCTGAAAAAACTAAACAAAGCAAATACAGGGGTCTAGGCTCCGAATATGATTTTGTCCCATTCGGTGTCGAGACCCTTGGTCCGTGGGGTCCTAACGCCATAAGGCTCTTTAAGGAAATAGCAAAAAGGTTAGTCGACATCACAGGAGACCGAAGAGCTGGCAGCTACCTCGGACAAAGAATTAGCCTAGCTATCCAAAGGGGGAACGCTGCCAGTATCTTCGGAACCTTGCCTAAAGGGACTTCTTTTAATAATATATTTTAATTATTATATTATATTTTTTTAAGGTTTTTAGTTTTAGCTTCATTGTTTTAGTATATATTTTAGTTTTAGTATATATGTTTTAGTTTATTAATCAATTTTGTGTAATTTTTAGTTCTATTAGATATAATTTTATAATTTAATGTAATTGGAATTAATAAATTAATGTAAAATATTATAAAGAGGTAAAGTTTATAACTTTGTTGTATATACGGGGTAATCTTCGCAAATACTGATCCGATCATGAAAATTCTTTCGCTAACAGAAAGCTACACTATTCAGGAGTGACAAGATAAAAGGAAAAAGATAAAAATATATAAATATTTTAAATCAGCAGGATTTGAACCTGCGCCCTCTGACGTGCCGTGTCAACAATTCAATCTAATCAAGCATTATTATTTGCCTTAGAAATTAATTGGTGATTTTAAAACATTTATATTTATCTGATTTGCTGAAAATAGTGAGAGTGTATTGGAACATATCAAATTTCACCGTACCCTTCTTATGTGAAATGGATTATAACGCCCAACGAAGTGGGCACGGGTCGGCTAGTATAAATATAAAGGTGAAACCAAGCGAAACATTATGACTACCTCGTAAAAATCCAGGTCACTCTTTCTTTTTAAATTATAAAAAAATGTAAAGTATTTTCGCGATGTTGAAGCGGAGACGATCTAGTTAAGAGTTATTAACAACTTTTTTAATGGCTACAATAATTAACAAGTTTTAAGCCGCGAAATTTGAGACTTTTATTAGAACCTACTTTAATATTTAACTCGCTTCAGGAGTTTTAGAAGATACTTTGTATAATGTCAGACTGTCAGGAGTTTGTTATCTCCAGTTATGAAATATCTGTGAAGTATTTATAAGTTTTATTTTTGTTATATTAAAAAATGTTTTTCGAACAAATTTAATTTAAATTTTAAATTTATTAAATATTTTTTTATTTAAACAAATTTAACTCCTAAATGATTTTTGAATAAATATTTTCAAAGATACGTGCGTTGTAAGGCTTACACCATCTGAGCACATGAACCAGTAAACATTAGATTATTCCCCAAACACATATCAGAATAGCAAATACTACTTTTTATTCTATTCCTATATGCCCCTATTCTAATATATAAATAACTAGCCACAGTGGAAAATCTTCAGCCGATTCGGTAAAATATTAATACTAGTTTTTTTTGACAGATCTGATACTATTTGAATTGTATCATAATAGCATTTTATTAATATCGTAATGATTTTCTGATGATGTAAAATGTTGAATCAACTTATACAATAAAAAAAACTCGGATACAACGAAATTGTTTTATACAATTCAGCAGTCTAGAACATTCTAACAACATAATTAATGCTAGCCTGGTGCAGTTTGTACTGACTCTGCTTTCTGCTCCGTGGGTTGTTAATTTGATTCCTACCTCGAGTCTAGATGTAATATAAAGTTATTTATATAATGCTATAGATACTAAAAAGACAATAGGAAACAGTGAACCTAGTCTAATACAAAGTAAAACAGGATATTCTAATGCAAAGGCTACAAGAGGTATACATATTCTAATACACGCACTAAGTACACTAGAATTCTCTTCAAAACCCTTCCTTTGAGATAGACTTAGCTCTGAGTTGTTTCAACTGAACCAATAGCTTGCGTCGGATCCTTTTGTTGCATTACTCAAACTCAGTGTTACATTCACGTAGAAAGGTTGTGAGTGATATTTGTTCGTCGCTGGTTTTTGCATAGCATTATAAGTACAGTCCTCACGGGAGGATGTTAGTCTTGGGTGGATTTACACCAAACGAACAAAGAGCTTGAGCTAGAACAGGAGCATTCTTTCTTGATTTTTATGTGTAAACGAACACTCGTATTCATATAAATAACAACGAAAGAATGCTCTACGCCTGTTTACACTAAAATAATTTGATAAGAATTTGATATAGTGGGGATAGAATGAGCATTCGCTCGTCTGATGTAAATCGACCTTTAGGGAAAGACATTCAAGTTTATTTATTACTTTATATAACTTATAATAAAACTATAATCTGTTCGATTCGGTCTATTAAATTAATATAATATTTACAAAAAAACGATTGTGCTTTAGATCATACGACTGAAGTAAAACATACGAAACGTAACTCTCTCTTCCTATCTTCACTAACTTATATCTTCCTCTGAACCTTCGTTCGCCTCGCAAGATCACACTGTTCGTAACGGTCTCGTCACGTTCTTACCAACTTACTGCCCAAGGCAAGCGTGTGTAAAGAAGTTTTACTTCAAAATATTTTTTTAAGAAATGATATAACATTCGATATCAAACCGAAACTGTACGAGCAAATACTTTTTTATTTTGGTCTTTTGTAATAATATGAAAAAGTCTTCTCCAAACATAAAGAGAAGCAGAGAAATAAATTCAACCCTTCGTCATTTTTTTACATTTTTATGTAATTAAATTGTTACTTTTACGATCATTTTTTTTTCATTACACATTCTTACAATAATTGTATTAAAATAAAAAGGGTATTAAAATTGTTACTAAGCAGAATATAAAATTTCCTCCGCCATATTTCCGAAACTTTATAACGGATGTATTCGTATTTCCGTGTAGGAATCATTCACACAATCACCCACGTCCACATCCAGTCACACACACACACACACCGACGCATTCTTTCTCATCTACTCGATTATAAATAATAATAACAACAATAATGTCTCATCATCATCATCATCATTTCAGCCTATCGCAGTCCACTGCTGGACATAGGCCTACACAAGTTCGCGCCAAAAACGACGTGAACTCATGTGTCATGTGTGTGAGCCCCCTCTCTTCCCGTGGGTGTCGTAAGAGGCGACTAAGGGATAACATAGTTCCACTACCACCTTGGAACTTAAAAAGCCGACCGATGGCGGGATATCCATCCAACTGCTGGCTTTGAAATACACAGGCCGAAGACAGGCAGCAGCGTCTTCGGTGCGACAAAGCCAGCCCTGCGGTCACCAACCCGCCTGCCCAGCGTGGTGACTATGGGCAAAACACATGAGTTCAATAATATCTATTTATGAATAATTATCATACTTCAAAAACATGTACATAATATCTATTAATATATAATTTCTATTGTTAAGTATATAAATAGAAATAGATATGTCTAGGGGACGTTGCGTTGGCGCAACGGTTACAGCACTGGTTTGTGCCTGATGCGCTGGCGGTTGCGGGTTCGATCCCCGCTCATGACAATCATTTGTACTGGCCATACAGATGTTTGCCGTGGTCTGGGTTTTTGTGCAGTCCTTATGGGTCTCCCTACCGTGCCTCGGAGAGCACGTTAAGCCGTCGGTCCCGGTTGTTATCATGTAAGCCTGATAGCGATCGTTACTCATAGTAGGGAATATATCCGCCAACCCGCATTGGAACAGCGTGGTGGATTAAGCTCTGATCCTTCTCAGACATGGGGAAAGAGGCCTATGTCCAACAGTGGCATATTACAGCCTACACCAGATTAAATCCATAACATTTTTTGAAAGCATAATAAACAGATCAATTCACTTATAAAATATCCAATATATTTTATATGGACGGTAAATATTCAAAAAAATTATATTTCATTAGAAAGACAAATTCTAAAATTATGTCCTCCATTGTAACGTGATTAATATACACTTTTATTAAATTCCTGAGAGGGTTCGCTTTGACAGCGTATACATTACTCGACCCCGAAGACGGCGACTCTTTACAATAGAGTACATTTACACCGCACGATATTATTTGCAAAACATTTCGACATCTGGTGTAGCACGATTTATAATATCTATATCATACGTGTAAAAGTAGTTTTTTTTAATGTATTTTCTTAAAGTAGTAGTGGAGTTAGAAAATTGTAAAAAAAAACCTTTTTTAATACCTATTATACAGAATGTCCCGCGATAAAGTGCAACCCCGAATGGGGGTGAAACTAGACCATAAATTATCGACAAAAAACATAGAAAAAACTTTTTGAAAAAAATATTTTATTTCTTATTGACGAATTAAGTTTTTTATATCTTACGTAGACTCTATGTACAAAAAATGATGATTCTTCCAATGTAGTAGGTCGATTACTTTAAAATAAAATAAAATATTACGTCACGTACTTGGCGGTAAGGATAAAATAACAATTAGCTCGCAAAAAAGTGGCATTATGTCTTTAACTATGCTTCTTGTGAAAAAAAATCCATTTTTTGTGACTGTTTTTTTCAATGATCTCTAATTTTCTCAGAATTATGCCCCCAATACTAGGAAATTTTATGATTTATTATTATTTCTTACCATATTGCCATTCAAATAAAACAAAATTTACGCCTGTATCCCAAAAAACACGTACAAAATCATCATTTTTTGTACAAAGAGGCTACGTAAGCTATATAGAAATCTTAATTCGTCAATAAAAAAGTTCGAAATTTTTTTTTTTTTTTTCTAATATTGTTATAAGTCTAGTTTCACCCTCTTTCGGGTTGCACTTTATCGCGGGACACCCTGTATAAGCAAAGTAATGTATTGTATTTTATTACAGAACTAGCCGACCCGTGCCCACTTCGTTGGGCGTTATAATCCATTTCACATATGAGAAGGGTACGGTGAAATTTGATATGTTCCAATACACTCTCACTATTTTCAGCAAATCAGATAAATATAAATGTTTTAAAATCACCAATTAATTTCTAAGGCAAATAATAATGCTTGATTAGATTGAATTGTTGACACGGCACGTCAGAGGGCGCAGGTTCAAATCCTGCTGATTTAAAATCTTTATATATTTTTATCTTTTTCCTTTTATCTTGTCACTCCTGGATAGTGTAGCTTTCTGTTAGCGAAAGAATTTTCATGATCGGATCAGTATTTGCGAAGATTACCCCGTATATACAAACAAAGTTATAAACTTTACCTCTTTATAATATTAGTATAGATATGTAGATACTCGTCTTGTCAAAAAGGAATTTAAGAATTAAAAAAGAAATTTTTTTTTAATTAAAAAAGAAAAAAAATTAAGAATCTTATATGTGTTAAATTCTAAGAAGTTGTAATTGTAAAATCGTTCAATTATGAGTTCACACACGAATAGAATTGCGCTACAGTTTAAACTGTCGAAAACAACTCACTTATTCTACGGAGACAAAGATTTTAATTTTTTTAATAATATTGGCTGTGTAATTGTCTAACCCTAATAAATATACAAAATTACATAGGAAGAAATAGCTTATAGTAAGCTCAATGGTACTCATTTTTTAAATTTTTATTCAATAGAAGCGTTTCACTGACACAGGCTATATTTTGTAGTAGAAAATGGATCAACCTAAATCATGTAACCTACGCAAATAAAGCTAGTTTATCAATAAATATTTAAATGTATGTTATAAACTAAATTACTCATTTAGTAATAAAACGAAAGTTATAAATTTTGTTGTTTTCATTATTTTAATTAATACTTATGTAGTCTAGAGGCTCTTTTAAAAGGTTCTCAATTAATACGGCTAATCCGCTTCACCTCGCCCTTCATAAAGCAAAATATTATAAACAAACAACTATTATTAAAGTCAAGTATTTAATAAAAAGTTACGTTTACTCAAATAAATTTAAGCAAATTAATTGGTACATAATTAAAAGGCTATTAAAGTTAATACGATAGTAATTACGGTATTTTTCTTAAGAGGCTATAGGAGGGATTTTATTTTATTTTCTTTGTTACGAAGGAAGAGTAGGTACTAGATTGTTGACACAGTTGAGAGCGACCCTGCTTTAAGCTCCAACGACGCGACGGTTTGATTCCCATCTGGATTCTGGGTGTAATATAATATACCTATGTATTATATTTATGTAAGACTACATCCATACCATACTGCTTTGAAGTAGTGTTGTCTTCTTTTGGTAAGTAGTGTTGTCTTCTTTTGGTAAGTAATGTCGCTAGAGCGTGGTAGATAAGAGTTGGCAACGCGCTTGTGCTACTCATAATTTTGAAATCGTTTATAGGCTTCGTTAATTTTTACCATCAGATAGACCGTATATTTTTGTTTGCTACTTTTATTGCTAAGAAAAGACTAAAGCTTACTATTGCCTTGGAAGGAGTTTTTGATAGATAGATAGCATTGTACAGTAACAAAAACGCTGTCAAAACAATTAGCTTAATTAGTTATTTGTGAATTATTTAAAATATTTATAAATAATCAGTATACGATAATTAACGGATTCCTAAAATTCCAGGTGTTAAATAATAAAATATTAAAATATTCTGACTATGATTTTGTAATGGTATTTTATATACATTTTGATTGTTGCTTAGATCATTGGTAGCGTAACAAGTTACAATAATATTATTTACTAAATTTAAGACGACTGAAAAGCTTTTATCAAAGTCTTTCGAACTTAAACACGCACACAAACAATACACATTAAAAGTAGAAAAGAAATAAATGTTTTTTAGCGATAATAATCACTCAACCGTTTAGTAAACAGGAAACCTCCCGTATTACTTAGAAGTTTAGTTTTTTAACTTTGAGATTGAACATTTTTCCTTGTATGGGAGTTTGTTTTTTATACGTGTTCCCATCGTCCCTCTACTCTTATAAAACCATAACTTTCGGTTGTTGCTATATGCAACTTGTAGCCATCTGTTACGGAAACTTGAAAAAGTATTTTCTAAAACTCAGTATACCAGCAAGTAAAGAATAAAGCACAGACCAAATTTGGACAACAGGATCTTGTACAATCTTGGTATTTCAAACGGCTATTTACATTTGGTTTAGTCATAGAAAATTGAAGTCGAAGAATTCATTTATTAGTTAAAAATAGAAAAGTTTGTATTAAAGCATAATTATATTACGCCATAAAAGAGTTCATTACTATTACACGAACCATGTCTAGTATCTATACATTGTAAGTGTTTAGATTGTTTTGTTGCTAACAGTACGGCCTTAATGATAAAATCAATACGACTTTTGGAACATAACGAAACATGATTCACTTTTTAACCGACTTCCAAAAAAGGAGGAGGATCTCAATTCGACTGTATTTTTTTATGTAGGTATGTTAGCTCAGAACTTTTGACTGGGTGGACCGATTTCGATCAATTTTGTTTTAATTGAAAGGTGTTGCGTGTCATGTGGTTCCATTTAAACTTAATAGAGATCTGACAAGTAACTTTAGAGTTATATCTAATAATGCGTATTTACTTGACTACTTTTTCGTCGACCTACGCTGAATTATACCGCATAACTTTTTACTCGGTGTATTGGTTTTGATGATTCTTAGTTTAATCGAAAGTTCATACCTGTCATGTAGTCTTGTTTAAATTAGATCGAGATCTGATTACAGCTTTTTGAGTAATTTATAATAGCGCGTATTTACTTGACTATTTTTTCGTCTTATTACGTTGTATTACTTGTCGATGTAATTGAAGTCGGGTTTTTTTTCGTTTGCGAGCAAACACAATTATTATCGGTATCACAACTATAAGTTGAATGAGTATTATTTCAATTATTTATCGTTGTAGTACATACATAAACAAATGTTGTAAAAGTTCCAAGTTTACACTACGTTTACGTGACTAGTAATTTTATAGTAGTACGTATACCTACTCATCGATTTTGAAGACGGCGACCCAAGTAGTTATGACTTATTTCTCTGATGGACCGTAATATGGCTTGCTAAGCTGCGTTTAGTTTAAATCACTCTAGAGCAAGTGTGAGAGTAAAGCTGTCCTGTAAAGTTGTATTCGTATGCCGTTGGCGACTAGCCCGTTGGCGCAGTTTGTAGTGACCCTGCTTTCTGTTCCGGGGGTTGTGGGTTCGATTCCCACCTCGAGTCTGGGTGCTATATACATATTTATTTATATATTTATATATACTATGTATTATTTATAAGTATGTTTATCGAAAAAAAAATATGTAGCTAGACCAGTCGGCTGTTACCTATAACACAAGCATTAAGTTGCTTACTTTAGGAACAGACGACCGTGTGTGTATTGTGTATATATTTGTGTATATATTTATGCATCGGAGGGTTTAGATATCTGTTTATTAAAATGGCGTTGTGCATCTAGCACTTGAAGTCTTAATGATATAATTCAGCTGGCACCTTGCGAGTACGGTACCTAAAGTAATAGGAGAATCTGTTTATGTGTGTGTGCACTTTCGAATGCGTGTGTTCCAGTATTCGAAAATCCAGATAAATACAGCTAAGGCACAGGAAGAATAAATATGAGAATAAAGATGCGCTCCTGAAGGGGATTAGGGCAACGCGCTAGCGATGCTTCTAGTGTTGCAGGCGTCTATAAGATACGGTAATCGCTTAACATCAGGTGAACCGTATGCTTGTTTGCCGACCTGGTTATATATATGTATATAAAAAAAAATGAATGGTATATGAACTGCCAATGTTCTTGTAAATATTGTCTATTATTAAAGTGTTAGAAGCAGTGCTGTGTAAATATCTTAAAAACTAACTTTCAGTATACTAGGCCATGCAGATTAAAAGACGTTTTAAGTATCGCTTTCAAACTTATTATTTCAACACAAAATTTTAAATATAGTAGTTGTTTCACTTGTTACAATATGACATGATGAACTACGTACCTAAATGAGGTTGCAGTCACATCTTAACTAACCGAATCTAAGCTCAGAGTATTCAATTCACAAATAGATTAAATAGACCACATTACCTACTGTTTAATGTTAGTAACAATAAAAAAGTGTGTGTGTCAGCTCCGACGCACGACTGAAGTTTACTTCTTCAGATCGACTGTCTAAATAGGCACAAAAAAGGCTTACTAGTCTAAGAAAAAGATTAATACCATATCAAATGGTAAATAATATAATCAAATAACGCCATCTATCGATCGATCGATGCCGTTATTAGAAAACGTCGTCGATAGACTTTTCTTAGTTTCCGATAGATGGCGTTGGAGCAACTTAATAGTTACAAAAACGTAACGAGGTCATTCGTTCAATAGATTTTACACCTCATATTTTTTTCGTACCGAGGGCCTTATATGAAAATCGATTCTCAAGGAGTAAACTCCAAAAAAAATCCATCACAAGTCAATCGAAAGTAGAAATCGTTAAGATATCGTGTCGTGGCATATTAATGTCTCTTATATTGGTTTTAACAAATGTATCGCATCGTCATCGTCGGTAACGTTTTATTGTCCACCTGAGAAGCTCAGATACACGTTGAGGCATTGTTATCTCGGTCTCTTTCATAACGGTTTATTGACAACATATACCGTCCTAGCACCTTATATTGCTTGAGGATTTTATTTTTATGTAGTTTATATAGGTAAGGCTCTGTGTTGCATTACTAGCTTTGTCGTTTGGTTTTAGTCTCATAATTTCTTATTCTGTGGCTTGGGTATAGCTTATGCGTTATTCTGGATCCTCGGTTAGCTTTATACCAAGTTGCATTGCAAAAGTAGGTATCTATCATATTCATCATTATTTTAATTAGGTATTAATTTAAAAGTTACGATTTCAATTCAACAAGCAAGTTAACGGCAATGTGTCTATTCTTATTATTTTGATCTCTTGCAATTTTTCAAGTGTTGCCACCCTGTTTTAAAAAACTGTAATTTTACAATTAGTAACAAAGTGATATTAATTTAACAAACCAAGTAGAAACTCATTCATTACATTCATAATTATAAGTTTTATTCATAAAAAAATTGGGTATTCTATTTTATAGTTTCTATCTACAAATATAAAAGCTTAACTAGTAGTTAAATAACTAAAGGCATTAGAGAGAACTATGGAGATAAATTCCTTGTTTATATCAATGAATCCAAAACTATTCAACAAAGCAACGCATACCGGCTTAGTTGGATATATTTAAACAAATTAGCCGCTCGAGCACCTGATACACTGCATAACTACTGCTGCAATAATATTAACTTAGCTATTAATATGGATATATTGTAACTAGGAATAAATTGTTATATAACTATAATATTAATACATATATTAAATTAAATAAAACATTTAGTATATAGTAAGGTTATACACACTTAACAAAGGACAATAAGATGTGGTTAGAGTAATTTAAATATACAATTTTAACATTCTTAAATAATAACATTCGGTACATAACAAACTTTGGTGATGAACCCAGTGCTATCCAGAAACTTTAAACTTATTACGATATTATAATACATATACCTACTTATAAAAAGACTGTAACAGGTCCATTTTTGTCAAAATATAGGTTATATTTTGACTTTCATTTTAAAGTTATGTCTGATGACAACTCGCAGTGGTGCAGCGTGGTAATTAAAGCTCTGACCCTTCTCATACACGGAAAAAGAGGCCTAAGCCCAGCAGTGGGCAGTGGCAGTACTACAAGGCTGAACCAATCAATCAATCTATACTAATATAATAAAGCTGAAGAGTTTGTTTGTTTGTTTGTTTGAACGCGCTAATCTCAGGATCTCCTGGTCCGATTTGAAAAATTCTTTCAGTGTTAGATAGCTCATTTATCGAGGAAGGCTATAGGCTATATATCATCACGCTAAGCCCAATAGGAGCGGAGTCCACGCCGACGAAGTCGCGCGCAGAAGCTAGTATCTGATAATGGAGGACATAAATAAAGCCAAAACCGTATTTTCTTTTTTATTTTGCCAACATGTATATCTTTGATTTGATTGCACGTCACGCCAAAAAACTAAATGACATTAGGCATAATTTGAGTTTATATTTCGAGGAAGGTTTCCTTGGAGGAGACGGCGAAAATCAAAGTGTGTACTTAGTTGTATTGTCCAATTTAATTCATTATTGAAGTGAAAACTTCTTTTGGCTCACCGCACTCATTTTTTACACATTTTTTCGTAGGTAGTAAGTTAGGCAGATCCGTCACGGTCTGAGGTGAAAGGCTCGATCGGGTGAACTCGGGACTTATTGCGTTATTGCTTGATTGTGATTGCCAATGAAGTTTGCACTTCTGCCGTGCGGTCTTAAGGATATACACTAATTATTATTTTTATTGAAAATGAGACAATCCAAAGATTTTCCTATAAATATTTCAGACATTCAAGTTGAGCTCTTCAGATATAATTGCAGTGCTGATATATTCTGCTTATAGTTTTACAATATGCTTGGATTAATTTTCAATTTAGATCACGAATTAAATAATATTATTTTTTAGGTTTAACCTTAACTGTACAAAGAAATAAATAGAAATGTCGTTCTTCTTTTCTTATTAATTTTATCTTTTAATTAAATTTATATAAAAGAAAGTAAATAACAATTACGACGAAAAAAAGTATTGCTTAAAACAACACGGCTTTATCCTACACCTGACGCGGTTATAAAGCGACCATTCAAGACCGGACAGACGCAAGAATATTTATTTAGAAGAACCAAAATTTCCACATGTAAATTTACTTGTGATGTGTATGTGTGACCGTTGCAAATGGATTAATTCCAATAATTGGAGTTTTTGGACCTATTGGTACATTTACCTTTAAGACTATACAGGCGTTTACTGACTGGGCAATTGT
This sequence comes from Melitaea athalia, assembly GCA_905220545.2. Classification (NCBI taxonomy): domain Eukaryota; kingdom Metazoa; phylum Arthropoda; class Insecta; order Lepidoptera; family Nymphalidae; genus Melitaea; species Melitaea athalia. The sequence goes on along the minus strand of HG992178.1, from coordinate 1,224,829 downwards.
GTTTAAATGGTACATGTCAGTCAAACACAAGTTTAGTCAGGAAGGATTCTGTGTCGGATGTTGTAACAAGGATTTTTGGAGGCGTTGGGTGTGAACTGTGAAGCGTTTATTTATTTACGCTTCAGCCTGAAATATCCCACTACTGGCCATAGGCCTCTTTCCCCGTGTAGGAGAAGGATCAGATCTTAATCCACGCTGTTACAATGCGGGTTGGCGGATATTTTTTTTTTCATATATTAATAGTATATGCGTATATATGGGATTTACAATACTAGCCAGAATAATAGCACCGGTTTACTCAACTCCAAAAATCAAAGAAAAGTAACAAAAACTTGTGTACTTAAAACGTGGTATAAAGATTTTAATTATAATATGCCTTTTAATGATATTCAAAAAAAAAAAAAAACTTAAAATACTTATTTATGATTCATTAATCAAAATAATGGCAGTATATAGGTACGTTATAACATTTATACGATGTCATATTTTGTCTTGCGACTGTCGGAGCCCGTATGGCAACGTTTACAGGAATATAATTAAAGTTTCTATAATACCGACGGGTCCAGACGACAATTAAGTAAAACAGATTATACCACGAGAACTCGTCGTAAAGTCGCTCCAGGCGGTAAGGACAGATTTAAACGTCGAGACATGCCTTAACCGAGATTATATTCAAAGTTATAATTCAATATTTTGTTTCTTTCTATGAAAATAAATGGTTGCGTAAATTGTTTTTGTTTTGGTAGATGAATTGAAGTATTGTTTTGATTTAAAGATTTTTTTTTTATTATTGAGACATTTTTTTTGTTAACAATATGATAAAAAATGTAATACAAGTATAATGTAAATAAAAGACACATGAGTTCGCGTCGTAATGTCGGGCGCGAAGTTGTGGAGGCCTATGTCCAACAGTGGACTGTGATAGGCTGTAGTGGTAGTGGATGATAAAAAATACTTCAATATTCATTCTTAAGATGTGTATTCACCCGTCATTCTTCTATTCTGTGTTCAGATAGACATATCTAATCCTATAAAATTAATACGTAATAAAAAAAACTATTTTAAATAAGATAAAATTCTATGAAGCATTGAAATGACTTTTTTAATATCGTAGGCTACTAGTCTGTTGATTTATCTGCTTGTTTGAGTATGCTTATATCAGTATTTTGAGATTTTTTTTTTCAATGGACCGTGTTCCTTCGTGTAGTGGTGCGTGTAGTCGCCTAAAATACCGACGGTTTACGGGTTCGATTCCCGCTCGGGATGGATATTTGTATTTGTACAAATATTTCTTTCCGGTTTGGATGTCTGTTCTTGTGGACACCGTGCCGTGCTGTGCCTCGGAGAGCGCATAAAGCAGTCGGTCCCGGTTGTTATCATGAATATCTGATAGCGATCGTTACTCAAAGTAACACGCAGTGGAACAGCGTGGTGGATTAAGCTCTAAACCTTCTCGTTTATTCGGACTTTCCTTTATTCGACTGTGTTTTTTTACTGTAATTATCTAACTTCGTATGAAAGTACGTTTGGAAACGTAAATTAAATTTTATACATAAGTAGAATTAAGAGGATAAGAAGTAGCTATCTAGTTTATTCGACGCCAGTCAAATCGCATGAATATTCTAGGTTAAAATTTTCAATCAAAAAATACAGGTATTCGAACAACGGTATCAGATCGTTACGGCAAGGATTCGAAAATTTTAATTTCGAAAAAGGCCGACAAGGTGATTTAAGTAGAGGCCGCGACGAATGATTTTAAATTTCCAACCACGTAAAAATCTGTCGAGTCAGTTTAAGATTAATTATATTACGCCGTGAACGTTTCAGGATAAGTTCCATTTAATGGACTCCGTTTTCAGTTAAATCGAGCCTCTGTTTAGTTGGGTAATTTAAACATTCTAAACGGTTTTACTGAATTCGTACAGAATTTCTATAAGTATTTGAAATCGCGCGTCATTAATTTAAGTGTTTTTTTTTTGTTTATTAATTTGTGTTTACGTAGTCATTATTACTAGATCGTCCTACTTTCACTCGTCAATGTTCCTGCCATTTAAGGCGCCTGGGGGGGCAAAACGCCGCGCTAGCCGTTTTTTGTGCAGTTTTTTGAAGCTATCTACTTTTTATTGGAAAGAAATGTCAAACTAATACAAACACATTTAATTTCTACATAATTTTGATTACATGATGGTGCATTTTTTTTATTTTTTTAAAGGATTACATTTTAAATAATCGCCTTACAACGAAACCACAAAAATGAGAAATAATTACTGATACTGTGCGTCCCCTCGTGAAGTAAACATTATTTTATTTTGCTACCGACACTAATGGATTGACAATTTAATAAGGAACAATTCGCATGAATTTTTTTTTCGAAAAGACCTAAATTTGATGTGTTATTGATTTTTTTCTAAAATCTGGGCGTATTCACTACTGTACTCAAGCGCGGTGATTTGGAATTCAGTCTGCCGCAAGGTTTGGAGGGAGAAGCTTGTGTCGTTTGTCACCGTCTCGGCTAGCGCACGCTCACGTCATATTATAAATCTATACGTCTATACTCTATACATACAAATAAATAAAAGTGGAGTGTCCGTTTGTAATAATAAAATAATATCCTTTTACTAAATGCATATCCATGTATACACGGTACATATACCAAAATTACATTTTTTACAATTTATTGTTGTCTGTCTGTCTGTCAGTTTGTTCCGGCTAATCTCTGAAACGGCTTGACCGATTCAGACGGGACTTTCACAGACAGATAGCTGATGTAATAGGCTGTGTTACTTTTATTTTTATTTTGTATCTCTGCGAACTGAACAATAATTTTTTTTTAATTCCAAGCGGACGAAGTCGCGGGCACAGCTAGTAAACAATAATAATTTATTAGCATATTGTTAGCATTTTTTGTTCACTTTTGTTTGGGTTAGTTTTTTTTGTTTGTTATTTATTGTGAAAGGCGCTGCTCTGTGTGTGTATTTAAAACTATTGAGTTTTTTTTAAAAACGCTATTGTTGTGTAGCTGTAGGTATCTAAACAATGGTTTTAGCACCTTTGAAAATTATAGAAACGACACCCATGATAAAGAGTTTTGCTAGCTAATTTAATTTGACCATGTATAGGTTTTTACTTTTTACCTAGACCTACGTTAAAATAAAAAAATCTCTATATATGTATATAAAAATGAATCGCTGAATTTGTTGCTAAGCGCAAATCTCGAGATCAGCTGAACCGATTTCACTAATTCTTTTTTTATAATATTCCTTGAAGTACGAGGATGGTTGTTACGGTGAGAAAAATTAAAAAAATTGCCTGAAAAGTCTAAAAACAACACTTTTCTATATTCCCATACAAAAGATTCGTAATAATACTTAAAAGGCAATTTGAACTTTAATACCATACAATAAAGTTTAAGAGTTAGTGGAGGGGTTCCGGAAAGGCAATTGAGTGATGTTAGTATCGTATAAATATTAATGTCAATATTTGTCAATATTTTAATATATTCTTTACTTTTTATAGCTAACCAGTAACCCGGTGTCACCAATAGCAGAAATAAGTATTAAAAAAATTAATAATTGTGTTTGCTCGCAAACGAAAAAAAAACCGACTTCAATTACATCGACAAGTAATACAACATAATAAGACGAAAAAATGTCAAGTAAATACGCGCTATTAAAGATTACTCAAAAAGTTGTAATCAGATCTCGATCTAATTTCACGAAGACTACATGACAAGTATTAGCTTTCGATTAACGTAAGAATCATCAAAATCGGTACACCGAGGAAAAAGTTATGCGGTATAAAACAACGTAGGTCGACGAAAAATTAGTCAAGTAAAAACGCATTATTCGATATAACTCTAAAAGTACTTGTCAGATCTCAATTAAATTAAAATGGGACCACATGACACGCAACACCTTTCAATTAAAACAAAATTGATCGAAATCGGTCCACCCAGTCAAAAGTTCTGAGCTAACATACATAAAAAAATAAAAAATAAAAAATACAGTCGAATTGAGAACCTCCGCCTTTTTTGGAAGTCGGTTAAAAACTAAAGAATCGACTGTTAGGCGGTACGAAGTTCGACGGGTCAGCTAGTATATAATAAAATTTAATTTATTGTTTTCATTTTATTTTTCTACTTACAATGTCTGTGAAATGAAATGAAATGTGATGAATGTGTTGCTAAGAGCAAATCTCGAGAGCAGCTGAACAGATTTTTCTTACGAAAAATTAGAAAAATTGCCTGAAAAGTCTGAAAACAACACTATTCTATATTCCCATACAAAAGTTTCGTAATAATACTTAAAAGTCAATTTGAACTTTAATACCATACCATAAAGTTTAAGTTTTAGTGGAGGGGTTTCAGTAAGACAAAACAATTGAGTGACGTTAGTATCGTATAAATATTAATGTCAATATTTGTCAATATATTAATTTATATATATTTTTGTTTTTACATAATGTAATTGTTGACCTATCAACTTTCTTTTTTCTTTTTTTTAATCTTTTTACTAGCTGACCCAAATTGCCGTTATCCCGAATAGCAATTGAGTGACGTTAGTATCGTATAAATATTAATCTCAATATTTGTCAATATATTAATTTATAATTATTTTTTTTACATAATGTAATTATTGACTTATCAACTTTCTTTTTTCTTTTTTTTATCTTACTAGCTGACCCAAATTGCCGTTATCCCGAATAGCAAAATTAGTATTTAAAAATAATAATTAAAGAATCGACTGTTAGGCGGTACGAAGTTCGCCGGGTCAGCTAGTTATTTATAAGTTTAAGTAATTATACTTCATTGTTAGTATTTATTGAACGTAAGTGTAGTCACTGAATTCATTACCTAAAATATATACGCACCAATTAACATTTATTTCTTATAAAAAAATAATATATTTTTTTATTGAATGCCGTGCGGTCTGCGGATCCCTAGATCTGTAATTTTTACGTGTATTCGCAAGTTGTTCACCAAATGCCGCTAGATGTGCCGCGAGAGGTGGGGTGCGGCAAAGAGGGAACGAATGCTCAAGGTTATTTGCTTGGCATACCGCCTTAAGAATTTCTATCGAAAAATGAAACGGTTTATACAAGCGGTTACGATATGGACTTCAACATATAAAAATGATTGCTGTACATATATACGTCTACTGTGAGCTTAGTAAAGCCGGCTTTCATGCAGGACATACGACTGAATTTATATATCTAACCGATTCTTCTCGTCAAAATCTATATTTTAAAAATATTTAGTAATAAAATTACTTTGTAAAATAACAATTTAGAACTAAACTTTATTTGACTGTATACTTTAATTGCACTGGAAAAGTTACTGTCATTATTGTTCACCTTAAACTGGTTGTACTAGGAAGACATAAAGTACAATTCGATTGTTTTTTTATGTATATTAGATTAGAGCTTTTGACTGAGTGGACCGATTTCAATGAATTTTTATTCATCAAGGGAAAGATCTTTGCTTCTAATCTTGCGCAGTGGAACGATACAGACTGCTCCAACTCAATTTAATTAATGCAATACAGTGTATTTATTTTTATAACGCTAGTTAAAGCGATTCACAGCATATACTTTTTTAAAGTAGTCATTTTGACAAAGGGATCTGTGTATAAATCCTATTACTTTTTAACCGACTTCCAAAAAAGAGGAGGTTCTCAATTCGACTGTATTTTTTTTATGTACCTATGTTAGATCAGAACTTTTGACTGGGTGGACCGATTTCGTTTAATCAATTTTGTTTTAATTGAAAGGTGTTGCGTGTCATATGGTTCCATTTAAATTTCATTGAGATATGACAAGTACTTTTAGAGTGATATCTAATTTTCGTCTACCTTCGTTGTGTTACTTGTCGATGTAATTGAAGTCGGTTTCTTTTTCGTTAGCAAGCAAACACAATTATATCGTGTGGGCTTGTGATTTAAATTAAAAACTGTACTGTATATTGTAAGCGCTGTCGATTGTATACAAAAATACAAATAAATAAAATAAAAATACCAGTTTAAAGATCCGCGGTTTGTAATTTAATATTGATTAAGCAAAATATAAAACACAATTACAATTTATAGTTGCCGGGCAGTGAAACGTTTTTAAAATATTCGAAAGATAAATCGTACAAGCGCTCAGTCGAAGTTGACTAATATTGTGCTACTCTGTTAAAACCTTTATCTATTATCTGCACCGGCATTTGGTAGCTGAAAGTAATCAACTGTAATAAATTTAGAATGCACTAAATTAAGCAACTTGTTCGTCTTTTTTCAAAGTCGATAGCAAATTTAAAACTGTATATTTTTTATGTAATCATGCATTCGTATTATAATAAGTTAATACCATTGTTAACCAATTCTCCAATTTGTTGATCATTAGCAATTGTAATATTATATTTATAATTTTTTAGCCGTGTTTTTCTACTCTCGTTCACTGATGATAAACTAAATATACCAAGTTCTTACGATCTTCTCTCATTAATCTGATATCTCATTATCTGTTAAGATCTTCGTATTCATCTTCTATTTATTATTTTAAGAAAGCTAATATTTACATTTAAAAATAATCATTACAAGATAATACATTTGTCATCAGAATGTGGCAAGCGTCGTACCATCGGCGCTGGAAGAAAGCGGATCGTGGGTGGTGTAGAAGCTTCACCCGGCGACTGGCCTTTCTTGGCTGCCATACTTGGTGGACCAGAAGAGGTGTTCTACTGCGCTGGAGTCCTGGTAGCTGATCAATGGGTGCTCACTGCTTCGCATTGTGTCGGCAAGTAAGTTACGAAAGACGATTACGATTTCAAATCTGTACAACAAATAGAAATAAAAAAGATACAGGGTTACTCGTTTATATTGCCTTTCTACTTCATAAAGGGGGCTAGCCTCTAGATTAATATCTGTCCATTTATGGGGGTTTAGGGGGAGAGGGGGAGGGGGGTTATCTCCTGGTACCACTCCCACCCCCAGCAACCCCATGGTTACGTGATAATTACGTGATTTTAATCGTGATATCTCCATAACCATGGAGTTGCTGGGGGTGAAAGTGGTACCAGAGGATAACCCTACTCTCCCCTCCGCCAACCACCCCCAAAACCCCATAAATTAGGTATTAATCTAGAGGCTTACCCATGCAGGGAAAGATCTTTGCTTCTGATCTTAACCGTGGGACGATACAGACTGCTCCAACTCAATTTAATTGATGCAATACAGTGTATAAAGCTGTTTAGAGCGATTTAAAGCATATCAATTTCTTTTTTTTAAAGTAGTACTTCTAACAAAGCGATCTGTGTAATCCTATTAATTTTTGAGTGAAAATCCTTGAACGGTAAAAGCTTGAACGTATAAGAGCAATCTCGAAACAATGAATGGAATGAATGAGATGTTAAAGGAATGAACATTCAGATTTATAATATTTTAATGTTCTCACGGGGATTAACACGAACAAAATTTTTTGGTAAAATATATTACCTACCAGACTGTCTGCCTGCGACCACGGCTGGTGTAACCTGGCCGAAACGTCAGGCCCCAAGGTAATATATTTTACCAAAAAATTTTGTTCGCGTTAATCACCGTGAGAAAATTAAAATATAATAATGCAACGCGAAAGTTTAAAAGTAGTTATTCAGATTTATAGTTACACGTTTAGAAACGGCATTCGTTGAGTTTTCAATCTACCATTGAAAATGATTAAAAACTCCTTTTCAATAAACTTATGTAACAGATAATAGAACTCCTGGAAATGGTTAAAAATTTTACAGTGAGCGTAAATATCTTCATGCTTTTATATGACGTTATATTATGAAGTCGCTTTTTAGACGAAAATATTTTTAAGATTTCTGCAAATATAAATGTTTATTTTTGTAGAGGTACGTAAATTACGTTTGCGGCGGTCAGGAGGTCGAAAACAAAACCACATAATTATTAATTATGTATTAATTCGATATTAATACAATCTTACAACTACATCCTATAACTAACGTAATATTGTATCAATGCAATATTAATACAATAATGACACTAAAACTACATCTTATAACTAACGACTACTTCAGTCGATGTGAGACTAAAGAGTGATTAAAAAAATACATTTAATAAAGTGGCACTGAAAGGCTAATACGGGGAAATTGGCGAGTGTGGAAAACTCGTCCGGTGGTCGCCAGGTAGCCGCCAGGTGTTTGCTTGGGAAGATTCCGTCAATTTGGTACGTCAGCATATTCATGGGATCAAGGTTCCGTAACTCGTATAATAACATGCATTTGTAATTAAAATAATTACTAGTTTAATCCTTGAAAATTTCGATCAGGTGAATTTGTCATTATTGTATTATAAATCATTGGTAAAATCACCACCATTAGACTTATGCAGGTCTTCAATCAGTCGCAACTATAACAAAGAATTATATCATAGCTTTATGAACGGATATTGTATTTATTTGATATGAAAATATATAATAGTATGTCTGTATAGAAGACGTTAGAGTTTAAATATATGATTTCAATACTAAAAATGTACAGATTTTAAAGTCGAATAAAGTGTACATTACTATTTTTGTTCTGCAGTCATTCAGATGTGAACGGCTGGACGATACAGCTGGGCATCACACGGAGACGCTCCCACGCGTATTACGGGCAGAAGGTGAAGGTCCGGAGAGTCGTTCCACATCCTCTATACAATGTGGGGGTTGCCCATGACAATGATATCGCCTTGTTCCAGGTACGCTTATCCTGAATCTAAGTAAAATAAGGATTTGTAAGTGATGAAATTTTTTTTGCATTGTATATGTATATGTTAATGCGCAATTTCCTTAATTACTTGTCGGAAGTGGTTAATTTTTAAAAATAGTAGAGATGGTATAATCATTTTGTTTTAGGTTTTCGGTAGTTTTTTTGTTGAAGACAGTGGGTAGATTTTACTTTTAGATAACTTGTGGAAACCTTATATTTAATGGGATGAACGTGAAAATTGTGTTTCAACAACGTCATTTTTTTTTTTTGCATTTCGATCACAAATCTACGATCATTTCATAATAAAGTGACTAGTGTTTAGTAATCGTGTTAATAGTATTAAATTGTGGTATTTTAATACATAAAATTGTATCGAAAAATGAAAAATGAAAACATTTATTTCGCCATAAGGTGATACACACACTTAACCAAAGCCAAAAAAGAAAAAAAAATCATTTACAAAAAAAAAAAAAAAACTAAACAATCTATACTAATATAATAAAGCTGAAGTGTTTGTTTGTTTGATTGTTTATTTGTTTGTTTGAACGCGTTAATCTCAGGATCTACTGGTCCGATTTGAAAAATTCTTTCAGTGTTAGATAGCCCATTTATCGAGGAAGGCTATAGGCTATATAACATCACGCTAAGACAAATAGGAGCGGTGTCCACGCCGACGAAGTCGCGCGCAGAAGCTAGTAATAAAATAAAGTTGAGGTAGCAAAAGATCAATAAAATAAAAATTTATATTTTAACATTTTATATCAGCTGGCGGTTCGCGTACGGTATCACGAACAGCTATCCCCGGTGTGTCTGCCGCCTGCCCAGCGCGCGCTTGCTCCCGGAACTCTTTGTACTGTCATCGGCTGGGGCAAGAGGGATGACAAGGACAGTAAGTACTGCACCCATTTTTAGCTGCTGGTCGTCTATTGATGGATGTTTACCGCTTACATAGATTTCTAGTAATCGTGGACTAATATCTTCAAAGAATAACTGAGTTTACCCTTTCAAGATCGTATATTTGGTGACTCAGGTTTCCAATTTCGTGTCGCACATTTCAATACCTTAGGATTTAATAGTATTTAGGTAGTATCGTTTTTTCAAGATACTTCTTCGTTATACTTAATTAGTAATTAAGTTATTTTATACTTCCATTGAAACACTTCAGATCGAATATCGATATTTACAAGTTAAAATAGAATTTTAGGACACGCGATAACCACGGTAATCCCTTGTTTTGAGTGTACATGCTGACCTCTAAATGTATGCACGCTGATGCAATAGTAATCAAAATAGCATTTATCTATACTAGTGTCTGTTTTTAATATTAAAATAAACGCTTTTTGCTAAATGCATATGGATGTATACACGGTACATATACCAAAATAACATTTTTTACAATTTTTTTCTGTCTGTCTATTTGTTCCGGCTAATCTTTGAAACGGCTGGACCGATTTTGACGGGACTTTTACTGGCAGATAGCTGATGTAACAAGGTGTAACTTAGGCTACATTTATTTTAGATTTTTTTTTATAACTGCGAACTGAACAATAACTTTTTTGTTAAATTCCACGCGGACGAAGTCGCGGGCACAGCAGCTAGTTTGCTAATAAAATTTTTGAAATAAAACATTTCCAAAATAAAAGCAGTATGATGAAAAATTCTAATTCACAAATTCACCTTATACCCTTCTTTGGTTTATCATCAAAACCCATTCCAATATCTTTGAAATGTAATTTTATATTCAGTGTCAGAATACGAGCCAGCAGTGAACGAGGTCGAGGTTCCCGTGCTGAACCGCGACCTCTGCAACCAGTGGCTCGAGCATCGCGACCTGAACGTCACCGAGGGTATGATCTGCGCCGGGTACCCGGAGGGCGGCAAGGACGCTTGTCAGGTGAGACTTGTGACAGAATTCAGGTTATACTTATGTTGGTCCTAAAAATTAAGAGACTAATTATTAATCAACCTGCAAACAATACGGGGTCACTTCACCTGTGTGAGCGCTACCGCAATATGTTTATACGCGAGCGACAAAGACAAAAGATGAGGGGTCGGTGTACGAATTTCTTTCTATTGGGCGACCGCAGTATAATAGCGATTATCTTAATTTGTTTCCATGTTTTTCATTGGTATCTTAAGTATTTATTAAAATAATGTTGAAAATTTTAACGATATTGTGAAGTCTATAATTTTAGTTTTTCTTTTAATTTGTAATGAAAATTGTTTTGATGGATAGTGAAACAATTGATATATTTTTTTTAATTTCGATCCACTCAGTAGTAAAACGCATTTGATAGTAAAAGAAGAAATATAATCACTGTAAAAAGTTTGATAATTGTATCAATAAAATAGCTTATCTGTCCTCTATATATCTTACTAGCATCTTGCCCCGGTTTCGCACACATTTATCAAACATTTCAAAATATTTTTTCCCTAATGTTTTTGAAAATATAATATAGCCTATGTCACTCGCGGACAGCGTAGCTTCACAACAGTCAAAGAATTTTTCAAATAGGTTCAGTAGTTTCGGAGCCTATTCCAAACAAACAAACAATCAATAAAATCTTTCCTCTTTATAATATTGGTATAGATGACTTCGAAGATTTTTATAACATTCTCATTTTCTCTAAAGTAAAATGGTTAATAGTCATTGTCCTTTATTTTACATCAGACTTGACTAATACCTTAAATCTTTTTATTATAATAATTTCCAAAAAAATTTTTTACAATACTTCATTTGACGCTACAATTATTGCAAATTGACCGTAATGACATGGGATACACGGATAGCATGATTTTAAGTTCCTGATAGCAATTACGAATAGTTTTCGGCTGACAATGCTTTAGGGTGGATTTAGACCAAACGAACAAAGAGCTAGAGCTAGAACAAGAGCATTCTTTCTTGATTTTCGAACACTCTTATTCATATAAATAACAACGAAAGAATGCTCTACGCCTGTTTACACTAAAAGAATTTGATAAGAATTTGATATAGTGGGGATAGAATGAGCATTCGCTCGTTTGATGTAAATCGACCATTATAGACAGAAGAGTCATTATAGTAGTTACTTATTGAGCCTTTCTATAAATCAATAAGCGTTTAATGCTTAAAAATATAGTGCGATTTTAAACAATTAATGCGTCTTTCTACTTTTTACTTTTGTAGTAATAATTTTTTTTTTATCAGACGAGTCGTCTATAGAGTTGTCTCTATGGTTTTCTCCGAACTTTGGTTATATATTTTGTATACATACACACTTTTTTGTCTTAACTTCATAATATTAAAATAGGGATAGCTGTAGGTATAAAAAATAATATAGAATATCAATTTTTATGTATTTACGTTTTGGTTATGGACTGGTTGTCTGAATAAAGAAATTTTATTATTATTTATCCATATATATACACACCTGCTTATTAACATTAGTGGCTATACTGTGCTTTGCCAAGGAAGACTTCGTTCAATTAGCGAAGGCCGTCGACTGTTTACTATTAATACTCGTGTTTATATATATTTTTTTTATTTTTTTATTTTGTATTTGTTTCACGTCTACAATAAAGTATATATTTCATTCCATCATTATATAACGTACTTGATCACAATTTACCGTCACCGCAAACAGTTCCTCGAACAAATAAACAAGGAAAATTGTTCCCGAGATGAAACATTTCCCGAGATGGCTTTCGAGCTAAAAACGGAACAAAGTCAATAGTTTTAATACAACAGTATTATGTCTACTCTCAGTGCAACGAATGTATTGTGTTAGTATCTGCTTTAGGTTTTCTTTTACGAATTAATACTTTGAACCGTCGAGTTGTATTACTTTATTTCTGTTACTCTTAATGTGTTCTAGGTATTATTGGAGTTAACTCCTTAAGAATCGATTTTCATATAAGGCCCCCGGTATAAAAATAATATGATGAGTAAAATCTACTGAACGAATGACCTCGTTACGTTTCTCGTAATTTGATTCGTTTATTTAACATTTGATATGGTATTAATCTTTTTCTTAGACTATATTTGTACCTATTTAGACAGTCAATCTGCAGGAGTAAACTCCAGTCGTGCGTCGGAGCTGACACACACACTTTTTTATTTTTTGTTGGTTTTACTTGTTTGGCAAACATATTGTATTTAATATTGTTTATTTAGGTACATTATTTATATAAGAAATAAAATAAACTCCTGAAGAGTACAAATATTGAGATCTTGAGCACAGAATAGTAGGTATATTAGTATAACTATCAACTTTGACATATTTTTATTTATTATCATTGACTTGTATTTGTAAACACCTGATAGCGATCGTTACTCATAGTAGGGAATATATCCGCCAACCCGCATTGGAGCAGCGTGGTGGATTAAGCTCCGATCCTTCTCCTACATGGGGAAGAGGCCTATGCCCAACAGTGGGATATTACAGGCTGAATCGTGACTTGTATTTGTAAAGAACGGTTTGTCAAAATAGTTTTATTAGTAATTGTATGTTACAGATCTTTCCTAGACTTACCTTTAACCTAGAGAAATTCTATGAGGATTTTGAGTTAAAAATTAGTTTCTAAAAAAATATTCATTTATCAATCTAAAAAAAAAAAATTGTTTTTATATCGATCGTATGATACAGACACTAGGAGAAAGCCAGTTATTGGTATACTTGACACATATCTCAGCCATCGTGAAGAGTAGTACTGGAGGTCAAGTTTTGCTATATTGCAGTTTTCATAATTATGATTTTCAGATTTATCGTCAAAGTATTAAATTTAAATTCCATATATTGGTTTAATATCACAAATATTATTATATATCTTTCATTCTATTTTGGGCATAAATAGCACATTACATATTACTTTATTTGTTAACCTTTATAACCTTTTCTTGTAGCTACTTAGTGATTTTGTAGTTTTCACGATTAAATCTAGGTTTTACTTTTTACTGGGCTATAATAGGCTCTAAGAACATAGTGATCTAAATCTTAAAAGATTATTATCTAAATGAAGACACTTTTAATATATACGACTATCTACCTACGTCTATTTCTAAACATTAAAGTTTTGAAAGTAAATACTAACTGTTATAGTGATAGAGGCATAATTCCAAACTGCCTAGGGCACTATCTATACCAATATTATAAAGCTGAAGAGTTTGTTTGTTTGTTTGAACGCGGTAATCTCAGGAACTACTGGTCCTATATTTGATCTTTCAGAATTAGATAGCCCATTTATCGAGGAAGGCTATAAGCTATAATTATAATATCATCATGTTAAGATCAATAGGAGCTGCGGACCATCAATAAAAATGTTTCAAAATCGGGGGTTTTTCAAGTAACCGTTCCACGCGAACGAAGTCGTGGGCAGAAGCTAGTCATTTATACTACGGTCTTCAGTAAGTTGAAGATAGATCGGCCAAATGACTTCTTTAATATTGTTTGATTCTATCGTTCTGTTAATTATTGTTATTAACATTGTTTTATAGTTAAGAAATGATAACTTCTGTCAATGTATTTTGTACGTAACAAGAATGTTATTTATAAAATAGTATAAGAGTATTATTTTTATTTTTGTGTTTCTCACACATGAGGAAATTCGAAAATGTTTTTTTATTATTATATCAAAATTTTCGATCCAGCGGGATTCGAACCCGCACCCCCGACATACCGTGACCGGTGCTCCAGCCATTAAGCTATGGATCTATGTCCCGCCGAATCGTAACTTTTGATATGATTTTATTCGGTTTTTAAGCATATAATTAAATATATAATAAGTATACGTAAATTCATATACCTTGATCAATATTTAAAAAAATATATTTAAATCACACAGGGCGACTCCGGCGGTCCACTGCTCTGTAAGGACCCAGATGACTCGTCGCGCTGGTACGTCGGCGGCATTGTGTCGTGGGGCATCAAGTGCGCCCACCCGCGCCTTCCTGGCGTGTACGCGTACGTACCGCGCTATGTGCCGTGGATCATGCGACAGATACGTCTCTACGACGACGAACACGCGCGATCCGACGACGACTGAACACGAAATTTGAATCATTCTGGAATTTTCGACGTAACCATTTTGAATCAAATCGTTTTTTATCGTTGATTTTGAGTTTATTGATTTTTTTTTATTTTACAATCAAATCGAGAATGTATACAATTTAATTTATTATGAAAGCATTGTATTTTTGATGTTTGAATTAAAATATAATAGGTTTGTTAAGACAATAATGACGAGTTATCCTATATATTTGATATTATATAGTACGTTTACTGTAATACTTATTACGTCTGAAGTCTGTGTTTGTTTCGTCGTCGAAGAGCTGTGTTTAAGCCTTCAAGGCGTATGGACTTTACAAGTTACTATTTTAATAACCGAATGAAATGTGACAATAAAATATAACTATTTGACAATAAATGATATATCGTAGCTACGATTTCAACTGACGTTTGAGATTATAACTACTTATTTGTATATTGTTTACTATAATGGCTAAATATTTTTACATATCGCTGGTATGTCGCGTGTGGTAAATTATTTAATGCTGTGATAATAAAAAAAAAAACTCTATATACTATGAAAACGAATAACCCGTGACGTTTCAAAGTTTAACTTTTTATATAACTTTGAACGATACATTCATCTCGATACTTTTTCTCGGGAATTCTATGTGTGACAATATTATGAATAGGTACGTGTAAGGTATAATTATCGAGTAGATTCACTGACAGCATTACCTTATAGGATTTTTATATGAGGCGTACTTCTTTATCATTTTCTATAGCGTATTTGTTTAATGTTTGGTGTTGTAGATTTAGAGAGAAGTGCTTTTATAGGATATATATATATAATTTCGATTTCGGAGGTCCTTGTCGTCAAAAGGCGTTGTCTTCGCTATATCTGTATTTAGGAATAGAATCTTATACTATAGGGCCGTACTTCCTTACATGATATATATTATATATTATAGCCGGTTACCGCCCTGTCGATGACTTTTTATATCGTTTTTTATAAATGTATAAAAAAAGTGTGTAATTTTTATTTTAATAGAAATTAAAAAAAAATATATGTAGACATTACTTAAGTGACAGTAAAACATTGTGGACATTAGTAAAATAGCTTTAATAGCGTGTAAGACTAGTAGAGAAATGTAAGTAACATAGGCTTAGATCTATAAATGTTAGAAAATTATTTTTTCTTTTACGTTTCATTAACTTTTACACATTATCATATTTGTTATTTTCATACTTCATATATTTTTCAAATTTAAAAATGATTTAGATTACGTAGGTATTTTTGTGCATTATTTTAATATAACTAAACCTAGGTAATTAGCGTCGATTATGCTCAAAATTGCTGTTATAATTATTGTAATATATAATACATTATATATAGATATCGACATACGATCGACAGCGTGTATTCCTTTTAAAAGCGACAAATAATTTTATTAAAAATACTATCTAATAATATTGAATTTTTAACAAGAACTCTTTTATGAGCTATGTTTATTTAATATACATATGTAACGGTGGACTACACAACCTTAAGAAAGAAAGAAACATTCATATGGGACATTACATAAATCAGAAATTTTTACATACAATGATCGCCGAAAGAAACAGTACTTACACTAAGTTCAACTCATCTTTGCGCGCGGCGCTATGTGTAGGTAAACCTTGTATATATACAGTGACTTTGTTGCGTGACAAGGGGTACAGTGAAGTGAAAAATATAAATAAAGTTATTAAAAAAAAATTAAAATAAAAAATTATATCTCGGTGACGAATAGTATACATACATACATAAATGTTTATTGAACATTTTAATCTGTATCGCTACTATAAGAATAAAATGATGAATTTTCGGATTCGCTGCTTTCACCAAGTTTAATTATTATTTCAGATTCCATATCAAAAATTCTTCTTCTTTTTTTACGTGTTGACAAGTATTACGCCACATCTCTTCATTAATTTGACTTAAACGATCATTTATTAAATTCGTTATTCCAGTCACACTTTGTTCGATATTATGCGGAGCAATATAATTTTTTAAAATTCCCCATACATTTTCTGTCGGGCTTAGTTCAGGATAATACGGCGGTAGTCGAAGAATTTTTATGTCATATGGCTGAAGTATGGTCATCAAGCTTATGACAAATATGGTCTTCTTTTTTTATCAAGTCATACAGTTTAATTTTTTTTTTAAATGTGCATTATAAGTAATGTTTTTTTTCTGTCAACCATCTATGCATTTCTGTTTTGCGGTCTTTATACGGAGATTTAAATTTGAAGTCAGTTTTTTTTTCCTTCAGCCAATATAATTATTTGTTATTGTTCTCTCTGATACCACCACTGCCATAATGCCATTGCTGTTCTCTTTCGCACACTGTTTAAATATTCATTGAATTTTGATATTAATTTGGACCTGCACTGCAAATTGGATCACATACTAGCTGCAATATAACTATGTTTTCCTTTTTTAGAAATTCGAACACCTTGGCAGTAGTTTCACGAGTCTAAAACAATCATAATACGTTCACTTTAAAAATAATATAGTTTTTAAAGTAAGTTAGTAATGTAGGTATACATTATTTAATCATAATAAATATTAATAATATCGAAATTAGCACATTGAAAATATTTACCTGACTCCTTAACACGTTGAACGCCAACGAATAAATGTATATGTTTCCGGACAGGCCATGTCGGACAATGTTGACCGGCACTAGTATGTCTCGTTCGGGCCATGGGGGACAACGCTGTCCGACGGTCAGACCAATTTTCAAACTTCTCCGTTGAGCCACCGGGCATTAATTTTAGGCTGTTTTGTATGTGGTATGACCCGCGCGGCTCCACGGAACAGTTTGAATATCGCAGCACTTAAAGTTTTTAATTATTTGTTAAGAAATTGTCTCTTTTTACTTAGACTTTTTTACAGCACAACTATAGACGAACTACTTACTTATTTAATTACTTAATTACTGAAATGTAATATTAATACGGCTAGTCAATGATGAAACACATTAATATCCAATGAAATTAATTTTTTTATTGATAATGAATATACAAATATCTTAAAATCTAGTAAAAAAATTCGAAAATATGAGATCGTTATGAGACCATTCTTGTTTTAAATCACATTATTGAGATAATCGCAACAGTTTTATTATAATAAGTTTAAAAAATTAAATAACATAACTTGTTTGTAATATAAAAATATTTTAAACAAAACGATGTGCTTTATTAAAACAATTCAAACATAGAAATGGTTTGTTTGGGCAATCGTCACAGAACGTTAGCACTTTTTTCACCTTGTTTTTAGCCTGTTTTCTTCCCTGACTCTGTACAATGTTCTTGTAACACTGAGAGCATGATCTCCTAACAATTGAACTCTTTCCTTCTTTCTTTACCAGTTTGTGTTTTAACCTCTTAGGTCTTCCATCTTTAATATCTGTCTGCATACAAAAAGATTTCACGATATCTTTTCTAAAGTCACTTATAGAAATCTTTTTATTTGTGCATTTTTGGTAGTAAATTGGCGGGCGTGGTTCCGAAAGGCCGTCCAAGAAGGACTTTCGAGGATCAAATCCGAAAAGTCTTGGAAATCGGCCAAGTAAGAAGTACGCACAATCGCCGACAGTGTATGAGAAGATGCATGACTGTAGATGAGGCACGAGGGTTTGTCAGGATCGTGGCAGGTGGAGGGACGTAATCTTCGCCTACCCCTCTGGGATATAGGCGTGAATATATGTTATGTTATGTGTTTATTTTTGGAACAAAATGTAGGCGCTGACCAATGTTGTATTGAGTAATAAATTAATGGCAAGCTTCTTGTGCCACTTAAGAGATTTTCTCAAAGGTGTTGAATAAGCAGCCAATTGATCAGCCAAATCAACCGCACCTTTGGCTTTATTATAGTCTACAATAATTTTAACGGTAAGTTTTACAAATTTTATTCTCTACAAAAAAGGTCTGAATAACTTTTGCCCTAAAGTGAATAGCTTTCTAGATATCGGCCAAAAACTTTTCTTTAAGATTGCGATCGAGGCTCCACCTATATCTGTCAGTATTTTGTGTTTTTAGGGTCAGTAAGTGACCCTTAGCCTAAAAAAAATTAAAATTGGATCGGAAATTTAGTGCGAGGTTAAATGCTTAATTTACTGGCCTAACTATTTACCAATGATATTTTAATATCTTCAAGTTGCGTCAAAACGTCATCTGTAATGTCAAAACTATCGTCGAAGTCAGCAATTATAATTAGTAATTGGCGGGAAAAAACACAGTGCTAACGTAAAGCGTGTAACGTCCGGCGCGGTGGCAAACAGAGTGACCGACGACGTGACCCGCGCGGCCCCATACGTATTAAATGCCGATGATCGTACGCAGAGGGCCGCGGGGGACAATGTTGGGTGACATGATCTATTGTCGTAATCAGACTGTTTTCGCCAGTTTCCTTAATAGTGATATAGTTTAAAAAGCTTAACTATTCATATGCACTAATAAAACAAAAATTGAATTTTGGACATTTTACTATTTTTTTGTATGGCCTGTGAAGAAAGTTAAGTGTCGCCCAACATTGTCCGACATGGCGTTCAACGTGTTAAAAAAAAAATCCGTGAAGAACAAGACATTTTCTTTAACGACTGTACCGGTGAAAAAATGACCAATAAGAAGACGTGTTTTTTGAAATTTCGAATGACGGCGGTCGCGTCACTGCTACACAAATTAAGGCTCAGCGCGCACTAGTGACTTTTGTCACCGTGACAATAAATTCTTTAAACAAAAGTCACTAGTGCGCGCAAAGTGTTATAATTACAAGCGCACGCACACATAGAGCCCCGCGCAAAGATGACTTGAACTGACTATACCTATCTACTTAATAAAATATTGTTTGCGAAAAGTGTTTCGCAACAAACGCAGTCAATTTTCCGCTCAATATATAGTACACTATAGACTCAGTGATCATAAAAGTTTTTTAAAAAAAAACTAATGATTGGTATATAGTTGTTAGTTTTTTTTCTATTTTTTCTACTAAATTCAAATTCAAAATATTTATTTCGTTATAAGGTGGTATTACACACTTAACGAAAGTAAAAAAAAATCATTTCCAAAAAAAATAAAAAAATAAACAATACAATAGAAAGTTAAGGCAGCAAACAATCAAACAATAAAATAAAAATTTATATCTTAACATTAGGTACATTTCAAACTTACGTAATGTACCCAGTGTTATAAGCAACCTTAACTTAGTCAAAATATTGAATTACTAATGTCTCGGTAGACATTACCTACCTACTTTATCCTCGGCTTTATTAAATAATACACTAAATAACATGTCTCTTCCCTAGTGTAGGCCGAGAGAAAAAAAGCCGGCGAAAAAAAAACTCTCGGTACTCTTTTAAAAAATTCAGTCAGATACAAGATAAAAACGCAGTAGTGGACCACGACTAGAAATTGGAAAGGAAGTTAATTTAGTTACAGGAAGTTAATTTAGTTACAGGAAGTTAATTTAGTTACAGGAAATTAATTAAGTTATAAAAAAATACACGAAAAAAACAAAAATCCCGACTGCGACAAATAACCACTAAAAAGGTAAAAACAAGATTTACAATTTAGTGTGAAGTGTATTCAGTGCACCGTGTATTTTATTCAATTTGATACCTTCATGAACTACAAATATTTTAATATATTAATAATATAATTACACACTTCAACAAACAAGACAAAAATGTCCTACAAAACACTGATTCTATTATAAATCGAACATTAACAAAACCTAAGTAAACTGCTGTATTTATTTAGGTTATTAGTTTGTCCCCGCTAACAATACTTATTTATATTTATTAAATCAGCTAATGAAGTCCTTTAATATGATACCCCATATTATGTTTAGTAAAATTTTATTTTTAAATTTTTGTATTATGACGTCCGAATCGGCCATTTTATTTTATTTTTATTTTTCGTATGTACAGTGCAATCAATACGAATCTAACGACCGACGTCAAAACATCAAAATCCTTATTTAGACTGTAGTGGAACTAGTGGAAAACATAGAAATCTACATACATACATAATTATATTTAGATACATACATACATACACTCGAAAAATATTACCCTCCTTCTGCAGTCGGGTAAAAATTCCTTTGAGCCTTTTTTATAATGACTCGTAGACTTTAATTTTACTTCACTTTTATTATATTAATATGAACTGAAGTTATTAAGTATTGATGTTACTATAACAAGTAAAAAAATAATTCAATAAAACCTCTTTATTGTATATTTTTTCTATCTTTAAAAATTTATAATAATTATATTTACATATTAAAAAATATAATTTTTCATACAGACATTATTAAGAATACTCTACATTGTAAAAAAATGCGGTTTATCTCCAAGTACGTGTTTTCTGACCGGCAAAGGTTTAAATTTAATAATAATGACAATAATAATAAAGACTAAAAAAAATAATAAGACAATATTAATAAAAAATTAAATGATTTTGTGATTTAATCTAATAAATAATTACTAAGATTTCATAAATATTATCGCTATTTCTTTTGTTATAAAAATTGTTTTTTACTGTATACAAGTGTTAGATAGAACTGTTTATAGAATTTTTTAAAGAAAAATTGCGTCTAAAGCGAAAATAATAAATTAAAGATGAAAATATGTTGTCGATCGTATATTTAAGGTTGTTGTGACTTCTTACGGGTCCTCTTCTTTCCACGAGCTTTCTATTAGTGTTATAAAAGATAAAAGAATAAAAGATTTACATCATCTTTTAAAAGAATATCCCTTTATACAAAATGTGAAATTGTTTTAAAAATAAAAATAAATGTTGTGTATATAATATTTTATTTAAATAAATACAATTTCTCTAAATGACTTAGTGGCTTTAAAATGTATGTCAATTGTCTGACAATTGACTTAATGATAGCCATTAAAAATATAAATATTAAAATGTTGATTAAAAATTGTCTATTCCAAATTTTGATTAACTTTTTTTCAAATTAGAATAATTAGATTAGGTATAGTTAGTACATTAATTATAGATTCGCTTAAGCTTTATTTATATTTTCATCTATTTATATTTTTAATTTATGAAAATGAAAATATTTACTGAAAAACTTTTTAAAAATTAATTTTTTTTCATTTTTAATTCTATTTTCAGATCTTCGCATATCGATTTTCATATTAAAAAAAAAACAACTTATTTCTACTTAGAAACGCGAGTGTCCTTGTAATTTTAACGCCTTTAGATCAAAAAAATTTAAGTTACATTAGACAGTTAAGCGGTACAACTACATAATGAATTATAAATAACACGAAATGCATTGGTATTTGGCTTTATACGGAACATACGAAATGTTCGGCTCTAAACGTTTATGTATTAGACGTAATATAAGACGTAAATGTTGTATACAATCAGTGTGTAGAGTAAAGATGTTGATCTCATTACTAGGATATATACGTGTTCAGCTGCCGGGTCGATGACCCGCTCACTAATATAGGTATAGCGACAGTAAACCTTTTATAAATAATAACTAATAGATGCGGAGTCGGAGCGTTGGTATATAAGATATTTATTTCGTTAGAAGATTGTATAGTTACATATTTGGAACGGTGGAGAAAATTTTCAATTTAGCCTTGGAAATGCTAATATATTTTTGCGATTATAATGAAACTTTGTGTTATTTGAAGGGTTGTAAATACACTCATAGCTTGCGAACCAGAAGTCATCTTAAAATCACATATATTTTTTTAATTTTATACATAAAACTTACAGCCCCTTTAAAAGTATAAAAAATAATCAAAACATCGTGCTGATTAACCCACGTTCTAATATTATGTAACAATCAAAGCATTTCCTAAAAATATACACAAATATAGCAATGCTTGCTACGCCGTAGCACTCTCTACGAAAAACTATCTAATGAACTTTACTAGTCGCACTTTACATTTTTAAGTGAAAATACAATTATATTTAAAATTTTCTCCATCGTTTCGCAATCTATTCGAAGTGATCGACAATATTCAAATATTAAGAAAGGTTGTGTCATAGCTGTCTAGAGTTAAAGTAGCTTGACAATATTGTCGCATAGTTTACGAAGTTCCGACGGCCCTTTTAAATGTTGATCGATGTAGTAGGTCCTCCATCTTGTTTCTTGCTTATTTTATTAAGATATATTTTATTATATGATACTGGCAATTGTTTTGACGTTTATATAAATTGATAGGTTTAAGCACCTTCGTGGGTTTAAGTTTTAATTATTATTTCGTTTTGTATTAAAGTATTTGTAGGCAAAATTTGAAAAGTTCCATTTAATCTCCTTAAGATGTAAGAAGCGTGGCATTACATACAGTAAATATTTCAGAACTGGTGAATAGCTTTTTAAAGGTCATTCATGATTGAAACTCGGGATTATTTTTATAAAGCCTTAATTTTAATTCTAGTTTACTGCATATAGCTTTGATATATTATTATTATGCCATATTACTACATACGCGTAGGACTTAGAACTTTGACTATAAATACTTTAAAAATTGACGGAATTATATTTTAAAAATCTAAATTTTAACAAGAAATCGTTTTTTTTTTAATATCTACTTATTTTGATTGTTTAAAATGCCAGTATTAAAAGTATTTTAAGATCATCGTAGGTATTATGTAAAACTCAATGTGTCAGAACAATAATGTTTGACAATAATTTATATAAAAATAATTTAAAAAAAACTATATTGTTTGTATACCTTATAGATATATGAAAATTTGTATTTTTCCATCATCTAAGGCTTGAG
This sequence comes from Melitaea athalia, assembly GCA_905220545.2. NCBI lineage: Eukaryota > Metazoa > Arthropoda > Insecta > Lepidoptera > Nymphalidae > Melitaea > Melitaea athalia. The sequence continues at coordinate 1,201,313 of HG992178.1, read as the reverse complement.
AGCAAACTTTGTAGCTTAGTAAAAAATTCATTATAAGTAAATTGCGTTAATGTAGTAAAAATGGAGAAGCCACCGATAGCAAAATATTTCAAACGAATAAAATATATATTTTCAGGAAACATATTACCTCTTAAAATAAATTAAAAATAGGTTAAGTTACTTGATAAAAATTTTGAAAATACACAGATTCCTAATCCATTTTTACTACTGCGACGTTATAAAAAATATAATTTAGACACGTAATAGACACGCACAAGTTATTCTGTACAAATCCCTGATTTTCCGTTAAAAACATAAATACTATTTATGTGTTGATGTTAAATGTTGTAGACGGTGTTGCTTTTGTAATAATAGATATTATGTGTTCGTGTAATAATCGTTTATTATTAATTATGAAACTTACCTAACCCAACTTTGCTTTAATAAGTCAAAGCAAAGGTAAGTTAGGTCAAGCTATTTGTAATATTTGTGATTGATGTATATTTAATTATTTCAAAATTTTGCTTTCCTGATTGAACGTAATGTATAAAACTGTCTATTAATATGTATAACTACGTAACATATCACTCAATATCCAATTAAATCCCTTTTTGTATGTAGTTTGTTAAATTTCATATATTTATAATTCGTTTAGAATCTTTGAAATGTTCTTATACTTTGCCACGTGGCATAGAAGTCATTAAATATGTCTAAATAACTGTTATTTAGTGGCAAATGCACATAAAGGATTATATTAACAAAAAAATAGTATAAATTAAACTTACCTTATAAGCATAAATTACCCTAATATGAAACGACTATAATAGTATCTAATTAATACTTACCTATATAATGTGACAGATAAAATATTCTAAAACTTACCTAATAGTTTCGGTACTTAAAGAAAAAAATGCGAAATTATAATATAACGTGGCAAAGTGTAAGAATTTATATAATTTAAATAGACTAAAATATATTTTTCTACTCTTAGCGTTCTTTTATGGATGTTAGCGGTATTCCTCGCTATTGTGTTAGTTGATTTCTGGAGTCCATAGTGTTAGGTAATATTAGCTACCGAGCAAACTGGTGTTGATGTCGCTTAATAGTTTGTGTAGCTCTACTTTGTTCTTCAAGCTTGAATTAAAAGTACTTTAAGAATTACTGTGTTTTATTCAGGACCCCTATTATACATAACAACTAAGCGAAACTCAGATGTTGATGGTACCCAACAAAATTGATTCCATGTACTTGCTTTCACGTAGTATATGCAGTTGCAGAGCGATGACAAGGGTTATTAGTGTAAGGAGATTTTATTTATTATCATTCATCACGATCACTTCAGCCGATCTCAGTCGATAGCTGGACATAGGACTCCACAAGTGCGCGCCAAAAATGGCGTGAACTCATGTGCGTTGCCATAGTGACCACGCTGGGCAGGCGGGTTGGTGACCGCAGGGCTGGCGCCGTCGCACCGAAGACGATACTGCCCGTCTCCGGCCTAGGTGTATTTTAAAATCAGCAGTTAGACGGTTATACCGCCATCGGTCGGCTTTATAAGTTCCAAGGTGGTTCCAAGTGGAACTGTGTCATCCCTTAGTCGTCTCTTACGACATCCACAGGAAGAGAGGGGGTGGCTATATTCTTTAGTGCCGTAGCCACATAGCTTATTTATTATGATTAAAAATAAAACAAACATATTTCAGATTAAAATTTTACTAATGGATACATTTTAGTTACATAATCAACAATAGTCATAAATGACTAGGCGTTAACAACTAATTAATACATAAACTATTACAATATCGTTTATACAATTAATTTCACACCACACAGTTGTTTTAGTACTAATGAGATAACCACATGAAAACGGAACCATCCATATATTATGTATATATTATTACAAATTTGGAACTATTCTTCTGAGAGTTTAAGCTTGTTTCATGTCTTTTTTTCGGCTGTTAAAATTATGTCATTTCCTTTATGTTTTATGACTTTGTGTTGAAATTATATATGAAAAAAAATTTAAATCTTTTTAGTTTTGGCATTTTTCACAAGTGGAGGACAGCTTCACATTGAACTAAAGATAATTAGTAACATGACTTAAATCTGTGATTTTTAAGTTTATTTTCGTAAAGTAATTTAACATTTTTATTTAAAAATAGTTTGATTTTTTTGAACAAATTTTTACCCATGTGACACATTTACCCATTTTTTGTACTGATATTTACGTATTTCCTTAATACGAATAAATTACTGTCTTTGTTTTCGCAATTGAAGCTTGATAGATTTATAAATGAAAAGCAATGAATATGTTATATAGTTTAAAGTTACTGTCAAGTTGAATTTTCAAGTTGATAATTTGTTTAAAAGTTGGCTTAAAAATATAAATGGTCCCATTTATTACAAACAACAAAAAAGTTAAATTATAACAATTTTATTATTATCCATACATTTCATCAAAATTCAGAACATAATTAGCTGATTTTAAAATTACAGGCGTTTCCGTTTTCAAGATTATTTATTTTAGTCATTTCGTATAGGGTAATTTTCAGAATACGATTATAATTCTGACTGAAGTTTTACTCGAAAAATTAAGCAATCTTTACGAGTCAAATTTATATTAGGACTTTTTTACATTGATTTTGTTTAGATTCTTTTGGTATATTAAAATTGTGTAGAAGCTAAAATTATTTTAGTGACACTAACTAATGTTTTAATTTATGTTTTTCAAAAGTTACTGAGTAGCGTAAAGTCGTTGTTATTATTCAGTTCGCAAATACTACATCGTAAATGTTATTTTTGTTCGAATGACAAATGAAAATAATTGAAATTTCACATTCTAGTTCAGTCTTGAGTATTTTCTCTAAATTGACTAACACATTGGCCCTTAATTCCGTTAAAGGCCACTATATAATGATTGTCATTTGCACACTTTATACGGAATGATTGCTGCGAGATCAGATCTTACATTAGCTTAACCATTTGGACCAAAATAATATGAAAATATTTCATAATTATATTGGAACTCATCGCTAAGTCTCCTTACGGTCATAAAACTCATTTAGTGGCTCTGAATTTAAAGGTTAATTGTGCCTATTTTTTGGATGCAATCGCAAAACTTTGTAAAAAATATTATGTCACTTTCTGTTTAAAATTATACATAAGTCTCTCTTTTAACCTCGTTACGCGTTTTTTCTCGCACAGCACTATTTTGCAGTATCTACAAGTCTGACGCTTAATTGATTTATTTCCATTTAATTGAGAACAAATTGACAGATTCATTTAACAACACTACACAATAGATTACGTTCACATCAATATTAATACTGGATAAATTCATTTACATACCAACATACAATGATAGAATATTGTCGTATCAATATAAAGCTAATTTAAAATCGGCGTTTTAACGGAACAGGGCGATAGCGAACTATGTATGGTTACATTCCTACGTACACCCATTAACTTACGTAATAATTGTGAAACTAAGGAGATTTCAAAATTTTATTTAGTCATGGCATAATTATAGATCAGATTGGCGTAACAATGTCATGTCATATCATGATATTCCATCGACCTGCTTAGGATATGGGGCTAAGTAATGTCATAACGAAAACGAAATTTAGAATATTTTTTATATGTTCTTGTAAATTAAGGACTAAACGGACATCCCTTTATTAATAGTTAGTGTTAAGACAAAATGGTAGTGAAAACATGGACAACCTGTATCTATAATTTTGCCATTTAAATCTTTTTCATACAATTCACGTTTAATATTCCTACAAATATCAAGAAAATTATAGCGAACTAGTTATGATATTAACACTGATCTATGGAGATTTACAATATGCGGAAGTATGAAATAACATTTCAAAAATAAAATGTTTAGAAGGATATTGGAAAATTATCTATTAAAATACGGTTTATGCCTATACTATGAGATTAAATGCCTTTGACAGGGGACGAATTTTTATTACATTCTGAGGTAACTAATTTACGGAAAATGTTTTACCTAAGTTCAGCGCTTCAAATTCTCTTAACTACCCTTACGTAATTAAAAAAAATAAGTGAGAAATTAATATAAAAAAATTATTAATTAATTTTAAAATCATGCCCTAATATAAGAAATGCTAATATATTGTTAACTTGTATAAATAACAGTCTGTAGACTAAGTCTAGAATAATAAAGTAGATGCTAAAACATAACATTCTCCATCGAATCGATATTTTAGATATATTTTTTTAATACAAAAATCCTTAAACACTAAAGAAAATCGACAACCGTCTTATTAATAAACGTTATTATTTATAAGCATGTATATAGCAAGAAAGTATTTAGAAGTTGAAATAGATTTTAAAAGCGTAATATTTTTATTTCTAATTTTGTACTTGTAGGCGTATTCGAATGAAATTATCGAATATATGAATTGATTGTAAGTATGCAAGCGAATCAATTAATATTATTACAATTAAGGTGATTATTATCATTACTATTATAAATTAATAGTAAAAAACCTTTTTAAAAACAAGCTTTTATTTGAATGTGCTAAAACGAAAAAAATAAATTTTTACTTTAAAACTTTTACTATCTACTTATAAAGTCATTACACATACTCTATATGATAGAAAAGCTTGTTGCGAGATATGGGTACTCGTATTTCCTTAGTTTGAAAATTTTAATAGTTAAAATCAATCACATCAATTTATTTAATTTACTTGTTTACAAGCAAATCTCGCGACAAGCTTTTCTATCATATAGAGTATGTGTAATGACTTTATAAGTAGATAGTAAAAGTTTTAAAGTAAAAATTTATTTTTTTCGTTTTAGCACATTCAAATAAAAGCTTGTTTTTAAAAAGGTTTTTTACTATTAATTTATTTTTCACTTTTTAGTCGGTTATCACGTCACTTTATTCGAATTATTCTTAGCAAGCCCTTTCATTTGATACCCATATTATAGAAGTGCACTAAAAATAAATAGTCCGCACTCTTGGATATGCTGCCATATTGGATTTAGAATGACGTCACAAAGTTTACCATGCATTGTCATCCAAATTGCAAAAACCTGCATACAAAATTTCAGCTCAATTGGTTGCTTCAAATTGAGTTGCAAGATTTCACCCGAACAAACATACATACATACATACATGCATACATACAAACCATGCATTGTCATCCAAATTGAACCTGTATACAAAATTTCAGCTCAATTGGTTGAAGATATCTGCTTCAAAATTGAGTTGCAAGATTTCACCCGAACAAACATTCATTAAAGTTACATACATACATACATACATACATACATTGCAAGTTAAATAAAAGCTTGTAAAAAGAGCCAAAACATTTTTCTAATTTTGACCATTATTAATTATTATTATAGGTAGTCATAAAATTGTTTACACTTCGAAGTACAGAAAAAGAAAGTTCTTTTTTCTGTTATAAACTTAAACACCCCATTCATTCGAATCCTCTACTGAGGAATTTTCTTAAATCTTTAACTTTTTTTAGCTAAGGTCAGTATCAGTTATCTTATATCTATCTCAGTATCAAATTTTAACTTTACAGATCTGTACTAGATCTATTTCGACACTTGGTAAATTGGTCAATTAATGTTGTCACGTCAAAAATGTTGTTTGACAACATTTTTGACGTGACAATGTCTAATAAATCTATGAACGCCGGCGGCATGCACGAAAAAGGATGACTCATTGTACGTTACGCTCATTGTCCCGTTACACTCAGTGATAGTATATGGAAGCGCAAGCCGCATATATTTCTCTTCCACTCGATTGGCCTATGCGTCCGCGGAGATGTTATGTTATGAGGTTGTCACGTTAAGCTATCGTCCGTAAACCAACTTTACAGACAACCAATTTTTTTTTCTCTAGATATAGATGACATTTCTAAGATTATTATTAGATAATTAATTTGTACATTCGAATGGAAAAGTTTCTTACGTTTATCAATAAGACGGTTGGTGTAATTTCGCACCTCTAGAAATATAAATTGAAAGAGCTACACTATCTACTTACTTAGAAACAAACATACTGTACGAACATATATATATTACACATTTATATATTATATATAATTATTTATATAGAATGGATACAAACGAGAAGAATTACATTAAGCAACGTATATATTAAAATATATGTATAATAAAACATAGGCCTCTTCCTACATGTAGGAGAAGAATTGGAGATTAATCGCTTAATACATACGAGTACATATTTTTGACTTACGCTTCAGCATGTAATATTCCACTGCTGGGCAGCGTAGCACAGCAGTGGAGGCCTATGCCTCTTTCCCGATCAGACCTTAATCCACCACGCTGCTCCAATGCGGGTTGGCGGATATATTCGCTACTATGAGTAACGATCGCTATCAGGTGTACATGATAACAACCGGGACCGACGGCTTAACGTGCTCTCCGAGGCACGGTGGGGAGACCCACAAGGACAGACATCCAAATCAGAGAGGAATATTTGTACAAATACACCAGAGCGGCAATCATAACAATATATATTTATTTTTCTCCTTTTAGTGTCGCCATCTAGCGTCGAAACGCAATAATTCTTTACTTTTTTTGTCCGATTAAAAATATCAAATAATTTCTCTTATCACCAGAGGGCGGACCAATTCATACATGTATGAAAATATTACTGAAACTGAAGCAGTAGTTTTAAGTTCTGTTGTAATTCTGTCTTCTAACTAAACGAGCTTCTTTTTAATATTTAAAATATTAAATATATCGCTTAGACAGTATGTAGTATAAATTGCTTAATTTAACCTCTTGCATGTATCCATATAATAGCCATTTTGCATCAGGCGTATCGATGTAAAAAATGAAAAAAAATTCCGTCAACAAAGTAAATATTCGGTGTTCACTTTCGAATTACATATGAAATTTTTAAATATAATTTTTTTATACTTAATTTTAATGATATGATGAAAGCGCAATGTTACGTAAATACTTCGATGAATTTTTTTTATCAATTTTGTACCAATATTTTGATTATTGGTAGCCATGGAGTAGGGGTAGAGAGAACCGTCTTTGCGTATGATAAAAGTGTCCGTGGAAAGTAGAAAATTAGTGGCGCTACTATCGCAAGTGAAAACTTAAAAGAAATTAACAAAAAAAAACCAAACTACCTTATCATATACTTTTGTTTTTTTATATTAACAATTTTAATCACATATATAAACAATATCATCTTAGCGCACATACGTTTATACATACTCCATTTGCAACAGCTAAGTTGCATTTGTTAATTTTTTTATTATATCCGGGAGATATTTTGAACTATTATCATTCCCACTTACCGAAAACTCGAACTTAATTCCATACAAGACGGTTTTCCTTACCTCTACTCTCCATACTGGTAACACATACATCATAGACAATATTAATAAATGACATGAAATAAAGCTATGAATACATATCTTTCTATAGATTATATAATAGCTAAATCTAAAAATTATTACAATTACAGATATCAGTCAAATTATAGCCTCTATATAAAATGGAAAAGTTAAATGAAGTTCAGTACTTTATTAACTATTAATATTAATGAACAATTAAAAACAAACGAAAAGATATTACTCTGCCATCTAATTCTTTAGTCTGTTCTTGTCTATCTAGCTGAACATTTTCGATACAATTCGTATGAAATTTTATTAAAATAGGGCACAGCAGGAAATTTCCTGCCCAATATATGGAGCAGCCCGTCTGGGGTAGCACCTCGACCTTACAGAAGACCACAGCTAAATAATAGTGTTTTCAAGCAGTGTTGCGTTCCTGTGGTAAATTAGACAAGCATACAGCCCACGTGATGGGAAGCGGTAACCGTAACTTATAGTCGCTTTCAATACCACGAAGAATGACAAAGGCGTTGCCAACCCTACCCCCAATTCCCCCAGGAACTCCGGTCTTTATTTACCACAGGAACACAACACTGCTTGAAAGCAGTATTATTTAGCTGTGATCTTCTGTAATCAAAATCAGGGATAGACTATGGACACTGTAATGTTTTTATTCACAAGCAACTAATTTATTATTATTATTTTGAAGTAAATATGTTGCGACAAATTTATATAATCATGCAAAAGTTACATTTTGAAAATTACTTCATCAATAAAAGCATTAAATATTCTTTTAGGGATTGCATAGTCATTTGACAAGATAGCAGATGACTTGATTCATATGTCAGTTGTACCCTTTCACAATTTCAAGATGTACAATGGACAAATTACAAAACGATTTAAAAAAAAAATGCATATTATCATTCTAGTGAGCATTTGATGACTTTGGTTACAATAAAATACATACCACGCATTACTATCTTAAAAGCAAATAATAAAAGAATTATTCTTTAATAAAGTACACGCAAACACAATTTGAGATACAGCTATCTCTTTCACACTCATCACTCTTGTATATATCTATCCCACTCTTAAATGTAACACTATTTAAACATTAACTAAGGACGTAAAATACTTAAAAATATAAATATATAATAATAATAGCATTTATAACTAAATAAAATAATACTGATTTATTTGATAATGTTTCGGTGATGATCGAGTAACTTCAGATCTAGGGTGGTAAAGTTGGAAAAAGAGGGTAGACAGATTTAAATGTAAATAGAACAATGATCATTTTTGTTAAATATAATAATTTTATTATTTTATTATTTAGATATAATTATGATAATTTATTATGTTTATAAAATATACGAAAATTACAATTTTACGATTTATATAAAAAGCATATTTTTTTCGAACTGATAGCTATATTTTTAATGATAAAATAAGTAAATAATAATAAATATATAAGGACAAAATTAATCATTGCTCACGTATATAATAAAGCTATGAAAAAGCAAACATGTTAAAACATGTCCCAATTCAGTACATTTTGTTAACTAAATAATTTATAAGTGACGTTAAAAAAGTGCAAATTTGAACCTTACTCCTATACACTTAAAACTAAAAGTTTTGGAAGAAACATCGGAGATTCGTTATCAACTCAGTATTTAATATTCGCTGTTTTATTAGGCCTTTAGGTAATAAACTTTTATTTATATAGAAATTCGAGATAAAAACACAATTTTTTAAGTAAATTCAGATAATAGTCTGTAATATAAAATCTGATTTTAGATTTTGATCGAATATACGTCAAAGACAGTGGTTAATACGATTGTAAAGCGAAGTAAGACGCATACGGAAGATGGTAGTAGCGTTGGGTTCACTCAAGACATATCAAAAGATTGAGTGCTTTAGACCACACGACTGAAGCAAGACTTCTGCACAATGGGGCTGCACCGTGTCTTAAACATACGAAACGTGGCTATGAGAGAAAGAGAGACAGAAAATATGCACTCGCACCTCTCCCTCTTGCTCCGTTCGCAATCACATTTTTAGTAACGCTCTCGTCACGCCTTCACCAACTTACTCCCCAAAGAAGTTTTACTTCAAAAGAAGATTATTGCAGTTACGATTTTTTCTCTCGACTATATTACACATACATGTGTAACAATTTTATTTTAAATATAGGTATTATATATTGTTTCAGCTTTCAGTATAACAACGCTGTCTTCGACATATATATATATATATATATATATATATATATATATATATATATATATATATATATATATATATATAAATAAATAATATTGATAAATACAAATTATAAAATAAATCAGGGAAACGTCCAATAGATTTTAGCCAAAAATCGACAATGGAGTCTCACAGGACCTTAAAAATTAACAAATTAAATTATGTTTTACATACAAAATATACGTACATTAATATGTATGTATGTGTGTATGGGTGATCAGTGGTGCTGTATGGAGGCGAGGAAGGCGGGGTCGACGGACGCCACCTTGGCGGTGAGGAAGGCGTGCATGCAGAACAGCAGGCTCTGCAGGATCTGGCACTCCAGCTCCTGGGGGGGGGGGGTTATTATACAACTGGGTCGGCAAACAAGCGTACGGCTCACCTGATGGTAAGCGATTACCCTAGCTTATAGACGCCTGCAACACCAGAAATTTTGCAAGCGCGTTGCCGACCCTATCCCCAATTCTCTATCTCTATCTATGGTCACTTTACTGGCAGTGTTGTGTTCCTGTGGCGAGGAAGGTGACCGGAGCTCCTGGGGGTCTCTCTGAGGGTCGGCAACGTACTTGATATAACTTACAGCACCCTTACCAATGGGTTGGTCGATCACTTGTTAACCACCCTACTTGTTTAGAGCAGACTGGAACCACTACTTTTATTTATTTTATTTAAATTGTAATTACAATGTATCTAGCTCGGCTAGCGGCTCTAATTGTGGTGTTAAAATTGTAAACCGATGACAAATGTCGTATAAATATCTACAGGTAAAATTATTATTATCAAGCTGTGGACGGCTAATAGCCTATTATAATACAGTAGAGTAAATCTATTAAAAACAAAAAATAGACTCGATTATTATGGATATATATTGTATTTGAAATAGAAAATCAAGTTATTTACCTTCGTTTCAATAACCTTCGTCTCGGTGTCCTGGAAGTGTAACTTGAGCTTTGACTTCCCATCATCGCTCGATCCTCTCAACTGTGAAAATCTGCAAATTTGATTAATTTAACTTTAATTATAATTTATACATTAGCTGGGTGTGATAGGTTGCTTTCACAAAAATTCGTATTTTGGAAGTCAGTTAAAAAAGTATATATTTTTTTATGTAACTAGGTTGGCAAACAAGCATACGGCTCACCTAATGGTAAGACCGTAGCCTTTAGACGCCTGCAACACCAGCAGCATCGCAAGCGCGTTGCCGACCCTATCCCCATTCCCCCCCTGGAGCTCTGGTCACCTTACTCACCAACAGGAACACAATACTGCTTGAAAACAGTATTATTTAGCTGTGGTCTTCTGTAAGGTCGAGGTACTGCCCCAGTCGGGCTGCTCCATATTTTGAGCAGGAAATTTCCTGCTGTGCCCTACCTCAGTTAAATATAGCATATGATGTAATAAAGCCTAGTCGACTACAAATCTATTCACCTGTAGGCCCACACGGGCGACGCGCACTTGCTTACCATCATATAGTGTCCGTCAAACTAAAATGCAACAATGTGATGTAATAAGGCCTAGTCATGTGACTAGATTGGCCACGCGGGCGCCGCGCACTTTTTACCGCCATACCCATTTACAGTGTCCGTTGAAACTAAAATGCAACGATGTGATGTAATAAGGCCTAGTCACCTGTAGGCCCACACAGGCGCCGCGCCGGGCGCGCCCTCGCTGAGCGAGAACCCGGCCGCCCAGTCCAGCGTCAGGCCCGCCGCGCGCAATCAATATAGTGTCCGTCAAACAATCTGCAACAATGTGATGTAATGCAGCCCAGTCACCTGTAGGCCCACACAGGCGCCGCGCCGGGCGCGCCCTCGCTGAGCGAGAACCCGGCCGCCCAGTCCAGCGTCAGGCCCGCCGCGCGCAATCAATATAGTGTCCGTCAAACAATCTGCAACAATGTGATGTAATGCAGCCCAGTCACCTGTAGGCCCACACAGGCGCCGCGCCGGGCGCGCCCTCGCTGAGCGAGAACCCGGCCGCCCAGTCCAGCGTCAGGCCCGCCGCGCGCAATCAATATAGTGTCCGTCAAACAATCTGCAACAATGTGATGTAATGCGGCCCAGTCACCTGTAGGCCCACACAGGCGCCGCGCCGGGCGCGCCCTCGCTGAGCGAGAACCCGGCCGCCCAGTCCAGCGTCAGGCCCGCCGCGCGCAATCAATATAGTGTCCGTCAAACAATCTGCAACAATGTGATGTAATTCAGCCCAGTCACCTGTAGGCCCACACAGGCGCCGCGCCGGGCGCGCCCTCGCTGAGCGAGAACCCGGCCGCCCAGTCCAGCGTCAGGCCCGCCGCGCGCAATCAATATAGTGTCCGTCAAACAATCTGCAACAATGTGATGTAATGCAGCCCAGTCACCTGTAGGCCCACACAGGCGCCGCGCCGGGCGCGCCCTCGCTGAGCGAGAACCCGGCCGCCCAGTCCAGCGTCAGGCCCGCCGCGCGCAATCAATATAGTGTCCGTCAAACAATCTGCAACAATGTGATGTAATGCGGCCCAGTCACCTGTAGGCCCACACAGGCGCCGCGCCGGGCGCGCCCTCGCTGAGCGAGAACCCGGCCGCCCAGTCCAGCGTCAGGCCCGCCGCGCGCAATCAATATAGTGTCCGTCAAACAATCTGCAACAATGTGATGTAATGCGGCCCAGTCACCTGTAGGCCCACACAGGCGCCGCGCCGGGCGCGCCCTCGCTGAGCGAGAACCCGGCCGCCCAGTCCAGCGTCAGGCCCGCCGCGCGCAATCAATATAGTGTCCGTCAAACAATCTGCAACAATGTGATGTAATGCAGCCCAGTCACCTGTAGGCCCACACAGGCGCCGCGCCGGGCGCGCCCTCGCTGAGCGAGAACCCGGCCGCCCAGTCCAGCGTCAGGCCCGCCGCGCGCAATCAATATAGTGTCCGTCAAACAATCTGCAACAATGTGATGTAATGCGGCCCAGGCACCTGTAGGCCCACACAGGCGCCGCGCCGGGCGCGCCCTCGCTGAGCGAGAACCCGGCCGCCCAGTCCAGCGTCAGGCCCGCCGCGCGCAATCAATATAGTGTCCGTCAAACAATCTGCAACAATGTGATGTAATGCAGCCCAGTCACCTGTAGGCCCACACAGGCGCCGCGCCGGGCGCGCCCTCGCTGAGCGAGAACCCGGCCGCCCAGTCCAGCGTCAGGCCCGCCGCGCGCAATCAATATAGTGTCCGTCAAACAATCTGCAACAATGTGATGTAATGCGGCCCAGTCACCTGTAGGCCCACACAGGCGCCGCGCCGGGCGCGCCCTCGCTGAGCGAGAACCCGGCCGCCCAGTCCAGCGTCAGGCCCGCCGCGCGCAATCAATATAGTGTCCGTCAAACAATCTGCAACAATGTGATGTAATGCGGCCCAGTCACCTGTAGGCCCACACAGGCGCCGCGCCGGGCGCGCCCTCGCTGAGCGAGAACCCGGCCGCCCAGTCCAGCGTCAGGCCCGCCGCGCGCAATCAATATAGTGTCCGTCAAACAATCTGCAACAATGTGATGTAATGCAGCCCAGTCACCTGTAGGCCCACACAGGCGCCGCGCCGGGCGCGCCCTCGCTGAGCGAGAACCCGGCCGCCCAGTCCAGCGTCAGGCCCGCCGCGCGCAATCAATATAGTGTCCGTCAAACAATCTGCAACAATGTGATGTAATGCAGCCCAGTCACCTGTAGGCCCACACAGGCGCCGCGCCGGGCGCGCCCTCGCTGAGCGAGAACCCGGCCGCCCAGTCCAGCGTCAGGCCCGGCGCGCGCAATCAATATAGTGTCCGTCAAACAATCTGCAACAATGTGATGTAATGCGGCCCAGTCACCTGTAGGCCCACACAGGCGCCGCGCCGGGCGCGCCCTCGCTGAGCGAGAACCCGGCCGCCCAGTCCAGCGTCAGGCCCGCCGCGCGCAATCAATATAGTGTCCGTCAAACAATCTGCAACAATGTGATGTAATTCAGCCCAGTCACCTGTAGGCCCACACAGGCGCCGCGCCGGGCGCGCCCTCGCTGAGCGAGAACCCGGCCGCCCAGTCCAGCGTCAGGCCCGCCGCGCGCAATCAATATAGTGTCCGTCAAACAATCTGCAACAATGTGATGTAATGCAGCCCAGTCACCTGTAGGCCCACACAGGCGCCGCGCCGGGCGCGCCCTCGCTGAGCGAGAACCCGGCCGCCCAGTCCAGCGTCAGGCCCGCCGCGCGCAATCAATATAGTGTCCGTCAAACAATCTGCAACAATGTGATGTAATGCGGCCCAGTCACCTGTAGGCCCACACAGGCGCCGCGCCGGGCGCGCCCTCGCTGAGCGAGAACCCGGCCGCCCAGTCCAGCGTCAGGCCCGCCGCGCGCAATCAATATAGTGTCCGTCAAACAATCTGCAACAATGTGATGTAATGCAGCCCAGTCACCTGTAGGCCCACACAGGCGCCGCGCCGGGCGCGCCCTCGCTGAGCGAGAACCCGGCCGCCCAGTCCAGCGTCAGGCCCGCCGCGCGCAATCAATATAGTGTCCGTCAAACAATCTGCAACAATGTGATGTAATGCAGCCCAGTCACCTGTAGGCCCACACAGGCGCCGCGCCGGGCGCGCCCTCGCTGAGCGAGAACCCGGCCGCCCAGTCCAGCGTCAGGCCCGCCGCGCGCAATCAATATAGTGTCCGTCAAACAATCTGCAACAATGTGATGTAATGCGGCCCAGTCACCTGTAGGCCCACACAGGCGCCGCGCCGGGCGCGCCCTCGCTGAGCGAGAACCCGGCCGCCCAGTCCAGCGTCAGGCCCGCCGCGCGCAATCAATATAGTGTCCGTCAAACAATCTGCAACAATGTGATGTAATGCAGCCCAGTCACCTGTAGGCCCACACAGGCGCCGCGCCGGGCGCGCCCTCGCTGAGCGAGAACCCGGCCGCCCAGTCCAGCGTCAGGCCCGCCGCGCGCAATCAATATAGTGTCCGTCAAACAATCTGCAACAATGTGATGTAATGCGGCCCAGTCACCTGTAGGCCCACACAGGCGCCGCGCCGGGCGCGCCCTCGCTGAGCGAGAACCCGGCCGCCCAGTCCAGCGTCAGGCCCGCCGCGCGCAATCAATATAGTGTCCGTCAAACAATCTGCAACAATGTGATGTAATGCGGCCCAGTCACCTGTAGGCCCACACAGGCGCCGCGCCGGGCGCGCCCTCGCTGAGCGAGAACCCGGCCGCCCAGTCCAGCGTCAGGCCCGCCGCGCGCAATCAATATAGTGTCCGTCAAACAATCTGCAACAATGTGATGTAATGCGGCCCAGACACCTGTAGGCCCACACAGGCGCCGCGCCGGGCGCGCCCTCGCTGAGCGAGAACCCGGCCGCCCAGTCCAGCGTCAGGCCCGCCGCGCGCAATCAATATAGTGTCCGTCAAACAATCTGCAACAATGTGATGTAATGCGGCCCAGTCACCTGTAGGCCCACACAGGCGCCGCGCCGGGCGCGCCCTCGCTGAGCGAGAACCCGGCCGCCCAGTCCAGCGTCAGGCCCGCCGCGCGCAATCAATATAGTGTCCGTCAAACAATCTGCAACAATGTGATGTAATGCGGCCCAGTCACCTGTAGGCCCACACAGGCGCTGCGCCGGGCGCGCCCTCGCTGAGCGAGAACCCGGCCGCCCAGTCCAGCGTCAGGCCCGCCGCGCGCAATCAATATAGTGTCCGTCAAACAATCTGCAACAATGTGATGTAATGCGGCCCAGTCACCTGTAGGCCCACACAGGCGCTGCGCCGGGCGCGCCCTCGCTGAGCGAGAACCCGGCCGCCCAGTCCAGCGTCAGGCCCGCCGCGCGCCCGCCGTGCACCACCGTGAACGTCTTCTTCTGTAACCGACGGACACATCGTTAGTGTTGCTCAAAGAACTTTAACTTCTCTACGCACGCTCCACTTGGGGAGTGAGCTGGTGGTTACATATCACACAGACTGATTCACACCAGACAGTTACATACTACACAGATACACACAGACAGTTACATACCACACAGATTCACACCAGACAGTTACATACCACGCAGATACACATCAGTTACATACCACACAGATTCACACCAGACAGTTACATACCACGCAGATACACACATCAGTTACATACCACGCAGATACACACATCAGTTACATACTACACAGATACACACAGACAGTTACATACCACACAGATTCACACCAGACAGTTACATACCACGCAGATACACATCAGTTACATACCACACAGATTCACACCAGACAGTTACATACTACACAGATACACACAGACAGTTACATACCACACAGATTCACACCAGACAGTTACATACCACGCAGATACACACATCAGTTACATACCACGCAGATACACACATCAGTTACATACTACACAGATACACACAGACAGTTACATACCACACAGATTCACACCAGACAGTTACATACCACGCAGATACACATCAGTTACATACCACACAGATTCACACCAGACAGTTACATACCACGCAGATACACACATCAGTTACATACCACACAGATTCACACCAGACAGTTACATACCACGCAGATACACACATCAGTTACATACCACGCAGATACACACATCAGTTACATACTACACAGATACACACAGACAGTTACATACCACACAGATTCACACCAGACAGTTACATACCACGCAGATACACATCAGTTACATACCACACAGATTCACACCAGACAGTTACATACTACACAGATACACACAGACAGTTACATACCACACAGATTCACACCAGACAGTTACATACCACGCAGATACACACATCAGTTACATACCACGCAGATACACACATCAGTTACATACTACACAGATACACACAGACAGTTACATACCACACAGATTCACACCAGACAGTTACATACCACGCAGATACACATCAGTTACATACCACACAGATTCACACCAGACAGTTACATACCACGCAGATACACACATCAGTTACATACCACACAGATTCACACCAGACAGTTACATACCACGCAGATTCACACCAGACAGTTACATACCACGCAGATACACACATCAGTTACATACCACGCAGATACACACATCAGTTACATACTACACAGATACACACAGACAGTTACATACCAAGCAGATTCACACCAGACAGTTACATACCACGCAGATACACACATCAGTTACATACTACACAGATACACACAGACAGTTACATACCACACAGATTCACACCAGACAGTTACATACCACGCAGATACACATCAGTTACATACCACACAGATTCACGCCAGACAGTTACATACTACGCAGATACACACATCAGTTACATACCAAACAGATACACACAGACAGTTACACACCAAATGAAAGATCTACACACCACATAAATACAAATCCCACGGTTACACACCACCTACCTACACGTCACTCGGATACTTTATTTATTTTATTTTATTAGGATAGCTTACAGCTTAATACAGAATAAAAATCTAAAAAAAAGCTAATAACAAAGTACTACATATAGAAACTAAACAAAATATAACAATGCTGAATATTGCTAGAAAGATTAATTCACCAGCCACCAGCGTGCAAAGATTCCATCATAGATCTAACAATCGCCATTTTTATGATACTGACACTCCCATGAAATAAGTCTACACACCACTTTCCACCACACTACAATACTACACACCCCACATCTACTCACCCCCAGTCTCACGACAGAGTTGACGATGTTAGCGGTCCAGGCGGCCTCCAGTCGCAGCAGTTCGTGTCTGGTCTCCGCACTGAAGTACCGCGGCCCCGGCGCCGACAGGCTTCCGGCTGAGCTCTGGACCAGGAAGCAGTGCTGCCTCCAGTCCACCGTCTCGCTCTCCTTCACCGTTCGGAACATCGTTTGATACACCTTTAGCGTTTCCGGACACTTGGCTAGCTCGGTTACGTTCATCTGCGGAGTATACAAAGTTGTCTTTAGAGATTTTTGGGTAAATTACAAGGACTTCGAATCGACTTGGACTTTGTTCGATAGAAAACCATACGGCCCACATGATGGTAAGCGGTTACCGTAGCAAATAGACGCCATCAATACCAAAAGTATCGCAAGCGCGTTGCCGACCCTACCCCCGAAAATCCCCAAAAGCTCTTGCAACCTTACTCACCACAAGAACGGAACACTGCTTGAGAGCAGTTTTATTTTGCTGTGATCTTCTGTAAAATAAACGAATTTCCCTAGATGGGCTACTCCAGATTTTGAACACAATGTATCCTGATGTGCCCTATCTCAATGAGGTTCAAACAAAAATTATTTGATAAAGTTTAATTTGGTAGAGCAACTTTACGCTTGACTTAAAACTCGGATGACAACTCGCAACGGTCACAGTACTGGCTTGCGCTGGTGGTCGCGAATTCGATTCCCGTACATGGCAATGGCATAAAGTATCGACCATAGTTTTCCGTGGTCTGAGCATTAGTACACAGGCGTAAATCCTAGGGACGTTGAGCGTGAGGTGTTTCCTTTTATTTGGACTCGCTGTCCTCACTGGAGAGAATGTGGCTATCCGCGAGAGAACGAAAGTAACCGACATAGCCCACAGAATTAGCAAGTTTAAGTGGCAGTGGGCTGGTCATCTGTGTCGTAGAACCGATAGCTGTTAGAGCAGACGTGTCTTGGAGTGGACACCGCGTCTTGGCAAACGCAGTGTGATGTCTTCGACCGCGCTGGATCGACAACAATCTACGTAAGATTGCCGGCGGTTGCTGGATGAGGATTGCAGAAAACCGGGATGTTTTCGCGAACTTGGGGAGGCCTAAGTCCAACAGTTGACTGCGATAGGCTGAACTGCCTGACTGACTGACTGATTGACTGACTCACCGGAGGCACGTCGAACAGCATGACGTCAGTCCCCTTCAGTACCAGGAAGCGCGGCCGGTAGCTCTGCCACGGCTGCGCGGCGGCGACCACACCCTCGTGGACCCAGCCCATGTATTCGATCCTCTCGCCGCCAGGTAAGTGGCGGTTGAACAGCTTCATCTGAGACACATTGGGGTTATAAGTGTTATAAGTGTACTTATTAAAGAAAACGAGTGTGCTTTAAACCACACAAACCTTCCTCTGGAATCACTCTATTTAATAAAGAAAACCGTATCAAAATCCGTTGCTTAGTTTTAAAGATCTAAACATACAGACAGCGGGAAGCGACTTTATACTATGTAATAAAGAGCGTCTGGAAGAAATGGCTAAATAGCCACAAGTCCGCCTATTGTACTTAACAGTCTGTAAATGTCTTTAAATGTGTTTGATGTTTAAAATGTAGTTGTGGTGTGCAATAAAGTGTAAATAAATAAATAAATAAGAGCGCTTTCTTCCGGACAACCTTTAGGGTATAGGACAGGGCATAGAAAAGCGGTCAGGAAGAACATGTTCCCCATGAAACTTGGCTGTGAAGGCTACCTGCAGGTTGGTGAGGCCCGCGATGTTGTCGGCCACGCTCTTGAGCCAGTGCGACAGCGCGGCGGGGTCGTCCACGTGGACCACGCCCGTACTCTGGGACGGCCGCGCGCCACGAACCTGTTTATATACACCTATTAAGACCTAGCTTCTTCCGATTTTCTTAATGATTTAACCTTCGAGCGCTTTCATTTTACAAAAATGTCCAAGTCTAAAAGATACCGTTGCTGAACGAAACCTGGTCATTTGTCAAAACATACTAACGGTCGAGTTGTGTCTGTATTAGCAAGTTTCATATTTCATTTAAAATGAGATAAAAAACAGAAAAAAGAACAAAATCAACATGCAATAGGAAGGTACAATATTTAATGATTTAAAAAAGCAGCAAACAGTAATCCCCGATTAGTTAATTAGACCGTAACATTCCACGTGTGCTATGAGACAAATGTATGATATCTTGACTGAATTAAAATAAGAATTATTGTTAAACCTAAACGTATAAAATAAGGATTATAAAAGGAAAAGAAAAATGAGGAACTATTCTGAACAATACGACACCGTTCTGAACAGTACAGCATTCGTGCAAGTTGAGTGTAACTAATCTTCATACACAAATTCAACTAGGCTAAAAAAACAGATTTTACAAAAGCATTTGATAATGTTACACATACTTTTCAAACAATCTAAAAAAAGTAAAAATACTAAATAGAACATTCCACTTTAAGAGGAATTCATGTTCATGTCATATGCCTTGTATAAAAGATTGTGTACTTGAATTTAACTATGATTCATTTAATTTATATTTAGGTGTACATCAGGGTTCAAATTTGGTTAAAATAGTTTTGTTAATAAACCATTTTAGTGGTACATCTTTACATTCCCATTTTTTTTGTTATATAGAAATATCCTATAATATTATTCCTTTACAATTAAGGTTTCATTACTTCTGCTAATCATTTTGTTGTATTTCATTCAGACTTGAATCGAATAGGTTGATGTAACATTAGTTACAACAATAATTGTGTTTGTTCGTAAATGAAAAAAAAACCTCATTCAATTACATCGACAAGTAATACAACATTGGTAGACGAAAAAATAGTCGGTAATCGCTTACAATCAGATGAGCCGTACGCTTGTTTGCCGACCTAGTTCTATAAAAAAAAGTGGAGGGAACTAACTATGAATTTCGATATTACGTTGGCGATGCTGTGTATAACCTGTGTATAAGGAATAACCAACTTCGTAAAGAATTATTTATAATACGTTACTACGAGTTTTGTACTACGTTAGTCACTCTCATTAATGATATCTGCAAAAATTGTTTTTTATTTTATAACTATAATAGAGGTCAAGTCAACTCACCTCAAAAGCGCCAGGCCTTAATTTATCAGTACCGAACACGTATCGCGTCACGTAGCCCATCATGAGCGGAACTGAAAAAATTATACAAAATTCCCATAAATAATCAAGATTATAGAGATTATAAACTGATCCAATGAAAATTACAAGACTGTTAAACATAACATTACAAAGTATCTTCGATGTAGTGATTATAAATACAAAGGAAAACTCACCGGAAACCACATCTACCCACTCCTTGCTGCCCTCCGGAAGTTGGTCGGAAGCCACAGAAGGCGGTCTCGAACCGCGCATCGAACCCGCCGCACTTCCCGGTCGACTGCTCTCATCACCATCCCATGCACTCTAAAAGTTTCATAAATTTTAAATTTTTTATTTCGTACTATATTCATTCATTTATTTAGATATACTTTTAATAGTGGAAAAATAAAAGATAAGAATGATATTACTTTTATCTTTAGTCCTTGAGCCGAGATGATCCTGAAATGCCAGAGTAATATTTATTTTCAAGTGAAACTTCTTTAGGCGCGTGAGGGTAAGATTTGAGGCAACGGCAACGCGTCACGAATGTTTTTAATTATGATACCGCCTACTTCGTCCGGTACAGGCGTCACCGGCCTCGTGTCCCGCTTCACCTTAGTTTTATATTAGTTTTTAATTTATTTATTTATTTTAATTAATTTGCCAAAGAAGTTTCACTTCTGACATGTGTACTTTGTACGCACGCACTTTTTTTTAATTTATTATCGGTGGCAATGTAAGTAAATTTATTGTTAGCTGTTATTTAAAATAATTTTTCTTATTAATAAATTAAATTAATTACCTGCCATCCCCCATTAGTTTCGGTGCGTTCATTATTACAATTGGCGTCTACTTTGTTATGGAGGGACGGGTGTTCGTCTCCTGTGCTGCTATCTGTGTCTGACGCTCCATCCGCTAGTCAAGAAGAAATATAATTAATAGTCACATTTAGAACACGACTTTAATGACGTTGGGATAGCCTATAGGACACTGGGCATCGTTTTAAAGGGTTTTGGGGGGAGAGCGGAGGAGGGGGTGGGTGTTTTACCCTCTGGTACCACTCCCAACCCCAGAACTGGGCATACATTTTTGGGGTTTGGGGGGGGGTTACCCTCTGGTACCACTCCCACCCCCAGCACTGGGCATCGATTTATGGGGTTTGAGGGGAGTGGGGATGGAGTACCACCCCCACCCCCAGCACTGGGCATCGATTTATGAGGTTTTGGGGGGGAGGGTGGGGTTATATGAAGGCAAAACCTATTCAGTCGTAAATCTTTTCAATTTTGAACTTAGATAGGTTTTAGCTTATCGGCATAAGTTCGTAACAATAGAACAAACAATAGATGATACTTGAGTATAAAAAGAAGTTTGTATAGTATTTACCTTGTTTTTGCAGAAAGGGCGTAGCAGCACGGTAATGTTTAACAGTGAGTACGACGATGTCTCCAGCGTTTCGTAGTATGTTTACTGCATCATCGTGTTTACAAGCGGTTATGTATTCACCGTTCACTGAAATTAATTTCGTATTTTCACTCATTTTGATTGGACGTACTTGACGGTACTTGTATGATTTATGAAACAAAGGTGACCCAAAATCCTATTTAAATACACCGCCCATTTCAATGCTAGAATGAGACGTCCATTTTAGTCTAGATATCTGTCTATGAATAGGACATTACAATCTGTCAATACAGCTACTTACTTTTGTACAAATCAAATTGTTCGAGCAAATAAATTAGGATTGATATTGCAAAGCGAAAATGGTATGCAAAATTTTGATACTATAAACTTTGAATTCAATTACACAATTTACCCAGAAAATACAACTACAACTTTTAAAAAAACTACTACCTACAGCTACAAAACGAATGAGGATCGCAATCTTTCAATTTGAAATTGTCGAAAGAGTATTCAACCCGCTTTACGAATTACAGCCTACGTTAAAAACTACCACTAGATATCTATCCGATAACTGGTTGGAACCGCTACGGGTACGCGACCCCGGACTGCTCTAGCTGCTAGTGTCACACCCCTCCCCGTAATCCGTCGCACTGGTATCACTAACCCCAGATCCTGTTTTTACATAACTCCTTCCCACCTATCTTTCTTCTTAACTAAGAATTCCCAATTAGGGTTGATGTCAGGCAGGCGGCCGGTCGTAAAATATACAATGCCAAATCTTTTACAACATGAAATCCATGACTCATGTTGTGCCGACCCTACATAAGTGGGATAAGGGCAGGGAGATGATGTTAAAAACTATCAAAATACAAAAAAGAATTTCGATAAATTAGAACATCAGATTTTTCTTATAAGTCTAACTTTAAAAAAAAAAATCTGTATTCGATTATGTATATTATATATAAATCAGACACGCTGATACGCAGAGACGGGATAGATATCAAGAAAAAGTTGAATTAATTCGATCCAATTAAAGGGTTTGCTACACTCTATCTAGATCACGAACATATAATTTCACAATGCACATACTCGTATATAAAAACCTACAAGTGTATCTCGTGCAAGCCGCAGACATTCAATACATTTAATTCGTTTTGTGAGTTTAATAACATTTACTGCACACGCAAATAGATTTTTTTTGGGGTCAAGCGTTCGTGTCATGTCTAAAGTTTTACGTTAGTGTGGATATAAAATTATCCGAAGTCTATATATAGGTATGTTCTGAAATAATATATGTAGCTACGATAGCCCTGTGAAAAAGTCGAGTGAATTTTTATTCAAAGGTCAATTGAAATGCCGGCTAGCACTGAATTTTGAAATACTAACTTTCAACAAATTTACTATTTTATTAAAATTCAGTTAAGTTAGCAAAAACGAGTAAATTTAGGTCTATTTTGTTACCATATTTAATGATAATAAAATGCATTTTATTCTAAAGCGCTTTTAAAATTAAAACGGGCATTATAGTTTACAGGACATTGGAAAAAAAAACACCTAAAATTATATTTGGACAACTTTTCTGCTAAACCTTTTCCATTGTTTTCTCGTTTTAAACGATTACTTCATAATGGCGAATGTAATTTACGAAAAAACGTTCTCAACTTTATATTATGATAGCGATTGTTATAATCACTGCAATATTTCTTTAAATAATGGAGCAGTCGCATTATATAATTCAGTTGTAACATCGCATTCAAGTCGCACAATAAAAAATACGGTCGTCCCAAATTCAAACGAGAATTTAAAAGATTATTCCTAGATAGAAAGCAGCTGTCCAGAATTAGAGCAATAAAAATTGTCATTACATAATTCTTTCTAGGATCTGCAGCGACTTAATTAATCCTCTCTAAGAGCTTAAACTCGACTGCAAATGTTTCTCCTAATTGGGGACACTATTCAACTAATTATCCTCAATTGGCAACTGCATTTGCATCAATGAAAAGTTTAAAGATATTAAAAGCGTAATTACGTAACTCTTCCAATTGTTGGAATGTCACATAGTTGGAAGAATGCCTGATGTATTTAACGACTGCGTTCACCTTTGAATGAAAGTACTAACAATGGAGAATTATGTGAAAGTCGACAAAGGTCATTGTCGCCAACGATGCGTTTATTGACGTATCTGATAACTTTGCAGTAAGCAAATAAACGTCAAACAATCCTTTTGACAATTTTTTTTTGAAGTTTTGGTTTTAGTTTTAACAGAGGCTTAAAAACTGGCCACTTGAGATTTAGACTGCCGTATTAGGTCATGTGTGGGTCATAGATATTTCAACGACCATCTCCTGCAATTTCGGTGGCGGGCTCTTGAGAAGGACTTTTGAGATGGACTTTTTTTAATACAAATGTAAATACAAAATGGGTACATTAGCTATATCAGAGTGCAACAGCGTAGCTCTCAATTAGTATGACATGGTTGTTTAGTTAAATAGTCACCGGAGCCGAATCGGCAAGGAAGATAGTAGTAGTGGCTATTAATTATCTAATGTATATAAATCTGTTCGTCGTTTTACAGTTTTTTTTACAGAACTGCTCCGAAACAGCTTGATCAAATTTTCATGAAATTCTTTGTGTATATTTTATAGGTCTGAGAAAAGGTCGTAAGCAATTTTTGTATATCCCTAGATGATAATGCTATCCCTATCCGTATGGCAGAATAACGTTTGTAAAATCAGATAATAGTACCTATTCTATGAAATTTTCAAATTTTTATTACGACACATATGAGAACGGATAGTTGAATCTTAGAAACATTCTCGGGTATCCTAAAAATACCCAACTGATTCACTGTTTAATTTTAGCTTTATCTCTAAAACGATATATTTATAATAACGCTGACCGTTTTCAATATCAAAATACAAGTATCAAGTATTGATACAAAACTATAAATAAAATAAGCGTAACAGTTGTTCGACTGTAATCATTATCTACTAACTCATCCTCAATTTTTATCAATGTGTAAATTTGTATAAAACATACGTTTTTAATTGCCTGTCTGTCATTTTTAAACGGTTTTATTTAGCTCACCCCGTTTGTTTTATTCTTGGGTCAAATTTAGTAATTCAAATTTCACCCTCTTCCTGTCAACCGATTAATCTGAAATTTTGTGTACACTTTGGATTTTGGTGACAATACAATTATGTTTATTCATTATCATTATAAATTCAAGATGGCCGCCGCTACAAAATGGCGGATAATTTATGTTTTATTAATCCCATCAATATGGGTATCAAATGAAAGGGCTCAACAAGCAGAATACAATATACTACAAAAAATTGAAATCCAAGATGGCGGCCGCTACAAAATGGCGGATAACGTAGGTTTTATCAATCCCATCAATATGGGTATCAAATGAAAGGGCTCAACAAGCAGAATACAATACACTATAAAAAATTGAAATCCAAGATGGCGGCCGCTACAAAATGGCGGATAACGTAGGTTTTATCAATCCCATCAATATGGGTATCAAATGAAAGGGCTCAACAAGCAGAATACAATATACTACAAAAAAATTGAAATCCAAGATGGCGGCCGCTACAAAATGGCGGATAACGTAGGTTTTATCAGTCCACATCAATATGGGTATCAAATGAAAGTGCTCAACCAGTAAAATACAATGTACTATATAAAATTAAAATCCAAGATGGCGGCCTCTACAAAATGGCGGATAACTTAGGTTTTATCAATCCCATCAACATGGGTATCAAATGAAAGGTTTCAACAAGTAGAATACAATTTACTATGCACAATTGAAATCTAAGATGGCCGCCGCTACCAAATGGCTGATAACAATTTTTTATCAATCCCACCAATATGGGTATCAAATAAAAGGGCTTGACAAGAAGAATACAGTGCACTATACAACCTTAATATTTAAGATGGGCGCAGCCACCAAATGGCGTATAATAATAAGATTTAAATTTAGAAATTGAATCTGTAATTTACGAAATAAAAACTAAAAACTAGAAAATAAAAATAGGTAAAAAAACTTTTTAAGTTAAACGGTTTTATGTTAAACATACATTGCAATGTTTAAGATAAATGTACTAAAAATCAAAAAATAATAAAATAGATACAGTCGTGGGAATTATAAACATATGCATAGACTAGACTAAAATAAAACCGTGGGGCACGTCAATTGTCTACAAATTATCGACTTAATGTGCGATAGAAGAATCGTTTAATTCGTCGTTAGGCAGTTGGCCCGCAGACGGTGAGGAAATTACTTACTATTTTCTTGCTCATGGAAATTCCAATAGTTATACACTCCATGTAAATAAAAGAGATGTTTCAACTAGTTTATCGTTGGACATTCACACTGCTGGCTGGCGAGGAATCGTTTCACTGCTCGTAGTTTGTCTTTAATCGACAAAACATATGATAAAAGTACTACTCGCTCACCACTATGAAACCCTAAAACTCGCTTGTAATCGAGCTTGCTAGCTTGTTTCCACATTCTAGCCCTACTTATCACACGTCCATCGTTGTCGGTTGAACAACTGCCTAATTTTAGTGTAACATTACAAAACAAACATTTTAATCAACGATTGTAGACAATTGACGTGCCCCACGGTTTTATTTTAGTCTAGTCTATGCATATGTTTATAATTCCCACGACTGTATCTATTTTATTATTTTTTGATTTTTAGTACATTTATCTTAAACATTGCAATGTATGTTTAACATAAAACCGTTTAACTTAAAAAGTTTTTTTACCTATTTTTATTAAACGGTTTTATTTAGCTCACCCCGTTTGTTTTATTCTTGGGTCAAATTTAGTAATTCAAAATTCACCCTCTTCCTGCCAACCGATTAATCTGAAATTTTGTATACACTTTGGATTTTGGTGACAATACAATTATGTTTATTCATTATCATTATAAATTCAAGATGGCCGCCGCTACAAAATGGCGGATAATTTATGTTTTATTAATCCCATCAATATGGGTATCAAATGAAAGGGCTCAACAAGCAGAATACAATATACTATAAAAAATTGAAATCCAAGATGGCGACCGCTACAAAATGGCGGATAACGTAGGTTTTATCAATCCCATAAATATGGGTATCAAATGAAAGGGCTCAACAAGCAGAATACAATATACTATAAAAAATTGAAATCCAAGATGGTGGCCGCTACAAAATGGCGGATAAGGTAGGTTTTATCAATCCCATCAATATGGGTATCAAATGAAAGTGCTCAACCAGTAGAATACAATGTACTATATAAAATTAAAATCCAAGATGGCGGCCTCTACAAAATGGCGGATAACTTAGGTTTTATCAATCCCATCAACATGGGTATCAAATGAAAGGTCTCAACAAGTAGAATACAATTTACTATGCAAAATTGAAATCTAAGATGGCCGCCGCTACCAAATGGCTGATAACAATTTTTTATCAATCCCACCAATATGGGTATCAAATAAAAGGGCTTGACAAGAAGAATACAGTGCACTATAGAACCTCAATATTTAAGATGGGCGCAGCCACCAAATGAAACTAACGGGCAAGAAACCTTGCAATAATGAAGCACTAAATGAATTAAACAGAATGCGAAATAAAAACTAAAAACTAGAAAATAAAAATAGGTAAAAAAACTTTTTAAGTTAAACGGTTTTATGTTAAACATACATTGCAATGTTTAAGATAAATGTACTAAAAACCAAAAAATAATAAAATAGATACAGTCGTGGGAATTATAAACATATGCATAGACTAGACTAAAATAAAACCGTGGGGCACGTCAATTTATTTTATTTATTTATTTTATACTTTATTGTACACCACAAATATAAACAAACAAAGCTTACAGATAAGTACTAACAGTGAAGTACAATGGGCGGACTTATGGCTGATTAGCCATTTCTTCCAGACAACCCAATTGTCTACAATCGTTGATTAAAATGTTTGTGTTGTTATTGTTGAATTTCCATGAGCAAGAAAATAGTAAGTAATTTCCTCACCGTCTGCGGGCTAACTGCCTAACGACGAATTAAACGATTCTTCTATCGCACATTAAGTCGATAATTTGTAGACAATTGACGTGCCCCACGGTTTTATTTTAGTCTAGTCTATGCATATGTTTATAATTCCCACGACTGTATCTATTTTATTATTTTTTGGTTTTTAGTACATTTATCTTAAACATTGCAATGTATGTTTAACATAAAACCGTTTAACTTAAAAAGTTTTTTTACCTATTTTTTTATGAACCTTTTCAAAGTGCAAACACTAATCTCTCTAGACTGTTATCACATGTCTGGCGATATTTTCGTACAACCTTGTTAGTGATCTCGTACATCAGCAAATTTCCGGAGTTTAGATAAAGAGATATGATTTTAATACGTATGTTCATTAAAATAAGGCAAATCCTCGATTTTTGTTGAAGTTATAACTTTAAGAATTGTGTTTACTCAAAAAAACCGACTTCAAATACATCAACAAGTAATACAACGTAGGTAGACGAAAAAATAGTCAAGTAAGTGCGCGTTATCAAAGATTACTCAAAAAGTAGTCATCATAATTATATCGATCGAATTTAAATGGGACCACAGGACAAGCATCAGCTTTCAATTAAAATAAGAATCATCAAAATCGGTTTACATTAAAAAATACAGCCGAATTGAAGACCTCCTCCTTTTTTGGAAGTCTCTTAACAAATATATACATCCATAATTACGAACAATAATTCAGAAAATTTACCACAAGAATTGATAGCTATCCCAAAAATAATACACCAGGAGATTTACCATAATTGTCAACTAAATTCGGAAAAAGGATTCTCTGATGATCATCTGTGATCAAACTCTAATCACGTGGGAATGTCATTATAAAAGTACCTTTTGTGTTATTATGTCTTCGGCTAATTAAATAAATCAGTTGAAAATTTTTGCGTCCTAGGAATAAGAAAACATCCATCCTCAAATATTTTCACATTTATAAGATTAACAGGATTACCTTTAATTACAGCGTCCCCTACAAAGAGCTGACCCGTTTGATCCGCAGCTTGATCCTTGTATATCTTTGAGATAAGTATGGGCAGTTTATGTTCCGCACCGCCCTTTATACTCAGCCCCAATCCGCCAACTTTCTGGCGAGTTATTTGGACCATACGCTCCTGAGACAAAATGAAATTTTATTTTAATTTAAATAGTTCATAATCTTTATAAATAACTAGCGGACCCGGCAGATGTTGTCCTGCCCGAAAAACAGCTACCAAATTTGATTGCTTGCATACCGATATCAGCGCCACCTACCGGGTCCAATTGAGGTACAAAACTGGACCCTATCGCCCAAGTTCGACCAAATTACATATGCTTACAAAATTTGATAAAAATTGGTTCAGTAGTTTCGGAGTTTATCGTTAACATACATCGTGACACGACATTTTTATATACATACTAGCCAACCCGTGCCCACTTCGTTGGGCGTTATAATCCATTTCACAGAAGGGTACTGTGAAATTTGATATGTTCCAATACACTCTCACTATTTTTAGCAAATCAGATAAATATAAATGTTTTAAAATCACCAATTAATTTCTAAGGCAAATAATAATGCTTGATTAGATTGAATTGTTGACACGGCACGTCAGAGGGCGCAGGTTCAAATCCTGCTGATTTAAAATCTTTATATATTTTTATCTTTTTCCTTTTATCTTGTCACTCCTGAATAGTGTAGCTTTCTGTTAGCGAAAGAATTTTCATGATCGGATCAGTATTTGCGAAGATTACCCCGTATATACAAACAAAGTTATAAACTTTACCTCTTTATAATATTAGTATAGATATAGATAATAATAATACAATATAATATATAATATATATAAAATATATAAAATATAATAATACACGTCAGTCTCAACGGCCTTTAGTACTAGCTCCTGAGACATACATACACCCAGACGGCGAGAAACATCTGTATGAACTTACAAACATCTGGCACGTCCATAAACGTGAAATACACTTAACAGCAAATGACCAGATCATAAATATATGAACGTGTCATATACCAGGCCATCATCTCGATTGCACGAGGATCGAATTTTTAACCAATTGGTTGGCCCACTGCGTAAAACCCTTCATTAAATATACTATAATAAACCTTTAGGTCACATTTACGGAGAAGCGGGGCGTTGCGTGTCGCGTGTGGCGTGGCGTCGCGCGTGTGTCAAAATATATATGAAAATGAACGCGTGTAAAACCGCTTCTCCGTAAACGCACTCATCCAACGCCCTACATTTGAATTTAGTGCGTTCCACAAGGCACAACGCCACACGCTACGCACGACGCCCCGCGTCTCCGTAAATGATGCCTTAGAATTGTTTAAAATTGTACTTAAAAAATGCCAACTTTAAGCTATCTAAGACAACAATAATAAACCAAACGTTCAAGACTTTTGAAAAAAAATAGTCGAGACGATGCAGCGTAAACTCACGGATCTCTGCACCTGAATCAAGATCGCTTCTTACAAATTAGGTCAAGTTCCGTTGAATGCTACAATGATGTGTTGTGTGTTCAGCGTAAAATAAAACGTGTGGAAAAATGCACGGGTCAGAGGAAATTGTAGAGCATGTATAGGATCTTGAACACTGTGTAATAGCAAGCGTGAAGCGATATCACGTATTAAGCCTTACTTTCTTAGATAGTAGAAAAGGTCTTGTTTTTTGATCGTTATTTGCCATGATGAAGTTGTATCTTTGCTATGAGTAATCTTACAGATTGTTACAGTGACAAGATTTATGGCCCGTCTAACAAATTACTTTTAAAGTTTGGTGATTGGTTTTATCAGCAGAAAAGAAACTTGGATAACGCACATATAACAGGAATTAGGTGCAGTTAGTGCTGACCCTGCTTTCTGCTCCGGGAGCTGTGAACTCAATTCCTATTGTTGCCGGTCCCAAGTCGGTTGATTTGCGAAAAATTCGACGAGAATAATTCGCCAATAATACAAAAAAAAACATAAAAAATACAAACAAAAAAATTGTGTGCGTACAAAGTACATATAACAGAAGTGAAACTTCTTTGCAAACTAATTAAACAAAAACAAATTGAAAAAAAAAGTCAACGTCACGCGGTGTTTCCAGGCAGTCACCCATCCAAGTACTGACCGCGTGACGCGTTGCCGCGGTAGCGGTCGCTCAAATTTTACCCCTAATGCGCCAATATAATAATATATAATACAATATATCTAATGCGCCTACAGAAGTTTCACTTCCAAAATATAAACAAAAATGGAGTTAGATTTGTGTGTTTGGAGTAGAATTGTTTTCTTCGAATTGTTCTCGACGAATTTTCCGCAGACAAAGTACCGACTTCGTCTGCCTAAAAGTTCCTAAGGTAACCGTACCTTAAGAACAGACGACCGTGTGTGTGTTAAAAGATATTAAGTTAATTTAAAATTACCCTGGCATGCGGCACGGTCTTGTCTCTAGGCAGCTGAGGAGGCACGACCACCTCGCGCTGAACCGTCACCGACTCCATCGTGAGCACGAGCCGCGCGGGCCGCGGTCGCGACTTACCGTCCGAGACTTGCACCATGCCTGTGCGGATCTGGAAGATAAACCATAGTTTAGAAAACTTTGGATGAGATGATCCAATCCAATGATTTAAGCTATCGAAACGCAGGTTAGTTACCGCTAGTTTTGCCAAGTGTCAGCCGTCATTATGTTTATAAATCTTTATAATTGTGTTTGATAGCAAACGAAAAAAACCGACTTCAATTACATCGACAAGTAATACAACGTAAGTAGACGTAACCAAATTTACAAACACACTATACCCCGTCCGGCGACTAATGATCTTTTTGACACTTCAAGAAATTTTGACTTTAGTGACTGCCTCACACGTTATTGATTCGATTTGAAATAATAATCGATTTTATTTAAGAAGAACTTTCAATCGATTTAATGAAATACATTTAGTTTTAAAATATTATTTATTTATTCGTTTATTAGTTTTTTTAAAATTATAAATGAAATATATAAATAATAAATCAGTAAAATAGAAATATTTATACATATAAATAATATAACTTTATAGCGCATTATAGGTTTAATGAATATTTAATTATTTATTTTCTCATTAAAAACACAGTAACTTACAAAATATAATATCAACATTTTATGTGGGTAAAATACAAAAATTGTCCAGCAGTTCACAGATACATTACGATTTGTTTTATGTATAACACTGTACTTACAACAGAATTCCAATCACCAAACATTTTACACACTAAATTAGACCATTCCTCAATTCATATAAATTATTATCTAACTTGAATTCAAAATAAGTGTTCCTTATAAACTTTTTCAGTATTAGTTCTCTAGTTATGATTAAATAATGTTTTTATAATTTTATATTGTACTAGCTGTGCCCGCGTCTTCGTCCGTGTCGAATTTAACAAAATATTCATTGTTCAGTTCGCGGCGAGCATCTCAAGGAAATAACGCTGGCTCGCCGAGCTTTAAATGTTTCGCTGCTAATTACTTCTAACGACGATATCTCAAAAACTATTCATCTGATTGATATAGTGTGAAGGGCAGTTTTAATCTACATTAAATTCCTAAGTTAACTAACATACTAATTTGGATAAGGATTAATACTGAACTAAGGAGAGTAGCTTTAAAAATAACGTGTTGTTAACTAAATGTTTTTAATTAAAAATTTGAACATAACAGTGGTTATTGTAAGTCAACCATAAGAGAGAGAGATATGCTATCGCGGACTTTTTTGTAGTATTTTAATAGATTTTGAATTCGCTTGTACATTACTTAACTATATCTTTGTTAGTTTGTGGGGTTTACTACATATTTATAGTGCAAAATATATATCTTTATTATAAGTATTATATATTTATAGTGCAAATTATCGTTATTATATTTCGGCATGTGCATCACATCATGCGATGTTATTGTGATGTAACATAAGCTCACAGTCAAAATTATCAATATATGTAGTAGGTAAATCCATTGCAAATTAAGTCGATTCCGTCAAAAGTTCACTTGTAGTTCTACACTTTAGCTATTAAATCAAACTAAATTTAGAATAACTTAAACACAAGTCTTGTCCAAAATACGCAAAAGTGATAAAAATGCACTTTACGCAGCTTGGTATGTAATGTTACCTACTTAAGTATGTTTTCTACAAATTACGAGTGTTGCGAAGCCGCAATATCATACTGTAGACTGTACGGCGTACGCGTACGCAATACAACTTGATTCGTTACTCTAACATAACATAGCATGTTATAACTCGCGTCATGTCATGTAAAAATAACGCCGAAAGAAACTGGAGGGAGTAAGTTTGCGCATGGGTCGCATCGCGCACGAAAGTACTAGATTATTAGTATTAGATATTACTATTAGTATTAGATATTAGATAGACGAAAATTGACATTTGCATGTGTCAATTTAGTCAAAAAATAAATAAATGAATGAACGGAGTTATTGTTCTTTACTCTTGGTTTGAAATTAAATTTCAAGATTTCGACTTAATTCCTTGCAAATAATCAATCTTGGAGTCATAGATACCATTTTTATTACTTTTTTTATTAAACTTATAGAAACAATAATCACATGACTTAAAATTATTTTTATCATAAATATGATCGATTTATTATCGATTTATTATTTCAAGAACTGTTTCATAGTCTGTGGTTGTTTGTTATGCACAGGGTACTTCACTCAATCAATCAAATCGTCAATAAAGTATGACATTACAGTAGAATTTTAGTACGATAATCCGAAAAAAAAACAACTGTAATTTATAGGCGTGGGCTGTCAAAAAGATCATTACTCGCCGGACGGGGTATAGTTGTCACTACGATTTTCAAGAGTTTCCTTTGATTTCTCTGGGATTCCATCATCAGATCATTATTATATATTATATATTTAAAAGATACCTTTTTTTTTCTTTTTGTCTTTTGGTTTTTTTTTTGTTCTCTCGCACTTATGTACCCCGCGATAACACCATCATTCACTCCCATGGGTAAACTGGTAGAAATCTCTTTTAGAGATAAGTTCGCCCTTGCAAACTGCCATTGTATTAATATTTTTGTATGTGTTTTTAAGTGCAATAAAGAATATATATATATATATATATATATATATATATATATAT
Source organism: Melitaea athalia (assembly GCA_905220545.2). Lineage (NCBI taxonomy): Eukaryota > Metazoa > Arthropoda > Insecta > Lepidoptera > Nymphalidae > Melitaea > Melitaea athalia. The sequence continues at coordinate 1,167,320 of HG992178.1, read as the reverse complement.
ATATATATAAAAGACAAAAAAAAATTTACGGTCGAATTGAGTAACCTCCTCCTTTTTTGAAGTCGGTTAAAATAAATGATTGTTTGTTCTCAATTTTAAAAAAAATCGACTTTAACTATATCGAAAAGTTATACGACGTAGGTAGTCGGTAAAATACCAGTATTAGGGATAACTCAAAAAGTACTCATATCTAGATCAGATGAGCACCAGTTTTCAATTTAAAAAGAAATCATAATCGGTACACTACAAATGATGTACACAAAAAAAAGTACGATCGATTTGAGTAAGTACTTCCTCCTTTTTTAAAGTCGGTTATAAACAGAAACGAGATTAACGCCCGGTTTCCCAAAGGCTGATCAACGCAAAAATTAACTAATCATCTGTCAAATAGTCCGGGCTCCCTATACATTTTTTCACTTGATTACTATCAAGCTGATTTTCCGGGAGTAGCTTCATTTTGACGAGACGAACAAAAATTTCCTCTACGAAAACTCTCGATTGTGGTAGCTAACAGAAGTAGCAGGGGATAGAGCAGCAGTGAGCAGTTGGGAAACTGGGCATAAGTATATCATTCAAATACACCTCTAGTACTAAACCTCTAGTTTTGTCATGTGGTAAACAATAAAAAAAAAAGAGTGTGCTTCAGACCATACAACTGAAGTAAAACTTCTTTAGTTGTCCCTACAGTAATATACGACACGTACTCTCTCTCTCTTTCTATCTTCACTAACTTATATCTCCCTCTCAACTTCCGTTCGCCTCGCCCGATAACACTTTTCGTAACGCGCTCGTCACGCATTCACCAGCTTACTCCCCAAGTCAAGGGTGCAAAAAGAAGTTTACTTTAATAAAAAAAAACTATATTATATAAATAAACACATTAAAAGAAAAAAAAAAATTCCTTTAATACATTGGGACTTAATAATTATAACCATTTGTACAACTCATCAATCTCAATACCTACTTACTTTTGGTACGCAAAGACAGAAATATCACATACAAAGATACAAAAAATATAACAAAGCATCAATATTCAAAGATAAAACAATTACTTAGAGCACTCCAAAAAGTACATTTAAAATATAAAATTTATAAAACAATTTTAAAATCATATTCCATTACTTTTCTAAACTGAAGTAGTACGTCAACTTTACAATGCTTTAAAGCTGCAGACAGCAGAGCACATGAAACAAGTTTACATGTAAAAACAATAGTGTCGGCAGCGAACAGATGTCAAAGAACAAAGTCATCATGACATTATGTTCACATCTGCACGGCGTTTCTAACTGTAACTGAGATGTCTTTGTTGGATAATAGGTGAGGGACAGGTTGAAACAGCTTTTTAAATGTGCAGGGTTTTGTGTTTAGGTACTGATTTTGTTACAATTTTATACCAACTTATGTTATTAAATAGTATATTGATTATATGTAATAATAAATTAATTTTGAGGAAGACACTGTGGCCTGTAACACAGCTTTTTTAAGCTAGCGTGGGTCGCAGGGCTTCTAAATGTTGTAAACTACATACTTAATTTGAGCAAATAAACTATTTTACTATTCAAGTAATTTCAAGTAATTCAAGTAATTTATTCAAGTAAATTACATTTGTCAATAAAAACAGTAATTAATAGCGGGACCCAAACTAAGCTATGCTTGTATCTTGGGCCCCCATAATAGTTACCACACAAGTAGACGTACATATACAAGATACATTTTTAAAATTAAGTTTAATTACATGTATAAAAGTACAACTAAACTATTAATATTATTATTATATAAACTATTATTATTATTATTATACCTATTTGTTTCTCTCCAAGTGGCTCTCAACAATCTGCATGGAGCGGACCCTTACCTCCTTCAGGAAGTTCAGGCACATTATGCAGTCTCCCAAGCATAGTCTCGAGAAGCTTATAATACTGGGTCAAGTTGAAGGAAAACGAACCAAAGGGAGGACACACGCAAGATGGACTGATGTCATCAAGAATGCAGTGGGAGGCAGCTTGCACCGTGCAACAGACGCTGCTTACCAATTGACATTACCATTTGCCTTCAATGGAGACATATACATATAATATATAGTCGAGAGTTGAGTGAACGAGGAAGAAGAAGAAGTATATTTGTTTCAACACATTTGAGACATGACTTCTGTTGTAGATGTGTTGTGAGTCAATCCTGACCTCGGAGAGCATGTGAAGCTGTCAATCCCGGTTGCTATCACAGATACCTGATAGCTACATGGGGAAAGAGGCCTATGCCCAGTAGTGGGATGTTACAGGCTGAATGAATTAATTTATTAAAGAAGGTTGCAAGGTTTTAAACTTAAAACATTTATTGTAGGCCCCGCCTAAACATTCATAGACCTGAATTATTGAGACATCATTCACTAAAATTCATATAATATAATTAGTCATTACACTTGCAAAAGAACAAGGCACATCTAGTCGTATATATACTTACATAAATAAAATCTGTATAATCACTACATAGTATAAAACATAAATTACCAGAATTAGGGCGATAAATGTTGAAGAAGTCGTAAAAAATCGCGCCAACTGGGAGCTTTCCACGCAAACGCCGCGTAAACTAGCAAAGATACAGTTTAGTAATGTACTAGCGAATTCAAAATCTATAAAAATTCTACAAAAAAGTCCGCGAGAGCATATCTCTATCTCTTACGGTTGACTTACAATAACCACGTTTATGTTCAAATTTTTAATTAAAAACATTACGTTATTTTCATAGCTATTTTCTTTAGTTCAGTATTAATCCTTATCCATATAAATATGTTAGTTAGCTTAGACATTTAATGCAAATTAAAATTGCCCTTCACACTATATCAATCAGATGAATAGTTTTTGAGATATCGTCGTTAGAAGCAATTAGCAGCGAAACATTTAAAGTTCCTAAAGCGCCTACTATGCTTATGCTATGCCTACTGCGCGGCGAGTCCATCCCCTCTGCCCCGCATGACGCATCGCTCGACCACCAGTACATCTTTATCTTTATACATAGTATAAAATTAAGTCACTTCCCGCTGTCTGTATGTTTAATTGTTTAGATCTCTAAAACTACGCAACGAATTTTGATGTGGTTTTTTTAAATAGATAGAGTAATTCAAGAAGAAAGTTTATACCTATGTATAATACATGCATAACATGGTAGAAAAACACTGATAATTTTAGACTAGATGTTTCTAACGTATCTTTTATAGTTGATAGTATTTAGTATCATCATTGCACCCGTGCGAAGCCGGGGCGGGTCGCTAGTTACATTATACAAATAAATTCATAAAATAAAATGTAATGGGAGGTCATTAAATAGCATGTTATCAGCATTAATCAACATATTTTCATTTGTCAAATTATCTTTTCAAAGTTTGTCTGTCTGTATTCATTAGTTCATCGTCACCCAAGCAGTATCTATAGTAGACGTAATAATAAATAATCAAACAAACGAGAAATACAAGTAAATATAATATCAACACAAATTATGTATCATTAATTCATTAAGTATATAATATAATGATGTTCAAGCGAGCAGATCCATTTATTTTATTCTAAAACTTTATATTACTTTCATAATTGGGAATAGGAACTTCTCATAAATATAGTGGAATTTGATGGTAAAAAAGAATAATACATTAAAATCTTTTATATTTGTTGAATACTGTCATCCTACGACCGCGTTGGTGTAATTGTGCATGTGCCTGTCACCTAAACACCAACATTCGCGCGTTCGATTCCCGCAATTAAAACGTCTTTACGCATGCTTGAAGTGTTACGAAAAGTGTGATTGGGCGAGGTGAATGGAAGTTGAGAGGGAGACATAAGTTAGTGAAGATAGAAAGAGAGAGAATTACATTTTGTAAGTTTTACTTCAGTCTTATGTCTAAACCACACTCGTTTTTTAAAAAGAATTACATACAAATATACAAAAAACAATACCCATACAAAAGCAGACACGTAACAATTAGACAAATGAGACAGATAATGCATGTGTATTATCTTCTAAGTTCAAGTAACTTCTAAGTAGAGGCTCGGTCTTAGATAACTAATGACATAACATTAAATAAGTTACTCAACATCTGTTTGTTTAGAGATAAGTCTGTTAGATTGGAGCGATTCTTTTTTTAATTTTGTTTCATGTTTAGTACTAAATACTGTTGTATTGAAACATTCTAAAACATTCCATTATTATTACCTATTTTTTACTGATTTAATATGTATTACTTTACATATCGTTAAAGTAAGTATAATTAAAGTGAAAATTAAATGAGTTATTTTTAAAATTAAATAAAAATTTAGGGAAATAAATTAATTAAGTAATTTTAACTTTTAAATATTTATTTCAAGTGTAGAGATTCGATCTCAAAATAAAGTATTGCTAAGAAGGAGTGAATTAAAGAAGAATTTTAATTTCTTCACTTCTATTCTATTTTATGTTAAATTGCTTCAGAATAATATTATGTCCTATTTTCCATTTTTTTGAACACGAAGTACTTCGATATGTATTAGTATTTTTTTTAAACATGATACTAGCGACCCGCCCCGGCTTCGCACGGTTGTATTATACATATAAACCTTCCTCTTGAATCACTCTATCTATTAAAAAAACCGCATCAAAATCCGTTGTGTAGTTCTAAAGAACTAAGCATACATATGGACAGACAGACAGCGAGAAACGATTTTGTTTTTTAATATGTATTGAATAGTATTGATAATTATCAATCGTACATACCTTTTCATCTTTCTTCTCCTCGATGGGTGTCATCATTGTGGATTATACACCATAACGAAATAACAACTTTCAACTAATTACCGAATCTCACACACACAAATCAATTCATTCTCTATTTCATCCACTGTCTGATCACGGTTCTAAAGATCATTACGACGCGGGCACTGACCTATTGCGATTACTATTAAATATTTACGAGATTCACATAACAAATACGGAAAAACGGGTCAGTGGTATACGATAAATCGATAGACTTGAATGGAACCAAAACAATACAATTTTACACTGTTTTACGCTTTATTATTAACATGATTTCGTACATATATAAATAGTATATAGCATCCTACTGATACTATTATACGCAACGCCTATTACACGTTAAATCGTAATAATAAATGCCTTTTTATATAAATATTAACTCGAACGACATACACTCTCAACGACAGTCAAATAAGTACTAAATCAAAGTTGCCAGTTTGAAAATAAAAATGATTGTCATATCAAAAATAGAGTGAATGCGCTGTCTTTTTAATCAAATTAATTTACATAAATTGTCTGGTTGGTCTGGTACAAATAATAAGTGATGAATGATTCTGAGTTAATTATAACACACCTAAATGGCAACATATACAGTCAGTTCAGTGAACCACATGTACGTTTTTAGCCCTATACTTGGCAAGAATTTTTTTCTTAAAATTTTATAATTTTTTGAATTGATTATAGTTCTAGGTACATAGAGGACAGGTGAAAAAATAATAGAAAAAATTTACACTATTTACTTTTATTATTATTAATAGTATCTTATAAGATACATTGCCAAGTATACGTCCAAATATCAATAAAAAATTAAGTATCCACACGGATACACTGTCAAGATAACATTATTCTTTAAACATTTAAAACTTTACAAAATAACGAGATCACATTAATATATGTAACATTTTTCAACATATTATTTATTCAATCGATGTAAAAAAGTTATCAAAGCACATAACTTTACATGCGGGTTGGCGAATGGGTTGTTTTTAATATATTACTTACGAGTTTTTGCTCTGGTACCTTTATGGGGCACCATCATCTCACAATTTAGCCTGTAATATCCCACTGCTGGGCATAGGACTCTTCCCCATCTAGGAGAAGGATCGGAGCTTAATCCACCACGTTGCTCCAATGCAGGTTGGCAGATATATTCCCTACTATGAGTAACGATCGCTATCAAGTGTACATGATAACAACCGGGACTGACGGCTTAACGTGCTCTCCGAGGCACGATGGGAAGGCCCACAAGGACTGTACAAACACCCAGACCACGGCAAACATCTTTATGGCCAATACAAATGTTTGTCATGTGTGGGGATCGAACCGGCAACCGCAAGTGCAACTGCCACAAACCAGTGCTGTAATCGTTGCGCCAACGCGGCGTCAGAAGTACTCAATAGGCGTTAATCCTATATTCAAGTTCTCAATCAAACCGTCTTCGATTTCAGCTACACCAGCGAACCTTTTGTTGCCCATTTGGGTTCAAGTTTCTTGATATTTTTTGCGCCTTTCTCTTCGTTACTACAACTCTAGATTTAGACCAAGTAGTAGTTCCAGGTGACGGTACGCTCAGTGGCAAAGGCACGTGTTCAGAGGTTCTCGGTGCAATGGATCGTAGTGATATACTAGATATGCTAAATGGTGATGGTACCTTATGATAGTTTCCCAAAGCGGTGGGTCTCGGGGACGGCTCAGGTGGTGATGTTATTAGTAGTTAGTTGCAAAATGGACGGAGATCCTATGATTAATGACGAAGACTGGAAATTTTGTAATATTGTTGAGGCTAGAACCACATTCAAATCTTCATCTTCATCTTCGTCTTCATCTGAGTCGAGAATCTTTAGTTTTTCAAACGAGGACGGCAATTATGGCGATGTAGAGCTGCTGGCTGATACGTTAGTTCGAAGCGTGGAAGGCTGGTGAAATTGTAACTCATCAGATGATGAGTCAGTGTCGTTTAGAAGAGATACCTACACCCATAAAAACACATTTTCATCAAATCAGCTGCAGATATTAGGCTTTAAATTTTACTACATATTTGACAGTGTATCCACACAGATACATAACAAATAAAGCGTAATTTGTAGCCAGACGAGCAATGTGCATCGGGAGATACTATCACAAAAATGTGTTCTTTTCATGCTCTTCTTACAGTATTATAACATAAAAAAGCACTTCTACATAAAGTAAAATCTCTAATCTACAAGATAAGCAACTTTTTTGATCCGATTACGACTGAATAATATTAAATATCTAATTTTCTTACCATGCGTGCAGTAGACGCGTACACCCTGTCTGCCATTTTGCAATTTACTGACAATTTGTGGCTACCAGAAATAGTCTAGTATTTTTACACTAGTAAAGCACAAAAATATCCACTATTTTAGTTGTTTAGTTTTAAATAATGTGACTTCCGACGGGTGTAATATTTTTTTTGGTTTAACGTATCCGCCAGGATACAATGTCAACTATAGGGTTAAAATAGTCAGTAGTCACCATTCTATGGTAGGTATAGGTAGTCACACACAACCATGGACTTAATACCAGGTATTAAGTCTATGCACACAACTCACAAGTCAACAGTGAGATGATTAAAAATACAGTTATAATATTTTTAGAGAACCTCAAATTAATAAAAAACCATTTTTTTTGCAATGGTATTATATGGAAATACCTAATAGGTAAAATATTTTGGAAGAGGTACTAATTAATAATGTCATTTTGGGATACCACATTTAGAATTTTTTACTGTCTGCGGTTATTGATTGTTATTTTATTCTGCTTTTATGGCAATACTTTAATGAAGGCTGTGAATAACTAATAAGAAATAGTTTTAAAACAAGATAGTATGAGATACTTAATTATAAACGGTAACATATTTTTAAAAGTAAAAATAAACTATTTTAACGTTCATCATGTGAGGGTCAGACACGTCAGACACATTCTGACAACCTAAAAACATGGAGAATAGAGAGTCCCTCTATTCTCCATGACCTAAAAACGTCTTGACAATGACATTCTGTAGTGTGTACCATGCTCCTTTAAGGACACTGCCTGGAGTTTTGCGGGCAGCGGGGTGGCAGCGGCGGCGGCGGCGTGGGCGCGAATCGGGAAATGCAGGCTCTTTTTTGAAATCAGCGGCAGATCGCGAGGCTAGCTATAGTCCTGCCGCTTATGACGAAGAATTTCGTACACCGGCCCCTCATCTTTTGTCTTTGTCGCTCGCGTATAAAGTATAAACATATTGCTGTTGCGCTCACACAACGACACTGCAATGCTGACGCGCGGGCGATCACCGCTTGACTGGAGTCACCACTCGTTGCCCGCCACCGCGCCGCTTCGAAACCAGCGGTTTTCGAGGGTCGGTCCATTTGATTGTACGCATAAGATCCGGCAGCTCCCGCCGCGCCGTCACCGCTGCCGCCCCGCTGTCCGCAAAAGAGGCAGTGCTCTAAGGGTGAGGACAAACGAGCGTAATTTTGTGAGTTGAGAGTTGCGTAATTTTGGTCGCAGAAATTTAACATTATTTTAAAATAATATTTAAATAGGACTAATTTTAATAATGTACCCATTATTATTTAATTAATTATCCGAGCGTTAGCTAGCAAAATACGTGTCGACTTTCACGCAATCTCTACCTGACTGACTGCTGACGCTTTCCTCGGTCCCCTCGCTCAACGCGAACGCAACTCAGTCGCATTATGCGTGTGAGTCGGCGCACAACTCATTTTGCGTTGCCGTGTAAGTATCTTGAACTGTCCTTTTGTATGAAACCGAATGCAGCAGAAATTACGCGACTCACAGCTCACAAAATTACGCTCATTTGGTCTCACCCTAATATTGAGCCTAAGGGTGAGGCCAAACGAGCGTAATTTTGTGACTTGTGAGTTGCGTAATTTCGGTCGCAGAACTTCTGCCTACCAGAAATTCTGTTCGGCTGCCAGACGAGCGTAATTTTGTGAGTTGCGAGTTTCGCTAGCAAAATACTTTACCTGACTGACGGCTGAGTCAGCGAGCTGCGCTGCGAGCAATTCGGTCGGATTATGCGTGTGAGTCGGCGCACAACTCATTTTGCGTCGCCGTGTGGCACGAACTGGCCTTTTATATGAAACCGAATGCAGCAGAAATTACGCGACTCACAACTCACAAAATTACGCTCGTTTTGCCTCACCCTTACAGCCAATTATGATTTTTGAAGAGCGAAAAAAAAAGTGACAATTTAATTGCGATTTATGAAATCGACCCTAAAACAAAACGTAAAGGAATAAAACAAACGATTTTACTTATTAATTGGACGCCGCGTTGGCGCAGCGGTCACAGCACTGGATTGCGATTGGCTGTTGCGCGGGCGGTTGCAGGATTGATCCCCGCACACAACAAAATTTGTATTAGCCATACAGATGTTTGCCGTGGTCTGGGTGTTTGTACAGTCCTTGTGGGTCTCCCCAACGTGCCTCGGAGAGCACGTTAACGTTAAGCCGCTCGGTCCCGGTTGTTATCATGTACACCTGATAGCGATCGTTACTCACAGTAGGGAATATATCCGCCAACCCGCATTGGAGCAGCGTGGTGGATTAAGCTCCGATCCTTCTCCTACATGGGGAAGAGGCCTATGCCAAACAGTGGGATATTACAGGCTAAATCATGCATCGCGTAAGTAATTGGACCTGTTTAAAATTTACTTTTAACTAGTGTAGGACTAAATTTTTTTATTGAATACTAGAGGCACCTCCCGGTTTCACCCGCGTAATTTTGGGCTTAAAAGTAGTTTATGAGATTTTTCTACGTTTTTCTCAATTATTATTGTGTTCCTGTGGTTAAAGTGTAAGGTGGCCAGAGCTTCTGAATGCGCTGTCTTGATAGCAGATGTAGGTTCAGCAGCTCGCTGATGATGCTTTTGGTGTTGGAGGAATTGATAGGCTTACGGTAACTGCTTACGGTCAGACAGGACTTAAACTTTTTTGGGATTATAGTTTTATTAGTCCGGGATCCCTAGTACATTTTTTTTCACTTGATTACTATCAAGCTAATTTTCCGGGAGCTTCATTTTGATGAGAGAACAAAAATTTTCTCTACGAAAACTCTTGATTGTGGTAGGTAATAGGGGCAGCAGGGATCCCGGTCTATGTAATAAAATGATGAAATAATTAATAAATAATTACGACACACATTTTTATTTCCATCTTTCATCCTAATATTAAAATTAATAATTTTATTATGGAAGTCAGCTCAAAGCGGCCACCTTAACTTTGAGTAAAAAAAAAACTAATCAAACGATTGATTTTCAACAAGAATTTTATACTGATGGGAAAAGAGTTTATTAAATTTATGATTTGTAAAATTTAGTGTCTCGAAAATTGAAATAATAAGCATATGATATCTAAATTACGGAAACTTGTAAAAAAACCGCTTTGCCCGAGCGGCCGCCTAAAGCGGCCAGGGGGACAAGGGCAAATTGGCCAGCCCCAAGGATACTACGTATAATATTGTTTCTTTTTTTTTGTTTAACATACTTGACGAAATAAAAATGTTCAAAAAATATAAAAGAACATTATTTATTAAAGGAAAATTTTGGTATTAATTTTTCCCGTCTTATACTCTGTTGCTAGCAACAATAACTAGCAATAATATCTATCTGCTATTATTTGGTCAATAATCGAAGGAGGTGTTCTAGAGTGATCGACATCTACTGGTAATGTGTGTTGTTGCTGTTGATCACTAGATGGTATCGGGTCTTCCATAGTAGGCGGATTGTCCGTGATTTTTTTTTTTATGTTACTAAGTCGACAAACAAGCGTACGGCTCACCTGATGGTAAGTGACTACCGTAGCCTATAGACGCCTGCAACACCAGAAGCGTCGCAAGCGCGTTGTCGACCCTATCCCCAATCCCCCCAGGAGCTCCGGTCACCTTACTTACCAACAGGAACACAACACTGCTTGAAAACAGTATTATTTAGCTGTGGTCTTCTGTTCTGTTGGTTTTGTTTTCTTTTTGTGGTTGCTGGCAAAATTCAGCATCATCAAAGATATATCTATTTGGAGGCGACAAGCCCGTTTTCTCGAAACCACTGACAGCATTCTGGGTTGTTGCAGCTCGCAAATAGGCAGCACCGAGCAAACTGGCGACATCTTTTTGATCGATTACCTATACGACCCACAACACCACGCTCAAAATATGTCTTTTTTCTCAAATCTTAAATTTACCTATTAATTTATCTTCAATCTTTAATTAAATAATCTCTAAATTTATATCTCCCAAGTTTCTTTTTCGCAGATCCTGTCGCAATGTGTCTTCTTAAAATTAGAGTAGTGCGAGGGATATTACATTTAAGTGCGATAGACTTAACAGATTCACGCTTATCGTTTATCTCTTTGATAGCTCGTGCCATAAGATTTTCATCCCATGATCTCTGGTTGGGTTTTTTCTTATAACTGTTCACCATCTAAACAAAATAATTTAGCATTATCTGTCTAATCATAATATTTTTTTATTAGGGCAAAGCGGTCAGTTGGCCGCTTTGCCCTGGCCGCTTTGCCTTTTTCGGCCATTTTGTTTCAAAATGCGACTACACATACTTTTATACATTTACGTTTGAGCAAATTTTGCACAAATCAAGCCAAATAGATAAGAAACAATACACGTGTTATAAAAGGGTTTAAATATAAAGAGGTATGATCAAAACAGGATGAACTTGACTTGCATTTTTTTAGCAAAACTTGGAAAAATATTATTTGCGACACTGTATCCAAATGATCGTTTCCAACGCTACCGAATTGACTGCCCGGCGTGGGGCGAGAGGTTTCTTATGTGACAAAAAGGCAACGTCGCACTGTCATTCCAAATATACGAATAATTAAGAGTGGCCGCTTTGCCTCCTATGGCCGCTTTGAGCTGACTTCCCCTACACAACATGTATATAGAAAGATTTTTATACAATAGTGTATAATTAAACGCTAATTAACTATTATAATCAACAATACAGTAAAAAGAATTACGAATTGCTTACATTAGCAGTCTATTTTAATGATATGTATCTTTTGCGGATTGGAACAGCCGTTTTATCAACATTCACTTAAATTTAAGAAAGCGTCACCCATTCTTAGTAATATAAACATTTTTTACATTACACACAAAAAAAAATATAAGAGAGGTAATATTTTGTTGAACACCATTTTAAGTTCGAAAAATAAAACTAGTGATGTGTGTAGTACGTGTCGATAAACTTAGATTAAAAATCAATTATAATTTTCAGTATTTTTAAAAATGGTTCCGTGTATATAATACTGGTTGGATACTAGCGAAATGCATTAAATTAAATTACGTTTACTATACATACCATTTCTAATCATATAAAAAATTCCCGTCAAATAGAATCAGTTTAAGTTCAGCTGTAGACAGTAGACCTATTTCATGTATAAACTATTGATTCTGTTTAGTTGTTTCTTTTGTAGTTTTCACATACATAATTATATACTAAGGAAATAGTATGTATAATATGTTGGTTAATTTAATACTTCTCGCTTGTACTAACATGATGTACAGAAATTTACACAGTCCCTATTGTATTGATATTTTGTGAGTAACATCACTACTTAAAGGCAATTTCTGAGTGACCTTCAACATTAAATTAATTACGACTAATCAAGATTGACTAATGAACTGTGTGCATAAATACATTTTACATAAATTATTTCATTTTTTTTTTATATTAAAATAAGGTAAACGTAATATCTACACTTGTTTTTACGAAAGTTTAATAGGTAGGTACATAAAAATAACTAAATTATGCACAAAAAATATTTTAAAAAGTCTGTATGTTCGCTGTGAGAGTAATATACTAAACAATTCCGTGATCAACTTTTAATCATATTTTAATACTTATGTAGTCACGATAAGTTACTTTTACAAAGAAAAAAAAAAAAACAAAATGAACCCAAAGCGAGGTTACTCCTACACTATAGGTACCTTAGTTAAATCATTACTTAATTATTTACGATATTAATTTCACGATTAAGCATTTTTAGTGCCATTTAATGACCTCATTCTCACAGCAAACAAGATTATCTTATATTCTATTATTCTATTATTTACAAAATCAATACATTTACAAATGCGTTAACAGCATTTAAATAAATCACATTATAATGGTAAATATTTTCTATATAATATTAACAAATATTCTTAACACTTAGCTACGGGAGAGAAATCACAAAGTAATTAAGCTTTTACGATCGGTTCCTATATTAATAAATGCTTCCTTCAATATGAAAAGTTGAATAAAATTTGTTTAGGGCCTAATTCATCCGTTGTGGACAACGTTATTTGATGTATTTTGAATTTGGAATTGAATTTTTTTTATACATTTGGTATGACACTTTATACCATAGAATTCAAAATTCGTAGTTCCATATTTGAATTGAAAAGTAATTTCTTAATTAAGGAGAAACAAGTCCTAATTGCCTAAGTATTCTACCTCCTGCTGTTAAAGTCGACTTGGAAAGGGCCCTGTAAACGATCAAATAATTTGTCAAGTTTGTTTGTCAAACTTCATGTTTTCATGTAACAAACACATCAAACAAGCTCGCACACGTTCAAAAAATTTGACAAACACGTTTGTCAAACAAAAATTTGACAAATTATTTGATCGTTTACGGGGCTCTTTAGTTAGGTATTTGCAGAATATATCTACAATCGGTGAAACCGGCCCTTATACCGTAACTAAAGACCAACGCTAGAAATAAATAAGTTCAAATCAATAACGTTTAGTTAAATATAGCAACCGATTTTTCATTTTATTTTAACCGACGCCTGACGGTTACGCTTATCACAACTTAAAATCAATTTACGGCTTTGTAATGTTATTTTTCAAGATAAATAAAAAATGCTAAACAGCATAGAAATATTAATTTTTATTTCGAATTTAGCTGGAACACTTTTTGGTTTAGTTAGGGATGTTAGCACGAGTGTTTATTTACAGAAGGCTTTTGCTAGGAGATATCGCTAGATGTTAGCTAAAGAGAACATTGAATCAGAACCCAATGGCTTCTTTAAACTGAGTCTTGTTCGACTGTGAAGTATATACATTAACTGTTAACATGACTGTACGAATAGTTGAAATTAGATTTTACTGTAGGTACCCATTTTGTGACAAATAATTTTTCGATGCGATAGTTCTCTTGATAAATATTAAATACCCACACGATGTCACTTCTCTGACTGACGCAAATTATTCCGTAAGCTTAACATAAAATGGTAATTTGTGGTAAAGAAGTCTTCCACAGTTATAATGCTTGCATTTTATTAGTAAAGCTTGAAACATACCTACTATCTAAAGCGACTTGAAGATATTAAATGCGTTTCGCAGGTCACTCCGAACACTCATTAAGGTTTTATTTTGAGAGCGAATATATAATCATCTGTTTCAAGCTTCACCAATGTATTAATCTTTTAAATTAATCAATAAGTTTTTTTTTTATATACCTATTACAATATTAAGACGCAAAAAGCATATTTCATCAAAACCCTACCTAGTACAGGTAAATTTGTTCTGAACGGTTTCGTCAATTACAAGAATTTTAGCGTACTATAATATAGTATATAAAATCTACAATGGACCATGGAATGTTACACGTGGATCGTGCATTCCCGACGTTCTTGTTCTTTTCTCTGCTGGTATCTGGAATATTGAAAAAAAATTTTAATATAAAACTAGGTCGGCATACAAGCGTACGGCTCACCTAAGCGGTTACCATAGCTTATAGACACTTCCAACATCAGAAGCATCGCAAGCCCGTTGCCGACTCTATCCCCAATTCCCCCCAGGAGCTCTGGTCACCTTACTCACCAACAGGAACATAACACTGCTGGAAACAGTATTTAGCTGTGATTTTCTGTAGGTAAGTTCGAGGTGCTACCTAAGTTAGACTACTCCACATTTTGAGCATGAGATTTCCTGCTGTGCCCTACCATAATTATATAGAACATTATTTTTTATTGAGGTATGGCAAAGCAGGAAACATCTTCCTCGTTGCCTGGAGCAGCCTTACTGGGGAGGTAACTCCACCTTTCAGAACATCAAAGCTACTGCTCTTTAGTCAGAGTTACGGTATGCAAAGCGTTTACAATGCTTTTGGTGTTACAGACGTGTGTATGCTGCAATAACCTCAGCATCAGGTGAGCTGTAGGCTTTATAAATGATAATGAATTATTATTGCAAAATTGAATCGATTTAGCGTAGTATTAAGGTAAAACTTATAAAATATATAATGGAGTATACCGAAATGTGAAAATAAAGTTTAAAGAATATTAGAAGTACGATCTAAAAATGTTTCTGTGTTATAATAAGAAATTAGTTTTACTTGTCTATCAGTGAAGATATATCGGGCGGCACGGGCGCGAAGCAGCCAGAGAGTCCGTCGCTGCTGTTTTGTCCTCCGCTGCGTAAAAGTAAAACACTTTTTTAAAAAAACAAGCTTATATTATTTGAATGCGCTAGTTAACCTTGCATTGTCTTCCAAATTGAACCTATATACAAAATTTCAGCTCATTTGGTTGAAGTTATCTGGTTCAAAATTGAGTTGCAAGATTTCACCTGAACAAACATACTCAGAGGCGGCCTTACCCATTGCGAGGCTCCGGGCGGCAAGTCTTTGCGAGGCCCTTTGTCCTTCTAGTCTAGTCTAATCGACAAGACAGAAAATGGTCGAAAATAGAGATAATGCTCTTAAAATTATGTGTGATAGCTCGTTGGATTCGGAATGACGTCTAGAAAAATGCTCTAAAGCCGAATAGTCTAGTCGACAAGTCACCCTGACTTGTCGACTAGACTATTCGGCTTTTCCTATCTTTAATTAAAGCACAATAATCTAACGAATGATGTGACATCAAATTCCTCAAATATGTTTTAATAATTTTAATTAAAAAAATACAGTTAAAAATCTATACTATTTTAAATTTGCTTGGGTTGTTGCGCGAGGCCCCTGCAAGAGCGAGGCCCGGGCGATTGCCCCGTTCGCCACCCCCTAAGGCCGCCACTGAACATACTTACATACATACATAAATTGCAAGTAAAATAAAAGCTTGTAAAATACAAAGAATTATACGAAGCATTTCACTGTCCAAAAGTTTGCCATTAATCATTCCTTTAAATTTTACGCTGACAAAAATGTTTGCAGTTGTATAGTATTTTCCAAAAATATCAAGAAAAATGGCGTAAGGAAATTTGGTTTCGGCTTACACGAAGATTGGAATTTGGAAGTAAGTAATACACACACAGCTCTAAGCCAGTTATAACGCACCCTAATGCCAAAATAAAATAATAACATTTTAATCAGACTTTTTAGATATTAGTACAATTAGTAAGGTACTATATACTAGGTTCTAAAAGCTAGCTACAAGCCTTAAGACTGAACTGTCACAAAAATGTAGCAACTACTTGTCTATTACAAATTTAAATAAAAAAATATGAAAAATTAAGCTATTATATTTATGAAAGGATATGTAATGAAGCTAACATTTACAAAGTATAATTACTTAGCTTAATTGACTTCTAAATTTATATTAAGTAAGCGTAATATAAATTAACTATATACGTTTTTCTAATCATGCTATTATGTAGGTGTGTGTGAATCACACGCGACAAGTAAAAAACGCCACTACACTGGCACTATTCCATGCTTACAAACGGTTGAAAAAAGTGGACTACTGGTCGAATAACAGTCATTTTTTAGTTGTAAATCCTTTAGCAATGAACGAGTCTATTATGGCACCGCAAAAATTGTACATAATAGAGGCAACCAACCATTTCTACTAACCACCAGTCACAAATAGCCGTTACTTTCTGCAACCATTTTAATCGCTTCTAGCTTCCGACTTTTGCTTGTCGCATGTACACCAACACACACTTAGTCAATATTGTACTAGTGTTGTACAGTCAAATATCCATTTCAAATGGCTTGTTGTTTTTCAAACAGTGGTCAGTGCTTCGTGTCGAAGTTGAAGAGCAGGGACGTAGCAAGTACATATCCTGGGTCCTAATTTTTTTTTTACGATTCAGCCTGTAACCTCCCACAGCTGGGCATATGCCTCTTTCTATATGTAGGAGAAGGGTTATAGCCTAATCCACCACACTGCTTCATTGCGGGTTCGCGGATATATTCTCTATTATCAGTAACGATCGCTGTCAGGTGTGTATGACAACAAACGGGACCGACAGCTTAAAGTGCTCTCCGAGGCACGGTAGGAAGATCGAAAAGGACAGACAACTAGACCGGAATGAAATAATTGTATCATCACGTCCGTATAAATTTATCAGCTCCGATTTTTTGTCTCGGAAACCAACTGTGATCAGTATACGGGTGCCAGCTACGTCCCTGGTCGGTGATGTGGTGGTGTGGTGGTGAGGGCGAGTGCGGTGGCGGGGCGGGGGCGGGAGGTACCTGCTCTACCTGCTGGCGGTGCGCCGCCCGCTGCCGTACGCGCTGCCGCCGCCCGACCCGCCCGAGCCTGCAGTGCAATTTATTGTTCATTTTATAATTGTCTTTGTTAGCAAATGAAATCAGCACAATTACATCGCCAAGTAATAAAAGGTAAGTAGTCGAAAAAAACTAACAAACGCACTAATCGTCACTACAATTTTCAAAGGTTCCCCTCGATTTATCTGTGATGCCATCACCAGGTCCTGGTTTCCGTATCATGGCACACCCTTGGGATTTCTCCTTTCCAACAAAAAAATAATCATCAAAATCGGTTCATAAACGACGACGTTATCCTCGAAGACACACAATTTTTTTATCTACGGTCGAATTGAGAAACCTCCTCCTTCATCCCCAGCAACTCTGGTCACCTTCCTCACCACAGGAACACAACACTGCTTGAAAGCAACATTATTTAGCTGTGATCTGCTGTAAGGTCGAAGTACTTCCCCAGTCCGGCTTCTCAAGTTTTTGAGCAGGATATTTGTTGCTGTGCCCTACCTCAGTTGACAGGCCCTCAGTGACAGTGCCACTCTTGTTTTATAAAGCTAGTCTACCCAACAAGGAACTTTGATATTGTTCAATGAACAGTTGTAAATGAGCAGGTTACCCTTGGTGGTGACGTTGGCGGCGCTGTCGCTGTAGTCGTCGGAGTCGGAGCGCTCGCGCCAGTGCGCCGGGTGCGCGGGCGCGGCGGCCGGCCGCAGGCGGTGGCGCGCCTCCACCGTCGAGCACTTCGACAGGCTCGACTCGTCTGGAATTCACACTCACAACTGAGGACTAGAATATTTTGAAAGACTTTGCTGTGATATTTCGTTATATTTACCACCTTTTCAAGTCTCACGTGCATACGTGCCCTCAAGCATTTTTGAACACACTTTATTTTTAGTCGTCTTTTGATCCAATACCTCTACATTTGTAAAATAACTACGATTGATTTATCATCGTCGAGGCTAGACTATTAAAGGATTATAAGCTAAAATACCAAGTGCAAAAAGAAGACATCCGTTATTGTGATATTTTTAAACAGAAAAGTCCGTTGTATTTGAAGGTAGTATTATAAAGTCCTATTTGTATGTTTTTCATAAAAAAATATACTTTAGATTTTTTTATACAAAGAGAACCAAAATAAAAATAAAATAACCTCATTCAGAAGAATATTAATTTATTGTCATCAAGAACTCTAGCTTTTACGTTGTTTTTAGATATATTATACAAAACTGTTAAGCTTAGCATGGCTCACCGTATCGATAATGGTCGCAAGCCCGCCGGCGGCGGCGGTGCGGCGGCGCGGCGTCGTCCTCGCGGCGCGCGAGCGTGCGGAACTGCAGCGAGTGCGCCGCCGCGCCGCCGCCGAACGTTGCGTACGGGCTTATTTCGTACAACTCTGCTGAAATTTTAATGATTTATTATTTTTAAGCAACTTCAAAAAGGAGGTACTTCTCAATTTGACTGTGTTTTATTATGTTGGCTCATAACTAAAAATAATCATAACTAAATAATACTGTTTTTAAGCAGTGTTGTGTTCCTGTTGGTGAGTAAGATGATCAGAGCTCCAGGGGGAGATTGGGGTAGGGTCGTATAAGCTACGGTAATGACTTGCCATCAGGTGAGATGTAAGCTTGCTTGCCGACCTAGTAAATATATAAAACGATTTCGATGATTTTTTTTGAAGTAAAACTTCTTTACGCATACTTGACTTGGGGAGTGAGCTGGTGAAAGCCTGATGAGAGCGTTACGAAAAGTGTGGCTGACGAGACGAACGGAGCAAGAGAGAGGTGCGAGCACACATTTTCTTTATCTCTTAGCCAGTTACGTTTCGTATATCTAAGACACAGTGCAGGCCTATTGCTAAAGAAGTTTTACTTCAGTGTGTGGTCTAAAAAACACTCGCTTTTTTTTTAAAAATAAATAGCTGGTGTTTCTCTTATGGTTCCATTTAAATTTGAGCAAGACCTAACGCGAATCTTTTGAGTTATCACTAATAATACCCATTTAATTGATTGTTTATCGACTACCATCATGTCGATATTACTTGTCGATGTAATTGAAGTCAGTTTTTTTATTTTGCGAGCAAACACAATTACCATTATAAGATATCACAGAAACCAAACGTATCTCTAAAAATATCCGCAATATTACAAAATTATTACAACTTCTTTTAGGGCGCCTTCAAATTAGCCGCGCGGTGGCAGCGCGTCTGCAGCGCTGCTGACGCGCGACGTTGTAAATGTATGTAAATAACAACGCGCGACAGCAGCGCGGCGCCTTCAAATTTGAAGGCGCCTTTACATTAAAAAAAAAAAAAAAACTATTAAGGCTTATTTATAACTTTATTTAAACATGGTACAATATCTATAATTTGGGTTAAATGCATTACAAGTAATGTTCTCACCTGACGAATCATCGTTAGATTTTTCATTCCCATTAATTGATGATGATGAGTAGAGTTTGTGACCATCTCGAAGTTTCTCCCTTTCGGCTTCGTTACTTTCGCTCAGTTTTCTGTTATCCCGCAAATAGTGGTCATTTGATAGGCAGATAAATCTAAAATAAAACGCTTGAGTGACTTGAATTTTATCTACAATACTAGGTACACTATTTAAGCATCTTTGATTGATAAAGGAAGGAAGAAATTGGTATAGTACCCGGCCATAAATATTGCACATCGACCTTTGGAAAGAGACAATCGGCTAATTTCGACTTCGTAGAGCGTTATAGTCCAAGATCCCAGACCCCAGACTTCCTTGTTTCTGATTGACAAAACATTACAGTATACATCGTAGTATAAAGAGTTGCTAAAATATTTTCTACATGTTTTTAAATATAGTAATATAATTAGTGTCTGGCGATAAATACGAAAATAGCTGGTTAATAACATTTTTACGTATATAAAGCAGCCAAATTTAAAAAAATTGTGAAAGAACGTTTGTGTACTAAAGGATATTATTCGATTAACGATTTTATAGAAGACAGTACGCCTTGGGAATGATGTGATCGCCGCCAGGCTATTTCAATTTATAAAATTATTGTAAATTTCAATCTGCTTTGGAAAAAAAACATGATTAAAAAATGATATTAGTCCCGCTGAGTTTCTTTCGCCAGTTCTTCTCAGGTCAGAGGCTTTTTCTTTCCGAACTGGTAGTAGACTCATGACGTTCAGTAAGAAATTGTAATAATTTTATGCTGAATAAAATATTTTGAATTTGAATTTAATATAATTATTTTGTCCTTCAAAAAAATATGACAGGTGATCTGGGAACTGGGTTCTTACACTATTAGATCTGTCATATGAAATACTGACAGTCCGATACGTCTCATAGGTAATGTGCGTCAGAGATAACGCTCTACAAAGTTCAAATTAGCTGATGGTCTCTTTCTAAAAGTCGATGTGCATTATTTACGGCCGTGTACTATACATATCGTCATATTCCAAACACATTTAGTTAACTACTCCTAAAATCTCAATTATGGAAAAAAAGTGTGTGTCAGCTCCGACGCACGACTGGAGTTTACTCATTCAGATATATCTTTGAATTCCTCTATATTTTCACCATCAAACACAATGTAAAATACAACAAATATGGAATTTGAAATATCCATTCCACACCTCTGCATTCCGTATAGCATAACGCCAGAAAATGCAATAGAATAGGAAGAAGACTAACTTCCGCTTGGCGTGTAGTAGACACAGCAAGGCGGCGAGCGCGGCCACGAGCACGAGCGCGCCGGCCGCGCACCACACCAGCGCCGTGCGAGCGCCGCCGCTGCGGGCGCCCCCCGCCGCCGGCGGAGACACGCGGAGGGGCGGGGGGCGACCTGGGGTGTGGCACACCATTGTTGACGTTAAACCTCTTTACGCACGCTTGACTTGGTAAGTAAGCTGGTGAATGCGTGACAAGAGCGTAACGAAAAGTATGATCGGATGAAGTAAATTAAAAAAAAAAAAAGAAAATAGACAGGCATTTGACCGCAATCTTACCTGATGTTAAGTGACGATGAAAAAGTGAAATGGAAGTTCAGAGGGTGATATAAGTTAGTGAAGATAGAAAGAGAGAGTTACGTTTCGTAACACTGCTGCTGAGTTTTACTTCAGCCGTGTCTAAAGCACACTCGTTTTTTGTATACAAGTCTCATTAAAGTAACATAAAAATAGTAACATTCGTTACGATTGATTGATATAATTGATTGTTATCGTGATTTATGATTTATGTTGATTCAGGAAAACTGGATAATGCCCATATTTAAAAATATCGTGCTCAAAGTTTAAAAGAGCCGAAATGGGTATAATACTGCTCTCAAGTAAGTGTTGTGTTCCTGTTGTAAGTCAGATAAACAGAGCTCCGAGGGAGGGTGAGGGGTAAGTTTTAACAGCGCGTTTGCAATGCTCATGATATTGCAGTCGTCAATAGGCTACGGTATCCATAAACATAAGGTGAAATGGTCATCAGGCGATTATTTATTCATACTTTTGCACACTAATACATAATTGACAACATACATAATTACATTTGTAAGTAACACAGTTTCAGTATAAGAAGGGATTAGTTTAAAGTACCTCCGGCCAGTGTGTGCGTGTCGGCGAGTAGAGTGACGCGCTCGACGCCTGCGTCACTCCACGCTTCCACCGCGAGCTCGTACCAGGCGCCCGGCGACAGCGCGCCCACCACGTGACGCGCCGCACTCAACCCGGACCCCGCCTGGAAATAGCCACTGAGCACTTGTGGGAACGATTAACGACTGAGCTCAGAGGTCCAGAAGCTAGATATATTCGAATCGAAGTACCAAATGTTTGTCATTTAAAATGGCGGGCGGTAAGAAGTCTCCATAACATATATCTTTAGCGTTTTCGACGTAAAAACGTCTAATAAGTCGATGAACGCCGGCTGCATGAACGAAAAATGATGACTCATTGTAGTGTTACGTTTATTGTAGCGTTACGCTCATTGTACGCTTGCGCCGCATCTATCTATCTTCCACTCGATTGGCCTATGCGTCTAAGGAGATGTTTTGTTATGACGTTGTCACGTTAAACTATCGTCCGTAAACCAACTTTACAGACAACCAATTTTTTACTATATTTTTGTAGCCTTTTGTGTATTTGAATAATACGATTGATCAAACAACAGTACTGTGGAATAACTTTCAATAAATTGATTTTGTAGCCATTAAACTCACCTGTATCCAATGCTCGTCACCTGCACGACGGTAGGAGACGCGGAAACCGAGTATGGGGCATCCGCTATCCCGCCATGCGTACAAGTTTATTTTAATGGCAGTTGCGTTTGAATGCACGTGTTCCTCTGGCTTCGGTGCTTTTGGTCCTAAAATCGTTAAGTTAATATTTTAAAGTAATTGAGCTAACACGTATTGTACTTCTGCATGATAAATGGTCTAGTAAATTGTCGAAGAAATTCCTACATATTAAAGTATTTACTATTTTCTCAGATCAGCTATTACAGTGTATTTAGTTAGTTATCAGCCCCTATTAAGTACTATATTATTGCTATTTTAAGTTGCTTATAATAATACGGACCTGTTTCTTCACTTTCTGATAAAGATTACTGATAAGATGCACAATGCTATCGAACAGACAAAAAATTTAACTACTTTGTCTTTTAGATTCGAAACTATAAAATTAAAATTTTTAGTTCATTAGTTGAGGTAAAATAGATTTTAAGGTCCTCTACCTCGTGTTTATATAGACTTATATGCCAGATAAACTTAATCAGCAGTCATCGGAAAATACCTTAAAATGAAAAATATAAAATTCGAACTCACTTCCTCCTCTCGTCGTTGCGGTCAGCACTTCACTGGGTGGGCCCAATGATATCTTGTTTTGTGCTTGAATCTTAGCGTTATACGTGGTACCACATTTGAGCATGTCCATCGTGTATGAAGTCTGTTCTGGAGACAATTCAACGCTGTGCCATTCTGTTTCCGATGCTTGTTTGTATTGAAGAATGTAACCTACGAAAGATAAAATTTCACAATGTAACTAATAAAGTAAAGAAACATAATAAAAAGTTTTTTCGGAACAAAACATTAGTCTTGTAGAATATCTTCAAATATATCGAAGAAAGACATATTTTCTAAATTTTGAGCTGTAGTCAACAAAGCTCACGAGAAATATAATTATGATCATTTTCTTTCATCATCTCTTACTTGAGATATACTCACTTAGTAGAGAAGACACTATAATATGCATACCATTTTTCACTTTGGATTCATTTATTACGATTTACTAACACGTGGTTCAATAAGTCCCGAGACTAAGTACTAAAAAAAGGTCTTTTTTATAAAATTAATTTTTATTCATCAACATAGTCTCCTCCAAGAGCGATACAGTCCCTCCAACGCTTTTCTAACTTTTCTATCCCATGTGTGTAGAACGATTTGTCTTTGGCTTCAAAATAAGCCTCCGTTGCTGCGATAACTTCACTATTTGAGTCAAATTTCTTACCCTGAAGCATTTTTTTGAGGTCTGCAAACAGCTATTAATCGCTGGGGGCCAAGTCTGGCGAATAAGGGGGATGAGGAAGCAATTCGAAGCCCAATTCGTTAATTTTGGCCATCGTTCTCACGGACTTGTGACAAGGCGCGTTGTCCTGGTGAAACACCACTTTCTTTTTATTCATGTGAGGCCGTTTATCCGCAATTTCGTACTTCAATCGCTCCAATAAGCACATGTAATAGTCACTATTTATATTTTGCCCCTTTTCAAGGTAGTCGATTAAAAAAGTATTCCATGCGCATCCCAAAATATAGACGCCATAACCTCACCGGCCGATTTCTGAGTCTTTGGACGCTTCGGGCGGCTTTCACCAGCCGCTCTCCACTCCGCTGCCTGCCGATTGGATTCCGGAGTGAAATGGTATATCCAGGTTTCATCCATTGTTACATACCGAACGTAAAAAATCCTTTTTATTATGATTCATCAGCGCCAAACATCGCTCTGAATCATTGATACGTTGTTCCTTTTGATCAGTTGTAAGCAAACGCGGCACCCACTTAGAAAAAAGCTTTTTCATGGCCAAATTTTTATGTAAAATAGTGAAAACACTACCAGCTGAAATCTTCACTATCTCGGCTATCTCTCGCACTTTTACCTTCCGATCTTCCAATACGATTTTGAGGACTTGGTTAATATTTTGTTGAGTCACTGCTTCATTTGGACGACCTGAGCGTTTCCCATCATTGGTGTCCATGCGACCGCGTTTGAAGTCGGCATACCATCGACAAATGGTTGCTTTAGAGGGAGCTGATCCTGCATAACATTTTATAAGCCATTGCTGTGCTTCAACGGTATTTTTTCCCATTAAAAAACAATGTTTTGTCAACACGCGAAACTTGTTTTTTTCCATTGTATCGAAATTACAACCGTAGCGTCACTTAAATGTTTCAAAATCAATAATTTTATTGTTCCATTTTTCAAAATTTGACACATATTCTTGTATTGATAGCCAGTACTTTTTAAAAATCAAAAGAGTTTTTAATATATGCGCCATTTCCAGGTTAGTCTCGGGACTTATTGAACGATCTAGTACTAAACTTTAGAATCTTCTGGATTTTTCGACAAATTGATTTTAACGAAAACATTTGGCAATGTATCGAATTTAGATTTGTCTTTGTTAATAAATATTTAAAGCAGTATAAGTTTCTAATGCTGCGACGACGCGTTGGCGCAACGGTCACAGCACTGGTTTGTGGCTGTTGCACTGGTGGTTGCGGGTTCGATCCCCGCACATGAAAAACATTTGTATTGGCCATACAGATGTTTGCCGTGGTCTGGGTGTTTGTGCAGTCCTTGTGAGTCTCCTTACCGTGCCTCGGAGAGCACGTTAAGCCGTCGGTCCCGGTTTTTATCATGTACACCTGATAGCGATTGTTACTCATAGTAGCGAACATATCCGCCCACCCGCAATTGAGCAGCGGCAGCATGGTGGATTAAGCTCTGATCCTTCTTCTACAAGCAGAAAGAGGCCTATGCCCAGCAGTGAGATATTACAGGCTGGAGCAAGTTTCTAAGCTGCCTCGGTCACTATGAATACTTTTATTTCTAAATCGTCACAGATTTTATGGTGTTGACCAAGTCACCTGCAACGATGTCGAAATGTTGGAAGTTTAAAAATAATAATCATGGTAAGTCCTGTAGAATCAAAATACATTTAAAACAATATAAAAGTGTAATTTACCAAGTACTGGGTGGTCAGACTCCGGCATGCGCCAGTGCACCTTGATGCTGGTAGCGGTCGTGTACTGCAGCGACAGCGCGGGCGCGCCGGGCGGTAACACGACACGCACCGAGTATACGATAGAGTCCTCGCCAATACTGTTTGTTGCCGTACACGTGAAGTTGCCCGACGACTGCTCGTTCACCTCTGAATGTTAGAAAGTTTTGATTTACGATATGAGGAAAAAGGTTTATAATATTTGAGAAAGTTTAGACTAGAACTGGATATCGTAAAATTTTAAAACATTTTCTAATCTTTGCTAATATTAAAGTCGAAGAGTTTCGTATTATTTTTTTATTTTTGTGTTTCCAACAAATGAGGGTATTCTAATTTTTTTATTATCATATCAAAATTTCGATCCAGCGGGGTTCGAACCCGCACCCCCGACATACCATGTCGGTGCTCTAGCCAATTAAGCTATGGAACGATGTACCCGCTGAATCAAGTTGAAAAGCTTGTTTGGTTGGTGTCTGTGCTAAACTCAAATACTACTTGTCTGAAGAGAATTGGTTCAGTGTTATTTAGTAGATATAACATCAAGCTATGATCAATGTTGAATAAGTCTATGACATAATTATAAATATAATATAAACAATGTTTCTCGTGCGGACTATACCGTGGCTAGAATTTCTAGCCACGGTACAGTGTTCTAGTTTCTAGCCTAGAAACTAGAACACGATCTACAAAAAGTGAATGGCCATGTGTTTACGTAGCATAATATTTTTTGATGATATTGGAAGAGATAGAAAAATACGCTTCATTGCGTCATCACTCACAAGAAGAAGAAGTTTTACTTCAATAAAAATATGAATTTAGTTTAGGAGAACGCAATCCTCCCACCCACCTCTAATATGCAGATGTCCGGTCCTCGTGACCTGGTAGTACCGGTGGTGCGTGACGGGCGCCCGCGCGTGCGCCCAGCGCGTGCGCGGCGCGGGCGCGCCCACCGCCGAGCACCACAGCAGTACAGTGCGGCCCGCCGCCGCGCGGACTGAACCGCCGAACGACGCGATTCTCGCCGGGACTAGAGGGCCAACAGGTAACTTAATATTAGAAGCATAAAATAGTACATTTTATTAACAGGATTTTATTGATGGGATTAGGATCAGGATTTATGATTTTTCTTAATGCGATAGTATGAAAGAAAGTGTTAAATTTGCAGATGAAGATTAGGAAACTCGTTGACAGCTAGATCGGATTTAATCAAATCGTTTATATATGATCATATCAATTTAATCCAACTATTAGGGCGCCTTCAAATTTGCCGCAAAGTGCCACTGCCGCCGCGCGGCACTTTGCAGCAAATTTGAAGGCGCCCAATACAAAATTTGATAGAAAATTAAACAAATTCATGCCCAAAATCGAGTAGAATAGTAGTTTATCTTTACAAAATACCCAGGTAAATATATCAGAAATTGTGCATCATAAAAATAATCGGAAGGTCTTAATCGAATTCCGCAAAAAAACGCCAATGAAATGAATCTAAGTACAGAAATCTTTAAATTTTATCAATTAAAAATGCTGTACTTCTCGAGCTAGGTCCTTGTCCAACCACGAGCGTCGACTCCCCCTCCCCCGAGCCCGTAGTCGCGGACACCCAGAACTCATACAGCTGAGTCTCCTTGAGGTTCCTCACTTGGTACATCAGCTCTATCTCAGGGTTCTTATCAGCTGACACCGTGAAGCTTGAGTGCTTACCTAACCTGTCCCGAAAACAATTCAACTAAAGATTTTATAAACTTAAGCTATACTTTTGGCAATTGGGCAGTTGGCAAAATGTCTCATACACACATTAGAAGATGTTAGGTCCATGTCATAAGAAATATTTTAGTAGTACCTATTTTCCACTACGTTTCAATTAACTACTGTCTTATTAGAAACAGATGGAATAAGCCCTTAATATTACTATTTTTAAAAAGGAGCTTCAGTTCATGTGCCTTATTTAGGTTCGTTTCAGCCTTTAATATCCCACTGTTGGGCAGGCCTCTTTCCCCATGTAGGAGAAGGATCAGAGCTTAATCCACCACGCTGCTCCAATGCTGGTTGGCATATATATTCCCTACTATGAGTAACGCTATCGCTATCAGATGTACATGATAACAACCGGGACTGACGACTTAACGTGCTCTCCGAGGCACGGTGGGGAGACCCACAAGGACTGCACAAACATCCAGACCAAGGCAAACATCTGTATGGCCAATACAAATGTTTGTCATGTGCGGCGTCTATTTTATTTAGGTTATCTCTCCTATTTCAATTAGCGTTTCCATTATAAACTGGTATAAGGTACGATTTCTTTAAATAATTTACAGTTGATATTATTTAACTCACCGCCCCGCTTCTCTATAGTAGACGGTGTAATGGGATATAATTCCATTGGGGTGTATCGGAGGTAGCCAGCTCACGAGGACCGAGTCCATCGAATACGGTAACGCTTTGATCTTCTCGGGTGCGGATGGAACTGCAAACACATTATGAATAATTAAAGTTTCCTAAGGTCATTTTATTCGCTCTTGTTGATAATAATTAAATTGCTAACTTTGATTTATAAATAAATAAATAAAATATATAAACGCTTCACACTCAAGGGCCCCCAATAGGATTTTTTCCTGAGTTTAGGGTCCGAAATCACACGAAATACACAAGCACAAATACCCAGACCTACACAGAGATATGACGCTTGTGATATTCCTGGCGCTTTAGGCGTGTTGCGGTATTGATAGGAATTCTGGCAACGACTTATTATAGAAATACAACACTACTTGAGTGGTACTGTTAGTCGATCTTCTGGATGATTGAAGAACTTCATTAGTCTAGTAACTACAGATTTTAAACGAGATATTTTCTTCTGTATCCTACTTTAATAATTTGCTTAAATTGAAAGTTGGGAACATTTTTTATTTTAATTATTACATTAACTCTTAAAATAAGCAGATAAACACGATGCCAAGTGAAATAAAGAATTGTAATATCCTAGACTTGTATTAGTTACTATTTTATGAGAAGTACAATATCCTCTTACCGTCTTCTGCAGTCATGCAGTACACAGGCGGACTGCGCTTGCCGTCTCCCGCCGCGGTGTAAGCCGCTACTTGTATTGAATAATTGCTGTACTTGTGCAACGCGTGCAGGTATGTCTCTGTTGTTGTCACGCGTTTTAACTCTGCTCCTTCTGCTGCAAAAAAAGAAATTGTTTTCAGTAACTTGCAGAATACACTTACAAAGATCAAAAACTATAATGAAGTAAAACTTCTTTACGTGCGCTTGACTTGGGGAGTAAGCTGGTGAATGTGTGACGAGAGTGTTACGAAAAGTGTGATCGGGTGACGCTAACAGAAGTTGAGAGGGAGATGTAAGTTAGTGAAGATAGACATAGAGAGATCGAGTTATGATTCGTAAGTTTTACTTCAGTCGTGTGGTCTAAAGCACCTTTTTTTTTAATTCAAATAAATGACAAAAAAAAATTTTATACTCAACGACCTCCAATAGTACGATGGTTCGGCGTCCGAAATAACACATAGCACATCATCATCATCATTTCAGCCTGTCGCAGTCCACTGCTGGACATAGGCCTCCACAAGTTCGCACCAAAAACGGCGTGAACTCATGTGTTTTGCCCATAGTCACCACGCTGGGCAGGCGGGTTGGTGACCGCAGGGCTGGCTTAGTCGCAACAAAGACGCTGCTGCCCATCTTTGGTCTGTGTAGTTCAAAGCCAGCAGTTGGATGGTTATCCCGCCATCGGTCGGCTTTTTAAGTTCCATGGTGTAGTGAAACTTTGTTATCCCTTAGTCGCCTCTTACGACACCCACGGGAAGAGAGGGGGTGGCTAAATTCTAGAGTGCCGTAGCCACACAGCACAAATAACACATAGCACAAGCCCAAAAAATTAAAACGTAATTATACATGGTCTACTTGTCATGGGAATTGAACCTGTGGCCGCTAGCGCAATAATCATTGCTGCGATTACTTTACAACTATCGTGTTAATAAACTATTCTACTTATCAGCCTGATTCTGTGTTTGTAACTCGTCATCAAAATCACTAAGACAATTTACAGCTAATATTTTGGCAACCTGAAGCCTCCATAACACGTATATAGCTGTGATTATACTATCTTCTCAAAATATATGATCTTGCATGGGATATTTATTACCAGAGGTATTTACCGTGATCTGTAGATATAGCTGCATAGATGACCTTGTACCCCTGTATGAGTCCCGCTCGCAGTGCTGGTGGAGGCGGAGTCCATGACACCTTCATGCTAGATGATGAAATTGCTTCACACATCACTCGTGATGGTGCAGCCTCGGGAACTAGGAATTGAGAAACGAAATTTTTAAGACGCGTAGAAGACTAAATATTTGCTTTTAGTATGAAATAAAAACACAATTCGTAGCGTTAGTGAAATTCATATAAATACATATGTCATCAGAATTGATTCTTCAAAAATACCTTTTTAAAAATATAATTTTTAAGGAAATTGCAAAAAGGTTATTAGACATCACAGGAGACCGAAGAGCTGGCAGCTACCTCATACAAAGAATTAGTCTAGATATTCAAAGGGGGAAGGGGAACGCTGCCAGTATCTTCGGAACCTTGCTTGAAAGGACTCCTTTTAATAATATAGTTTAGTTATCTTCTATCTATACTTATTATAAAAATAAGTCCCCCGGCCGCGTCTTTCTGCCCTCCTGTCTGTCTGTCTGTCTGAACGCGATAAACTCGAAAACTACGCAACGGATTTTTATACGGTTTTCAACAATAGAAAGAGTGATTCTTGAGGAAGGTTTAGGTATATAATTTATTATGTTTTAATGTAAATTAGCAGAAATACGGCGATAAATGTTGAAGAGGTCGCAAAAAATCTCGCCAACGGGGAGCTTTCCACGCGAACGCTGCGTAAACTAGCAAAGATATAGTTGTATAATGTACTAGCGAATTCAAAATCTATAAAAATGCTACAAAAAAGTCCGCGATAGCATATCTCTATCTCTTATGGTTGACTTACAATAACCACTTTTATGTTCAAATATTTAATTAAAAACATTACGTTATTTTCAAAGCTATTTTCTTAAGTTCAGTATTAATCCTTATCCAAATGAATATGTTATTTAGCTTAGGCATTTAATGCAGATTAAAATTGCCCTTTACACTATATCAATCAGATGAATAGTTTTTGAGATATCGTCGTTAGAAGTAATTATTAAAAATAAATAATGCGTAACGAAGTGGGCACGGGTCGGCTAGTTATATTTAATATAAGATAATATATTATATTTTTTAAGGTTTTATAGTTTTAATTTTCATTGTAATATATCTTATACTATTAAACGAGCAATTCTTTATATATATATATATTCTGAATCTCGGAATCGGCTCCAACGATTTTCGTGAAATTTAGTATGTAGGGGATTTCGGGGGCGAAAAATTGATCTAGCTAGGATTCATTTAAAAAAAATGTCGTTTTATCCCTGTTTTTAGGCAATGATAAAATTGCTAAAATATTGTTAGAATACGAAGGTTATTTCCGCAATTGTCATTAAAGTAGTAATGGCTCAGGTGGAAAATCGGACGGTCGAGATTAATCGAGAAAACCATGGTTCAAATCTCAGTCTAGATTTATTCCTTTTTCTTTTTTTTTTAAATTTCGCTCGTAATTTTTTTTTATTTAAATAAAAATAAAATATAAAAATACCGAGAAAATAACAAAATAAAAAATAAATAAAATAAAAATAAAGATACTGAGCTAGGCTCGGTCACCCAGGTACTATTGTATGTTAATTGGGTGAGAATAAATATCATTGCGTTGATATAAATTTACGTTTACGAATATTTGTAATGCAATGTAAATATTTTAAGTGATGTTATTTATAAAGACGCTGTAATTAATTTACACCACATTTACACCAACTATTACAGTACCTCCTTGACGCCGCGTTGGCGCAGCGGTCACAGCACTGGATTGCGATTGGCTGTTACGCGGGCGGTTGTGGGTTCGATCCTCGCACACGACAACATTTGTATTGGCCATACAGATGATGGTCTGGGTGTTTGTGTGTTTGTAACAGTACCTCCTTCTAAAGTGGTGGCAGTGACGGGAGACGAAGCAGGGCCGGCGGCGATACCATTGAAAGCTCTAACGCGCACTTCATAGCGTGTGAACTTTTTCAGTGCCGTGAGAGTCAATTCTGTTGCCGACCATCCGTTGACTGTTAAGGTTCTGGAATCAATTATTTCGAAACTTACTTAAAGAGTACCACAAAATTGATTACTCATTTTGTCTTTAACATTTTGTCTATTTTAAAGTTTAAATTTTTGTTTTAAAAAGTTTAGTACATTAAATTTTACACTTATCTTTCTTTTTTGTTTCTTCATATTGTTTTTTTGGGATTTTTCAAAACGGTCCTACTTATACATCGGTTACAATTATTTATGAGACAAAATATTATGACAACCTTGTAAAAAAAGAATTTGTATAAAGAATTGTACCATTACTCAATCGGACCAAAGAATGAATTGACCATCGACTAAAGATTACTTTAATGAGGTAGGGCACAGCAAAAAATTTCTTGCTCAATTTATGGATCATTCTGACTGGGTTAGTAGTTTAGTACCTCGACCTTACAGAAGATCACAGCTACATAATACTTTTTTCAAGCAGTGTTGTGTTCCTGTTGTTGAGTGAGGTGTGTTATAGTGTCGGCAACGCGCTTGCGATACTTTTGGTGTTGCAGACGTCAATAAGTTACGGTAATCGCCTACCACCAGACGAGCCATACGCTTGTTTGCCGACCTAGTTATAAATACAAAAAAGTGTGCGTGTACTTATGTATCTACGCACGCACGTAAGAAGTGATACTTCATTGGCTAGCTAATTTCACGTTGCTAACTTCTTCTTCGTCGACTAAATTCAGGGTGTCGGTTTTATTCGTGACGGTGAACTTTACTCTCATAATATTTCCCTAACGCGCTAAAAAGAAGTATAACTTCAAAAAAAGAAATATTGAATACCTGGTAGCATTAGGCAGCGAGGCGGCGTCAGTGGGCAGCTCGGTGCAGGAGACGGAGTAGCCCAGCAGCTCGCCGTGCCACGCGGCCCGCGGCGGCGCGCGCCACGTCACCAGCAGCTCGCCCGCCGCGCCCGCCGACACCGACACCGCGGACGGCGCCTCGGATGGAGCTGATCGAGCGACATTTGTACATCAACGAGAATGATTATCTATATCTATACATATTATAAAAAGAAGTCCCTCTGAATTCTGTCTGTCTGTCTGAGCGCGATAAACTCGAAAACTACCAAACGGATTTTTATACGGTTTTCGACAATAGAAATAGTGATTCTTGAGGAAGGTTTAAGTATATAATTTATTATGATTCTATGTAAATTAGAAAAAACACAGCGCTAAATGTTGGAGAGGTCGCAAAAATCTCGCCAACTGGGAGCTTTCAACGCGAACGCTGCGTAAACTAGCAAAGATATAGTTAAGTAATGTACTAGCGAATTCAAAATCTATAAAAATGCTACAAAAAAGTCCGCGATATGCATCTCTATCTCTTACGGTTGACTTACAATAACAACTTTTATGTTCAAATTTTTAATTAAAAACATTACGTTATTTTTATAGCTATTTCCTTTAGTTCAGTATTGATCCTTATCCAAATGAATATGTTAGTTAGCTTAGGTATTTAATGCAGAGTAAAATTGCCCTGTACACTATATCAATCAGATGAATAATTTTTGAGATATCGTCGTTAGAAGTAATTAGCAGCGAAACATTTTAAGCTCGGCGAGCTAGCGTTCTTTCCTTGAGATGCTCGCCGCGAACTGAACAATAAATATTTTGTTAAATTCGACGCGGACGAAGTCGCGGGCACAGCTAGTAGATAATAAAACTTCTTCTTGCTTTTATGTCTGACGGTTGACAGATGGGGCTTTAGAGCGCACTACGCTTCAGCCTGTAATATCCCACTGCTGAGCATAGACCTCATTCCCCATGTAGGAGAAGGATCAGAGCTTAATCCACCAATGCGGGTTGGCGGATATATTCCCTAGTATGAGTAACAATTGCTATCAGGTGTACATGATAACAATTGGGACCGACGGCTTAATGTGCTCTCTGTGGCACGGTGGGGAGACCACAAGGACTGCACAAACACCCAGACCACGGCAAATATCTGTATGTCCAATACAAATGTTTGTCACACAAGCCAAGTCACAGTGCTGTAACAGTATGTACAGCTGTTACACTATATTATGGAAATTAATAGATACAATAACGGGACAGAATATTGGCTTGTACATAGTACACATCATGTGGACGTGGACCACTCCACTCCACTCCACACTTATACCCTGTTTTTTTTCGGTACGGACTAAATTGACACATGCAAATGTCAATTTTCGAAATAATGATACCAGCTTTTTTGTAATAGTGTTGTATACCGATTTTATGAATACAATACCGGTTTTATGAATCGTATCTTTTTACTTTTACCACATAATTTTATTATTATTTGACAATAGACGAATCTTTGAAAAATCATGGTAAAGTCCTTTTCATGAAAGAAGTCCCACGGAAGATTGTGGAACTAAATTTGACAGATCGGCCATGTTGTCGTTTATGCCCATGCCCACTATTGGGCACGAGCCTTTTCTCACGAAAAAGGTTGAGAAGAATAGGATCGAATGATAACACTTTCTTAGTATCGCAATATTTTGCCGCAACTAACCCTGGCAACATTATGTCACGCGAATACAGCGCTGCGTCTGGGGGACTTCTTTCGTGAAAAGGAGTTTAACTATGGTGCATCACAGATAAAAAAAATTTTTATTAATATTTAATAAAGCCGAGGATAAAATAGATAGGTGATGTCTATCTACCGAGACAGAAATTTTGAGTAATTTAATATTTTAACATTTTGACTAACTTAAGGTTGCTTATAACACTAGGTACATTACCTAAGTTTGTAATGTACCGAATGTTAAGATTAAAAAAAAATTATTTTATTGTTTGAGTACCTATTTGATATTTTGCTACCTTAACTTTCTTTTATTATTGTTTAGTTTTTTTTTTTTGTAAATGACATTTTTTTTTACTTTCGTTAAGTGTGTGTAAAGGCGAAATAAATGTTTTCATTTCATTTCATTTCATTTCAATTTGCATGTGGTTACTACGATTAATAAATACTTAAAAAATAAGTGTTTTTCATTTATCATAAATCTATACATTAGCCATACAGGTACATACATTATATTGGTATGCCTATAGGTACATTACGGTTGTCGCCACATTCTAAAATTTTGAAGACAAAGATTTTTGTAATTATTACTGAAAAACGATACTAGATTGTAAATTACGTAAAGTTACGGTAGTGGCACATCACTATTAATGATTCGCAAAAAACTAGCAACACAGCTTATGTCAATTTAGTCCGTACCGAAAAAAAACAGAGTATAGTGACGCTGTATTTCATTCAAGATATAACCAATTTTGTATGTTGTTAGAAGAGCGGAGTGTCTTGCCGATTATTCTCTGCCAAATTTACTTTCCGAATCGGTGGTAGCTTCACTTTTAACAACAATTAAAATTTCAATTTGTAAGATGACTATTGGAAGGTCGTTTGAATCCTATTTAAATAAAGTTACTTTGAATTTGATTTTGTTACTTTTTATCTATTATGCGAAAGTGGTCACACGTCATCCCTAGAGTTTTATCTTTACCTACGTAACTATATTATGTACACTACTTTTGGAGAACTATTCTGTGTACTTAGATATTTATGATACTACGAGTAGATGAACACGGGTTCAAATATGATTGGTAATGAACTTAAAAGTAGGTACTATCTTGAGAATTACAGTTCTTAGCAAAAATTCACGCCTTTCATTCGTGATTTATAAATAAATAATATTTTTAAATAATCTTATTGAAACCTGAAATGGAAATACCTAAATTTTCCTATTCTTACCTTCTTCTTGTGTCTTCACAACAACTGGCTCAGTGAAATCGCTGCGATCAATCTGGTTGATGGCAGCGATGCGTATCATGTACGCGGTGTGAGGCCGCAGATTATTGAGTAGTGCCTCGTAGTGTATATCGCCTTTTTTAGTTAGTCTGTGGGTCGGAACATTAGCTTATATTACTTTTACAGTTAATTTAATGATTGAAACAGTTTAGTTTTTGAAGTGAAACTTCTTTAGGCACATGAGAGTAAAGTTTTTACGGATGAAACGTCTATGCAACGTTTTTGTCGAACAACAGAGCCACTGAGCGTGTGCTGTAGAAACTATTATACAAAGGTTGTTACATTAATATCGATAGTATTACTTTGCAAACTAACTAGATGGCACTGGAACGGAAATCAAAAGCCTTAGATTTGTATAAATATAAACGAGACTTAAAAATTAGTTTGCCAAAGAAGTTTCCCTACTGACATGTGTAATTTGTATGCACACACTTTTTTTTGGACTTGGCGGCAAACAAGCGTACGGCCTGATGGTAAACCGTTACGTAGCCTGTAGTCGTCTTTAACACCAGAAGCATCGTAAGTGCGTTACCGACTCTATCTCTAACCCTCCGCAGGAGCTGTGGCCACCTTACTCTTCTCACAGGAACACAATTCTATTTTAATTGTAATATAATTTAGCTGTGATCTTCTGTAATGTTGAGCACTAGATTTTGAGCAGAATATTTCCTACTGTGCCTATCTCAATAGTTTGATATTCGCTCTTCGCGCTTCAGCCTGTAATATCCCACTGCTGAATTATCAGAGTTTAATATTCAGTTATTCTAATAATAATATTCCAAACAGTAAAAATAGTAAACTTTTAAGATAAGGTTGAATTAAAAACATTATTTATCTTAAAACTCACGTAATATGAGAGTGGGAGTGTGCGCCATGTAGTGAGACGTTAATCGTGTCGGCCGCGTCCCAGCGCGACACGCGCAGCGGGCCCTGCGCGGACAGCGCCTCGTGCTGCAGCGTGTAGCCCAGCAGCGGGGAATTACCGTCGAAGCGGAGGCTCCACGACAAGCGCACGGCACGAGATTGTATCTCCGTTACGGAGAGCGATTGAGGCGTTTCTGGTTTCTCTGTCAATGTTATTTTCGAAGTAAAACTTTCTTGACTCCTAAGTCGATACTACCTATAGTAAGCTGGGTAATGCGCGACAAAAGCGTTACTAAAAGTGTGGTCGGGTGAGGCGAATGGAAGTTGAGAGGGAGATATAAGTTAGTGAAGATAGAAAAAGAGAGTTACGTTTCGTAAGTTTTATTTCATTCGTGTGGTCTATACACACCTTTTTTAGGCATCAATGTATTTTTCTGTGTTTATTCTTTTGTATGATTGTAGAAATATGTATGTTCAGATGATCTTCTTTTCTTGACGCAATCACTGTGGATATATACCTGTATAATATAGATAGATATCTCCCATTTTCCCTCTATTTCAATAACATATCACTTCGACGGTGTTCATGGACTCCAGTCACCATTTATCACCAGTTATCGCATAATTTACTAGCTTTAACTACTGATTAGGTATACTTATATATGTTACAGTCAAAACTCTTAACCAGTCAAAAGCACTATTGACTAGCAAAATCAGTCAAAAGTAGTTTTGCCCGTTTGCTTTAGTCAATAATACTTTTGCTAAAATAACAGTTAAAAGTACTTTTTCCCAATGGAGCTGGTTAAAAGTACTTTTGACTAAATGATTCCGTCAAAAGTGGTTTCGACTGGTTGTATCAGTCAAAACTCTTAAAAAGTAAGGTGGTCGATAAAAATAACGACAAACGCACATATAAACTTTGGTAAGTCTTTAGATTAAGAACGGTTGGCTGTTTATCGGCATATTTTTGTCACAGAAACAATAAAAAAATAACCCTAACCTATCTAATTTCAATATTAGACTGTTTATCGGCATATTTTTGTCACAGAAACAAAAAAAAAAAAATAACCTTAACCTATCTAATTTCAATATTAGACTGTTTATCGGCATATTTTTGTCACAGAAACAAAAAAAAATAACCCTAACCTATCTAATTTCCGACCGACCGACCGACGCCGTTCGTAATCTTAAGACTAGCCTAAACTTTTATATTACTCATTATTAGTGGAGAACGTGCTGATATTAGAACAAAAATGAGTGACTACGAAAAAAAAGACGGCTTTTTGCAAAGAATTTTAGCGATGGAAGATATGAAAGATAGTCATTTCAATGTGATGACAAAAGAAAAATTTGAAAAGTTTGCAATGGATGTGGAAGACGCGAAATTTAATGAAAAGAAAACAAAAATTTAATAAATATCTTTTGTATTCACATCTAACGAGTTAATAGTCCTTTTGACTGACGCTTTTTTGCAGTTAAAACTACTTTTGACGGATAGCGTCAGTCAAAAGTACTTTTAACCGCAAATTTGCAGTCAAAAGTACTAATAACCAATAATTTTCCGTCAAAACCACTTTTGACCAACTTGTCTAGTCAAAATTACTTTTGACTGATTTCGCTAGTCAATAGTACTTTTGACTGATTAAGAGCTTTGACTGTAACATATACAAGAAAATATTTGATTAGTCAGTCTCATACCTTGGACGGATAAATAAATGTAGTGATCGCTGTGACCATAAGCGTTGACAGCTTGGCACTTGTACACGCCGGAGTCCTGGCGGTCTGTGCGGCTGATGTAGAGCTGGGATCTTAAACCACTATCAGTCTTTGCCTCCGATATACTTAATCTGCGAAAAATAAACATTCGTAATCT
The DNA here is from genome assembly GCA_905220545.2 of Melitaea athalia. Taxonomy (NCBI): domain Eukaryota; kingdom Metazoa; phylum Arthropoda; class Insecta; order Lepidoptera; family Nymphalidae; genus Melitaea; species Melitaea athalia. The sequence goes on along the minus strand of HG992178.1, from coordinate 1,129,065 downwards.
TAAGATTTAAGAATATTAGACTAATATATTAAGGCTATTAAATATTAGGCCATGACTCATATAAGTAGCAGAATTAAGCACACGTCTACTTAATATCTAACAAGTACCAAATATCTTTGATTAAGTTTGAGTACAAAACGATTCATAGTCACGAAGCATCGATTAGGACCAATTAGAACATCAAGATAAATTATATTTTGTATCAGTAGTACAATAAAGTTTAAGTGTGAAGTGAAAATTCTTTAGGCGCATGAGGGTAAATTTTTTAGGAATGAAACGGCAACGCGTTTTGATGAAACGGCGACGTTTTGCCTACTTCGTCCGGTACAGGCGTCACCCGCCTCGTATCCCTCTTCACTTTAGTTAACAATTAGTTTTTTTTAATTAGTTTGCCAAAGAAGTTGCACTTCTGACATGTGTACTTTATACAAATGTACTTTTTTAATTAATAAAAAGCCAAATGTTACCTATATGTAGAGAGGTCGAGAGGTGACCCGTCCCGTGACCAGGTAAGGCGTAAAGGCGCGTCCCCGCGGGCCTCGCACGCCAGTGTGGCGCCCGAGTCGCGCCTCGCTGACACGTTGTGAGATGTCACCTCGAAACGTGCTGGTTCTGTTCAAAATATTCCAAATTATCGTTGCAAACTGTTTTTACAAGGTGTCACTTATATTATAATAATTTTAATACTTGTAGCATATTTCCATTTAGTTTTATACAGGCAGGACTAGCAATAATTTTTACAAAGAATTAAAAAAAATATTTAACTATAATGTTTTTAGTATACAAATAGGTCGGCAAACAAGCATACGGCTCACCTGATGGTAAGCGACTACCGTATCTTATAGACGCCTGCAACACCAGAAGCATCACAAGTGCATTGCCGACGCTATCCTCAAGTGAGCCCCCTAGCTCCCAGGAGCTCTGGTCACTTTACTCACCAACAGGAATAAAACACTGCTTGAAAGCAGTATTATTTAGCCGTGATTTTCTGCAAAGCCGAGGTACTTTCCCAGTCGGGCTGCTCCATATTTAATGTAAAGAAGGGCAGATGCAAGGTAGCAAAGAATAATAGCTAAGGGAATTCACTTTTACTTAGAATGGTATGCTGTACTGTGTTATGTCAACATCTTATCTTTAAGTTAATCCCCAATTTTTAATAGCAATAAATTTTTACTGTCATACGATAAATACTAAATTACATTTCGCGTAACTAAGAACATAAAAGCAATAAAAATATAAATCAAAACCAACATAACTTTATTCAAATAGGTTCCAAAACACTTTCGAATCTTCATCTTACAAAGTAAAATTTTAATTATCGTTAAAGGTGAAAGCTACTACTGATTCGGAATAAAGATTCTGCAGAGAAGAACTAGCAAGAAACCCCGCAGTTACTCTTAAAAAAAAACTGTGTTTTAATACAAAATTTGTAAATAATATCTTCCAGGAAATACGTCACTAAATCCACACATATTTATTATTTATGTAATCCTGCTGTGAATAATAAGCTTTACCTAATCATTTATTTTTAATACAAACTTTTCATTTTTTGTTCTCAGACAATTGCAAAATCGTTTGTTATATCTTAGTATACATCAATACATGCGAATATCATATTATATATCGGATACTTAGAGCTACAATTTTGTTATTCCTTCTCGTGTTTATACTGCGAATAGTATTTAAATAAAAAAAATCGATATTCTTGTGAATATCCATAATGTTGTTATAAATATATAATATATTGTGACACAATTGTTAATATGTCTACCTTATGAAAAACATCCCGCAGAGAGGCTCCCTTTATTCCAAAATAAATACAGTCTCAAACTCAATATCTGTTTAATAACCTACAGTAACAAACCTTATGATATAACACAATGAAAACTAACTAATAAAACGTATTTCCGAATAATTGATCAACGCGTAATATAGGCTTTATTCATTATGTATATTGTAGTATTAGTGAATTGAACACTTACCATTAATAGCTACAAAAATAGTTTTAGAGAGCGGGGTTCCGATTCCGTTTTCCGCTTTGCACATGTAATATCCTTCGTCGTAGGGGAGCGCTGCCTCGATCCATAGTGTACCATTTGACAGGAATTGGAACCTCCCACCCAAATTTACGAGCGGCTCAAAATCTGATGCAGATCCCGCTGGAGGATAAAGACATACATATTATAAAGAAAAGATGTAAATTATTATTATCCAATAAATGTAGGTATATTTTATAATATACATATAATAGATATTGTGTTATTTAGGTATAAAGCTAAAAAATAAATATTTTTAAATCATATCAAGATTTTCGGTCAAGCGGGGTTCGAACCCGCACCTCCGACATACTGTGTCGGTGCTCTAGCCCAGGGGTCGGCAACCTTTTGAGTCAGGAGAGCCAAAAATTACAATTTACAAAATTTCAAAGTTTTTAAAGAGCCACAAATTTTTTTGTTGCCAATAATAAATAGCACTCGCATAAGCTTTTACTTGTACTTCTATAACAAATATTTGAGCAAACAAATTCAATGGGAGCATTGGCTTTGCATGGCTTTAGAAAGTTTCGATAAATTTGGCTCATAACTTGTTTTAAGTTTCAAACATGACTCAAAATTTTCATTTGTTAGTTGGCTTCTTACTTTACTTTTAATTCTATTCATGCAAGGAACGCTTGCTCGCACGAATATGTGGATCCGAAGATAGTCAGCACTCCAAATGCCAACTTCTTCACTTCACTGTAGCAATCTGGAAGACTAATATTCCATGCGTCGAATATAAGAGCCTCAAGTCGTGGCATTTCTTTCAGAGCTGTCTACTGTTGTTGCGTTACGTACATACATTTCTGGACCTTCAACTCTTCTAACTTGCTTTTCAACTCTGTAAATCCACTCCACAAAGCTTTAAATTGATCAGTTGCATTTCTCAATGCTTTTGCAAGGCTCAATGTAGATTTCAATCAGAATGAATTTGATCTCAATGTAGTATGAATTTGTCAGCAAATGTTTCTTTAATTTTTTTTATAAGTGTGCTGAAGTAATTCGTGTCAATAGTTGCACTGATTTTATCGCGATATTGCTTTAAAAATTGAAAATGAAGTAATTTACCGCTCTGAATATCTTCTTCTAGAAGGATTAATTTTTCTTCAAAACAAACCAACTCTTCTACCAAAACATAAGCTGTGGATTTCCCTTTTCGTTGCAATTTTAGATTTAGTTCATTTATTTTCGCTGTGATATCCACCATAAAGTACAATGTTTGCAACCATTTGTCGCTCTTTAATTCAGGATAATTAATGCCTTTTTAATTTAGGCATCTATATTTATTTCATTCAAGCACAAAGCAAAACCTTTCAACACTACCTTTGGAATGCCATCGCACTTTATTGTGAAGAAGGAGGTCTGAATACTGAATCTCCATTTCGTTTAACAATTCTTTAAACTGGCGATGGTAGAGTGCTTTTAACGAGATGCTATTAACAATTTTGATTACTAAATTCCTCCAACCTCGCGACGACGCATTGGCGCAACGTTCACAGCACTGGTTTGTGGCTGTTGCGCTGGCGGTTGCGGGTTCGATCCGCACATGACAAACATTTGTATTGGCCATACAGATGTTTTCCGTAGTTTGGGTGTTTGTGCAGTCCTTGTGGGCCTCCTCACCGTGCCTCGGAGAGCACGTTAAGCCGTCGGTCGGTCGATCGTTACTCATAGTAGGGAATATATCCGCCAACCCGCATTGGAGCAGCGTGGTGGATTAAGCTCTGATCTTTCTTCTACATGGGGAAAGAGGCCTATTCCCAGCAGTGAAATATTACAGGCTGAAGCATAAATTCATAATCTCATCTATTTGGGCGGAAAATGTTTGGGCACAAAGCGCTTCTTGGTTAATTATGTAGTGAAACTTCAGAATTTCGTGGTTAATTTTCCTCTGAAGAATCGTTGTGGCCCCTTTATTTTTCCTGTCATACTTCTGGCTCCATCAGTTGCTATTGAAGCGATTTTATTTAAATTGATCCCATTGTCTTCGAGACATTTTTGCATGGAATTCGGTATATCTTTCCCTCTAGTTTGTCCTGAGAGCCGTAAGAGGAAGCAATCCTAAAAGTTCTTCTTTTGGACCTCGGGAAGACATAATATCTAACAAAAAGAGCAACTTGTGCCGTGTCTTTTATGTCGCATGACTCATCGATAGCAAGTGGTGAGGCAGAAGAAAGTTGAATATCTTCTACCTGCAAATGTGTAATAGCCGTGGTAAACCTGCGACAACCGTGATGATGTGTGTCACGAGGGAGAAGGTGAAAAAAAAGCCAGTATAAGTCGCTGAGAGATAGAATTGGTGCCTAATCCTCGTTAATAGATTCAGAATGATTTTTAATATATTTTTTTTATAAAATCAATTTTAAAAATAGTATTTGAATATGGAACTAAAGAGCCGCAGCTTCAAATCCAAAGATCCGCATGTGGCTCGCGAGCCGCGGGTTGCCGACCCCCGCTCTAGCCAATTACGCTATGGAACGATGTACCTACGTGTCAGATCGAAATTCTTGATATGATGATTTTTATTCGGTTGTTTAAGCAATGGCGTTCAAAAATATTTAGGATTTCCTCATGTGTGGGTAAAACAAAAATAAAAAATAATAAAAATTTTAAATTTTTTTTTTTTGAATCCGTTAATCTCAAGACAAATTAAAAAAAAAAGAGTTATAAAGACTCCTTCGAGAAATGATAAATAAATATAGATACGTCATAATTATGGCATATCAGTATTGACCATAACACATTGTTGAACATTCAGTAAGTTTTAAGGAAGCTAAAATTTTAGTCTTTGTGTCCTTAAGTAATATGATTTAACACATCATCTGTTATAAGTTCAAGAGTTTTGTATTTATTTATAACTAGCAGTTGCCCGCGGCTACGCTCGTTTGATAGTATTTACATAGAGGGGCTAAAATAGTGTAGGTATAATCATTATACAGGGTGTCCCGCGATAAAGTGCAACCCCGAATGGGGGTGAAACTAGACCATAAATTATCGACAAAAAACATAGAAAAAACTTTTTGAAAAAAATATTTTATTTCTTTTTGACGAATTAAGTTTTTTATATCTTACGTAGACTCTATGTACAAAAAATGATGATTTCTTCCAATGTAGTAGGTCGATTACTTTAAAATAAAATAAAATATTACGCCACGTACTTGGCGGTAAGGATAAAATAAAAATTAGCTCGCAAAAAAGTGGCATTATGTCTTTAACTATGCTTCTTGTGAAAAAAAATCCATTTTTTATGACTGTTTTTTTTCAATGATCTCTAATTTTCTCAGAATTATGCCCCCAATACCAGGAAATTTTATGATTTATTATTATTTCTTACCATATTGCCATTCAAATAAAAAAAAAATTTACGCCTGTATCCCAAAAAACACGTACAAAAATCATCATTTTTTGTACAAAGAGGCTACGTAAGCTATATAAAAATCTTAATTCGTCAATAAAAACAATTAAATTTTTTTTTAAATTTTTTTCTGTTTTTTGTCCATAACTTATGGTCTAGTTTGACCCTCTTTCGGGGTTGCACTTTATCGCGGGACATTCTGTATTACAACAATTCATGACCTCTTTGCACCACATTTATGCTTTGTGTTAGAATTACCAGACTGCTTGCAAAACTCTCAATCACGATTCATCTACTAACTATTAACTACTTCTGTGTCCAATTTCAGTAGCAAAAAAAAAAAAAGAAAAAAAAATTAAGAAAAAAGAAATTAAGAATAAGAAATTTCAAGAGCTCTTAGACCTTATTAATACGCCCCTGTCACAACATCAGTTCACATCAGTACAAACTTGAAAGATACCTTAGGCCTCTATAATCCGACCCTAGAAAATTCATAAAGATTTCAGTGAATCTCTTAAGAAACGCGTTAGCTCTCAAGATACTTTCTTTCATCTAAGTCGCAGACACAAATAGGGCACTAATTGCGTTGCCTCGGAAGGAAAATAAAGACTTAAAATTCAGTCTCATATCAGCCTGTATTCCATCCTAGTATTTTACTTCGTTAGATCCTATTCATCAATCTTTTGGTGTCCGTAAGCCATGTTTTAAAATTATGAAATTTGACAAAGTTTAAGTTATCTAACGATTGTTTTAGACAATAAAATATAGAGAAACGTTATTTTTGCCGACTTTTCTTATCTAATTCCAACAAAGTTCCAAAAATATGTTCCTCGCTGATATCTGTAACTCTTAAAAATATTGATAAGGACATTTTTTCTTTTGGGTATAACTACCATACCTATAAAATTCGAGTAAGCCTTCTTCTCTATCCTTCTGATTAAGTAATGAGACGACAATGGCCAAGTAGTAGACTTATTAAAATGAAACAAATTTTCTGATTTAATCGCAGTTTATTATGTTTTTTAGATGCCACATTTTTCAGTCCTTCCGTGACCATGGTTGCTGTAAAGTATCCGAAACGTCGGGCATCTAAAACACATAATAAACCGCGACAAAAGCCGAAAAAGTTTTTTCATTATAATGAGCAAAATCCACGTAAACATTAGAAAACAATAGTAAATACTTTTTATGTTCATATACTCGTAATTATGTGTTCGACTGTTCGTGTATTCCTAGTAGTGAAATGTTATGCACTTCTGTGTGTATATATAATATGCATTCAAGTGTACCTCTCTGCTTAAGCCACGTGGTCAGAGGCTCGGGTGATCCAGTTGTATGACAGTGCAGTGCAAGGGGTTCGCCTGCCAACACCGCTGCATCGCTTGGTTCCCTCAACCATTTTGGAGATACTGCAGCGTGAAATACAACACATACTTTATTACTGGTTTGGGTTCGATCCCCGCACGTGACAAATATTTATATTGACAAAACAGATGTTTGCCGTGGTCTAGGTGTTTGTGCAGTCCTTATGGGTCTCCAAACCGTGCCTCGGAGAGCACGTTAAGCCGTCGGTCGGTCCTGGTTGTTATCATTTGCACCTGATAGCGACCGTTACACATAGTAGGAAATATATCCACCAACCCGCATTAGATCAGCGTGGTGGATTAAGCTCTGATCCTTCTTCTACATGGGGAAATAGGCTTATATCCAACAGTGGGATATTACAGGCTGAAGCTTATTGCTAATTAAATTAGGCTATTGATAAATATAACAGCTTTTCTTATTGACATTATAAGGGTAAATAATATTATATTTGAAAAATATCACAAGTTATTAAGTACCTAATACAAATAATCAACTTTATTTCTAAAACAGATTCCTAAATGCAGGATTTGTTGTCACTCCGTATACTTACCAATCACAGCAGCATAATGTTATCTATAATGTACAGATTTAAAATAATTACATATATTTACAACACTCATTTTAATTTTAATTGTTTAAACAATCAATCTACATAAATATATCTATTATAAAAACAAACAATAACCATGTAAGTTACGACTTTTAGTCTTATTTTCATAAAAAAAAAATTGTTACAAAACGTTGATTTAATTTGCAGCGTCTTTGTCTTGTTCATTTGTAAAATTGACTTTTATTTTAATTTTAAGATATTAAAACTATTCTTCAATAAATAACTTATGTATTATAAATTACCCTTTCCATTTAGCCAACTGTAATCCAACGTCGAGCGAAACAAAAAAACGATAATATTTGAAATTATGAAGCGAAATATTATAAAATTTACTTAAGAACATTAACTTTTCTTCATTAACTTTTATTAAAACATTTAGCAAACGATTTCTGAATTTGATCTCGATTCAAGTTCAGGTCTCTTTACACTTTACTTCGTAAACTTTATAATTTTTGCAAAACTTTTGATTAAATTGAATCTTCAATCAAAGATTCTGTACCTCGGAGGCATTTCAGTACAAAATAAATACACATTAAGTTTTTCAATTAGATTCGTACAAAGAAAGTGCGTAGAAGCGTGTGCAATGGGGTGCTAGAGTGCTGGAATTAGAAAACCAAGTAACAATGGTCTCGTGATTCTTGTGCAAGCGTGCTGTGGTGGTTCAATTTGTGCTGGTGCTCCGGTTACCTTTGACGCTCAGCTCGGCGGTAAAGTTAACTTTGGCCGCGTTGTTGGACGCGACACACGTGTACAGACCGCTGTGCCGAGCTGATACCTCTTTGAATACGAGGTTGCTGAAAAATTCTGCGCCTCGTTCTTCGACCTATCGATCAGTGGAGCCGTCTAAACTTAACCGCTTTCGCTTAGCGCTTTACAGCGCTTGTTATCGTGAATTTTAATGTAAATAGGACTATCTTTTTTTTAAAGTGAAACTTTTATTAGGTACATCGTCTCAAACTTTTTCGTCTGCGTATTGCATGTCGCGTGACGGTCGGCCATCTCTTATCGTTTCCTAGAACTAAGACACTAATGACAACATACAGCTGATGTAAGTTACCAAACATAGATGGCGTGCAAAAGTTTCATTTTTACCGTGGTTTCATAAAACAACACAGAGGTTCTTTTAAATAATTCGTGAATGTTTTGTATGTCTGATCATAATAGTGACGAATTTTAATCATTATAATTATTTATAGACTTTGATGTGATTCTTACCTGTAAATCAGCTGGTATAGGAGCGTTGTCCTTCAGCCAGGCGAAGCGTACTGGCATATCACCGGACGCAACACTACAGCTGACTTGAGCACGTTTCCCTTCTTGTAGGTTATTGGAAAATAGAAACGGCTCGATTTCTGGAGGATCTGTCGATATTATAAAATATACCTATTATTAGCATCTAAAAAAAATTTCTGATTATAGACAAAATAAGCTGCTATAGGTTAGTTTCTTTTTTTTCGTAATTTGATATTTCTCCAACAATCATATTTATAATACAAAAAAAATAGACTTCTTACATCGACATGGACAATACATTACTATTACGGATAACTCAAAAACTTTCAAATATTTCAAAAAATCCCGCTGAATTTAAATGGGACAAACATCAGCTTTCGAATAAAAATTAGAATCAACAAAATTTCTACACCCAGTAAAAATCACTTAAACATACTAACTGCTGACTATTAACTGAAGTTCTCTGCGCGCGATCTCCCCGTGTGGGCCGACTGCACTACAAGTGTACGCCCCGGCGCTGCTCGCTTCCACTCTTGCTATTCGCAGTGCACCTGTCACCCCTACACCCGCAGCGCCTGTACCAATGGAACTTGAGCCACCCTCCCATTCCAACTGGTTGCCATCACGTTCCCATCTTACAGAACTGACAAATGGAAAAAGTAAGACGAATATGTAAGTATTTTGTTTTGTGTTCCTGGTCACTCAATACGGAATTTTATTCTTACTGAAGTACTTTTTACAAATTTACGATTATAATAGAAAGAAAAAGAATGATAATATCGCCAGAAAATTGTTTCAGAGAAAAATATAGCGTCTTATTTAAATAGTTTTAATTTTTCATTCTATGTATCCTAAGATTCGTGTTTGATCATTTGATAAGCATAAACTTCTTTACTACAGCAAATTAATTATAGTTTGTGACAAGGACAACTCAACGATAAAGGCGGTAAGTCAGCCCCGTACCAAGCAATATAATTTTCATTGACATCATGAATTTCTAATAAATAGCGAAATTTAATGGAATTTATTAAAGTTTGACCCTAATAACGGCGATAAGAATAATAATGGCTGTAATTATTCAAAGGGTCCTGATTGATGTCAAATGAAATCGTTCTTAGTTAAATCTTTTATCGTTAAATGAAGCTGTGACGAAGATTTCCACCGAAAACGGGAGGATCGCGATCGTTAAAAACTTTGGCCGATCGACGTTCCCTTAAAAATGGGTAACGTTAAAGATTCATTTTAGTGACACAACATAATCAAAAAATTTATGACTTTCTTAGTTAACTAGTTTTTCCCGCGACTTCGTGTGCGTATAATGTTAAAGATGACACAACATAATCAAAAATTTTATGACTTTCTTAATTAACTAGCTTCTGCTCGCGACTTCGCGTGGAATAGTTTCTTTGGGCTAACTGGGGAAGCTCTCAAAAGGAAAAAAACCCGATTTTGAAACATTCTTCATTGATGCTGCCCTCCTATTGGTCTTAGCGTACTCGATAAATGGGCTATCTAACACCTGAAAGAATTTTTCAAATCGGACCTAGTTCCTGAAATTAGCGCGTTCAAGCAAACAAACAAACAAATAAACTCTTCAGCTTTATAATATTAGTAGTCGCGTAATTTCTGCTGCATTCGATTTCATACAAAAGCCCAGTTCGTGCCACAAGGCTACGCAAAATGAGTCGTGTGCCGACTCACACTTTTGTATGGAACCGAATGCAGCAGAAAATACGTGACCGAAATTACGCGACTGACAACTCACAAATTACGCTCGTTTAGCCTCACCCTTAGGGTACGTTTTACTTTAAATAATAAACTAAAACTCTAGTAGTAGATTGACAGTTCGCGAATTGAATTAACAGATATACAAAGTGGAGTTTGTAGGTGAAAATGTATTATAAAATTTTATTTGTTAGATATCTTTTTAAATATCATATCAAAAATAGCGACCGTTCCAGCGGGGATCGAACCCGCACATCCGACTAACCGTGTCGGTCTTGAGATATTTAAAATGTTTATAATTTTTTCATGTGTCGGCATTACACAAAAAAATAATAAAAACAAAATTGTTAGATATCTATAAATAGGTCTTAATAGTAACTTTGACTTTTTGAAGTGAAACTTCTTTAGAATCGTTGTGATTTAAAACCGGATGCAACGGAAAAACGACAGGGAAGGGCTACTTGCACGAAAAATGATGTCACATTGTAGCGTTACGCTCATTGTAGCGTTACGGTCATTGTAGCGTTACGCCCATTGTACGCTTGCGCTGCATCTATCTCTCTTCGGCTATGCTATATATAATATATTCATCTCATTCTCATGTCGATTTACTGAAGTTTCACTTCTATCGTGTGTGAATCGCATACACACCTTTTTTATTTTGGATATCTTACGTTACGATTTACGAAACTCTGAAAAATATAATTTTGATATCCATTATATTTGTTACACATTTATGAAACCATAAATGTTCAAACGCTTTTCTAATACAACTTATATAAAAAGTGTAAGGCTAAATTCAATTACTTAACCAAGAAATCCTACCTGATTGGGTATCCTGAGTACGGGCAATACAAGATCAATTCCCTCCCAGCCACCGCTCGTATTGGACCAATCGATCGCACGTACGGCGGACCTGAAATTCGATATAGGCACAGCCTTAGGGCATTGCCGCGAGTTTTGCGGGCAGACGGCGGTAGCGGCGGCGGCGCGGGAGCGGCCGGATCTAATGCGTACAATCAAATGGACCGACCCTCAAAACAGCGGCGGACCAGCGGCGCAGTGGCGGGCAACGAACGGTGACTCCAGTCAAGCGGTGACCACCCGCGCGTCAGCATTGCAGTGTCGTTGTGTGAGTGCAAAGACAAAAGATGAGGGGCCGGTGCGGCCGTACTGTAGCTAGCCACGCGATCTGCCGCTGGTTTCGAGAACGGTCGGCGTTGTCCGCGCCGCTCCCGCCCCGCCGCCCGCTAAATTTCGAGGCATCGGCCTTACAGCTTTTATTTCTTTTATTAAACAACAAGTTAATTTGATCATTCGAGGGTCGAATGTGTATCGTTTGATTAGCTTCTGAATATGTTATTAACTTCGTTACCTTCGGTTTTATTTTGTTTAATTAAAGTATTGGCTTTTCATATTGTTTAATTATAGCATTCAATCTAAGTAAGATTGTCGGTGAAGGATGGATATGGATTGCGGAAAGCCAGGATGTTTGGCGCGAACTTGGGGAGTCTTATATCCAGCAGTGGACTGTGATAAGCTGATGTGTTGATGGTAATGATGAAAGTATTGTCCTAAATGTCTTTATTCTCGCGACGATCAATTTTGACGACTAAACTAAATAATTGAGATTTAACAATTACCTAAGTCATGTCGTTTTTAGGGTTCCGTACCTCAAAAGGTAAAAACGGAACCCTTATAGGATCACTTTGTTGTCCGTCTGTCTGTCAAGACCCTTTTTCTCAGAAACGCGTGGAGGCATCAAGCTGAAATTTATATTAAATACTCAGATCTGCTGCCTCTTAAAGCTGTGAAAAAATGAAACTTCTAAGCCAAGGCAATCAAAAGATACAGCCGTTTATGCTGCAAATTTTCGACACTCTCAAGGGAATCAAAACCTACAGGGTACTTCCCGTGAACTAAGAATCTTAAAATTTGGTACGAAGCAACGTTTTATAACACAGATACAGGAAAAATTGCGAAAAGTGTAAATTTTTAGTTACTACATATAAAAAAAAATATTTTAATAATTTTACACTTAATACCACTTTTCTCATAAACGCGTAAAAGTATTAAATTGAAATTTATATCAAATACTCAAGTCTATAATACCTTTAAGCTGTAACAAAATCAAACTTCTATGTCAACGGTATCAAAAGAAAAACCAAGTTAAGCCGCATATTTTCATCGAAAATAGTCCCAAAGGAATCAAAACCTACAGGGTACTTCCCGTGAAGTCAGAATCTTGAAATTTGGTACGAAGCAATGTCTTATAGCACAGATACAGGAAAAATTGCGAAAAGTGTAAATTTTTAGTTACTACATATAAATTTTTTTTTTAATAATTTTACACTTAATACCACTTTTCTCATGAACGCGTAAAAGTATTAAATTAAAATTCATATCAAATACTCAGGTCTATAATACCTTTAAGCTGTAACAAAATCAAACTTCTATGTCAACGATATCAAAAGAAAAACCAATTTAAGCTGCATATTTTCATCGAAAATAGTCGCAAAGGAATCAAAACCTACAGGGTAGGGGAAACCAGAGTGTGATTGCCCACTGACAGTGATTGCCCGCTTTAAGAAAAACATTCTCATGTGTTATCTTTAAATCATTCTAGTTTAATTAGAATTTACTAGATGGCTCTGTGATTAATCTCTTGTATATTTAAAATTGACTACTGGCAGCACTGAAAGAAAAAAAAAAGTTATGGCGGATTTTGTCGAGACGGGTAAACGTGTCACTCAAAAAGTAAAGCACTTTAACAATTTTCTTAAGGAATGACTTGTTTAAAGGCTCATTTTTTTCTGCATTTTATTTGATATTCAACTATTGGTGTATAGTTATGATGAACTCAAATGTATTTTCTCTGTTTTTAAATGAGAATATCTGGTGATATTTGATTTCTAATGGTTATTTTAACGGTGGGCAATCACTGCACGTAAATCTGCATATTTTTAGTTATTGCCCACCATCATTTTAGTTATTGCCATATGTCAATGTCTAGTTATTGCCAGGGCAATTATTGTCACGGGCATTTTTTAACAAAGTGTGATCACATGAAATAGTGTTTAAATTGCTCATAGCTTAACTTGTTTCACAATCGTTATGTATGATTGTCTAAATTGTTATTATTGTTACATTTACAGTATGTCAAAGACAAAAAGTTTAATATAGCAAAGTAAATTTAGTAGCATTTTTGCTGACACAAGACAAAGCAAATTCTTGTGTTTCGGAAAAAGATATGAGGGTTGTTTACTGAAATTCAAAATTATGCAAACTGAACGACAGCCTTATGCCATTAGCTCCCAAAATTTTAAGGCAGAATTACATACAAAACAAAAAAGAAAAAATCTGTTAAAAGTAAAAGAATAGAAGAAGTTGATCAAAGAAACGAAAAAGACTGAAAAAGCAAATAAAAATACTAAGATTATTGATAAAAAATCAAAGGGAAATTCAAAAAATAAAAATACTACACTAAATTCTAATAGTGATACTATTCATTCTGAGGAAATAGATACAACTTTAGGTAATAATAGCCAACAACTGATTGAACATTCTGGAGCAACAACTGGAACCGATACCAAAGAAGATAAATAAAGAAATATAGACATAGTAAATAAGGAAAAAGCAAGAAATACCAGCATCTAAAAAAATAACTGTTTTAAATAATAATGTAATAGAACCTGGTAACATTGTACCAAAGTCTGCTTGTCACTTCAGCCTGTAATGTCCCACTGCTAGGCCTCTTTCCCCATGTAGGAGAAAGATCAGAGCTTAATCCACCACGCTCCTCCAATGCGGGTTAGCTGATATACAATATACAGTATTCCCTACTATGAGTTAGGATCACTATCATGTATACACGATTACGACTTAGACCGACGGCTGAACGTGCTCTCCGAGGCACGTTGAGGAGACCCACAAGGTCTGCACAAACACCCAGACCACGGCAAACATCTGTATGGCCAATACAAATGTTTGTCATGTGCGGGGATCGAACCCGTAACCACCAGCGTAACAGCCACAAACCAGTGCTGTGACCGTTGTGCCAACGTGGCGTCTAGCCTGCTTGTGGAGTTTGTCAAAACATAAGGAAAATATACCAGATAGCTCCGATTTGTATTTATTTTTATGCCATCTTTGTTTTGAAGTAGATGATTTTGTCTTTGACGATTATAATGCATTAACATCAGCTAAATAATTATTTGATAGAGTTTTTATTAAAGCCAAACGCAATTTATTATGAATATTAAAGACTATCCTATGAGATGTAAGTTTAATGTTTTGTTTTGATTATTTATTTACGTTTTAAGTTGAATTTATCATTTTGAGTCTCTGGGCAATTACTATGCTGTGATGTGGGCAATTAGTATACGAAAGGGGCAATCACTGTACTTTTTAGAAGATTTTAAATTTATTTCATTATCTTCTATGTTATGTACGTTTTAACTAAAAACTGTTAATCCTCTGTTGGAGAGGTTATTAGGTAACAAGAAAAAAGTTATAAATGGTTAATTGTTAGAATACTTTTTTTATTTTTTGATGTCAATGCGATAGAAGTCCTTAAGTGGGCAATAGCTATACGGTTTCCCCTACTTCCCGTGAAGTCAGAATCTTGAAATTTGGTACAAAGCAACGTTTTATAGCACAGATACAGGAAAAATTGCGAAAAGTGTAAATTTTTAGTTACTACATATAAAAAAAAATATTTTAATAATTTTACACTTAATACCACTTTTCTCTTGAACGCGTAAAAGTATTAAATTGAAATTCATATCAAATACTCACGTCTATAATAACTTTAAGCTGTAACAAAATCAAACTTCTATGTCCACGATATCAAAAGAAACAGCAATTTAAACCGCATATATTGAAACTAGCAAACAACTGACAAGGGAATAAAAATGTAAAGAATACTTCCCGTCGACCTAAAATCTTCAGGTATGAAGCAACGTCTTATAGCACAGATACAGGAAAAATTACGACAACCTTAAATGTTTAGTTACATCGCAACCACAGAAATAGTATGTGTAATGTTGTTTATTTCTGCTTTGTTTTTCAATTATAAAACTTTGCAAAGTAATATTTATTTACTAACTCTTTTTGCACACCAATACACAAAAGAACAATACATAGAATTTATAACAATAAACTTGCATCAATTGCAACAGGCGGCCTTATCGCTAACACAGCGATCTCTTCCAGGCAAGCTTTGGGCAGAGGACTTGCATATAAACTAGGGGAAGGGCGCAAAACTTGTAAAAAAGGAACAATATAAAATAAAAATCAGATATAAATAAATAACTATATAACAATAGATGCTATATTTAATGACACATATGTACATATAAGTTTACTCATATGTATACACAAATATATAAATACATACATACATACGTATATACACTATAAGCAAATTGATAGATTAAGACGAATGACATAACAACATAAAGTAACTTCATGAAAAATAATAAATAATAAAATAAAGTTGCTTAACATAATTTAATATGATAAGTACATTTCCTTAACAAGTTTTTCAAATGTCATTAAAGATTGAGCGCGTTAGACAGTGGCAATAAGTTCCAAAGACGATAAGCTTCAATAGTGAAAGATTTAGAATAAAAGGAAGACGAATGTGAAGGTATCTTCAAAGTTAGGCTATCATTTAAGCGAACAGGTACATATTATATATTTATCTTTAACGCCAGCGTTGATTCTAGACCAGAATGAAGAAAGTTCTTCAATATGTATACGTAGCCGGCGACCATGCAAGTAACTATGAAACCAGTCAGACACCTTAGGAGATATGTTAAGAGAACCAAGTATAGCTAGTAGTAAGTCAAAATCAACAGTATTGAAATGATTAATGAAATCAAGTAATATTAACACTGTAATGAGAATTCTAGACATTAAAAAATATATATGTTTAAACAATAGCAGACAATAATAAAAATAAATTTAGGAAAACATGTTTTATACAAACTTGAAAACAGGTACAAAGGTCAAAAAGGCTCGAATTAAATTACAAAATAAATGTTAAATCATCTGTGGGACTATTTAAATAAATAAATAAATAATAAATAAATATCTACTATATATAATATGGTTCAAATTTAATACTTAATAGTAATAAAGTATTTTTGAACCAGATTTCTAAATAGTGACTAAAAAATTTGTAAATAAATAACTTCGATAAGAGAACTTTCCTACCAAGAGACAGGTCAAGGAAAAAAGGGAGACCAATTAAAAGGTGGAGAGATATCTTCAACCAGATAATTATGTGGACCGCTGTGTATACAGAAAGCACGGGAAAGGGATACATGGAAATGTTTAGGTGAGGCCTACGCTGCAGAGGCGACTATTACTATTACCAATATTAATTAAGTGATGTTATAAACATGTAGACGAGTTAATTATACGAGTATAGAATAAATATA
This sequence comes from Melitaea athalia, assembly GCA_905220545.2. Lineage (NCBI taxonomy): Eukaryota > Metazoa > Arthropoda > Insecta > Lepidoptera > Nymphalidae > Melitaea > Melitaea athalia. The sequence continues at coordinate 1,112,295 of HG992178.1, read as the reverse complement.
TACATAGGTTAATATACATACATATGTTTAAACTAAGAATACTTACGCTAGTATTCATTGAAATTTTAATAGTAATAGAAATAAAGGCGATTTTTATTTTATTTATTTATTTTATTTTATATAAATTAAAGGATTAATGAAAAGATAAAGATACCTTTGTCTTAAATTTATGCTCCTCCAACTTTCCATATTGTAATGTTACGGATTTCATTTAGCAGCAAAATACCATAACTTTTACTTATATACCTGCAGGTTTGTACGGGACCCTCGGTGCGCGAGTCAGACTCGCACTTGACCGGTTTTTTTAATTAGCAAACTCAGTTAAGTCCATAAAAAATTGAAAGGACATTAATGATGAAATTATGTATGAATCCATATTTTGTACTTTTATGAAATTATGTTATATGAGATCAAGATATAGGTAACGAAGCGAAGTTAATTTATTTTACATACATTTTGACAGTAAAGCCTTTACATATTTTCCTGCATTACTATTCTGCGAGATCATCCCCAAGAAGCAGAGCTTCATATTGTCTGTTTTGTATCTTTATAAACGGTAAAGTATTTCTCATACAAATCTGCGCATTTCAAGAGGCGCTTAACTGCATTATTAATAATGCTCTAAGTGTTTACCGTAAATGTTAAGTCTGGAGGTGTGAGATATTTCCTCGAGGGAGTTGGCCGCTCTGCAAGTGTACAGGCCGCCGTCTTCGGACCTCACTGCGGTTATGTTGAGGTAACTAACGACCTCGTTGCTTTTCGTTGCAAACTGTTCGATGCTGTATCTGTTGAGAATTGTTTTATTATTTAATTACATTTTGAATGCCTCTATTTTCAGAGTCACATGAATCTGAGCAAACAAAAAAGTCTCGAATACACTGGACTATTTATATACTTATTTTTGTTTTTAATCTCAGTTTTTTTCAGTTTTCAGTCAAGTACAATGTTAAGCATTTTTTTTGCTAAAACGTCATTTTTATCATATGTTTATAGATAACATTAATATGTGAGCTCTCTATTCTTTATACTATAAATGAGTAGGGTACCAACGAATCTATAAAATAAATTTGTTAATATTAGTTATAATAGCATTTTCAATGAAAAGAACTAGATTAATTTCTGAAGATTATTCTGTATATTCCCAATTTTTCGGATCTAGTTTTTATCAAAATATTATCTACTAAACCTATTAGATTACATAGCATCGTAATTTACCCATGCATAAAACGTAAAGTAAAAATATTTTAAAGTAGATTTAACTAATAGATTTATCCATTTACCTGTGCCCCCTCGCCATGGTGTTGAGTGGCTGTCCGTCAAGAAGCCATGTGAAGTGCGGCGGGGGCGAACCCACAGCGGAGCACTTGAGGGTTACGACCTGACCCGGCCTGAGGACTTGTTCGATAAACGTGTACTGGAGTTCTGGAGCCGTGTCTGTTGGTTTTAGAAATTTCCTTAGATATAGTTAGGTATTTAGTCATACATTACAGGTAATGAAATTATTATTAACTAGCGACCCGCCCCGGCTCCGCACGGGTACAATGGTGATACAAAACATAAAATAAATAATTGCAATGTAAGCGCAAAAAATGTGTTTATTTACGACATCACATTAGAAACCTGTAAAACTATCAGTGTTCCTTTACTATAAACCTTCCCCTGGAATCACTCTATTTACTAAAGATAACCGCATCAAAATCCGTTGCGTAGTTTTAAAGATCTGAGCACAGACAGCGGGAAGCGACTTTGTTTTATAATATGTATTGATTTACAGGTAATGATAATTATAATGATTGTCAAAAGTGTTATTTGTGATTGAAATTTGGGAGATTAAGGTTTTTATCTTTTCGCTAATTTAAACATTTTTGTTTTGTTTTAGTATTTTTATTCAAAAATACTAAAATAAGTACCAGATATTACTCAAAAGTAGAAAACAATTAATGTTTATGCAAAACGAAAATCAAATAATATTATCAAAAAAAAAAGAAAAAAAAAATGAGAACAGATGATAATTATAATAATAATTTTCAAATGCGATCGTGAACTAAAAAAGTAATAATTACTAAGTTAAGTAATTTAGTTAATATTCACTTACCACCTAACTTCAACTCGGCAGTAGCTTGTGCTGAATCTCTCTCGTTTCTGGCAACACATTGATACATCCCTTTATCTGAACGTTGCACTGATGCAATAACCAGCTGTTCCCCGTTGTTGTGCACGCGAACTCGCCCTCCGGTCACACCAGATACTGGTATACCGTTATGAAGCCACTCGAGGCGTGGAGACGGCCAGCCTGCCCAAGTGCAGTTGATGGTAGCGGTTCCACCACTGTTTACTACCTGTGGATAGAACATCTTTTATAATACTGAATATCCCGTTCCTGAAGAAGATCCCTACCTGATCTCCCTTGACTTTAACCATGACTTTGATACTTAGGACTTGTTTCGTTAATTACTGATCAAGGTTCTCTTGGATAAAAGCTTCTGATAGGGCTTAACAGTAGGAGATAACCGAAGGAGGAAAGGAGGTAATAGTAGCTTTTTTTAGTCGAACTGTAACAGGCCATCAGACAGAACCTAGTACATCTCAACTAAAAACTACAACTTTTGACAGATAGAGTTTATGGTAAAAAGGAACAACAAATTACAAATATTCGTTGGATAGCTATACAAATATTACATCGAGAATTGGGACAGGCTTCAAACCCACAGCCCCTGGAGCAGAAAGTATTATCTCTGCACACAACGCTGCCAGGATAAAAATTAAACAAATTTCAAAAAATGAGATGATAATATCGTGATGAAATTATAGTAGTGCAGTGTATCAATCTATGCACAGGCGTGTCCTAGCCCTAGATTTGAATGATCAATATAGCTAAACAAACAGCGGAATTGCCGTCCGGTAATTTGGCTACAGAAAAAAAAAAAAAACAAACAAGGTATGTAGGTCGTGAAATTTTTTGAAATATTTGCATATGTTGTTTTGTTTTCCACTTTAACATAAATGAAACAGTTTGTAGAATTAGCTTTGTTCGGTGTACAGCGTGTAATTAAAAAGTAGGGTAACTGTCTATTTTCGTTTTTTTTTTAAATATATTCATCAATATTTATATTGTCCCCTTCAAAGTAACCCCCCTTAGCTAGAATGTACTTGTGCCAACCCTATTTCCAATCCTCAAAGCACTTCTCATAAGCACTTTTGGGTATCGCCTTGAGCTCCTCCAACGGTGCTGTATGGATTGCAAGTGAGAATTTATTTTCTATTATAATTTTAGGTAGGTATTTGTTACGATGATGACCGTCATGCTAAAAATAAGAATCACTCATGACTTCAGCCACTGCTGGATATATGCCTCCCCAAGTTCGCGCCAAAAATGGCGTGAACTCCAGTCATTTGCCCACACTGGGTAGGCGGGTTGGTGACCGCAGGACTGACTTTGGCCTACCGAAAACGCTGCTGCCCGTCTTTGGCCTGTGTATTTGAAAACCAGCAGTTAGATGGTTATCCCGCCATCGGTCGGCTTTTTAAGTTCCAAGGTGGTAGTGGAACTGTGTTCTCTCTTACGACACCCACGGGAAGAGAGGGGGTTCCTATATTTTTTACTGCCGTAACCACAGAGCAGTAAAACAAAAAAATAAGAATACTGTTGTATTTTATAGACATAAAAACAGACAAAACTATTTAAAGACCTGTGCTGTCGTAAAGTAAAACTCGACCACTTAAAAGGTTTTAGGAAATAAATTAAAAACAATTGGAAATGAAAAAGAGCGAAGTAATGAACAAGTCTGAAAAGCTTCAAATATAAAATAAATACGTAAGACTGCTTACTTTAAAAACGATTAAGCGCTAACTCCTTAGTCTAGGGTTGCCTCTTGAGTAATAAGAGGTAAAAATAACAAGTAATATATTAAGTATAGGTTAACATTATTAATATGTAAATAGATACAGATTTTAACTCTGATATATACGACACAACGCCAGTTTTACGATATGTCGATTTTGTCGGTTCTACAGTTCTACTACCTACCTAGGGTTATCACATTTTTTAAACGATCTGAGAAAAAAACGTGTGTGTGTCAGCTACGACGCACGACTGGACATTACGAGAAACGTAACGAGGTCATTTGTTTAGTAGATTTTACTACTCATAATTTTTTCATACTGAGGGCCTTATATGAAAATCGATTCTTAATGAGCAAACTCCAAAATCCCAAAACAGTTTTGAAAGAAACAAAGAAAGAAAGAAAAGTTATTTATTGGCCTTAAACACATTACATCCTGCACAGAAGAACAAATTAATAAATTAAAAAAAAAACGAGTTCTCTCTATTAATCATAATAGGTAGGGATCCCTAGTACATTTTTGTAACCTGATCAGTATCAAGCTAATTTTCCGTGAGTAGCTTCATTTTGATGAGGCGAACAAAAAGTTCCTCTTCAAAAACTCTCGATTGTGGTAGATAATAGAGTTAGCAGGAGGTAAAGGAGCAGTGAGCGTAGGACCGGGATAACGTACCACGCGATTTGGAGGACAATATTACCATCAAATTATATAAATATTAAGTAACTAAAAGAAAAAAAAATCAGCTGGTTAGTAATAATTTTTGATGACCTCGTCGTAAGGTCATCAAAAATTGATTTTTTTCTGATTTTTTTTCTTTTATTTAGTTAATATTTATATAATTTAATAGTAACATTGTCCTACAAATTGCGTGGTACGTTATCGCGGTCCTACGCTCACTGCTGCTCTACCTCCAGCTGCTAACTCTATCATCTACCACAATCGAGAGTTTTCGAAGAGGAACTTTTTGTTCGTCTCATCAAAATGAAGCTACTCACGGAAAATTAGCTTGATACTGATCAGGTTAAAAAAATTTACTAGGGATCCCTACCTATAACTGTGTACTTGTACTAAAAATACCCCGTAGATAAACTACCAATGATTACTAGGTATCCTTAGAAATAAATATTAAGTTATGTATTCAGATGTAGATAAACAAATAACTATCGTTTTTTCTGAATATATTAATAAAATTACTAAAAATATATATTTTTCATAAACATTCTATTAATACTATTTTCACATTAATAGCACTTAGGAGAATTGTTCTTACAGAATTTTTCTTTGACCAGTGAAGAATGAAAGTCAATTGTATGTTGATAAAAAAGTCGCATTATACCCAGCCAAAAAATCCGACAATTCAAGACCTTTTTTATAAGCCTGTAAAAAATTAAACCAAAAAACAAGCAAATGCTTCAAACTTACAACAACTCTTTTTCGGGACTAAAGTACCAGTCATTATCCCTCTCCAAAAAAAGAACACTAAAATACTATAAAACGTAAACAAAAAAGTTCAACTGCGTAAAATGGGAACTAAAACATTGGAAACGAGCCAGACGGTTTAAGCTTCGACTAGCAGCTATTGTTACAGAAGGCCTTTATTACTGCCAAAAAGTTTAAACAAACTTGGAGTCGAGTACAGGTGTGATGACTAGAATTCATGCCGCATCGTGCTATAATGCTTAAGAGAATTAAAACATTTAAATTTATATAATAAAACTGATAGGATGGTAAGCAAACAAGCGTACGCTCCACCTGATGGTAAGCGATTACCGTAGCCTATGGACGCTTACAGAGAATATCAGGAACATTGCAAGCACGTTGCTGATCGCACCTCAAAACAACACAACTTATTCTCAGAATCACGAGTATGTTAGATTCTCACGTTACTTTACTCACCAAATGTTCACAAATATTACTTAAGGGCAGTTCTACTGAGCTATGACATTCTGCAAAATACTTTCCCAGATGGGACAGATTCTGATTTTGAGAGAGATCGTTTCTGTTGTGTCATATACTGTTATATTAATATTGCTGAATAACTGAAAAGCAAGCATAGAGGTAAAATTTGATAATCTTGATAGGTACTTTATGTTCGTCATCATCATTCATCATCATTATCCTCTTTTAGGTTCAGAAAAATATATTAGATTGAGTTCTTAAGTTTCATGGATAAAACCCACCACAGGTCCAAATGTGGTAAATAGTGTAATGTCTTGTAAATATGGTATCCAGAAATCTTATGCGACATTATTAAATATTATATACCTATAGATTATTTATAGACGCCCCGTTGGCGCAGCGGTTACGGCACTGGATTGCGATTGGCTGTTGCGCGGGCGGTTGCGGGTTCGATTCCCGCACACGACAACATTTGTATTGGCCATATAGATGTTTGCCGTGGTCTGGGTGTTTGTGCAGTCCTTGTGGGTTACCCCACCGTGCCTCGGAGAGCACGTTAAGCCATCGGTCCCGGTTGTTATCATGTACACCTGATAGCGATCGCTACTCATAGTAGGGAATATATCCGCCAACCCGCATTGGAGCAGCGTGGTGGATTAAGCTCCGATCCTTCTCCTACATGGAGAAGAGGCCTACGCCCAACAGTGGGATATTACAGGCTGAATCGTGATCGTGATCGATTATTAAATATTATCCTTATAAAAGACCAGTCAAAAAGCGACAAATAAACAGACAAAAATTCTCTTCAATTTTTATGATGATACTCACAGATAGCCAAATACAAAACGATAAACAAATAAATGATGATATGATAATTATATTATACGTATATGATAAATTTTGTTCTTTGGAATATGTGTATATTACTATATTGATTTTATTTGTACTATGAAACACATTTTAAAAATTTCATTTCAATTTAACGATATAGCGACCAATCACTATTTCAAATTAAACGTGACAACAAAACCTTGCAATACGCAAACGGTTAAAAATCACTCAAAACTATTATTAATCAATTTTCCAAAATGGCTGCCGGTCGCCATTTTAGACGCGTGATGTCACAAAGTAGTTTAATGGAATAAAAAAAACCTTGAATTGATTTTGGTTTTGCCTCGCTACTGATTGTTGGTTCAGAATACATTAAAGTAATGAACTGAAAATGTTTGAACGTGTTTCGAATTATATACTGTACCGACAATATTTACATTAATCACCTGTTATCACGTTAAATGGACCGATGGTTAGTAATGAAATAATTTATTTCTTGTGTAATACGTCATATATAATGAAAATAAAATGTGTGTGTGTATGTACACAGGTGCATTGCATTTACTTATCTACACATTTGTATTGGCCATACAGATGTTTGCCGTCGTCTGTGTGTTTGTGCAGTCCTTGTATGTCTCCTCACCGTGCCTCGGAGAGCACGTTAAGCCGTCGGTACTGGTGGTTATCATGTACACCTGATAGCGATCGTTACTCATACTAGTGAATATATCCGCCAACCCGCATTGGAGGAGCGTGGTGGCTTAAGCTCTGATCCTTCTCCTACATGGGCGTGAAGCGTTCAATTCCGTCAGCATACAGCTAATCTAAAATCTCAATTGGAAATACTCCATCTTACAAAAAGAATTAATTTATGAAATAAACGAAAGTAGAAAAAAATATACAATAATCATAAATAATAGAAAAAATACAAGCTGAGAACAAAAACAAAAATACAATAGATGTTTGAATTCGTTTGCAATTATTTTCAGGTTTTATTCTTTTTCTTTTTAAATTAGTCTGTCTACTCCACAACGCTATTGACAGTCCAAGTGTATCTTTAATGGGACGCCGTATTGTGTTTACTTCAACCATTGATATCATTTCAACCATTCACCGACAATCTACGTAAGATTGCCGGTGTAGGCTGGATGAGGGTTGCGGAAAACCGAGATGTTTGGCGTGAACTTGGGGAGACCTATGTCCAGCAGTGGACTGCAATAGGCTGAACTGAACTGAACAACCATTGATATCAGATCTCTACAATACCTCTTGAGCATTTACTATACCTAATTATGCAGCCATCCTACCTTATTATTTGATACTAAAATGTCTTTATGCTATACCAGATTGGATGCAATAGACCTTGCTTTTGCTTTGGGCATTTGTGTTACGCGTGTTTTCCAACAACAAATTGACAATGTAATCAGACATTTATTTTAGATCCTTGGTATTCTGTGTGTGTCTTAGTAAGTCTGTGAATTAGAGCAAAAAAAAATCAATGTCTATGTTTTTCTATATTTTTTATTTCGATCGACGTACGGTAAAAGTCAAAGCAACTATATTCTTTAATAGAGTTGTGGGACATGATTATATTTTCTTCACTACAGTCTATTATTTAACAAAAATTAATAACTTAAAAAATCAGCGGTATCACCTCAGAGTTAAATATTTAGGTATTGTATATTAATTACGAAAAATATCCAAATAATAAGAACTTATTCATTCCCATTCAAAGACAACAAATCACTGATAGAAATCAACACGTAAGCCGAACGAATCCCAAAAGACTAATTGCACGAAGATCCGTTCCAGAAAAAGGTAGTCTTTCGAAAACAATCGTACTATTTGCAATATCAACATCGGCAACAATTCAGTTGTCCATACAACCGTCCTATCTTAAACAATCGGTACGCTTCTTTCTCAGGTTTTATTTTTGCTGAGCAAGTAACCCACTTTGCCTGTTCCTTAAAATACAAACGTCTGTTTGTACATAACCCTTGTTTGAATAGGGCAATGGTCTGATCTCTTTTTGTATGCTCATCTGAATTTGCAAGGTTTTGTATACATTTTATGGTTCTGATCATTTCGACGGATTTATATTCGTTTAATGGAAAGGCTTTCTTTTGAAGTCTATATGTTCTTTCGTTAGTGTTTATCGGTTTATTTATTACAGTAGGTATGTCTTTACTTTGTTAAATCAGTAATAACTACGAGTTGAATTATAGTCATGAAAAATGATAATTAAAATTGCATACAAATAGGTATTTTTCTTAATAAGTAAAAGAAGTAGTATAATAAGTTCAAATTGTTTTTATTTTCTGTATCCAGTAAAAACAATTCATTTTAATTCCGTATAGTAATATATAATCTATATGTATAATTATGTAAGATAAGAAACTACAGATGACATAGTTTTTTTACACAAGTTATGAGTTTTGGAGTTTACTCCTTAAGAATCGATTTTCATATAAGGCCCCCCGGTATGAAAAAAATATGAGGAGTAAAATCTACTGAACGAATGACCTCGTTAAGTTTCTCGTAACGTCATCTATTGGAACCCAATAGGGTTCCTATAGAAGACGACGTTTATCGGATCCCTGATAGACGACGCCGGTTACGATAGATAGCGTTATTTGATTCGTTTATTTTTTATGGTATTAATCTTTTTGTTAGACGTAGTAAGTCTTTTTTGTGTCTATTTAGACAGTCAATCTGCAGGAGTAAACTCCAGTCGCGCGTTGGAGCTAACACACACACTTTTCTTTTAAATTCCCGTTTCTCAATGCCTTTCGTTATAAATTGTCTCAAAAGAAACTTGAACTAGATAAATTGAGAACAGATGAAAGGTAGAAAACGTTTCCAATACTGACGTTGTGACCTTTTAAATCAGAATGTTTTCCCGATGAATAAAACATCACGTCCCACGTGCCTTCGTGTTATATGCACCAATGTAGAAATTGAGTAATTCAACGCCTGTTTTCTATTACCTCTTGCGCTCAAATATTATCAGATTTAATAGTTTTGTTGACTTATATGAGGAAATAACGGATTTCTTACAATTATGGTATTTCTAACACCAGACTTATATTAAAGCCAAATTTCAATTCCGTTGTTAAACAAGAAATAATTTTTATGGTAAAACCAATAACGGAAAAATAATTTTAAATATAAGAGAAAATGAAATCCAAATGAATCAGACAATTTCAATGATGAATAGAAAAGTGTAAATATTTTGAAACGGCGCGGTATAAATAAATTTACACAAGTAAATGAAGAATATAGAATGAAAACAACGAAAAACAAACTCCGAGACAAACACGGTGGTATTTTGTATCTGACAAAAACATCCAAATCAAATTAACCTGATGGACGCCAATTTAAATACGTCACTCGCTTCCGCGATGGAGGACGTTAAAATCAGAGCCGCAAACACCGCACCATTTAAATCGAAAGGCAAATAGACAGGCTGCCCGGTCGACGTCGCTTGATCATTTATTTGGCATAATTAAAAGGCATTTAGCCCGAACCGTTTGATGCTCTCGCTAATGACCTGGTAACGAATTAAGTTTTTTTTGCTTTGAAACAAATTTGAAGGTTCATTTAATTTCGGTGGAGTTTTACTTTAATGGTTTTTCTAAGTTAGAAAAATTTAATGAGATATTTTATCTGTTTTGAAGTTTCGTGTTTGAAATTTTTAAGAGGGTGGTTTAGTTATGGTATATATTTTTTTAGTTAGTGGTGACCCAAATTACATAACTTGAAAATTTTTTTATCACATTTAGTTGGTAGGTATTAAGATTATCAGCATAGGTTAAGATTTTAGCAGTAGGTAGCAAGACTTTACAGTTATTTGTGATACCCAAGTTGTTTATATTACTATTTAAAATTACCACATTGATTCTTAAGGTTCATTGAATCATTAAATAAGTTATTTGTCAAAATATCGATACTCACTTGTGTATGAGGTTGTGCATGGACAGTCAAATGTGCTCGTAGAAATAAGTGCAGCTTCAGAGTGAGGTGTCCGTGAGCGTTGGCAGCTCTACAAGCCCACCGCCCATCATCAGAAAGCTCGGCTCGTCTGATGGTGAGAGAGTCGGATGACAAACTGAAGCGGCCTCCTCCTTCGCCTTCACGTATTTCCCGGAGAGTTCCACTGGTTGATTCTCTGTACCATCTGTGGACAAAAACCATAATTTATTTGACTAGCCCGTTGGCGCAGTTTGTAGTGACCCTGCTTTCTGTTCCGGGGGTTGTGGGTTCGATTCCCACCTATATTTATATAATTATTACTAGCTTCTGCGCGCGACTTCGTCGGCGTGGACTCCGCTCCTATTGGTCATAGCGTGATGACACATAGCCTATAGCCTTCCTCGATAAATGGACTATCTAACACTGAAAGAATTTTTCAAATCGGCCCAGTAGTTCCAGAGATTACCGCGTTCAAACAAACAAACAAACAAACAAACAAACAAACAAACAAACAAACAAACAAACAAACTTTTCAGCTTTATATATTAGTATAGATTTATAAGTATGTTTATCGAAAAAAAATATATATGTAGCTAGACCAGTCGGCTGTTACCTATAACACAAGCATTAAGTTGCTTACTTTAGGAACAGACGACCGTGTGTTTGTTGTGTATATATTATATTATATTATATTATATATTTATTATATTATATCATTGAGGATGTACCAAACTGTTCGCAACCTGGCAGTTTGGTTATCTTGTTCTGAACACAAGAGAAGGTAAAATTACATACAATTAACGGTATATTTGGAAGGTAATTAACATACTCAAAATGATAATAACAATAGTAAAGATTACATAAACATTTATGAAATATAATATACAATAATACAAATAATAATATATATTATTTTTATTTTAATTATTATTTATGTATAATATGAATTTATTTGAAGTTAACAGTCACCGTGTATTAAAAATACGTATAATATACTAGCTGACCCCGCAAACGTTGTTTTGCCATGTATGTTATTAACCCCCGTAACCCCCTCTTGTCGATGGAATTTCTTTAAATCCGTTCTTAGCTGACCTCTACTCGGTGAAAAGTATATTCCGACCAAACAAATCTCTACGCTTTATCGTTCCAGAGATATCGTGATGAGTAAATGGCTGGAAATCTCTTTATATAGATTTTGATTAAAATTTCAACTTGTCCAACTTTTTAGACAATATCTGCTATTGACAAATATATACAATCTTTATTATAACTTTTACAAAGGCTTTTTGGAACCGCTGTCAGTTGAAGCAAAACATTATCAAAGGGTAAAAAATAAACTGATTTTAATTAAATTTTGTATAGCAAAGAGTTTGAATAATATTTTACTGCAAGCAACACGAATTTTCATTTCGTAAATAACTCCAGAATCCTAGTCTCTCTTTTAATTATATTTATAAAATTACAAACAATTAACGTTTTAGTATGAGCTCGTTTTTTATACACGACATATAACATAATTCAAAATTTTAATAAATGAAATATGATGCCATTTCTTTTCAGTACATTCTATATTTCAAAACGATTGTATATTTACATTATAAAATATGTTTTGCGTTATGATTGTTAAAAGTGTGTTATATCTTACTTGAATAAAACATTTTTTTGTTTAAATTATTTTATGGCAATGAAATATATTTGAAAATGGTTAAGAATATTATGTATTTTAATAAGCAAGTATACTAAAGCCTTTTAATGATTATAGATTAAGAATATCAAAAACTTTATTTTCTTAATAGTTTTTGCATAAAAATTACCGTATACGCTAGTTTAGACCTAACGCTATCTATAAGCCAACTTCGTAAATACTTTAGTATCCTTTGAGTGAAATTCTCTACATTTATATGTATTTACAAACTTCCACAGTTACACAACCAGAAGGACAATAATTATTTAAAATATTTTTGAAGTTATACTTCTTTTGGGGCGTTAGGAAAAATAATCAGAGTACATTTTTACGATGCGCGCGCACGCCGTCACAAAAAACCGACACCCTGAAGTTAGTCAACAAAGAAGAAGTTAGAAATGTGAAGTTAGCTAGCCAATGAAGTACCTATAGCTTTTTTTTACCCAGAGGAAATCCCTAAAGGATGCCTCCATCCCGGGGGGAGCTGGTGGGTATGTCCGATTCGCACGGACTAAAACCTTTGGGGTGTTCCTTCACTCGCCTGGGGCGGAATAAAATTACGCGGACGCTAGGCACTTCCGCGATATGAAGTATAGCTTCTTACGTGCGTACACAAGTACACACATCGTATATTTACGTATGTATCCATATTAATCTTGACACGTTCTATATGCTACTGCTTTCACACATTTAAATATGTAATGCTTTATTAGATTTGGTCTTTTAGTGAGAGTCTCACATGATACCTTGGTAGTTGACTTTATTTGTTTCTTGTATTAGCTCTTAGTAGTTTTTTTTGAACGAAGTTCTTTATCGCGCGTTGCGGAAGGGGGATAGACTGAAAAAATTAAGACCAAAAGTTGTAACGACACTGTTTGCTATAGTTGTAAGCCGTGCGGCGTGCGCGTGATTCTCTGTCTGTCTCTCTATCTCATAGAAAGCAAGCCAGTTACCACAAGCCAATTATTACTAAAATTGAGCCTACTGATTAAGTTTATATGACATTATATTTGAAAAAAAATAAAAAAATAAAATTATTATAACTTAATTAAAAAAAAAAAATTACAATTCCTTCACAAATTAATCGAAAGTAACTTCGTTCCAACCGGGCGTCCCTTGAGAACTCTCAAGTTTTTCTGTTTGTTACGAAATTTCTCATTCCATGCAACCTGAAAATGTTTCTGCTGCCAGCGGCTACAAGAACAAAACTTTAGGAAATAACTAGCAATGAATAATGTTTAGCACTTTGACTGAAGAGGTTTGAAATATCCCCACAGAGTACAGATTCAGAAGTACTGCAGACAGCAATGTGTTTTCATTTTAGGATTCAAATCACGTCGCGCCCTCAGTACTTGCTCGCCCTAAATAAGGTCCCGTGGAGAATTTCACTGACTAGAGCAACTAACGTCAACAGCTGTCGAGAACATTGAATATACATGTTATTTTGATATTTACATACATCAAAACCTAGTCGAAAATAATAATAAAATTTTGTAAAAAATTAGTATTGGCTATTTTGTTTGTTACTTAATATTAAAAGTAAAAAGTAACATTAATATTCAGATAACTATGACAATTTATTATTATGCGTCAAACAAAAAGAAAAATATATTTTATATAATAAAAGAGATTTCCACCCATTGACTCATTACGATATCTCTGGAACCATAAGGCCTAGAGACTTGAAATTTGGTAGGAATATTCCTTTCGCCAAGTAGAGGTCAGTTAAGAACGGATTTTACGAAATTCCACCCACAAGAGGGGGTTGCGGGGGTTAATAACATAAATAGCAAAACAACGTTTGTGGGGTCAGCTAGTATATGTATATATACAAGTCTTAAATGTTTCTCTAAACTCTGTATATAATGCTACTAAAAATAGAAACGAGATGGCAATGGGGATAGAAAATATGGATCGTAACCGAAAGGTTCTCAATCGGGTCAGCACTCGAATTTTAGGAAGCTTGTTTAAAAATTTATATAAGGATCGAAGGTGAAGGCAATCATTGCGAGGAAACCTGCATATCACAGAATATATTCTGAGTTACATACACATAGGCAATAATAGTAAATAAATACCTCACGCTCAGCAGTTCCCAGTTATATATGAATCTTAAATTCTCGAATCTTGAATATGATCTTGTACCTATCTATACTAATATATAAAGCTGAAGAGTTTGTTTGTTTGTTTGTTTGTTTGTTTGTTTGAACGCGGTAATCTCTGGAACTACTGGGCCGATTTGAAAAATTCTTTCAGTGTTAAATAGCCAATTTATCGAGGAAGGCTATAGGCTATGTGTTATCACGCTAAGACCAATAGGAGCGGAGTCCACGCCGACGAAGTCGCGCGCAGAAGCTAGTGTATATATAAATGCTTCACATAAACTTCACGTATGGTCTATACACATAATTGTCATGTACATGTCAACCAAAACTTAACCATTGCGTCAAACTACCCACCACATAACGTTACGCCATCTTTTTGAAGTTATACTTCTTTGTGCGCGTTAGGGAAAAATGATGAGAGTAAATTTATATGATGCGCGCGCACACCGTCGAAGTTAGCTAGCCAATGAAGTATAACTTCTTACATGCGTACATAAGTACACAAACACTTTTTTTTATTACAAAGGTGGCAAACAACTCTACGGTCTGCCCGATGATAAGCGAATACCGTAACTTACGGACGCCAGCAACACCAGAAGCATTGCCATCACATTGCGACCCTATCCCTGACCCTTACTAGGAGACAACTTCTAGGCTACCTAATCTAACACACCACATGAACTCAACACTACTTAAAAACAAGTTAAGTTGCTTCTCCAGTCGGACTGCTCCAAAGGCAAGACATTTCCTGTTCTACTAATAGTCTTCAAAACGATTGTGAATCTGTTGTGGACCAGCAAGGTGGCTTCGATGATCTCCAGTCCATATTATCAATACAACTCCAGAGTTTAACCCAAAAGTGATTTCATTACTTAATATTACCGACTTTTAGTAAAGTTCACGTGTAATCAAACTATTGTAAATTCCGCCTACTAAGTTCTTGAACAAGCACCTCTCATCAAGCCCATGTTGAACATGGAATGTAATTGGAGTACATGAACGATATTACCCACAGTACCGGAGAGGCATACACGCCAAACTCTTTGTCGTCATTAGTAGCTGAAAACACGTGTCGTTGCCTAGCAACCACTTCTCATTAACAATAACAATCTATACGCGATAAGTAATGATTAGCGTTATTAAATCTACCTATAGGTAAGTATATATAAAAAGCGTCTAAGTGCGAGTCAGACTCGCGCACGAATGGTTCCGTGCCATTGACTAGGTAAAATATTTAGAGAACATTTTTGAATTAGTTTTTTTTTTTAATTATTTTTTTTAAATTAGTTTTTTTAATTACTTTGCCATAGAAGTTTCACTTCTGACATGTGTACTTTGTACGCACGCAATTTTTTTTTTTTGTATCACCAGTCGATGTAATAGAAGTAGGTTTTCGTTTTAAAGCAAACAAAATTACTGTAAAATTTACTTTATTTTACATTATGAGTACTCAACAACTTACCAAACAAAGGTGCAACACTTCTTCAGAAGCATTACTATTAAATCTTTATAATATTTAAGTAACGTAAAACTATAACAAAATATAGCAAAGTTGTATAAAAATCACACTAATGTAACAAACAAAGAAAACCCCTTCAATATTATATTAGAAATATCAAAATGTTTATCTTCTTGATACAAAGTCTGAGATGACACGTCCTTGCAGACGCAACATCAGTTTTCCATTAGCGCTGGGAACGGTTCAGAAAAACTCTCTTTAAGGGTGCGTTTCCACCAGAGATGTGCGAGGATGCGTAGCGAGGGATGTGTTTTTGAAGAACCAATAGAATTGCTTCATTTACCTAGCCTCGCTTAGCACAGCTCTGGTGCAAACGGCTTAGCGGGGCGAGGTTTTTTACGAACAAAATAAGCGAGAGAGTGTGCGAGAAATGTTTTACGAGGGATGTGTTGCGAGGAATGTGTTGCGAGAAATGTGTTGAGACGATTGCGTTGCGAGGTTTGAGTCAACTGTCAACGCATCCTCGTACGGTTCGCACCGCACATTAATGCAAATTTTCACAGCTCCGCTACACATCCTCGTACGACACATTTTCCTCGCACAGCTTTGGTGGAAACGCCCCCACATTTCACACACACACAGCAAAGCTAGACATCCTCGCACGATACATTTCCCTCGCACATCTCTGGTAGAAAGGCACCCTAAACCCCCCGTTCACCCTTCCTAACCCTCTCTTGAACTACAGAAGGTAAACTTCAAATATCTTAGTTGACAAGTTCGCTCTTAATTTAATCAAAAGATCGCATTTCAGAGATATAGATATTTATTTAAAGATAATTTTGGGTTTATGGAATTCTATTCAAGTTGGAAATCCTTTTATGCCTAATGTTAACTTTGAAATTGTTATCATTATATATTTTGTTTAATAAATATATCTTGAAATGATGCTATAAAATAATAGGCAAAGTTAATTATATAAAAAGTGTCGTATGTACTGTTTGCTTTAATATATGTTATGTAATAATTTCGGTATTTAGTGAGATTATCGTTTTAATAACATTATTGTTTTAAAAAATTGTTAATATGTTAAAATAATTATAACTATTTCAAAGTTTGTAATTGTGCTAAAGCTAGATTATAAGAAACATTGTTATTAACACTATACGGGCTAGTACCGAAATAAAGATAAATTATTAATTATAATTAGGTACCTATCTATTATTATTTAAAATTATATTATTTAAAATATGTGATAAACAAGATTAGAATAAAAATTACGAATTTGAGAATAAATATTTTCATATTATTTATAATTTTTGGTCTCTACCTATCTCCATACCAAGGTTTATCACTATAATTATGTTAAATAGAGGCTATCGTTCGAGGATAAGATGGTTTTGAATCTTCTTTCAAAGTACTATTTGATTTTTTTTTAAATTTATACACCAATGTCAAACTGTGTTGTATTTGTTAATTCGAAAATAAGTAATGCTATACCTAGGCATAATATTAGTCTCATGTATTAATTAAAAAACTCAAAAAATCATAATTTCGATTCAAGCATCAAAAAGAGGTTACAAATAAAAAATACAGTCGAATTTGGCCTTCTCCTTTTTTTGAAGTCGACTCAAATTTGAGAGAAATTCAGAAAGAGCAAATGTTAAATCGTTTTTCCGTATTTACGATAAATTCATAGATCCATCCGTCACTTCGTCTCATTCCAGAGCGCCCATTAGGTAACTTGTTGTGAACTCCGAAGCGTCACGTTACCCGGAGTTAAGATAAATTAACGAAATATAACGCGATACAACATTCACGATTTTGCTGTTTGAAATACTTAACTCTAACTTTGTCGAAGTTATCTTAGACGGGAGATTTAATTTCAAACGATATCTATTATAAGTTTACGAAGTTCGTAGTTTTATTTTAATTATGTGCTTCTTTTGTAACGTTAGGGTGGCAAACAGGCGTTCGTTTTGCAGTAAGCGAGTTTGGGTAGCCATAGCCTTTTTTTCTGTTTACGCAGGGGAAATCTTTAAAGAGGTGCCCAGCTCTTGGGGTAGAACGGGGTTATGTGGGATTTTACCCACTAAAATCTCTGCGATGGCAGTCTTCGACACGGAGTTGGAGGAGCTAGGGGATCATCATAGGGGGCAAGCATTATTGTGCTCCCACCAAACTTCTCGTTTGAGCGAGCAACAGCACGAAACCATCCCGGCTGCCACTGAGCTGTTCGAAAAACGAACGTGCGAGTCCCCTCTCACACGTCTACAGCCCGAGGGGGAGGGGTGGGCCCCTTTTTATTATGCCCCAGGAATTGAAGGGTCAAGTAAGCTGAGACGATGACGCCTTCATCGTCCACGCCGATGGCTAGCCATAGCCTAGACCAAGAGCATGATAGGCATGTTGCCGATTCTACCGCAGTATCTGGAACTCTAACCACACTTACTTTCTAAGATAATATTCGTATTTCATATAGATTATAATTTATCAATCAATTAGCAATTCTAAGTTTATTTCTATATTTAACTAGATTCATACATTCTTAAATATATTTATAGACAAGTAACAGTATAGAATATAATAGTGGCATCTTCAGAGGAGAAATTGAGGCCAAGGACGGCGGTTATTGGGTTACAAATTGAGGAATCTCCTTACAATGCGTGCCATTTCAAGCAACACTACTTTACTCTCCAACCCTTTATCCAATAATCTAGCGAGAGTTTCTAAAGATATTAGTCGAAACTCTTTATTATTTTCTAATGTTTACGCGAATTTTACTCATTATAAAGAAACAACTTTTTCGGATTTTATCGCGGTTTATTATTTTTTTTAGATGCTCGACGTTTCGGATACTTTCCAGCAACCATGGTCACTGGAGGAGACTCTTTATTAGTGTTATTAATTTGTGATCAAATAAACAACATTAATATATTAACGAATGTGAAAAAGTCTCTTAAAATTGTTGGTCGAAAATAATGTTACATCCAAACCAACACAACCATCCTTAAGGAAATAAGGACGCTCTGAGAAGCCTGTGAATGCCCCAGGAGGCTTCTGAGCTTCTGGAAGGAGCTTGGCTGGCTAAACTAGTCAGCCCTTTTCTCACACATAATGGACCAACATCGAGTCTAAATGCGGAAAATTGAGCCAACATAAAGGAAAGGTACAAATCTAAAAATGTCTGTATTAATTTTTAAAAACAAAACAACTCCTATCTGATATACGAGTAACGATAACCATATTTCAAATACATATTTACGTTTACGTACAATTTTTATCGAGTCATCATTCAGGACTCGCGCTTCAGGCGTCGCGTTACACGCTGAGTGACTTTCAGATAATCTATGACACGCCTCGAGGACCGGTCGCATCGTAAAATGTCATGTTGTATACAGTTCAATCAAGGAAAGGATTATTTGATGGCTGAATGTAAATATGTATATCTGAAATATGAGTGAAATGTGAGTTAATTTTTTCCTGTTTTTAAAAAGATTTTTATAGGTTTCATATCGAATGTTAGAAGGATATAAGGTTAGTTTTGTATATCCATGAATATAACAAAGGTACATCCTGCTCAAAATCTAGAGCAGTCCAACTGGGGAAGTACGTCGACCTTACAGAAGATCACAGCTAAGTAATCGCTTATCGTAATGTGCTTGTTTGCTCATTTAGTTGTACTTATAAAAAAATCTGTGGTTGCCGAGAAAATTAATGTGCATATAAAAATTTGCCACGAATATTGACTACCAACCCATTGGGGAGTAACATGGCAGATTAATCTCCAACTCTTCTTATATAATAGAGAAGAGAGAGAAAGAGTTGTGGGACATTTGCGTTTCAGTTCAAACAAGTCCAAAGGCAGGTCAGACAGATTAGAAAAAAGCTTGTAAAAATGATATTTAAGGGTACGAAACTAATGTTCTGTAAAAAGACAACGTAAACAGTTCGTTCATAATTATAGTACAAAAATTATGGAAAACGAAAAATTACCTTTCTCTTACCTCCGTAAATATTACTCACAGACGTACTACACACTCAGTAGTAAGTTTTTGCACACTGATTTATTGTAAGTTAGGTTAGAATCAGCCTCATGTGAAGTAGCGCTGACTGCGGTCCCCCGGCGCGAGGGTAATCGATGGGATCGCCGCCTTGAGATCTGACGTCTAGGGTAATGTGCTGGTCATTTATTTCTTATTTGAAATGCGCTGATTTCGCACACGTTTTTTTTTATTCTTTTTCGACTTTTTAACGTCTTGACTAGACATTTTCTAGATTATTAACTGACCCGACAGATATTGTTCTCCCTTGCAAACTGTGAAAAGCTCAATTATAATTGTTGGGCGTTACGAAATATTTTGAGCAATTTTTTAATATATCATGCTGTAAAAATGTTCTAAAAATATATTATAAGTCGGAAACGCGTTTACAATGCTTCTGGTGTTGTAGGCTATAGGCTACGGTAATCGCTTACCATCAGGTGAGCCGTACGCTTGTTTGTAGTAATATAAATATCATAAAAAACCTGAACGTGGCTGAAGTTAATTCCATATTACTATAACTAAAAGCAAATTAAGCTTCATAAAATTTGACGCCATCCAATCTATTTTTACGGCTTCATTTAAATTAAGTAAATGAATTGCGACCATTTAATTTTTTTTATTATTTATTTACAAATTGTCTCTCTGCACGGATTTATTATAATTAACTTCAATTGTAATAAATAAAAATTGTGTTTGCTCGCAAAAAAAAACTGACTTCAATATTACATCGACAAATAATACAACATAACACGAAAAAATAGTCAAGTGAATAACGTTTTAAATTATATCAAAATTTTTCGATCCAGCATAGTTTGAACCCGCGCCTCCGACAGGTTGTCAGCGCTCTGCCTATTGAGCTACGGATCCACACCACGCTGAGTCTGATTGTTATTGGTTTTAAGCAAACCTTGGCGCCATATCCGAGGTTTGCTTGTCGGAGGCGTGGGTTCAAACCCTACTGGATCGAAAAATTTTGATATGATTTAAAATGATTATAATTTCCTCATGTGGGTAACACGAAAAATAAAAATAATAAGAATGAATACGCGTTATCAAAAATTATTTCAAAAGTAGTCATCAGATGGCGATCATATTTAAATGAGACCACGTGACATATAAAATATATAATCATCGAAATCGGTCCACCCAGTCAAAAGTTCTGAGGTAACATACATAAAAAAATACCATCAAATTGAGAATGACCTCCTTTTTTGAAAGTCTTCTTAAAAAAAGGTTATATACTATCTGGAAATAGTACTTCTAGATAGTATAAAACCTTTTTTTGTTAGGAAAGAATGATTAAAATACGTTTAAACTTATCGATTATAATCTGCCTATTAATAGCTTTGTGTGCTCAGTGCTGCTATTTATTGCATGAGAGCAATAGAGTCAGCTACAAAAATATACGAAAATAGTGATCGGATTTAGCGCTACAGCGGCCAGCGAGAGCATATATACGACACGCGGCTGGGCCAACATCAGCGCGATTTAAATGCAATCAGCGCCATCTAGTAGTAAATAAAATAAAGGCGGGACAATTGAGAAGATACAACTCACCTATCATAAGCAAAAATGTTCTGTAAGTTAGATGAAGACAAAAAACCCAGGGATATAGTACATCACAAAAATATTTAACGCCCAACGAAGTGGGCAAGGGACGGCTAGTTTAATTATTATATTTACGTCGGCTGTATATCGTTTTTGGAATAATGTATTTAATTTATTTATGTATCTTCTAATTCCACATCTATATAATAAAAATGAATGTTGCTAAGCGCATAACTGGAGAATGGCTCGACCAATTCGGCCAATTTTTTTTAGTATGTTGCTTAAATCCCACGAAAGATTATTATAATAATAAAAAAAAAACAGTCAGAACGAAGTCTGTCCAGGCAGCTAGTATATTAATAAGTAGCTATATCATATCCGTAGTCTGTTACCTATAACACAAGTATTAAGTAGGAACAGACGATCGTGTGTGTATGTCATAAAATATTTATTTACTACTAGCTTCTGCGCGCGACTTCGTCGGCGTGGACTCCGCTCCTATTGGTCTTAACGTGATGGTACATAGCCTATAGCCTTCCTCGATAAATGGGCTATCTAACACTGAAAGAATTTTTCAAATCGGCCCAGTAGTTCCAGAGATTACCGCGTTCAAACAAACAAACAAACAAACAAACAACCAAACAAACAAACTCTTCAGCTTTATATATTAGTATAGATTTGATTTTTAAAAAATGAAAAAAGGGTAAGTGTGTATTTATGTAGGTACGCACGTAAGAAGTTATACTTCATTGGCTAGCTAATTTCAGGGTATCGGTTTTTTTCGTGACGGTGTGTGTGCGCGCGCATCGTATAAAATTTACTCTCATAATTTTTCTCTAACGCGCCAAAAGAAGTATAAATTCAAATAAAAAAAAAGCAGAAAAAAGACAAAACTACAGACAAACAAACTGAATTTATATGCATTAAATACTACTACACGTTTGCTCACAAACATGTGCGCATTCGGATTTATTCGCAGTCGGTTCCTTCCTTAACTCCTTACCCGACAAACAGGAAGGGCATTTGATGTGTTTGTAATTATGTAAATACTAGCTTCTGCACGCGACTTCGTCGGCGTGGACTTCACTCCTATTGGTCTTAGCGTGATGATATATAGCCTATAGCCTTCCTCGATAAATGGGCTATCTAACACTGAAATAATTTTTCAAATCGGACCAGTAGATCCTGAGATTAGCGCGTTCAAACAAACAAACAAACAAACAATCAAACAAACAAACTCTTCAGCTTTATATATTAGTATAGATTACATTATGAATTAATATTACGGAGTATTCGAGCATCCACCAGTGAAAACAAACGAAAGTAGGTACCTACTATTTGATGAACTTGTGTTTAAGTGCTATACCTATAATTAGAATAAAGTTTAATTATTTAAATTTTTGTATTACAGAAGGGCAATACTTTTAGACTAGCCGTTGGCGCAATTTGTAGTGGCCCTGCTTTCTGTTCCGCGGGTTGCAGGTTCGATTTCCGCCTGAGTCTGGGTGTAATATGACTGTGTATTTAATTATTTATATATGTATTATTTCTATGCATATTTATCCAAAAAAAAAATTGCTTTAACAGTCGGCTGTTACCTGTAACACAAGCATCATGTTGCTTAACATGGGAACAGATGACCGTGTGTGTATGTTATATGATATTTATTTATCTATTTATTTTAATATGAATATAGGTACATTTTAATGTTATTTAACGGAGCCCAAGAAAAATAATTACCAATATCAGAGGATAACAGATAATTAAGACAAGTCGAGCGTAAACTATATCGAGGAACATAAATCATTGTTAATAATAAACTTTGTTTATTTATAAAGGAATAACAGAACAGTGACAAAAATGCCATAAAAGTTGTCATGCTTTTGACAACCACTTTGCACCATCCCGACCGTGACCGCATTCATAGTCTGGTGCACGAGATCTGCACCTGAGGTAATTACAAAAATTTCACCGACGTTATTAAATGTATTTAATTTGTAACAAACTACATAATTATCATCTTTACTATAATTATGTTCATTGTTTGTTTTTAGCTTTCATAATCACTATGATAATATAATTATACGTAAAGTATGAGATTTATGCATGGGCGTAACCAGGTTCTGGGCCAGGGGGGGGGGGCAAAATTTTTTTATAAGCACCTAGTCAAATAAATAAACATAAATTAAAATGGATAATTTTTGATTTAAATTCTTTGATTATTAGACCAGTGCTTTTAGCTTTTGAAACCAAAAAAAAAAAAATTATAGCAGGATGAAACCCATTTTAAAAGAAAGATAATACAATGAAAATGATAGGAAAAATAATATGAGGTCGGGAAGTGGTAGGTGGTTAAGGGTAAAAAAGTTTATCTCAATTTTCGGCTAAACTAGAAGTCCTATGGAAAAAAGTTCAATGGCAAAGTTGTAGGTACTAAAAAGGTATACAACTTTTGTATTTACATTTTTTTTCACATAACCTCAAAATTTATGTAAAAAATTAATAACCAAGTTTTTGGTTTTTTATTTATCTTTTACAGTTCTTTTTTTTCTACAAAATTTGGTAAAAACTTACCTTTTTATGTTCCATACACACTGTATTTTTTTAATGTAAAATATTTATTTTTTCACTTTATTTTGACCTCAATATCGAAAAAGCACCTTCATTTTCAATCGCAAATTCTCACGTCAAATATCAGTTTTTTTTAAAAAAAGTGTGGCCTTTTTGTTCGTTGAAATCTCTACTTTCTGATGGTTTAAAAAAATATACATTACTGAGGTAAATGTTTTCAAAAAACGCAAAGCTTTTTTCGATATTGAGGTCAAAATAAGGTGAAAAAAATAAATATATTAAATCAAAAAAATTACAGTGTCTTTGGGACATAAAAAGGTAAGTTTCCACCAATATATATTTCGTATAAGAAAAAAAAAAACATTTTTATTGTAAAATATAACAAAAAACAAAACGGTTTTTTGAATTTTTCACATGAATTTTGAGGTTATACGAAAAAAGTGTAGATACAAAAGTTGTAGATTTTTTTAATACCTACAACTTTGCTGTTGAACTTTTTTCCATAGGACTTCTAGTTTAGTCGGAAATCAAAATAAACCATTTAACCCTTAAACCCCCCTCCCTACCACTTCCCGACCTCAGATCGCCCGGAATTTATTTTTCCTTTCATTTTTGTTGTATTCTCTTCCTTTTAGAATAGGTTTCATCCAAAAAGCACTGGTCTAATATAGCTATTTTAAAAATAACTTTCGAGGGTCTTCAGCAAATCGGTTTATATGACGTCTTCCGTGAAAGAATCGTCCATAGCGTTAACAAACTTTCTATGTACACTGAGTCCATTTAATCTGTCTTCGATCATAGTCGATCTCAGCCACGTTTTTACGCGTCTGAGTGTGCTGAATGACCTTTCAATTGTAGCAGAGGAATAAGGCATTGCCAGTAACTGCTACTTGTATTAACTCTGTTATTTCAATAGTTTCAAAGTCCTGCTTCTGCTTATTTATCCAAAAAGTACGCCATAGTTCGGCTTCAGATGTGATTCATTCAATTTTGATGATAACGAATCCAAATAGGGCACGTATATCGAGCGACGAAAATATTCGCTAAGGGAAGCAGCTTTTTGATTTGCCCTATGTTGTTGACGGCTTGCTGTTCTAGGTAAATGCAAAGCAAAGTTCATTAGTTCAAAGCCGAAGCAATTTTATTAAATCTTCACTTCCTTCTTCCGCGGAACACAGTATGTTCTGCAACTGCAGCGGTTATGGTTTAACTATATATTTTCTGCACATCTTATTACGTCCAGCGTTTTAAACTGTAGTATGTTTACGACGGGTGGTATCACAACAGTAGATAGTACAAAATTCACGTATTATACTGTATTGAAAATTAAAACTTTTATCAACAATAGTCGATAGTACGGAGGTTAACGAAATCCAGGGGGGGGGGCAGCTGCCCCTTCTTCCCCCCCCCCCCCCCCCCGGGTACGCCCATGGATTTATGTTTGTCGTTAGTTCGTGTGAACTTTTGATATTTTATAGTTTTTACCCACGGCTTCGCTCGCATTGAATTTTTTTTTACATTAAAAGTATCCTAATGTTATTTCTAATACCTCTAAGAGTATGTGTACAAAGTTTCATGATAATCGGTTAAGTAGTTTTCGCGTGAAAGCAAAGTTACATTCACATTTATAATGTTACTAGCTGCCCGGACAGACTTCGTTCTGTCTGTTATTTTTTTTTTAGTATAAAAACCTTGTGGAACATACTAAAAAAAAATTAGCTGAATCGGTCGAGCCATTCTCCAGTTATATGCGCTTAGCAACATTCATTTTTATTATATAGATTAGGGATTGGGGATAAAGGATTTTACATCTAAATGTTCTTTGGTTGACCAAAATCTTAAACATTATATTCATAGTTCATTATAGGCATAATATTTAGAATCAAACAAATTCTAAAGTTCACTCAAATACAAAATGTTGTATTGATGTGAATTTTCGTATTCTATTTCCGTTAACGGTTCAAAGCAACGTTATTGACAGTTCTTGTATAATTTAAGTGAATGTAAAATACAATATCCTTGTTTAAAGCTACGAGTAATAAATGATCTACAAACACGAAACTCTAACTTGAAACTCTGCAAGTGACAGTCGATTGTCGTTCAAATGAAATGTGTATGTTTTATTCAATAAACAGGACATTTAGCGTGGAATAGCAATCGGTTTATTGAATTTCAATTCATTTTATGAAATAAAAATTAAAACTAATAATTGTGTTTTCTTGCAAACGAAACAAAAACCGATTTCAATTACATCTACAAGTAATACAACGTAGGGACACGAAAAAATAGTCAAGTACGCGTTATCAAAGATTACTCAAAAAGTAGTCATCAGAACTCGATCAAATTTAAATGGGACTACATGACACGCACCTTTCGATTAAAAATCATCGAAATCGGTCCACCCAGTCAAAACTTCTGAGGTAATAGAAGTTTGAATAACTAATACATTTAAAAAAAATGAAAAATACAATCGAATTGAGAACCTCGTCCTTATTTGAAACTCGGTTTAAAAGCAAAGCTTTGGAAACGAATATGAGTAGGACTACGTGTAATTTTTTTTAAAAAATATTTACTAGTTAAAGACTTTATTTTTATTATTGTCTGTTATAGAGCCTTTATAGATACATTATACAATACATACATTTAACTCGAGTCATGTTCGGATTTTGTTTTAATGTAACAATTTGTCGACTTAACTGGATATCGTTAGACAGTTTCATGCAGTAGATGCAAGGAGTATATCTCGTCTATTAAGATAAAGCAAATAGTCTTTTCATGCGCAACGTGTCACCTACAAAAGTAACACATAAAAGGACTGTTATAACATATAAGGACTGTAATAACATATAAGCCGTACACATAATAATATATGTATACTAGCTGACCCCGCAAACGTTGTTTTGTCATATATGGTATTAACCCCCTAAATCCCTCTCCTTATAACTTATGGGTATGAAAAATAGATGTTGGCCGATTCTCAGAGCTACCCGATATGCACACAAAATTTCATAACAATCGGCCCAGCCGTTTTGGATTAGTATTGTAACTAACATTGTGACACGAGAATTGTATATATAAGTAGACTAGCCGACCTGTGCCCACTTCGTTGGGCGTTAAAAGATTTTTACAGTAATTTGATATGTTTCAAGTTTTTTTTTAATTTAACTATTACAGAATAATAACGAATTTTTAAATGAAGTATACTTTGGTAAACGTCGTGAACACAGTCGTTGCTGTCGTTGGGCGCGCCGTCCGCTGCTAGCCTGCTACTTTACATCGATATTAAATTTATTTAGTTGGTACCTACAGTTCGTCAAGAGATGGCGCGATTCGTAACACCTACTATTATTTTCACTGAATTTTATGTTCAATTACAATAAAATATAGCCTATATCACTCCTGAATAGTGTAGCTTTCTGTGAGTGAAAGAATTTTCATGATCGGATCAGTATTTGCAAAGATTACCCCGTATTTACAAACAAAGTTATAAACTTTACCTATTTATAATATTAGTATAGAAGTATAGATGTCACATATAGAAAAGATCACGTTTCAGACAGACGAGAAAATTCCGAAGAGATCGTCCTAAGAACAAAATAACTCTTATAATAATAGGGTAAAATTTTCACATTTTTGGGCACTGAGCCCTAAATTTATCCGTAATGTTAGTTGTTGCTTTTAAGAACGGAACTGAGGTAGGGCACTGCGGGAAATTTCCTGCTCAAAAAATGGAACAGCTCGACTGGGGGAGTACCTCGACCTTACCGAAGATCACAGCTAAATAATACTGCTTTCAAGCAGTATTGTGTTCCTGTTGGTGAGTAAGGTGACCAGAGCTCCGGGGGAGAATTAGGGTAGAGTCGGCAACGCGCTAGCGTAGCTTCTAGTGATGCAGACGTCAATAAGCTTCGGAAATCTTTAATATCAGGTGAGTCGTACGCTTGTTTGCCGACTTAGTTATATAAAAAAAAGACACATGCATAAATACGCATTTATCACAGTGCTAATAACGATTTTCTGAACGTCTTAAATATGCTATAAGCCATTGTAACATTTTGATACAAAATAAATTATGAGGATCCTAATTTCCTTACCGATGCTACTACATCCACACGCACGGAGTTATGGTAATATCGGAAATTATTTTAGTATCTATAACCTTACCATAGATTTTATTGGATCCGTTACTATACCGGCACACGAAAGCTCTATTTCAAATACGTAAACCTACTTGAACCTGCTTAAACAAATCTTAAAACGTTATCAAAATAGACACAAGTTGTTGACTTAAAAAAGGGTCTTGACAGACAGACGGACAACAAAGTGATTCTATAAGGGTTCCGTTTTTTTCTTTTGAGGTACGGAACCCTAAAAATCATTAAAATGATTATTAAAATTACGATTCAGCCTGTAATATCCCACAGCTGGGCTTAGGTCTCTTTCTCCGTATAGGAGAACGATTTCAGTTCAATCAAACATGCTGCTGGCATGCGGGTATTTTTTATAATTATATTAAAAATATCAAATAGCCCAGTCATGTAAGATTATATAAAAGACAAAGATGTGGGGTTTAATGGAAATGGCTTTCACGATTGAATTAATTTATAACTGTTAAATTATGTATTGAGTGGTTTTCAAAGATCTTCTTCCTATTAATAGAAGCTACATTACTAACTAGCTGTTCCCCGCGGTGTCACACGTATTAATTTGAGGGAAAAAATAGCCTATAGCCTTATTCGGTGAATGGGCTATCCAGCACAAAAAGAATTTTTCAAATCGAACTAGTAGTTCCTAGTAGTAGATTTTGAAGAAACTTTTCAGCTTTATAATATTAGCATAGATACTAGATAGGCGGTAGCTTATTTATTTATTTTATCACTAGCTTCTGCGCGCGACTTCGTCGGCGTGGACTCCGCTCCTGTTGGTCTTAGCGTGATGATATATAGCCTATAGCCTTCCTCGATAAATGAGCTATATAACACTGAAAGAATTTTTCAAATCGGACCAGTAGATCCTGAGATTAGCGCGTTCAAACAAACAAACAAACAAACAAACAAACAAACAAACAAACAATCAATCAAACAAACAAACTCTTCAGATTTATTATATTAGTATAGATTAACTTTATAATTCATTTAAGAATAACGTATACTTTTTAAAATTAAATTCCGAACTTTTGATGCCAAATTAAATGACTAAAATCTGTTTTTTACTACCTTCCTTATAGCATCTATAGGAGCTATCTTATATACGTGAGTAGAATTGAAAAGTGGATTGTCAGAATATCTCCCGTAATAAAGGCTTTCAAAAGGTTTTCTTTCACCGCCGAGAGCAAGATGATTTTTAAAATCTTTTATAAGGTCCTTATAAGTACTTCGGTAGCGTTACATTCTTTATGTAAATTGATTTTCAAATTTCTTAACCAATTTTTTTTACAGCGAAGCCAGTTTACAAAAATATGGATGACTTCAGCCTAATTTGAAGAATTTAGAGCTTTTTATCTCCAGAAAACATAAAATAAAAACCTGTAAAAACGGAAAACAAATTTTATTTAAATCTACATTTGCCGTGAAATTAACAATGTGCTCTCTCAACTTTTCTTATAAAAAATTACGTAAAAAAAAACCGGTCGCTTACGGTAGGTAG
This sequence comes from Melitaea athalia, assembly GCA_905220545.2. Lineage (NCBI taxonomy): Eukaryota > Metazoa > Arthropoda > Insecta > Lepidoptera > Nymphalidae > Melitaea > Melitaea athalia. Next base: position 1,082,694 of record HG992178.1, on the reverse strand, counting down.
TATTTATTACTTTTTTTTTAAATATACATATAAGTACTGAAAGTTCCTCATAGCTAAGCCACGTAGACAGTTTCTTTGCTATTTTAAATTTATTGTCAAAAAAAGTGAGTAAAGTGCGTATTCACAAGCAAATATAAAAATTTACTGTAATAATTTTTCATTTTTTTATTCATTTTTTTTTTCATATCTATTTTATGAGATGTTACAAGTTAGTGAACAAAAATACATAAAAATGTAATATATAAGTCTACTAGCTCTAGTTACACGACAAACTACAGGCATGTCAACCCACGCTACCTTGTAAATAATAGTTTCGAAGATAACAATAAGCCTAAAGATTACTTTTAGTTCCTTAATTGTTAATTTTAAATGCAATTAAATCCGTAATCATTGTCTTCGTAACTGGCTATGAGAGAAAGAGAGAAAGAAAATGTGTGCTCGCACTTATCTCTCTTGCTCCGTTCGCCTCGCCCAATCATACTTTTCGTAAGGCTCTCGTCATGCATTCTATATTCACCAGCTTACTCCCCAAGTCAAGCGTGTGTAGAGAAGTTTTACTTCAAGAATTCTTCCATATGTCTTTAAATAGCCAAATTCGCCATGAATTAATCAACGTCATGTACAAAGACAATTGAACTCATACTCCCAATAACACGGAGTCCATTAGGACCGGAGTGCGGTAATGGCGGACTCACAAGGGATGGAGGCTTTTTACCTTGTTCAAACTAATGAAATATTATGAACTGTTACAGAGCTCGGGTCAGTGAACTCTGAACAATGTTACAGGGTCAAAAGACTTGCTGGCTTAAATAATTTAATTTTCTCAGCTCTGTTCCATTGTTTCAATGCCGGGAATTAAAACCTAGGAATGTTTTTTAGGTACGAATTTGTTTAAAAAGGTTTTAATTTTGTTATTATGTAGTTACTTGGTGCATTTATAATTTTTCGATACGCTTCAGCCTGTAATATCCCACAGCTAGGCACTGGCCTCTATCCCCACGTAGGAGAAGGATCAGAGCTTAATCCACAATGCTGTTCCAATGCAGGTTGGAGGCTATATTCCCTACTATGAGTAACGATCGCTATCAGGTATTACTGATAACAACCGGGACCGACGCCTTAACATGCTCTCCGAGGCATGGTAGGGAGACCAACAAGGACAGACATCCAATTAAATTGCTAAATTCATGAAGCAAATATACCTACGTGAACCAAAGTTTGCGGAATGAATCAAGTCCTAGATGATCGTAGAGGATGACAAATTTATTTAAAGAGCATCAAGTGTTAATATAAAAAAAAAAAACGCAGAGAAAAATTCATTTCCAGTAAATAAGACTATAATCACTTGCAGGAAATTAGCTCGAGACACTTAAATGGTATATAAAATTTACAGCACAGTAAATGTATGTGCACGTAGTAATAGTGTTTTATGAGGAAATGTAAAAGTTTTACCGTTAAGGTGTGAAAGTGGTAATGTGATCTCGATAATATAAAATGGGATGACGCAAACAAAACGTGACGCGGGCAGGAGATGTTGGTGACGGGAATAAGTAAAGCTGTTGGACGAAGTGTCTTGTAAATGAAAGTGTGTGTTTGAAACGTAATATAGTTTGGCGATACACGGAATACTCTGAAAATGTACATAAGTAACCGTCTGAAAATGACACTTCTAGTTGCGTATAGTTAGGTACATAATTATGCACAGCATAAAATTTATAATTTTTTTTAAATCTACTGGTTCTAAATTTTGTTACTTTTTGTCAAGTATGGAGCTAAATTATTATTTCTTATTTATTTCCCTAATAATCTTCAAGTTATTTTAATTACTATCAAAATAAATGAATTATTGAAATAAATAAATAAATATTTTATTTTATTTTGGATAGAGCTATTTTCATTCTACCGCCCATATTGTTTTGCTTAAATATGTTTATATTCCGACAAGGCCTAGCGGTTCTTGGTCATATTCCTGGCATAATATGTGCCATAGAGTAACTTAAATTATGGGGGGAAGTGTTGACAATATTTGGTTTGAGGCGAACATTACTATTAGCCATATAAATGTTTGTAGTAAGGTCTATGTTCTTTTGTATACCTAACCCTTGTTTTAAGTCTATCGACGGAAAATAAATTTCTACTGGAGGCCGTTTAGTGCGAGTCGAAAATACATATTACTTTTAGTGATTGATATTATTTTCTATTCTGAATAAATATATAAAAAATTTTAATATAATTTGTTTTTAATATCAAGGAACTTGCTTCTGAATCTACCAATCTTATTGAGTGAGTCGTAAGACAAGGAGAGTATAAACACTTAGCGCTCGTGGCTCGATCGCACTTCGTTTGCATTTTTCTTTTATGTTGGTTTTTGAGATACGTTCGTTCGGTAATTAACTGAAAGTATCTTAAACGTACTATCGAATCGTTAATAATTAATTATTTTAATTATGAAAATAATGATTAATTAACGAAAAGTTTCTAAATAACCTCCAAAGTTAATTGATTTCGTCTTAATTTTTAATTGAAAATTGATATCGCAGAAGCTAGATTCCCTCGGCTGTGTAAATTAATCATTTTCGACGCGACCTCACCGAGTCGTCTATTATTGGATTGTAAACTTTGACGATTCGAAGTTTTAAGATAATTACCGCGGATATTGTATCACAGACTACAGAAGTGTGGGTAAAATTTTCAAATTGACAATGTGAGTAAAAATTAAAAAAAAAATTAAGCTGTACTCCGACTTTCTTTTTTCTTTTTTTTTATACACAATACACACACGGTCGTCTGTTCTTAAAGTAAGCAACTTATTAATGCTTGTGTTATAGGTAACAGCCGACTGGTATAGCTACATTTTTTTTCGATAAACATACTTATATAAATAATACATATATAAATATATAAATGAATATGTATATTACACCCAGACTCGGGGTGGGAATCGAACCCACAGCCCCCGGAGCAGAAAGCAGGGTCACTACAAACTGCGCCAACAGGCTAGTCAAGTAAAAACAAAAGAATGCTCAAACCCACATTTTTACATCAATATAAATTTACGTGTACTGTCACAGTCAACGCACATACACATATAACAAAAAGGAAGGTCAATGGCAAAATCAGTTGATTTTGGTACTATTGAAAGCCATTAATTTAAATAATGAATGAATGAAAAGAAAAAGGTTACTTTCAAACATAAAAAATATGTATTGTAAAAAGATTATCTATACTAATATATAAAGCTGAAGAGTTTGTTTGTTTGTTTGGTTGTTTGTTTGTTTGTTTGTTTGTTTGTTTGTTTGTTTGTTTGTTTGTTTGTTTGAACGCGGTAATCTCTGGAACTAGTGGGCCGATTTGAAAAATTCTTTCAGTTAGATAGCCCATTTATCGAGGAAGGCTATAGGCTATGTGTCATCACGCTAAGACCAGTAGGAGTGGAGTCCACGTCGACGAAGTCGCGCGCAGAAGCTAGTACGTATATAAAATATATACGTATATAAAAATATGTATTGTAAAAAGATATATAAAAAGATTATAAAAGATTATGGATTCACATCTTTTCAATCCTTCAAAAAAACCTCTCGACTTCAAGCATAAATATATACGGTAGGTACGGTGAGTTTTCCTGATTAATACTGATAATCTAATACATCTTGTAACATACACACGCGATCATCTGTTCCTACGGTAAGCAACTTAAAGCTGATGTTATAGGTAATAACCGACTGCTATAGATAGATATATATTTTTTGATAAATATACATATAAATAATCTATACCTATAATAAAAATGAATGTTGCTAAGCGCATATCTGGAGAATGGCTCGACCGATTCGGCAATTTTTTTTTAAATGTTCCTTAAATTTTAGGCAGGTTTTTATACTAAAAAAAAACTTGCCAAGTTACCATAAACCGGACCCAGTGTTTGTTTTCCAAACTTAATGTTTAAAAAAAATTCGCTCCTATCTTATTTCGTAATGAAATCATAAATAGCAATTTACTTTTCATACCGAGACAATATTTTCTTCTTCAAATAAGTATCCCCCTTATAAATAACAAAAACGCAAAAATGTATATTATGCGAACAATATAACTCAGAACAAAGGTTTATACTTTATAGAGATGGCATCAGTGTACATTATGATAGTAGCTATTGTGAAAGAATTATGGAAACGGCAAACTTTTCATGTGCCCATTTTTCTTTTCAACATTTTACGAGTATCTTTATTTAACGCTTAAAAACAAAACAGTGGCTCTGTTGTGAATAATAAGAACATTTCGGACGAATGAAATTTTCTTTTTAAGCCTACGGATGGAGGTTACTTGGTGACTGTGTTTTAGTGTTTTATGTTAAGTTAATATTTTTATAGAATGATGTGGCTGCGGTGTATTATAGTAAAGAATAGATGGCAATGTTTGGAATTCTTTGTTTGGTTCTGAGGTAGGGCACAGCAGGAAATTTCCTGCTCAAAATATGGAGCAGCCCGACTGGGGTAGTACCTCGACCTTACAGAAGACCACAGCTAAATAATACTGTTTTCAAGCAGTTTTGTGTTCCTGTTGGTGAGTAAGGTGACCAGAGCTCCTGGGGGGGATTGGGGATAGGGTCGGCAATGGGCTTGCGATGCTTCTGGTGTTGCAGGCGTCTATAGGCTACGGTCTTACCATCAGGTGAGCCGTACGCTTGTTTGCCAACCTAGTAACATAAAAAAAAATTAGGCCAAAATTTTATGATTGTTTGAGTTTTTTTTTTTTAATTTCATTGACGTCTCCTACTAGAGTAAACAAAACTTTTTTTGTTGTTTTATCAACGTTTACATTTACTTTTGCTGTAACTGTTACTTAAATCAGTATCATAGTTGAGCTTATTGATTATGGAAAACATAAGTTTCTTCTTATGGTCGGTTTACATCAGACGAGCGAAAGCGAATGCTTATTCTATCCCCACTACATCAAATTCTTATCAAATTCTTTTAGTGTAAATAGGCGTAGAGCATTCTTTAGTTGTTATTTATATGAATACAAGTGTTCGAAGATCAAGAAAGAATGCTCTTGTTCTAGCTCTAGCTCTTTGTTCGTTTGGTCTAAATCCACCCTTAGTGAATATTTGTATTTCCATATGTATTTAAGAGGTTCGTTTTCAAAGAAGGTTGTAAAAGAGTTTTCTAAAGCTTTATAATACAGTGCTAAGGTTACATAGATACATGTATTTAATATTTTTGAGCAGTTTTCATTAAATTGTGGAACAGAGGGATATAAAAACCTAAGTATACGCTTAAAGGTATATACGCCTCTACATCAAAATGTACGTATATAGAACTAAACACATACCTCTTTCAATAAAAGAGAAAACACGCAAGAGAACGACAGGGTAATTCGAAACGTCCTCCACAGGGCACATAATGTGTAATTAACAGAAAGGAAGTCGTAGGGTAAAGGTGGGTAAGGACTCATTACCGACGTCTCATTACCCTGCCACTCAAGATTCACTTTCATGTATGGTTCTATCGTTTCTGCTACCCACTTTTTAGGGTTCCATAAATTGACTATGCAACGCTAAGAGAAAGTAAATAATCAACATAATTACGACGATGTTTGACGCCTCGTTAGCGCAACGGTCACAGCACTGGTTTGTGGCTATTGCGCTGGCGGTTGCGGGTTCGATCCCTGCACATGTCAAACATTTGTATTAGCCATACAGATGTTTGCCGTGGTTTGGGTGTTTGTGCAGTCCTTGTGGGTCTCCCCACATTGGATCCCGCACTGGAGCAGCGTGATGGGTTAAGCTCTGATCCTTCTCCTACATGGGGAAAGAGGCTTATGCCCAGCAGTAGGATATTACAGGCTGAAGCGTAAACCTCTAAGGGTCGATTTACATCAGACGAGTGAATGCTTATTCTATCCCCACTATATCAAATTCTTTTAGTGTAAACAGGCGTAGAGCATTTTATGTAAACGCTGAATACGACTTTTCGTTTACACAGATCAAGAAAGAATGCTCTTGTTCGAGCTCTAGCTCTTTGTTCGTTTGGTCTAAATCAACCCTAAGAAGAGAGTAGAGAATTCTTGACAGTTAGCACAAAGGATAATATCTGGGAACTGTTAACCATTCAACAGCAAAGATATCGACGATTCGGCTTGTACCATCCCACTTGTGGGCATAGGCATCTTTTTTCTTAAAGAAGAAGGATCAGAGCCTAATTCACCACGCTGGTCTTCTGCGGGTTGGCGGATATATTCCCTACTATGATTATCGATCGCTACCAGGTATATATGATAAGAACTGGGACTGGCAAAGAAATAAATATTTTTTATGAAAACTAATATTCAATGAACAAAGTTTAGGTGCCTACATGGTATACACACCATTACAGCAAAACCTTCGTCCATAAAAATATACCTAAAGCATATTTTCTCAACCTTATCTTAATTTAAGAGCATTTTAAGACTTCAAATTAAACTGTGGTAAAACATTTTATCTAAATAAGTATTTTAAGAAAATTCATAAATTATATTTTACGAGTGCGGTTCAGTCTCAAAGTTAGATTACAAAAAGCGCGTAAAAGTCGAAGGAATGGTCGTACGTACGTTACATACAACGTACATGTCTCTACAGAGCCAGTTACTATGAGCTACTCTTAACTTATGACTTTTTGTTATGACTCTTAGCGAGGTTATTTTATATCTTTTTTTATATTGAAGGACTTATTTTTTAACTAAATAACTGATTACGTGTTTCGTCAACCCTGTCATACTCTTTTTTAGCTTTCATTCAGTGGAAAGTTTATAAGTACATTTCAGTTCAGTATAACTATACTAATATTATAAAGCTGAAAAGTTTGTTTATTAAAACAATCTAATTTCAGGAACTAATAGTTCGAATCGAAAAATTATTTTTGTGTTGGATATCCTATTTTTCAAACAAGGACATAGACTATTTTTTCCTAATATTATCACACAGCTAGTTAAAGATATAAGACTTAAATTTAACAAAAATGTAATTAAAAGTACTGTACATATATATTATATTTAATGTGAATTTTGATAAAAGTTAAAAAGAAAAATATTTACCTTAAACATATGAAAATCTAATTGTAATAGTTATGTTTTTCTTTGAGTCATGTGAGAAGCCGCGTAAATAAATTCTCTTAAATTATTTCAGTGAATATTAACGCAAAGAAGAAAAAAAAGTCTACACTGACTTCTTGATATATTTTTTTATGTAGAACTTCTTGAATAAATAACATCTCTAACTTAAAGAACAAAAAGAAAACAAATCTAACTCCAGACACTAGCTATTTAGGATATCACATTTAATGAGTATAAATTTGAACTTTATATAAGGTTACATGGTATAAGAAAGTGTTAATAGAACTAGAAGCTTGATAAAAGCCTCGGTAATTCAACGCTTCACCTATTTTCCTCGCTTGATTATATCGTTCACTCTAGAATAATATTTGACAATTCCATACGTATTATATTTACACTAACTAATGAGTACTAAAAAACGTAACACAAACACATTGTTACTCGCAATTGAATTATAAAACAAAAAAAAAAACTAGGTATAATTAAAATCCACCGGTTTTTTAACATACAAGTTCTTTACATGTATATATTTCAAAAGCGTCAGATCGAGGTTACCCGGTAGGGGCTAATGAGAGAGAGGCAGGGAGCGTGACAAAAACCCCGGCGAGTGCACCCGTCGCTCATTTGTCTCGCTCGAGTTTCCGTGTTTTTGCTACGTGTACACCTGACGCGCAATTAAGGATACATCGTACATATTGACTCTATAGCTCTCGCTGGGAAGAGAAATAAAACATCGTTTGTTTTTCTCGACAGCGATACGGTTTATATTTGTACTAGCCTTTGTTATTGGCATTGCGTAGAAAAAGACCTATTACGTAGAGGGTTAGGTATGTGTATTAAAAGTAAAGTTGTATTAATTTATAAAATGTAATGTTTTTAACACAATAAAGATATAATTGAGCGAAACACGGGCTCAAAAATATTTGCAAGAGATCTGTCTATGGGTCAAAGCCAACTGACGCGAATGAGAACTGGCGACGGTCGTCTCAGTTCATCGGGACCAGAGATTTTGGCAGAGGTCGAAGAGGTTCTATGGCCAGTTATATACTACAACTTTGGAGAGACCCTTGAGTAAAATTGAGCCCGTATATATGAGATTAGGGTGGCTCTTAAGCACCCCAAGAACAACATATTACGAGGCGACGACGGTGTCATCGTGGAACTTCTGAAGGCAAGTAGAAAACCAATAATTAAGGTGCTTCGGCAATTATTCAAATCCGTCTTTCTTAAGGATATTATGTGTGGTTTTTTTCTCCAAAAAGGGCGTCAACACCTTGCGAAAAGAAGACATTGCAAGAGACTTATGTCCAACAGTGGACGTCCATCAGTTGACAATGATGATGATGATGATGAATGTTATCAAAAGATTCCGATTATTATCATTATTTAATAATTAGAAAATATAGTACCAATAGAATGACACCAATTTCAGGGATGATTTCACACTTAATTAGTGTGGCCAATAACCTGAGACAGCGTATCATTTCACAGTAAAGACAGACATAGAAAAATCATTTTCTTAAACCACTAGTACTTAGAAATAATTTTTATATATCAATCGTCCATTTGCAGTTCAGTAAACTTAATCTCGCCCTTTCTTTACAGAAGAGGAAATAATATTCCTGCAATGGTTAGACAATGACGCGAACTTGGGGAGGCCTATGTCCAGCAGTGGACTGCGATAGGCTGATGTGTGTGTGTGTGTGTGTGTGTGTGTGTGTGTGTGTGTGTGTGTGTGTGTGTGTGTGTGTGTGGTTAGACAATGTTACAGTACAAAATATTTACTTAGATCTTTAATTCTAAAAAAATCAAAACGTAAGTGGTAGTGACAAGAAAAATCTGCAAATTTCTATCTTCCCTTGAATTTCTATTTAATTTTCTCGCTGACAAGCAACCTCAATTTCCCTCGGGTAAAGGGTAAAGTTTTTGACAGCTTTATTTCCGTAAAACTAGCGATCGCTTTTTTAGAATTCCGCACCTCAAGGACAGGTAAGGATTCCATTGTAACTTCGTTGTTCATTCACCCACATCTCATGGAACTAGCTTTGTAACTGTTATAGGTATATAGGTTTAACAAAGGGCTTGGAAACACTGTAATATGGCTTTATACAAATATTTATGGTCAAGTTCTCAACTGTCAGCGAAAAAGCGTACAGGATATTTCGTCAGCTACCATTTGTCACACTGATGATATATTACCAAGACCACTTCAAAGTACCTAGTACCGAATCATAATAACAAGAACAATCAAAGGAAGTTCAAAAATGAAATGTATGACAGCATTTCTAGTTTCATTGTAAAAACAATCAATATTGTAAACTTACTACAGAACCTTTAGCATTCGTGTCTGAAACAAACTTGGATCTTTTTAATTAATCACAGTAATTTCCTCTCAAGGCTTTTATCTTTTTTTCGGCGGATCCGGCTTAAATATTTACTGTCAGGTAAAAATATTACGTAACGTTACTAAAAGGCCAGCACAGTTTCTGTAGTGAGGTTTGAAAATAGCAAATTCGTATTGATTATCTCATTAGTAGAATCTGTAAGATAGAAAGAATATGTCTTCTGACTATCGACAGGTATATTAAATTTCGTCACATAAAACGTCAAGAATGTCAAAAATTACTTTCTGTAGCCGATTCGGAATGTAAATTCTGCACTGAGGATTCAGAAAAAAACTCAGCAGTGACTATTTTGAAAAACTGTCAAACAAACAGAACAATCTCCCGTAACGCCACCCAGAGATTAACTTTACATAATTAAGTAGTGTTGTCAATATCACTCGCACTACGCACCACTACTAATACGGATTCTGTTGGAATATAGCAAAAGTTTAAGTCGACACTCATTCTATTGAATTCTAAACGTACAGTGATTATAATGTTTGCCGACCTAGTTGTGTAGAAAAAAGACATTCCTCCCGTGATCACGGTTGTTGTAAAGTATTCGAAACGTTGGGAATCTAAAAAACATAATAAACCGCGATAAAATCCGAAAAAGTTGTTTCATTACAATGAGTGAGCGTATACATTAGAAAGACATATTTTTTTCTTCTGCAATCCATAGCTCATTTAGAAATAAAATCTTAAAAAGGTCAACAGATCTAATGTACACAGTTTAAATGTCCCATTCTGTACGTAGAAATACAGCGCAATTTGCCCCTTTCCCGTTTCCAAGTGGATGACAGGCCACGGTGAAAAATATCCACCGAAAATGTATATTCGACTGTATAAATTATACACCCGAATATCCGACTGAGCGAGTTATAACCGGATTAGTGTAACAAAGATACGGAAACAATTCACTAATTCATACGCCGACGTTAATACCGTGGTCGCGGTTCGGAACCCAAATTATACATAATTAATTGTATAATTTAATTTATACCTGTAAATAAAATCATATATACAAGATTTTTGTTAGTAACCTAATTCAAAAAGGTCCTTAATTCGACTGTATTTTTTTTGTTTTTTTTTTTTTCTGTACAGCTCATACATTTTTACGGGGTGTACCGATTTTTACTACTTTTATGATTTTTTTCTTTATTTGCAAGCTGTTACTTGTCATGTGGTGACATTTAAATATGAGCGAGATTTGATGGGTACTTTTTGTGTTATACTTATAATAATGCGTATTTAATTGATTATTTTTTCGACTATCTACGTTGTATTAAAAATACCTACTTATCGATGTTAATTAAAGTCGGTCTTTTTTCGTTTGCGAGCAAACACAATTACTGTAATACTCGGTGATTTATATTATATTTTTCTTTGAAATTAATGGAAACTTTTTTTATGCTTCAAAGTTTTTGAAAAGATTTTATTAAGTATTAAAAGATTTTATTACCTAGTGTTTTGTGTATTAAGGTCAGTTTCGAGAAAAATTGAGTCCGGTCTTAAAGTTTAAATTGGATTAACATGTAAATTTGGATTAAAATGGGTTGTCTGGAAGAAATGGCTAAATAGCCATAAGTCCGCCCATTGTACTTCACAGTCTGTAAATATCTTTAAATGTGTTTAATGTTTAAAATGTAGTTGTGGTGTACAATAAAGTATAAATAAATAAATAAATAAATTTACTTTATACAAATCCTAAAATCTCTAGTACTAAAATTTTTATTTGAATATATTTTTGGCTATTTATTAAAGTTATTACATTATATACAGGGTGTTAGGGGAATGATTAGCCATAGAGGTATGTTGGGTAGAGGGGGTCATTTGGAACCTATTTAGGCTAACTTACCTATATGCAAAGTGTTACAGATTTTTTTTTTATGATTATTTTTTCATTTTTCGAAAAAAGTGCCGAAAATTAGTCGTTTGACCATCATATCTTTTTTGTTTATTGATATATCAACGCCATTTCTTTTTTGTTTTGATCATCAATACATTGCGCTTGTAAGATAAATGTGATTTAATTTATAAAGCATCTACAAAAAAAATTATGAGCCAAAGAAATCATGACAGAGACAAAAAGTAAATCAAACCTTCAAGTTTAGGTATAAATTAAAAAAAAATTAAAGCCTCCAGACAATTTAAAATAATTTAAAAAACTTCTCTAGTTACCACAATTTTAAATAATATTACTTTCATTCACCTACCTTACTTACTTTTTTTTAAATGATGAAATAACGAAATGGTTTCTACCTGAACCCGCACTCTACGCTGACAATTATAACAATAATTGTTATTACGCAGGGCGGTATGTCCCTGTATTGCACATGGTAAACTACCATCTTGACTTTGGCGACTTGTTGGCGCAGCGGTCACAGCACTGGCTGATGCGCTGGCGGTAGCGCATTCGATTCCCGCTCACGGCAGATATTTGTATTGGTCATATAGATGTTTGTCGTGGTCTGGGCGTTTGTGCTTGTGTATTGTGTGTGTTTCCGGACCCCCGACACAGGAGAATATCCTACTGGGGGCCGTCGAGTGTAAATCGTTTATTATAAAAAAAATCTTGTCTGCTCTCATTAGGCGAGGATTTACATCCTTATTTGAAGATCATCCTTATTTCCAGTAATGTAGATTGTAGAAATTCACGACCGAATTCACTGTATTTATAAAAATAAAATAAATTTGTTACTCGAATTTATGATTTGTTTTATTTTGATACCTACCAGCATTAATTTCACCCTATGAGAGACATTTGTGGTGCCCGTGGAAACTCATACCCCAAATTCCAAGATAAAAAGAGACAACAGGTAGTTTACCATGTGCTGTACAGGGACATACCGCCCTGCATAGTAACAATTATTGTTATAATTGTCAGCGTAGAGTGCGGGTTCAAGTAGAAACCATTTCGTTATTTCATCATTTTAAAAAAAATCCAAGAATAAAAGAGACAGCAGGTAGTTTACCATGTGCTGTACAGGGACATACCGCCCTGCTTAGTAACAATTATTGTTATAATTGTCAGCGTAGAGTGCCGGTTCAGGTAGAAACCATTTCGTTATTTCATCATTTAAAAAAAAAGTAAGTAAGGTAGGTGAATGAAAGTAATATTATTTAAAACAGTGTTAACTAGAGTAATTTTCTAAATTATTTTAAATTGTCTGGAGGCTTTAATTTTTTTTTAATTTATACCTAAACTTGAAGGTTTGATTTACTTTTTGTCTCTGTCAAGATTTCTTTGGCCCATAATTTTTTTTTGTAGATGCTTTCTAAATTAAATCACATTTATTTTACATGCGCAATGTATTGATGATTAAAACAAAAAAGAAATGGCGTTGATATATCAATAAACAAAAAAGATATGATGGTCAAACCACTAATTTTCGGATTTTTTTTCGAAAAATGAAAAAATAATCATAAAAAAAATCCGTAACACTTTGCATATAGGTAAGTTAGCCTAAATAGGTTCCAAATGACCCCCCCTACCCAACATACCTCTATGGCTAACCATTCCCCTAACACCCTGTATACAAACACAGATAACAACAATACAGTACAAATGTTCGAGTATGATTAAATTTTCTTTTAAATTAATTTCAATAGCGGTAAAATAGGTTGCGACGCATATGTGGTTAAAGAACTTTATTCTCAAAAAAAAAGACAATCTCACTTACATGAGAACAACATAATATTATAACAAAAGTAAAACATACATAACGTCGTCCTATAAATACTAGTGCTCAGTTAATGAATATTTTATATGGTTTCTTTGAGAATATATTGTGAAAGCAGAGATTTAAATTCATTAACTGAGCTAACATCTTTCATTATACGTGGTAATTTATTATAAAATTGTGCTCCCTCGAATGTAATATCCCTTTGGGCAAATTTCGTCCTAGTTTTAGGCAGAACCAATAAGCTGGGTCGACGATTGCTGCGCTTCGTGATATGTTTCATAAATGACAAATTTGAGTGTACAGATTTACTGATAATTTTTTTTATTAAAATACAAGAATTATCACGTTCGCTGCGTTGTGAGGTCATATTGGCTCATAGTGAACTTTCATGTGGTGCGGCGCGCAAAATAGCGTTCTTTCCCCTGGTGCGGAAGGCATAACTTTGTGTATTTCTATCGTAGGATTTTTTTTTAAATACCATTGTTATTGCCACTTTAACGTGAACAATCCAGTATTTTGAAATACTCGTGACTCAATTTGACCTCACCCGCACCTAAAGAAAAAAGTTTCACCCTGGTGCGGTGTGAGGTCAATATGACCTACCGCTCCGCGCACCTCACACCCGCACTGAACGATGCGCTCGCGCCATTTCGTGCACTCAGTGTTGTGCCACGCTATCGACAGTTAAGACGTCGCGTCGCTTGAAGCCATTTTTCTTCCATAGCTTTATACAATAAATCCTACTAATTACAATGAAATGCTTAGGTTTTTGGGAGTCATCATTGTCTTGATCATCATAGTATTTTTGTTTGCCATGCTTCAACGAAGAACACAGGGAAAGTTTTCAATGTCAAGAATCATAAATAACTTTATATTACGTACCTACCTACTAGTACTAACCAAACGATTGAAACGCGCTGATTGATTCAAGAAACCTAAATTTATAACACTTAATAAAACACTTTACAAATACATACACTATTAATATTGTATTTTAATTTTAAAGCCTCTTAAAGTTAGTTCATACAAACAAATACAGTAGGCTCAATAAAATTTTGGGAAAATTTATCGAGTGATGTACAACAGACGTGTTTCCCATCACTAGTGTTTTGATAACTTCAGTGCGTTGTGTGGTCAAACGGACCCCACAAATTGTTTCTCTTTTAGACGCTAAACGAAACAAGCGAGCTAAAAACGCAGCTAGGTATATATTGCTTGGTTATTGGTCTTTGATCTCAATATAAAATATATTCAATAATTACTATCACCATTGAGAAAAACCTATATCAAGACAGAAGTGAATGAGGGCTTATTTGACCACACGACGCACTGTAAAAAAGTCATCTATGGGTCAATATAACCTCATGACGCACCAGCAAAAAGTACACTAAAAATCCTTACGCAGTGAACGTGTTATATATGTAAAGTTGTCGAAGGTTCATGATTTTAGTTTCTTTATAAATTTTATTTGTAGGTGTGTAGTATGGGTATCGAAATAGTATTTTAATTATTTTATTTTGTTTTCTTTGAAGTTTTTGTAGTTTCGTTTTGCCAGTGTTACCCCATATTTCTATCAAATACAATAAATGCGATTTTACTAAAGAATTGTAGATGTTATATTTAATTTTCTCAGGTATACATTTAGAAATATTTATAAGTGACCCAATTAAAGAAGAAAGTTTTTTATTTATGTAGTCTACTTGATATTTAAAAGTTAAATAATTATCTATTCGTAAACCTAAATATTTTTCACATGTTTTCTGCTCGATTGGAAAGTTATCAACAGTTAGTGGATCATGCGGTGCAATAATTTTATTTTTAGTTTTAAATACAATGTAACAAGTTTTGGAAGCGTTAATAGTTAAAAGATTATGATTGAACCATTTATGTAAAATATCTAAATCTTGTTGAGCTTGAGCAATTATGTCATTTATGTTACTACCAAAATAAAATAAACAAGTGTCATCTGCATACAAAGTAAGATGACCATTTAGTTTTAAAGTTGCAATATCATTTACATAAATTAAAAATAGAAGCGGTCCCAAAATAGAGCCCTGTGGGACTCCACAGGTGACAGGCAAAGCACTACTTTGGATGTCACCAATCTTGACGATCTGCAATCTGTTTGTTAGGTATGATTTTAACATTTCAAATACAGCACTCTTGATACCAACGTTTTGAAGTTTTTGTAGTAAAAGTTTATGGCTGACGGTATCAAAGGCTTTTTTTAAGTCAATAAATACGCCCAAAGCTATGTTCTTTCTGTCTAGATTCTGCCTTATTTTTGTCACTAGATCTACAGTTGCAGCAGTAGTGTTGCTTCTAGCTCTAAAACCATATTGTCGTTCAGATATGAAACTAAAAGAGTTCAAATACGTAGTCAAACGGCTGTGAATTAACTTTTCTAAGATTTTTGAGAGAACGGGTAGTACTGATATTGGACGATAGTTTTCTGGGTCTGTTAAGGAACCAGATTTATGAACAGGGGTTATTTTTGCAATCTTTAATGAGTCTGGGAATATTCCTTCAGACATAAGCTTGTTAAAACAGTGTGCCAGACTTTTTGATATTAAACTACATAAACATTTTAAGGCTTTTGTGCTAATTTTGTCTATACCAGTACTAGCATTCGAATCTAGATCCCCTATAAGTTTTTCAATCTCAATGGAACTACATGGTTTGAATGTTAGAAGTTCATGATTGTTATGTTCATTGATTGTATGAATCGGGTGTTGGATGTTGTGGTATTGTGTTGGTATTCTTTTAGCTAGGAGGGAACCAATTGTTGCAAAATATTTGTTAAATACGTTACAAATATCGTTTATATCAGAAATTATTTTTATACTATAACTAGCCGTCCCGTGCCCACTTCGTTGGGCGTTAATTATTTTTGTGATGTACTATATTCCTGGGTTTTTTGTCTTAATTTGCTTTAATAGAAGCACATTCAAAATGAAATGACAGAAATAAATGACAACAACATGCTTGTACTGTCAACATTGAAAAAAGTTTCAATTTGACAGCAAAATCCCCATTAACAAAATGATCCTCCTTTGTTACAAAAAATGTGATAAATGAAGAACCGCTCGACTGATTTTGTGCAAACTTCACATAAACCATAAATAGTCCGAACAAAGCCTAAATATTTGGTTTAGATATGTGAGCCCTTTCTTTTTTTTTTTCTTTTTTTTTTGGGACTTTTGTCCTACATGGACACGCCAGTCCCATTGTAACTTTTAAAAATTGATCACAACATAGCCCGTTCTTGAGTTATAAAATTACAACGCGTTCTTGAGTTATAAAATTACAACGAAAAGTGGCATTGATTTTTATATATATAGATTATACCCCGACTACGGCAAAACCGATAGGCGAGTTCATCTGTTCCCTCATATCTTCCAAACTACTTGTCATATTTATATAACCCAACTAATTGTCATATAAATTAGGCATCATTAGAAGCGTCTTAATTGTCCGCTGGTTATATAGTAGGTATTACATTATATTAAATGTGGCGCCCTCTTAATGACATAGAGTGACGTAGTAAAATTATTGTGCGGAAGTCGGGTTTTAATTTTAACTTTCTATAGCTTTTAGTACAAGCAAAATTACAGTCGATATCCAGTTATAATCCTACACCAGAAATAAACTACAGCGAAGTAATATAAATTATCCGGATAAGACTCAGCTAAATCATAGCAAAACATCTCTATGATCCACTGAAAATGTTTGTAAATATTTCAAAGCCTCCAACTCCAGTCCATTACTGAAGTTAATAAGTAGCTTAGCAGTAAACGCGTTACATTTACGACCGGCCTGGGATGCCACTGTGATTTGTCACAGAGTAAAAACTAAAGTTATTACTTGAGTCGTGTGACTCGACTTCTGCTGAAGTTTTTGTGTTAATTTTAGTCTGTCACGTATAAGTTTTTAAATTGAAAGGTACCATACCATAAATTCGTGTGTTCCATGACTAATGAAAAAATAGATAATACCCCGTTCAGGTATATTACCTATATAACTTTCTTCTTTGTTTTTTTTTTTAAAGTATATATTTGATTTTTTTTTGTTTAATAATCTTTATATTATTTCAATTTAAAAATCATTTAATCGAATTGTAATATATCTATTGTTTCTGTTGGTTTTAATTTCAATATTTTAAAAATCGTTGCTAGCAATTTGAGCACCAATTATTTATCAAACAATTGCATGTTATTCGATAATTGTTTTAACTGTATTCTATTTGCAACCCTAATTTAAATAAACAAAAGATCACAATGTCAGTCAGGGCTAAAAAAAAGAACGAGTGTGCTTTAAGCCACACGACTGAAGTAAAACTTCTTTGATTCCATCTAACTTATATCTCCCTCTTAACTTCCGTTCGCCTCGCCCGATCACACTTTTCGTAACGCTCTCGACACGCATTCACTGGAGCTTACTCCCTAAGTCAAGCGTGCGTAAAGAAGTTTTACTTCAAAAAGTTAAAACTTAATGTTTTTGTTTTCACTCGACAAAAAAACTATTTCTTATGTACCTACGTCCTAAGATTTTGCTGGTAGATAATGCTTTTAACATTAACCACGTATTTATACACTGCTTCTTATTTTTCTATTGCACTGTAGATGTAACTTCATTCAGTAAATTTTTTAAAAAGTTACTGGTCAAATCTTTGAGTTACAAAAATGAAAGTTTTTTTTTTAGATATAAAAACGTATTTGACTATACTTTGATGCACACGTTTTGTATCTGTACAAATATAACACACACACATGCGATGGCGACTAAGCATTAATACATGTACATACATATACTTACATGTACAATGCGAAATAAATTCTTGTAAGGCTATTAGGCTATTAATTCTTAGTTCTTAGTTACAGAGGCGAACCGATGCATTAGGGTCCACGAAATGCCGCCCAAGGGCACTCTAACGGTAGGTACACTTGCCGCCATATTGGAAAAAGTTTACCAAGTGCGAGTTGATTACGACACCTAATATTGAATTTAAACTTACTTTCTTATATGAATACTAGATGTGCCCCGCGGTTTTACTAACGGTAATTTAAGAAAAAAGAGGTTTAAAATATTATATAAGTAGCCTATAGCCTTTCTCGATAAGTGGGCTATCTAACGCTGAAAAAAATTTTCAATTCGGACTAGTAGTTCCTGAGATTAGCGCGTTCAAGCAAACAAACTCTTCAGCTTTATAATACTATAGTAGGTACAGATAACTCAAAAAAATTAAATATCTCAATCAATTCTATATTACGTTCTTTAATCATGATCAATGATTTTCATCAATAATTTAACCTTATATTAATAACTAGCTTCTGCGCGCGACTTCGTCGGCGTGGACTCCGCTCCTATTGGTCTTAGCGTGATGATACATAGCCTATAGCCTTCCTCGATAAATGGGCTAGCTAACACTGAAAGAATTTTTCAAATCGGCCCAGTAGTTCCAGAGATTACCGCGTTCAAACAAACAAACAAACAAACAAACAAACAACCAAACAAACAAACTCTTCAGCTTTAAATATTAGTATAAATTTTCAAGCTTTATTGGATGTTTATTAAAAAGATATTGAGCTACAGGTCGACTTATATACATAGACTACATAAGAAGCTCGAGAATTAAAGAAATAAATATGTAAGTTAAACACTCATACATACGCTTAGATACATACTTAAATAAATATGTGAAGTGATATTGTAATTATTGTGTTATCTCGCAAACGAAAAAAAAAAACCGACTTCAATTACATCGAAAAGTAATACAACGTAAGTAGACAAAATACTAGACAAGTAAATACGCGTTATCAAAGATTACTCAAATTAAATTGGTAATCAATTCTCGATCAAATTTAAATGGGACGAAAAAGAAGTATCAGCTTTCGATTAAAATAAGAATCATCAAAATCGAGAACTTAGATCTCAATTAAATTTAAATGCAACCACATGACATGCACTAACTTTCGATTTAAAAAAATCATCGCAATCGGTCCTCTACTCAGTTAAACATTTTTGGGGTAACATAACATACATAAAAAATACAATTTATTAAGAACTTTTTTCTTTTTTTAAGTCGGCTAAAACAATTGAAGCGACGATGTCGTAAAGAATAATAATTTAGTTTATGAATAGACTAGCTGCTGTGCCCGCGACTTCATACGCGTGGAATTTAACAAAACATTTATTGTTCAGTTCGCAGTTATATAAAATAAAATAAAAATTCTAAAATAGTAACCTAAGCTACACCTTATTACATCAGCTATCAGCCAGTGAAAGTCCCGTCAAATTCGGTCCAGAGATTAGCCGGAACAAACTGACAGAGAGACAGACAGACCAAAAATTGTTAAAAATGTTATTTTGGTATATGTAACGTGTATAGATCCATGTGCATTTAGTAAAAAGCGGTTATTTTTATATTACAAACAGACACTCCAATTTTATTTATTTGTATAGATGTCTGTAAGTAGGTATCTTTTATGAACTGAACCCTAAAAAAGTAACCATTAGGCTCAGAACACTTAGTTGTAACAATAATGATTGTCGACATAGTTTTATATAAAAAGTGTACCTAAAGAGTAAATCTTATAAATTATTTGGCAAATCTCAGAAAAGGTTTCCCGTTTAATAAAAATTGATTTAAAATCAATTTAGTTAGTTGGCACACGGTAAGTACACAAATTGTTATTTATTTAAAACTTTTTGGTATTATCAACTTTAAATTTCTTGGCTAGGTAACTTCGCGTTGCTAACTTCTTTTTCGTCGACAAGCTAACTTCAGCGTGTTGGTTTTTTTGTGACGTTGTGTGCACGCATTGTATAAACTTTCTCTCATGATTTTTCTCTAAAACGCCAAAAAAGTATTACCTCAAAAATAATAATTATAACAATATTGTAAGGGGATTCAAAATTAATAACGACAAAAACACGTATTATAAATAAAACTAACCTTTTTAAATATTTAACTTTGGTTTAATATTTTGAGCTTCAATTAATATTGATAGCATTTATATATAAAACGACAGCAATATTACGAAATTTAATATTCCATTTTAAACGAATAAATAGCTCGAACATTTAAATTTAAAATATACGCTAGTCACAAATTAAATCTAATTTCCTTAGCGAGTGGAAAGTAAATGTTATTAACATTGCATTTTGGGAGAGAAAATCTGGTAAAATATAAGATGTACAATTTTGTGACGTTTGTTGCATCGCACTGCTGGCGAACAGCTTCCTAGGAAGGTTTTTAACTGAATCATATTTTTAATTTAATCTTTATTAAATATTTACTTTGTACTGATTTTTGAAGTAAATCTTCTTTTGACTTGGAGAGTAAGCTGGTGAATATATGACGAGAGCGTTACGAAAAGTGTGATCGGTCGAGGAGAACGGAGCAAGAGAGAGAGAGAGAGAGAGACGTGTGAGCACACATTTTCTTTCTCTCTTTCTCTAAGAGCCAGTTAGGTTTCGTGTATCTAAGAAAAAGTGTAGGCCTATTATGTAGGCCAATTGCTAAATAAGTTTTACATCAGTCGTGGCGTCTGGCGCAGTTTGTAGTGGCCCTGCTTTCTGCTCCGGTAATTGTAGATTCCATTCCCGCCTGAGTCTGTGTGTGATATTTGTATTTATTTATATATGTATTATTTCTTAGTATAATTATCAAAAAAATAAACATATCAGTCATTTGTTACCTGTAACACAAGCATTAAAGTTGCTTACTGTAGGAGCAGACAACCGTGTGTGTATGTTATACGATATTTATTTACATATATTTATAATTATTATTATTCATGTTACTTGATGGTTGTCACAATGATCATAGAATATATTAGTTGCAAACTTGCAATGCTGATCGCAGCTACGATATCTATGTATATTCTTATTTCTCGTATTTTCGCAGGCTCACTACAGACATTCTATCCCAATCTATTATGCTGCGAGCCATGGGTTTTTAGGCGTTTGTTATAATTATTACGTCGGATAATTTTATATTAATATTTTTTATTATAAAAAAGTACATAATTTTAAGACATTCAAGGGTATGATAGGATGGTTTGGACCATTAAAAAAAGTTAAAATTTAATTTCCTTAATTGCTTTTGTGAAACAGTATCACACACTAAGTTCTCCGCTTCATAGGAAAATACATTTCAGAAATTAAACTCAAAAAAGCCTAGTTTGAAAAAAAAGTTTTACTGACCTTTAAAAAATTATTATAAAACATTAATAATATCAAGAAAATTTCAATTGTTATTCAAGGGAAAGAAAATTGCACCTTCATATCATGTATCCAATATCCGAGTTAGCAATATTGTTTCAATAAACGTTGATAGCGTATAAGGGAGCGAGCTCAGTGGAGCCTTTTAAATATTTGAGATTACTTGTTTTTCTAGAAGGTTCCGCCCTTATCATCTTAACGTATACGCACCGTAATACCCATCTCGTTTCAGTACTAATATATTATAGGTTGGTACGTAAAATTGCAATAGTTTTCGAACTATAGTGTGAAAATTATTGTGTTAGTAAAAGCATGGTGGTGCATTTATTTTTTGTCTACATTTGTATACTGATAACTGAGGTAGGGCACATCAGGAAATATCCTGATCAAAATCTGGAGCAGCCCGACTGGGATTGTATCTCAGAGATCGTACAGAAGATCACAGCTAAATAACCCTGCTTTCAAGCAGTGTTGTGTTCCTGTGCTGATTAGGGTGACAAGAGCTCCTGGGGATTGGGGGTAGGGTCAGCAACGCGCGATAATTTAATAAAATTTCGTGTTCGATAAAAAATTCATAAATTGAAGAAGTATATTTTTTTACAATTTGCTATTGATTAGTGTCACCCGTATCCATTTATTTCGTTAATACAAATACGTATCCTGTCAGTCTTATTAAAAACTAGTTCCACATCGGAATGTATATTAATAGGAGATGCCATTTCTGAAACGGATTGCATTCAGGCGTGTGTGGTCGTTAGTCGAATTATTCGCGCGTTCACACGTCCTCTCACAAGTCACAACTCAGAGCTAGGAATAAGTACGAGCTTCCTAGGTGACTACCGTTTGCATATATAATTATTTATTTCCAAAATTCCATTTAGTAAATAAATATTACACAAGGTAATAAATTGTTACATCAATTTTATTAACATCTAATTTTAACTTCAATTACATCGATAAGTAATACAAAGTAAGTACTAATAAAATCGATTAAAATAAGGATCATCAAAATCGGTATACGAAGTGAAAAGTTATGCGGTATAATACAACGTAGGGCGACGAAAAAATAGTCAAGTAAATATGCATTATATGATATAACTCGAAAAATACTTGTTCGATCTCAAATTTAAATGATACCACATGACACGCAAAATTTTTGGATTAAAAAAAATCATCATAATAAGTCCATCCAGTCAAAAGTTCTGGGGCAACAAACATAAAAAAATACAATCGAATTGAGAACCTCCTCCTTTTTTTGGAAGTCCTTTAAAAAAGGTAATGTATAAAATATATGAATTTCATCATTATTATAGCATCGTTCATTTCACCACTAGTCCTACATATATTCCAGCAATATCACTACTCGAACAGTAATACTCACGTGATTGTAGGGGGTGGGTTGGCGTGCACCATGCAGGGTAGAACTGCGTCCCCTCCGCGCCGCGCGCTGGTTTCCCACGTGCCAGGTGCAACGGCACGAGGCGCTGATGAGGAGCTCATTGCTGCCGAACAATGTTAAACTGTTACTTGGTTGTATATAAAAAAAATAGTCAAACATTTTAAAGCTCGTTACTTAACCTAAAAAATTAAATAAAAATATCCTCTTAACTTAACCTGTAATTATTATTCTCTCCCTTCAAATATTTAGACTTAAAATGAGGAAGCTGTGTTTGCCTGTAATTGGATCAACATCCCAACATGACGATTTATATACGCTGTACATTTAATACTATATTTGATGTACCTATATCTGTTGGTAAACCTTAAATAAAATAAAATAAAATAAAAATAATATAGTACACTATTGTCGATTTTTTAACAGATACAATCAGTGTATTGACAAGGCTCGAGCAATCGGTATCGAAACGTAAACGTGATCTATAACACCCACAGAAAAACCCATTTGAAGGAACGTTAGAGTCGAACATCTCATATATAGGGAAAACGCAAATTTTCCAGACAAAAGACAAGGACATAAAAGTTATTGCAGTTCAGGTAAGTTCTGTAAGAATGACTTTTGCAATGACATGTATATGATTAAAAATTGAATTTAAACTTTTTAAATGCATAGTTCAGTAATTTGCCTAAGGCAGAGTAGAATATTGCTCTATATACCTGTACTTAAATTCCCCCTACTACTGGACATGTAATCAAGCTACAACACTTGTAAGCTCGGTACTAAACCGCTTCCCTGGACCATCCCGGCTTAAAAGATTAATCTCTTCGTTGTTTATGAGTTTAAAATATAATCTATACTATATTATCACGATTCAAAATTCAGCCTGTAATATCCCACTGCAGGCGAAAGGTTTGAGCTTAATCCGCCACGCTGCTCCACTGCGGGTTTACGGATATATATTTCCTACTATGAGTAACTATCTCTGCCAGGTATCTATGATAACAATCGGGATAGACCGTTTTTTGCTCCTAGAGGCACGGTAGAGGAACCGACAGGGACAGACAACCATACCGGAAGGAAATATTTGCACAATTACAAATATCCATCCCGAACGGGAAGCAAGCCCGATATCGCCGGTGTGTGAGCGCCCATTCAGTGCACTTACCACTACAACAGAGCAATTTCATACTATATACCTATATCATATCATATCTATACTAATATTATAAAGAGGTAAAGTTTATAACTTTGTTTGTATATACGGGGTAATCTTCGCAAATACTGATCCGATCATGAAAATTCTTTCGCTAACAGAAAGCTACACTATTCAGGAGTGACAAGATAAAAGAAAAAAGAAAAAAATATATAAAGATTTTAAATCAGCAGGATTTGAACCTGCGCCCTCTGACGTGCCGTGTCAACAATTCAATCTAATCAAGCATTATTATTGGCCTTAGAAATTAATTGGTGATTTTAAAACATTTATATTTATCTGATTTGCTGAAAATAGTGAGAGTGTATTGGAACATATCAAATTTCACCGTACCCTTCTTATGTGAAATGGATTATAACGCCCAACGAAGTGGGCACGGGTCGGCTAGTTATTAATATAAAGAGGAGAAATTTGTATTTTTGTATAAGTATATTATGAATGTTAGTAACGTATAACCTCAAAAAGTAATGATTTTAAAAATTTGGTCACCAGGAAAACGCTAGTGTCCTTAAAGGATTATTCTAAGGAATCCTAAGAAAATATTATTCAATGAAGTATAATGACTAGCCCGTTGGGCGCAGTTTGTAGTGACCATGCTTTCTGATCCGGGGGTTGTGGGTTCGATTCACACCCCGAGTCTGGGTGTAATATACCATTTCATTTATATATTTATATATGTATTATTTACTAGCTTCTGCGCGCAACTTCGTCCGCGTGGAATAGGACCTATTCTGTCATACATATATTTTGATTCGGTCTGATTTATGTCATACATTGATTTGTGCGAAACTTTAACCGTTTACGCAGCGGAAGCTTTCGAAAGGAAAAAAACCCCGATTTTGAAACATTCTTCATTGGTGCTACGCTCCTATTGGTCTTAGCGTGATGATATATAGCCTATAGCCTTCCTCGATAAATGGGCTATCTAACACTGAAAGAATTTTTCAAATCGGACCAGTAGATCCTTAGATTATCGCGTTCAAACAATAAACAAACAAACAAACAATCAAACAAACAAACACTTCAGTAGATAAGCATGTTTATTGAAAAAAGTGTAGCTAGACTAGTCGGCTGTTACCTATAACACAAGCATTACGTTGCTTACTTTAGGAACAGACGACCATGTGTGTATTGTGTAGATATATTATATGTGTAGATACATAATATATTATTTGCATGATAAAATTCTATTTAGGCATTTTTCAAAGCCTCATACTTAATCTTTACAACTTTATGTTCCGTCGCGTCGGTACGATATCGCCTATCATCTCAACAGTCACTCCATTCACACCCCATATTAATCTTTCGAGCAAGCCATTCATCATTCCTCGACCTTCCCCTGCCAACATTTCCATTTACATTCACACCTAATATTATTTCCGTAACATGACACTCTTCTTTCCTTATAATTACAATTTTTGTTATCTGTGACGCTATTTGGTTAATATAGTCATGTTGAAATTGTCCATCAGTGACTTTTTTATGAGAATTTCATAAAATTTTACATTACGATGCCATAAAGACCCTTATATAGTTTTTTTATTACTATAGTGGCAAAAAATCGTACAGTTCACTTGATGGTAAGCAATTACCGTAGCTTATGGATGCCAGCAACACAAGGAGTATTAACCCTCTCCAGGAGAACTGGTTACATTACTCACCACAGGAACACAACACTACATGAGAAGAGCGTTACTTAGCTGAAATCTTCTGTTAGGTTGAGATCCTTTCCCTGCATATTTCCAGCTGTGTCCTACTTTCATATAATAATAATAAGAATAAGTCTATTGGCGAAGCGTTTCGACTAACACCTTAAGAAACTCTCGCTTGATAGTTGGATCAAGGATCAAATTGAAAAGGCAGTGTTGCTTGAAACGGCCCGCACTGTGGGGAGGTTACCTGCACCTGGGCATCAATATGCCACCGGAGGATTACTGTTTTTAAAATTTTAAATATTTTAATTTGTCTTTTTTATTAATATAGTTAAAAAATAATAATAAGGAAATATACTGAATAAAAGAATAATAATAATACTTCACCCAATCTTATTTGAAAAAAAAAACAAAAACTATTATCTAGTTATTTACAATGATAAATTTACCACCACGGCACGATTCTTATAGTTAGAAACCGGTAAATGGATAAAAAATACTCACGTGCAACATCAATACTAATAGGCGTGCTCCGGCGTCTCTCTCCGGTGAGGGAGTCCAGCACTGAACACGAATACTGACCGCTTGCGTCGTCCACTCGTACCGATCTTACAATCAGCTTCCAACCCTCATCCACTGACAACGTAGGTCCCGCTAGAAATATAGTAATGCTATTAATAAGCCCCTTTCTTGATTTATATGTTTTCGTAAATATATATGAACAGATAAAGAATGTAATGAAGAGTTTGTACATAATATAAGCAACTGAGGTAAGGCATAGCAGGAAACCTGCTCAAAAAATGGAGCAGCCCGACTGGGGTAATACCTCGACCTTACAGAAGGTCACAGCAAAATAATACTGCTTTCAAGCAGTGTTGTGTTCCTTTTGGTAAGTAAGGTGACCAGAGCTCTTGGGGTGACTGGGGTCGGTAACGCGCTTGCGACGCTTCTGGTGTTGCAAGCTTCTATAAGCTACGGTAATCGCTTACTATCAGGTGAGCCGTACGCTTGTTTGCCAACCTAGTTATATAAAAAAAGCAAGTCCAATATTTTTGCTACTACGTAGCACGAAATGATCTATGTGCTACAGGCACCTGCCGTCACTAAGTTATAAGCACATCCACTGTCACACACTAACTAGATCATACACAGAGACATGTCAAAGGATCTTTAATTGCAGTTAAGCCATCACCAATTTTAAACAAAAGTATTGGACATCAATCAGGGTGTAAACAAATTCATACAATGTCTAATGTTTCTATTTGATAAGTTTATTTAATTATATTATATTTTGATCCCTTGTTAGATGGATTTGACAAATTTAAAGTTACATTTTTTGTCAAATTTCTGAAACAAAACAATATAAAAATCATTTATCCTGGTATTTTTATTAACTTTAGGAAAATGACAAATAAGTATGCAAGATTAAATAAAAAAGGCAAACAAACCGACCACCGTTTCGGTTTATTCCGAAAATTGAATTAAGCAGTCCTCGAGCAAATTTATTTGAATTAGGAGTTAAATTTAATCAAATAAAGGTAATTCGTAGCGGAAGTCAGGTTCGCGTAAAGTTGGAATTTCGCCAGAACTTGGTTTTTGTTAAACTAATAATGGCTTATCCGATATGTGGTTCCGTTTGCAGAACAATGACGATATTTCGCAAAGGAAGAATTGTTGAGAACTTTATTGAATATAATCCTACTAATATTATAAATGCGAAACTTTGTGAATTTGTATGTATGTATGTTTATTACTATCTCACGCAAAAACTACTGGATTGATTTAAATTAAAATTGGTACGTAAATAGCAAGGAATTTAGATTAACACATAGCCTACTTATTATTTCAACATACCCACGATATCGGAAATGACGCGGATGAAACCGCGTTGCGTAGCTAGTTATGTATGCATATTTATATGTGATAGAAAGGTATCATATAAATAAAATTGAAATTAAAGCTCATTAATTGATTACAAATTGGAAATACTTTAAAAGGTACAAGACAAAACTTGAAAAAAAAAACCATGGTGTCTGGGTTTCGAGTATAGAGAAGATGACCAGAAGCATCACTCGCTTTTTATTTCCCTCTTTACTAATTATCCTTACTTGATAAGTTACTCTAGGCCAAGGACGCCTGCAAAACCTACACTTGGAATCAAAGGCAACACTGCCGACCCTATCCTCGCTGTCAAGACGACGCACTCTCAAGAACTTTGGCTGCTCTACTCAGTTCAGGGCTTCTTAAGAGTATGGTTCACCGTACTCTTTTAATTTTTCTTCTGCTTCAGATTTTGAGTAACATATTTATACTGTGGCATAGATCATCACTTTTTCATAGTAACGATACCAAACAGTCTAAGATTCCTTGATATATTGGTATATTGGCCAGCTTAATTTATTATGTAAATATTAAACCTTTACTTACAGAAATGATCACCAGCAGAGAGAACAGCCTCGTCTCTGTACCACGCTGCGACTGAGGCGTGCTCTCTGACCGCGGCTGGTGTGGTGCACGTCAGTAGCGCTGGGCCTCCCACTTCTGCTGGTGTCGATGTGACATGCACTTGCCAGTCCTGCCACACGACTGTGAAGAAAAATTAAAATTTTATTTTATTTTAAATGCTAGTTTGTTATTGGTTCGTCGTATAATTTATTTTTAAATAGTAAACTTTAACATATTTAAGCACATTTTCGACCGAGTAGGATTACAAAAATATTCATATTGATCGGTAAATATAATTACCTCAAATACTACTAATTACATCAAGTACTACAATTCTCTTTCTTGTCAGTCATTATTCACACAACCCAGACACTATAAACAATGATCGATTTTAATAATTTGACCTAATTTACAGTATAACGACTTCAGTGACAAGTTGGTACTGATGCCACTGTGAATCTCTGCTACGCCAACGGTTTCGGATCAGTACTTACTATACAGACATTACACAAATTACTAATAAATATCTGTATAGCGAAGATATATTTCGAAAAACCGCTAGATTCAGAAGGCGCAGGACCGGGCAGAGTTGCGAACATTAGCGGAGTCTTATGTGAACTTTTATAGGATAATGGATGGATGGTTGAACTGTATAGGCTCTATATCTGTTTATGTTTACTTGGGCGGTTTTGTTTATATTTCGCGTGTTTCCGGATTCCGAATACAGGATTTTGAATCGTTGAGTGTAAAGCTTATATTATTGTTAACAATACACCTATCCTATATCCTTAATATTACAAGCGTGTGTTCAGACATAACGTGCAACATTTCAGAATATCCGACCGCAGCAGTATTAAATCCAAAGCAAAGTAAGTAAATGTTGTCCGGATTATTTAAATAATATCAAAGCATTCTCATTTAAGAGTTATTTTCCTAATTTATTCACGTGTGGGTTCATAAGTACGACGCTGAAGGGTTTTACGTTACGTACAAAGGGAATTTAATATCCATTTGAATTTATTTGAGTGTGGTAAATAGTTTTGTGTCTGTGTTGTCTGAAAATGAATATCTACCACCTGCCCATCTGAAAACCAATATCTCCCTCATTAGTAGGTTGTGTGGAAGAGATTGCTTTTTAGCAATAAGATCGCCTGGTTGTACAATTTATTAGTAAGTGATTACCATAGCTTATAGACGTCTGCAACAACAGAAGCATTGCAAGCGCGTTGCCGACACTATCCCCAGCATCTCTGGTCACCTTACTCGCCAACAAGAACACAACACTGCTTTGAAACAGTACTATTTAGCTAAGGTCGAAATACTACCCCCATACTCAAAAAAAGAGGAAAGAGAGAGAGCATGGCCACTACAAACTGCGCCAATGGGCTAGTCGAAATTAATCAAATTTAAATGAGTGTTCTTAATTCCAGCGAGTTAAGATACATAAAAATTATAATACTAAAAAATATAGAAAATCTGAAAAGTTTTTTGGAACGTGATTTATCTCAAATACAAAAGCTATGCAAGCAGATATGGAATAGAATGGAAAAGCTTTTCCCGTAAAACGTGTAATAAATCTATAGCTAGTGGAATTGTGCATTGAAATGCAAATTTTAACGAAAAATTTACAGTGGTTAAGTCCTACGTTTTTTAAAAAGGTTAACACATAAATGTGTGGGCTTAGTGACATTGGCTTCAATGCAAAATGTAGGTATGTGACATCATTTTTAACCGACTTTAAAAAAATGAGGGCTAGGATGTGTGTTCCCTTATAACTTTTTACTGGTTCGACCGATTTAGATGTTTTTTTTCCAATCGAAAACTATAGCTAGTGGCATGGCTCTATTAAAATTTAATTTAGTTGTGAGGGGTACCTTTGAAGTAAACTGCTTTAATCACGCTTGACTTGGGGAGTAAGCTGGTGAATACTTGACGAGAGCGTTCCGAAAAGTGTGATTCGGCGAGGCGAATGGAGCAAAAGAGAGGTATGTGCACACATTTTCATTCTCTCTTTCTCTCATAGGCAGTTACGTTTCTTATATCTAAGACACAGTGGAATCGATTTTCGAGTTATGCTTGACTATTTTTTCGTCTAACTACGTTGTATTACTAGTTCGATGTAATCCAAGATAATTATCCAATGATGTAGTGAAAAGTTTAAAAGACTATCTCTTGAGTTTCTTGCTTTTTAATCTCAGCTGAATATTTAAATAAAGAATTCCGTTTTAGTTTTACATTAAAATACTATAGGCCATAATTAGTTAAAAACTATTTTATGGTCAGTTCTCAGTTACTAGGCTATGTTATAACTCCTTATACTCCTTCCTTTTTATTAAAAAAAATCATTAATAAAATTAAGTGAAACTGAACGGAATCAGCCTGTAAACTGTCTAGTATAAAGCGAATGAAAAGTACTTTTCTAACGATATTTCATGATCGTAATATTAACCAAATATGTGTGTTAATTTTTTTTCAACTCAAATCAACAAAACATGTTCAGATTCTTCATTTAGTTTTTTATTCAGTTTAAAACAAGTCCGCAGTCACAAAACGAAAGTTACAAAAGAATGACAGCTCGCGTGTTCCACTGACGACGATCATTTATCGTCGAACGAAATAATTAAGCTATCCGAAATGTTAAGGCATTTAAAAATAACACGGTTCTTTTATAACGGAGTAACTTTAATAAAAATAACTTCACTTGCGTTCCTACTCTACTTGTTATCAATTTTTTTTTTATATTTTTTAATCGATAGTACAATATGTCATCACAACATAGTATAAATCCTCTGTCTGTCTGTTTCTATGCTTTCTTCTTTAAAACGCGCAACTGATTTTGATGCAGTTTTAACTATTATTTAGAAAATTTACTCTTAAAGGTTTATACATACAAAACATTCTAATTATTTGTGTAAAAGAGAGAATTCTATGTTTCATTTTATCTACTGGGTTGGATTGATTTTTTTTTGTGTTGGATTGTCTATTTATCGAGGAAAAACCCCGGTGCACAGCTAGTATATACATAAACATGAAACAAACGTTTATGCCTGATAATCATCTTTGCCACCATATTTTTCGTACGAGAACATTGTTCTAATAAAGACTTAATATTTAAAAAAAAGAAAAACAACCAAAAAAATCTAACAATTGTTTAGATTAGCATAAAACATGTTACGAAAATTGAATGCATTATAAAAGGATAAAAGCCCAACAAAAAAATATGTAAAGGAAACGAAACAAAGGGAAAAATAAAAGGAAATCTAAAAGGAAAACTAATGAAAAAGTCGGTAAAGATAAGTGCTAGTTGATAAAAACATCAAACGGAATATGAACATGATTTCTCTCAAGTAAGTCCTAGTTGATGTTGTTATGAAACAATAAATTATTTATTTACTATCTGTAATTTTGTTTCAGATTACTTCATACATATATTTATTTAAAAAAACGGTTATTCATTAGATGTGTGGAATGAATTTAGGGGGGGAGGGGGGTGGAGGGGAGGGAGGGGGAGAGGGGGGTTACCCTCTGGTACCACTCCCACGGTGCGAAAATCCATTAAAACGAAGATATCTATAACTAAAATTTTTATGTTAAAATAGTGTAGAAACTTACCGAACATATGTGTGGAATGAATTTATGGGGTTTTAGGGGGGAAAAGGGGGGGGGTGTGCATGAATTACCCTCTGGTACTACTCTCACGGTGTGAAAATTTTAAATTATACTACTAAATTGCATAATGAAGTCAAATAAAAAAAACCTATCTAATTTCAATAATAAACTGTTTACCGGCATATTTTTGTCACAGAAACAAAAAAAATAACCCTAACCTATCTAATTTCAATATTAAACTGTTTACCGGCATATTTTTGTCACAGAAACAAAAAAAAAATAACCCTAACCTATCTAAATTCAATATTAGATTGTTTACCGGCATATTTTTGTCACACAAACAAAAAAAAATAACCCTAACCTATCTAATTTCAATATTAGACTGTTTACCGGCATATTTTTGTCACAGAAACAAAAAAAAATAACCCTAACCTATCTAATTTCAATATTAAACTGTTTACCGGCTTATTTTTGTCACAGAAACAAAAAAAAAATAACCCTAACCTATCTAATTTCCATATTAGACTGTTTACCGGCATATTTTTGTCACAGAAACAAAAAAAAAATAACCCTAACCTATCTAATTTCCATATTAGACTGTTTACCGGCATATTTTTGTCACAGAAACAAAAAAAAAATAACCCTAACCTATCTAATTTCAATATTAGACTATTTACCGGCATATTTTTGTCACAGAAACAAAAAAAAAATAACCCTAACCTATCTAATTTCAATATTAGACTGTATACCGGTATATTTTTGTCACAGAAACAAAAAAAAAATAACCCTTACCTATCTAATTTCAATATTAGACAGTTTACCGGCATATTTTTGTCACAGAAACAAAAAAAAAATAACCCTAACCTAACTAATTTCAATATTAGACTGTTTACCGGCATATTTTTGTCACAGAAACAAAAAAAATAACCCTAACCTATCTAATTTCAATATTAGACTATTTACCGGCATATTTTTGTCACAGAAACAAAAAAAAATAACATATAGTTAGCATATAGTATAGCAACTTCGTTTTAATGGATTTTCACACCGTGGGAGTGGTACCAGAGGGTAATTCACCCACCCTCCCCCCTTTTCCCCCCTAAAACCCCATAAATTCATTCCACGCATATATTCGGTAAGTTTCTACACGATTTTAACATAAAAATTTTAGTTATAGATATCTTCGTTTTAATGGATTTTCGCATCGTGGGAGTAGTACCAGAGGGCAATCCACCCACCCTCCTCCCCCCTTCCCCCCCCTAAAACCCCATAAATTCATTCCACACATCTAATGAACAGCCAAAAAAACAAACAAAAAAACCTTTCCTATGTTAATATAAGGTGTAGCGTTTTATTTGTATTGGCACTGGGAGCTACTTTTGCGACTTTGAGGATAGTTGATCTGACAAATGGAAGGACAGCAAAATCTCACTAACTCAATTTAGTTGTCACCTATTGTTTTCTAATGTTTACGGGAACTTCACTCATTATAATGAAACAACTTTTTCGGATTTTATCGCGGTTTATTAGGTTTTTTACTTTACAGCAACCATGGTCACGGGAGGACTCCCGGCGAGGACGCTTCTTTAAGTTTACTTAACGTGCTCTCAAGTAACAGACATCCAAATCGGAAATATATAAATAAATAAATATCTACACAATACCCACACGGTCGTCTGTTCCTAAAGTAAGCAACTTAATGCTTGTGTTATAGGTAACAGCCGACTGGTCTAGGTACATTTTTTTTTCGATAAACATACTTATAAATAGTACATATATAAATATATAAATGAATATGTATATTACACCCAGACTCGGGGTGGGAATCGAACCCACAACCCCCGGAGCAGAAAGCAGGGTCACTACAAACTGCGCCAACGGGCTAGTCAATATTTATACAAATACAAATATCCAGCCTTAGCGGGAATCGAACCCTACAATTAATGTGTAATTGTGTACTAACGTGTAACGTTAATACATAACTCCGTAATCAAACAAACGTTAAACGCTAACCATGCATTAACTGGGTATGTTCCGCTCCAACCACACTAATTAATAAACCCTCTTGTCTACATACTGCTAACATAACTATATCTCCTTGGAGTAAAGTCGTTAGTTTTCCTTTGAATAGTACAAAGTTAAATTTTTTGTACTACAGAAACTAAAATTAATGCGGGCGAAACTGCGGGGCAGAGCTAGTAGATCGAACTTGCGATCGCCAACTCACTGTAACAATTATACCATGCTGTCCTTAAACTAAAAATGATGAAAGATTCTTAACAATTTTAAATCTAGAATGTTTCCCATTAATTATTCAAAGTTCAAGAGAGAGTGTGTAAGAAAATTTCCATCCCTTAAGATATTACAAACTAAATCTCTTTGAGATGATTCTGAGAGCAAGAATTTGCATCTCTCAGATACAGGAGAGGCGGACATTCTTTGAAACGAAGCAGAAAATTTTATTTTACTCTTTTACGAGTGGAAATATTATATTTTTCTTTTGTATAAACAGTTACATCACTCGGGCCAGGTGTTTGTTGAGACGAATGATAAGGAATGGAATATGTCTGATGAGAGCTACAGCCATCCTTCACAAATTGTGTCATAAATGCCTTGCTGACTGGAGTAATGTCTAGAAAAGCAAATAGGGAGAAACTTAGGCTAGAAAAGGTTGTAACATTGACTTCCAGATCTATCTCCTTTAATTTTAAAATTTACTTACCTAGGTACTTAAAAAAACAGAAAAAAAATGTTTGATATCTTCAAAGACGGGACTTAACTTTACAAATAACTAGCCCTTAATAAAAATACTAAGACAGGTACAATGAGTACATGCTGCTATGGATACATTAATAAAGATTGTAACTTATTGAAATAAAACTTCTTACCGCAAGCTTGACTTGGGAAGTAAGGTGGTGATTGCGTGAAGAGAGCGTTACAAAAAGTGTGATCGGGTGAGGCAAACGGAAGTTTAGAGGGAGATATAAGTTAGTGAAAATAGAAAGAGAGAGAGAGAGTTATGTTTCGTATTTTCGTTTTCGTCTGTAGGGACACCTAAAGAAGTTTTACTTCAGTCGTGTGGTCTGAAGCACAGTCGCATAATGTGCAATAATTGTCAAACAGTTACACAAATTGTACAATGTTTGTCATCTCTATGACAATTTTGATACCTGTATGTGTTTTTGAAATATGAAATTTCTGACAGAAACGCAACAGTCATCGTCTAAACCAGTGTTCCGCAAAGGGTGTACCGCGGCACACTGGTGTGCCGTGGTCATTTATTGGTGTGCATCGGAAAAATAAAGTTTACGTTTATTGATTAATAATAAATATTGTTTCAATGATTAATAAATAAATGTTGGTTAATGTTACTTAAAAAAATATTTTTCATTTGTGGTGTACCTCCAAAATATTTTTCTATTCCTAGGTGTACCTTGAACACAAAAAGTTTGCGGAACACTGGTCTAAACAACGTTTTTATCACTTTCTTGTGTCTCTAAATCTTCCACGATAAAAATATTTACCTTCTTCATAATACTAAGGAAACTACAATTAATATATACTTCAACTTGAAAAATTAAAACCATTATTCACTTTGTAATATTAGAACATTTTTTTTTTTGTCTTCCGTTTGAACTGCTTGCTTAAAAAAATACTATCCTTCATTGACGATAGAATAGAAAAGTCTGTATAAGTTTTTGATTGGGGAATTTCCTTAACATTCTCATCGCTTCAAGAACAACGGCGTTTTATATCCAGCTCTCGATCCAAGCTCGAAAGCCTCTTAACATCTAGATCGAGACTTGACTAATAGGTTCGTGACCGAGACGACTGGATTAATTTTACTTACGTTGAGTTAACAATTTATAACGTTCATTACCATAATAAATTTGTATATCATTTGAATATTAAATGTTTAATAATTTACAGAAGTACTTTAAATAATTAATAACATTAAGATGAAGGGTTTGAGCTAATCAGATACGTTGTGTATTTGAAGATTGGTGGATAATTTACATCTTAAACTGCTCTTAAAATTTAGATTTCTATTACAAAAGTTACCATGTCGTTTATGGTCTAAGATCCGGGATATAACAAAATATTCCCTCATCTGTTAATTAGATGAAACAATTTTTTATAGGCTGATTTCAATATTGTGAATTTATAAAAACAACCTCTGCCACCATAAGCCTGCTGCAAATAATAATACTTAAAATTTTTTTTTATCTTTTCCCTCTCATGTTAATTACATGTAGTAAGCTAAAACCGTTAATATTTTACATTATATACCTGACTGTAGTAGGTACCCATCTCTATGATTGCTTTACTTACCTGCAGCCAGGTTACTGCTGACTGAGGTTACTAACCTGGCTGCAGGTAAGTGTAGCAATCATAGAGAAAAAAAATTGCAGCAGGCTTATGGTGGCAGAGGTTGTTTTTATAAATTCACAATATTGAAATAAGCCTATAAAAATTGTTTCATCTAATTAACAGATGAGGGAAGATTTAGCTTCTCGGATCTTAGACCATTAACATGTAGTTGACTTCTTTGAGTTTCAAAACGACGTATGTCATTTAATTATTTTTAACAAAAATACTTCTTTTAACAAATGATGACATTATATGAAAGACATTTTTAAATTAGCCCGTTGGCGACGTTTGTAGTGGCACTGCTTTCTGCTCCGCGGGTTGCGGGTTCGATCCCCGCCTGAGTCTAGCTGTAATATTTGTATTTATATATGCATTGTTTCCATGTATATTTATAAAAAAAAAATATTTAGCAATATCAGCCGGCTGTTACCTAAACACAAGCATTAAGTTGCTTATCTTAGGAACAGACGACTATGTGTGAATGTTATAGAAAAAATCGGCCAAGTGCGAGTCGGATTCGCGCACGAAGGGTTCCGTACCATTGACTAGGTACATTGATTTTAATATCGGACAAAAAGCGGCTAAAAAAATCACTTTTGTTGTATGAGAGCAAAAATAGGCAAAAATGACGTTTTTTGTATGGGAGCCCCCCTTAAATATTAATTTTATTATTTATTATTAAAGTAAAAATAGAACTGAGTAGATATTTTGTGAATATTTCAGGTGTCTACCTGTTGCCATTATTGATATCGAGCAAAAAAGGCAAGAAAATCGCGTTTTTTGTATGGGAGCCCCCCTGAAATATTTATTTTATTTTGTTTTTAGTATTTGTTGTTATAGCGGCAACAGAAATACATAATTTGTGAAAATTTCAAGTGTCTAGCTATCGCCGTTCTTGAGATACAGCCTGGTGACAGACGGACGGACGGACGGACGGACGGACGGACGGACAGCGAAGTCTTAGTAATAGGGTCCCGTTTTTACCCTTTGGGTACGGAACCCTAAAAAAGATTCAAATATACAAACTTGCGGATTAAGATCAGTAAATCGAAACTGTCACGTAGGTCAGTAATGTCCCTTGATGAATTAAGTCAT
Source organism: Melitaea athalia (assembly GCA_905220545.2). Lineage (NCBI taxonomy): Eukaryota > Metazoa > Arthropoda > Insecta > Lepidoptera > Nymphalidae > Melitaea > Melitaea athalia. Next base: position 1,045,528 of record HG992178.1, on the reverse strand, counting down.
AATAAATTAGAACATCATCTTCAAATTGCCCATTTCTAGTCACCCATTCTAACAGGCGTTCTTTATTTCTGTATTTTCTTAATGTCTTTAGAATTTAGTACAAATTTTTGTTTAAATATTTACCAACTCTTCAGATGCTGTTTTTTTAATGTAACCTTTTCTTAAAGTACTATGCAGATCATAAACCGGCCAGTCTTTAGACAATAGTATTTCGATTTATGGGGTTTTTTGAAAAAGTGGGGGGAGGGGTGTGTGGTGGATTATCCTCTGGTGCCTCTCCCATCCCTAGAAATCTCATGATTATAACGATATCACGGCAAAAAAATTTAAGGTAAAAATTATTTAAATAGTTACCGAATACCTAATTTTAATTGTGCGTATTTTAGCTCCGATGCTGCAAGAAGTGCATTCATACTCCGTTCCGTAGCTTTTAAAACACTTACACATTATAATAATACACGTATGTACGTAGAAACTATTTGTAACACTTTTATACATAATATTATTCGTATTTACGTTAAAACTATCTCTTGATTGACAAGAGTAATATACGATACGAAGAACAGATTAATATGAACTGACATATCGATGTAGATGTTTTCGTTCTATCTATCAAACAGGCAAAAGTCTAAGACCATACAGCCTATTCAGTCGGGATTCTTTTCAATACATTTTTTTATATGAAGGCAAAACCTATTTAATCGTAAATCTTTTTAATTTTGAGCTTAGATAAATTAGATTATCTACATAATTTCGTTATAAAAAATAAATAAATAACCCTAACCTATCAAACTCATAGTTTTTATATATTAAATTAAATTAATACTTGTGCATTGTAGGACAAATTAGAACGACATAATATTCTAATAAAATTAGTAAAATTGTGTGTTAGAATATATATACAGAAATCCGAAAAATACCCAGAACCCAATCCGAGCACCCCACTATCCACGTGGTCTTGGTCTGTCTTACCCCTAGAGTGTTCTGTTGAGAGCCCGGAGCGGATAAGGCTGGTCGCCGAAGGCGACCAGCCTCATCCGCTCCCTACGCATTCGTTCATGCGCTTTCGCACAGCGGGAGAGGTCTGTCCTCCTTTCGCGCCGGAGCCGTGTTATACTAATTTCAATGGTGGTAGGTTAAATTTTTTTCGTAACGTACTCGTAATTATGTGGATAAACCGTCTAATTTTGAAGTTAGATAGGTTTTGCCTTCATATAAAAAAATGTATTGAAAAGAATCCCGACTGAATAGGCTGTATGGTCTTAGACTTTTGCCTGTTTGATAGATAGAACGAAAACATCTACATCGATATGTCAGTTCATAACTTCATATCAGTGCTGCCAACTTAGCGCTTTTCGCGCCAGATCTAGCGCTTTTTTTGTTTCGAAGCGCGTTTTAGCGCCTAGCGCTAAATCTAGCGCTTTTTCAAATTATATGAAACTGTATTTAATACAGCGTAAAACATAATAAATTTAAATGTTAAATAAAATTATTTCTACCAAAATTGAAAAACTGACGTAGCAAATTTTACTAATTTACTTCTTCACTACGATCGTTTCATTCTGTTTATACTTTTATAGTTGACCTACGGTTTACACATTTGCAGTGCTTGATTTATTCACTATAATTAATTTCAACAAATTATAAACAACGTTAAAAGAGTAAGTGGAAGCAGGTATAACGCTTTTAAACATTGATTAAAACCTGTGCCTCGTGACCGTGATCCAAAAAAGCTTAATGTAGGTACTTTTTGTAAACGGGAGTTTTTGGCTTCAGTGATATCGAAAGACATCGTAAAATAGCATCTTATTTAAAAAGGTAAAAAGTTAAAAACATTGGACACAATGTGCGTTTTCCAATTACAGAGCATAATGCGACTCAGTGGCGCACAATACTAAACCACTCAGCCACCACTGAGTTGGTAATTTGGTATCCATTGCAAGCACGCACACGGAAGCCCTACTTTTGAGAGTGTGAAGCGTTGCTGTAGCTTTGGAACTTTCAACGTTGAGCATTGAGCATTATACCGCATAATGCGCTTTAGTGCTGAAATTGGAAAACGCACAATATCTCCACAATAAAATAAATTTGCAGTTGGCGCGAAATCTAGCGTTTAAAAAAAAAATTTTTAGCGCTTTCAAGCGCTTTTTTACAGCTCTGACAGCGCGTTTTCGCCAAGACTAGTTGGCAGCACTGCTTCATATTAATCTGTTCTTCGTATCGTATATTACTCTTGTCAATCAAGAGATAGTTTTAACGTAAATACGAATAATATTATGTATAAAAGTGTTACAAATAGTTTCTACGTACATACGTGTATTATTATAATGTGTAAGTGTTTTAAAAGCTACGAAACGGAGTATGAATGCACTTCTTGCAGCATCGGAGCTAAAATACGCACAATTAAAATTAGGTATTCGGTAACTATTTAAATAATTTTTACCTTAAATTTTTTTGCCGTGATATCGTTATAATCATGAGATTTCTAGGGATGGGAGAGGCACCAGAGGATAATCCACCACACCCCCTCCCCCCACTTTTTCAAAAAACCCCATAAATCGAAATACTATTGTCTAAAGGCTTACCCATAAACCTCTGACGTCGTTATAACAACCGAGGTTAGACTAGACGGAAAAGTGTAATAAAAAGTCTTTTAAAATTTCTTTGAAAGTTCTAAATCTGCATTTTTTTGAATCATGTACATACTTTGCGTTTTTCCTCTTTTAATACGTATAACGTCCCACTGTACATTAATATTTGTATTTAGGGTAAGTGAAGTTTTTGACGCGTATAATGTATTAGATGTCTTATTTTGTCTCTAAAATTAAACAAATGGTTTTGTATTCAAGTAGGTAGGCTTCAATGACGCTTTTGAATCGACCATCAAATACATCATATAAAGTCATATCCTGACTGTCCATGAAAGACAGAGCCACGAACAGATATCATAATAATCAAATGTTTACATATTCATAAAATCTGAATTGCGAAATCAACTTTTAATATTTTTTTCAACATTACCTACCATAGCTGCATTATCTGCCAACCCTCTGTGGAACAACATGATCTTCTTCAGCACTGAGTCAATTATTGTAAATACAGTACAAATAAAAAAACGAGTGTGTTTTAGACCTCATGACTGAAGTAAAACTTACGAAACCTAACTCTCTCTTTATATCTTCACTAACTTATATCTCCTTCTCAACTTCCGTTCGCTTCGCCCGATCAAACTTTTCGTAACGCTCTCGTCACGCATTCACCAGCTTACTCCCCAAGTCAAGCATGCGTAAAGAAGTTTTACTTCAATAAATCTATAGCCTTTAATAACAGCGCTACAGATTTTCATGATACAGTAATAAGGAAAAGCATATATCAATATTTATTAACTTAATAATAGTTCAACTCGTTACCGCGAGCCAGGCATGTTGAAACAAGACATCGTTAACGTGACGTTTTGCTTTATTTGTTCAGACAAAGTCAATATTATGTTCATATACTCGTATGATTTAAATACGATCGCGCTATATTTGCGATATTTCTGGTACAACCCTATTCCACTTACTTTAAGGCTGTGTGGCTGTGTCATTATGAGCCCTAATAAATTATGAATTTAAAATAGCATCATTTTGTCGTTGAATTGTCTTTAAGTAATTTGATAAAAAAATGTTCCAATATATACGCGAGAAGTATTTTATTATTAATTCATGAAATTAGATACATTTTAAAAGTTAAATAAAGTGTATTGAATAAAATGACCCAATAGAGAATTAAGTAATTGATATTTTTCGTGTATCCACTTGGTGGTGAACGATTACCCCAGCCTGCAGACGCCTATTAGCAGAATCACTGTCATCTGTCTGCCTGACCTGGCAGAGAAACAAAATACATCTTGACAGCAACAATTTTTGTAAAGTTAAAATATCTCAATAATGAGGCACCAGATTTTGTGCACGTGCAAGATGTTTTTTTTTTATACAAGTAATCCGTCAAACAAGGGACGGCTCATCTGACGTAAGCAATTGGCCAAGCTTATAGCTACCTGCAACACCAAAAGCATCGTTGCCGACCCTACCCTCAATCCCCCCAGGAGTTCTGGTCACCTTACTCACCATAGGAACACAACACTGCTTGAAAGCAGTATTATTCAGCTGTGTTCTTCTGTAAGGTCGAGGTCCTACCCCAGTCGGGTTGTTCCAGATTTTGAGCATAATATTTCCTTCTTTACCTTACTTCAGATACCTACTGTATCCTGCTTCAATAAAATCATAAAACGATATAGATTTTGAAACAAGAGTCGGTAAATCTAGTAAGTGATATAGTATCACACTTTCTTCTTTCTTTTCGCCTCGTTGTTCACATAGAAGTATTCATCGTCCAATATATATTCGAGTTGGTGTAGATAGTAATCTACGATGAAGTATTGCTCGCCGTTTTCGTATTTGCGAAGTAGCTATCTTGTGAATCACTGCCATAAAAATAATGGATATTATCTTCATAAAATTGAGTTGTTTGCCTCGAGTTTTTGGTATGGTCGACGATATACGTAACTTATTGCTGTGGTGTACGTTATTAGTATGGAAAGTTATTTTCTCATAAATAATAAGAATACAATATTATGTGCTCAATTATTTGGCAATGAGTCAGTACGCTTCGCCTTATCTATACTAATATAATAAAGCTGAAGAGTTTGTTTGTTTGTTTGTTTGTTTGTTTGTTTGTTTGTTTGTTTGTTTGTTTGTTTGTTTGTTTGTTTGAACGCGCTAATCTCAGGATCTACTGGTCCGATTTGAAAAATTCTTTCAGCGTTAGATAGCCCATTTATCGAGGAAGGCTATAGGCTATATATAATCACGCTAAGACCAATAGGAGCGGAGTCCACGCCGACGAAGTCGCGCGCAGAAGCTAGTTTAATATAAAACATGGCTGTAGTAACAAAATGGATAGAAGATATGAAGTTAAGGATTTATCTCTCTATGTGTCTCTGAATCTAAGCTGATTTTGCTAAGTTTTTACTTTATCAGTTGTTTAATTTATTCGACATTAATACAAAAAAATAATAATGCAAAAACAGTGGCTGACTGTACTTAACCCTTCTCCTACATAAGAAAAAAGACCTTAGCTTATCAGTATATACCGTCTATTTCGGCTTAGTTCATTTAGCAAGGAGATATAATTATTATAATTTTAACAATAATTTGTTGAAACATTACAATATAATTGAGAGACTATCAATGACTATATCAATCGGATAAATTGATAAAAACAAAAAAAAAAAAAATAGGTGGCCTTTTAATAATGTTATAAGTAAAAACATTAATTTATTTTCAATTCTCTCTATAAACCATGACAGAAAGTGATAAGAAAGTACCGAAACCGGTAAGATGAGTAATGGCGTTGGGGACCCAGGGATCAGGAAACAGATTTAACTCGTTAAATCCTGCTGATGTATTGGAAATAAACTTGTCAAAATAAATATTACAAAATTATTTACGAAATACACGTTTCAACATAATTAATTTAACATTGTTAATTAATTTTAATAATTAATAATAATTATAATTTATTTTATAATGTATTAATCGTGTGGCTAACGAGAAAATTATACAGCATCCTTGCCACTATTTCAAGTTGACACAATTTATGTAATACCTAATTACTTATTCAACTTACGTGTTGTATGTAATTTCTATATATTTATAACGAATTTTTAGTATTTGTTATCTGAGGTTGAACGATAACACTAATTTTAAAATAAGCTACAAGTAAAAACTTTCGTTTTTTAGATACCTAGATTTATTTTGACTAGCCCGTTGGCGCAGTTTGTAGTGACCCTGCTTTCTGCTCCGGGGGTTGTGGGTTCGATTCCCATCCCGAGTTTGGGTGTAATATTCATATATATTTATATGTGTACTATTTATAAGTAAGTTTATCGAAAAAAAAATGAAGCTAGACCAGTCGGCTGTTACCTATAACACAAGCATTAAGTTGCTTACTTTAGGAACAGACGACCGTGTAAGTACCTAATGTGTAGATATTTATTTATTATTAAATCGAAGATTATGAACCAATAGTTGTATACGATTTACAGTAGACTTACATAAGGTTTACATAAGACTTGAATGAAATCATCAAGATAGTAGCCTAAAAGTAACCTTTGTTATTTGCTCAAAAATCTGCTTAATTTGCTAAAAATTCCATATTTTATGATATTATTAATGCATTTTGCTGAATTTTATCAAGCGATCAGTCCAATCTAATTGGAAGTAGTTTTTGATGTATTATCGTGAGAATACGTCATTAACGTTCATATCCATTTAGTTAATGTTGGAGGGAACGGCGCGTTCGGTCTACTGATCTATGTATATGGTTTTCTTCAATTTTGTTAAGACTAGATAACCTTTTCTGTTTCATCCAAACTGAGGTATAAGTTTAAGTGAGTTTGGGCATAGCAGGAAATATTCTCTTCAATGTCTGCAGCAGCTCGACTGGGGAAGTACCTTACAGAAGATGATAGCTAAATAGCACTACTATCAAGCAGTGTTGTGTTCCTGTGTTGAGTAAGGTGACTAGAGCTCCGGGGGGAGATTGGGGTAAAGTCGGAAATACCTTTGCGATGTTTTTATTATTACTTGATATCTGTTCCACAACTCTTAAAACGACTACCTACTTCATTAATATCACCCATAGGCGATAGATGTCGCTATTTACCAGCGAAATGTTCCTCCCGAAAAAGGAAATTTTCCTAACAATATCGTATTTTCCACTGTAAATATATGACCACGATCATTATTCAGCCTGTAACATCCCACTACTGGGCATAAACTTCTTTCTCCATGTAATAGAAGGATCAGAGCTTAACCTACCACACTGCTCCATTACAGGTTGGCGAGTAATATATCCCTACTATGAGTAACGATCACTATCAAGTGTAATAACAACTGGAACCGACAGTTTAACGTACTCACTAAGGCATTGTAGTGAGACCTACAAGGACAGATATCAAAACTGGAAAATTATTTGTACAAATACAAATAATAATCATTCCGCGCAGGAATCGAACTCGCAAACCGCCGGTGCATGAGCGTATATGGCACAAACCACTACACCAGAGAGGTTGAAAATATAACTTACAATGTAATTCCCATTCAAAGACTGAGACCACATAAATTACACACCACAATATCTAAATTTACTTTCCGACATAATGGATTATAACCTTTGCATATTTAATAGCCGTAGTTGAAACATTAAGCCGTTTATGCCTACATTAAAAGGTATAATTACGCCTGTAATTACTGTGAATTAGATAATAGCGGTAATATGTATTGATACATTAAGCAACTAAGGGATGAAGCTTACGTTAATATTTTGTGTTGTGTCACAATTAATGGTTTAATTAGTTTTAATCGTTATTTTTATTCGAAGGCAAAATATTGGGTAGGAGCCAAGGCTTTAGTTTATCATTTACATTTTGAAATGTAAATTATGATAACACAATTTTTAATTATTGACGTCTAAAAAAGGAAGTCTCTAATTCGACTGTATTTGTTTTGTGTATGTTACCTCATTACTTTTTGAAGTTATAACCTCTTATGGCAAGGTAAACCGCTTCGTTACGTAACGCGTTACGGCGCCAGTCTGTCAGGCTTCCCTTTCTCTCACGCATACGACAGCGGTAGACAGGCTCCTTCTCTCTCACTTTAACCCAAAGCGCTAGCCGTGTTTAGGACAGACGCTTCTTTCTCTAGATTAGTTTATATAAGTTATCACTTCTGTCGGGCGTCCCGAGACGTACATGTTTTTTTTATTTTATCAGACACTTTAATTTGTAGTTCATCAAAATTACAGCCTCTGTGATTTTGCATGATTTCATAAAATCAAGTCTCATAGTGCTTTACGATCAAAACATTTTCCTAAATTACGTAACAATAATTAAAGTTCTCTAAATAAACCAAACCATTTCTTATTTAGTTCGAGGAACATTGACTTACTAATTTGCCACACTGGGAATGTTAAATTGTCGGTCCTACATCACTCGCACGCCAGATAATTACTTAAGGTACGGAATTATTCTCACTCATTGTGTTGCTCGCTCTTCATGCAGCGGCCAGGTCAGATTTGGGTCAGTGGTCCCTTGTTTAGTTTGCTACAAATATCTTGGTAATAAAGAAAATTAGTGGATTCAGAACTGATGAAAGTATCCATAGTGTTATATAAGAAACGTACCCTTAAAACAAATGCCACTGCCACAGTAGTTGCTTGATTTTTGTAACAGTTTAACGGGTCAAAAAATACAGTCTTTCTAGGCTAGACTAATTTTTAGGTCAGTGAGAAAGTGGGGCAGTAGGGAAATTGATGCCCAGAAAACAAAATCTATCAAATCAAAATTTACTTCATTCGAAGAGCTATTATACACTTAAGAAGGCTTCAATAACGCTTTAGAATATTATACGTCAACTAGCTAACCCCGCAAACGTTGTTTTGCCATATATGTTATTAACCCCCTTAATCCCCCCATTATAACTTAGGGGTATGAAAAGTAGATGTTGACCGATTTTCAGACCTACCCGATATGTACACAAAATTTCATAAAAATCGATCCAGCCGTTTCTGAGGAGTATTGTAACTAACACTGTGACATGAGAATTTTATATATTACTAGCTTCTGCGCGCGACTTCGTCGGCGTGGACTCCGCTCCTATTGGTCTTAGCGTGATGATATATAGCCTATAGCCTTCCTCGATAAATGGGCTATCTAACATTGAAAGAATTTTTCAAATCGGACCAGTAGATCCTGAGATTAGCGCGTTCAAACAAACAAACAAACAATCAAACAAACAAACTCTTCAGCTTTATTATATTAGTATAGATAAGATGTACTGGATTGTGAAAAACTAACGCGACTGTAATTTGATAGCTTATGGATTGTCAAAAGAATCCTTAGCAACGACTACTTAATCAGGAAATCTAGAGAAAATGAACACATTAAAAAATGTTACCGACCCTTTTCTGTCTTTTTGAGTTATAAGTTTAAATACCAAATGTTTTAACGTACCTGTCAATTTTTCATATTTTTATTCTAAGTGCACAACTGTTAAACTGAGGTAGGGCACAGCAGGAAATTTCCTGCTCAAAATATGGAGCAGCCCGACTAGGGTAGTACCTCGAGCTTACAGAAGACCACAGCTAAATAGTACTGTTTTCAAGCAGTATTGTGTTCCTGTTGGTGAGTAAGGTGACCAGAGCTCCTGGGGGGGATTGGGGATGGGGTCGGCAACGCGCTTGCGACGCTTCTGGTGTTGCAGGCGTCTATAGGCTACGGTCTTACCATCAGGCGAGCCGTACGCTTGTTTGCCGACCTAGATCATAGTTTTTTTTTGACTAACCGTTGGCGCGGTTTGTAGTTGCCTTGCTTGTTGCTCTGGGCTTTATTGGTTCGATTCCCGCCCGAGTCTAGGTGTGATATTTGCATACATAAATTTATATATTATGTATTATTTCCATGTATATAAAAACATTTAGCTATAGCAGTCGGCTGTTAACAAGCATTACGTTGCTTACCTTAGGGACAGATGACCTTGTTTGTATGTTATTGACATTTATTAATTTATTTATTAACATATTATATAAATTCAAATATCCCACGCGATATGATGAACATTACGCTTTTATATCATTTACTACAGCTATGCTGCTTTTCCGTTATATGGTGTTTCTCTTGAACGCAAATAACAAGATTCCAAAACTAAATTAACTTCTCAAACATAACTTGAAATTTCAACTTTGAGTCTTCGATTTTAACTTACAAACTCAATTCATCTGCCTCGAATCTATAAATATTTGACGTAAAATTGAAAATCAAACTCTCAAGCTGCATTGGTTTAGAGAGTTACCACTTAAATGGAATGTGTAATAGTGTTGTCCAAGTTGAATTATTCGCGGGAGCGACTAATGGACGCCGTCCCGTGATACCGACTGATTTATATACGTCCAGGAAAATTTTACGTATCCCTTATTCTAGTACACCATACTGTTGGTGCTATTGTTAGAATTTTTTTCATAACTAGGTCGGCACGGCTCACCTGATCGTAAGCGATTACCGTAGCTTATAGACGCCTGCAACAGCAGAAGTAACGCAAGTGCGTTGCTAACCCTATTCCCAATTCACCCCGTGAGCTTTGGTCACCTTATTTACCAAAAGGAACACAACACTGCTTGAAAACAGTTTTATTTAGCTGTTATCTACTAACTGTAAGGTTGAGGTACTATCCTACCTCAGTAAAGCAGCCTAGAAATTAGTTTTTCGACCATTTTCACACTTATTTATAAAAAATATATTCATCTAGCAGTCGGCTGTTGCCTATAATAGAAAAGACGACCGTGTGTGTATGTAATAGGATATTTATTTATTTTTATTAATAAAGATATTATAACACTTTTTTATTTCCCAAATGAAATGATGTAAAATAAAATTAATGGGGGCCATAGTCATACAAAGTAACAATTTTTCTCCCAGGTTTAGGTCAACAGCGTTCAATATGTCCCGGGCCATAACACTCGATTGAATGGCTTCTATGATAACAGGTTCAATATAGTATGATAATAATCTACACTATGATAACGCTGCAATATCGAGTGCGGTTGCGGTCGGCTTGCAGTCATATAAATTTCTGTTTGGATTACATGGGGTAAATTCATGACGGACGTATTTGATGCCTTCAATATGGATAAAAGGTTGGAAGTGTTAAAAAACCTGTGTGGTTTTATGAAACCACGGTAAAAGTGAAACTTTTTTTCACATTATAGACATTTAACTTGAAATTTTTGGAATAATATTCCACCTACCGCACAATCTTACCGCGCGGCCGACCGTCACGCGACATGCAACACACAGATGAAAAAGTTTGAGACGATGTAATAAGAAGCTTCACTTTAATAATTCGACATCGTTCTTTTAAGGATTGAATGATGAATTAGATATTTTAAATTTTACAATTTTTGAAGTGAAAATTTCTTTAGTTTCTTTGGGCACTTTTTGGTAGGGGAAAATCTTATGGGTTCGCGTCACCGATATGCTCATGACTGGCGCATGCGCAGCGGCCGTGTGCTGCGCGCGTTAGACACTTTTTGGATGGGTGACATCTCGTGCGTTTCCGTCACCGACATGCTTATAGCAGTATATCTGTAGCAGTACAGTTGACGTATTGTGCAACATTTGTGCTCTGTATCTATATAATATATAAAAGAGATTTCCACCCATTAACTCATCACGATATCTCTGGAACCATAAGGCGTAGAGACTTGAAATTTGGTAGGAATATTCCTTTCACCGAGTAGAGGTCAGCTAAGAACGGATTTTACGAAATTCCACCTACAAGAGGGGGTTGCGGAGGTTAATAACATATATGGCAAAACAACGTTTGCGCGGTCAGCTAGTATTTTATAAGTGAAATTGAATGGATTTTGTAAAAAGTTCAATGTGTATGTACTGTGCATTGTTGAATTAGTGTTTTTGTTTGATTTTATTATTTGAATTGTTTAATTGTAAATCATTATGAAATTTCAAATCTTAATACTAAAAGTTCTAAGTTTTTACTTCTATCGGAAGTCTATATAACTACCAATTTTATTTAGAGTTTACTCCTTAGGAATCGATTTTTATATAAGGCCCCCGGTATGAAAAAAACATATGAGGAGTAAAATTTACTGAACGAATGACCTCGTTACGCTTCGAGAAGAATTTGATTCTTTTATTTACCATTTGATATAGTATTAATCTTTTTCTTAAACTAGTAAGCCTTTTTTCTGCCTATTTAGAGTGAAGAATCTCTCGAAGATCTGAAGGAAGGACAGCGGCGTTGATACGAACGAAAAGTTATGACATTATCGAACGAATCTCTCACCATTGAAATTGGGCTTAGTTGCATTACCTGTGTACCGTGTCCCGTGTACCTGTGTACCTGTGTACCTGTGTACCTGTGTACCTGTGTACTTGTGTACCTGTGTACCTGTGTACCTGTGTACCTGTGTACCTGTGTACCTGTGTACCTGTGTACCTGTGTACCTGTGTACCTGTGTACCTGTGTACCTGTGTACCTGTGTACCTGTGTACCTGTGTACCTCTGTACCTGTGTACCTGTGTACCTGTGTATCGTGCCTACATGTTTATATATACTAATATTATAAAGCTGAAAATTTTGTTTGTTTGTTTAAGTGCGTTAAGCTCAGGAACTACTGGATTGAATTAAAAAAAAATCTTTTTGTGCTGGATAGCAAATTTACCGAGGAAGACTCTAGACTATTTTTTCCCTCAATTTAATGCGTGTGAAACCGCGGGGCATAGCTAGTAATCTAATTTAACTTAAATTTTGATCCCATTATTGAATTTTTTGTTTAAAGGGAATTAGAAAAGTATAAGAATAAAAATACACCTGCACTTGACTTCAGAATACCGTATGAAAATTTCATGATTATTTACGAATGAGAGTTATGCTGATTTAACTCTTATTCCCTTTTAGTACCGTCGATTTCAGCTTAACGTGATATTTTCGTAATCGAATAAGCGAATTTCGTCCGAAAGAAGAATTAGTCAAATTAAGGGAAAACGATGGACACGGAAAAAATTTAATAGAAAAACTTTTAGCTTGAAAGAATGATGAATTTTCTAATTGGGTATAAGAGAAAAGTTAAACTGGTTTAGTGTGAGACGGTTTCAATATTAATTGATATGTACTTACTAACAAAAATATAATAAACTATTGTCAGTCAGTCAGTCAGTCAGTTCAGCCTATCGCAGTCCACTGCTGGACATAGGCCTCCCCAAGTTCGCGCTAGACATCCCGGTTTTCCGCAATCCTCATCCAGCCTACACCGGCAATCTTACGAAGATCGTCGGTCCAACAAATAAACTAGTGAACTTTCAAATATCCTTTAATCGTTTCCTGTAATAAAGCTCTAACTGGTTTATATCTGTTATAGGAGATATTTGAGAAATAATTATACGTAGCGTCTTCGCAGGGGACATTAATAGAATAGAAAAATGCTGTAATAATAAAATTCTGGAATTTCTTTACGTTTGTCCATGCATCGCCTTAACTGAGGTTGGACACAGCAGAAAGTTTCCTGCATAAAATTTTCGAGCCCTACCACTCTGCTCAATTTAATTTAAACCACATCACACACACCTCCTTTGCGATAAAAATTTTTTATCGAAATCAGTCCACCCAGTCAAAAGTACAGAGTTAACTGCATTAATAAAATACAATCAATAAGAACCTCCTCTTTTTTGGGAGTCAGTTAAAAATTATTTAAAAAAAAAATCACAGTAATAAAACAACGAACACTGTTCCAAAATATTAACTATTATCAATAATTTATACAAACTAATAATATTTCTCAACACAATGCTATCCGGACTGATTTAATGCGTAGATATTTGTCTGTTGGTACAATTAATTATAAGTTTCAATAAACAAGAGATCAGCCGAATACAATCGGTGAATAATATTATTTTAATTGTGTATGAATTTGTTATTATTTGTGGTTGCATTGTTGAATGATGGGAATGGACGATTTACTGTATTGTAAATTGTTATTAAAGTAGGGCATAGCTAGAAATATCCAGATCGAAATTTTTAACAGTCCAACTGTGGAATTACCTCAACTCTACAGATTTTCACAGCTAAATCTACCGATACGACTTAGGGGCCTTCAAAAAAAGAGCATACTCCTACTTGAAAGGCCGGAAACGCACCCGCTAATCCTCTGATGTAGCGGGTGTACATGGATGTTGGTTTCACTTACCACCAGGTGAGCCAACTGTCCGTTTGCCCCCTTTCCCATAAAAAAAAAGAAAAAAATAATACTGCTTTTAAGCAGTGTTGTGTTCCTGTGGTGAGTAGGTCCCTGAGGCAGCCAGCGCTCCCAGGAAGATTCAGGGCTGGGATCAGGCGCTCACAGGCTACAGTATCCATGTAACACCACGCAGACCGTACACGCTTATTTGTTACTCTAGCTACTAAAAAAACGGTCTAAAAAATTTGACGAACTCGAAGGAATAGACCATACTCTAAAGATTGTTGCATTGATCTGGTAGGAATACCTACAGTCGCGACCATAAAGGAACAACCAGTGTTTAATTTATTATCACAATTTTAAGGAAATATTTGTAATGTAAGTTGGAACAATATTCCATAACCGGTTGCAAAAACTATCAGTGTTAAGAATTCAACAGCACCTTCTCCCACCGCGCCGGCGACAGCACCGAGCTGAGGGAATTAGACACCTTCAAGTCGGACACACTCACACATGTGACGTCCATATTCAATCATTAGTAAAAATTTTGAAATGAATAAAACTACGCATATCTACTAATCTATACATATAATAATTGTGTTTGCTCGCAAACGTAAAAAAAACCGACTTCAATTACATCGACAAGTAATACAACGTAATAAGACGAAAAAATATTCAAGTAAATACGCGCTATTAAAGATTACTCAAAAAGTTGTAATCAGTTTTCGATCTAATTTAAACAAGACTACAAGGCAAGTATTAGCTTTCGATTAAATTAAGAATCATCGAAATCGGTACACCGAGTAAAAAGTTATGCGGTATAATATAACGTAGGTCGACGAAAAGGTAGTCACGTAAATACGCATTATTAGATATAACTCTGAAAGTACTTACTTGTCAGATCTCAATTAAATTAAAATGGGATCACATGACACGCAACACCTTTCAATTAAAACAAAATTGATCGAAATCGGTCCACTCAGGCAAAAGTTCTGAGCTAACATACATAAAAAAAAACATACGTGTCGAATTGAGAACCTCCTCCTTTTTTGGAAGTCGGTTGAAAATCAATTGCTGGTCGTTAGTCTCGCTTAAAACTCGAAAATGGCAGGGCCAATATGACTAAATTTTGATCTTGAAATGTTTGTAGAAGTTCAGGGAAGGTTTAAACGGTGAGAAACATAAATAATAATTATGTAACGGAAAATACTAAAAACGACGATTTAATTTTCCAATACAAAATGTTCCTAGCGGGGAAATTTAATGTCTTTTGTCAAAAACGTTGTCAATTGGTTGTCTAATATTTATAGTTGCGATTAGAAAGTGTTTTGTGTAGGTGATACGAAGTTCACGAGGCCATTTAGTATCTTATAAATTAACTAGCTTTAATTCATAATTACAGAACACGAAGAGAATTATATGAATTAAACATCTAGAATAGCTAAAGGACAGGAAAAAAGGAAGCAAA
Organism: Melitaea athalia; assembly: GCA_905220545.2. Classification (NCBI taxonomy): domain Eukaryota; kingdom Metazoa; phylum Arthropoda; class Insecta; order Lepidoptera; family Nymphalidae; genus Melitaea; species Melitaea athalia. The sequence goes on along the minus strand of HG992178.1, from coordinate 1,030,266 downwards.
AAACAATTTAAACTTAAGTAAATTACAAAAGGTCACATCTGTAACAAACATAAAAGACAATTAATTTAAGACCCGTCAATGTAATCACGGTAAAATGTAACCAATAAAAATGGGGACCTCATCAATTCTGCTACCGAAAATAGCTGTCCCTCTGATTGATGGTGTCGCCGCCGTGACGCCGTCATACCGTGACACGCTGATGAATATCTCCCGTACATCGACATAATTTATAGTCTCGCTTCAGCCTTTCGAAAAATATTAGACTTTATTACTTGCTTGGTGAGGAATATGTTCGTATAATACTTTTTAAGTACTTTTCTGCACTAAAAATGGAACGCTCGAAAGCTTAAGCCTCAGCAGATTGTAAACTTTTTATTTGCCGGTATTTTGTGACGCGTTCTTGATTATAATGCTCGTATTTTTTGTCTTAATTTTGAAGTAAACTCGTTACACTGTATGCAGCTTTATAATTAATACCTTAAGTACAACATACTTTTCAGTGCAGTTCTAAAACTGTCTAGAAGCGCAGCAGCAGCAGACAGCTTTTTGCTGTTATACGCTTCAGCCTGTAATATCCCACTGCTGGGCATAGGCCTCTTTCCCCGTGTAGGAGAAGGATCAGAGCAGAGAGTATTTGCTGTTATATATTAAAAACGGCTTTGTTCAAATCGTCATACATATTTTAGTTGACTTAACCCACTGTTTAAATCTTGACATACGTTTTATAATAACAATAAGGTGACTCAAAAGTGTCACGTAAAAAAGGTCACGCTGACCAAAGAAAGCCTTGACACCCCGTGAAGTAACCAGACCATGCAAGTGTTCGTAACGTCACACTTGAACAAAAGTGTCACTGACACAATGTGACCTAGATATTTTGTGTCTAGATCATTTTGCTATTTAAAACAATGTAACATGAAAATAGATGTATTAAAGAAAGTTAATTTTTTGAAGTGAAACTTCTTTAGGCGCATGAGGGGTAAATTTTGAGCGATCGGTAACGCGGCAGCGTCATGACGGTCAGTACTTGGATGGGTGACCGACTGGGGACACCGTGTGACGTTGGATTTTTGTTTTTTTTCTATTAGTTTTTGGAGTTTACTCCTTAAGAATCGATTTTCATATTTAAGGCCCCCGGTATGAAAAAAATATGAGGAGTAAAATCTACTGAACGAATGACCTCGTTACGTTTTTGTGCGCCATCTATCTGCTACGACGTTTACGACAGTAGCGGCTACGGCCTACGACGTTTACGACGGTATCGGTTACGACGTTCTAATAATGCCATCGATGTATGGCGTTATTTGATTCGTTTAAATACATTATACATACATAATAATTTGATATGGCATTAATCTTTTTCTTAGACTGTGTATCCTTTTTTTGTGCATATTTAGACAGTCGATCTGAAGAAGTAAACTCCAGTCGTGCGTCGGAGCTGACACACACACTTTTTTATATTTTAAATTCGTTTTTTTTAATAAGTTTTTTTAACTTAGTTTGCCAAAGAAGTTTCACTTCTGACATGTGTACTTTGTACGCACGCATTTTTTATTTTGATGAAATCTCGAGGTATTTTACTAAGTGAATGTGAAACGATTTACATATTATGTACGAGTAACTATATACAACCGCTCTGGTGTAGTGGTGTGAGTAGTCGCCTAAAACACCGACATTTGGGGATTCGATTCCCGCTCGGTAAAGATATTTGTAATAGCGATCGTTACTCATAGTAGGGACAATAATAATATCTCCTACACGGAGAAAGAGGCCTATGCCCAGCAGTTGGGATGTAACAGGTTGAATGCCAGTATATACAAATATATATTTTGAGTTGATTTAAATTATATTAAATCAATGGTGTAGAAATACATTTGGGAAATAAAATATTATGCTATTCAATTATCTATTGTAGATAGTCTTAAATTACATATAACTTAGAATTTAGTCTTCAATTTTGTTTTTGTAATTTAGACTTTAATTAAAACATAAAACAGGGTATACAACTAAAGGAAACTTTAAGAATGTTAACAAGTCAAATTAATTAGATTAAAAGTAAAGAATCATCCCTAGTTTATTGGCTTGGAGAGATAATTGGAAATTTCCACTGTATTTATATACTTTGACTAGCCCGTTAGCGTAGTTTGACACCCTTTCTGCTCCTGGGTTGTAGGTTCAATTCCACCTTGAGTTTGGGTGTAATATATATCGCTTCAGCTTGTATTATCCCACAGCTGGGCACAGGCCTCTTTCCCCATGTAGGAGAAGGATCAGAGCTTAATCCACCATGCTTGCATGTTGGCGGATATATTCCCTACTATGAACAGCGTTGTTGGGCGAGGCGAACGGAAGTCGAGAGAGAGGGAGATTTAAGTTAGAAGACAGAAAGAGAGAGAGAGTTACGTTTTGTAAGTTTTACTTCAGTCGTGTGGTTTAAAACTCACTCGTTTTTGACGTGACAACTTCTTATAAATCGATGAACGCCGGCAGCATGCACGAAAAAGGATGACTAATTGTACCGTTACGCTCATTGTGTCGTTACGCTCATTGTACGCTTGCGCGCGTCCGAGGAGATGTTTTGTTATGACGTGAACAGGTTAAACTATTGTCCGTAAACCAAGTTTACAGACAACCAATTGTTTTATTAATTTATTATATATAGAAGATAATTAAAATGTTTAAAGTACTAAATTATTTCACTAAATACAAGAATCTTAACTGTTTTGTATGAGGACTTTGGTGCAAAGTTTATGTCTTGAACTACTCACAAGTATAAGGCTCCCGTTGAAGTGATTTAAGCTGTGAAGCTTTGTTCATCTATGTCCTTACTATATGTAAGGAAAATTTTCCACTTCACTTATTGTCTAAAATTTTTAGTATAGGCTTAGAACATAATTTAAATTATGTTAAATTGTTTATCAGCGTTTTATTTTCAATGATGTTGTTTTCATACTAATCTTTATATTATATTTTGCTGTGCGTGTGTTTGTTACTGAACTCCTCCTAAATGGCTTGACCGATTTGGTTGAAATTTTTCTAGCATATTTCTATGGGTTCACGGATAGTTTGAAAATACAATTGGACTTGGTAGGTGGCGCTGCTATCGGTATTATATATCGAGCAGGACAACGTCTGCCAGGTCCGCGAGTCATATAAAAAAATAAATTGCCAAAATGCATATACTCGTACTTACATAGCTTGTGAACGAGGATAATTTTTGTTTTGTTTTTAATTAATAAAACAATCAATATAAAAATATATAAAAAAACTTTAGTACGAAGTTCACCAGATCAGCGCGTATTGTTTTTTTATACAACTAGGTCGGCAAACAAGCGTAAGGCTCACCTGATGGTAAGCGATTACCGTAGCCTGTAGACGTCTACAACACCAGAATCATCGCAAGCGCGTTGCCGACCCTATCCCCAATTCCCCTAGGAGCTGTTTTGTTTTAAAAGGAGAGCAAATATTATTGTTTGTTTCATTAAACTCTCAAAGTACTTAAACGATTACTATAACTTTTTCTTGGACAATAAAATTTGTGGGAAAACTTTGCAAGAAAATAAACAAATAAAACAATAGAAATATAGGAGGATAAATTGACTATGATAATTAATCTCTGTATTATTTTTTATTTGATCGGTTTGATAACAATTGATATTGTTTCAAGGACTTTGTTTTTCTTCTTATTTTCCTGCTTATTTTATTACAGCTTAGCAATAAATACAAATAAGATCTTACGGAGAGAATTTTTGTTTTTGTGTAAATATTTCTTTCTGTTATAGGTATCCGTCCTTGTGTGTGTCCATGCTGTCTTAGAGAGCACATAAAACTGTCGGTTCATGTTGTTATTTTAGACGCCTGTTAGCCATGGCTACTCATAGTAGGAGCCAACACGCAGTGGTGCAGTATGGTGGATTAACTACGACACTTCACCTACACGGGAAAGAGACCTATGCTCGACTGTGGGATGTGAAGCTATATGTTTTGATGTGTGAGATGAGATGCATTAGCAAACAAAACACGTGAATCGACAACAGAATAATCCGATTTTAAAATTCATATAACCAGTAAGACCGTTCCTTTTCCATAGAAGTTTTTCTCCACGAGTGAGAAAGATCTTCGTCAATAGTAACGAAGCTTTAATAATTTGTACTAGTATAGTTCAATAAAGTGAGAGTAAATTCGACGATCCTTGGATTAAAATGTATTGAAATTAATTTGTGTTACTTTATATACACACGGCCGTCTGCTTCATAACTTAATATCAGTAATTTTGGTAAAAGCCGACTAAAATGCAGAATAAATATAAATGTATATTACGCCCAGATATGGGGTGAGAACGATACTCATAACCTCAAAGCGGTAAGCCTTGTGACTAACAACTTTGTATAATACAGACAATACTTAGAATTTTCCAATATACTCGTAAATTTATATCATAACTAGCCGACCCTTGCCCACTTCGTTAGGTGTTAATTATTTTTGTGATGCACTATGTAGTAAAGTTCGCATTTCTCCGATTTTTCACTGAATTTTTTGTTCAATAACAATAAAATATAGCCTATGTCACTCCTGAATAGTGTAGCTTTATTTTAGTGCAAAAAATTTCATGATCGGATCAGTATTAGCGAAGATTACCCCCTACAAACAAAAAATTATAGAAACTACCTCTTTATAATATTAGTATAGATAATATACAGTCATTTACATGAGTAAAATATCTCTTGTCAAAGAATAATCTTGAAAATATGACTGAATTTTTTAAATTACATGAATCCTAGATTCAAGTCTCAAGATTTAGGTATGTTTCATAAACTAGGTCATCTGAGAGTTTGGCATCGTCTAGTGTTCGATAGCATCTTGATGTTACATAAGAGATTGTGTGAATTTTGTCTCAAATAACATAAAAGGAATTACTGTCGAAGTCTCAGAAAGTATCACCTAACACTAGCTATAGTAATTATTAACATTGAAAATCTCTTCCTTTCTTGGAAGTTAGTTAAAAATAACATTTGTAGTACATAGGTACATTATAAAATCCTCCTACGTTCCAACTCTTTGTTAAAAGACACTCGTAAATTCAGAAATAATTTTCCGCACTGATGAATACGAAATTTAGTACGCACTGATTTTTAGGTATTATATCCCTCACTCACTGATAAAACTACCTGATATTGTATGTATAACGACATTCAACAGATACAAGTTTTGAAGTAAAACTTCTTTAGAATCATTGAGATTTCAAACCGGATGCGACGAAAAAACGACAGGGAAGCCGCGCCGCGCTGGACGCCGGGCTGCCGCTAATTTTAAATAAGTTTTTTTAAATTAGTTTGCCAAAGAAGTTTCACTTCTATCGTGTATGAATCGCACACACACCTTTTTATATAATTTTCTTTGTCACATCCTGTGAATCCAAACTTTTAAATTGAAATAAAAATTCGCATGTCAGAAGTGAAACTTCTTTGGCATATAAATTGAAAAAAGAAAACAAAAATTCAGCAACATCCGGTGTTCCTAGGCGGTCACCCATCCAAGTACTGAACGTCATGACGCTGCCGCGTTACCGGTTGCTCAAATTTTACCCCTAAAGAAGTTTCACTTCAAAAGAGATGGTAAATGCCCTGAAACCTTAGCTGACAAAGCGTATCAGTAACTTATGTTGAAGATTAAGTTCATGAGCAACAAGTTAAGAATACTTGCATGAAAGCATGCTTATATTCATGCATTCACATAACATAACCATGTACGTATAGAACCTTCTAAACCTTCCCAGATATCAAGTAGGACATGCCACATATGTTTGTATCTATAGGGGTAGTTTCCAGAACACACCAGCCGGGCTAGCATGCGTAGGTACAACGAGATAATCTCTTGACGAGAGAGATAGATAATGTCTACATCGGGTATTTTCTCGATTACCCTAACATGCGCAATACGAGAGACATAATTCTCTTCGGAAGACTTCACCTTGTCGAGTAGAGAAACTCGTGCTGCCCTTACAAAAAAATAAACAATATTTTTACAATGCAACACTGATAAATTCTTTCACTACGTTTAATCTACATTGGCCGCGTTCTTCAATTGTCGTGACGAGAAGAGTATCACGTGCACGCATGTTGGCTACTGTAGACATAAAGAGATAATACGAGAAAAGGGGTAGACAAACTTTTGTCGTGGCGCGCATGCTAGCCCGGCAGGTATAAAAGCTATGCGAGGTGCAGTGGTAATAAAGACACGTCTCATACCATAGTATCCATGACGTATTAATTACATTACAACTAGATTTCCAATTAATAAGCCTGAATTATCCCAATATAATTGTCGTTTGTAGTTGCGGCGTCACACACAACGTCATATTACATGGTGTTCTGTTGTTATCAAAGCTCATTCGACCACAAACATACTTGACTGGACGTGTCCGTGACGTGTGATTGGTAACGAAACGTTTGTGCGTCTAGTTGAGTTATAAGCTGAAAGCGAGTGAAAGTTGCCCATTGTATAAATAATACGAGACTATGAAATATATTTTAATGAAATGTAGTTAGTAACACAACAATATCAAGAACTTATGAAACAATCTATGTCGAACCCAAGGAACATTTCACTTTTTTTTAAAGTGAAAATTTTATAACATCGTCTCAAAATTTTTCGTGTGCGTTCTGCATGTCGTTTTGACGGTCGGCCACCTATTATGATTTCATAGAACTAAGACACTAATGACAACATACAGCTGATGTAAGTTACCTTTAGTTTGCACAGATGGCGTGCAAAGAATATTTATAGGATGATTGTTCCTATTTCATTTCAGTTCCTTGAAAAAAAATTTCACTTTTACCGTGGTTTCATAAAACCACACAAAGGTTTTTTGTTTATTAAAATTGTTTTTGTGTTGAGATTGTTTTCAAGTTACTCACACTGACGCGTTCTGTACTGTTTTCACTTTCCTCAACACAAAGTATTCATTAGGTATATACACTAGTATTTACTGTGTATCTTTAATATTTCTTTGTACTGTATGCGTCAAAGTAAATATTTCAAAATCACAAAAGGATACTTCAGTTTTATTTTAATACAACAACAACAAGGTACTTCATATTTTTTTTTGTTTTTGCATTAAATATTCAAAATATAAGGCCTTCCTCATCTCCGTTTTGTTTGAGAAAATTTCCACCCCTTAAGATGTTACAAACTAAATCTCTTTGAGACGACTTGCTCTGAGATCGGGAATTTGCATCTTCCAGATTCACAAAGTTAGATATTCTTTCGAACGGAACTGAAAACGTTTTTTTAAGTTTTTTTTCCGAGGAAACAACGTGTACATGTACGTGTCTATATACGAAATATGTATTATTATTGCTTCAATGTGATAATGGATTTATGACGTCATCGGGTAATCCAAAATGGCGGATGGAAGCCATTTTGTAAAAGGGTTTAAAATTTCGTAACTTTTAGTTATGAGCAATTGACTTTTACAATTAATACACGATAATTTTAATTTAAATAAGATTCTACAAACCAAATTACAAATAATTTATCACTACAAGTCGTTGGTTACTTTATAACAAAAGATCGCAAGATAAAATCTAGGTAAACGTAACAAAACGTCATTGTTACTTATGTGTTTAGTTGTGAAATAAACGTCAAGAAAACCTATTTTTTTGGGAGAAATAATTCAACAAACATCTGGAGGTCTCTAGTGACATTATCTCACAACATAGTCCACATTTTATTATTTAAGTGTAGTTGTAATAGCTTCTGCTTCTTCAATCTACTCTTCCATAGTCTCTTCTTCTCTGTCTTGCCTTACACTATTATTATTCCGAATACGTAATAAAAATATGTTTTTATTATACCATACATATCATCTATTAGCATTCATAATAAGCTATCCACAAATACACGCGTGTTGGACTCCGGACACGACACGGAAATAATCCGATACATTTGATAATGCATCCATTTGTTTGACGTTGTTTTGGCACATTGATCACAACAATTTTATTTTCAATTAGATTATTAACGTGTTCGAATCTCATTAATTTTTCTTTATACTGTTACGTCCGCCTGACGGCGGGGTAACAATAAAAAAACACAAATAAAAATTACAATGTATATTGTAAAAAAAGAAATAATTATTAAAAAAAATTACAATTACAAAACAATATAAATAATAATACTAACTGATTAATCAGACTCTAAACAATTAATTTAACTCTCAGGGTTAGGTTCTAAAGCAACAGGAAAATTTCTTTTGGCACTTTGTACAATAACCCGACGTGCACTGGGGACTTATCTTATTGCGGACCGATCCGGTGACGCGTGGCACGGTTACGGCTGTCCGATGCCGTCGGAAACTTGGAATGTGTAGCGGGTCCCGGTGACCTTGTAGAAGGACCCTCAGCTGTAGACAGTGGCCGCTGACGCCGCCTTACGGTGGAGCGCAAGGTCGGACTTCGTCCCGTAGGATGATGTGCAGGCGTCGGTAGTGAACCCGCAGGGTGCAATACGGAGATTTCGTCAACCCGCAGGGTGAAATGTACGGTTAGCCCGCAGGTGAAGTGTTGTAATCAACCCGTAGGGTGAACTGGAGATGTCGACAACCCGCAGGGTGAAATGATGAAGCCAACCCGCAGGGTGAACCCCCAGTTTCCAAGGGGGTTTAGAGATGAGACACGTAAACTTTCACTTCACAGAAAATAAACACAAACTTTTTCTTAAATACTTTAACTAGTTATTAACTGCGGCGTCGACAGAAAATAATTTCGTACGGCAGAAATGCTTTATATATAATCGCTATGAATTTGCTATCCGTCGCGGGGGGGAAAGGGGCTTGCCCACACCCAATTCTAGAACTTTCGTATTGACCAATCAGGAGAGTTCTAACAAAGCATTGCTACTCAACTCCAGGGACAACTAAGTGTACGGTCGCGTGGAGAAATGAAATTCCCTGTCCACTCATCATTCTATTGTAAATAAATTGCAACAATCGTAAGGCTAAACTAACCGAAATGAATCTACTAAGCGATTGTATTTTTATCTTTAACTAATACACACCAAAAGGAGAAAATTACATTTTATGAGTGATTATACGGACCATCGGCCTAAAGGTTGAAATAGCATGGTATTAACAGTATTCGTGAACTAGTGGTCTGCAAGAATATGACGATGAAACGAAATCGTAACACGACCCATCATTTGACTATCCCTGGACCACAGGGCCAAAACGACGTAGTAGCTACTAGCCGCGGGGGAGGGGAAGGACGATGTACAATGTTCTCGAAAGAATATCGCTTCTGCCGTGCAACCATTACCATAAATGGTAATGAAATTGGACTCAGTGCTGACACTAGTTAACGCGCGCGGACTCCGTTTGCTAATAACAAATCAAACGTTCGATTTGTTTGTATGTAAAAGTGATGTTTTAATTAAGAAAAATGGTTTTAATTAAATTTTAAGATATTTTCGGTTCTAATAAAAATATAATTATAATTTAATAAGTATTATACTTGTTACAACGTAACAATACTAATATGAAAACAAACAAGCTTTTGGTCAATTTAATAGTAAGCGGTTACCAAAGGAAGCTTCCAAGTATCACAGGTACGTTGACGACCCTATTTCCGGTGGTAACTCCATCTATAGCTATCTTACTGATTACAAAACCACAACACTACTTGAAAACAGAATTATTTTGCTGAGATCATCAGTAAGGCTGATGTACCAGTCAGAGCTCTCCAGATTTTAAGATATTTTCCTGGTTTGTCATACGTAAATAAATAATCAATTGAAAAGGAAAGTGTGATCGCGTGAGGCAAACGGAAGTTGAGAGGAAGATATTATAAGCTAGTGAAGATAGAAAGAGAGAGAGAGTTACGTTTCTTATATTACTCTAGGACCTAAAGAAGTTTGACTTCAGTCGTGCGGTCTAAAGCTCACTCGTTTTTCAAATTATGTAATCTATACTATAATATAATAAAGCTGAAGAGTTTGTTTGTTTGATTGTTTGTTTGTTTGTTTGAACGCGCTAATCTCAGGATCTACTGGACCGATTTGAAAAATTCTTTCAGTGTTAGATAGCCCATTTATCGAGGAAGGCTATATCATCACGCTAAGACCAATAGGAGCGTAGCACTAATGAAGAATGTTTCAAAATCGGGTGGTCCTATTCCACGGGGACGAAGTCGCGCGCACAAGCTAGTCTTTTATAAAGATTATGTTAGACATAAAGTTAAAAATGTTTTAAATATCTCCTTAAGTTGTTATTAGGTTTTTGACAGTCTTTTAGAGATTTTAACGAAAGTTTTTTTTATAAATATTAAACTTTTACGAAACTCGAGTGTAGTTGAGAGATTTTAATGTTTTATCATAAAGTAGTTAAAAATGAACTATCAAGCACTTAGTCTACGCTGACGTAATTAATGGTTTTAGCTTACTACATGTAATTAACATGAAAGGGAAAAGATAAAAAAAATTGCAGCAGGCTTATTGGTGGCAGAGGTTGTTTTTATAAATTTACGATATTGAAATCAGCCTATAAAAAATTGTTTCATCTAATTAACAGATGAGAAAATATTTAGCTATCTCGGATCTTAGACCATAACTCTATTATGTCATTGATCTACGACTTAGTGAAGACTTTTAAAAGAGTAAATTTTGTGTTTGTTGCCAATTCTTCGCCACAAAATATATATTTCAAATGGGTAGTAACTTAATTTTTACTAAAATTAATAATTATTGAAATACTTATTTCAAAAGTAATTTTACAGCCTAATTGAATAAAAAAGAAGGAAGTTATTATCCATTACTACATGTTTTCAAAAGCAATATCTAGGTCTGAAAATATAATTTGCATCCGTACGCAACCAGGCGGATCGGCGCTACGCTTATATAATATCCTTACAGCCTCGATAACTGACGTAACCTTTTTGTTAAATTACGTCATAACATTATGGATGATCATTTTTTAGGCGTTGAGATGACGGCAATGAATGATGAACCGAAGTCCCAAGCGCCCATCATTCATAGCTCGGAAGATATTTTCTTCACTTTTTTTTTATAAATCTTAGAGAGCTCAACATTATTTTTGCTCTTTCTTGAGATGTTTTTCGTTTTTAATGATATGAATGGTGAGTAAAATTGATGTAGTAATGGCATCTTTAAAGCAAGAAACGCATTATACTTATTTAGCTCTAGTACACTGTTTACTACGACGAGTTACGAGGTGCTACGGGTGGCTACGATGCTACGAGGAGACGTAGCATATTGTTTTGTGGCAGCTTTTATTAGTTACTAGCTGTGATCCGTGGTTTCACACGCGTAAATTTAATGATAAAATAGCCTATAGCCTTTTTTGGTAAATGAGCTATTCAACAAAAGAAGCATTTTTAAATTCGAACAAACCATAATAAAAAATCTAAAAATATTTTTCATAAGTTCCCTGTATTATCACAATAAATTTGTACTTCAAACATTGCCAAAGCCTTGCTAGCTGAAAATCATAAACATGTTTCATCTGAACATGTTTCTTCACAACGACTCACTTCACCACCAAGAACAGGTACAACAAGAAATATTCAAATATTCAGTGTATGGGAATTCATATCGTTAACAGCTATAAAATGTTTCACCTCCAATATGTAGGTATCATGGAAACGGAGTTAGCAAGTTTTGAACTAACAGCCAACACGCTGTACACTGAAGTCATAACGGCTTTGCAAAGCAATATAAACAACGCTCCAATGACCAATAAATTTCGTGCTGGTTAAATTGCCATTTCAGAAAGTACGTATATTGCTGACTTTGTTCCCACAACTCAGAAATGGATTCACATTTATCGAACGATGTATAGTGAACAAGCGTTAATCATTTTCATCGCATTTGATATCGAATTATCGTTGCATAAATCTATTTCCTTTGCAGGTTTAGTTCACACGTTTAAATGAATAATTCATAGGAATTGATCAATGTACAACTAATTATGACAGGGATTTAAATAATCGTTTTAGGCTTTGTTTTAGACTTTTTTGTGAACCTAACTTTTAAGTAAAAAATAAATATAAAACAGAACATTTATCATAAAAAATTTTAACCTTAAAAAACATAGTTCAAACCAGGATCATTTTTCTTTAAGAATTAGTTTTAAATCTTGTCTTAGTTTGTTGAAGAAAAACATCAAAATCATATTTTCTTATATTTTTACACCAATAAAAAATATAAACCCCAGTAAAACAGCCTGTCAGAACAAGCTCCAACTTTTTTTCTTATACTTGTAGGAAACTTTTCACACAGAATTAGAAATGCGTTACCTCATAACTTTTTACCGTTTTGGACGATTCTTTTTTAACCGACTTGCACAAAAGGAGGAGGTTCTCAATTCGACTGTATTTTTTTTTAATGTATGTTAGCTCAGAACTTTCGACTGGGTGGACCGATTTCGATCAATTTTGTTTTATATGAAAGGTTTTGCGTGTCATGTGGTCCCATTTAAATTTAAATGAGATCTGAAAAGTACTTTTAGGGTTATATCTAATAATGCGTATTTACTTGACTACTTTTTCGTAGACCTACATTGTATTATACCGCATAACTTTTTACTGGGTGTACCGATTTTGATGATTATTACTTTAATCGAAAGCTAATACTTGTCTTGTAGTCTTGTTTGAATTAGATCGAGATCTGATCACAACTTTTTGAGTAATCTTAAATAGCACGTATTTACTTGACTATTTTTTCGTCTTATTACGTTGTATTACTTGTCGATGTAATTGAAGTCGGTTTTTTTTTAGTTTGCGAGAAAACACAATTATTCTAATTCTTCTCTTTAAATTATTCTCATTTAAATTTAATCGAGATCACCTTAGTACTTTAAGATTATCTCTAACTAGCTTCTGCACGCGACTTCGTCGGCGTGGACTCCGGTCCTATTGGTCTTAGCGTGATGATACATAGCCTATAGCCTTCCTCGATAAATAGGCTATCTAACACTGAAAGAATTTTTCAAATCGGCCCAGTAGAACCAGAGATTACCGCGTTCAAACAAACAAACAAACACACAAACAAACAAACAAACAAACTCTTCAGCTTTATATATTAGTATAGACTATAGATAATGCGTTTTTAAGCCCCCTGGTGTAGTGGTGCGAGTAGTCGCCTAAAACACCGACGGTTTGTCGACGTCGATTCGGAATGGATAATTGTATTTGAACAAATATGTCTTTCCGATTTGGATGGAGTTATTTATTCTTGATATTTCTTGTTCAATGTACTCGTCATACTACTGTGTAGTTTTAAAGTTTGATTGCATTGAATTTTGTTTGTTTTGTACGATTAGCAATGCCCGCTTAGTGCGGCAGAAAGTTTTTCCGGTTCTAACAAAGGAGGCAATGAATGCGCTCGTTAGGGAAATTCCCGCGGTCGCGAGTACAATTTAACTACAATAGTTAGTTAAAGTAGTTCAAATGTTGTACAAAACGCACTGCAAAGTTTCGGTTTATTATATATAACTAATAATAATTATAGATACAGCCATTTGTATGCGGCCTCGACCACAAAGAAACTATCGTATTTATTTAGAATCAAAGCTTAGTTTTTTAGTTTTTTTAATTCTTTACGCAGGCTTGACTTGGGGAGTAAGCTGGTGAATGCGTGACGAGAGCGTCACGAAAAATGTCATCGAGTGAGGCGAACGGAGCAAGAAAGAGAAGTGCAAGCACATATTTTCTATTTTTTATTTGTATTGTTATTATTATTTATCACTAGCTGCCCGGACAGACTTCGTTCTGTCTGTTATGTTTTTTTTGTATAAAAACCTTCCGTGGGATTTAAGGAACATACAAAAAAAAATAACCAAATTTGTCAAGGCCATTCTCCAGTTATGCGCTTAGCAACATTCATTTTCATTGTATAGATTTTGCAATCGTTTTGCAACTTTATTGTGTTACTTAATTTTTTTTTGTTCTATTAATTGTAAAGATTATTATGTAAACAAAAAAATGTGTTATGGTTCCCTGCTAATTTTTTTTAAAAGTTATATTTAATGATAAACTGAGCAAATATTATTAATTCCATACTTCTAATTACATTAATCTTTTCTGTAGACTTAAAGCAATTCTAATCAACTCTAGTGATCATAAAATGTTTTCAAACGCAACTGCATCGGAAAGATTAGCTATTAATTAATGGGAGCGAAGCCATAGATCATGGTTTTAATCACAACTATGAAAGGTTTATGGTTTTATAATATCTTTTTAAGTAAATGACCCTTTAAAATAACAGTTCTTTTTGCGGTTTTGATCATGTGTTTGTGACGATTTCGGAAAAAGGAGGTTTCCTTTTTGTCTCTACATTTTTTTTTTGTCTTCACCCTGATTTTTCTTAAATGGTGAATTGTGTAATTTTTTCTATATAATATAAATCCCTACCTAGCTCCCACTTTTAAATAACTATATAAAAATAAACAAAAATGTACTAGTGTTAGTTAATACTTAATAATTTAAGATTTAATTTGTAACAACCCACTGCTGAGCATAGGCCTCTTTCTCCATGTAGGAAAAGAATCGAAGTTTAATCTACCACGCTGCTCCAATGCGATTTGGCGGATATATTCCCTACTATGAGTAATGATTGGTATCAAGTTTCTATAATATCAATAGGGACCGGAAAGAAATATATGTACTAATACAAATATCTATCTCGAGTGGGAATTGAACCCGCAAACCGCCGGTGATTTAAGCGCGTACTGTGGCACAGGCACCACTACACTAGAGTGGTTGTTATATAAATAACTAGCTTCTGCGCGCGACTTCGCCGGCGTGGACTCCGCTCCTATTGGTCTTAGCGTGATGATACATAGCCTATAGCCTTCCTCGATAAATGGGCTATCTAACAGTGAAAGAATTTTTCAAATCGGCCCAGTAGTTCCAGAGATTACCGCGTTCAAACAAACAAACAAACAAACAAACAACCAAACAAACAAACTCTTTAGCTTTATATATTAGTAAAGATAATAAATAAATAAATAAATATATATATACAACACACACACACGGTCGTCTGTTCCTAAAGTAAGCAACTTAATGCTTGTGTTATAGGTAACAGCCGACTGGTAGTTACATTTTTTTTTTCGATAAACATACATATAAATACTACATATATAAATAAATATATATTACACCCAGACTCGGAGTGGGAATCGAACCCACAACCCCCGGAACAGAAAGCAGGGTCACTACAAACTGCGCCAACGGGCTAGTCAAATGGTTGTTATAATATGACTATAATACACATGTTCTGTTTTGTCACGTTATTTAATTTCGCGTGAAATGTGGGTCGTGTGGTCTGCACAGCGTTGCGTCGCTTTTAATCATGCAATTTCGCCCTAATATACGACCACTGGTTATTCTATTACATATGTATAATCTACTTACGTAATTACTTTTACGCAACAATTTTTCGTGATTGGAACATTTTTTTATACGTCAAATTTTTTGTTGTGATCAGGGATTTAATACGGGATTTTTATCTTAAGTATCTAGTTTGTATCTGGGTTGTTTGGCTAATAAATATGACGTCAAATTAAATTAACTGAGGTAGGGTACAGCAGGACATAATATAATGTTCAAAATCTGAAGCAGCCTGACTGGGGAAAGAAGAAGGGGGAAGAAGATCACGGCTAAATAATACTGCTTTGAAGCAGTGTTGTGTTCTTGTGAGTAAGGTGAACTCCACTAGAGCTCCTGGGGGGATGTGGGGTAGGGTCAGAGATTCATCTATCTATACTAATATAATAAAGCTGAAGAGTTTGTTTGATTGTTTGTTTGTTTGTTTGTTTGTTTGAACGCGCTAATCTCGGGATCTACTGGTCCGATTTGAAAAATTCTTTCAGTGTTAGATAGCCCATTTATCGAGGAAGGCTATAGGCTATATATCATCACGCTAAGACCAATAGGAGCGGAGTCCACGCCGACGAAGTCGCGCGCAGAAGCTAGTACTAATATATAAAGCTGAAGAGTTTGTTTGTTTGTTTGAACGCGGTAATCTCTGGAACTACTGGGCCGATTTGAAAAATTCTTTCAGTGTTAGATATTCTATTTATCGAGGAAGGCTATAGGCTATGTGTCATCACACTAAGACTAATAGGAGCGGAGTCCACGCCGACGAAGTCGCGCGCAGAAGCTAGTTTTTATATAAAGAGTTGTCACAGACTGTAGAGCGCTTTAAATGTTTATTGGTCTCTTTTGATTTTTGGTCTGTAAGCTACATTTGTGACAAAATCAGTATTATAAAATAAATAAATAAAAAAGCCTTTATTTGACCAATGCTACAATACATCTTACAAGCAATTTTAATCTATTATTATAACGTTTTACTATAGTTGCTTATATTTACTTTTACTTATACTAAATTAGATTATATAAGGTCCCCAGGTTGGGTAAAGGCCTCCTCTAATGATGCCCACTTCTCTCTGTCCTGTGCTTTTAGCCACCACTTTGGGCCAGCAACTTTTTTCATTATATTTATCAGTATTATATTACATAATTATTTTAAAAATCTATTTAAATTTGCTAACTCTACAATCATTTAAATCGCATTCCGCTGATTCGACTAATTTTATTATCAAGTTCTTTACTTTGTCACGATCGTGAAAAATAAAGTTCAAATCGAATAACCGTGATTCGAAAAGCGTTTCGAATAATATCATTTCCGATTTCATAACGTTTCGTTCGAGTGTCGTTTTACGGAAAAATATATTTATTTTTCTCGTTTGAAATTTTCCTTGCAATTACGGAAAAATTATTTACGTCGAGTCGAAAGTCGCTCTCGCGTTTCTTTTCGAGTGTGTTCCACTAATTAACGTACCTTACGTGCTGCGAGATCAAAGTCGCAGCAACCAGTATGTCACTGTACAACTGTACAGTACTGTGTATCGTTTGTACTCCTTAATATGTTTTAATTAGATTTTATTTTAGTGTGTTCTGACCGAGTTCTGTTTTGTTCATTATTCTTTGAACAACATTAGGGTGTATTTCGTCGTCTACATTTTAAGTGATAATTAGTTGATTTTTAATTATGCTCAATCAACATGCGAAGATGAAAATAATTCTTCTCAATGTCAAAAGTCAAAAATGTCGAATAGTTCATTACAATGTCATAAACTCAAGAACGCCGCGCGTTGGCGCAGCGGTCACAGCACTGGATTGCGATTGACTGTTGCGCGGGCGGTTGCAGGTTCGATCCCCGCACACGGCAGCATTTGTATTGGCCATACAGATGTTTGCCGTGGTCTGGGTGTTTGTGCAGTCCTTGTGGGTCTCCCACCGTGCCTTGGGGAGCACGTTAAGCCGTCGGCGTCGTTCCCGGTTGTTATCACATACACCTGATAGGGATCGTTACTCATAGTAGACAATATATCCGCCAACCCGCATTGGAGCAGCGTGATGGATTAAGCTCCGATCCTTCTCCTACACGGGGAAGAGGCCTATGCCCAACAGTGGGATATTACAGGCTGAATCGTGATCGTGATCATCGTAACTCAAGAAAGTACCCCTGTCTCTGTATTTTTACTGACAGTAAAGTTTAATAACATATTATTATATTTGACTTTTATTTCTTTTGATTTCGATTGAGCGATTTCTTTACGGTTTTATTAAATTTGGAAATATGTTAGTACAAGATTAAATGCTACTAGCTTTTACCAGCGGCTTCGCTTGCATTGAATTTTTTAGTAAAAAAAGTATCCTATCTTACTTCTAATACCTCCAAAAACTTGTTCCAGTTTTTTTTCTCAGTTTCACGATGATCAGTTAAGTAGTTTTCGCGTGAAAGCGTAACAAACAAACTTACATTCACATTTATAATATTACTAGGGATATGTTATTTCAAATTTCTGTCTATGCATTATGTTTTTAAAGTTAAAAGTGCTTTTGACGTCTACTTGAATGAAGTTAATTTTTGAATTGATTTGATTAGTTTGAATACTGGAGTTATAAGAGAGTACTAGCTTCTGCGCGCGACTTCGTCGGCGTTTACTTCGCTTCTATTGGTCTTAGCGTGATGATATATAGCCTATAGCCTTCCTCGATAAATGGGCTATCTAACACTGAAAGAATTTTTCAAATCGGCCCAGTAGTTCCAGAGATTACCGCGTTCAAACAAACAAACAAACAAACAATCAAACAAACAAACAAACTCTTCAGCTTTATATATTAGTATAGATTTGTAGAAATGAATGAAAAATAATTAGTTTTATTTATACGAATATTTGATTGAATAATTAAATAATTATTAAGTATTTTAGAAACGTATATTTATTTTATATATATTTCTAGCTTCGTTACTTATTATTATAAAGAGTTTCTTTGACTCCTGTCAATTAACTGAAGAAATTAATGGAGCAAATGTCAAAGATTAAATGCGAAATAGTTTTAAACTTTAGAAGTAAATCTTATACTATTAAACGAGCAATTCTTGTATATATATATATATATATATATATATTTTCTGAATCTCGGAATCGGCTCCAACGATTTTCGTGAAATTTAGTATGCAGGGGATTTCGGGGGCGAAAAATTGATCTAGCTAGGATTCATTAAAAAAAAAATATCGTTTTATCCCTGTTTTTAGGCAATGAAAAAATATCATTAGAATACGAAGCTTAATTTCACCCTTTGTCATGACAACTGTAATGGTGTAATTAGGAAGTCGGCGGGTGTCGAATCGTGTTGACCCGGGTTCCAATCTCAGCCTCCAGATCAATTTTTTTTCTTTTTTTTTTAATTTCACTCGTGATTTATTCTTTAAATAAAATTAAAATATAAAAATACCAAGCAAAAAAAAAAACAAAAAAAAAGAAAATACCGAGCTAGGCTCGGTCACCCAGGTACTATGATTCAATGAATAGAACATGAATTGAAATCGATTTGAGGTTGATATGACGTTTAAGTAAATAACAGTGAGGCCTCATTTACGGAGACGCGGGGCGTCGCGCGTCGCTTGTGGCGTGGCGTCGCGCGTGTGATATTGAGAATTTTAGATATTTAGAATTTTCTTGAATGCTTTAATGTAATAAGTGTTTGTTAAAATGTATTGCCATCTGGAAACGCCGTTTGCACCTATAATGGTGTTCATTTTGTTGGTGCAACTTTGAAATAAAATAAATAAATATAGATGACATTCTTTAGTACCCACGAAAAAATCATATAGTTTAAAATCTCACAGTTACCAGAACGTACGCTCGATCATAACATAACATAATTTATAAAATTAAACATTTTCTCTATAATCTGATAAAGAATCATATTATAAATTGATTTAAATCACTCTCACCGGACAACAAAGGCCGGTGTCAAATTGCCTCGGCTCTGGTATTGCTGAATAAATCGAATCCGCCGCGTACGGCGCAGCTGACGTCACAAAGCGAGCCAGCGGCTTTGATGTTGAATGTGTGACTTTACTATACACGACATTGTGAAATATCTGTTTCTTAAATAATGTTATTTTTATGTTTAACTAGCTGACCCGCGCGAACTTCGTACCGCCTAACAGTCGATTCTTTCATTTTTCCTTCCCGGAAACCCTCCACTAACACTTAAACTTTATGGTATGGTATTAAAGTTCAAATTGACTTTTAAGTATTATTACGAATCTTTTGTATGGGAATATAGAAAAGTGTTGTTTTTAGATGTTTCAGGGATTTTTTTTTTAATTTTTCTCTCCTTAACAACCATTCTCGTATTTTGAGGAATATTATAAAAAAAGAATTAGCGAAATCGGTTAAGCTGCTCTCGAGATTTGCGCTTAGCAACACATTCAGCGATTCATTTTTATATACAGGGTGTGTCGTAAATCGTGGGTAATCCGTTAACTGGGGGTAGCCCTGATGTCGAACTCCAAGAAAATGTACTTTTTATTTCAGGGTTGCCAACACTGTGAAAATTGTGAATATTTTTGTGTTTTTTCAAAAAATTCCTACCGCGACTAGTAATTTGGTCATAATTTTTACAAATTAAGGTATTTTAATGTAATTTTTATGTTATTTTACTCAGGAATACTTGCAATATCTAACGAAATTACTATTTCAGGCATAATTTTTTCTAAACTTATAAAAATTAGCGTTAGAAGTTTTTTTTTATTTTTATTCGTTACTTTTTGTCAAGATTTAACCATTGATTGTGAAAAAAAAATGCATGGCACTAGAATTGCCCAGTACTTAAAAAGAATGTTTAGTTTGTGTAGTTTCTAAAAAGGTATAAAAATTAGTGCTTGACAAGCAAAATTATTTTGTAGGAGCGATAGAACTTATCACGGTCGGTAAGTTCGTTTTATATCATTAGCATTTGTGTCACTTAAATGTTAGGATAAAGAAAAAAAACAAAGATTTTTTTTAGTACAAATGCATTTATTACATCAAACTAAATGTTCGAAATGTCCTCCATTGGCAGCAATGCAGGTTCGGCAACGCCTTATAAAAGATCTTTTGATACGGCGTGCATAGCCTGATACTTCAATTTCACGAGTAGCTAATTGCACACACGTGCGCAATTCTTCGATTGTCGACACTGCTTTAGTATAAACTTTTTCTTTAATGCATCCCCCAATAAAAAACAGTCCAGGGAGTTCAGGTCAGGCGGTCGTGGTGGCCATAAAATTAGACCCAAGCGCCCAATCCTAGGTGGATTGGGCTCTGGGTATGTGTCGTTTAAATATTCCCGCACCCGAACAGCAAAATGCGCGGGACACCCGTCATTTTGCCGCCTCATTCCTTCTCTTCTCTCCAGTGATATATTTTGCAGCAGCTCAGGTAAATTATTATGTAAAAAATTTAAATAGATTTCAGCATTTAATGTTGCTGGAAACTCATATGGGCCTATTATTTTCTCACCAAACTGCTGCAAAATATATCACTGGAGAGAAGAGAAGGAATGAGGCTGCAAAATGACGGGTGTCCCGCGCATTTTGCAGCTCGGGTGCGGGAATATTTAAACGACACATACCCAGAGCCCAATCCACCCAGGATTGGGCGCTTGGGTCTAATTTTATGGCCACCACGACCGCCTGACCTGAACTCCCTGGACTGTTTTTTATTGGGGGATGCATTAAAGAAAATGTTTATACTAAAGCAGTGTCGACAATCGAAGAATTGCGCACGTGTGTGCAATTAGCAAAGGTTGGCCTTATACAAAAGGAATGTTTACTGTATGTCAATTCGAATATATAATAAAATACCAGACTCCTATAAGGATTTACCAATAATAGTATTCAAGAAAGTATTTTTTGAATTTCTATTAAACAAATTATATTATAACATTAATGACTACTTAAATGACCTTTGACATGGATTCTGTTACTAATTATTCATATACTTTTTTTTATTATTATGGACATGTATAAATTAGACTGAATATGTAATGTGGGTAATAATATAAATTAGAATAGCTTAAAATGAATTGTTTGTGTTGGACTGATGTTTGCACACCGAGGCAGTCGGTAGAATATGTTGGATAAAACTTATGTATTTGACATCTTGTATACCATATTCTGGCAAATAAATCAATTATTATTATTATTATTATTATTAGCTACTCGTGAAATTGAAGTATCAGGCTATGCACGCCGTATCAAAAGATCTTTTATAAGGCGATGCCGAACCTGCATTGCTGCCAATGGAGGACATTTTGAACATTTAGTTTGATGTAATAAATGCATTTCTACTAAAAAAATCTTTGTTTTTTTTCTTTATCCTAACATTTAAGTGACACAAATGCTAATGATACAAAACGAACTTACCGACCGTGATAAGTTCTATCGCTCCTACAAAATAATTTTGCTTGTCAAGCACTAATTATTATACTTTTTTAGAAACTACACAGACTAAGCATTCTTTTTAAATACTGGGCAATTCTAGTGCCATACATTTTTTTTTCACAATCAAAGGTTAAATCTTGACAAAAAGTAACGAATAAAAATAAAAAAACTTCTAACGCTAATTTTCATAAGTTTAGAATAAATTATGCCTGAAATAGTAATTTCGTTAGATAGTACAAGTATTCCCGAGTAAAATAACATAAAAATTACAATAAAATACCTTAATTTGTAAAAATTATGACCAAATTACTAGTCGCGGTAGGAATTTTTTGAAAAAACACAAAAACGTGTTGGCAACCCTGAAATAAATAGTACATTTTCTTGGAGCTCGACATCAGGGCTACCCCCAGTTAACGGATTATCCACGATTTACGACACACCCTGTATATAGAGATATAGATATATGACATATCTATGTAGACTGGTGGTCGTCCTGTGGCTGAAAATCAACCATAATTAATTTAAGTTATAAGTTTGAACATTATTAAGGTTCTTTTGTCAAAGACTAGATACGTCTATAATTTTCATAGACGCCTGCAACACCAGAAGCATCGCAAGCGCGTTTCCGACCCTATCCCCAATCCCAAGCCCGCAGGAGCTCTGGTCACCTTACTCACCAACAGGAACACAATACTGCATGATAATAGTATTATTTAGCTGTGGTCTTCTGTAAGGTCGAAGTATACTACCCCAGTCAGGCTGCTCCATATTTTGAGCAGGAAATTTCCTGCTGTGCCCTACCTCAGTAAATAATAAACTAAAGAGTATATATGCGCGTGTGTGTTAAATACAAGGTAGGTAGTGTGTGTAATGTTTTTTTAAATTTATTAATGTATTTTTTATGCATAGGTAATTTAAATTTTTTATTAACTTTTAAAAACGTTACGATGTCGTCTATTATCCGTTACGGTGGTAATAAAGCTTAATGAACGCTTTTAATTCAATACTGTATAAAAGGTAACATGTGAGATCTGTACGACGAATTTTGAAATTTCAATTAGGTTTAAATTACACGAATAAATACTAGGACATTGATTATTATCATACAAATTTGTTTAATACACATAAGAATCATACAGTACCTATATCTCCATTGAGACATTAGGTACGTGTTCAATTTTGGAATTTATTAGATTAGGTGAGCCGTACGCTTTTCCCGACCTAATTGTATTAAAAAAAATTGCGTGCGTACAAAATCGACATGTCAGAAGTGAAACATCTTTGGCAAAGTAATTAAAAAAAGTAATAAAAAATGTTTACCCCCCATGCGCCTAAAGAGGTTTCACTTCAAAAGACTAACAAATAGTCTATATTTATAATTATAGATTTATTTTGTCGAAAACGAAGTTGCTGGCTAGCTTAAAACCTTCAAACATGGCGACAATCAAAATGATGACAATCACTAAGTTTTGTGTTTTGTTTTTCTAAGAAGAATTATTCAATTAATCTTTTTTTATATAATAAGATAATAAAAACAGACTAACTATTTAATAGTATATTATTTTATATTTATTTTATTATTAGATCTATTCGGTTTTCTATAATATAATCGTGTGACTGATCGTTTGGAAAATAAATCATGTATGTCTTTCAAGTTTCGTCAATAGAAAGATTATCACATTACTGAATTTGAATTCAAAACATATTAGTATAATAGGCAACTAAAATAACAAGACCAGACGCAAACAATCGTGAACAAGAGGAAGCGAACAGTGATAGGACTGAAAAGAAATGAATTATGAAAAATATTTCCTTTTCAATAATTGTGAAGTTTATTACTCCTTAAGAATCGATTTTTATATAAGGCCCCCGGTATGAAAAAAATATGGTTAGTAATATCTACTGAACGAATGACCTCGATATGTTTTTGTCAACCCTATTTTGGGGTCCGATAGATGGCGTTATTTGATTCGTTTATTTACCATTTGATATGGGTATTAATCTTTTTCTTAGACTAGTTAGCCTTTTTATGCCTATTTAAACAGGCGATCTGAAGGAGTAAACTCCAGTCGTGCGTCGGAGCTTAACACACACAATTTTTTTTTCAATAACGAAACTTTGTTTTTGAAACCTTCACCGTTACTCAAAATTAAAATAAGTTAGTTTTATTTTACCGTTACTCAAAATTAAAATAAATAAGTTTAATTATTTAATCTGAAGAAATTGGTACAATATTATTTTTAAGTAGTTTCAGATCAGACTTTCAGATTAATTTCTTTTTTAAATAAATTCTCTCACATTCAATGTGGCTTAAAATGAATTGAATCCTATTTTGGGAGTCCGGAGATACGTACAACTCTAAAGCATACAAGCCCACATCACGACAACGCCTCTACGATCTATACAAGTATTATTTGTCATATGCAACTTTAGAATTATGCGAGTTATTTTTCTTCAAGTGTATTTACAAGTGTATTTTCTTCTCATAAAATATATCATAAGAAATAAACATATTGAAATTATAAAATAAAAATGATGAGGTTGACTCTATACAGTACAAAAATAGTGTCATATAAATATGGACTTAATTTTAAAGATTATAGAGTATATAATACCTTCCATCCATCGTATCGAATAGCAGACGCTTGTTATCCACGCGCATCCTAGTAACATGCCTAACGAAGCGAGGGTAGTTAAGAGAAAAACTCGGGGAATGTCAAGTGTTGTTGAAAAGAAGATGTGTTGTTTTACTTTTACTAATTTAATTAAAAACAACGCGATATATAAAAACAAGTAATTAATCTTTGCTAAAGATCAAACTTTAACAATGGTAATATACATATACATACATACAGACAGATAAACAAAATATGAAAAAAATGATTAATCCATATCATCAAATATATATTACATAATATATGGAGGCTTGTAACACCAGGCGCATCGCAAGTGGGTTGTCAACCCTATCCCTGCTGTCAACATAGCCCCCTGGAGTTCTGTCTACTGTACGGTGTTAAGGAGCATTCTTGTTTGTCTGTGACCTTTTGTAAGGTTGAGGTCTCCAGTCAGGCTAATCCAGAAAGTACCTAATCATTATGTAAATAATTCACAATTGAATTCGCTTCTGACTTCGTTTGTCAAACTATTTCAACTACATTACGCATTTGTAACTATTTTGAACTGAATCGTGAAATTGTATTTTATATGCTATTAAATATTGTAGTAGTTTCGAAACAACAAGTAAGAGGGCGTAATATCGTTAAACAATGTTTTGGGATGTCACAGTTGTATAATTTCTCACAATATTTCAACATTAATTTTAAACAACCGAACCAACAGAATATCACTTAATGTTGAAACTTCGTGACGCATCCACGCTAATTTTATAAATGATATTTTAACTCAGTTTTAATATTTATAATTGCTTTTAAATAATTTAATGGGTGGACTGATTACATTATCTTATTTTAACGACAATTTGTATATTGCAAATGGCGATAAGTTAGTGTAAATTCAAAAATATACGTGGTAGCTGACCCAGCAAACGTTGTTTTGTCGCTAATCATCATCATCATCATCAACATCATTTCAGCCTATCACAGTCCACTGCTGGACATAGGCCTCCACAAATTCGCGCAAATAATGGCGTAAACTCATGTGTTTTACCCATAGACACCACGCTGCAGCTGGGCAGGCGGGTTGGTGACCGCAGGGCTGGCTTTGTCGCACCGAAGACGCTGCTGCCCGTCTTCGGCCTGTGTACTTCAAAGCCAGCAGTTGGATGGTTATCCCGCCATCGGTCGGCTTTTTAAGTTCCAAGGTGGTTGTGAAACTATGTTATCCCTTAGTCGCCTCTTACGACACCCACGGGAAGAGAGGGGGAGGCTAAATTCTTTGCCGTAGCCACACAGCAAAGCTTGTCGCTAAACGCTATTATAAATAGGGGTTGGTGGTAGAAAGGTGAAAATTTAGGGTTGTATGTATGTACCCTTATCATTTAGGGGTATGAAAAATACATGTAAGCCGATTCAGCCCTACCTTATATGCACACAAAATTTCATAAAAATTGGTCCAGCCGTATCGGAGGAGTTTGGTGACAAACACCGCGACACGTGAATTTTATATATTAGAATTAGTTTGGACGATTAATTATCAGTTAATGTACAACAAGTTATTCTTAAGATTCTTCTTCTAAAAAAAAAATATTTTTGCACAGTCTTTACAAAGATGTACTGTTTTATTGACTTATGTTATATATCGACATTCGCAATTACCCTAATTTAAGAAACAGATGAAGCTTAAAATCAAAATTTTAAGCTTTAAAAATTTTTCAAGGTCATCATAAAAATCGAACAGAAATGCAGTTTCAAAACGAAAATATTAATCTTAAATTTTGTTCTGAATTTCTAAAAAGGTTTGTTAAGTGCGCCATAAATGTTCCATCGATCCGCAATGCACGGAACCGGACTATTCCCGGCACGTCTCGCATGATTGCGGGTGACGGGCTGATCGAGGTTGCGACCCACGTTCCCCCATATCTGCCGATTGCGCCAATAGTTGTCCAATGTAAACGTTTATTTTAAGCCGTTTCGTGCGGTATTACTATCGAATTACAGAATTTTATTTTGACGAACTAAACCTAACGTAATCAGCTCATGAATGTTGCACAACTGGTGAACGTGATAATAACCGTCACCAATATCTTTACGTTTTCTTGATGATAAAAGCACAAAGAAATATTAGCACACATACAAATATGTATGTGCTTCGGGCTGGAGTAAAATACACGACCGCCACTACTTATACTAAAACACCAGGTAGGCTGTCATAATTTTTTTTTATAAGGTAATCATTACATCATTAAGCCTTAGTACGTTCAGTTTTATCGTAAGCCTTTGCGTCGGCATAGTGCTCGTGATTGTAAGGTTAATTTAATTAATGTATTCATTAGTTTTTTTTAACGTTTTACAACAATGATTAGTCATATTGACCAATCATTGTTTACGAACGAATAATCAAAATGATTAATATCGGTCTTCCGGTTTGACAACTAATAAAAATGACAGATGTCTTTTGACTGTAACAAACTGTGAGAAGTTGGGATTGAAATAAACCTTTTAAAAATCGTACAAACTAAGTTTTATTTCTGAAGATAAGGATTTGACTCTTTTATGATGTTCCTAGAATTGCAGGAGTCGGTTTATTAAACTTAAAGCTATGAAAAGGCCGCACAAAGTTTTTGTGATAGATAAATCCATATAACAAAAATATCGAATCTACTTAGTGCCTGACCTGCTTGTGTGCGCATGTCTCGAGATACGATAGCGCCGTGTGAGTTGTGCGCGCGACACCGGTACACCGTGCTGTGGACGTCCTGACGATATTGGATTGCTGCGAACGGCGTGAACACCAGTGTGCCGTTATCCAGGACTTGCCTGTAAAGAAAAAATATAAATTTAATTATTGAATAATTATGATATTATTACAATTATATTCCCAAGGAGGGTTGATGTCAGGCAGGCGGCCGGTCGTAAAATATACCATGCCAAATCTTTTACAACATGAGTTCCATGACTCATGCTGTGCCGACCCTACGTAAATGGGACAAGGGCAGGGAGATGATGATGAATACTTATGATATTAAAATAGTGGAGCAACGTGGTGGATTAGGCTACAATCCTTCCCCTACATGGAGAAAGAGGCTTATGGTCAGCAGTGGCATATTACAGGCTGAAACGACATTAAAGCAATAGATAGGATTCATATTGTCATCATCATTATGTGTCATCATTAAGACGCATTTCACGTGCGTTAATAAAATAAAATAATAAAAGAAAGTTAACGTAGCAAAATATCAAACAAAAAAATAAAATAAAATTTAATATTTCACTTATAATTTGCAAAAGTCGTTAATCAATTAGATTTTTTGAAATTATTTTGATAATGCATATTACTGATAGATACAACAGCTAATTGATAAGATAACCAGACGTGAACTCAAAACAATTAGGCAATTAGTCCTTGTACTTTTTATGGAATTTTCCTCAGCATTATAAAAATTGTTTCCAAAGTATGTTACTTTTATTTTTCCACTAAACTAAAGTGTTCTCTCTGAATATAAATAGAATTCAAATTGGAAGCCACGTGGAAATGTTTTTGACATTCTTGTTATCATTCCACGCGAACATGTTTTGTACAGTAATTATTTTTAAAGTTTTAGGATTGTTTATAATTCTTTACGTAAATTACTTATCTTAAAACAAAAAAGTTAACTAGACAAAAACAATTATGAAGGTAATTTTATTTCAATAATTGTTAAAAAAAAACAATAAGTAATACAATATAGGTAACTAGCTTCTGCGCGCGACTTCGTCCCCGTGGAATAGGATCAATTCTGTCATACATTATTTGTGCGAAACTTTAACCGTTTGCGAAGCGGAAGCTCTCAAAAGGAAAAAAACCCGATTTTGAAACATTCTTCCGTGGTGCAACGCTCCTATTGGTCTTAGCGTGATGATATATAGCCTATAGCCTTCCTCAATAAATGGGCTATCTAACACTGAAAGAATTTTTCAAATCGGACCAGTAGATCCTAAGATTAGCACGTTCAAACAAACAAACAAACTATCAAACAAACAAACTCTTCAGCTTTATTATATTAGTAATAAGATTAGTATAGATTGAAAAATAGTGAAAAGCAACAATGTTGTATTAAGAAAAAGTATCATCAAAATAGGAATAGTAAAAATGAAGGTACCTAACACACACACACACCAAAATGCAGTCGAATTGAAAACCGTCACCTTATTTTCTGAGGTCGGTTAAAATACCCAATTTTGGGATATGTGAATAAACTAAGTGGTATCACAGTTCAAAAACTCAAAACAAAATTTTCCAGCAAGCATCGTAAAAAGTCAAAAAAGCTCACAGCTCGTCTTCCATTTCCTGCACGACGAAAAAAGACGAAGCGAAATTAAGGCAGTTTCAGAGCACAGAGTAAAAAAAAAACCTGTGTACTTTGTAATTGGCGCTCAGAATCTGAACACCCGGTAGGTATATTTAAAAACTGCATATTTGAGGGAGGGGAATGATCAAAGCTTAAAGGTTGTTTTGTTACTATGCGGAAATCCTTTCTATTTTTATAACTTGGTGTCATGAAGCCTTTTATAGCGGTTTGTCAATTTATGGCTGATCAAATATGTATTGAAGGGATGATACACAGCTGTTTCTTTTTAAGGTTCGGTTTAAAGGTTTTTGATATATTGTTTATTATGAAATGTTGGTAGTTAAGAACTCATTTTACAAAAGAATATAGAAATAGGTACTTATAAATAATACACGTATTTTACATATAGATAGTAACCTTCTCCTACATGTGGAAAGAGGCCTATGCCTTGCAGTGGGATATTACAGGCTGAAGTGTAGCGTAGCGTTATAGATAGTTAAGATTTAAATCAAAGTCTCTACACAATCAAAATATTTTTTATTTGGTAAAACGTTCTAGCAAAATAACTAATTAATAAATTCAGCAATTGGCGCAGAAAATTGTTCTATTTAAAAAAAACGTAGCGATTATTTGAACTCTGCGCGTTCGACACTTTGCAAGACTGAAACAGATTTGTCAGCTCTGCTAGTTATACATATAAATTTAATATCAAATTCAGTCTCAGCATGATCTACATCCCTAGCGAGCGAAAATAAGCGTCTCTCAAAACTGACCTAATAGGTCAGATACAATTTTAGCCATTACAATATAACCATTGTTTATTTTAACATAAAAATAATAATCGACTTCAAAAAAAGGATGAGGTTCTTAATGCGAAGTGTTTTTAATTTGTGCTTCTTCACAGTTTTTTTACTGGGTTCACTGATATTGATTATTTTCTTTTTATCCAAAAGCTTGTACTTGTCATGTGGTCAGTCCTATTTACATTTAAGCAAGATCTGAAGAGTAGTTTGTCCCTAATTAATTATGCGTATTTACGATGATCACGATTCAGCCTGTAATATCCCACTGTTGGGCATAGGCCTCTTCACCATGTAGGAGAAGGATCGGAGCTTAATCCACCACGCTGCTCCAATGCGGGTTGGCGGATATATTCCCTACTATGAGTAACGATCGCTATCAGGTATACATGATAACAACCCGGACCAACGGCTTAACGTGCTCTCCGAGGCACGGTGGGGAGACCCGCAAGGACTGCACAAACACCCAGACCACGGCAAACACCTGTACAAATGCTGTCGTCTGCGGGGATCGAACCCGCAACCGCCCGCGCAACAGCCAATCGCAATCCAGTGCTGTGACCGCTGCGCGAATGCGTATTTAAGTGACTATTTTTTCGACTACCACGTTGATGATTCTTTTTTGAAGTAAAACTTCTTTACGCACACTTGACTTGGGAAGTAAGCTGAATGCGTGACCACAGTGTTACGAAAAGTGTGATCGGGCGAGGAGAACGGAGCAAGAGAGAGGTGTGAGCACCGATTTTCTTTCTCTCTTTCTCTCATAGCCAGTTACGTTTCGTATATCTAAGACACAGTACAGGCCTATTGTGCAGGCCTATTGCTAAAGAAGTTTTACTTCAGTCGTGTGGTCTAAAGCAGACTCATTTTTTTAGGGTTCCGTACCCAAAGGGTAAAAACGGGACCCTATTACTAATACTTCGCTTTTCGTCCGTCCGTCCATCCGTCCGTCTGTCACCAGGCTATATCTCAAGAACGGCGATAGCTAGACAGTTGACATTTTCACAAATTATGTATTTCTGTTGCCGCTATAACAACAAATACTAAAAAAGAAATAAAACAAATATTTAAGGGGGCGATAATTATTTATTAGTCTCCAACGCCATCTATCAGAAATTAGGAAAACTTCGTCGATAGACTAATAAGTTTTGTAATAGCGACATAGATGGCGTTACAATTAAATAAATATTTTACAGAAAATTTACTTATATTTAGTTTAGTCAATTGTACGGAACCCTTCGTGCGCGAGTCCGACTCGCACTTGTTTTTATTTGACAATAAACACAATTATTGTTTTCATAAATATAAGAACCAGTGATTGAGGAAGCAATTTACATAAAATCGTTACAGAGACAGTCAAAGGGAAGTGAAGAAAATTAAAACGGAATTTTTACTCTGATTGAAATTGATTTCAAATTAGTCTCGGTGGTGAAATGTGGAGAGTGTCTTGTTATATTCAATTTTAGACCTTATAATATTTATTTTATGTATTTTTTCATGAACAAGGCTTGTATTCTTTTATAATCTAACTAGCTGACCTGGCGAACTTCGTACCGCCTTATATATTTTTTGTATATATTAATTATATATATCGAAATAAAATATAGCCTATCTCTCAAGTTGGATCGAACTGCACATGGTGTGCGAATTTTATTATAATCGGTTAAGTGGTTTAGGAGTCCATTGAGGACAAACATTGTGACACGAGATTTATATATATTAAGATGATAGAAGCGAATAAGTATCACTTGAGCTTGTTTTGTTACCAAAGTCATCAATTGTTTTGTCAGATTGAACTAAAATTGTTTGCCAAATTGATTGCAAAATTATAATTAGTAGCCTTGGTTGGTATTGTTGTGTCAAAGTATCGACAATATTAGTTTAGTTTTTGTTTAATTTCTATCCGTTTGTCGCAGTCGTTGATGAAGGTAATAGTTTAACCAAATAATTGTGTTTGCTCGCAAACGAAAAAAAAACCGTCTTCAATTACATGGACAAGTAATACAAAGTAGGTAGACGAAAAAATAGTCAAGTAAGTACGCATTATTAAATATAACTCTAGAAGTACCTACTTGTCAGATCTCAATTAAATTTAAATGCGACCACATGACACGCAACACCTGTCAATTAGAATTAAATTTATCGAAATCGATCCACCCAGTCAAAAGTTCTAATCTAACATACATAAAAAAGTACAATCGAATTGAGAACCTCCTCCTTTTTTGGAAGTTGGTTAAACATGTATTTTTTGTAAATATGAAGACACTTTTAGTGGTATTTTTAACGTCTGATTTACTGAAGTAAATTAGCTTAATTCAGTTATTGTTTAAATGCTTAGTTTACGACTTAACGTTTAATTATATACAAAGTGTAGATATAATAAACAATAAATTATAATAATATATGATATATTACATACTAAGTTCAATATATTTTTTAATTTGATACCCTTGTGTGGGTAATTTGTTTCTCCAATCTTTTATGCTCAGTTGCTTTTCAAAATGCATAGAGAAATAATTTGAATAGCTCGTCCAAATGTAATTCATTTCAAATGAAAAGAATCTTGGAATTTAGAGACGAGGCGTTAACCTAGTTTGAATTGTGAGCTCGATGGTGTAATGCTGATACACTAAAACAGACTGCTATAATATAATGTTATTTTAATTATAATGTTATTTTAATTACAATTTTAATAACAAAACATTTTTTAATATATATACATTTGTATGACGCCCCGTTGGCGCAGCGGTCACAGCACTGGATTGCGATTGGCTGTTGCGCGGGCGGTTGCGGGTTCGATCCCCGCACAGGACAATATTTGTATTGGCCATACAGATGTTTGCCGTGGTCTGGGTGTTTGTGCAGTCCTTGTGGGTCTCCCCACCGTGCCTCGGAGTTACTCATAGTAGAGAATATATCCGCCAACCCGCATTGGAGCAGCGTGGTGGATTAAGCTCTGATCCTTCTCCTACATGGGGAAGAGGCCTATGCCCAACAGTGGAATAAGGCTGAATAGTGATAAATTTGTATGGGTTAAAATAAAGTGTAGTTCAGTGCAGCTTGTAAACATACCTTAAAGTGCTTAAGAGCTTTAAGAGCTTCATCCGAAACACTCAATTGGCTATCGGTAGTATCAGAGAACTTAATATATCCACCGCATTGCTACTCAGAGATACGAGTTGTAACCATAGTAGGTTTAACTCAGCCGATTGAAGAGAATCAAATGTACCAGTCACTCGTCTACCTGATCGTCATCTATTGACACCAGTCATACATGACACTGCAAAGGCCTGAGAATGTTCAACTACTGGATAAAGCCTTCTATATAAAAAGTTGAAGCTAAATTGGAGCAGCGTGATAAAAAAATACACTTAAATTATTTTCATACACATGTTTTACAACGTATTAAGACTTCGCGATGTTCTTTCACCATCGGGCACGAGATAAAAAGAAATGTGTATAATTTAGATCACACGACTAAAGTAAAACTTCTTTGGTTCCTATTGTAATATACGAAATGTAAATCTCTTTGTATCTTCACTAAATTATATCGCCCTCTCAACTTCCGTTCACCTCACCTGATCACACTTTTCCTAACGCTCTTCACGCATTCACCAGATTACTCCCCAAGTCAAGCGTGTGTAAAGGAGGTTTAATTAAAAAAAAATCGTGTTAAATAAATAAGGGGTTGCTAGACAATTAAAGAGAAATTTAGCAATTGATAGACAAAAAAAAACAGTGCTAGTCCAATTTGACCCATTATCGCGGATCCAATAAGCTCATTCTGTCTAGCACAGGGGTGTCAAACTCAATTTTGCAGAGGGCCATATATTAAATTTGAAGTATGTAGGCGGGCCAGATTCAATAAAAAAAAGTACATAGTTTGCACATTTTAAAACTTCCGTAGAGGAATCGAGTGAAGTCACGATCCTTCTTTCTGTGACACATTGCGATCGCGGGCAATATCTTTGACATCCCTGATCTAGTAGGTCATCGTGGCTCAAAACCTATATGTGTACATATTGGGTATGCATAGCTCTGACACAAACTATTATGTCTATTTACGTCACTGATGAAAACTAGTCCATTCTATTTGTGATCTTCATATCGATAAAATTTAGCACTAAAACACGAATAAAAGTGGAATCAGCAACATAACTCTCGCTCTAGAACTCGTTGTCTATCGAGTCTTTGATAAACGACTATTGGTAAGTCGATACGTGTGATTGTTCTAGTTTCAATGACTTGCTGTAAAACAAACCAATTTCCTGAACAACATTCAACAGAATGACGAATGGCTTTAAGACGTGATTCCATATTGGAGTCTAGAATGAAATACTTTTTGTGGTGTAAGTGTAAAAATTATTTATGTAAGATAATATACCTTCTCTTAACAAAGCATATTTTGGAAATGGGACACAAGAAGTCCGTAGAAAATTGGTAAGATAATAACTAAACCGTAGACTGTACAAAACATAGCCAACAATATACTATGACAATTAATATAGACTAGCCCGTTGGCGCAGTTTGTAGTGACCCTGCTTTCTGTTCCGGGGGTTGTGGGTTCGATTACCACCTCGAGTCTGGGTGTTATATACATATTTATTTATATATTTATATATGTATTATTTATAAGTATGTTTATCGAAAAAAAAATATGTAGCTAGACCAGTCGGCTGTTACCTATAACACAAGCATTAAGTTGCTTACTTTAGGTACAGAAGACCGTGTGTGTATTGTGTATATATATTTATATTTAATACTAGCTTCTGCGCGCGACTTCGTCGGCGTGGACTCCGCTCCTATTGGTCTTAGCGTGATGAAACATAGCCTATAGCCTTCCTCGATAAATGGGCTATTTAACACTGAAAGAATTTTTCAAATCGGCCCAGTAGTTCCAGAGATTACCGCGTTCAAACAAACAAACAAACAAACAAACAAACAAACAAACAAACAAACTCTTCAGCTTTATATATTAGTATAGATTGTCATTATGAAGTCTTAGTGTGATTAATTGTAGCCTACCGTGATAGGCATAAGCGGTTTTTTTTATTGCATTAAAGCAAATACACAATTATTTCATTCAATCCTGATATTATTAGAACAGTTAGGTTTTTATAATTCCTTAGTCTGAACTAATAAAGTTGAAAGTATTAATTTTACCCAAAATCCCTTTAAAAGTGTAAGCACTTAGAAAATTACTTTAGTAATAAATAATGTTTACTTGATCGTTAAGTTGTATTCAGTCATTAAATGAAATTCGAAGTATTGAAATACCATTAGGGACATGGCCATACTATATTATAAATATTATAATGGACACTAACCGGCACTAATTCGATATCTATAATAATGATAAGAAAAAAATGTGTGTTGGCTCCGACACGCAATTGAAGTAAAGGACAATGCCTATTTTCTATGAAGCCGTGCCCGGGTACGTGTTCAGACAATTCATATATTTAAGTATCCTTTATTAATCGAAAATAGATTTTTAATAATATTCTAAAAGTGATTAAAACCGTAGTTTATACTTTAATTAAAAAAGATATTTTATTTGTATTCCGGGTTTGTGCTGTCAAAACATATTAAATATAAATACCAAGTCGGAAACGCAACTATAGAAATAAACGCTTTTTTTAATTAAATTATAAACCCCAACACGACCAGAAAATTGACATATTAAAGTTTTCTTTATTAATTAAAACTAGATTTTTTATAATAGTCTAAAAGTAATCAAAGCCGTGGTTTATATTTTAATTTAAAAAAAGCGTTTGTTTGTGTGGTTGCTATGACGACTTGCTATTTATATTTAAACTATTTTGACATGACAAACGCGGAATACAACTAAAATATTTTTTAAAATTAAATTATAAACCACGGCTTTGATCACTTTTAGAATATTATTAAAAATCTAGTTTCAATTAATAAACGATACTTAAATATATGAATTGTCTAAACTAGTCAAAGCACGTACCGGGCACAAATAGGCATTGTCCTTTAAATACAAAAATTAAATGTTCAATTATATGAAATTATAATAAATTAGAACTATCTCTATAATCTATATATATATAAATATGAATTGCTGAATGTGTTGCTAAGCGCAAGTCTCGAAAGCGGCTGAACGGATTTCGCTAATTCTTTTTTTATAATATTCCTTGAATTGCGAGGATGGTTCTTACGGAGAGAACAATTTAAAAATTGTCTGAAAAAGTCTAAAAACAACAATTTTCTATATTCCCATACAAAAGATTCGTAATAATACTTAATAGTCAATTTGAACTTTAATACCATATCATAAAGTTTAAGTGTTAGTGGAAGGGTTCCGGGAAAGAGAAGTATTAAAAAAAATAAAGAATCGACTGTTAGGCGATACGGAGTTCGCCGGGTCAGCTAGTAAACTATAAAATTAAATCATAAATTGACATTTGATATTTTTTTACATTTATTTACTGCCAGTTTCAATACTCTACATACCTACGACAGGTGGGTCAAAGATATGGCCCGCGATCTTATATGATTTTTAACAACAGTATATTGTCTATAGTCATATTATAAAGAGGTAAAGTTTTTAACTTTGTTTGTTTATAGGGAGTAATCTTCACAAATACTGACCCCGATCATGAAAATTCTTTCACTAACAGAAAGCTACATTATACAGGAGTGGCATAGGCTATATTTTATTGTCATTCAACAAAAAAATCAGTGAAAAAAATTATGTAGTATACGTAATTCAAGTCGGAGAAATGCGAGAGAAATGTAAACTTTACTATAATTATATTGCATCACAAAAATATAATTAACGCCCACGAAGTGGGCATAGGTCGGCTAGTATACTATATAATTAAATAAATAAAATGTTATGATAATTCAGTACCTTGTTTATATATTTAGATCCGCAATCCAAGCCCGCCTACACATCTTAAAATTTAATGTATGGCCTTCTGCAAAATTGCGTTTGATACCCCTGTCCTACGAATATGTTTACTAGAGATATAATTTTGAAGTAAGCTACATACTAATTGTTATATCGCTAAAATTTTACTAAATAAGATATAAAGTTGCGCGTTGACGCAGCGGTTGGAAGACCTATGTCCAGCAGTGGACTGCGATAGGCTGAAGTGACATATACATATTTAATTAAAGCTATTTCGTAAAATATTTTGAACTATACCCAACGTATCTTCATACATCAACATCAGTAAAATCCTCGTTAAAAATCTTTCAAAACGACGCGTTAATTTGCAGTAGTGTATGTAATTTTAAAAATAAAATAGCGAATCCTTTTCGTAGCAGCTCGCTAATTAGTGTTGCGAAGTTATTCTATGAAAGGCTTTTTGAATACTTAAATTTGTTTATTTTCGGTATCGCTTATTAGGGCTATAATTGGAATAAAAATGTGTGTCAAAATTTTAAAAAATATTTTTTTTTTCGATTTACAAGACCTTTCAATGGATTATATCATTAACGATAACAATTAAATTAAAGCTACTTTTGTACAGATTTTATACGATTTAACGAATGCAACAACATCGAGATCATTAATTAACATTTTCTTTGACAGTAACTGGTTTCAATTTTCATGACAGCTAGGAAATTGAAAATTGGTAATTAGAAAATTTTTAATGTGAAAATATTTTCTCTCCGATTTGTATCAAATTCGCTCTGAAATAAAAACAACAAAATTTTGCTACTTCATTTTTAACAAATTTTGAATGATAAGGTTATGTTTCAGAGTCTCTATGTACTACTCTTATTGACACTGCATTAGGTCCATAAACTTTACAATGTTAATTTTAATTAAAATTTAAACTTTATTTAAATTTATCATTTAGACTCTCCAATTTTGGCGGACAGAAACAAATGAAAAGTGACGGGAAAATGTTTTACTTTTTAATTAACATTTTTAAAATGTCACCTTTTCATGGTAACGAAATCAGCCAGTTTCAAACAATACAACCAAAATGATTTTATTGCAATATTTATATTATTTATATTTTTACTAGAAAATACGAAAAGACTTTTTCCCCGACCTATTTTATTACACAAGCATTAACTTGTTTACCTTAGGAACAGATGACTCTGTGTGAGTGTGTGTGTGTGTGTGTGTGTGTGTGTGTATGTGTGTGTGTGTGTGTGTGTGTGTGTGTGTGTGTGTGTGTGTGTGTGTGTGTGTGTGTGTTTGTATGTGTATGTGTGTTAAAGATATTTTTATATCGGTTTACGTAATAAAATTATTTGTTTCAACTCATTGTCCATACTACCAAGGTAGTTTTAGTTTATTATGCCTGTGGTATGTACAGTAATACGGTTTCACAAATATAACTGATGGTACTCCTAAGTTATACGTAATAAAATTATTTGTTTCAACTCATTGTCCATACTACCAAGGTAGTTTTAGTTTATTATGCCTGTGGTATGTACAGTAATACGGTTTCACAAATATAACTGATGGTACTCCTAAGTTAGCTGGTTATGATAAATGTCATAAATTAATGACAAAACTACTTTCAAATCAGCAAATCAAAATTGATTGAAGATATTTAATGCTAGTATTT
This sequence comes from Melitaea athalia, assembly GCA_905220545.2. Lineage (NCBI taxonomy): Eukaryota > Metazoa > Arthropoda > Insecta > Lepidoptera > Nymphalidae > Melitaea > Melitaea athalia. The sequence goes on along the minus strand of HG992178.1, from coordinate 992,158 downwards.
GTTACTTAAAAATGTTACTTATCTTCACGCTTATATACATACGTTTATGCTTACATAATATTCTCGTGCCCATGGAGTGTTAGTGTTCAAATACTAAGAAGTATTTATACTATGATATAATGATCGAGAAAAGTGTGATAAAAACATCAATAGTGTTATACAGACTTCCAATCTTACACCCATTCTTCTCTTATTCTTTTGACTTGACTTTGGAAACTAGGTGTAATAAAATTGTTTTGCTTTCACTTTGATGTCTACTTTATGAAAAATAAATAAAAAAAATGGCTTTTGAAGTTACTTCTCTAATATTGAAGACTCGGGTTTTTTTTCTACAGTAAGCTTATGCTTATTTTATATTTGTAAACCTACATGTTTAAATATATTAGTATCTATTCCATTTGACTTGCCCATTATTAATAAATAAATAAACGCTTCATACTCTACGGCCCCCAGTGGCATTTTGGCGCAGTTTGTAGTGGCCCTACTTTCTGCTCCGCGGGTTGTGGATCCTATCTGAGTCTGGGTGTAATATTATTGAAGTGAAAACTTCTTTAGCGGCGTTGAGCACTTTTGTGGGATGGGTAAAAACTGTGAAACTCGCGTCAGGACACGTGGGCTGATCGAAAATTCGTAAGACGGTTGGAGAGTATTGCTGTAACATCGAAATCGATTAATCGAACAATCGATGGTTTTCTTTCGATTGTCGATATTTAATAATTACTAGATATTAAATTATTAAATATATAATAATAATTATATAATAATAATTAATATATATATAACTCTATATTTAATAAATATTTTAATAAATTATGGATGTAAGTTGATGTATTTTACTGTAATATAAATTGTAATGTTTGTGTACGATAGCGCAATAAATAAATATTGTATTCTACCACATAAATAATAGTACTTTTATATTGATAATAAAAGCAATTCGTTCAAAATTATTCCCTAACTATTCCAAAAAATCAAAAATGCACAACGTCAATTATCAAGTTTTCACTTCTGCCGGCACTCCCGGAGTGCAACCAGTATTTTTTATTTATATACTAGCTGTGTCCCGCGGTTTCAAACGCATTCATTTGAAAAAAAAAATAGCTTATAGCCTTCCTCGATAAATGGGCTATCTAACAGTTTTAACACTGAAAGAATTTTTCATATCGGACAAGTAGGTTCTGTGCCCAGTAGAAATACTAAAAAATTGCTTTTATCACGGACTAACCGCATGCTCAATTATATTTCACAAGTTTTTCTTGTGCAAAGATATCTTTAACAATGATGGGACATTCCGTCTGATCTGTCATTGTTATTGTACATGATAGGTAATTTGTATATATTGTTTTGACCATACTATAAAATTGATAAAAAATAAATTACCAAGTAAGTAGTTCTACCTCAGAAAGGTACTTTATTACTTTTCCTAATCCCTTTCCCCAAATTTCCAACGTTAGCACAATAATATTCGATCAAAATACATCACGTCTACGACATCGACAAGTTCAACCGGAGATCTCCCGGGGGAAATATCCTCGTAAGCCTTTAGGAAAATATCTCGAAATGGGAAATTTCCTAATATCTCCTCTAAAGTAAGCAATGATTGGTACAGTTATTACTGTCGCCACAGATCTTTCTAGAAGATATTGCATCGAATTCGCTGAGTACATCTTTTAAATTTTTCTGATTTTAAATTTGGACATTTTTGGTATCGTTAAAAATTATTCAATTCTAAAAGTTGTTTGTGCTTATTTAAAAATACTAATAATGTTAATGTAAATCTAACTTTTTGCAGTTAATAATTATGACTGAATTTATTATGGTTAAGTTATATTTAACGTTTTAAAAGAATAACTAATGGTTGATTTTTTTTGCACATTCTTCGCAGCAGTTACTACATTCCGAAGTGGGCTAGATTCGCATTAACTATTAAGTTGTTAGCTTTTAATATCACACAATGCAGTAAATAATGAAGATCTATAAAATGTTATTTATTTTAATAAAATATATGAAAACTATAATTCAGCCTCGGCTTCGCCCACATGGGCGACACGGTTTTGACTGTTCCGTTTTCTAGCTTTAAAATACAGCCAATGTCACTCAGTGATAACGTAGAATTCTACTCGAGATAAAATAAAATAAAAATAACCATATTAAACATAAAAATAAATCGTTGTTTTGCCATATATGTTATTCACCCCCTTAATCCCCCCTTATAGCTTAGGGGTATGAAAAATAGATGTTGGCCGATTCTCAGACCTACCCGATATGCACACAAAATTTCATAAAAATCGGTCCAGCCGTTTCGGAGGAGTATTTTAACTAACATTGTGATTCGAGAATTTTATATATAAAATTAGTTATAGTAAATAACATCACCAATCTTTAGCTACTTATTAAACTGAGACTTAAAAATAAAACCACAAAATCCTAAATATAAACAGAATCGATAGACGAACTGAATTTAGCTTCAGGCGTCTAATTTTAAAATGTATTCATGTCCCATTAGCATTTAAGCTAGCTAGATAGGCTCGATTACTAAATCCTGAATCTCGATGAACGCAACGGTCAATTATCCCGAACTAGGCTAAAACTGGGCGGGTTTGAGTTGAATAAAGGTCATAGCTCATTAGACTCACCCGGCACCCGCACCCGCACCAGCACAGCACCGCCTCGCCTCGAGCGAGCGGTTAGTATTCTTTCTATGGAATGGTATGGATATGCGCTCACTACATCAACGCCGTATCGACACCGGATCGCCTCGCACGCAAGCAAGCCGAGCGACGAGGCGTTCCGGTGAGGGTGTAGTGAGCTATGACCTTAAACCGATCCACGTCATCACGGTTGGGTGAGTTTGGCGGACGATGAGATAATGACTCGAATTGGATGGTGAATAAATTGATCTCCTTTGGAAATTGTTAGTGCTATATTGGACATTTTGGTATTGTTATTTAGTCTTAATTTTGCATGAAATTATAGTTTATGAAGTGATTTTCGTTTTGATATGTTTTTACGATTTAAGTGATTTATTTATAAATATTGATGATGATTCTTATTTATGCACATCTCCTACCTATTCATAAAAGGCTTCTATGAAGGAATTTAAAGGTATAAATTATATTTAATTTTTTTTGAAGTGTAACTTCTATAGGCGCATGAGGGGTAAAATTTGAGCGACCGGTAACGTGGCAGCGTCAGGGACGGTCAGTACTTGAATGAGTGACCGCCAGGAACACCGCGAGAGGTTGGCTTTTTGTATTGTTTTTCTTTCAATTAGTTTTTTTTTGTACTTCGAAATTCGTTTCTTTTAATTAGTAATTTTTTAACTAGTTTGCCAAAGAAGTTTCACTTCGGAATGTGTACTGTGTACGCACGCTATTTTTGAAGTGAAACTTCTTTAAAATCGTTGTGATTTCAAACGGAAGGCAACGACAGGGAAGGACGCGAGCCGAGCTGCACGCCGTTGATTTTAAATTAGTTTTTTTTAGTTACTTTGCCAAAGAAGTTTCACTTCTATCGTGTGTGAATCGCACACACACCTTTTTTTAATTTTTTACGACGCGTTGGTACAACGGTCACAGCACTGGTTTGTGGCTGTTGCGCTGACGGTTGCGGGTTCAATCTCCGCACATGACAAACATTTGTATTGGCCATACAGATGTTTGCCGTGGTCTGGATGATTGTGCAGTCCTTGTGGGTCTCCCCACTGTGCCTCGGAGAGCACGTTAAGCCGTCGGTCCCGGTTGTTATCATGTACACCTGATAGCGATCGTTACTCATAGTAGGGAGAGGGATTATTTTCGCCAACTCGCATTGGAGCAGCGTGGTAGATTAAGCTCTGATCTTTCTCCTACATGGGCAAGAGGCCCAGCAGTGGGATAATATATCCTTTACAATTATTATTATTAAAATTTGTATCAGTTTTTTTTTCATCCTAATAGTAAGTTAAGGTTGCTTATAACCCTGGGTACGTTACGTAAGTTTGTAATGTACCCAATGTTAATGTTAAAGTATAGGTAAATTTTTATTTTATTGATATTTTGCTGCCTTAACTTTTTTATTATTGTTTAGTTTTTTTGGTAAATGACATTTTTATTTTTATTTTTTGACTTTCGTTAAGTGTGAGGATCACCTTATGACGAAAAATAAATGTTTTCATTTCATTTTCAGTATGTCTTCAAATTTCCATAGTTTATGTACATTTACGTTTTTTCACGTTTACTTTAAATCAAACTGTATAATTGATTGTTTGTAATCCGTCTTGTCTAATTAATAATAATCGAGTCTTATACGAAAACAAAACGCTGTGTTATTAAACAAAAAAAAAAGTGTGTGTGTACTTATGTAGGTACGCACGTAAGAAGTTATACTTCAAGCTAGAGTATTAAAATACTTCCTAAAAAACCTACCACTAAATAATAAGAAAATAAGTCCACAACGCCATCTCTTAGAAATGATAAAGACTACTTTCTTGTTTTAGTCAACAACGCCATCCCTTAGAAATGATAAAGACTGCTTTCTTGTCTGCAAAACTAGCGGCATCTATTCATGCATGCTTGAACTACTTCGTATCCACACGCGGATTGTAAAAATTTACTCTCATCATTCTCTAACGCGCCAAAAGAAGGATAACTTCAAAAAAACAATTTAAAACAAATACTTTCCAACTCAACATGTCGTACAAATTACAAACATCCCAAGAGACACGAAACAAGAAACGTTCCAGAACAATCCACAAACAGAGCCTGTAGCAGACGCTAGTGTAACATAAAATACACTTGTTCAAATTCTCTAGACGCGGTCACAGGCGATCCTTTATACCAAAGCACATAGCATTAGATATTCCTTTAGGATGTACCACTTTGCAGTCGAGAGATGTCCTGGCTTGCGGGCCGACAACGGACAAACGACGCGTCTGTCGTTGCATACTGCATGACGTCGCCGGGTTAATACTATTGCTTTGGAAATCTGACGTTTGAGTCCATTTCGGGGTTAAACATTTTATTGAACTAGACCTATATTTTTACTGGTTTAGTGGTTCTAGACATTTTATGTGATTAAAACTCTTAAGGTTTTTGAAGTGAAACTTCTTCATTTATTTTTTTTTATGTTACTAATAGTGAAACTTCTTTAGGCGCATGAGAGGTAAAATTTAAGCGACCGGTAACGCGGCAGCGTCATGACGTTCAGTACTTGGACGGGTGACCGCCTGAGAACACCGCGTGCCGTTGGTCTTTTTTTTTTTTCTTTCAACTAGTTTTTTTTGTATTTTAAATTCGTTTTTTTTAAATTACCTTTTTATTACTTTTTTATATATTTTTTAAAATTAGTATTCCAAAGAAGTTTAACTTCTGACATGTGTAATTTGTATTTTTTCTGAACATATCAATAAAATTCAGTCAATATATTTAATATAGTTTGTGTTGGATATAAACACCGTCGTTTGGGTAAATACCCTGTAAATACATGTTCAACGTGATTTTTTTAAATTAGCGTAACATTTTTATTTATGAACCGATTGACATGAAACAAACACTAAATTTTAAGTGAAGCACACCACAATATATAATTAGAAACCGCGTCTAAATCGAATAAGTCGTTCCTGAGATTAGCGCGCACAAACATATTACATTCACATTTTTATTATAGGTATGTATTGATGATGATAAGCCATATCTTACACGATACTAACAATAAAGGACACATTCTATTGATAAACGACCATTAACAATAATATTGCATTAGTATAAATATCGCCTGTCCGGACGATATCTCGGAAATTGGCACTTAACATAATGTGGTTAACGTTCTATCAGATAATTATGATCAGGGTTATGGCAACCTTATCTGTGTAAATAAAAAATAATTGCTACGTATGTGAAAGATCAAAAGAAGAAATGGCTTGATAAATACATGGCTGATTTAGTTTTTTTGTATTGTTGTTAGTAATTACACGCACTAAGCGGGATGGAAACGAGCTCGAAAAAAGTGTACAAGACCTTTTCTCAACACTTCCCGCTTTAGTACCCTTTTTTTTACTTTTTACATTAAAGCATTTTATAGAAATAAATATAATTATTATTATATTAGAAATTTTTCAATTTAACTTTGTTAACTTTTAAATTTTTTAAGTTAAGTTAAAAAAAATATATAAAATTGTATATCAAGTAGGTCTCCCCAACGTGCCTCGGAGAGCACGTTAAGCCGTCGGTCCCGGTTGTTATCATGTATACCTGATAGCAATCGTTACTCATAGTAGGGAATATATCCGCCAACTCGCATTGGAGCAGCGTGGTGGATTAAGCTCCGATCCTTCTCCTACATGGGGAAGAGGCCTATGCCCAACAGTGGGATATTACAGGCTTAATCATATCAAGTTAACTTTAGATTATTATTAATCTATATATATAAAAGAGATATCCACCCATTGACTCATCACGATATCTCTGGAACCATAAGGCGTAGAGACTTGAATTTTGGTAGGAATATTCCTTTCGCCAAGTAGAGGTCAGCTAAGAACGGATTTTACGAAATTCCACCCACAAGAGGGGGTTGCGGTGGTTAATAAGATATATGGCAAAACAACGTTTGCAGGGTCAGCTAGTTATATTATATATACTTATACAATGCAATTGTATATTTTTTTATTATTTTATTTTCAACCCTGACAATAGCTAGCGCCACAAACTACCCAATTTGTTACCGTCTTTCAGAAGTCATGCTCGTACATAGTATGTACATTTCAGCCATAAATTTTTATGTATGTAGTTAAAAATAATTTCAAAACAATTTTAACACCCACATAAAATTTCATTACGATACCTTGCCACAGTTAGAAAAGTAGTGATATCATAACTTTTATCACTAAAATCAACTGAATTGACTGACCCAATATCACTGAGACAAGAAATAATTCCAAGTCTAGTGAAGTCAACCATAAATAGTAGACGTGTTGATTTACCGTTCAAAAACAACCGCTCAGTTCTATCCCAGTCGATTGCACAAACAATAGCGATTGACTTTGTTCTGTCAATTAAGTCTATCTCAGAGCTAATAATCTTGGTGATCTAAATTTGCTATATTTTATTAAGTGTGAGGCTTTTATTTGTTGTTTGTCTATGTTGGAGTTTACTCCTTAATAATCGATTTTCATATAAGGCCCCCGGTATGAAAAAATATGAGGAGTAAAATCTAGTCAACGAATGACTTCGTTACCATTCTCGTAACGACGTTTCTAATAACGTCATCTATCGGAACCTAATAAGGTTCCAACAGATGGCGTTATTTGATTCGTTTATTTACCATTGATATGGTATTAATCTTTTTCTTAGACTAGTAAGTAGTAAGCCATTTTTGTGCCTATTTGGACAGTCGATCTAAAGGAGTAAACTCCAGTCGTGCGTCGAAGTTATTTAGGTATGTATATTATTTATCGATTTTGCGTAAAAAAAATTATAGTAATGAGTAGGTACGGACAGAAGTGACAGAGTAAGAGAAAAGTTTGATTCGCTTAAAGCTTCATCCTGTAATATCAAAATCAAAAAAATCAATCAAAATCTGAGGTAGGGCACAGCAGGAAATTTCCTGCTCAAAATATGGAGCAGCCCGACTGGGGTAGTACCTCGACCTTACAGAAGACCACAGCTAAATAATACTGTTTTCAAGCAGTGTTGTGTTCCTGTTGGTGAGTAAGGTGACCAGAGCTCCTGGGGGGGATTGGGGATAGGGTCGGCAACGCGCTTGCGATGCTTCTGGTGTTGCAGGCGTCTATAAGCTACGGTCTTACCATCAGGTGAGCCGTGCGCTTGTTTGCCAACCTAGTTACATAAAAAAAAAGAGAAGAATCGGCAAGAAACTCCGCAGTTACTCTTTTGAAAAAAAAATGTATAAACTGTAATTTAGTACAAAATTAGTAATGTCGTGCATGAAATACAGCGTCACTAAGTCCACACATCTTTATCAAACGTGTAATCCCGCAACGAATAATACGCTTTATCTATTAATCTCTTTTTAATAAAAACTTTAAATTTATGTTGAGACAATTCCAAAATTGTTTGTTGGATTTTATTATACATGCGAATACCATAACCCAGAAATGAGACGTTTACTTTGCGCAGTCCGAAACTTGGAGTTACAATTTTGTTATTCCTTCTCGTGTTTACACTGCGATTATTACCATTTATTTCAAAACAATGAATATTCTGGTGAATATACACAATATTGTTATAAATGTATTGCAAAGCAATTGTTAATATGTCTACCTTTGGAAAAATATCCCGCAGGGAGACTCGAGCTCTAAGGTCGTAAATGCCTGTCCACTGAATGAAGATATCAAAAATGACATGATGCAAATAGCCCAAAATTTTAAAGAACTTGGTGGCTGTAATTCAATTTTGGCGTAGAACAAAAAAGTTTGGAAAAAAAACTTATAGATGGAAAGTATCGAACAAGACCACTAAAATTATTTTTTTATTACTATCGATTCATCTAAAGTATACTTAATTACATAAAAGTAATAACAAGTTTTCCTTCGTTTTGAACGTTACATTAAGACATCATTACCTAAAGCAGGGTCTTAGACCCTTCATCAACTAATTACCTTCAGACGTTCTGACAATCATCCTAATTTCGGAGGATAATTTAGAAAATAACGGATAATGCCTTAACGTAATTACGCTGTAATGCCATTTTAATTTAATTTTGAAGATTAACGGTTGGAGGGCCTTACCTTTGTAACGTCTATCTTTATAAATATATTCGTACATAAGTAATCTTAGATAATTTAAGCATTATGGAGTATAATTATATATTTATAAAATACAATACGTATGCGACGTTTTAGTTTAGTTAATTTATAGTTTTCTTACTTCTATTATAATCATATATTGTATTCTTATTTATTTATTTATACTTTATTGTACACCACAACTACATTTTAAACATTAAACACATTTAAATACATTTACAGACTGTGAATTACAATGAGCGGACTTATGGCTATTTAGCCATTTCTTCCAGACAACCCATTCTTAAAAGTAATGTTTAGTCAATTAAGTTCAAATGTAACAGCAACAAATTTTTATTTTATTTTTTATTTATAGTGCATAAAAATAAACACAAATGTATCAACAATGTCCATTTTTTAACCGACTTCCAAAAAAGGAGGAGGTTCTCAATTCGACACGTATGTTTTTTTTTATGTATGTTAGCTCAGAACTTTTGACTGGGTGGACCGATTTCGATCAATTTTGTTTTAATTGAAAGCTGTTGCGTGTCATGTGGTCCCATTTTAATTTAATTGAGATCTGACAAGTACTTTTAGAGTTATATCTAGTAATGCGTATTTACGTGACTACTTTTTCGTCGACCTACGTTATATTATAACGCATAACTTTTTACTCGGTGTACCGATTTCTATGATTCTTACTTTAATCGAAAGCTAATACTTGTCTTGTAGTCTTGTTTAAATTAGATCGAAAACTGATTACAACTTTTTGAGTAATCTTTAATAGCGCGTATTTAATTGACTATTTTTTCGTCTTATTACGTTGTAATTGAAGTCGGTTTTTTTTCGTTTGCGAGCAAACACAATTATTTAAATCCATTTTTGTCTGGTTTTTAAACGTTTGAACGATCGATGCTCTCAAATGTAAGCGTCGAAATGAAAAAAAAAAATGTAAAGCTAAGGTATATGTAGAGTCCATCACATGTCAATGCTTGTGTCGGCTTTACCGCCCCTGTCGTGTATGTCAACACGAAACACCCGAAACAAAAGAAAAACCCCGTCCCTAACCACTGTTACTTTTGAAATAAATTTTTCCATTCAAATTCTCATTAAAACTGGTCACGTAATGTCAGAGATAAAGGGGTTAGTAAAACAAGCTACGGACTGTGACATTGTAATTCATAATAAATTGGTCATTTTGGAAAGATAACGTAACAAATTGTATTTGTGATAAAGAATAATATCATCACAGAAAAAACGAGTGTACTTTAGACGACACGACTGAAGTAAAACTTCTTTAGCTCCTACAGTAATATACGAAACGTAACTCTATATCTTTCAATCTTCACTAATTTATATCTCCCTCTCCACTTCCGTTCGCCTCGCCCGATCACACTTTTCGTAACGCTCTCGTGACGCATTCACCAGCTTACTCACCAAGTCAAGTGTGCGTAAAGATTTTTTTTCTTCTTCTAAACTTTTTTGTTACAGGACTCGAAACGATAACGATTCAGCCTGTAACATCCCATTACTGAACTTCTCCGTTTACGAGAGGAGTCAGAGCTTAATCTACCACGCTGCTCCATTGCGGGGTAGCGAATATATTTGCTACTACGAGTTGGGATCGCTATCAGGTGTCTATGATAACAACCGGGATCGGTTACTTAACGTGCTCTCCGAGACACGTTGGGGAGGCCTATACTAACAGATAGCCAAATTAATATTATAAATTCTACACTATACTACACTAGGGGGAGCGGGGTCCACAAGTTTGAAGCCGCTCAATTTGCAATGGAATGGGTTTCTCTTAAAGATAGGATTAGAAATGAGATTATCCCGCGACCCGCGAGAGAGCGAAAGTAACCGACATAGCCCACAGAATTAGCAAGTCAAAGTGGCAGTGGGCTGGTCACTTGTGTCGCAGGACCGATGGCCGTTGGAGCAGACGTGTCCTGGAGTGGTGTTCACGTCTTAGCAAGCGCAGTGTGGGACGTCCTCCGGCCCGCTGGATCGACGATCTACGTAAGATTGCTGGTGTAGGCTGGATGAGAATTGCGGAAAACCGGGATGGCCTATGTCCTGCAGTGGACTGCGATAGGCTGAAGTGAAGTAAACTATACGAGTATATTCCTCTTTAAGTAGAGTTGCGTTTAGGATCGCGATGAATTAAGTTCCAATCTTAGTTCAAGGAAAGGCTTTTATTAGCAATTTGTTACCCGCGGGCTCAACTGTACCATTTTTCAATAGTAAATATTAACCCATTTTAGAAATAGCAAGTGTCAATAAACTCTTGAACATGTTTAGCTTGAAAAACCCAACAAAGTTACAAAATGTTTATATGAATGAATGGGAGCAAGGGTTTATGAGTAAGTAATACTTTACTGCACCAGTACGTTTTGATGTTTCAGCAGCAATTGTTACATTTATGAAGTTCTGAGACTTGGGTCGTACGTTGATCCTGTCGAAACCTAGAAGTTTTTCGGTACGCTAGTATATAAAACACGTGAAGGTAATTGACCTTCAATTATTATTTATTTATTTATTTAGGACGACTTACAAAACATACACTGATAAATTTTTTACAAACGTGTTTTACAATAAATAAATAGTGCTGGTTTTTTTTACCAGTTGTCACAGCATGGTATTATGTAAGTAAACATTTAAAGCAAAAAAATATATGTCGAAGATCAGAAGTAGGTAGGAGAAGAACGGACGGATGACCGAACTGGTTTAATAACAATGTAAGTTTAACACAAGATAGTTCTAACTATTTAGTACTCAATGGACTCACCGAGCGGGTACCGGATCTATCGCGTGGCAGAGAGACAACTCAGCCAGTGCCCGGGAGTTGCGACCCGAGTCTAGGTTTAAGACGGCCGTCTTTATAATGCGCATTAACGCTCGCCTCCACTGTCCGAGTTGCCCACAATAGAATGTAACAATTACTTCGTGTACACAAACTAACCCTTACAAGAGTCGAGGTTAAGCTACTAGCAGGATACACAAGTGCACCGCGCCACGCCAGAGCCAAGACTGACTTAGCTGCGGTTGCATCGGTCTTTTATACACGACTGAATGACTCGAATAATAGAAGTGAGGGTAGGTGAATATCGACAATAGCACAAGTACCGCCATACACGTCAGAAATACTCAAATAATACAATGAGTGCGGGTAGATGAATAATAATAACAACGTAGGTACCGACATTAATAACTATCTGCATTGACTCTCCGACACGGCCATCCTGACAAGTCACACGTCCTCGTGTGATGCCGTAAAAAGCAAAAAGGTACTGCGATATCAAAGTCTCGTCTCGGCCTATCCTGACCCACACTTAACCAAGGATAAAGCGATAGTACAACCACTTTTTGTTGACACTCCATGTGATGCCGTAAAAAGCAAAAAGTTACTGCGATATCAAAGTCTCATCTCGGCCTATCTTGACCCACACTTAACCAAGGATAAAGCGGTAGTACAACCACTTTTTGTGACACACCATACAACCATACGCGAATCTACCATTAAATCAAAATTGACCAATCGTTTTGGTATAAACATTACTCCATTATTGCTTTCCACATATTAGTCGCCACTGTCACCTAAATCGAGTGACAGCAGCTCATGCCACCTCCATCGAGTGACGATTACCAACCAAAAGAGTCGCCACTGTCACCTAAATCGAGCGACAGTAGCTCATGCCACCTCCATCGAGTGACGATAACCACTAAGTCGCCACTGTCACCTAAATCGAGCGACAGCAGCTCATGCCACCTCCATCGAGTGACGATAACCAACCAAAAGAGTCGCTACTGTCACCTAAATCGAGCGACAGTAGCTCATGCCACCTCCATCGAGTGACGATAAACACTAAAGTCGCCACTGTCACCTAAATCGAGTGACAGCAGCTCATGCCACCTCCGTCGAGGGACGATAACCAACCAAAAGAGTCGCTACTGTCACATAAATCGAGCGACAGTAGCTCATGCCACCTACATCGAGTGACGATAACCACTAAAGTCGCCACTGTCACCTAAATCGAGCGACAGCAGCTCATGCCACCTCCATAGAGTGACGATAACCAACCAAAAGAGTCGCTACTGTCACCTAAATCGAGCGACAGTAGCTCATGCCACCTCCATCGAGTGACGATAAACACTAAAGTCGCCACTGTCACCTAAATCGAGCGACAGCAGCTCATGCCACCTCCGTCGAGGGACGATAACCAACCAAAAGAGACGCTACTGTCACCTAAATCGAGCGACAGTAGCTCATGCCACCTCCATCGAGTGACGATAAACACTAAAGTCGCCACTGTCACCTAAATCGAGTGACAGCAGCTCATGCCACCTCCGTCGAGGGACGATAACCAACCAAAAGAGTCGCTACTGTCACCTAAATCGAGCGACAGTAGCTCATGCCACCTCCATCGAGTGACGATAACCACTAAGTCGCCACTGTCACCTAAATCGAGCGACAGCAGCTCATGCCACCTCCATCGAGTGACGATAACCAACCAAAAGAGTCGCCACTGTCACCTAAATCGAGTGACAGCAGCTCATGCCACCTCCATCGAGTGACGATAACCACTAAGTCGCCACTGTCACCTAAATCGAGTGACAGCAGCTCATGCCACCTCCGTCGAGGGACGATAACCAACCAAAAGAGTCGCTACTGTCACCTAAATCGAGCGACAGTAGTTCATGCCACCTCCATCGAGTGACGATAACCACTAAGTCGCCACTGTCACCTAAATCGAGTGACAGTATTGCCTCCATCGAGCAATACAACTAAAACATGTTTCAGCAATTAATACTTCAAAACAATGGCACCAACAAAATTAATCTCAATAAAATTGGTTGTATAGTGGTCTACCTTGCTTTATCAGTTAACTTTAATCACAAAAAAGCTACCAATCTATCCTATTCGTTCACAGACGAAAGGTTCCTCTAACCGTAATAAAAAAATAAAGTTTTATTATTGACACCTTAAGATCACATACAACTCTCATGGCCTGGCTGCCTCGGCAGCTAGTGACAACCACTATTGCCACCCATATCGTCATCACCTCACGTGATACGACCAACACATATCGTCATCAACTCATATGATACGACCAACACATATCGTCATCACCTCATGTGATACGACCAAATTAGCATCAACAACATTAAAGAAATCTAATTCAGCAGGTACATCAGTAAGAGGAATCCTTCGTAAACGATCGTGAACATACCTATAGGTTCTATTACCAGACAACTGTTTTAACAGATAGCGATTGCCTTCAAGCAATTCCACAACTTTAAACGGTTCCCTATATTTAGAACTACAATGATCTGAAAATCTAAATGTCGTTAAACCAATTATAACTAATCACTTTACACAAACACCACAGCCATGTACCATCGACGCCATCCCCACCAAAAATCCTCGAGTAAAGATCTCTAACACCACGGCTCTCTAGACGAAGAGCAATTACAGTACATGCGTCAGTCACATACATCTCAGTTTACATATCCACCGAATGGATCGCCCGTGTCAGTCACCCCTGTGACTACCCGCTACGCTCTCAACAGATCACGAACTCCGCCAGAGTTAAACGCACACCGCGCACCCTGGACTCTTGGGTTGCCCCAAAAGACAATTCTACCGGGCTATGACTACGAATAACTACACTGGTACGGTTGAACACATTATGGTCGATAGAATCATTCACTCGAGTCTCTCCATCTACTTAAACTTGAACATCATCATTATCAACAAGATCCTAAATTACATCAATATCGTCTGGTACATGACGTGCTGGCATTTTCCTTGAGCAAATTTGTAGGTACGTTTACAATTTAAGGCTTGAAGGGTATACCGATTACCTTCGAGAACTAGTTTTATTTGATTACGCTCCTCATTTTGTAACAAAACAAACTTTAACAGTTACCTACAACGACTACCACAATGGGCCCATGATTGTACCAAGGTGTTATAAATTAACCTTCTGTAATTTAAACTTTTTTAAACAGAACAACTAAATAACTTTTAAACAGTTTAAACAAATCAATCAAAGGTAGAGAAAGACTGAAAACCCTCGATACTACAAAAAAATACTCGTTACAGAGGGTAATCTGAAATACTCAAGCTAAGACGATATAATACTTTATCACAAATAAGTGGGTAATCACAAAAACTTAAAACTTTCAATAACCAAACTCTTTTTCTACAACACTAACAACTACGTAAGCCTTATCCAACGAGCAATTACAATAGCTCCACAATGACTGAATCGAAACAAAAACTGAATCTCCAAATCTGTCACTACTCAACTACCTACGTATCACAATAAAACTAAACTCAACAAATAAACCGGTAAATCGAATTACGTAATTGAACACTGAACAAAACAACTTGTACACCGATAAGAATAAAACAGAACCACCGAAAAGAACTAAATTATCGATGTACCCACCAGTGGCGTAGCGTATGGGGGGCGGGGGGGGCGGCCCGCCCCGGGCGGCACTTTTTAGGGGGCGGCAAAATTTAACAATAAATAATAAAAATATTTTGAAAATATTTGAACTGTTTTATATCATTTTTATCGGAACTACACATTCGGACCGATTGAAAGGATCACGGAATTTTTCTTTACTTATTTTATGGCGAAGTCGGTGAATCCCTTTTATTATGTAGCGACTGGCAACGTCTATACTTGTGGGAATTTCCCGTTTGTGACTTACTTAGTCATAAACGGGAGTTAGTCTTACCTATGGATGAACGAACTTAGCTCGGTTTATATCGTGTTTTTTGAAAATTTTATTTACATCCCAATTACATATAGGTAGGGATACCTAGTACATTTTTTTCACCTGATTAGTATCAAGCTAATTTTTTGGGAGTAGCTTCATTTTGATGAGGCGAACAAAAAATTACTCTTCGAAAACTCTCGATTGTGGTAGCTAAAAGAGGTAGCAGGGGGTAGAGCAGCAGTGATCGTAGGACCGGGATAACGTACCACGCAATTTGTAGGACAATATTACTATTAAATTATATAGATATTAACTAACTAAAAGAAAAAAAATTACAAAAAAAAAAAAATCAATTTTTGATGACTTTACGAGGTATGACCGAGGTATTACGATGTATTTAATAGTACCTACGAGGTTAGGTTAGAGGTACCAGCTATTTTTTTTTCCTAGGACCACAGCATGACGTTGGCTTATTGTTTTTTTTTTCAATTAATTTTTTTTTTGTTATTTTAAATTCGTTTTTTAATTAGTTTTTTGAATCACTTTTTTTAAATTAGTTTGCCAAAGAAGTTTCACTTCTGACACGTGTACTTTGTAAACACTCAATTTGTTTGTTTTTCTTTTTAAATAAGTTTTTTTTAAAATTATTTTGCCAAAGAAGTTTCACTTCTGACATGTTTTGTACGCTCGCAATTTTTTATTTCAAATAAAACCTGTAACAGTACAAAATAATTATGACTTTTCTTGCCGAAAAATTCTCTATAATAATGTATGTAATGTACTACTCTGTCAAGAAATAACCGGGGAAAGATTAAAATATCACATAAATATACAAACTGTTTGTTATTCATCCAAACTTATTTTATCACCTTCAAAGTATGCTCCTTCAGAAATTACTTACGCCAACGAATAATTCAATCATCAAAACATTTTTAAATGCTGTTTCCGGAATTGAGTTCAGTTCTCGCCGCGAATTCTCCTTTATGTCTTCTACCGATTGAAAACGGGTGCCACGAAATGGTAGCTTGAGTTTAGGAAAAAGAAAAAAGTCGGCTGGAGCCATATCTAGTGAACATGGTGGTTGCTCGATGCTATTTGTTGAGCGTTTAGTGAAAAATTCGTTCACAGTGATGGTCCTGTGCGAAAGCGCATTAATCGTGGTGCAATATCCAAGAATTTTCTTTCCACAAATTAGCCTTTTTCGTCGAATTTGCTCTCTTAAACGCCACATAACGCTCAAATCGACGAATTCCGAGTGCACAACACCGCGATAGTCAAAGAAACCACTCAACATGACTTTGACTTTTGAACGAGTTTGGCGTGGATTTTTTGGTTTCGGTTCAGTTGGAAGGCGCCACTCCGAAGCTTGTTGACTAGTTTGCATGTCAAACTCGTAAACCCACCTTTCGTCACCAGTAACAATGCGTTTCATAAATGTTAGGTCGGAATTGACTCGTTCTAGCATGTCCCCAGCGCCTCTAATGCGATTGAGTTTTTGGAGAAAATTCAGATCTTTTCGGACTAGCCAAGCGGCAACAAGTTTCATACCCAAATTATTAGTTCAAATGGTACGGATCGACTCGTGAGATACAGAAAGTTCGGTGGCTATCTTTCTCAAAGTTGAGTGAGGATTTTCAGTCACTGTTTCCTTCACTTTTGCGATATTAACTTCAGTTACAGACGTTGATGGCCTACCAGAGCGAGGCACATCTTCCATCACATGTCGACCACTTTTGACATTTTTGTACCACTCATAAGCACGAGTTTTTGATAAAGTCAATTCACCGTAAGCCTTCTCACTTCTGTAACATTTTCATTGGCTCCGAACACGAAATTCCATTGGCGATGCAAAATTTAAGACTAACTCTTTGTTCGATGTGTTTGTCCATTATGAAATTCGCAATACACACTAGATAATTATGATATAACTAAAAACAGCACAGTATTTAATATAAATAACAGATGCAACTCAAATTCCACGCCAAAATGGAAAACAGTTGCGCCACACTAAAAACAACAAAAAATAATTTTATTTGGAAATATACAAATAATATAAACAAATAATCAATTCCCGATTATTTTTTTACTGAATGTATAGTATACATTAAATTGAAATACCTAAATAAGAGGGCGGCAAATTTTTTTTCCGCCCCGGGCGGCCAACAACCACGCTACGCCACTGGTACCCACTAATCGCCACCAAATATTGCAATTTACTTGCACACTCGCTAAAATAGAACTTAAAGTTCAAAGAAACCAAAAACTCTGAACTAAAAAAAACAATTAACAACAGCAAACAACAATTAAGTGGGCGTAATGAGATCTTATCCCACTTCTGATGTCGAAGATCAGAAGTAGGTAGGAGAAGAACGGACGGATGACCGAACTGGTTTAATAACAATGTAAGTTTAACACAAGATAGTTCTAACTATTTAGTACTCAATGGACTCACCGAGCGGGTACCGAATCTATCGCGTGGCAGAGAGACAACTCAGCCAGTGCCCGGGAGTTGCGACCCGAGTCTAGGTTTAAGACGGCCGTCTTTATAATGCGCATTAACGCTCGCCTCCACTGTCCGAGTTGCCCACAATAGAATGTAACAATTAATTCGTGTACACAAACTAACCCTTACAAGAGTCGAGGTTAAGCTACTAGCAGGATACACAAGTGCACCGCGCCACGCCAGAGCCAAGACTGACTTAGCTGCGGTTGCATCGGTCTTTTATACACGACTGAATGACTCGAATAATAGAAGTGAGGGTAGGTGAATATCGACAATAGCACAAGTACCGCCATACACGTCAGAAATACTCAAATAATACAATGAGTGCGGGTAGATGAATAATAATAACAACGTAGGTACCGACATTAATAACTATCTGCATTGACTCTCCGACATATATATATTTATTTTATACACTTAAAAAAAGAAAAACAAGAACAAAATGCTTATATTTAGACAAAGAAATGTTCGTTGTACTACTAATTTTTCATATATTTTAAATTTATACAATATCATTTGATTCGAAATCAAAGATTCTACGACGAAAATATTAAAAAGAAAAAATTGTAATAAATGTTCTTGGCAAAGACAGCTTCGCAAAATAATATGTTAAATAATTATAAAATATACTAACTTACTACTCTATAATAACTTACGGTTATACCGACGACCGCACGTACGCGCACAACTAAACTAATACTTGTTATTCATTCTGAATAACAATTCCTATTGCTCACATAACAAAAAAGTATATAATAAACATAGGATATAATCTATATTATTATTATAAAGCTGAAGAGTTTGTTTGATTGTTTGTTTAAGCGTGCTAATCCTGGGAACTATTGGTTAGAATTAATCGAATTGAAAAAATATTTTGGGTTGGATAGTCCGTTTCCCGAGAACTGCTGTAGGCTGTATTATAACGATGCTGGTGAAAACACTATTAAAAACTAATTCTAATAGAGTTAGTTTTTACTTTCAATGCTGGTTACTAGTATAATTCCAAAACTTATAGTTTGATGTTCATTAGCCTATATCCTTTCTAAA
Organism: Melitaea athalia; assembly: GCA_905220545.2. Taxonomy (NCBI): domain Eukaryota; kingdom Metazoa; phylum Arthropoda; class Insecta; order Lepidoptera; family Nymphalidae; genus Melitaea; species Melitaea athalia. The sequence continues at coordinate 973,151 of HG992178.1, read as the reverse complement.
TAAAAAGGTATTATCTAAAAAAAATATTTTAAGAAGAGATCTGAAAATACGAAAAGAAACATACTCTCCTATATCATTGTATTATACTTGTAGACTAAATTATATGATACGCGTACGTTCATGGTATTTTCACACGCAACATGGCCTTTATTCTCCTTCTTCAATTTTCACAGTCTAATGCTCAAAGGGCGTCATTAGGGAGACTCCGAGTCGCTACAAGATCCTTCTCGGAGCTTTAGGCCCTCACAATAGATATGTTCTGTAAGCGCTTTTGAAACATGTACAAATAACGTATTGAAGTTGCTTTCACGCAAGGTATTTAGGTGTCTATTGTATTTATTATAATATTGGTTCAGTAGAAGCAAATATTGTCTGAAACTATTGAAGTAATTTTAATAATTCTCGTGGCGTTAGAAAGTTTTGGTAAGTTTGGTAAAATTCTTTAAACGGCAGTGGTTAGAGGTTGGATTCCAATTCTGTTATGTTACATGTGTGATATGGATGTTTAACCCAAATATTTGTCTATCTGGGTAGGTATTTATCTGTATAGATCTCCGTAACATATCAAAGAGTAAGCTGCAAGGGTCTTCCCATTTTATCTCAAAGAGCTAGTACATCATTTGTTCCAGTTTTTGTCATAAAACCATATGAGAGCGTTACTCCTAGTAATGAAATTACCCACCAAGCAGTTGGGTAACGAAGTTAATAATCTAACCCTAAATAAAATAGGTCTTATCCCAGCCGTGGGACGTTTACGTTTACAACCTTTTTCAATTGTGTTTATTTTAGATCTATTCCTAGCCATATTAGATGCTCCTATGATAACTCCTATTTAAGATCTATTTGCTATTTTGACTAGCCCGTTGGCGTAGTTTGTAGTGACCCTGCTTTCTGCTCCGGGGGTTGTGGGTTCGATTCCCACCCCGAGTCTGGGTGTAATTTATATTTATTTATATATGTAGTATTTATATTATGTATGTTTATCGAAAAAAAATATATGTAGCTATACCAGTCGGCTGTTACCTATAACACAAGCATTAAGTTGCTTATTTTAGCATCAGACGACCGTGTGTGTGTGTTGTAGATATTCATTTAGATGTTTATTTATTTTATTCCCATCACGTTGCATAGTAATATCAAATTTGTCGATGACATTTTTAATTCGTGACACAGAAAAAAATTACCAGCCACCCAAAAAGTTTCGTTATCGAAAAGAAATTTAAAAAAAAATAACGTACCTATACAATAACCGGATTATATAAATCACCTGCTCTCTCCCACAAAGCTTTGACTGCTGTTGGATAATTCGTTGTTATCAAAGAAAGCAACGGAAAAATTAAGATGAAATTGTTTTATACCGTGAGCCGATCTTGCTCGGTTCTCTGGTTATAAGAATTAGACTTTTATTTTAGAAGTGTTCGAGATGTTTCAAATTTCGTTCTTCAAATTTAAAGTTGAATACAGACTGTTTGTGCGGAATAATCTACTAGACGGCTTTGGGTATGATTAAATTTTTTTGGGGAAATCAAAAAAATACATAATTATGTCAAAAGTCAAAATTCTTTGGCAAACTAATTGAAAAAAAAAAGAATTTAAATTACAAAAAAAGCCAACGTCATGCGGTGTTCCCAGGCGGTCACCCATCCAAGTACTGACCGTCCCTGACGCTGCCACGTTACTGGTCGCTCAAATTTTACGCCTCATATGCCTAAAGAAGTTTCACTTCAAAAATTATATAAACATATGTATATTCGGTATTTAAAACAGATATGTAATGTCTAATATACTGATCCCTTGATTTAAATACTCTCTAAGTAGTTAGGTACTGACGCCGCCCTGAAGCGTCATTTTGTTTTCCATTGTAATAATACAGCGCTATCAAACAGACATCAGCGCCAAAAGTAGGCAACACTTCAAGGGCTCTAGACTGCTTTCATCTCAGGCGTTGTGGTATATTAAACAAAACTTACCTTAAGCATTAACCCATCATAAAATAATTAAAGTTTAGACACTTCAAATTTAAGCACGATGATAGACAAGTAGACAAGGTTTCAACTTCGAAAAAGGAGGAGGTTCTCAATTTGGCTGTTTTATAGGTCGTAACTCATAAATTTTCAATGGTTGACGTCATTTTTTTAAATCGAATGCTGAAACTTTTTTCTCTACTTCTGAGGCAAGGCACAGCGGGAAATTTCCTACTCAAAATATGGAGCAGCCTGACTTACTTTGACCTTACAGAAAATCACAGCTAAATAATACTGCTTTCAAGCAGTGTTGTGTTCCTGTTGGTGAGTAAGGTGACAAGAGCTCTTGGGGAAATTGGTGTTGCAGACGTCTAGAAGATACGGAAATCGCTTACCATCAGGTACGCCATACGCCTGTTTAACGACCTAGTCGTATAAAAAAATTTTTTCTTGTGATTTTATTTAAATTTGATCGAGATGTGACGGAGATTTTTTGAGCTATCCCTAATAAAGCGTATTGACTATTATTTCAACTACATACTTAGTATCGATTGGAGTCAATGTAAACACATCACTATCACTACATATTATAAAACAAAGTCGCTTCCCGTCTGTCTGTCTGTATGTATGCTTAGATCTTAAAAACTACGCAACGGATTTTAATGCAGTTTTTTTTCATAGATAGAGTGATTCAAGGGGAAGGTTTACTTAGTCACATAAAAAAAAAGAAACACTGATCATTTTTGCAACCATGCGAAGCCGGTGCGGGTCGCTAGTTTATATGTAAAGTCAAAGTAAATAAGTAAAATTATAAATTTTCAACCTAGTTATATCCAGTTAAATCTACGAGGTATCTAAAGTTTACTTAGTTCGGTTGATAACCGCGACCCCAGTAAATATATTTATCCCGTTCTAAGCGTCTCTGAATTATGTAAATAGCCAAAACCTCCGAGATTATTGCTAATCTAACGTTCCCACTATTTAGTGTTTAATGTTGGTCTAGCTTATCTAGAGATTTAGTCATTCTAGCGGCTACCTCAAGGGCTATAATTATCGCCGAGATACTTACGTACAATACCTAACTCTTCTGTTTTTTCTCAGATTTATTTTTAAAATTATGAAGAACAAAAACATGAAAAGGTAAATAGAAAACAAAATATGTTAATTTCATAATTGCAAAATGTAATTAAAATTGCTATAAGCATGATAGAAACATTACATACATAATCATATAAAATAATAATCTTACTTAGAAGATTATTCTTTATTAGAACTGACTTAAAGACTTATTTCATTATTTACACATTATACATATATGTATGTACCTATGGATGGATGTGAATGTGGAGAATGGATGTGGTCTACGGTGCTGTAGCCATTTCTAAACTGGGAAATTCGAAATACGAGAAAAAACAAGCATCTTCCAGTTAAACCTTGTAAAATAATTTAATACTAAATAGTTTTAAAGATTTTGTTATATTATTTTATATTGTTTCATTATGCTAACTAAAAAACTATTAGATTATAGTAACAATGCCTTTGAAGAACGAAACAATCAGTCTCTAATGTAATTTATAATCAAAATAATTAAAATCATGGGCAGAATCATTATATAATTTTAATTGTAACCTTTGACAATTTCGCTTAAACAAAAATTAAATTTAACGGATTTTAGATTTCGCAAGTTTTTTAAATTGGCCAGATGCTGAGATTAAGATACTAAAGCCAACAGATTTAAAATTCATTTCGTGTTCGGTAAAGGAAAATATTGTCAGAAAATATATGTTTGTTTATGGAGAAATTCTAAGGTGTATAACTATTCACCAACCCTAGTCAAGCGTCATGATGAAGTAACTTTCAACTGTTTTGCTCTCTAGAAGAAGGATTCGATTTTGTCCTGTTGTGATAATATTGTTCTACAGAGCATAATAATCAATTAAACAATGAATCGAATTTTATTACAACTTAATTCATAGTGTTCATAATTTCTCCTACCATCGGTATATAACAAATCAACTGTTTAAATAGTCAAATTACGTCCGTAATCATTTAATATCAAAGTTCTCAATTGATATTATTATGTTGAACAAACATATCACGACTCACGATTCAGCCTGTAATATCCCACTGTTGGGCATAGGCCTCTTCCCCATGTAGGAGAAGGATCGGAGCTTAATTCACCACGCTGCTCCTATGCGGGTTGGCGGATCTATTTCCTACTGTGAGTAACGATCGCTATCAGGTGTATAAGTACGATAACAACCGGGACCGACGGCTTAACGTGCTCTCCGAGGCACGGTGGGGAGACCCACAAGGACTGCACAAACACCCAGACCACGGCAAACATCTGTATGGCCAATACAAATGTTGTCGTGTGCGGGGATCGAACCTGCAACTGCCCGCGCAACAGCCAATCGCAATCCAGTGCTGTGACCGCTGCGCCAACGCGGCGTCGAACAAACATAATTATGCATGACATAAATTTTACTAATTTCGGAGGAACGTTATATATATTCATATTACAAGATATTGTGTAAAATAAAAGTAAATAAAGAAAATAATGGAATTCTTGATTATTTTGTTGGTGACGTGACATTATCCGGCCGCTCGCCCGGATAAACGACACGTCAGCGGACGATTTACGACTTCGGACTTTACGATACCGGATAATCTCGTATCTTTTTAATATCTATTTTTTATGTATTTTTGTTGTTGTTATTCATATTAAAAATATACTTAGGAGTCAATTAAATGAATATTAGCATATTAGAAAGAGGAAATGAATTTGTATTTTCGAATGTTTTCAATGGATAAACTCTAAAAGTACTGGACCTATTTTAAAAATTATTTCACCAAGACGACATTCTACGTAACATGCTACGTACCACTGGGTGACATAGGCTGTATTTTAGGGAATAAAGGGACATCCAAAACCATGTAATCACCGAGGGTGAAGCTGAGGGTGGAATACTAGTATTATAAATACCGATGATTTTTTTGTATACAACTGCGTGATTTGTAAGGTGAGGTACTTCCCCAGTCGGCTGCTCAAGATTTTGAACAGGGTATTTCCTGATGTGCGCTACCTCAGTACACATATAGTGATTCAATTTTGAAAGAGTCATACCGCAGTCGAGAGTGTAGTCACTATTCTACGACCAGGCTCTGCCGCAGTTAATGCCTCTGCGTTAAATTCCAGTTTATATTTATGACATTTTTTTATGATATGACAACACTTTTATGTCGACTTTGAGTACACTCATAAGGCAAAGTGTAAATAATTTCTTAGCTTACATTTTTCCAGTATAAAAGGCTTATATAAGTACTTGACTAAGTCTTATATGAGTACGGATATGATAATTCAGAGACGCTAATAAGTATGTATATTTACATCACATAATTGTGAGCACTGAAATTCGAACGAAGACAATTTTAATGTTTACAGTTTGAGCTGAAAGCGTTCTACTTGTACTAAACTTATACTAACTACCGTTGAACGGTTTTTACTCTTTATGTTTAATAATAATTAGGGGTAGCTATTAGGTTTATATGCAAAATTTAATGATTTTTTTAAATTCTCTCATATATCATTTTCATATTTTTTTAATGTATTTGTTTTTTTTTTGTCTATTTGACGTGATAATATTAGCTACATGTTCATGTATAATGTATGGTATGGGTTAAAGTAATTTTAAGGGAAACTTCTTTAAGGAGAAGGATCAGTAATGCACCACGCTGCTCCTTTGCGGGTTGGCGGATATATTCCCTGTTTTATTTATGTATCTGATAGTCTGATAGTATCGATCGCTATCACATTACCAGATATATACATAGAAGTAACATGTATATAAATATATAAATACAAATATTACACCCAGACTCAAGCGGGAATCGAACCCGCAATCCGCGAAAGCAGAAAGCAGGGCAGAGCCACCGCAAACTGCAAGCATAAATAGCGATCCTTACTACATAGTAGGGAATATATTCGCCAACCCGCATTGTAGCATCGAGGTGGATAAATCTCTGATCCATCTCCTACTTGGGAAAAGATGTCTATGGCCAGCAGTGGGAATAACAGGCTTAAGCGTATATTTTACTTATTCCATAAATAATCATATCGAGAAAAGCGTCAGCATATTGTTAAACAACTACTATTTTTCGTCCATCTAAACTAAATAAACAAAGTCCTGAGTCTCCTCAATTCTATAGAATACACCTTTCGCTTCAATCGAAGTAACGTTATTTATAACACAATAAGGTATTGTCCTGTTTCCTAACCGTCGTAACAGGAGTGACGGTTAAACGGATAAATGACACGTCAGCGAAGGATTTACGACGTCCGGTGAAATTTTTACGTCTCGTGATAAGCTGACCCGGATAATTTTCGATAAAAAGTTTTTAGACGTTGCCATAAATAAAAATGATATAATGTATTTCATCTACTTTAGCCTTTTTAACCGACGTCATTAAAAAAAAATTACGCATACTAGACATAACATTAAACACCGCAGCTCTTCAAAAATCAAGGGAATAACGCGGAAAAAAATCATCTTCTTTAGTACTGTTAGGGGATCCTTCAATTAGGAACTTTATCACATTTTTCATGCCATATATTCAGTAAAATATATTATAATATTCCTCGAAATATTGAAGAGTCTCACTAAAAATTATTTAAACATTATCTTTCTTTCACAGAGTAGAGTATCTAGTATGAATCGTATATATAAATAACAATGTAACATTTGTTAAATAAAATTGCACATAATTATATCCACACAAGTAAAACAACTCACTAAAAATAACACAGCAGCAATAAGTTGACGCATAAAACACTGCCGCAAATAGCTACAAGCGCAGGCAATAACCGGCTAGCGAAAAAAAAAGCCTTCAGAAATGACGTTGCTGAAAGTGTTAAGCGGTAGTAAACATTTAACGTTCTTGCCTAATACTTTATCTCTTTTCTGATTGGCTCGTCGTTCATTGCCAGTATTTTTGTTTAAGACATGGCCAGTTTATTTTGGTAAAACTTAAAAACAGAAACATCTTTCTGTGTTAGTAATTGTAATTATTATTCGTGGGATTGAGCTGAAGTTATAGCTTTACATATCATAACACTAGCGAAAGATTTCTTTTAATATACAACGTGTTAGTAAACTGGCATCCGTCTATTTTACTAAGATATCAGAATCGATATGATAACCTGCCAATTTACTTCCCCTTAAGCTTTAATAATAATAATAAAATTAATTATTAGATAATTATCTATACATATAAAAATCAATTGCTGTTCGTTAGTCTCGCTAAAACTCGAGAATGGCTTGACCGATTTAGCTGATTTTGATCTTGAAATGTTTGTGGAAGTTCAGGAAAAGTTTAAACGGTGAGAAACATAAATAATATGTAACGGAAAATACTAAAAACGTCGATTTAATTTTCCAATACAAAGTGTTCCTAGTGGGGAAATTTAATCTCTTTTATCAAAAACGTTGTCAATTGGTTGTCAAATATTTATAGGTGCGTTCAGAAAGTGTTTTGTGTATATTTTTCACAAATATAATATTATTATGTAGGTGATACGAAGTTCACCGGGCCATCTAGTGATTTATAAAACTTGTAACGTAACACGTAAACACAGTTCAGTTTTAAGTTATTGGTGCCATAAATTTTAGTTATACTTAAGATTACAAACGCATAAATTGAAATGTGAGTTGACATATAAACATAAAACAGTCAACTCAATGAACGAAAATGGTTCAAATCCATTAGGGACTCAAATTTTAAGTTGTACTTGAATAGAAATTTATTGGCTGGGAACTCAAACAGTTTTTAGCTAGTTGTTAAAATATTAGAGTTATAAATTTTATATTCGAGACAGGCTTAAAATTTTGTGTTGACAGATTCGATAAAACGATGATAAGGGAACGTTCTAAGGGCCAGTTTCCACTGATTGATATAATCGCGATTAGTTCGACGTAAAGTCGGTTTACGCATTTAACAAAGTTTAGAGCTGGAAATTGCATTTCACTAACATAAACTAAACGCAGTTAGAGAATAACGGCTGAACCGATTGCACTAATTCTTTTTTTTGTGTTCCTTGAAGTATGAGGATGTTTGTTACGGAGAGGAATTTTAAAGGGATTGCCTGAAAAAGTCTTAAAATAGCACTTTGCTATGTTCCCATACAAATGATTCGTAATAATAATTAAACGGAAGCAAGATTAGAATCGAACTATAAATTCGATTAAGCAAAGCATAATTCTGTTAAGCGGTGGAACCCGGGCCTAAGGGTTCGACCCGGCGTATGAGTGGGTTTTTTTGCTGTAATTACAGGACACCAGAGTTGCCAACACAAAGTTTTAAGTTACCTTGTTTGGATTAAAAACTACAAAATTGACGTGTATTTACTTTACATTAACACGTAAGGTTAAAAATGACAATGATCGGTTAAATAATTTCCCTTTCGAAATCGGTTGAATAATACATTATTCTCCACAACCGTCATACAAATTTATCGTAACTAACAATTTTTTTTTCTTCAGCTTTATTCAATGTGTATTTGTTTTTCCCTTTTATTGTTTATCTTTTATTGTGTTTTGTTTAATTGATTTACGCAATTTCCTTTGGATCGGATAAAAGTGCTCACAGCCAGTAAAGTTCAAATTATTGAGGAAGTAATAACTTTATTCCTTGTTTTTGTAATAATTTTAATTCTTGTTCTTGTTTTGTGTTGCACTATAATGACTTATAAACTATCGGGAAAGAACAATTACACATGGGATTGCCGTATTTTTTTTTGAATACGGAAATGTACCGCGGGGATCACCGAATTTCCGTAAAACACGGGAATTGCTGTGAGTATGGTATCACTGCAGAGCGCATTGGTGGACGTGTTAGGGTGGGGGAAAAACAGACGCGAGATTTCAATATATACGATGGGGAGTCAATTTCTGAGGGAGTCAGTTTGACATTCAAATTTGAATTCGGGGTTCGAAGCGGTAGGCCTCCGCGGCCGCCGCGGCCTCTTGGCCGGCAAAGCTATGGAACTTCCGACTTAGATTAAAGATAGAAATACCTAAAAAGTATTTTTTAGATCTGATTCAGGGATTTCATTAGCGTAAGCTGGCCGAGTGGCTATGTAACTTCAGTGTAGATCGCGAATTAGTTTTAATTTAATTTTACTGATTATTATTAAGTGCAATTCTTTATTATAGAATCTTAATTTGTAATCCGCTAAATAAATTCAGTGAAAGACCTGTGATGAAGCGCTCCTGATTGGTTCGAATGCATTAATTTTTTTATTTGCATGTGTGTTTTTCTGCATGTTGTGGATCTGTTACTAATTTTTATAACTTTTACGGAGATTTTTAATAAAAGATATTTAATGAATTATTAGTTAGGTTTACGTCGAAACTATTAATTATTGATTAATTATTGAAAGGAATTATTATCTAGGTTTACATTGATATTAACTATTGATTATTTACTGAATGAAATTATTATGAAAAGGTTACATTGATATTATTAATTATCAATTGATTATTGAATAAAATATATCTAATGAATTAAGATATTTAATGAATTATTAGTTAGGTTTACGTCGAAACTATTAATTATTGATTAATTATTGAAAGGAATTATTATCTAGGTTTACATTGATATTAACTATTGATTATTTACTGAATGAAATTATTATGAAAAGGTTACATTGATATTATTAATTATCAATTGATTATTGAATAAAATATATCTAATGAATTAAGATATCTAATGAATTATTAGTTAGGTTTACGTCGAAACTATTAATTATTGATTAATTATTGAAAGGAATTATTATCTAGGGTTACATTGATATTAACTATTGATTAATTACTGAATGAAATTATTATGAAAAGGTTACATTGATAATATTAATTATTGATTGATTAATGAATGGAATTATTATGAAATAAGCCTTATGACCATAATTATATTGAATTTAACTAATAAAATAAAATCTAACTTAAGTACATAACCACAATATGATGTTGTTAGAATAAAATGAAATTACATCCGTTATACTTTAAAGTACATATATAAATTGAATGAATCTTGGTTAAAACTATCATATTAGATATTAAGGGTTAAATAGATTTTCGTTAGGGTGTATTTAAATAATGAAATGAGATTTTACTATGTCATTACTTTGGAAGTAAATAGAGTGGTGAATAATTCTAGGAAAATATGACCTATAAACAAACTAAGGATTAGTTGTCGTATCTTATTGAATATTCTCTACATATAAATATGCTTCTATTGTATGTATATGTATATATGTATATATATATATATGTGTGTATTTGACTTCATTTTGACATTACACAAACTTTGTAGTTCAAACATTAATTTAAGAAATTGTAGATCTTAAATATATGTTGGAGCGAGGTAACACAGGTGGTTTGTAGTCTTGAATGAGTTCAAGGATACTTTTAGCTCTTGAATACATTCTAAGATGAGGTAATTACACACTGAACTATGACATTACACAACTATTGTAGTTTTGAACATTGATCTAAGAACTTATGTTCTTAAATAAGTGTCAAAACGAGGTATCTGGTAGACTGGAGTGTCTCAATTTCACGATGACTTTCATTGAACTATATAAACTATGTTAAGGTGAATCCATAAATGTTTGTATTCGCCAGTGTTTTATTATAGGTTTCCCCTATAAGGCAAGGCCTGTCTAAGCCACAGTTCTTCGCGTCATCGATGCTAGGTAGTTCCTAATCTAGGTCTATCTAGTAAAGAAAGTTGCGAGTACTTCCTACCAACCTCTGCGTTTGTGTTTGCCTAACTGAACTATGTTCTTGGTAAATACTATACGTATGTTTGCTTATCTTTGATAAGAATTCCTCATCTTTGATGAGAGACATTGGACAAACTCCACCAAACACCTAGTGTATGGTCGATGTTTGAACTGCAACAAAGGTTAGTAATTTAGTTTTGGACAGTGGTATGAAGTTCTATTTTAGACTAATAGAGAAACATATTCACTTTTCCAATTAATTTATTGCTAATTTTTGTGGACAGTCTCTGTTAAGTCCTAAGGCGGATTTACTGAGATTTAAGCCAAGCCTTAATCAAGTCCTCTTGTGTTTTTCAAACATACAAACATTGATGGATCATAAAACCTATTAAATATACATTCTCTCTTCATTGTGAAAATGAGATACTCTCAGAGATTCTGATTGAGTAAATGAATATGTTATATTTTAATTGTTTTATTTATCTCTCGACACTACTATGTCCTTTGATAAATCCATTCAGTTCCTAAGAGAGCCTGATATATTCAAATGTTTAACAACTTAATTACTGGTTCAATGTTTCAATTGAACAACCTATTCTGGTTAATGAATGCTGTTTCATGTGAATGCTGTAAGTCATGCAAAGACAAACCTATACAATACACCTACTCTACATGTTGGTCTTATACCTTTAATTATTCTTATTTTCCTTATAGGACACTCGAAAGGTTACGCTGTCGCCAGTCGCTAGTCGCCGACGACCCATCTCACAATGGTGGCGAGGCTTGACAATATAGCTGACTATAGACCCGTAACTCAGTAGGTCTTTCCTATGGGAAATTACACTACACAATCCAATTGTGGCAAAAGTGTTAGGTTTCGTGATCGAATTTCAAAGTAGTGGTGTGACCGAAGTTCCCGTATGGGCTAGTAAGCACACAATGAAAAGATCAGTAGACACGATCTCCTTTTGTTCACGTGGAACACATCTTAATACCATGTCTGATTACAGCTTGGTAATTACATCAACTCTAGTAATTCACTGGTTATGTCTATATGACGTCCCAAGGGATTACTCAAATACAGTCATTGCATGATTATGCCGCAGCGGTATGAAACAAGCATTTGTTAGACAGGATATATTTCCGTCTAACTTACTGTAGAAATTGGGTACTCTCATTTCCTACCTACTACCCTTTTGATTTGATAGCACCAACGTTGTGCCTAATTTAATTTAGTGCTTTCAGCACGGTGTGGATCGGTTGGGGTCGGAGGGGAATGGTGGTTGCGACCCCCCGGGTTCAGTTGAACCCGGCCTTTTAATTCCCTAATGCCTATAAACCCTATCCTAACAGATTAACACATACAAACAAACACTACACATTATTTTTCACAATTATCTGAGATAATTTATTAACTGAATAAATTATTTCAAGATAATTAATAACTATATAATATGTATTTAATCATTATTTCATTTACTTATATATTTTTATTTATTTCATTTGTTTAGAGTTATTAGAATCTATCTATTATATCAGGTTTGAACTAAAAATACATGTAAAAGAAACTTAGACACTATTCAATTAATCAATGTCATTATAGAATATCCTATATATAATTATTTAACTCTATTTCTATTTTAGCTATCTAGATTCACTAAAAATATTAGCAATTATAATTTACACATTCTTAAGGAGACGTCAGAGATTTAGTTAAACAGTAGGTGATAGTTATTTCTAAATAAACAAGTTTATTCCTATTTATTCTTAATGGTTCAAATTTACTAAATCTTAATTAATTTTAAATAAGTTACTTATAAGGTGTTATAAAGTTTAATATCTTCCTTTCCTTTTCATAATAATTTTCCTGAAGCTAGTTATCTATAGTGTTTATATCACTGGTAAGTGTAAATATCTTTATAATTAAATTTTAGGATACTAAATCTTATTAATTCTAAATAAGTTAATTATAAGGTGTTATATCTTTCTTTCCTTTTTAACAGCATTCCAGAAGTTAGCTTTCTTTAGTATTTATATCACTGGTAAGTGTAATTTACTAAGTCTTATTAATTCTAAATAAGTTAATTATAAGGTGTTATATCTTTCTTTCCTTTTAATAGTATTCCAGAAGTTGGTTATCTATAGTAATTATATCACTGGTAAGAGTAAATATCTTTCAATTAAATCTTAGGATAAATTAATTTCAGTAATTTAATGTCATTGTGCAGAGATGTTATTTTAAATTAATGACTAGATAGGATGTTAGTTAGAGTTTATATAGAAATCAAGGCTTCTAATAACATATACTATGTCTTTCCTTCGGCATACCATAGAAAGAACTGAAGTTACTCTGAAACAAAAATCAAACACAACGTAGAGTCCTTCATTATACTAGACGATCACAATTATAAGGCCAAAGATAATTGATATCCTCTTAAGCTTAATATTAGCTTGTAACGCCACTACCATGATAGTGTTACAAATTGGTCCACGTGACCAGGATATGATAATGGGTCTTAGGTCAACCATAGGAGATCATTACAAAATGGTGCCGTGACCAGGATATTTATGGTTGCACAAATGCTGAAGTAAGCGAGTATCTTAGAAGTTTTAAAGTAATTTTTCAAAACATTTATAGTGAATAAATCTAATGCCAGTGATAAAATGATAATAATTGCACGATTGTACTGATAGTTAACAAGAATATACATGTACCATTGATTGCATTTTGAAGAAGACACAAAGCATATTACTTAACAATTCTTTAAGTCATTTTACACAAAATAAGATAAACCTATTAAATTTATATTATATAAGCACATTAACTTGTTTTAGACAATCTAAGAATGGTTCTATAGGTATATAGCATCTTGGCGCAGTTAGAGTTACAGTTAGGTACATAAATCTAAATAAATCTGTTTTAAGAGTAATATTGAAGAAATGTATTAATACTTAAAAGTTGCATTAAGTTTCTCAGTAATAAGTTTAAATGGTCAGACCATAACAGTCTACTGTCTCATGTATTATTACTAATGATGAATAGTTACATATTTAAATAATTATTTATTCATGAAATTACATGAAAGTATCTATTTACACAACATTGCTGAATTTGCCTAGTAGTATATTGAAGTGAGTCTTAGGCACATCTAACTATTATCTGATTATTATGATATTATCGTCAATCAGTAGACATTACTAGGACAGTTAATAAAATTTAGATTGTATTAATTAAATATTGTTAGGGAATTATTAAATAAAAGCCTGCAGTAAATTTTAATATTACTTACAGATACAAATTATTCTAGGTTATGTACAATTTAAACTTATTTTGTCACATTTAGTCACTGACGCTGAAGTAATTTCCTTCCTAGTTGAAATTGGTCCCAATAGTTATGTGTTGAACATCCTGGGCTGGCTGGATGTACGTGGATGTTAGGCTGAAATGGTAGTATTCAATAGTATTAAAAATATGCAAATATAATGTGAAGATAGGATAATATTATAGTTAGTAGTAGGAAATTAATTATAATATTAACTGACTGTGGAATTAACTTTTATTCATTTATTTACAGAGACTGTACAGGAAAGACAATGTATTTTGGTATATTTATTCATTTTAATGTTAGATTTTAAAAATAATTAAGTGTAGTCATTGCCATCATAGCAAATTATACTTAGTTTAAATAACAGATTTTAAAGTATAGAAATTCAGTGCATTTTAGTCATGTGTGCGAGAATGTATTGGTTAAATAAAGTTGAATTAGGTTATGAAGGTAACAGGGTTATTTTGACTTTGAATTTTAGGAATGGACTGGAACTGTTTAAGATAATTTTATTTGTAAAAAAGGAGTATAGCTTACCGAATGACATAGCACTCATAAGAACTATAAAATCAATCCATGTTAACATAACATTATAACTTATTCGGTCTCTATATGTATACTTCAATTCTATTCTAATATACTAAAGAACTAATAAATTTGCTTATAAATAATCAATTATCAGTTGTCTAACAGGGATCGTACAGAATTACAGAACTACTTAATTAAAATCAAAAATATGTGGTTGTGACCATAGATTATACACTTTTAACTAGATTGTGACATTAGAAATTGCGTTCTAAAAACAACTACAATAAATTCTTTTGAAAAGGTTCTTGTTTTTAAATATTAATAAGACATTATTGAGAAAAAAATATAGAACATTTTTTTTATGAACAATTTATTACATTATATTTATTTTAAAGTATTTTGTTAGCTTCCTTCGAATTTTGAACTGTCAATTGTCAATAAAAACTTGGTTTTACTTATTGAAAGGAATGGTTCTCTGTATAAAAAAAAAAAAAATTCTTAGTATTACTGGATAGAAAAAAAAAAACGATAGCGCTTTAAACATCTGCAATGACCTTTTGCTCAGTTAGCTAAGAGGAGGTGAGATAACTGAAGTATTTTTAATGTATGGGTATAACAGTGCCACCTGGTCTCCGTAATTTCAAGGAACGCTAGTTTTTAGAAAAAAAAAATAGCCCTTTTTGTCTCATTTATTTCCGACATCAAATAAAGCAACCAAATTAAACCTAGACCGATATTTTACTAAATTACGCTATCGCGCCACCTATTGTAAAATACGTGTAAGTAGTTAATCAAATCTTTAAATATAAAATGTAACAACTAACTTATCTTTTAGTTTAGAATAGCATTAATAATACAAAAATAATAAACGGATTAGGTATACTCATTCAATAATAGATACCTACATAACAACTTTGCAATTGCTTAGTATTTTTAATACCTGAGCATACAGCGCCATCTTGTTCCCGTTCCTATAGTTTTAGAAAATATCTAATAATCGCGAACCTAGTATTTTGTCACTGGTATTTGTCATTGATATTTTTAAAATAACATCCACTGTGATAACAATTATTGCCATGTACCTAGTACGACACAACTCTAATATATAGTTGCAGTAGGATTGGTAGCGACATCTGGTGGACAAACGTGAATTAATATCGAGTTGCTTACGAAAGTATGGATGGTTGTGCTATGTGTTCGTAGATGGCGCTGAAAGAATTTCAAAATGTCTCATGTCAGTAACGCCATCTGTTGAGAGTGAGTGGTATTGAAAGGTAGGCTTTGAAATAGAAATGGCGTAGTATCGAGTGTAGATATGGAAGTGTTTATTGTGAAACAAAGATGGCGTGGTTGTGATCTTATAAGATATATACAATGGTTCAGTGGATGAGGGAATTGAATGTCATATGCAAGGTGGAAAATTCAATCCGAGTAAATTGAATTTCAATTTAAAAATATATACTGTAGTTTTAAAAATATATACTGTAGTATTTATTATAGAAAAGGACGATTAGGGATAGTATGAATTTGGCAGTTAACATTTATGAGGATTTGAGATATTTTCTAATTATTATGATTTCACTGTGATAGTTTTATTATTCTTTTGTTGATGGATGTATTGTTTGGTGTGAATGGAATGGAATTGATGTTGTTAAGAATGTTATCAATGAATACTAGAGAAGAAATGAAGTTGTCATATTTCATTTGAAAGTATGATAGTTGAAATATAATTAAACTTGTAAACATTTAATATTTTAAAATTAAAACTAAGTTTTAACATTTGCAGAATCCGGTCGACTTGATAAAATTTCAATAAAATATTAGAAGTTTAAAAGGTGATTAGAAAGAGATAGTTTTTGTGTGAACATTTGGAAAGTTTATTTAAATTAAACTCAAATTAAATAAGTAGTTAAATAGAGTGCAGCGAATCTTTTTTGAATTAGAATAAATTAATTAAAATTTAGATAAACATTATCAGTGTTACATTTGAAGCAAATTAAATCTATAACAATGCCTAGGCGTCAACCTAAAGCTAGTCCTGTTGGAACCAAGACAACCAATTCTAATAACAAGCGAGTGTCTGCAGTTAGACCTGCTACTAAAGTAAGGAAGATTAATTCTTTACGATACATAACTCGAATGATGGAAAAGGCAATGAATAACATCAATAATAGAATCTCGGAGTTGGAAAATAGAATGTCTACTCCTAGTGGATCATCGGACAATGTTATGCCGAGAGAAAATTGTATTCAACCTATCATACAGCCGGGAACATCAACGGTATACTATCCAGTGGCGCAGATGCCTACGGAAAGACCTAAGTTTCCATTTAAGGGAAAACATCCTGTGACGTTCATCGAAGACCTGACTGCTTATTTAAGAAGGTCTGCACCAGAGGCGAGAGATATAATAGACATTGTCATGGATTGTCTTGAAAATGAATCGCGAAATTGGGCGCGTATTTATAGAGATAGATGGACAGTGTTTGAAGACTTCAAAAGGGATTTTTTAGACACATATTGGGGCGAGGCTGAGCAGAATGAATTAAGAAGACGAATCAGTCAGAATTCGTGGGACGGAGTCCAGTCTATGTTAAGCCATTTCATTACTTTATGTGGACAAGCGAAGATGTTGACGTATCCTATTCAAGAGAGACAATTAATAAACGACATTATGAATCATTTTCCTAAAGATGTTCAATATGCTTGGTCAACAAGTAATTACACATCGATTCTTCAAGCTACGGAGTTTCTACGAAAGTTAGATAACATTAATAAGCAAAATAACTTCAGTAGTGGCATTAATGCCCATTCTAGCAGCGTTCAAAGACCTGAGATGGCAGCTCAACAGCAGAATGGCAGAGGCGGTCTCAACCGGAAGCGAATTATGAACACTAGATCAATGAGTAAGGTGATACCAAACAAGAAGAATAGCATTAATGGTACGAATAGAGTAGATAATGATAACAATGTTTCTATAGAAAACTCTGTATCAACAGAGAATTTAAACTAATAAGTGTTGATGTGACAGACCCCGGTACATCAACTTTAGTAGGGGCGAACAGTACATCAGTAGCTTTAAGAATTATGCTTAAACTCGGGTGGGAACCTGGACAGACATTAGGTAGACATAATAATGGTATACGTAAACCAATCATAGCTAAGGGACAATATTGTAAATCAGGGTTAGGCTCAGGATTAAATAAAAATAATTCAACAGATTTCAAGTATAAAATCATACAAACATTAAAAAATCAATCGGAAATAGATAATGAGTCGTTAGTGCAAACCGAAGCAGTCTTTTCATTATTTGATGAGGAAGATAATATTACCGCGGATAAATTAGAAATAATTAAATCTGAGATTGAAGTGATAGTATCTGGTAAACGAGTCATATGTTTAATCGATACAGGGAGTGACATAACCTGCATTTCAGAATCATTTTGGGAATCTTTAAAATCATTAACTGGGAACAAATTAGACATGTTACCTGTTAAGCCGATTCAGATACGTGGAGCAGTAGGACAAAAGAGTGCTAAAATACAACAAATGGTTTTATTGCCTGTAAGATTTGGGGTAATTGATTTAGAGATTAGATTTTTTATAGTACCAAAATTAGTTCATTCAATGATACTAGGATTTGACTGGCTTATGGCAAATAATGTTAATATTAAATTACAAGAGCCATCCATAGGGTTAGTTATCGAACATAGAGATCAACGAGTATTAATTCCGTTTATTAAATATAATTTTGAGGAAAAGAGAATTTGTGATATTACAAAGGTAGACAATAGCTTTGATTTCAATAAATATTTACAAGAAATAAAGACGGGTACACCTCTTAAAGGAACTCAATTAAATAAATTAAAACAGATTCTAATTAAATATAGCGAAGTATTTGTTAAAAGGTTAGGTAGAGCTAATTGTTATCAACATATTATCAAAATGATGGATCATAGTCCAATAATTAAACGGTCTTATCCCGTTCCGTACGCGTATAGACAAAAAATGGAAGGAAAATTAGCCGAAATGGTTGATATGGGAATAATATCTAGAGGTTCAACACCGTATTGTAGTCCGTTAACTTACACCTTAAAATCTGATGGTTCAATTAGAGTTCTACTAGATGCACGTGAAATCAATAAATACATGATAGCTGAGTCGGAAGCACCTCCGATGCAAATAGATGTTTTAAATTCATTTCATGGGGTTAATTATATTAGTATAATAGATTTGAATAATGCATATTTTCAAATTGCCATTTCTGAGGATAGTAAAAAGTATACCGGGTTCACATTTAATGGAAAATCTTATATGTACAATGTTTTACCACAAGGACTTAAGACTTCAGTAGGAAGTTTCAGTAGAGCTATGGACTTAATATTAGGGCCTGAAGTTAGACATTTTTGCGTGAATTATCTAGATGACCTTGCTATCTTAACTCAAGGAACGTTAAATGAACATTTAGAACATATCGATATAATATTAAACAAATTAAAGTCAGCGGGGTTAACATGTAATCTTGAAAAATGTAAATTCATATGTAAAGAAGTTAAGATGTTAGGACATATTATTTCTACCGAGGGAATTAAAACTGACCCAGAAAAAATAGAGTCAATTAAGAATTTCCCAGTTCCCAAGAAAATAAAACATTTAAGAGCATTTTTAGGACTTTGTAATTATTATAGGCGGTTCATTCCTGATTATAATAGTATAATTCAACCTTTATGCCAATTATTAAAAAAGAGTAAAGGATGGACATGGACTTCAGAAGCACAAGTAGCCTTTGAAAAATTGAAAAACAGTTTTTTTAAAGACAATAATGTTGCATCATCCGGATATGTCTAAACCTTTTTATTTACAAACAGATAGTTCGGGAGTAGGTCTTGCGGGGGTTTTATTTCAGTACGATGAACAAGGGGAAATGAAAATATTAGGCTATTGTAGCAGATCTCTTAGGGGCGCCGAATTAAGATGGACTGTTACTGAACAAGAGTTTGGGCTATAATTTATTGTTTAAGGAAGTTTGAAACCTATATGAGGGGCGCAAAGCTTATAATTAGAACTGATCACAAAGCATTGACGTTTGTTAGGACATGGAAATTGTATAATAGTCGAATAATTAGGTGGATATTGTTTCTTGAACAATTCGATTATAGTATCGAACATATAAAAGGTAGAGATAATGTCGCTGTTGATGTGTTATCTAGGTTCCCACCTGATTCATCAATGATACAAGAAGATAGAATCTATTGTCCTGAAATACATTATATGGAAATTAAAAAGAATAAAACATTAATAACAAACTTAAAAAATATATCTAGTTTTCAATCTAACGATAATGAAGTACAGTTGATAATGGATATTATAAATAATATTAGTAATAATCATAGTGGTAGAATAAATAATATTGCTAAGCGCTGTTATATCAAGAATGGAGTGTTATATTTTAAAGTTGATTCAGATAAACATGTAATTTATTTACCCTCCCAGTTACGAGAGGAAGTAATTTCTCAAATTCATAAAGAAATGGGACATCAAGGGGTTTTTAAGGTACTCAAATATATTAAAGATAGATTCTATTTTCCTAATATGCATAGAACAGTTAAAGTATTATTAAAGACTTGTCATCTCTGTCAAGTTTCTAAAAGTGATAATATAAAATATGTAGGCAAATGTAAATCTATTGTGACAGAAGAAATAGGTGACTTAGTTATGGCAGACTTATATGGACCATTGCCGAAAGGACGGTTTGGTTCTGCTTATATACTTGTAATTCAGGATTCATTTAGTAAATTTGTTAAATTATATGATTTGTCTAAAGCCACTTCTCGTTCAGTTATTACAAAATTAAAACAATTTGTTAAAATAATTAAGCCTAAAGTAATTATGACTGATAATGGTAGTCAATTTTCATCTGAAAGTTGGAAACAAACTTTAAAAGATATGGGTATAAAACCTATATTTACAACTGTAAGAAATCCTCGACCTAATACGACAGAGAGGGTTAACAGAGAACTAGGACGTTTATTTCGAACATATTGCCATAAAAATCATAAGAGTTGGGTAACAATATTAAATAAAATCGAAACATTATATAACAACACATTTCATGAAAGTACGGGATTTACTCCTAATGAAATATTATATGGATTGAGTAATGACATGTCATTTGATAGTTGTTTGCCTCAATTAAATAAGTCTAGAGATATTAATCAAATTAGAATTCAAGTTAGGAAAAATTTAAAAGATAACAGTATTAAACGACAAACTAAATTTAATAGGTCCCATCGCTTAATTGAATTTCAGATTGGAGATTATGTAAAGATTCGTAAGGTAAATAAGTCAGAGGCTCAAAAGAAACTTATAAAAAAGTTTCAATTGCTGTATGAAGGACCTTATGTAGTTAGTGCGATTCCATTTGCAAATGTTTACACATTAATGGACCCTATAACTAAAGAAATTAGAGGAAACTTTAATACAATACATTTAAATAGATATTATCAATAATAAATTGATCACGATCAATTATAGATGTTATCAATGTTTAACTGTTGATACAAACATTAGAATTAATAATGTAGAATTGAAAAGGATAGATTTTAAACTAGAATATCAATAAACTTTATCGAAGATTTATTATATTTCACAATAATTTAATGTCGAAACTATAGATGATTTTATAAAATGAATTGCATTTAAATAAGTTAGATATATAAGTAAAAGATTAGGTTATTAAGATAGTAATTAAATGATTAAAATAGATAGTAATAAGTTAGATAAGTGTAATTGTAATTAGGTTTAGTTATGAATAAAAATAAAAATTAAGGTAATGATGGGTCAGGGAAATGACTCAACTAATTTTATTGGAGCGCTTAAAAGTTCTCACATAATTATATAACAATTTAATTTTCAATTGACTATTAAGTCATATATTAAATTTTTTCCATCATTACTTAACCTATTAAGCGCTAGCTTAATAGAAATAACAATTTAATTTTCAACTGACTATTAAGTCATATATAAATTTTTTCCATTAATTCTTAACCTATTAAGCGCTAGCTTAATAGAAATAACAATTTAATTTTCAACTGACTACTAAGTCATATATAAATTTTCTTTCTTTCATCAAATACTTATTAAGCGCTAGCTTAATAAAAATAGTTGGTGGGGAGTAGGGCGGTCATTTCTTCACAAAATTAACTGAACATTTTAAGTTATATTCAATCTAAATTGAATTGCAAAAATATAGGTCAGACCTTAAAGTTTGACTGTTTGCAATACAAGTTGTCCAAGTACTGCAATATACTAAACAACATATCACCAATTCATATTAGTATTAGATATGAATTGTGCAACTGTATTCAAATATTTTAATTTATTCATTCTGAAAGGAAACGGATACGATTCCATACATTCTTGGGCCGAAATGCAATGTAAAATATAACGTAATGAAATAGTACCAATTAATGTATTTACGCTTATGGATTCCTTGCTGAAATTCTGTACATTTTGGCTATTTAAGAGCGGAGTTATTAGACGTTTTGTAAAATTGAGGTTATGTTACAATGTCTATGGAAAATCACTAAGTTCCTGAAGCACTAAAGGTTATCATATTATATCATTACAAATATCAATCACTTGAAACCATAAATAAATATCAGGAATGGACTCAGGATGCATCTGAATACACTGAAAACATTAAACAATTATAAACATGATTACATGAAACAAGTGACAGTGACGGGACCATGACGGGCACACAGTTTCAATATCAGTCAGCTGTCAAAGCTGTCATTAAAAATAATTATGATTTATTTTTAATCGATACGAAATCGATAATAAATTGGGTTTATCAGATATTAATTTTTATTTTCGATATTAATGTAACTTTATTTAAATACACTTTATTGTTTATAACTTCAATTGTGTATCTGAATACTTTGAGTTAATTAACTAGTGCAAATTTTTTTAAATTCTATAATCGATTATAGTTAAATCGATACCCAATTAATTTGACGAAAACTATCTTTTTCATTTTTCTCAGCTTCCAGATTCAGAATTGAGCTGATATTTTATATTTTATAAAAAAAAAAAAAAATATATATATATATGACCAATTTTTTAAAACCATATCTGTACTTAATACATTTTAGCCTAAAAGTCCCCATCTCCTCTAAAATAAGATGAACTGCACTCTGTTAAGTTGTATATTTAACATTGAGAGCCGGATTTTATATTTTAAAAAACAATATGTGTATTGTTATAAGATAAAATTGAGCCTAGATGTAGGAATTCAAATCAAATTGGATCTATGTGAGTGTGAGAGTGGGTGAAGGAGCTGGAATGGTTGGTTGAAATTGATTATTTTGATTTTAACCATTGAATATAACGCTAGTAGTATGATTGATGAGAGGTTGGATGTTTGGGAGAAGAGTATGCTTCTAAGTGCTGTTGATTGAAGTTGAATGTAAAGATTCATGAGTGTCCTTTCAATTGAGAAGTAACATGATACAGAATTGTGTTATTTGGTTACGTTGTTGTGATTAATTAATAATTACGATAAACTACATTATATAATTAAGGGGCGATTGTAACGTAACACGTAAACACAGTTCAGTTTTAAGTTATTGGTGCCATAAATTTTAGTTATACTTAAGATTACAAACGCATAAATTGAAATGTGAGTTGACATATAAACATAAAACAGTCAACTCAATGAACGAAAATGGTTCAAATCCATTAGGGACTCAAATTTTAAGTTGTACTTGAATAGAAATTTATTGGCTGGGAACTCAAACAGTTTTTAGCTAGTTGTTAAAATATTAGAGTTATAAATTTTATATTCGAGACAGGCTTAAAATTTTGTGTTGACAGATTCGATAAAACGATGATAAGGGAACGTTCTAAGGGCCAGTTTCCACTGATTGATATAATCGCGATTAGTTCGACGTAAAGTCGGTTTACGCATTTAACAAAGTTTAGAGCTGGAAATTGCATTTCACTAACATAAACTAAACGCAGTTAGAGAATAACGGCTGAACCGATTGCACTAATTCTTTTTTTTGTGTTCCTTGAAGTATGAGGATGTTTGTTACGGAGAGGAATTTTAAAGGGATTGCCTGAAAAAGTCTTAAAATAGCACTTTGCTATGTTCCCATACAAATGATTCGTAATAATAATTAAACGGAAGCAAGATTAGAATCGAACTATAAATTCGATTAAGCAAAGCATAATTCTGTTAAGCGGTGGAACCCGGGCCTAAGGGTTCGACCCGGCGTATGAGTGGGTTTTTTTGCTGTAATTACAGGACACCAGAGTTGCCAACACAAAGTTTTAAGTTACCTTGTTTGGATTAAAAACTACAAAATTGACGTGTATTTACTTTACATTAACACGTAAGGTTAAAAATGACAATGATCGGTTAAATAATTTCCCTTTCGAAATCGGTTGAATAATACATTATTCTCCACAACCGTCATACAAATTTATCGTAACTAACAATTTTTTTTTCTTCAGCTTTATTCAATGTGTATTTGTTTTTCCCTTTTATTGTTTATCTTTTATTGTGTTTTGTTTAATTGATTTACGCAATTTCCTTTGGATCGGATAAAAGTGCTCACAGCCAGTAAAGTTCAAATTATTGAGGAAGTAATAACTTTATTCCTTGTTTTTGTAATAATTTTAATTCTTGTTCTTGTTTTGTGTTGCACTATAATGACTTATAAACTATCGGGAAAGAACAATTACACATGGGATTGCCGTATTTTTTTTTGAATACGGAAATGTACCGCGGGGATCACCGAATTTCCGTAAAACACGGGAATTGCTGTGAGTATGGTATCACTGCAGAGCGCATTGGTGGACGTGTTAGGGTGGGGGAAAAACAGACGCGAGATTTCAATATATACGATGGGGAGTCAATTTCTGAGGGAGTCAGTTTGACATTCAAATTTGAATTCGGGGTTCGAAGCGGTAGGCCTCCGCGGCCGCCGCGGCCTCTTGGCCGGCAAAGCTATGGAACTTCCGACTTAGATTAAAGATAGAAATACCTAAAAAGTATTTTTTAGATCTGATTCAGGGATTTCATTAGCGTAAGCTGGCCGAGTGGCTATGTAACTTCAGTGTAGATCGCGAATTAGTTTTAATTTAATTTTACTGATTATTATTAAGTGCAATTCTTTATTATAGAATCTTAATTTGTAATCCGCTAAATAAATTCAGTGAAAGACCTGTGATGAAGCGCTCCTGATTGGTTCGAATGCATTAATTTTTTTATTTGCATGTGTGTTTTTCTGCATGTTGTGGATCTGTTACTAATTTTTATAACTTTTACGGAGATTTTTAATAAAAGATATTTAATGAATTATTAGTTAGGTTTACGTCGAAACTATTAATTATTGATTAATTATTGAAAGGAATTATTATCTAGGTTTACATTGATATTAACTATTGATTATTTACTGAATGAAATTATTATGAAAAGGTTACATTGATATTATTAATTATCAATTGATTATTGAATAAAATATATCTAATGAATTAAGATATTTAATGAATTATTAGTTAGGTTTACGTCGAAACTATTAATTATTGATTAATTATTGAAAGGAATTATTATCTAGGTTTACATTGATATTAACTATTGATTATTTACTGAATGAAATTATTATGAAAAGGTTACATTGATATTATTAATTATCAATTGATTATTGAATAAAATATATCTAATGAATTAAGATATCTAATGAATTATTAGTTAGGTTTACGTCGAAACTATTAATTATTGATTAATTATTGAAAGGAATTATTATCTAGGGTTACATTGATATTAACTATTGATTAATTACTGAATGAAATTATTATGAAAAGGTTACATTGATAATATTAATTATTGATTGATTAATGAATGGAATTATTATGAAATAAGCCTTATGACCATAATTATATTGAATTTAACTAATAAAATAAAATCTAACTTAAGTACATAACCACAATATGATGTTGTTAGAATAAAATGAAATTACATCCGTTATACTTTAAAGTACATATATAAATTGAATGAATCTTGGTTAAAACTATCATATTAGATATTAAGGGTTAAATAGATTTTCGTTAGGGTGTATTTAAATAATGAAATGAGATTTTACTATGTCATTACTTTGGAAGTAAATAGAGTGGTGAATAATTCTAGGAAAATATGACCTATAAACAAACTAAGGATTAGTTGTCGTATCTTATTGAATATTCTCTACATATAAATATGCTTCTATTGTATGTATATGTATATATGTATATATATATATATATATATGTGTGTATTTGACTTCATTTTGACATTACACAAACTTTGTAGTTCAAACATTAATTTAAGAAATTGTAGATCTTAAATATATGTTGGAGCGAGGTAACACAGGTGGTTTGTAGTCTTGAATGAGTTCAAGGATACTTTTAGCTCTTGAATACATTCTAAGATGAGGTAATTACACACTGAACTATGACATTACACAACTATTGTAGTTTTGAACATTGATCTAAGAACTTATGTTCTTAAATAAGTGTCAAAACGAGGTATCTGGTAGACTGGAGTGTCTCAATTTCACGATGACTTTCATTGAACTATATAAACTATGTTAAGGTGAATCCATAAATGTTTGTATTCGCCAGTGTTTTATTATAGGTTTCCCCTATAAGGCAAGGCCTGTCTAAGCCACAGTTCTTCGCGTCATCGATGCTAGGTAGTTCCTAATCTAGGTCTATCTAGTAAAGAAAGTTGCGAGTACTTCCTACCAACCTCTGCGTTTGTGTTTGCCTAACTGAACTATGTTCTTGGTAAATACTATACGTATGTTTGCTTATCTTTGATAAGAATTCCTCATCTTTGATGAGAGACATTGGACAAACTCCACCAAACACCTAGTGTATGGTCGATGTTTGAACTGCAACAAAGGTTAGTAATTTAGTTTTGGACAGTGGTATGAAGTTCTATTTTAGACTAATAGAGAAACATATTCACTTTTCCAATTAATTTATTGCTAATTTTTGTGGACAGTCTCTGTTAAGTCCTAAGGCGGATTTACTGAGATTTAAGCCAAGCCTTAATCAAGTCCTCTTGTGTTTTTCAAACATACAAACATTGATGGATCATAAAACCTATTAAATATACATTCTCTCTTCATTGTGAAAATGAGATACTCTCAGAGATTCTGATTGAGTAAATGAATATGTTATATTTTAATTGTTTTATTTATCTCTCGACACTACTATGTCCTTTGATAAATCCATTCAGTTCCTAAGAGAGCCTGATATATTCAAATGTTTAACAACTTAATTACTGGTTCAATGTTTCAATTGAACAACCTATTCTGGTTAATGAATGCTGTTTCATGTGAATGCTGTAAGTCATGCAAAGACAAACCTATACAATACACCTACTCTACATGTTGGTCTTATACCTTTAATTATTCTTATTTTCCTTATAGGACACTCGAAAGGTTACGCTGTCGCCAGTCGCTAGTCGCCGACGACCCATCTCACAATGGTGGCGAGGCTTGACAATATAGCTGACTATAGACCCGTAACTCAGTAGGTCTTTCCTATGGGAAATTACACTACACAATCCAATTGTGGCAAAAGTGTTAGGTTTCGTGATCGAATTTCAAAGTAGTGGTGTGACCGAAGTTCCCGTATGGGCTAGTAAGCACACAATGAAAAGATCAGTAGACACGATCTCCTTTTGTTCACGTGGAACACATCTTAATACCATGTCTGATTACAGCTTGGTAATTACATCAACTCTAGTAATTCACTGGTTATGTCTATATGACGTCCCAAGGGATTACTCAAATACAGTCATTGCATGATTATGCCGCAGCGGTATGAAACAAGCATTTGTTAGACAGGATATATTTCCGTCTAACTTACTGTAGAAATTGGGTACTCTCATTTCCTACCTACTACCCTTTTGATTTGATAGCACCAACGTTGTGCCTAATTTAATTTAGTGCTTTCAGCACGGTGTGGATCGGTTGGGGTCGGAGGGGAATGGTGGTTGCGACCCCCCGGGTTCAGTTGAACCCGGCCTTTTAATTCCCTAATGCCTATAAACCCTATCCTAACAGATTAACACATACAAACAAACACTACACATTATTTTTCACAATTATCTGAGATAATTTATTAACTGAATAAATTATTTCAAGATAATTAATAACTATATAATATGTATTTAATCATTATTTCATTTACTTATATATTTTTATTTATTTCATTTGTTTAGAGTTATTAGAATCTATCTATTATATCAGGTTTGAACTAAAAATACATGTAAAAGAAACTTAGACACTATTCAATTAATCAATGTCATTATAGAATATCCTATATATAATTATTTAACTCTATTTCTATTTTAGCTATCTAGATTCACTAAAAATATTAGCAATTATAATTTACACATTCTTAAGGAGACGTCAGAGATTTAGTTAAACAGTAGGTGATAGTTATTTCTAAATAAACAAGTTTATTCCTATTTATTCTTAATGGTTCAAATTTACTAAATCTTAATTAATTTTAAATAAGTTACTTATAAGGTGTTATAAAGTTTAATATCTTCCTTTCCTTTTCATAATAATTTTCCTGAAGCTAGTTATCTATAGTGTTTATATCACTGGTAAGTGTAAATATCTTTATAATTAAATTTTAGGATACTAAATCTTATTAATTCTAAATAAGTTAATTATAAGGTGTTATATCTTTCTTTCCTTTTTAACAGCATTCCAGAAGTTAGCTTTCTTTAGTATTTATATCACTGGTAAGTGTAATTTACTAAGTCTTATTAATTCTAAATAAGTTAATTATAAGGTGTTATATCTTTCTTTCCTTTTAATAGTATTCCAGAAGTTGGTTATCTATAGTAATTATATCACTGGTAAGAGTAAATATCTTTCAATTAAATCTTAGGATAAATTAATTTCAGTAATTTAATGTCATTGTGCAGAGATGTTATTTTAAATTAATGACTAGATAGGATGTTAGTTAGAGTTTATATAGAAATCAAGGCTTCTAATAACATATACTATGTCTTTCCTTCGGCATACCATAGAAAGAACTGAAGTTACTCTGAAACAAAAATCAAACACAACGTAGAGTCCTTCATTATACTAGACGATCACAATTATAAGGCCAAAGATAATTGATATCCTCTTAAGCTTAATATTAGCTTGTAACGCCACTACCATGATAGTGTTACAAATTGGTCCACGTGACCAGGATATGATAATGGGTCTTAGGTCAACCATAGGAGATCATTACAAACTATAGTGGTGTGTACGTTAGCGTCACGTCAACGACCGAGTCACCTTAAGTCAGTTATTTATATTACTAAATTGATTATATTACTAAATTTCCAATGTCTTCTTAACATATCCATATACGGCTAAATAATACTGTTTTCAAGCAGTATTGTGTTCCTCTTGGTGAGTAAGGTGACCAGAGCTCCTGGGGGGGATTGGGGATAGGGTCGTCAACGCGCTTGCGATGCTTCTGGTGTTGCAGGCGTCTATAGGCTACGGTCTTACCATCAGGTGAGCCGTACGCTTGTTTGTCAACCTAGTTACATTAAAAAAAACATATATTTTTTAATTTTTCGATTTTAAAGTTACATAGTGATGAGCCGTACTTACTACTGCTTAATTTTTACACGTATTGTTTCCGCTATGGTATGCCACTTAGGTATATATATGACCCTAAACTGAAGGACGCCAGTTTATTAGCACGTTGCATAAAACATGGATTAAACTATACATATACACATAAATCACGCCTCTTTCCCGTAGGGGTAGGCAGAGACCACTTCTTTCCACTTGCTACGATCCTTACATACTCGTTTCGCTTCGTCCACTTTCATTATTCCTTTCAAACATGCTCTTCGGTTTAGGGTACTCTTGACCTGGCCTTTTATTAGGACGTCCCTAATTTGATCTTGAAACGTCCGCCTAGGTCTACCCCTTTCAACACTTCCATTCACACTCGCCTTATACACTTTTTTCGTCAATCGTTCTTCACTCATTCTCTCGACGTGGCCGAACCATCTCAGCATCCCTTTCTCAATTTTTGTCACTACATCTTCTTTCAGACCACATCGTTTCCTTATCTCACTATTTCTTATTCTGTCACTCAGTTTAACTCCTATCATACTTCTTAACGCTCTCATCTCAACTGCATTTTTTTTTTTTTTTTTTTTTTTTTTTATACCACGACGGTAGCAATCAAGCATACGGCCCGCCTGATGGTAAGCGGCTACCGTAGCCTATGGACGCCTGCAACACCAGGGGCATCACATGCGCGTTGCCGACCCTTCAAAAACCTATTTACTCCCCTCTTGAAGGACCCCATACTGTAGCATTGTGGGAAAACCTCGGCAGGGAGTTCATTCCACAGCCGAATGGTCCGTGGGAGGAAGTTCCTCTGAAACCGAACTGTACGGGACCATTTGGGCTGCAATGTGTGAGCATGAATTCCCTGTCGATGGCGAGCGGTGCGATGGTAAAAAGTGGCCGTGGGCATCATCTCGAACAATTCTTCGGAACACAACCCATTGTACAAACGATAGAGCACGCATATGGATGCAAGATCTCTTCTTAGACTTAAGGGCTCAATATCGCTCGTCAGTATTGGATCGTCGACAATTCTCACAGCTCTCTTTTGAACCGAGTCGAGAGGACCAAGCTGGTATGCCGGTGCTCCCGCCCAGAGGTGAGAGCAGTACTCCATGTGGGGGCGGACTTGCGATTTATATAAAAGCAGTCTTTGCCCCGGCGTGAAGTGCCGCTTCGCTCTATTGAGCACACCGAGTTTTTTGGATGCCAGCTTGACCTTGTCTTCCAGGTGACATCGGAACTGGACGTCGCTGGATATGTCGACACCAAGGATACCAATACTGCTAGAGATGATAAGGGGTGTGTCCTGGAATTGAGGGGCCACAGTGAATGGGGTTTTCTTAGCGGTGAACGCACAAACTTGTGTCTTGGAGGGGTTAAATTGGACTAGATTGTCTCGACCCCAATCGGAGACTCTGGAAAGAATACTCTCGATTTGAGACACAAGTTGTTCGCGACTTTCTACCACAGCGGAACGAGGGATGTTTGCACGGCCTGTATAGAAAGCGTCCCCAGTGCTGTCGTCCGCATAGCAACGAATGCCGTCAATAGATAGTAAGTCGTTGATATGCAGAAGAAACAGCGTTGGAGACAGCACAGAACCTTGCGGGACGCCAGCGTTTAAGCCCAGTTTTGCGGAGCAGCAGCCATCTACAACGGCTCTTATGCATCGACCAGACAAAAAACTGGCAACCCATTTGCACAAACCCTCGGGTAGTCCGTACGATGGCAACTTCGAGAGAAGACCCCGGTGCCAGACCCGATCGAACGCCTTCGCCATATCTAAGCTAACTGCCAATGCCTCACCTTGACTCTCAATGGCTGAAGCCCATCGGCATTTATTCTGCTTTCATGTTTCTTCTGCCATACCCAACTTTCACTTCCATACATGAGTGTCGGAACCCTATGTACAGCCAAACGAGCCATGTTAGAGACCTTTCGACTGCTCATAAAGGAGTGCAAAGCTCCATTCACCATGTTTCCTGCATTGACTCTTCTTTTAATATCACTCTAATGGAGAGCCGCTTCGCTACGATTAAGCTATTCTTATTTTAATTTCCTATTGGCGGCTATTTTGTATTAATATTATTATAACTGTATATAATAATAAACTTTATTGTTCTTTAACTAAGAAAAACAAAAGATATAGGAATAGGAAGGTACCGTAAGGGAGAATAGGCGGCCATAATGCTTGGAAAGCGATCCCTTCCAACAAAATACCCATGCTGTCTTGGGAAGAGTAAATGGTCTTGTCAGTATTTTTGTAAAGGCAATTTAAAAATGTATAGTGTATAATTATTAGCTGTATAAAAATAAATCAGTTATAAAGCTGAAATTTTAATTTTTTATTTTAAATGCGCTAATCTCAGGAATTACTTGTCCGAATTTAAAAATTATTGTTGTGTTGGATAGCCCATTAGGCCAAAAAGGTTATAGGCTATTTTTTTCAAATTGACGCGGCTGAAACTGCAGTCCACTGCTAGTAATATATATAATTTTATAAATTTCTTATCAAAAACTCGTCATATTAATTGTTTAATTCATGTCATTAAGAATAATCGAGCATTTTTACGAACATTATTCCGTTCTTAATCTAAATTCAGTAAAACTTTAGTTAAAGAAACAGACGTCCTAATGGAGCTTAAATTCTATTGAAAATTAATTATTCAGACTATTAAATATTCTAAGATTAAAATAATTTATTTTGTGTTCTATATTTAAATGTTGTAAGTGTCAGTCATTCTATTATTGTCGATGACAACTCTAACGTCAATGTGACGTTTTTGATTCCCGCTCAAATCGAAATTTTTTACTTTATTTTATTGTGAATCATTGTATGCATTTAGATCATGTTATGTGCCTCTAGATCAATGTCTCTTTCTCTTTTTTTCTGAAAAGCCAAAATTATCAAAAAGTTCCATAAAATATGACACAATATACATACGCTTCAGCCTGTAATATTCCATTGCTGGGCATAGCCGTCTTTCGCCATTTAGGAGAAGGATCAGTGCTTAAACATTGTACATAGGTACATATAATTCAGCACGATCTCATGATAATATTTTACTAACGTAGACAATGTAGGATTACATGTAATGTATCTAACTACCATTTATTGCAAAAGCAGACACTGGAACATCCCTTATTCACGCTTAGTTCAATGACAATTATCACAACAAAAGAAAACAGGAATTTTCCACTGCCTTCAATTTTAAATTAAGTCAATTGAATCATTGTTATAATTGCGTCTCTTACAAAGTGTCCATCAGGTTAACTTTCCTTGTGTCAACGGTTAAACGTTAAAAATTTATTAGAGCGTATTAAACAAGGTATCTTGAATGGTTCTAATTAACTCCGCGGAAAGCCATTGTGACTTTACATTCGGAATTAACAACAAGAAATGCATTTTATTTTAGGGAGATAAGGTTGAATTTCGTTTAATTGGTAGCCAATTATTTATATATAACTTTCTTCTGTGATTGTGGAATATTAAACCGGAGACATATAATCACACGCGACTTACAGACAGTCGAAATTTAAGTATATTTCTACACTGTGTCAAATGTTTAGTCTTCTGATATAACTACCCGACCTGGCGAACTTCGTACCGCCTAACAGTCGATTCTTTAATTTTTTATTTTTTTTAATACTTATCCTTCCTGGAACCCCTCTTCTAACAATGTAAAACTTCTTGTATGGGAATATAGAAAAGTGTTGTTTTTAGACTTTTTCAGGGAATTTTTTAAATTTTTCTCTCCGTAACAACCATCCTCGTACTTCAAGGAATATTATAAAAAAAATTAGTGAAATCGGTTCAGCTGCTCTCGAGATTTGCGCTTAGCAACACATTTAGCGATTCATTTGTATATATATAGAGATATAGACAAATGAAACGTTAATAGGGTTAAATACATTTCATGATAAATATTAACATTCTAGTATAGTGATGAAGAAAATTCCATCAACGTCATCACTTGCTGATTTTTATTTTACTCAGAAATACTAATTCATATCTATATCTATACAAATAAATAAAATCAAAGTGTCTGTTTGTAATATTAAAATAACCGCTTTTGCTAAATGCATATGGATGTATACACGGTACATATACCAAAATAATGATTTTTCAATTTTTTTCTGTCTCAGACGTCTGTCTGTTTGTTCCGGCTATCCTCTGAAACGGCTGGACCGATTTTGATGGGACTTTTATTGGTGGATATCTGATGTAATAAGGATTAACTCAAACTTTTATTTAATTTCCACACAGACGAAGTCGCTGACACAGCTAGCTTTAAATATAATAACAATTTTATCAATTAAAAAAAAATCACTCTATGTAAATCACAATTTCAAATTGAAATTCTTCAACCTTAAAACCCACTTGAAATAATTGAAACCTGGAAATTCAATAACAAGTACACCAATTATTTCCTAACGAAGGTCTGAGCTTCGGGCAAGATGCAGAGTGAATCGATACACGTCTGAACAAGACTGAGACAAGTTCGCCGTGTAGCGAGGAAATAATCCGATATCCGAGGTTACGGGAGCTAAAACGAAATTAGAAGCCACGGAACCTGCGTTGTTAGAAATACTTCGTGTGTGATATCTGGATTTTATTACGAAAGATTAACTTTGTGAAGATTTGCACAACTCGTCTCAATCGTATACCAATAAAATATAAAAATTAAATCGAATTTGAATCGTCATTTCACAAATTAGAATTATATTTCTTTTCATGATTTAATTACAGTTATAATGATGTTTGTTCGCAAACAAAAAAAAGATCGACTTCAGTTCCATCGACAAGTAATATAAAGTAAGTAGACAAAAAAATAGTCAAGTAAATACGCGTTATCAAAGATTACTTTCAAAAGTAATCATCAAATATTTTAGTTCAAAATGCTAATTTTAGGTAAACTACTAGCTTCAGGTGGTTAATTTATAAAATTAAATTGATTCATAACACCGTTTGTGCAGTCTTTGTATCGTGCCTCGGAGAGCACGCTAAGCCGTCGGTCGCGGTTGTTACCTGTACACCTGATAGCGATCGTTACTCATAGTAGGGAATATATCCGCCAACCCGCATTGGAGCAGCGTGGTGGGTTAAGGTCCGATCCTTCTCCTACATGGGGAAGAGGCGTATGACCAACAGTGGGATTTTACAGGCTGAATCGTGATCGTGATAACACAGTTACAATACGAAGACATCTTGATTATAACATAATCTAAAGTATTAGCATAGAATACTAACAAGATATTTTTAACAAGAAATCTGACAAGAAGTTACGAAAGTAATTTGGAACTCGTTTTGCATATCTTTATCATAATA
Source organism: Melitaea athalia (assembly GCA_905220545.2). Classification (NCBI taxonomy): domain Eukaryota; kingdom Metazoa; phylum Arthropoda; class Insecta; order Lepidoptera; family Nymphalidae; genus Melitaea; species Melitaea athalia. Next base: position 938,566 of record HG992178.1, on the reverse strand, counting down.
TATTTTGTTTACTGAAATGTTGTCAGGAGTTTCCTTTCAGATAAATTCAATTGATATAGACTGTTTACGACGAAGATTGATGACTGAAGTATAGAATAATATTATTTTGAGATCCTTTGTGTCTTGTTATAAAGTCTACTTTTTTCTCATTTATTCTTTTTAATTAACAAGATTTTTTTAAATTAATTCTAAAATGAATTGAACAGTAAGATAATGTTCACATCTCACTATTAGTATATGAGTTATAGCCTCCTCCAAATTTAGGAGAAGTTTGGAGCGAAATCGTAACCTTGATATAACAGTTAGAGTAGTTGGATATTTTCACCAAAATTAGACGATTTTGGTGATTCAATAATACAAAAAGATAAGACAAATGATTTCAATAATATCAAATATCTACAGATTTACTTCGTACAAGACGCGGCGAGGAGACACAATAACACACAAGATCATAAACTCTAAATCAGAAACAGACATTTATATAAATGCAATATCAAAAATTTCATAAGATAAAACAAATAATATATAGTTTAAAAAAGATTAAAAAACACGCTTTTATAAATAAACCAAACTAAAAAGTAGAAAAAGTCTACCAAGTTTAAATGAAATCGTAACGTTAGAAGTGGGTTCAAATGAAGTCCAAAGGATAGCGAGAAAAGCCTTGACTATTGGGCCAAGCCGTTAGGATAATGGATCTTATCAAGTTAGTGTATTATCATCGGTCATCGATAAGTCTACCAGGTTTAAATGAAATCTGAACGTTAAAAGTGGGTAAAATGAAGTCTAAAGAAGTCGGTTACAAACATATTAATAAACATACAGGTGAAGCTAATAAAAAGCGTGTAAAAAAAATAAACCTTTCTCATTTCATACTGATGTAATGCATTTAATTTAAAACACACTATATTAATTATTATATTAAAATTAAATATCAGAATTTTGAGAACAGTAAGTGAAGCGTGCACGCGAGTCCTCCAAGCCTCTTGAATTACGATAAATACAAGCACCATCGTCAGCGTGTAAAACTGTAACCCTATCAATAAAGCATTGCACTTCATAAATGTACGTTTTAATATAATTTGCATTAACTTTATGAGCTCATTTTTATGGTTTTGTTATGCATTACTATTCATATTTATTCTTTAATTTATTGAGGTTGTTATACTTTATGCCTTATTGTGATTTAAAAATAATTTTTGTTTGAATTTTTTTTTTTGTAATAAGTGTTATGGTTGTGTACTAACGTAGGCGTAATTAGTTTAGTACTACATATTTAAAATGTTGGAAGAGTTTGTTTGTTTAGGTTTTGCCAATTTGTGCAAAATATGAGGATTAAAAAAAAACATTTATGTAGACACATTTTTATAGGCTCAAAAAATCGGACTGAGGATTGAAAATATCACAATTTAATAACTTTGACAGATTATACACACAAAACAAAAACAACAAAGTTATAACTTGTAACTCGATCCCTTGTTTCGAAAATAATAATAATAATCGTTCCATATCAAAACAAACAAACCTTCTTCAAAGAGTAAAATAATACCTAACGATATAAACCGAAATACAAAAGAAATGAATCGAAAAAATCTAAAATATGACTTCAATGATGTTTCAAACATCAAACAATCACAAGATATCGTTGTAGACTTCAAAGATTTGACAACATCGATACCTTATTAGTCAGAACGCTTCAAACAATGGCCCTAAAAAAAAAAACAAAAAAAAAATTGTACAAATATGGACTTTAGTCATGTACAATGTCTGCTTCTGTGAACTTTGATATTTGAACATAACAAGATATCAAAGGAACAATAGTCCTCAACGCCCCTGTACATACTGAATGTGGTGTAGGCTAGGTAATGTCTAGGGAATTTTGGATGTAAGCTCTATTTCTACGAGCTTATTCGCTCATGATTGGATACCAAAAAGATGTATGTATTTTAGTGTATTTTTTTTGTTTGAATTTTCCAGGAATACTTTTTGTTTACAAAAAAAAAAAAATCCAAAGCCATATATTCTTTGTGTAAAGAAAAAACTTATTGCTTTTAAAACTTATTTACTTATTTCTCAAATGCTATTCGGCTTATACGTCTGTACTGCGCTGTAGTACTGCATTAAGTTTGTAAATTTTTTTTTAAATGTTAGTAAGTCGACAAACAAGCGTACGGCTCACCTGATGGTAAGTGACTACCGTAGCCTATAGACGCGTGTCAGAAGCGTCAGAAGCGTCAGAAGCGTCACAAGCGTCACAAGTAGAGGTGTTCGTTATATTAGGTAGCGGATAAAATCACCTATTATTTTTAAATCATTTTATCACCTGTTATTTTTTTTACGTGGGAAGCGTGATATAATATCACGCTTCCCAGGTAAGGTTTGAAAGAATATTTTTATTTTTACTACTTTACCTCAAATGTACACAGAGCCAAATTGTACTCTATGGTCACAAAATTCCTTTTAATGTCCAGAACATCGTATAATATGTTAGTCCCATGTCAAATCGCATTCTATTGTAACGGACTAAGAACTATTTTCCTTTGAATGTCCAGAACATTCACGTTGCGTATAATAAATCTTAGCTTAGTCTCATGTCAAATTGTATTCTATTGTAACTGAATAAGAACTATTTTCCTTTCAATGTCTTTTGAAATAAATTTTAAAAATATTTTAGTTCATATTATTATTTTTATTATACTACACGTTAGACTTATTTTTTTCATATTATTTAGTTTTGTTTAACAGTTAAATTTTCAGTATGGACAACGCGTTTGTTCTCGTATGATGTTCGTCATTTTCGTGAGTTTATTTACGAATTTTACGATTGCGGTGTTGCGTTTTGAGAAACTGTAAATATAATTTATAATTATAATTAAGTTGTTTATATAATTAAGTATAGTTCTTTATATAATTAAGTATAGTTGTTTAGTGAGTAGAGTAAAATGCCACGAAAAGGACAAATGTGGAATTATTTTACTGTGGTGGATGAAATTGCAAAAAAGCGGAATGTAAATATTGTAAAAATATACTTTCATTTAAAACTACTATAACGAATTTAAAAAAACATATGAAACAAAAGCATTTAATTATATATGAAGAAATAAGTAGAGTAAATAACAGGAATGAAAATAGCGGTAAGTTTATTTTATCTTATATCTGTAAACGAGTTACGTAATTCTTGTAGGTATTTATTGAAGTGAAATTTCTTTAGAATCGTTATGATTTCAAACCGGATGCAACGGCAAAAAGACAGGGAAGGACGAGCCGCGCTGCAAGCCGCTAATTTTAAATTAGTTTTTTTTTAATTAGTTTGCCATAGAAGTTTCACTTCTATCGTGTGTGAATCGCACACACACCTTTTTTTTGTTATACTTTGGATATCTCAGAAACGGCTGTAACCGTTTTGATGAAATTTTGTATACAGATAGTCTTTCATTTTAAGTATCCTATATGTAATATGCATTTGATCTCACAAATAATAAGAGTTGACCTAAAGGTTGTAATTACCAGGTCAAAAAATCCCAAAAAAAAATTTGATCTCACAAGGGTTTCACAGTTGGTAAAAAAAAAAAAATATTATCACGTAAAAAATAATAAGTGATTTAAAAGTAGCGTAACGTTATAACGTAATATCAAAATGTAGCCGTTACGCCCATCTCTAGTCACAAGCGTCACAAGCGCGTTGCCGACCCTATAAATGCTATTATGTTAAATGCTATTCATACATATATTCAGTGCTGTGTGGTTACGGCACTAAAGAATGTAGCCACCCCCTCTCTTCCCGTGGGTGTCGTAAGAGGCGACTAAGGGATAACACAGTTCCACTACCACCTTGGAACTTAAAAAGCCGACGGATGGCGGGATAACCATCCACGCTGGCTTTGAAATACACAGGCCAAAGACGGGCAGCAGCGTCTTTGGCGCGACGGCGCCAGCCCTGCGGTCACCAACCCGCCTGCCCAGCGTGGTGACTATGGGCAAAACACATGAGTTCGCGTCATAATGTCGGGCGCGAACTTGTGGAGGCCTATGTCCAACAGTGGACTGTGATAGGCTGTAGTGGTGGTGGTGGGCTATTCATACATCATGTATAATCTATTCCTGTAAGTATCAAGTCCCTTATTCTTACTAAAGAAAATTATAATACCTTAAACGCTTGTCTACTTCACTGTATATTGTCAACTATCCCAGAGTGTACCTTAAGACGTACAAGTTGTATGCATAAGTTTTTGAAGTGAAACTTCTTTAGGCGTATGAGGGGTAAAGTTTGAGCGACCGCTAACGCGGTGACGTCGGGCGTGGTCAGTACTTGGATGGTTGACCGCTAACGCGGCAACGTCGGGTGCGGTCAGTACTTGGATGGGTGACTGCATGGGAACACTGCGTGACGTTAGCTTTTTTTTTCAATTCGTTTTTTTAATCGTTTTTGAAGTGAAACTTCTTTAGAATCGCTGTGATTTCAAACCGGATGCAACGGCTAAACAACAGGGAAGGACAATCCGCCGCGCTGCAAGCCGCTAATTTTAAATTAGTTTTTTTTTTTAATTACTTTTCTTTAAAATTAGTTTGCCATAGAAGTTTCACTTTTATCGTGTGTGAATCGCACACACACTGACACACCCTTTTTTTTAAATTAGTTTGCCAAAGAAGTTTCACTTCTGACAGGTGTACTTTGTACGCACGCATTTTTTTTTAAATAGAAATAGTTACTATTAAAAACTAACTTTATATTATTTTGAATTCACGATTGCCTTATACGACTAACCCGTTTTATATTCTGAACTAAATCAACTTCGAACTGTAGCCGTTATTTTGTAGAATTATTACTCAAACATTATATTTTTTGTCTTCTACGAAATGGTTATACTTTTGTTTTTCCAATATTTCTCCGTTAATGCCTCAAAAGGCGACTTTGTAAAAGTGTTTATTTTTATAGTTCGTAGAGCTCATTGATAACTTTGTGTTCTCTGGGCAGACGGGCGCCGAGAGCGCTGGGGGTATTATACGGAGAGAATTGTTTTAAAAATATAAACTATATTTTCCACGTAACCGGTGTATTTTTTAGGGTTCCGTACCTCAAAAGGTAAAAACGGAACCCTTATAGGATCACTTTGTTGTCCGTCTGTCTGTCAAGACCCTTTTTCTCAGAAACGCGTGGAGGCATCAAGCTGAAATTTATATCAAATACTCAGATCTGCTGCCTCTTAAAGCTGTGAAAAAATGAAACTTCTAAGCCAAGGCAATCAAAAGATACAGCCGTTTATGCTGCAAATTTTCGACACTCTCAAGGGAATCAAAACCTACAGGGTACTTCCCGTGAACTAAGAATCTTGAAATTTGGTACGAAGCAACGTCTTATAGCACAGATACAGGAAAAATTACGAAAAGTGTAAATTTTTAGTTACTACATATAAAAATTTTTTTTTAAATAATTTTACACTTAATACCACTTTTCTCATAAACGCGTAAAAGTATTAAATTGAAATTTATATCAAATACTCAGGTCTATAATACCTTTAAGCTGTAACAAAATCAAACTTCTATGTCAACGATATCAAAAGAAAAACCAATTTAAGCCGCATATTTTCATCGAAAATAGTCGCAAAGGAATCAAAACCTACAGGGTACTTCCCGTGAAGTCAGAATCTTGAAATTTTGTACAAAGCAACGTTTTATAGCACAGATACAGGAAAAATTGCGAAAAGTGTAAATTTTTAGTTACTACATATAAAAAAAATATTTTAATAATTTTACACTTAATACCACTTTTCTCTTGAACGCGTAAAAGTATTAAATTGAAATTCATATCAAATACTCACGTCTATAATAGCTTTAAGCTGTAACAAAATCAAACTTCTATGTCCACGATATCAAAAGAAACAGCAATTTAAACCGCATATATTGAAACTAGCAAACAACTGACAAGGGAATAAAAATCTAAAGAATACTTCCCGTCGACCTAAAATCTTCAGGTATGAAGCAACGTCTTATAGCACAGATACAGGAAAAATTACGAAAACCTTAAATGTATAGTTACATCGCAACCACAGAAATAGTATGTTGTTTATTTCTGCTTTGTTTTTCAATTATAAAACTTTGCAAAGTAATATTTATTTACTAACTCTTTTTGCACACCAATACACAAAAGAACAATACATAGAATTTATATCAATAAACTTGCATCAATTGCAACAGGCGCGGCGGCCTTATCGCTAACACAGCGATCTCTTCCAGGCAACCTTTGGGCAGAGGACTTGCATATAAACTGGGGGAAGGGCGCAAAATTTTGTAAAAAAAGGAACAATATAAAATAAAAATCAGATATAAATAAATAACTATATAACAATAGATGCTATATTTAATGAAACATATGTACATATAAGTTTACTCATATGTATACACAAATATATAAATACATACATACATACGTATATCTATACTAATATTATAAAGAGGTAAAGTTTATAACTTTGTATATACGGGGTAATCTTCGCAAATACTGATCCGATCATGAAAATTCTTTCGCTAACACACTACACTATTCAGGAGTGACAAGATAAAAGGAAAAAGATAAAAATATATAAAGATTTTAAATCAGCAGGATTTGAACCTGCGCCCTCTGACGTGCCGTGTCAACAATTCAATCTAAACAAGCATTATTATTTGCCTTAGAAATTAATTGGTGATTTTAAAACATTTATATTTATCTGATTTGCTGAAAATAGTGAGAGTGTATTGGAACATATCAAATTTCACCGTACCCTTCTTATGTGAAATGGATTATAACGCCCAACGAAGTGGGCACGGGTCGGCTAGTACACTATAAGCAAATTGATAGATTAAGACGAATGACATAACAACATAACGTAACTTCATGAAAAATAATAAATAATAAAATAAAGTTGCTTAACATAATTTAATATGATAAGTACATTTCCTTAACAAGTTTTTCAAATGTCATTAAAGATTGAGCGCGTTAGACAGTGGCAATAAGTTCCAAAGACGATAAGCTTCAATAGTGAAAGATTTAGAATAAAAGGAAGACGAATGTGAAGGTATCTTCAAAGTTAGGCTATCATTTAAGCGAAGAGGTACATATTATATATTTATCTTTAACGCCAGCGTTGATTCTAGACCAGAATGAAGAAAGTTCTTCAATATGTATTCGTAGCCGGCGACCATGCAAGTAACTATGAAACCAGTCAGACACCTTAGGAGATATGTTAAGAGAACCAAGTATAGCTAGTAGTAAGTTAAAATCAACAGTATTGAAATGATTAATGAAATCAAGTAATATTAACACTGTAATGAGAATTCTAGACATTAAAAAATATATAAATGTTTAAACAATAGCAGACAATAATAAAAATAAATTTAGTAAAACATGTTTTATACAAACTTGAAAACAGGTACAAAGGTCATAAAGGCTCGAATTAAATTACAAAATAAATGTTACATCATCTGTGGGACTATTTAAATAAATATATAAATAATAAATAAATATCTACTATATATAATATGGTTCAAATTTAATACTTAATAGTAATAAAGTATTTTTGAACCAGATTTCTAAATAGTGACTAAAAAATTTGTAAATAAATAACTTCAATAAAAGAACTTTCCTACCAAGAGACAGGTCAAGGAAAAAAGGGAGACCAATTAAAAGGTGGAGAGATATCTTCAACCAGATAATATTATGTGGACCGCTGTGTATACAGAAAGCACGGGAAAGGGATACATGGAAATGTTTAGGAGAGGCCTACGCCGCAGAGGCGACTATTACTATTACCAATATTAATTAAGTGATGTTATAAACATGTAGACGAGTTAATTATACGAGTATAGAATAAATATATACATAGGTTAATATACATATATATGTTTAAACTAAGAATACTTACGCTAGTATTAATTGAAATTTTAATAGTAATAGAAATAAAGGCGACTTTTATTTTATTTATTTATTTTATTTTATATAAATTAAAGGATTAATGAAAAGATAAAGATACCTTTATCTTAAATTTATGCTCCTCCAACTTTCCATATTGTAATGTTACGGATTTCATTTAGCAGCAAAATACCATAACTTTTACTTATATACCTGCAGGTTTGTACGGAACCCTCGGTGCGCGAGTCCGACTCGCACTTGACCGGTTTTTTATTTATAAGTGGTGAATGTTGGTATAATTTAATTTTCGTTTTAATATACAAATACGCTTGTTTTGTCAGCTGTCATGTTAACTTGAGACGTAATTTTGTCGTAAATTAAAGTATGAATATAATCTTTTAAGAAAAATAAAATAGAGAAACGAGTATTATACGAAGTTATTAAAGATCCGAGTTTAATAAAACCGAAAGAAGACATTTTGGATTTATTAAACTACGTTTATTAATTTTAAATAATCTCGTTTATATTAATTCTAACCTAATACAAAACTATCAAATAGATTAAAAGTGTTCTAATGTACCTACTGTTTAAATTCCTTTGCGAAGATATATTTTACTTATTAGAAATATAAATGTATTATAAACTATGATTTTTATTTACGTTTATTATATCACTTTATTAATTACTAGCTTCTGCACGCGACTTCGTCGGCGTGGACTCTACTCCTATTGATCTTAGCGTGATGATATATAGCCTATAGCCTTCCTCGATAAATGGGCTATCTAACACAAAGAATTTTTCAAATCGGACCAGTAGATCCTGAGATAAGCGCGTTCAAACACACAAACAAACAAACTCTTCAGCTTTATTATATTAGTATAGATATTAAAGGTAAGGTCAAAAGTAAAAAAAAAATCACTAATCTTGTGTACATTTATTTCTAACAAACAAAAACAATTTGCCTTAAGAGAAAGAGAGAAAAGTCATGAGGTCATTGAAAATAAAATCTGATTAGGTCCAAGGAAGGGTCGCCAGTACGAAATCAATTCACTACTACAGCGGTTGTCAACCTTTCCAATAAAAGGGTACCCAACGTAACAAAGCCGCGAACTCTGTGAAATGTTGAGTTGCTCTATATACATATTATACATAGGAGAGCTGAACTTGAGTTACTAGTGACATGGCTATATTGGATCTATGTCAAAATTAATTGATCATCCTAGTGCGCTTATTAAATTTTGATACTTGATCAATATTTTTTTTATATTTACTTTTAAATCAAGAGTAAAAAATTAATTTCAATATTATAGTGCATAGCGTTCACTATTCAACCTGTAATCCACTACTAGGACTCTTTCTTCATTTAGAAGTAGGATTGGAACTTAATCCATCCTGCTCCACTGCGGGTTGACGGATATATTCCTACTATGATTAATGATCGTTATCAGATGTATGTATATGAATACAACCGGGACCGACAGCTTAACATGCTCTCCAAGGCACGGTTGGGAGACCTACAAGGACAGATATCCAAACTATAAAGAATTATCGAGCATTATTTTATTAAAAATATATATAATATATTTATATCATACACACCCATACAGCCGACTGATACAGCTACAAAATTTTATTTTTCGATAAACCTACATACAAATAAAACATACGTAAATAAATATGTATATTACACCCAGACTTACGCGGAAATCTAATCCACAATCCACAGAGTAGAAAGCAAGATCATCACAAACTGTACCAAACGGTCTAGTCATAATTAGCAGTTGATAAATACCTACGTTAGCGACAATACCGCGTTAGCGCGGCGGTCACAGCACTGGATTGCGATTGGCTGTTGCGCGGGCGGTTGCGGGTTCGATCCCCGCACACGATAACATTTGTATTGGCCATACAGATGTTTGCCGTGGTCTGGGTGTTTGTGCAGTCCTTGTGGGTCTCCTCACCGTGCCTCATAGAGCACGTTAAGCCGTCGGTCCTGGTTGTTATCATGTACACCTGATAGCGATCGTTACTCATAGTAGGGAATGTAATTATCCGCCAACCCGCATTGGAGCAGCGTGGTGGATTAAGCTCGATCCTTCTCCTACATGGGAAAAGAGGCCTATGCCCAACAGTAGGATATCACAGGCTGTATCGTAAAGTCCAGTTGACACACATGCTCATTATTCAATATCACGCACACATGTTACGTCTGATACTGTCTCAGATGTAATCTCATTACACTTTCAACGTCAGACTTCGCTTTAATTTTCAATTTTAATATTTCATGTCGCGCCCGTTATTATCTTTCCTCATATTTTATGGCGTGTGGCGTGTTTCATATTTATGTACTGGTTATATATTTTTTGTGAACTTGCACGTTTTTAAGGGAAAATTTTGTTTTATTTTTTATTTTTATTATGTGGATATTTCATTTTTTCTTTGGCCCATACTTTAAAGATTATGGTAAATGTTATGTTAATATCTTTCGCGGCTTATTTTGGTCGTTTTTATAAGATTGTTTTTTATAAATTTTGAATATAAATGGCAATGACCTGGGAAAGGTTATTTTAAAATTGCTGGTAACTTTTAGGTGTTAAGGAAGTTTATAAATATTGTAGACAGGAGTTTGTTATATCAGAATTTTGACATAAATATACAGGCATATTTTTTCTGGTAAGATACCTAATATGAAAGGTAAGTACACCAACCGATTTGAAACTGGTATGCAGGAAATCTTGGTCAAGCATAGCAGTTATTCTTAAGTGTTTTTTTATGGCAATAAGCTAATAAGATAAGGTGCGCTGATGACACGACACTCCTAGCAGCGACTGAGGCCGAGATGGCTTCTCTGTTGAGCAGGATGGAGGAAATAAGCAAAGACATGGGCCTTTCCTTGAACAGATCCAAGACGAAGGTTATGGATGTAGATCGTGCTAAAAAACTGGAACTCACTGGCTCACTAAATCTAGAAATTGTAGAGAACTTTATTTACCTGGGTTCAAAGGTGCATCGGAATGGCCAAGAGTGCTATGTCTCAGCTGCGTGGGACTTGGAGGGATAGACAAATTTATATTAACACCAAAGTGCGTCTTGTCCGTGCACTTGTCTTCTCGATATTTCTGTATGCTGCTGAGACATGGACAATTAAAGCAGCTGATCGGCGACGCATTGATGCTTTCGAGATGTGGTGCTGGAGAAGGATGCTCCGGATCCCATGGACAGCACGCAGAATCAACGCATCGATATTAAAACAACTCAAAGTAACGAAAAGGCTATCCACCACTTGTCTACAGAGGATTCTTGAGTACTTCGGTCACATTGCCCGAAGGGAAGGTGGCAACTTAGAGAGGATTGTTATCACTGGCAAAGTGGAAGGAAAGAGACCTCAAGGACGGAGCCCTGCGCGTTGGTCGAATCAAATCCGCACCGCACTCGACACGAAAGTCCACGATGCACTATACGTCGCAACCCACAGAGCAACATGGCGCGACATCGTTCGAGGGAAAGTCGTCAGTGGAGGGGGTCACGACCCTCAGTGATGAGGAACACGACGTAGAGAGAGAAGCTAATAAGATAATTATTATATTGCCAGAAAGACTCAAGTATAAAACTCTACCCAATGCATATAAATATGGCCAAAATAGTAAAAATGTTTATCTATCAATGTTAAATTAAGGTTTTCTTTTTTGTATTAGTGTCTAATCTTATGATTTTTGTAATGTTGTAACAATCGTTAAAAATTGTTTATATTTGTTAATTTGTATCTACTTTATTATTTTTTTATGCTTATTTCTTTACGTTATATGCATGAGCTGATTGTCTACGGTGAAAAACCTTTAAAAAATATAATAACAATAAATAAAGGTATTAAGAACATTAATATTGTAATTTATTTTTTGATCCTTGTCTCAAAGTTTCATTACTAACATAGCACAAGGGTAGCACAACTAAAAGGGTAGGTAAAACATTCGCTTACATAGCTTCTATATCTGTCTGTCTGTCGTCAAGAACGTGCTCAAGTAGGCGATCACCCCGCGACACGACCACTTAATTTAACTCGACGTGTGCAACGACATTAGACACGCGTTGTTTAATTATCATTTATAATTTAGTACGTATTTTTATAAAGATTTTTTTTTTCATAATAAAATTGAACTTAAGTCAAAAAGTTGACGGAAACCTGATTAGAACCAACGGTCACATTTTCGAGTCCAGGTGAGTGCTGTAGTTTTTCATAATTATGTTTGTTTTTTTCTATTCTTTAATCAAATCAATACAAATAATAAAAATGTAAATGTACCAAAATAACCAAATAATAAACCAAAAGATATCCAAAAAATTCCGTCCACAGTCACTAATTCACGCGGCCGAAGTTGTAGGCACAGCTAGTTAATAAATTTTTTTCCAGCTTCATTACGTAACCTGTTCATTCTACAGAGTAATAGTTAAGTTATCCTCAAGTCTCAAGTTTACTAGCAAATATATGGAACTATTGCTACTGGACAAGTTTACCATTGTTGCATGAATTACTCGTATAGTATAATTTGTAAACGAAATGATGCGATGCGAATCATTGCGAACCAGTTCTATACGTGACCAACATTACACATGGCGTAAATTAAAGTAAAATGTATAGTCATTTTACTAAGTAATATATCGATTAAATATAAAGGCTAACACACACTAACACATAGTCTACATGTACTATGTTTTATACGATACATATGACAACGCTTCGAACTGCGATTCAGTGCGTTGCAATGAGAATCTACCAAATAGTTTTACCTATAACTTTTTCCAGGTTTCGAGTTAATTTAGGTCACGTGATATATCGATCGGGATGTGTCGCATCGTATCGTTACGTCACTTATCCGTGGTCTTACGTGATCGACAATGCGATAATTCGACGCGATGCGGTGCGAATTTTCATTTATTTTATTTTATTTTTATTTATTTTATTTTATTAGGAAATCATACAGTGATAATAACAATTTGCATAAAAAAGAAAATATCGAAACACCATTAATTTGCTTCCGCAAGTACAACTATATAATATTATATAGGTAGGTACTACTACTAGCTGTACCCTGCGCGCGTTGCTAGGTATGTTTTTTTTGGTCGTACTAACCCAGAAGCCTTTGTGGGCTCATGCACAACACTTTGCTGAAGATCATGACATGATCAAATGCATGGTTTATGTTTCTATAAAAACATATAGACAAACATTCATTTTTATACATATAGATGCCTGGGATCATTAATTGTAGTCTAATATACACATTGTAATAATATAATCACCTCTCGCTAGTCGACGGTTAGACAAGTTTATAATACTTTCGTCACTTTAGGTAATCAATAGCTTATTTTTTGTCAGATAGGTATTATAAAAAATTGATAAAGTATAAAGACAGCTTTAAACTTTTTGTTAAAGCTTAAGTCGATCTGAGTCAAAAGTATAAACTGCATAACCACTACCACTACAGCCTATCACAGTCCACTGTTGGACATAGGCCTCCACAAGTTCGCGCCCGACATTATGACGCGAACTCATGTGTTTTGCCCATACAACTGCATAAACAAGAGTGTATTAGACAAGGGAAATGTCGAGATTTTACTAGTACAATACACAATTACGTAACTTTGGAAACTTTTCGCGTAACAACCGCATGCAGAATGCGACTTCTTACATTAAATCCTAAACAAACGTTAAGAAATTTTGAAGCATAACTATTCAGAGCTGTCAGCACATCGTTAATTTGTAATGAAACTTGAAGAAATCACAATATGTAATCCTTATAATTATGTACTTACTAATATTATGTTAAAATGAATAGATGTGTGCACAAAAGTGGCCCTGCAGGTCTACTTCTGACGACATTTTTTTTAATATTTATACAGGATGTATTTGGAACGCATTGAAAAACGAAGAGGTATGATAGTGTTGGCTTAACCTGACATGATACAAGTGAAAAAAAAGCGAAAAGAATTTTTTTTTCCTGTTTTCATCATTTTTTTGGTATAGTCCGGTTTGGGAAAAATAATGAAACAGAAATTTGAAGATAATGCTTTAAAATAATCGTGTTTGGAACAAACTGTCAATGTAATGCAAACCGTTCATACGCGCCATCAGCTGACAGAGGTCAACGGCACGAGGTAAACGTACTCGCCGCCGCGCGCACGTTTAATTTTCGTTCCGCCGCCTCCCGCGGCCCGCGCGGCTCGCGGTCAACGAGTAGTTCACAATGTGTATGATACATTGCTGCCTCACACAATACATAAGTCCTAAAATGTTCTTAAAAAACGTTTCTGGGATAAATGGTTATATGCATTATATAGTATATAAATAGTATATTACGTGGTTTAAATCTTACAAAGCGTTCCAAATACACCCAGTATATACACTCACACTCATACATGCATACATACATACACATATACATTACATACACATATACATTTATACATTCATGTAAAAAATTACCATTTCTACATAACCTCGTAGACTGTTTGAAAGCTAAAAAGTTTATTTGTATGTACTCACTTATCTGAGGAGCCTCTCATCTACTGAAGAGTACGAGCCATGTATGCTGAGGAAAGTTTTGAAATGTTTTATACTGATAGTATCAATGCCAGTTTGTTTTCATAGATTTTTTTTTTATACAACTTGGTCGGCAAATAAGCGTACTACTCACCTGATTGTATGCAATTACCGTAGCTTATAGACGTCTGTAACACCATAAGTATCGCAAGCGCGTTGCCGACCCTATCTCCAATCCACAATCGGAGCTCTGGATACCTTACTCACCAATAAGAACACAACACTGCTTGAAATAGCATTATTTAGCTGTTGTCTTCTTAAATGTCGAGGTACTACCCCAGTCTGGCTGCTCCATATTTTTAGCAGAAAATTTCTAGCTGTCCCCTACCTCAGTTAATAGACAAGGGTTTCTTACTCTTCCAAAACCATAAGAAAAATAAGCGTTTCTCTTAACCCGGCGTCGATGTCGCTGGGTATTTACTGTCTTATTTTAGATAGAAAATTACTACAGGATATCCTGTAAATTTAATAAAAGTTACGCACACAAAACAGTGAAAGATAAAAAATAAACAAAAATAACCCACAAAACGTACTGTACCTCAAATTTCATTATAAATTGTGGTTATATGACACATCGGTTGTAATTCAATCGCGTGCCGCGTCAAAGCGAGCGTTGCCATTATTCTCATACAAAGAAAACAAAAGTGTTGAAATAAATTCTACTCGCTCGCTGTTTCTGTTATATGTTTCTGTCACTTTATATTATACTAGCTGTGCCCCGCGGTTACCCCCGCGTTAATTTGAGGAAAATCATAGCTATAGCCTTTCCTAATTTCAAGTTTGTAGGTGTATTTTTCATTGGACTTTCATACAAACAACCATCCCCTGTTTTAACCTCAAAAGGAGGTTGATTTCTCAAAATACATTATTAGTACACCTCAACACCATCTATAGAGCATACATTTTGAATTTCAAGTCTCTTACTTCAAAAACATAGGACTTTCATACAAACTTCCAACCCCCGTTTAACCCCCTTAGGGGTGGAATATCGTAAAACCCGTTCTTAGCTGACCTCTACTCGGCAAAAGGAATATTCCTACCAAAATTCAAGTCTCTACGCCTTATGGTTCCAGAGATATCGTGATGAGTCAATGGGTGGGTAACTCTTTTATATATATAGATGAATAAAAAGCACGTTTCACAAAATCGACGTTTTCTGAACATTGCAATTTGTGCGCAAAATTTTCTGTTTTGAAGAGAAAAAAAATCGTCGGTATTTGATAATGGTCGTTAGTCTAAGTGCGGAAACGTTTTCGTCGAACGGTTATGGCTGTCCCATGGGGCTTGAGGTCAAATCGAAGGAGATATTGCCAAAAATCAGTGAGCCGCTTCTTTAGCTTTAGTATTTGTAAGGGTATAGTTATAATATCTGTATATATTAAATATAAGTGAACACAATAGTAGTTAATGTGTCGCACTATTTTTTTTTTAAATAATTTAAACGATATTAACCCTAATATGACAAGCTACTATTCTGCAAATGGGATCTGCATTAGATAACTACGAATTCGAGAATAAATTATTTTTAATATAAATAAATAAATATCTTATAACATATACACACTGTCGTGTGTTCCTAAAGTAAGCAACTTAATGTTTGTTTTATAGGTAACATATGGCTGATATAGCTAATTTTTTTTAAATATACATAGAAATAGTACATATATATATATAAAGAAATTCTTAAAGAATCTCTTTAGTTTATTATGTGACGCCTGGCTGGATGTCATTTGATTTTAAATTTTAAATAGATAAGATGTCAGACGGAACGTTATAAAATTTATATAGCTATTTTATTAAATTGTTAGAATTTGTAAATAAGAGTACCTATAGAATAATAAACTTGAAATGTCGTTTCTTTGATTTCAGGTATGATGTATATTAATTATGTTATTATTGTATACTAGCTGTACCCGCGACTTCGTCCGCGTGGAATTTAACAAAAAAGTTCAAAAAAAAGTTCGATAAAATGATCTTTGATATTCTTTGATTTCCTATAATAGCATGAGCAGGCAGGCGGTCGAGCGATGCGGGGCAGAGGGGATGGACTCGCCCGCGTCGTTATAGGCATCTCAAAGAAAGAACGCTCAACGCTGGCTCGCCGAGCATTAAATGTTTCGCTGCTACTTACTTCTAACGACGATATCTCAAAAACTATTTATCTGATTAATATAGTGTAAAGAGCAATTTTAATCTGCATTAAATGCCTAAGCTAAATAACATATTCATTTGCATAAGGATTAATACTGAACTAAAGAAAATATCTAAAAATAAAGTAATGTTTTTAATTAAAAATTTTAACATAAAAGTGGTTATTGTAAGTAAACCCTAAGAGATAGATATATGCTATTGCGGACTTTTTTGTAGCATTTTTATAGATTTTGAATTCGCTAGTACATTATACAACTATATCTTTTCTAGTTTAGGCAGCGTTCGCGTGGAAAGCTCCCCGTTGGCGAGATTTTTTGCGACCTCTTCAACATTTATCACCGTATTTCTGCTAATTTACATTAAAACATAATAAATTATATACCTAAACCTTCCTCAAGAATCACTCTTTCTATTGTTGAAAACTGTATAAAAATCCGTTGCGTAGTTTTCGAGTTTATCGCGTTCAGACAGGAGGACAGACAGACAGACAGGAGGACAGAAAGACGCGGCCGGGGGACTTATTTTTATAATAAGTATAGATAGATAAAGCTAGAATATTTAATTGTAATGAATAAACTTTGATTTCAGAGCAACGTCATCTTGTTATTTTGATACTCTCATACAAATAGATATTTAATCTATACTAATATAATAAAGCTGAAGAGTTTGTTTGATTGTTTGTTTGTTTGTTTGTTTGTTTGAACGCGCTAATCTCAGGATCTACTGGTCCGATTTGAAAAATTCTTTCAGTGTTAGATAGCCCATTTATCGAGGAAGGCTATAGGCTATGTATCATCACGCTAAGACCAATAGGAGCGGAGTCCACGCCGACGAAGTCGCGCGCAGAAGCTAGTCTTATATATAAATATGAATATTTCACCCAGACTCAGGCGGGAACTCACCCGCAACCCGCGGCGCAGAAAGCAGGGCCACTACAAACTGCGCCAACGAGCTAGTCAAAATGTTGCATGCTTATTCCAGTTTTAACCTGAATTTGTTTTAAATTTATTTATTGGAAGTAAGAGTATCAAAACAAACTAATCCATTCGATACAATCTAAGTTGCACACAAGTTCGTTAAGGATGTGATAAAACAAACAAAACTATCTAAAACAAGACAAAACTAATGTAAGCGACGTCATATTCATATGTAAACTAATTTAAGTTTAACCCTCGAAGCCTTATTGTACGTGGATGGCTTGCAGGTGACGTACACAAGAGCCCCGTCTCCGTGCTCTCGTCTACTTTCGATATTGATCGGAGAGTTAATATTAGTTATATCAATATTATTATAACACATGATTTTTTTTGCAGTTTTTAAACACTCAATGGTTCTCCGTAAAAAAAAAAAAATGTGTGCGTACAAAGTCCACATGTCAGAATTGCAACTTTTTTGGCAAACTAATTAAAAAAGTAGGCGGTATCATAGTTAAAAAAAACTAATTGAAAAAACAAAAAGTCAACATCACGCGGTGTTCCCAGGTGGTCACCCATCCAAGTACTGACCGCACCCGACGTTGCTTAACTTCGGTGATCAGACGAGAACAGGGGTATTCAACGTGCTAAAAGCCAGGTGGTGACCCATCCAAGTACTGACGCAAGACGCGTTGCCGCATCACCTTTTGCTCAATTTTACCCCTCATGCACCTAAAGAAGTTTCACTTCAAAAATCATGTTTCGGAGATCAAGAAAAGCTTTGCCTTTAACCTTTGGAAATATTGTACTGAAATTTTTTGAAATTTTAGCCACTGATCAAAACATTGGTTTACTGTGTATACCTACTGTACCAATCAGAGTATTATTGTAAACAAACTAATTATGATTGCTATTTTAGTGATAGAAAGCTATCTTAGTCAAATTAAAGTTAATATAATTGTGTTTGCTCGCAAACGAAAAAAAAACCGACTTCAATTACATCGACAAGTAGGTAATACAACGTAATAAGACGAAAAAATAGTCAAGTAAATACGCGCTATTAAAGATTACTCAAAAAGTTGTAATCAGTTTTCGATCTAATTTAAACAAGACTACAAGACAAGTATTAGCTTTCGATTAAAGTAAGAATCATCGAAATCGGTACACCGAGTAAAAAGTTATGCAGTATAATATAACGTAGGTCGACGAAAAAGTAGTCACGAATACGCATTATTAGATATAACTCTAAAAGTACTTGTCAGATCTCAATTAAATTAAAATGGAACCACATGACACGCAACACCTTCCAATTAAAACAAAATTGATCGAAATCGGTCCACCCAGTCAAAAGTTCTGAGCTAACATACATAAAAAAAAAAAACATACGTGTCGAATTGAGAACCTCCTCCTTTTTTGGAAGTCGGTTAAAAACATAGGCTATATTGAAACAGATTTTGGCTTATTGCATAGAACAAAAGGCGTACTAACTCGAATGAAGCCCTAAGAGTAGTCTTATCGGTTTATATTATTATTGAATTAAATAATTTAATTTTTCATCGTTGATGGTACGCAATTGTTACTTGGGGCACATATTTGCGTAAGTTCAACTAGTATTATTACTTGGGGCAGATATTTGTATAAGTACGAACAGTGGTTTCCAAAGTCATACATTGTACTTGTCAACAATATTCACAGAGAAACTAATTTAAGTTGAACACTTATTGTACGTGGCTAGATGAATTAATTGCAAGTGAGGTATAAAAGCCCCATGCCAACACTCCTATTAACATGATGTCGTATTGATGTGAGATTTAATCTGTTTATAGAGTAATATAGAATAGATATATTTGTTCATTGTTTAGAGTTAATATTGTAGCTAAAAATCGTGACGTAGGCAGGGAGTACATACTAATTACGTTTTGCAGCAGTCAGGAGGTTGAAAAGAAACCTACCTTACCTTTGGGTTGACTGGAAGAAATGGCTAAATAGCCATAAGTCCGCCCATTGTACTTCACTGTCTGTAATTTTTTTTTTTTTTTTTTTTTATGTCACTAAGTCGACAAACAAGCGTACGGCTCACCTGATGGTAAGTGACTACCGTAGCCTATAGACGCCTGCAACACCAGAAGCGTCGCAAGCGCGTTGCCGACTCTATCCCCAATCCCCCCAGGAGCTCTGGTCACCTTACTCACCAACAGGAACACAATACTGCTTGAAAACAGTATTATTTGAGTATTTCTCACGAAAGATGTACATTTGTGAAAAAATCATGTCTCAAAAGTTTGAGTCAAAATATTAAAATAAAACGATGAAACTTCTTGTAAAATATTTCCAAAGGGATGAAGAAAATATACTCCTGATTAGGATTGTAACGTGACACATAAGCACAATTCAGTTCTAAATTATTAGTCTATAAATTTTGGTTATGCTTGAGATAACAAACGCATAAATTGAAATGTGAGTTGACAAGTAAACATAAAACAGTCAACGCAATGAACGAAAATGGTTCAAATCCATTAGGGACTCAAATTTTAAGTTGTACTTAAGAATAGAAATTTATTAGTTGGGAACTCAAACAGTTTTTAGCTAGTTGTTAAAATATTAGAGTGATAAATTTTATATTCGAGACAGGCTTAAAATTTTGTGTTGACAGATGCGGTGGAACGTTCTAAGGGCCAGTTTCCACTGATTGATATAATCGCGATTAGTTCGACGTAAAGTCGGTTTACGCATTTAACAAAGTTTAGAGCTGGAAATTGCATTTCACTAACATAAACTAAACACAGTTAGAGAATAGCGGTTGGACCGATTGCGCTAGTTCCTTTTTGTGTTCCTTGAAGTATGAGGATGGTTGTTGTGGAGAGAATTTTTAAAGAAATTGCCTGAAAGAGTCTTAAAACAGCACTTTGCTGTATTTCCATACAAATGATTCGTAATAATAATTAAACGAAAGCAAGGTTAGAATCGAACTATAAATTCGATTAAGCAAAGCATAATTCTGTTAAGCGGTGGAACCCGGGCCTAAGGGTTCAAAACTAGCCGTGGGACAGTTTTTTGTGGAAGTCACAACAAAAAAATCGGCCAGAGTTGCCAACACAAAGTTTTAAGTTACCTTGGTTGGATTAAAAACTACAAAATTGACGTGTATTTACCTTACATTAACACGTAAGGTTAAGAATGACAATGATCGGTTAAATAATTTCTCTTTCGAAATCGGTTGAATAATACATTATTCTCCACAACCGTCATACAAATTTATCGTAACTAACAATTTTTTTCTTCAGCTTTATTCAATGTGTATTTGTTTTCCCTTTTATTGTTTATCTTTTATTGTGGTTTTGTTTAATTGATTTACGCAATTTCCTTTGGATCGGATAAAGGTGCTTACAGCCAGTAAAGTTCAAATTATTGAGGAAGTAATAATTTTATTCCTTGTTTTTTTGTAATAATTTTATTCCTTGTTTTTGTGTTGCACTATAATGACTTATAAACTATCGATTAAATTATTAGGAAGAAACAATTATACATTGGATTGCCGTATTTTTTTTGAACACGGCAATGTACCGCGGGGATCACCGAATTTCCGTGAAACACGGGAATTGCTGTGTGTATGGTATCACTGCAGAGCGCGTTGGTAAACGTGTTAGGGTGGGGGAAAAACAGACGCGAGGTTTCAATATATACGATGGTAGTTTGAATTCGGGGCAGTCAGTTTTGGAGACAGTCGGGATTCGATTTTGAATTCGAAGTACAGTAACGAGAGCCCTCGGCTGGCAAAGCTATGGAACTTCTGACTCAGATTAATGATAGAAATACCTAAAAAGTATTTTTTAGATCTGGTTCAGAGATTTCATTAGCGTAAGCTGGCCGAGTGGCTATGTAACTTCAGTGTAGATCGCGAATTAGTTTTAATTTAATTTTACTGATTATTATTAAGTGCAATTCTTTATTATAGAATCTTAATTTGTAATCCGCTAAATAAATTCAGTGAAAGACCTGTGATGAAGCGCTCCTGATTGGTTCGAATGCATTGATTTTTTTTATTTGCATGTGTGTTTTTCTGCATGTTGTGGTTCTGTTACTAATTTTTATAACTTTTACGGAGATTTTTAATAAAAGATATCTAATGAATTATTAGTTAGGTTTACGTCGAAACTATTAATTATTGATTAATTATTGAAAGGAATTATTATCTAGGTTTACATTGATATTAACTATTGATTAATTACTGAATGAAATTATTATGAAAAGGTTACATTGATAATATTAATTATTGATTGATTAATGAATGGAATTATTATGAAATAAGCCTTATGACCATAATTATATTGAATTTAACTGATAAAATGAAATCTAACTTAAGTAAATAACCACAATATGATGTTGTTAGAATAAAATGAAATTACATTTGTTTGACTTTAAAGTACATATATAAATTGAATGAATCTTGGTTAAAACTATCATATTAGATATTAAGGGTTAAATAGATTTTCGTTAGGGTGTATTTAAATAATGAAAGGAAATTTTACTATGTCATTACTTTGGAAGTAGGTAGAGTAGTGGATATTTCTATAATATGACCTATAAACAAACTAATGATTAGTTGTCGTATCTTATTGAATATTCTCTACATATAAATATACTTCTAATGAATGTATATGTATGTATGTATATGTATATATATATATATATATGTATATTTGGCTTCATTTTGACATTACACAAATTTTTGTAGTTCAAACATTAATTTAAGAACTTGTAGTTGTTAAATATATGTTGGAACGAGGTAACAAAGTGGTTGTAGTCTTGAATGAGTGCGTTCAAGGATGCTTTTAGCTCTTGAATTCATTCTAAGATGAGGTATTATACACTGATCTATGACATTACACAACTATTGTAGTTTTGAACATTGATTTAAGAATTTATGTTCTTAAATGGGTGTCAAAATGAGGTATCTGGTAAACTGGAGTGTCGCATTTTCACGATGACTTTCATTGAACTATATAAACTATGTTAAGGTGAATCCATAAATGTTTGTATTCGCCAGTGTTTTATTATAGGTTTCCCTATAAGGCTAGGCCTGTCTAAGCCACAGTTCATCGCGTCATCTATGCTAGGTAGATCCTAACCTTGGCCTATCTAGTAGAGAAAGTTGCGTGTACTTCCTACCAACCTCTGCGTTCGTATTTGCCTAACTGAACTATGTTCTCGGTAAATACTATACGTACGTTTACTTATCTTTGATAAGAATTCCTCATCTTTGATGAGAGACATTGGACAAACTCCACCAAACACCTAGTGTATGGTAGTTGTTTGAACTGCAACAAAGGTTAGTAATTTATATTTGGACAGTGGTATGAAGTTCTATTTTAGACTAATAGAGAAACATATTCACTTTTCCAATTAATTTATTGCTAATTTTTGTGGACAGTCTCTGTTAAGTCCTAAGGCGGATTTACTGAGATTTAAGCCAAGCCTTAATCAAGTCCTCTTGTGTTTTTCAAACATACAAACATTGATGGATCATAAAACCTATTAAATATACATTCTCTCTTCATTGTGAAAATGAGATACTCTCAGAGATTCTGATTGAGTAAATGAATATGTTATATTTTAATTGTTTTATTTATCTCTCGACACTACTATGTCCTTTGATAAATCCATTCAGTTCCTAAGAGAGCCTGATATATTCAAATGTTTAACAACTTAATTACTGGTTCAATGTTTCAATTGAACAACCTATTCTGGTTAATGAATGCTGTTTCATTGAATGCTGTGAGTCATGCAAGGACAAATCTACACAATACACCTACTCTACATGTTGGTCTTATACCTTTAATTATTCTTATTTTCCCTATAGGACACTCGAAAGGTTGCGCTGTCGCAAGTCGCTAGTCGCCGACGACCCATCTCACAATGGTGGCGAGGCTTGACAATATAGCTAACTATAGACCCGTAACTCAGTAGGTCTTTCCTATGGGAAATTACACTACACAATCCAATTGTGGCAAAAGTAGTAGGTTTCGTGATCGAATTTCAAAGTAGTTGTGTGACCGAAGTTCCCGTATGGGCTAGTAAGCACACAATGAAAAGATCAGTAGACACGATCTCCTTTTGTTCACGTGGAACACATCTTAATACCATGTCTGATTACAGCTTGGTAATTACATCAACTCTAGTAATTCACTGGTTATGTCTATATGACGTCCCAAGGGATTACTCAAATACAGTCATTGCATGATTGTGCTGCAGCGGTATGAAACAAGCATTTGTTAGACAGGATATATTTCCGTCTAACTTACTGTAGAAAATTGGGACCTCTCATTTCCTACCTGCTACCTTTCTTTTTGATTTGATAGCACCAACGTTGTGCCTAATTTAATTTAGAGCCTTCAGCACGGTGTGGATTGGATTGGGGTCGGAGGGGAATGGTGGTTGCGACCCCCCGGGTTCAATTGAACCCGGCCTTTTAATTCCTTAATACCTATAAATCCTATCCTAACAGAATAACACATACAAACAAACACTACACATTATTTTTCACAATTATCTGAGATAATTTATTAACTGAATAAATCATTTCAAGATAATTAATAACTACATAATATGTATTTAATCATTATTTCATTTACTTATCTATTTTTATTTATTTCAATTGTTTAGAGTTATTAGAATCTATCTATTATATCAGGTTTGAACTAAAAATACATGTAAAAGAAACTTAGACACTATTCAATTAATCAATGTCA
Organism: Melitaea athalia; assembly: GCA_905220545.2. Classification (NCBI taxonomy): domain Eukaryota; kingdom Metazoa; phylum Arthropoda; class Insecta; order Lepidoptera; family Nymphalidae; genus Melitaea; species Melitaea athalia. The sequence goes on along the minus strand of HG992178.1, from coordinate 914,269 downwards.
ATATGGGATATCCTGAATATAATTATTTAACTTTATTTCTATTTTAGCTATTTAGATTCACTAAAATATTAACAATTATAATATACACATTCTTAAGGAGACGTCAGATCTATTAGTTAAACAATATAGGTGATAGTTATTTCTAAATAAATAAGTCTATTACTATTTATTCTTAACGGTTCTAATTTACTAAATTTTATTAATTCCTAATTAATTTACTAATAAGGTGTTATAAAGTTTAATATCTTTCTTTCCTTTTAATAGTATTCCAGGAGTTAGTTATCTATAGCATTTATATCACTGGTAAGTGTAAATATCTTTCAATTAAATTTTAGGATAAATTAATTTCAGTAATTTAATGTCATTGTGCAGAGATGTTATTTTAAATTAATGGCTAGGTAGGATATTAGTTAGAGTTTATGTAGAAATCAAGGCTTCTAATAACATATACTATGTCTTTCCTTCGGCATACCATAAAAAGAACTGAAGTTACTCTGAAACAAAAATCAAACACAACGTAGAGTCCTTCCTTATACTAGACGATCACAATTATAAGGCCAAAGATAATTGATATCCTCTTAAGCTTAATATTAGCTTGTAACGCCACTACCGTGATAGTGTTACAAAATGGTGCCGTGACCAGGATGTCATAATGTGATGATTGGTTATCATTGCATAGTAGTAGAATCGTTGCAAAATGGTGCCGTGACCAGGATGTCATAATGTGATGATTGGTTATCATTGCATAGTAGTAGAATCGTTGCAGGATTAGATATTGCAGGGACCTAAAATACTTCATAAAATTGTGTAACGCTACAAGTTGTCACTATCATGATTTACTCTTCCATACAAAATCTTTTTGTCTCAATGGGTACCAACGACTTTTCCGCTTCAAAAAATACTACATGACGTATGTCTAACGTTCAAATTTTCTGTAATTAGCTCCTTCGTATAATCTGGTTTAAGGTTCAGAGATGCTTGTATCCTGCTTTCTTTAAAATAATTGCGTTTCACGCGATAAACAAAATGTCTCACCTTTTTTACTTTTTAGTCACGTACTCTTTAGTCACGCCATTTCTCAGTAATTTCTTTAATTTCTGAACGAATCTGTAGTATTTTGGACTGATAACTCTAAAAGCGTCCCTATTGGACGATGGTAAATCTCAATGCCATATTTTTTCTCTGTCAAAAACTAGATTCTCTTAGTGCGCCGGCTGTTTTACTATTTCGATACGAGAGAAAAAAAATACTTTTTTCGGGGTAAATACTTCTTAATTGTATATCAAGTTAATAAAAATGTATGTTAGGATAATTGTTAAAGTGAATTACATTCTTCAAATTCATTATGGATAAAAATCTACTTCTTTTAGAGGTTATTGAGTTTTATTTCCTTTCACTGTTTCGTTGTTTTTCGTCACGTAACGAAATAGTATGTTATAAAGCTGGGTGTAGACCATTGACATATATATTACTGCGTAGTTTTTTATTTATTTACCGGAGTTCTGAACTGACATCTGTGTGCCTTCTTATTTAGTAAGGTAAAAAGTAATAACTTTTATTTAACGACAAGATAATCAGCTGATCAGTCCAAAAAGCACGGGTAGTTGATGTTTTTTCTGACAAGTTGCAAAACTCGTAGAATAAAAGTCTATTATTGCTTTTAATCTCACCAAATATAGGCAAAAATGTGTCTATGGAGAAACAAGTGTGTTGCTTCGTTTGTTCGTCTTTTATGTACTCCTAAGCCGCTCAACTTTGGAGAGATGTATGTGCTCCGCCGCCAGTAAGGGTGTATTTATTTAAAGGATATTGGTTTGATTTTACGTAATTTTTAAAAATTGAATTGGTCGAAAAAGAGGGCAGTTTTTCCCTGATGAATATAGAAGACGCAGTTTATTTTTAATTCAGTTTTTTTCGGTTAAAACTTTTTCTTTTTCCTGTCTTTTAATTTGAATATTTCATTTCGATTTCAGCTAATAATAAGTGCACCTATAATGAAAAACATGTTTTTAATTAATTCCCTTATTCCCTGCACTTTTATTAAAGCACTCATGCACACTAAGCTTTAGTTTACTATTTCGTTACTTTGTAAACTATTTCGTTATGATATTTCATAACAACTTTTTCGTTACATGTACATCTTTCGTGAGAAATACTCATTTAGCTGTGGTCTTCTGTAAGGTCGAGGTACTACCCCAGTCGGGCTGCTCCATATTTTGAACAGGAAATTTCCTGCTATGCCCTACCTCAGTTAATTATCCTTATTATTTGTATTTTAATATTTTTCTGGTGTACAATAAAGTATAAATAAATAAATAAATAAAAGAAACCTAATAATTATTATTAATTTGATTTTAATAAAATAATTATCTTATAACTACATCTGATAACAAACGGCTGCTTTAGTCGATGTGGGAATAAGGAGTGATCAAAATAATATTACAGTTAATAAAGTTAGAAATTAACTGTTATTTAATTGCCATCTGTACCTATTCTGTATATATTGTTAAAATCTTTCCTTCTTTGCTTTGTATTATTTCTGTTATGTAAAATAAAGTGTATATAACAATAATAATAAATACAATATAACATAATAGATGTAATTAGCGAATCTGAGTATTCACAAGTGCCTTTTTCTCCATGCCCCTTGTGAGCACTCTTTTCTCTTTTGAAGTACTCTCCAACAAATTAGAACATTGAAACACCCTCGCGATTCTCGAATAATTAAAAATTAATAGGACTTGATTTTGTTCATATTATAAATCGAATACAAATTGTATTTTATAAGATTATTAGGTATCATTAACTTCCTTAATCTTCGTTGGCAATGAACTTTTTGTTGCAATTATTTTGACTAACTTTTGACAGTTCAAACTGTAAGCAATTTCTCAACTATAAAATAAAAACAGTTACATAAAAGAATATATTACAAAGATATAATTATTATATTTATATAAAACTAGATGGCCCGGTGAACTTCGTATCACCTACGTATATTTGTAAAAAATATGGACAAAACACTTTCTGAACGCACCTATAAATATTTGACAATCAAGTGACAATTTTGTGAATGACAATTATGTTTCACAGCTAGGAACATTTTGTATTGGGAAATTAAATTGTCGTTTTTACTATTTTCCGTCACTTATTATTTATTTTACTTACCGTTTAAACCTTCCCTGAACTTCCACAAATATTTCAAGATCAAAATTAGCCAAATCGGTCCACCCATTCTCGAGTTTTAGCGAGACTAACGAACAGCAATTTATTTCTATATACATAATTATATATATAGATAGTAATATTTATAACATACCTTCATTTGTTTGAATGTGTAAATGATGGCTATTACAAAAACCTTTTTAATGACAGGAGAAAAATTTGAAATACGCCATAATGAAAAAAAATTAAAAAAAGGTGTGTGTGCGATTCACACACGATAGAAGTGAAACTTCTATGGCAAACTAATTTAAAAAAAAACTAATTTAAAATTAGCGGCTTGCAGCGCGGCCCGGCCGCAGCGCGGCTCGTCCTTCCCTGTCTTTTTGCCGTTGCATCCGGTTTAAAATCACAACGATTCTAAAGAAGTTTCACTTCAAAAAAGAAATTTACTTTTGCAATATAACATAGAATTAATATTATCTGAATATTAAAATCTTATTAATATAATACATTAATTATAATTCTTAACTCTTATCAATATTTCAAACTATAAATAGTACATTTGTAAAAATGAAAAAATAATAAACTGAAAAAAAATTACGTACAGATTGTAAAAGTCAATCTTTAAATAATTTCTTATAAACGCGACAAAATTTACATACAGCAACGATAATCGTGACTTCAAAATCAGCCATCATAATTATTTACCTATAATCAAGTTTGCACTCAAACTATTCAAAACCGAACCAGTCGTAATAAACAATGCTTATGGGGCACACAATACAGGCTACATTTCTGTCAAACTCGATCCACATGAGTCCCATAAGCCCCGTAAACTGGGTCTGTTAATGTGTACATGTTATCAAACGCAGTATTTCTGGTTAAGGTGAATTATTATTTAACGAGCTATTTTCGCGAGTTTAACTTGCCCAATGGTGAGATTTATTAAGTTCGCTTCAGCCTGCAATATCCCACAGCTGGGCATAGGCCTCTTTCTTCATGTAGGAAAATCTTAATCCACCACGCTGCTCCAATGCGGCTTGGCGGATATATTCCCTACTATGACTAACGATCAGGTGTACATGATAACAATCATTAAGTTACAGTTAGGAAAATATTCTGTCCTATAACCTAAGATCTTTGTTACATAGTAAGCCCCATGTTAAGATTTTACTTACATTGTGTAACATTATGTAATTATTTAAGAAATATTAAAACGCAGAATTTACATCTTGAAGTCTATATCTAATACTTTCGCAATTCAGCCTGTATCATCCAACTCCTGGGTATAGGTCTTTTTCTTCATGTAGGAGAAGGATTGACGCTTAATCCACCACGCCCTTCTACTGTGGATTTTCGGATTTTTTGTGTATTTAACACTTTATTAACTAGAAACAAAATAAATAATTTTTGAATGTAACGTTTCAGTGTTAAAGATCTTTCCAGCGAACTTCTTAGACATAATCTTAACATTTTTAGTCTGTTCGATTGTAAATATTTTCCGACTATAAGTAAAAGCTCTCAAAACAAATGAAGACTTTCTCTTTGACTTTGTATTTTATTCTTTTAACTTTTAAAAGTGTAAGACATTTGAATGCTGCGAAAAGTGTATATATAAAAGTATATTTCATTTCAAGGTCTTTTTGTCTATGTAATTTTAATTCTTTCATCTTTATTCCCAAACTAAAACAACAAAAAACCGCTGAGTTCGTGTCTGGCCTTGTACGAAAAATATTTCGTACTACTTTGTAATATTTAATACTCTTTAAGACCAAGCTTAAAACACTGAAAAAACGTTTTCAGTAACTCACTTTAATGTTTCATTTTATTGTCCTAGTTATGTATTACAGTGGAGACTTAATTTTTTCTAAACGCTACTTCATAAAATTTAACTTTCTTCCTTTATATTCATAAGTTGTTGTTCGTTTACAATTTCTTACGAATAGTAGCACAAATACAAATAAGTATACCTTTGTATTTTTTTCGTATTTTTTTTTGCATAAATTCTACCGTATTTTTAATCTACATTAAATACGCTTTAAGTCTATATAAGTAGGTACTACGAATGTATTAAAAAGGCTTACAAAAATTCCGAGTTCCATATTTAAATATTTTTTTTAACAATAACAGCATTCATAATAGTACATTACCTACCCTTGTACGAAGCTGTAGCCGGCTTCTAGTCTACATAAAATAAATGTTCATAAATGGGCGTGTATGTAATCTTCTATGTATTTAGAAACAAACATATAATATGTATAAGTAACATAGTGACAAGGGCATGAGGCATTGCCTGTCCTTTACCTGAATCTCAGCCACGAATCCTACTATAATACCACTCTCGCTTTTAATTTAGCGAGAAGAGAACACGCACACATGCTCAAGTGTAATGTATGTGTCATTTTGAACACGTGTGTCTGTGTATGTTTATCTATGTGTGCTCTTTGTAAGTAAATACTTATTAATGTATGTGTAGAGGATATCTTGCGTTTGTAAATTCTAACTAATATAAAGTCGATAAGCTTTTTTAAAATATGTATAACGTACCAAAACTGAATCAACCTAAAAACTTCCCACATGTGGGAAAATCAAACTCTGCTTTTAGCTGGAACTAAATATCACACTCTCACTGTTCTACTATGACTTAAGTCAGTGAGTTCAGCCTATTACAGTCCACTGCTGGACATAGGCCTCCCCAAATTTGCGCCCGACATCCCGGTTTTCCGCAATCCTCATCCAGCCTACACCGGTAATTATACGTAGATCGTCAGTTCAGCAGGCCGGAGGGCGTCCTACACTGCGTTTGCTAACATGCGGTCTCCACTCCAGGACCCGTCTACTCCAGCGGCCATTGGTCCTGCGACACAAGTGACCAGCCTACTGCTTGCCACTTCAACTTGCTAATTTTGTGGGCTATGTCACCTATATGTATGACTTGGCGGACATTTTTTTAACCATAAGTAACGATTCATAATATAAATATAATATTTATATTTTTGTAACTAGCTGTGCCCCGCGGTTTTACACGCGTTAATTTGAGGAATAAATCGCTTATAGACTTCCTCGGTAAATGGGCTATAGAGCACAAAAATAATTTTTCAACACAAACCAGTAGTTCCTATATAACGCGTTTAAACAAACTTACCAACTTTATAATATTAGTATAGATATTAAATGGAACGAAAATGTAAAGTTGAAATAGATTTGTTTTATTTTTGTCAACTAAATGGGAACATTATCCTGGTTATCCCGAAAGCGCTCACAATCGATACGGACGCTATATTTAGACCTGGAAGGTCGATTACCTGACATTCTTTTGTACTGTCACAATGTTTTTAAATAAATTAAATATTTATTCGATTTCTATTCCTGGAAAACTTCAAACATAATTATGTAAATTCAAGGATGTATTTACATTTTTTTTTTTCATGAAATTATTATTGTCAGGATTTTAAAAATATGAGTTTGCTTTAGAACATCTTATTAGTGAGCTTAATATGTATCTATCTGTAAAGACTAAGTAATGAATCTAAGAAAGAAAGAATAAATAAATATCATATATACACAAACACGGTCGTCTGTTCCTACGGTAAGCAACTTAATGCTTGTGTTATAGGTAAGAGCCGACTGATAAAAGTAATGGTACATATATGTAGGAGAGGGCGCCACGTTTGCTTAAAACCGAATAAAAATCATCATATAGCTAAATTGGCTAGAGCACCGACACGGTCAGTCGAAGGTACGACGTACGGTTTGAACCCCGCTGGAGCGAATTTTTGATATGATATTAAAAATATTTACTTAAATAATAATTAAATAACTCAAAATAAATTTTAAACCAACACACGTAGACATAAGTCAACGTCCTCCACATGAAGCACTGAAATAACCCCGCTATTGTTTCCCATAGTTTCTCATTCAGGGACGTTAAATTTCTAATTAAATCGAGCAGGGAACACATCCCTTGATTTACAGCCACCGTCTGAGAATAATTTGAGCATTATTGTAAACAAATAAACTTAGGGAGTATTTCATAAATAATTTTCTCTGAGTAATTAAAATATTGACATTTATTTAATCTTTCTGGTGTTTATACAAGGAGTCGCCCACAGTTCAAATCCAGCTTGTAACAGTTTTATATTGGAATTAAATTGATTTCTAACCAGTCCAATTATCTTTTAATATTTATTAGTTAAAAATACTTATGTTATGCGGGATATCCTAACACAAGTTGCTTATGCTGTTATAGGGAGTTTCCAAACAAAAATAATTTTATGTTGTACCTACCTACATTTTACAAGATACGACTAATAAAGACTTTGTTTTTCATTTATTTTTTTCATTTTTTCTAGTCACACGTTGACATGGAAATTACGTAAAGTCGTAGTCTCATTATCTCAGTAGCAACGGAAAAAACGAAAGTGCTTTAGACCACACGACTGAAGCAAAACTTCTTTAGCTCCATCTAACTTATCTCCCTCTCAAATTCCGTTTGCCTCACCTGATCACACTTTTCGTAACGCTCTCGTCACGCATTCACCAGCTTGTTCAACAAAAGCGTACATAAAAGAAGTTTTACTTCAAAAAAACAAATTACAGAAGCAATGAACAAGTAAATATTTACAACAAAAACATTTTAGAACATAGTCTCAACTCTCAAGGTATACAAAATGAATCTCTTTCTAACCGCAAACATTTTTTCCAGTATGGCTCCCAAGCGGCAGCGGGTAAACGATTTAATAAAATTGGTTCCGCACCTGGCCCTCGAACGAGAACAATCACAAGCAGACAGTTCGATCTCGGTCCTTCGAGACAGCTGAGATAAAGTTGTTTAAATTGTACAAATAACGGCCATTTATACATAAATTGATTGACTTGATCGTAGCGGTTGATCGGTTTTGATTACACATTGTCATGTCACAAATGTAGCTTGAAATTTTTAAGCAAACCAGCTCAAAGTCAAAAAGTTACTTTTAAGACATCAGCTGTTATAACATGGACAACTTAATAGAGAAGTATATGGTATATAAATAAATAAATATCTTATAAAGTTTACACATTACGTCGTCTGTTCCTAAGATAAGCAACTTAATACTTGTGTTATAGGTAACAACCGGCTGATATAGCTAAATATTTTTTTTATAAATATATATGGAAATAGTACATATATAAATACAAATATCACACCCAGAATGAGCCGGGAATCGAACCCACAACCCGCGGAGCAGAAAGCACTACAAACTGCGCCAACGGGCTAGTCATCATTTTAATGAAAAAACTTTTTCGGATTTCATCGTGCTTTATTAAGTTTTTTAGATTCCGACTTTTCGGATACTTTACAGCCACCATGGTCACGGGAGGACCAAAGTTGTTTTATTATAATGAGTGAAATTCGCGTAAACATTAGAAAACAATTTAAAGGTGGACTTAGACCAAACGAACAAAGAGCTAGAGCTAGAACAAGAGCATTCTTTCTTGATCTGTGTAAACGAAAACTCGTATTCAGCGTTTACATAAAATGCTCTACGCCTGTTTACACTAAAAGAATTTGATATAGTGGGGATAGAATGAGCATTCGCTCGTCTGATGTAAATCGACCCTAATATGGTACTATTTTTGATTGAAGAATAGTTGGCGTAGTGGAGCAATCAGCGTCGATTTGTCGACAAGGGTAGACATTTAAGATACTAATAAAAAATATATTACCTAAAGTAGATGAAGTATAGCTATTAAGGATCCACGTTCATGATAAAAGTTTATATTTGCCGTCAGATGTTTATCGTGGTCTAGAATTATTAAAGTGAAACTATTATTACATCGTCTCAAACTTTTTCGTCTGTGTGTTGCATGTCGCGTGACGGTCGGCCGCGCAGTAAGATTGATAAAGCGATTTTTATACCATTAATGGAATATTATTCCAAATTTTTTTAGTTAAATGTCTATAATGTGAAAAAAAGTTTCACTTTTACCGTGGTTTTTTTCTTTGTGATGTGTTTTCGGATCTTTGATACATGTTTTTATCTTAATGGGTCGGTTAGTATGAAGCTTATATTAAAAAAAAACATAATTTTAAAAATCAATACACGAACGTACGTTTCAAGTAATCTTTTCGCCTGGCGATGTGTGAGTCAAGTTTATATTGATATAGTATCTGTGTGAGTATATCAAAATGTACAATTACAATACATTCTTATACGCACAAATACGTACAATATGACACTTTATTATTTTTAAATTAATACCGTAACTTTTACTTTTTAATGAGTGTAGGGTAGTCCTAATGGGGTGTGCACCGCTACGACGATAGTTGCGACATTAACACGTAAATTAAAACGCGTTTACAAGTGCTCGTGCTTATATACATACACAGAGCTAAGAGTCAAGATGGGTTGAATGACCCATTGGGCAAAGTATAGAATCCTAATCAAGCTACATATATGTATGTATTTAAATAAATGGTAACTAAAACGGTCGTCCCTTTTAAAGATGTTGTAAAACTTATATTCGACGCTTCCCATATTACGGTACTGAAAGAACTATTCAAAATGTCTTATACATATTTCATGGTCGCTTCCATCTCGAGAAGGCTTCGCTTTGCAATGAGAGCGTATAATTTTAGGGGTAACCATCTTTGCTTGGTGATAACTTTCGTAGAGCTTGAGGATATGAAAGTCAGAGGAAAGCTTTCGGATTCAAGAATCGATTTTCTCGGAGCTTTTTTACTTTTAATATTAGATTATTTAAAATACTTAGACATGTATGTTTCTTATTTTGAATTTCTTGCCAATTGTTTTAGTAAAATATAGATTCCAAATCGGTTAAGCTTAATTAAAAACTATAGTTCAAAATAGGTTCTTTTTATTATTAGAACACTCAATGCAACACTAATTGGCTTGCTGTTTTGTTTACGATACCTTTAGATAGCCAATGACCTAGTAGGAGGATATTACAGGCTGAAGCTTAAAGCAATAATTTTTGTATCAAAAAGAATAACATGTCCACAATAGTTAGGAGACAGGCTGTGAACACTCGTGAAGTCCTGCAGTTTAGCTCGTGACCTCGTTTTGTCGTTTGACGTAACTACGAGTAGGTACCTATATGCGGAGTGACGCCTTCGATGAAATGTTAAAAAAATGTTTTTACTAAGCCCATGAAAAATAGCTCTGTCGCCATTATAAAAACAATGTGATCGGATTTGTATTTTAAGTATGTTTTAATGTTTATTTTTATTGAAAGTTTAATTTTGTTATCATACTGACATTTAAATTTCTGTTTACATTTCGACGATGACATCGAAAAACATAACATTTAACTAAGCAATAACGTTTTCACTTGTTAGTCTATAACTTTGATTATTTTTAATTTGTTTTAAAATAAATACTGAAATATGTATAATAAATGAATAAATAAAAGATTATTCATACATAAGAGCTCATTGTACGGATATACACAACACACAAGTACAAGAGCTTATGTTAAGACAAACATCTGTATACGCATATGCAATCAGCCTGTAACGTCCCACTGCTGGGCATAGGCCTCGTTCTACATGTAGGAGAAGGATTGGAGCTTAATTCACCACGATGCTAAACTGCGGGTTTTCGAATATGTTGCTTACTATGAGTAACGATCGCTATCAGGTATTAATGATAACAACCGGGACCGACGGCTTAACGTGCTCTCCGAGGTACGGTAGGGAGACCCATAAGTACAGACATCCAATCCGGAAAGAAATATTTGTATAAATAGATCTGTATAGTCTTTACAAATATTTGACACGCGTAGAGCTCAAATTTGCGACCGCCAGCGCGACAACTACTTGCTGGGACAACTTTACCAGCATATCATACGTAAAATATATCCTAGAATATTCTTCTACATTCGAGAAAATGTTTCAATCTTTATAATAATACAGGTTTTCACAAAACAGCTGATACATCGATATTACGTACAGCGAGCTAGAAATTGACACCAATAAAATGTATGATATCTCAGCAATGTTCTTAGCAGCATTGTTGTCGAACACAACCTTATATCTACGTAACCTAATACGTAGGATGACATTTTAGCACGATATGTAATTGCTAAAAGAAGTACCTAGGTCATGTCATCATTCAAGGCTTTACTGATATTAAAAACTCTCCGTTTCTTGTATTTGCTTAGTAATATATTATGTTATAATTTATATTATATAATTATACTTTCTATTTTTGACTGCATTTTTTATGTGATATCCCAGAACTTTTTACTGAGCGTACCAATTTATATTATTCCCTTTTTAAACAAAAGATAATCCTCCCGTGACCATGGTCGCTGTAAATTATCAAAAACCTCGGGCAACTAAAAAACAATATAAAATAAAATTCGAAAAAGTTGTTTCATTATAATGAGAAATTTAATTGTTTTGTTAAAAAAATAATAAAAAATTACATTCGTTGAACTAACGAGTTTGAAACGGCGTTTCAGAAAAACTAGTTTTCATAGCGAATTGAGTTTTCTCAAGGGATAAACACCAGAACACTTGATGCTTATTATATAAAGAATTTGTTGTTGAAAGTAAAAATTATATGTTTTAAGTAAGCGTTTATTGGAATATCTTATTACCATATGAGGCGTGACTTGTTAATTTTATTTCGGTTAAGCATTGAATGATATAATATGCGGCTGTGGAATTGTGGTTAATTTTTTTTAGAATGTTAATACATTCTTAGATTTCGTTCTCTTTACCCTCTCTCCTTCTATCTTTGTATCTGTTTTAGTTTTATTAAAGAACTTCGTTTTATTTACATCTCGACACAAAATACCTCTACTTAAAAACTATTTAAAAATTCCCCTTTTATTACGTAAAACTAAGTATCACATAAAATAAACACACCTTTAAAAAACATCCTCCATTTACTTTGAAAGATAAAACTTAACTATCAGTAAAGAAAAAAATAAACATTAGCACTCTGTCTCGAAACTGTAAAAGAATTAACTTATCCGAGGTAAATCCAGATATTTACACAAGAATACAGTTAAAGCAGTGAGGCTTGAGGCACGATTAGTTTCCTTTCAAAAGATCTGAGATGGATAAGCTGAAGATAAAGATTTCCAATAAGAGCAAATTGGTATAATCACTGGCGGTGCCATTTCACTTTAAACCGACTGACGATCTAAGTATTTATATTAAAGTGATTATGTAATTACATTAGCTGGAGATATAAAAGGGTTTGGATGGTTTTTTCTAGCTTGAATTCAATCTTCTGATTTTTTATTTAGTTTTTAAAGGAAATAAATAACTACTTATAACGTGTTTTATAGTTAAACTAGCAGCGAAACCCGGCGTTGCTCGGGTTAAAATACATCGCAGGAACTTTCTAGACCGTTACAGAAATTTTGAGATCTTTTCAGATGTCCTAATGCGTTAGAAAATGACAGAAATATATGTTTTAACATTTACACCACCCACCACCAACCACTTTCACCAACCGCGACTAAACTCCCTTACTGCCACCTGGAGACCAAGGGATATTTACCACACCAACGGGAAGTTGATTGGGTTTGGTGGTGATAGAGAAAACTGTGTATTTACGTACTAACAAAGCATTATATATATATTTAGATTGGTGATAACTTTATATGATGTTATAATAATTATGTAAGTATTGAAAAGAGAATCTTATCAATTCAGAATAATGTCGTAATGTTTTAATATATTTTTGACGTGACAACGTCTAAAAATCGATGAACGCCGGCTGCATTCACGAAAAAGAATGAGTCATTTGACAATGAAAATTAAAAATCGTTACGCTCATTTTCCACGCTCATTGTACGCTTGCTATCTCTCTTCTACTCGATTGGCCGATACGTCCGAGGAGATGTTTTGTTATGACGTTGTCACGTTAAACTATCGTCCGTAAACCAACTTTACAAACAACCAATTTTTATTTTATTTATGAAATGAACGCATTTTGGACTTTTAACTTTAGGTAAAATTATATTGTTAACCGTCCTCAAATTAACTATTAACATATAGATGTATAAAGGAAATTACAATGTCCTGCATTCGAACTTACCTTAGGCCAGGAATGTCATCTAGCTGGGTGCCATCTGGTTGCTGCCAAGCGAGTTGAGGCGTGGGAAAGCCGTGGGCTGCGCAAGAAACCCTGGCGCCCGTGCTGTTGGAGAACACCAGCCTCGACGGCGGCTCCATCAAGAACACGGGGCCATGCTCCTGGGCCTCGCCACCTGATGAAATAATTATACTGAAGATTTGTTTTGTACTTTACTTCAAGATTCTATAACACTAGTTTTTGTCATTCCATTACCAAGAACAATTTTTCAGCATTTTCACAACATTTTTATTGTTGCTCTTCGTACGAGTCAAAATCAAAATAAAAATCAAAAATAACTGTATTCAAATAGGCTTCAAATTTACATTGGAATCGTCATTTTACAAATTAAAATATTAATTATGGTTAAAAGTGAAACTACCACCGATTCGGAATGTAGATTCCGCAGAGAAGAATCGACTAGGAACTCGGCATTTACCTGCTCTTTAAAAAAAAACTGCATTTTTATACTACATTGATAAGACGCCGCGTTGACGCAGCGGTCACAGCACTCGATTGGCTGTTGCGCGGGCGGTTGCGGGTTCGATCCCCGCACGCGACAATTCCATTGGCCATACAGATGTTTGTCGCGGTCTGGGTGTTTGTGCAGTCCTTTTGGGTCTCCCCCACCGTGCCTCGGAGAGCACGTTAAGCCGTCGGTCCCGGTTGTTATCATGTGCACCTGATAGAGATCATTACTCATAGATGGGAATGTATCCGCCAACCCGCATTGGAGCAGCGTGGTGGATTAAGCTCCGATCCTTCTCCTACATGAGGAAGAGGCTTATGCCCAACAGTGGGATATTACAGGCTGAATCGTGAATCGTGATAATAACAAGACGTTATATAACTCAGCGTTACCTCTGTCATCTCATTCTAGCCTCTAAGGATAATTGATAAATAATCGATAACTTTCTAAATCAAACTAGAAGTTCCTCCGATAAACAAACTTTTGAGCTATTTAATATAAGTAAAGAAGAACATCTGTATGATAGACTCCTTTTATGGAACTATCATAAGATTACCAACAAAAATATCTATGATTTGATTAATTGAAAATACAGTCTTTTTTGTATTGCTGTACTTAACCAGATAGTAAGTGTAAATTGTTGGCCAGAGGTATTTGGAGACGCCAGATCACAAACATTGCAAATACACGCTACAGACTTCAACCCCTCAGTAAACCACTCAAACCACTTGTTTAATATACATAATACAGTAACATTATGTCAATGTCAAAATTAAAATGTAAAATACGATAATACATTATAAAACAAAATTAAATAAAATTGGACTTAATGTAACCCAATAAAAATTGTAAAATAAAAAATAAAATGTTAATAAATAATAAAAAAAAGTGAAAGTTTTTAAAAAAAAATGTGTATACGCGTTTGTTGTCCGATAATTTGCACCTTCCAGATGATTTCAAGACAAACGTCTTGTTAAATGAATCAAAATTACTTCAGTTTCTTTAACTAAAATTAATAAAGAAGTCATGAAATCAGCTTATGACTGGTATTATACGCCTTCTTATTTTTGGAGCTGCATAAAACTTAATGAAGACTGTATCTTCTTTTCGACTTCCGATCCAAGCTACTTTAGTTCGCTATTGTGTTAACGTGTTGGTATATTACGTTATTATTAATGACAATGGCAGATTTGAAATTTTACTGGACATTGGATCAAATTCAGGAACAGTTTTATCACCAAATAAACACTATAAGAAAAAATGAGACACGTTCAATTGATCCAGAAGCGACTAGTAAACACAAAAGAAAGAACCATAAAGCAATTGAACAGAAGTCAGGAATGCAAACATATTATCACTGAGCTTAAAAAAATCTAAATATAAAAATATCTTGATGAAGATTAAAATTTACTACAAAATGAAGATAATCAAAATGAAATGGGAAACACATTGCAACTTGACAAATTATTATCATATCTCATTATTGATTCCCAAGGAGGGTTGATGTCAGGCAGGCGGCCGGTCGTAAAAAATAATATTATGCCAAATCACTTACAACATGAGTCTGAGGAAGAGAAGAACATGTTGTGCCGACCCTATATAAATAGGATAAGGACAGGGAGATGATGAATACAGTAACATTATTATATCAAATGACAGAAACAAAGCATTCAATTTACTTCCACAATAAATAGCGGAATCTGGTTTAATTTAGAACTATAATAGAACGAGTTAATAGGAAGTTAGGTCGAATTACCGGCGAGTGTAATCTAACTCTTAGCGCAGACTAACATTGGTTCTGATTTTTTTATATTATAAAAATATTGTATTATTCCAGTTCAAATGTATGATTGATTTTTTTTAATCTATATATATAAAAGAGATTTCACCCTTATATTGACTCATCACGATATCACTGGAACCATAAGGCGTAGAGACTTGTTTGGTAGGAATATTCCTTTCACCGAGTAGAGGTCAGCTAAGAACGGATTTTACGAAACTCCACCCACAAGAGGGGGTTGAGAGGGTTAATAACATATATCTCAAAACAATGTTTGGGGGGTCAGCTAGTAATGTATAAATTTATGTTTAACTTTTTTATTTCCTGGGCGGTCTTGCTTTCCTGTTTACTAGCGACATCCAATCAGAATCGACTGTGGTGGAGAGTGATGTTAGTACATATATTTCGTTAAACAATCGGAAAGCGGTGGACGAGGCACTATTCGATTACCAGAGCAAGAACACTACACAAGTCTACTCAGTAATTAGTTACTGAAATAAATAATGAAGTAGGTTTAGTAGGTCATTGCAAAGTCTTTGATTTCTTCACACACATTGTAAGAAATTCCCATTTGAGCTACGAGTATAATTGGAAATTAATAATTTTATTGCCTTTTAATTGTATTTTATTAATTGTATTTTAAACATGATAAAAATTTTCAACTAAACTGTTCTATCTTGTACGATTTTATAAGAAGAACATTATAATACCACATTATACCTCCATTATGGGTTGACTGGAAGAGATCTCTTTTAGAGATAAGTTCGCCAATGCCTACTTCCTATATTATAATGATTTGTAAAATTACTTAGTGCAATAAAGAATGTATATACACTTCTTTTAAAAATACCGTTAAGGTATTTGGCATGTTAGTGAAGATAGAAAGAGAGAGATGCGTTTCGTATTTTACTGTAGGAGCTAAAGAAGTTTTACTTCAGTCGTATGTAGTTTTACACTGACATCTTACATTTTGGTAACATTCAGTGCGTGTATTGAATATCGAGAGTTCTTAACTAAGATATCTATGAAGCATCGCGATAAATAAGCATACAATATTATTATATCACTAGCTTCTGCGCGCGACTTCGTCGGCGTGGACTCCGTTCCTATTGGTCTTAGCGTGATGACACATAGCCTATAGCCTTCCTCGATAAACGGGCTATCTAACACTGAAAGAATTTTTCAAATCGGCCCAGTAGTTCCAGAGATTACCGCGTTCAAACAAACAAACAAACAAACAAACAATCAAACAAACAAACTCTTCAGCTTTATATATTAGTATAGATTGCCTGTATCGTGTTGAATATTATCAAAAAAAAAAAATTCTGTCGCTTTTTATTTACCGGGTGGTAGATTAGCTAGCTCAGAGATTTTTGAGAATACTATAACAGAATAGACAATTGTCGAATCATCTCTAAACCACAATGTGCGGCAGAATTTACCGAACGTCGGCGTCGGCTTAATGCGTCTAGATAACATATTTGCATTGCAAACAACCTCTCGTTCACTGATCTGCCGGCATCTCTGATTGCGGTAACTCATTAATGATTTACTTAATACAATGACTGCTATTTCGAATCCGTACTAATAACATTCAGGGTAATATTTCTGAATTTACCCTGTTTAATAGTTGTGAGTTGTTTATCTGGTTTTGACGTTTGCGATGAAAGAGTTATTATAAATTCTCTTGTAAATATTATTTATTATGGAATTGTAGTTCAAGTTAATTATTCGATATTTTAGAGATGTGATGTGACGTTTTTTGAACACTAACTCGGCTTTTTTGCAAAGCTTGACAACGAGAATTATTCATATCGTGTATACAAAGCTAAACATTCGTCATTAACGCGGAAGGTCAAAAATTGTCCAAGCATCAACCAGAAGCCGTGATTACGAACCAGTCTTAAAATCAAATCGACCTAGAGACATCTATTTCAGTAAGAATTCAAAAAGTTAAAATAGATTATTGTCTGAAGACTAACCTATTAAAAGTAGTGGTCAGGATTTTTACAATTTCGGCATTTGTTTAAATCGCTCTCGTATAATACTCCGTGCACCGTGCACTGTGGGCGCTCACACACCCTCGATTGTGGGTTCGAGTCCCGCTCGGGGTGAATATTTGTATTTGTACAAATATTTCTTTCCGGTCTGGTTGTTCGTCTTTGTGTATCTCCCCACATTGCCTCAGAAAGCACGTCAAGCAGTCGGTCCCGGTTTTTATCATGTACACCTGATAGCGAACGTTACTCATAGTTGGGAATATATCCGCCCACCCACGTTGAAGCATCATGGTGGATTGAAGCATCATGGTGATTGGCTCCAACCCTTCTCCTAAATAGAGTAAGAAGAGACCTTTGCTCTACAGTAGGATGCTATAACTGAATAATAGTAATATTTCGTATTTACAGAGAGAATACAACATCACTAAGCATTTTCAATATTTCTGTCACTTTACCACAAGACAGGAAACAAGCAACAAAACTTACGTTTCGAGATCCCAATAATCCAATATTCAGGGAATTGTTCTGACCTAGGAATTATTTAGGTCATTCCGCTGGAATGCTACTGAACATGAAACTGATGTATTTTTGGACTAGTTTAATATTAATATTTAGTTATATATGTAGGTATGTACAATGATTTTTCGGTATTTAAAACTACTTTTTGACCGACTTCCATAAAAGGAGGAGGTTCTCAATTTGACTGTATTTTTATGTATCGGAACTTTTAACTGGGTTAATGATTTAAATGATTTTTTTTAATCGAAAGGTGTTACGTATCATGTGGTCCCATTTAAATTTAATTGAGATATAACTGGTAGTTTCTGAGTTATATCAAATAATGCGTATTAGCTTGTCTATGTTTTCCTCGACCTGTGTTGTATTATACCGCATAACTTTTCACTGCGTTTGCCGATTTTGGTTATTCTTGTTTTAATCGAAAACTGATTGATGCTTGTCATGTGTTCAAATTTTAATTTGATCGAGATCTGATGACTACTTTTTGGGTAATCTTAGATAACGCGTATTTACTTGACTATATTTTCGTCTACATACGTTGTATTACTTGTCAATGTAATTAAAGTCATTTTTTAACATAATTATATTAGTAGTAGTATAACGTAAATTAGTATTATATTTTGATAAATTTTGCCACATATTTTTAATTCGATTTTATATATGTTTTTTAAAAATATAAAATTATATTTTAATTAACAGTTAAATAGTTAAGTAAACAATGTTATTTTAATTATTATATTAAAATAAATTTTTAGTCATAAAAAAAATTGATCGTTATTTATTTCTCCTATATTCTTTATTTTTCTTTAATAATCTCAACCGCTGCCAATACGTGCTCTCCACGACGCTGCAGAGATATTTAAAAGGTTTATACCACAGCGTAATGGTTGTTTTTATTACACTGTGGTTATAATCTCAAACACAAACAAATATTTCTACATAAATATCCACCACAAGCCGAAATCAAAACCGCGACTGCTGGTGTTTAGACACACACCTTCACCCCTATAAAATGGCTAAGTAAGTCAGACATATTAAGTTCGGTTATTTCATTGAAAAACAAGTATAAAAAAAAATAATCAAAGCTATTTATACATTACTAACATCCCGCCCCAGCTTCACACGGGTATTTAACAAAAATTTCAAAATATCTTTTTTCCTAATTTTTTTTGAAAATGTAATAATATAGCCTATGTCACCCGCGGACAGTGTAGCTTCCCAACAGCGAAAAAAATTTTCAAATCGGTTCAGTAGTTTCGGAGCTTATTCAATGCAAACAAACAATCAAATCTTTGCTCTTTATAATATTTGTTTATAATAATATCCGCCAACCCGCATTGGAGCAGCGTGGTGGATTAAGCTCCGATCCTTCTCCTACATGGGGAAGAGGCCTATGCCCAACAGTGGGATATTACAGGCTGAATCGTGATCGTGATCGTGATAATCTATACTAATATATAAAGCTGAAGAGTTTGTTTGTTTGTTTGTTTGTTTGTTTGAACGCGGTAATCTCTGGAACTACTGGGCCGATTTGAAAAATTCTTTCAGTGTTAGATAGCTCATTTATCGAGGAAGGCTATAGGCTATGTTTCATCACGCTAAGACCAATAGGAGCGGATCCACGCCGACGAAGTCGCGCGCAGAAGCTAGTATTAGTATAGACAAATAACATTAAATTCAAATATCCAATCGATATAATCCGTTTTGGTTGGTTTGTTTATTCGAATATGAAATATGTATATTCAGAATTGCAACTGAATTATTTAGGTCTCTGGTGCAATAACAAATCTAGGTATTTTCATTCCATTGGTATATTCAAAATAAGGTGAATTATGTAATATCCACATACGAGTATACATATAATGATATTATAAGCCAGAAGAATTCATTTGTTTGTTTGAAAGTGCTAATTTCAGTCCATTTCCCGAGGAAGGCTATAGCCCACATTACAATGCGGGTGAAACCGCGGTACACGTTTTAAGCCACAACTGGTAAAATTTTCACAGCTGAACTAAATTCTTACCAACTTTTAAGATGAAGGATATGAAATTTAATCCACGTTGAGTTGGCGATTAGCAGACACGTCTTACACGGTCTTATCTTCGTTCACCCTAGCATGTTTACTTATAACACATGAGGACGTTTTAGTATATAATTTATATTTGGCAACTAACAATCTTGCATGAAAAGTGGATTACCCAGGACTATTATGATACAAACCTAAAAAAGGAGAAGTATGTAGAATGTCTATCTACCATTTGCTAAGTGTGCCATCTATGATTTGGGTACCTACATAAGGCATAGATGTAAAGAACATGCATATCTAAAGCTACGCTTCAGCTTGTAATATACCACGACTGGGCATAGTCACTTTCAGGAACATCAAAAAAAATCATTGAATGCTCTTTCTAGTGCTAAATGGTACAGAAAGTATATGAAAAATCTTCTACACACGATTCATACTAAACCTTAAACATACAAAAATTAAATATTGAACATTACATTAGGGTTCTATTCACACATACCCCTTCACTACTAACTTACTAAGAGTTGTTATGTGAAGTATTATTGCCTATCACTGTTTTATAGTCAAACGAAGAATTCCTCGCACTTTATAATATAAGCATATACAGTTTTCTTTAAAATTTTTCAAAGTACTTAGTTCAATAGTTGGTCGCAAATGGAAATACTTCCTTGAGATTTTTCCCAACTACACTTTAACTACTTTTCGTGCGTCGCAATCACGAAGTTTGCCCTGATCTTGTAATAACAGCGGGGGAACTGCAATGTTGAGTGGAAAACAATTTTTATTATAAACTTATACTATGCGATTCGTCCTTTATAGTTTAACTTTAGTCGACTTTAGTAAGTCTTCAGTTTAGCGATGATTACTTTGTGTTCTAATGACTTTAGTTGAAACTGGGTTTTTGTGCTACATTACGAGTGCTTGTGTTTCTTATTTACTTTTTTGATACATTGTAGCAATATTTTCCTAGTGTCTGAACCTATTCCAGCTGATTATAGAATGAGTACTTATTAATTGTTTAGCGTTTGTAGATAATTATATGTTGTACATAGTTCATCCATTAAATTCGATTAATAATGATCAATAAAAAAGCTTAATGTACAATTGTACAACTAAACAATAAAAATATAAGCTTAAAAAGTTTAAAGCAGACGACATTCATTGACTGAATCTATAGAAGACTGAATGAAAATTCATCATAATATCAAAGATTTCGACTGGACAAGTAAATTATTCCATAGCTTAATTGGCTAAGAGTGCCGACACGGTTTGTCGGAGGTGCGGGTTCGAACCGCGCTGGAACGGTCGGTATTTTTGATGTTATTTTTTTTTATTTTTTTATGTTACTAAGTCGACAAACAAGCGTACGGCTCAAATGATGGTCAGTGTCTACCGTAGCCTATAGACGCCTGCAACACCAGAAGCGTCGCAAGCGCGTTGCCGACCCTATCCCCAATATCCCCCATAATAATAATATATATCCCCTTATAATCCCCCCCAGGAGCTCTGGTCATCTTACTCACCAACAGGAACACAATACTGCTTGAAAACAGTATTATTTAGCTGTGGTCTTCTGTAAGGTCGAGGTACTACCCCAGTCGGGCTGCTCCATATTTTGAGCAGGGAATTTCCTGCTGTGCCCTACCTCAAAAATTATATTAAAAATGTTTATAATATTTATATTATTCTTGAAAACCGTTTCTGTAAGAAAACATCCAATAAATTAGATAATAAAATTTGATAGGAGACGTGAATTCGAAATAATTCACAGTATTATATTTTCTCGTGCCAAGTAATATTCTTCGAGTCGTATCCTAAAGTCCGAACGGGCAGTACAAGTTTACGAAAGTTCCATAAGTTATTCAAGATTGCGTACCGTCCCCGAGTGCTGACTCGTTTATAATATTATTTCAAACTTCCCGCGAGACTTTCGTGTAAAAACGTTGGAAACTTTACTTTTTTTATATATTCTTTTGTATCTTTTATTGCGTTACAGATAAAAGTATGGCGAGTGTTTCTAGTGCTTTCTTTTATGAATAGTTATACTCTTTTAACGGCTACGTGTCTTATGTACTTTTATTTACCGTCTTTCGTTCTTTTATAATTTGTATGATGTTTTTCTAAAATGGTTCTGTATACATTTGCTAAAGAATTCTAATCGATAAAAGCACATCGCTCACACGAAAATCATCATCATCATCATCATCATCATCATCATCATTTCAGCCTATCGCAGTCCACTGCTGGACATAGGCCTCCACAAGTTCGCGCCAATAATGGCGTGAACTCATGTGTTTTACCCATAGTCACCACGCTGGGCAGGCGGGTTGGTGACCGCAGGGCTGGCTTTGTCGCACCGAAGACGCTGCTGCCCGTCTTCGGTCTGTATACTTCAAAGCCAGCAGTTGGATGGATATCCCGCCATCGGTCGGCTTTTTAAGTTCCAAGGTGGTAGTGAAACTATGTTATCCCTTAGTCGCCTCTTACGACACCCACGGGAAGAGAGGGGGAGGCTAAATTCTTTGCCGTAGCCACACGGCATACACACGAAAATAGTCAGTAGTATTGTGTAACAGAGTTTCTTTAAAATTCGCTAAATTTCTGTCGCCACATTTAAAAATATAAAAATGTACAATTTATTTTGAACTCCGACAACGGTATTACAACAAAATCTAAGCTCTAAATAATATCAAGAAGCAAAAACGTCATCTTTATTCATAAGTAAAAGTAATTTATGAGCGAAAGTTAGGAAAGTAACTTTATTAAACAAATTCGGTCACGTCCTTCAACAATGTTTATTTATCATTACAAAAATATTATACCTACTATGATGTTATAAAAAATGTATTTTTATTATAGTACCAAAGAGTATAGACATTGATATACGCTTCAGTCTATAATATCCCACTGCTGGGCATAGTTGTTCGCATATAAGTTGCCATTATAATGAGTGAAATTCGCGTAAACATTAGAATAGTAATTACTATACCATACTATTAAAACAAAGGTACAAACATTTTAGAGAATAAAAAATTAAGGAGTGGTTCACACTGTTTTTTTTTCTTATCCATTGGCGCAGTTGATAGTAACTTTATTTTTTACTTCATGGCTGTGCGATTAATTCTCGACCCTATACTATATAATTTTTTTTTTAAATCTATACACATATACAAGTCAGCTGTTGCCTAAAGTACAACCCAGAAAACCCACTAAAACCCAGCGGTGCTCTCATCGTCATAGCGGGGATCGTTTTTGCAAGCTACCTAAAGTACAAGCGTCAAGTTGCCTAACTCCGCTGTGCGTGGGAGAAATATTTATTTTTTATTATATTAATAATGAAATGTAAAGTTGAATCCGTGGTGAAATGGTCAAGTTGACAAACTAAATTTTAACTTTTAACATTTTGATTTTAAGTTTTAACATTAGATCTGAAATTTTATATTTAACATTATGAGAAAAACTACATAAGTCCAAAGAATTATTTGTTCGAAAGAAACTTTAAAACTGTATATGAAATAATTCTTATTAATAAAAAAGCGTAATTTGAGCAGTGGGTTCATTATAGGTCAATTCCAAAGCCAAAAATACATTTGTAATTTATTACAATACAATAAAATATGATGAAAATAATATTTTTTAAGTGTGACAACCATAGTTGTAGATCGTTACGTGTCAGTTTTATATAGCCTTTGTTTCAAAATAAATGTGCCGGTTACCTGGCCATTTTTCATATGTATATTCTGTGGTAAATTATCATTCTATGGTATATTTAACCGTTATTAAAGTTTTTTTATTACTTTTCAGCTGTTATTATTGAAAATACTTCAACATTTTGATAGGAAAATTAAAAAATGCTATTACTATTATTACACAAGATTTAGAGAATCATGCAATGTTAATTTGAAACATTTCAAAAATTAACTGAAACTGAAGAAATAAAGATTATTAACAGAAATGAAATAGCTAGAAAGAACTTCTTAAACTGAGGCTTGTAGTCGACGAATATTTTACCAGATTTCCATGTCAGTTAGATTAAGGTCATGAAATGTGAAGTAATTTGTCGGTACTTTATCATAAGAACTATCACACTGCTTATGAACCAGATCGACCTCTTTACTTCGCGAAATCCAAATAACAAAAGCTACGATCATAATATCTTTGTACTAGCTTCTGCGTGTGACTTCGTCGGCGTTTACTCCGCTCCTATTGGTCTTAGCGTGATGATACATAGCCTATAGCCTTCCTCGATAAATGGGCTATCTAACACTGAAAGAATTTTTCAAATCGGTCCAATAGTTCCAGAGATTACCGCGTTCAAACAAACAAACAAACAAACAAACAAACAAACAAACAAACTCTTCAGCTTTATATATTAGTATAGGTAGGTATTCAATAAAAATAATCCTTTAATTGATGGAAACAATTTATACTGATCAACGGACACGACAATGATGGTCATCATTGTCATTGAACAATTTGATTGGTAAACTTTTATTTATTTCTTCAAAATATAACATAAAAGCATAAACATCTCTTTGAAATGACCGTTATTGCTAATACACCTAACGGCGTAATCTGTTCTCCGTGAAACAGATTGCATTTCCACTTGACTGCCTGATCACAATTAGCTACGACACGTGAGCCTCTTGCAATACAAGCAATGAACACTAAGCACTTCAGTATAAGCTAAGTGTTAACTTGCTAAGTTTATAGACACAGTCATGTTATAATATAGACAAGGTTGTCTGGTAGAAATCGCTTGCCTAGCGATAAGCCCGCCTTTGTGCATAATATTAGTTTGTAAGTTTTTTTTTTTTTTTTGTATACCTTTGTATGTTAATGCACAATAAAGTATATTTATCTTATTTATCTTAATATAGAAAGTTAACAGATATTGTTTTAGACAAAAACCTTACTCTCACTATTTTTTTACAATAGCACGCAAAAATAACTGAAATAATTACTATAGCTGTACCTATAAAAATACAGCTTAAACATTAACATTAAAATATTTTAAAAGTAATTAGAATTATTAGGTACCAAAACTTTTAACACGTACAAACACGTTCTTGCATTAATTTTAAGCAGAGTTACTGCGCAAACAAGACTGCGCAAATCTGTTATTGCGTGCAACTTAACCATTAGCTGCTAATGGGGCCAATGGGATATGATAAAATTAGATGAAGCAAAAGGTGAAACCAAATCAAGATAAGTTAATGAGATTAAACAATAATAACATATTTGTTTAATGAAGAGTAAAATTATACATAAATAAAATATGTTATCATGTGATTACCTGTTTTTTTTTTGACTAAACTATGCAATAATATACATAGTACCTGGGTGACCGAGCTTAGCTCGGTATTTTTAGTAAATAAATATAAACTCGTTATTTAAATAAAAAACCACGAGTGTAAATAGAAAAAAAAGGAAAAAAGACGATCTGGAGACGTGAGGATCTACTCGACCCGGGTCTACTCGATGCGACACCGGCTGTCTTCCTACCTGAGTTATTACAACTGTATGAACAATGGCGAAATTTACCTTCATATTCTTAGTTATTTTTCATTGCCTAAAAACAGGGTAAAATGACATTTTCTAAAAATGAATCCTAGCTAGATCAATTTTTCGCCCCTGAAATCCCCTGCATACTAAATTTCACGAAATTCGTTGGAGCCGATTCCGAGATTCAGAATATATATACATATATATATATATACAAGAATTGCTCGCTTAATAGTATAAGATTTACAATTCACAACTTAAGAACTAAATATTTACTCATAGTTGAGATATAAATCATGTCCGCGTGGAATAGTGCCAAGAATGCTGGTAGCATTCCCTCGTTCAAGTGTTTCGACTGATGAATGTGTAGTAGTATGAAGATGTAATTTGCCTTTAGTTTCTACAGCTTTTTCCGCAGCATCTCCTGGTCTTAATGATGTTTCCCAGACATAAGACTGAGCAAGTGTGTCGCGCAGGTCGCGTGCCACAAATAATCGCCCCCTTTTCCCAGGAAACCAACGTCAATCCATCAGGTCTCTTGCCATCATCGCAACTAATTCCAGTAGGCTTGATAAGAGCAGGAACGTCGATGGTGGCAAGAGCTCTTTTTAAGGTTTAATTTTTGGGAACCGTAGAGGGAAAACATATCTGAACTCTTGTTGCAGGCCGTGTGAAGAAAGAAACAAAAATATATTATTAATAACGTAGTATTACCTACCTTTTCTCGTGGTTACACCCGAATAATAATTCCAATAACTATATTAGTCACAATGCATGGTTTGACCAGAACTGTGACACAAGACAGTAAAAGAAAATGTTATGATACAAATGAAGGGTGAAATGCTTATTAAGAATTTTAAAATATTAGTTCGTAACGTCATTAAGTTCTGACCGACATTGTTGTCTACAAACAACACTCTAAAATGACTAGCATATTGATGAACTGTATTACGAGTATAATACGCTATCGGGCTTTCAAGTTAATTTAAAAAAAATCATATGGAGCTTCAAAAGAGTTTTAGAAAAATAAGTCTTACGACTGGATAATACAAAACAATATCGTATGACAATCTATGTATATTAGAGTGAAACGAATTAGCATATAAATAAGATACCAACTTTGTATCTTTTAGTATCGGGTAATGAAAATCTCGTAAAGCCATTAAGGTTCTTTGGAATAGTCAAAGTTATATTTATTTGAATAATTTTATAGTATATTGAGGATTATGATTTTATGTATTCATCTGCCCTTGTTTAGACTTAAGCTGTATACTCTTATTAGGTTAAAATAAAACTAAAAATGTCTTTACAAAGTAATATAAATACTTTTGTTCTTGACTTGAAGAACTAAAGTACTTTTTTTATGAATACATTTATAAGCTGTCTGTAATAATATGTATGAACGAAATCTAACGAAAACCAATGACATTAAGAACTTCTCTGGTCATTTAGAAAATAAAATTAAGATTAATATTACTTTTCAAATGCGACAAGCAAATATGAAAAATAATTGAAAATCGGCTTAAATGGAATTTCTTAATAGTCTCCAATGCTTGCCAAATCCACAACTTTGGCTACCCCCCAGGTATTTAGGACATGATAAATAACATTGTTTAATAAAATACTTGACTGCCGTGACCTTAATTCCCTTGACAGAGCTTTCAAAACTGCTACCATTATTTACTTAAATTATTCAAATAATATTTTTGTATTTTTAACAAAATATCGAGTATGAAAAGTTGTCTGTGGAATTTATACATGTGTGAGTAATGAGAGCAACGGTTTGATGGTATAATCATAGCAAAAATATGGAGCAGCCCGACTGGGGAAGTACCTTGACCTTACAGAAGATAACCGCTAAATAATACTGATTTCAAGCAGTGTTGTGTTCCTGTGGTGAGTAAGGTGACCAGAGCTCCTGGGGGGAATTGGGGATAGGGTCGACAACGCGCTTGCGATGCTTCTGGTGTTGCATAAGCTACGGTAATCGCTTACCGTCAGGTGAGCCTTACGCTTGTTTGCCGACCAAATTAATTATACAAAACAAGAGTGTTGTACTGACGGTCAAATTGTGTTTTTTTTAGTAATTTTTTGATAAGAAATATTTTTTTACATGTGTTTTACGTATAGATGTTCGACTTCAATCACATCGACAATAATACAAGGCAGGCATATGAAAAAAAAGTAAATACGCATTATTAAAGATAGCTCAAAAATTATTAGTCTGATCTCGATTAAATTTAAACGAGACTACATTACAAACACCACCTTTTGATTAGTCTACCCAGGAAAAAGTTATATGACGTCAACAGTTGAATTGAGAACGCCTTCCTTTTTTGAAGTCTAATAAAAATTTAACTCATTCCATTAACTGCAGCACCTAGACGTCCGCGAGCAGTTAATAAACTTCATAACATCAACGAAGAACAAAACGGTACAACAGAGCCATGAACGCTTCGAAACCGTCCAGTTATTTATGCCTTGTATTTACGGAACCTTGTATTTATGAAGGCTTTATTTATGAAGTTATATTTCATTGTTTATGGAATGCTTTATTCCTCGCCAACAATGGAATACATTGTATTGCTCTCTGTTAGTACCTAATTGTTTTTAAATTAACGTTAAAGTGTATGTTTTCGTGATATTGTAAGTGTTACCACATACGTTAAAATAAATGTATTAGTTGTTTGATATGTCTATACAGTTAATTGTAAAAAGTAATATATTCATTTTAATTGCTAATAATTAATGTATACTACTAGTGACCCGCCCTGGCTTTGAACGGGTAGTATATTTTAATGATATCAGTGACAGCGACCGACGGCTTAACGTGCTCTCCGAGGCACGGTGGGGAGACCCACAAGGACTGCACAAACACCCAGAACACGGCAAACATCTATATGGTTAATACAAATGTTTGTCATCTGCGGGGATCGAACCCGCAACCGCCAGCACAACATCCACAAACCAGTGCTGTGACCGTTGCACCAACGCGTTGTCCATTTATTTCCGTAGTCAATTTAATTAACAGATTAATATTACTATTTAATAAAGCTACTTAATAAAAATAAAGCTATATTGATTCTAACCCAGTAAGCTAAGAGAAAAAAAAAACGATAATCGCTAGTATTTTTCAGAAAATAATATGAAATACTCAATAGTATTTCATATTATTACCAAATCAACCAACTTCAACCAACCAATCCAACCAACTTCAGTAAGTTGGTTGGATTTCTAATATCAGGCAATATTTTTGCTATCAATAGTAATCCATTGTTACAATGCGTTTTTTTTTCTGTTTTATTTTTTGTTTAGAATGCCTCAATTTCAGCCTTGTAACTATAATTTAAAAAAAAAAATGGCTTTGCGTTTGATTTTTTAATTTTTATTCTGGATTGTTCTAGCTTTCATATTTCTAAGTTTTGCTGTTAAGCTATTGCATAGCTTCTTTCGCGGGCCTTGAGCGCGGGGACAATTTCAAGAATTTCAGTAACGAAAAAACCTCACGCTCCCCACTTCGACGGGCACGGAGGTGTGGCTTGAAGGCCGTGCATCGTCTAACGTCGTTTCAGTTCGGCAGTCTTCGACACGGCGTTGTGTGCGTGCGATTAGACGTCTAGGTCGGCGCGGCTAGGCGGTGCGCTTGACGTCTGAGCTTCGACGCGAGTTTGCCGGCATTTATCAATGAATGCGTGATGAAATAAAAAATATGACCTACATGAATGGGATAGCACCGGCGTTAGTACTATTATCTAGTTGAGCGTATTACTCATTGATGCAAATATGATATTGCCTATAATGTTACTATTTCCGGATAAAATTTTGCATTTAATTTTTTTAATAAAAGAAAAAAATTTGTTTTCTTATCGGTCACCACGCTCAAAAAGTGTAACTTGAATTAATATCAAAGAAAAAGAAATACTGCATAAATAAAATAAATAAATATTATAATTATTGCATAAGTTGATACAAAATGCTATGCAATAGCTTTACCGCGGCAGTCCCCGAGTGCCACACGTCTTTTTAATTTTAATTTAATTGAGATCTGACAAGTACTTTTAGAGTTATATCTATTAATGCGTATTTACGCGACTACTTCTTCGTCGACCTACGTTATATTATACCGCATAAATTTTTACTCGGTGTACCGATTTCGATGATTCTTACTTTAGTCGAAAGCTAATACTTGTCTTGTAGTCTTGTTTAAATTAGATCGAAAACTGATTACAACTTTTTAAGTAATCTTTAATAGCGCGTATTTACTTGACTATTTTTTCGTCTTATTACGTTGTATTACTTGTCGATGTAATTGAAGTCGCTTTTTTTTCGTTTGCGAGCAAACACAATTATTTTTTTATTTTTTGTTTAGAATGGCTTATATTCAGCCTTGTAACTATAATTTAAAAAAAAATGGCTTTGCGTTTAATTTATTAATTTTTATTCTGGATTGTTCTAGCTTTCATATTTCTAAGTTTTGCTGTTTTATTTTTTGTTTAGAATGCCTCAATTTCAGCCTTGTAACTATAATTTAAAAAAAAAAATGGCTTTGCGTTTGATTTTTTAATTTTTACTCTGGATTGTTCTAGTCTTCATATTTCTAAGTTAGGTATTTTCTTATATATATTTATAAACTCGTGAGACTCGATTACGTAAATGTTTTACAATGAGTAACATATTAAGTACCCATTCTTGTTGGTGTGCTAACAGAAATGTACATACAGAAAATTAAAAATAAATAAGATAGAAGATGCGAGATGCGGCCTTATGATACAATTATCTTTGTCAGTAAGCTAAGGTAGGCGAAAAGAATAAAAAATTAGGTATGTACATATTGTTAAATACTTAAATGTTTATTAACTAAATAAAACCTGTTTTACAAGTACTCAATGTAACGCTATTTTTAACCGACTTCAAAACTTTGGGAGGCCTATGTCCAGCAGTGGACTGCGATAGGCTGAAGTGTGAAAAAAGGAAGGAGTTCTTAATTCGATTGTATTTTTGATTCCGATTTTTTTTTAATTGAAAGGTGGTGCGTGTCATAAGTTCCCATTTAAATTTGATCAAGATCTGATGACCACTTTTTACCGACTGCCAAGGAAGGGTTATGTTTTTCGCGCGTATCTTGTATGTATGTATGTAATATTCTTAATTACCTCATTTCTCTAGAACCGCTGAACGGATTTGCATAATTGAGATATCGTTAGATTTGTCTTAGCAGCCCAAGTGTTCTTAGATAGGTGACATAAAAAAAAAAAACATGGCGGCTGTGCGAAGCCATTGTAGTTAATGAAGAAATAAATTTTTTTTTAGAATACTATAGTATGGGTATCAAATTAAAGGGCTCAATACAAGGATTTCGAAAATGTATATTATGATTATTATTACCGTAATAATAATAAAGAAATACAATAAGAAAGTTTAAAGCTCCTGGGGGGGATTGGGGATAGGGTCGGCAACGCGCTTGCGACGCTTCTGGTGTTGCAGGCGTCTATAGGCTACGGTAGTCACTTACCATCAGGTGAGCCGTACGCTTGTTTGTCGACTTAGTAACATAAAAAAAAAAAATAAAAAAAAATAAAAATAAAAAAAAATGTTGACTTTGCTCTTTCCGTTTTTTACGCAGGCGGGTTTTTTGTTTTCTTTTAATTATATTACTTGTTAAATAATCTTTGATAACGCGTATTTATTTGACTTTTTTTTTCATCTATCTACGTTGTATTATATATATGGTATCAATGTATAGAAAGAAAGTTAGTAAAAGAAGCAGGTGTATTCCCATCAGATTTTCTCCGATAAGAGTTATAGTTATCTGGAATTTATAATAACTACTTGGATCCAAGGGTTTTCGTGCTCTCTAATGCCGGCCACACACGCTACGGTCTACCGGAGAGGAAAACTGTACAGGTTCACCTGCGCAGGTACACCGGAACGTGTGTGGGAATAGACCTGTGCAGTTTTTTTAACCTGCGCAGGCGACCGGAGCAAATTCGAAAATCAATTTTTTCAAGGTAAATACACCTTACGGTGTACCTGTACGTGTGTGCGTGTACTCCGGTTGTAACGTAACAAAAAACACAATTCAGCTGTTTTAGTGAACGTATATGGTTCTAAATTATTAGTCTATAAATTTTAGTTATACTTGAGATAACAAGCGCATAAATTGAAATGTGAGTTGACACGTAAACATAAAACAGTCAAGTTAATGTACAAAAATTGCTCTAATCCATTAAGGGTTCAAGTTTAAGTTGTACTTAAGAATAGAAATTATTGGCTGGGAACTCAAACAGTTTTTAGCTAGTTGTTAAAATATTAGAGTGATAAATTTTATATTCGAGACAGGCTTAAAATTTTGTGTTGACAGATTCGATAAAACGATGATAAGGAAACGTTCTAAGGGCCAGTTTCCACTGATTGAAATAATCGCAATGAGTTCGATGAAAATTCGGTTTACGCATTTAACGGAGTTAGAGCTGGAAATTGCATTTCACCAACATAAACTGGACGCAGTTAGAGAATAACTGAGTTTCAATTCTAAACGACCGATTTTTGGCGTTTAGTGGTGTAAACACGTTTTGTCTAGTGCTTCTAACGGTCTAACCTATTAAAAACAAATCTTGTCAAGTTGTCATATGATATTTTCTGATACTCGAGGTTATAGTAGTGTATCTCTTTTTCATGATTCCTTGAGGTATGGGGATGGTTGTTACGGAGAGAAATTTTAAAAGAAAATTGCCTGAAAAAAAGTCTTAAAACAACACTTTGCTGTATTCCCGTACAAATGATTCGTAATAATAATTAAACGAAAGCCAAGATTAGAATCGAATTATAAATTCGATTAAGCAAAGCATAGCTTTATTAAACAGTGGAACCCGGGCCTAAGGGTTCAAAACTAGCCGTGGGACAGTTTTTTGTGGAAGTCACAACAAAAAATATCGGCCAGAGTTGCCATCACAGGATTTTAAATTACCGTGTTTCGGAATAAAAACTACAAAATTGACGTGTATTTACTTTACATTAACACGTAAGGTTAAAAATGACAATAATCGGTTAAATAATTTCCCTTTTGAAATCGGTTGAATAATTCATTATTCTTCACAACCGTCATACAAATTTATCGTATCTAACATTTTTTTCTTCGACTTTATTCAATGTATATTGGGTTTTTCCTTATATTGTTTATCTTTTGTTGTGTTTTGTTTAATTGATTTACGCAATTTCCTTTGGATCGGATAAAAGTGCTTACAGCCAGTAAAGCTCAATTTATTGAGGAAGTAATAATTTTATTCCTTGGTTGTGTTGCACTATAATGACTTATAAACTATCGATTAAATTATTAGAAAAAAAAAAAACAATTACACATCGGATTGCCGTATCTTTGAACACGGCAATGAACCGAAGATATCCAAATTTCCTTGTGACACGGGAGATGCCGAGTGTATGGTATCACTGCAGAGCGCGTTGGTGAACGTGTAAGGGTGGGGGTAAAAGAGACGCTGAGGCTGTTTATATAGAGAATTCGGGAGTTAGTCGGGGACAGTCAGCATTCGATTTTGAATTGGAAGAGAGTATTGAGGTAGAGGGCCTCCGCGGCCGCCGCGGCCTCTTGGCTGGCGAAAGCTATGGAATTTCTGATTTAGATTAAACATAAAATACCTAAAAAGTATTTTTAGATCTGATTCAGAGATTTCATTAGCGTAAGCTGGCCGAGTGGCTATGTAGCTTCAGTGTAGATCGCGAATTAGTTTTAATTTATTTTTTACTGATTATTATTAAGTGCAATTCTTTATTATAAAATTTTAATTGTAATCCGCTAAATAAATTCAGTGAAAGACCTGTGATGAAGCGCTCCTGATTGGTTCGATGCACATTTATAGTTTATATATTTGCATGTAAAACAATTACATAATTTAGATTCGTTAGGATATAAATCTGTGAGTCACCAATTAGTGTAGGATTAAAATGACGCATGTTTGTTTTTCTGCATGTTGTGGTTCTGTTACTAATTTTTATAACTTTTACGGAGATTCTTAATAAAAGATATCTAATGAATTATTAGTTAGGTTTACATCGAAACTATTAATTATTGATTGATTATTGAAAGGAATTATTATCTAGGTTTACATTGATATTATTAATTATTGATTAATTACTGAATGAAATTATTATGAAAAGGTTACATTGATACTATTAATTATTGATTGATTATTGAATGAAATTATTATGAAATAAGCCTTATGACCATAATTATATTGAATTTAACTGATAGAATGAAATCTAACTTAAGAAAAAAATCACAATATGATGTTGATAGGATAAAACGAAATTACATTCGTTTGACTTTAAAGTACATATAAAATTGAATGAATTTTTGGTTAAAACTATCATTTTAGATATTAAGGGTTAAATAGAATTTCGTTAGGGTGTATTTAAATAATGAATGAAATATTACTATGTTGTTTAAATATGACCTATAAACAAACTAAGGATTATTTGTCGTATCTTGTCGAGTATTCTCTACATATAAATATGCTTCTTTTGAATGTATATGTATGTATGTATATGTATATATATATATATATATATATGTATATTTGGCATCATTTAAACATTACACAAATTTTGTAGTTCAAACATTAATTTAGGAACTTGTATTGTAGTTTTTAAATATATGTTGGAACGAGGTAACACAGGTGGTTTGTAGTCTGGAATGTGTTCAAGGATACTCTTAGCTCTTGAATACATTCTAAGATGAGGTAATTATACACTGAACCTTGACATTACACAAATTATTGTAGTTTTGAACATTGATCTAAGAATTTATGTTCTTAAATGAGTGTCAAAATGAGGTATCTGGTAAACTGGAGTGTCGCATTTTCACGATGACTTTCATTGAACTAAATAAACTATGTTAAAGTGAATCCATAAATGTTTGTATTCGCCAGTGTTTTATTATAGGTTTCCCTATAAGGCTTGGCCTGTCTAAGCCCCAGTTCATCGCGTCATCTATGCTAGGTAGATCCTAACCTTGGCCTATCTAGTAGAGAAAGTTGCGTGTACTTCCTACCAACCTCTGCGTTTGTATTTGCCTAACTGAACTATGTTCTTGGTAAATACTATACGTACGTTTCCTTATCTATGATAAGAGTTCCTCATCTTTGATGAGAGACATTGGACAAACTCCACCAAACACCTAGTGTATGGTAGTTGTTTGAACTGCAACAAAGGTTAGTAATTTATATTTGGACAGTGGTATGAAGTTCTATTTTAGACTAATAGAGAAACATATTCACTTTTCCAATTAATTTATTGCTAATTTTTGTGGACAGTCTCTGTTAAGTCCTAAGGCGGATTTACTGAGATTTAAGCCAAGCCTTAATCAAGCCCTCTTGTGTTTTTCAAACATACAAACATTGATGGATTATAAAACCTATTAATATACATTCTCTTTTCATTGTGAAAATGAGATACTCTCAGAGATTCTGATTGAGTAAATGAATATGTTATATTTTAATTGTTTTAATTATCTCTCGACACTACTATGTCCTTTGATAAATCCATTCAGTTCCTAAGAGAGCCTGATATATTCAAATGTTTAACAACTTAATTACTGGTTCAATGTTTCAATTGAACAACCTATTCTGGTTAATGAATGCTGTTTCATTGAATGCTGTGAGTCATGCAAAGACAAACCTACACAATACACCTACTCTACATGTTGGTCTTATACCTTTAATTATTTCTTACTTCCTTATAGGACACTCGAAAGGTAGCGTTGTCGCCAGTCGCCAGTCGCCGACGACCCATCTCACAATGGTGGCGAGGCTTGACAATATAGCTGACTATAGACTCGTAACTCAGTAGGTCTTCCTATGGGAACTTACACTACACAATCCAATTGTGGCAAAAGTAGTAGGTTTCGTGATTGAATTTCAAAGTAGTTGTGTGACCGAAGTTCCCGTATGGGCTAGTAAGCACACAATGAAAAGATCAGTAGACACGATCTCCTTTTGTTCACGAGGAACACATCTTATTACCATGTCTGATTACAGCTTGGTAATTACATCAACTCTAGTAATTCACTGGTTATGTCTATATGACGTCCCAAGGGATTACTCAAATACAGTCATTGCATGATTGTGCTGCAGCGGTATGAAACAAGCATTTGTTAGACAGGATATATTTCCGTCTAACTTACTGTAGAAATTGGGTACTCTCATTTCCTACCTACTACCTTTCTTTTGATTGGATAGCACCAACGTTGTGCCTAATTTAATTTAGAGCCTTCAGCACGGTGTGGATCGGTTAGGGTCGGAGGGGAAAGGAGGTTGCGGCCCTCGGGTTCAATTGAACCCGACCTTTTAATTCCCTAATACCTATAAACCCTATCCTAACAGATTAACACATACAAACAAACACTACACAATAATTTTCACAATTATCTGAGATAATTTATTAACTGAATAAATTATTTCAAGATAATTAATAACTATATAATATGTATTTATTCATTATTTCATTTACTTATATATTTTTATTTATTTTGTTTAGAGTTATTAGAATCTATCTATTATATCAGGTTTGAACTAAAAATACATGTAAAAGAAACTTAGACACTATTCAATTAATCAATGTCAATATGGGATATCCTGAATATAATTATTTAACTTTATTTCTATTTTAGCTATTTAGATTCACTAAAATATTAACAATTATAATATACACATTCTTAAAGAGACGTCAGATCTATTAGTTAAACAATATAGGTGATAGTTATTTCTAAATAAATAAGTCTATTACTATTTATTCTTAACGGTTCTAATTTACTAAATTTTATTAATTCCTAATTAATTTACTAATAAGGTCTTATAAAGTTTAATATCTTTCTTTCCTTTTAATAGTATTCCAGGAGTTAGTTATCTATAGCATTTATATCACTGGTAAGTGTAAATATCTTTCAATTAAATTTTTAGGATAAATTAATTTCAGTAATTTAATGTCATTGTGCAGAGATGTTATTTTAAATTAATGGCTAGGTAGGATGTTAGTTAGAGTTTATATAGAAATCAAGGCTTCTAATAACATATACTATGTCTTTCCTTCGGCATACCATAAAAGAACTGAAGTTACTCTGAAACAAAAATCAAACACAACGTAGAGTCCTTCTTTATACTAGACGATCACAATTATAAGGCCAAAGATAATTGATATCTTCTTAAGCTTAATATTAGCTTATAACGCCACTACCATGATAGTGTTACAAATTGGTCTTCGTGACCAGGATGTTATAAATTTATATATGTTGGGGTCTTTCTCATCACACCCCATCCCATATAGGAGTATATCGTTACAATTTGGTGCCGTGACCAGGATATGATAATGGGTCTTAGGTCATCCATAGGAGTATCATTACAAAATGGTGACGTGACTAAAATTATCATAAATAGAGTGGTGAATAGTTATCATTCCATAGGTATAGTTACAATTTGGTGCCGTGACCAGGATATGATAATGGGTCTAAGTATATCCAATATATAGTATAGATCGGTACACAATGGTGCCGTGACCAGGATATTTATGGTTGCACAAATGCCGGAGTAAGCGAGTATCTTAGAAGCTTTAAAGTAACTTTTCAAAGCATTTACAGTGAATAAATGTAATGCCAGTGATAAAATGATAATAGTTGCACTGATAGATAACAAGAATATACATGTACCATTGATTGCATTTTGAAGAAGACACAAAGCATATTAGTTAACAAATCTTTAAAGTTCATTTTACACAAAATAAGCTAAACCTATTAAAATTATATTATGTAAGCACATTAACTTGTTTTAGACAATCTAAAAATGGATCTATAGGTATATAGCATCTTGGCGCAGTTAGAATTACAGTTAGGTACGTAAATCTAAATAAATCTGTTTTAAGAGTAATATTGAAGAGATGTTTAATACTTAAAAGTTGCATTAAGTTTCTCAGTAATAAGATTTAAATGGCCAGACCATAGCAGCCTACTGTCTCATGTATTATTACTAATGATGGATAGTTACATATTTAAATAATTATTTATTCATGAAATTACATGAAAGTATCTACCTACACAACATTACTAAAATTGACTAGTAGTATATTGAAGTGTGTCTCAAGTACATCTAATTATTATCTGATTATTATTATATTAACGTCAATCAATAGACATTGTTAGGATAGTTAATAAAATTTAGATTGTATTAATTAAATATTGTTAGGGAATTTTTAAATAAAAGCCTGCAGTAAATTTTAATATTACTTACAGATACAAATTATTCTAGGTTATGTACAATTTAAACTTATTTTGTCACATTTAGTCACTGACGCTGAAGTAATTTCCTTCTTTGTTGAAATTGGTCCCAATAGTTATGCGTTGGACATCCTCAGGGGCTGGTTAGATGTACGTGGAAGTCGGACTGAAATAATAGTATTTAATGGTATTAAAAATATGCACACATAATGTGAAGATGGAATGTATTAATTAGTGCAAATTGGAAATTAATTATAATATTAACTAACTGTGGAATTAACTTTTATTCATTTATTTGCAAAGACTGTACAGGAAAAACTATGTATTTTGGTATATTTATTCATTTTAATGTTAGATTTTAGAAATAATTAAGTGTAGTCATTGCCATCATA
Source organism: Melitaea athalia (assembly GCA_905220545.2). NCBI lineage: Eukaryota > Metazoa > Arthropoda > Insecta > Lepidoptera > Nymphalidae > Melitaea > Melitaea athalia. The sequence continues at coordinate 876,045 of HG992178.1, read as the reverse complement.
GCAAATTATACTTAGTTTAAATAACAGATTTTAAAGTATAGAAATTCAGTGCATTTTAGTCATGTGTGCGAGAATGTACTGGTTAAATAGAAATTGAATTAGGTTATGAAGGTAACAGGGTTATTTTGACCTTGAATTTTAGGAATTGATTGCAACTGTTTAAGATAATTTTATTTGTAAAAAAGAGTATAGCTTACCGAATGACTTAGCATTCATAAGTTAAAATACAAACAAGTTTAAATTTTAAAATGTCTAATTGTCTATTTTATTTTGGCTTGATTTGACAACAAACAATGTTGTTGTTTTAAAATTTATCCCCAATAGGAAAAGGCAAAAGTCTATAATCCATACAGCCTAGTCTGAATTTGTATATTTTTTCAATTCTTGACAACAAACAAGTTTAAAATACCAACCACGGAAAAATGATCCAATTCACACATTCAATTAAATTATATATATTTTACGTGCTGTTTCGATATAAATTTATATCGATTCAAATATTTAAGTTGTTACTTATAGAAAAAAAAAACAGGATAATTTCTTATGAAATTGCGTTCTAAAAACAACTACAATAAAATCTTTTGAAAAAGTTCTTGTTTTAAATATTAATAAGACATTATTGGAAAAAAATATAGAACATTTTTTATGAACAATTTATTACATTATATTTATTCTAATTTATTATTATTTGTTAGCTTTCTTCGTATTTTTGAACTGTCAGTTGTCAAAGTGAAGGAAAATTTTATTTCAAATTTGAATTGAATAGAATTTTATATCAATCTTGTTAACTACTAGTGTTTATATCAGAGGATGTGTGGTTTTAAAAGTATTTTGATTGAATGAGTGTCTTGGAGCATTGGTTATTCAAATTATTCATAGTAGGTATCGCGAAAAGTCGAATATCAATAGATAACTTTACTAAAATACCATCAACATTATAAAATGCTAAAATTGAAAAATGTACAACTATGTATGTTCTATTGTTTTATTAAGCAAACCATAATAAAAACTGGTCGGGTCAGGCCTAAGGGATGTTTCTCTGTATAAAAAAAAAAAAAAAAACGATAGCGCTTTAAACATTTGCGATGACCTTTTTGCCAGGTAGCGGAATTTTACAGCGAGCACAAATATTAAGTCAGACAAAATTGTTTAATAATATTTACCAGAAAGAATTTGAAATTGCATATAAAATTTAAAATATAGTTTCATTCTTACATAGAAATTAATAGATATTCTTACAACTCTATGGTGATTAAGTAAGATTAATGTAGTAATTGAATATCAAATATATAGTAGGCATGAGGCGTATTTATCGTCATTGGTATGAATACTCGTTATTTAAAAGTCACAGTCTGTCACTATGACTAGATTCGAAAAATACTCGTGACTGTGTTTTTCATCTCACTTGTACTTAAACGAATACACTAAGAGGAGGTGAGACAACCGTAGTATTTTTAATGTATGAATATAACAGTGCCACCTGGTCTCCGTAATTTCAAGGAACGCTAGTTTTTAGAAAATATCAACTAAAAAATAGTTTTTTTGTCTCATTTATTTCCGACATCAAGCTAAGCAACCAAATTAAACCTAGACCGATATTTTACTAAATTACGCTATCGCGCCACCTATTGTGAAATACGTGTAAGTAGTTAATCAAATCTTTAAATATAAAATGTAACAACTAACTTATTTTTAGTTTAGAATAGCATTAATAATACAAATATAATAAACGGATTAGGTATACTCATTCAACAATAGATATCTACATAACAACTTTGTAACTGCGCTAAATTATCTTCTAATATTTAGTGTTTGCGGAAAGTAAAAATAGATGGCATTTTAAAGTTAATTATACTAGTAGGTAACTACTTTATTTATATTTAAAAATATCGCGCCATCTGTTATCTGCTTGTTTATAAAAAGCTAGTAATAATAAATGTGATATTTACATAGGTAGGTACCTACATAACGTGATCTGTAAGCGAAGCGAATGTACCTACCAACAGGTTAAACAAACGTATGACGCCATCTGTTATCCCTAACTTTAACAATGCAAGTATATCAAAATATCATCAACATCTCGCTCGTTCTTAAGCGTTTACGCTAAGAGGTGAGATAAACATTAGTATTTTTAATACCTGAGCATACAGCGCCATCTTATTCCCGTTCCTATTGTTTTAGAAAATATCATCACCATCTCGCTCGTTCTTAAGCGTTTACGCTAAGAGGAGGTGAGACAAACTTAGTATTTTAGAATACCAATATCGAGTAGTCGCGAACCTAGTATTTTGTCACTGATATTTGTCACTGATATTTTAAAATAACAGCCACTGTGATAACAATTATTGCCATGTACCTAGTACGACACAACTCTAATATATAGTTGCAGTAGGATTGGTAGCGACATCTGGTGGACAAACGTGAATTAATATCGAGTTGCTTACGGAAGTTATGGATGGTTGTGCTATGTGTTCGTAGATGGCGCTGAAAGAATTTCAAAATGTTTCATATCAGTAACGCCATCTGTTGAGAGTGAGTGGTATTGAAAGGTAGGCTTTGAAGTAGAAATGGCGTAGTATCGAGTGTAGATATGGAAGTGTTTATTGTGAAACAAAGATGGCGTGGATGTGATCTTATAAGTTGTATACAATGGTTCTGTGGACGAGGGGATGGAATGTCATATGCAAGGTAGTAAGTTTAATTCGAGTAAATTGAATTTCAATTAAAAATATAAACTGTAGTATTTATTATAATAAAGACGATTAGGGATAGTATGAATTTGGCAGTTAACATTTATGAGGATTTGAGATTTTTTCTAATTATTATGATTTCACTGTGATAGTTTTATTATTCTTTTGTTGATGGATGCATTGTTTGGTGTGAATGGAATTGAATTGGTGTTTGATAAGAGTGTTGTCAATGAATACTAGAGAAGAAATGAGGTTGACATGTTTCGTTTGAAGGTATGATAGTTGAAATTTAATTAAATTTATAAACATTTAATGTTTTAAAAATTAAAACTAAACTTTAATATTGCAGATCCCGGTCGACTTGATAAAATTTCAATAAAATATTAGAAGTTTAAAAGGTGATTAGAAAGAGATAGTTTTTGTGTGAACATTTGGAAAGTTTATTTAAATTAAACTCAAATTAGATGGTTAGCTTAAATAGTGTGTTGTGAATCTTTTTTTTGAATTAGAATAAATTAATTAAAATTTAGATAAACATTATCAGTGTTACATTTGAAGCAAATTAAATCTATAACAATGCCTAGGCGTCAATCTAAAGCTAGTCCTGTTGGAGCCAAGACAACCAATTCTAATAACAAGCGAGTGTCTGCAGTTAGACCTGCTACTAAAGTAAGGAAGATTAATTCTTTACAATACATATCTCGAATGATGGAAAAGGCAATGAATAACATCAATAATAGAATCTCGGAGTTGGAAAATAGAATGTCTACTCCCAGTGGATTATCGGACAATGTTATGCCGAGAGAAAATTTTATTCAACCTATCATACAGCCGGGAACATCAACGGTATACTATCCAGTGGCGCAGATGCCTACGGAAAGACCTAAGTTTCCATTTAAAGGAAAACACCCTGTGACGTTCATCGAAGACCTGACTGCTTATTTAAGAAGGTCTGCACCAGAGGCGAGAGATATAATAGACATTGTCATAGATTGTCTTGAAAATGAATCGCGAAATTGGGCGCGTATTTATAGAGATAGATGGACAGTGTTTGAAGACTTCAAAAGGGATTTTTTAGACACATATTGGGGCGAGGCTGAGCAGAATGAATTAAGAAGACAAATCAGTCAGAATTCGTGGGACGGAGTCCAGTCTATGTTAAGCCATTTCATTACTTTATGTGGACAAGCGAAGATGTTGACGTATCCTATTCAAGAGAGACAATTGATAAACGACATTATGAATCATTTTCCCAAAGATGTTCAATATGCTTGGTCAACAAGTAATTACACATCGATTCTTCAAGCTACGGAGTTTCTACGAAAGTTAGATAACATTAATAAGCAAAATAACTTCAGTAGTGGCATTAATGCCCATTCTAGCAGCGTTCAAAGATCTGAGATGGCAGCTCAACAGCAGAATGGCAGAGGCGGTCTCAACCGGAAGCGAATTATGAACACTAGATCAATGAGTAAGGTGATACCAAACAAGAAGAATAGCATTAATGGTACGAATAGAGTAGATAATGATAACAATGTTTCTATAGAAAACTCTGTATCAACAGAGAATTTAAACTAATAAGTGTTGATGTGACAGACCCCGGTACATCAACTTTAGTAGGGGCGAACAGTACATCAGTAGCTTTAAGAATTATGCTTAAACTCGGGTGGGAACCTGGACAGACATTAGGTAGACATAATAATGGTATACGTAAACCAATCATAGCTAAGGGACAATATTGTAAATCAGGGTTAGGCTCAGGATTAAATAAAAATAATTCAACAGATTTCAAGTATAAAATCATACAAACATTAAAAAATCAATCGGAAATAGATAATGAGTCGTTAGTGCAAACCGAAGCAGTCTTTTCATTATTTGACGAGGAAGATAATATTACCGCGGATAAATTAGAAATAATTAAATCTGAGATTGAAGTGATAGTATTTGGTAAACGAGTCTTATGTTTAATCGATACAGGGAGTGACATAACCTGCATTTCAGAATCATTTTGGGAATCTTTAAAATCATTAACTGGGAACAAATTAGACATGTTACCTGTTAAGCCGATTCAGATACGTGGAGCAGTAGGACAAAAGAGTGCTAAAATACAACGAATGGTTTTATTGCCTGTAAGATTTGGGGTAATTGATTTAGAGATTAGATTTTTTATAGTACCAAAATTAGTTCATTCAATGATATTAGGATTTGACTGGCTTATGGCAAATAATGTTAATATTAAATTACAAGAGCCATCCATAGGGTTAGTTATCGAACATAGAGATCAACGAGTATTAATTCCGTTTATTAAATATAATTTTGAGGAAAGGAGAATTTGTGATATTACAAAGGTAGATAATAGTTTTGATTTCAATAAATATTTACAAGAAATAAAGACGGGTACACCTCTTAAAGCAACTCAATTAAATAAATTAAAACAGATTCTAATTAAATATAGCGAAGTATTTGTTAAAAGGTTAGGTAGAGCTAATTGTTATCAACATATTATTAAAATGATGGACCATAGTCCAATAATTAAACGGTCTTATCCTGTTCCGTACGCGTATAGACAAAAAATGGAAGAAAAATTAGCCGAAATGGTTGATATGGGAATAATTTCTAGAGGTTCAACACCGTATTGTAGTCCGTTAACTTACACCTTAAAATCTGATGGTTCAATTAGAGTTCTACTAGATGCACGTGAAATCAATAAATGCATGATAGCTGAGTCGGAAGCACCTCCGATGCAAATAGATGTTTTAAATTCATTTCATGGGGTTAATTACATTAGTATAATAGACTTGAGTAATGCATATTTTCAAATTGCCATTTCTGAGGATAGTGGAAAGTATACCGGGTTCACATTTAATGGAAGATCTTATATGTATAATGTTTTACCACAAGGACTTAAGACTTCAGTAGGTAGTTTCAGTAGAGCTATGGACTTAATATTAGGGCCTGAAGTTAGACATTTTTGCGTGAATTATCTAGATGACCTTGCTATCTTAACTCAAGGAACGTTAAATGAACATTTAGAACATATCGATATAATACTAAACAAATTAAAGTCAGCGGGGTTAACATGTAATCTTGAAAAATGTAAATTCATATGTAAAGAAGTTAAGATGTTAGGACATATTATTTCTACCGAGGGAATTAAAACTGATCCAGAAAAAATAGAGTCAATTAAGAATTTCCCAGTTCCCAAGAAAATAAAACATTTAAGAGCATTTTTAGGACTCTGTAATTATTATAGGCGGTTCATTCCTGATTATAATAGTATAATTCAACCTTTATGCCAATTATTAAAAAAGAGCAAAGGATGGACTTGGACTTCAGAAGCACAAGTAGCCTTTGAAAAATTGAAAAATAGTTTTTTAAAGACAATAATGTTGCATCATCCGGATATGTCTAAACCTTTTTATTTACAAACAGATAGTTCGGGAGTAGGTCTTGCGGGGGTTTTATTTCAGTACGATGAACAAGGGGAAATGAAAATATTAGGCTATTGTAGCAGATCTCTTAGGGGCGCCGAATTAAGATGGACTGTTACTGAACAAGAGTTTTGGGCTATAATCTATTGTTTAAGGAAGTTTGAAACCTATTTGAGGGGCGCAAAGCTTATAATTAGAACTGATCACAAAGCATTGACGTTTGTTAGGACATGGAAATTGTATAATAGTCGAATAATTAGGTGGATATTGTTTCTCGAACAATTCGATTATAGTATCGAACATATAAAAGGTAGGGATAATGTCGCTGTTGATGTGTTATCTAGGTTCCCACCTGATTCATCAATGATACAAGAAGATAGAATCTATTGTCCTGAAATACATTATATGGAAATTAATAAAAATAAAACATTGATAACAAACTTAAAAAATATATCTAGTTTTCAATCTAACGATAATGAAGTACAGTTGATAATGGATATTATAAATAATATTAGTAATAATCACAGTGGTAGAATAAATAATATTGCTAAGCGCTGTTATATCAAGAATGGAGTGTTATATTTTAAAATTGATTCAGATAAACATGTAATTTATTTACCCTCTCAGTTACGAGAGGAAGTAATTTCTCAAATTCACAAAGAAATGGGACATCAAGGGGTTTTTAAGGTACTCAAATATCTTAAAGATAGATTTTATTTTCCTAATATGCATAGAACAGTTAAAGTATTATTAAAGACTTGTCATCTCTGTCAAGTTTCTAAAAGTGATAATATAAAATATGTAGGCAAATGTAAATCTATTGTGACAGAAGAAATAGGTGACTTAGTTATGGCAGACTTATATGGACCATTGCCGAAAGGACGGTTTGGTTCTGCTTATATATTTGTAATTCAGGATTCATTTAGTAAATTTGTTAAATTATATGATTTGTCTAAAGCCACTTCTCGTTCAGTTATTACAAAATTAAAACAATTTGTTAAAATAATTAAGCCTAAAGTAATTATGACTGATAATGGTAGTCAATTTTCATCTGAAGGTTGGAAACAAACTTTAAAAGATATGGGTATAAAACCTATATTTACAACTGTAAGAAATCCTCGACCTAATACGACAGAGAGGGTTAACAGAGAACTAGGACGTTTATTTCGAACATATTGCCATAAAAATCATAAAAGTTGGGTAACGATATTAAATAAAATCGAAACATTATATAACAACACATTTCATGAAAGTACGGGATTTACTCCTAATGAAATATTATATGGATTGAGTAATGACATGTCATTTGATAGTTCTTTGCCTCAATTGAATAAGTCTAGAGATATTAATCAAATTAGAATTCAAGTTAGGAAAAATTTAAAAGATAACAGTATTAAACGACAAACTAAATTTAATAGGTCCCATCGTTTAATTGAATTTCAGATTGGAGATTATGTAAAAATTCGTAAAGTAAATAAGTCAGAGGCTCAAAAGAAACTTATAAAAAAGTTTCAATTGCTGTATGAAGGACCTTATGTAGTTAGTGCGATTCCATTTGCAAATGTTTACACATTAATGGACCCTATAACTAAAGAAATTAGAGGGAACTTTAATACAATACATCTAAATAGATATTATCAATAATAAATTGATCACGATCAATTATAGGTGTTATCAATGTTTAACTGTTGATATAAACAATTGAATTAATAATGTGGAATTGAAAAGGATAGATTTTAAACTAGAATATCAATAAAATTTATTGAAGATTTATTATATTTTCACAATAATTTAATGTCAAAACTATAGATGATTTTGTAAGGAAATGAATTGCACTTAAATGTTAACTGTTGATATAAACAATTGAATTAATAATGTGGAATTGAAAAGGATAGATTTTAAACTAGAATATCAATAAACTTATTGAAGATTTATTATATTTCACAATAATTTAATGTCAAAACTATAGATGATTTTATAAGGAAATGAATTGCACTTAAAATAAGTTAGATATGTAAGAGATTAGGTTATTAAAATAGTAATTAGATGATTAAAATAGATAGTAATAAGTTAGATAAGTATAATTGTAATTAGGTTTAGTTTTGAATAAAAATAAAAATTAGGGAAATGATGGGTCAGGGAAATGACTCAACTAATTTTATTGGAGCGCTTAAAAGTTCTCACATAACTATATAACAATTTAATTTTCAATTGACTAATAAGTCATATATAAAATTTTTTTTCACCAATACTTAACCTAATAAGCGCTAGCTTAATAGAAATAACAATTTAATTTTCAACTGACTACTAAGTCATATATAAATTTTTTTCTTTCATCAAATACTTATTAAGCGCTAGCTTAATAAAAATAGTTGGTGGGGAGTAGGGCGGTCATTTCTTCACAAAATTAACTGAACATTTTAAGTTATATTCAATCTAAATTAAATTGCAAAAATATAGGTCAGACCTTAAAGTTTGACTGTTTGCAATACAAGTTGTCCAAGTACTGCAATATACTAAACAACATATTACCAATTCATATTAGTATTAGATATGAATTGTACAACTGTATTCAAATATTTTAATTTATTCATTCTGGAAGGAGATGGATATGATTCCATACATTCTTGGGCCGAAGTGCAACGTAAAATATAACGCAATGAAAATGGTACCAATTAATGTATTTACGCTTATTGATCCCTCGCTGAAAATTCTGTACATTTTGGCTATATAAGAGCGGAGTTATTAGACGTTTTGTAAAATTGAGGTTATGTTACAATGTCTATGAAAAACCCAATCACTAGTTCCTGAAGCACTAATGTTTATCATATTATATCATTACAAATATCAATCACTTGAAACCATAAATAAATATCAGGAATGGACTCAGGATGCATTTGAATACACTGAAAGCATTAAACAATTATAAACATGATTACATGAAACAAGTGACAGTGACGGGACCATGACGGGGCACACAGTTTCAATATCAGTCAGCTGTCAAAGCTGTTATTAAAAATAATTATGATTTATTTTCAATCGATACGAAATCGATAATAATTTGGGTTTATCAGACATTAATTTTTATTTTCGATATTAATGTAACTTTATTTAAATACACTTTATTGTATATAACTTCAATTGTGTATCTGGATACTTTGAGTTAATTAGCTAGTGCAAACTTTTTTTAAATTCTATAATCGATTATAGTTAAATCGATATGATTTATTTTCAATCGATACGAAATCGATAATAATTTGGGTTTATCAGACATTAATTTTTATTTTCGATATTAATGTAACTTTATTTAAATACACCTTATTGTTTATAACTTCAATTGTGTATCTGGATACTTTGAGTTAATTAACTAGTGCAAACTTTTTTTAAATTCTATAATCGATTATAGTTAAATCGATACCCAATTGATTTGACGAAAACTATCTTTTTCATTTTTCTCAGCTTCCAGATTCAAAATTGAGCTGATATTTTATATTTAAAAAAAAAAAAAAAAAAAAAAAATATATGACCAATCTTTAAACCATATCTGTATTTAATACATTTTAGCCTAAAAGTCTCCATCTCCTTTAAAATAAGATGAACTGCACTCTGTTAAGTTGTATATTTAACATTGAAGAGCCGGATTTTTTATTTTAAAACAATATGTGTATTGTTTTAAGATGAAATTGAGCCCTAGATGCAGGAATTCAAATCAGATTGGATCTATGTGAGTGTGAGAGTGGGTGAAGGAGCTGGAATGGTTGGTTGGAATTGATTACTTTGATTTTAACCATTGAATGTAACTCTAGTAGTATGATTGATGAGAGATTGGATGTTTGGGAGAAGAGTATGCTTCTATGTGCTGCTGATTGAGGCTGAATGTAAAGAGTCATGAGTGTCCTTTCAGTTGAGAAGTAACGTGATACAGAATTGTGTTATTTGGTTGCGTTGTTGTGATTAATTAATAATTACGATAAACTACATTATATAATTAAGGGGCGATTGTAACGTAACAAAAAAACACAATTCAGCTGTTTTAGTGAACGTATATGGTTCTAAATTATTAGTCTATAAATTTTAGTTATACTTGAGATAACAAGCGCATAAATTGAAATGTGAGTTGACACGTAAACATAAAACAGTCAAGTTAATGTACAAAAATTGCTCTAATCCATTAAGGGTTCAAGTTTAAGTTGTACTTAAGAATAGAAATTATTGGCTGGGAACTCAAACAGTTTTTAGCTAGTTGTTAAAATATTAGAGTGATAAATTTTATATTCGAGACAGGCTTAAAATTTTGTGTTGACAGATTCGATAAAACGATGATAAGGAAACGTTCTAAGGGCCAGTTTCCACTGATTGAAATAATCGCAATGAGTTCGATGAAAATTCGGTTTACGCATTTAACGGAGTTAGAGCTGGAAATTGCATTTCACCAACATAAACTGGACGCAGTTAGAGAATAACTGAGTTTCAATTCTAAACGACCGATTTTTGGCGTTTAGTGGTGTAAACACGTTTTGTCTAGTGCTTCTAACGGTCTAACCTATTAAAAACAAATCTTGTCAAGTTGTCATATGATATTTTCTGATACTCGAGGTTATAGTAGTGTATCTCTTTTTCATGATTCCTTGAGGTATGGGGATGGTTGTTACGGAGAGAAATTTTAAAAGAAAATTGCCTGAAAAAAAGTCTTAAAACAACACTTTGCTGTATTCCCGTACAAATGATTCGTAATAATAATTAAACGAAAGCCAAGATTAGAATCGAATTATAAATTCGATTAAGCAAAGCATAGCTTTATTAAACAGTGGAACCCGGGCCTAAGGGTTCAAAACTAGCCGTGGGACAGTTTTTTGTGGAAGTCACAACAAAAAATATCGGCCAGAGTTGCCATCACAGGATTTTAAATTACCGTGTTTCGGAATAAAAACTACAAAATTGACGTGTATTTACTTTACATTAACACGTAAGGTTAAAAATGACAATAATCGGTTAAATAATTTCCCTTTTGAAATCGGTTGAATAATTCATTATTCTTCACAACCGTCATACAAATTTATCGTATCTAACATTTTTTTCTTCGACTTTATTCAATGTATATTGGGTTTTTCCTTATATTGTTTATCTTTTGTTGTGTTTTGTTTAATTGATTTACGCAATTTCCTTTGGATCGGATAAAAGTGCTTACAGCCAGTAAAGCTCAATTTATTGAGGAAGTAATAATTTTATTCCTTGGTTGTGTTGCACTATAATGACTTATAAACTATCGATTAAATTATTAGAAAAAAAAAACAATTACACATCGGATTGCCGTATCTTTGAACACGGCAATGAACCGAAGATATCCAAATTTCCTTGTGACACGGGAGATGCCGAGTGTATGGTATCACTGCAGAGCGCGTTGGTGAACGTGTAAGGGTGGGGGTAAAAGAGACGCTGAGGCTGTTTATATAGAGAATTCGGGAGTTAGTCGGGGACAGTCAGCATTCGATTTTGAATTGGAAGAGAGTATTGAGGTAGAGGGCCTCCGCGGCCGCCGCGGCCTCTTGGCTGGCGAAAGCTATGGAATTTCTGATTTAGATTAAACATAAAATACCTAAAAAGTATTTTTAGATCTGATTCAGAGATTTCATTAGCGTAAGCTGGCCGAGTGGCTATGTAGCTTCAGTGTAGATCGCGAATTAGTTTTAATTTATTTTTTACTGATTATTATTAAGTGCAATTCTTTATTATAAAATTTTAATTGTAATCCGCTAAATAAATTCAGTGAAAGACCTGTGATGAAGCGCTCCTGATTGGTTCGATGCACATTTATAGTTTATATATTTGCATGTAAAACAATTACATAATTTAGATTCGTTAGGATATAAATCTGTGAGTCACCAATTAGTGTAGGATTAAAATGACGCATGTTTGTTTTTCTGCATGTTGTGGTTCTGTTACTAATTTTTATAACTTTTACGGAGATTCTTAATAAAAGATATCTAATGAATTATTAGTTAGGTTTACATCGAAACTATTAATTATTGATTGATTATTGAAAGGAATTATTATCTAGGTTTACATTGATATTATTAATTATTGATTAATTACTGAATGAAATTATTATGAAAAGGTTACATTGATACTATTAATTATTGATTGATTATTGAATGAAATTATTATGAAATAAGCCTTATGACCATAATTATATTGAATTTAACTGATAGAATGAAATCTAACTTAAGAAAAAAATCACAATATGATGTTGATAGGATAAAACGAAATTACATTCGTTTGACTTTAAAGTACATATAAAATTGAATGAATTTTTGGTTAAAACTATCATTTTAGATATTAAGGGTTAAATAGAATTTCGTTAGGGTGTATTTAAATAATGAATGAAATATTACTATGTTGTTTAAATATGACCTATAAACAAACTAAGGATTATTTGTCGTATCTTGTCGAGTATTCTCTACATATAAATATGCTTCTTTTGAATGTATATGTATGTATGTATATGTATATATATATATATATATATGTATATTTGGCATCATTTAAACATTACACAAATTTTGTAGTTCAAACATTAATTTAGGAACTTGTATTGTAGTTTTTAAATATATGTTGGAACGAGGTAACACAGGTGGTTTGTAGTCTGGAATGTGTTCAAGGATACTCTTAGCTCTTGAATACATTCTAAGATGAGGTAATTATACACTGAACCTTGACATTACACAAATTATTGTAGTTTTGAACATTGATCTAAGAATTTATGTTCTTAAATGAGTGTCAAAATGAGGTATCTGGTAAACTGGAGTGTCGCATTTTCACGATGACTTTCATTGAACTAAATAAACTATGTTAAAGTGAATCCATAAATGTTTGTATTCGCCAGTGTTTTATTATAGGTTTCCCTATAAGGCTTGGCCTGTCTAAGCCCCAGTTCATCGCGTCATCTATGCTAGGTAGATCCTAACCTTGGCCTATCTAGTAGAGAAAGTTGCGTGTACTTCCTACCAACCTCTGCGTTTGTAATTGCCTAACTGAACTATGTTCTTGGTAAATACTATACGTACGTTTCCTTATCTATGATAAGAGTTCCTCATCTTTGATGAGAGACATTGGACAAACTCCACCAAACACCTAGTGTATGGTAGTTGTTTGAACTGCAACAAAGGTTAGTAATTTATATTTGGACAGTGGTATGAAGTTCTATTTTAGACTAATAGAGAAACATATTCACTTTTCCAATTAATTTATTGCTAATTTTTGTGGACAGTCTCTGTTAAGTCCTAAGGCGGATTTACTGAGATTTAAGCCAAGCCTTAATCAAGCCCTCTTGTGTTTTTCAAACATACAAACATTGATGGATTATAAAACCTATTAATATACATTCTCTTTTCATTGTGAAAATGAGATACTCTCAGAGATTCTGATTGAGTAAATGAATATGTTATATTTTAATTGTTTTAATTATCTCTCGACACTACTATGTCCTTTGATAAATCCATTCAGTTCCTAAGAGAGCCTGATATATTCAAATGTTTAACAACTTAATTACTGGTTCAATGTTTCAATTGAACAACCTATTCTGGTTAATGAATGCTGTTTCATTGAATGCTGTGAGTCATGCAAAGACAAACCTACACAATACACCTACTCTACATGTTGGTCTTATACCTTTAATTATTTCTTACTTCCTTATAGGACACTCGAAAGGTAGCGTTGTCGCCAGTCGCCAGTCGCCGACGACCCATCTCACAATGGTGGCGAGGCTTGACAATATAGCTGACTATAGACTCGTAACTCAGTAGGTCTTCCTATGGGAACTTACACTACACAATCCAATTGTGGCAAAAGTAGTAGGTTTCGTGATTGAATTTCAAAGTAGTTGTGTGACCGAAGTTCCCGTATGGGCTAGTAAGCACACAATGAAAAGATCAGTAGACACGATCTCCTTTTGTTCACGAGGAACACATCTTATTACCATGTCTGATTACAGCTTGGTAATTACATCAACTCTAGTAATTCACTGGTTATGTCTATATGACGTCCCAAGGGATTACTCAAATACAGTCATTGCATGATTGTGCTGCAGCGGTATGAAACAAGCATTTGTTAGACAGGATATATTTCCGTCTAACTTACTGTAGAAATTGGGTACTCTCATTTCCTACCTACTACCTTTCTTTTGATTGGATAGCACCAACGTTGTGCCTAATTTAATTTAGAGCCTTCAGCACGGTGTGGATCGGTTAGGGTCGGAGGGGAAAGGAGGTTGCGGCCCTCGGGTTCAATTGAACCCGACCTTTTAATTCCCTAATACCTATAAACCCTATCCTAACAGATTAACACATACAAACAAACACTACACAATAATTTTCACAATTATCTGAGATAATTTATTAACTGAATAAATTATTTCAAGATAATTAATAACTATATAATATGTATTTATTCATTATTTCATTTACTTATATATTTTTATTTATTTTGTTTAGAGTTATTAGAATCTATCTATTATATCAGGTTTGAACTAAAAATACATGTAAAAGAAACTTAGACACTATTCAATTAATCAATGTCAATATGGGATATCCTGAATATAATTATTTAACTTTATTTCTATTTTAGCTATTTAGATTCACTAAAATATTAACAATTATAATATACACATTCTTAAAGAGACGTCAGATCTATTAGTTAAACAATATAGGTGATAGTTATTTCTAAATAAATAAGTCTATTACTATTTATTCTTAACGGTTCTAATTTACTAAATTTTATTAATTCCTAATTAATTTACTAATAAGGTCTTATAAAGTTTAATATCTTTCTTTCCTTTTAATAGTATTCCAGGAGTTAGTTATCTATAGCATTTATATCACTGGTAAGTGTAAATATCTTTCAATTAAATTTTTAGGATAAATTAATTTCAGTAATTTAATGTCATTGTGCAGAGATGTTATTTTAAATTAATGGCTAGGTAGGATGTTAGTTAGAGTTTATATAGAAATCAAGGCTTCTAATAACATATACTATGTCTTTCCTTCGGCATACCATAAAAGAACTGAAGTTACTCTGAAACAAAAATCAAACACAACGTAGAGTCCTTCTTTATACTAGACGATCACAATTATAAGGCCAAAGATAATTGATATCTTCTTAAGCTTAATATTAGCTTATAACGCCACTACCATGATAGTGTTACAAATTGGTCTTCGTGACCAGGATGTTATAAATTTATATATGTTGGGGTCTTTCTCATCACACCCCATCCCATATAGGAGTATATCGTTACAATTTGGTGCCGTGACCAGGATATGATAATGGGTCTTAGGTCATCCATAGGAGTATCATTACAAAATGGTGACGTGACTAAAATTATCATAAATAGAGTGGTGAATAGTTATCATTCCATAGGTATAGTTACAATTTGGTGCCGTGACCAGGATATGATAATGGGTCTAAGTATATCCAATATATAGTATAGATCGGTACACGGTCGCCTGCGCAGGTCGCGTCAGTTGTTTTTAGTTTTTCATTCGAATGGTTGTCTCGTCGCTTGTCACGAATACGTAATTCAGCAATTAGAAATGGCGAATTCAAGAAAAAAAAATCGTTCAAGATTTTTATAAAAGTAATCCATGTCTCTGGCAAATTAAAAACAAAGATTACCATAATCGAGATAAAAAATTATATATTAATCGAGATAAAAAAATTATATATTTTATATATAATTTTTTATCTCGATTATGGTATTAAAAGTATATATATTTTATCTTTTAAATTAACGCAAGGCCTAGCAATGCCAGCGCGTCATCATCCTCCTTCGATGCCATCGCAAAAAGAACTGAAGACCGCTCCGGTACACCGGAACGTCCCCATACACGATACCGGTGTTCGGTGTACCTGCGCAGGCACACCTGTACAGTTTTTCCCTCCGGTAGACCGTAGCGTGTATGGCCGGCATAAGATACGAAAGGAAACCCCACAAAGAACCCAAGACCAGAAATAAATACTTTTTACAAATACAGATATTCGCCCTGCCATGAGGGCATTGAACTCGTAACCGCCAACGGTTGTCAATTACAGAATACAAAAAAAAAATTAAATAAAGTTTAATTGAAATAATTGTGTTTGCTCGCAAACGAAAAAAAACCGACTTCAATTACATCGACAAGTAATACAACGTAATAAGACGAAAAAATAGTCAAGTAAATACGCGCTGTTAAAGATTACTCAAAAAGTTGTAATCAGTTTTCAATCTAATTTAAACAAGACTACAAGACAAGTATTAGCTTTCGATTAAAGTAAGAATCATCGAAATCGGTACACAGAGTAAAAAGTTATGTGGTATAATATAACGTAGGTCGACGAAAAAGTAGTCACGTAAATACGCATTATTAGATATAACTCTAAAAGTACTTGTCAGATCTCTATTAAATTAAAATGGGACCACATGACACGCAACACCTTTCAATTAAAACAAAATTGATTGAAATCGGTCCACCCAGTCAAAAGTTCTGAGCTAACATACATTAAAAAAAAACATACGTGTCGAATTGAGAACCTCCTCCTTTTTTGGAAGTCGGTTAAAAATTAAATAAAAGAAAAACTGTTAACGTATGATGAAAGTTTACTCAGTAATATTTACAGGACATTCGTACAAAATTCAAATTGCCATTGTTTGTATACATTTATATAAATATAAATATTTTCCTTTTCTGGTTTTTCATCTGTCCTGGCGCCAATTAAAATGTAAATTGGAGTCACCCGCCGCGCCTATACGACTCTTGTATTAAACATATTATACGCATACGCGCCGTAACATTTTAAACCCAATTTACAAATCTATAAAGGCTATATTTGTACTAGGGTAAAAATCTGAGTTATTTATGAAAACAGCATTTTTGATAAGATTACGTTTTATTTGTTGAAAATTACTTTTAAATGAAAATCGAATTTGAAAAATATACTTTTTTTTTAATGTTCGTGCAGGTACCAGGAGAACAGTAATTGGTAGGAGATACAACATTCGTTATTGTTTGTTGCTTTTATACTGGAATAATTTTTAAGAATTTCAAAATTCTTATTAATTCGATATTTCTGGTAACGTCTTTATTGATGTACCAGGAGACTAGTAACGCAAAAATCTTATTAAAATCTGTAATGATCTCCTATGGAGTGATAACTATTCACCATATTTATGATAATCCTGGTCACGGCACCATTTTGTAACTTTACTATACTATGGGGTGTGATGAGAAAGACCCCAACATATATAAATTTATAACTTGCTGGTCACGAAGACCCAAAATGTGACACTATCATGGTAGTGGCGTTACAAGCTAATATTAAGCTTAAGAGGATATCAATTATCTTTGGCCTTATAATTGTGATCGTCTAGTATAAAGAAGGACTCTACGTTGTGTTTGATTTTTGTTTCAGAGTAACTTCAGTTCCTTTTATGGTATGCCGAAGGAAAGACATAGTATATGTTATTAGAAGCCTTGATTTCTATATAAACTCTAACTAACATCCTACCTAGCCATTAATTTAAAATAACATCTCTGCATAATGACATTAAATTCCTGAAATTAATTTATCCTAAAATTTAATTGAAAGATATTTACACTTACCAGTGATATAAATGCTATAGATAACTAACTCCTGGAATACTATTAAAAGGAAAGAAAGATATTAACTTTATAACACCTTATTAGTAAATTAATTAGGAGTTAATAAAATTTAGTAAATTAGAACCGTTAAGAATAAATAGTAATAGACTTATTTATTTAGAAATAACTATCACCTATTGTTTAACTAAATATCTGACGTCTCCTTAAGAATGTGTAAATTATAATTGCTAATATTTTTAGTGAATCTAGATAGCTAAAATAGAAATAAAATTAAATAATTATATATAGGACATTCTATAATGACATTGATTAATTGAATAGTGTCTAAGTTTCTTTTACATGTATTTTTAGTTCAACCTGATATAATAGATAGATTCTAATAACTCTAAACAAATGAAATAAATAAAAATATATAAGTACTTGAAATAATGATTAAATACATATTATATAGTTATTAATTATCTTGAAATAATTTATTCAGTTAATAAATTATCTCAGATAATTGTGAAAAATAATGTGTAGTGTTTGTTTGTATGTGTTAATCTGTTAGGATAGAGTTTATTGGTATTAGGGAATTAAAAGGTCGGGTTCAGCTGAACCCGAGGGTCGCAACCACCATTCCCCTCCGACCCTAACCGATCCACACCGTGCTGAAGGCTCTAAATTAAATTAGGCACAACGTTGGTGCTATCCAATCAAAAGAAAGGTAGTAGGTAGGAAATGAGAGTACCCAATTTTCTACAATAAGTTAGACGGAAATATATCCTGTCTAACAAATGCTTGTTTCATACCGCTGCAGCACAATCATGCAATGACTGTATTTGAGTAATCCCTTGGGATGTCATATAGACATAACCAGTGAATTACTAGAGTTGATGTAATTACCAAGCTGTAATCAGACATGGTAATAAGATGTGTTCCACGTGAACAAAAGGAGATCGTGTCTACTGATCTTTTCATTGTGTGCTTACTAGCCCATACGGGAACTTCGGTCACACAACTACTTTGAAATTCAATCACGAAACCTACTACTTTTGCCACAATTGGATTGTGTAGTGTAATTTCCCATAGGAAAGACCTACTGAGTTACGGGTCTATAGTCAGCTATATTGTCAAGCCTCGCCACCATTGTGAGATGGGTCGTCGGCGACTAGCGACTGGCGACAGCGTAACCTTTCGAGTGTCCTATAAGGAAAATAAGAATAATTAAAGGTATAAGACCAACATGTAGAGTAGGTGTATTGTGTAGGTTTGTCTTTGCATGACTCACAGCATTCACATGAAACAGCATTCATTAACCAGAATAGGTTGTTCAATTGAAACATTGAACCAGTAATTAAGTTGTTAAACATTTGAATATATCAGGCTCTCTTAGGAACTGAATGGATTTATCAAAGGACATAGTAGTGTCGAGAGATAAATAAAACAATTAAAATATAACATATTCATTTACTCAATCAGAATCTCTGAGAGTATCTCATTTTCACAATGAAGAGAGAATGTATATTTAATAGGTTTTATGATCCATCAATGTTTGTATGTTTGAAAAACACAAGAGGACTTGATTAAGGCTTGGCTTAAATCTCAGTAAATCCGCCTTAGGACTTAACAGAGACTGTCCACAAAAATTAGCAATAAATTAATTGGAAAAGTGAATATGTTTCTCTATTAGTCTAAAATAGAACTTCATACCACTGTCCAAATCTAAATTACTAACCTTTGTTGCAGTTCAAACAACGACCATACACTAGGTGTTTGGTGGAGTTTGTCCAATGTCTCTCATCAAGGATGAGGAACTCTTATCATAGATAAGGAAACGTACGTATAGTATTTACCAAGAACATAGTTCAGTTAGGCAAATACAAACGCAGAGGTTGGTAGGAAGTACACGCAACTTTCTCTACTAGATAGGCCAAGGTTAGGATCTACCTAGCATAGATGACGCGATGAACTGGGGCTTAGACAGGCCAAGCCTTATAGGGAAACCTATAATAAAACACTGGCGAATACAAACATTTATGGATTCACCTTAACATAGTTTATTTAGTTCAATGAAAGTCATCGTGAAAATGCGACACTCCAGTTTACCAGATACCTCGTTTTGATACTCATTTAAGAACATAAATTCTTAGATCAATGTTCAAAACTATAATAGTTTGCGTAATGTCATAGTTCAGTGTGTAATTACCTCATCTTAGAATGTATTCAAGAGCTAAAAGTATCCTTGAACTCATTCAAGACTACAAACCACCTGTGTTACCTCGCTCCAACATATATTTAAGATCTACAAGTTCTTAAATTAATGTTTGAACTACAAAGTTTGTGTAATGTCAAAATGAAGTCAAATACACACATATATATATATATATACATATATACATATACATACAATAGAAGCATATTTATATGTAGAGAATATTCAATAAGATACGACAACTAATCATTAGTTTGTTTATAGGTCATATTTTCCTAGAATTATTCACCACTCTATTTACTTCCAAAGTAATGACATAGTAAAATCTCATTTCATTATTTAAATACACCCTAACGAAAATCTATTTAACCCTTAATATCTAATATGATAGTTTTAACCAAGATTCATTCAATTTATATATGTACTTTAAAGTCTAACGGATGTAATTTCATTTTATTCTAACAACATCATATTGTGGTTATTTACTTAAGTTAGATTTCATTTTATTAGTTAAATTCAATATAATTATGGTCATAAGGCTTATTTCATAATAATTCCATTCATTAATCAATCAATAATTAATATTATCAATGTAACTTTTTCATAATAATTTCATTCAGTAAATAATCAATAGTTAATATCAATGTAAACCTAGATAATAATTCCTTTCAATAATTAATCAATAATTAATAGTTTCGACGTAAACCTAACTAATAATTCATTAAATATCTTTTATTAAAAATCTCCGTAAAAGTTATAAAAATTAGTAACAGAACCACAACATGCAGAAAAACACACATGCATATAAATAAAAAAATTAATGCATTCGAACCAATCAGGAGCGCTTCATCACAGGTCTTTCACTGAATTTATTTAGCGGATTACAAATTAAGATTTTATAATAAAGAATTGCACTTAATAATAATCAGTAAAATTAAATTAAAACTAATTCGCGATCTACACTGAAGTTACATAGCCACTCGGCCAGCTTACGCTAATGAAATCTCTGAACCAGATCTAAAAAATACTTTTTAGGTATTTCTATCATTAATCTGAGTCAGAAGTTCCATAGCTTTGCCAGCCGAGGGCTCTCGTTACTGTACTTCGAATTCAAAATCGAATCCCGACTGTCTCCGAAATTCTCTGCCCCCGAATTCCAACTCCCATCGTATATATTGAAATCTCGCGTCTGTTTTTCCCCCACCCTAACACGTCCACCAATGCGCTCTGCAGTGATACCATACTCTCGGCAATTCCCGTGTCACAAGGAAATTTGGATATCTTCGGTTCATTGCCGTGTTCAAAGATACGGCAATTCAATGTATAATTGTTTCTTCCTAATAATTTAATCGATAGTTTATAAGTCATTATAGTGCAGCACAAAACCAAGGAATAAAATTATTACACAAAAAACAAGGAATAAAATTATTACTTCCTCAATAAATTGAGCTTTACTGGCTGTAAGCACTTTTATCCGATCCGAAGGAAATTGCGTAAATCAATTAAACAAAAAACAACAAAAGATAAACAATATAAGAAAAAAACCAATATACATTGAATAAAGCTGAAGAGAAAAAAAAATGTTAGTTACAATAAATTTGTATGACGGTTGTGAAGAATAATATATTATTCAACCGATTTCAAAAGGGAAATTATTTAACCGATTATTGTCATTTTTAACCTTACGTGTTAATGTAAAGTAAATACACGGCAATTTTGTAGTTTTTATTTCAAAACAAGGTAACTTAAAACTTTGTGTTGGCAACTCTGGCCGGTTTTTTTTTTTGTTGTGACTTCCACAAAAAACTGTCCCACGGCTAGTTTTGAACCCTTAGGCCCGGGTTCCACCGCTTAACAGAATTATGCTTTGCTTAATCGAATTTATAGTTCGATTCTAACCTTGCTTTCGTTTAATTATTATTACGAATCATTTGTATGGAAATACAGCAAAGTGCTGTTTTAAGACTCTTTCAGGCAATTTCTTTAAAAATTCTCTCCACAACAACCATCCTCATACTTCAAGGAACACAAAAAGGAACTAGCGCAATCGGTCCAGCCGCTATTCTCTAACTGTGTTTAGTTTATGTTAGTGAAATGCAATTTCCAGCTCTAAACTTTGTTAAATGCGTAAACCGACTTTACGTCGAACTAATCGCGATTATATCAATCAGTGGAAACTGGCCCTTAGAACGTTCCACCGCATCTGTCAACACAAAATTTTAAGCCTGTCTCGAATATAAAATTTATCACTCTAATATTTTAACAACTAGCTAAAAACTGTTTGAGTTCCCAACTAATAAATTTCTATTCTTAAGTACAACTTAAAATTTGAGTCCCTAATGGATTTGAACCATTTTCGTTCATTGAGTTGACTGTTTTATGTTTACTTGTCAACTCACATTTCAATTTATGCGTTTGTTATCTCAAGCATAACCAAAATTTATAGACTAATAATTTAGAACTGAATTGTGCTTATGTGTCACGTTACAATCGCCCCTTAATTATATAATGTAGTTTATCGTAATTATTAATTAATCACAACAACGTAATCAAATAACACAATTCTGTATCTCGTTACCTCTCAACTGAAGGAGACACTCATGACTCTTTACATTCAGCCTCAATCAGCAGCACATAGAAGCATACTCTTCTCCCAAACATCCAATCTCTCATCAATCATACTACTAGAGTTACATTCAATGGTTAAAATCAAAGTAATCAATTCCAACCAACCATTCCAGCTCCTTCACCCACTCTCACACTCACATAGATCCAATCTGATTTGAATTCCTGCATCTAGGGCTCAATTTCATCTTAAAACAATACACATATTGTTTTAAAAATAAAAAAATCCGGCTCTTCAATGTTAAATATACAACTTAACAGAGTGCAGTTCATCTTATTTTAAAGGAGATGGAGACTTTTAGGCTAAAATGTATTAAATACAGATATGGTTTAAAGATTGGTCATATATTTTTTTTTTTTTTTTTTTTTTTTTTTTAAATATAAAATATCAGCTCAATTTTGAATCTGGAAGCTGAGAAAAATGAAAAAGATAGTTTTCGTCAAATTAATTGGGTATCGATTTAACTATAATCGATTATAGAATTTAAAAAAAGTTTGCACTAGTTAATTAACTCAAAGTATCCAGATACACAATTGAAGTTATAAACAATAAGATGTATTTAAATAAAGTTACATTAATATCGAAAATAAAAATTAATGTCTGATAAACCCAAATTATTATCGATTTCGTATCGATTGAAAATAAATCATATCGATTTAACTATAATCGATTATAGAATTTAAAAAAAGTTTGCACTAGCTAATTAACTCAAAGTATCCAGATACACAATTGAAGTTATATACAATAAAGTGTATTTAAATAAAGTTACATTAATATCGAAAATAAAAATTAATGTCTGATAAACCCAAATTATTATCGATTACGTATCGATTGAAAATAAATCATAATTATTTTTAATAACAGCTTTGACAGCTGACTGATATTGAAACTGTGTGCCCCGTCATGGTCCCGTCACTGTCACTCGTTTCATGTAATCATGTTTATAATTGTTTAATGCTTTCAGTGTATTCAAATGCATCCTGAGTCCATTCCTGATATTTATTTATGGTTTCAAGTGATTGATATTTGTAATGATATAATATGATAAACTTTAGTGCTTCAGGAACTTAGTGATTTTCCATAGACATTGTAACATAACCTCAATTTTACAAAACGTCTAATAACTCCGCCCTTAAATAGCCAAAATGTACAGAATTTCAGCGAGGAATCAATAAGCGTAAATACATTAATTGGTACCATTTCATTAAGTTATATTTTACATCGCATTTCGGCCCAAGAATGTATGGAATCGTATCCGTTTCCTTTCAGAATGAATAAATTAAAATATTTGAATACAGTTGCACAATTCATATCTAATACTAATATGAATTGGTGATATGTTGTTTAGTATATTGCAGTACTTGGACAACTTGTATTGCAAACAGTCAAACTTTAAGGTCTGACCTATATTTTTGCAATTTAATTTAGATTGAATATAACTTAAATTGTTCAGTTAATTTTGTGAAGAAATGACCGCCCTACTCCCCACCAACTATTTTTATTAAGCTAGCGCTTAATAAGTATTTGATGAAAGAAAAAAAAAATTTATATGTGACTTAGTAGTCCGTTGAAATTTAAATTATTATTTCTATTAAGCTAGCGCTTAATAGGTTAAGTAATGATGAAAAAAAATTAATATATGACTTAATAGTCAATTGAAAATTAAATTCTTATATAATTATGTGAGAACTTTTAAGCGCTCCAATAAAATTAGTTGAGTCATTTCCCTGACCCATCATTTCCCTAATTTTTATTTTTATTCAAAACTAAACCTAATTACAATTATACTTATCTAACTTATTACTATCTATTTTAATCAACTAATTACTATTTTAATAACCTAATCTCTTACATATCTAACTTATTTTAAGTGCAATTCATTTCCTTATAAAATCATCTATAGTTTTGACATTAAATTATTGTGAAATATAATAAATCTTCAATAAGTTTATTGATATTCTAGTTTAAAATCTATCCTTTTCAATTCCACATTATTAATTCAATTGTTTATATCAACAGTTAACATTTAAGTGCAATTCATTTCCTTACAAAATCATCTATAGTTTTGACATTAAATTATTGTGAAAATATAATAAATCTTCAATAAAGTTTATTGATATTCTAGTTTAAAATCTATCCTTTTCAATTCCACATTATTAATTCAATTGTTTATATCAACAGTTAAACATTGATAACACCTATAATTGATCGTGATCAATTTATTATTGACTAGCTGTACCCGCGACTTCGTCCGCGTGGAATTTAACAAAAAAGTTAAAAAAAAGTTCGATAAAATGATCTTTGATATTCTTTGATTTCTTTTATTAGCATGAGCAGGCGGTCGAGCGATGCGGGGCAGAGGGTATGGACTCGCCCGCGCCCGCGCCGCCCGTAGGCATCTCAAGGAAAGAACGCTAGCTCGCCGAGCATTAAATGTTTCGCTGCTAATTACTTCTAACGATGATATCTCAAAAACTATTTATCTGATTGATATAGTGTAAAGGGCAATTTTAATCTGCATTAAATGCCTAAGCTAAATATCATATTAATTTGGATAAGGATTAATACTGAACTAAAGAAAATATCTTTAAAAATAACCTAATGTTTTTAATTAAAAATTTGAACATAAAAGTGGTTATTGTAAGTCAACCCTAAGAGATAGAGATATGCTATCGCGGACTTTTTTGTAGCATTTTTATAGATTTTGAATTCGCTAGTACATTATACAACTATATCTTTGCTAGTTTACGCAGCGTTCGCGTGGAAAGCTCCCCGTTGGCGAGATTTTTTACGACTTCTTCAACGTTTATCGCCGTATTTCTGCTAATTTACATTCAAACATAATAAATTATATACCTAAACCTTCCTCAAGAATCACTCTTTCTATTGTTGAAAACCGTATAAAAATCCGTAGCGTAGTTTTCGAGTTTATCGCGTTCAGACAGGAGGACAGACAGACAGACAGGAGGACAGAAAGACGCGGCCGGGGGACTTATTTTTATAATAAGTATAGATAATATCTATTTAGATGTATTGTATTAAAGTTTCCTCTAATTTCTTTAGTTATAGGGTCCATTAATGTGTAAACATTTGCAAATGGAATCGCACTAACTACATAAGGTCCTTCATACAGCAATTGAAACTTTTTTATAAGTTTCTTTTGAGCCTCTGACTTATTTACTTTACGAATCTTTACATAATCTCCAATCTGAAATTCAATTAAACGATGGGACCTATTAAATTTAGTTTGTCGTTTAATACTGTTATCTTTTAAATTTTTCCTAACTTGAATTCTAATTTGATTAATATCTTTAGACTTATTTAATTGAGGCAAACAACTATCAAATGACATGTTATTACTCAATCCATATAATATTTCATTAGGAGTAAATCCCGTACTTTCATGAAATGTGTTGTTATATAATGTTTCGATTTTATTTAATATCGTTACCCAACTTTTATGATTTTTATGGCAATATGTTCGAAATAAACGTCCTAGTTCTCTGTTAACCCTTTCTGTCGTATTAGGTCGAGGGTTTCTTACAGTAGTAAATATAGGTTTTATACCCATATCCCTTAAAGTTTGTTTCCAACTTTCAGATGAAAATTGACTACCATTATCAGTCATAAGTACTTTAGGCTTAATTATTTTAACAAATTGTTTTAATTTTGTAATAACTGAACGAGAAGTGGCTTTAGACAAATCATATAATTTAACAAATTTACTAAATGAATCCTGAATTACAAATATATAAGCAGAACCAAACCGTCCTTTCGGCAATGGTCCATATAAGTCTGCCATAACTAAGTCACCTATTTCTTCTGTCACAATAGATTTACATTTGCCTACATGTTTTATATTATCACTTTTAGAAACTTGACAGAGATGACAAGTCTTTAATAATACTTTAACTGTTCTATGCATATTAGGAAAATAAAATCTATCTTTAAGATATTTGAGTACCTTAAAAACCCCTTGATGTCCCATTTCTTTATGAATTTGAGAAATTACTTCCTCTCGTAACTGAGAGGGTAAATAAATTACATGTTTATCTGAATCAATTTTAAAATATAACACTCCATTCTTGATATAACAGCGCTTAGAAATATTATTTATTCTACCACTATGATTATTACTAATATTATTTATAATATCCATTATCAACTGTACTTCATTATCGTTAGATTGAAAACTAGATATATTTTTTAAGTTTGTTATCAATGTTTTATTTTTATTAATTTCCATATAATGTATTTCAGGACAATAGATTCTATCTTCTTGTATCATTGATGAATCAGGTGGGAACCTAGATAACACATCAACAGCGACATTATCTCTACCTTTTATATGTTCGATACTATAATCGAATTGTTCGAGAAACAATATCCACCTAATTATTCGACTATTATACAATTTCCATGTCCTAACAAACGTCAATGCTTTGTGATCAGTTCTAATTATAAGCTTTGCGCCCCTCAAATAGGTTTCAAACTTCCTTAAACAATAGATTATAGCCCAAAACTCTTGTTCAGTAACAGTCCATCTTAATTCGGCACCCCTAAGAGATCTGCTACAATAGCCTAATATTTTCATTTCCCTTTGTTCATCGTACTGAAATAAAACCCCCGCAAGGCCTACTCCCGAACTATCTGTTTGTAAATAAAAAGGTTTAAACATATCCGGATGATGCAACATTATTGTCTTTAAAAAACTATTTTTCAATCTTTCAAAGGCTACTTGTGCTTCTGAAGTCCATGTCCATCCCTTGCTCTTTTTTAATAATTGGCATAAAGGTTGAATTATACTATTATAATCAGAAATGAACCGCCTATAATAATTACAGAGTCCTAAAAATGCTCTTAAATGTTTTATTTTCTTGGGAACTGGGAAATTCTTAATTGACTCTATTTTTTCTGGGTCAGTTTTAATTCCCTCGGTAGAAATAATATGTCCTAACATTTTAACTTCTTTACAAATGAATTTACATTTTTCAAGATTACATGTTAACCCCGCTGACTTTAATTTGTTTAATATTATATCGATATGTTCTAAATGTTCATTTAACGTTCCTTGAGTTAAGATAGCAAGGTCATCTAGATAATTCACGCAAAAATGTCTAACTTCAGGCCCTAATATTAAGTCCATAGCTCTACTAAAACTTCCCACTGAAGTCTTAAGTCCTTGTGGTAAAACATTGTACATATAAGATTTTCCATTAAATGTGAACCCGGTATACTTTTTACTATCCTCAGAAATGGCAATTTGAAAATATGCATTATTCAAGTCTATTATACTAATATAATTAACCCCATGAAATGAATTTAAAACATCTATTTGCATCGGAGGTGCTTCCGACTCAGCTATCATGTATTTATTGATTTCACGTGCATCTAGTAAAACTCTAATTGAACCATCAGATTTTAAGGTGTAAGTTAACGGACTACAATACGGTGTTGAACCTCTAGATATTATTCCCATATCAACCATTTCGACTAATTTTTCTTCCATTTTTTGTCTATACGCGTACGGAACGGGATAAGACCGTTTAATTATTGGACTATGATCCATCATTTTGATAATATGTTGATAACAATTAGCTCTACCTAACCTTTTAACAAATACTTCGCTATATTTAATTAGAATCTGTTTTAATTTATTTAATTGAGTTCCTTTAAGAGGTGTACCCGTTTTTATTTCTTGTAAATATTTATTGAAATCAAAACTATTGTCTACCTTTGCAATATCACAAATTCTCTTTTCCTCAAAATTATATTTAATAAACGGAATTAATACTCGTTGATCTCTATGTTCGATAACTAACCCTATGGATGGCTCTTGTAATTTAATATTAACATTATTTGCCATAAGCCAGTCAAATCCTAATATCATTGAATGAACTAATTTTGGTACTATAAAAAATCTAATCTCTAAATCAATTACCCCAAATCTTACAGGCAATAAAACCATTTGTTGTATTTTAGCACTCTTTTGTCCTACTGCTCCACGTATCTGAATCGGCTTAACAGGTAACATATCTAATTTGTTTCCAGTTAATGATTTTAAAGATTCCCAAAATGATTCTGAAATGCAGGTTATGTCACTCCCTGTATCGACTAAACATATGACTCGTTTACCAGATACTATCACTTCAATCTCAGATTTAATTATTTCTAATTTATCCGCGGTAATATTATCTTCCTCGTCAAATAATGAAAAAACTGCTTCGGTTTGCACTAACGACTCATTATCTATTTCCGATTGATTTTTTAATGTTTGTATGATTTTATACTTGAAATCTGTTGAATTATTTTTATTTAATCCTGAACCTAACCCTGATTTACAATATTGTCCCTTAGCTATGATTGGTTTACGTATACCATTATTATGTCTACCTAATGTCTGTCCAGGTTCCCACCCGAGTTTAAGCATAATTCTTAAAGCTACTGATGTACTGTTCGCCCCTACTAAAGTTGATGTACCGGGGTCTGTCACATCAACACTTATTAGTTTAAATTCTCTGTTGATACAGAGTTTTCTATAGAAACATTGTTATCATTATCTACTCTATTTGTACCATTAATGCTATTCTTCTTGTTTGGTATCACCTTACTCATTGATCTAGTGTTCATAATTCGCTTCCGGTTGAGACCGCCTCTGCCATTCTGCTGTTGAGCTGCCATCTTAGGTCTTTGAACGCTGCTAGAATGGGCATTAATGTCACTACTGAAGTTATTTTGCTTATTAATGTTATCTAACTTTCGTAGAAACTCCGTAGCTTGAAGAATCGATGTGTAATTACTTGTTGACCAAGCATATTGAACATCTTTAGGAAAATGATTCATAATGTCGTTTATTAATTGTCTCTCTTGAATAGGATACGTCAACATCTTCGCTTGTCCACATAAAGTAATGAAATGGCTTAACATAGACTGGACTCCGTCCCACGAATTCTGACTGATTCGTCTTCTTAATTCATTCTGCTCAGCCTCGCCCCAATATGTGTCTAAAAAATCCCTTTTGAAGTCTTCAAACACTGTCCATCTATCTCTATAAATACGCGCCCAATTTCGCGATTCATTTTCAAGACAATCCATGACAATGTCTATTATATCTCTCGCCTCTGGTGCAGACCTTCTTAAATAAGCAGTCAGGTCTTCGATGAACGTCACAGGATGTTTTCCCTTAAATGGAAACTTAGGTCTTTCCGTAGGCATCTGCGCCACTGGATAGTATACCGTTGATGTTCCCGGCTGTATGATAGGTTGAATAAAATTTTCTCTCGGCATAACATTGTCCGATGATCCACTAGGAGTAGACATTCTATTTTCCAACTCCGAGATTCTATTATTGATGTTATTCATTGCCTTTTCCACCATTCGAGATATGTATTGTAAAGAATTAATCTTCCTTACTTTAGTAGCAGGTCTAACTGCAGACACTCGCTTGTTATTAGAATTAGTCGCCTTGGTTCCAACAGGACTAGCTTTAGATTGACGCCTAGGCATTGTTATAGATTTAATTTGCTTCAAATGTATCACTGATAATGTTTATCTAAATTTTAATTAATTTATTTTAAATTAAAAAGATTCACTGCACTCTATTTAAGCTACTCATTTAATTTGAGTTTAATTTAAATAAACTTTCCAAATGTTCACACAAAAACTATCTCTTTCTAATCACCTTTTAAACTCCTAATATTTTATTGAAATTTTATCAAGTCGACCGAGATCTGCAATGTTAAAAATTTTTAGTTTTAATTTTAAAACATTAAATGTTTATAAGTTTAATTAAAATTCAACTATCATACTTTCAAATGAAAAATGACAACCAACCACGCCATCTTTGTTTCACAATAAACACTTCCATATCTATACTCGATACTACGCCATTTCTACTTCAAAGCCTACCTTTCAATACCACTCACTCTCAACAGATGGCGTTACTGATATGAGACATTTTGAAATTCTTTCAGCGCCATCTACGAACACATAGCACAACCATCCATAACTTTCGTAAGCAACTCGATATTAATTCACGTTTGTCCACCAGATGTCGCTACCAATCCTACTGCAACTATATATTAGAGTTGTGTCGTACTAGGTACATGGCAATAATTGTTATCACAGTGGCTGTTATTTTAAAAATATCAATGACAAATACCAGTGACAAAATACTAGGTTCGCGATTATTAGATATTTTCTAAAACTATAGGAACGGGAACAAGATGGCGCTGTATGCTCAGGTATTAAAAATACTAAGCAATTGCAAAGTTGTTATGTAGGTATCTATTATTGAATGAGTATACCTAATCCGTTTATTATTTTTGTATTATTAATGCTATTCTAAACTAAAAGATAAGTTAGTTGTTACATTTTATATTTAAAGATTTGATTAACTACTTACACGTATTTTACAATAGGTGGCGCGATAGCGTAATTTAGTAAAATATCGGTCTAGGTTTAATTTGGTTGCTTTATTTGATGTCGGAAATAAATGAGACAAAAAGGGCTATTTTTTTTCTAAAAACTAGCGTTCCTTGAAATTACGGAGACCAGGTGGCACTGTTATACCCATACATTAAAAATACTTCAGTTATCTCACCTCCTCTTAGTGTATTCGTTTAAGTACAAGTGTGATGAAAAACACAGTCACGAGCATTTTCCAAATCTAGTCACAGTGACAGACTGTGACTTTTAAATAACGAGTATTTATACCAGCGACGATAAATACGCCTCATGCCTACTATATATTTGATATTCAATTACTACATTAATCTTACTTAATCACCATAGAGTTGTAAAAATATCTATTAGTTTCTATGTAAGAATGAAATACCATAATACTTAATACCATACATCAACTAATGTTTATGCAATAATCAATTCCCAACTATATTTTAAAATTTATATGCAATTTCAAGTTCTTTCTAGTATATATTATTAAACAATTTTGTCTGACTTAAAACTTGCACATTTTACTCAATTTCGTTGTAAAACTTAGCTACCTGAGCAAAAGGTCATCGCAGATGTTTAAAGCGCTATCGTTTTTTTTTTTTTTTTCTATCCAGTAATACTAAGAATTTTTTTTTTATACAGAGAACCATTCCTTTCAATAAGTAAAACCAAGTTTTTATTGACAATTGACAGTTCAAAATTCGAAGGAAGCTAACAAAATACTTTAAAATAAATATAATGTAATAAATTGTTCATAAAAAAATGTTCTATATTTTTTTCTCAATAATGTCTTATTAATATTTAAAAACAAGAACCTTTTCAAAAGAATTTATTGTAGTTGTTTTTAGAACGCAATTTCTAATGTCACAATCTAGTTAAAAGTGTATAATCTATGGTCACAACCACATATTTTTGATTTTAATTAAGTAGTTCTGTAATTCTGTACGATCCCTGTTAGACAACTGATAATTGATTATTTATAAGCAAATTTATTAGTTCTTTAGTATATTAGAATAGAATTGAAGTATACATAAAGAGACCGAATAAGTTATAATGTTATGTTAACATGGATTGATTTTATAGTTCTTATGAGTGCTATGTCATTCGGTAAGCTATACTCCTTTTTTACAAATAAAATTATCTTAAACAGTTCCAGTCCATTCCTAAAATTCAAAGTCAAAATAACCCTGTTACCTTCATAACCTAATTCAACTTTATTTAACCAATACATTCTCGCACACATGACTAAAATGCACTGAATTTCTATACTTTAAAATCTGTTATTTAAACTAAGTATAATTTGCTATGATGGCAATGACTACACTTAATTATTTTTAAAATCTAACATTAAAATGAATAAATATACCAAAATACATAGTCTTTCCTGTACAGTCTCTGTAAATAAATGAATAAAAGTTAATTCCACAGTTAGTTAATATTATAATTAATTTCCAATTTGCACTAACTATAACATTATTCTATCTTCACATTATGTGTGCATATTTTTAATACTATTGAATACTACCATTTCAGCCTAACATCCACGTACATCTAACCAGCCCAGGATGTTCAACACATAACTATTGGGACCAATTTCAACTAGGAAGGAAATTACTTCAGCGTCAGTGACTAAATGTGACAAAATAAGTTTAAATTGTACATAACCTAGAATAATTTGTATCTGTAAGTAATATTAAAATTTACTGCAGGCTTTTATTTAATAATTCCCTAACAATATTTAATTAATACAATCTAAATTTTATTAACTGTCCTAGTAATGTCTACTGATTGACGATAATATCATAATAATCAGATAATAGTTAGATGTGCCTAAGACTCACTTCAATATACTACTAGGCAAATTCAGCAATGTTGTGTAAATAGATACTTTCATGTAATTTCATGAATAAATAATTATTTAAATATGTAACTATTCATCATTAGTAATAATACATGAGACAGTAGACTGTTATGGTCTGACCATTTAAACTTATTACTGAGAAACTTAATGCAACTTTTAAGTATTAATACATTTCTTCAATATTACTCTTAAAACAGATTTATTTAGATTTATGTACCTAACTGTAATTCTAACTGCGCCAAGATGCTATATACCTATAGATCCATTTTTAGATTGTCTAAAACAAGTTAATGTGCTTACATAATATAAATTTAATAGGTTTATCTTATTTTGTGTAGAATGACTTAAAGAATTGTTAAGTAATATGCTTTGTGTCTTCTTCAAAATGCAATCAATGGTACATGTATATTCTTGTTATCTATCAGTACAATCGTGCAACTATTATCATTTTATCACTGGCATTACATTTATTCACTATAAATACTTTGAAAAGCCACTTTAAAGCTTCTAAGATACTCGCTTACTTCGGCATTTGTGCAACCATAAATATCCTGGTCACGGCACCAATTTGTAACACTACTATGGGGTGTGATGAGAAAGACCCCAACATATATAAATTTATAACATCCTGGTCACGGCACCATTTTGTTTTTGTACCATGTTATACTATATGCTATGGGGTGTGATGAGAAAGACCCCAACATATATAAATTTATAACATCCTGGTCACGTGGACCATTTTGTAACGATTCTACTACTATGCAATGATAACCAATCATCACATTATGACATCCTGGTCACGGCACCATTTTGTAACGATATTCTATATTGATATACATAGATATCCTTATCATCACGGCAGCAATTGTAACTATACCTATGGAATGATAACTATTCACCATATTTATGATAAACTTAGTCACGTCACCATTTTGTAATGATCTCCTATGGATGACCTAAGACCCATTATCATATCCTGGTCACGGCACCATTTTGTAACGATTCTACTACTATGCAATGATAACCAATCATCACATTATGACATCCTGGTCACGGCACCATTTTGTAATGATCTCCTATGGAGTGATAACTATTCACCATATTTATGATAATCCTGGTCACGGCACCATTTTGTAACTTTACTATACTATGGGGTGTGATGAGAAAGACCCCAACATATATAAATTTATAACTTGCTGGTCACGAAGACCCAAAATGTGACACTATCATGGTAGTGGCGTTACAAGCTAATATTAAGCTTAAGAGGATATCAATTATCTTTGGCCTTATAATTGTGATCGTCTAGTATAAAGAAGGACTCTACGTTGTGTTTGATTTTTGTTTCAGAGTAACTTCAGTTCCTTTTATGGTATGCCGAAGGAAAGACATAGTATATGTTATTAGAAGCCTTGATTTCTATATAAACTCTAACTAACATCCTACCTAGCCATTAATTTAAAATAACATCTCTGCATAATGACATTAAATTCCTGAAATTAATTTATCCTAAAATTTAATTGAAAGATATTTACACTTACCAGTGATATAAATGCTATAGATAACTAACTCCTGGAATACTATTAAAAGGAAAGAAAGATATTAACTTTATAACACCTTATTAGTAAATTAATTAGGAGTTAATAAAATTTAGTAAATTAGAACCGTTAAGAATAAATAGTAATAGACTTATTTATTTAGAAATAACTATCACCTATTGTTTAACTAAATATCTGACGTCTCCTTAAGAATGTGTAAATTATAATTGCTAATATTTTTAGTGAATCTAGATAGCTAAAATAGAAATAAAATTAAATAATTATATATAGGACATTCTATAATGACATTGATTAATTGAATAGTGTCTAAGTTTCTTTTACATGTATTTTTAGTTCAACCTGATATAATAGATAGATTCTAATAACTCTAAACAAATGAAATAAATAAAAATATATAAGTACTTGAAATAATGATTAAATACATATTATATAGTTATTAATTATCTTGAAATAATTTATTCAGTTAATAAATTATCTCAGATAATTGTGAAAAATAATGTGTAGTGTTTGTTTGTATGTGTTAATCTGTTAGGATAGAGTTTATTGGTATTAGGGAATTAAAAGGTCGGGTTCAGCTGAACCCGAGGGTCGCAACCACCATTCCCCTCCGACCCTAACCGATCCACACCGTGCTGAAGGCTCTAAATTAAATTAGGCACAACGTTGGTGCTATCCAATCAAAAGAAAGGTAGTAGGTAGGAAATGAGAGTACCCAATTTTCTACAATAAGTTAGACGGAAATATATCCTGTCTAACAAATGCTTGTTTCATACCGCTGCAGCACAATCATGCAATGACTGTATTTGAGTAATCCCTTGGGATGTCATATAGACATAACCAGTGAATTACTAGAGTTGATGTAATTACCAAGCTGTAATCAGACATGGTAATAAGATGTGTTCCACGTGAACAAAAGGAGATCGTGTCTACTGATCTTTTCATTGTGTGCTTACTAGCCCATACGGGAACTTCGGTCACACAACTACTTTGAAATTCAATCACGAAACCTACTACTTTTGCCACAATTGGATTGTGTAGTGTAATTTCCCATAGGAAAGACCTACTGAGTTACGGGTCTATAGTCAGCTATATTGTCAAGCCTCGCCACCATTGTGAGATGGGTCGTCGGCGACTAGCGACTGGCGACAGCGTAACCTTTCGAGTGTCCTATAAGGAAAATAAGAATAATTAAAGGTATAAGACCAACATGTAGAGTAGGTGTATTGTGTAGGTTTGTCTTTGCATGACTCACAGCATTCACATGAAACAGCATTCATTAACCAGAATAGGTTGTTCAATTGAAACATTGAACCAGTAATTAAGTTGTTAAACATTTGAATATATCAGGCTCTCTTAGGAACTGAATGGATTTATCAAAGGACATAGTAGTGTCGAGAGATAAATAAAACAATTAAAATATAACATATTCATTTACTCAATCAGAATCTCTGAGAGTATCTCATTTTCACAATGAAGAGAGAATGTATATTTAATAGGTTTTATGATCCATCAATGTTTGTATGTTTGAAAAACACAAGAGGACTTGATTAAGGCTTGGCTTAAATCTCAGTAAATCCGCCTTAGGACTTAACAGAGACTGTCCACAAAAATTAGCAATAAATTAATTGGAAAAGTGAATATGTTTCTCTATTAGTCTAAAATAGAACTTCATACCACTGTCCAAATCTAAATTACTAACCTTTGTTGCAGTTCAAACAACGACCATACACTAGGTGTTTGGTGGAGTTTGTCCAATGTCTCTCATCAAGGATGAGGAACTCTTATCATAGATAAGGAAACGTACGTATAGTATTTACCAAGAACATAGTTCAGTTAGGCAAATACAAACGCAGAGGTTGGTAGGAAGTACACGCAACTTTCTCTACTAGATAGGCCAAGGTTAGGATCTACCTAGCATAGATGACGCGATGAACTGGGGCTTAGACAGGCCAAGCCTTATAGGGAAACCTATAATAAAACACTGGCGAATACAAACATTTATGGATTCACCTTAACATAGTTTATTTAGTTCAATGAAAGTCATCGTGAAAATGCGACACTCCAGTTTACCAGATACCTCGTTTTGATACTCATTTAAGAACATAAATTCTTAGATCAATGTTCAAAACTATAATAGTTTGCGTAATGTCATAGTTCAGTGTGTAATTACCTCATCTTAGAATGTATTCAAGAGCTAAAAGTATCCTTGAACTCATTCAAGACTACAAACCACCTGTGTTACCTCGCTCCAACATATATTTAAGATCTACAAGTTCTTAAATTAATGTTTGAACTACAAAGTTTGTGTAATGTCAAAATGAAGTCAAATACACACATATATATATATATACATATATACATATACATACAATAGAAGCATATTTATATGTAGAGAATATTCAATAAGATACGACAACTAATCATTAGTTTGTTTATAGGTCATATTTTCCTAGAATTATTCACCACTCTATTTACTTCCAAAGTAATGACATAGTAAAATCTCATTTCATTATTTAAATACACCCTAACGAAAATCTATTTAACCCTTAATATCTAATATGATAGTTTTAACCAAGATTCATTCAATTTATATATGTACTTTAAAGTCTAACGGATGTAATTTCATTTTATTCTAACAACATCATATTGTGGTTATTTACTTAAGTTAGATTTCATTTTATTAGTTAAATTCAATATAATTATGGTCATAAGGCTTATTTCATAATAATTCCATTCATTAATCAATCAATAATTAATATTATCAATGTAACTTTTTCATAATAATTTCATTCAGTAAATAATCAATAGTTAATATCAATGTAAACCTAGATAATAATTCCTTTCAATAATTAATCAATAATTAATAGTTTCGACGTAAACCTAACTAATAATTCATTAAATATCTTTTATTAAAAATCTCCGTAAAAGTTATAAAAATTAGTAACAGAACCACAACATGCAGAAAAACACACATGCATATAAATAAAAAAATTAATGCATTCGAACCAATCAGGAGCGCTTCATCACAGGTCTTTCACTGAATTTATTTAGCGGATTACAAATTAAGATTTTATAATAAAGAATTGCACTTAATAATAATCAGTAAAATTAAATTAAAACTAATTCGCGATCTACACTGAAGTTACATAGCCACTCGGCCAGCTTACGCTAATGAAATCTCTGAACCAGATCTAAAAAATACTTTTTAGGTATTTCTATCATTAATCTGAGTCAGAAGTTCCATAGCTTTGCCAGCCGAGGGCTCTCGTTACTGTACTTCGAATTCAAAATCGAATCCCGACTGTCTCCGAAATTCTCTGCCCCCGAATTCCAACTCCCATCGTATATATTGAAATCTCGCGTCTGTTTTTCCCCCACCCTAACACGTCCACCAATGCGCTCTGCAGTGATACCATACTCTCGGCAATTCCCGTGTCACAAGGAAATTTGGATATCTTCGGTTCATTGCCGTGTTCAAAGATACGGCAATTCAATGTATAATTGTTTCTTCCTAATAATTTAATCGATAGTTTATAAGTCATTATAGTGCAGCACAAAACCAAGGAATAAAATTATTACACAAAAAACAAGGAATAAAATTATTACTTCCTCAATAAATTGAGCTTTACTGGCTGTAAGCACTTTTATCCGATCCGAAGGAAATTGCGTAAATCAATTAAACAAAAAACAACAAAAGATAAACAATATAAGAAAAAAACCAATATACATTGAATAAAGCTGAAGAGAAAAAAAAATGTTAGTTACAATAAATTTGTATGACGGTTGTGAAGAATAATATATTATTCAACCGATTTCAAAAGGGAAATTATTTAACCGATTATTGTCATTTTTAACCTTACGTGTTAATGTAAAGTAAATACACGGCAATTTTGTAGTTTTTATTTCAAAACAAGGTAACTTAAAACTTTGTGTTGGCAACTCTGGCCGGTTTTTTTTTTGTTGTGACTTCCACAAAAAACTGTCCCACGGCTAGTTTTGAACCCTTAGGCCCGGGTTCCACCGCTTAACAGAATTATGCTTTGCTTAATCGAATTTATAGTTCGATTCTAACCTTGCTTTCGTTTAATTATTATTACGAATCATTTGTATGGAAATACAGCAAAGTGCTGTTTTAAGACTCTTTCAGGCAATTTCTTTAAAAATTCTCTCCACAACAACCATCCTCATACTTCAAGGAACACAAAAAGGAACTAGCGCAATCGGTCCAGCCGCTATTCTCTAACTGTGTTTAGTTTATGTTAGTGAAATGCAATTTCCAGCTCTAAACTTTGTTAAATGCGTAAACCGACTTTACGTCGAACTAATCGCGATTATATCAATCAGTGGAAACTGGCCCTTAGAACGTTCCACCGCATCTGTCAACACAAAATTTTAAGCCTGTCTCGAATATAAAATTTATCACTCTAATATTTTAACAACTAGCTAAAAACTGTTTGAGTTCCCAACTAATAAATTTCTATTCTTAAGTACAACTTAAAATTTGAGTCCCTAATGGATTTGAACCATTTTCGTTCATTGAGTTGACTGTTTTATGTTTACTTGTCAACTCACATTTCAATTTATGCGTTTGTTATCTCAAGCATAACCAAAATTTATAGACTAATAATTTAGAACTGAATTGTGCTTATGTGTCACGTTACAAATCTCATTGAACTTACCTAAATTGTTCGACAGCTAAACTAAGCATGTTATCTTTATGAAAGTACTAGGAGACAATAAACGAACAAGAGTTGTTAAAATGTTTGACATAGAATAAAGTGATTGTTTTCACAGACAAATGAATACGTTCTCATGTATACTCATAGTAGTAGAAATTCTGTCAACAGGAGATATTTCATAAAATCATTGTCAGTAATCTGTCACCGACCTTTTTCTTACACTTAATTACGAAGACAACTATACCTATAGGAGATTTGAACTAGAGACGAACTTCACACATCTGCTTGATGGATGAAAATTACGATTCAGCCTGTAATATCCCACTGTTGGGCATAGGCCTCTTCTCCATGAAGGAGAAGGATCGGAGCTTAATCCACCACGCTGCTCCAATGCGGGTTGGCGGATATATTCCCTACTATGAGTAACGATCGCTATCAGGTGTACATGATAACAACCGGGACCGACGGCTTAACGTGCTCTCCGAGGCACAGTGGGGTAACCACAAGGACTGCACAAACACCCAGACCACGGCAAACATCTGTATGGCCAATACAAATGTTGTCGTGTGCGGGAATCGAACCCGCAACCGCCCGCGCAACAGCCAATCGCAATCCAGTGCTGTAACCGCTGCGCTAACGCGGCGTCCATGGCGTCCGCGGCGGATGAAAATTATTTTATATTTATTTAAGTAGATTAGAAAAAAATCGTAAAAGGGACTGAACAATTCCTGGCCTCCTTCTGCAACAACATAAGCATCGCAACCGTGTTGCAGACCCTACCCTGCATGTCTAGAAGCTCTTACCTTACTCACCACGTGAACACAATACTGCTTTTAAGCAAGAATATTTAGCTGTGATCTTCTGTAAGGTCGAGGTACTTAACCAGTCGGGCTCCTCCAATTTTAAGCAGGATATTATCCACTGTGGTCTACCTCAGTAAGTAGTACATTTGTTAAAAAAACCTAGACATTCAAAATGTATCCATATTTTTTTTTTTGTAGTTTTAAAGTGTTTGCAACATACAGACAAGGGATTTTAAAAGTTGATCTCTGAATCCTCGAATTCAAAGAAAAATTCTTAGTACGAAAATTAAAAGTAAAGAACAAATAATTTTTAATTAAGTAGAACCGCGGCTTAAAACTGATCGCTTCGTTAAAAAAAATCCGCTTAGTTTGAAAATATAAAAGTTTTAATCAAAAACTTAATTATCGAATAGCATTTAGTTTAAAAACCTGTCGATTTTATTCTTTCAAATGTCAATTAAAATCCGCTTTTTTAATGATATTTAAATACATACATAAATATTTTGGCTACCACAATAAAGCAATTTATTTTATTTAATACTAGCTTCTGCGCGCGACTTCGTCCCCGTGGAATAAAAGGAAAAAAACCCCGATTTTGAAACATTCTTCATTGGCGCTACGCTCCTATTGGTCTTAGCGTGATTATATATAGCCTATAGCCTTCCTCGATATATGGGCTATCTAACACTGAAAGAATTTTTCAAATCGGACCAGTAGATCCTGAGATTAGCGCGTTCAAACAAACAAACAAACAATCAAACAAACAAACTCTTCAGCTTTATTATATTAGCATAGATTAGGCGACGAAGCAATTTATTATTATTATATTGACTAGTTCACTGGCGCAGTTTACAGCGATACTGCTTTTTGAAGGAAAACTTCTACAAGCTCGCTTGATTTGGTGAGTTAGCTGGTGAATGCGTGACGAAAGCGTTACGAAAAGTGTGATCGGGTGAGGCGAACGGAGTAAGAGAGAGAGAGAGAGGTGCGAGCCCACATTTTCTTTCTCTCATAGCCAGTTACTTTTCGTATATTAATTATCTAAGACACTGCAGGTCTATTGTAGAGAAGTTTTACTTCAGTAGTGTGGTTTAAATCACACTTATTACTCAAGAGGTTCCTTCAAAAAACATAAAATTGTTATCTGATATAAATAGATCTAACAATAAGATCAACCCTTTGTAATTCTTTACATTATTAACTTATTAACTGAAGTGAAATTGTTTGTATTCATTAATCTTAACATAAGTATATAATTCTTCTGTGCTTGTATTACTGTAGTCACCAAACTTCTCCTAGACTAGATTTGCTAATTATGATAATTCAGAAACCTATTGAAATGTTTCAATGGGTTTCTGATTTATTTGAAAATATAAGTATACTCGGTAGCTGGCACTGCCATTGGTATGTCTGTAATCAAAGGTAGCTGCTATTCCGGACTGAACAACGTCTGGCAGTATGTTGACATATTAAGAAAAAGTATTTAAGCATTAAACATAATATGCATTATTTCCATGTAAATTTATCAAAGAACAAAAAAGTTATCTATAGCTATCGGCTGTTATCTGTAACACAAGCATCAAGTTGCTTACCGTAGGAACAGACGAAAGTATCCGAGCCGACAGATACAACTTCTTATTTAATGAAAATCGCAATATTTTTATAATGAAGAAGAAAAGAAAACTCAATTGAAATATACCCAGACGCTTTCCATAAAAACGTCATACCTTCATCATTTTTATTTATACATATAGGAGAAAAAGATCAGTCAGCTTCACAGGCCTTTTTATATCTTTCAAATAAATGCTTACAAGGAACTCATAAGCTCGATCTAATCTTGTGTTGGCTTATGCAAAAAGCCTCCCCCAACATTCGCACGGATACACGCGAAATATTGTGATATTTAAAGAATAAGCCACTCGGCAGGATGGAGCTTACGTAACAGAGGCTTTACATACTGTATGTAAAAATATATATGTTACTAGCTTCTGCGCGCGACTTCGTCGGCGTGGACTGCGCTCCTATTGGTCTTAGCGTGATGATACATAGCCTATAGCCTTCCTCGATAAATGGGCTATCTAACACTGAAAGAATTTTTCAAATCGGCTCAGTAGTTCCAGAGATTACCGCGTTCAAACAAACAAACAAACAAACAAAACAACCAACCAAACAAACAAACAAACAAACAA
The DNA here is from genome assembly GCA_905220545.2 of Melitaea athalia. NCBI lineage: Eukaryota > Metazoa > Arthropoda > Insecta > Lepidoptera > Nymphalidae > Melitaea > Melitaea athalia. The sequence continues at coordinate 833,932 of HG992178.1, read as the reverse complement.
ACAAACAAACAACCAAACAAACAAACAAACTCTTCAGCTTCATATATTAGTATAGAGTAAGTAAGTATAGATAAGATTTTTCTGAAACTACAGTCGCGTTTTTAATCAATTCCAAAATAATTGTGTTGACTCGCAAACGAAAAAAGAATGCGTGTGTACAAAGTACACATGCCAGAAGTGGCTTCTTTGGCAATCTAATTAAAAAAAAACTAACTAAAAAAATAATTTAAAAATAAAAACGAATTTAAAATACACCGCGGCTGCGACCGCGGCGCCGCGTTGGCGCAGCGGTCACAGCACTGGATTGCGATTGGCTGTTGCGCGGGCGGTTTCGGGTTCAATCCCCGCACACGACAACATTTGTATTGGCCATACAGATTTTCGCCGTGGTCTCGGTGTTTGTGCAGTCCTTGTGGGTCTCCCCACCCCCACCGTGCCTCGGAAAGCACGTTAAGCCGTCGATCCTGGTTGTTATCATGTACACCTGATAGCAATTGTTACTCATAGTAGGGAATATATCCGCCAACCCGCATTGGAGCAGCGTGGTGGATTAAGCTCTGGTCCTTATCCTACATGGGGAAGAGGCCTATGCCCAAACGTGGGATATTAAAGGCTGAATCGTGTGAATTTAAAATAAAAAAAAATCTAATTGAAAAATAACAAGCCAACGTCACGCGGTGTTCCCAGGCCGTCACCCATCCAAGTACTGAACGTAATGACGTTGCCGCGTTACCGGTCGCTCAAATTTTACCCCACATGCGCCTAAAGAAGTTTCACTTCAAAAAGACTACCTCTCCTCCACCTCACCTCACCTCAGCTCCTCCAAGATCTTGACTACTTTTCGAGTAATCTTTGATAACGCGTATTTAGTCGACTATTTTTTCGTCTGATTTATTGAAATTATTTCTGATTATTTGAAAGAAGATGTAGTGACAAAAATTGAGAAAGGTATGCTGAGATGGCTTGGCCATGTCGAGAGAATGAATGAAGAACGATTGACGAAAAAAGTGTACAAGGTGAGTGTGAATGGAAGTGTTGGAAGGGGTAGACCTAGGCGGACTTTTCAAGACCAGATGAGAGACGTCTTGAAAAAAGGCCAGGTCATGGCCGAAGAGCATGTATGAAAGGAATAATGAAAGTGGACGAAGCGAAACGAGTATGTAAGGATCGTAGCAAGTGGAAAGATGTGGTCTCTGCCTACCTCTACGGGAAAGAGGCGTGATCATATGTATGTATGTATGTATGTATTTTTTCGTCTACTTACGTTGTGTTATTTATCGATGTAATTGTAGTCAGTTTTTTTTCATTTGCGAGCAAACACAATTATTCTATAAAAGATGTAATGTGGGATTTGTTTTAATATGTGTTTTAATATCCTGTAGTGTACGATAAGCGTAAATAACACTTTTTATAGTTCATTAATGTCTCGCTGTTAAGCAAAGGATTTTTTCCCTGTTAAGGCGGAAAAATATTGTGCAATTAGACTGGATTTAATACATTTATATTATACAATAATTAGGATACAATATGTATACAAAAATAAATTGAAGTTTATAGATATATGTTGTAGATTGATTTGAGTGTCTGGTCTGTAATGGAGTAACAAGTATTTAGCTGAGCATCTTGTATGTAACGGAAGTTCTTGTATTGAAATAATTATCTAAAATCTAATCGTGCATTGATATTACATTTATACATGTTTTTCCATATCGACCTCAAAATATATTATGCAAACACACTTATCCACTGCAATGGGAGTCAAATATCTGTAATAATGAAAGTTTTACATAAACACATTAGGAAAGTCCTCACCTAACATTCACGTGTAACTCTTATTTATAATGTCAACATTTCCTCTGTAAACATTTATATTCAAGTAGGTGTGATTCTATTTTTCAACTTAAATCGGATTTTGGAGACGAAAAAAAAAACGTTGTAAATGTCACACCTAATATATCCGCGATAAGAAAAATCCGCTTAAATGAAATTTGTGTTGAGAACGATTGATTCGTACGATCACGTAACAAACAAAATACTCACAGCAGTTCCTTTAACCTACAAGAAGAGATCGAATTTAGATATAAACTTGTGTCATCAAAGGCGTTATCGCTGGTTCACCTAGTCTAAAATAATCATTTCAAAGATTCCAGAATAGTTCGTATTTTTTATACAAATAGGTCGGAAACAAGCGTATAGCTCACACTGCAAACCCCGAAACATCGCAAGAGCGTTGCCGAATATATTACCAATCCTCTCAGGAGCTCTGGTCACCTTAATCACCAACAGGAACACAATACTGCTTGAAATATTATTTAGCTGTGGTCTTCTGTAAGGTCGAGGTACTACCCCAGTCGGGCTGCTCCATATTTTGAACAGTAAATGTCCTTCTGTTGCCTACCTCATTTGAGTGTCAATGGTTTTATTTTTATTACATATTTATGTTTTTCTTTTTCTTTTTGTTTCTTTCTCTAGCGTGACGCATTTTAGTTTCATTGAGTTTCAAATCACAAAGATTCTAACGAAATTTCACTTCAAAACGGCCATTGTGATAAAATTAATACACCACTGAATCAAAGCTGCAACACTTACTATAGTAGGAGAATGAGAAGAGAAGAACGTTAAAGGTAGATTAGTAAATATGTAAAAATGTACAAAACTCACCTGTGGCGAGGAGGATGATGAGGGCGGACACGACCCGGGAACACATCGTGACTCTTGTTACTAGTTCACATAATTATAGCGTCGTTTCAGTACCATCAAACCTGGAATAAAAGAAAACTTAATTATAATATTTATCAACAAAACTTAAACAAAAGTAACGTTCTTCTATCATAGTCTCTCAGTGGAACCATAAAATGTTTAATATGCTTCATCTATTCCAATATTATAAAGCTCAAGAGTTTGTTTGCTACTGATCTACTAATCTAAGGAACTACTGGTCCGATTTAAAAAATTCTTTCAGTTTTAGATAGCCCATTTATTGAGAAAGGCTACAGGTTATATATATATATCATCACGCTAAGATTAATAGGAGCGGAGCGCCAATGAAGAATGTTTCAAACCCGGGTTCTTTTTTCGATTCGAGAGCTTCCCCAGCAATCCCAAAGTAAATATTCCACGTAAATAATAGTAAATTAGACCTAAACGACCTACTGATATGCTGAAGAAATCCAATTAAAAACACATCATCAGTCATCAGGTCGGCCTATCGCAGTCCACTGCTGGACATAAGCCCACGTAAAAACACGTAGTTCTAAAAAAATGCGTATCCCAAACTTGGTTTAACTTTAAGAATAAATTCATTTTGAAGTTAACGCATTCTCGGTTATTACGAAAAACATTATCAGTAACCTAACATCACCTGTAATAAACTTTGCATAGAAATATAAACTCCGATTATTGTATTTGATAAGAAAAGATTTTCAGACAAGAACGAGCTATTACAGTACGGAGGAAATATTTTAAATCATAAAGTATTCCCATTTCTTAAAGTCAGAATATCATCTCCTCTAATAAACAGCTCAGATCTCCAATTTTCAAGTTGTTTTGTTACGTAAATAAAATACAACGATACATTCAGATCGAGGACGGCAATAATCTAATTTGTAAAAAAAGTTTAACTTACGAAGTTGTTTCGTGAAATTTATGGACGAATGAAACCGCGCATTTTCCTTGTTCACGAGTTCTTGTTAAAGTTTTTAAAGTGAGATAAGCGCGCTCTTCATCTTTTAAAAATAAACATTCAAAGTTTGTAATCCGCGATACTTTTTTTTGTAACTTCTACTTTTAATAAAATAGTCTGTAGTAATTAAAAAATACAATAAACAGACTAACAATTCTTTTTACAACATTGTTTCTTTATTGCAAAAAACTTTGTCTTAGACGATCGGTCGAGACGTGAAATAAAAACGAAATTCTTTTGTCAATAGAAATCTTTGTTAAGTGCCGTTTATTTATTTTTTTATTTTTTTTTGTTATTACAAAAATTGTCTAAAGCCGCCCGTGATGTGACCTTGTTCAGTAAAGACTTCGTTTCTATTTTAGACATTCTAACGAAAACTGTAAGACACATTTACAATTAAATTGTTACCTATATAATTAAAATCGATGTCAAAACCTAAAATGAATATTTTCAAGTAGTCTTTAAAAGCAATTTTAAATAATTATTTTACAAGTTTTTTTTAAGTTAATAATTTGTAGTTTATTGTTTTTATATATTTTAAATAGTAACTTAAGTCAGTTTTTATCAGTCACAATAAACTCAGTCGTCAGTCGTAAATAAAAATCTAAGTTCTGTCTAAAGAGTTGAACTAACTACACAGTCTAGAAGCGATTCTACGCTTTGTTATGCCTTTCTCACAAGAATTTCTTCAAATAACATTTCTCAACAAATAATTAATGATTTTAACAAATTAATATTTTATTTTAACGCAAAATATGTAATTTTGAAACTATATAAAGTTGAGAAGACATCAGATCAGTAACAAAAATTCAAAATCAATTCATAATTACGCTTTCAGCTACAGACTTATTTTTCCATTCACAGATACACAAATCAATTCCATTACTACACTTCGTTTCACGAAAGTTTTATAAAGGATTTCGAAAACAATATCAACTGGTGAACCGCAAAATTAAGTTGTTTTTAAAATCGAAAATAAATTTTCATCAACTAAAGCCTTCCGAGCGTTACTAAAGTTAATCGAATTTTACTTATTATACAAGTAAAGGTTAGTTAAACGAGTATCTGTCTGATGCTTTGTTCGAATTAATATTATTATTATTTTTTTTTATTATTTTTTTATATTTTTTTAAATTACACAGATACACTGAATATATTGAATGATGCATAAAGATTTTATATTTTTATAGGATTGTTTCTTTAAATGGAAATTGTCTATTTTGTTCACGTGTTTAGAGTAATAGCTCGGGAGGCAGCGCTATAATTGAGCAAGTCATTTTATACCGGCTGAAAATCATAACAATAATAGTTTTCCCCTAACAAATAACAGCTCTGAACGTCAGCTGCTCTGATAGCGGTGGAGCTAAAGGAGACAGCATGAGAAAGTAATTGGAAAAAAAACTGCTCCAATGAATTTTATACCGAGCGAAAATGAGTTATATTATTGTTTCAATCACATGCTTTAAAAAAATAGTCGTCAGCTGTGTTGATGAAGGTGGGTTATATGTCAGTCACGTGCATGAACATCATTGAAAATTTGACAAAAAAAGTAATTTTATACCTTATGAAATTTGTAGATCTAAATTTTTATACTTTTAAAATAATAAAGAAAACCGTCAGCCGTATTTTTGATGGGGGAAAGACCTTCAGTCAGCGTGATAAACATTTTGCGCCCTCAATGCATTTGAGCGTTGCATAGTCTCTTTGAAAAATAAACTGATGATCTTTACACCCATAAACATTTTTTTTACATTCAAATTATCTTATACTTTGAATTCAATAAGTATAATATCAATTTAGTATAAAAAACACCACATTTTATTTATTCATTTTGTTCCGGTTTCAAATTATATGTATATACAGAAATATATATTTCACGATCACGATTCAGCCTGTAATATCGCACTGTTGGGCATAGGCCTCTTCCCCATGTAGGAGAAGGATTGGAGCTTAATCCACCACGCTGCTCCAATGCGGGTTGGCGGATATATTACCTACTATGAGTAACAATCGCTATCAGGTGTACACGATAACAACTGGGACCGACGGCTTAACGTCTTCTCCGAGGGACGGTGGGGAGACCCACAATGACTGCACAAACACCCAGACCACGGCAAACATCTGTATGGCCAATACAAACGTTGTCGTGTGCGGGGATCGAACCCGCAACCGCCCGCGCAACAGCCAATCGCAATCCAGTGCTGTGACTGCTGCGCCAACGCGGCGTCACAATATATATTTATTAGAAACAAAATACTAATTAATTAAAAAAAAAATTGTTAATGAACATAAATAAGAAAAAAAAGCTCAGATTTCTATTGATACATAAATTATTATTTTACTTCTTTATATATCTACATCTTCTTCTGTGTCTGTGTGATATCCATCACTTTCCTCACAACTATCATCGGAGCTGTCGACGATGAGAACTTCAATGTACTGTAGAAACCATAGATGATGGTGGAACTTGATCACCGTCGAACCATTTCAAAGTGTATTCATTATTTTCTTCCTTCCATCCGTAGTATAACGGTGATAATACTGATGAAACTGACTGATAAGCGTGACTCGAAAAATGCGCTATATAGGATGTATGTAATACATGCTGATTGCTGGTATAATTCAGATTGACGTGCAGGGAATATTGCACAGTCAAGTGTACTTTTAAGTGTGAATTTGTCTTTTGGACTTCATTTTATATGTTCTGAATTTCTGATGAATGTCTCTACTCGTGCTTTGTTCACTTTATCTATTGCTTTCAGACCATACATTCTGCATACAAATTCTTCGATCTTTTTTAGAAGTTGATGTATATTAGAATCCTGAATCGTTTATATTTGCTATATCTGTAAATATTCTTATTAATGATTCTGACTGTCTTAAAATTTCTAACGGTTTTTTCCTCTCCTACAAAAAGCGGGATTAAAATCGCATCCTGTGAATGCATGAAATCCTGGCAACGATGCGCACAAGCTAGGTCCTAATACTTCGTAGAGTTGAGTAACATCGATATAACGATGTGCATTTCCAGTTCCGAATAATAAATAAATTTTAAGATTGCTCTGAATATGACTCATATTCTCCAATAGAATCATTAAATATATCTGTATCAGAACATCTTATTACTACGTTTTTTCTTTGCTTCTTCATGCGTTGTATAATTTAAATTGTGCTCTACGCTTCTTTCTATTTTTTCATTATTTTATAACTCTACCAGAAGGCTAGAAAATAACTTTTAGGCAAGGTATGTTAGAGTAGTGAGACCTTTACTGCTTGAAATTCGTTGATGCTACAGTACATATTAATATAATAATAATTATGAAACCGATACAAAATGAATAAATAAAATGTGGTGTTTTTTATACTAAATTGATATTATACTTATTGAATTCAAAGTATAAGATAATTTGAATGTAAAAAAAATGTTTATGGGTGTAAAGATCATCAGTTTATTTTTCAAAGAGACTATGCAACGCTCAAATGCATTGAGGGCGCAAAATGTTTATCACGCTGACTGAAGGTCTTTCCCCCATCAAAAATACGGCTGACGGTTTTCTTTATTATTTTAAAAGTATAAAAATTTAGATCTACAAATTTCATAAGGTATAAAATTACTTTTTTTGTCAAATTTTCAATGATGTTCATGCACGTGACTGACATATAACCCACCTTCATCAACACAGCTGACGACTATTTTTTTAAAGCATGTGATTGAAACAATAATATAACTCATTTTCGCTCGGTATAAAATTCATTGGAGCAGATTTTTTTTCAATTACTTTCTCATGCTGTCTCCTTTAGCTCCACCGCTAGTGCGACAATTGACGCTCACTTTACCGATGTCTGACCATTAAACAACTATTTGAAATACAATTTATTCGGTATAAAATTCCTAAAAAAATTGCTACGCTACCTCCCGTAGTATAAGGATTAAACTCGATTTTATTCTGAGACTTTTTACTGACTACATCAATTCCAATATTAAAAAACCCACTCAAAACGCTTACTCACTAAGATTAAAAATGATACTAAACAGCAAAAAAAAAAAAATTGTGTGTGTCAGCTACGACGCACGCTTATTTGCCTTTTCAACGCCATAGGCCAAAAAACGTAACGAGGTCATTCGTTCAACAGATTTTACACCTCATATTTTTTTCATACCGGGGGCCTTATATGAAAATCGATTCTAAAGGAGTAAACTCGAAAAAAAAAATCGTAACATCCAAACAACATGAGTGTCGTACCAGAACATAGTTTAATTAGACACTCAATAAAAGGTATAGACAATTTACAACCCCTGGATGTTGTATATAAAATAAAAATTATAAAAAAAAAACATAAAAAAAATTACGTATTTTAATAAAATTTACGCATCGAGCGCTTTATTCGAAACAATTTATTAAGGAAATTTATTTTATGTTTAGGTTTCGGTTTTTGTTATCACGTAATATAGGACAGTTTAACGCCATTTTAATTACTTTTCTAAACAAAGGGAGACCTCGTTTGCTTACACAACAATTGGCAATAACAAGCAAAAATTTATAGCACCCAGCGCTAGCGACTTATATGAAGTCGACTAGTAATGTGATATGAGATAAACTTTTCTTTATTCAGTTTATAGAATTAAAATGATATTGTTTAAAATAATTAATCTATAAATATAATGTATTATTTAATGATCCTATTGCGTAATTTACGCCGTCAAATATTCGACTAAAACACGGAAGAGATATTGACGACACGTTGGCGCAGCAAACACAGTACTGGCTTTTACCCTAACGGTTGCAAATTTGGTCCCCGGTCATGAAAAAAATAGGCTTTACGGGTCATGAAAAAAAAAGCTTTGGTCTGGGCGTTAGTGCTTGTGTATTGTTTGTCTTTTCGAACCCTTGACAACAAATTGTGAACGTGAGTAGAGAAACATGCACAGTTAGACATACAATATACATATAACCTACTCATTCATTTTCACTACTTTTTTTTTATCTATAGAGCAACCGATGTCAAAATCAAGATGAAAAATAACTGTATTCAAATAGGCCCCAAGACCACTTTCGAATCGTCATTTTACAAATTGATATTTTTGTAAAAGTGAAGCTACCACCGATTCGAAATGTAGATTCTGCAGTGAAGAATCAGCAGGAAACTCCGCAGTTATTCTTTTGAAAATAATATGTAAACAGTGTTTTAGTACAAAATGTAATCAGCACTTGTAAATTTACGTAAAGTAATTTTACTCAAAACAATCTATGCAAAGAATGGTGCACATTACTGCTGGAGTTGTTTCAAATCAAGTCATTAACGAATGATTGCACAATGCGATGCAAACTTACGCAATAAATAATTCAAAATGTCAGAAGATATAAAAATTATGAACTTAGAGAATGACATATTAAATTCCGCTATGATGAATGGCTATAATCTCTGGCTCAACTCCTAATTTTAAGTTTAAAATGTAATACTCCTGACTCCGGCGACTTTGTCTGAGTAATTACTTGCAGCTTATGAGATTACAAAATAAACTTTTTGAATAATTTGTTACCTTAGGAAATTGAGAAATTATTCTTATATATATTCTTTATTGAACTTAAAAAGACATACAAAATATTTATACAATGGCAGTTGGCAAGGACGAACTTATCTATAAAATATATCTCTACCAATTTACCCATGGGAGTGAATGATGGTGTCATCGCGGGGTACTGTAGCGCGAGAGAACTATATAAATATGTTATCTATACTAATATAATAAAGCTGAAGAGTTTGTTTGTTTGATTGTTTGTTTGTTTGATTGTTTGTTTGTTTGTTTGTTTGAACGCGCTAATCTCAGGATCTACTGGTCCGATTTGAAAAATTCTTTTAGTGTTAGATAGCCCATTTATCGAGGAAGGCTATAGGCTATATATCATCACGCTAAGACCAATAGGAGCGAAGCACCAATGAAAAATGTTTCAAAATCGGGTTTTTTTCCCTTTTGAGAGCTTCCGCGGCGTAAACGGTTAAAGTTTCGCTCAAATCATGTTTGGCAGAATTAGTCCTATTCCACGGGGATGAAGTCGCGCGCAGAAGCTAGTACAATATACACACATATATACAAACTAAGTTCACACATACATACATGGACTAAATAAATACATACATATTCTACGTTTCATACATTAGCAGTGACTTTAGAAAAAAGTGATTATTCAAGCTATTCTTGCAAGCGTTTCTTACAATCATAAGAAACATTATATTTTTCAGTAGACTAGTTTCATGCATTATTTCATTTTAAATTTCAAACGAAAATTTTTTACCAACCAACGAACTATCTCTACGTACGAATTTGGTCAAAAATTTTTAGTTTTCGAGTGCTGCTCACTAACAACGGACGCAATCAAAATCAACGAGGCGCAATTTAAAAATATATTTTTTTTTTTAGTTGCCTGAACGACTCTACTCCTGTCATAGTCATCTGTGCTTATATTACGAATTTGAAAATGAATTCGTCAGCGTTCTCTATATTGTAAGGGGTAAGTGGAAATAGGAAATTTCATGTTGGTAATTTTTTTTTAAATAAACTGAAATAAATATTTTGGGTAAATGCCTCTATTGCATGTAGGACAAGGGTTGCATTTTTACCAGCCTTGCTGATGGGAATGGGGTGAATGGGGATGCCCATTACTAAATTCTCAATCGTTGGCTTCTACTAAGGGCTTTTGAATGGAGTTTTTTTTCTTTTTATCACTACATTAATTCTACCACTTTCTTGGTTTTATCAGAAATCCATTATGTAAGGTTTATCACGATCACGATTCAGCCTGTAATATCCCACTTTTGGGCATAGGCCTCTTCCCCATGTAGGAGAAAGATAGGAGCTTAATCCACCACGCTGCTCCAATGCGGGTTGGTGGATATATTCCCTACTATGAGTAACGATCGCTATCAGGTGTACATGATAACAACCGGGACCGACGGCTTACCGTGCTCTCCGAGGCACGGTGGGGAGACCCACAAGGACTACACAAACACCCAGACCACGACAAACATCTATATGGTCAATACAAATGTTGTTGTGTGCGGGAATCGAACCCGCAACCGCCCGCGCAACATCCAATCGCAATCCAGCGCTGCGACCGCTGCGCCAACGCGGCGTCATGTATAAGGTATATATTATTAATAAATTATGAAAATATGAAAAGCTCTAGTAATGAAACAGACTCAAATGGGAATCTTTTTTGAAGTCAAGTAAAAATCTTATCGTAATACAAACTCCACGTACTTCTGAATCAATTATTCATAATTGAACAAGATATGATAAAGGTAGAGAGAGCTGTTCATGAAGCCTTGATAAATCTAATTAAGGTTGTCCATTAGCCAAGTATCATCTCTTCTATGATATTTCTATGAAATCGTATCAGATTAAAGAGTGAAAAAAATCTCTGAAATCCGAGTTAATTTAATTCGTACCGTCTCTATTTATTTTAACTGTTTGAATAAAATATTATGTTAATACAGAATGTACTGTTTATTTTCACACTATTCGGAACACACGGTTAGTCCGTGTATACGTAAAATTATTTTGTGTACTTTGTTTCGTGCATAATTAAAAAAACTTTAGGAAAATATTTTTAACTTTATTCACTCCAAATGACTGCTGCGTTAGCGGTTGTGGCTTTCTTATCTCGTTTTCCCATTTAATTTCGATAAAAAAATTACTTGCAGTGAAACTTGCCGCTTTCTAGATTTTTGTGCCATGATAATAGTGTCACCACTAAGAAAAGTACAAATTCAAACTACAGTAAATTATGTTCAAACATTTGTATACCATTCCTGTTTCCTCGCGATTTAAGGCTTTATTTTTCATAAAAAAAGCGTTATTTATTATTTTTTGTTTTTTCATGTCCAATCTGATATGGTGACAGCAACACGGCGGAGCGCATTACGCGTGATAATGTCATTCCTTTCCCTAGAACACTTTTGACGAGGGCTCCGTCAAGTATAAATAAAAACATTAGGTAAATGTTTTAACGTAACTTTAATATCTTGATGCGTAATTTGGAGGGTTTTTTTCACTGTAGAACTCGTATTTACGATTCTATCGTCAGATTACATGTAGAATAATAATGTTTAACGTTTTAGGCATATTATTTTCTTTATCCATTACTTGTTTGTGAACAACAAATACGATAAAGAGTTTTGTTTGTGTATGTTTATTTGCTTATACCGATTTTCGTTCAAGATGAAAATCTTGAACGTTACATTTTTCGCAGCTTCGTTTTTTGAAATAACCGTTGGAATATTGACACAAATTGTGTATTATTGTGTATATGAAGTTTATGCCGAAGCTTTTGGTACAGTTAAAACATTACAGATACAGTATTAATAATAAAAAGTCTCGCTTCAGCCTGTAATATCCCACTGCACGCCATAGGCCTCTTCCCTCATGTAGGAGAAAGAAGCATAATTCATCACGCTGCTCCAATGCGGGTTGGCGGATATATTCCCTACTAAGAGTAACGATCGCTATCAGGTGTACATGATAAAAAACGTGAGCGACGACTTAACTTGCTCTCCGAGGCACGGTGGGGAGACCCACAAGGACTGCACAAACACCCAGACCACGGCAAACGTCTGTATGGCCAATACAAATGTTTATCATGTGCGGCGATCGAACTCGCAACCGCTAGTGCAACAGCCACAAATCAGTGCTGTGACCGTTGCGCCAACGCGTCGTTTATTTCTAAATGCCCTAAATCATGGTAGGTTTTTTATTAGAAGTTTAAATATAATTTAAAAAACAAGCGTTTAAAATGAAACTGTACGTTGATTATGGCAAAATATATTTACACTATATATGTCTTAAGTTATGAGACTATATGTCGTAACTCTAGAAGCAATCGAAGAATTCAATTCGGCATTTTATCATATAAAGACCTGACAACAGATAGGAATATTCTTAGGAGGGAAATTATCTATTAACTAGCATTGGACGAAAATAGTGTGCTAGGCTCCAACTCTTTTCCTCTATAATTTTTTTATAGACTAACTGCGGAGTTTCTTGTCGATTCCTCTCTGCAGAATCTACATTCCGAATTAGTGGTAGCTTCACTTTTGACGATAGTTTAAATTTTAATTTGTAAGATGATGATTCGAAGGTGCCTTTGAAGCCTGTTTTTATAAAGTCACTTTGATTTTGAGACCTCCGACCAGCAGTAGGAAATTTGTAGTCTAATTTAGTTCAAGTCAATTCAAATCTAAAATATAATATTTTATGGTTTAAGTCAACGAAGGAGCATAACAGCAGTTCTTAATTATACAACTACCAATAAAATCATTCTCAGTGTCACGTAAGCCACAAACGCGTTGCTGTCTAAAATGGACTAAAGGCACGTTAGTATTTAAAATAGAAATTAGTTTTCGTTACAATTAAGTTAATCGTGCAATTTCTAAAACAACAGGAAAACACACACACACAGCAGGAAATTTCCTGCTCAAAATATGGAGCAGCCCGATTGGGGTAGTACCTCGATCTTACAGAAGATCACAGCTAAATAACACTGTTTTCAAGCAGTGTTGTGTTCCCGTTGGTGAGTAAGGTGACCAGAGCTCTGGGCGGAACTGGGGATGGGACTGGTAATGCACTTTCGATGCTTCTGGTGTTGCAAACGTCTATAAGCTACGGTTATCGCTTACCACCAGGTGAGCCGTACACTTGTTTGTCGACTTACTAACATTTAAAAAAAAATTGGGTTTAGGAGAACTATGAAGATGGCAAGCATTTGTATAGACGACACTGGTTTCAGTCGTGGTTTGGAAGTTTGTGGATTGTTCATGTTTCCGGACCTTTGATAAAAGGGTAATCCCCAGTAAGGGCCGCTAAGTAGTAAAAAAAGAACCGGGGATGGGTTAAGAATTTTAGCTTCCGCTCCTTTGACTCGCTGTTAAAAAAAAACCACAACAGTTTCTGATACCCACTTACAGTGAGAGCGGAATCGTTACAAAAATGCGTAATTTGTTTTTGACACAATTTGTATGGAGCTTACGTCAAAACTATATCTCTAGTAAGAAAAATCAGAGATAGATAAATGATTGAAAACGGCAGTTAGGGTCTAAAATATTAACCTTTTTAGTGTAAAAAATATTCAATTATGGCACCCGTAAATGAATAAAAAATTATATATAATTAATTTCAAAAATATGCATTTTAAATGTAACATCAAATAATAGAAAGTATTTCAATTTTTATATTCGAAATAATAAGCTAAGGTCGTTTCGCACGAAGTTAAGGGTTCACGTACTTTGAAAGTTGACAGGCTCTCGGATGAGGGAATGAGAATAACAAGGGACCCGCATTAAGTGCTCTGGTCAGGGGTTGGGAGTGGCGACACTGAATTATAATTTATTTGTACCATTCAGAACAATGGTTGGAAAAAAAAGGGAAAACCCTTGTGTGCTAAAGTACCAAGAACTTTAAACATGTTGAACTCTATAGCTGTGTTTGTGAACTAAAAGTAAAAAAAAAGATTGAATTATCTTTTTTTTCCAATATATAAATTGCCTAATCTTAAAAAGCGTTAGATATAATATATTCGTACCGATAATTCCTGAAATTATAGATTCGACAAGATAACATCGAAGATATTTAAGAAAAATTATATTAATGTTACATCTTCAAGTGTTAAATTATATTATTTGATGTTAGAAATATTAAAAATATTATACCGAAATAAATCAAGTAACATATACTGTCCTTGAAAGTTCGATATGTATGTATTTGTTTTGATCGAACCTGAAACGAGTCAGCTGACATAACCTCATCTTACCGTCTCTACCTCAGCCTTATCAAACGAACGAGCACTCGAAAAGTCTTTAACCCTGCTATGCACGGGTCAACAATTACGTACCTAGTTATCCCACTGTTTCTTTCACACTGACGCTAATTCTTATTTGAATGAGAGGGATGGGAGACGGACCCGCGTCACGGGACGTCCGTCGTCCTCCGCGTCGCGAGGCTGACTGAAATCTGTGCGGTTCTCAAGCAGGTCAGGTCACCGGTAGGGCTACGTTCAGAAACTGTGTAAATTATATAAATGTTTTAACGTCGGCCTTTCAACGGCAATTTGGCGGGACCGAATTTGTTGACGTTCGAAATTTTATTGTAAACAATTTATCATGTTAGTTAAGAACGAACTACTTTTTTTGTTCTTTTTTTTTGGGAATTATTTATAGCTTTTTCTAAGATCAATAGTATTTCAAACGTACTGCAAAAATTTACAATATTAGAGTGATTTTGGATGTTAATTATATAAATTAGACACAACCATTAAAGTAAACAATAAGAACAATAAGATCTTTCTCTCTCTCTTCAGCTTTCCGAAATAATGATAAAAATTATTGATTTCACTTTAGATTTTATTTCGTTGTAAACTTCGACTTAGTGGTCTTCAAAAACTGTGTATAAACCTCAATTTTTCCAAACTATACTTAGAATGCAAAGCACGGAAACTGTATTTCGTTTCTGTGTATCTCGTTACACAGGACTCTATCCCACCTTTGCGTTTATCCCACCAATCAATTTAATCCTCAAACAAAACCCAAACAAACTTCATCAAACACTTCAATATGGAGAAGGCTTTACTCAGCATCCCACTACCACAAGGAAAACCGCTAAAAACATAAACACCCACACACGCGCACACAAAACCTTCCTAAGAATTTGATACTCGTTCTATGTGTGGGTATGGTAATATCCGACGTCAAAATGTGAATCAGTGTGCGTTTTCCTGAAAATGGCCGCCAAAGCCTCGACGCATGCGTAAAGAGCACAAATTAACTGATTCTATTTCGAAATTTAACGTCAAACGACTTTGAATTTTATATTCATACCGATAGAGGAGTTATTGTTTTTTTAAAAAGCAAAAAAAAAAATCTTTGTTAAGAAGTACGGCGGGCTTTTGAAGTTGGAAGTTGGTAAGGACACTTGCAGGCGTGTAGAGAATTGAAATAACGTATGCTTACATTTAAATGGTGTTGCTTTAATATGTGCTTAAGAAACGAGATGTCTGGCTCACACTGCTTTCATTGCCAGCCATTTGTAGACTTTAGTATACATCGCACTTTGCGGTGCATCAAAATGCGCTTTATATCTATTAAAACAGGTACACTTTATATTTGTTCGAGTAATGCGGTTCCGAGTGCATTTGTGCTAACTTTAGAGGATGAAATATCGAACTCTGTTTAATGTCGTCTTCTGGGACCATTTCAAGTCCAAAGTGTGATGTAGTGTAGTAATGTATTTATATAACTATTTACGTACAATGTTTGTCTTAGCATATAAGTAATAATAACTCGTGTATTTAGAACAGAATAAATCGGACCAGCGAAGTATCAACATCTCTTATTATTCGCAACACCCAACCTTTACATGGCGACCCCGCCAGTGAGCGATCGGGTTCGCGCTGCATTCCGATCGCCTAGTAAGGAATAGTGTATCAAAACATTGTCGTCTCAATGCAAGTATGCATTCAATAATATTCATTCGTATTAATAGCCACGAGAAACGTTGTTCGAGTTTATAAAAAGTTATTTTGTGAAAAAGAATGGGTAAGCAACAGTCTAAAGAAGAAACTGTGATCATCTCGCAAAACGCTAGCGGTGGTACCAATGCTTCATGGTTGGAGCAAATGCATCAACATACCAGTGCCATCACCTATATACTAGGGGTGATATGTTTAATACTGGTTATAGCGATCTTATATTTCGCGATTCGACTATACCGTACATGTCATAGAGACTGGATACGAAGGGAGATACATGAACACAATCTCCAGAGGTCAAGTAGTTGGTTTCGGCGACGTAACGAGACCCATGGTTCGCGTACCAAGGAGGAGCAGACGGGAATCAGCATTGCATAGTGAAAAGTGCGTCATATAAAAAGTGAAGTGTAATAAGTGCGTCTCGGTATTAATATATTTAATGTTATTCACTGATTTACCGGTGCGACAATATTATAATGGACTTATTAGAGGACTTTAATTGTAACGTAATATTATATTATTCGTATTTTGTAACGTAATTATTATACTATTTGTATTAATGTAAGTAAATCGATGGCAAAAAGATTGCAGGAATATTTCAATAGCTTATTAGAAATAAGGACGTATCTTATAAAGATAGGTCCTCGGCGCCGACAAGGCTCTATTTGTTTAAAAAAATACGACGAAGCTAACTTAATCTTACATAGTTTTGATACTGAGTTATTAGTTATACAAAGTAATTTAAAAAAATTTAGTGAAACTGAATTAAGTTTAATAAATAAATTTACGGATCGGATTAAAAGTTTATTTGAGGAGATTAAAATTTTGTGTAGTTCAACTGAAGTGAGTGATAAAATGGAGTCCTTTAGTTTAAAAACGGCAGTGGCCTTACTTCCGGTCATGAATGATACGGAAGATGTTACAAAGCAGCTTATTTCTGCCATTGAGTTATATAGTTCTCTGCTAAATGACGTATCAAAACCTATTCTCATTAATTTTATTTTAAAAACTAGGTTATCTGAGAACGCTAAATTACGATTAAATCAAAATTATCCTACGGTACAACTCCTTGTTGATGATATGAAAAAATATTTAATTTCTAAAAAGTCTTTTACAGCTCTACAAGAACAATTGATGCGGTGTAGGCAAAATCAACGTGACATCGAGGACTATGGTAAGGAAATTGAAAATTTATTTGTTAACTTGACCATTTCACAGGCCGATGGTGACACAAAAAAGTATGATGTGCTTAAGCCGTTGAATGAAAAAATGGCTATAAAACGATTTGCAACCGGGTTACAAAACAAGCACATAAGTACTATAATTTCAGCCAGAAATTACGATAGTCTAAAGGATGCTATTCGTGATGCGGCTGACGAGCACACATCTATGTGTCTACGGGACAGCATCATGAAATTGACAAATAATTCTTTACATATGAATTCTCGTAACAATGCCTCGCATTCATTTAGAGGACGGTATTTTCAGCATCGTGGTACCTACAATAATCAGCGTGGCCAGTTTCGGTCGCGTGGTGGCGGTCAGACTACTCGAGCACGTGCGCAGCCGCGTGGTAGCTACTATAGCAGTCATCGAGGTAACCGTGGCTCAAGAGGTATGTACATACATAACGATAACTCTCATAGTAATCGTGGACGAAACTTTGTAAGGTCAATTTCGGTTCCTGATACACAAAATATCAGTACTAATACCCCTACTAAATCTGAAACGAATCAGTTTTTTCGTGAATAAACAGGATAGACATGACATTATTTGTTCATATAATAATTACAATTCTATTCTCTTAACACTAGGTAACAAAATATCTTGTAGTTGGTTAGTCGATACAGGTGCGTCACTTAGCGCCATACAATATGAGACGTTGCATCAAAATAACATTCCATTCCAAAAAGGCAATGTAACAATAAACGGAGTATGTGGTGAGCTCTGCTCTATAGGATTTGTTGATTTAAGATTATCATATAAGGATGTGGAATTTGTACACAGGTTTCACGTTTTCCGAGAGTTATGTTGCAAGAGCGATGGAATATTAGGTTTAGATTTTTTGAAAAAGTATTACGCTAAATTGGACTTAGAATTAGATATTTTAACTTTATTAAATAATAATACCGAAATTAGTTTACCTTTACAACCAAGTGTAAGAGGTGGAAAATTTATTAATTTATTGCCTAGATGTGAATCATTGCATTTTATATCGACAAGTCTGAAAGACGAATGTGTGGTTTTACCTAAACAATTATGTGAAGGTGTTTTTATGGCTGGATGTATTGCAAAGCCTAAGAATGGTAGAATACCTATTAAAATATTAAATATACGAGAAGAACCTATTGGTTTAAGTTTTTTCTGTCCTGAGATAGAAAACTTGAAGGATTATTCATTACTTTCTTTCGATAAGGCTAACATTAATGCGGATAGAGTAAAAAGGTTATTTAATGAGTTAAAGTTAAGTTATTTAAATAAAGAAGAGCAGTTAGAAATTGAGAAAATTTGTGCGAAATTTTCCGACGTTTTTCATTTAGAGGGTGATAGTTTAACAACATGTAACATTTATAAACAATCAATAGTATTAAAACCTAACACCGTGCCAGTTTATAAAAAACCATACCGGTTACCAAAGTCTCAAAAGGGTGAAATTCAAAATCAAATTAAGAAAATGTTACAGGACGACATCATCGAAGAAACAACAAGCGAATGGTCGAGTCCTATTCTTTTGGTTCCGAAAAAATCCGATTCTACCGACAAAAAGTATAGACTTGTAGTAGATTACCGGAAATTAAACGAAAATATTGCGGAAGACCGTTTTCCCCTTCCAAATATAGTCGAAATTTTAGATTCGTTATCAGGTGCTGTTTATTTCAGTCACCTTGACCTGCAAAATAGTTATTATCAGTTTGAATTAGATCCAAACAGTAGAAAATGTACTGCTTTCACGTTTGACAAACAATATCAAATGAAGAGGATTCCAATGGGTCTTAAAACCAGCCCTAGTGCATTTTCAAGAGCAATGTCTATAGCGTTATCAGGTCTTAATTATGAAAAATGTCTTTTGTATATGGACGATTTAGTCTGTTTTGGTCGTAATTTAGAAAGCCATAATAAAAACTTAATTGAAATTTTTACAAGGTTGCGAGAGGTTAATTTAAAATTAAATCCAAATAAGTGTAAATTTTTAGTTAAAGAGTTATTGTATTTGGGGCATGTAGTTAGTGCAGAGGGAGTAAAACCTGACCCTGCGAAAACAAAAATTATAGAAAATTATCCTATTCCGAAAAACGCTGATGACGTAAGACGTTTTGTAGCTTTTTCAAATTATTATCGCCGTTTTATTCCGAATTTCGCAGAAATAGTTATCCCTTTAAATAAATTATTAAGGAAAAATGTTGATTTTATTTGGACACAAGAATGTGCCAAGTCATTCGAATTATTAAAAAATTGTTTAGTTTCCGCTCCTTTATTGCAGTACCCAGATTTTTCAGAAAACAATGAATTTCAGCTTTTTACAGACGCGTCAGGTACAGCAATAGGTTCTGTTTTATGCAATAGCGACGGTCGTCCAGTAGCGTATACAAGTCGTAGTTTAAATAAAGCGGAGTTAAACTATCCGACCATAGAAAAAGAAATGCTAGCTATTGTTTGGTCTATTAAATATTTTCGACCTTACTTGTTTGGGAAAAGGTTCAAAATTTTTTCAGATCATCGCCCTTTAGTATATCTATTTAACATGAACAGCCCTTCAAGCCGATTGACAAAATTTCGTTTAATTTTGGAGGAGTATGATTTTGTGATTGAGTATATAAAAGGTAAAGATAATGTTGCTGCAGACACATTATCCAGGATACGAGTTACGTCAGAAGAGTTGAAAGATATGAGTGAACGAATAATTAATGTTATGACAAGAAATCAACGCAAAAAGTTAGAAAGTCAGCAAGTAATTCATCCAAATTTGTCGACTTTGCCTAATTCTATCGACGTTCGGCCTGATCAACCGAAAGTTGTGGAAATGCATACAAAGCCTTCAAATTCTGTTGAGTTACTATTAGTTTCTAGGAGAAAAATGAGTATTATGAATGGTAAATTAAAAAGTTTTGATAGATTTTTATATAATGAGAATGAAATGATATTATATACTTGTCCAGATTTCCGATCATGTATTGCGCGAGACGCATATGTGAGTGAACTGGAGCAGTATTGTAAAAAAATGAATATAAAAAATCTCTATATAATTAAACTTGCAAGTAATAATGAATTTATTGACTGGTTGTCAAAAGAGATAAATAATAATAATTCATGGTCCGGACCAAGGCTACATATTCTTAAAGGAGTAAAGAGAATAACTTGTATTGACGATAGGAAAGTAATATTAAACGATTTTCATCTGTTGCCCACAAGTGGCCACGCGGGCATCAGAAGAATGATAAATAATATTAAAAAATATTACTTTTGGCCTGGAATTGAAAAGGATGTTACGAATTTTGTAAGTAAATGTGTTAAATGTCAAAAGCAAAAATATACAATTTCAGTGAAAGAACCAATGTCGATTACTTCTACGGCAAATACTGCATTCGAAAAGGTATTTTTAGATTTAGTTGGACCACTCGATAGAGATAGCAATAATTATATGTATATTCTCACATTACAATGCGAGTTGTCAAAATATGTATGCGCAATGCCTCTCACGACAAAATCTTCCACAGAGGTCGCCCGAGCCTTTGTTACAGATTTTATTCTTAAGTATGGAATACCGAAAGAGATAGCAACAGACAGAGGTACAGAATTCATGGCGGATACTTTTAAAGAGGTATGTAAACTTTTAAATATTTCTAAATTGAATTCTACTGCATATCATCACCAAAGTATTGGTGCACTAGAAAATAGTCACAAAAGTCTACATTCATTTTTAAGAATCAATACAGAGCAAAGACCAGAAGCATGGAGTTATTGGTTGCCGTTCTGGTGTTTTGCATATAATACAACTGTCCACACATCTACTCAGTTTACGCCGTATGAACTAGTTTTTGGGAAAAAATGCAACTTGCCAAGTAATCTTACAAAAACTATTGAACCCATATATAATCATGATAATTACCCCTTAGAACTTAAGTACAGGTTACAAGTATCGCAAACGGAGGCACGCAACAATTTAATTAACAGTAAGCTTAGTAGGAAAAAGAAATATGATACTTATACAAATACTTTTACATATAAACCAAACGACAAAATCCTTATTAAAAATGAGACAGGTAATAAATTAACAACTCTATACTCTGGACCCTACAATGTAATCAGAGATTTATCACCAAATGTAGAAGTCGAAATAAACGGAAAATTAGATGTCATTCATAAGAATCGAACTAAGCCTTATTATGAATAACAAGGAAACAAGACTCGATTTATGTTTATATAACTTTAAATATAATTTTGACATTGCATGATGTACCTATTTAAAATTAACTTAACACCATTTGTTTGTATCATTGTTATCAAAAAAATGATTAAAATGTGTATTTAATAAAGAAAATATTATAATGAAAAAGGGAATGAAATATTTTGACGTTGTAAAATAGATTAAGCGTAATTATAATTATTATTGTAACCATTATAGTTATAGTAAATATGGCAATTGTTCAATTTTTATTTTAAAATTATATTTTTTTAAATATTATGTTAGTATATTTTTACCATATTTTATAGATAGGATGTTTTAGATTGGTTTTTTACAAAAAAATAAATTGTATTGTTTATTTTTTTTTTGTTTTCGATGGGAGGTGTAGTGTAGTAATGTATTTATATAACTATTTACGTACAATGTTTGTCTTAGCATATAAGTAATAATAACTCGTGTATTTAGAACAGAATAAATCGGACCAGCGAAGTATCAACATCTCTTATTATTCGCAACACCCAACCTTTACAGTGAAATATTGTATGGTTTTTGAAAATAGCGTTCAAGAAAATGTTAATTTATTTCACTTTCAGAATTTATAGTTGATAAAAGTTGGATTACTTCTAAGTTATATGTATAAAGTCTCGTTTATGGCCAATACTTGGCTTATATGAGATGTTTTATTATCCGTAAACTTTCCAATAGTTCATAATACAGCATTTTTAATTAATTTAATAGTTAAGCACGATTTTGAAACGATCATCAGCTTTTTAAAAATAGTATAGAGGTTGATATGAATAAGTATAATACTAGATGCCAAACTTACTGTAGATAAGTATATATGTATTTTTTTTATGTAACTTGGTCGGCAAATAAGCGTACTGCTCACCTGATGGTATGCAATTACCGTAGCCTATAGACGCCTGCAACACCAGGAGCATCGCAAGCGCGTTTCCGACCCTATCCCCAATTCCCCCCAAGAGCTCTGGTCACCTTACTAACCACAGGATCACGACACTGCTTGAAAGCAGTATTATTTAGCTGTAATCTTCTATAAGGTCGAGGTACTACCCTAGTTGGGCTGCTCCATATTTTGAGTAGGACATTTCCTGCTGTGCCCTACTTCACTGGTTGCGTGCTGTGTCTGATTTCATAGTTTGTAATAGTGTAAAACAAAAGTTAATGTATACTTTTTTTGATGCATTGCTATTTTATTATAACTGTTCTCACAAATAGGATTTTGATATCAAATGATAAGAAATATTAAGTTTTTCTATAAATAATAAACTTTAGTGTATATAAATCATGTTTAAAATCCGCGATTCAGTTTTTCTTTCAATGTAACAACTAGATTAACTTCTCAAACTTTCAACTTTTGTTTGTAAAAGAGTAAAAAAAAATGCGTATTATTAATTTTAAATTAATTTGATCTTGTTTTCAGTTGCAAAATTGTTAAAACGTTTACATGTTAATGCGTTGACTATGTGATATTATTTTGTCTACTAAATATTGACCTAGCTTGAGATTTTTATATTGGACATTTAAATATTTCGTTATAGTAGAGCTTAAGATAGAGTCCTGGGTCTGAGGTATTAACACCTTTATGCCCCACCTACCTCCTGCATTCAATTCTTGACTGTGACTGCCCCATTGAGGTGGTTGGCATCGACTCTGTTTTCCGCACTAGCGTCATGGATCTCACCCACGAGTAAATATCACACCCTAACGATTTATATGTACTTACCTTAGGAATAGGCAACTAAGTACACAGACACATCAACCTTTTAACAAAACGAGATACAAAATGTTTATCAAAACACATAAAAATTGCCTATAATACAATTTCAAAAAAAGAATTATTATAGAGACCTTTGATCTGTTAAACCTTGGAATTTATTCCTGAGAGCCTATTTGTACTTGCCGTTGAATCTAGCTGGGCTTTCGCGTGTCTCTGACTCATACAAAATTACTTGAACTTCGTCAGTAATAAGAAAATACGTAGAAGAAAAATAGACTACATTTTGTTTATTTGGTTAACTACATTTTAACTTAATTGTAACTTCTTTGTTTTCTTTGTCAATCGGTATCAATGACGTTGCTAACTTTGAAATGGATGGATATCGTTGAAGTGTGTTCATCTGTTTTTTGTTTTGTATTTTCATCGAACTTTAAAATATAACGTTTTAATGCTTATGAAAAAAAAAACGCTGGTATTTTTGGGTTCATTTTAATGCCGTTTGTTTGTACGTTTTGTAAGTTTTTTGAAATTTTCGCTGTAGGAACTATCAAGGTTGGCTGGTAGAAAATGCATGAATTAGCATTAAGCCCGCCTTTTGTACACACTTTTTTGTACAATAAAGAATTTTAAATAAAAAATAACTACCTATATGAATAGTCTGAACTAGTAATAGTTTTATTTAAAAAAAAAAAATGTGTGAGTTAATTTATTATTCAAATATATTTAGAGACATCCTCTTTTTAAAAAAGAACTCCTTTAAATCTTTGCATCCCCTTTTCTATGTTTTTATTCTGAGAAGAATGGACTTTCCCTAGCAATTGGGTCTATCCATGCAGTCTTTCTTAGTGCGCCTTTCTGGAAAGATTACCTATTAGATTTAGTCCATGGAACTATTCGCCCAAAGCATCGCCAATTTAGTTTCGCGAAACATTTAGGTAATGGAACTAAATCAATTACATGTAGGTAATCAAGTCAATCACGCAAGCATTATCTAAGCAATTTATTTTGAAACACTACGAAACTAAAAACTAGAAAAATAAAAACGACTTTAATTTATATTGACAAGTTAGTACATTACTCATTTTAAAGAACGAACAACACGACAAGAACCAGTTTTCAAATAAATAATTGTGTTTGCTCGCAAACGAAAAAAAAACCGACTTCAATCATTACATTGACAAGTAATACAACGTAATAAGACGAAAAAATAGTCAAGTAAATATGCGTTATTAAAGATTACTCAAAAAATTGTAATAAGATTTCGATCTAATTTAAACAAGACTACATGACAAGTATTAGCTTTCGTTTAAATTAAGAATCAAAATCGGTATACCAAATAAAAAGTTATGCGGTATAATACAACGTAGGTTGACAAAAAAGTAGTCAAGTAAATACGCATTATTAGATATAACTCTAAAAGCACTTGTCAGATCTCAATTAAATTTAAATGGGACCGCAATATGACACACTACACCTTTCATTTAATATAAAATCGATCGAAATCGGTCCACCCAGTCAAAATTTCTGAGCTAACATACATTAAAAAAAATACAGTCGAATTGAGAACCTCCTCCATTTTTGGAAGTCGGTTAAAAATAATTGAAAAATCGGTACACTCAGTATAAAGTTATGATTTAACACGCATTAAAAAAATGTAATTTCATTGAGTCTCTTCTTTTTTTGAATTCAGTTAAAAATGATGATTTTTTTATACCTAACTGTGTATGCAATTAATCTGTAAATGGCTACTTACGCTATAAGATCAGTAGAATTTTTAAAGCAATGGTTAAAAAATACAAAAAAACGGGTAAGGTCAATGTTTTCTATTCTTATTTGTACCCTTATAATTATTATATCCAGCGACCGTAATACTTTCAATTGTATGGCGATGATAAAATCTATGTGATTCGGTCAAAACTAAAAGTAAGGGACGGTTTTATTGGGTTGACCTTGTTGGTTAACCTCACTCGTCACTCCACGTATAAGACTCAATTTGGTTGACGATTTGTGACTTATGGCATTTATCGTAAATATTACTATGGATTATTGGATTCTCATTGATTTGAAATATTTTAACTTCTGTTTTCTTGTATATACCTGTACTTTTCTTCTTCTTTTTGTATGTCGGCCGGTTGGAGCAACGGTCACAACACTGGTTTGTGGCTGTTGTGCTGGTGGGTTCTGGGGCACATGATAAACATTTGTATTGGCCATACAGATGGTTACCGTGGTCTGAGTGTTTGTACAGTCCTGTGGGTCTCCCACTCTCCCCACTGTGCCTCGAAGAGCACGTTAAGCCGTCGGTCCCGGATGTTATCGTGTACACCTAATATATCGGCCAACCCTCATTGGAGTAGCGTGGTGGAATAAACTCTGATCCTTCTCCTACATGCGGAAAGAGGCATATGCCCGGCAGTGGGTTATTACAGACTGGAGCGTATAGTTTAAAATTTCTGATAGATTATGAAGTGAGTTTTTCTGATTTGTTCTTTTGTTCTTACTAATTTGTATTTAAGCTACGTTATAAGTTTTAATAAGTTGTATAATGTAGGTAAGTATTCTTCAAGACTTAGAAGTTGATTTTTTTTTAATTTCTGACAATATTGATCTGAAAAAAGTTTTACCGAAAAAGTTTATTTGAAGTAAAAGTAGTTTTATTTCAAATATTATTATTACCTTCAGTCGGGTTCAGTCATTTAAGGATCTTCCTTCAATATTTTGTATATAAAGAATGTATTTTGTGCCTTTAGGTAATTTTTGGATCTTGCTGTCTTAAGACCTTTTGTTGTGTTGACCCAGGGGAAACCCGTTATGAATACACCACGGCCGCAATTGCACTTCCGCGATCACGCCAGTGTTTGCCCTAAGAGCCCGTCGTGATGAGAAACTGCTGAGAAGCTCCCTTGAACACTAAGGTCGCCTCTTTCCTCGGGACCGTGCAATGTGGACGATAGATTTACTGTTCTATCGCCCGCAGTACATGGGCAGACTTTCTTAAGACCTATTGTATCAGTTGTATCCGTTTTTAATATTAGCATTTCTATTTTAGATTGCATTCAGCCCCTGGTGACGCTTTTTTTTAAACAAAAAAAAAAAAAACTTCAAGGCCCGCTGGGTCGAAATTTTTTTATATGATTTAAAATGTTTAAAAAAACTGGTTGTCGGTAAAGTTAGTTTACAGACGATAGTTTAACGTGACAACGTCATAACAAAACATCTCCTCGGACGCAAAGGCCAATCGAGTGGAAGAGAGATGGATGCGGCGCAAGCGTACAATGAGCGTAACGGGACAGTGAGCGTAACGCTACAATGAGTCATCCTTTTTCGTGCATGTCGCTAGCGTTCATCGATATATTAGACGTTGTCACGTCAAAAAAAATTATTATTTTCGAGTTCAAATGGTAGATACTGATATTCATCACAAAGTACGAACGTAATATTAAAATACCTTTGTTGGGCTTATTTTACTTTTTGACGAGAGCCATGACCTTTCGAGTTAATAAAAAATCAGAATTAGGGTTCCTTGTACATTTTAAATACTTTTCGATAACTTAGAGATCCCTTCATTTTTGTGTAGTACCTGTATCTTACCCTAATATTATGTTATCGAAATGCTTACCGAAATTTTATGTTTTAATAATTATCTACTACATATAAGTTGTCAATTCTACTTATACTCGTATTATAAAAAAGCAAGATTTATATTTTTGAATGATTGTATTACTAAGGAAATATCCTACTCAAAATCTGTAGAAGTGAGACTGGGGAAGTACCTCGACCTTACAGAAGATCACAGCTAAATAATATTGTTTTCAAGCAGTGTTGTGTTCCTGTTGGTGAGTGGTGACCAGAGCTCCTGGGGGGGATTTGGGATAGGGTCGGCAACTAGCTTGCGCTGCTTCTGGCGTTGCAGGCGTCTATAATGTACGGTAATCGCTTATCATCAGGTGAGCCGTACGCATGTTTGCCAACCTAATCGTATAAAATTTTTTTTCATACAATCAAAATTAAACTATTGGACCTATTTTAAAAATTCTTCATTACAAGAATACTACGTCATCACTGAGTAGATTTTTAACTGAAAAAAAAAATGGCTAAAATCATGTAATCAACAAAAGTGAAGATGTGAACGGAAAGCTAGTCAGCTTATAAATATTGTAAACAATATTCCTTTAAAACCTAACACTTAGGTACTAACGGTATTAAAAACGAGATAAACTGAAAAAAATTGCGTGCATACAAAGTAGGTACATTATGTCAGTAGCGAAACTTCTTTGGCAAACTAATTTAAAAAAAACTAATTAAAAAAAACGAATTTAAAAAAACGAATTTAAAATACAAAAAAAAACTAATTGAAAAAGAAAAACAAAAAACTAACGTCCCGCGGTGTTTCCAGGAGGTCACCCATCCAAGTACTGACCGTCCCTGACGCTGCCGCGTTACCGGTCGCTCAAATTTTACCCCTCATGCGCCTAAATAAGTTTAACTTAAAAAAAATAAGCCTAACCTATCTAACTTCAAAATTAGACCGTTTATCGACCTAAAATTTGGTATATTAACGTATCATTAAGTTACACACGTAACATTTTAAAGTTTATACATATTTTATGTACAAGGTTTTGCGGTCACCGAATACAGTGTGAGTTGTTCTTTAAATTTCAGTGTCGTCTGGGTACAGTAATTGAATCGAGAGGTGAAAGGCCGTCCAATTAGTCCTGAACTGTAAGGGCATACACGACTCTTGTTACAGAATATAGTACTCTACGAACCTGGAACCATTTTTAATGGAGGGAAGGTCGTTATTTCAGCTGAATATTCCTTTTAAGGTTGCACAGTCAAAATGGGTAATTTAATTTTGCTACATTCAACGTACGTCGTAAATATGCAAAGCGTACAGTATTTTCTTGTTTTCAAAAGTATTATCAAATATGTTCCATAGGTATTTAAGATTTTTTTGGTATAAAAAGTTTTTTTCTGCAGCTTTTTTTTTCGCACACTTCTTACGCATGACAGCTTTAATATTAATAAAATTAGCGGAAAATGTAGAAGTACTTTAACGCCGCTTTTTGTTACAAAACTTATTTCTGTATGAATCAATTTTGGTATAGCGGTTTTTGTGCCTAAGAATATGAATTTTATTTTTTATGCAAAAAAGTATTTCTTTTTAATTTGAAAAAGAAAATGACAACAGAATCTAGAAATTTTATTAAAATAATATTTACACAGCTGATAACGATTTTCAAAGCATTTCATTGTGAAAGCGAATATAAAATATAAAAAATTTTGGGGTAAATGAAAACTCCAAATATATTTGATATTGTAATAATTATCGTTCCAAAGTTTTGTTATTTACAGAAACTTATACACATACACACATACGGGCAGTGATGATCTTTACATGATATATTAATATGGCAGCGGTACATATAAAAAGTAAGAAATCATTTTCAAAATGGCAGTTACAATTTTAGTCGGTAATTACAGCTTAGTAGTTCAAATCAGACTTGCGCTTATGATTGTTGTTTCGATATTTTATAAATTCAAATATTTTATTTTCACAAAATTGTAATAGATGGCGCTGTCTTTGTATTTATTTGTAAGTTCTATTAAAGTATTTATTGCACAGCTACATTTTAAATATTATACACATTTTTAGATAGTTACAGACTGTGAATTACAATGGGTGGAATGGCTACAATAGCCATTTCTTCCAGACAACCTAAACTACCTAGTTTTAAACTGCTATTTTTTTTTTTTGGTAATAATTTTCAATAGTTTCATTACACTATAATAGATGGTACTGTTTTGATGGTTCGCTTTTTAGAGGGTAGTTCCAATGAGAAATTCAATTGTCACTTAGGCTTCGTTCAATTGTAGATTTAATTTTTCTTTGTCGATTATTTGTAATATAAAGGATAATATCATCAAAATAGGTTTGTAAGCTTTCTTGTTCACGATACGCACTTAAATTTAATAACATTTAAATCAATTTCAACATTCAATTTTCAAATCCTTCAGGACAAATGTATGTCTATTTGTGTTAGGTTGATCGAAAATTTCAAACATCTACGAACATAAGCTGTACACACAAAATTAAATTACATTGTCATAAATCAAAATCGCAAGTCCAATTTAGAAGTAAATAATTTATAGCGGCGTATTAAATTTTCAATAGTTCATATCATGAAACATAGATGGCGCAACCAACCGTAACCAAAACCATTGTTATAAGCATATTGTTCATAATTATAAACAAAATACATTTCTTACTTTAGTGCATAAAATTTTCCCTTAAATTAAAGTACTAATAAGTTCTTCGTAAAAATTTGTGCCGAAAATTTGAAAAAATATATCAAAAAAAGACATTTTCATAACTTATGTTACAGACCAAAATGATCGTCTATTTATTCGTTATTTTAATTTAATATTTATCTAGCTATATTATTATTAAAATTTAGATATTTTTTCTCGAATCATTTTTAAAAAATATTGTCTATCAATATTCCCCTTAACTTACGCCAAAATGTTCCCTAACTATCGAACTAACTTACTCACTAAACAGCGTATAGTCGTAACAAAGTCACCTATGTATATCAAAAAAATATTTTCATTTAATTTCCCATTGATTTCGTATTAATTTTTAATAGATTAGAAAAAATTTACCTAATAATAGTCCGAATAGGCCGCGATTAATTCAAGTTACATACAAAACGCCTATAAATATTCACATATGTTCAAACGAGAACTTTATTTTAAATAGTTCCTAGTAAATACCTAGTTAACAATTTGTTTTTAATAAGAATATTTCTCTTGATCGCCTTCGAGCAGTCTTTATTGTCAACGTGTTTAGACGTGAATTGTAAAATCCCTTCTTTCTTGTTCTTGGCGTTGTTGATATCTGAAAAAGAAGTAATTTAGATTAAAAATTGGAAGGTAACCAAATATTGTACCTATAATTCAAACACGATAAGAGATGTTGATGCGTTAAATTATAATGCCTTCATTCCCTAAGCAGGTTAGCTGTTTCTAATTCGAATGAAGACATAGTTCTTAAGTAAACAAAAATTGGTTGTCTGTAAAGTTGGTTTAAGGGCGATAGTTTAACGTGACAACGTCATTAAAAAACATCTCTTCGGACGCATAGGCAGGCCAATCGAGTGGAAGATAAATTTAGCATTTTTACAATAATTGAAAAGAAGCCGACAAATCAATGAATAAGATGGGTAATCTAACGCTACGATACGGTTCAGAATGTAACAGTGGGCATACGCCTCTTTCTCTATGTAAATTAAGTATAAAATAAACTTGTATATTAAACGATCGCAGCGACACCTGAGTAAGTCAAACAAGAATCTGTTGAGTCGACCGTCGTCCTTCACTAACACGACGCAATGATGAAGGCAACGTACTACGAATGTAGTTGATGAAAATTTCAATAGATGGCGCTGGGCTTCGCTTTTCTTTATACAAGTAGAAACTGTATATAATTATATATCACGACGTGGAAAGATCGACACATCTGAAGTATGAGGTAAAATGTAGCACTAATTAAGAATTTGTTCGCAAACGGACACAAAACATACATTGTCATAATTATTGTAATCGATCAAGCGATGCAGATTATAGCGATTTAGGTTGCTACATGACTTACAAAATTGTTCTTAAAAACTACACTGATGGTATTATGAATATGACTGTGACAGCATGTTTAACTACTAATTCGACGAAACTAGCTTTTGTTTGGCTGTTTTGTATTGGTTAAAAAACTTAAAATGTAGCTGACGATTTTTGTACAAATTAATAAATAAATAGAAAGGAACTGGAAACGTCTTTACTCAGTAGTGGAATCTTTATTGTTTTCTAATGTTTACGCGAATTGCATTAATTATAATGAAAAAACTTTTTCGGATTTTTACGCGGTTTATTAGGTTTTTTACATGCCTGACGTTTCGGATACTTTATTTATTTATTTATTTATTTATTAAACTTTATTACACAACACAGAAAAAAAAAATAAAAAAACAACATAACAACACTTCGAGATAACAGGTTGCGCAAAAGGCGGACTTAAGGCCGTAGGGGAGAGCGGGGCTGAAAGTGCCGATTTTGACAAATATTTATATAATTCGGATAAAACAAGTACTATGTCTGAAAGTAGTGGTCCATCCTAAGCCAAATTTAGTGTACATTACGAATTTATCAACAGAGTTTGCAAATTTCTAATAGTTTTTAAGAAAAATTGATTTTTTTACATAGCGGCGGCAAGGCACTACCAACCCCGCTTTGGGGCAAGTTGTGCCGTAGCTGAGGTTGGTTGTGCCGTTAAAAATGCTACGTGTTTTACATGAATAAAAATTAATGTAGAATTTAAAAGACATCAATTTTATAATAATATGTTTATTCATTATACTTTTGACTGTAAATTAAAAACAGTTTTTATAATTTAGTTGTTTGTAATATATTTTATTGACGACTCGTTGGCGCAACGGTGACAGCACTGGTTTATGGCTGTTGTGCTGGCGGTTTCGGGTTCGATCCCAGCACATGAAAAACATTTGTATCGGCGATTCAGATGTTTGCCGTGGTCTGTGTGTTTGTGCAGTCCTTGTGGGTCTCCCCACCGTGCCTCGGAGAGCACGTTAAGCCGTCGGTCCCGGTTATTATCATGTACACC
This sequence comes from Melitaea athalia, assembly GCA_905220545.2. NCBI lineage: Eukaryota > Metazoa > Arthropoda > Insecta > Lepidoptera > Nymphalidae > Melitaea > Melitaea athalia. The sequence goes on along the minus strand of HG992178.1, from coordinate 801,916 downwards.
TGATAGCGATCGTTACTCATAGTAGGGAATATATCCACCAACCCGCATTGGAGCAGAGTGGTGGATTAAGCTCTGATCCTTCTCCTACATGGGGAAAGAGGCCAATGCCCAGCAGTGGGATAATACAGGCTGAAGCGATGCAACGCGATGCGAATATATTGTATTAATAGTATAATAATAAACTCATCACTTCAGCCTATCGCAGTCCACTGCTGGACATAGGCCTCCACAAGTTCCCCATAGGTGTCTCCAAGTTGCCTATAGCCACCACGCTGGGCAGGCGGGTTGGTGACCGCATAGCTGGCTTTGTCGCACCGAAGAAGCTGTTGCCCGTCTTCGGCCTGTGCATTTCCAGGCCATTAAGTTGTATGGTTATCCCGCCATCGGTCGGCTTTATAATTTCCAATGTGGTAGTGGAACTTTGTTATCACGAGAAGAGAGGGGGTGGCTTTATTATTTACTGCCGTAGCCACACAACATATGATACAGTACCATTATTGTTCATCATCAGAACTATCGTCGTCTTGCAAAACTCTCTTAGTCAATTTTTTTGTTTGTTTACGTTTTCCCTTCCCTTTTCCCTTTACCTTCTTTGTCACTTTCTTTCTTCTTCTTTTTAGTAGCCTGTTTTTTGGCCAAAGCATTTTTCCCTGGAGTGTCCGTAAGAACAGCTGTATTTATTTTACGTCCTTCATTATGTCCAATGAATTGGAGAGGTGCTTTAGATAGTGGTTTTATTAGCTCTGATGCGAAAATTCCTGTATCTTTATCTCCAGTGTTATTATTAGCTGATTTAGGGAGCTGCAGCAAGTGGCTTCTGCGAGCACTGACGTGTCTTTTGTAGTTGATTACCTGATGGTTCACTTGTATAGTCAACACTGCAGTCGCTTCGCCCAGATACTTGCTTTAGTATGGATTGAGTAGTCTCAATCTCATCATTACTGCCCACATAGTTTGACTCATCAAGATATTCAGGAGAACATAAACAATATTGAAATAATAAAGGCTGCTTAGGGGTTGGTTGTGCCGCGGCACAATCAGCCCCACATGAACGGCACATTTTACCCCGTTTTTGAGAGTGTGCTATTTTGTCTCTTATATCAATCAAATCACTCTGCCCAAAGCATTAATATTATGCTTCAGAATAAACTAGGATAAATAACAAACATTTTACTAAAACTCTCATTTTGAAAGCACCAAAAATGCTAGTTTACGACCAAAAAGTATGGAAACGAAAATATTTACTTTTGTGGCCCTGGAGGACCATCACATGCACTGCCACTAGGTCCGCGTCGCTGACAAAATTAAAATGGCAGCCGCGAGTGTCCGACTGTTAGGCATTACGCGACACACTACGATCGTAAATCTATCTCTTTCTGTTTTTAAGATATTCGCGTCGGCACAACTTACCCCCGGCACTTCCAGCCCCGCTCTCCCCTACAGCCTTATCTACCAGTCAACCTTAAGGCGTAAAGAAAGTAAAAAGTAAGTGTTAAGGTAGGACTATACAACACAACAATACTTTACAGCAACCATGGTCACGGGAGGACTCCCGCGATAAAATACGAAAAAGTTATCATAATAATTGCGAGCGTACAAAGTAAACATGTCAGAAGTGAAACATCTTTGACAAAGTAATTAAAAAAAAAACAAGTTAAAAAATGGATTGAAAAAAAGCCAACGTCACGCGTTGTTCCCAGGTCACCCATCCAAGTATTGACCACGTGACGCGTTGTCGCGTTAGCGTTCACTCAAATTTTACCCCTCATGCGCTAAAAAAAGTTTCACTTCAATAATACTTTCACAATTCAGCCTGTAATATCCCACTGTGGGGCATAGGCCTCTTCCCCATGTAGGAGAAGGATCGGAGCTTAATCCACCACGCTGCTCCAATGCGGGTTGGCGGATATATTCCCTACCTAATATGAGTAACGATCGCTATCAAGTGTACATGATAACAACCGGGACCGACGGCTTAACGTGCTCTCCGAGGCACGGTGGGGAGACCCACAAGGACTGAACAAACACCCAGACCACGGCAAACATTTGTATGGCCAATACAAATGTTGTCGTGTGCGGGGATCGAACCCGCAACCGCTCGCGCAACAGCCAATCGCAATCCATTGCTGTGACCGCGGCGCCAACGCAGCGCAATAATACTTTACAATTTCTTATTTCTTTTTGTCTTCCTTAATTGTTTAATTATAATGAGTGTAATGTTCTGTCGTCACAACATAGTCTAGTGTACCTGTTAGAGCTGGCGGCGGGCGCGTGGTGCCTGCGCGGCCGGCGCCGCGCCTTGTCGCGCGCGCCCGACCCGCCGCACGACTCCGCGCTCGAGTCCGTCACCGCGCGGAACACCTCCTCCGCTGATCGACACAAACATTATATTAAATAGCCTATAAAAAATATAATAAAAAATAGCCTATAGCCTTCCTTGATAAATGGCCTATCTAACACTGAAAGAATTTTTTAAATCGGACCAGTAGTTTCTGAGATTGGTGCGTTCAAACAAACAAACAAACAAACTCTTCAGCTTTATAATATTAGTATAGATATTTGAAAAATACATATATAAGGCTTTCGTCTGCTAACTTCGGTCCTTCAAACTGGGAATCCTGTAGATGAAATAGATCACGTTCCACGTGAAAATGGTTGTTTTATGAAACCACTGTAAAAGTGAAACTTTTTAAATACTCTTTGCACGCCATCTATGTTTTAATAGGTAACTTGCATCAGCTGTATGTTGTCATTAGTGTCTTAGTTCTAGGAAATCATAAGAGATGGCCGACCGTCACGCGGCATGCAACACGCACGTCATTAAAAAGTTTGAGACGATGTAATAAAAGTTTCGCTTAAAAAAAACGGGTGTGCTTTAGACCACACGACTGCAGAAGTGAACCTGACGAATTACAACTCTCTCTTTCTATCTTCACAAATATCTCCCTCTCAATTCCCGTTCGCCTCACTCGATCACACTTTTCGTAACGCTCTCGTCACCCATTCACCAGCTTACTCACCAAGTCAAGCGTGCGTACAGAAATTTTTTAAGTAAACATTTCAAAAATTTCTCGCCCCTTTTTTTACTTTGTCTTAATATACGAGTTACTCCGATAATGTAGTTCTGCATAACCTGTCCAATATGTATGTAGGTATGCACGGTTATAATTTACAATGAAAGGACATATAGCCTTTGTATATAACATAATGGATGTATATAATATAATGTGTAAAAGGCTAAATTACCCTTCCCAGGAGCTAAAGGCATCCTGTAGGAGACGCTGGAGTTGCACTCGGCGCACGGCGACCCGCTCGAGTCGGAATCCGATTCAGTTCGACGCACCATCAGCGTCATGGCTCGTGATAGGGTGTACTCATCTAGAGATCATTTGTTTCCTCTTAACACTTGTTTAGTGCAATGTATTCGTACATTAGATAAATTAAGAAGATAATAAAATAAGTATGTCAGCTCTTGTTTATGCAACTTCTTATTAACAATTACTGAGAGTTGGGCGTATTCAATAGCAAAAATAAATAAATGTAAAAACTCAATGAGCAGTAGAAATTATAATTGTTTGCGCGGAAACGAAAAAAAAACCGACTTCAATTACATCGACAAGTAATACAATGTAAGTTGTATACGAAAAAATAGTTAAGTTAATACGCGATATCAGAGATTATTCAAAAAGTAGTCATCAGATTTCGATGAAATTTAAATAAAATTACGAGTACATGACAAGCATCAACTTTTAGTCAAAAAAATAATAATAATAATCATCAAAATCGGTATACCCAGTAAAAAGTTTATGAGGATAAATATAATACAACGTAGGTTGACGAAAAAATTGTCAAGTAAATACGCATATTGGATATCTACTCGAAAAATACATGTGGGATTGGGACTGAAGTAAAACGTCCTTAGCAATAAGCTACTTAGCACGGCACTTTGTTTTAGATATACGAAATGTAACTGGCTATGAGAGAAAGAAAATGTGTGCTTGCACCTCTCCCTTGTACTCCGTTCACCTCGCCCAACTACCCTTTTCGTAACGCTCTCGTCAAGCATTCACCAGCTTACTCCCCAAGTCCAGCGTGCATAAAGAAGTTTTACTTCAATAATACAGACGAATCGAGAAGCTCTTACTCACCAGTGTGCGCAGGCGAGCGGTGCGCGTGCGGTCGCGGCGGCGCGGCGGCGAGCGGCGCGGGCTCGGCGCGGCCGAACGTGCGCAGCGTGCCGCCGCCCGCCTCGCCCGCCGCGCCCGTCGCGCCGCCCGCCATGCTGAACGTCGCGTACGGGCTGATCTCGTACATCTCTGTGCACGTTACACACAACATGTACACTGTACACAATATGACACGCATTCGCGTTCAGCCTGTAACATCCTACTGCTGGGCATAGGCCTCTTTCTACGTGTAAGAGAAGGATTGGATCTTAATCCTAATTAAAGTAGTTCCATCTTTAATTAATATAGTTTAAAAAACTCTTTAACTCATAATTTTTCTATAAGTAGGTGCAATCTTAACTGATTATTTATGCAAAAATAGTCTAATTACAGTACCTTGCTGTTCCTTCTTATTGGGATGTTTGATGGGAGACGACGTGTACACTTGCTGGCAGTTCCTTCTGTTGTCACGCTTCTCTACAGACTTATCCTCTTCTGACACTCCGCTTTGTTCGTAGCCTTTTGTAAAGCAGGAAGCTGTTACTCTATAATGTAAGAAGTTTTTATTTAAAACTTGTAGATACTGTAAAGGGAACGACACCCATTGTTTTACTAATTATAATCCACATTCTTCCATTAAGGCAGAACTCATAATCTACAAGGAACCATTGAGTGCAAAGCTACTTATATTTATAATTATAATCGCTTCAGCCTGTCATACCCCACTGCTAAGCATATACCTCTTTTCCTATGTAGGAGAAGAATCAAAGCTTAATACTGCTCCAATGCGGGTTGGCGGATTTATTCCCTACTATATGAGTAAGGATTGCTATCAGATTTACATGATAACCGGATACCGGGATCGACGGCTTAATGTGATTTCGAAGGTACGGTGGGGAGACCCACAAGGACTGCACAAACACCCAGACCACGGCAAACATCTGTATGACCAATACAAATGTTTGTCATGTGTGGAGATCGAACCCGCAACTGCTAGCACAACAACTACAAACCAGTGCTGAGACCGTTGCGCCAACGTGGCGTCATAATTACAATGATATAAGATTAATTTCAAAATTAATCAAAAATAACCAGTACCGAAAATATACTAATGAGTTCATCAAGATATTTTCAATCTCTTTGTCGTTACAAATAATTGTAATAAAATCGATTAAATCATCAATGTAAATACTGAAGCCGAGGACCATATTTGGAAAAAAAAATTGCGTTTGGAACAGAATAAAAAGAATCTGCGAAGGAAACTCTATAAATTATCTTGTTTACAGAATTGTGTAAAAAGCTTACGTTCTTCTGTACGCCAAAATAGCCAACAATAGCAACGCCACAAGAAGACCAGCTCCTGCCGCTAATATAGCTAAGCCACCTCCTACGACCACATCTTCCTCGCCGCCCGAAGGAAACTGAGCTGGTGCTTCAATTCGTTCTGTTAACAAATTATTAAACGGTTTTATTACAAATTTAGAACACTACAATATCACAAATATTTTCATGAAACTAAGAACTGAGTCGTAGATTTTTTCTGATTGAATGAATTCGCCTATAATTGAAAAGGCACTTTTAACTTTTTTTTTAGTATTAATTTTATGTAAGTGTGCCTTTCGTTAGTGTTTCAAAATAAATTAATACCTAAATAGTAAAATCATAAAGTTATTGAAATATGTTAAAATGAAAGAACGTAAAGAATTTTTTTCAGTAACGATTTTAGTGAAATTAAATATCTGTCATTGCTATGAGTATCTATTTTGGATTCAGTTATTATGGATTTTGTAACCAAAATTTAACCCCTACCTCCATCTTCAGTCAACGTAGAAAAGTAATAAGTGGCAGTAGTTGATCCAGCAGTGCTCAGCGCGACCACTTTCAAATGATACCAAGTCGCTGAATGTAGACCACACAGAGCAGTTGGTACGATGTCCAACCCAACAGTTTCTGATCTCCAAGCTGCTTCCTCAAAACTTCGAACGGAAACCACAAAATGGATGAGAGGGCAACTGTTGCTATCCCATGTCAGCAAATTTAGTCGGACACAGGTACTGTTGCTTGTTATTAGGTGTTTTTCATTTGCTGGTTTTGAGGCTGTAACAATAAAGATATTTCTAGACTAAACATCATTCGTTTATTCATCTATTTAGATATAAAGACAACTCGAAATAAAGCAATATTCGGATATTGACAAAACAGCACGGATGATGATGGAGATGTAAGCCTTTTATTTTTCTACAAAAGTTTATTTTTCTACAAAAGTCAAAAGTACGCAAAAAATTTGTTATAATCGACTAACTGACGTCACATTTAGTACGGAAAAAATTACGGATCAAAATTCTTTACGTCATAAATATCATAATCTTCATTTCAATGATTTTCAATTTCCTCTCAATCTTGCGATGTCGACATCTTGTCTTCTTGACCGAATTGCCGGACAGTGTTGACATCCATAGAATGCCGCACCAAACTTTCTTTTTCGTTTTATATTAAGTACCTGGGTGACCGAGCCCAGCTCGGTGTTTTTATTTTATTTTTTGTTTTTTTTTTTCGGTATTTTTATATTTTAATTTTATTTAAATAATAAATCACGAGTGAAATTAAAAAAAAAAAAAGAAAAAAAAAATAATCTGGAGACTGAGATTCGAACCCGGGTCAAAACGATTTGGAATCCGTCGCTTTCCTAATTACGCTGTTACAACTATAATAATAATGTTGAAATTAAGCTTCGTATTCTAATGATATTTTTTCATTGCCTAAAAACAGGGATAAAACGACATTTTTTTTAAATGAATCCTAGCTAGATCAATTTTTCGCCCCCGAAATCCCCTGCATACTAAATTTCACGAAAATCGTTGGAGCCGATTCCGAGATTCAGAAAATATATATATATATATATATATATATATATATATATATATATATATATATATATATATATATATATCGACACCTCCTACGTATTTGGATGTATCTGCCAGATACACGAAATCGGTTTTATTACATTTTTGGTATTTATGTACTTATATCTATCACGTAAAAAAATATCAGATTTTTTTTTTGACCAGAACATTGATTTTTGTCAGACGTATAAGTATGTATCTACATATGTTGCTAAACAATGACGCTGATAAAATAAGTAAGTACCAGTTGCACTATAATACGCGGGGGCACAGGTGCGCGGGCGACGAGCAACTACCCGTTAGTCAGTTGTACTACGGCGATCGAGCGGGTGTGGACGCGCTCCGTGACGATCAGCTTTAATTTCAAAAATGTCGAGTAATAGGTTCCAATTTTTAGCAACATTGTAAGAAGATGTAATAAAAAGGCGTAAATCTTCCTGCAATGTCGGAGAAGATTTATTATTAGACCAACAAGAGTAGGTACCATCAAGGCAAGGCATGTTGTATTCAACCAAATATGATTAAATTTATTTATAAAAGTCATGATTCAATTGTTTTCTGTTTTTTATCACAAGTAATTCACATACTGCAGTAAATTTTAATAAACAATGCTGCTAATTTGTATTTGATGTAATCCCGATGTTTAAGTATGTAACTACGTAGATACACAGTTATTCACTGTAGTTCCTTTTTATCCTGATATGTATTTAGCACTTACACAGTTATTATTTGGAATCCAGTAAGATCAAAAAATGTACCTGTACAGTTAAACATTTAGTCGTTGGAATCCTGTAAGATTGAAAAAAGATTATGGCAGTTACCTACTTGTACATCGAAATTATATCAGAAATAAATCATACCGATTCAATGCGGCGGTTTTTTTAGCAAACTTTTGTGCCTGACGGCAAATAAAATATGTTTTGTAGCTCTCCTGGGGCGCCAAGCGAACTACGAGCTTCAGTAGCTTTGTCTACAGACTGTAATTTTAATGACCCTACATTGCCGTATTCATCTATCATACAAAATATTAGTTCCGTTGAAACAAAAGATTTGTGCTTAGATTCACCAAGTTTTTCAACTTTAATAGCTCAAGAAATAGCTCAACTAGGCTCTAATGGCTCAACAATTACTTCAACACCTATGACTTTATCAGTTAGCTCACCTATGCCACCAGAACACCAATCATTAGAATTCCCCCTATCTTTAAATCAAAGAAAAAAGCGCTGCGTTAACCAAAGAAAAGATGAATTCTTTATTGAATATAAACAGGCCATTGGCCCTGTTTCCAAAAAGACAGCTCCCCTTAAGGAAGCGGATGGCTCTGTTATTACAGATAGTCACCGTCAAATGGAACGTTGGGTAGAACACTTCACCAGTTTCTATGCGATTCCAGTCAGCATCGAACCGGAGGCTGTTCAGAGCATGCCTAAACTGGATACTTGGAGTCAATTAGACGACCTACCTACTATATGGGAATACCATATTGCTGTAAAGCAGCTTAAGCGCGGTAAGAGTCCTTGTAGAGATGAATCTCAAGCAGAAATTCTAAAACTTACGTATGTGTCACCTCTTCTGCACAATCTGCTGAGTAAGTGCTGGAAAGCGGGGTGCGTGCCTCAGGATATGCGTGATGCTAACATAATCACATTATGCAAAGGGAAAGGAGATCGCGGCGATTGCAACTCCTACCGTGGCATTTCCCTTTTAGTCTGCAAGCTATTTGGACGCGTCATATTAGGAAAGGTCCAAAAACTTGCAAATCGCGTATATCCTGAGGCACAGTGTTGTTTTCTTCCCTAGCGTTCCACAGTTGATATGATTTTCCCCCTTCGTCAACTACAGGAGAAGTGCAGAGAGCAGAGAACGCCATTTTATATGGTGTTTGTAGACTTGAATAAGGCCTTCGATACCGTCAGCAGGAAAGGTCTTTATACTGCACTGAAATGCATTGGGTGTCCACCGAAAATCTTGAGCCTAGTTCAATCCTTTCATGAGGGTATGAAAGGCGCTGTAGTTTTTGATGGCCAAACGTCTGATCAGTTCGAAATACGTAGGCTGCGTGTTAGCTTCTACCCTGTTTGGTATATTCTTTTCGCTTATCCTAAAAAATGCTTTCGGCGACAGCCAACAGGGTATCCACCTTCATACAAGAGTAGACGGAAAGCTATACAACATCTCACTGCTTCAAGCTAAACAAAAGCGTGATGACCTTTTCGTCGACTCTTTATTTTATTTTTTTAAATTCTTTATTGTACAAAAAAAGTGTGTACAAAAGGCGGGCTTAACGCTAATTCATGCATTTTCTACCAGCCAACCTTGACTCTTTGTTATTTGCTGATGATGCAGCCTTTGTGGCAAACTCAGTTCTCGAGCTTCAAACAATCATGGACAAATTTTCCAAAGCATGCACTCTGTTTTCCATGTCCATAAGCCACTAAAAACTGTGGTGCTAGCGCAAGGCAGTGGAAATATACCTGCAGTAATGCTGGATAGCACTACCTTAAAAGACGTGGTTGATAAGTTCTGCTACCTAGGATCGGCTGTCTCGAACAATCTTTCACTAGAAGCAGAGATTAATACTCGTATCGGGAAAGCGGCGACTATGTTCAGGCGGCTCAGTCAAGAGTGTATTCCAGGCTTGTGTCTTGAGCACACTCTTGTACGGAGCGGAAACATGGACGTCCTATGCGAAGCAAGAACGCCAAATCAACACTTTCTATATGCGCTGCTTACGGAACATCCTGGGTATAAGTTGGAAAGACAGAGTGACCAACGAGAAGGTTCCAGGAATAGCACAGCTACCCAGTCTAACTGCCATGCTTAAACAGCGTCGGCTGCCTTGGTTGGAGCATGTGCACCGAATGGATACCTGCCGACTTCCACGGCAGATCATGCTTAGGATTTTGCTTCGTTTCAAAGGCTGCGCAATATGGCGGCTTTTAACATAAACCACAATAGCTGGGACAAATTAGCCGAGAACAGAGACCAATGGCGTAAGAGCGTGAAGGATAGTCAAAAACATCATAATGAAGCCTGGTTTGGACACTTATCGGACAGGAGAAACAAAAACATCAAAACAGCTATAATAATGACACTAGCGCATCTTTTCCCTGTTCGGTGTGTGGTAGAGTCTGCCGCTCCCGTATCAGCTTGTACAAAAATCAGAAAAAATGCTCTTCAGGCACTGTTTAAATCGTCTGTAACAGACGCAAAGGCCTATGTATGTATGTTAAAGCCTGACCATAAATATAAAAAAAACTCGAAATATTTCGGATAATTCACGAAGTAAATTAAAATGTCAATAATGTCAAAACTTTGAGATTTTAACCAAATTTGACAGGAGAGCTTTCGTAATGATGCTGTAATAGAAATAGACCGCCCTCAGAGCAGGTTTTTTATTTTTATTGGTCAGGTTTTACAGTTACACTATATACTTCCTGATTTTATACTAAGTTTAATTGTGTACCTGGCAGTTCACCATTAAAATTTAAGAATATTCCAATGTAAATATATGTATAGGGCACATACAAGATTTAATAAATTTTTCGGAACAACGTATAAGTATGTATGTGCTAAAACACAACAACCTATAGGTTTAACAATAAAATTTCATTGTTTATGTTAAATTTACGCCAACTTAAGGGTACTTGCCGAATTTCAGGTTATAAGTCGTTACGGTTGCTGAGATATGACGATTTTAATTTTTCGAAAACTTTAAATGGCTCTCCTGTAAAATTTGCTTTTTGCAGATACATAGTTATGCGTAGGAGGTGTCGATATATATATATATATATATATATATATATATATATATATATATATATATATATATATATATATATATATATATATATATATACAAGAATTGCTCGTTTAATAGTATAAGATGATGAATCTCTTAAATATATATTTCACTATTTAAATAAAACGAAACAATGATTGCGCTGATTACCATAAACAAAAGCACGTGTAAATCGAAAATATGACCCAATAGTACTTTGTCCAATACGAACCTCCACCACTAGTCGAAGCAGACAACACTTCACTGGTAGCAGACGAGCCAGCCGCGTTGTGCGCCGTCAGTCTCAAGCGGTACGTCGCGCCGCACGCCAACTGCCGCAGTGCGTGACTACGCGCTGTACCCGCCAGAGAGACGGACTGCCACGCGCCGTCACCACGAGCGTATTCCAGGGTGAAACCTGGTGGTATTTGATATTTTAGTATTATAATTTTTGGTACATAAAAGCAACGGTTATATTTTTGTAATTTAATATTGAGTAAAATTTCTGTACACACGATTGGCTTAGGGAGTAAGCTGGTGAAGTGAGAGTGTTACGAAAAGTGTAATCGGGAACGGAAGTTGAGAGGGACATATAAGTTAGTGAAGATAGAAAGTCTTACTTTAGTCGTGTGGTCTAAAGCACACTTGTTTTTTTAGTGGGACACTTGATGCTAAATTTGTATTTATCGTAGAGTTACTATTTAAGCATACAAATAAGATTTTTTTTTGTGTCTGTGCAAAGTGGGTAAACAGCTCACCTCGCGCGTCACTAGCGTCCCAGGCGATCACGAGATAACTGCCAGTCCTACAATGTCCTAGAGCTTACTGTCCAAGGTACACTACAGTGCACGTATCTACTAATTGGCAAATATGTAAACAGCTCACCTTTTTTTTTTTTTATTATTATGTTACTAGGTTGGCAAACAAGCGTACGGCTCACCTGATGGTAAGACCGTAGCCTATAGACGCCTGCAACACCAGAAGCATCGCAAGCGCGTTGCCGACCCTATCCCCAATCCCCCCCCAGGAGCTCTGGTCACCTTACTCACCAACAGGAACACAATACTGCTTGAAAACAGTATTATTTAGCTGTGGTCTTCTGTAAGGTCGAGGTACTACCCCAGTCGGACTGCTCCATATTTTGAGCAGGAAATTTCCTGATGTGCCCTACCTCAGTTACCTCTAGACCTCTTGCGTCAGCGGGGTCCCAGGCGAGCACAGGCTCACTGCCAGTCCTACAATTTCATAGAGCTCACTGTCAAAGGCACACTACAGTGCACGTACCTACTATTGGCAAGTGTGTAAACACCTCACCTTGTGCGTCAGTAGCATCTCAGGCGAGTACGAGCTCTCTGCTGGTACTAAAAGTTCTTAGAGCCCACTATCCAAGGTACACTACAGCACGTAAAGTACCGTTGGCAAGTGTAAACAGCTCACCTCGTGCATCAGTGGCGTCCCAGGCGAGCAGCAGCGCGGCGGGCGCTACGGCGGCAGTGCGCAGGCGCGGGCGCGCGGGCGGCGGCGCGGCGCGCAGCTCCCACGCGCCGCGCTCCTCGCCCCACGGGTTGCGGACCGCGCACGTGTAGTTGTCCGCCAGCGCCGCCTCCAGCTCTGCGGGAGCGAGAGAGTTGAGGGGGTAGAAAAAACCATAGTATGAGAATAATACTAGCCACACCGTAAATATATCATCTCCTGTGCCCTAAGGTTGCCTGGAAAAGACTGCTTTTTCGGATTATTGTTATTGTTATTTATTTATTTCACCATTAAAATTTTTCTCAAGACAATACAATGTGACATTTGTTTAGTTTGAATTCATTTTCAAGAAAAGATTTTGACTAAACTGAAATGAATCGTATTTTTAATTTATCTAACAGAAAGCCAATGTAACGAAAAAAAAATTAAATTTAAGGATTAAGATAATTTTCCAGCGTTAAAAAATTCCAATAGAACTAGATAAAAAAACCTCATTTCTAAATTTTATTTTATAGTCTTTACTCGGAACAATAAGTCGATGTCCTTCTATCCGTATCCGTGGGTCGAGGGCGGGAGCGGGTGGTCTGCGTCGACTCCAGATACGCAGTGGGGTTGGAGACCCGGCGCACCCACAAGTCAATACAACACGAGAGCCTTCTGCGACTGTTATTCTCCGAGGAAATGACCATATTTTGGCTCCAGCTGAAAACAAACAATTTAATAATCTTCAAACGGTTTTTTCAGCATAGTCATCACAACTACTGGCTGGAACGCTAGCGGTAGCTTGTTATTGTAAGATACGAGTATTATAGACACATAAAAAATTGATTGTCTGTAAAGTTGGTTTGCGGACGATAGTTTAACTTGACAACGTCATAACAAAACATCTCCTCGGGCGCATAGGCTAATCGAGTGGAAGAGAGATAGATGCGGCGCAAGCTTACAATGAGCATAACGGGACAAGGAGCGTAACGGGACAATAAGTCATCCTTTTTTGTGCATGCAGCCGTCGTTTATCGATTTATTCAACTATTTCACGTCAAAAATATGTCTATAGAACATACATTTGCTTGTCATTAACTGTATATTTGTGATTCGGTTATGAGATTTGTTTTTAGAAATCAAAAGTAAATCAAAGATAGAAAGAAAGACCTTTCTTTCTTTCTATCTTTCAAAAGTAAATCAAGATAATTTTCATTTCAATTGTTAAGTATCAATATCGCATGTGCCTGCGATATATTTACAAGTCTTATGAAAACACACTGGTCAGTTTATTTTCGCGCTATGTGGCAATATAGCCCGTGCTCACCCCTGGCAGTGGGTTTCCTGGCGACGATGGCGCTCATCTCGCCCTCGCCGGCGGCGGAGGCTGCAGTGACCCAGAACTCGTAGAGCTGGTGCTCCAGCAGGCCGCGCACCTCCAGCATGTGCTCCTCGTCCGCGGGCGGCACCGTCACGTGCGAGTGCTGGCCTGTCCTGTCCGAATATACTATACACTTCATATACTTCAACATTTTTCAGGATTATGGCACTATTCGTATTATTTTTCAACACTTTAGTTTTAGTAGAATTTTTTCGATTCTGTATATAACCATAGTATAAAACAAAGTCACTTCCCGCTGTATGTATTCTTAGATCTTTAAAACTACGCAACGGATTTTGATGCGATTTACTTTAGTAAATAGAGTGATCCCAAACGAAGGTTTATATGTATAATACATGCATAATATAGTAGAGGAACACTGATAGTTTTAGAGGTTTCTAATGTGATGTCGTAAATAAACACATTTTTTTGCGCTTACATTGCAAATATTTATTTTATATTTAATTAAGTACCTAATATACTTGTAAATTTTGTTCTAATTTTTATTTTAAAATAACTAAATTAAGTCGCACGAATTTCAAGTGTAATTTTATTTTGAATAAATAGTTCGTTAGTCATACTTCCAAGGCTATCCCACCTACAAGCAAATGTACTGCTTAAAATATTTCAATTAAAACAAAATGTTGCTGTCAAAAGTATAGTTATAAGATTATTCTAACGGACAGAAAATCGGCCAAGAAAGTATAAAATATAAACCACAGAAAATTTCAAATAAAACCTACGATATACTAATATAATAAATACTACGAAAATAGTCTAATATATGTACTTAATCATATTTAAATTAAATAGAACTATAAGGTGCAATTTTTGCACAAACCTTTGAGGTCTATAATACACCGTATAATGTCTTATCTTGCCATTCTTCTGCGCAGGTGCGAGCCAGCTTACGATAATAGACTCTTCAGAATTCGGTATTGCTTTTATATCAGCTGGTGGTCCCGGCACTGTAAGCAACGTATGAATATTATATAAAATCAGGAAAAACGCGCTTAACGTAGGTACTTGTTACATACAATTTAATAAGAATTACAGAAAAATTACTTACGATGCAGAATATTTTTATCACTAACTAAATTCCTAAATATTAATAATGTTGAATTGTTTGGATTTATACTTAATTTGTAATTAACTTTTGATCGCTAATTAATAATTTCATCCATTAGGCTGTCTTCCTAAACTTCTGAGGACTTACCGTCATCAAGCGTAGCACAATATGCTTCAGCAGGTGGACCCAAGCCTGCAGCTGTTCGAGCGGCCACCTGTAGCGAGTAGTTTCCAGCTCGCAAGCCCCCGACCTGAGCTTCACCACCACCTGCTCGACGTCGTTCCCAGATCGCATCAAGGGCTCCAGCCTCCTGTTCATATCAGGTTACATAATGATCATTTAAAATAATCAGACTACCTTCAAAATTATAAAAAATATAATTATAGCTCATATTTTAGAATCTGTCAACACTTTTGATAAATAAATATTGCAAAGGAAGTACAAACGTAAATTCTTAAATAGCAGTATTGGCATAATTTCGTTCCAAAAAAAAAAAAATAACCCTAACCTATCTAACTTCAAAATTAGACCGTTTATCGGCATGACAGACCATGATGTAGATTCTAGCCACGTCGTCTCATAAGGAAATAGTTCTCACCTGATACATAATTTCATATCCAAGAAGAAGACCACCCCGCGACACAGCTGGCGGCGGCTCCCACCACACACGGAACGACTGCGCAGACAGCGGCTCGCAGCGTAGGTGTTGCGGTGGAGCGTCGGGTACTGAAATAAATGGATGTTTATTTTAAAAGTGACATTCAGTTTAAAAACTTTACTCTGAAATAAAGAAATACAGAAGTAAAAAACTTGTGTGGTTTTATGAAACCATGATAAAACTTTTTTTTTCACATTATAGACATTGAACTGAAACTTTTTGGAATCATATTCCATTAAGGGTATAAAAATCACTTTATCAATCTTACCGCGTGGCCGACCGTAACGCGACATGCAACACACAGACGAAAAAGTTTGAGACGATGTAATAAAAGTTTCACTTTAAAAAGTGAAGAAAGAAAATTTTAACATGTTACTGAAGTCTCTTCTACCATTATGTTTACAAAAAAAAAAAAAAATGTAATAAATTGATAGACATACGAACTCCTACATCATACTACTCAATGAAGGAAAAATTTAAAATCAACAAACTTATTATATAAACTCAGGAAGTCCATGCGGATTAAAAATTGTAACTATGAATAAATCTGCCGTTATTTCCTGAATGAAAAGCGTATTCAATCATCTACAAAGTCCAAAAACAAAACTCGAATCTTACCATCCTCTAGTGTAGTGACAGCTAGAGGAGCGCAAGACGGCCCGGCACCGACCGCGTTGAACGCACGCACGCGCACTTCGTACCGCGCGTGCGCGCGCAGTGACGCGAGGCGCGCCTGCGTCGCCGACCAGCCGGGGACTGTCAGCGCTAACGACGTGTTGTCGCCTCGCCACCATAGCGCGTAGCCTAGCAGCTCGCCGTTCCAGGACTCTTGGGATGGAGGCTGAAATATGGGAGCGGGTTTTATGAATAATTAGTAGATGAGAGTTTTATAAAACAATAATTGTGTTTTATCTTAAACAGAAAAAAAACGAGTATGGCTTAGGCCACATTTCGTAATACATGGAGTCTCTTTCTATATCGATATCTCCCTCTCAACTTCTGTCCACCTCACACGATCATACTTTTATTAACGCTCCAGCTAACTCCACAGTTTTAGTTCAATAATACGAGAACTCTATAATACACATTATTAGGTATAGCTCAAAAAGTACTTTGACAAATCTCGCTCAAATTTGAACGGGAACACACGACAAGTACCATCTTTCGAATGAAAAAGAATCATCGAATTTGATACACCCAGTAAAAAGTTATTAGGTTACACACATAAAAATACAATCGAATTGAGAACTTCTTAATTTTTTTTTTTAAATAGGCAAGAAAATATAATAGTCATGATGAGTGCCTATACCTGCCACTTAACCAGTAGCTCTCCAGGGGCGTCTGCTTGTACTTCAACATTACGCGGCGGGTCCGACGGTGCTGGAAAAAGAAAGACAAATCTTAAATGTTGAAAACAACATTGATGAAGTTAAAATAGTGTATTTCACTATGATATGGTGATACGATAGAATATTGATAAAGTTAAAATCGTTAATTTAATGATTGTACTTCTTGAAGCTATACATGAGCTTTTGTTACAGAATGAATGTGAATTTGAACAGTATTAAGGACTGAAGGTGATAACGAAAAATTTGTCTCTAAACAGGAATATAAAAAAAAAAAAAAAAAAAAAAACATTTCTGATAATAAATATTGGTATGAAAACTTTTGTTTCTATAACTAGGTCGGCAAACAAGCGTACAGCTCATTTGATGGTAAACGACTACCGTAGCTGGCTTATAGACGTCTGCAACACCAGAAGCATCGCAAACGCGTTGCCGACCCTATCCCCAATTCCCCCCAGGGAGATCTGGTCACCTTACTCACCAACAGGAACGCAATTAAAACAGTATTATTTAGCTGTGTTCGAGGTCCTACTCCAGTTGGACTGCTCGTGATTTTGAGCAGAACTTTTCCTGCTGTGTCCTACCTCAGATTATCAGATAGTACCGAATATGGTATTTTTAATAAACCATTTATTAAAGCGATGTAATGAGGAAACAATGTCATATTTGCAAAGTTACTAAACAAGTTAAAAATTCCTACCTTCTTCCATAGTTTGGACGATGACAGATTCAGAATATTCACTGTCACCGATGTCATTGACCGCAGCAAGCCGTAGCGCATAAGCTGTTGCAGGTCTAAGACCATCTACTCTGTATTCCAAGATAACTTCTGTTTCTGGTTCTGACGATTCTTGCCTGAAAAAAAAAACATATCTTTTGCAACTGGTATCAAAAATAATTATATTTTACTAACAAATTATTCGAAGGAATATTTGTGATGAAGAGATAATAAAGCTAAAAGCTATAAACATATTTTGTACTTTTTAATCGACTTCCAAAAAAGGAGGAGATTCTCAATTTAACTGTATATTTTATGTATTATCTCAGAACTTTTTACTGGTTGGAACGACTTCGATGATCCATTTAAGAGTTATTTAAAGGTTACTTTAAATTCTATACCTCTGTATAAGTAAATCAGGAGAAATATCTCTTGTAGGAGCATCTGTCCAGTCAGCAGCTCGGCGCGCGTCACCCACTACTCGGTACTGGAGGCGATAGGCGCGTAACCGTGCGTTTCCGTCGTATCCGCGTCTCCAAGCGAGGAGCGCCGCTCGTCCTTCACGACGTATCACGACCAAGCCTCGGGGTGCCTCGGGGAACTCTGGGAGAATACATTTCAAAGATTATTCAAAATAGTTTGGACTAAAGTTTAGTACACGATTCTAGATGCTGTTTTTTTTTTTCATGTAACTAGGTTGGCAAACAAGCGTACGGCTCACCTGATGGTAAGACCGTAGCCTATCTAGACGCCTGCAACACCAGAAGCATCGCAAGCGTGTTGCCGACCCTATCCCCAATCCCTCCCAGGAGCTCTGGTCACCTTACTCACCAACAGGAACACAACACTGCTTGAAAACAGTATTATTTAGCTGTGGTCTTCTATAAGGTCGAGGTACTACCCCAGTCGGGCTGCTCCATATTTTGAGCATAAAATTTCCTGCTGTGCCCTACGTCAGTTAAAGGGTGTTTTGGCATAATGTGCAATACTATACTTTTACATAGTTCAACAGAGCTCTGCAAATTATTTTTCTTAGATAAATTATACCATCAAGCCAATACTAAGCTCCTATATTTCTTAGTCTAAAGTTTATACCAAAACACTACAAATTTTAGCATATGAAATTTTTACATTATTTATAACTTTATAAATATATTAATGAGTAGGATAATGTTCACCTTGTACGGCTAAGTAAATGAGCAACTCGTCACGCCCGTACGCGTTCTCAGCTCGACAGCGGTAGACGCCGGAGTCTCGACGCTGGGCGTGCGCTATCGTCAGAGTTGAACTTGCACCGCTGTCTGATCGCTTTTCTGACACTGATACTCTATAATTAAATATAACAGTTATTTTATATATTGTATAAATAAATTATCCCACCAAAAACATTCTGTAAAAAAACTAGCCAAGTCTCGATGGAGCTGCTTGTTTATCTCTAAAAAGTAATGAAATCTAGACAAAGTCGTACCAAGTCTAAGGTTCATTACTGCGATTTCTTTATTATTATAGTTAATGTTGTGTCACTTGGCCGTTAAAGGGTACACAAGGGTACAAAACTAAGACTAATATCCCATACTGGTATTCGTAATTGGACACTAGTGTCTCATTTTAGGCGGTTGTTGATAACACATGAATTCAGCATTGACAATGCTGACTTCTGTTCTCTTATTTTTGGAGCGTTAAATCGACCACCGATCTAACATAAAATAGACGTACAGACGGACTTCTATCAATGATTAGAAGTCCGCTGGTACTGGAAATAATTTTTTATACAGTTTGTTTCAGGCTTGCCTATACAAAAGTATTATTGAAATACGCAGCTTTATCAAGCCTGCAATTGACTGGTTATTCAATCAACGTTTTCCAAGTGGCAATTTTCCATCGTCAATGGGTAGCGGTTCTGGCGACAGATTGGTGCAATGGTGTCATGTAGCACCTGCTTTTGTACCCTAGTGTATCCTTCAACGGCCAAGTCACACAACATTAACTATAATAATAAAGAAATCGCAGTAATGAACCTTAGACTTGGTACGACTTTGTCTAGATTTCATTACTTTTTAGAGATAAACAAGCAGCTCCATCGAGACTTGGCTAGTTTTTTTACAGAATGTTTTTGGTGGGATTTCACTTCTTTTTGTAGAAAGTAGAAACGTGGGCATATTCAGGCATATTGATTTATTTTTTAGAATTTCTTATTTGACACATTTTTTTTTCTTTTTAGTAACAGTTTTTTTTATTATTACAATACAAATATTTCTTTTCCTTTCTTCCGGTTCTGATTCTTGTACTTGACGTGTTGGTATCACCACCACTCTTAGTCCAATGCATTATATTTTGACCAAATTTTGAGCGAAATTAATATTTTAGTGTAATTTGTGTAATATTCGAGTATAATTAATTTAAGAGAGCAGGCAGAGGGGAGGCATTCGCCCAGCAGTGGGACGCTATAGGCTAGATTAAATTAGAAGATGTGATCTGATTTTTGCAATGACAGTCGATTTTTTTATGTACCAACTAGCTAGGCCTCGCGGTTTCACCCACTGTGATTTGAGGAAAAAAATAGCCTTCCTTCTTCTTAAAGCATAACCTTTCTCTTTAAATAGGCTATCCACCTCAGAGGAATTGTTCAATTCGAATCAATAGTTCTTGAGATTAGCGCGTTTAAACAAACAAACAAACAATTCAACTTTCAGGTTTACAATATTAGTATAGATTAGTACAGATTAAGATATATAAAACATATCTTTTACACTTCCGCGGCGAAAATATTTATATGATTTAAGACTTTGATTGGATTGACAGAATAATCTGGAATTTTTCAAGGAGACCAATCAATTGAACTTTTTTTGTATCTAATTCAATCAATTGAACTTTCTTTTTTTGTAATCTAATTCTTTTGTACATTTATTATTTATTGTATATTTAAGTAGCTTGATAATTTTCCTTAGTTTACACTAAATAAATTTCTGAACGCTCGCATAAATAAATATTTGACAACCAATATGTATAATGTCAATCCGTTTTCATTACTGACATTATTATTAATTTTTAATATCTAAAATACGCCAATATCCGTATATTGTGGATATATGTTGTCGATTCGAAACATTTATTTAAATACGTTCTTTAATTTAAGGGTAGAGTTTACCATATCGACGAGATGAACATTACATGTTTGACAGTTACGAAACACGAACATTATATACATAATTATACTTCCATACGAATTTTCATTCCCACCTTTCAACCCCTTACACCCTGTTTTTCGCATTATATTTTATGTAAAGGTGGTATAACGATCTCTTCTAATAGTTTGATTGGGCTCTTGTGTTTTTTAATCAGGGTCACCAGGTACTCCAGATCTTCGATTATCCTAGTTTTTATAGTTTTCCCTTTATGTAGCCATTAAACCCTAACTCTGTACCAAATTTCAGCTCTCTGAGTTTATGGGAAGTACTAGTTCTATTTTGATGATCATGAGTGAGTGAGTGAGTGTCGTAAATGCGAAACTTTGCTTTCGCTTAACTTCTGAACTAAATGACCTACAGACTTGAAATTTTGGATTTTAAGTATGTGATTATAGCTTACTCGATGACGAAAATTTCAGCGTTCTGGTCTTATCCAGAGGTTCTCAAATAGGGGCCTGAAAATGCGGCGAAATGGTTCGGGTAAAGGATGGTACGGCAGTGTTTGCTTCGCGCTCGACTTGGCGGGGGCACTGCCGTGCCCCCCGAAAAACGAAATAAGTTTTACTGTCATATTTGCTTGGGGGCCATCCATAAATTACGTCACATGTTAAGAGGGGGGTAGGGGGTCGACGAAGTGTGACATTGTGTGACAAGGGGTAGGGAGGGGTCCATAATGTTGTGACGTCACATTTCCAAATATAATTAATATCAAAACGTAAGTACAAAAACATGATATTCCAACTACCTATCACTAACTAACTTCAAAAATTAGTTTTATTTGTTTTGTTGGCGAATTGGCTTTTATTAAAATGAAAATAAAAATATTGTCGAAACTGTCATCAGTTTGCTCATGCAAAATTGCAAAATATGTGACGTCACACTAGGTAGGGAGGGGGTCTCATAAATGTGACCATCTGTGACAAGGACGGGGGAGGGGTCGAAAAATCGAGAAATTCGTGTGACGTAATTTATGGATGGCCCCTTGGTTAATTAACATCTTCGGCCATTTTTTATATAAATAGGTCGGCAAACAAGCGTACGGCTCACGGTCTCCAGCACCAAAAGCATAGCAAGCGCGTTGCCGACCCTATCTCCAATTCTCCCCAGAAGCTCTGGTCACCTCACTTACCAACAGGAACACAACACTGCTTGAAAACAGTATTATGTAGCTGTGATCTTCTGTAAGGTACCCCAGTTGGGTTGCTCCACATTTTGAGCATAAAACTTGCACTACCTTAGTTAAAGTAAGTCTCAGTTAAAAAAAGAAATGCTCGGTAACCTGTCTGTAACAGGCGAGACCAGCATTTATTTTTCATTTTATATCATCTATTCTATCACAATAGCATTTTTACAATTAAAATTTTTGTGTGTAAACATAAATAATGCACTAAACCTATAAGTGAAATTTGAATAGTACTTAGGTAGACAATTAAAAGCTTAAATCTGGGAATAAAATAAATCAGATCATGGGTATGCAAGAAAATGTAATGCAAAAAAAAACCTGTGTGATTTTATGAAATCACGGTAAAAGTGAAACTTTTTTTCACATTATAGACATTTAACTACATTTTTTTTTGGAATAATATTCTATTAAGGGTATAAAAATCGCTTTAACAATCTTACCGCGCGGCCGACACGCGACATGCAACACACAGACGAAAAAGTTTGAGACGACGTAATAAAAGTTTAACCTTAATAAGTTCCAACACTAACAAAATACCCTAAACAAATTGCTGAACATTGTTGTTACCTGTAAGTGGTCAGGTCAAGTCGCTGCATGTTGTGCGTCCAGTGCAGCTGCAGGGGCGGGTCGCCGCGCGCCGCGCACGACAGCGCCGCGCTCGCCGTGCGCCGGACCGACATGTTGCGGGAGGAGAACTCGAAGTGCGCTGGCTCTGGGGATATCGACATGTTCTTTTAGTACCTAAGAATCAAGTAGTTTGATACATTTTATTATGAGTTTTACGTAAAATATGAAGATGACACTTGTATTTGATTTAAGAATGAAACAATTTTGGAGTTTACTCCTTAAGAATCGATTTTTATATAAGGCCCCCGGTATGTAAAATATGAGGTGTAAAATCTAATGACCTCGTTATGTTTTTTTGCTTTTCACTTTTCAGGCGTGAATATTAAATTGCTCAAACGCCATCTATCGCAAAATAAGAAAACGTCGTCGAGAAACGACGTCGTTTTCTAATAACGAAATCGATCGATCTATAGATGGCGTTATGTTATTGGTTTATTTACCATTTGATATGGTATCAATCTTTTTCTTTGACTAATAAGACTTTTTTGTGCCTATTTAGACATTCGATCTGAAGAAGTAAACTCCAGTCGTGCGTGGGAGCTGATACACACACTTTTTTATGTTTATTGAAGTAAAACTTTTTTACGCACTCTTGACTTGGGGAGTAAGCTGGTGGTGGTTGGAATGCGTAACGAGGGCGTTACGAAAAGTGTGATCGGGCTAGGCGACTTGGTGTCAAGCTTTTTACTTCAATAACTTTGTACTACATCAAAAAATTACCATTCACTGAAATAGTGATAATCTTTGACAGTCCTCTTCCAACGCCGTTGTCAGAGCGACACACGTAGCGCCCCTCGTGGACGTGAGTCGCCGCCGCAGCGCTCAGTGATCCATTGCTCAGCACGGATATCGGCAGCTCAATTCGACTCAAAGGACGAAAATCATTTGAACCAGGACCTGGAAAACAAAATATGTTTTCATCAAGATACCCATTGATATACGAGTACGTGGCTTAAAATCACCACTGTACTGTGTCTACATTTTCAAAAGTTGTTTTTTTTTTTGTTTTTTTTTTTGTGTTCATCGAAAACAGTTGAAAATACATTCAATTTATGAAGCATTTTTTGTCGAAAGAAGTGTATACTAAATCACATGTTTTCACCAATTCACAATTTAACAGCAGAATAATCGTAGAGAGTAGATACTCATACATAATGGCTAGTGGGACATTTATTAAGTGCTATTATTCATCTTTTTCACAACGAAAGAATAAAAGGAATGTATACCTTGTTCTTTTAACCAGGAAATTCTTGGTTCCGGATAGCCTTTCGTTGCGCAATTCGTGAGAATCTGTGTTCCAAGCAGAGCAGAAACATCTTGTGGTTCATATACCCACGACGGAGCAACTGTAATTTTAGTTAATCATACTTTCATTACTTGTACACATTTAGATGTTTATAAAAATTAGAAACGTATAGCGAATCTTTTTTACTAACCATGACTTAGAAAAAAAAAGTAACATAGATTAAAATATAATACTAGGGCATGATACGAAAAGAAGTTGCTTCCAATACTATTTGGTTATATTATAAAGCTTCAATAAGTTATTAATGGGTTAATTAAAAATGTTTATAATTATTTAATGAATTCTGGATGTTACAGGTTTACCTTTGTTATGAACCAAATAGTTTGTAATTAACTGTCAACACCCAACTGTTCTATATAATCTATGTTGCGTATGGCAATACTATTTCCTGTTGAGTTTTGACAGTTGTCTATTGTTGGTTCGCCGGTTCGTAGCGCGCGTGGGCGCCGGCTCGATATGTATTAATATTGATTATAAGTTGTTTTCGCCTTTTGTATCGCGTTGTGTGTTCATAATTGATATTAGATAATCATTTGTGTAAATGTAAAGTTTTGTGAAGTGTGACATCGCGGAGTGAATCGCCATCTTTTCGTCGTCACCACATCTCCATGCGTAAGTTCAACCAAATTATCTTTAAAATCGCGATTGGCCAATTGTGTTTTAAGGTATAATTCAGGTTGACTTAGCACACCGGCCAGGACAACGCATCTTTAGAAGATTCCAAGTAAGGACTTTAAATTAGTTTTATGTTTCAACGCTGCGCAACGCAGCTATAAGTTCGGTTGACTAATATCTGAAGTTTATATTCCCTTCCACTGCCAAACAATTAAATTAATTCCAGATATAACCGTAACATAATTTTGGTAGCAGAGCGTGGTTCATAATTTGTTGTAACATGATCGTAAATTCACGTAGTTAGACTAGCTTAGGTAGCCATTTTGTTTTGTCACTGAAATAATTGTTTGTTCTATAAGTTAATGATCTTGGATAATTGCCAAGTTTTGTCAAGTTATATACGTCGAAAATAATAATTTTGCATTAAAAAAAAAAAAAACATTTATAATTGTGTTCAAGTTTATTATATTTGTTCAAAAGGTTTATTATTAGTATTTAGAATATTTTTAAATAAATCATGATTAGGTTATGATTCATAATTATTTTTTGTAATTGAACATAGGACTTAAAAACTTGTTTAGAATTAAAGTTACTTGTGTGGATCCTTGTTGTATTAAAACATTTGCCTTACATTTAAACATTTGTAGTTAAAAGTAAAAAAATAAAGTTCATATTGTTTAAATAAAAAGAAAACATATCTCAAGTTAATAATTTGTTTTGTTCTTTATTACATAAACCTATATATTTTCTTTGTCTTCTTGAATAGAAATTTATAATATAGAAATTTATTGAATTGAATAGTTGTTGTTGTATTGGTAATAAATACACATTTTGTTTGTTATTTGAACGTTGCTTTATATTTGATATAGTTATTAAAGGTTGTTATTAATATAAGATTGGAATAGCTGTTAATGTGTATTTATAACTAAATTCATTGATTCTCTTTTTTAAGTAAATTGTGTTCATTCCTAGAATCTAGTTAACGGAATATTAGATTTAAAAACTTAGTTTTAATTTTTTCTTATATTTCTATTTAAGTTATTTAAGACTTCATACTTGATTTTAACTCAGTATTAACTGTAGTTTCGTTGGAAATTAATTTCATTTTCTCGTTGTTGTAATTGTGCTCTTGAAGATGGCTTCGACCGCTGTCGCTATGGTTCGTGAATCATGTTCTGGACTTACACTTCAATTGAGATGGTTCAGCTCAGCGGCCGCTTTGGTGGATAGAGAGGATCGCACCGAGGCCTTGCTAGACAGATATGAGAAATCCCCGGCTCGTCTTCAACAGGTGGAGACCTTGTACCAGCGCTTCCTTCTACATCAGGACGACGTACCAATTGAGTCGTTTCCAAAGGGGAAAAGGGAGCAAGCCCACGCGGATTATATCCAGATTTTGGACCTCGCTGATGCCATCGCTCAACGCGCGCGGGTAGTTTCAGCCTCGCGCGCCGGAGCACCGCCTGATAGGCCTACCATGAAGACCCCTGTGGGTCTTTTAACCCGATTGCCTAACCTCGACCTCCCACGCTTCGATGGTCGATTCGATGCCTGGATGGGCTTCATAGGCTTGTTCGAAAGCCTCGTAGATTCGAGGGATGATTTGAGCCCTTCACAAAAGCTGGCCTACCTGCTCTCAGTGCTGGATGGAGAGGCCAGGGGACTGGTGCAGCACCTTCCGATGGTGACGGAAGCTATCCAGTTGCGCGGTCATTACTCGCCAAGCGCTACCAGAACCAGCGCTGCTTGGCCGATGCTCATATTGACCAGATTATGGACATCCCTGCCGTGAGCAATACCGCCCAGTTGAGGACCAAGCTGCTCAACCCCCTCGTTTTGGCCACTAATGCTCTTAGCCGCTTAGGCCTGCCGGTCGACCAGTGGTCGTATTTGTTGGTGCGCATCGTGCTTAAGAGATTGCCGGTCTCCTTGAGAGCACGCTTCGAACAGGGGCACACTAGGGATGAGGCCTCTCTCCCTACCTTCGAACAGCTCCTGACCTTCCTCGAGGAAGAGTGTCGCGTTGGCGACGTTATGGTCGCCGATACTCCAGTGACGTCGTCGAGTTCTGGATCTTCGAACCAGCGGCGCACCGCCCAAACTGCGCCAGCGAGAAGAGCGCCCCCTACCTTTGCTGTCGCTCAGGTTCCGCGCTCGGACTGCCGCTATTGTGGGTCTCAGGGGCACCGAACTGCGAAGTGCCCGGATTTCGCAGCGCTGCACGTGGCTGCTCGTAGGCGGATTGTAAAGGCTCGACGCTGGTGCTTCTCTTGCCTGGGGAACCACCTTAACCGCGACTGCCCTGACACGCACCCGTGTCCCAACTGTGGAGGCCAGCACCTGAGGGTGCTCTGTGCCAACGCGAATGCCCGCCGCGACCACCCGGGGTCGCCCTCGGGCGGGTATGTGAGTGAGCGTCGGGAACAGCTCCGCACCTCGGAGTCAGGCTCACCTCCCCCCCGCCGCGTAGAGTGTGCTGCCACTGAGCACCGACAGGGGTCGATGCGCAGCCCCACGGGCGGGTATGATAGCGGACCTCGGGTTCAACCCCGCACCTCTGTGTGCGGCTCGCCCCCACTTCGCTCGCATGGCCAATCACGGTCACCTCCGGTGGTCTACCACGACTACCGTGATGCACGTCCGGCACGTTTGCCGTCCCCTCCTCTGGCCGAGCGTCCCCGCTTACAGCCGCGGAATCTTCGGTATGGACGCTCCCAGCGCTACGAACCACCAGCGATGGCCCGTGGCAGTCGCCACCGAGAAGAGGTAGGGTTTAGACCTCTACCTCATTTTGACGCACCGACAGGGGAAAGCGGCGTTCGATCGCCGCCACGCCAACGTTAGGACGTTGGCGTCTGCCCCCGCTATGCACCTCCCCCCTTAGAGACCGTTCTCTTGCCCACGGCATGTGTTAGGGTCTGGGGACGGACGGGCGCCTCGGTTGTAGTCCGAGCTATAGTAGACACAGGCTCGCAAGGGTGCATAGCTTCGTCTTGGTTGGTGGGGCAAACTGGCCTTAATCTTAAAAGGCATTCAGATGTAATAAGGGGTGTAGGCAACGCCCCTGTGTTCACAGTTGAGGGTAGCGTTTGGTTTGAAT
Organism: Melitaea athalia; assembly: GCA_905220545.2. Lineage (NCBI taxonomy): Eukaryota > Metazoa > Arthropoda > Insecta > Lepidoptera > Nymphalidae > Melitaea > Melitaea athalia. The sequence continues at coordinate 774,417 of HG992178.1, read as the reverse complement.
TTTCCCCCTCCAACTCTCCACAGCCGATGTTGGGTTCATCGGCCATAGTGATGGAGAATATCTTGGGCAGTCACCCGCAAGTTAGATTGTCTGCGGACGCGGTAAAGTTAACCGCGTATCTGAACTTGGCTGACCCTAAGTTCGACCTACCTGGCACGGTCGACTTGTTGCTTGGTGCCGACGTACTAGGTAAGATTTTACTCGGCAAGGATCGTGTTTTACAGCCAGGTGGCTTAGTGGCCCTTCGGACCATATTTGGGTTCGCTATGATGGGTCCAGTCTTGAGGACTTCCCCCCCCTGCCGACCCTGGAACGGCCTTGATGGTAGGCTCCGCCCTCTCTGACGCTGTGCAGAGATTCTGGGAGGTGGAAGAGCCACCACAAGCGCCCCGCTCTGATCCGGAACATGAGGAGTGTGAACGTTCTACTAGAACAACACCACTTACCTCCGTTCTGGCCGGATCATGACAAGATTGCAATTTCTCGCCGTACGGCCGCCTCTAGGTCTATCACGGCCTACTGCAGAGAAGCGTATTTTGGCAATGGAGCGTCGCATGAGCAGGAACCCTCTACTCAGGGAGAAGTACATCGACTTCATGCGGGAGTATGAGGAATTGGAACACATTTCTGTGTCAAAAATTGACTGGTGCTCGATGGAGCATTTTTTCGTCCCGCATCATGCGGTAATAAAGCCATCTAGTGGCAAGCTGCGCACGGTATTCAATGGTTCTGCGCAGACCACTTCGGGAGTGTCCTTGAACTAGCGTCTTCGTCTGTTTGTCCACCAAGGTGGTCCATTTAGAACTCGTTTCAGCTCTTTCGACAGAGGCTTTTGTCGCTACGTGAATAGGTTTGTGTCACGACGAGGACTACCGTCCTTGATTCGTTCTGATCGCGGCACCAACTTCAAGGGCACAAATAATTATTTAAAGTAGAGCGGTAGCAACATTGTCATGACTACCAGTTAGTTAGCGGCCAGGAAAGTCCTGGCCGAGGCGGGTAGATGTTATGAACCAAATAGTTTGTAATTAACTGTCAACACCCAACTGTTCTATATAATCTATGTTGCGTATGGCAATACTATTTCCTGTTGAGTTTTGACAGTTGTCTATTGTTGGTTCGCCGGTTCGTAGCGCGCGTGGGCGCCGGCTCGATATGTATTAATATTGATTATAAGTTGTTTTCGCCTTTTGTATCGCGTTGTGTGTTCATAATTGATATTAGATAATCATTTGTGTAAATGTAAAGTTTTGTGAAGTGTGACATCGCGGAGTGAATCGCCATCTTTTCGTCGTCACCACATCTCCATGCGTAAGTTCAACCAAATTATCTTTAAAATCGCGATTGGCCAATTGTGTTTTAAGGTATAATTCAGGTTGACTTAGCACACCGGCCAGGACAACGCATCTTTAGAAGATTCCAAGTAAGGACTTTAAATTAGTTTTATGTTTCAACGCTGCGCAACGCAGCTATAAGTTCGGTTGACTAATATCTGAAGTTTATATTCCCTTCCACTGCCAAACAATTAAATTAATTCCAGATATAACCGTAACAACCTTTTACAGCCAGTCGAGCTGTGTGATTAACTTCAGCCGCATTGTTACTCGCTACGCATGTGTACTCTCCACTATGCTTTGAAGTCAAGTGTGAGAAGATTAGGAAGCTGAATTCATCCAGAGATTTTTCTTGTACCTGAAATTATATTATTCATACAGCCCTGTTATCTAATATCAAGTTTTACATACATCCCATCAAAAAATTATAATACACTAGCGGTGGCTCGCGGTTCCACATGCGTAATTTCTGATCCTGTTGGAATCTCCTTATAAATAAATAGCCTATTTATTGTTCTAGATTTCCAGGTATCTTCATACCAAGTTTCATTACAATCGTACATGCATACATTACATACATAGATACTCAGAAACTTTTCTATTTGTAATATTAGTAGGATAATTAGTATTTATATTCGTATGCTTAATTAATTACCTGCAAATTAGGTGGAATGTGCTGCCCGTCTTTTAACCAGGAAAAATATACAGGCTTGTCGCCAGAAGTTATGCCACATAAAACTTGTATCGAACTTCCTTCAACTAAATCCACGGGAAAGGAAAATCCAGCTATTTTCGGTGGATCTTAAAAAAAATTAAAATAAGTTTTTATCAATATTATAAAATAGACAAAAAATTTCAATTTATTTCAAGAAAAGTAAAACCAATCTTACTTCTGACAAAAATTTGCACATCTTTTTGGGCATATTGTCCAGACGGTGCAGTTACTCTGCACGAATATACTCCAGCATCAGCTGGTTCAGCTGGCCAAAGCAACAGCTCTCCACCACTTCTTGATAAGGCTCTGCCTGAAGATCCTACATCTAAACCTCCACGTTGCCATCTGATATCACTGTGAAATAAATCACAATCATCAGATCTTTAAAAATAGGATGCGCAAAAATAAATTATTAAAAATGACATGCTCTAATAAACTTCAAGGAAAATACGAAAAAAATGATGTTTGAATGGTGAACTGGATAAAACTACCGAAGAAAACAAAAAGGAAACTTATATTTTTACTAAACAAATGCACCTCCATCAACCTGATTGGAAATCCGGAGTAAGGGCAGTAGATTGTCGTGTTCACTCCCGCGACCACGCGTACTGGTCCTATGTTCCTGATCGATGGTGGACCTGTTTTCGAAACATTCGTATTATTTATCCATTATTTATTTATCGACATGCAAAGTGCTATGGAAATACAAATTTGAAGAACAATGCTCTAGGAAAAATTCCTTCGCAGTGAAAGTCGGGGGTAGGGTCGGCAATGTTCATGCGATGCTTCTGGTGTTGCAGGTATAAGCTATGGTTATCGCTTGCCATCAGGTGAGCCATATGCTTGTTTGCCGACCTTTTAAAAAATTTTTATTAAAATATGGAGACCACCAAGCCACCAAGAATCGCAATACGAACGTATTTAAGTGAACAGAAAAATATTAACTAATAAAAAATCTATAATAAAATGGAATACAAGCTAAATACATAAATTTAATTTACCGTAAACATTAAGTCTCGTCGAATGTTCCACAGCACCTCTCGTGTTGTGCGCACGACAAGTGTACCGTCCGCCATCTTCGGGTCGAACGGAGGTAATGTTCAGGTAACTGACGATGTCGCCATTGGGACTCATGAATTGAGATATACTCCTGTATGGAAAACCTCACTTTACTTTTGTATGAACCATAATAAGGAACATCATAATATGATTACAGAATATAGATTTCATTTAAGTTCTACTTATATTGAAGATTTACGAAGAATAAGTTATGCATAATAAGAAGTACGTTAAAACTATAAAGTTCACAATAATAATTAATGTTAAACAAGTCTCTAATGTAACTTTGTCAATGCTGCACGTTTTTTTCTAATCAAATATTGTTGGAGTTTACTCCTTAAAAATATGAGTAGTAAAATCTACTGAAAAAATGACGTCGTTACGTTTTTGTTAACGCTATCTATCGGAACCCAACGGCATTATTTGATTCGTTTATTTACCATTTGATATGGTATTAATCTTTTTCTTAGACTAGTAAGCCATTTTTGTGCCTATTTAGACAGAAGATCTGAAGGAGTAAACTCCAGTCGTGCGTCGGAGCTGACACACACACTTTTTTGATATATAAAATATGTATGCGAGTAATGTTATCTAGTTTTCGTCAAAATTATGCTTGTAGAGAATTAGATTCAACCTTTGTGGTGTATTGTGTTCCTCGACAGCTTGCATGTCCAGAAGCCATGTGAAGCGTGGTGAAGGAGACCCGGATGCAGAGCAGTGAAGCGCGAGGGATGGTCCAGGGTGCAGAGCTTGTTCGATAAACGTGTAGTGCAACTCTGGGGCTGTGTCTGAAATTTAAATTGTTTTATGATAAATGTTATAACAGTAATCTTCAGAAAAAATTATGGCATAAAAGAAGTTGGACATTTTTAGTCTTCTTTTTTATGTCAGATCAGATTTTTGGTTAAACATTACTTATTTTTTGAGTATAATTGTTTATTTTAGTAATTGGGCAACTACTACAGTTTATCTTTTACGTAAAATGGTTTCTTGTTTTAATTTAACTTAATCTTAGTTCAAGTAGCATAGCGTGTACCGACCATATACATACATCAATTTTTGTACTAAAATAAATTGGTTGTCTGTAAAGTCGGTTTACGGACGATAGTTAACGTGATAACGTCATAAAGAAACATTGAATTATTTTTATGAATTGAATTGAATTACTATCACTGAATTATTTCCAACTGCTAGCTCTAACGTCACGCGAGAAGAGAGATAAATGTGTCAAAAGCCAACGCTTGGACGATCGTTCCTCTCTGTCGCTTGTTCCGTACTCTCGCTTGCACGCTCAGGTTCAAGCAGAACGTGACAATTTTTCGTGCGTGCAGCCGGTGTTAAACGATTTATAAGACGTTATCATGTCAATAATAAAATAAGTAATAAGTAAGAGTAGGCTAAAATAATTATAAATGGAGCTATTAATATATTTATAAAAATAAAATCTCCAAAATTTAAAGTTATTCTTAAAGTTGATAAGTAAAACACTTATTCGCTTTAGCCTGTAAAGCCCCATCCACACGCTTGACGAACAATGGCGAACAGCGAACAGCAAACAGCAAAAACGGACGTGTGGATGGGTGTTTGTCGTTGTTCGCCTGTTCGTGTTTGTGTTCGACAGTGTTCGGCATCGGTGTCGGTTTTTCTTCACAGATCAAAGGATGTTTGGCAAACAGTTCGCGGTGTATCCACACGTTTGGCCAGCGATCAGTACGCGCGCGAGCTTCACGGGTGGTGGACGTGTCGCAGCTTAGAGTACATACATTACTTGTCGCAGTTTTTGGCGCGTTATTTACAGCCTTTAGGTACTCAAAATCATGTTTTAATATTGTTTGTGTGACGTCATGTAAAGGTTTTATTTCTTCATCTATACTAATATAATAAAGCTGAAGAGTTTGTTTGTTTGATTGTTTGTTTTTTTGTTTGTTTGTTTGTTTGAACGCGCTAATCTCAGGATCTACTGGTCCGATTTGAAAAATTCTTTCAGTGTTAGATAGCCCATTTATCGAGGAAGGCTATAGGCTATCAATCATCACGCTAAGACCAATAGGAGCGGAGTCCACGCCGACGAAGTCGCGCGCAGAAGCTAGTATATTATAAAGCTAAAGAGTTTGTTTGTTTGTTTGTTTGAACGCGGTAATCTCTGGAACTACTGGGCCGATTTGAAAAATTCTTTCAGTGTTAGATAGCCCATTTATCGAGGAAGGCTATAGGCTATGTGTCATCACGCTAAGACCAATAGGAGCTGAGTCCACGCCGACGAAATCGCGCGCAGAAGCTAGTTTAAAAATATTTAAATGAATTACATTAAATTATTATTCGATAAATAATCGTAAAACAGTATATTTATTTTACTAGTACATTAGTAGTTAGTTACAGTAGTAGTACAGTATATTTATTTTAGTAGTATTAAGTACATTATAGATTTTATCCGTCCGCCATGCCGCCGCGTTATTCGTCCGCTATGTTTGCTGATCCACAAAATACTAACACGTTCGTCAAGCGTGAGGACGACTGTTTGTGTTTGATGATTGTGGTCGATGTTTGGAACTTTGTTCGTGTTCGTGGCGAACACCAAGCGTATGGACGGGGCATAATATCCCACTGTTGGTCATAGGCCTCTTTCCCCATGTAGTAGAAGGATCAGAGCTTAATCCACAACGCTGCTCCAATGCGTGTTGGTGGATAATATATTCTCTATTATGAGTAACGATCGCTATCAGGTGTACATGATAACAACCGGAACCGATGGCTTAATGTGCTCTCCGAGGCACGGGGAAAACATTTCTTTATTTCGTTAAAATTCTTAAAAACAAAATAATGGTGTTCGTCATTAATTTCACACACATATCCACTCTGATTTTGTCCAGAATACGAACAGTCATAAATCAAGTGTGTCAAAACAGAATCCAATCAACGCCTGGGATGCTCAATAAACAAAGAACCGGCGACGTATGGGGCTCATTCATCATCCGATCACGGACGCCTATACGAAGAAAAATAACTTTTTTTATTATTTGTTTTTGTATCTCTTCTATGCACAGGAGAATGGTTATTTGATTTTGAAAGAAATAAAAGGGTATAGGTGTTTAACTTTTTGAAGTGAAACTTCTTTAGAATCGTTGTGATAACAAACCGAAAGGCAACGAAAAAACGACAGGGAAGTGCGCGCCGCGCAGCGGCCGGGCCGCGCTGCAAGCCGCTAATTTTAAATTAGTTTTTTTTTAATTAGTTTGCCAAAGAAGTTTCACTTCTATCGTGTGTGAATCGCACACACACCTTTTTTTTGTTTCAGGCGATTTATTGAGGGTGAGATTGGGGAAACACACATCTTAATACAGTATTGGAAGAGAATGAAGAATTTTGTACGCTTTGTGGTTACGGCAGTAAATATTATAGCCACCAGTCTTCCCGTGGGTCTCGTAAGAGTCGACTAAGGGATCACACATTTCCACTACCACCTTCGAGCTTAAAAAGCGACCGATGGCGAGATAACCATCCAACTGCTGGCTTTGAAATACACAGACCGATGACGGCAGCAGCGTCTTCGATGAAAGCCAGCCCTGCGGTCACCAACCCGCCTGCCCAGCGTGGTGACCTCGGGAAACACACATGAGTTCACGCCATTTTTGGCGCGAACTTAGAGGCCTATGTTCAGCAGTGGAATGCGATAGGCTGAAGTGATGACAAAATTGTGTGGTACTGTAATGACTATAGTTCAGTAACTGTCCCTCTTATGGGCAAATCACTCTTCTTTGCTCCTGTTATTCTTGTATAAAATGCTTAAAAAACTACATTTATTAAAATTTTACAGGAGGATATAAATTTCAGAAAATGACCAAAATCGCGTATTTTCTTAAACGTTTTCCTTAATTGCTAACCTCGAGATAAGTTTTAAGCACAATGACTTGAAGTGTTTAAGTCGGTTAGCGATGTTGAAATCAACTGTCAACTTTGATTTACTGGATTTTTATCAGCTTGGCTTTTATTTCCACTTACAGGTCTTGAGTTCTATAAACGTTTGGAGTAAAACAAAATATTTTAAAATTAGAATCCGATTTTAAAAAGCTTTAATATTTCCACTATTGATGTTATTTTCTTACTTTTAATTACACACTACACTATAAAAACATAAAAAACATACATGCCTAACTAGTAGCATATAGAATAAGATTACTGGATTGAGAATCTAAGAACACAATATACAAATACAAACACCCACACAACGACATGCATCTCTATGACCTCAACAAATATTTTTCATTATCGGCGAACCCGCGCCGTTAAATCTAATGGCCAGTAGCTGTGACTATATCGCCGCCAATTCATAATGACTGAGTCTGGGTGTAATATTTGTATTTATATATGTAATATTTCTATGTATAGTTATGAAAAAAAAAAAAGTATTTGGCTCTATCAGACGGTTTTTACCTATAACACAAGCATTATGTTGCTTACCATAAGAACAGGCGACCGTGTGTGTATGTTATAAGATATTTATTTATTTAATGTGCATGCAAATGTATCGGTGGCATACAAAAAAAGAACAACACTCGAATCAAGAAATTACTTAGTTTCTGAAAGTGCTTACAAAAAAGAAAAATGAATATTCTGTTTTTTATGTTTTTACAGCATCGATACGAAAACACACAATCCATTTTATTCCAGGAAATTGAAAGATTCCTAGAAATGTCCAAAAAATTGCACGTCCATATTTACGTTGACAAGAATGAATATCTTTAATACCAGACTGGGAATGTTTTTTCCTTTCCTTTATGTTTCCGGACCTACGATATAGGATGCTCTACTGAGCTCCTTTGTTGGCAAATCATTATTCTTATTACGTTGTTTGACACAATATCTTTGTAATATAATTATGAACACTTTTATATTCAATTTTATTTTAACAATTATATTTCAAAATTTAAACAATCCAAGTTATAAATTTGTACAATAACATAATTAATGTAACAATTTTTCAAATCAATTAGCAATCACGACGTCTCTTGCTCGTCTTATAATTAGTACCTGGGTGACCGAGCCTAGCTCGGTATTTTCATTTTATTTTTTGTTTTTTTTTCTCGGTATTTTTATATTTTAATTTTATTTAAATAATAAATCACGAGTGAAATTAAAAAAAAAGACAAAAAATTTATTTGGAGACTGAGATTCGAACCCGGGTCAACACGATTTGACACCCGCCGATTTCCTAATTACGCTGTTACAGCTATGATGACAGAAGTGAAATTAAGATTCGTATTCTAATGATATTTTTTCATTGCCTAAAAACAGGGATAAAACGATATTTTTTTAAAATAAATCCTAGCTAGATCAATTTTTCGCCCCCGAAATCCCCTGCATACTAAATTTCACGAAAATCGTTGGAGCCGATTCCGAGATTCATATATATATATATATATATCTATACAAGAATTGCTCGTTTAATAGTATAAGATATACAATTATATACAATCTTTTTTACCTGGGTATATTTTTAAATTTAAACAGTTAAAGTTATAAATCTGTAGTTAAATTACTGTAGTTACATTACTGTACAGAACATATGTTTCAAATCACTTAGCAATCACGACGTCTCTTGCTCGTCTTATAATTACATACAATTATACATAAGCTTTTTTACCTGAGTATATTTTTAAATGTAAACAATTAAATTTATAAATCTATAGTTACATTAATGTACAGAACATATGTTTCAAATCACTTAGCAATCACGACGTCTCTTGCTCGTCTTATAATTACATACAATTATACATAAGCTTTTTTACCTGAGTATATTTTTAAATGTAAACAATTAAATTTATAAATCTATAGTTACATTAATGTACAGAACAGATGTTTCAAATCACTTAGCAATCACGACGTCTCTTGCTCGTCTTATTACTACCCATAATCCTGCTTCCCAAAGAAACATGTTTAATTTCGTTGGTTTCAGAATCTTTTGTAGCAGTGATAAGTCCATGTTCTTTCAGTTCAAGTATGGAATTAATACAGCGACCAGCGATAAGTCGGCGGTATCCCGCTATGGTCGGGCCTCTGGACACGAGGTCATGCACATCTAACGGTTCGACACCTTCCTTTAGGCAATGGTAGACTGATCTTGTGCATCGTGCCTCCGGTTCCCCACTCCTCACAAATAATCGAGTTCCGTCGTCGTATATTTCGTTGTTGTATTTTATCCGTAGTTTTCTCCTGTGTATCCGCTGAGCCCGCTTCGACTGACTTCGCCGTTGAAGTCTCTGATGAATATTTATTTTCTATACTAAACTAAAAATAAATATTCTGTTGTTTATGTTTTTACAGCATCGATACGAAAACACACAATCTATTTTATTCCAGGAAATTGAAAGATTCCTAGAAATGTCCAAAAAATTGCACGTCCATATTTACGTTGACAAGAATGAACATCTTTAATACCAGAATGGGAATGTTTTTTCCTTTCCTTTATGTTTCCGGACCTACGATATAGGATGCTCTATTAGGCTCCTTTGTTGGCAAATCATTATTCTTATTACGTTGTTTGACACAATATCTTTGTAATATAATTATGAACACTTTTATATTAAATTTTATTTTAACAATTATATTTCAAATTTTAAACAATTAAAGTTATAAATCTGTAGTTACATTACTGTACAGAACAGATGTTTCAAATCACTTAGCAATCACGACGTCTCTTGCTCGCCTTAATACTACCTATAATCCTGCTTCCCAAAGATATATGTTTAATTTCGTTGGTTTCAGAATCTTTTATAAATGTGATAAGTCCATGTTGTTTCAGTTTAAGTATGGAATTAATACAGCGACCAGCGATAAGTCAACGGTATCCCGCTATGGTCGGACCTCTGAACACGAAGTGATGCACATCTAACGGTTCGACACCTTCATTTAGGCACTGGTAAACTGATCTTGTGCATCGTGCCTTCGGTTCCCCACTCCTCACACATAATCGAGTTCCGTCGTCGTATATTTCGTTGTTGTATTTTATCCGTAGTTTTCTCCTGTGTATCCGCTGAGCCCGCTTCGACTGACTTCGCCGTTGAAGTCTCTGGTGAATATTTTTTTTCTATACTCAATGCTACTTGAGAAGCTTCTGTTTCTTCCTGTGTATCCGCTGAGCCGCGTTTTCGACGTTGCCTTTTTGGCGCGGGTTCATAAATATCGTCCGCCTGAGATGTTTTTATTGTCGGCAAGTCTGCAATGTCGGTAAATTCGGCTTCTCCGTCGATGTCCTCTTGAATCGACCCCATGTGGGACTGTCTTGTTTGTCTACCTATAGCGTCCTCAACAGCGTCTGCAGGTTGTCAGACATGTTCCTAGGTTACTGGTAAACATGTTGTGCGCTGGTTTGCATAACCTAGGGGTTTGACCGTATTTCCGACCCACAGTGCGCCGCTATATTGAGTAGGATATTCGAAGTAGGATAGATTTTTATTACATCGTCTTAGCTGTCCTCACAGCGAAGTTCAACATTAATGTTAGCGATTTTCGTTCGTAGAAAGATCGAACTGACTTCGAACTTTTATTTCTAACATAATTAGAAAGAAAGAAAAAAAAAACATTTATTGGATCGCGCACAAGAGACAACAACAAATAGTTTAAATCGAATATAGAAAGTAATATACACATAATACTTTTACAATTTCCAAAGTATCGTGTGCCCTCAAGAATGCGCCAAATTGGTTCGGTGCGGCACAAGTCAGATTACCATAGTTAAAATGGTACCTGACACCGGTTTTCAACCAAATCATGGGACGAGTGCGTCACTGATGTCAGTTGCCTACAAATAAAAACTATTTAATCTAAATAGAGACTAAATAAATAAAAAACAAACGTAACGTGATGAGTCAGATCAAGTTAGAAGTAAAGAGTCAGTAATATGATATAGTTTCAAGACGAAAGTTCATTGGTAAGCATACTTGGTAAAGCTTCGAGGAAAACCCAGTCATTAATTAATTTAGTATAATTACTTTTGGACAATTTAATAAATTTAATAAAACAACGTAATCGTAGACGTGGACTCGCTTAGATACTTTGATGTGAATTGATGATAAAACTTTGAATTATTTAATGTCGACAGACTTAGTTTTTGAAGTATGCACATGATGCTGCAGTTATACGGACTCCTCTGCGAGATCGCTCAGTAAATTACTTAGTTAATTTAATTAGTTATACATGAACAGGAAAATCTCCTCTTTGTAATAATGTGATTGTTTCTTTTAGTACCTATTAGAGTTTCCTCACAGTTTTAATTCCTTTGAAATCCATGGCTACTATTATATAATATATAAACAATTAAAGTTATAAATCTGTAGTTACATTACTGTACAGAACAGATGTTTCAAATCACTTAGCAATCACCACGTCTCTTGCTCGTGTTATTACTACCCATAATCCTGCTTCCCAAAGATACATGTTTAATTTCGTTGGTTTCAGAATCTTTTGTAGCAGTGATAAGTCCATGTTCTTTCAGTTCAAGTATGGAATTAATACAGCGACCAGCGATAAGTCAGCGGTATCCCGCTATGGTCGGGCCTCTGGACACGAGGTCATGCACATCTAACGGTTCGACACCTTCCTTTAGGCAATGGTAGACTGATCTTGTGCATCGTGCCTCCGGTTCCCCACTCCTCACAAATAATCGAGTTCCGTCGTCGTATATTTCGTTGTTGTATTTTATCCGTAGTTTTCTCCTGTGTATCCGCTGAGCCCGCTTCGACTGACTTCGCCGTTGAAGTCTCTGATGAATATTTATTTTCTATACTAAACTAAAAATAAATATTCTGTTGTTTATGTTTTTACAACATCGATACGAAAACACACAATCCATTTTATTCCAGGAAATTGAAAGATTCCTAGAAATTTCCAAAAAATTGCACGTCCATATTTACGTTGACAAGAATGAACATCTTTAATACCAGAATGGGAATGTTTTTTCCTTTCCTTTATGTTTCCGGACCTACGATATAGGATGCTCTATTGAGCTCCTTTGTTGGCAAATCATTATTACAAGCTTTTATTTAACTTGCAATGTATGTATGTATGTATGTAAATTTAATGTATGTTTGTTCGGGTGAAATCTTGCAACTCAATTTTGAAGCTAATATCTTCAAGCAATTGAGCTGAAATTTTGTATACAGGTTCAATTTGGATGACAATGCATGGTTTGTATGTATGTATGTTTGTTCGGGTGAAATCTTACAACTCAATTTTGAAGCAAATATCTTCAAGCAATTGAGCTGCAACTTTGTATACAGGTTCAATTTGGATAACAATGCATGGTTTGTATGTAGGTATGTATGTTTGTTCAGGTGAAATCTTGCAACTCAATTTTGAAGCAGATATCTTCAACCAATTGAGCTGAAATTTTGTATATAGGTTCAATTTGGATGCCAATGCCTTTGTGACGTCATTCTAAATCCAATATGGCGGCATATCCAAGAGTGCGGACTAGTTATTTTTAGTGCACTTCTACAATATGGGTATCAAATGAAAGGGCTTGCTTAGAATAATTCGAATAAAGTGACGTGATAACCGACTAAAAAGTCAAAAATAAATTAAAAGTAAAAAACCTTTTTAAAAAACAAGCTTTTATTTGAATGCACAAAAACGAAAAATATAAATTTTTACTTTAAAACTTTTACTATCTATCATTACACATAATCTATATGATATAAAAGCTTGTCGCAAGATTTGCTTATAAGCAAGTAAATTAAATAAATTGATGTGATTGATTTTAACTATTAAAATTTTCAAACTAAGGAAATACGAGTGTCTCGCGACAAGCTTTTATATCATATAGATTATGTGTAATGATACATAGTAAAAGTTTTAAAGTAAAAATTTATATTTTTCGTTTTTGTGCATTCAAATAAAAGCTTGTTTTTTAAAAAGGTTTTTTACTTTTAATTTTTCTTATTACGTTGTTTGACACAATATCTTTGTAATATAATTATGAACACTTTTATATTAAATTTTATTTTAACAATTATATTTCAAATTTTAAACAATTAAAGTTATAAATCTGTAGTTACATACAGAACAGATGTTTCAAATCACTTAGCAATCACGACGTCTCTTGCTCGCCTTAATACTACCTATAATCCTGCTTCCCAAAGATATATGTTTAATTTCGTTGGTTTCAGAATCTTTTATAAATGTGATAAGTCCATGTTGTTTCAGTTTAAGTATGGAATTAATACAGCGACCAGCGATAAGTCGGCGGTATCCCGCTATGGTCGGACCTCTGAACACGAAGTGATGCACATCTAACGGTTCGACACCTTCCTTTAGGCACTGGTAAACTGATCTTGTGCATCGTGCCTTCGGTTCCCCACTCCTCACACATAATCGAGTTCCGTCGTCGTATATTTCGTTGTTGTATTTTATCCGTAGTTATCTCCTGTGTATCCGCTGAGCCCGCTTCGACTGACTTCGCCGTTGAAGTCTCTGGTGAATATTTATTTTATATACTCAATGCTACTTGACAAGCTTCTGTTTCTTCCTGTGTATCCGCTGAGCCGCCGCTTCGACGTTGCCTTTTTGGTGCGGGTTCATAAATATCGTCCGCCTGAGACGTTCTTACTGTCGGCAAGTCGGTAATGTCGGTAAATTCAGCTTCTCCGTCGATTACCTCTTGAATCGACCCCATGTGAGACTGTCTTGTTTGTCTACCTATGGCGTCCTCAACATCGTCTGCAGGTTGTCTAAGACATGTTCCTAGGTTTCTGGCAAACATGTTGTGCGCTAGTTTGTATAACCTAGGGGTTTGACCGTATTCCCGACCCACAGTGCGCCGCTATATTGAGTAGGATATTCGAAGTAGGATAGATTTTTATTACATCGTCTTAGCTGTCCTCACAGCGAAGTTCAACATTAATGTTAGCGATTCTCGTTCGTAGAAAGATCGAACTGACTTCGAACTTTTATTTCTAACATAATTAGAAAGAAAGAAAAAAAAAACATTTATTGGATCGCGCACAAGAGACAACAACAAATAGTTTAAATCGAATATAGAAGTAACATACACATAATACTTTTACAATTTCCAAAGTATCGTGTGCGTCAAGAATGCGCCAAATTGGTTCGGTGCAGCACAAGTCAGATTACCATAGTAAAAATGGTACCTGACACCGGTTTTCAACCAAATCATGGGACGAGTGCGTCACTGATGTCAGTTGCCTACAAATAAAAACTATTAAATCTAAATAGAGAATAAATAAATAAAAAACAAACGTAACGTAATAAGTCAGATCAAGTTAGAAGTAAAGAGTCAGTAATATTATGATATGGTTTCATGAAGACGAAATTTCATTGCTAAGCATACTTGGTAAAGCTTCGAGGAAAACCGAGTCATTAATTAATTTAGTATAATTACTTTTGGACAATTTAATAAATTTAATAAAACAACGTAATCATAGACGTGGACTCCTTAGATACTTTGATGTAAATTGATGATAAAACTTTGAATAAATTAATGTCGACAGACTTAGTTTTTGAAGTATGCACATGATACTGCAGTTATACGGACTCCTCTTCGAGATCGCTTAGTAAATTACTTAGTGAATTTAATTAGTTATACATGAATAGGAAAATCCCCTCTTTGTAATAATGTGATTGTTTCTTTTAGTACCTATTAGAGTTTCCTCACAGTTTTAATTCCTTTGAAATCCATGGCTACTATTATATAATGTATAAACAATTAAAGTTATGAATCTGTAGTTACATTACTGTAGTTACATTACTGTACAAAATAGATGTTTCAAATCACTTAGCAATTACGACGTCACTTGCTCGTCTTTTTTTTTATGTAACTAGGTTGGCAAACAAGCGTACGGCTCACCTGATGGTAAGACCGTAGCCTATAGACGCCTGCAACACCAGAAGCGTCGCAAGCGCGTTGCCGACCCTATCCCCAATCCCCCCCAGGTGCTCTGGTCACCTTACTCACCAACAGGAACACAATACTGCTTGAAAACAGTATTATTTAGCTGTGGTCTTCTGTAAGGTCGAGGTACTACCCCAGTCGGGCTGTTATATATACAATTATATAATTATAATCTTTGCTACCTGGGTATATTTTTAAATTTAAACAAATCTGTAGTTACATTACTGTAGTTACATTACTGTACAGAACAGATGTTTCAAATCACTTAGCAATCACGACTTCTCTTGCTCGTGTTATTACTACCCATAATCCTGCTTCCCAAAGATACATGTTTAATTTCGTTGGTTTCAGAATATTTTATTGCAGTGATAAGTCCATGTTCTTTCAGTTCAAGTATGGAATTAATACAGCGACCAGCGATAAGTCGGCGGTATCCCGCTATGGTCGGGCCTCTGGACACGAGGTGATGCACATCTAACGGTTCGACACCTTCCTTTAGGCACTGGTAGACTGATCTTGTGTATCGTGCCTTCGGTTCCCCACTCCTCACACATAATCGAGTTCCGTCATCGTATATTTCGTTGTTGTATTTTATCCGTAGTTATCTCCTGTGTATCCACTGAGCCCGCTTCGACTGACTTCGACGTTGAAGTTTCTAATGAATATTTATTTTATATACTCAATGCTACTTGAGAAGCTTCTGTTTCTTCCTGTGTATCCGCTGAGCCTGCTTCAACTGAATTCGCCGTTGAAGTCTCTGGTGAATATTTTTTTTCTATACTCAATGCTACTTGAGAAGCTTCTGTTTCTTCCTGTGTATCCGCTGAGCCGCGTTTTCGACGTTGCCTTTTTGGCGCGGGTTCATAAATATCGTCCGCCTGAGATGTTTTTATTGTCGGCAAGTCTGCAATGTCGGTAAATTCGGCTTCTCCGTCGATTTCCTCTTGAATCAACCCCATGTGGGACTGTCTTGTTTGTCTACCTATAGCGTCCTCAACATCGTCTGCAGGTTGTCTAAGACATGTTCCTAGGTTTCTGGTAAACATGTTGTGCGCTAGTTTGCATAACCTAGGGGTTTGACCGTATTTCCGACCCACAGTGCGCCGCTATATTGAGTAGGATATTCGAAGTAGGATAGATTTTTATTACATCGTCTTAGCTGTCCTCACAGCGAAGTTCAACATTAATGTTAGCGATTCTCGTTCGTAGAAAGATCGAACTGACTTCGAACTTTTATTTCTAACATAATTAGAAAGAAAGAAAAAAAAAAACATTTATTGGATCGCGCACAAGAGACAACAACAAATAGTTTAAATCGAATATAGAAAGTAATATACACATAATACTTTTACAATTTCCAAAGTATCGTGTGCCCTCAAGAATGCGCCAAATTGGTTCGGTGCGGCACAAGTCAGATTACCATAGTTAAAATGGTACCTGACACCGGTTTTCAACCAAATCATGGCACGAGTGCGTCACTGATGTCAGTTGCCTACAAATAAAAACTATTTAATCTAAATAGAGAATAAATAAATAAAAAACAAACGTAACGTGATGAGTCAGATCAAGTTAGAAGTAAAGAGTCAGTAATATGATATAGTTTCATAAAGACGAAAGTTCATTGGTAAGCATACTTGGTAAAGCTTCGAGGAAAACCCAGTCATTAATTAATTTAGTATAATTACTTTTGGACAATTTAATAAATTTAATAAAACAACGTAATCGTAGACGTGGACTCGCTTAGATACTTTGATGTGAATTGATGATAAAACTTTGAATTATTTAATGTCGACAGACTTAGTTTTTGAAGTATGCACATGATGCTGCAGTTATACGGACTCCTCTGCGAGATCGCTCAGTAAATTACTTAGTTAATTTAAGTAGTTATACATGAACAGGAAAATCTTCTCATTGTGATAATGTGATTGTTTCTTTAGGTATTACAGTTTCCTCCCAGTTTTAATTCCGTTGAATTTCATGGATAGTATTATATTCCCATAACCACTTTGAAACGCTAGATTATATTAATTTATGTATGTTAAGCCTTTCAAATAATTGCCCTTTATGATTAAATTTCATTCATGTTTCTTTATAACATTTTCTGTGCTGTGTACCATCCTTAATATATATATAAACAACTAAGATTTACTTAACCTCATAAGAGTATTCACAAACTAAATAGTTTTAATTTAAAACCGTAACGAAAGCCTACAGTTCATATTTTTTGTTTTTCTAAAATTGTTGATAAGATTACAACAAAATACAAAAATGAAACTGGCAAAAACACAAACATTTTCTTAGTTAATAATGAACGTTTCAACAAACAACAATCGGGTACACAACTCAAAGCATTACCAGGCAGTAAATGAACGTGACAGAGGAATTATGAGGCACTAAATAACGGAGCAATGCTTGTGAGCTCTTTATTGCGGAATAGCCTGAGTTGTGACGGCCGACAGGCGATCTGTTTGTGCTTGGACTAATTCATTATCTGAAGCGGATATTATTGTTGGTAGGATGTACAGCCTTCAATGTACACTGTTATTATTAACTGACTTATGTTATTTTTTATTGAGAACTGGTGAACTTCGTTTCACCTAAGTATATTTGTGAAAAATATACACAAAACACTTTCTGAACGCAACTATAAAATATTTGACAACCAATTGACGACGTTTTTGATAAAAGACATTACCCCGCTAGGAACATTTTATATTGGAAAATTAAATCGTCGTTTTTAGTATTTTCCTTTACATATTATTTATGTTTCTCACCGTTTAAACCTTCCATGAATTTCCCCAAACATTTCAAGATGAAAATTAAGCCAAATAACCCAGCCATTCTCGAGTTTTAGCGAGACTAACGAACAGCAATCGATTTTTATATAGGTAGATAGATCGGTAATGCTATGTAGTAAAAAACTGTGTGTGGGGTTTGGTGGTGAGAGTGGTACCAGAGTGTAACCTACTTCCCCCTCCGCCCTCTTCTCCCAAAATCCCATAAATCGACGTCCGATGGTCTAAAGAATAGCTTTTTTCCCTAACGCGCTAAAAGAAGTATAATTTCAATAATTCAATAATAATAATAATAATAATAATATATAAAGCTGAAGAGTTTGTTTGTTTGTTTGTTTGTTTGTTTGTTTGTTTGTTTGTTTGAACGCGGTAATCTCTGGATTTACTGGGCCGATTTGAAAAATTCTTTCAGTGTTAGATAGCCCAATTATCGAGGAAGGCTATAGGCTATGTGTCATCACGCTAAGACCAATAGGAGAGGAGTCCACGCCGACGAAGTCGCGCGCAGAAGCTAGTTTCAATAATAAAACACTTTGCAACTTTCCTCTCAATATCTGCATTATATTGAAAAGTATTTTAGTATCAACAATATTCTATGAAATATCTTTGTATTTCTTGCATCAAAAATCCAATATGAAAATTTTCAAGCAACTTGCACCACTTACCTTGGCTCGCTGCCGAGCTTTAAGTTCCTGATACCTTGGATTCACCACAAATTTTGTTTGTAATATCATCGCGTCAACGTTTTCAATCCCATTTTTTTGCAAAAATGCAATTTTTAACTTTTGACATTATTACTTTTGACTTTTTGAATTTATGATGTTTTGCCTTCGTAATTGAATATTCAAATAAGAATATCATTTATAATTTCCAATAATAAAAGAGTAAACTCAGTTTAAAATTTACTTAATGACGTATTTACAAGACTTATACGTTCCTCTTAACAAAGAGAATTACTCGTTGAATAAATAATAATCTTATTCGTAATTAAAAACTTATATTTATTTTCAATTATCATTTGTGCTTTTACTAACCGACTTTCAATAAGCGAGGAGGTTCTCAATTTGACTGTTTTTTTTTTGTGTACGTTACCTCAGAACTTTTTACTGGAGGCACCGATTTTGATGACTTTTTTTTTCAATCGAAAGGTGGTGTCTGTCGTGATCGTTTTTTGTATTATGGTTTCGTTTGCGAGCAAACACAATTATTTTTAGTAGAATAATAAAATACAACAGAAAATGAAAACTAAATTCAATTATAATCACAAACCCATTGAAATACAATCACGAAATACAAATGTTGATACATATAAAATTCAATAGTTACATCACGAGCGATTACATAACCCAATATGATACAAAAATTTCATAATATCTGCCTCAGGGCCGAATGATTGGCATAAATAAATTATAAATGTCCCAATGTAAATTCGGTCAGACCCGACCGTGTCACGGGTGACGCATGGCCTGTCCGGCGCTGCAGCACGCTATAATCAATATCCGACCAATCCCCGGCCGGCACAATCGAATCTATAATATATCTACAATACGACTATACTTCGTGCGCTGTAGCATGGTGCGGGTGACAGTTTTAGTAACGTTTCGTTTCACTGTTTAAAGTTGCCGTGATTTACAAATTATGACTTAGTATTTCAGCTGTACCACATTCGTAATATACTAAATTATTAATTACTGTAGTAAATTAAATTAAACCCAACCAGAATGTTCTAGTCTACAAATAAAATCTAATGAAAAGAAAAATTAAGAAAAGTATTATGCGTATAACGTAACGCCATAGACGTGTTTAGTGATGGGATGTACTGCTACGATACATAGTCGATGTTTTTTATAATATAAAACGTATATTGAGCTTAGTTCAATTATTATTGTAAAAAGTATTATATTATTATTGTAGTATATAATTATATTAATGAAACAACAGAACATATATAAAAAAATTGAATTTTTCGTCTAAACTCATATCAGAGTCAAGAACATCTGAATTGTTACTAAATTCATCATCTGTGTCTGTGACGGATATTATTAACGATGAGTCCATTACATTGTCAATATGGATGTCACGATCCCAATCAGACATAATGTCCCTTTTTATTTTAGTCACAACCTTCGACCAGTCTTCGGGTTGAACATTGTTGATGGCCATTGAAATGAACAACTTTTTCGGATTTTATCGCAGTTTATTAAGTTTTTTAAATTCCCGACGTTTCGGATACTTTACAGCAACCATGGTCACAGGAGGACTCCCTCCCGTGACCGTGGTTGACCAATCCGAAAAAGTTGTTTCATTTCAATGAGTAAAATTCGCGTAAACATTAGAAAACAATTGTTGATGGCCCCTTGTAATAAGGCCAACATCTTATTTGCCGTAAACGGTGGCGATGTATTATTTCTTACGGCGTTACCTTTTATTTGGGCCCAAATCAGCACAATAGCGTTATATTAGCAATGGTAGGGTGGTAGTCGAAGGACCTGGTGGCCTTTTTCTTTTGCCATTTCGTCCAAAGCTGAAGCATAGGTATAAGTTGGTGGCTTGGTAGTTTCCAACTCATTTACAATTTTTTTTAATGCTAAAGTGACTGTATGTTTCGTCTACTACGTAGTACACCGAACAGTAGGTACATTTAAACATACTAAGTACAAAATCTCATGTAATGTTTGGTGTGATGAAAATTACGTGCTATAGGAAATTTCATAAGAAATAAGTCACTCCGAACAGTACACATTTCGGGTAATGTTCGGTGTGATGGTGTGATGCCATATTACTCAGTACGAAATGTAATGTAATATTACATTACATTTCAGTGCACTGTTTTGCGCATGTCTAACTGACAGCATCACACGAGTAAACAAAATGGCCGCCACGCCATAATTTTATATATTAAGTACAAAGATAATATTATTATGTAGCCATAAAATATATATATATATATATATTGACAAGTTTATACACGTAGTTACATTGCACAACTGAATACAATCAATCAACAAATAAAGCACACAAATTTTCATAACACTATTAAATTAGAACTAGATTTATGCTGCGAGTATCGATAATGATAAAAATGAATTACATAACGGCACATCCCTAGTCATGTGTGTCAACGTCATATAGGCAACTGTCACCCGCACCATGCTACAGCGCACGGAGTATATTGCAATTTGCATCGATTTATATATTCGGTCGCGTTTGTTCGAGGGTCTGACGTAATGCGATGCGGAATGATTTAATTTTATTAATTTCGTAGAATTCGAATTTTCAGATGGAGTTGTTCTGGTTTAAATTCTGATACTTTTGTCGATTCTATCAAAACTGATTTTTGTATGATGTACAGATATTTATTGTACAGGGCAAAACACATGAGTTCGTGTTGTGAAGATCTATGTCCAGCAGTGGACTGCGATAGGCTGAAGTAAGTGAGAATGAGACATTTATTTCAATAATAAAATTTGTGGTCAATAAATTTTCAAAAACTGTTTTGATTTGTCAAGATAGCTACAATGATTTTTACTTTAACGTTGAAATTACTAGTATATCTACAGCAGTATTATTATTCTGAGTATTGGAATGTAATGAATAATAGCAGAGACAAAAGTAAAATGTTAAACTTCCAGCGTTTTTGAAGTAAAACTTTTTAAGCACGCTTGACTTGGGAAGAGAGAACGTTATGAGAAGTGTGATCGGGCGAATAAAACGGAAATCGAGAGGGAGATATAAGCTAGATGGAGTTAAAGAAATTTTACGACACGACTGACGTGTGGTCTAAAACACGCTCGTTTTTATAATTCTTGTAACAACAATCCCACCAAAAACCTTATCATGTGAAATATTGCCAAGAAGGAAACATATGTCTTGCACTATCAAAAAGTTATCATATCTCACGTGGAGTCAAGTTTATAAGTATGTTGTAGTATTAGGAAATCACAATACTGTCTTCAAAATAACATGTCGCCTTATGTCGTCCTACGAGCTGATACATTACAAAGTAAGGTAGTTTAACTTCAAGCACTGCTGTGATCGTAATGTCTATTCATCAACATTGTTCTTATCGTAATCCCATTTAGTACAACGCAGGTCTAGAATATATGAGAAGATAATATATCTTTCTTACTTCACGGTTAGAATACTAATGTAATTTATGTCATAGGAACTTAGAACACTTACTTGGAAAGATAATTTCTTTGTTTTATAAAAATAATTTTGTTCAGTAAATAATTTTGATAGATTCCGAAAACGGAACTTAGATTGTTTTCTTCCTTGTACTCTTTATATCTTTCTGTCTGTTTGAAATCGGTACAAAAATGGACGTTCAATATTAATAACTATCGAGTATGTTTGTGTAGAAAGAATTAGGCTAAATACAACATAAGCACAAACACCCAGAACGTGACAAGCATTAATTGCATGGTCTCGTACAAAAATTTTTCATGAGCGGAGGTCAACCCTACAACCTCCAACACACATCAGTACCGACCACGCCAACGCAAAGCAAATAGCATATTTGTTAAAGTTTAAATTTTGTTTTTATAGGTTTTGATACCTAAAACCTAATTCTACATCATAAAAAATCAATAAAAGAAAAAAATTGCGTGCGTACAAAGTACCAATGTCAGAAGTGAAACTTCTTTGGCAAACTAATTAAAAAAAATAAACATTTTAAATCATATCAAAAAAAATTCGATCCAGCGGAAAAAAATAAAAAATAAAAAATTTGATGTGATTTAAAATGTTTATAATTTCCTCATGTGTGGGTAACAAAAAAAAATAAAAATTAAAACGAATTAAAAAAATAATTAAAAAAAAAACTAATTCAAAAAAGCGAATTCAAAATACAAAAAAAAAAAAATAATTGAAAAAAAAAACAAAAAGCCAACACGCGGTGTTCCCAGGCGGTCACCCATACAAGTACTGACCGTCATAACGCTGCCGCGTTACCGGTCGCTCAAATTTTACCCCTCATGCATCTAAAAAAGTTTCACTTCAAAAAATGTAAATATCAATCTCTACTATCTAGTTTGTGCATAAAGTAGTCTACACTGTCTACATTACATTGTGTACATTACATAAAGTTGCTCGAATTTAAATAACATCCTAGAGGAAGATTCGCAAGAACATTATCCGAAGAGCTCTCAACTGAAGTGTTTAAAACTTTGAACAACATTGCCGTAAGAAAAATCAATTAAGTAAGTATCGTTAAATGCACTTTAATTCCGAAAGCGTATTCAATTCGTTCAGCGAATGAGACGCTTTGTTTTAACTCTTTTGCAGATGAATACATTTGAATAGTTAACTTAATCCAAAAAATACTGGTTGAATAGCTTAGACTAAAAATCTGCTATTGGAAAAAAGTAACATTTCTCGTGATCCATTCAAATTCTGATTCAAAAGAAGAACATAATTTGAGGATTTAAACAAATTGTCTACAAATCTTATAGCGATTATGACCGTACATACCTCCAAGCCTCAATTCCGCAGCGGCTTGCGCACTATCCAGGTCTCGTTCAGCGAAGCACTGGTACATTCCTCGATGAGCTCGTACGACTCCATGCACGCGTAGCATACGTTCACCGCCACCAACTGGCACTCCGTCGTGTAGCCATCGTACCCTCGCGTCACCGCCTTCCACTGAGCAGTTGAAGGTAACGGAACTGCCTGAATTCGCAACCTGGTTGAAAAAGAAGGTTCTTGATTAGATCTTCAACTGAGGTAGGGCACAGCAGGAAATTTTCTGTTCAAAATATGGAGCAGCCCGACTGGGGTAGTACCTCGACCTTACAGAAGACCACAGCTAAATAATACTGTTTTCAAGCAGTGTTGTGTTCCTGTTGGTTAGTAAGGTGACCAGAGCTTCTGGGGGGGATTGGGGATAGGGTCGGCAACGCGTTTGCGATGCTTCTGGTGTTGCAGGCATCTATAGGCTACGGTCTTACCATCAGGTGAGCAGTACGCTTGTTTACCAACCTAGTTAAAAAAAATCTACTTAGTATTTAAAATCGAAAAAAAACTGAGACGCAAAATGGCTAATAAAGGTAATAAAATAAAAATTTAGGAACTGCGTTTAATTATAATTTTATCTATTTATTTTATACTTTATTGTACACCACAAATATGTTAAACAAAGCTTAAAGATAGTTACAGACAGTGAAATACAATGGGCAGGCTTCTGGCTAAGTAGCCATTTCTTCCAGAAAACCCATATTTTTTATTTTAGAATTAAACATTAATTATTATGTATTATAATAGTAAACAAAAGTCAAGACATATAATTAATCATTATTTTCAATCACAGTAATAATTGGGATATGGTAAATAAAATACGACCCGTATGTTTCAAACCTATACCCTACAGCTATAGAACTATACTACAGCTATATACTACAGAAGTGTCGAGAAAAAGCCTTGTTACGCTTTTTTCGATCGCGTTCCCATTCCGCTTAGTGCGTGTACCTCGCGATAAGGAACTTCGTTCTAATAAACACAGTATTACTACAAAACAAAACAAAAAATTGAAAAAAAAATAGAAAATATATTACTACCATAGGAGATTATTATTATGCCAAAATATTATTTTATTTTATATTTATACATAAATAAAGATAAAACAGTTTAGTTCCTTTTTACTTCGTCGGTTTTTTTAACATAGTCCATAATCCTCAAAATACATTCAAATTTGTTCGTCATTATTCCACTTATGTTATCGCGATAAAATTAGATACGATAAAACCGTTACTTGAACCGACCACTTCAAAGGATAAACCGGAAAACGTTTCAAAGAATTGTTAACTCATTTTTATATAAAAAATATCCCATCTATTAGAAGCGTCGAGAAGTTTAATGTATAAATAGAAAATATCCATTACTTTCCTACGCTACGTGTTACAAGTCGATACACGAACTCATAAATAATTTAGAAGAACATCACTCCACATCGGCGGCGATAAGATCAAGTCTCAAATCGGATTAACGATAGAGTGCAACTAGAGACAAAAATAGCTTGAAGATTATTCTAGATCTAGAAGTTTTTACCCAAGACTAAAGAGACTAGGTAAAGACTAATAACACTAGGATAAAATAGACGCCTTACAAGATTGTACTAGATATATCATCTGTCTCAAAACATCTGTGAATATTATAGATTTTTTAGATAACTTAGTTTAAGACTTAAAATACTCTAGTATTCTAATGACACGTGACATGTGCTGTACTGCACAGCGATATTTTAGTCCAACGAAAATAAAAAAGAACTTTAAGCTTAAGTTTCTATCCCTGTTTTACTTTTCTTCCTAGTTTTACTTATTCTGAAAAAATTGGTTGTCTATAAAGTTAGGGACGATAGTTTAACGTGACAACGTCATAACAAAACATCTCCTCGGATGCATAGGCCAATCGAGTGGAAGAGAGACGGGTACGGCGCAAGCGTACAATGAGCGTAACGGGACAATGATCGTAACGCTACAATGAGTCATCACTTTTCGTGCACGCCGCCGGCGTTCATCGATTTATTATATGTTGTCAAGTCAAAAGCATTTAAATTAAACGAACGCATTTAGTGCTTATACTCAGTGTTACAAGAATCTGTCCCAAACATTCACTTCTTTGTACTGTATATTACTCCAGAACATTTATATCTATATGTATAAAGATCATAACTTCCAAGTTGAATTACTCATCTAAACGTAAATAAACGTTCGAGTGAAACAAACTTTTCTCGTTACATTCTGAGAACTCATTATATAATTATGTATAATTATATAAAGGTTACTAATTAAAGTAATATATCTCCTTAATTTTGATATGATAAGTCAGATTTTAATGTAAACTGTAACATTTTTTTATCGACCAAAAAAGTTCTCATTTCGATTGTATTTCTTTTAATGTATGTTATTTCAGAACATTTGACAGGGTGGACCGATTTCGATCGAGATTTTTTTAATCGAAAGTAGTGCGTGTCATGTGACATTAATTGAAAAATTAATTGAGATCTGACAATTACTTTTCTAGTTATATTTTTGTCGACCTACGTAGTATCATACCTAATAACTTTTCACTGGGTATACCGATTTTGATCATTCTTATTTTAATCGAAAGCTGATGATTGTCTTGTCACATTTATTTGATCGATATCTGGTGACTATTTTTGAGTAATCTTTGATAACGCATATTTACTTGATTATTTTTTCGTATGCCTACGTTGTATTACTTTTCGATGTTGTAACGTAACAAATAAACGCAATTCAGTTCTAATTTATTAGTGCCATAAATTTTAAGATAACAAACGCATAAATTGAAATGTGAGTTGACACGTAAAAATAAAACAGTCAAGTTAATGTACAAAAATTGCCCTAATCCATTAAGGGACTCAAATTTTAAGTTGTACTTAAGAATAGGAATTTATTGCCTGGGAACTCAAACAGTTTGACTAACCTGTTGAAATATTAGGTAATAAATTTTATATTCGAGACAGGCTTAAAAATTTTGTGTTGACAGATGCGAGGGAATGTTCTAAGGGCCAGTTTCCACTGATTGATATAATCGCGATTAGTTCGACATAAAGTCGGTTTACGCATTTAACAAAGTTTAGAGCTGGAAATTGCATTTCACTAACATAAACTAAACGCAGTTAGAGAATAACGGCTGAACAGATTGCACTAATTCTTTTTTTTTTTGTGTTCCTTGAAGTATGAGGATGTTTGTTACAGAGAGGAATTTTAAAGGGATTGCCTGAAAAGGTCTTAAAACAGCACTTTGCTATGTTCTCATACAAATAATTCGTAATAATAATTAAACGAAAGCAAGGTTAGAAACGAACTATAAATTCGATTAAGCAAAGCTTTATTAAACAGTGGAACTCGACCCTAAGGGTTCGACCCGGCGTATGAGTGGTTTTTTTTGCTGAAATTACAGGACGCCGGGGTTGCCATCACAAAGTTTTGAGTTACCTTGTTTGGATTAAAAACTACAAAATTGACGTGTATTTACTTTACATTAACACGTAAGGTTAAAAATGACGATAATCGGTTAAATAACTTCCTTTTGAAATCGGTTGAATAATACATTATTCTTCACAACCGTCATACAAATTTATTATAACTAACATTGTTTTCTTCGGCTTTATTCAATGTATATTTGTTTTTCCCTTTTATTGTTTATCTTTGTTGTGTTTTTGTTTAATTGATTTACGCAATTTCCTTTGGATCGGATAAAAGTGCTCACAGCCAGTAAAGTTCAAATTATTGAGGAAGTAATAACTTTATTCCTTGTTTTTGTAATAAGTTTATTTCTTGTTCTTGTTTTGTGTTGCACTATAATGACTTATAAACTATCGGGAAAGAACAATTACACATGGGATTGCCGTATTTTTTTTTTGAATACGGAAATGTACCGCGGGGATCACCGAATTTCCGTAAAACACGGGAATTGCTGTGAGTATGGTATCACTGCAGAGCGCATTGGTGGACGTGTTAGGGTGGGGGAAAAACAGACGCGAGATTTTTGAATAAATACGATGGCAGTCAGTTTTGGGGGAGTCAGTTTGACATTCAAATTTGAATTCGGAGTTCGAAGTGGTAGGCCTCCGCGGCCGCCGCGGCCTCTTGGCCAGCGAAGCTATGGAACTTCTGACTTAGATTAAAGATAGAAATACCTAAAAAGTATTTTTTAGATCTGATTCAGGGATTTCTTTAGCGTAAGCTGGCCGAGTGGCTATGTAACTTCAGTGTAGTCCGCGAAATAGTTTTAATTTAATTTTACTGATTAATATTAAGTGCAATTCTTTATTATAAAATTTTAATTGTAATCCGCTAGATAAATTCAGTGAAAGACCTGTGAACAAGAGCTCCTGATTGGTTCGAATGCATTAATTTTTTTATTTATTTGCATGTTTGGGTTTCTGCATGTTGTGTTTTTTTTCTGATTTTTATAACTTTTACGGAGATTTTTAATAAAAGATATCTAATGAATTATTAGTTAGGTTTACATCGAAACTATTAATTATTGATTATTGAAAAGGAATTATTATCTAGGTTTACCTTGATATTATTAATTATCAATTGATTATTGAATAAAATATATCTAATGAATTATTAGTTAGGTTTACATCGAAACTATTAATTATTGATTATTGAAAAGGAATTATTATCTAGGTTTACATTGATATTATTAATTATCAATTGATTATTGAATAAAATAATTATGAAAAGGTTTACATTGATATTATTAATTATTGATTGATCTAAGAATGGAATTATTATGAAATAAGCCTTATGACCATAATTATATTGAATTTAACTGATAAAATCTAACTTAAGTACATAACCACAATATGATGTTGTTAGAATAAAATGAAATTACATCCGTTATACTTTAAAGTACATGAATCTTGGTTAAAACTATCATATTAGATATTAAGGGTTAAATAGATTTTCGTTAGGGTGTATTTAAATAATGAAATGAGATTTTACTATGTCATTACTTTGGAAGTAAATAGAGTGGTGAATAATTCTAGGAAAATATGACCTATAAACAAACTAATGATTAGTTGTCACATCTTATTGAATATTCTCTACATATAAATATGCTTCTATTGTATGTATATGTATATATGTATATATATATATATATATATATGTGTGTATTTGACTTCATTTTGACATTACACAAACTTTGTAGTTCAAACATTAATTTAAGAATTTGTAGATCTTAAATATATGTTGGAGCGAGGTAACACAGTTGGTTTGTAGTCTTGAATGAGTTCAAGGATACTTTTAGCTCTTGAATACATTCTAAGATGAGGTATTATACACTGATCTATGACATTACACAACTATTGTAGTTTTGAACATTGATTTAAGAATTTATGTTCTTAAATAGGTGTCGAAACGAGGTATCTGGTAGACTGGAGTGTCTCATTCTCACGATGACTTTAATTGAACTAAATAAACTATGTTAAGGTGAATCCATAAATGTTTGTATTCGCCAGTGTTTTATTATAGGTTTCCCTATAAGGCAAGGCCTGTCTAAGCCACAGTTCTTCGCGTCATCGATGCTAGGTAGTTCCTAATCTAGGTCTATCTAGTAAAGAAAGTTGCGAGTACTTCCTACCAACCTCTGCGTTTGTGTTTGCCTAACTGAACTATGTTCTTGGTAAATACTATACGTACGTTTACTTATCTTTGATAAGAATTCCTCATCTTTGATGAGAGACATGGACAAGCTTCATCATACACTTAGTGTATGGTAGTTGTTTGAACTGCAACAAGAGTTAGTGATTTATATTTGGTCAGTGGTATGTAGTTCTATTTATACTAATAGAGAAACATATTCACTTTTCCAATTAATTTATTGCTAATTTTTGTGGACAGTCTCTGTTAAGTCCCAAGGCGGATTTACTGAGATTTAAGCCAAGCCTTAATCAAGTCCTCTTGTGTTTTTTCAAACATACAAACATTGATGGATCATAAAACCTATTAAATATACATTCTCTTTTCATTGTGAAAATGAGATACTCTCAGAAATTCTGATTGAGTAAATGAATATGTTATATTTTAATTGTTTTATTTATCTCTCGACACTACCATGTCCTTTGATAAATCCATTCAGTTCCTAAGAGAGCCTGATATAATCAAATGTTTAACAACTTAATTACTGGTTCAATGTTTCAATTGAACAACCTATTCTGGTTAATGAATGCTGTTTCATTGAATGCTGTGAGTCATGCAAGGACAAACCTACACAATTCACCTACTCTACACGTTGGTCTTATACCTTTAATTATTTTTTACTTCCTTATAGGACACTCGAAAGGTTGCGCTGTCGCCTGTCGCTAGTCGCCGACGACCCATCTCACAATGGTGGCGAGGCTTGACAATATAGCTGACTATAGACCCGTAACTTAGTAGGACTTTCCTATGGGAAATTACACTACACAATCCAATTGTGGCAAAAGTAGTAGGTTTCGTGATCGAATTTCAAAGTAGTTGTGTGACCGAAGTTCCCGTATGGGCTAGTAAGCACACAATGAAAAGATCAGTAGACACGATCTCCTTTTGTTCACGTGGAACACATCTTAATACCATGTCTGATTACAGCTTGGTAATTACATCAACTCTAGTAATTCACTGGTTATGTCTATATGACGTCCCAAGGGATTACTCAAATACAGTCAATGCATGATTTTGCTTCAGCGGTATGAAACAAGCATTTGTTAGACAGGATATATTTCCGTCTAACTTACTGTAGAAAATTGGGACCTCTCATTTCCTACCTGCTACCTTTCTTTTTGATTTGATAGCACCAACGTTGTGCCTAATTTAATTTAGAGCCTTCAACACGGTGTGGATCGGTTGGGGTCGGAGGGGCTTGGTGGTTGCGACCCCCCGGGTTCAGTTGAACCCGGCCTTTTAATTCCTTAATGCCTATAAACCCTATCCTAACAGATTAACACATACAAACAAACACTACACATTATTTTCACAATTATCTGAGATAATTTATTGACTGAATAAATTATTTCAAGATAATTAATAACTATATAATATGTATTTAATCATTATTTCATTTACTTATCTATTTTTATTTATTTCATTTGTTTAGAGTTATTAGAATCTATCTATTATATCAGGTTTGAGCTAAAAATACATATAAAAGAAACTTAGACACTATTCAATTAATCAATGTCATTATAGAATATCCTATATATAATTATTTAACTTTATTTCTATTTTAGCTATCTAGATTTACTAAAAATATTAGCAATTATAATTTACACATTCTTAAGGAGACGTCAGATATTTAGTTAAACAATAGGTGATAGCTATTTCTAAATAAATAAGTCTATTACTATTTATTCTTAACGGTTCTAATTTACTAAATTTTCATTAATACCTAAATAATTTACTAATAAGGTGTTATAAAGTTTAATATCTTTTTTTTCCTTTTCATAATGATTTTCCTGAAGTTAGTTATCTATAGTGTTTAAATCACTGGTAAGTGTAATTTACTAAATCTTATTAATTCTAAATAAGTTAATTATAAGGTGTTATATCTTTCTTTCCTTTTAACAGCATTCCAGAAGTTAGCTATCTTTAGTATTTAAATCACTGGTAAGTGTAATTTACTAAGTCTTATTAATTCTAAATAAGTTAATTATAAGGTGTTATATCTTTCTTTCCTTTTAATAGTATTCCAGAAGTTGGTTATCTATAGTATTTATATCACTGGAAGTGTAAATATCTTTCAATTAAATCTTAGGATAAATTAATTTCAGTAATTTAATGTCATTGTGCAGAGATGTTATTTTAAATTAATGACTAGATAGGATGTTAGTTAGAGTTCATATAGAAATCAAGGCTTCTAATAACATATACTATGTCTTTCCTTCGGCATACCACAAAAAAGAACTGAAGTTACTCTGAAACAAAAAACAACACAACGTAGAGTCCTTCCTTATACTAGACGATCACAATTATAAGGCCAAAGACATTTAATGTCCTCTTAAGCTTAATATTAGTTTGTAACGCCACTACCATGATAGTGTTACAAATTGGTCTTCGTGACCAGGATGTTATAATTTTATATATGTTGGGGTCTTTCTCATCACACCCCATAGCATATAGAGATCGTTACAAAATGGTGCCGTGACCAGGATTATCATAAGCATGATGATTAGTCATCATTGCATAGGGTAGAACGTTACAAAAATGGTCCACATGACCAGGATTATCATAAATATGGTGAATGATTATTATATCATAATGTATATCGTTACAAAATGGTGCCGTGACCAGGATGTTATAAATTTATATATGTTGGGGTCTTTTTCAGCACACCCCATAGTATAATATAGTATAGATCATTACAATTTGGTGCCGTGACCAGGATTATCATAAGCATGATGATTAGTCATCGGAGCACCATAGGAGTATCATTACAAAATGGTCCACGTGACCAGGATATGATAATGGGTCTTAGGTAATCCATATAGTATCATTACAAAATGGTGCCGTAGTAACCCAGGATATTTATGGTTGCACAAATGCCGGAGTAAGCGAGTATCTTAGAAGCTTTAAAGTAACTTTTCAAAGCATTTACAGTGAATAAATGTAATGCCAGTGATTAAATGATAATAGTTGCACGATTGTACTGATAGAAGACACAAAGCATATTAGTTAACAATTCTTTAAGTCATTTTACACAAAATAAGATAAACCTATTAAATTTATATTATGTAAGCACATTAACTTGTTTTAGACAATCTAAAAATGGATCTATAGGTATATAGCATCTTGACGCAGTTAGAATTACATTTAGGTACATAAATCTAAATAAATCTGTTTTAAGAGTAATATTGAAGAGATGTTTAATACTTAAAAGTTGCATTAAGTTTCTCAGTAATAAGATTTAAATGGTCAGACCATAGCAGTCTACTGTCTCATGTATTATTACTAATGATGGATAGTTACAAATTTAAATAATTATTTATTCATGAAATTACAAGAAAGTATCTACCTACACAGCATTACTAAAATTGACTAGTAGTATATTGAAGTGAGTCTCAAGCACATCTAATTATTATCTGATTATTATTATATTATCGTCAATCAATAGACATTGTTAGGATAGTTAATAAAATTTAGATTGTATTAATTAAATATAGTTAGGGAATTTTTAAATAAAAGCCTGCAGTAAATTTTAATATTACTTACAGATACAAATTATTCTAGGTTATGTACAATTTAAACTTATTTTGTCACATTTGGTCACTGACGCTGAAGTAATTTCCTTCTTTGTTGAAATTGGTCCCAATAGTTATGCGTTGAAAATCCTCAGGGGCTGGTTAGATGTACGTGGAAGTCGGACTGAAATAATAGTATTTAATGGTATTAAAAATATGCAAACATAATGTGAAGATAGGATAATATTATAGTTAGTAGTAGGAAATTAATTATAATATTAACTAACTGTGGAATTAACTTTTATTCATTTATTTACAAAGACTGTACAGGAAAAACTATGTATTTTGGTATATTTATTCATTTTAATGTTAGATTTTAGAAATAATTAAGTGTAGTCATTGCCATCATAGCAAATTATACTTAGTTTAAATAACAGATTTTAAAGTATAGAAAATTCAGTGCATTTTAGTCATGAGTGCGAGAATGTACTGGTTAAATAAAGTTGAATTAGGTTATGAAGGTAACAGGGTTGGTTTGACTTTGAATTTTAGGAATTGACTGAAACTGTTTAAGATAATTTTATTTGTAAAAAAGAGTATAGCTTACCGAATGACTCAGCATTCTTAAGTTAAAATACAAACAAGTTTAAATTTTAATATGTCTAATTGTCTATTTTATTTTGACTTGATTTGACAACAAACAATGTTGTTGTTTTAAAATTTATCCCCAATAGGAAAAGGCAAAAGTCTATAATCCATACAGCCTAGTCTGAATTTGTATATTTTTTCAATTCTTGACAACAAACAAGTTTAAAATACCAACCACGGAAAAATGATCCAATTCACACATTTAATTAAATTATATATATTTTACGTGCTGTTTCGATATAAACTTATATCGATTCAAATATTTAAGTTGTTACTTATAGAAAAAAAAAACAGGATAATTTTTTATGTGACATTAGAAATTGCGTTCTAAAAACAACTACAATAAAATCTTTTGAAAAAGTTCTTGTTTTAAATATTAATAAGACATTACTGGAAAAAAATTTAGAACATTTTTTTTTATGAACATTATTATTACATTTTATTTATTTTAATTTATTATTATTTTTTTTGTTAGCTTTCTTCGTATTTTTGAACTGTCAGTTGTCAAAGTGAAGGAAAATTGTATTTCAAATTTGAATTGAATAGAATTTTATATCAATCTTGTTAACTACTAGTGTTTATATCAGAGGATGTGTGGTTTTAAAAGTATTTTGATTGAATGAGTGTCTTGGAGCATTGGTTATTCAAATTATTCATAGTAGGTATCGCGAAAAGTCGAATATCAATAGATAACTTTACTAAAATACCATCAACATTATAAAATGCTAAAATTGAAAAATGTACAACTATGTATGTTCTATTGTTTTATTAAGCAAACCATAATAAAAACTGGTCGGGTCAGGCCTAAGGGATGTTTCTCTGTATAAAAAAAAAAAAAAACGATAGCGCTTTAAACATCTGCGATGACCTTTTTGCCAGGTAGCGGAATTTTACAGCGAGCACAAATATTAAGTCTGACAAAATTGTTTAATAATATTTACCAGAAAGAATTTGAAATTGCATATAAAATTTAAAATATAGTTTCATTCTTACATAGAAATTAATAGATATTCTTACAACTCTATGGTGATTAAGTAAGATTAATGTAGTAATTGAATATCAAATATATAGTAGGCATGAGGCGTATTTATCGTCATTGGTATGAATACTCGTTATTTAAAAGTCACAGTCTGTCACTATGACTAGATTCGAAAAATACTCGTGACTGTGTTTTTCATCTCACTTGTACTTAAACGAATACACTAAGAGGAGGTAAGACAACCGTAGTATTTTTAATGTATGAATATAACAGTGCCACCTGGTCTCCGTAATTTCAAGGAACGCTAGTTTTTAGAAAATATCAACTAAAAAATAGTTTCTTTTTGTCTCATTTATTTCCGACATCAAGTAAAGCAACCAAATTAAACCTAGACCGATATTTTACTAAATTACGCTATCGCGCCACCTATTGTGAAATACGTGTAAGTAGTTAATCAAATCTTTAAATATAAAATGTAACAACTAACTTATCTTTTAGTTTAGAATAGCATTAATAATACAAATATAATAAACGGATTAGGTATACTCATTCAATAATAGATACCTACATAACAACTTTGCAATTGCTTAGTATCTTTAATACCTGAGCATACAGCGCCATCTTGTTCCCGTTCCTATAGTGTTAGAAAATATCTAATAATCGCGAACCTAGTATTTTGTCACTGATATTTGTCACTGATATTTTAAAATAACAGCCACTGTGATAACAATTATTGCCATGTCCCTAGTACGACACAACTCTAATATATAGTTGCAGTAGGATTGGTAGCGACATCTGGTGGACAAACGTGAATTAATATCGAGTTGCTTACGAAAGTTGTGGATGGTTGTGCTATGTGTTCGTAGATGGCGCTGAAAGAATTTCAAAATGTCTCATGTCAGTAACGCCATCTGTTGAGAGTGAGTGGTATTGAAAGGTAGGCTTTGAAATAGAAATGGCGTAGTATCGAGTGTAGATATGGAAGTGTTTATTGTGAAACAAAGATGGCGTGGTTGTGATCTTATAAGATATATACAATGGTTCAGTGGATGAGGGAATTGAATGTCATATGCAAGGTGGAAAGTTCAATCCGAGTAAATTGAATTTCAATTTAAAAATATATACTGTAGTTTTAAAAATATATACTGTAGTATTTATTATAGAAAAGGACGATTAGGGATAGTATGAATTTGGCAGTTAACATTTATGAGGATTTGAGATATTTTCTAATTATTATGATTTCACTGTGATAGTTTTATTATTTTTTTTTTGTTGATGGATGTATTGTTTGGGGTGAATGGAATGGAATTGATGTTTGTTAAGAATGTTATCAATGAATACTAGAGAAGAAATGAAGTTGTCATATTTCATTTGAAGTATGATAGTTGAATTTTAATTAAACTTGTAAACATTTAATATTTTAAAATTAAAACTAAGTTTAACATTTGCAGAATCCGGTCGACTTGATAAAATTTCAATAAAATATTAGAAGTTTAAAAGGTGATTAGAAAGAGATAGTTTTTGTGTGAACATTTGGAAAGTTTATTTAAATTAAACTCAAATTAAATAAGAGTGTAGTGAATCTTTTTTTGAATTAGAATAAATTAATTAAAATTTAGATAAACATTATCAGTGTTACATTTGAAGCAAATTAAATCTATAACAATGCCTAGGCGTCAACCTAAAGCTAGTCCTGTTGGAACCAAGGCGACTAATTCTAATAACAAGCGAGTGTCTGCAGTTAGACCTGCTACTAAAGTAAGGAAGATTAATTCTTTACGATACATATCTCGAATGGTGGAAAAGGCAATGAATAACATCAATAATAAAATCTCGGAGTTGGAAAATAGAATGTCTACTCCTAGTGGATCATCGGACAATGTTATGCTGAGAGAAAATTTTATTCAACCTATCATACAGCCGGGAACATCAACGGTATACTATCCAGTGGCGCAGATGCCTACGGAAAGACCTAAGTTTCCATTTAAAGGAAAACACCCTGTGACGTTCATTGAAGACCTGACTGCTTATTTAAGAAGGTCTGCACCAGAGGCGAGAGATATAATAGACATTGTCATAGATTGTCTTGAAAATGAATCGCGAAATTGGGCGCGTATTTATAGAGATAGATGGACAGTGTTTGAAGACTTCAAAAGGGATTTTTTAGACACATATTGGGGCGAGGCTGAGCAGAATGAATTAAGAAGACGAATCAGTCAGAATTCGTGGGACGGAGTCCAGTCTATGTTAAGCCATTTCATTACTTTATGTGGACAAGCGAAGATGTTGACGTATCCTATTCAAGAGAGACAATTAATAAACGACATTATGAATCATTTTCCTAAGGATGTTCAATATGCTTGGTCAACAAGTAATTACACATCGATTCTTCAAGCTACGGAGTTTCTACGAAAGTTAGATAACATTAATAAGCAAAATAACTTCAGTAGTGGCATTAATGCCCATTCTAGCAGCGTTCAAAGATCTGATAAGGCAGTTCAACAGCAGAATGGCAGAGGCGGTCTCAACCGGAAGCGAATTATGAACACTAGATCAATGAGTAAGGTGATACCAAACAAGAAGAATAGCATTAATGGTACAAATAGAGTAGATAATGATAACAATGTTTCTATAGAAAACTCTGTATCAACAGAGAATTTAAACTAATAAGTGTTGATGTGACAGACCCCGGTACATCAACGTTAGTAGGGGCGAACAGTACATCAGTAGCTTTAAGAATTATGCTTAAACTCGGGTGGGAACCTGGACAGACATTAGGTAGACATAATAATGGTATACGTAAACCAATCATAGCTAAGGGACAATATTGTAAATCAGGGTTAGGCTCAGGATTAAATAAAAATAATTCAACAGATTTCAAGTATAAAATCATACAAACATTAAAAAATCAATCGGAAATAGATAATGAGTCGTTAGTACAAACCGAAACAGTTTTTTCATTATTTGACGAGGAAGATAATATTACCGCGGATAAATTAGAAATAATTAAATCTGAGATTGAAGTGATAGTATCTGGTAAACGAGTCATATGTTTAATCGATACAGGGAGTGACATAACCTGTATTTCAGAATCATTTTGGGAATCTTTAAAATCATTAACTGGGAACAAATTAGATATGTTACCTGTTAAGCCGATTCAGATACGTGGAGCAGTAGGACAAAAGAGTGCTAAAATACAACAAATGGTTTTATTGCCTGTAAGATTTGGGGTAATTGATTTAGAGATTAGATTTTTTATAGTACCAAAATTAGTTCATTCAATGATATTAGGATTTGACTGGCTTATGGCAAATAATGTTAATATTAAATTACAAGAGCCATCCATAGGGTTAGTTATCGAACATAGAGATCAACGAGTATTAATTCCGTTTATTAAATATAATTTTGAGGAAAGGAGAATTTGTGATATTACAAAGGTAGATAATAGTTTTGATTTCAATAAATATTTACAAGAAATAAAGACGGGTACACTTCTTAAGGGAACTCAATTAAATAAATTAAAACAGATTCTAATTAAATATAGCGAAGTATTTGTTAAAAGGTTAGGTAGAGCTAATTGTTATCAACATATTATCAAAATGATGGATCATAGTCCGATAATTAAACGGTCTTATCCTGTTCCGTACGCGTATAGACAAAAAATGGAAGAAAAATTAGCCGAAATGGTTGATATGGGAATAATATCTAGAGGTTCAACACCGTATTGTAGTCCGTTAACTTACACCTTAAAATCTGATGGTTCAATTAGAGTTCTACTAGATGCACGTGAAATCAATAAATACATGATAGCTGAGTCGGAAGCACCTCCGATGCAAATAGATGTTTTAAATTCATTTCATGGGGTTAATTATATTAGTATAATAGATTTGAATAATGCATATTTTCAAATTGCCATTTCTGAGGATAGTAAAAAGTATACCGGGTTCACATTTAATGGAAAATCTTATATGTACAATGTTTTACCACAAGGACTTAAGACTTCAGTAGGTAGTTTCAGTAGAGCTATGGACTTAATATTAGGGACTGAAGTTAGACATTTTTGCGTGAATTATCTAGATGACCTTGCTATCTTAACTCAAGGAACGTTAAATGAACATTTAGAACATATCGATATAATACTAAACAAATTAAAGTCAGCGGGGTTAACATGTAATCTTGAAAAATGTAAATTCATATGTAAAGAAGTTAAAATGTTAGGACATATTATTTCTACCGAGGGAATTAAAACTGACCCAGAGAAAATAGAGTCAATTAAGAATTTCCCAGTTCCCAAGAAAATAAAACATTTAAGAGCATTTTTAGGACTTTGTAATTATTATAGGCGGTTCATTCCTGATTATAATAGTATAATTCAACCTTTATGCCAATTATTAAAAAAAAGTAAAGGATGGACATGGACTTCAGAAGCACAAGTAGCCTTTGAAAAATTGAAAAATAGTTTTTTAAGGACAATAAAGTTACATCATCCGGATATGTCTAAACCTTTTTATTTACAAACAGATAGTTCGGGAGTAGGTCTTGCGGGGGTTTTATTTCAGTACGATGAACAAGGGGAAATGAAAATATTAGGCTATTGTAGCAGATCTCTTAGGGGCGCCGAATTAAGATGGACTGTTACTGAACAAGAGTTTTGGGCTATAATCTATTGTTTAAGGAAGTTTGAAACCTATTTGAGGGGCGCAAAGCTTATAATTAGAACTGATCACAAAGCATTGACGTTTGTTAGGACATGGAAATTGTATAATAGTCGAATAATTAGGTGGATATTGTTTCTTGAACAATTCGATTATAGTATTGAACATATAAAAGGTAGAGATAATGTCGCTGTTGATGTGTTATCTAGGTTCCCACCTGATTCATCAATGATACAAGAAGATAGAATCTATTGTCCTGAAATACATTATATGGAAATTAAAAAGAATAAAACATTAATAACAAACTTAAAAAATATATCTAGTTTTCAATCTAATGATAATGTAGTACAGTTGATAATGGATATTATAAATAATATTAGTAATAATTATAGTGGTAGAATAAATAATATTGCTAAGCGCTGTTATATCAAGAATGGAGTGTTATATTTTAAAATTGATTCAGATAAACATGTAATTTATTTACCCTCTCAGTTACGAGAGGAAGTAATTTCTCAAATTCATAAAGAAATGGGACATCAAGGGGTTTTTAAGGTACTCAAATATATTAAAGATAGATTCTATTTTCCTAATATGCATAGAACAGTTAAAGTATTATTAAAGACTTGTCATCTCTGTCAAGTTTCTAAAAGTGATAATATAAAATATGTAGGCAAATGTAAATCTATTGTGACAGAAGAAATAGGTGACTTAGTTATGGCAGACTTATATGGACCATTGCCGAAAGGACGGTTTGGTTCTGCTTATATACTTGTAATTCAGGATTCATTTAGTAAATTTGTTAAATTATATGATTTGTCTAAAGCCACTTCTCGTTCAGTTATTACAAAATTAAAACAATTTGTTAAAATAATTAAGCCTAAAGTAATTATGACTGATAATGGTAGTCAATTTTCATCTGAAGGTTGGAAACAAACTTTAAAAGATATGGGTATAAAACCTATATTTACAACTGTAAGAAATCCTCGACCTAATACGACAGAGAGGGTTAACAGAGAACTAGGACGTTTATTTCGAACATATTGCCATAAAAATCATAAAAGTTGGGCAACAATATTAAATAAAATCGAAACATTATATAACAACACATTTCATGAA
The DNA here is from genome assembly GCA_905220545.2 of Melitaea athalia. Lineage (NCBI taxonomy): Eukaryota > Metazoa > Arthropoda > Insecta > Lepidoptera > Nymphalidae > Melitaea > Melitaea athalia. The sequence continues at coordinate 734,522 of HG992178.1, read as the reverse complement.
AGTACGGGATTTACTCCTAATGAAATATTATATGGATTGAGTAATGATATGTCATTTGATAGTTGTTTGCCTCAATTAAATAAGTCTAGAGATATTAATCAAATTAGAATTCAAGTTAGGAAAAATTTAAAAGATAACAGTATTAAACGACAAACTAAATTTAATAGGTCCCATCGTTTAATTGAATTTCAGATTGGAGATTATGTAAAGATTCGTAAGGTAAATAAGTCAGAGGCTCAAAAGAAACTTATAAAAAAGTTTCAATTGCTGTATGAAGGACCTTATGTAGTTAGTGCGATTCCATTTGCAAATGTTTACACATTAATGGACCCTATAACTAAAGAAATTAGAGGAAACTTTAATACAATACATTTAAATAGATATTATCAATAATAAATTGATCACGATCAATTATAGATGTTATCAATGTTTAACTGTTGATACAAACATTAGAATTAATAATGTAGCATTGAAAAGGATAGATTTTAAACTAGAATATCAATAAACTTTATCGAAGATTTATTATATTTCACAATAATTTAATGTCAAAACTATAGATGATTTTATAAAATGAATTGCACTTAAATAAGTTAGATATATAAGTAAAAGATTAGGTTATTAAGATAGTAATTAAATGATTAAAATAGATAGTAATAAGTTAGATAAGTGCAATTGTAATTAGGTTTAGTTATGAATAAAAATAAAAATTAAGGTAATGATGGGTCAGGGAAATGACTCAACTAATTTTATTGGAGCGCTTAAAAGTTCTCACATAATTATATAACAATTTAATTTTCAATTGACTATTAAGTCATATATTAACTTTTTCCATCATTACTTAACCTATTAAGCGCTAGCTTAATAGAAATAACAATTTAATTTTCAACGGACTACTAAGTCTTATATAAATTTTTCTTTCATCAAATACTTATTAAGCGCTAGCTTAATAAAAATAGTTGGTGGGGAGTAGGGCGGTCATTTCTTCACAAAATTAACTGAACATTTTAAGTTATATTCAATCTAAATTGAATTGCAAAAATATAGGTCAGACCTTAAAGTTTGAGTGTTTGCAATACGAGTTGTCCAAGTACTGCAATATACTAAACAACATATCACCAATTCATATTAGTATTAGATATGAATTGTGCAACTGTATTCAAATATTTTAATTTATTCATTCTGAAAGGAAACGGATACGATTCCATACATTCTTGGGCCGAAATGCAATGTAAAATATAACGTAATGAAATAGTACCAATTAATGTATTTACGCTTATGGATTCCTTGCTGAAATTCTGTACATTTTGGCTATTTAAGAGCGGAGTTATTAGACGTTTTGTAAAATTGAGGTTATGTTACAATGTCTATGGAAAATCACTAAGTTCCTGAAGCACTAAAGGTTATCATATTATGTCATTACAAATATCAATCACTTGAAACCATAAATAAATATCAGGAATGGACTCAGGATGCATCTGAATACACTGAAAACATTAAACAATTATAAACATGATTACATGAAACAAGTGACAGTGACGGGACCATGACGGGGCACACAGTTTCAATATCAGTCAGCTGTCAAAGCTGTTATTAAAAATAATTATGATTTATTTTTAATCGATACGAAATCGATAATAATTTGGGTTTATCAGATATTAATTTTTATTTTCGATATTAATGTAACTTTATTTAAATACACTTTATTGTTTATAACTTCAATTGTGTATCTGAATACTTTGAGTTTATTAACTAGTGCAAATTTTTTTAAAATTCTATAATCGATTATAGTTAAATCGATATGATTTATTTTCAATCGATACGAAATCGATAATAATTTGGGTTCATCAGATATTAATTTTTATTTTCGATATTAATGTAACTTTATTTAAATACACTTTATTGTTTATAACTTCAATTGTGTATCTGAATATTTTGAGTTAATTAACTAGTGCAAATTTTTTTTAAATTCTATAATCGATTATAGTTAAATCGAAACCCAATTAATTTGACGAAAACTATCTTTTTCATTTTTCTCAGCTTCCAGATTCAGAATTGAGCTGATATTTTATATTTTATAAAAAAATATATATATATATATGACCAATTTTTTAAAACCATATCTGTACTTAATACATTTTAGCCTAAAAGTCCCCATCTCCTCTAAAATAAGATGAACTGCACTCTGTTAAGTTGTATATTTAACATTGAGAGCCGGATTTTATATTTTAAAAACAATATGTGTATTGTTATAAGATAAAATTGAGCCTAGATGTAGGAATTCAAATCAAATTGGATCTATGTGAGTGTGAGAGTGGGTGAAGGAGCTGGAATGGTTGGTTGAAATTGATTATTTTGATTTTAACCATTGAATATAACGCTAGTAGTATGATTGATGAGAGGTTGGATGTTTGGGAGAAGAGTATGCTTCTAAGTGCTGTTGATTGAAGTTGAATGTAAAGATTCATGAGTGTCCTTTCAATTGAGAAGTAACATGATACAGAATTGTGTTATTTGGTTACGTTGTTGTGATTAATTAATAATTACGATAAACTACATTATATAATTAAGGGGCGATTGTAACGTAACAAATAAACGCAATTCAGTTCTAATTTATTAGTGCCATAAATTTTAAGATAACAAACGCATAAATTGAAATGTGAGTTGACACGTAAAAATAAAACAGTCAAGTTAATGTACAAAAATTGCCCTAATCCATTAAGGGACTCAAATTTTAAGTTGTACTTAAGAATAGGAATTTATTGCCTGGGAACTCAAACAGTTTGACTAACCTGTTGAAATATTAGGTAATAAATTTTATATTCGAGACAGGCTTAAAAATTTTGTGTTGACAGATGCGAGGGAATGTTCTAAGGGCCAGTTTCCACTGATTGATATAATCGCGATTAGTTCGACATAAAGTCGGTTTACGCATTTAACAAAGTTTAGAGCTGGAAATTGCATTTCACTAACATAAACTAAACGCAGTTAGAGAATAACGGCTGAACAGATTGCACTAATTCTTTTTTTTTTTGTGTTCCTTGAAGTATGAGGATGTTTGTTACAGAGAGGAATTTTAAAGGGATTGCCTGAAAAGGTCTTAAAACAGCACTTTGCTATGTTCTCATACAAATAATTCGTAATAATAATTAAACGAAAGCAAGGTTAGAAACGAACTATAAATTCGATTAAGCAAAGCTTTATTAAACAGTGGAACTCGACCCTAAGGGTTCGACCCGGCGTATGAGTGGTTTTTTTTGCTGAAATTACAGGACGCCGGGGTTGCCATCACAAAGTTTTGAGTTACCTTGTTTGGATTAAAAACTACAAAATTGACGTGTATTTACTTTACATTAACACGTAAGGTTAAAAATGACGATAATCGGTTAAATAACTTCCTTTTGAAATCGGTTGAATAATACATTATTCTTCACAACCGTCATACAAATTTATTATAACTAACATTGTTTTCTTCGGCTTTATTCAATGTATATTTGTTTTTCCCTTTTATTGTTTATCTTTGTTGTGTTTTTGTTTAATTGATTTACGCAATTTCCTTTGGATCGGATAAAAGTGCTCACAGCCAGTAAAGTTCAAATTATTGAGGAAGTAATAACTTTATTCCTTGTTTTTGTAATAAGTTTATTTCTTGTTCTTGTTTTGTGTTGCACTATAATGACTTATAAACTATCGGGAAAGAACAATTACACATGGGATTGCCGTATTTTTTTTTTGAATACGGAAATGTACCGCGGGGATCACCGAATTTCCGTAAAACACGGGAATTGCTGTGAGTATGGTATCACTGCAGAGCGCATTGGTGGACGTGTTAGGGTGGGGGAAAAACAGACGCGAGATTTTTGAATAAATACGATGGCAGTCAGTTTTGGGGGAGTCAGTTTGACATTCAAATTTGAATTCGGAGTTCGAAGTGGTAGGCCTCCGCGGCCGCCGCGGCCTCTTGGCCAGCGAAGCTATGGAACTTCTGACTTAGATTAAAGATAGAAATACCTAAAAAGTATTTTTTAGATCTGATTCAGGGATTTCTTTAGCGTAAGCTGGCCGAGTGGCTATGTAACTTCAGTGTAGTCCGCGAAATAGTTTTAATTTAATTTTACTGATTAATATTAAGTGCAATTCTTTATTATAAAATTTTAATTGTAATCCGCTAGATAAATTCAGTGAAAGACCTGTGAACAAGAGCTCCTGATTGGTTCGAATGCATTAATTTTTTTATTTATTTGCATGTTTGGGTTTCTGCATGTTGTGTTTTTTTTCTGATTTTTATAACTTTTACGGAGATTTTTAATAAAAGATATCTAATGAATTATTAGTTAGGTTTACATCGAAACTATTAATTATTGATTATTGAAAAGGAATTATTATCTAGGTTTACCTTGATATTATTAATTATCAATTGATTATTGAATAAAATATATCTAATGAATTATTAGTTAGGTTTACATCGAAACTATTAATTATTGATTATTGAAAAGGAATTATTATCTAGGTTTACATTGATATTATTAATTATCAATTGATTATTGAATAAAATAATTATGAAAAGGTTTACATTGATATTATTAATTATTGATTGATCTAAGAATGGAATTATTATGAAATAAGCCTTATGACCATAATTATATTGAATTTAACTGATAAAATCTAACTTAAGTACATAACCACAATATGATGTTGTTAGAATAAAATGAAATTACATCCGTTATACTTTAAAGTACATGAATCTTGGTTAAAACTATCATATTAGATATTAAGGGTTAAATAGATTTTCGTTAGGGTGTATTTAAATAATGAAATGAGATTTTACTATGTCATTACTTTGGAAGTAAATAGAGTGGTGAATAATTCTAGGAAAATATGACCTATAAACAAACTAATGATTAGTTGTCACATCTTATTGAATATTCTCTACATATAAATATGCTTCTATTGTATGTATATGTATATATGTATATATATATATATATATATATATGTGTGTATTTGACTTCATTTTGACATTACACAAACTTTGTAGTTCAAACATTAATTTAAGAATTTGTAGATCTTAAATATATGTTGGAGCGAGGTAACACAGTTGGTTTGTAGTCTTGAATGAGTTCAAGGATACTTTTAGCTCTTGAATACATTCTAAGATGAGGTATTATACACTGATCTATGACATTACACAACTATTGTAGTTTTGAACATTGATTTAAGAATTTATGTTCTTAAATAGGTGTCGAAACGAGGTATCTGGTAGACTGGAGTGTCTCATTCTCACGATGACTTTAATTGAACTAAATAAACTATGTTAAGGTGAATCCATAAATGTTTGTATTCGCCAGTGTTTTATTATAGGTTTCCCTATAAGGCAAGGCCTGTCTAAGCCACAGTTCTTCGCGTCATCGATGCTAGGTAGTTCCTAATCTAGGTCTATCTAGTAAAGAAAGTTGCGAGTACTTCCTACCAACCTCTGCGTTTGTGTTTGCCTAACTGAACTATGTTCTTGGTAAATACTATACGTACGTTTACTTATCTTTGATAAGAATTCCTCATCTTTGATGAGAGACATGGACAAGCTTCATCATACACTTAGTGTATGGTAGTTGTTTGAACTGCAACAAGAGTTAGTGATTTATATTTGGTCAGTGGTATGTAGTTCTATTTATACTAATAGAGAAACATATTCACTTTTCCAATTAATTTATTGCTAATTTTTGTGGACAGTCTCTGTTAAGTCCCAAGGCGGATTTACTGAGATTTAAGCCAAGCCTTAATCAAGTCCTCTTGTGTTTTTTCAAACATACAAACATTGATGGATCATAAAACCTATTAAATATACATTCTCTTTTCATTGTGAAAATGAGATACTCTCAGAAATTCTGATTGAGTAAATGAATATGTTATATTTTAATTGTTTTATTTATCTCTCGACACTACCATGTCCTTTGATAAATCCATTCAGTTCCTAAGAGAGCCTGATATAATCAAATGTTTAACAACTTAATTACTGGTTCAATGTTTCAATTGAACAACCTATTCTGGTTAATGAATGCTGTTTCATTGAATGCTGTGAGTCATGCAAGGACAAACCTACACAATTCACCTACTCTACACGTTGGTCTTATACCTTTAATTATTTTTTACTTCCTTATAGGACACTCGAAAGGTTGCGCTGTCGCCTGTCGCTAGTCGCCGACGACCCATCTCACAATGGTGGCGAGGCTTGACAATATAGCTGACTATAGACCCGTAACTTAGTAGGACTTTCCTATGGGAAATTACACTACACAATCCAATTGTGGCAAAAGTAGTAGGTTTCGTGATCGAATTTCAAAGTAGTTGTGTGACCGAAGTTCCCGTATGGGCTAGTAAGCACACAATGAAAAGATCAGTAGACACGATCTCCTTTTGTTCACGTGGAACACATCTTAATACCATGTCTGATTACAGCTTGGTAATTACATCAACTCTAGTAATTCACTGGTTATGTCTATATGACGTCCCAAGGGATTACTCAAATACAGTCAATGCATGATTTTGCTTCAGCGGTATGAAACAAGCATTTGTTAGACAGGATATATTTCCGTCTAACTTACTGTAGAAAATTGGGACCTCTCATTTCCTACCTGCTACCTTTCTTTTTGATTTGATAGCACCAACGTTGTGCCTAATTTAATTTAGAGCCTTCAACACGGTGTGGATCGGTTGGGGTCGGAGGGGCTTGGTGGTTGCGACCCCCCGGGTTCAGTTGAACCCGGCCTTTTAATTCCTTAATGCCTATAAACCCTATCCTAACAGATTAACACATACAAACAAACACTACACATTATTTTCACAATTATCTGAGATAATTTATTGACTGAATAAATTATTTCAAGATAATTAATAACTATATAATATGTATTTAATCATTATTTCATTTACTTATCTATTTTTATTTATTTCATTTGTTTAGAGTTATTAGAATCTATCTATTATATCAGGTTTGAGCTAAAAATACATATAAAAGAAACTTAGACACTATTCAATTAATCAATGTCATTATAGAATATCCTATATATAATTATTTAACTTTATTTCTATTTTAGCTATCTAGATTTACTAAAAATATTAGCAATTATAATTTACACATTCTTAAGGAGACGTCAGATATTTAGTTAAACAATAGGTGATAGCTATTTCTAAATAAATAAGTCTATTACTATTTATTCTTAACGGTTCTAATTTACTAAATTTTCATTAATACCTAAATAATTTACTAATAAGGTGTTATAAAGTTTAATATCTTTTTTTTCCTTTTCATAATGATTTTCCTGAAGTTAGTTATCTATAGTGTTTAAATCACTGGTAAGTGTAATTTACTAAATCTTATTAATTCTAAATAAGTTAATTATAAGGTGTTATATCTTTCTTTCCTTTTAACAGCATTCCAGAAGTTAGCTATCTTTAGTATTTAAATCACTGGTAAGTGTAATTTACTAAGTCTTATTAATTCTAAATAAGTTAATTATAAGGTGTTATATCTTTCTTTCCTTTTAATAGTATTCCAGAAGTTGGTTATCTATAGTATTTATATCACTGGAAGTGTAAATATCTTTCAATTAAATCTTAGGATAAATTAATTTCAGTAATTTAATGTCATTGTGCAGAGATGTTATTTTAAATTAATGACTAGATAGGATGTTAGTTAGAGTTCATATAGAAATCAAGGCTTCTAATAACATATACTATGTCTTTCCTTCGGCATACCACAAAAAAGAACTGAAGTTACTCTGAAACAAAAAACAACACAACGTAGAGTCCTTCCTTATACTAGACGATCACAATTATAAGGCCAAAGACATTTAATGTCCTCTTAAGCTTAATATTAGTTTGTAACGCCACTACCATGATAGTGTTACAAATTGGTCTTCGTGACCAGGATGTTATAATTTTATATATGTTGGGGTCTTTCTCATCACACCCCATAGCATATAGAGATCGTTACAAAATGGTGCCGTGACCAGGATTATCATAAGCATGATGATTAGTCATCATTGCATAGGGTAGAACGTTACAAAAATGGTCCACATGACCAGGATTATCATAAATATGGTGAATGATTATTATATCATAATGTATATCGTTACAAAATGGTGCCGTGACCAGGATGTTATAAATTTATATATGTTGGGGTCTTTTTCAGCACACCCCATAGTATAATATAGTATAGATCATTACAATGTCGACCGATTGAAGTCGCTTTGGTTTTTATATATCACAATCAATGTCTCAGTTATGGTTGATTGGTTTTTGTATATATCTTAGATATGGTATAGTTACAGTACATACTCTTTCGTTTATATCTCTCGCTTCTATCCAACCTATACAACATGACTAGCTATGCCCCGCGGTTACACCTGCGTTAAATAAAGAAAGAACGTATATTAATAATTATGTAATATAGCCTACAAGCCTTACTCGGTAAATGGACTATCAAACACAAAAATAATTTTTAAATTGGAACTAGCATAAACAAATTATCCAGCTTTATAACATAAGTATAGATTTCAAAGACGGTAAATAATTTATGGAAGATGTATAAATAATAGACCCGATGACAAGATAAAATATCGTCTATAAATTGATTGCACCTGCTATCCTAATATAACTTTTATCGAAATTTCGCTTAAACACATTAAAAGACTATTACCGTTGAAGCGTTGGCCATTACAAAAGTTTTAAGCAAGTTTACTTGGAGCAATCGCCGTTTCGTTTCGAAGGCGTTTGTTGAAATTTCAATTAGATATTATTTAATTATGATTGACTTAGGTAACGTTCATTTTATTTAATTAAATTTATCGAAAGTTTAAATTACATTTTACAAATTAATAATATTTTGACCGATTTCTAAAAAGGAGAAGGGTATCAATTCGACTATAATTATGTTTTTATTTAAACTTATTAGGTAATATTTTGCACAAAATATTCAACAGCCCGATTGGGGTAGTACCTCGATCTTACAGAAGATCACAGATAAATAATACTGCTCTCAAGCAGTATTGTGTTCCTGTTGTGAGTATTATACACGGTTGTTTAATGGTCGATTTACATCAGACGAGCGAATGCTCATTCTATCCCCACTACATCAAATTCTTATCTAATTCTTTTAGTGTAAACAGGCGTAGAGCATTTTTTCGTTGTTATATAATTATATGAATACGAGTGTTCGAAGATCAAGAAAGAATGCTCTTGTTCTAGCTCTAGCTCTTTGTTCATTTGGTCTAAATCCACCCTAAGACATATGATATCGGTTTAATACACTGTCCAATGTAAGCGAGTACCTACTATTTCAAGTGAGGTGACAACATAGAACAGGTTAGTAATGGCTATTCGATATTCTGAAAAGCCTTGCTTTGCTTTAAGGACGCATTGGCGCAGGGCTCACATCGCTGTTTGTTGTGAAAAATGTAATATGGCGAAGAGAAATTCGCCGTTCCATCTTTTTGTCATACAAGAATTGTTGTCAAATAATGACAAATGTTACAACACTATTCTTCGCTACGCTACTCTACGTTACTAGACACCATGCAATATGATATGAAGTAAACAATAAACAAACAATAAACGCTTCACACTCAACGGCCCCCAGTAAGATTTTTGCCCTGTGTTGGGGGTCGAGAACACACACAGTACACAAGCATAAACGCCCAGACCACGACAAACAGCTATATGACCAAAACAAAAGATTGTCATGTGCGGGAATCGTACCCGCAAACCGCCGGTGTTTAGTCGCGTATATGGCACACGCGCCACTACACCAGGGCAGTTTTTATTAAACAAACATACAACGTATTAATACACGTTTTTATTATAAGTAGAAGTTTAACTGAGGTAGGGCACAGCAGGAAATTTCCTGCTCAAAATATGGAGCAGCCCGACTGGGGTAGTACCTCGACCTTACAGAAGACCACAGCTAAATAATACTGTGTTCAAGCAGTATTGTGTTCCTGTTGGTGAGTAAGGTGACCAGAGCTCCTGGGGGGGGGGGGGGGATTGGGGATAGGGTCGGCAACGCGCTTGCGACGCTTCTGGTGTTGCAGGCGTCTATAGGCTACGGTAGTCACTTACCATGGTGAGCCGTACGCTTGTTTGTCGACTTAGTAACATAAAAAAAAAAAAAAAAAAAAAAAAAAAACGTGTTAACCAGCTAATTCTTCTGAGACTTAACCCGTATTCAAAAACCTCACATTTAATATCGTCTTCTTTGCATCTGTTTGTAATGCTTATTTTCAATTTACCACCGCTCCAGCGAGAATGTCAAGTATGAGAAATCGGGCGACGGTAAATTGTGTTACTGTCATATTGGTGACGTACTCCTTGGGGATATTCGCTTCTTATAACTTTAAGTATTTTCTTACATCAAGAAAGCGATAACTTGTGTGAGTTTTTGTATTTCTTTCCGTATTGTAATCGCATTGTTTATTTTTTATATTTTATTGACTGTGTTACAAGTTCTATAGAATTTAAAACTTTTTTTGTAATAAGGTAAGCATCAAAATAACTTAAGGCACAGGAGGAAATTTTCTGCTCAAAATATGGAGCAGCCCGTCGGGGGCAGTAGCTCGACCTTACAGAAGATCACAGCTAAATAATGATTATTGTTTTCAAGCAGTGTTGTGTTCCTGTTGGTGAGTAAAGCGACCAAAGCTCCTGGAAAGAATTGGGGATTTCGATGCTTCTGGTGTTGCAGGCGTCTACACGCTACGGTAATCGCTTACCATCAGGTGAGCCGTACCCTTTTTTGACGACCTAGTTGTAAAAAAAATAAACGAAAAATATTTACCAAGTATCAACGTAATACACAATGTTAGTGGTAAAATATTTTTGATAGTTACCCTACGCCCCGGTGATGTGCAAGAGTAAGGTTCGACTCCGACCGACATAAAGGTTTTTAGTATTATTAGCTTATAAATAAATTCTTACAAATAAAAGAAAGAAGGTAACATAAATAAAATTGTCTTATTAAATATTTACTTCATTATTAACGATCGTCCTTGTTTCTTAGTAGACCTTTTTACCGTTTCTGTTTTCCCTTGATACCTTTACCGCTGTCACCGGTATGTCGGCTTAGTTCATTTGTTTTATAATTAAATTCATATTATATTCATTTCCTGTTTAATTAATAGCAATGTATTCATTTTAATCCTTAAATCATGGCTAACGTTTAAAAGAAAAATGTCTCTAATCCGTATGTTTTCACATCTGCTTTGGGGATTACGAAAATTTATTTGACACGAATTTTTGCGATAATTTTTACTAATATATTTTTAGAAGGTTGTTAGAATTTGAACTGAGACCCTCCCCAGGAGCTCTGGTCTCCTTACTTGCCACAGGACCACAACACTGCTTGAAAGCAGTATTATTTAGTTGTGCTCTTCTCTACGGTCAAGGTACTTCCCCAGTCGAGCTGCTCCAGATTTTAAGCAGATAAAACAACAACCTGATAATACACACACACACTTCAGCCTATCGCAGTCCACTGCTGGACATAGGCCTCCCCAAGTTCGCGCAAAACATCCCGGTTTTCCGCAATCCTTATCCAGCCTACATCGGTAATCTTACGTAGATAACAGCATAATATATAATAGAACCTGATAAAACATCCGATCTAAATTAATGTTTACAGTTATATTTCTAACTAGCTTCTGCGCGCGACTTCGTCGGCGTGGACTCCGCTCCTATTGGTCTTAGCGTGATGACACATAGCCTATAGCCTTCCTCGATAAATGGGCTATCTAACACTGAAAGAATTTTTCAAATCGGCCCAGTAGTTCCAGAGATTACCGCGTTCAAACAAACAAACAAACAAACAAACAAACAAACAAACAAACAAACTCTTCAGCTTTATATATTAGTATAGATATGTTGTAGGCTTAGCCCAATATAAAATGTTCATACTGTTAACATTAATACATCTATTCCACCCGTTTTTTTTTCTAAATTAAATTGAGACTGATACAGCCGTATCAATCAATCTTTTTCCCGTCTTATCTATCCTAAAGGAGATCGGCGGAATCAACCGTGTTTCGTTGACATAACTGAAAGCTACCAATCAATCAATTATAGCGTGAAATTTTTCTAAGACGTAAAGAACATCACTAAATATTATGAAATGAGTTTCCATAGATAATTCAATATAATTATGTATGACGTAACCAGCTAAAAACATAAATTCTTTTTCTAAATATAAGTAGCCTTTATCTACAATATGCTGTGACCGTATATCATTACATATTAAACATCCTCTTACGCAAAGGAAATTCTGTTCAACGTGTGCATTATTTATAGTAGTTTATTTAGTTAGCGGTATAAAAATTTATATGAGTTCGTCTAAATCGATTGTAATTTTCACTTTTAGTCGATGTAAGGAAAAGTTCGAGACTGAGGTAATTTGAATTTTTTTTTTTTCGTTTATAAATCTTTGATCAGCTCAGACTTTTGTCGTTAGAAATATTGCATGAATATAGTTAACTAGAACTCAATAGCTATTTATTAGATCTGGAATATCTAAAATATGCAATCGCATATCTAATTGAAATATCTTGACTAAGAATCATTGATTAGCGTTGATTCTAGTAGATTACGTAATGGTGGAGGTTATAATTCAAATTACTGAAGTATTTATTTGTTCCGGATTAGAAACTTAATTTTTTTTAGCAGATACAAATACTATTAAAAATTTTAAGAATTAATAATTTTAATAATTAATTTTAATGAAATACTAATAAAATTTTGATGCTATAAAAATAGATTAGAAAAGCGAGACGTAATTTGGCATTCCTAACCCTAATTATCACATGTCCCAACAGTCTACATTTAGCTCTAACTCTACTTACTTGCAACTGTGGATGAACGCTGACCACAAGTCTAGACCTCACACGGAGCCTGGCATCCCTTCTTTGTTCCCCGTATTGGTTGTGAGCTCTGCAAGTCCATGTGCCACTGTCTGTGGTCTGAGCTCGTCTGATTATCAGGACTTGTTCAGACACTGATATTCTTATGCTGTTAGAGACAGGACTTAAACGACCATTTGCGTGACGAAACCAGCTGAAACAAAATTTAATTTTATATATTCAATTAAATCATTTTTTTTTATACAATTGGCACCATGTCCTAAGCATAGACAATCAGTATTACAATTTAATGTGGAAATATCACCAGCATTTTTGGCAGTATTTCTAGCGCACATAGTGAATACAGCAATAATATTGTTAAAATATTATTTTTAAGCAGCAGCGTCTTTGGTTCGACAACGCCAGCCCTACGGTCACCAAACCGTCTGCCCAGCGTAGTGACTATGGGCAAAACAGATGAGTTCACGCCATTTTTGGCTCGAACTTGGGTCTCCCCAAGTTTCTTTGTCCAGCAGTGGACTGCGATAGGCTGAAGTAAAGTGATTATTTTCAAAAAATTCAAAAATATATATTCAAGATTGAAATTAAATAGAAGACAAAAATTCTTTTTTTATTCCAAATGTAAAGCTAAGTTATGTCCGTGACCGCTATTCAAGAAGACATTGAATGAATAAAAAATTGAATAAATTTATTTTCAACAGATTGTTATATCCAAACCAATGAGAGTTATAGGATATTGAAATGGCAGATAGTTCTGGAAGAATCGTTTTTAAGAGTATGATTATGAAAATTCGCCCAGTATGGAATTTTTTAAATAATTTTTTTTAACAAATGTAAGTACAGTTATAGCTTCTTTTATAAAATATATTTCCCTAATATTAATCATATTTTGAAACATATTTATAAAAAAGCCTAACGAAAATATTTAAAAATATAAAAACAGTAGACTTCCGGTAGTGAATTGTGGCCCATACTACCGGTAGTAAAGACTCCAGGCTGAGGAACCTCTTCACAATGCGGGCCGTTTCAAGCAACACTGCCTTTTGAATCTGATCCTTGATCCAACACTCAAGCGAGAGTTTCTTAAGGTGTTGGTCGAAACTTTTCTCTAATAGACCATTGACCGACTTAACAATAGGAATAATTATTGTTGACTATTGTTCCTACATGACCGTAATCTCTTGGCCAATCTCCAAATATTCACTTCATTTTCTTATTTCGCCATAATAAACAAAATTATTTATGACTAGATGGCCCGTTGAATTTCGTATCACCTACATATTATATTTGGGCAAAATATACACAAAACACTTTCTGAACGCACCTATAAATATTTGACAACCAATTGACAACGTTTTTGACAAAAGACATTAAATTTCCCCGCTAGGAACATTTTGTATTGGAAAATTTAATCGTCGTTGTTAGTATTTTCCGTAACATAATATTATTTATGTTTCTTACCGTTTAGACCTTCCCTGAACTTCCACAAACATTTCAATATCAAAATCAGCTAAATCGGTCAAGTCATTCTCGAGTTTTAGGGAGACTAACGAACAGCAATTGATTTTTATAGTATTTTTTTATATTATAGATTAAGCACTTTAATACCATGTATGTAAGATAATTACCTGTATGTAGGAGGAGGACTGCCTATAGCACAACAAACTAATCTAATATCCCCTCCTTGAGGAACGGTTTCGTCTTCCGATATTGTAAGAATTCTTGGTGCCATACTTCCCGTTGTATCTGCAATAATAATATACGATATTAACAACCGCTATAAGCCTACGGCACAAACTTTTAATACATTTCCGGGTAATTTAACGTAGAGGGTTGTTATTATTTTTGCAAGTGGACTCACTTGTCATTTTGATGTTGTTCTGAAACGCCTAATACATCTTCGTTCTTTTGATATAAGTAATACTGTTTATTTAGGATCGTACTATACTAATATTAATTTATGGTATATTTTTATATGGAAAACGTTAAATTCTAACTTTATATACCTAAACATCAGTTTTATAAGGAAAATAAAAAGTTTCTTCTTCAGATTTTGGGTTCCAGTACAATGAAGATTTCGTGTGGTGCTTTAGAACCATACAATAATTGTGTTTGCTAGCAAACGAAAAAAAAAAACGACTTCAATTAAATCGACAAGTAATAAATAATAAATTAATTAATAAACGAACATCACTACGATTTTTGAGGGTTGCCCTCGATTTCTCTGGGATCCCATCCTCAGATCCTGGTTTCCTTATCATGGTACCTAAGTTGGGATATCTCCTTTCCAACAAAAAAGAATTATCAAAATCGGTTCATAAAAGACGAACTTATCTCTGAACATACATTAAAAAAACATATATAACGTCGAATTGAGTAACTCCTCCTTTTTTGAAGTCGGTTAAAAATACTAGAGACTAGAACAATACGAACAACTAATGCTATGTTATTAGTTACAAGCAGTTATCAAGCATTATCCTATGATCAGTAGGATATTATTCAATTCTTGCGTCAAGTATTGATACGCTTTGCGTATTATTCAAAGAGGAGAATCAAAAAAAATTTATATACGAATGGGAACATACGTGAAACAGCAATCATGGCTCCGTTACTCCTTCTCTTCTCTCCCGTCAACATGTGCTGAGCTTCGCAGGAGTACGAGCTGGCGTCATCAGGTCTAGCTTCCCGTATCACCAGGATATCGCCTCGACTGCCGCCTATCATGTAGCGACCACCTGGACGAAAAAGTGTATTTTAATGATGGTTAATTTTAGTAAATAGTAAAGTTGTAACCAACAGTCAAACTTCTTTAATTTTTGATTAACTTCTAATTTCACATTATAATATTATACCTACAATTAATATATTTCTTTTTATTTTGGAATTTTTTGTTAGACGTTACATTATAAGTAGCATATTATATGTATGATATATAGTGAAATATTGTAGACCTAGATATAAAATTTTCATATATGACCATCACACGGTACACATAGCCTCGGATAGAAAAAGTACCTTTGTAATTTGCTATAGAAAATTTTCAATTTTTTTTATCTGCCCATCCGCGGTGGAGCAGCGTGGTGGGTTTACTAATCCTTCTCCTACTTGGGGAAGCCTATGCCCAACAGTGGGATGTTACAGGCTGAATCATCATATCATAGAAAATGTATAATGAATATATAAATAGTAGTATACATATTTAAAAATCATTATTTCCGTTGTTTTGACATGTAGGTAATATAATTTCTTGTTAATTAATAAAGAAAATAAATGAAACAGAGACGGCTAAAAAATAAAAATCATCCAATTGAGAATTGCAACATAGCCGAAAAATCAAGTACATTTACAAATAGACTTAAGACAAACCAAACTGAATCTATACAATCCATTGACATGGCACAAGTATCGGAGGAGGGAAAAGTCGTAGCACTCAGATCTCATGACTTTGAAATTAGGGGACAACTGTGATCGAGTGCTCTTACACGTTTATAGTACGGAGATGGCACCGTTCTGACAGACTATCTGAAAGTGGATCGTCGTGTGAGAAAGCGTTAACATGTTTAGTTAAATTCTAAATTATTATTATTTTTACACATAAAAATTATACATCATGCTAGCATCCCGTCCCGGCTTTGTACGGGTATTTAATAAAAAAAATCAAAAAATTTTTTTCTCTATTATTTTTTTTTTTGAAATTATAATATAGCCTATGTCACCCGCGGATAAGTGTAACTTCCCAACAGTGAAATAATTTTTCAAAACGGTTCAATAGTTTCGGAGCCTATTCAATGCAAACAAACAGTCAAATTTTTCCTAAAATGAAAGACCTGCGTCGGAGTGCAGAATCACATACAACACTAACGCCAGACAAGCACAATTGCCTTTACAGTCTGTACATATATTCAACATGAACGGGTATCGAACTCGCGTCCGTTAGTGCAATAGTCAGTACTGCCACAGAGTAATAACGAATTTTCGAATAATTTCCCTAACAATTTTGATATTATATATGTCATAATCGTATCTATACTTATTATAACAAGTAATATAATTAAAAGAAAACAAAAAACCCGCCTGCGTAAAAAACGGAAAGAGCAAAGTCAACATTTTTTAAACTTTCTTATTGTATTTCTTTATTATTATTACAGTAATAATAATCATAATATACATTTTCGAAATCCTTGTATTGAGCCCTTTAATTTGATACCCATACTATAGTATTCTAAAAAAAAATTATTTCTTCATTAACTACAATAGCTTCGCACAGCCGCCATGTTTGTTTTTTTTTAATGTCACCTATCTAAGAACACTTGGGCTGCTAAGACAAATCTAACGATATCTCAATTATGCAAATCCGTTCAGCGGTTCTAGAGAAATGAGGTAATTAAGAATATTACATACATACATACATACATACATACAAGATACGCGCGAAAAACATAACCCTTCCTTGGCAGTCGGGTAAAAATAAGTCCCCCGGCCGCGTCTTTCTGTCCTCCTGTCTGTCTGTCTGAACGCGATAAACTCGAAAACTACGCAACCGATTTTTATACGGTTTTCAACAATAGAAAGAGTGATTCTTGAGGAAGGTTTAGGTATATAATTTATTATGTTTTAATGTAAATTCGCAGAAATACGGCGATAAATGTTGAAGAGGTCGCAAAAAATCTCGCCAACGGGGAGCTTTCCACGCGAACGCCGCGTAAACTAGCAAAGATATAGTTAAATAATGTACTAGCGAATTCAAAATCTATAAAAATGCTACAAAAAAGTCCGCGATAGCATATCTCTATCTCTTATGGTTGACTTACAATAACCACTTTTATGTTCATATTTTAAATTAAAACATTACGTTATTTTCAAAGCTATTTTCTTTAGTTTAGTATTAATCCTTATCCAAATGAATATGTTAGTTAGCTTAGGCATTTAATGCAGATTAAAATTTCCCTTTACACTATATCAATTAGATGAATAGTTTTTGAGATATCGTCGTTAGAAGTAAATATTAAAAACTAGCTTCTGCGCGCGACTTCGTCGGCGTGGACTCCGCTCCTATTGGTCTTAGCGTGATGATACATAGCCTATAGCCTTCCTCGATAAATGGGCTATCTAACACCGAAAGAATTTTTCAAATCGGCCCAGTAGAACCAGAGATTACCGCGTTCAAACAAACAAACAAACAAACAAACAATCAAACAAACAAACTCTTCAGCTTTATATATTAGTATAGATTAAATTAACGCGCAACGAAGTGAGCACGGGTCGGCTAGTATTGTATAAATCCGCTATTACTGAGAGTAAAACCCGCAAACAACGGTATTAGCGTTAATCACCATAACACCAGGATATCAGAACTATCGCTCATACATATTACAATAATAATAAGTAAATTACAATTTAAATTGAATTTATCGATATTAGAACGCTCGCAATCAAGAACAGCTAATAGTAATTAATTAATTTAGTTCACAATTAGGACATTTAGTTACGAGTTTAACGGGTGTTATAGTTATATGTTGAATTGACAATGCATAAATGTTGCATATGCTATTATAATTATATTTTTACCGTCTCCCCAATTTTGATTTCATTTTCATGGTAAAATATGTTATTTTTCTTTTTGGAACAAAAATAAGGAACAAAACAGAGAAAAGAGAAACTAGGTGTTTATTGTTTTAGTAATAATATAAATGCAAATGACGGTTATTTCAAATTTTCAGACTAACCTAAAATACCTAGAATACCTAAACTAAAATTGGTTATAATTTTATATTTTAAAATTTTATCTTGATTAAAGATTTCGTAGTTCATTGTTTATTTTATCGAAAAATTGAGATATAAAAAACTTTTCTCGACGACAGTCCGCGAACCCCGTCGGCCGTCACCGTTTTACGATCAGATAACTTTCAGCTTCGACTTTTTCAATGAATTCTAAATGCGGAGCAACTGTTTAAAATTCTCCATCCCGTTCTGACATTGGGGCAACTCGTCCTCTATCCCTTTCCCGCACTGTAACCGTCAACTGATGGCACTGATAGTATTGTTACTTTGTCTTCCCTGAAGTGTCCTTAAGTATTATTCTAGCTTCAAATGGCTTTTATGTCCGGTCATTTGAAAATGTAAATTTCGAGTCCTGTTTAAACAACTGCCAAAAAGGAGGGTAATGTTTTTGGTAAGTACTAGTTAAGGCCGGTGCTTTTACAGGAGGGAAATGTGTGCGTATAGAGTGACTTTGTTACGATTGCACTACGATAAATTGTTTAGTAACAAAACTTCTTGATAATAATTATTTTAGCTTCTGTTTCTTTCAAAAGAACACTTGTGGATCGTTTTTGTGAAATACCTCTCACTTATAGATTGGCTTACAATTGCATTATTTGCATTGATATATTTTATTTCATAAAACCTAACTTTAAAGGCTTCTTACATTTTCAAACGTGTATTTGACGAGAAGAGGCGAAGTTTTCAAATTAACTGGTTGCTGTACTAACGGTCACCAGCTCTGTTTTTCATATTGTACTCGTATATGCTATAAAGACTTTTATTGTGGTCTTGGCGTTTGTGGTTGTGTTATTTGTTCCCTATCTTTAGTTGTTTTTGTTAACTAGGTCGCCAAACAAGCGTACAGCCTACCTTATGGTAAGCGATTACTGGAACTTATAGACATCTGCATCACCAGCGCGTTGCAAACCCTATCTCCAATCCCCTCTTCTTCAGGAGCTCTGATTACCTTACTCTCCACAGGAACACAACACTGCTTAAAAGAAGTATTATTTGGCTTTTATCTTCTGCTAAGTCGAGGAACTACCCTAGTCGGGCCCTACCTCAATACCTCAATTGTTTGTCTCTTAGACGTTTACTAAATTAAATCCTATTTACATTTTAGATTTTCATCTTTGTGGGTCTTCCCACCGTGTCTCAGAGAGCACGTTAAGCCGTCGGTCCCGGTTGCTATCATGTATACCTGATAGCGATCGTTACTCATAGTATAGAATATATTCGCCAAACCGCATTGCAGCAGCGTGGTGGATTAAACTCTGATCCTTCTACTACATGGGGAAAGAGGCCTATGCCCAACAGTGTGATATTACAGACTGAATCGTAATATTTTCATCTTTTATAACACAATTGTGCAAGACTTTTTTCGTGTAACTATTTGACGTTCATAAATTGTTATGAACTCGGTGAGCTGAGCGTCAATTACAATTAATGGAATTTTATATGAATCCGACAAGAATGAGAGATTAAAATTGATGTCTCTCCCAGATTGTGATTCTCTGCTGTATCTTTAAATTGGAGCATGTTCTTGCTCTATTTTGTTAGTTCTGCTAGTTAACTGAAATTACTTATAATGATTGATGAAATTAGAAAAAAAAATTAAAAAGTTTGAGACCACTGAGACTTGACTTTACCTTACCTACCTGTAATATGTATGCAGAAAAGGGCTATCCGTTATATTTATAAAATGGGATGTAAAGAATCTCTGAGAGAGAAGTTTAAAGAGATCAACATCCTGACCTTTGCATCGCAGTATATATATTTTATTGTTTAATTTTAATGTTATTGTTTAAAAATTAATTAATTTAATATTTAATTTTATCTCAAATTCAATTATTTAATAATGATATATAAATTAGTTCATATCGGCTTGAGCTTTGTCGCTGATGAACTATGTATTTCTATTTTCTTCTTGTAATTGTTTTCCTGGCATCTGCGATACAAGTTTTTACTTAGTGTAGATGCCGTTGGTAATAAGTGCCTATGTATTATAATTTATTGGAAATAAAGATTATTATTATTATATGAAAATATAATGTACATACGGAAAAATAGGCATTTATTTGTTAGTCGTAGTGATCGAAATGCCTCAAATGATGTAACACTCAGGAACGACCACAAATTAATTTTTCCTAAATGCCGGCTCAAGAAGAAAAGTAGTTCCTTTATAGGAATGTCTATCTTAATATATAATAAGATTCCGGCTGCGCTTCAATCTCTGCCTTTACTGAAGTTTAAAAAAATTACTAAGCGAGCATTATGCAATAAAGCCTATTATACAATCAATGAATACCTTAATGATGAAAAGGCATGGGATTGAATAAAGCTCGACCAGGCTATGTCTATGACCCGTCTTGTAAATTAGATAGTTACTAATATTGTGAGCAGGTGGCATGGGATGGTCTCGGCACGCACGATTGGCTGGCACTAAACAATACAATAGAAAGTTAAGGCAGCAAACAATCAAACAATAAAATAAAAAATAAAAACTTATATCTTAACATTAGGTACATTACAAACTTAAGTAATGTACCCAGTGTTATAAGCAACCTTAACTTAGTCAAAATATTGAATTACTAATGTCTCGGTAGACATTACCTACCTACTTTATCCTCGGCTTTATTAAATATTACAATAAATAACATGTCTCTTCCCTAGTGTAGGCCGAGAGAAAAAAATCCGGCGGAAAAAAAACTCTCGGTACTCTTTTTAAAAAAAATCAGTCAGATACAAGATAAAAACGCAGTAGTGGACCATGAAATGATCAGGACAAACACGAGACATCGTCACACTCGTCTACACTAGGGAAGAGACATGTTATTTATTGTAATATTTAATAAATCCGAGGATAAAGTAGAAAGGTAATGTCTACCGAGACATTAGTAATTCAATATTTTGACTAAGTTAAGGTTGCTTATAACACTGGGTACATTACGTAAGTTTGTAATGTACCTAATGTTAAGATATAAGTTTTTATTTTTTATTTTATTGTTTGATTGTTTGCTGCCTTAACTTTCTATTGTATTGTTTAGTTTCTTTTTTTGTAAATGATTTTTTTTTGACTTTCGTTAAGTGTGTAATACCACCTTATAACGAAATAAATATTTTGATTTTGATTTTGATTTTATATATTATTTAATACCTGTAATTATATATTATTTTAACTGGTCCCATTACATTGTATTCTAATGTTTATTCGATTTCACTCATTACTTCAGCCTATCGCAGTTCACTGCTGGAAATAGGCCTCCCCAAGCTCGCGCTAGATATTATGGCGCGAACTCATGTGTTTTGTCCATAGTTTTTCACTTAGGAATTTCACTCATTATAATGAAACAACTGGTCCTATTATTATTATTTTTTTTGTCTGACTATGTTAATTTAAGATATTTTGGAAACATGTTTTGAAAACATATCATATCTTGTCCCTAAACTACTGTTTCTATTTTACTGATATCTTATATAAACCTCATGAATAGTGTATATGTCGTTTAATTCAATGTCTATCACTTTGATACGACGCCTACGCCTTGTATAGGCACAAGATTAAAAGAAATATAAATACTTTGAGTAAAACGAACGTTAGAATGGAAAGTGTAGGCGGCAGTTGAAAATAACTTTTAATCTGAAGATTATAAGTTTGAAAGATCTATCTCAAATAAAAAAATGTATTTCTACTTAAATGTATCACATTTGATGGCGTCCAGTAGCATGAGGTCCTGTAACGTTATTTCCATTTTTGTCATAATTGTCATCATTGTTACCATTATCAAGATCAAATTTTTGACCAATGCTTGACATACCCTCAATAGTAGATCATAGGTGATTATAATATGTATTTGCTTTTAAACGACTAGCGACCCGCTCCGGCTTCGCACGGGTGCAATGCTGATACTAAATATATAATATAAAATAAATATTTGCAATCTAAGTGCAAAAAATGTGTTTATTTACGACATCACATTAGAAAATTTTAAAACTGCCAGTGTTCCTCTACTATATTTATACTCTACTATATGCATTTATTATACATATAAACCTTCCTCTGGAATCACTCTATTTACTAAAGAAAACCGCATCAAAATCCGTTGCGTAGTTTTAAAGATCTAAGCATATATACAGACAGACAGCGAGAACACTTTGTTTTATAATAGTATGTAGTGATGATACAAATTATAACTAAATCAAATAACAGAATTATTCCCACACGTATTGGTCCGTGAAATTAATTACAGATTGGAATTACAAAAACGACAGAACGCTAATTACGGAGTATCGGTAAATTCGACAATTGAGACTAACATCATTATACTCTTCCGCGCCGTTGGTTGTCGCTTGTTGTGTTGTTGTGTTGGTTGTTGTTTGTTCACGGTATATCGATTCTGTTTCGTTATTACTAATTGTTTGCGTTCTCTTTGTATAACTGTTATTTACTTTGAAATACATAACAAATGAAACGATGTGATTACCGATGCAAATCTATATTCACACCATTTAAATTGTAATTTGTTTGTTTTTGACGTGACATCGTCTAATAAATTGATGAACGCCGGCGGCATGCACGAAAAAGGATGCCTCATTGTAGCGTTAAGCTCATTGTCGCGTTACGCTCTTTGTACGCTTGCACCGCATCTGTCTCTCTTCCACTCGACTGGCCTATGCGTCCGAGGAGATATTTTGTTATGACGTTGTCACGTTAAACTATCGTCCGTAAACCAACTTTACAGGCAACCAATGTTTTATACTAATTTAGTTCTGTTAGGAAAGCTGGTACGAAATAAGTACTTTATTTGTTTTATTTTTTATGCAGGTTTTATTAAAGAATTACAAAAAAAAAAATGAACCATAAACTAATGGTAAGTAAACCCTTTGTTAAGCATTTGTTTCAGGAAATATTTCATGATAAAAAAGGAATATTTTTTTTTGTTTTTTTGTAATAAAAATCATAAATAAAAAAAGTAAATTGTCTAAAGTTACAAATATAAATTTAGTTTATTCGAAATGAAATGTTCTTGAGAGGAGACTAAATTGCTTTTCAATTAAATTATAAAAAGTAATATTCTCCTTTTAATTTCGAAAAAGCTTAGTTTCCCGTTTGTAATAAACAGCGACGTTCTTGTCTTCTCATTTAAATTTAATACATTTTGAAGTAATTTATTTTTTCATCACAAACATTAATGTTATGATTTTAAAATCACGTAAGTATAAATGTTTACACGTAATTTATAGCGGTTTAACTTTAAGAAGAAATTATTTTGCTTAAAATATATTTTGGCTTGTCAAAGACGAGAATTAAATTTTTCTCTTATTTTGGTAAATATTTAATCTCTAAAAGTATAATTTATTTATCTTTGGCACACAAACATTTGAAAATCACATAGATGACAATTTTTTTAAATTAATTATGAAAGCGTAGTTACCTTTCTATCCTTACATATCTTTCCTAAATAGTTATGACGTAAGAGATTATTTTATAAAATTTACAATGCTTGGAAGGCTATGCTCAAGAAAGTATCGAACTCATTCTTTTGTCCAGTTTGGTACCGATTCGTCAAGTAGAATCGTATTCAATCAAAAACACTTAAGACATCAAAGCGTATTAAGAAACATCATTAACTTTCGGTCTTTAATGATATTTTGAGTATAAAATTCATCTTTACATGTAAAACAAATTAATTGGTTTTCGGTACTTACGATATTTTTCAAGTGTCCCTCCGCTCGGTCCCTTATTTACGTACGTTGCGTTCTCAATTCGTTTTTACAGAATAAATTATATTTTTGAGTTTCTTAACAGTACACTATTGATTTATTTTATTTTAATTAAAAATTTTATGATTCAATAAATTACGAAAAATCAACATGGTCACCAACCCGCCTAGCGTGGTGACTATGGGCAAAACACATGATTTCACACAATTTTTGACGCGAACTTGTGGAGGCCTATATCCAGCAGTGGTCTACGATAGGCTGAAGTGAAATTTATAAACCTTTTAAATAGATAATTCTTCCAACCCTTATTTTGAATTTAATAATAAATTTTAGTGAAATTACATTTTAAGTGTCAGCAAATTAGTGCAGCAGTAATTGGCTGTTGTGATTGTGTAAATAATGATAATTACGATCTGAACTCTTGACCAATGTTTGTATATGTAGTACAGATGTTGGTCTTGTCGTAGATCTACTAGAGTTAGCCTAGATTTAAAAGCACGGCCTTACACCTGTTTGATTCCAAAAACTCTACCTTTTCTAGTAGTTCAGATATTTTGGCTGAACTGTACCCACCCACCAAATCCACATAAAAAGTGTTAATAACCAGCTTATCACAAACCTCCTGTTTATTCTGTTATTTAGAAGAGCTCATTATATCCCTGTATATATTTTCAAATTAATTCACCAGCACGCTTTCCAGCCGGCTCACTTTAATCCGATGAAAATGTTCCCAAACTTTCGCCTCCGTGGACGCCAGCACCGATTATTACCAGCCTCATAATTATAAGCGCAGATAATCTCCGTGAAGTCTCGAGAATCTCTTGATTTCCCGCTCTATAGTTCTATATATTCTATTGATTATGTTGGTAAAAAGTCAAATTAGTCAGATTATATTATACAGATCTAAGTATTCTTGCTTTGTTTATATATAATATGTATATTCTATATTGCACATAAAATTTTTGTATAGTTATTCTTATACTAAAGTCAGCAACGGTGGACTTATTTCTAGAAGAGATGTCTTCCAGCCAACCGGTGCCGGTGTGTGAGTGTTTATCTACTTTTGAAAGTAAATGTCTATTTTTGGTAATACAAAAAATAGTTTACTGATATCTTCATTTCCTCTTAATCTTCCTTTAAAATTATGCGGTATTAAATTTTGCAGTAAACCGATGCGAAAAATTATGTTCCAAGCGATTACCTTAAAGCTACAAAATATTTTACATGGTATTCAAAACTAATTTATTTATCACAGAAATATATACGCAGAAGGTCAAGCAAACTTACAACAGCATTTCAAAGTCAAAAACCAAATTCAACAATTTCAAAGTCTTGTTAGAATATAATTATTAAATCTCATCTAATGAACCTCCATTATCATGTTATCTCAAGCGTCAAAGGCGGACATTAAACGTGCATTAGTGTTTTATTGAAACTCTTAATTCACTGTCCTACGGCGCTGTTTAGACAGCTCCTTTAAGTTTGTAAATTACGTCGCTTTTAAAGTCTTTACTTTGTTTTTAATTTAGAATTTGAGATTGAGTTGAAATTCTTTTTACAAGCTTTTATTTAACTTGCAATGTATGTATGTATGTATGTATGTATGTATGTATGTATGTATGTATGTAACTTTAATGAATGTTTGTTCGGGTGAAATCTTGCAACTCAATTTTGAAGCAGATATCTTCAACCAATTGAGCTGAAATTTTGTATACAGGTTCAATTTGGATGACAATGCATGGTTTGTATGTATGCATGTATGTATGTATGTTTGTTCGGGTGAAATCTTGCAACTCAATTTTGAAGCAACCAATTGAGCTGAAATTTTGTATACAGGTTCAATTTGGATGACAATGCATGGTTTGTATATATGCATGTATGTATGTATGTTTGTTCGGGTGAAATCTTGCAACTCAATTTTGAAGCAACCAATTGAGCTGAAATTTTGTATGCAGGTTCAATTTGGATGACAATGCATGGTTTTTATGTATGCATGTATGTATGTATGTTTGTTCGGGTGAAACCTTGCAACTCAATTTTGAAGCAGCCATTTGAGCTGAAATTTTGTATGCAGGTTCAATTTGGGTGACAATGCATGGTTAACTTTGTGACGTCATTCTAAATCCAATATGGCAGCATATCCAAGAGTGCGGACTGGTTATTTTTAGTGCACTTCTACAATATGGGTATCAAATGAAAGGGCTTGCTAAGAATAATTCGACTAAAGTGACGTGATAACCGACGAAAAAGTCAAAAATAAATTAAGTGTAAAAAACCTTTCTAAAAAACAAGCTTTTATTTGAATGCACTAAAACGAAAAAAATAAATATTTACTTTAAAACTTTTACTATCTACTTATAAAGTCATTACACATAATCTATATGATATAAAAGCTTGTCCCGAGATTTGCTTGTAAACAAGTAAAAGTAAAAGTAAAAGTTAAAATTTTCAAACTACGGAAATACGAGTACTCATATCTCGCGACAAGCTATATATAGATTATGTGTAATGACTTTATAAGTAGATAGTAAAAGTTTTAAAGTAAAAATTTATTTTTTTCGTTTTAGTGCATTCAAATAAAAGCTTGTTTTTTAAAAAGGTTTTTTACATTTAATTTATTTTAAATACTGTCCCGTTGATTGCCTGATAGTTCATAAGATCTTCTGTATTTCATATCAGCAGTAATAATATAGGCCCTTAATAAGATCTTCATATAACCATGTAAATTTATGAATCAATAAATTTAGTTTCACATTATTATTATTTTGCGATAGAATACCCATAAAATTACATTATGTATGTATAGAAGCATAGTAAGCGTTTGATAATGTAATTAAAAGTATTTATTATAACATATACGAAAACAAATTAAGTTCGGCCACTAGAACAACACAGAGAAACTACGAGACCACATCAAATAACCAAAACGTGGCAACTCATAGATGCGTTAATAATGTTCCCATGTCTTAATCCGCTTCGAGACCCCTACGCTTCGGTAGTTTTCTGGTTATATCCAAACTTATAACATCACAATATCTCTACGATATTCATCTAATAGAAGTATCAAGGTAATCTTGTGGTAGGTTAAATTTTGATGATTACGATATGTAGTCATGTGTGTATCAGATTTTAATAATAAATTACCAGTTCTTAGTTAATTTATCATAAATTTAGAACTATGACTTAAATTTTTATGATGTTTAAATTTGATTAACTTTGTTGAGTTGTTTATCACGTTGACAGTTTCAAAGCTACTAAAAAGCAGAGTATTTACAAAAAAAAAAAAAAAAAAAAATCAATGTACAAAATTCGACTGATGAAGATTTATTTCCAGTTAATACGCACAAATTTGTTCACAACAGAAAGATAATTGGCCGTAAAAAATGAATTTTACTATTTATAAGTAAATACTCGTATACCAAAATAGTCATTACCAAGCTAAACGGTTATTCAAATTTCAAATGAACAAAAAACTCAACAAATGGAAATATTAAAAAGAAATAGCATCATTTCGAAATAGAAAAACGATAATCGAATTTCCTTCCTAATCGTGAGAATTAGATGTCATAAAGACCCCAGCTCTTGTTTCTGTCGTGGACAGCTGCTTTGTAGGAAAAATCCTTAATTCTCACCCTCGCGAAAAGGCAATAATCGAGTTGGCCCGGGGGAGAAATTAATTTGGATTTTATAAGGTATCCGGGGAGCTGGCAACTTTCCAGACTGGTATAATATTGGAATCGGTGTTTGAGTTCGGAATTTATCGTTGGGACATTATTGTTAATCATTGCCCAATTAAAAATCTTTCAAGGGAAAGAATTTAAGATGTATAGTGGTTTTAATATCCGGAGACGAGTTTTGAGACCAGAAGAGTCTAGAGCAGAACTGCGATCTGGATTAAGCTTCAATTTGTAATAGAATGAGAGGTTTTTGCTCAATTTTGGTTTTTGGCTAGTTACTTTTTGTTACACTACAGCCACTTCAGCCTATCACAGTCCACTGTTGGACATAGGCCTTAGGCGTTTTAGGAGTTCTACCAACACATGAATGTTTTACGACGTTTTCCGTCACCGCTGAGCGGGAGATGAATTTTTAATACTGCCACTTGAAAACTTTCTTGCACTTTCGGTGGTTCCTGAATTTGAGTCTCCGATATATGAGGTCTAAATTTAGAATATTTCGTACAGTAGTGGTATTGTAGGAGATTAGTAAATAAGATACAAAAGAAAGAAGAATATAAAATACAAAAGAAGCTATTACATAGTTACTTTATATAAGCGTGATAGATAGCGCTGTGTATGAAGATCCAATAAAAAAATTACCGCAGATTACAATATACATAATGATATAAAATCAAGTGTCATTGTATAAATGTCGTTTAATTAACCTAGCAGTTAATTAAAAATGATGAAAGACACTTTTGCAACTGTAAATTGCCGTGCAAACGTCTTTTCTTCCATTTACAAATCAAGTCATGGCATTCTGTTGTGGATTAGCGGCGAACCGTTAAGTAATTCAAATAAATTTTCTAACTTCAGCGCAACAATCTTAAACTTTGATACTTGTGGTTTCCAAACATATACCTACTTTGTTGAAGAGTTTTAATGCAAGTACGTTGATCTAACTGGTTCAAAATATTTAATATATAAGTACGTCTTATATTGTATATACGGTAATATATAATCATTACTAATATTATAAAGCTGAAGAGTTTGTTTGTTTGTTTGTTTGACGCGCTAATCTTGGGAACCACTTGTCCGATTTGAAACTTTTTTTAGTGTCAGATAGCCCATTTATCGAGGAAGGCTATAGGCTATTTTTTTTCAAATTAACGCGTGTGATACTACGGGGCACAGCTAGTTTTAACATACATAATTATAATAGAATAGCCTATTCGAGCATTCGCGTTCGAGTTTATATTCTATAAGAAACAACTTTGATTTCAAGTAAGTAGATACGTAATGTTTATTTTGACTAAGCTTGATAGTATCTCTTATCCTCTTTTTTATAGAAAATATAATTTGAATTATGTTTCCACTCACCAGCATCAGCTGCCATGGGAGCTAGGACAGTTCCATCTTTGAACCACCTCGTGACAGTGATATGATTCCGAACAGCTGAAGAAGCTGCACAGGTCATAAGCGCAGAACCTCCAGACACTCCATGGGTTGGTTGTACTCGCACTTCCCACGGTACATCCATAACTGCAAGAAAATGAGGCCATTAGTTTGAAAAAAACACCCAATTGCGCAATATCCTCAAATTTTTTATATCATTGTTTCACAAACACTCAATGCAATTAGAAATCAGTGTTTAATCAATTTGCCCAACTCTTTTGCATAATTGTGCAGATATTTCTGGGATGTCACCTGGTTATTCTGATGCATGATCAGTTGTACAAGCGTTTAGTTGACAATCACATTTTCAACGAACAGTCGCCAAGAGATTTAAAGATGCTTTGAAATACAGTAAATGAATTACATTAAGAATCATTCTTATGCCAGATATTGATAAGTTTTATAAAGTGTAGTGTTGTATGTAAAGACCGTATTAAACAGTTTAAGACGAAAAATGTTGACTATTTACTATACCTATTTACAGTTTGGGTTTTAGTAAGTCGAAGATAAAACTTTTACACTAGGCGCGCACTGGCAGCCAGGCTGCAGCGGCCAGTATTGTGACTTGGCCGCAAGTGTCGCTCCCGCCAAAATTGTCAGTTCCGAGTATACCGGCGGCCAGCGAGCCGCGGGTGCGTCGCAATGATCTCGTTGGCCGCTTGTGGCCAAGTGCGCGCTCTGTGATACCATGCAGTAGATTTCGCTGGCCGCCAGTGCGCGCTTAGGCTTATTCTCGATTTTGTGGAAAAAACTAGAATATTTTACGATTTTTTGTCACTATTTTCACACACGTGTACCGTATAACTTTTTATAACAACATACAATAACCAAAATCATACGCCTATTCTACTGATGTCATAAAATTAAGCTCATAAGCCATTTGTTTCTAAGTAACAAGTTGATCAATTAAATTATGACTACCTATGAGATACAAAACAACGATGAAATATAAATATTAATTCACATCAAACGTTATAACATAACTTGGCAAACTATTTCTATAATACCGTGGTTCGTACTCGGTTAAATTCCTACATCCCGCACCATCCCCCCCCCCTTCCCATCTCCTCTCACCCCCCCAAGTCACCCTCTCGTCACAACATGACAGTTGCCTAGTAATTAATTATATATGAACACCGACATCGTAAATTCGCTTAAAGCCTTCGTAAGATCAGTATTTCATATTTGAGAGTACTCGATGGATGTAGTCGAGATTATGAGGTGTTAGTAATAAGTCAGATTGTGTAGCAAATACTTATATTAATGTAGCAGCTACATTAATTACATAACAAAAAAAAATGCGCGCGTACAAAGTACACGTGTCAGAAGTGAAAGTTCTTTGTCAAACTAATTAAAAAAAAAGTAATAAAAAAAAACAAATTAAAAAAAAAAACAAAAAAAATGCGCGCGTACAAAGTACACGTGTCAGAAGTGAAAGTTCTTTGTCAAACTAATTAAAAAAAAAGTAATAAAAAAAACAAATTAAAAAAAAAAAAAAAAAAAAACAAAAAGCCAACATTAATTTTTTAATTAATTATTTAAAGACAAGAGAAGTCAGTATCTTATATTTCATTAGAACGCGGTAAATTCTCATATAATTATAATACATATAAATTGTCTGGAATCCCATGAGTGTAATTTATAAATCTATTTATTCAAAAGCCAAATTCTCGCAAGACATAATTCGTTTTTCAATTTTATTCCGGTGGCTCTCTTACATTATATTACGAGCGAATATTCAAAGACTTTCCAAATTGAATGGAGATTAATATATTTATACGAATCTAATTTGAGAACGAGTGGAAACGTTTTATTGCCACAAATGATGTTCGATCGGTAATTTGTAAATCTACGCTTTAGCCTGTAATATCCCACTGCTAGTATAGGCATAGGCATCTTTTCCCATGTCAGGAGAAGAATCAGAGCTTAATCCCCCTCGATGCTCCAATGCGAGTTGGCGGATATATTCCCTACTACGATTAACGATCGCTATCAGGTGTACATAATAACAACCGGGACCGACAGCTTAACGTGCTCTCTGATGCACGGTGTGGAGACCCACAAGGACTAACCAGACCGGAAATAAATATTTGTATAAACATTAATATCCACTACGAGCGGGAATCGAACCCGCGACCGTCGGTGTTTAGATGTCGCCAACACGGCACTCGCTTCATTATACCAGAGCGGTCGTGTATGGTGTGTACATCTATGATATGTTAATTTTATAAACAAAGCTTTTTGGCATTAAATATTTGTCTGCCTATCTATTTGTATGTTTATATTGGCATCACTGAAAATATGTTGTATGAATGAATGTAGTTCGCCTTTGTTATCCTGGATATCTGCAACATGAATGAATGCTTATTTAACATTTTTGACATTAGAAGTTTAATTTTTAATTCCAGTGTAGGCTTAATCTTGTTAAACAGTATAAAAGGTGATTATGATAATTATACGGAAATCGTAACGAAGGTGTTTGGTGTACAATCATTATTTTTTGATTATCAAACGCCATTTTCTTAACTATAGGGAATCTTCGGTCGATACTGGAAAAATTATAGGGAAATTACTTTGTGGTGATAGTAGTAACTTAATGACTAGGTTTAATTAACTTACCATTTGGGGGCTTTTCACAACAAGCGGAAAGCAATAATGACAAAAAGAAACAGAAAAAAGAATAAAAAACCATAAATACCTATGACAAAGTAACAAAATCGTAATAAACAATTAAAAAACGTATATCTTTTGACGGAGCGGTACGAAAACTTTTTTTTAAATTCCTACTGGACAGGAAAATTATTTTCCTTTTCTGCAAAAAAAAAAACCAAATTGAGCTCCACAAGAATAATTATTGCAATAAAAATGTGTGAAACATAATATATCACATGTAACGTCAGTTTTAAATTATAATTTTCAGAAATTCGGACATTTTTCTGCGTTACAAGACACACAGAAGGTACGTCGAAACTGCTCGTAATGGATTCAAAGCGGTTTAAAATGAAAGTTCTGTTAAAACTGGAAATATTACGTGATTACAATATTCTCTAGGATTCATACGAAGAAATGAAAATACGTTCTGTGCACATTAAAGTTTTCGAGCTAAGAGGATTATTTCATTTGTATGAATTGACGTCGAGTTAACTAATCTATACTTATTATAAAAATAAGTCCCCCGGCCGCGTCTTTCTGTCCTCCTGTCTGTCTGTCTGAACGCGATAAACTCGAAAACTACGCAACGGATTTTTATACGGTTTTCAACAATAGAAAGAGTGATTCTTGAGGAAGGTTTAGGTATATAATTTATTATGTTTGAATGTAAATTAGCAGAAATACGGCGATAAATGTTGAAGAGGTCGCAAAAAATCTCGCCAACGGGGAGCTTTCCACGCGAACGCTGCGTAAACTAGCAAAGATATAGTTGTATAATGTACTAGCGAATTCAAAATCTATAAAAATTCTACAAAAAAGTCCGCGATAGCATATCTCTATCTCTTAGGGTTGACTTATAATAACCACTTTTATGTTCAAATTTTTAATTAAAAACATTACGTTAGTTTCAAAGATATTTTCTTTAGTTCAGTATTAATCCTTATCCAAATGAATATGATATTTAGCTTAGGCATTTAATGTAGATTAAAATTGCCTTTTACACTATATCAATCAGATAAATAGTTTTTGAGATATCATCGTTAGAAGTAATTAGCAGCGAAACATTTAATGATCGGCGAGCTAGCGTTCTTTCCTTGAGATGCCTACGGCGCGGGCGAGTCCACCCCCTCTGCCCCGCATCGCTCGACCGCCTGCTCATGCTAATAAAGGAAATCAAAGAATATCAAAGATCGTTTTATCGAACTTTTTTTAACTTTTTTGTTAAATTCCACGCGGACGAAGTCGCGGGTACAGCTAGTACTAAATAAAAAAATAAACATAAAATATAATTATGTAGACTTTTAATTAAAGTATAAAACAAGAAATTAGAGTAACAGAAAAGGCGTCTTATATACGACAAATTACAATTGAAATTGCATATAATTTAGTCATAACATTAAATCAAAATAAAAGATGCACATTTTAACATTTTTAACTAAGGTAAGGGACAGAAGGAAATAGGCTACGCAAAATCTGGAGCCACCCGACTGGAAAAGTTGAGGTACTTTCCCAGTTAAATAAAAACTAAAGCGTACAGAAAATCACAGCTAAATAATACTGCTTACAAGCAGGGTTGTATTCCTGTTGGTGAGTAAGGTGACCAGAGCTCCTGGGGGGAACTGGGGGTAGGGTCGGCAACGAACTTGTGATGCTTCTGGTGCTGCAGACGTCTATAAACTACGGTAATCGCGATAATAGATGAGCCGTACGCTTGTTCGTCAACCTTGTTGTGTATAAAAACAAATACCATCGGGTTACTATAGCAGCAGGAGTATAACAAAATCATAAATATCACCAAAATTAGAATCACGTAGACCGTTATAACAACTGAGGTCGACGTCCTCACGTGCCTGAGGTGAGTTGATCAAACTCACAAAGACAAACAACGACTTCACCACAAACAAATAATTATGAGCTTAAGAATAAAATATAACAAAACGATCACCAAAGTTTTCCGTTCCTTTGTTGCAATATATTGTGTTATATACATGTTATTGTTTGAATATGTATTTAAATATACATAATAAATATATAACTTTGTATATGTCGCGACGTTTGTGCATTACCAAAGAACAACGTAAATAATACTAAAGGTGAGTTGTATAAATAAACAAATGTGTAATTGCCTATTTGCCTACATTTTGATAGCAGGACATAATTATGTCAAAGCACAACGCAATATTGATGCATCGTATCGGCAATGTTATTAATGCATAGCAATTCATTACAATTGTTATTATACATGTATATTCGGACAATGGGTTTGTTAGTGTTCAATGGAATCTGTATTTGGAATATTTAAACTTATAATCATTAGAAAATCGTCATTGAAATTTTCGACGTATTAATAAAATTATGATTGTATCTATACTAATATTATAAAGATGAAGAGTTTGTTTGTTTGAACGTGCTAATCTCAGGAAGCCAAAGAAAACAAAAGAAAATTGAAAAAGATAAAAATAAAATACCAAAACTTGGTTTTTTGAACTTTTCACATTAATTTTGAGGTTATGTGAAAAAAGTGGAAATACAAACGTTGTAGATCTTTTTATTACCTACAACTTTGAACTTTTTTCCGTAGGACTTGTAGTTTAGCCACAAATCGAGATAAACCGTTTTTTACCCTTAAACCTATATTAAGTTTTTTTTTTTAATAAACCGTAAAATCCAAAAAAGTTGTTTGTTATAATGAAAGTGTCCTTTGCCCGTCAATAGGACGTCAATCTGAATCAATCAACCAATTAATCTTCAACTAAAATTACTATAACTTTCCACCACTATCACCAAAACTCGAATGAAAAAATGGACATCATAATATTGAATTTTGAGGTAAATAACGTAACATAAGCGACAGGTCCCAAGAGTGAATGTTATAATGAAAATTCCCCGACATGAATAACAAGAGCCGTGGGTTGATTTCCCATGTCACCGATGGGCAACGAAATGTGGATCAAGTTTGACGGGATTAAGGGATGGACATGGTAAGCCGGCGAATGAGACGATGCTGCAACATTCGGCTTATTGCAACGGAAAGCGGCTTATGACGTTTTGTCTGAAGTACAAGCAGTGGATTATTTTTAAATTACTTTCTTTAATATTCGTAATTTTATTTCTCTTTTTTTTTATATAAAAAATATTCAGATTGTTTACTACAAATTTAATTAAAATTTTTAACGTTTATCGTTTATTAAGTTTTTTAGATGCTCGACGTTTCAAATACTTTACAGCATGGTCACGGGAGGGACAAAAGTCGTTTCATTATAATTAGTGTAATTCGCGTAAACATTAGAAAAAAACATTTCTCGTTTAATCAATAAATTTAATAAATGAATGAATTGATTGAAAAAGTTTGATGAAATGATGATTTTGATGAAAATAATTTCATTAATATCAATCGATTTTATTTCCTGAATTTCTATCACGAAATCATCTTTCTATCTCGTGAACACAATATCATTTTGTTTGACGTATAAATCTTCTCTAAATTAAAAACGTGTCTTTGTATAAATGAACGGTTCTGTTGTGATATTGAAATAGGATTCTATCTCAATATTATATTTAATTAAAATTTATTCACATTATTTTGTTAAATATTCTCTACGTAATTAATATTTTCAGAAAATCTTTTTTAATAACATTGTTTATATGTAATATGACGTCTTTGTCAAAAAAAAAACAAAGGTCAAATTTAAGAGTCTACAAAGCTTATTAAGTAGTAAGCAACACCATTCTATCACCAGCTACAATTGCTTAAATTTATTTTTTGTGCCTATTTAGACAGTCGTTATGAAAGAGTAATTTATGGGTCATTTGATACCTGAAATAAATAATTATTTATTTTATTTATTGGTACACTTAGTATCAAGTTATGAGTTACAACAATCTCCTAACTAAACATAATGGTCGTTTATCGTTTCAACAAAAATCACGCTCAGAGCACAATCAGCTGCGTATGCAACTATGCTTCACAATGCCCTCTCCAGCCTCTCGACGTTAACGCCACGAGTCCACGTGTCACGTCATTGTTCACCCGCCATCAACCTCTTCATCTGCCCCTTTTGGAGTACTCATTGAATCTTTAATGTTATTTTTAGGATGGTGAATGAAAAAGTAATTAAAAGTGTAGTGGCTTGTTTTATTTTTGTCGTTTTTTGGGTCTAGTTAATATGGCGATGTCTTATTTAGTAGTTAATGGCATTATTTGTTGTAAACGATAAAAATATATTGTTCGGGGATAGCTTCGTCGTTTATGAACCGATTTTAATAATTCTTTTTTTGTTGGAAAGGAGATATCCCAACTTAGGTACCATGATAAGGAAACCAGGATCTGATAATGGAATCGAAGAAAGACGAAGAAGATCGAGAAATCGAAGGAAACACTCGAAAACCGTAGTGACAACTAGTGTGTTTGTTAATTTTTTTTCGTCTACTTACGTTGTATTACTTGTCGATGTAATTGAAGTCGGTTTTTTTCGTTTGCTAGCAAACACAATTATAAAGAATTCTAATGTATCATTTGCTTCAAAAACTTTCATGCTAGGATGTGAATTGAATGTTTTTATCATTTTCTTATATAATTAACTAGCGACCGCCCCAGCTTCGCACGGGTGAAATTCTGATATTAAATATACTACAGAATGTCATTATATACAAAGTTCACAGCTTTTTTGTCATTAGACAGTACAAACATGTTTTCTTTAGAGGTTACTCTTGACTTGATAAATAATGGTTTTAGCCTAATCCTATCCAACCTAATGTACTTACTATAATTATGCGGTTAAAAACTATTCCTAATACCGACTAAAGTACGAACAAAGAATTTCAAAAAAAATGTTGCACGGCCGCGGCTCCAAGCCGGTACCACCGCAACCGTTATGTCCCTACAATTTAAATCTGTAATATCTTCGAAAATATTCATTTAAGTGACATGCTGTAAAGGGCCAAATTGATCAATATTAAATGCATAATGTATTTAAGGTACTAAATTGCATAAGGATTAATGCTGTATTGCTTAAAATCGCTTCGTAAATAAGCCATTATTGCTCGTAAAAAGTAAAGGATAAAAAATGGTTATTGTGGGTTATCCCTAAGAGATAGACATATACCATCTTGGACTTTTTTGTAGGCCTTTTTAAGTTATACAATACTGTAGTAAATTATTTTGATCTATCTCGTAGGGTTCCGCCAGCGTTTGCAATGAAAGCGCAAAAAATGTGTTTATTTACGACATCAGAAACCTCTAAAATCATCAGTGTTTATCTTCTATATTATGCATGTATAATACATATAAACCTTTCTCTTGAATCACTCTATTTATAAAAAAAACCCGCATCAAAATCCATTGCGTAGTTTCAAAGATCTAAGCATAAAAAAAGGACAGACAGACAGCGGGAAGCGACTTTGTTTTATACTATGTAGTGATATTTTATAGCTATCAGTGATAACAAAATATTACAACACACATTTGCAAACTTAGTTATTTCATTAAGCGTTATCTTCTATTAACCTCGGAAATTTAAAATTTTCATTGTTAACGCCTACCCCCGTAATCCTTATTGGGGGTGAATTATCTTAAAATGCGCTCATTGTTGATTTCTACATCACATATAAAAGATTACTACCAAATTTGGAGTCAGGAGCTATAGTTTAAAAACGGGAATTTTCGATTGTTAACGTCCCCGCAACCTCCTCTTGTGAGTGGAATTTCGTAAAATCCGATTGGCTAACTTGTACTCGGCGAAAGGAACATTCCTAGCAAATTTCAAGTCTCTACGCCTTGTGGTTCGATTTTACATTGTTAACGCCCCAGCAACCCTCTTTTGTGGGTGGAATTTCGTAAAATCCATTCTTAGCTGACCTCTACTCGGCCTAAGTAATATTGCTACCAAATTTCAAGTCTCTACGCCTTATGGTTCAATTTTCCATTGTTAACGTCACCGCAACCCCCTTTTGTGGGTGGAATTTCGTGATTCCGTTCTTAGCTGACCTCCACTCGGCGAAAGGAATATTCCTACCAAATTTCAAGTCTCTACGCCTTTATGATTCAATTTTCCATTGTTTACACCCCCCGCAACCCCCTCTTGATGGTGGAATTTCGTAATTCCGTTCTTAGCTGACCTCTACTCGGCGAAAGGAATATTTCTAACAAATTTCAAGTCTCTACGCCTTATGGTTCAATTTTCCATTGTCGACACCCCCGCAACCCCCTCTTGTGGGTAAAATTTTGTAGAATCCGTTATTAGCTGACCTCTACTCGGAGCAAGGAATATTTCTACCAAATTTCAAGTCCTTACGCCTTATGGTTCAATTTTCCATTGTTAACCCCCCGCAAACCCCTCTTGTGGGTGGAATTTCGTAATTCCTTTCTCAGCTGATCTCTACTTGGCGAAAGGAATATTCCTACCAAATTTCAAGTCTCTGCGCCTTATGGTTCAATTTTCTATTGTTGACGCCCCCGCAACCCCCTTTTGTGGGTAAAATTTTATAAAATCTGGTAGTAGCTGATCTCTACTTAGCGCAAGGAATATTTCTACCAAATTTCAAGTCTCTACACCTTATGGTTCAATTTTCCATTGTTGACGCCCCCGCAACCCCCTCTTGTGGGTAAAATTTCGTAGAATCCGTTCTTAGCTGACCTCTACTCGGCGAAAGGAATATTTCTACTAAATTTCAAGTCTCTTACTTCAAAAACATAAGACTTTCATATTATAAACTTCCAACCCCCGTTTAACCCCCTTAGGTATGGAATTTCGTAAAACCCGTTCTTAGCGGATATCTACTCCTTATAAGGGACCTACCTGCCTAATTTCAA
Source organism: Melitaea athalia (assembly GCA_905220545.2). Lineage (NCBI taxonomy): Eukaryota > Metazoa > Arthropoda > Insecta > Lepidoptera > Nymphalidae > Melitaea > Melitaea athalia. Next base: position 695,559 of record HG992178.1, on the reverse strand, counting down.
ATTTGTAGGTGTATTTTTCATTGGACTTTCGTACAAACTATCATCCCATGTTTTAACCCCAAAAGGGGGTTGATTTCTCAAAATACATTATTAGTACACCTCAACACCATCTATAGAGCATACATTTTGAATTTCAAGTCTCTTACTTCAAAAACATAGGACTTTCATACAAACTTCCAACCCCCGTTTAACCCCCTTAGGGGTAGAATTTCCTAAAATCCGTTCTTAGCGGATATCTACTCTCTATAAGGAACCTACTTGCCTAATTTCAAGTTTGTAAGTGTAATTTTCATTGGACTTCATACAAACTACCAACCCCTGTTTTAACCCCAAAAGGGGGTTGATTTCTAAAAATACAAAATTAGTACACCTCAACACTATCTATAGAACATACATTTTGAATTTCAAGTCTCTTACTTCAAAAACATAGGACTTTCATACAAACTTCCAACCCCCGTTTAACCCCCTTAGGGGTGAAATATCGTAAAACTTGTTCTTAGCTGACCTCTACTCGGCGAAAGAAATATTCCTACCAAAATTCAAGTCTCTACGCCTTATGGTTCCTGAGATATCGTGATGAGTCAATGGGTGGGTAACTCTTTTATATATATAGATTATAGATTAATTGTGTTTGCTCACAAACGAAAAAAACGACTTCAATTAGATCAAAAAGTAACACAACGTAGTTAGACATAAACTAGTTAAGTAAATACGCGTCATCAAAGATTACTTAAAAACAATCATCATATTTCAATCTTTAAATGGGACCACAAGATAAGTATCAGCTTTCGACTCAAACAAGAATCATTCGTATCCGTTCACCCAGTAAAAAGTTATGAGGTATAAATACAATTTAGGTCTATGAATAAATAGCGAAGTAAATACGCATTATTAGATATGGCTCAAAAAATATTTGTTAGATCTCAATTGAATTTAAATGGGACCACATGACAAGAACCACTTTTTGATTAAGGAAAGGATCATTGCAACCGGTCCACCGACGAAAAAGTTCTCAGGTAACATTCGTAAAAAATACAGTCAAATTGAGAACCTCCACCTTTTATGAATTCGAAAAAAAAGATCTATTTATAAATTGCCAAATATCCGAATGGTTCTAGTATATGCTAACTACTATATTAAAATTATTGACAAATAACTATTTACACACTAAACTATTTACAAATAAACCATTAAAATCAAAAATACCTAAATCGTAACAGAAAAATCTAATATAAAACAATATGATATAAATAGCGCCGAGGGCGGCATATTGATAATTTTTCGGTAGATTACGCAGCAAAATGGCTGTTGTAATCTCGAATGGGGTAGGAAAGTAGGGGACCATTGTTTCGAGCGACTGTAGGCTGAAAGGTGGTGAAGAGCCATCGAAATACCGCTGCGAATGCCAAGCCTCTACACTGGGGTGTGGGTATTGTGAGTATTCGTAAGATTTTCCAAATATTTGATTTTATCGATTATAAAAAGTGAAGTGGGTTGTTTTGTTGTTGACATAGTTTGAGGATATAGAGACTTACAATTTGAATTTGTTTGCGTTTTTAAATACTGTTGAAATTGATTTTGTCATACGTCTGATACAATAGTAGCTAATTTGTAGTTTCCACTAGTTATACAGTCGAGGATATGTTCGACTATACTATAATATAGATAAATAAAGGTCATAAAAAATACACGAGTTTTTCTATATCAGGTCATAATAATATGAGGTTTAAGACAGACCGTTTTTTTTAAAGAACTTCTGTATTATCTAGAATATACGCGTGTTATTTGAAAAACAAAAAATCTTGGCATGAATACCAGTAAACCACAGTGAGCGTATAAGTAGCTACATCTTAAACATTTTTAAAATGTAAGACGCCTACTTCACGAAATCACGCAATCGGAATATATTTAGGAACCAAGCACTCATCAGGATGATTGCTATCGAGTCGAAGATGATTTCTTAGATTTTGAGCTGATTCCATTAGCGGACCTTTCTCACAAAGGGATATTGCGGGAACTCAATCTCAGGGATTTACGGTACTCAAGACTACTCCATAAAGATTCGTATTTGCATTCCAGCCCAAGCGATTCTGACTTACGCCTTCACAAATGCCAATACGTAGGTCAAGTGCTCCATTTTCTCACGCAAGTTTCGTACTTATTTTACGAGTGTTTGGGTGGTTTTTCGCGTGTATTGTTGGGGTATTGACGGGTAATATCGATGGAGGAAGGTTCGATGTAGGATCGGTTGGGCCTCGAGTAGAGGTTTCATTATCGTTTCGCTTTTTATACCAAGCACGTATATTTTCACTTGAGGTCCGAATATGGTTCGTAGGGAATTGTTTGGAGCGATTATTTATATTTAAGACGCATGGAGGTAAATGGCTATGTTAGTAGGTTCATCTATATGTTATACTAGCTGTGCCCCGCGGTTTCACCCGCGTTGCTTTGAGGAAAAAAATACCCTTCCTCCTTCATAAAGCATAACCTTTCTCTTTAAATAGGCTATCCACCTCAGAGGAATTTTTCAATTCGAATCAGTAGTTCTTGAGATTAGCGCGTTCAAACAAACAAACCAACTTTCAGGTTTATAATCCATACTAATATTTATCCATACTAATATTATATATGCGAAAGTAGCTCGCCGCGTTGGCGCAGCCGTCACAGCACTGGTTTGTGGCCGTTGCGCTGGCGGTTGCGGGTTCGATCCCCACACACGACAACATAATATGTCTATACAGATGCTTGCCGTGGTCTGGGTATTTGTGCATTCCTTGTGGGTCTCCCCACCGTGCCTTGGAGAGCACGTTAAGCCATCGGTCCCGGTTGTTATCATGTCCACCTGATAGCGATCATTAATCATAGTCATAGCATAGATTAGTACAGATTAAGATACATATATCAAACATATCTTTTACACTTTCGCGATGAAAATATTAATATAATATATTGACTTTGACTGGATTGACAGAATCAATTGAACGTTTTTTTTATTCATTTGTACATTTATCATTTATTGTATATTTAAGTAGCTTGATATATTTTCCTTAGACACACTAAATAAATTTCTAAACGCATGCATAAATATTTGACAACCAATATATAATATGTCAATCCGTTTTCATTAATGACATTATTTTACATTTTTAAAATCTAGACTACGCCACTATCCTATCACTATTTTGTGGATACATGTTGTCGATTCGAAATCTTTATTTAAATACGTTGTTTAATTTTAGGGCAGATTTAACCATATCCACGGGATAAACAATAAATGTTTGACAGTTACGAAACACGAACATCATACATACTTCCATACAAATTTTCATTCGCACTTTTCAACACCTTACACCCTTTTCTCATTAAAAAGTAGCCTATGTCTTTTCTCAGAATCTAGACTATCTGTATACCAAATTTCATTTAAATCTGTTCAGTAGTTTTGGCGTGATTGCGCGACAGACAGACAGACAGAGTTACTTTCGCATTTATAATATTAGTATGGACTTATTTATTTCAGGAAAATATTTTCTGGTTTCCAAGCATACGATAACTTATAGCAACGCAGGTAACCCCAGTTTCTATAGGTTGAGGCGATGACATTTGTACTCATAACATCACTTTTTGTGAACGAAACTATAGCACGATTTAATTCGACGCCACCGCCGCCGCCGTCTAGTTAGCAAACAGGAAATATTTTTTATATGGTGAAAAATTATAACTCATCTAAGTTTTGACTTTACGTGATCTTAACATAAAATAAATGGCTGTGTGTGCGCAGTGTGCGTAATAAAATCTAGGTAGTTCCACATCTCACTTAGGCTTATATGCGACATGAAAATATATTAATTAAGACGCAATAATTACACCAATAAATACCGAACAAAAATATTAACAGTCAATGTTTATTTTGTACTAACTCTATTACTATTTATTCTCTACTGTAAAAGAATAAGCATGTCTTATCTTTATTATATAGGTGTTTGGCATGCTTAATTTTTCTCTTTTTTCGCTATTTAGCTCAAATTGCATACAGAAATAGCGTGCCGTTTTCGAGTTTAAATTTTGTTATAAATCTATGCAGTTCTTTTTGAGTTCTGTTTGTTATTACATATAGACAAACTCGATGAATTTTATAAGACTTATTTAAACAGAATTTTTTTAACTGTCTTGCTCATCTTTCAAACGAATTAACGATACCTACAATTTTTAAGAAGAAAATGCACAACTCCATCTATGACTTTTAAAAATAACAATTAACCTCGCCAACATGATCAAATTTAAATTATTTATATCCAAAAAGGGATTGATGATGATGTTTTTGAAATCTCATAGAAGGCGCTGCTTTAAATTTGTCTTGAACTACTGACATTCATTTAATTACGTTTATCGGACTAAATTACTTATACTGCGTAATTTTTATAGTGTGAAGCTAGCTTGTAGCATGGCATAGTAACAACAACATTCGTCGTTCGTATGCGTCGTTAGATTACACGTTGTTACAGAATGCGTTGAGTAATAAAAGTTCACTGCTCGTTCTGCGTAGGTGATAGCGTGATAATATGTAGCCTATATGTTGATGCGACTTCTTAATAATATTCGTGCCAAATTTGAAGTGAATCCATGCAGTACTTTTTGAGTTTATCTCGGACATATATTTGAAGAAATAAAGATTCACTGCTCGTTCCCCGTAGGTGATAGCGTGATAATATGTAGCCTATATGTTGACGCGACTTCTTAATAATATTCGTGCCAAATTTGAAGTGAATCCATGCAGTACTTTTTGAGTTTATCCCGGACATATATTTAAAGAAATAAAGGTTCACTGCTCGTTCCCCGTAAGTGATAGCGTGATAATATGTAGCCTATGTTCTGACCCGATTTCTTAGTAATATACGTGCTAAATTTGAAGTAAATCCATTCAGTACTTTTTGAGTTTATCCCGGACATACGTTTGAAGAAATAAAGGTTCACTGCTCGTTCCCCGTAGGTGATAGCGTGATAATATATAGCCTATGTTCTCACCCGACTTCTTAATAATATTCGTGCCAAATTTGAAGTAAATCCATGCAGTACTTTTTGAGTTTATCCCGGACATACATACAGACAAACAGACAAACAGATAAACAGACAAACAGACAAAAATTCTAAAAACTATATTTTTGGCTTCGGTATCGATTGTAGATCACACCCCAAGTATTCTTTTATAAAAATATTCAATGTACAGTTTTGACTTTCCTACCATTTTATTATATGTATAGATAATACATAACATGACTGAGGTAGGACACAGCACTAAATATCCTGATAAAAATCTGGACCAGCCCGACTGGGAAAGCACCCCGATCTTACAGAAGAACACAGCTAAATAATGCTCTTTTGACCATAGTACCCGGAGAAAAAAGGGAGTAGGGTCGGCAACTCACTTGTAATGCTTCTGGTGTTGCAGACGTCTATAAGCTACGGTAATCGAATACCATCAGGTGCGCCGAACTCTTGTTTGCCAACATATTTGTTTAAAAAAAACATGTATTTTTAGACGATTTTATGTATTGTTTTGTTACTAACTTCTATTACTTTTAATACAATAAAGCAAAAGTACGCAGTATTTAATAAAAAAAAATACAATTTAATTTAAAGACATGTATTAAATACATTAACATTAGTAAAATTCGAGTAAAGTCAGCATCTCAGCGTTTGATAGTCTACTACAGAATCGAAAAGTTACTTGTAGGAATCAATCAATAGTTTCCACATAAAAAACCACAATTTAATTCAAAAATTTGAAAGAAGAAACTCATTTATCATTGTTAAGCTAGTCTTTTATAAAATGTTTATGGACACGAACGACCTCGTGATGTTATTGATTGATTGATTGATTGCTTTGATTCCGCCTGTAACATTCTGGGCGTATACTTCTTTCTGCCTGTCACACTGCGTTTGCTTTAATCACTATCGATAAGCATCCGCTATCCGGTGTCCATGATTACATTATTAATTTTATCATCATGTAGATATTTATGTGTCGTACTTATAATTACCTAACTTAATATTCAAGTGATATGACATAATTACATTTATTTTTATTTTATTTTATTAGGCAATCATCATCCATTACATCCTAAGATATCTTGTAAATGACAGAGATATTATATTTATTTGGTGTCAAAGGAATACAATTTTATTTTTTGCGTCGATTTACAGTCGAAAAGGCGAAATTAACATCGTGCCATCGAACTTTTAACATAATGTCTTAAGACATACGGTTCAATTTTGATAATCTTGTAAGTAAAGCCACTGGTGTTTGGCAAATGTTTGGTGAATCGTCTCCAGTATTTATTCTGTTATTTGATTGTAGGGAGAATCTGATATTGTTATTAAGTATGAAAATGTTTATTTATCGTTCAGATATGAACAAATAGTGTGTGATAGTGAATTGTTTATTTTGTTTGTCATTTTATAGAATAAAGATTGAGTTAGATTGCTAAATTGTGTATGAATCAATTTTCATAGTTTTTGTGTGATGTTGGTGTTTATATTAAAAATTATGAGTGAGTGAGAAACGTGAAGTTAACTAGCCAATTAATGCGTGCGCACATCGTCACAAATAACCGATACCCTGCAGTTAGCTAGTCAACGAAGAAGAAGTTAGCAACGTGAAGTTAGCGAACCAATGAATTATAACTTCTTACGTGCGTACACAAACAATATTATATTATCATTATGTTTAACACAATGACATAAAAAGTCATGGATATACTGACCAGCCTCGAGCCGCATGTCTCGAGAAAGCACCGTGCCAACAGTACCAGCGGCTCGACAGCGGTACACAGCGGCGTGGACGTCGCTGCGGTACTGGGCTGCTGAGAACGAGCCGAGCCAAAGTGTTCCATTGGGTAACGCCTCCCTGTAACAAAAAGTTAACAGTTAACCAAGGTGTGTTCAGTAACCACATTCTGTTAAATGGTAAATGATAAGAAATATCTTAAAATAACTTGATATTACTCAAGTTATAAATTATTTAACAACTTGTTGGTATCATGATAACAACCAGGACTGACTGACAGGACAAACAGGACTGGAGGGTTTTTTTTTTATGTAAGTACCTATATAACGAAAATCACTAACCCTGGAAAGCAGACAAGAATAACACTCACGCATTCTAAGCATTTTCATATTAAGATTTCATGACTTTAGTAAATGGGCAGTTTTATTATATAAATCTACATTAACAATATTCTCATTTTCTGTCTATTTTTATAATAAATACTAGCTAACCCCGCAAACGCTGTTTTGCCATATATGTTATTAACCCCCTCAATCCCCCCTCTTATAACTTAGGGGTATGAAAAATAGATGTTGGTCGATTCTCAAACCTACCCGATATGCACACAAAATTTCATAAAAATCAGTCCAGCCGTTTCGGAGGAGAATTGTAACTAACATTGTGACACGAGAATTTTATATTATATAAAAAGACTTCAATGATATAGTGACTTCATTCTTTACCTGTAAAGATAATTTCTATTATTCTTCAGAAATGTCAATTTCCAAGTCAATTTTTACGCTTTCCATTTTATCACCATTCATTTTTTTCTTTATCGCGAAGTCGTATTTTTCCGAATTCCATTTTGAAACATGATAAATCTTGACTATAAATCAGTTACAATAGAATCGAATTCGCCGACTGATGCAAGATACTGATTGATCACGATGGAATACAATTTAATATAAGTTATTAATGAAAGGTATATCTCGTCTGTTATTCTCATTCAATTTCGTGCTGTTTTGAATGCGAAATCGTTATAAACGGTACTCGAATCTGACAAAGATTAATGAGGAGAGATTTTACGTTTGATAGCAAATGGGAATTATTTCGACAATCGAACTTTTGATCATTGCCTTAATAATAGGCGATTTATTTTATTTTATTTTAATTATGTATAATTCACATAAAGGTTTTACTGAAGTTCTCTTGTTTATAATTTGCTTTGTGGATTAGTAATGGAAGAGCACACTAGTTCATTGTGGCACAGGCTTTTGCCTATCACAAGAACCAGGGAACTCAATATTGTATGTAATTGTACAGATGAAGATATGAAACACATAGGGTAGATATTAATTTATCCCAAAGGTTTCACAAAATAGACCATAATCCGGGTGAAACCGCGGAACACAGTTAGTAGTGTCAATAAACCAGAAAATTGTGTGTTTTCGCTTGAACGAGATTTTTTGACAGATACGGTTCCATCCATTTATTCACATATCGGCATTTCCTTTGTTACAGCTCAGGAATGAATTCTGTAGTTCTGAATATCTGATAAATGACAGAATCGGCTTTGTCTGAAGCCAATTTTATTCACGTTATAAAATTTTATTCTTTACATAATGTTAGTCGCGAATTTTTATGTATATTGACTGGCTGGTCTTTGCCAAAATATACGCATAGATAAATAATAAAAGCGCTACGGCGTAGTGGTGCGTGGAGGCGCCTAAACACCAGGGATCGCAGTGTTGATTACCACTTTGGGTAAAAATGTGTATAATTGTAGAAAATATCTTTCAATACATGCAGACTTTTTTTTTTTTTTTATTTCAAAGTTGCACCAACAAAATGAACACCATTACATATTTACAGTTTCTCATACAATATATTCTTGCTAAGTGTCACCTCAATTATAGGTGCAAACGGCGTTTCCAGATGATGACTGCACAATATGACATGCTCATGAAAATCAGTTCGAGTGGTCAAGATTCAAGCATTTTTGGTTGCGTGTGTGAGTGCGTGACGTATTTTTGAATGCATGTGTATATTTATGTGTGAGTACTTTACTTTCACACATCAAATTATTTAAGAAGTTCTTATAAGTATGAACGGTTAAAAGTTTTATCACCTCAACGTAATATAATCCTTAAGCAAGCAATTAGGACCACACGCGGTATTAATTAAACGCAGCGCAGATATGAGTTGATTGCTGGTCCTTAATTGCAGGATCTTAATGATGACGTTTGATGCCTAACTTGTCTTGCCTGGTAAGGGAGAGTTAATATTAATTAAAATAATCTGATGAGGATGCCACGTGACATCAGGTTAAATTGGAAAAGTTAGAGTGAATAATAAAATAGTTTTCACGGATTTTACAATTATGATGTGATGCTTGATACTTACTGCATATGTATATAAAACAAAGTCGTGTTAGTTACACTATTTATAACTCAAGAACCATTTATTATCAAATGGTAAATAAACGAATCAAATAACGCCATCTATCTGACCCAACAGGATTCCGATAGATGGCGTTAACAAAAACTTAACGAGGTCATTCGTTCAGTAGGTTTTACTCCTCATTTTTTTTTTCATACCGGGGGCCGTATAATTATGTTCTTAAGGAGTAAACTCCAAAAAAATACATAGATATATAGTGTTTATCTTCCCCTTAACTCATAACGACGATTCAAAGGTGTCGCCGCAAACACAAACACAAACGCAAACACGGCAAGTTCCACGTACATGTACGTATTATAATGAAGGCGCTCTAATTGTGTCTCGATACAGCATCCTGCATCCTGCCGTCTGGGCTCTGAACTCGCTTAAGTACTTAAGAGTAGAATGATTCTTGGTGAATGTTTTCTTTGTGAGAATTATTCGTAAAATAGTATGATAAACTGAGGTAGGGCACAGCAGGAAATTTCCTGCTCAAAATATGGAGCAGCCCGACTGGGGTAGTACCTCGACCTTACAGAAGACCACAGCTAAATAATACTGTTTTCAAGCAGTATTGTGTTCCCGTTGGTGAGTAAGGTGACCAGAGCTCCTGGGGGGATTGGGGATAGGGTCGGCAACGCGCTTGCGATGCTTCTGGTGTTGCAGGCGTCTATAGGCTACGGTCTTACCATAAGGTGAGCCGTACGCTTGTTTGCCAACCTAGTTACATCAAAAAAAAAAAAAAAAATAGTAAAACGTTGAGGTCGGCTTAAGTTTAAGTCTTGTTTGTAATTTTTCATTCTTCAGTCAAAAGTTCTCAGTTAACATACATAAAAAATACAGTCGAATTGAGAACCTCGTTTTTTTGGAAGTCGATTAACAAGATTTATACTCGATATAGAAGACATTAAAACAAACCATTTAAGCCCAAAATTTGTTTTGTATGTGTTATTGTATATATTACTTGATATGGATACTTTGCTCATTCGTGTGTTATTAATAGTCATTTACTTGTCTTCAGTTCCTCCTTTGTTTTCAAATAAACATACAAATAATTTGCGGTATAATATACGTAACAATACAAATATTAATATACAACAATACAAATATTACGTTACGAGAACCGTAAATTAACTAATTATTCACGCTACTAGTAAACAAAGCGCGTTAAATTAAACATAACACGGCCAACTGCTCCACCGGGACGCGTTACAAAAACTATTTCCATCAAGCGGTAGGTATATCAATTCAGCGACTATGAAAACGAGGTCAACGAGGGTCTAAAATTCAAACTAGCCTACAATTTCGGGCCCCACAAATATTTGTTTAACACAAGTCATAAGATTAAACTTTCAATTGAATATAATACCTCGGTAATACATATATATTCATAAATGTGTATTGACTCAATATGATAATTCAACAGTGCTAAAACAAATATCAATATAACGAACGATTCAAACATAATTATAATTATGTTTATTCGCAAACGAAAAAATTGTGTGTGTGAGCTAAGACGCACGACTGGAGTTTATCCCTTCAGATCGACTGTCTAAATTTTTTTTATTTTATTTTATGTAACTAGGTCGGCAAACAAGCGTACGGCTCACCCGATGGCAAGACCGCAGCCTATAGACGCCTGCAACACCAGAAGCATCGCAAGCGCGTTGCCGACCCTATCCCCAATCCCCCCCCCCCAGGAGCTCTGGTTACCTTACTCACCAACAGGAACACAATACTGCTTGAAAACAATATTATTTAGCTGTGGTCTTCTGTAAGGTCGAGGTACTACCCCAGTCGGGCTGCTCCATATTTTGAGCAGGAAATTTCCTGCTGTGCCCTACCTCAGTTAACCCAGTTAACTCAGTTAACCTAAATAGGTACAAAAAAGAATTACTAGTCTTAAGAAAAAGGTTAATACCCATATCAAATGGTAAATAAACGAATAAAGTAACGCCATCTACCGCGCGATGCCGCTATTAGAAAACTATTATTAGTCTATCGACGACGTTAAGAGCTCACGAACAGAACGACGTTTTCGTGGTTTCCGACGTTCGTTTTTATTTGTTTAAAAAACGTAACGAGGTCATTCGTTCAACAGATTTTACACCTCATATTTTTTTCATACCGGGGGCCTTAGATGAAAATCGATTCTTAAGGAGTAAACTCCAAAAAAAATTGGTTGTCTATAAAGTCGGTTTACGAACGATAGTTTTACGGGATAACTTTATAAAGAAACATTGATGAAAAATTACATATAGTCCATTGAAATGTTACATTTTTTTGGGCTTACCTTGCGTTTGTCAGAGGACGCAATTTTATTTTTTAGATATGAAGGGGGGGTTAGTCTAATGTTAAATCCAAGTTTGTGGGTTTGTAGTCCTTGTGCAACGGCCGCCATCTTGGAAAAAGAGGTTCAAATGGTTTTTATGGTTTATCTTCCAAACTATAAGTCACACAAAAAAAATTATTTAACATTTTTTGTTGAAAATAAAATTATCTACAACTTTTGTTCAGTAAATTTTAGTTGTAGAATCATAAATAAAAAAGTTATAAGCGAAAATCCATAAAAATTTGAGAGAAAAAAATCTATTTGTTGATAAAACTTTTTTTAAAATCATTTTACATAAAAATAATATAAGACCATTTTTATAGATAATATTTTAAGGAACAATTTTTATCAGAAACATTTTTAAATTTATTTATTATTTAAGGTTTTACAGCGCTGCGAAACGAATACTTTTCTTCAGTATTCATAACAATACGTGAATATAAATATAAATATTCATGATTTGCCCTAATTTTTAATCACCTTGTTACTTTTTTATGATGATCTTTTTAATTATTGATAGTAAAATATTGTTAATATAAAAATAATTCTTGATTTGACACTCTACCTACGAGGTGGAGTCTGCAGGCGCGTTTTTTTTTACGTGGTATCCGCAGTAGGCATAATCCACGGTTATTTTCTAAATCACAACTACTGTCCTCGATCTTGCGGCGAGTGGCTGGTTGGCTTCCTATATTAAATACTTGAGGGAGAACCGAAGAAGAAAGTGGCGTAAATGTCAAAATGTGTGTAAATCATTTTCTTCAATTAATTTCGAGAGCTCCATTATTTTGCTGCAAGTCTCCCCACCAATAATGATAAAAAAACGTTCACCAATGATAGTGAGCAGTGCAAGGTCAACTCTCTTGTTGAGGAAAAACGCCGTTCCACTTGCTAACTCTAGATGTTTCTCCAGGGTTTTCGGAAATTTTAGTTTACCCATATTGTATGCACCTGATATTGTGTCACATCCTGAAAAAGCATAGAGAAACAGCAAGTTATACGCGATAAGGTCTCCGCACATAAAACCACTTTACACTTCTTGCGAACTTCCTTCTCCTGTTCCCCCTCAAGTATTTAATATAGTAAGCCAACCAGCCGCTGAGCCGCAGCTTGGTCCATCAAAAAGAGAATCACGCGCGTAAAAAAAAACGTGCCTCCAGACTCCACCTCGTAGGTAGAGTGTCAAATCAAGAATTATTTATATACTAACAATATTTTACTATCAATAATAAAAAAAGATCATCATAAAAAAATAACAAGGTGATTAAAAATTATGGCAAAATATACGAGTATTCATGTATAGTTACAAATACTTGAAGAATAGTATTCGTTTCGCAGCGCTGTAAAACCTTAAATAATAAATAAATTTAAAAATGTTTCAGATAAAAATTGTTCCTTAAAATATTATCTATAAAAATGGTCTGATATTATTTTTTTGTAAAATGATTAGAAAAAAAGTTTTATCGACAAATAGATTTTTTTCTCTTAAATTTTTATGGTTTTTCACTTATAACTTTTTTATTTATGATTCTACGACTAAAAATTACTGAACATAAATTATAGATAATTTTATTTTCAACAAAAAATTTTAAATAATTTTTTTTGTCAGACTTATAGTTTGGCAGATAAACCATAAAAACCATTTGAACCTCTTTTTCCAAGATGGCGGCCGTTGCACAAGGACTACAAACCCACAAACTTGGATTTAACATCAGACTAGCCCCCCCTTCATATCTAAAAAATAAAATTGCGTCCTCTGACAAACGCAACCCCAAATGTAACTTTTCAATGGACTAATACTTTAATGAATTAAATCGGATTGTTATCACTGAATTTTTGAAATTTCGAATTGCTAGCTCTAATGTCACGCGAGAAGAGTGATAAATGTGTGACAAGCCAACGCTTAGGCCATGCGCGCACTAGTGAGTGAGTAGACATTTGTCACCGTGACAAAAAATTCTTTGTCACTGTCACGTCACCGTCACTTTCGTGACTGCGCGCACTTGCAGTGACAGTTTCTTGCATTCGATAAGATGGATCTCGAAGAGACGGTTGTCTATGAAATCGTTTTTAGAAATAGAAAAAAATACAATAATAAAAAGTATTGGGTTTACCCGCTTTGGAGTGATAGGCTGATTTCTACACCTTTTTTGCCAACCTACGTACATATGACACGTGACATTTTGTTGCGTCACGGGCATGTTGGCGTCCTCCGCGGACAAAAAGTCACCGAATTGTCACGCATCCAAATGCGCGCACCTCCATTAGGGATGATGGACGCGGTGACAGTGACAAAAAATCACGGTGACAAAAAGTCACTAGTGCGCGCCTAGCCTTAGGCTGATCGTGCCTCTTTATTGCTTGTTCCGCGTTCTCGCTTGCACGCTCAGGCTCAGGGCGGAACGTGACACTTTTTCGTGCGTGCAGCCGGTGTTCATCGATTTGAAAGACGTTATCGCGTCAAAAAACTGACTTCAATGGGATCAATGGGATGGGGGTGGTATGTATACATATTTATTGAATTTCATTCATTGCATTTTTCTTTTTCCTTTATATGTAATATAAGAATCGTATGTTCACCAATCAACTTCGATCAATAAACGATTAAGACTGTCCCTTCTATTCTCTCTCTCTCTCTCTTTCTCTCTCTCTCTCTCTCATTTAGCGATAAGGCCGCCTTATTGCACTTATTGCACTTATTTTTTTAATATTATTTTCACCTTATCTAAAATAAAGTAACTGTCATTAAAACGTATAACATTATTTTTACACTCATGGAAAAAATTAAAGTCATAAAAAGACGGCAAAATTATAAGTAATTTGTCCCGAGCTGATTAAGTTAGTTAATGACAAAAGACGTATTTAGTTGTTACAGGAAGAACGGTTACATTTTGATTAAGTCATAACTTTTTCCGAGTAATATTTTTTTTGTGTTCTAATTAAAAAAAAAAAAAAAAAAACGCAAAGGAAAGTATAAAAATTATGTTAATTTTAATTTTTAAACACTCAGCCATAAAATATCCATAAAAAAGTTTGTGTGTCAGCTCCGATGCACAACTAGAGTTTACTCCATCAGATCGACTGTTTAAATAGGCACAAAATGGGCTTACTAGTCTAATAAAAGATTTATACCATATCACATAACAACTTTTTTTTCATACCACTGACATAACTATTGTTTCTTAAGGAATAAGCTCCAAAAAATACTTATATATAAAACGAGCTATCTATAAACGCTAACGCCTGCAACACGCGTTCGAGCATTCGATAGGATACGGTTATTGTTATGTATAAGGATGTCGGTTTTACGGTCGATCTCGAACTGTTTGCGCTTGTAAGGCAAACATGTTCACGTAATTATGTAAATGGCGATACGTATTAACTACGGCTTCGTCAATAAAGGGATAACTTACTGTGTTACAATTGAACGTAATTATGTTGGTAAAATATTGTTCCATTTGTTACTTATTAATATTGTTGGAACTGTCGAAGTTAGTAAATATGTTGTTATAATATATTCATTTGTATGTTTGCGCTCATATGATTTTAAATCATTTATATGTAATAACGAAAACAAAAGTAAAATTAATATCGAGTTGTACTACTGTATGGAGGAAGAGGCCTATGATCAGCTGGGGGATGTTATAGACTGAATCGTATACGTATCGTTGTACTACCATGTTCGGTAACACCCGTTGATGAAAGTTTCCTTTTTGAAGGGGTTCTCTTTCCTTCTTTCTTACCTCTCTTTCTTTACAGCACTGTTCATGTGCACTGTGCGACAGAATATATGTCTCAATCATAAATGTTGTTGCATCAACAACAACGACTGCCGGAAGCTAAACAATACACCCATAAACAAATCTTACAAACAAAATCTTAGGTGAAACTGCAAAGCAAATCTATAACCGATAAAATAATAATTTCTACGACCAATATCGAGCAACATTGACGAAAACGCTAAGAGATTGGCTATTTGTTACACCTGTTC
This sequence comes from Melitaea athalia, assembly GCA_905220545.2. NCBI lineage: Eukaryota > Metazoa > Arthropoda > Insecta > Lepidoptera > Nymphalidae > Melitaea > Melitaea athalia. The sequence continues at coordinate 680,034 of HG992178.1, read as the reverse complement.
TTGTCAGAATATAAAAATAAAACGCTTTAGCTTTTAGGTCTTTGGAAAAATTTTCAAGTCTGTCTTTTCTTGTTTGTGATATTCTGAAAGCAATTTTCAAGACAAGGTCCTTTTATCTTAATACATTCTATAATATATTTTCATCGGCTAAATACCTACGTATTGTTTTGATATAATCTTAGATCTTCTATTAAAGGTTACGACTTAAAGTGTATTTAAGATAAGAAAACGTGGGACGTTTCACTAATTTTTCATAAAAATTCTATCTACCGCAAACACAAATTCAATTACCGAGGAGTTTGAAGCGACCGCACCTGTTGGCGAGAGAAAAAACAATTTCCCAACCGAATCATGCTCGAAGGACCATAAAAATATATAACGATCCCACCTTTGTCCGAATCGCAGGCAATTTTCTAAAGAAAAAGAACCTCAGGGGTATAACTGTCTATTAATTCCAAGAAACGGTGGACTTTGTTTTAAATTGTCCTTCACGCACCATTTTTAATGAAAACAAGATTTTTTCGGATTAAATTAGAAAAAGAAGAGGTTAAATGCCGTGAGATCATATTACGCTCCGCTGGAGATAGTCTACAAATCCAATAGATTTCATTTACAAGATATTCTACGTGGTCTCACCGACGCTCTAACGATATTAAAAAATAATTAATGCTTAGAACAGCTGTTGCAAGCTTACGTATAACATTACATAAAATATTATGTTGTGAACAACGCTAACAAGATTACTGTACAAGTTAATATTGACGATTTAGTGAATAGTACTATTGTAATTTGTAACGACTGGGATAAAGGACCTTTTAGTTTTGATAGTAGTGAAAATAGTGCGTGGGATGTTTGAGAACTAGTTATTAGAATATAAACATTTGTATCGTTCTGAGTCATTCTAAGTCTAGCTAAATATACATAGCCAGTGCTCAGGTATAATTTGTTAGTTATTCAACCGCTACGGTGTGCATGTAGTCACAAAAATCAATGACGGTTTGCGCGTTTGATTCCCGCTAGGGATGGATATTAGTATTTGTGCAAATATTTCTTTCCAATTTAGATGTCTGTCCTTGTTGGTCCTCTCGGGTGGCTGGCGATCTCGGTTGTTATCATAAATACCTGAAAGCGATCTTGAAACATAGTAGGGAACTAGCGTGGTGACTATGGGCAACACACACGAGTTCACGCCATTTTCGGCGCGAACTTGTTAGGTCTTAAATGGCGTGAACTTGTGGAGGCCTGTGTCCAGCAGTGGATTGCGATAGGCTGAAGTGATGATGATGATGATGATGATGATGATGATGATGATGATGATGATGATGATGGTGATGATGATGATGATGATGATGATGATAAGAATAATTAAACACTGGCAGAATATTGTTGATGTAAATTATTATTTATTTATATGCGTAGTTTTACGTATTATAAAAATACATAACTTTCATTTTATTAATTAATAATAAGACCTAGAAAAGCAAATCTACCTTCCCAAATACTTGTTCAAGCAGTAAACAAATACGTGACCACAGTGTGAGTCACGTTCAACGATATTACGGTCCAAAGGTTGTCTGGTTGAAATAAAAATTGTTATCTATAAATTGAGTTCACGCGAGGTTCTATGAAAATTTATTACAAATTATATCGTCGCACTTTATAAAACACGTTCAAAGTAAAGTTGGAAACTTTTATTATATACTCTGTTACTTCTTTATGGTTCAGTGCACTCGCGAGTCGCGACGCCTCCAACAGACAAGAAGGGAAGCACATCGCCAGGAGACCTACCCTCGGAAATGTTATCGACCCACCAAACACCCCACCATGTACCTCGCCAGTGCAACCACGACCACTCTGACAAGAGTGTACGACTAAGAAGAAGAACTTCTTTATACTTATTTAAGTAATGACCCCTATACTAAGCCATTTAGAAGACAATTGTACAGATTACAACTCCGTTAAGCATGTGTCGAAAAAAATAAATAAATGTAGCTATATCAGCCGGCTGTTACCTATAACACAAACATTAAGTTGCTTACCGTAGGAAGAGACGACCGTGTGTGTATGTTATAAGATATTTATTTATTTACGTATTATTTTTTATTTATAAATTTAAATATTATGTTTTACTAGCTGCTGTGCCCGCGACTTTGTCCCCTTGGAATTTATTATTCAGTTAAAAGTTCAAAAAAATTATTATTCAGTTTGCAATTATAAAAAAAAATCTAAAAAAGGAGCCTAAGATACACCCTATTACATCAGCTATCTGCCAATGAAAGTCCCGTCAAAATCGGTTCAGCCGTTTCAGAGATTAGCCGGAACAAACAGACAGACAGACAAAAATTCTAAAAAAAAAAAATTTTGGTATATATGAACCGTGTATATCCATATGAATTTAGTAAAAAAGCGGTTATTTTAATATTACAAACCGACACTCCAATTTTATTTATTCGTAATAGATTGTTATCAAAGATTATTCAAAAAGTAGTCGTCAGATATCGTTAAATTTTAAATGAGACCCGACGACAAGCACAGTCTACCCAGACAAAAGTTCTGAGGTAACATACATTAAAAAATACAATCGAATAGAGAACCTCCTTCAGTTTTATAAGTCGGATAAAATACGACTTATGATTTTCTCCTCTACACTTTCGCGATCGCGATCACGATTCAGCCTGTAATATTCCACTGTTGGGCATAGGCTTCTTCCCCATGTAGGAGAAGGATCTCTACACGTTCATCAGTAGTTTATTCTTCAAAGACAAAATAATTCAAACGAAAATTTACCTACCCTTCGAAATAGGTTAAAACGTTTACTGGTAAGTAATGACGTTATTATAAAACCTCTCATATCGACAGTAAAACTCAATATCGCCGTATATTAAACTGAACATTTTCAATATAACGCCATAAACTTCCTTTAAAGATATAATAACAATTTATGGACATTTAAGTGGTATTTTTATTTAAATACTTTCATGTTTGCGTTCGGAGGTCGGGTGAATAAATTTAAAAGGACCCGAACTGCTTTTGTTGGCTGACCTTTGCTCGGTTCCCTCGAAAGGTTGTTAGGAACTTTTATTGCTAGCCTTTCGCTTCTCTATGAGATTAGGATCCGAACGCCTTAGGATACGTTTGGGTTCTCGCTCGGTGTTTGATTCAATTTTAGGTAAAATTGAACTTTTGTCACAATGTTTAACATTTACTTTGTGTCTTTGATGATATTGAAGTTTTAAAGTGTAAAGTTTTCAATATGGTAGTCATCTCCAATATTAGGATAATATTAACAAAAAAAGTTTGTGTAAATATTTTTTTTATAAAGCCATGCACACTTTTCTGTTATTAAGATATTTTATACATGTGAAATGATTAAAATTAATATTTTGTAAATAATAGAACATTATTCAGAAAAGGTTGCGTCGATCTTTTTATACAATAGTAAAATGACTAAAAGGCACAAATGTTATGATCATCTAATTCATCAACTTCCTACTTGACGTAAGATGATAAAGGTATATCGTGGTTTGAAAATGTCCACAACACAACCACAAATAACCAGACCAGACAGACCAACAAGGTCTGATAAGCATTTATTACCTAAACGAACATTTATTTTCAGCAAGAATCAAACCAGCTTTAGCGCAACATTCTTTTGCTGTGTATCATTACTATGTTCTATTTTGACTGATGTAGGGCACAGCATTAAATTTCCTGCTCAAAATATGGAGCAGCCCAACTGGGGTAGTACCTCGACCTTACAGAAGACCACAGCTAAATAATACTGCTTTCAAGCAGTATTGTGTTCCTGTTGTTGAGTAAGGTGACCAGAGCTCCTGGGGGAATTGGGGATAGGGTCGGCAACGTTTACGATGCTTCTGGTGTTGCAGACGTCTATAAGCTACGGTAATCGATTACCATCAGGTGAGCAGTACGCTGGTTTGCTGACCTGGTTATCTATACTAATATCTATACTAATATATAAAGCTGAAGAGTTTGTTTGTTTGATTGATTGTTTGTTTGTTTGTTTGTTTGTTTGAACGCGCTAATCTCAGGATCTACTGGTCCGATTTGAAAAATTCTTTCAGTGTTAGATAGCCCATTTATCGAGGAAGGCTATAGGCTATATTATATTATCACGCTAAGACCAATAGGAGCGGAGTCCACGCCGACGAAGTCGCGCGCAGAAGCTAGTATAAAATAAAAGCCATATATTTTTATGATAATAAATATAAATCATATAATAATAAATAATATTATTTATTTGTCTCAGTTTGTAATGTTTAAGCACGCGAGGAGATACACAGTTAGGTTGTGAGACGTGCCTTCGGAGCTAAACTGCTAATTTTTGTCTTTATACTGGTATAAAGTAAACGTTTGTTTTGTACGTTTTTATATGTTTGTGACTTTCGTTCTTGTTCACGTTGCTTCTGTTTTCATATATTTTGAGTTTATATTATATTTCTTGAATTTAATTTTTAAATTAAAAAAAGAATATATATAAAAACGTTACGATTATTCGTGTAACATCTCACTCAAATTTATTTATTTATTTATTTGCAGAAATAAAAAAAACACATTTTATGTGATAAACAATACAGTAAAAACAATTAACAGTGCATTGCTGGACATAGGACTTTTTCTCTTAAGAAATTATCTCGTTGGTTTGGCAGATATCACTTCACTTCAGCCTATCACAGTCCACTGTTGGACATAGGCCTCCACAAGTTCGCGCCCGATATTATGACGCGAACTCATGTGTTTTGCCCATAGTCACCACGCTGGGCAAGCGGGTTGGTGACCGTAGGGCTGGCTTTGTCGCACCGATGACGCTGCTGCCCGTCTTCGGCCTGTGTATTTCAAAGCCAGCATGGATGGTTATCCCGCCATCCGTCGGCTTTTTAAGATCCAAGGTGGTAGTGGAACTGTGTTATCCCTTAGTCGCCTCTTACGACACCCACGGGAAGAGAGGGGGTGACTACATTCTTTAGTGCCGTAACCACACAGCACAGATATGATATGATATAAGTATGATATACTATGAGTAACGATTGTTATCAGGTATATAATTATGGTAACAATGGGGACCGACATCTTAACGTGCTCTGAGATGTACGGTGGGGAGACCCACAAATCAAATATCCATCCCGAGCGGGAACCGAACCCGCAAACCTTAGTGTTTATAGGCAACTACATGCACCACTACGCCACAGCGGTTGTTAAATAAACATTGAATGTGTTTTATTATAAATAGTAATTGAAGACAAAACTAGTTTTACATAGTTTGAGTTAGAAGTACCTACGTTGTAATTGTGTTTATTGCTGTCTGCTCTTTGTACAATTAGTTTTTAATTATGTAATTTATTATTTTAATTGTTTTAGTTTGAAAATAAATCCTTAACGAAATTGTTCATAATTAACTCGATTTTCATTGTTTTGTTTATGCTGGAATACAACGTCCACTACTGATATAATTATTTATTATTGGAAAAATTTTATTACTTAAAAATAGCATCCTTGATAAAAGTCAATGATGTTTAAAATAAAATAATCAGCTGCGTCACGCAACGGCCACAGCGCTGGATAGCGTCTTTTGCGCTGGCGGTTGCGGGTTCGATCCCTGCACATGACATACATTTGTATTGGCCATACAGATATTTGCCGTGGTCTGGGCGTTTGTGCTTGCGTATTTGTATGTGTTTCCGGACTCCTAACACAGGAGGGTATAATAGAGGCCGTTGAATTTGACACGTTTATTTTTAATTTTAATGAGTGTTAATTAAAGTTCTACAAATTGTTAAAACGTAGGACAAAATGAGATGTCGTCATCATTTAGGTTGGTTCTACCTTATATCCGACTTAGATCCTTCTCCTACATGGAGAAAGAGGCCTATGCCCAACAGTGGGATTTTAGGGGCTGAATCGCATCATAGACCGCTAAGTAAATTCAGTACATTCACTTAACGTAATTAAAGATGATCTATTTGCATTAATTCTCAATAATTTCTTTCTTCTCTTATTGTTAAGAACTCTAAAAGTACAAACCTATGTAAAATGTCAATAATAATTTATAAGTTTTTAATTAATCAGTTTAATTGCACTAATTGAACTGTTTTTAGTAGTAATTATAAGCTAAAACCAATTCAACGCCCGTTCGCAGCGGTTTAGAACTTTTTGACCTTTGACGGAACTTCTGAATTGGCTATTTCTATACTCTGAAGATGATTAATTTGAACAAGTTAGTAATCAATTCTTATTTATGGCTAGAGGATGTTGAATAGAAGAATACAATTTTCTGTCAAATATTTTCGCACTACTATTACAGAATTATTGTATGGCAGATTACTCTTGAGTCAGGATTTTCTCGAATGCAAAAGCGAGGAAAATATCCCGCTCAAAATCTGTGCAGCCTGTCTAGGGAAGTACCTACCTCGACCATACAGAAGATCACATATAAATAATACGGTTTTCAAGCAGTGTTGTGTTCCTGTGGTGAGTAAGGTGGTCAGAGTTCCTGGGTAAGTTCTAGGGAATTTCAGCAACTTGCTTGTGATGCTTCTGGTATTGCAGGCTACCATCTGGTAGACGCCGCGTTGGCGCAGCGGTTACAGCACTGGATTGCGATTGGCTGTTGCGCGGGCGGTTGCGGGTTCGATTCCCGCACACGACAACATTTGTATTGGCCATACAGATGTTTGTCGTGGTCTGGGTGTTTGTGCAGTCCTTGTAGGTTACCCCACCGTGCCTCGGAGAGCACGTTAAGCCGTCTGTCCCGGTTGTTATCATGTACACCTGATAGCGATCGTTACTCATAGTAGGGAATATATCCGCCAACCCGCATTGGAGCAGCGTGGTGGATTAAGCTCCGATCCTTCTCCTACATGGAGAAGAGGCCTATGCCCAACAGTGGGATATTACAGGCTGAATCGATCGATCGATCGATCTGGTAGTACCGTTTGGTGTTGATCTAGTAATAAAAAAACGAGTGTGCTTTAGACCACACGACTGAAGTAAAACTTCTTTAGCTCCTACAGTAATATAAGAAACGTAACTCTCTCTCTTTATATCTTCACTAACTTATATCTACCTGTCTTAACTTCCGTTCGCTTCGCCCGATCAAACTTTTCGTAACGCTATCGTCACTCATTCACCAGCTTAATCCCCAAGTCAAGCATATGCAAAGGAGTTTTACTTCAAAAACAAGTACATAAAAAATATGTCGCGCATGGAGAACGAGACCTATGCCCAGCAGTGGGATATTAAAAATATCATAATAAAATACCATATAGGTAATTGTAAGAGAGTATATAATATATGAGGGACAGATCTAATAATATCAGTAAGTATACGTGTTAGCGGCGTTAACGAGCGGGTGATGGAGCGTGATTGGGAACGTCGATAGCACCAATATTGTTCCAAGCTCCCCTATATTCGTTTTACGCTCCGCTGGTTATATATTTCACCAATACGTATTTTATTTTCCAGCCTGTATCGATGCTGTTAACAAAACAATAAATGAAAAAGTGAGATTTCGCAGATCGAGATATTTATGTTTATGGAACAGATATTTAAAGGTCTTTTTTTTAAAAAAGCATTGCGATTTTTGAAAATCTATTAAAAAGGCTAAATCCAGATATTAAATTACGTAACAATATTTTTTTTTGCAGTATACGTAAAAGTAACTTAACGTACATTTCACAAAAATAATAAATATTTAAACAACTGAAAGGAAAACAAAAGAAAGTTTCCTGGTATTTGTCAATCAAACTTAAATTATTGACGCTTCCTTTCAGTTTCTATCTGGAAGTAACTCTAAAACTTCCTTAACAAACAGAACGATAGTTTTAGATTGTTTAAATAGTCAACAATATTGTACCGACAATTTCGATGACACTTTCTAGTTTTTTTTTTTTTTTTTTTAATACAACTAGGTCGGCAAACAAACGTACAGCTTACGTGATGATAAGCAATTAATGTAGCAAATACAACAATAGAAGAATCATAAGCGCGTTTCTGACTCTACCTCCAATCCTCCCCAAGAGCTCTGATCACCTTACTCACAGGTGCTTGAAATCAGTATTATTTTGGTAGTTTCTTCTGTAAAGCCGAGGTACTTCCCGGTGGGGCTACTCCAGATTTTATGCAGGATTCTTGCTATGCTCTACCTCAGTCTGTTAAGGTATTTTGTTATTTCATATCAACCGTACAGTTTCTTGGAATATCTTTCTGTGATTAATAACTTCTTAACACTCCAAAAAGCACTATCAATTAAGATATAATAAGAAGTAAGATAAAATAATTAAAAAAAAAAAATTTTTTGGTATAAATCAAAAACACACTCAATACGATATTTTTTATTTTCATCAAAAACCAATTACGTATATTTATAGTTCAAAAATTAAATAAATAGCTACTTAACACAAATTGCAATAAAGTAGTGAACGAAAGAAAAACTAAAATGTTTATATTTTCCAACAATAAAACGTCTAAATTCCTTTCGAGCTCCAAAGCATGTACAGTTAACAGCTAGCAATACAGCACGCGATCGGTTAACTGCAAGTGACGGCACACTAGTATTGTTTTATGACTTTGTTCTCGAGAGCTTTGTTAGATGAATAGTAGCGTAATCAGTAATCAGGAGTTTCAGTTAGTTAAGTTTTATTTTTTGGAGAATTAGTACTTAAAATAAACCGTTCCGTGACCATGGTAGCTGTAAAGTATCCGAAACGTCGGACATCTAAAAACCTAATAAACCGCGATAAAATCCGATAAAGTTGTTTCATTGCAGTATATTTTCACTCAAAATCAATTATCAGATAAAGTGTGAACCTCTTAGGGCACCTTCAAATTAGCCGCGCGGCGGCAGCGCGTCTGCAGCGCTGCTGACGCGCGACGTTGTAAATGTATGTAAATAACAACGCGCGACAGCAGCGCGACAAATTTGAAGGCGCCGCGCGGCTAATTTGAAGGCGCCCTTAAACAAGAAATAGTTTCAAAGGTACTGTTGAAGTTACATTAAAACAATTCAAAGCCCTTAAAGTTTGAATGAGCTCAAGATCGATTGCTCCGTCCACCTGAAACAGAACTATGCGCGCCATAAATCACGGAAATAAACATTTTACGCAACAACTGCGAAATTAAGATGAGTGTTGTATTTAAATGTTTGCAGCTTATGAATTTATAGCGTGGTTGTTCTTGGCGTTGTGCTGCCAACCTTGTGTAGCCATCTATCTTCATTTATATAAATAATAAAAACGAGCTGAGTTTGAATAGGTCACGTAAACGTATTCTGTAAATGTCTTAAAATAAGATCTCTTTTCTTGAATCATTTCCCTTTTTAAACGACTTCCAAAAAAGGAGAAGGTTCTCAATTCGACAGTACTTTTTTATTTCTTTACGTCTGTTTTCTCGGAACTTTTACTGGGACGATCGATTTCAATGATTCTTTGTCTTGTAGTTCCACTTGAATTTGATAGCTTTCTCCGGAAAATGAGCTATCCAACACAAAAATAATTTTTCAATACCAATAGTTCCTGAAATTAGCGCGTTTCAACAAACATACTTTTCAGCTTTATAATATTAGTATAGATTCGTTGATAATCAATTTTAATCGTTAAATTAATATAGTTACGGAAACAAAGCTACGTAGTAAATAATACATGAACTAAAACTGGCTGTAATAACGTTTCACTGTTCACGTTTCATAGTAGAAAAACGGTCATAGGTGTCGCAGGCGAGTCCGCGGTATGTCTTATAGCTTACGTTTCAGAATAGACGAAACAAATCACTGAACATTTTATTATTCATTATGAGATACCGCGTACGTCATGACGCCGTGATAAATTATTGATAAATTATGTGTATGTCCGAGAAGGCGAAAATTTAACGTGTCTCAAGTGAAAGGCGTTTTTTTATACAAATAGGTCGGCAAAGAAGCGTACGGCTCACCTGATGGTAAGCGATTACCGTAGCTTGTAGAGGCCTTCAAGACCAGAAGGTCACCTTACGCATCAATGCAACACAACGCTGCTTGATAGCAGTATTGTAAGGTCGAGGTACATATCCAGTTATCCAGTCGGGCTCCTCTAGATTTTGATTAGGATATTTCCTGCTGTGCTTTACCTCAGTTAAACTATATAATTATAAAAGTTATTGTTCATATAATTATATTCCAATATTATATGAAAATAATAAGCTTATAATATCTAATAGTTTTTTTTATATGTCTATATAAATAAGATCTTGGAGATAAAAACCCAGATAGAAATACCATTTACGATTACATCGGCTCGAAAAAAGGGAATTACGTTTTAGTTCGGTATTTTTTGTAAGTTAACAGTATATTGTGTACAATTTTTATTTTTATTGTTTCAAATCTAACTGGTGCTGTGTGGTTACGGCACTAAAGAATGTAGCCACCCCCTCTCTTCCCGTGGGTGTCGTAAGAGGCGACTAAGGGATAACACAGTTCCACTACCACCTTGGAACTTAAAAAGCCGACGGATGGCGGGATAACCATCCAACTGCTGGCTTTGAAATACACAGGCCGAAGACGGGCAGCAGCGTCTTCGGTGCGACAAAGCCAGCCCTGCGATCACCAACCCGCCTGCCCAGCGTGGTGACTATGGGCAAAACACATGAGTTCGCGTCATAATGTCGGGCGCGAACTTGTGGAGGCCTATGTCCAACAGTGGACTGTGATAGGCTGTAGTGGTGGTAGTGGTGGTAGTGGTGGAAATCTAATTGTGTATTATTTCATAAAGTACACAATGTCATTGTCTTCTTTTCCTCTTTATTTTTATACTAGCTTCTGCGCGCGACTTCGTCGGCGTGGACTCCGCTCCTATTGGTCTTAGCGTGATGATATATAGCCTATAGCCTTCCTCGATAAATGGGCTATCTAACACTGAAAGAATTTTTCAAATCGGTCTAGTAGATCCTGAGATTAGCGCGTTCAAACAAACAAACAAACAAACAAACAAACTCTTCAGCTTTATTATATTAGTATAGATTAATCACTCAAATGAACTTTCACAGAAACATATTGAGTTCCGCTTTCTCTCATCACTTGCACTTAACCTGATTTCACATCCGCGGCCGACAGGCGCACTTTGTCTTCGTTACTGTAATAACGCCTAGTAATGGACACCCGGCTTTATAGTGCAGCGGACATCGCCCCGTGTCATATCTGTACTATAAATTGAGTGGAATTTTTTAAATTTGCCAAATGGATGTAAAATTATTGTTGAGATTTTTTTATAAAATTTTCTTTTTGTTAAAAAAGATTTTTTTTCATTCAAGTTTAATAATTTTTATTAATTTTGAGAATCACGATTCAGCCTGAAATATCCCACTGTTGGGCATAGGCCTCTTCCCCATGTAGGAGGTATTTCAATGCATATTAAATTCGTCCCATGTAGTTATGTCAATCATTTTAACTTACAACCGTACTCTTGGAGCAACTTTTGGACCACATGATTAATATAAGGCTTTTTATTAGTAATTTTATTCGTAATATTTTATTAGTAACATACTACTACTGACAAATAACGTTACAGACAGTGTTACAATTCTGAATAAAATAATTTATACCATTTTTTTTCGTTCCTTTACACGCACGCTATCAACGAAAAGTGTCAACGTCAAGTGTTGCTATAGTAAGTTAAATAGAACTGCTCGGATAATTAATACGTTCCTTTACACATAAAAATGGAAGGTCAATTTCAAATTTTATTTGATAAAATGAAAATAGAAATGCAAAACCAAACAAAAGAGCTAACCGATACAATAATGGAAAAAATCGACGAAAAATTAAAACCAATTTTGGAGGAAAATAAAGCATTAAAAAATAAAATAGCTAACTTGGAAAAAACGGTAGAATATCTAAAAAGAGACAAAAAAATTAATAATATTATAATACATGGATTAAAGGAGGATGAGAAATCTATACCGGATTTACTTAATATAGTTAAAAAACATTTTTCGGATGAACTTAACCTTAAATTAGAAGATTGGGAAGTGAATAAAATTTATCGCATCGGAAAAGCAACTAATGACAACAAGCCAAGACCCACGGTCCTTGCATTGGTTTCTGGGTTGAAGAAAAGTAAGATCATGAGAAATAAAAAGAAACTTAGGGAACTTTATATAACTGAAGACTACTCAAAAGAGACTTTAGAAAAAAGGAAGGCACTACAATCTAAGTTAGTAGAAGAGAGGAAAAAAGGGAATTTCGCCTACATTCAATATGATAAACTCGTAGTCAAGAAAAACACAAACGATAAATGGAAGCGAGAAACATCAAATTCCCCGAAAGAAGACACTCAACCAAGAAAACAACAAAAATTGAATTCATCAGAATCAAATAGAAAAAATGCGTTTGATATGATGAGGATGCGTTCTAACTCCCTTTCAACCTCCTTAAATACAACCAAACAATAGCAACCATACACCGGCGATCGGAATCATCAACTAACTAGCAAAATAAAAAACAAGGAAACGAACCCTCCCCCAAGCCGACTGGTCCTCGTGGGGGAAAATGACCAAGACCCTCTAAATATAAACAAACCTACATCGGATCTATACATAGCTACTTTTAATGTTAGATCACTACGAACCACTGAGAAGCGTCTTGAATTTGAATCAGCCCTGGCAGAAATAAAATGGGATATCATTGGAATTAGTGAAATGAGAAGAAACGGAGAAGGGATAACTGATTATGGGGACTACATCTTACATTATAAAGGTGAAACTCTAGGACAATATGGAGTGGGATTTTTAATTAAAAAGAATCTTGCACACAGAATAGAAGAAATAAGAGGAATATCCGAAAGAATAACAATATTAAATATAACTTTACCTTTATTTAAAGAAGAAAAGTGGTCAATCATCCAGGCATACTCACCAACTGAATCGGATAAAAAGGAAGACGTTTCCAAAATTAATAAATTTTACGAAGATTAGGCATTAACAGAAAAATTAATGAACAAAGTAAACGTATGTCAAAACGGGATAGAGAGAAGTGTTATTGGGGTAAAAATAAAGGATAAAATAACATCAGAAGAAATAAAAAATACTACTAAATTTAAACAGGCAAAAAAGACATGCAAGACTTTAAAATGGAAATGGACGGGACATATGATAAGAGAGACAAACGATAAATGGACAAAAATAATAACGGAGTGGTATCCTAGGAGTGGAAAAAGAAGCAAAGGGCGACAAATGAAACGTTGGGAAGATGACCTGAAGAAAGTGGCTGGTCCATTGTGGATTAGAACAGCGAGAGACAGATCGATGTGGAAAGCTTTAGAGGAGGCCTATGTCGAAGGACAAGCTGTTTGAAACCGATTGTCGAAATTAAATTTATATAAAAATCTTATTTTAACATTGTAGAATAGAACAGTAATAAAGGCTCATTTTATTTTTTTATTTTTTATTTTATTTACTACTGACTTGAATGCATATATTTCTTCGATAAAATTATTCAAACTTACGTGATCAAATAAGATTGAAATATTTGATATTTTTTTTTGGAATCTAAGTTACTGATTGTCCAAGTAGCAAATACCAGAGATCATTATATCAACATCAATATGTTACGCAGTGATGCTGTACGCATTCTAAACATCTCCTGAGTGACGTGAAGGGATCTAAGATGTACGGCGCTGGACCGTTTGTCTTCGTTATGGAAAACCCCGGTAATTAAACGTGATGGGCGCTTGTATCTCGTAAATCTTGAATGAACCAAGTCCATTATAATGAAGAACCTAAGATGGTTAGAAAATGTGTAAAAAACTGATTCTATAATATATTAATATAAACTAGCCAACCCATGCCCACATTGTTGGTTATTTTTTTAAAGTTTTCATCTCGCTTGCACATCTCCGACTTGATTTACATAATATTTTTTTATTTATTTCATAGAGTTTTTTGTGCAATAACAATAAAATATAGCCCATATAAAATATATCACTCTTGAATAGTGTAGCCTTTCTGCTGTTGAAAGAATTTTTGTGATCGGGTCAGTATTTGCGAAGATTCAAAAAAAAAAATTAAAATCAAAATCATTTATTTCGTCATAAAGTGCATGTCACACACTTAACGAAAGTCAAAAAATAAAATAAAATCATTTACAAAAAAAAAACTTAACAAAAATAACAAAAATAAAGGCGGCAAAAAATCAAGCAATAAAAAATAAAAATTTATATCTTAACATTAGGTACATTACAAACTTACGTAATGTACCCAGTGTTATAAGCAGCCTTAACTTAGTCAAAATATTAAGTTACTAGCTGCTGCCCGCGACGTCGTCTGCGTGTGTTCACTGCTCGTTCCCCGTAGGTGATAGCGTGATAATATGTAGCCTATGTTCTGACCCGACTTCTTAATAATATTCGTGCCAAATTTGAAGTAAATCCATGCAGTACTTTTTGAGTTTATCCCGGACATACATTTGAAGAAATAAAGGTTCACTGCTCGTTCCCCGTAAGTGATAGCGTGATAATATATAGCCTATGTTCTGACCCGACTTCTTAACAATATTCGTGCCAAATTTGAAGTAAATCCATGCAGTACTTTCTGAGTTTATCCCGGACATACATACAGACAAACAGACAAACAGATAAACAGACAAACAGACAAACATTCTGAAAACTATATTTTTGGCTTCGGTATCGATTGTAGATCACACCCCAAGTATTCTTTTAAAAAAATATTCAATGTACAGTTTTGACTTTTCTACCATTTTATTATATGTATAGATAATGTCTCGGTAGACATTACCAACCTACTTTATCCTCGGCTTTATTAAAAATTACAATAAATAACAATTTCCCTAATGTAGGCCGAGAGCAAAAAAGCCGGAGGAAAAAAAACTCTCGATACTCTTTTAAAAAAATGCAACCCCCTACAAACAAACAAAGTTAAAAACTTTACCTCTTTATAATATTCAAACTAATATAGTATAGTAGTAATAAATAAACAAACGCCACCCACTCAACGGCCCCCACTAATATTTCCTTCTGTGATATTTTAGATAATTCGAAAAAAAAAAATTGAGGGATTTCTTATTATTTTTAGTTTTTGGTCTGTATTCGCATAATTGTGTTTAATGAGATAGATTAAAGATTTAGGACACAAGGTACTTGTTACCCGTGATTTAATACCGTAGTGTTGATTGTAGCGATGTTTATTACATTAAAAAATTGGTTTTCTGTAAAGTTGGTTTACGGAGGACAGTTTAACGTGACAACGTCATAACAAAACATCACGGACGCAAAGGCCAATCAAGTGGAAGAAATATAGATGTAGCGCAAGCGTACAATGAGCGTTACGGGACACTGAGCGTAACGCTACAATGAGTCATCCTTTTTCGTGCATGCAGCCGGCGTTCATCGATTTATTAGACGTTGTCACGTCCAAAGTTCATTAATATATTTATTTGTTTTATTATTAATTTTTGACAACAATAATTCTATATAACATGAAACATAACCTGTGACTATTAAGTCAAACATAACATCTATTAGACCATCTCCACTTGCTCAGATCAACAGAACAATAATTGTATTTCTGATAACATAAAGTTCTCCGCACCAGGGTTGGTGTTCGAATTTATCATTCGCAGTTCAATGAGTACACCACTTGCTACATTTAACACACCCACAGACCACAGAGTGAACACACCTATATTCTTAGTGGTTTCTAAATGAGAAAACTAATGGAAGGCTATTTACTAAGTTAGTAACTAAATACCTTGGAGAGTCTATCTATACTAATATAATAAAGCTGAAGAGTTTGTTTGTTTGTTTGTTTGAACGCGCTAATCTCAGGATCTACTGGTCCAATTTGAAAAATTCTTTCAGTGTTAGATAGGCCATTTATCGAGGAAGGCTATAGGCTACATATCATCACGCTAAGACCAATAGGAGCGTAGCACCAATGAAGAATGTTTGAAAATCGGGCTTTTTTTTCCTTTTGATAGCTTCCGCTGAGTAAACGCCAGAATTGGTCCTATTCCACGCGGACGATGTCGCGCGCAGAAGTTAGTTTAATTATATAAGGTGTTTGAGTCCTACCTGCGTTCCTTCAAATGAGGCTTTCTCTAAGAGTAATAGATCACGTTGCTTGAAGAAAAAATCCTAGCCTTAACGTGGTCTATTACACCTAAAGAACCCCTCATTTAAAGGAAGGCAGATAGGAGTCGAACACTGTATATTATGAAGAATGATGAAGAGCTATTTATGTTAGGACGATAATATCTTGGAAAACATTTTAGATTAAAATCAATTGAAAATATAATTTTGTTGTAAACATATAATATTACATTTAAAAATAAAATATTGAAAATATTTAGTAAGGAAAAAGTTAAGTTATTAAGAGGTCATTCATTCAAGATTTTATTCCTCTATTATATTTGCCTTATATGAAAAACGATTCTTAAGAAGTAAACTGCAAAAATAATACAATTTTCTGTAAGTATTATAACTTGATACAAGCTTTTTTTGAAGTCAACAATATAGCCATTTATTGATTAAGCCTGAAACATCCCACTGTTTGGCATAGGCCTTTATATACATAATTATAGGAGAAGGATCGATGTTTAATTCATTTCATCCAATTTATTTATCACGTTCATCTACTTTAGCAGTTCGCAATTTCAAGCATTCTGTTGACTTAGAAACGGATGCTCTTGTATATACATAATGTTATAAATATGTTTTATTGAAGTAAAACTTCTTTACGCACGCTTGACTTGAAGGGTAAGCTGGTGAATGCGTGACGAGAGCGTTATGAAAAGTGTGATCGGGCGAGGCGAATGGAAGTTGAGAGGGAGTTAGTGAAGTGACAGAGAGTTTAGTTAGTGCAGAATGCAAATAGAAAGAGAAAGTTACGTTGCGTAAGTTTTATTTTTTTTTTTAATTAATTCAAAATAACTAAAAACTATGCGAAGGTTTTGTTGTAACTTCATTTATATCTATAGATATATTACAATAAACAAAGCACACAATACTTTAGCCGGAAATTCTTTACTGTAATATTTAGCATAATATGATTCTCCCCATCTGTAAGTATTATGCTAAAAAGGCGGTTAACTTTAGTTGATACTCTCGAGGCGGTCTTTTACTTTATGAAAGACAAATGAAAATAAAATAGTAGTAATTTTAACGTAAATAAGTATAATTACCGTATTTATTCTATTTTTAATCGACTTCCAAAAAAGGAGGAGGTTCTCAATTCGACTGTATTTTTTTAATTTTTTTTTATGTATGTTAGCTCAGAACTTTTGACTGGGTGGACCGATTTCGATCAATTTTGTTTTAATTGAAAGGTGTTGCGTGTCATGTGGTCCCATTTTTTTTAAATTAAGATCTGACAAGTACTTAGAGTTATATCTAATAATGCGTATTTACGTGACTACTTTTTCGTCGACCTACGTTGTATTATACCGCATAACTTTTTACTCGGTGTACCGATTTTGATGATTCTTACTTTAATCAAAAGCTAATACTTGTCATGTAGTCTTCGTGAAATTAGATCGAGATCTGATTACAACTTTTTAAGTAATCTTTAATAGCGCGTATTTAATTGACTATTTTTTCGTCTTATTACGTTGTATTTCTTGTCGATGTAATTGAAGTCGGTTTTTTTTCGTTTGCAAGCAAACACAATTATAATAGTTCTTTTAGTGATTTTTAAGTATAAAACGGGTAGGTACATACCACGATATAGTTTTTGACGATTTTTTCGTCGATATTTCGGATCAGTTACATGGCCCGTGGTCACGACGAGATTGCTGTGGAGCGATGTGTCAACTGTCATCCATCACGGGCATCATCGTTCTACCCTCCGTCTAGTTCTTTTTAAATTTATTTAAATACTAGCTTCTGCACGCGACTTCGTCGGCTTGGACTCCGCTCCTATTGGTCTTAGCGTGATGATACACAGCCTATAGCCTTACTCGATAAATGGGCTATCTAACACTGAAAGAATTTTTCAAATCAACCCAATAGTTCCAGAGATTACCGCGTTCAAACAAACAAACAAACAACCAAACAAACAAACTCTTCAGCTTTATATATTAGTATAGATATTAGTATCGTCAAAAACTATATCGTGGTATGCACTCGTTTTATACTTAAAAATATACTATGTTTCAAAATCGCTAGTGTCTAAGCCTAATAAAGTTAATTCTTAAAGTGAAGTTTCGTTTTCATATTTATGTCAGATTAAGGGCTTCAAATAGTGCAGGAAAATTATTAGCTTCATAATTTTCATAAGATATAACGCTTCAGTATGTAATATCCCACAACTGGGCAAAACTCCAAACTTGAGTTCAAAATCTAACCCAAGAGGAACAGAAAGCAGAGACACTCTCAACTATGCTAATGAGTCAAATACGCTTCAGCCTGTAATATTCCGCCGCTGCTGGGGATTGGCCTCTTTCTCCAAGTAGGAGAAGGATCGGAGCTTAATCCACCACTCTGCTCCAATGCGGGTTGGCGTATATATTTCTTAATATGAGTAACGATCGCTATCAGGTGCACATGATAACAACCGGGACCGACGGCTTAGCGTGCTTTCCGATGCACGGTGGGGAGACCCTCAAGGACTTCACAAACACCTAGACCACGCAAACATCTGTATGGCAAATACAAATGTTTGTCATGTGCGGGGATCGAACTGGATCGGAACCACCAGCGCAATAGCCACAAATCAGTGGCGTGACTGTCGCGTTGTGCCAACGCGTCGTCATTACACTACAATGTCTTTGAAACTTTTATTACATCGTCTCAAACTTTTTCGTGTGCGTTCTGCATGTCGTTTTGACGGTCGGCCACCTATTATGATTTCATAGAACTAAGACACTAATGACAACATACAGCTGATGTAAGTTACCTTTAGTTTGCATAGAGGGCGTGCAAAGAATATTTATAGGATGATTGTTCCTATTTCATTTCAGTTCCTTGAAAAAAGTACCACTTTTACCGTGGTTTCATAAAACCACACAGAGGTTTTTTATTCAAAAATTAAAAAGAAAGAGTTCTTAAAAAGTTAATTACAAGTATCTTTTCTCGTTTTTGTCACATTCCATACATATATAATGAAGTCATAATTCCAGCCTTTTTATGTCTTCTAATAGACGCGGCGCGCCAAAGCAGCTCACTATTTACGACCTCATCAACCACGCTCGGCCTCCGCTCCAGGATCACATTTACATAAAGACATTATTTTATTTCGCAAACTTGAGATTTACATAAAAGCGTCTCATATAAAAATTTTATATTAAATTTCTGTTTTATAATAATTCTCGAATAAAACGAAAATTAAAAAATGTAATTTAATGCTTGATGAACAGAATTTTAATAAGGAAATGATAAAGATATTACTCTGGCTTTTATGATATTAACGCTAATTTTAAACTTTGACAAACTGTTGACGTAATATTACCGCAACAATGTAATTGTTTGTTTCCTTTAAATGAATAGTGAATTTTCAAATGTCAATTACTTATTTTAAAGTAGCGGAAAATTCCATTATAGTACCGATGCATGACGATTGTGATTTTGGTTTGGAATTTTCCACTAGCAGGTAATATTTGTATAGAAGTATACTATTGTAAAAATGTTTGTCCCTGTATGTGTTTGATATTTTATTAGGGTAATTCCTAACTCACTAATTTTCTAACTTTAATTTATTTTTTCCTCTCCTATAAATCTAAGTCAGTCTCTTCTTTCCACATAGACGAAAATACATTTTTCTTGGAAATATGATTCAGCCTGTAGCATCCCACTGCTGGGCGTAGGCCTCTTTCACAGGAGAATGATTGGAGCTTAATCCGCCACGCTGTTCTACTGTGAGTGACGATCGCTATCAATTATTATTTATGATAACAACCAGGACCGACAGCTTAATGTGCTCTCCAAGGTATGGTAAGGAGACCTCATGAATTACAAAATCAGGATTGCTGTAAATCATAATTATGTATATATTCAAAATATTTAAAATTAAAATTATATACGTACCTAATTATATATTCTAATACAATTAAAAATGTTTCATGCACCGGGTATGTGCTTAAATAAATAAATTAAGTGAAACGTTTGACTATTGAAGCGTGTGCCCAATTATCGGCTCGCCGGACGGTGTGGTGACGCGTGGCGCTGTATTCATAACTATACACTGCAAAAAGCCCTATAGGTCTATATAGCTTCATTAAACATACTATGTGTTATTCTAGGAATGTAAATAAACTACAAAATAATACCTTACATGTATACTAATATATAAAGCTGAAGAGTTTGTTTGTTTGTTTGAACGCGGTAATCTCTGGAACTACTGGGCCGATTTGAAAAATTCTTTCAGTGTTAGATAGCCCATTTATCGAGGAAGGCTATAGGCTATGTGTCATCACGCTAAGACCATTAGGAGTGGAGTCCACGCCGACGAAGTCGCGCGTAGAAGCTAGTGTTAAATACACGTCATTTAAAGGTAGTCATGCACGCACCCCAGACCTCCGTCATAGATTAGTAAGTGACCCACCGGGCACTTCAGGAGACAAAAACAAAGGTGTTAATTAATTCTTAGACTTGTTTTGAAGAGACATGAATGTTATAATATACTGTGTTAGAGTCAGAAATATACCAGACTCTAGATCGTTTTAACATGTTTCTCATTTCATTTCTTAAGCCTATATAAATAGTTTTTCAAAAACCCTTTTGTCTAAAGGGAAAGTTCGACTAGGTGTCTGAGCGAAGGTAGCAGAATATACTAAATAAAATATTTACATAATTTAAATGAGAACTGAAAAGTTTATTCATTTCTCGTAACTACCTAATTGTTTCAAACGTCTATATTATGACTAAATTGAAAATAAAATCTTTTGATTGCTCGTAAAACTAATCGTTATTGTTAAACATAGTGTTTAATATATGTTTATATATGAAAGAACAATAAACTGACGCATGTTAACTCTAAAGTTCTTGTTTCCATAATAATATATTTGTTTTTAAATAAAAACTGTATGATATCTACTTCGCGTCATTAACGTCTCATTAAAGGGCGTTAAAACGGGTGAAGAACAAGATTAATGAGGCGAAGGACCGCCGGCCCTTTGCGTTAACAGCCTGGAGTACTGTCATGTTGTTTTATACTTAGGGACAATAGCTGTTATTACATTCTATAGTACAATTTGTGATAATCAACTCTGAGGGTATAAACGAACATTATTTTTAAATAAGAGTGTTCGTTTTTACCCTAAAGCGTAAATGTAAGCTTGTCACTTTTTTTAAAGTTTGTTTTAATTCCTAATTTAATGCGTTTGGTTTTTTATTTCATTTGTAATATTATCATTTATTGTCTATCAATATTGATAAAAAATATTTGAAAAATAAAAATAGACATATAAAATTTTGTTATGTTTTATTTTATAGGAACTATTTATATATCATAAGTTATTATATTTATTAAACTAATTTTGTTTGCTTGCAAATGAAAATAAACCGGCTTCAATTACATCTACAAGTAATACAATGTAAGTAGACGGGAAATAGTCAAACCCGCGTTGTCAAAGATTACTCAAAAAGTTGTCAAAAGATCTCGATGAAATTTAAATGGGACCACAAGACAAGTATCGGCTTTCGATCAAAACAAGAATCATCAAAATTATTTATAAAGAATAAACTACTGCCCTAGCGGATAATACAGCTCACTACGTTATAGTAGATCGATAGTCCAAATCGAAATAGTTTTACTGGATGTGATATCTCCTTTGTTTCCGACAAATTCGGTTAAAAAAATATTTTAATTTTAAGCTTTTAATATCTTAGTAGAAGCATTTGAACAAATTCTTTCAATTCTTCAAATTTAAAAATATTGTTTTCGATTTTATTAAGATAATGATTTTAATTAAATAGTGATTTTAAATAACACTTCAATTGAATATAACCTAATATAAACACCTCAAAAAAAATTACTACATACAGAACTATAATCGTCCATCCATCCATTCCTTCAAAAAAACAAACGCAAACAAAACTCGCTCGGTCGTGATAGGCATTAATCTTGGCGGTGACGACGGGATTAAGGTCTACCGTTTTCCTGCTACGTGCACAGAGAGCTGTGTGAATGATGTGCTGATACTGTCGGTAATACACATTTGACACGGTGACGGATGGTGCTGCGGGTAAATCTAATCGAGAGAGGGAGGATACACTGGACATTGGGATAATTTCGTTATTGTAATTTCATTACACGGTGTATCAATTCGTGTATTCTGGTAGAATATTATATAGAAAAAATGTAGTAAATTCTGAGTAAATAAATTGAAATATATTTTTGGTTTGTTAGTGTACCTAAACTGTCGATATTTTGAAAGTTATTCATGACAGTTGGATTCAAATTCTATTTTGTTCTAGTTGGCCTTTTCTTTCTTTATTATTATTATTATATATTATATCTATGTTACATGTCCTTTTGTTTATTGTATTATTTTATGTTTCTGTCATTATTATATTAATTTTCACTACTTAATTTTTATAACTTGTAAACTGTTACCAAAGTAAGGGTAATAAAAAATGTTTTCTTTCTTTCTTCTTTACCTTTGTAGCTAGATCTACCCTACGAAAAAAAAAAACCCACAAAATCTATTCATAATTGGTGGTGTGATTGTGTTACAAGTGTAATAAAAAACATACAGCCAAATTAAAAAACTCGTCCTTTTTAAAGTCGGCTAAAAATAAGATACTTAAAAGTGAGGAGTAACTGAGGTAGGGCACAGCAGGAAATTTTCTGCTCAAAATATGGAGCAGCCCGACTACGATGACCTCGACCTTACAGATCACAGCTAAATAATACTGTTTTCAAGCAGTGATGTGTTTTTGCAGGTGAATAAGGTGACCAGAGCTCCTGGGGGGATTGGGGATAGGGTCGGCAACGCGCTTGCGATGCTTCTGTTGTTGCAGGCGTCTATAGACTACGATAATCACTAACCATCAGGTGAGCCGTACGCTTGTTTGCCTACCTAGTTATATATATAAAAAAAAACTGAAACTATAATATAAGTTTTATAACACAAACAGACAAAGACGAAAGACGCAGATTGTAGAAAATGTTAAAGATTGTTCAATGATAAATCGAAACGAGAATTTCTCACCGCTTTCGTGTAAAGATTACAGAGAATTTGCGAGGAGTAACGCGAGATTAATCCACCTTATCTTCGAAGGATTAACATGTGATGTTTGTAAAGATAAGACAGATTATACAAATATACACTAAACATTTCAAGTTTTCGTGATTAGAGTCTAATTGTTATTGTCTATGCTATTTAATCTATACTAATATTATAAAGAGGAAAGATTTGATTGTTTGTTTGCATTGAATAGGCTCCGAACTAATGAACCGATTTCAAAAATTCAGGTAAGGTTAAAAATAAAGGTAAGGAAAAACATATTATAAAATTTTTGTTAAATACCCGTTTAAATCCGGGGCAGGGTGCTAGTTATAATATGTGACAATTATCTTTATCTATATTGATCTTTTTAAGAGACCAATATTTTGAAAACTTTTACGAGTAGAGTGCGTTATCTTTAAGATACATACCTACATAAATTTTTAATGGCAGAAAAAGGAACAGACTAAATCGGTAAAACAGTGGGTGGAAAGTCAATCATTATGTTTCTTCCATTATTTTTAGAAATTGTTTGTACTCAAAGGACAACCAAGCAAAAGCGCTGATTTTCTTACAAATATTGTTCTCAAAATTTTTTGTTGACAATGTAACAGCGAATCAATGTCACACATAATTATCAAGACTCAGACTGAATTGGCAACAAATATTTGTAAAGGTCAGACGAGGACTATTGTGAACTGGGCGTTTGTGTTCGAATTGTATATGTTTGGTCATCAAAATAACTGATTCTATTGAATGAACCTTACATGAAACACCTAGTTCTTTGTAAAGTAATTTATATGTATAATTGTATATAGAGCCTTTATTTTGATGTAATTGAAAATGATAATAGCTAAATATATTATATAAGGAACTACCAAGTGGAAAATTCAGATGTGAGTGGATCCAAGGAAAGATAATGTTATTTTAGGAATAATATGACGCCACGTTGGCGCAGCGGTCACAGCACTGGATTGCGATTGGCTGTTGCGCGGGCGGTTGCGGGTTCGATCCCCGCACACGACAACATTTGTATTGGCCATACAGATGTTTGCCGTGGTCTGGGTGTTTGTGCAGTCTTTGTGGGTCTTCAAAGTGCCTCGGAGAGCACGTTAAGCCGTCGGTCCCGGTTGTTATCATATACACCTGATAGCGATCGTTACTCATAGTAGGGAATATATCCGCCAACCCGCATTGGAGCAGCGTGGTGGATTAAGCTCTGATCCTTCTCCTCCATGGGTAATATTATAGGCCGAAGCCTAGGAAGAATATCCTTAAAGGTCGTCTACTTATCAATTTTTTTATAAAATCTGCTTTATCATTTATGATAATATTACATAGATACTCTTGTTTACCTAGTCACTATATGACCAGGTCACTAATCACAACAATAATATTAAAGCTTTACCTGAGTCCAGGAACATCAGATACGGGTACACCGTCTTCAGTTAGCCAAGTTATGGTAGGTGAAGGAGTACCATGGGCAGCGCAGGATACACTGGCGCCCGTGCTGTTCGAAAACGACAGCCGCGGTGGAGGCTCCATGAGGAAAATCAGCTGACTGCTGGCGTGAGGAACTGGAAAAAAAAGTTGTAATTAGCTATTTGTGTTTTATCATTTGTATTCATATATTGTTGATTTAAAGTATTTTGACTATGACTTGAACAAGATTGTTTATTGAATAATGGGACTGACAAAAAAGTGTTTTTTTTTTTTAATTGAACCTTTCGGCAAAAAAATTCGTGATGTTTACAATCAATTGATCCCGAAGTTATCACTTTAAAACAGATTTTTCTTTTGCTGTAAAATATTTTATTATTAGTACATCATTATATTTACTCGTAACATAATACAATTACAAAGTTGAACGATTGCTTCTATTAGTTAATTTAATACTTTAATTGCTAGATTTTTTTTAACTTTAAACGTAAATAACGACCAATAAAAAATGTTAATGCAATTAAACTAACACCTAATACAAAGTAAACGATGTATTGTTAAGACAGGCTTTCCAAGTGAAAATCATTTCATATAAATAAATAGTCAATAGGTTACGCGTCGTCAAAAAAGTATGTATGAACTATTACGACATTCATCGTTACTACGTAGTACTCGTAGCGGCCAGCGTAGCGATCACTGTAGCTTTGCAATAAAAAGCGTAGTCGATATTGCGAGTCGCTACGCTTTTGTACAATAAGTCACTTTTGTTTTGGTTCATTGTGAAGCTAGAATGGCTATCTATAACATACTAGATATACTCGCGCGGTTTCATTTATACACATACTAATAGTTCTTGGATTTGTTGCATGTTTTATAGCCTTCTAATACCAATTTTATTAATTAAAAAAGTTATCCTTAAGAGTAGCTACTCAATTATTAACCTACTTTAAAAAAGGTGGAGTTTTTGATTCGACTATTACTTTTTTTGAAGTTTTAACCTTAAGATAACTAATTTAGGTTTATGTATACGTGTATATGTGTGTGTGTATTTATGTCTATTTATTGAGTATAATAAAAAAGTATAACATTTTAAAGTATAACATTAAACTGTGCACTTACACCTTCAATAAAATTATGTCATCTCCTTTACCCTAAGATTGCCTGGAAGAGATTGCTTTTAAACAATAAGGCCACCTCTTGTACATTTTTTTATTAATTGCTGTTAATTTTGCTTATTTATTTGGTTTGTTGTTTGGTGTACAATAAAGTGTAAATAAGAATCGATTTTCATATAAGGCCCCCGATATGAAAAAAAAAAATGAGGAGTAAAATCTACTCAACGAATGACCTCGTTACGTTTTTATGCGCCGTCTATAAGAGTATGGCGTTACGACGTTTTCTAATTGATTGATTCGCTTATTTACCATTTGATATGGTATTAATCTTTTTCTTAGACTAGTAAGCCTTTTTTGTGCCTATTTAGACAGTCGATCTGAAGGAGTAAACTCCAGTTGTGCGTCAGAGCTGACACACAGACTTTTTTGCGTGTTACCTCATAAATTTTTACTGAAAGCTGGTGCTTGTCATGTAGTCACATTTAAATTTGGTTGAGATCTGACGACGAAAATCGATGTCGTTTTATTTTTTAGTTTTTTGAACAAATACTTCCGAACAACTAAACGTGTTAGAAGGGCCGATCTTTTCAATTGAAATGGCGTAAAATATAATGTCAAATAATTCTATTTCGAAGACTACTTCAGAAAACGAAAACATTACAGCAATTTCACACGTCGACGGGCGCGGAAATTGAGACGAATCGCTCAAAAGCGACGTTATCAATTACTTCAATTTGTTCGCAGTAAAGCTGTAGTAAGCGCCAACCCGTCCACTCTATGAGAATTAGGATTACGCCCAGCAGTGTAACATTTCAAGCCTTCTATAGTCCATTCATTGATAGTAATTATTTGTCCCATTGCGCACGTTGGCGCAACGGTCACAGCACTGGTTTATAGCTGTTGCGCTGGCGGTTGCGGATTCGATCCACGCACATAACGAACATTTGTATTGGTCATACAGATGTTTTCCGTGGTCTGGGCGTTTTGAGCACGTAAAATCGTCGGCCCTGGTCGTTATCATGTACACCTGATAGCGATCGTTACTAATAGTAGGGAATATATCCGCCAATCCTCATTGGAGCAGCGTGGTGGACTAAGCTCTGATCCTTCTCCTGCATGGGAAAGAGGTCAATCCCCAGCAGCGGGATATTACAGGCTGCAGGATACATGAATGTTAGTCAACAGTTACGTAAATCACAGACATATTCTACGACTTTTTTTGCAGAACAGTAGAACAAATAAAAAAGTATGTGTGTCTGCTCCGACGTACGACTGGAGTTTCCTCCTCCAGATCTAAATAGGCATAAAAAGGCTTACTAGTCTAAGGAAAAGATTAATACCATATTAAATGGTAAATAAACGAATCAAATAACGATGGCGTTATTAGAAAACGTGGTAACGCCATCTCCAATCTATACTAATATATAAAGCTGAAGAGTTTGTTTGTTTGGTTGTTTGTTTGTTTGAACGCGGTAATCTCTGGAACTACTGGGCCGATTTGAAAAATTCTTTCACTGTTGGATAGCCCATTTATCGAGGAAGGCTATAGCCTATAGGCTATGTATCGTCACGCTAAGACCAATAGGAGCAGAGTCCACGCCGAAGAAGTCGCGCGCAAAAGCTAGTATCTGATATATGGCGTTAAAAAACGTAAAGCTTCCATTCGTTCAGTAGATTTTACTCCTCATATTTTTTCATACCGGGGCCTTATATGAAAATCGATTCTTAAGGAGTAAACGCCAAACGCAGCTCAGCTATAATTAATTTAATTTACAATTTCAATTGTACAGAAGAAGCAATTGTCAATGAAAGTTATGTGTGAAGTTGGAACTAACTCGAGTTTGAGTTCCAAGTTACCGTCGCAGTTATCGTCATAACTTTTACAATGTCGTTTCAGTCTGGAGACTTCGAGCTTGTCGGACCGGACGGATACTTAGATTATTACATTTATATTTATTTAAGTGAAGCTTCTTTAGAACCGCTGTCATTTGAAACTTGATGAAACAAAAATGCGTCACGGTGAAGAATGAAACACATAAATGTATAGAAGAGATTCAGATAGAATAAATTACTGTTCAAAATTCGTGAGCGATGTGTTTTACATGGCGCTTACGACCTTTTTCACGTAATCATCGTCTATAGAACAAATCGCAACGGCCTACGATCCAACGACTTTTCAGAAGTTTTACTTCTGCTTTGTGTAAATTACACTGACACAATTTCGTTTTTCTCTGTGTGTCTCTATATAAATATACTAGATCGTTCAATAAGTCCCGAGACTAACCTGGAAATGGCGCATATATTAAAAACTCTTTTGATTTTTAAAAAGTACTGGCTATCAATACAAGAATATGTGTCAAATTTTTAAAAATGGAACAATAAAATTATTGATTTTGAAACATTTAAGTGACGCTACGGTTGTAATTTCGATACAATGGAAAAAAACGAGTTTCGCGTGTTGATAAAACATTGTTTTTTAATGGGAAAAAATACCGTTGAAGCACAGCAATGGCTTATAAAATGTTATGCAGGATCAGCTCCCTCTAAAGCAACCATTTGTCGGTGGTATGCCGACTTCAAACGCGGTCGCATGGACACCAATGATGGGGAATGCTCAGGTCGTCCAAATGAAGCAGTGACTCAACAAAATATTAACCAAGTCCTTAAAATCGTATTGGAAGATCGGAAGGTAAAAGTGCGAGAGATAGCCGAGATAGTGAAGATTTCAGCTGGTAGTGTTTTCACTATTTTACATAAAAATTGTTACGTAATATTTATATTATGATTTTTGGAATGAATTTATTTTATTTTATTTTTGTATGTTGTCACTCGTGACAATCATACTAGGGTTTTGTTAAGAAAGCCTAGTTTTCCCTGGCTGTGACTTCAGTCACTAAGAAATACCTACAAATATTTGTGTTTTATTGTGTTTACTGGACTGCGTTCTTTTGTAGGGAAGTACTCCATCTTGCCTCAAAAAGGTTACTGTCATTGGTTCCGATTTTGCTACCCTTAGAGGGGGGGGGGGGAGTTTTTGCTTTTGAGACGCGTGGAGCTTCCTTCCTTAATGAGGGACTTTTCCTAGAACTAGGAACTTATACCTTATGCCTATTGAAGATTCAAATCTATCTTGTTACATTTTTATATCTAGCTATAATGTACAGTATATGAAATTCAACTCTAGAGGGATGCATTGTCTGAATTTGATATACGTATTCACTTCACTCCGATTTGAAAGGTGAAATGAGCTATCTCTATGAATCAATTACTTTTTTTTACCAAACACAATATTAATATTAAGTATGGAGTATAGGAACTTAACGTGAAGTGCCTTATTAAATTATACTAAAGCATATTATTTTTTATTTTCTCTCTAATGTCGACAACAACGAATTCTTGATGAAGAATTTAAGTAAACACGTGAAATAGTGTACCCGCCGGTACGGTCTTACCACTAATCCCAACGAGACATTATTAAAATTCCAGAAGGCTGCTTTGTCCTAAATTAATTGTTCCGTCCCTGTCCCGCCCGTCCCGACCTGTCCCACCCGTCCCGACCTGTCCCGGGGCCGACTGGTGCCGCTTTTGATGTCACCACCCCATAAACTAAGTTGAACCCTTCAAATGAAAGGGATTAAAACGTTTAATCGTTGTTATAATGTATTTACGTTTCAGTTTATTATGTTAAGCAAAATTAACAATTATTATTAAACAACTTGTATTTGTTGAAAATCACTGAGACACAAAAAAAAACAGCATAGCACTAATGTTATGCTGTTTTTTATATATTACAATTTTATAGAGAAAAGAATTAAAAAAAATTACAAAGTTATTTATTTGTCACAAGACGTACGTATCACACACACACACACACACACACACACACACACACACACACTCACATACATACAAACACACACAAACTCAACATTAACACTTAGATTACATGTTTATGTTTAAAGTACAAATTATAATAATAGGTATAATAGGTATAATATAGTTAGTGATTATCTATATAATTTAATAGTAATAATGTCCTACAAATTGCGTGGTACGTTATCCCGGTCCTACGCTCACTGCTGCTCTACCTCCTGCTATCTCTGTTAGCTACCACAATCGAGAGTTTTCAAAGAGGAATTTTTTGTTTGCCTCATCAAAATGTAGCCACTCCCAAAAAATTGGCTTGATACTGATCAGGTAAAAAAAATGTACTAGGGATCCCTACCTATAATGTCTAACTATCTGACAAATTGTAACAAAGATTATAGAAAAAAATGATTTTTATTCTTATAATTTAAACATTACTTATTAACGTAAGCCCCTTGGTTTAGGCCTTGGCGTAAGGCCTTGGTGTGCAAAGAAGAATATCTATCTATCTATTTGCAATAAAGTTACTAATAATAGTCAATATACATATTATACATAAAATAAAAATGCACAATATACATAATTATAACGTAAGCGGTATACAATGTTATTGTTCAATATGTTCGTATATATAAAAATAATAAAATCTTATAACAATAGTAAATTAAAAGGTTTGTTTACATGTTTAGAAATACCATTTACGATTTAATCGGCTCAAAAAAAGGGAATTACGTTTTCGTTCGCTATTTTTTGTACGTAAAACTGTATATTGTGTACAATTGCCCTACTTCAGTTAGAAATAACAGTTAAATGAACTTTATTTATAAATCACCATCACACCATATATTCCACAAGATATACCCAAATAAACCTTCGTACATCAAGCACCTGAAGATCGTAAAAATTAATTGTATCTGAGTGTATGAACCCCCTTCTTTTATGAGAGATACGGTTGAGCGCTTCCTAAGCTTTAGGAGCGGGAGTAATTTCATTTTATTAAGTCCTGAGCCATCATACGATATAAGGGCGACATTTCACTTGTATATGGAGTATGGAGCATCGTTTTTCATCAGTTTATTAGTACCTTATTTATTTAACATATAATGTGATCTCAATTTTTTTTATAACTACATACATATACAGAGATTTCACAATTCTATACATATTACAATTCAAACTTAAGAACTAAATATGTACAGACACGCTTCAGTCTGTAATATCCCACTGCTGGGCATAGGCCTCTTTCTCCATGTAGGAGAAGGATCAGAGATTAATCCACAACGCAGTGCCAATGTGGGTTGTCGGATATGTACTATGAGTAACGATCGGTATCAAGTGTACATGATAACAACCGGGACTGACGGCTTAACGTGCTCTCTGAGGCGCGGTGGGGAGACCCACAAGGACTACACAAACATCCAAGACCGCGACAAACAGCTGCATGGCCAGTACAGATGTTTGTCATGTGCGGGGATCCAACCCGCAACCGCCAGCGCAATAGCCACAAACCAGTGCTATAACCGTTGCGCCGATTGTACAGATAGTAGCGATATAAATCGTGTCCGGGGGGTATTGTGCCTGCATTTCTCGGTTGAATCGCTATTCCCCTTCTCTGGGCAAAAATGAAGCAGCTCTCTAGATACCAGTGGATTTCTGACCTCCATAAGACGAGGAGTTAATAAAGAGTTAATCTTTAAAAAAATATTTTCGTGTTATATACCATTTGACACACAAATTTTTTTTCATAGGCTTGTTGGTACAATGGCATTTACCATGCTTTCCGCTCCAGAGTTGAGAGTTTGAATCCTGCCCTGAGTCTGTGTGTAATATTTATATAATATAACTATAAATGTAATGCCGCGTGTGTTACAGGCGTCCATAGGCTAATAAATGTTTTTATCAAGTCGTGCGCTTGATTCACACACTTGAAGTATCATCATCTCCCTGCCCTTATCCCACTGACGTAGGGTCGGCACAACATGTTTTCTCATGGAAATCATGTTGTAAAAGATTTGGGATGGAATATTTTATGACCTGCTGACATCAACCCTCCTTGGTAATTCTTAGTTAAGAATCCTATCCTTCATAGGTGGGAGGTAGGATTTATGTGAGAAAAGGAACTGGGGTTAGTGATACTAGTGCCACGGTTTACTGGGAGGGGTATGTGACACAACTGTTAATAGCAGCTAGAGCAGTCCAGGGTTGCGTACACGTAGTGGTTCCAACCAGTTATCAGATAGATATCTAGTGGTACCACCCTCTGGACATTGTTCCACACACTTGAAGTATAAAAACATTAAAAATAAAAAGTAACTTATTAACATCTAACCAAACAATCTATCACCCATAGCTTATGTCAATAAGAATTTATAGATCATTTTCAAATAATAAAACACAATAATATATATCAAGTTCAAGTAAAGACCTCATCGTAATTAAAAATAATTAAACAGTTAGTGAAAATGTCAAAGCAAAAGCTGCTCTGTAGAGTGTAAACTTGAATCCGAGCTGGATATTAAACTTTCCAGTGATAGAGGTGCTTTTAGTTGTAACATGGAACTTAACTAATGTGTTTTGTATTTTATTACAAGCTTTTATTTAACTTGCAATGTATGTATGTATGTATGTATGTATGTATGTAAATTTAATGAATGTTTGTTCGGGTGAAATCTTGCAACTCAATTTTGAAGCAGATATCTTCAACCAATTGAGCTGAAATTTTGTATACAGGTTCAATTTGGGTGACAATGCATGATTTGTATGTATTTATGTATGTATGTATGTTTGTTCGGGTGAAATCTTGCAACTCAATTTTGAAGCAAATATCTTCAAGCAATTGAGCTGAAACTTTGTATACAGGTTCAATTTAGATGACAATGCATGGTTTGTATGTATGTATGTTTGTTCGGGTGAAATCTTGCAACTCAATTTTGAAGCAGATATCTTCAACCAATTGAGCTGAAATTTTGTATATAGGTTCAATTTGGATGCTAATGCATGGTTAACTTTGTGACGTCATTCTAAATCCAATATAGCGGCATATCCAAAAGTGCGGACTAGTTATTTTTAGTGCACTTCTACAATATGGGTATCTAATGAAAGGGCTTGCTAAGAATAATTCGAATAAAGTGACGTGATAACCGACTAAAAAGTCAAAAATAAATTAAAAGTAAAAAACCTTTTTAAAAAACAAGCTTTTATTTGAATGCACTAAAACGAAAAAAATAAATTTTTACTTTAAAACTTTTACTATCTACTTATAAAGTCATTACACATAATCTATATGATATAAAAGCTTGTCGCAAGATTTGCTTGTAAACAAGTAAATTAAATAAATTGATGTGATTGATTTTAACTATTAAAATTTTCAAACTAAGGAAATACGAGTACTATCTCGCGACAAGCTTTTATATCATATAGATTATGTGTAATGACTTTATAAGTAGATAGTAAAAGTTTTAAAGTAAAAATTTATTTTTTTCGTTTTAGTGCATTCAAATAAAAGCTTGTTTTTTAAAAAGGTTTTTTACTTTTAATTTATATTGTTTTTTAAAGTCATTATTTAGTTTAAATTGACTTTGATAACCGTAGTAAGGACGATAACGGGTTCGATTCTCATGTGTGGTGCACATAAGTCTTTAATTTTTGTTATTTTTTTTTGTATTTATTTATAAAAACAATTACTGGTATAATATTTTGTGTGATAATCAATTGACTTTCTAAGAAACACAAAGCAAAACATCAGATACAATATTTTTCACTGGAATTTATTGACACGTGGTAATTTTTTTTTCCGATACAATCATACAATACGTCTTTAGTTTAGACCTTCGAATAAACAAACAAAATTTTCTGTGTTATCATAGATCACTTTACTAAGCAAACTGACCTAAAATCAATCATAATTAAGTGAGACGATTCAACGTGTTTATGTTTAGCAATATTTTTCTTAACAAAAATACAAAGAACAATTAATATTTCCAAAAATTATTTCAACGTTTATCCAACCGTCATTGTTTTCGAATCGTAACCGGGTCATTGGGAATGAACTGAGAAAACCGTAACGCTATTGAATCTGTCAAACTTTATTAATAACAAAGTAGCGGCCCAACCCTTTTACCCCGGAACGGTAACGAACCCTTCGCCTTATTGTGATTCGAGTCATAAGTTTAACGCGATTTATGAAACACTAGCGACCTCTGTCCGTCCATAGTTTTATAAGTAATCACCAACATATCATATAATAAAACCTTCTCCGAAACACGCTGCATCTTATGGAAGTATTATTCAGGTTCAGTAGTTTTTGCAGTAGAACCGAATAAAAAAACCGGCTCCCCATTTATTAGTATATATTTCGATGGGGCACTTACGAAATTATATGATTTTTGAAGGGAAAATTTCAAATCGTTGTGATTTGATAGGTACTCGATTTTGAAACGAAACTCTTAAATACCAATCAACTTATCTAAGGGCAAAATCCAAGCTAGTACCACAAAGTACCGTTAGAGGGCAGAAAAATAAAAAATGGAAGAAATCACAAAACTGTTAAAAGATTTACAAGCAAAATTCAATGAACAATCAAGGGAGCTAAAAGAGATGAAAGAGAGTATTCCAAACAGTATCAATAAAAATATAGATGAAAAATTTATAGTATTTGAAACTAGACAACAGCAGTTACAAAAAATTACAGAAGAACAGGCACAAAAAATTCAAACATTTGAAAGAATAATAAGAAAGAAAAATGTAATTTTTTTTGGAGTACAAGAATCTGAAGATAGCTACTTTACCTTACAAAATAACATTTTGGATATTATAAATAATATTATGAAAGTAGATTGCGAAAAAAGAGATATTGAATGTGTATCGCGCATGGGAAAAAAATCTGAAAAGATAAGACCTATAATTGTAACCTTCACTACTATGGGCAAAAAAATAGAATTACTCAAAAACAAGAAAATGCTGCGAAATTCGGATAATTTCTACATTAGACAAGACTTTCCCCCGGAAGTTATTGAAGAAAGAAAGAAGCTTAGTACCCAGGTACAACAAGAACGAGAACAAGGAAAAAAGGCATTTATAAGATACAACAAACTAGTAATTCTACCTGAAAAAGTTAACACCAAACATGAACGTCAAAAGAGAAATTTATCGCAGTCCCCGGAAGCAGTTACAGTTGTTGAGAGAGAACACGAAATTATTTCTAAAAATCGAACCAAGAAAAATAAAATGGATCTATATTTCGTAAAAAAGAAACCGGAAAATACAGACACTAAGTCTCTTTCGCAACAAAAAGCAAAATGACTCGAAGAAGCAACCTCTCCATGTCCCCCACCACGGCCGGTCACCGCGGGGGTCACAGACCAAAACCCTCCACTCCACCCTATACATATATGTACATAATATGATGCTAGGTCATAACTACCAGATAAACGGCTACATACGATACTAGGTCATAACTACCAGATAAAATCCTTCTGTACTGTGCGGCGTGCAGAGCAGACGTGTCGATAAATTATTTTTAAACTATTGAAATTATTTTGCAAGCAAAAAGTAACTCTCATACTAAACAACAATATCGGAAACAGCTTGGAAAAATTCCGAGTTCGTACAACGTTTTGTCACAAGACTAAGCAACGGCAATAAAGCAAGTTCCCCTCACCACCTCGGGTAAACGAGACGAAATCACAATCTTTTGTCTTTTTCGATTAACACAAAAAATCAACATGAGCATAGTACGATCACCGATTGGAAATGGCAAAGGCGCTGCAAGAAGTGATTCACAACCTAACCACTCAAGAGTAAATGCGTTGGAAGAGAATACGGATGCTACAAAAATAACCTTTCGCAAGAAACCCAAGTGTCGTGAGCAGGATGATCATGCGTGGGATGACCTCACAGAAATGCGGCAGCAAATGTCTGTAATTATGACAACATTAACAACGATAAATAATAACCAAAAAGATTTCATTAACAGAATTACGGAAGATATAACAGAAATCAAAACACAAGTAAACAACATAAAATCAACCATTGAGTCTATTACCACAGAACAAAATATAGTTAAAACTGAGATAACCTGCATAAAAAATAAAAATATTTCATTGGAAAATAAAATAGAATCACTTGAAGCAACTATCGAAAAAACTAACTTGTCCATGGAGCACTCATCTTCATATATTAGTGAGAGCGTATTAGCAGAAATCAACGAACGAGAAATTAGAAGTAAAAATATAATACTTTTAGGACTTCCCGAACCAATTGGAAACGATAAATACGAAAGAGTGGAAAATGATAGGACTGAAACCATCAAAACTTTAAAAACAATTATTGAAGATTGTCCAGTTCCAGAGAGAATTTATCGTCTTGGAAAATATGACGCGAAACACAATCGTCCTATTAAAATAACTTTTAAATCAAAAGACACAACATTAGCTCTGTTACGTAAGAAGAAAAATCTAACTAGTGATTTAAAAATGTTTTCTGACCAGACACCATTGCAGCAAAGACAGTTGAGAGACTTACAGAAAAAACTAAAATGTGAACATGATAAAGGCAATAAACATCTTGTTATTAAATACATAAGGGGAATACCTAAAATAATTGATCCATCAAAAAACTAAA
This sequence comes from Melitaea athalia, assembly GCA_905220545.2. Lineage (NCBI taxonomy): Eukaryota > Metazoa > Arthropoda > Insecta > Lepidoptera > Nymphalidae > Melitaea > Melitaea athalia. The sequence continues at coordinate 643,827 of HG992178.1, read as the reverse complement.
CAAATTAATAACTCATCAGAACACCACATCTTTATCAACATCAGGTAACAATATATCTTATCAACTTACAGACTCTTATGAAAATGTCCTAAGCAGTAAAAATTCCATTAGATTTATGTACACAAATGCTCGCAGCCTTGTCAAACCAAATAAATTAGAAGAAATCCAGTGTATTATGCAATCCTTGAAAAATCCATTAGATGTAATTGTTGTCACAGAGACTTGGATCAAGTCAAACGACGAAGCTAAAAGACTGCAAATAACTGGTTATGCACACTATTTTAACCATAGGACTAATATGCGAGGTGGTGGAGTATCCATCTTTATACGAAAGGACTTAAATCATTATTTAATTGAAGAAAATAGCTTGGATGACAATAATTACCTGTGGATACATCTAAAAAACTATTCCCTAGACATCGGAGCAATTTATAGAAAACCAACACTAAAAAATGTAAAAACCTTTCTGGAGACATATAGCAATCAGCTGCATAACAGAAAGAGAGGAATCGTCTTTGGGGATATAAACTTGAATTTACTAAGCAAAGACAGATTAATCAAAGAATACGAGGATATTGTACAAGAAAGTGGGTACTATTTATTGAACAACACAAATGCAAAGTATTGTACTAGGGAAACAGCTACAACCAAAACCATTATCGACCACGTGTGTTCCAACTTAAGAGACAATAAATTTCATTTTGCCGTAATAAATACATCTATGTCGGATCATAAACACATTTATGTGGAAATCAAGAAGAGTTACAAAAACCCTCTACCTGAGGTTAAATTTGATGCAGTTAATTATAGCAAGATGTACAAAGTAATGGAAGATGAGCAAAATGGTGTAATAAACTCTGAATATCAAATATTAGAACAAAAAATTGCTCGGAGTATTAAGAAAAGTAAAACAACTAAAACTAAAAAGTTGAATCCGCCTAGACAAGAATGGATAAATAAAAAAATTATTTATGAAATTAATCGAAGAAACATGTTATGGGTAAAGCACAAAAATAATCCACAAGATGAAAAATCAAAAGAACTCTTTATAAAATATCGAAATGAAGTTAGTCAAAATATACAAAAAACTAAAAGTAACTTCTATCTTAATGCCTTTGACAAATGCAAGAACAAACCCAAAAGGATGTGGAATTTAATAAACAGCCTCGCCAGTAATAAACAGAAGGAAGTCGTAGTGCCACATAAAATACAATTATCTAATAAATGTGTAACAGACGTGAGGGATATCTGTGAATCCTTTAACGAATACTTTTCAAGTGTAGGATCAATGCTAGCTAATCAAATTCCCAAACAATATCACAGTAATAACCCCATATATTGTAAGCCTACATCTAAAACTGTTTCGCTTACACAACTTACACCAACTACAACAGCCGAAGTGGCCAACATTATTCGCAATTTGGATTCCAATATTAGTTCAGGAATAGATGGTATATCTACTAAATCTTTAAAATGTGTTTCAAATTTAATACTCGAAGAAATTACTGAGTGCATTAATAAGAATTTTAAAGATGGAACGTTTCCAGACAGCCTCAAGGTTGCCAAGGTTACGCCAATATTTAAAAATGGAAATCAATCCGAGCCAGGTAACTATCGTCCTATATCAGTTCTGCCTATTTTCTCAAAAATTTACGAAAGAATTATTTACAATCGTTTAGAAACATATTTAAATGACCAAAATTTTTTGTATAAAAAGCAGTATGGCTTTAGACAAAAGTCCAATACTTTATCTGCCACAATAGATTTAATCACAAAAATAAAGCAAAACATTGATAATAAGCAAATAGCTTTGGGGGTATTTATCGATTTGAAAAAAGCTTTTGATACTATAAGCCACAATCTACTATTAGAGAAGTTGAGAGTTCTCGGTATCACAGGAGTTGCACATAAAATCTTTAAATCGTATCTCACTAACAGAGTTCAAATAGTTAAAATTGGTAAAATACAAAGTAGCCCTAAAAATATAACATTCGGTATACCACAAGGATCCATATTAGGACCATTATTATTCCTCATATACATAAATGACATTAATAATATTGGATTAAAAGGAAATGTCACTCTTTATGCTGATGACACCTGCCTATTTTACTTTGGCAGCTCAATTGATACAGTAATTTCAGAAACCCAAGAAGACTTAAATAGCTTAAACATCTGGTTCCGATATAATCTACTAACAATAAACATTAGTAAAACAAACTACGTAATTTTTTCAGCCAAAAATAAAAAAATAGCACATCATAAACCTCTAGTGATTAATAATCAAGCTATAAATAGAGTGGCAGAAGAGAAGTACCTAGGTTTGATTCTAGATAGTCATCTAACTTGGAAGCCACATCTAAATAAAATAAAAACTAAACTCACTTCTTTAAATGGGATTATAAGAAATATTGCAAAATGTCTTCCACGTCAAGTAAAATATACTATTTATAACTCTCTAATTAAACCACACTTAGACTATTTAATAGAAATCTGGGGAACAGCGGCTCCAACAAACATAGCTCAACTTCAAGTCAAACAAAACAAATTGATTAAAAATCTTTTTAATTATGACTTCCTAACATCTACTCAAAAAATTTATAAAGACACCAGAATTATGAATGTTACACAAACTTACAAATATTTAACTTGCATATTAGTTCGAAAAATACTAAACAAAACTATTCACACAGAAATCCAGTTCAATAAAAAACATCAAGCACGAAAAATAAAATTAAGAAACCATAATGACATAGAAATACCAAAACCTCGAACTAAAAACTACGGAATTAAGAGTATTATATTTGAAGGAGCTAAACTTTATAACAATTTACCAAAAAACATTAAAGAGGCAAACAGTATAAATCAGTATAAGAGGCTATTAAAAACACACATAATTATGTCAAAATAACAAAAAATAACACAAAATAATAAAATTGTAATAATAAGAATAGTATAGTAACGTAAAATGGTCTTTAACTAATCATAAGATAAATAAATAAAATGTAAAATAATAAAACATAATAATAAATAAAACATGAAATAAACAAAAAAAAAAAAAATAGTATGCAGTTTCTGTAAGTTCATACCACTTCCAGTACTATCCAACTCTATGCTCTTCTATAAAATTAATCTAGTAAGAAGTATTCACAGATACCCTCTATTAAAATATTTTGTTTTTATTTATTATATGTTTTTGCAACTGTTGTTCTGTCTCGCCGCACATATACGATTTTTTGTTATAACTTTAATTTTATATTCTCATATAAGTGAATTGAATAAAGTTTCTTTAAACCTAGATAAACGGCTACTTGAATTTAAACAACCAGTGAAGAGAACCAAGGATAGAACGGCGGAAAGATGGCTCGATAAAATTTTTGAAACAGCGGAAAAAGAATGGTCTATTAAAGCGAATGACAGAATTATGTGGAGAAAAAATGGAGGAGGCCTTTACTCTATAGAGAGGTCCTCAATAAATAAAGAAATGTTTTCACTAACTATCAAATAGAATTAAATTTAGTCAATGAATTTTTAAATTTATTTAGGAATTTTATGTATCTTTTTATTGTTTTGAATTTTAACAAATTATATGATTGCATGCTATTGAAATCGTAATATAATTAATGTAAAATTAACTTTTTATTGAGGAAATAAAAAAGGCTTAATTATTATTATTATTATGTACTATTAGTAGTAGGTTATAGTTTAGTATATTTTTTTGGATAATGATTGTATTTCTACGTATACCAATAACTAGCTTCTGCGCGCGACTTCGTCGGCGTGGACTCCGCTCCTATTGGTCTTAGCGTGATGATACATAGCCTATAGCCTTCCTCGATAAATGGGCTATCTAACACCGAAAGAATTTTTCAAATCGGACCAGTAGATCCTGAGATTACCGCGTTCAAACAAACAAACAAACAAACAAACAATCAAACAAACTCTTCAGCTTTATATATTAGTATAGATAACTAAACTTAATTTTTGAAAAAACCCCACGAAATTCTTTTTTATTTTTTTTTCTAGAGATAAAAATAAAGTCGTTGAGTCAAGTCTTTAAGGATATTCTTTGGTCGTAGATGCGAATTTGAATTATTATATTAACATTTGTATTGGCCATATAGATTTTATAAATTAATTGTTATTATTATTCGAAAAAAATATAGATCGATCATACGATTTATAAATAAATAAATAAACGCTTCAAACTAAATGGCCTCAATGGGATTTTTTCCTGTGTCGGAGATCCGGAAATATACACAAAACACAAGCACAAACTCAGAGACCACGAAAATCTATATGGCCAATACAAATGTCTGTCGTGAGCAGAGATCGAACCCGCGACCGCCAGCGCAACAGCCAGTGCTGTGACCGCTGCGCCAACGCGTCGTAATTAAAATCTAATACAGTAATACGTATGCAGGCCGTGAGTGTAAATTGAACATCTATATTAGATAAAATTAAGTAATTAACGATTATCGCATAGTCACCTCACAATCGATTGCTTTCTGTCAATTATGTTCGTAATACGGAAGACATCGATCATTTACAGCTCACTAATAATTATACTATTTACTGCAAGTTGTGTAATATATCAGTTAGGAACGCAATCGATCACACCAAGGATTTAAAAATAATTTATGCACAAGGGTTTCTGCCTGAATAACTTGTAAAACTAATAGTCAACACACCCTTTCTGTCTCATATCATTAGCTCACTCTGTCTCCCTTTTATTTCTTTGCAAATGTACCGATACTGTCAGTATGGCCATCAATGATCATCACTTGACATCATTCACACACACATCATTCACGATTTTCGTGTGATTTTCTTTGATATATCTTTCTCTGCTTTCAAAATCTATACTAATATCATAAAGCTGAAGAGTTTGTTTGGTTGTTTGTTTGTTTGTTTGTTTGAACACGGTAATTTCTGAAACTACTAGTCCGATTTTAAAAATTCTTTCAGTGTTAGATATCCCTTTATCGAGGAAGGCTATAGGCTATATATCATCACGCTAAGACCAATAGGAGCGGAGTCCACACCGACGAAGTCGCGCGCAGAAGCTAGTAGCTTATATAGATAAACATACGCCTTAGCGATATCGGATTAACTTTCAACTGAGGTAGAGCACAGCAGGAAATATTCTGCTCAAAATCCTGAGCAGCTCAACTGGGGAAGCATCTTGACTTTACAGAAGATCACAGCTAAATAATACTGCTTTCAAGGGTTACTGTGGTTAGTAAAGTGACAAGAGCTCCTGAGGGGATTTGGGGTAAGGTCGGCAACTTGCTTGCGATGCTTCTGGTTTTTTAAGCATCTATGAGCTAGGTACAACAATTGCTTAACTTCATGTGATCCGTACGCTTGTATAGCGATCACCTAGTTATATATATAAAAAAGAAAATGATAATATATAAGTATCTCATTCAAACCAATCGCACAAATATATTTTGATGCGCATCGCGTACTATAGGCGTAAATTGAAACCTTGGCTCACGCACCCGAACACACAAAGGAGTTATGGACCAATTATGGACAATGGCTTTCGGCGGAATAAATTTTTCCATTGATAGCTATAATATTCGTATATTGTCTGAAGCATTTATTTTACCTCTAAAAGTATATTAGATTAGTTACGTTCCGTGCACGAGCACTAAACTAATCTAATATAGTCTTTGTTGAATATGGGTCTGAAGCACGAGATGTTTCAAATTCTTTGGAATAAAATCTTAAAATATGTAAGAGGTTACTTTTTTATATGTTAGTAAAAATATAGTGACGTTATAATATTTACATACAATTACATTTGTAGTGAGTTGCTATAAACTCAAGTAGTGCCTACGATTTTACTTGGGTTATCTTTTATTCTAAAGTTCAATTATTTGTAACTGATGGTTTAAATTTCAGTTTCTCAGTATTATAGTTTTTTAATTATTACGAAATAAATATTCCTTAAAAATTAAATTAGTTTCATTTTTAATAGCATAAATATTAAAAACAAAATCGAAGATTGATTTGTATTTTTAGCTTTTCTAAAAATACAAATCATAATTCACTTCATGTATTTTTCTCAGAAACGTTTCTATTTTAAGACGTAGCAAGGAATGCTCCTACTTCCTTTTCATAGCCGTCGAGCTTTCTTATTTTTACTCGAGCATTCTTGAAGTCATTAGAGCCGCTGAGAGCTTTTAAGCTGCGAAGCCTGTCACTCCTATGACTTCAGCTTTCAGTAACTTTAACTGGATTACAGTTGCGAACTTCTGTCGGACAAGAACTTATTCTAACTTGTTACAAACCGATGTAACTTGCTGTTAAAATTATATTGCTAAGTGACCGCTTGACTAAAACGGTTAGTTTAAAAGGATCATTTAGCTTATTGTAATTAGTCTTGTATTTTTTTATTGGACTAAACTGTCTAGACCAGGTTTTGCAATGGGCTTTATACTAAATTTAGATTGTGTAGACGGGCCAGGTTGAAATCTTATAAAGGTATTGTGCGCACTTTAAAACTTCCGTAGAGAAATCGAGTGAAGTCATGATTCTTCTTTCTGTGACACATTGCGTTCGCGGGCCGTATCTTTGACATCCCTGATCAAGACTGTACTAACTGAACTAATATTATAAAGCTGAAAAGTTTGTTTCTTTCTTTGTTTGAATGCTTTAATCTCTAATTTGATTCTCAATTTAGCATAAGAGTTTATACGCTGTAAAGTATTTTAGTACGGTTTTTTTTTCTGAAATTAACGCGAATAAGACCGCAGGGCACACCTAGCTAAACAATATTAAGTCTTTGATGTTTGTTTTCTTTGCCGTCAAGCACAAACAAAACAAATAAACAATAAGAACATCAAGCACAGCAGCTTTCATCATTCTAGTTAAAGCATTTGATAACCTCAGCAAAGCCAGTCCAATTTTGAACCTGTGATCTTTTATTTACGTGCTCTACACCATGCAACAGCTCAGCAGAAGATCGAAATACAATTTCCGAAAACCATTTTATCATCTTACAGATCTAAGAAAAAAGTTCAAGAATAAAACATTAAATGTTATTTTAATATTATGTAAATACAAAAAATAGTCAAATTTATACTTCGAGCAAAAACTACGGAAAATATTTCACAAAAGCAAGAAAGATTTAACCCTGAAACAAAAGATACAAGTCGTTTAATCCTTCGAAATATTTCTAAACAAATGTCCTAAGAATTCTCTCCTTTAGGTAAATGTTTTAAGAATGAGTAAGAATTTATTTGTCTAGTCTAGAAATAATGGGATGTTGTAACACCGACATCAATAAGTGAGCGATGGTAACGTCGGCCGTAAATCAGTTTATTCGTTTAAGATGTGTTTACACTGAAACGGTGAAGAATTCCTCTCGAAATATTTAAAATTTTCGAGGTCATAATAAACTTCAGTTTTTGCTAGTAAAGTTTCCTGAAGGAATGTTAATGAAAAGTTAGCAGATATAGTTTTTTCAACAGTCTTCAAAAAAGGACGAGGCCTTAATTCGACTCTATTTTGTGTGTGTTACCTCATAACTTTTTACATTACTATAATAGAAGTAAGTATTATAATATCTAGATTTTTCATACTTCACGTATACTTTCACCTTCCACTAGTTCATTTATTTATATATTTATTTGTTAAAAATACAAAAAACACATATTTAACACTATTTATAAGCCTGCCGCGAAAACTCACAAGAGTTTAATATCTGGACAAGCCGTTGCGTCAAAGACGATATTATCATATTATGATATTATCATATTATATATATTATACTAATAACTAATGTAATTACCTAAGTTTTGTGAATATTAAACGCTTAATGATTTTAATAGATGTTTTTTTAATGATCTTCTATATTTGCGTTTGTCTAGTTATAACTCATGTAGGTCTTCCGAAAGTTCATTAATGAATGTAAGTATAATGGTATTTACCATGCTAGCTCCGTAAAAATGTCTAGTAATCGGTATAACAATTTTTTTCGCATTTTGAATTTTTCTTAAAGTACTAGGTCTACATTTTTTGATTAACAAAGTATAATATATTAATAAAGTAATAATTTATGGTAGGCCTACCATCAACACTGGTAAAACGGGAATCGATAAGGTCCATAATCGATGGCTCCTAAGTATACTGAGTCAACTCTACTTCTAATAACTTTACAGGAAGTCGATAAGAAGAGCGTAAGGTTATATTTCAAATGTTAACACAATCAAGAAAAAATAAGTAATCATTTTGAATTAAGTATATTGATAGCCTTCAACAGTATTAAATAAAATTTATATTATTTTATTAATTTATGAGATATTGTAGATACATTAGTGTACGTCGACTATTTGTTTCTTAAAAATGGATCAACTACCACTTATATTTTTATACGTCGTATGATTGAATTTACGTTTTGTGTAAACATTATTTAGTAAGTGCAGTAAAATTTATTTTTACATACTTATAAAAGAATTTATATGTTACAATTTCTCTGATATACATTATTTTTATTAAAATATTCAAAGTTGACTCAATAGACATGGACATAATTTCAACAATAATCAGTCCTTATATTGGATCAAGTGTATTATAAAATAGGTAAAGTAATTTAAAAAATCCTTACATTGTTCAAAACTTTAATTGTTATTAAACATATCACAAAAAGGAATTAGTCAGAACTTTCAAATTTTCATAAAATTAACAATACTAGAAATAGGGAAACAAAAATAGAAAATATAAATTACTGTTTCAATTGCACATTACCTTATTTAAAAAATATTATTTTTTTTTTTATCATTACAATAGTTTATTAAACATTATACATTAATTATTAATATTAATTGCTTGAAACCACAATTATTTATAAACAATACTTATAATGAAAATCACCACACATCACTATCACAAGCATTATTTAATTATTATTTTTTTCCGAGATGATGCCTATGTACTATTTCTTCAAATGTCTATATCTCTGCTCGTCGATACTGCATTTATTTAAAAAAAAAAATTAATGATCGTTTCTAGACCGTGTAATAAAGGTTTCTGCGAAGTTACAACAAAATGTAGTGTTGTGGAGCAGAGATATATATTTGAAGAAATAGTAGGTACATGGGCATTGTCTTTGAAAAAAAAATGAAAAAAAATTGAAGGGGTTGAGTATACCCTTTGAAATTTTTATGATCGATTTTAGACAGTGTAATAAAGGTTTCTGCGAAGTTACAACAAAATGTAATTTCGACGAGAAGAGATATAGACATTTGAAAAAATAGTAAATAGGCATTGTCTTTGAAAAAAAAAATAAAAAAAAAATTGAAGGGGTTGCGTATCCCCTTTGAAATTTTTACGATTGTTTCTAGGCAATAAAAGAAAGGTTTCTTCGAAGTTATAATAAAATGTAGTGTTGTCGAGCAGAGATATAGACATTTGAAAAGATAGTACATAGGTATTGTCTTAGAAAAAAAATTAAAATTAAAAGAATTGAAGGGGTTGAGTATCCCCTTTGAAATTTTAATGATCGTTTCTAGACCGTGTAATAAAGGTTTCTGTGAAGTTACAACAAAATGAAGTATTGTGGAGCAGAGATATAGACATTTGAAGAAATAGTACATAGGCATTATCTTTGAAAAAAAAATATTGAAAAAGAAAAGTAGTAGTGGTTAAATAGGTTTTTTATTTTTTTTTCTATTCTTTCCTGTTATCATAAATGACCTTCGTTTTAAATTTTAACTGTTTCATGCTTAGAAACATAGATTTTTTAGCTTTTATACCGAATCAACCTCCTTTTTTGGGTTTAAAAAAAAATAAAAAAAAATAGAAGGGGTGGTATTTACCCTTTGGATTTTTTCCCATAGTTAGATGATGTTAAGATACTAATTTGTGTGAAGTTACAAATTAATCTGTTGCTTAGAAGCTGATAAGCAAGCAGATATAGGTATAGTAGCTGCTAGTTTCAGCGTCATTCTCATTAACTAAATTAATAACTCTTCTAGACCTATTACCCATTCCTACTTTCTTTCTATGCAATTATAGCTTCAAATTTAAATAAAAGCAAGACAAATGAATATTTACGTAGGTAATGATATCAAAAAGTACGCAATCAACTCCACACTCCGCGACAAATCGACGACGAATACTGAGCCAGTTGAAACTTGCACCAAAGTTGCCGCGTTCGCGTCTCGCGTATACTGGTATCGTGTACTTGACTCAGTGTACTATGTGTAAAATAAATTAACTATGTATTTGACCCAGTGTACGCCATTTTTTCTTCGTTATTTATAGGAATATAAATTTTATTTTAACACAGGTAGAAAGGAAATGAAGTAAATGTTATTAATATCTTAAAAAGTAAAATTATCGAAATTTGTTAGTTGACTCAGTATACTTAGGAGCCATCGATATGTTACCACATTTACATTGATTACTTACGGTCATACAAACAGACCATCTGAAATATACGGAGTAAGGGTTACTTGGTTATATCACATATAATACAGTCGCTAAACGATACAAGCGCTCGTTTCCCAAAATCATAAAATAAAAGGATCGAGTGTCCATAAAAAGGCGATATATTTAAACGTTGCTACAGTGTCACGTCGTTGCTCATTAAACTGTAACGACCCTGTGGGCCTGTTACACCAGTCATCGATAACGCTAGTTGACGGAAACAGGGGGAACCCTGTAACTAGCAATATTTGAAAACTAGCTTCTGCGCGCGACTTCGTCGGCGTGGACTCCGCTCCTATTGGTCTTAGTGTGATGATACATAGCCTATAGCCTTCCTTGATAAATGGGCTATCTAACACTGAAAGAATTTTTCAAATCGGCCCAGTAGTTCCAGAGATTACCGCGTTCAAACACAAACAAACAAACAATCAAACAAACAAACTCTTCAGCTTTATATATTAGTATAGATGTCGCTATCCGATAGATGGCGTTATTTGATACCCAACAGATAAGTTTTTGAAGTGAAACTTCTTTAGGCACATGAGGGGTATAATTTGAGGTTTTTTTTCAATTGTTTTTTTTTTCTCAATTAGTTAGCCAAAGGAGTTTTACTTCTGACATGTATACTTTGTACGCAAGCAATTTTTTTGAAGTAAAACTTCTGTGCGGACGCTTGACTTGGAGAGTAAACTGGTAAATGTTTGATGAGAGCGTTACGAAAAGTGTGATCGGGTGAGGTGGAAGTTGAGAGGGGAATATAAGGTATATGGAGCTAAAAATGTTTTACTTTAGTTGTGTTGTCTATAAAGCACACTCTATTTTTATGTATTATTCTTTTTTAATATTGAATTTCACTGTATTTATGAGATTTCTATTCGCAAATAACTAAAACTTGTAGTTTATTAATTGCGGTGAAAATGGCCTTATGGTCTATTCTACCTCTTGCTGTTAAAGTTTAATCGTAACTTATTTACAAGATAACTCATATCTACAACTGGTGACACAGGCCCCTGTTGATCGCTGAACTTGTGTACATAAAAATGTTACTGGTATCATTTTGTAACCTCTAACAAGTAGTGTATTTTAGAGATATATTAATACGGGTTGCTTTTATTTTACCGATTAAATCGAATATCTAATTTAATAATATATCTTATTTTCTAATACTTACGCAAATTTCTCTCATTATAATGAAACAAATTTTTCGGATTTTATCGCGGTTTATTATGTTTTTTAAATTCCCGACGTTTCGGATACTTTACAGCAACCATAGTCACGGGAAGACTTTAATTTTTTTTTTTTATATCGCTAAGTCGGCAAACAAGCGTATGGCTCACGGTAAGCAATTACCGTAGCGGCGTAGCCTATAAACGCTTGTAACACCAGAAGTATCGCAAGCGCGTTGCCGACCTTACCCCCAATTCCACCAGGAGCTCTGGTCACCTTAGTCACCAACAGGAAAACAACACTTCTTGAAAGCAGTATTATTCCATATATTTTATGCTATAATTAATATTAGTTTTTTCGTTTGCGAGCAAACACAATCATTCTTTAACAAACGCTTTTCCACAGAATAATTTATTTTACTACAAAGAGACAAGCAAAAGCGTTCAAAAATGCAAGGCGAGACAAACACTTGTATTACCTCAGATAAAGCACAAAGAGAGGCAGCGAACAATGCGATTGTTTGACAAATTGTCGCGGTATGAGCAAGCTCGGTGTTTAATTAGAAGATGCTCATTACGCCGTGGAGACGCAATTAATTATAATGAGTTATTAATGTAAATAAAGCGTATAATATATTGTGACGAAAAACACGTGCTAATATTGGGAAGTATGGTGCGAACTTGAGTAGGTCTATGTCCAGCAGTGGACTGCGGTAGGCCTTATATAGCCTATAGCCTTCTTCGGTAAATTGACTATCAAACACAAAAAAATTCAATTCGAACCAGTACTTACTGAGATTAGCGCGTTGAAACAAAATTTTTTCTTCAACTTAATTTTATTAGGATAGATTTTAAACGAGAGTATGTATAAGGAAAAATTCTTAAATAGACCCTAACAAGGAGAACAGTTCGTTTATTTGCTGAGATAATAATTATAGCGTAGGGTATTGTGCATCGTATCCAACTGCATGAAATTGTTCCTAATAAAGCCTATTCGTTTGAATACAGAATTTCACTACCGGAAACCGGATAGAAGAAAATTGGCCAGGTACACCGGATGTTTAAAAGAAACTGAATAACTTTTTAAATATAGTCGTTAGGTTAATAATAGTAAATATTGATATTAACGCGTAACCTTTGGTTCATTAATATGAACAAAATATTACAAAGGGCAATGTCACCACGTTACTAAAAATATATCATTTATTAATTTATTTTACACTTGATTGTACACCAGACAAGAAATAAAATAAACAAGCAACATTAACAATAATTAGTAGAAAAATGTACAAAAGGCAGCCTTATTGCTGAAAACAATTTCTTCCAGGCAACCTTAATATTTAAAAAAATATCAATATTGTTTGCCTTGGTTAGACGAAACACGACGCACTCAAGTGTTATCTAGAACTCTCTCTTCATTTACAACAGTAACACAATATTACTTGAAAGCAATATTATTTAGCCATGATCTTCTGTAAGGTCGAGGTACTACCCCAGTCGGGCTGCTCCAGATTATGAGCAGAAAATTTCCTACTCTGCCCTACCTCAGTTAAGTTAATTTCTTGCTACGTCTTCTCTCAATAGTCATATACATATTATGTCGAAAGTTTTATCTATTATTATTTTATGACCAATTCATATAAATAAATGTGCATTTAGAACAAAATTGATATTACATTAAAACTCAGAAAGACAATTCAAACTGTACTGTGACAAAAAAAAAAGTATCTGCTTTGCAAATCTACGTAAGTGGCTTAAAAATATTTTCTTTAGTCCGTTTCTGTTTAAGTTATGTTTAATCTACGTTCCCGACGTCAGCGTGTTTGTGTGAAACAACCGATATAATATTATTCTCCTATTACCATCAGAGAGGCACAATGCTCGTTTCAAATGCTAATATTGTGCTACTTGATGGAGTGACGCGCTTTGCATTTCAAACTGCTGCTTGCTTGCATCGAATTATTTACTGTATTTTTATATTAAATAATTGTTTATATAATGTGACGTCGCTCTGGTTTTGTGGTGCGTATGCTGTGTTAGTGAGGCCGCACACCACAGCTACATCTGTATTACGATAATTGTAGTGCCACATTTGAAACGCGATACATTTATCGACCCCCTATATTTGTATGTAAACCCGCACATCAAGGACACATTTGTAGTAGGTGCGGTTTGTGGCAAGATGGCTGCCACGCCACACGAATTCAAGATCGAACACGTTCGTTTTATGTGGCGCGAACATAGAATAAAAACGCGCGAAAATGAAAGAATGTTGAATTTTATGTTGAATTTATTGCAGTGATTGAAAAAAATTCTGTTTGAATAAATTTATTGAACTGATTAATTGAACAATTTATAATTTATTGAACAATTTGATTTGATTGAACTAAATTTAATAATAATTGATCTGTGTTTTCAGACATTTTAGAATATAAACGGAACTTTTCTTCGTCGGATCGTAATTCTTGCGCAATTTTGAAATTTCCGTAAACTGTACAATTTTGATTAAACGGATGAACCCAATAACGTCTTTTTTTTCTCATTAATCGCCACATCAAAAAATCGTCATCGTCAGACGATGATGTCGACATTCTGACTTCTGTTGTTAGTGCCACGCTACAATTGTGCTTCCAATGTGCGCACACACGACACATTTGTGGCCGCTTAAATTGTATCGCAGTAATTGTGGCGCCGTAAATGTATGTTGAGTGTAGCGTGTGGCGGCGGTGTGCGGCCTCACTTAGCGCTCAAACACCGATGATACCGGGTTTGATTCCCGCTCGGGATGGGTATTTGTGTTTTTGCAAATATTTTTTTCCGATCTGGATATCTGTGGTGTGTCTCCCCACCGTGCCTCGCAGAGCACGTTAAGCTATTGCTCTTGACTGTTATCATAGACACATAATAGCAATCGTTACTCATAGTAGGGAATATATCCGCCAATCCGCTGTGGAGCAGCGTGGTGGATTAAGCTCTGATCCTTTTTCCACATAGGGAAAGAGGCCTATGCCCCGAAGGCTAAAAGGTTTTAAGGCTGAAGCGTATAAACTGCGATACCGGTCGCAACTCTTCAACTAATATCCATCAAACCATAAAACAAGTTACAAAATCTGCAAGTATCTGTATTCAAACAAGCTGTGTTATATACTTGAAATATAATATAAACCTGTGTAATTATGTGGTTTTGTTAACACGTTACCTTCCTTAAGTGCTCATATAAATTGTATTTGGTAGGCTTTTAATCACTCTAAATAATCCATTATGTATAATGTAACATGATTTCAGAATTTAAGTTATGTGTGTTACTGTATATAATATATGTATAGGTAGACGTCGGAATTACGTTTGTATTTAGGCGTTTGTTATACATTTGTGGTTAACAACCTTACTCCCTTGATATAGGGTTTGTTGGTTTATCATCTTTTGTGACTATGTATACAAATAAATAAAATTGGAGTGACTTATTGTAATATTACTATAACCGCCTTTACTAAATGCATATATACTATATACACGGTACATACTCGTATACCAAAATATATTTTTTTCTGCAATTTTTGTTTGTCTGTCTGTTTATTCCGGCTATTCTCTGACGCAGCTGGACCGATTTCGATGAGACTTTCACTGGTAGATAGCTGATGTAAAAATCAGTAACTTAAGCTAATTTTATTACAGAAATTTATTAATTTTAAATCTCTGCGAACTGAACAATAACTTTTTTGTAAAACTCCACTCGGACAAAGTCGCGTGTACAGCTAGTCTTAAATAAATAAGCCAGTGAAAATTGAGACCAAAGATCAATCCAAGTTGACGTAACTAAATTTTTCATATACCTACTAAAATTTTAAAATTCATTCATTATTTTTAAAATTATTCATAGGTATAATGGTGAAGAAATTTGAAAAAAATTGTTCGTCTTTAAAAGATATTTTGATATTCATTAGGCGTGTGTAAAAATGTAAAGAATTAATTGCCAATACTTTTCTTCATTAGATAAGCAGCACATTATTTTAAAATCATTTGTTTTGTCTAAAAACATATACACCCCTGGTGGCCCTGGTGTAATGGAGCAAGTAGTCACTTAAAACACCGACGGTTTGCGGGTTCGAATCTCGCTCATGATGGATATTTTTATTTGAACAAATATACCTTTCGGTTTGGATGTCTGTCCTTGTGGGTCACCCCACCATGCCTCGGAGAGCACGTTAAGCCGTTGGTCGCGGTTGTTATCATAAATACCTGATAGCGATCGTTACTCATAGTAAGGAATATATCCGCCAACTCGCAGTGGAG
Source organism: Melitaea athalia (assembly GCA_905220545.2). NCBI lineage: Eukaryota > Metazoa > Arthropoda > Insecta > Lepidoptera > Nymphalidae > Melitaea > Melitaea athalia. The sequence goes on along the minus strand of HG992178.1, from coordinate 627,928 downwards.
CAACATTGTGGATTCAGCTCCAATTCTTCGGGCTGAATATAATCTCACTACAATAGAAACGAATAAAATTAAGCTAATGATTCTATTTACGTTATTTTATTAATTTAATGTAATTTATTAATGTACTGTTGTATGTTAAATGTGTAATTTTAACTTATTTTTCTCTTCTTATTTAATCATTTACATTTAAATAGAAAAATAATATCTTCCTATGGCAGAATAAACGAAGCGTCCAACGCAAGCATTATGCGCTTTTATAAGTTATCACAAGAATAAAATATATAATATTTAATTCCGCTAAGGCGACGTATAAGAGAGTTTCCGTTGAGACGGAAGCGACCTCATATTGCGCGACCTCTGGCGGCCCTCCGCGTAATTAAATGCTACTGTAATTACGTACGAGTAACAAACTGTCTCTTTGTTGTTGAGTTACGTGCAATTTTCGCCTCTATTGTGTTCGAATAAAGGCATTAATCCCGTGGATCGTTCGCAGGTGAGTCGTAATTATTCGAGTGTCTGGTATTTAAGCTTAGCTCAGAGTACAATGAAGAAAATTGTCTGTTATGTTGTTTTCCGTTTGTTTATGTTGCGTTTAATTGTATTTTATATTTGTGTTTTAGATTAAAAATGCTCGCCGTGTTTTGTCCTCAAACAATTACCAGTACATGGTATAAAATTTACACGGTTGCTGTTTATTTTTATTGTAATTTATTTTATCGTTTCTTAAATTAAATTAAACTCAGTACACCAGAGTGTTTAACCTTGGTACCCGTAACGACAGTACTATAAAACGTACGTTACTATTTTTAACCGACTTCCAAAAAAGGAGGAGGTTCTCAATTCGACACGTATGTTTTTTTTTTTTTTTTTTATGTATGTTAGCTCATAACTTTTGACTGGGTGAACCGATTTCGATCAATTTTGTTTTAATTGGAAGGTGTTGCGTGTCATGTGGTCCCATTTTAATTTAATTGAGATCTGACAAGTACTTTTCGAGTTATATCTAATAATGCGTATTTACGTGACTACTTTTTCGTCGATCTACGTTATATTATACCGCATAACTTTTTACTCGGTGTACCGATTTTGATGATTCTTACTTTAATCGAAAGTTAATACTTGTCATGTAGTCTTCGTGACATTAGATCGAGTTCTGAGTACAACTTTTTGAGTAATCTTTAATAGCGCGTATTTACTTGACTATTTTTTCGTCTTATTACGTTGTATTACTTGTCGATGTAATTGAAGTCGGTTTTTTTTCGTTTGCGAGCAAACACAATTATCATTGAAATTATTCGCAGAGAACTAACATAGTAGATTAAACTCCATTTGTCTTTCTATGAAAAAATGTTCTTATACAGAAACAGACGGCTTCAAGACAGTTTCGATATAATGCAACTCTGTTAAAAATGCATATTTTTAGAAAAGACAATCTTTTTTCGTATAACTAGATTGGCAAACAAGCCACACAAGCAACGGCTCACATGAAGGTAAGCGATTACCGTAGCTTATAAACGTCTGCATAACACCGTTTAATTTAAGTAACATCGCAAGCGCGTTGCTGACCCTACCCCCAATTGTCCCCAGGAGCTCTGGCCATCTTACTCATACTCACCACAGGAACACAACACTGCTTGAAAGCAGTATTATTTTAGCTGTGATCTTCTGTAAGGTCGAGATACAACCCCAGTCGAGCTGCTTCATATTTTAAGCAGGAAGCTTCCTTTCGTGCTCTACCTCGGTTAGACAATCTATAAAATATGGGTCGTAATTGGGTAAGCGATTGTCTCAAAACTTTACATTCGATTTATCTGACGATAGTATTATACCAAAGATAAGAAAATCAGTACTTAGGGTAATTGTATAGGTACGGAGGCAAATATACAAAAATCATACACGAAAAACGAGTGTGCTTAAGACCACACGAAAGAAGTAAAACTTCTTTAGCTCTATCTAACTTATATATCTCTCTCAACTTCCGTTCGCCTCGCCCGATCACGCTTTTCGTAACGCTCTCGTCACGCATTCACCAGCTTAGTCCCCAAGCGTAAAGAAGTTTTACTTCAACAAATTTCCAAACAGGAAATAAAACTCATAACCATCAACGGATACGGGATATTACGTATGAAATTTACTACAGCTCAATACAAACTTAATTTACATAAGCGTTTTGTTTATTAGCATTACTGACTCGTGTCGTTAGAACTTTGTCGTACACAATAGTCGAGAAGTTAATGGAAATATTCTGTCAATTGCTTCGATAACTTATTGTGATATGGTTCTTGTGAATTTATGTATTTATAGAACATGTATTTGTTATTAGGAATCGTAATAATATTGTTCATAGAACAGGAAAACTCGGTCATATTAAGGCATTATTACAAATAATAAATTATAAGGCAATAAGGCTTGATGTTCTAATGTTCATACAAAACGTGATGATATTTTTCAACGATTTCTTTGATTTTAAAAGCGTTAATTTAACGTGCAATGAATCTAAGTATGTTTATGTATGTTTGTTTGGGTGGAATCTTGCAACTCAATTTTGAAGCATATATCTTAAGCCGTTAGTGCTGAAATGAATGAATGAATTTGTATGCACGTTTAGTTTGAATGACAACGCATGTTTAGCTATGTGACGTCATTCTAAATCCAACATGGCGTCCAAACCTAATATGGCTAATTAGCTATTTATAATGCGCTACTAAAAGATGGTTCTTACTGAGAGCAGCTTGAAAAAAGTAGCTCTAAATTCAATATGGCAGACTTCTAAAAATGACGGACTAAGTTTTTATATTTTGCTACATTATGTATATCACTGAAAAATCTGTTCAGTGATGAGTGATGACTAAAAAGTAAAAAATAAATTTTAGATTAACATGGTTACTTCTATTACTAAAACTATTCGAAAACGGGATATTTACCATGTTTATGTTTGTCTCGTGAACAAGACACTCGCAGTCAATGTCGAAATATCGAGCTCCGCAAAGCGAAAATGATAAACATGGTAAATATCCCGTTTTCGAATAGTTAAAAAAATAAATTAAAGTACTAAACTTAACAAAAAAGGTTTTATTTTAAATGCGCTAAAAAGAATAAAATAAATGTTCCTTTAAAACTTTCACTATCATAATTATAACGTCATTACACAATTTATTATTTTTATTTTATTACTAAACAAAAATGTTTCTAATATTCTATTAACGCAGAAAATAGAGATGTAAAAACATATTTTATTTAACTTCAATATTCATTAAATAATATAAAAAGCGAACGAGCATGTCGGTCGTAACGTCTCAGAGTCAGATGTAACGATCTGATGCAAACCAGACGTCGGCGTTTAATTTCCTGCAAGGAATTGATTCCACTGAACCTTATGTTTCCATTTGTTCCATTATATTATATTCTTAATATATTATGTATTGACAGAGCTTAATACTGTTATCGTTAAACATGTTTATATTATTGTTCTGGTAACTTTTTATTTAATATTTTTTATTGAAGTAAGTCATAGATAACAAGTAATATAATTAAAAGAAAACAAAAAACCCGCCTGCGTAAAAAACGGAAAGAGCAAAGTCAACATTTTTTAAACTTTCTTATTGTATTTCTTCATTATTATTACGGTAATAATAATCATAATATACATTTTCGAAATCCTTGTATTGAGCCCTTTAATTTGATACCCATACTATAGTATTCTAAAAAAAATTTATTTCTTCATTAACTACAATGGCTTCGCACAGCCGCCATGTTTGTTTTTTTTTAATGTCACCTATCTAAGAACACTTGGGCTGCTAAGACAAATCTAACGATATCTCAATTATGCAAATCCGTTCAGCGGTTCTAGAGAAATGAGGTAATTAAGAATATTACATACATACATACATACATACAAGATACGCGCGAAAAACATAACCCTTCCTTGGCAGTCGGGAAAAAGCATCATCAACCATACAGAATATCACGATTCAGCCTGTTATATCACACTGTTGGGCATAGGCCTCTTCCCCATGTAGGAGAAGGATCGGAGCTTAATCCACCATGCTGCTCCAATGCGGTTAGGCGAATATATTCCCTACTATGAGTAACGATCGCTATCAGGTGTACATGCCGGGACCGACAGCTTAACGTGCTCTCCGAGGCACGGTGGGGAGACCCACAAGGACTGCACATACACCCAGACTACGGCAAACATCTGTATGGGATCGAACCCGCAACTGCCCGTGCAACAGCAAATCGCAATCCTGTGCTGTGACCGCTGTGCCAACGCGGCGTCACAAAATATCACGCCTAAATAATTCTGGTCTCAATGAGTGTTGTGTTCCGTGTTGAGTAACCCGTTTAAACTTAGTAGACTTATCGATGGGACCGATGAAAATACACTAATTTGATAAGATTGTTCCTTTTTAGCTTGGTTTGTTTATATTTATACAAGCATGTTTTTTTTACTTGTGTTATTTATTTAAAGTAAAGTCGCAAATCTTTTTAAAAGTCAATACTTTGATTGAAAATCGCATTTACAAACAATGCAAGTTTTCCAAAAAAGTACTTTTTTTTCAATAAACTATTTTAGTATACATAATTATATTAATAAAATTGGATTTAAATTTTTAGTTATTTATAGCTTTCAGTACTTTTATTGTGAACATATTTATAGTAGGTATATGTATATTATTCTCATTGAGCTAAACAACAAACATATTTCGCTAAACTCACGTATCGGTAAGCTGCAATACTCCTGGTATTCAAATTCTGAAAACAAAACTATCTCAGCTTCACAATGTTAAAAACATAACGAATACGAAGCGCGTGACGGTACACATCCCGCGGGAACTTACCGCGCATGTATTAACATATCCGCTAGTTTCGCTGCTGGCGGCATAAATAAGTAAATTTCCTCAAAATCCGATTTCGTAGCACTGCTTCGTGGAATATTGACTTTTGTTTTGCTTATTTTTTTAATGCATACAATATAATGTTAGCCCAGTCAAATTAACTCAAAAAGGAGCTGAGATTTACAAAAATCGGAAGCAGCAATTTCCCTTCGGAATTCGTTGGGTCACTAGTAGTCTAAATTCAAAAATGTACAGTTGGCCATCTTGATTTAAAATGTTTGTCTCTTGAATAACTCGTTTGTTTTCAATGTTGCACGAAAAATAGTTATTACAAAAGTTGTTTAAAATTAAATTTCCTACAATTTTAGTCTGTATAGATTTTTTCGTAGGATCGATATTTTTCGATTTATACCTGAGAGGAACACAATACTGCTTGAAAGTGGCATTATTTGGCAGTGATCTTCTGTAAGGTTGAGGGACTACCAAAGTCAAACTGCTTCAGATTTTGAGCAGGATATTTCCTGCTGTGGCCTACCTCGGCTATACATTGTTCTATATATTTTTTATGCTTTTAATTATAACAAATTTTTTATGAATACATTAAGGTTTCAACACGTCTTTATTTCTGGTTATTGGTACCTGAGAACACCAATATTTTTCATAACATACGTTAACTGTTGGTACACTTAGGTATGTGTTTATCCGTTAGGGGTTAGGGGAATAGGTCCCATAAAGTTGTACACTTCTTGATTTCAAAGGTTCTTCTCTCAAAGAGCTGAAACTTTGGAAGTGCAATATGCTTAATCTTTTTTTTTTAAATGAAATAACTATATTTAAATTGCGTGCTCTGTGGCTACGGCAGTATAAAATATAGCCACCCCGTCTCTTTCCATGGGTGTACTAAGAGGCGATTAAGGGATAAGAAAGTTCCTATATTAGCTTAGAATCGCAGATGACCGATGGCTGGATAACGATCCAGTTTCTGTCTTTAAAATACACATTCCTAAGACTTTACGAAGCTTTTTAATGGTTACTTCATTTATGAAAAGTCCGTGACCAGTTATCGAACCTTATTGGACCTAACTTTGCAAGCAATACTTACAAGTTATTTTTCTCTTTATAAAATATGTTGTTTTAAAAATAAAAATGAGTGTGCTTTAGGCCACACGAATGAAGTAAAACTTCTGTAGCTGTAGGCCTGCACTGTGTCTTAGATATACGAAACGTAACTGGCTATGAGAGAAAGAAAATGTGTGCTCGTACCTCTCTCTCTCTCTAAGTCCGTTCGCCTTGCCCGATCACACTTTTCATAATGCTCTCGTCACGCATTCACCGTATTCAGCTTACATAAAGAAGTTTTACTTCAAAAATAGAAAAGGAACTAGTCATCATTATAACAGAAATCGTGACAACTTACTTACTTTAGAGAAATATCACTAAACAACTTTTACTTCGACACTATTGGAGGTAAAACTTTTTACGATGTCGAATGGTGTGTCCCAAACATCATATAGGGAGGGCAAAAAGTCAGATACTAATTTTGGAATGAAACTCCAATATAGTTGTAACAATAAAAGGCATGCACTTCATTGTACACTAAAATACGTAAGTACTCTTAAACTTAAATATAAATAAAAAATCAAAGATGTAAGCTAGCTGATATAATATAATATAATTATGCTAGTACTTATAGCGAAAAAAGTAGTCAAGGAAATACGCATTATTAGCTGATATAACTCGAAAAGTACTTGTCAGATCTCAATTAAATTTAAAAGAGACCTTTCGATTTAAAGGAAATTCATCAAAATCCACCCAGAAAAAAAAAATACAATCAAATTGAGAACCTCTTCTTTTATACTCATAATTTTATATTACTGTTAGAAATATTCGTAATTCTATTATATTATTTCATAATTCATCACTCTGATTTATAAAAAAAATATTATAAACACTATTTTATGGAACACTGTTGTTATAAATATTGTTAATATGTATCACTCTATTTTTAAAAACAACAAAATGAGTTACGAAGAGCGTTCAATGAACTCTTACCATCATTAAATTACAACAAAGTTTAAAATATTCCAAATTGGAATTCGTAAATTGACATCATTAATTATTCTCCATTTCTTACTCCAGCGTCAATTGCTTTTAAATTAAAAACTATAAACACCTCATTAAGGGCTTTCAAACCACATTATTACGAATAAAGCCGACTCTAACATTGTAATACCTTCACACTGTTTTAAACTTCGCATTTCCCGTAATGCATTTCAACTCGCAACGTCCCATTTACACGTGGCCTTAGTTTTTAATATATGAAAGTAACTCGTGCTCTGTACCCACGTAGCTCGTATATACGCTCGAGAGACGCCCCGCCCGACACTTAGAACGGACGCGTACATTGAGTTTCGAAGCCGCTCCGTCAACTTTAAATATTCTAAAATCTGAAAAAGTGGTTTTTTCGCAACGTACAGTGACGTGCTATATACCAAAATTTGCGCCTCTGTGCGCTCTACACGTTGGCATAATTTGTTTTATAGAAAATTAACTAGAAGTATTTTTAAAAAGTGAAAAACTGTGCAAAATTGTGATTTGGAAAACTTTAAACGAAAACGCTGCGAAAAGGAGATCGACGACCTATCTATATTTTTATATCCCCAGACGTGGCTCATTGAGCCCTACAATCTGACATACGAATCGGATTTTTCCGGCGAAAACTCGCCGAGATATAAAGGAAAAACCCTCGACCACGTGGCCACGTGGTTGTGGATCCAGACGGGTGAGAGAGTTGCAAGACACCTCATCAGACGCGGCTCAACGAGACAAACTCAACGGTGCTTCGTTTATAATTGTAAGGTCAGTGGTTCCGGCGAAATTTGATTTTTAAAATTTCTCAAAATTTCAAAATTTATTTCCAAAAAAAGTAAAGCGACGACCCCCCCATATTTTTGTATTTTTAGTTACAATTTATAAAGGTCTAGCTACATAAAAAATTTCAGAATTTTTCGATCAGTAGTTTTGGAGAAATTAATTTTTGAAAATTAGGGGTGTGCACGTGGGGGTGCAAACCCTTGTCCGATCTCGCCGGAGCCCTGCTGTAAAAATTGTTTATAATTAGAATTAGACAAGGAATTTTTTCTACAATTTTAAAATTAGTTTTTGTATTTTTAAACCGATTTTTATAATAAAAAAGTGTGTTTTTTGCACCCCAAAAATCGGGGGTTGAAGATAAAAATAATATTGTTAGCTGTAAGTGTGCATTGTAAAGAGACCTTTAAAACGAGCCCAATCACGGCTCTTTTCGGCCAAAAACAACGAATTTAAGGAAAATATTGACAAGTGACAGCCATATTGGCGGCCATTTTGGAAATTTAAAAATCTTAATAACTCCGGCCCCATTAATCGTAGCAAGACGGGACTTTCTCTATTGAGTAAGTCCTGATTAAAGTAACATTTTGAAAGGGTTTAGAACCCTCTATAGAGACCAACCCCCGATTGCGTTTTAAGGGGTGGTTTTAGATAGTCCTTGACGAGACCAGCACGGGGAGCCGTCGCACATTGTTCTGCGACCAGCGGTTCGCGAGAAATTAATTTACGAAATTTTGGTTTAGGCGGAACCACTAATCGGTCCGCCATCTTGGAAATCTTTAAATTGTGATAGCTCGGGAACCGTTGGTCGTAGAGCGACGCGGTTTTCTCTGTTGACTGGCCCTTGACAAGGACTATCTGATAGAGCCAGACAAGCGACTCTATGTAGAGTCGTGGTAGAGTTCGCTGGAAAAATCGGAACGGACGTCTCTCCAGTTAGTTTTAAGACCCCGGCATATTTGCCTTAACTAGTTTTAAGAGATTATCTAGAGCTGCAACTGTGTTGCAGCACCTCTTACTGACAGGAACAGTTTTCTGTACTTTATACACCCCGCTATTGCGGTTTAATTATTGACATTTTGTTTACATAATTATACAATTTTACATCCAACTGACATTTTATACAGTTGACGCAGCCACCGAGAAATATGATGACTATGCACCGGACCCCTAAAAAAGACAAAAGGGTGACAAACCCCCCCTCCAAAACCCCCCCCAAAGCAACAAACAATCCAGCGCAACCTAGCCTGGAGATAGAAGAGGGGACAGAACATGAGCAAACCTGCACAGTGACACAGACCACCCCCTCAACCTCCAAGGCTGGAGTAACTGCGGCGGAAAAAACCCCCGACAGTCTTCTAAAGCGGGGGCGGACATATACTATGTTGCCAAGAGCTACAGACAGGGTACAGAGGGCAAACGCGCTGGTGTCTCAAGCAAGGAAGGCACTTGAAGCCTCCAGAAACCTAAAGAAAGAGTTAAAAGAGACATTGGAGAAAAACCTAACAGATCTGCTTACAGTGGTGGAGGAAGCAGATTCTGAGCTAAAGGCCGAGAGGGCTCGGAAAGGGCACGGGGCCCCCGCGGGCGCGTCATCGGTGAACACAAGCACTGCTGTCGCGCCTGCGGCGTCTCCGGACTCTGCACCGAGGGAAATGCAGATTCTCCTGGAAAATAATGGAAAGCTGGTGGCTCTGCAAGAACAGGTGACACGCCTCGGCGAAGCCATAGAAGCCGCCAGCTTGAAAAGTTACGCCAGCGTGGTTGCAACCAAACCACAACAGCCTCCAAAACCCGCGGCCCTTCACTCAGTTATTATTTCGTCTAAGGATGAAAAAGAAACTGGTGAAGAGGTAATGAACAAGGTTAGAAAGAGTATCAACGCCACGGAGGGATGGGTACAAGTAGAAAGGGTCCGGAAAGCCAGGGACAGACGCATCGTCATGGGCTTCGGGTCCACCGAGGAGCGGGATAAGGTAAAGAATAGGCTGACCAAGGAGGAGACGGGCCTCGCTGTCGAGGAAGTCAAGAATAGGGACCCGCTTCTGGTCCTCAGGGGAGTCACAAGCGTACTGACTGACGAGGATATTACCAAGGCCCTGAGAAACCAGAACCGGGATCTGTTTGGCGGCCTCGGCAGCGGGGATGACCGGCTCCAGGTCAAATACAGAAGAAGGGCGAGAAATCCGCACGTGGCCAACGTTGTACTTAGTACATCGCCCGCCCTCTGGAGGAGGATAACCGACAGAGGTTTAGTCCGTGTCGACCTCATGTGGGTGAGGGCGGAAGACCAGTCGCCGTTGGTGCAGTGCACACGGTGCCTGGGGTATGGCCACGGGCGGAGGTTTTGCAAAGACCCGGCTGACCTGTGCAGCCACTGCGGCGGCCCGCACCTGAGGTCGGAATGCCCGGACGAGCGGTTGAGGTCCCCACCCTCCTGCCGGAACTGTCGCAAGGCTAAGCTTGGAAATCATGAGCACAATGCCTTCAGCAGCGACTGTCCCGTCAGGAAAAGGTGGGATGACCTCGCCCGCTCGACCGTAGCGTACTGCTAAGGGCGCGCCGGTGGCCGCAGCGGCACAAAAAATCCTCCAAGTGAACCTCCAGCGCTGCAAACAGGCATACTCCGAGCTGCTGATCGAAGCCTCTAGCCTCGGAGCGCGGGTTGCTTTGGTGCAAGAGCCATACGTCGGCGGAGAGGGTCGAGTGACGGGTAGGAATGGGATCAGGGTTTTCCAGCCTGCGGACCAAGGAAACGGGACTGTCAAGTCCGCGATCATAATTTTTGGCGCGGACTTTTACGTGAAACAGTACCCAGAACTCACCACGAACAACATCACAGTGGTGGGGATCCGGGTTCGTGGCAGGGAAATTACCCTGGTTTCATTCTACTTTGAGCCCAACCAGCCGATGGACTCGTACCTGGCACACCTGCGCCGGGTGCAGCGCGAGACGGGAGCTCGGAGTATGATTGTTGGAGGCGACGCTAACGCCAAAAGTGTCTGGTGGGGAAGTCCCGTCACGGATCGCCGCGGCGAAGACCTGTGCGGGACCTTGGAGGATCTCGGCCTGTCTCTTCTTAACCAAGGGGAAACCCCGACTTATGACGCCATTCGGGGTGGCGTAAGCTACAGCAGTTATATTGATATAACTGCTGTATCTCTCGACCTCCTTGGCCTGGTGGACGGCTGGCGCGTGCGCGACGACCTGACTTGCTCGGATCACAACGGCATATCCTTCCTCATAAAGTCCAAGTGCATAAATAAAAACAACATTCGGCATACGACTCGGAAATTTTACACAAAAAAGGCAAATTGGGCCCGGTTTACTGACAAACTGGGCCAAATTTTTGACCTTAATAACCTAAAAATAGACAAAATTCAAAATTTAAACACTAAACTGGAACTAGACAACCTAGTTTCTAGTCTAAACAATAATATAGATGAAGCATGCACTTGGGCTATTCCACCCATAAAGAGGAAGGACGTGTTAGCTATGCCGTGGTGGAACGATGAGTTGGCAGCGCTAAAGCGCGAGGTGGTCACCAGGAGAAGGAGGATCAGGTGTGCCGCACCGATTAGGCGGGATAAGGTCATCGGCGAGTACCTGGAAGTCAAGGAGAGATACCGGACCGAGATTAAAAACGCGCAGACGCGCAGCTGGGTCTCCTTCTGCGAGAGACAGGATGGGGAGAGTGTATGGGGGGGCATATACAGGGTACTCGGTAGGACCACCAGGAGAGACGAAGATCCACCGCTGGTGGTAAACGGTATGGGGCTAGATGCGAGGGGCTCGGCCCGACTCTTGGCTGAGACCTTCTACCCGGAGGACTCTGAAGAGGATGACTCCGAGGAGCACCGCCGGGTGAGGGTCTTGGCCGAGCGGGTCGACATCGAGACTTCTTCGGACCAAGGCGACCCTCCCTTCACACACCTCGAGTTGAAGTTGGCCAGCCGGTCTTTTGACCCGAAGAAGGCCCCAGGTGCGGACGGTTTCACTGCCGATATATGTCTGCACGCGATCCAATTGGACCCGGACCTCTTCTTGTGCATCTTTAACAAGTGCCTTGAGCTCCACTATTTTCCTAGGCCCTGGAAGGAGGCCACGGTGATCTTCCTCCGAAAGCCGGGGAAGGATACGTACACAACACCGAAATCGTATCGCCCAATTGGGCTCCTTCCGGTGCTTGGGAAAATCCTGGAGAAGATGCTCGTCGCCAGGCTACAGCACCACCTCGTGCCCAAGATTAGTACTCGCCAGTTTGGCTTTATGCCCCAGCGAAGTACAGAGGACGCCCTCTATACCCTGGTGAAACACATCAGACACAATCTGGAGAGGAGGAGGATTGTTGTTCTGGTTTCGCTGGATATAGAGGGCGCCTTCGACAACGCTTGGTGGCCCAGGATTAGAGTCAGACTGGCTGAGGAAAAGTGCCCCGACAACATCAGGCGGCTCTTGGGCAGTTACCTGGGCGATAGGCGAGCCAGAGTGAGGTACCTGGGGGAGGAGCACATAAGAGACACTGGGAAGGGCTGCGTGCAGGGGTCTATCGGTGGACCGATATTGTGGAACTTGCTCCTAGATCCACTGCTTCAGGAAATGGAGGCCAAAGGCGACTACGCGCAGGCTTTCGCCGACGATGTGGTGTTGGTGTTTGAGGGTGAGACGGCCCTCGAGATCGAACGGCGGGCCAATGCCGCCCTCGAACGCGTGAGGGCGTGGGGTCAGTCTAATAAGCTTCGCTTTGCGCCTCACAAGACCAACGCTATGGTTGTGACGCGCAAACTGAAGTATGACACCCCACGTCTTCACATGGGCGGGGTCGACATTGTCTTGACGAAAGAAATCAAGCTGCTGGGGGTCGTCATAGACCAAAAACTCACCTTTAACACCCACGTCGCGAACGTCTGTAAGCGCGCGGTCGCCTTCTACCACCAGCTGGCCCGAGCAGCTAGGGCCAGCTGGGGTCTCCATCCTGAAGTTATCCGCACTATTTACAGAGCGGTGGTTGAGCCTGTGATCTTGTATGCGGCTGCCGTTTGGGCGCCGGCCGTCTCCAAGCTCGGTATACGTAAACAGCTGAACGTGGTCCAGCGCGGCTTCGCACAGAAGCTTTGTAGGGCATACCGAACGACCTCTCTGAACTCTGCATTGTTGCTCGCTGGGATACTCCCCCTCGACCTACGCGTTCGCGAAGCAGCGACCCTATACGAGGCTCGGAGGGGGGTACCCCAGCGGGTGATAGGGGATCGGGAGGTGGAGCGGATGTCCTCGGCTCTGCGGTCTCCGCATCCCGCCTGTCATGTCGACCTCGAGTTCAAGTGCCTGGTCGACCAAGAACAATTTTCCGCAAATCGCGAACACCAATTTAACATCTTCACGGACGGGAGCAAGATTGAGGGCAAAGTGGGGGCGGCGTTGTCCGTATGGGCTGGCGCTGCCGAAACCAAAACCCTCAAGCTTGCTTTGCCGTCCTACTGCACGGTCTACCAGGCGGAACTCCTGGCGATATGCCGGGCGGCACGGATGGCCGCAGACAACTTGGCCGGATCAGTCGGGATATACTCCGACTCCTTGTCGGCACTGCTCACAATCAAGAATCCTAAAGCCCTCCATCCCCTGGCCGTAGAGGCGCGGGAACACCTGCGGAGGGCTCTGCACCGTGACAAAAATATAAATTTGTTTTGGATCAAAGCCCACGCAGGGCTAGAGGGGAACGAGCGTGCCGACCATCTGGCCAAGGAAGCTGCGCTGAAGTCGAAGCGCGCGTTCGACTACGACAGCTGCCCGGTTTCGTTCATCAAGCGGAGCATTCGTATGCAATCGCTTGATGAATGGAACCAGCGGTACCGGACTGGTGAAACGGCTGGCGTCACCAGGGTATTCTTCCCTGACGCGATAGCCGCATATAGGATCACAGGAAAAATAAAGGTGGACAGATTTGTCACCCAGGTGCTGACGGGGCACGGTGGATTCTCCGAGTACTTGTACCGCTTCAAGTGCAAGGAGAGTCCGTCGTGCGTCTGCGACCCCGAGTGCTCGGAATCTGTCCTCCACGTCCTCCTGGACTGCCCAACCCTGGCTTATGAAAGGATGCGTGTAGAGAGTGAATTGGGTGTTTTGCTGACTAAAGATGTACTGTCAAAATTACTTGAAAAAGGAGAAAGTCGAAAGCTGTTCCTGCAGTATTGTAAAAAAGTTGCAATAATTGCAAACAATAGAAATAAGACGTAGCACATTATGTTGAGTAAATATTTGTAAATATCTATGTCAACATAAAGAATAGGTCTAATAATTTAAGGAATAGTCGTAAGTTTGTAATTATTTAATTAATTAAGTTAATTAATTGATAAGTTGGATAATTAATTGTCATAAGTCATTGTAAGTAATACAAAAATTTGTAATTTGTTTTATTATACAAAATTGATCATAAACCCAAACGACGTACCCAAAAAGCACGATCTTCACAATCAAAACTGTAAATAACATAACATAGCTAAAAGTTGTAAATAGTATTTAAGGTAAAAATACATTGTAACACACATGCAAATTTGTAACTTAGCGTGCATAAATAAAAATCTCTGCTCCCTCCCCTGTTCACTGTCCCCGGTGTAGTTGAGTTTTACCAGTCAATAGAAAAGAAGGATAGCTCTATTTCGTTTTTCTTTGATGGGAAATACCCATTATGAATGAATGGCGATGTAAGAAAGAAGAAACTGGTATGCGGAATGAGTGCGATGGATTAAAGCGTGATGTATGTTAAAAGAGGCCTAGTTTTAAAATTTTTGTACTGTAAAAAAGGACTCCGAAAAATGAAACTCGGAGGCGTAGGAATAAAAAAAAAAAAAAAAAAAAAAAAAAAAAAAAAAAAAAAAAAAAAAAAAAAAAAAAAAAAAAAAAAAAAAAAAAAAACCTTGGACCAAGACTGGCTAACCCAGTCTTGGCCATGCCAATGATCCCCCAACCTTGGATCAAGACTGGCTAACCCAGCCTTGGCCATTCATTGGAGATCCAAGCGTGGGCCAAGACTGGTTAACCCAGCGTCGGCCATTCCAATGATTATCCAACCTTGGGCCAAGACTGGCTAACCCAGCCTTGGCCATTCATTGGAAATCCAAGCGTGAGCCAAGACTGGCTAACCCAGCCTTGGCCATTCATTGGAAATCCAAGCGTGGGCCAAGACTGGTTAACCCAGTCTCGGCCATGCCAATGATTATCCAACCGTGAGCCAGGACTGACTAACCCAGCCTTGGCCATTCATTGGAGATCCAAGCGTTGGCCAAGACTGGTTAACCCAGCCTCGGCCATGCTAATGATCACTCAACCTTGGACCGAGACTGGCTAACTCAGCCTTGGCCATTCATTAGAGATCCAAGCGTAGGCCAAGACTGGTTAACCGAGCGTCGGCCATTCATTGGAGATCCAAGCGTGGGCCAAGACTGGTTAACCCAGTCTCGGCCATGCCAATGATTATCCAACCTTGTGCCAGGACTGACTAACCCAGCCTTGGCCATTCATTGGAGATCCAAGCGTTCGCCAAGACTGGTTAACCCAGCCTCGGCCATGCCAATGATCACCCAACCTTGGACCAAGACTGGCTAACTCTGCCTTGGCCATTTATTGGAGATCCAAGCGTGGGCCAAGACTGGTTAACCCAGCGTCGGCCATTCATTAGAGATCCAAGCGTGGGCCAAGACTGGTTAACCCAGTCTCGGCCATGCCAATGAATATCCAACCTTGAGCCAGGACTGACTAACCCAGCCTTGGCCATTCATTTGAGATCCAAGCGTGGGCCAAGTTTGGTTAACCCAGCCTCGGCCATGCTAATGATCACCCAACCTTGGCCCAAGACTGGCTGACCCAGCCTTGGCCATTCAATGAAGATCCAAGGGTGGGCCAAGACTGGTTAACCCAGCCCCGGCCAATTCATTCAATTATTATTATTGTTCTAGTTCAGATATGATTCCCTAGATGTCGCTGTACAACTCAAGTTGTTTTCCTAAATCACGCTGGCTAGATTCTCTCGCGTATAATGACCTCCCTCGGATGCGTCGATACTCGATACCAGTACTGGTTTTCGACATTTTGGGTATTATCTAAGTGTAGTACTAGTACTAGTACTTTACAACTTAATATCTGAAAATTACCGCACTGCAGGACCACTCGGATCAGATTTTATCAGATTTTTTAAAAACGGTGGGAAGTTAGGGGCTCGCTCCACTCCCGTCACGGTACCGGCATTGCAGTGCCTCCTTTGCAGTGTCCTTTTTATTATTAGAAAAATTTAAATTTATACTAAATTATAATAAATAAATTACAGTATAAATACACATAAAATAAACCAAGGCAACCAAGCTTGGCCCAGTCCTGGCAACCAAGCTAGGCCCATCGTTATCATTCCAGACTATTACCAAGACTGGGCCAAGCCTGGCTTACAAGCTTGGCCCAGTCCCGGCAACCAAGCCGGGCCCATCGTTATCATTCCAGACTATTACCAAGACTGGGCCAAGCCTGGCTTACAAGCTTGGCCCAGTCCCGGCAACCAAGCCTGGCCCATCGTTATCATTCCAGACTTCTACCAAGACTGGGCCAAGCCTGGCTTACAAACTTGGTCCAGTCCCGGCAACCAAGCCTGGCCCAGTCCCGGTAAACAAGCCGGGCCCATCGTTATCATCCCAGACTTCTACCAAGACTGGGGCCATCCCTGGCTTACAAGCTTGGCCCAGAGTTATACATACTTGGGCCAAGACTGGGCCACGCTTGGCCCCGTGGTACTTTCCTGTATGGGAATGATCTGAGAGGCAATTGACAGTCCGCGCTTCTCAACGGATTGTAACTAATTTATTATCTTTGGGATTTCCTGCCGACATCCAAAGATAAAGATTTTAAAATTTCATTGATAAAATTATAGTAATACTAGCGGACCCGGCTGACGTTGTCCTGCCCGGATAACAGCTACCAAATTAATTTGATTGCTTAGATGCCAATAGATGCTTACAAAATTTGATAGAAATTGGTTTAGTAATTTCGGAGTTTATCGCTAACATACATCGTGACACGAATTTTCATATATATAGATAGAGATAGAAAATAGATGTTTTTGAACATTTTTTCAGAGCCGTTTCAGAGATTTGGCCTTACTCACAGACAGACAGACAGACAGACAAAAATTGTAAAAAATATTATTTTGGTATACGTACCGTGTATACCTACATCCATAATTATGCATTTAGTAAAAAGTTATTTTAATATTACAAACAGGCACTCCAATTTTATTTATTTGTATAGATTAAATGTTACCAATACTTAATACTTTGACGTGACAATATGACAATATATGGGTTGACTGGAAGAGATCTCTTTTAGAGATAAGTTCGCCCTTGCCTACTTTGCCCTTGCCTACTATCCTTAATGAGTTGTATAATTACTTAGTGCAATAAAGAATATATATTATTTAAATAAAAAAAATAAGTGTCTGTGTCTGTGTGTGTGTGTGTGTGTGTGTGTGTGTGTGTGTGTGTGTGTGTGTGTGTGTGTGTGGTGTAACAATAATGATAAAATATGGCTGTGTCAGTAAATTTGTATGTTAATGTAATATGTATTAATTTTCTATAAGCCGTAGTCGCACGAATAAAGGAACACTGTAGCTCATATTATCATACGTCTCAGTACGCGAGTAATGGCGCAAAGAGTCCTCGCCAGGACGCATGGACTCGACAACCCGCATTCTTTCAGGGCTGTCACTTCATCGCTTTATATTTTGAAAATATGTTTTCAAGTTGTTAAGGTCGCTGGATAACACTAGGCTCGCTACCCAAGTTTGTTAAGGAACTTATGTGAAGATGAAACAATTTCTAAATTGATTGTGATTTAGTAACTTTCACTTTTTGTTAGACTTTTGAGAATGTAGATATATTTTATGGACAATCCTACCTTGCACCTACTTGTGCATAGTTGTATTACGGTGAAATAAACGTTTTCATTTCATTTCAAAATATAAAGAAACATTTAGAGATACATATTTAAAAATTGTATATTTAAAAAATATATATCAAAAGAATTTAAGTTAGTATGCGTAGGTTTAGCGATTAATAATGTTCTCAATTTTCACCTGAAAACTGTTTCAATCAAATTTCAGTCGCACGTACTTTAAAAATTATGCTAGTGTTATAGTCGAAGGTTCCTTTTTTTTTGAAGTAAAACTTTTTTAGAATGTATTACAAATATAATTTTTTTCTTCTACTAATTTTTGTTACCTATTACCTAACTAAAATAGTTTTTTTTTTTTTACATTTGTCATGTTTTAAAACTCAAAGCGATACCGTGCAGCTCGTATAGTCAAAAATAATAAATATTTATATATTTTTAAATGTAAAAAAAATTATTCTGAAAACCCTACGTTGTGTTTTAAGAGCAGGCTTTGTTCCTTCAGTCCGGGATACTTTCGGCCGTTTTATTTCTCATGCAAGTTTAAATGCACGGCTTTTATATTTGTAAGAATTTCATATGTCGTGGATTCTTTTGTTATTAAATTTCGTTTTCACTTTAAATTCTATGCGGGAATGGGTTGGATTAATTTTGTGGTGAATGCTTAGCTTAAAGGATATAAAAAATACAGATATGGTTATGTTTTAAGTATCAGAATCTTATTGAATAAATTACTTTTATCTACAATAATATTATAAAGAGGAAAGATAGGTTCAAATCTTTACAATTTGTGTGTGTGTGTGTCTGTGTGTATGTTTGTAATGAATAAACTTAAAAACTACTGTGCCGATTTCAAAAATTCTTTCACCATTAGAAAGCTACATTCACCATGAGTAACATAGGCTAATATATTAATTGCTATAAACGATTAGGGATCCTAAGTAAAACTTTATTAAGGTAATCCAAGGTGTAAAAAAATGTATTATATTAAGGGATTGGAATTCGAAAAACCCACCCGGTACAAAATAAAATTCATTGTTGAAATAACAAAATGACACTAGTTTTAACAGTTTAAACCTCCCAATACTCGTATTATTATTATTTTTTAATTTAATACATAAAAAAGTCCGTATCAACAAAGTCCAATCAAAAACTAAGTACAAAAGCTATATTCACATGTCATTTAGCCTTACAAATCCCTCCGATATAATATTCTCAGCCTTTTCATCTTTCACACAAATATATCCGATGCGCAGCGGCTGCATCGACAGTTCATTAACGAACTCATTAGAAAGATGCATCCCCCGCCTTTATTGAGACAGAAATATAATTTAAAGGATTTTTTTCTACGCCATATAAATGTGAGTGAAAAAGGGTTGAGGGTTGGAAATGTATCTTTATAACTAGTGACTTGTACCTACTGTATATTATAGATCATATACTCGGCTTTGTCTGCATTTTATATTGCTTTATGTGGATCGAAACGTTTCTATTGGAAGTAAAAATGTACTTTCTCTTATGAATTTTTTTATTACGCTTCAGTTTGTTATATCACACTGCTGTACATAGGCCTCTTTCTCCGTGTAGCAGAAGGATCAGAGTTTAATCCACCACGCTGTTTCAATGCGGGTTGCCAGATATATGAGTAACGATCGCTATCAGGTACGTACATGATAACAACCGGGACCGACGGCGTGCTCTCCAAGGCTTGGTGGGGAGACCCACAAGGACTGCACAAACACCCAGACCACAACAAACATATTATGTACCTATATCCAATAAAAATGTTTGTCATGTGCGGGGATTGAACTCGCAACCGCCAGCACAACAGCCACAAACCAGTGCTGTGACCGTTGGGCCAACGCGCCGTTAATAATTAATATAATTATTTAACTAGTATACGATTCAGCCTGTAATATCCCACTGCTGGGCATAGGCCTCTTCCCCATGTAGGAGAAGGATTACTAACTAGTATAATTAAATATAAATTCAACCATCTTAAAAATCACAAGAACTTAATGGAGAAATATAAAACATTAAATTTCCAAAGTAGCTGTAGACACTATTTTCGGAGGAGCCTCGGGTGCTCGTCAGGGTATAGTTAAACTGAATAATTCAAAGAGCAAGTCTGGAACGGACAAATAACACAAAACTGTAATCGTAGCCTGTTCCGAGGCGGTTTAAATGACATAAAATGCTTCCTGCACAAAGCAGAAGAGCATTTCAGAATTACACGCGTGACTATTTCAGCAATTGGAAGGCACTTGACCGCAGCTAATGCTCGTGTTTCATTGCACAAATAGATATGTGAAACGATTCTTTGCTATAAACTTTTTTGGAGTTTACTCCCTAAGAATAGATTTTCATATAAGGCCCCCGGTATGAAAAAAATATGAGGAGTAAAATTTACGAATGACCTCGTTACGTTTTTTTTACCCTTTCAACTCCATCTATCAGAAACCACGAAAACATCGTCGAGAGACTAATAATAGTTTTCTAATAGCGGCATCGGTCGATCGATAGATGGCGCTGTTTGATTATTTTATTTACCATTTGATATGGTATTAATCTTTTTCTTAGACTAGTAAGCCTTTTTTGTGCCTATTTAGACATTCGATCTGAAGAAGTAAAATACAGTCGTGCGTCTGTCTCTTTTTTTTCTATTTCATAAAAACAGTCGACTAAAACACTGGTTTTGTTATGATAAATAATTGATGACGATTGATGGTTATCTCATGGTAGGCGTTACTCATATTAGGCAGCATGCTGGATTAAGCTTCAATCCTTCTCTTACATGGAGAAAGAGGCATATGGTCAGGAATGGGATGTTACATGCAACTGTGTCACTGATGTCACATAATAATACGTTTTGCTACAACAAGAAAATAGATTAAACTGTATATGTATACATAAACCTTTATGCCTTTTCTCTAATTAAAAGCAAATAATTAACGATATACCGCCCTATATATCCAATGGAGCGTTATCCTTAAACCGTCTCTAATTTGAAGCTAGAGTCGACGCGATAAAATGAACTGGAAAGAGAGAACGACCCCGGGCGAAACGACTGACAAACGCAAACTAGCATCGTATTTACAGGTTAAGCTTGTGGGTGTAGCACACATCGAAACTACCTGTGTAGATACACAAACACACACCTCATATTTTGCGTATGTGTGTTTTACTTTTGCTGTGTGTGTGTCTCTGTGTGTAGGTGAAGCAAATTAATTTAATACAGTCTAAATAAACATAATGTTTATTTAAAGTTAATTTTTGTGCGTTTCAAAAAACCGACAAAGTAAAGGTAGCTTGCCAATGAAGTATAACTCCTTACGTGCGTAGATAAGTCCACATACACTTTTTTTTTTCAATATATGTATAAATCAAAATAAAAAGCATATTCTAGCTTCGTGTGATTTTCGTTTTTGTCGGAATGTCAAAATAAAAGTAGCCTGTGTGATATGTACCTATGTCTAGTAGCTTTTTCGTGAAAAAGAGAATTTCATTCGTCCTCATAAACGTTCGCATTCATAATACAAATAGGATTTCACTAAAACTAAAAATAATATCCAAGAATAAATATATTATTATTTACACCGCAGTATTACGCAATATGAATGCACGTTTTTATTCCGTTCATAATAAAGGCTGGCTCGGCAGGAAGATTAAGACAAATGGACTTAATAAAGCCTAGACTCTAATATACAGTGCAGGCGGTGTGGGCTTAATTAAATCTCTTATGATATTTATTCGATGTTCGTTCTTTTAATTTAATATAGTTTTTTTTTTTTATGTAACGAAGATTTATATTAATGTTTAAAGCGACCTTTTTTAGGATTTTGGATCCAAAGAGTCGAATAGTTGTTTACTCAAAAATTGCCTGTAATTTTTTTTATTATTTAAATTTAAACGTATTTAATACTCAAGTCGGTTTTAGATTACTATTATTACTACGCTTCAGCCTGTAATATCCCACTGCGGGGAATGGGCTTCTTTATCCATGTAGAAAAAGAATCAAAGCTTAATTCACCACGTTGCTCTACTGCGGGTTGGCAGGTATATTCCCTACTATGAGTGACGATCGCTATCAGGTGTACATGATAACAACCGGGACCGACGGCGTGCTCTCTGAGGCACGGTGGGGAGATCCACAAGGACTTCACAAACAACCAGACCACGGCAAATATAATTCTGTATGGGCAATATTTGTATTGTTTGTCATGTGCGGGGATCGAACTCGCAACCGCCAGCGCAACAGCCATAAACCTGTGCTGCGCCCATTGCGCCAATGCGTAAGTTTATTGAATAAATTAAAAAATAAAACTGAAATTAGGATTTATAAATAAAAAAAAAAATATATTTTTAATATGAAACTTACAAAGTCATAGCCTTCATTTTTAAATGTCTATTTATAATAGATCGATACAATTTAATCAAAACATCTCTCTCTTTTAATATCATCACAATACAGCGTCTAATGTTTTAATTAAAAGTAATCCTCAAAAAATTGTAAACAGCGCCATTACAGGGGTCTCCGAGTTTGGTGTTAAACGCTTGGTGTCGGCCGTTGTGCGAGTTAGAGGAGATTTGTTCACAAATTAGATTTCCCCTAGACGCGTAAAAGATTTTTGAGTTTTTATATTAAGTTAAAAAAAATTGGGTGCGGACAAAGTACGCAAACTAATAAAAAAAAGTAATAAAAAAAACTAATTGAAAAAAAAATCCAACGTCACGAGGTGTTCCCAGGCGGTCACCCATCCAAGTACTGACCGTTATGACGGTGCCGCGTTACCGGTCGCTCAAATTTTACCCCTCATGCGCCTAAAGAAGTTTCACTTCAAAAATATTTCTTAATTTTTATGGAAATAAACATTACTTAGGTACTATTTCATAGATGACAAATATTGAAAAGAATAATTACGAAATTAAAATAATGACAAACTACGTAATGGTCGTTATTAAATACAACTAGTATACAGACAGACAGTTTCTTGCCGATTCTTCTCTACAGAATCTACATTTCGAATCGGTGGTAGCTTCACTTTTAAATATAATAACCATTTTAAAATTTTAATTTGTAAAATGACGATTTGAAAGTGCTTTTGTTGCCTATTTGAATAAAGTTATTTTATATTTTGACTTTGAGAAGACAAAGGCTTTGTCAACTGACTTTAATAAAAGAAGGAAATTCTGAGTTTGGTTGTATTTTTAAAGAAGGTTGCTCTCGATACCATTGTATTTTTTTCATGTTTGTTACCTCATTTTCTACTGGTTATACCAATATTAACGATTATTAATCCGAAAGCACGTGCTTTTCGCGTGGTCTCATCTAAATTTTAACGAGATCTGACAAGGAGCTTTTGAGATATCCCCAATAATGTGCATTATACTGTACTTAAGTCAATCAATCAGTCAGTTCAGCCTATTGCAGTCCACTGCTAGACATAGGCCTCCCCAAGATCGCGCCACTATACTCGTCAATGTAAATTAGTCTATGCGTCTATATCGTATAACACAAGTAATAAAGGCGAGTCGATATTCAAGCTAGACTCCGACTTGAGTCACCGGCGTCGCCTATCCGATATTATCTCGATACAATCTTGAGATGCTGTTGAACTGTCTTACGTAAGACGATCTTACGAACGAACTGGTGTAAATAACTTTTGTTACCATAGCGATTGAAAGATCTCTGAACATATTCTAATGGTTATTAGTATTAGTATATGAACAGGCGCCAACTGAGACAAATAACTGCGGCACTGACTGGACACGGTCCGTACAACAAACATCTATTTAATATAGGCATTACCGACAGTCCCCTGTGCAGAGCTTGCATGGGAACAGCTGAAACGGCTACACATGTACTCCTTTACTGTCCAGGTGTAGCGGCTTACCGGGCACAGCATCTTGGCACCCCGAGGACACTTCCGGTGATCTTTAAGATGCCAAAAAGACTTCTGAAGTTTCTCGAGGAGCTTGGGTGCCAAGAGTGAATAAGCATATTCGCACACACGCAAAATAGGCGCCGAGTCGTCGATTTACGGAAAGCAGCATTCACTTTTAACAATAATAATTATACTTCGTAATATTCAAATAGATTCGATTCAAAGATGATTCTGAAGCCTATTTGAAAAGTTTGTTTTTTATTTGATTCTAAAAATACTTTCAAAATTTAAACGAAAGTAAGATATTTAGAATATTTTTATATCTATATTTTTTTAAATATCTAAAATGAAACAAACTTATTCTACACCGTGATGATTTGCAACGATTTGAATAAACGCGATAAGAACCAAATAAAGCTGGCTTCCAACCAACAACGGAGATTAAATTCAAATTGATTGTCAAAACCACGACCCATGTTCAAAGTTATTATACAAATATTAGTACATTCTTTACCAAAATAGAATAAATTTATACAGCGGTCAACAGATACACTTTTAAAACTTGAACCTAACTGAGGTAGGGAACAGTAGGAAACTTCCTACTCAAAATATGGAGCAGTCCGACTGGGATAGTACCTCGACCTTACAGAAGACCACAGCTAAATAATGCTGTTATCAAGCAATATTGTGTTACTGTTGGTAAGTAAGGTGACCAGAGCTCCTGGGGGAACTGGGGATGGATCGGCAACGCACTTGCGATGCTTCTGGTGTTGCAGACGTCTATAAGCTGCGGTAATCGCCTACTCTCAGGTGAGCCGTACGCTTGTTTACCGACCTATTTACATTAAAAAAAAAAAAAAAACAATTTTTACACTGTTCACATTAAACTGAACTAACTTTATAAATAGAAGCAAGCCCACTTGATGGTAAGCTATTAGCCTATCAACTCTTGCAGCGCCAGAGGCATCGTAAACACGTTGCTACTTGGGAGTATATTGGCTGTGACGATCCTTTATACTGTTAAGTCTTTTCTTTATACAAAAATTGTATTACGTAATTTATCTTTAAAAATATCTAATAATTGTATTTTTATTATTCATGTACAAAAACTTACACAAATATGTCTACAATACATTAAAAATGCCATATTAAGACCACCTTTTTTGCACTTTTGTTTGATCTTTTTTTCCTTCTTATATTGCTTATAGCTTTTTAAAAACACGATTTGTATGTAACAAAAATTAAAATTTCCTTTAATACTATTAATAGAATAAAAATCTGTTTAACATGTGTTACATTCGATCGACGTTTCCTCAAGTCAACATATATATTCTTATAACTTATATACCTATATTTTATTTTTCAATATATGCATAATACATATATACGAGTAAGTACATAAATATTACATTCAAAGTCGACGCACAAATCGAACTCATACTAGAAAGAGCACGAGCAGAAAGCAAGATCACTGTCAACTACAGGCAATATTGAAATATTTTGAAAAATATTTAACACATCCATAAATCCTCATTACGTTTAGAAGAGACATATCAAGGTCTACGCTTCCCATCTATGTAAATATAAAAAAAAACGACCAAGCGCGAGTCGGACTCGCGCACCGAGGGTTCCTTACAAACAAAATTATTAAAAATATTTTTATTATAATTATGATGAAACAAAAAAATTATGCCTTTCGCAATTTTTCCTTTATCTGTGTTCGTACCAAATTTCATGATTCTGAGTTCATGGGAAGTACCCTGTAGGTTTTGATTCCCTTGTGAGCGTCGAAATTTTTTAGCATAAACAGCTGTATCTTTTGATTGCGTTGGCTTAGAAGTTTAATTTTTTTCTCAACTGGTAGGGACTATAGATTTAAGTTGATATGAATTTCAGCTTGATACCTCCATGACCTGAGAAAAAGCGTCTTGATAGAAAGACGGACAACAAAGTAATCATATAAGGGTACCGTTTTTTTCATTTGAGGTACGGAACCCTAAAAGTTAAAATGACATAAATTAAAAAAAAATATCACGTAATGCACTCATCGCTCGTGTCGTCCCGCCATCCGACTGCATCAGACAAGAGGCTGTTGTGTGCATTCGTAGCATCACATTATGCTGTATTAAAGCCCGTATGATGCTCATTGTACACGCTGTCTGTGACAAGCGTATTTCGTAATGAATACGTACTTGAAATGTCGGTAATTTTATTTATTATTTTTTACGTTTACTGTGAATTTAATGCATGTTTACTAAAACAATAGTATTAAATATCACATAACATGCACACACGGTCGTCTGTTCTTACTGTAGGTAAGCAACTTAATGCTTGTGTTATAGGTAACAGACGACTGATATAGCTACATAGTTTTTTTTATAAACATACATAGAAATAGTATATTATTTTTTTTATATAACTAGGTTGGCAAATAAGCGTACCTGCGGGTCACCCGATGGTAAGCGATTACCGAAGCTTATAGACGTCTGCAACACCTGAAGCATCGCAAGCGCGTTGCCGATCCTACCCCCAATTCCAAGACCCTAAACCCAGACTCAGGCGGTAATTCAACCCACAACCCCCGGAGTAGAAAGCAGGCTCACTAGAAACTGGCGCCAATGGGCTAGTCGATTGAGTAATTATTTACTAATCGTTACTACTAAATGAAGTTTATAAAATATCCTGTTATTTATTTGAATTTATTTTGTTTCTTTTGTACAAAATATCGAAGTTATAGGAACAACATGCGCTGTGGTCAGAACAACAGCTGTTGTGCTAGCGGTCGTGTATTCAATCTCCTATTATAATCATAATATATAGGTAGTACCTAGGTACATATAATATAATTTTAGTCAAGTCAAAATGCGTAATAATAGCGTCCCACGTCGCCTTTATATTTTTTAAGGAGGTTAACCCGTAAAATGTCGAGTCGGGGATCTTTCCCGCAGCGGCTGTGACTTTTTTATTGTTTCATAAATAACCCGTGATAAATGGACTTTCATTTAATCGAAAATGGGACCGAGGAGAAATGCAGCAAAATAATGTTTTTAACTTATGATCCGTTTCACTGTTATACTGTTTATTATATTATGAATAACTTAAATAATTATACCCTAAAATGTGATGTATGTTATATTTATAAACATGAGTTCATATCCGCCAACATAAGCTCAAATCCTTCTCCTACATGGAGAAAGAGGCCTATGGCCAGCAGTGGGATATAACAGTCTGAATGCTATGCGATAAGTTCATGTGATAATCAAAGGTATTGGGGATATCAAGAATCTTAAAATTTATAGTTTTTTTTTTTTTTTTTTGAAGTAAAAAAATGAGTCACTGCTGTCATTGAGCTTAATCACACCTACATACAAATTATATTTAAGTAAATTAGAACTTTGTGCTAAAATAGAACAGTTGAAGTAAGCCATTCAAGCAGGCGTTATTCTTTTCCACAATTTAATTGGTAAGGGGCGTAGTTATGATAAAGGATCAGTCACTATCACTATCATCATTTACCTACGTAAAACAAATTGATTACAGTTAAGGTCATATTCATCTTGACAATTTTTAGAAGAGAATCCGCAGTACTGCATTGCACTGACAAGTCTTCATGATAATAGTATTAACATCTGATATTCGCGATCTTGTCTGTATTTCACCAGTAGTAAAGCCTTTTTTTTTCGATGACAACTAGCCAATTTCCTTTCCCAAGATAGATTCTATCTGTGTAAAAAATATTATTAAAACCCGTTCAGTGACTGAGACGTGAAGGGGTTACAGAGTTTTAATATTTATAATATTACCTATGGATATGTATTGTACAACTATTTAGTACATCAATACATATTATAAAACAAAGTCGCTTCCCGCTGTCCGTCTGTCCCTATGTATGCTTAGATCTTTAAAACTACGCAACGGATTTTGATGCGGTTTTCTTTAGTAAATAGAGTGATTCCAGAGGAAGGTTTATATGCATAACACAAGCATAATATAGTAGAGAAACACTGATAGTTCTTGTAACCGTGCGAAGCCGGGGCAGGTCGCTAGTTTTTAATATACTTATTTATAACAGTAAGAAGCTGCCAGTGCCAGACTATTCTAGCGATTCTAGACAGTCTTAGAACTTTTGGTGTGAAGCAATTGTAAAAAAATGCACGCCGATAATAAAAAAACATTTTATGTGGTACAAATGGCAGAGGCAACTTAGAGCCCGTGGATGTTGTGAAACAAAATTTAAATATATTACCTATGGATAAATTAATTTTAAAACCTATTAAAAAGTATTCACATGCATCACGCGTTGTTCAAACTCATCACTGTGCACTTGTAATTGTCCACGCGTACAATATGCAAATATTTGTTAAAATATTCAATTTTGAAACGTCTGTATCGAACAATGCCGAGCACTGGTAAGTAGTGCATTGGAATTGCTAATCAGGATTGCGCACTCGATGTTCAATGCACATACTTATAATCCAACGTCATTTGTTGACATGAGTAATTTACGCACAGTGAAAATAGATTTAGTATACAGTTATAAAAAACCGTAATATTAAATCTGCTAAATTTAAGACTCGTTGAAAGATAAGAGTATTAAACTTTAGGAGGTAGGGCACAGTAGGATATCCTGCTCAAAATCTGCAGCAGCCCGATTGGGGAAGTACCTCGACCTTACAGACGACCACAGCAAAAATAATACTGCTTTCAAGCAGTGATGTGTGCCTGTGGACAGTCAGGTGACCAGAGCTCATGCTTTTGGCGTTGCAAGCGTCTATAAGCTACGGTAATAGCTTACCATCAGGTGAGACGACGTTAGAATAAAAATGATATTATAATATAATGCATGTTGATAAGTGACGTGTGGCTACGGGTGCTGTGTGGCTACGGCACTAAAGAATGTAGCCGCCCCCTCTCTTCCCGTGAGTGTCGTAAGAGGCGACTAAAGGATAACACAGTTCTACTACCACCTTGGAACTAAAAAGCCGACGGATGGCGGGATAACCATCCATGCTGGCGTTGAAATACACAGGCCAAAGACGGGTGACAGCGTCTTCGGTGCGACAAAGCCAGCCCTGCGGTCACCAACCCGCCTGCCCAGCGTGGTGACTATGGGCAAAACACATGAGTACGCGTCATAATGTCGGGCGCGCACCTGTGGAGGCCTATGTCCAACAGTGGACTGTGATAGGCTGACGTGGTGGAAGTGGTGGTATGTTGATAATCACCAATTTCGCCGATAAACTGTTACGCAGTTGGGTGAGTTAAGATATTGTAAAAAAAAAATTGTTTCAAATAAATAATATAATATTTATTTATTTATTAACAGTCAGTCGCTGAGTACCCTGCTTCGAATTATCTGTGAATTAGTATTCGTAATTAATAGCAATACTCTGTCCACAGACCGAATGGATTGGTTTCCAATTACCGAAATACATACAATCAATTCGTAATACAAGCTTTAAGGTATATAAGTCTATGTAATATATGACGATTTTATATCTGTGCTCATAATTATAGTAATTAATGTGTGTGTGAAATAAGCCTGTTTGATTTCAACATTAGCTCACACACAATTACGCCATCAAGTTGAATATATAAGCTGAAATGAACTTATAACACTTATATCACTGCTGGACACACACCTACTCTCCCACATAGGGTTGGATTAAAGAGTTGGCATATTTTTTTGGAACTGGTAATAATTTCCCAACTACGACTAAAGTTTCCTAATATCCACAAGAACTTATGTCTTTAGGTGCTCTGCAATGGATGCCAAGGAGACCCTATAGAAGACCATACTGGTGGTGCTTTGATTCCGCTCACAGTAGTTATCCTAGCGCAAATATATTCTCCTTGTTAGAATGCTTACAATATTACATTCTAACAGAAATGAAAGTCAAATGAAATTTTACCCAAATAAAACGGAGAAATCTTCTTTTTAATATAAAAACATTAGGTCTGTTAATTAAACTCGGTGTAATAACGTTTTCTTTCTTACCTTTATTTTCGGAGACGTTACTTCGATAACAAAATGAAAGAAGAGTCGACGAAAACTCATTAAATTCTTTAAACGGATCGCGACAAAGTTTAAGAATTCCTCGCTCTTAGAATTTAGAGTCTTAATGGAAGTATCATTAAAAGACTTAATATCTCTCCTTCAAACGTTTCGACTTCAAATGTTTCATCCCATTTTTTTCTCAGCACCACGAAACCTGGAATCTTGCCAAATTTAGGTCAACCTAAGAAACCGTGACCCAGTTCAATAATTAAAACTATATTCAGACACTTGAGTCTTGCATTTTTTTAAAGTTTTACATATATTTATTTTGACTTGTTTAATAACTGAACTTTTCCGAATAAAATCCCATTTTGTCGATTTACATAAAAGTCAAATTTGCAATTTTGTTTAACTGGTTCACTAATTGCAATCGTTGGAGTGTTGTGGTGATGATGACTCTATTCTTGTCCAAAAACAATATTTTTATGCGACAAGTATTGCTTCTGGTTTGAACATTTGTTCTTAATATGACCTTATCATGTCTCGTATAGCACGTAAATCTCCCAGTAGTAAGATAGGTATTTAGTGTGGATGTTTATTTTTGTAATTTATTTTATATATCAACATCAATTTCGAGGTTTATTAAGCTCCAAGCCTTTCCCTGTAAGAGAAGAACCTTTAACCATACTGTAGAATACTTTCAGGCTATTTCAGGTATATGTACCTACCTAACGTTTAATTAGTGAGTCTCCGTTTCAGAAGACCAAAAAACTATGACGAATTATAGAAAAATAAATACGAAGTCGTGTTAAACGTGGTGTGGCTACGGCACTAAAGAATGTAGCCACCCCTCTCTTCCCGTGGGTGTCGTAAGAGGCGACTAAGGGATAACACAGTTCCACTACCACCTTGGAACTTAAAAAGCCGACCGATGGCGGGATAACCATCCATGCTGGCTTTGAAATACACAGACCAAAGACGGGCAGCAGCGTCTTCGGTGCGACAAAGCCAGCTCTGCGGTCACCAACCCGCCTGCCCAGCGTGGTGACTATGGGCAAAACACATGAGTTCACGTCATAATGTCGGGCGCGAACTTGTGGAGGCCTATGTCCAACAGTGGACTGTGATAGGCTGTAGTGGTGGTAGTGGTTAAACGCGCATAAATTTTTTCATTCTTTGAACTATTTTTTTTAGAAAATTAATTGACTAAACGTCACTTCTTTAGTGACTTTTTTCGGTCGCTTTAATTACTATAAAACATTGAAAATTTTTAATATAAATGAGCTCCTTAATGAATAATGAAACCAAACGTTTCCTATTTTCCATCTACACTACCACGAACTCTATAACTAAACAAGTCCGAACTGACCCAAGCCGCACACGGTCAAACACGTGTCCATATTAAGTTTGAAAACAGTTCGAAATTGCGAACATTTTACCACGGTATGATACTTCAACATTTGCAGACGAACCGGCGAGCGGAAAGCAATTAGACGGGCGAAACATGTAATGACTGACGCCGGCTCACATACCTCCACATACGATTAAAACATTTCAGCGATTATCACTCTTAACTGGTAAATTTAAGGGCGATAATTGCTTGCGTGGTTTAAGCACATCGATAAGTGACTACGTGCTGGAGTGTTCTGTGGGAGGGTTGTCTATGCTATAATAAACAGAACTAGATGTCCCTGGAGGCTCCATTCCTGTAAATTTCGATATTAGTCAGTTCAGTTGATTTATCTTATAAGGTATGGGCTATTGTTATTCTAAGCTCAATATATTGTGGCACGACCATAATATTTAATATTTGCAACATATATAAGCAAGCTATGCACCTTGTTTTATTGGTGTAATAGGCATTGGAGAAATAGGCTTATGCACAGCAGTGAGATGTTGCAGGCTAAATCGTGGGAAACAAAATAAGTTTCAAAAATAAATTACAATAGCCTAAAGACTCCTGAAACACCAGAAGGATCGCAAACGCGTTGCTGACCTACTCCCGTCTCCCAATCGTCCCAGAAGCTTTTGTCACCTCACTCACCACAGGAACACGATACTGCTTAGAAGCAGTGGTTTGGATCAAACTACTCTTGATTTGGTTACAAATACGGCGCTCTATGTCCCGTGATCCATTCGACTGGAAGCACAATGACCGTGCGTGCGTTTCAAGAGGTACAGTCAAATTATTTTTTATACAAAAATACGCGTTGAATATGTCATTTTTTCCAAATTTAAAATACTCCAATAAGTTACAAGTTAATTTTCATCGACAGTCCTCACACAAGAAAGCAATGTTACTACCATTTCACAAACACAAATGAATGTTGCTTTAGAATAAAACGCACACATGCAAAGAACAGTTTATAATATTATTACAATAATCACGCCACGCACACAAATGAATGCTGCAGTAGGATTAAGCGCTGACATGCAAAAAACAATTTGTCCTATTAGTACAATGATGACTTTCTCGTTACGCACACAAATGCATGATTGTATAGAATAAAATGCACACTTGCAAACAACACTTTGTTCTATTAAATTATCTAAAGTGTCGAATATTGTCGACAGCCCTACATTAGTTGATATGTAAAAATGTTCGAATTCAATGGCTTATTCCATCGGTGAGGGCTATCGAGGTTTCATAACCGTGGCCCGTCTGATGCGAGGCGATTTCAATCTCAGCTCATTGTTTACCTTTTTATCCGAGGATGATTGTTTTTTTTTTCCTGTCTGATTCATATGACGTGGTGTGTATTGGCGAAGTGTTTGGACTATTTGGTCCAAATATTGTGTTTTTAAACTGTGTTTCTCTCACAGGAGGTTAGAGGTTTTGGAGGTTCATTAAATTGGATAGGAGAATTAAATTTGTCCAAATTTTTTTTTGTGTTAACAACCCGTTGGTACCAATTACAATTGGAGTCATAACTTACAATGACACTTAAGACAATTTTTGAGATCATGAAATTTTATATTACTCTAATTAGTGTTTATGTGGATTCCCAAAATAGGGTCTCGTTTTACTAGTGTGATTTTGGGTATTGGCGAGAAAAAATAAAGCATTATTATTTGTTTAGATCAGTTCTGATGTCACTGACTTTTATATACATAATGCATCTATGCTTTGCCGTAATGGAAAATAGTGTACTGTTACGCATTTCAGGAGAACAATTAGAAATGCCGTGTAAGAAAACATTATTCTGACAGTCCAACGTATTTAGAAAAATATCTTAGAAATGTTTATTCACTAATCCAACTTACAGCAGTATGATGTCCAAAGGTCTATTCCTCACGCTTCAAATGAAAAGATGTCTTTATCCAGAAGTACGTTGTTATATTAAAATATATCTATCTATTTCAAAACTTATAATAACATCAAATCATCCAAAGTGTATAACTTTATACTAACATTATATTATAGTCATTTAGTTACAGAATTGAGGCAATAGCTTCAATCCTTAGTCGCAGTTGGTTCTCCGCGAACCATTTAACAAGAACTAACTTCATCCCCATCTACATAATATACCTGAGACTTCAGAGAATAAAACTTAAATTATTCAAAATACTCGTATATTAAATTCCACTTCTTTTCTTCTATCAAGAGTCGCTTTACAAGTTTAATCGCTTCAGCCTGTAATATCCCACTACTGGGCATAAAACTCGTTTCCCATGCAGGAGCAGGATCACAGATTAAACCACCACGCTGCGCGCTGCTCCAATGCGGGTTGGTGGATATATATTCCCTACTGTGAGTGTAGACCGCTATCACGTTTACATGATAACAACTGGGACCGACGGCTTAACGTGCTCTCCAAGGAACGGTGGGGATACCAACAAGGACTGCACACACAAGTTTCATAATTATGTTCAGATTAAAAATGCTAAAGATGGCAGAAGTTATTGCATTGCGTGGCTCTTATATATAATACATACGAGTATATGTACATAACAGAAATATGACTCTTCATTTCGGCAAATCATACATTATAGTAACAGCCACTCTTGATTAGTGGTGCATGTAGGTGCTTAAAACACCGACGGTTTGCGGATTTGATTCCCGCTCCAAAACGCTGTAAGCTTAGCCACGACTTTTGACCAATTAAATTGGAGTAAATTAAAATAACCAGTTGATAATATCTCTGGTGTAGTGGTTTGTGAAGAAGTATTGAAAGACCGGCGATTGCGAGTTCGATCCTTGCTCGAAGTGAATATTTAACTATGATTTGTTTTTTTTCATCTTCTTCATGATGCTCCGAAATAGCATATTATTAATTATAAGCAACGTAGCAAAATTCCGAATCAGTGTTATTTAACGTCTAAATTACTTAAATGTTCTAAATTGAAGAAAAAAACTTATAAAAAGAGCTAAAAATATTATTTCCAAACATCCAACAATCATTCACATTATAAAAATCTTCGAAGAAATCTCTTTATAATCTGTCCATGAAAATCCGAAGTACGGAAAAATACTACAAAAAAATATTAAAAGACTGACAAAGGCTTAACGTTTAGCGTCTCATTTTCAAGGCTTAAAAATTTCCCCTTATTATAAATAGAAGGCGACGTTTTGTTATGTCGAAAAGTTTTATGGGTAGTTAGTGGACAGTTTGTAGACAATAGTGTTTACTTGCAAACAAAAAAAAAAAAACTTCAATTACATCGACCAGTATTACAACTTAAGTAGACGAAAAAATAGTCAAGTAGACAGGCGTTATCAAAGATTACTCAAAAAGTAGTCATCAGATCTCGATCTAATGAGTGATTACATACATTAAAGTACCTTTTTAACTTTAATGTATTGCAGAGTCACTACTAGAACATTGGATGACATTTCCCAAGGCCTCAAAAAATATTGTACCTGTTAAAATCCGTAAGTAGCTTGATAAGATCCTTTATTAAAATATCAGACAGCATAGATGATCTGGTATCTTCTTCTTTTTTCCTCAAGCATATCACTTCAAGCTACAGAAGACGAGCAGAAGATTTGTATGGAATATTCTGTCAATTAGCCTAAACGCATACTGACGAATTGAAACCATACATTTATCAGCTCTCATACATTTTACTCTACTTGTACAACTATAGACCTGATAGCGATCGTTACTCATAGTAGGGAATATATTCGCCAACTCGCATTGGAGCAGCATGTTGGATTAAGCTCTGATCCTTCTCCTACATGGGAAAAGTGGCCTATGCCCAGCAGTGGGATATTACAGGATGAAGCGTGCAACAATCTGTTAATTTCTACACGACTGTACCACCGACGTACAGTCGTGTAGCAATTAACAGAGTTTTAAACATTTTTAAACATTAGAACAATCTGAGACGAACAAACGTTCGAGGGTTACAACGAGGGTCTCATATCAGAGGAGCACTTGTCAGACTCCCGCATGCCGTTACGTTTGGCTGGATAGCAATTGTTGCTGGATGCTTTGTGACAATGTCACGTACACACGATATTGCCTGCGGTTTTGTTCGAGGAATCTCTTTAGGGTTATGAGGCCCTTGTACTTACGCGTCGGTATTTTCTCTATTTATCTTCATTCTTTCATATCAGTAACAATGGGTTATTTATTCGCACATTGTTTTGATTGCTATATTTTCTTTGGTAATGAAAATAGAGTTGATTATTATTGAAACGCTTATTGGTTTTAGGTACTAAAATAAAAAGATATTTTTGTTGCACTATCAAAAACCGTTTACATCCAAATAAAGGACTTATTTGCATGTTACTTTCATATTGTAAAACTTGTATTTGTCTATAATAAAAACAAGTAATTATTCGAATCGTATAACAATACCTTGATATTATCTTCAGGAATGAGTTTTAGTTAAAATGAGTTTATTAAGAAAAACATTATACATTATAATAAAACTCTAGATGTCGAAATTCTGTTCAATGACAAAAAAATAATCTATACTAATATTATAAAGAGGTAAAGTTTATAACTTTGTATATACGGGGTAATCTTCGCAAATACTGATCCGATCATGAAAATTCTTTCACTAACAGAAAGCTACACTATTCAGGAGTGACAAGATAAAAGGAAAAAGATAAAAATATATAAAGATTTTAAATCACCAGGATTTGAACCTGCGTCCTCTGACGTGCCGTGTCAACAATTCAATCTAATCAAGCATTATTATTTGCCTTAGAAATTAATTGGTGATTTTAAATTATTTATATTTATATGATTTGCTGAAAATAGTGAGAGGCTAAACTATTCAGGAGTGACATAGGCTATATTTTATTGTAATTGTACAAAAAAATTCAGTAAAAAAGAAAAATATTAAAATATATTATGAAAATGACAAAGAAACGAACGCCATCTATCGCTGTTAGATTTAACTATTTAATACTCTATTTTATTTACTGTCTATTTGAATCTATCGATGACGAAGTTTTTACGCTTTTTGATAGATGGCGTTGGAGCAACATATTATTTATTTAAGTGGTTTAAAATTTGTTCTTTATAGTATGTTATTTGGTTCTGTAATTTAAAATAATATCAAGAAAAAGATAATTAACGCCCAACGAAGTGGGCACGGGTCGGCTAGTTATAAAATAAAATTAAAAAATTAAAGAATACTTTTGATTCTGAAAAATTCAAGAATTCCTGTGGAATAGTTAAATTGAAGGAATAATAAATATTCGCGGCTAGTCAATAATAATTTTGTTATTATTGTTATACTTATAAACAAAACAAAATTACCTGAAATATTTTAAAACCATATTATTGATATTCTGATGAAAATTCAAGGCGACAATTTTTCTCTTAATCTCTAAAACCACCCAAAATGTATCACATAAATACTATACATAAGCACAAATAGGACTTGCCCGATTCCCACCTTAAAGCAACAGAAACAAAGACAGACCACAGCGTATATTATTCACAAAGTTATCATTCGCCAGCGGCTGGGCGGTATTAAGGGCAACTGAGAGACACTGATTTAGTGCTGCTCATCTGAATAATGCCGTCCGCTGAGCGAGTTTAACTCTCTCGCGCTGGAGAACAGTAAATAGAATTCTTGGTTTAAGTTAAGCATCAAGCTATGTATATCTTGAACTTTAGTTTTGGAAGGTGTTAGTGGTATTGGCATCTAACAAGCTCAAATTTAACTGTGCTGAGTAGAACTCCGTGACACATACAAATTGTCCATTTGCGTCAGCTCCAATAATTTCCGATCACGATCGTTGAACATGATAAGTTTAATTTACGCTGAGGTTAGCGATTGCAACTGTAACTGTTCTATTTAAAAAATGTATTTCTTGTCTGATTAAATACTCTTTATTTGCTCCAGCGACAAAGAGTGGAGTTTATCAGGTTGCAAACAACCCAAAAGTTGAACCAAACTCAAAAGTTTGGTTCAACTTTTTCCACAGATAATACTTATGTCAATCTCATTAACACAGGTAAAATGTGTAACTTACGTTTGAGTCATTTTTATGCGATAGCAACCCTGAACGTGGCAAAGTTATAAGCCATTTTAATATTGATCGTTGTCTGGGCGATTATGATTATCGGATGCGCACTACAAGGTTCTTTCTTCTGGTAACAATTGCATTGAGTTCTTTGTCAATTACACTTTTACGGCCATCCATTCATAAATCAACGTCAAATAAAAGATTGAGATGACTTTCATGAGTCTAGAAGGCAGAATTTTGTTAAACATAAGACTTAACTATATAATATAATAAAATAACATATAATAGTATACGTGAACCTAAACAAAGTTAGTTAAAAACAAAGTTATTTCGGTGAGTGTGCGAAGGAATTGCACGATCTAATTCCCCCAACAACCTTCCGCCATCGGGACACTAGGCGCGGTCGATCGTTCCATCCTTTTGTCATCGATATGCCACCTACGCGCACAAAACGCTTTGGCACTACTTTCCTGATGCACACAGCTAAGGAATGGAACTCGTTGCCCGCGTCTGTGTTTCCTGAACGATACAATCTGGGTGCCTTCAAGGCCAGAGTGAATAGGCTCTTATCAGGCAGGCATGCTCCACCTTCGACCGCATCGTCACTTAACATCAGGTGAGATTGCGGTCAAATGCCTGTCTATTAGTAATAAAAAAAAAGTTTTGTATTGATAAAACTGTAACTGACACACACTACATGCACTGACAAAATAAAACCGTAACAACGTTGAGAAGCGATGAAGTTTTTTTTTTTTTTTTTTATGTTACTAAGTCGACAAACAAGCGTACGGCTCACCTGATGGTAAGTGACTACCGCAGCCTATAGACGCCTGCAACACCAGAAGCGTCGCAAGCGCGTTGCCGACCTTATCCCCAATCCCCCCAGGAGCTCTGGTCACCTTACTCACCAACAGGAACACAATACTGCTTGAAAACAGTATTATTTAGCTGTGGTCTTCTGTAAGGTCGAGGTACTTCCCCAGTCGGGCTGCTCCATATTTTGAGCAGGAAATTTCCTGCTGTGCCCTACCTCAGTTAAACGACCGACGACGAGACGAGTTTGACGAACAATTTACATTTAATAATACTGTTGTAGTTTTACTCCGCGTTCTCTTCGTCAAATATAAACCAACTTCGAGTTAAGACAACACTGTTGCAAGAAAGCTGTAAATAAAAGCATTCGTATACAGTTAAGTAAAGATTATCGCCTGCATATCAATGCCTGCATAAAAGTATTCTTGCTCGTTTTTATTTTTATTTTAGTGTTACCCACACATGAGGAAATTATGAACAATATGAAATCTTTGAGTAGTCGCGGTCTGTAAAGAACTCGCTATAGACGACGCCAAGGTTTGCTTAAAAACCAAAAATCATCATATCAAGAATTTCGACACGGCTAGATGAGGATCCATAGCTCAGTTGGCAGAGCGCTGACACGGCACGTCAGAGGGCGCAGGTTCAAATCCCGCTGGGACGAAAATATTTGATATGATTTAAAATGTTTAGTATTCTTGCTGTTGGTGTACTTCATTTTTTAAATTAAATTCATTTATTAAACGTCAATTCAAATGAAAGTTGATGCTAAAAAATGTTAAAAAAAGAATTACATACTTGACATTTGCACGCAAAATATCACAAATAGAATAATTATAACGCCTTATTGCAAACATTCAAAACAAATAAAATAATTAGATTTAGTGATGCTTTTTACTTCGATAACAGACGTAGAGCACAACAAACTGAGGTCCCTACCTAAGGTGCTTGAAAACAGTATTATTTAGCTGTGATCTTCGGTAAGGTCAAGGCACTTCCCCAGTCGAGCTGTTCCAGATTTTGAGCATAATCTTTTCTACTGTGCCTGTGTGTTTCTGTGTTTTTCAGCTTTATAATATTAATGAGTGAAGTTATACAAATTATATTTCAGTTTGAACTATAGATATAAACGGGTGTTAACAATACTTTTAATATTACTGTGTAAAATAAAATGAAAAATACTATTAAAGACGAATACTCGAGACTATGGACTCGAGATATTACTTTAAAAACTTTGATATATAAACAGTGTAAAAGTTTCAAGTAAAACGTGTGACGGCGATTCGTTCCCGACTTTTAATATTACTCCCCGAACTTCCCGACTTTTAATATTACTGTGTAAAATAAAATGAAAAATACTATTAAAGACGAATACTCGAGACTATGGACTCGAGATATAACTTTAAAAACTTTGATATATAAACAGTGTAAAAGTTTCAAGTAAAACGTGTGACGGCGATTCGTTCCCGACTTATCTAAACATCGTATTTTTAAACCGGTTCATAAAATAACTATATTTATTCACCAGTAAATATCCAGGAACTTTTGTAATAGGAATAAACTAGACAATCCCTTGGAGAAAATCATAATCAAAAACTCGATTTAAATGTAAAAGATTTATCAGCAGTTATGAATTGTTATAACACTAAAATCTTTGATTGTAGTTAGGTAATGCAATGCAACGCAATTTCAGGGACAAGTTATATTATATTGTACGTAGTATTATTCTAAAAATGACGTAATGGAATGTAAATTATTATCTTATTAAAATATCCCACTGGAAGACAAGATTTTAAATAAAATATTGTTCGAGTTCTTGCCTGACAACATAATGAATATTTTATATCTCTGTAATGTTAAATAATAATAATGTTTTCAAGCAGTGTTGTATTCCTGTTGGTGAGTAAGGTGACTATATGTATACGCCTGGGGTTAATTGGAGATAGGGTCGACAACGCGCTTGCGATACTTCTGGTGTTGCAGACGTCTATAAGCTACGGTAATCGCTTACTATCAAGTGAGCAGTACTCTTGTTTGCCGACCAGTTGTATAAAAAATATATTATATTATTTAGAAACTTACTTTACACGAATTTTTCTACATTTTTGGCGCTAACTTGTGTAGGTCTATTTCCAGCAGTGGACTGCAGTAGGTTGAAGTGTAGGTGTGAATGTCTTTTTAACTTACCTGTAACAAAACAACAATATAAATTAATGAATTGTTAAAAATATTAGGTGAATTATTAGACTAAATGTGTGTTACACCAAACAAACAAAACACCGGCTGTCGCAGGATTGCAAGCCGATTTGTGCATTTTTTGTTCGATTTATAAGGTAAATAGCCACCCGCCCCAGCTTCGCACGGGTGCAATGCTGATACTAAATATAAAATATAAAATAAATATTTGCAAAAAATGTGTTTATTTATGACATCACATTAGAAAACTTTAAGACTATCAGTGTTCCTCTACTATATTATGCATGTATTATACATATAAACCTTCCTCTGGAATCACTCTATTTACTAAAGAAAACCGCATCAAAATCCGTTGCGTAATTTTAAAGATCTAAGCATATATACAGACAGACAGACAGCGGGAAGAGACTTTGTTTTTATCCGACTTCCAAAAAAGGAGGAGGTTCTCAATTCGACTGTATTTATTTTAATTTTTTTATGTATGTTAGCTCAGAACATTTGACTGGGTGGACCGATTTCGATCAATTTTGTTCTAATTGAAAGGTATAGTGCGTCATGTGGTCCCATTTAAATTTAATTGAGATCTGATAAGTACTTTTAGAGTTATATCTAATAATGCGTATTAACTTGACTACTTTTTCGTCGATCTACGTTATATTATACCGCATAACTTTTTATTCGGTATACCGATTTTGATGATTTTTACTTTAATCGAAAGCTAATACTTGTCATGTAGTTTTGTTTAAATTAGATTGAGATCTGATTACAACTTTTTGAGTAATCTTTAATAGCGCGTATATTTACTTGACTATTTTTTCGTCTTATTACGTTGTATTACTTGTCGATGTAATTGAAGTCGGTTTTTTTTGTTTGCGAGCAAACACAATTATTATATAACTAGCTTCTGCGAGCGACTTCGTCGGCGTGGACTCCGCTCCTATTGGTCTTAGCGTGATGACACATAGCCTATAGCCTTCCTCGATAAATGTACTATCTAACACTGAAAGAATTTTTCAAATCGGCCCAGTAGTTCCAGAGATTATCGCGTTCAAACAAACAAACAAACAAACAACCAAACAAACAAACTCTTCAGCTTTATATATTAGTATAGATATGTAGTGATATAAAACATGTTTGAGGGTTAACTAATACACGAGGGTCGCGCCACCATCACCGAGCAATTACCGTCGCGCTACGAAATACTCGTAGCCGCAAAAACCATCTCGTGAAACTTTGATGGAAATATTTGAATTTAAACGTCACACTACGGGAACGAACATCGCTCATATCCCTTTAATTACGTTATGGTAATAGAGTTATCTAAATTTGAATTTATTCATTACCCGCAATGTACGGTGGTGGGTGTTTTGGCATACTTTATCGACATAGTAATTTTTTTTTTAATGATACAATTAAGTATGAAAAGAAAATACAGCCAGTATTTCTTTAAACAGTTTCTTATCTATGTCATTAATCCTTAAGTTTTTAGTCTTTGGTTCTTAGAGAAAGATGCCAAATTAGACGTTTACGAAAATCTTAATTTAGTAATTGAAAAAGTCAAGAAAATAAGTAAGGAACTGTGAAGGAGAGAATGAGAAAATAGTATTGTCGTTTCTTTGTTTTTAGCTGTGTATTTATTTGATTGGTTAGTAGTGTAATTTAGTTATGTAATGTTAACAAAAAAAATCTTTTTCACAGATCCTAATTATTTGAATTATTATTCTCTATTCAATCTTAACTGATATCAAAGCAAAACTTTTAATAATACAAAATATTTAATAAAGTATCAGATTTAAGATGAGTCCTATTGTAATAATACACTTAAGTAAATGAAATTCGCAGAAGCTTTAGTATTTTCAAGTCTTAGTATTTCTATTTCGATTACACAGAGTATTGTCGAGCTGTGAAATTTGAATCTGAACAAATTCGATTGTTCTTTAAGCGCTAGGGTGACATTTAGATTCTACTATTTGTCGTACGACTTTTAATTGAATAAAGATTATTTTTTAATGAATTTTAATTTTGATTTTTTAATAATCTATTAGTTTAGTTGTCAAATGAAGTTTTGACTGTTTGAAACTGAGGCATGGTTACGAAGAAATGGTCTACCCTTGATAGGGTTATCTAATTTTGAAACATTGTGTCGCAAAACATCGGTCAAAATCAAAATAGTTTAATTCAAATAGGCTTCAAAAGCACCTCCAAATTGTCATCTTACACATTTAAATTTTTAGTATTTTACCGATTCTAAATACAAATTCTGCAGAAAAGAGTCAGCAAGAAACTCCGCAGATAATAATCTTTAAAAAAACATATAAACTGTATTTTCAGATCTATCAGCGCCAGGTACTATTTTATTAACAGTTACGAAGATTTTCAAAAGTGTACAGGTATAGGTAGGTACAGGTAAGGTATTTAATATATACTATAATATTATAAAGCGGAAGAGTTTGTTTGTTTGTTTGTTTGTTTGAACGCGCTAATCGCTGGATCTACTAGTCTGATTTGAAAAATTCTTTGAGTGTTAGATAGCCCATTTATCGAGGAAGGCTATAGGCTATGTATCATTATGCTTAGACCAATAGAAGCGGAGTCCACGCCGACGTAGTCGCGCGCAGAAGCTAGTTATTTATATTATTATTTGACCAGCGACGCATCACTAACTCTTTTTATGTTTTTAACCCTTTCGACGGGTACTAATAGATATCACCAGGTAAAATATCTTCACATTACTTGTCTTTACTTAAATACAAAAATCAATTAACAATGAATTGAGAATAGTTTCGAAAAAAATTTAAATAAATCGAATGGCATTATTGTAAATAAAATATTTATTTATCTGATTATATTCAATCGTGCGATAAAATATCGATAAGTATAAATATATTGTGATTCCGTATATTGTTACAATGTCTTGCCAGATCCTTTGTTAAACTCGGAAACAAAGACGGCAAAAGGCTGTTGGAAACTACTTAAGCCGGTCTATTGCTTAGGAATAGTATTACAGATTACTGTCACAGGATAATGTTATTATGTAGTGTTGTGTAACTGAGGCGAGTAAGATAGCAAAGTAGAGTTCATGAGGAAGTTCTGTATTGACAGCGAAGGTAAGGTCGGTAACCGACTGGGTAATTACCTCAGTACAGAAGATCACAGCTAAATAATACTGCTTTCAAGCAATGTTGTGTTCCTGTTTGTGAGTAAAGTGACCAGAGCTCCTGGGATTGATTGGTGATAGGCTTGGTAACGCGCTTGCGATGCTTCTGGTTTTGCAGACGTCTATATCTATAGGCTACGGTATTCACTTTCCATCAGATGAGCTGTACGTTTGTTTGCCGACCTAGTTATATTTAAAAAAAAAAAACAATCGTTACTCATAGTAGAGTATAATTATATCCGCCAACCCCAGTGGAGCAGCATGGTGGATTAAGACTTGACCCTTCTTCTACATGAAAAAAAAAAGACCTAAGCGTGGCAGTGGAAATAGGCTGAATCAAAAATAAAACAAAGTTAGTCAACTGTAAGTTAATAACAACCCAACGTTCCAACGTCTTCAGTCCTTTATAAACGAATAGAGCCCAGTTTGTCAAGCAATTAAAATTATAAACACGGAATAATCTTAACGCCCCTGATCAGATTAAGGGCTTTGGAGGTCGAAAGTGAAGAAAATAAAGGACATTTTACATTGCGCGATTTGATACCGTAAGCTTAGATGGGACAAAGATTGTTTGAATATTTGTAAGCTTTTCTAAAATTAACAATATTACTTTGATTGTAATAGGTACAAATCAGTTATTTTGCTCTTGTTTTTAATAAAGTTAATAATATAGTTGATTAAGTATAACATCTACAACTAGTTTGATAACCTATATCATAGACAAATAATGCATTGCATATTGTTCAATAGAAGAAGCATCATTTTTTTTTAAATTTAGTATACAGTTTATACATTTTTTTTTAAAAGAGTAACTGCGGAGTTTCTTGCCGATTCTTCTCTGCAGAATCTACATTCCGAATCGGTGGTAGCTTCTTAAAAAAACTTAATAATGACCTTTAATTAAAATTTTGTAAATTGACGATTCGAAAGTGCTCATGGGGCCTATTTGAATAAAGTTATTTTTGATTTTGATTTTGATTTTTTTGAGTATCTGACTTAAAAGTAACGATATTCTAATTTAGATGTTGTTTTTCCTGTAAGTATAATATTTTCAAGAATTTGTTGCTTAAATATCACTATCAAAACGGTTGCAGTTCGTTGTTCAATACTAATAATACTCTTTATTGTACACCATACTAATAAACTGAAATTGGATGATTAAAGAATCAAAGAAAAACGTCAAAAGTTACAGAATTTTTTACTTAGCGGACCGATTTTGATGATTATGTTTTGATCGACAACTGGTGCCTGTCATGTCCCATTTAAATTTAATCGAGATCTGACAAGTACGTTTTGAGTTGTCTATATAATAAAAATGATTGTTACTAAGCGTATAACTGGAGAATGGCTCGACCGATTTGGCTATTTTTTTATTTTATTTTTTGTATATTCCTTAAATGGTTTTTATAAACCTTCCGTGAAATTCCCACTGAAGGTTTATAAAAACCTTCCGTGGGATTTCCTTTTTAGTATAACTAAAAAAAAAAACAGACAGAACGAAGTCTATACGGACAGCTAGTTTCTAATAAAAAATGGGTTTTCCTTTACTATTTTTTCGTCGATCTACAATGTATTACTGGTCAATGTAAATGAAGTCAGATTTTTTTCAAACGCAATTATTATTACGTCTAGTGTGTACAGACCTTAACCGAAGAGAAGTGTAC
The DNA here is from genome assembly GCA_905220545.2 of Melitaea athalia. NCBI lineage: Eukaryota > Metazoa > Arthropoda > Insecta > Lepidoptera > Nymphalidae > Melitaea > Melitaea athalia. Next base: position 583,147 of record HG992178.1, on the reverse strand, counting down.
GAATAAAGTTGGTTTCGAGTTCTGACAAAGGAAAATACATATTATTAAAGCCGTTGTTTTTGAGTTGATTCATGGCTGAGAAGATAAATAATCAATCTAAACTTTGTTAGTGGGTAATTAAATTTTAAAGCTATCGCAATTTAAGAGTCAGCAAGTCATTGGGTTAAGCAAGTGGATTTAGCACTGAAACATCATTGGTTAAATTATTTTTGTAAATGCTAAATTTATTTAGTAACTAGCTATGCCCACGACTTCTCCCGCGTGGAATAGTGACTTTGGACAGCATTTTTTGGGTATATCTTTTGGTTTATTTTGGATTATAAACACCGCCGTGTCGTTTGGATATTTAAACGTTTAATGTGATTCTTTAAATTGGCATAACTTTTTTATTTATGAACCGATTGACATGAAACAAACACTAAATATTAAGCTAAGCTTTGCCACAATACACTAGTGAAAACCATATCTACATGGAATAAGTCGTTTCTGAAATTAGCATGTACAAACATATTACATTTACATTTTTATTATATGTATTGATTGATTTAAGTCGTATCGCCGTCGTGACGCCGCGTTGGCGCAGCGGTCACAGAACTGGATTGCGATCGGCTGTTGCGCGGGCGGTTGCGGGTTCGATTCCCGCACACGACAACATTTGTATTGGCCATACAGATGTTTGCCGTGGTCTGGGTGTTTGTGCAGTCCTTGTGGGTCTCCCCACCGTGCCTCGGAGAGCACGTTAAGCCGTCGGTCCCGGTTGTTATCATGTACACCTGATAGCGATCGTTACTCATAGTAGGGAATATATCCGCCAACCCGCATTGGAGCAGCGTGGTGGATTAAGCTCCAATCCTTCCCCTACATGGGGAAGAGGCCTATGCCCAACAGTGGGATATCACAGGCTGAATCGTGATCGTGATCGTGAAGTCGTATCTGTGTATCAGTCAAAGAGAAAAAAGTTACTGTTTAAAGTCGTTTTGTATTATTACCATATATCTACAGAAGATTGCGTGAATGAGGTCAACATGACCAGGAACCATGAAGTACAGTAAAGAGAAAGATTGTAAGTTATTATTTCTATAATTTATTTTGTAGAACCAGGTCACCAAAACAAGTGTACGGCTCACCTGATGGTAAGCAATTACCGTAGCTTATAGACGCCTGCAACACCAGAAGCATCGCAAGCGCGTTGCCAGCCCTACCTCAAATCAACCCCAGGAGACCTGATCACCTTACTCACCACTGGAACACAACACTGCTTAAAAGCAGTATTATTAAGCTGTGATCTTCTGTAAGGTCGAGGTACTTCCTCACTTTGAGCAAGTTAAAGTTAGATTTATTTATATACGAGTATGTATCTATCTTTTTGTACTGTATCGTTATCATCAGAGTTTTAACATCATCAATCTCAGCATGACCTAGATCTCTTCTCAAAATATATAGTTATTAAGTTAAGATATTAACTTATTAACTGAATACTTTACTATGCTGTTAAGCAGATTAGCGGATCTTCTATTTTTATCCAAAAAATGTTATAATTTTGTGCATGCTACGTATATTTGCATGTTACATAATATATTATATACAGCCATTAGCCTCTGACTGGTATAAGCTAACATCAGAAACGGAGTGAACATAACCACAATTCGAAATAAACCATTTCGAGCGAGCAGTTCGCCGAAACGCCAATCCCACAGTCAGCCATTATTCTCGAAATCCTCTCGCAAATATTTTAAAGAGGATTTATCGTTCAATGAAATAACGCTCCACACTGTCCACTAGAGAAAAATGAACTGAATTTACATTTCCCGATATGGTCATCTAGTAGGGATAAGCTCTAACGTTAAATAATAATCTCATAGTAGGTCTCAGTTATATATTTATTTACTTAATAATGTATAATTAATGAAGGTACATCCTTAGAATACATATTATAACATATTATATTAACTAATTTTTAAATAAATATCTAATATATCCCTATACACAATATTCTACACTATGTTAATGTCTCTGAAGCAAGTACCTATATCTTATCTTATACTATTAAACGAGCAATTCTTGTATATATATATATATATATAGAATTTGAATCTCGGAATCGGCTCCAACGATTTTCATGAAATTCAGTATACAGGAGATTTCGGGGGCAAAAAATTGATCTAGCTAGGATTCATATTTAAAAAATGTCGTTTTATCCCTGTTTTTAGGCAATGAAAAAATATCATTAGAATACGAAGCTTAATTTCACTACTGACAACATAGCAGTGATAGCGTAATTAGGAAATCGGCGGGTGTCAAATCGTGTTGACCCGAGTTCGAATCTCAGTCTCCAGATTAATTTCTTTTTCTTTTTTTTTAATTTTACTCGTGATTTATTATTTAAATAAAATTAAAATATAAAAATACCGAGAAAAAAAAAGAAAAACAAAAAATAAAATGAAAATACCGAGCCAGGCTCGGTCACCCATGTACTTTAAAATTATTTAACATCAAAATTCAACAATAAATGTCCTAATCATTGATTACATTGACATTAAAAAAGTCAAAAAGAAAGTCATGAAAATATTAACAAAAATAATCAAAGATAACTAAAGTATAATAATTTTATCAACTTGCAAACAAATAGATTAATTGCTATTTCTAATTATTTAATAAATCAAATGTATTGTTAACCCTAGAACCCTACATGGGGTGCTAGAGTACCCCAGAGCGGCTTGTTGTCTAATTATTTCTGTTTGTATAAAACCCATAGGTTTGGGCATCCATGTATTTTAGTTTAGTGTTGAAAGCTTTCGATTCATTGGTACGTCGGGGACAATCTCACTGTGCGGACGTGTCTACAAGCGATGTGGGGTGCCCCCGTACCCCAGTGTAGGAAAACCGTAAGTATTTTTTTTAAAGATAATTTTAATATCAATATATAAATTTTTTTAGAAGACTATTATTAAACAATTTTAAACTTTAGGTTTTAAACCAAATAAAAACCAAAAGTTGGCCATTAAGTTTATTTCATGGGTTATTGAATGCAGTGTATATTAACTCCTGGGGTCCTCTACAAATGTTCAAGAGCAAATAATAAACCAAACATAAAGTTTAGACACACTTTTTAATAAAAAAAATTAGGTTAGGTCTCATTGGTGAACATTTGGAAGAACGTTATCAAAACCGAATTTGTGGAGGGATATAAAAGAGTCCACTGCAGCAATCCTCAAAAAACCCTCTGATTTTTCCAGGTCTGTTCCTGTACAGCAGACACAAGGACGCTGTGGCTTTTATCCAAGGTCTATAGACAGAAAAAGCAAAACGATGTGCCATAAGTGTAAAATACCTATTTGTTTGGAACATTAGATTAAAGTCTATGAAAAATGCTCAATTTAATACTAAGATTTTATTCTAAGACTGATTGTTATAGGTATAAGTTCCTATTATTTGAAATTAAAAATATTTTCATACATTGCTTTTTATTTACAAAAATTACACGCATTTTTGTATGGGGTACTCTAGCACCCCAATATAGGAATAACTAGTGCCCAGGATAGTGTAGGGTTCTAGGGTTAAAGAATGTCATTGTTAAATTATTGTCAAGTTAATGAAACATAGAATTGTCTATCAGGCCAAAAGAAAAAAAAAAAACAAAATTTAAATAAAAAATGAGTTAATCAAAACAAAACAAAATAAATTCGTTTTATTTTTTATTTTTTTGTATACCCACCCACACATGAGGAAATTATAAACTAAAATTTTGATATGATTTAAAATGTTCAAAACAAAATTAATTGTCTTTGATTGCATTATTTTAAAAAACCGACTTCAATTACATCGACAAGTAATTACAACGTAAGTACACGAACAAAAATATAGTCAAGTAAATACGCGTTATCAAAGATTACTCAAAAAGTGGAATTCAGAATTTAATTAAAATTTGGTTCATTTTTTTATTATTGTATTTTTTTATAAAAATAAATAAATATATCTTATAACATACACAGGTAAATTCTGTCTATTTATGCATTAGTTTTGTGCTAGTTCCTCTGCAGGCTATTATTATTCTCACTTCCCGGAACGACGCCACCGTGTCATACTCGTAATTCACGAGATTTGAAGTTTCATTTAGTTAAATATTGTGCGAAAAAGAATTGTTGTTCGCTCTAGGAACGGTAAATATTTGCAGATGTATTTGTTCAAATTTAAGAAATATGTAGTTCTTTATCATTTTAAAGTGTTACCGGAAATTAGAAAGAGTACATATTATATATGAGGTTATATTGTATTACAATAGAATGTATGAACTATATCTGATTATATACATAATAATATATACAAAAAACCGTGTGGTGTCGTGGGACACCAGATAGATAGAATATTTATTTTATATTTGATAGATAAAATATTTAATTTAATAATTGCTGTGTGGCTACGCCACTAAAGAATGTAGCCACCCCCTCTCTTCCCGTGGGTGTCGTAAGAGGCGACTAAGGGATAACACAGTTCCACTACCACCTTGGAACATAAAAAGCCGACGGATGGCGGGATAACCATCCGTGCTGGCTTTGAAATAAACAGGCCAAAGACGGGCAGCAGCGTCTTCGGTGCGACAAAGCCAGCTCTGCGGTCACCAACCCGCCTACCCAGCGTGGTGACTATGGGCAAAACACATGAGTTCGCGTCATAATGTCGGGCGCGAACTTGTGGAGGCCTATGTCCAACAGCGGACTGTGATAGGCTGTAGTGGTAGATAAAATATTTATTTCAAGTTCTACTCGAGGTATAGAGAAAATCATTATTTGGGTATACATTTTCTGTTATGATTTTTTATCGATAAAAATGAAAAAAAAAAACGACTTTACGAAACTATTCTAACACCTTTATTTTATTTACAATGATTTATAAAAATATATAATAATTATTATCGAATAATATAATAATAATAGAAAACTGCAATAATAATAACAGACATCACGTAGACTATACATTAGACATTTTATAGCCATAAAATCTTACGTTTTTTTTTTACGTTACGGACGTTTTTTGCCGGCTAGAGTACCCCTCCGCAACGCCCCATAAAGAGCTTCGTTCCAATAATTTAATGTCTAGCACTTACCAGTCATAAATAACCATGTTTATAATTTATTATAGGTATTTATATCACCTGTAAAAATATTTTTTCACACAACTGTCATTACTGCAACCCTTTGGTCAACTGTTCAACACTGTCTTGAAATACACAAAATTAAACAAACGCAAGAATGCAATAAACATGAAATCTTTAAACGTTTCCCATAATATACCATCAATGAGCGGTTTCTAAATCGTCGAACCGCTACTGGCCGTTAGTGTTAATAACGCTCTGGTCATTATGTGGTCATTAGTTTAGGTCTGGACTGACAGACTCAGTCCCCTGGCAAATGTACATCGGTTAGCTCAGCATTTACGAGCCGAAGTACCAAGAGCTGATAACAAACGAGATTATAATGAATACATTGCAAAGATGTGTGATTTAGTTAGTTTAGTTCAAATTTATTTATTTTTAACCGACTTCCAAAAAAGGAGGAGGTTATCAATTCGATTGTATTTTTGAAGTGAAACTTCTTTAGAATCGTTGTATTTTGAAACCGGATGCAGAGGGAAAAACGACAGAGAAGGGCGCGCCGCGCTGCACGCTGCGCTACTTTGTAAATCTGTGTAAATAACTTTAAATTAGTTTGCCAAAGAAGTTTCACTTCTGACATGTGTACTTTGTACACACGCAATTTTTTTTAATGTATGTTAGATCAGAACCTTTGACTGAGTTGACCGATTTCGATGAATTTTATTTTAACCTTTAACTAGGGACGTGTAGTCTCACAGGCGTCGCGTGTTTTGCAAATTTTTAGAATTGACCACTTCCCCTCGCTTTCCACGATCCAGCGTCTTAGTAGCTTTTGTTTTAGTTCTAAAAGGACCAGCGAAGAAGGCAGATGTGTTATCGGTTGCTTTACACGTAAGTAATACTAATTTGAAAATCGACCGTAGCCTGTGAGGCTACATGTCCCTAGTTGTCATACAAATACTTTTACGAACTACTTTTTCATTTTTAGTGCAAAATTGCAGAAAACGCTAGGTAACGTCAACTCCAGTCCAGGAATTCATCAAAAAATAAAATATTACGAACAGACAGTCCATCGTTTGATGAGGGTTTCAAGAGGGGTTCGCCCTCAAGCTGGCGTCAGACCAATCTGAGAGTGAATGTGGTATTGACGAGTTCTTGGTTTCCGAGCGTAAACTTTTACATCTTCGTAAAAGTGATCAAGGTGAAGACCTAGAGGAGAACATTTCAGAAGAGGATAGCAGCAATGAGAGGAGACAGATCACTGAAGAAGTTGTTAGTACCAATAGTTCTGACGATGACGCGCCTCTTTCGGAATTACAATGATCGAATTATTATTACGGAAAAAATCGTTGTAAATGGTCAAAGACACCTCCTAATACTAGGGTTCGCACGCCTCAACATAATATAATTACTCGTGGTTGTGTCTCGAAATTGATAGGCGAGGATGCTAAAGACGCCTTCAGCATTTGGCATAAATTATTTGATCAAAACATGCTTCAACAAATTTTGAAATGGACCAACAAAAAAATCTACAGTTACAGAATAAAGTTTGCTTCTCAAAATATGTTATAGTCGTCAGAATATACATATATATATGAATATGTTTGCAATGTTCTCGTCCTTTGTCCAAAAATCGCCAATGATTTTATGCTAAGTTGAGCGGGTGTCAGAATTTTTATTTTTAGTTTTCAGAAGTAGCTTTTTTGTTTTTTTGTTTTCTCTATTATTAGATTTTAAGTAAAAAGTGTGAAATTTGTTGAAAAATTTATTTAGAGTCTATTAAAATGCTAAAAAAGGATCTCATGTCATTTAAGGCTGAAAATTACCACGAATTGTTAATTATAGTTTTTTTTCTAAGTTATTATAAAAAAATGATTGAATTAATTTACATTTGTTTTATTGTATACCAATAGTTAAATACAAACACAATTTTAAATCATCCACATGCAATTTTGACAAATTTTTAATTTCGAAGTAGTAGCCTGTGAGACGTCATGTCCCCTAAAGTGTTATACATTTTTCACGTCCCTGGTTAAAGGTTAATTGACAGGTGTTGCGTGTCATGTGGTCCCATTTAAATTTCATTGAGATCTGACAAGTACTTTTAGAGTTATATCTAATAACGCGTATTTACTTGACTATTTTTTTCGTCTACCTACGTTGTGTTACTTGTCGATGTAACTGAAATCGGTTTCTTTTTCGTTTGCGAGCAAGCACAATTATTTGTAATACTAAATATCGTGTATGATTTTCAAAGGAACTATATTCAGAGTTGAACTTTTAATATTGAATACCTACGATATGGGAATGCAATAGTAACCTTGCTACCGACCAACATTAACTTTAAGTTTAACTTTATGGTAAGTTTAATCGTATTTGAGATGGTTTAGTATTATGTACTACGAGTGTACTAGTACGAGGTTAGCGATTTAGAACCAATATTTTCTATTTTATTTCATAGAATAGCTGTATATAGAACGAAAATAAAAACGATTGTTCAAGATAACAGCACCCCTTATCTGACGTCAAATCCCTTGAGATGAATGCATTTGCAGTAAGAACACATTTCAATAGAGATTAATAGATTAAAAGTCTGTTCGAATAACTGGTACATTTTTCGTATAAAAACATAATTTTATAATATTTAATTATCTATACTTATGAAATAATGAGGGAGAATTTGTTCGTTAATTTGTTTATTTGTAATGTTTAGCGTCACTGTTCCGGTTTTAGTTTCAATAATGGAAATGATTATAAAATTACAATATCCCGAAATAATTTCAACCCCTTATATTAATTTACATTTATTAATATAAGGGGTTGAAATTATTTCGGGATATTATTATTATTTAAACACTATCATTCTACAATTTCATTGTATACTAGCTGACGTGGCCAACTTCGTACCACCTAAAATTAAGTAACGTGTGAAATTTTCAATTTCAAAATAAATAAAAATTATTAAAAACCCAAAAAAATACACGTAATAACTTAATCTATGAAAAACTACATAATGTAGGAACATATCTTAAAACAACTTCCAAATTACCTCAAAGTACGTTCAATCGTTGTGTCAACTTAATTTCGCAAGGAAGGCAACGTAATAACCTGCTCTCAAATCGCCAGGGGGCTGACCGGTCATTAGTTCTCTCGGTTCCAGAGAACTGACAGGAGCAGTCCCCTGCCGGAGCGGTGCTCGTAAATCCGATAGCAATTAGTATTCATGCAGCAAAAGGCATGTACCGTTGGTATTGCATTTGATAAATGGAGCGTTAATATGTATATTGTAAGTATATTTTAAAATAAGAATGGAATTTCGAATTCAAATGTTGTTGATGCTCTGACGGGTTGGAGTAGTGTTCATAGATCTTGCTACTGTACTAGATCATGACAACAGTTTAAAAACAATACATGTACTTCTGCTATCACTACAGTTTTGTATGTTTATAAACGAATAACGACCCGCCCCGGCTTCGCACGGGCGAAACGCTGATTTTTTTCAATAACAATAAAATATAGCCTATGTCACTCCTGAATAGTGTAGCTTTCTGTTAGTGAAAGAATTATCATGATCAACTCAGTATTTGCGAAGAATACCCCCTACAAACAAAGTTATAAACTTTACCTCTTTATAATATTAGTATAGAAAACGAAACGTACGCTTATTCCTATACAAACACGCTTCACGTTGCAAAAGCTACAAGTTTCCGAGAGAGTGCCCGCGCGTTCACATGTTGGAAATAAGGTAAGGAATATTTTTCCTTGTTCCTTGCAATCGTTCATGCGCGAGGCGTCACGTCAAACAAGCCGCCATTATTCTCCGTCAGTCACTTGCCACTACTGGTGTTTCACGCTAACATTGAATCGTTATATATACGTTAATAATAATGTTTTATAATCTTTTTGATTGGTTGACGTTGGTTACAAACGTGAATTTAATAAGTTGACGCGTCAAACTCAACTATAGTAGGTTGACATGGTAGTTGGTCTAATAACCTAAGTCGATCTTCACCGAGCTGATAATAGAATGAAAAAACAATTTATAATAAATTTAGTATATTAGATAATACATTAAAAACGGGTTCCCTAAAAAAATCCTGGCCTATTTTTAATTTTTTCTTTAATTTTTTTGTGAAAATTGCAACATCAGTTCCTATTATCATAGGAAATTTTTAATTTGTCTTGATAGTATGAAACGCATAGATTGGGTGTGTTCCACTAACAGTTTAATTAGTAAACCATTTTCCGAATAAAATCTTCTGCCAGAACTCTATTATTTACATACTGTAACAATAAGTAGAGTTAAATTAACAGAAGAGACAATCTTGTCACGTCGTACAGTCAATCATTACTCTCTGTCACGCTGCCGTCACACACTCACATATCATTTATATGGAATCACGGAACTGTAAAGGGGGTGATAGACGTACGAACTTAAAGTACGCGGTTTTTAAGCTCGCGAACTTACTCGGCTCGACGTCGGTGACACACGTGAAGCTTACTCATTCTGTATTGCGATGTCGTCGACAGCAGAAGCTTTGTGTTACTTAGAAATTGTATCGTATTACATTTTAAAAACATTCATTTTGAGAAATTTCTCCATCAAAATTAACAAAAACTGCAAATACCTACGCTACAAGCGTTGCGCGTCCACTGACTGGCGAAACAAAATTGTGTTTTCTCACAAAAAAGAAAAAAAAACCGACTTCAATTACATCGACAAGTAACACATAGACGAAAAAATACTCGTAGTCAAGTTAATACGCGTTATCAAAGTTCACTTAAAAAAAGTACTTATTACATGTCGATCATATTTAAATGGGACCACATGACAACTTTACTACTCCATTAGCTTTTGATTTATACAATAAACATCAAAATCGATGCACCCAGCAAAGAGTTATAAGGTATAATACAACGTAGGGTGACGAAAACACAGTCAAGTAAAACGCATTATTAGATATAACTCAAAAAGTACTTTTAAAATCTCGATTAAATTTAAATGGAACCACATGATAAGCATAATATTTTGACTTAAATAAGAATCATTAAAGTCGGTACACCCTGAAAAGTGCATAACTTTTAGTATAACACAACGTAAGTCGACGAAAAAATAGTCAAGTAAATACGCATTATTAGATACAACTTGAAAAGTACTTGTTAGATATAAATTAAATCTAAATGAGACCACATGCCACGTACCATCTTTCGATTAAATTAAAAAATATCAAAATCGATCCACCCAGTCAAAAGTTCTGAGTTAACATACATAAAAATAAAAAATAAAATAAAATACAATCGAATTGAGAACCTCCTCCTTTTTTGGAAGTCGGTCAAAAATGGCGGCTCGCGGCTCGCAGTGCTGCCACACGTACGAGCGGAGGCAGGTTACGAGCAAAATTTCAAACTTGTCGGATCGCCAACGAACTTACTCGGCGGTTTTAAAGTACGCGTACTTAGGGTGACACACAGGCGAAAAAGCTCGTCGAGCCACAAGTTCGCGTACTTACTCGCACGTCTATCACCCCCTTAAGACGTTTAAATTTTATTTGTAATATGTCATTTATAATTCGCATCGTATAGTATTGTGGAACTTTTCAACTTTTTTTACTCTGTTCTTCTTTCTGGCTTTATTCTCAAATTGTATGTCTTTGTGTCTTTTGATTAAGCTCCGATCCTTCTTCTACATGGGGAAAGAGGCCTATGCCCAACAGTGGGATATTACAGGCTGAATCGAGTCTTTTGATTGCAATGGGAAAATAATTACCTACTAGTCATTTGATGTTAGGTTTAAGAGTATCTTTAGAATAAAGTACTGTGTTGAATAAAGTTCCCTTGACTTTTATTTTGATATGATGTAATATTAATTTATTTATTTAATATTATTATTATTTATCTAGGACAATTGTTGGAGCTTAATCCACCACGCTGTTCCACTGCGGGTTGGATGAAAAAGAAATGGAGGGAATAACTCTGGAGAGTGTCAGTGGTAATTTCAGCAAAGCGCTTGCAATATTTTTAGTGTTTCAGTCAGGTATTTATAGGCTGTGGTAATCGCTTACTATCATATACAAAAAAAGCATTTTACCTATATTCCACTATCTGTTTTAAGTCAATTCATTCCTAAATTTATTCTTTTTGAAGTAAAAAGTGTATTACTACAAATAAATTCACACACACACCTACATAAAAGCTTTTTATTACATCAAGACATGATATATTTGTAGTAGAGTTAAGGGGATTTACTAAAAAAAATTTTCGTGCAATTTCTTAAGTGAACTGCTATCATAGCAAACGATCTTGTTAGACGTGAGAGGCTATTACTCTTTGTCAAGATATTTATACACAATAGAGTTATGAGGACCCTTTTCTGTCTACTTACGTAACAGTTAGTTGAAATGATTTATCGTTAGTGGACGAGGCAATGTGTGCTACCTGCATAACACTATCCTTGGATGGGGTATCATTACAAACTTATTTTTACAGGTTATTACTTAATTAAAATATTAGTATTTTATTCATACGTATATCATTACAGTGTGTATGAATATAGATCTACATATGTGTTCCTTAGACATGATTGTCTCCCCCCCGGGGAATTTACGGGTCACATAATTTCAACATAAAACATTTAGTTTATAAAAGGCGGGAATTCTCTTAAAACTACAAATTTTCCCACAATTTAATTACGAACGTTTCGCTTCGCCCCGATACCGGTCCCCAGTAATTAAATTACCGCACGAAATCTAAATATATCCAATTAAAACGGCCGCCTATCGCAACATCATGAGTGTATGATGAAAATTTAATTTATTGCTTGTAAATACGTTTCAACTTTAATGTTAATTCGTGAAATTATTTCTGAATTAAGCGTATCTTTGATCTTGTAATATGATGTATATAAAAGTAATTTGAGAAACATATTGGATTTTATTATTTATATCCTGTGTTAGTAAGTGTATGTTTTTAATATAAGATGTAGGCAGCTTTGAATTGCTTACAGAGTTTATCGACAATTCTCGACACTTCTTAGTAATTGCTTACATTTCAGCTTGTAATATCCCACTGCTGGGCATAGGCCTCTTTCTTTGGTAGGAGAAGGATTGGTGTTTAATCCACCACGCTGCTCACTACGGGTTGGCGGACGTAGGGACATTATTCCAGATCTTTAACATTCTACTTAACTATTTCATTTCAAGGGTTTCAGTAGTATTTTTAATAACAGACACAATGATCCAAATGCCTCAAAAAATTCATGTTATTTTTTATTACACTTTCTGTACCTTGTGACGTTTAATGAATAAATTATTTTCTGTTTTCTGAGCATGTTCTAATTTACGTTTCTCGTTCTTGTAGAGTTCGTAATATGTAATAATGTCAAGTAATAAAAAATATTTTTGAAGCATGACGAGAGCATTACGAAAAGTGTGATCGGGTGAGAAAAACGGTAGTTGAGAGGGAGATATAAGTTAGTGAAGATAGAAAGAAAGAGTTACGTTTCATAAGTTTTACTTCAGTCGTGTGGGGCTAAAGCTACTTGTTTATTTTTATTTATATGATACTACGCCTCGCGTTTGTACCTATAATTATGTAACTTTCGATCTTGTTGGAATGTATAGATAATAAAAAGTAGACGATCTATTTTAAAATCAAACATCTTGATTACTAGGTAGTGATTCCATTTAATCCAAATACTGATTTAACTAAAATTAGTGAGTAAACTAATTATATACATATAACTAATATAATTAGCTTTTTGTCTGGTAATCAAAGAATCTCATCCACTGTCTCCGAATCTTTTAGTATTACTGCACTCGATTCTGATTGTCCGTCACCAGTCAACAGGAAAACGAGAACGCGCAGGAAATAAATTGAGTAACTGAATTCATAAAGTATTTTTAAAGAAATTCTAAAATAATATTTAATCATACATTTGAACTAGAATAACTGGAACAATACAATATTTTTATCTTACATTCAAGAGTTTTGCGTGAAAGACGAAACAAATATACTGATCGATCGACAAACTTATATTTTAACATTACGATAGTAGTAGTTCTACTAAATCATTTTTGTTTTGTTTTATGCTTGTAACTGTATGAGCAAAGCGATGTGATAACAGCAACTGAGATCAACAGTGATTGATTAGAACCGGAGGATGGATTAAACGTCCAGACCCTTAATGATACCGCTCTGTTAATCAGGAAAATGGAGGGCTTCATAATATTTCTTTAGCTTATGGCGTTACTAATAAGCGTCGCGAATATATTAATAGCCCTGCAATTAATGGACCGGATGACGAAGAACAGACGACAGTTCCAGAACTTAATTATACCAGTGTAATAATCACTAAATATTGTTCGTAATAGCAGTTACAATCTGGTTTCTCAACACATTACCTCAGTGTGTGTTAAAAAATGCAAAGAATCCTATATCTAAGGAAAATAATTGTCTTTGCTAGCAAACGAAAAAACCGACTTCAATTACATCGACAAGTAATACAACGTAAGTAGACGAAAAAAATTAACAAAGGCACTAGTCACCACGACAATTTTTTAATGTTTCCCTCGATTTCTCTAGGATGCCATCATCAGATCTTCGTTTCCTTATAATGGTACCACACTTGGCATATTA